>OX439008.1:33809821-36414821 GCA_949316495.1 Amphiduros pacificus | reverse complement strand
AGTACTGGAAGAATAGACTTTTTATATTTGAAGGATGAAGTGTAGACAAGATGCAGTCTGTCTTTGTAGGAATATATATATATATATATATGAGGGCGCTACTTTGCCAACGGAAGAAGATTTGTATCCTGACAGACATAACATAACCATAGGTGATGGCTGATGAAAATAATTTCATGAGATATAGATCTAGAGGAAATTAGCCATGTCAACAGGAGGAAATTATGATTTAATCGAGATCCGATCAGGTGGAAATCTCTGGGTTTATACAGATATATCGGCTTTTGGAGAATTGAAAGATAAAGCAGTTCTCCACGTGACATATATAATCGACGTACTGACATACCATGTGACATTTATAATTGAAGCACTGGCATATCATAATTATCGTTTTGAAAAAAAATCACCAAAGCTTATGGAAATAGATTGGATTAAGTGAGGGGAAGACTGCGGCCGGCCAAGCAGGTGAAATCAGACTGTCTTACTACCGGGCACTTAAAGCTGGGCCCTTGAAAGCAGTCTACTCACATGCGTCGTGTCTGCTTTAAAGTACTTTTCTACCCAGGCCACGTAAGAACTGTAGGAAATGGTAAAATTGTTATCTTAAGCAAATAAAGATTACATTTACAATGTGATAATTCCAAAAGGAATATATTATTGATGTATTTTTGGTTTTTATTTGGGTAATTTTCTCTCTTGCAACGTCTGTAAAGATTTTTTTTCTTTTCTGTGAGGCTGAATTTAACTTGTGGGTCTGGGGCAGTGTAAACCAATCCAGAACATGCAAATAACAAGACCAGCAAAACATATGATAGTTTCCAGGAAATATATGCATGCACACGTGACTCCCAAACCTCAGATCACTTGAAGATTACTTCAAGACTCCACTATGACATGAGATACACTGCCAAAACATTTGTTTTATAGATCGGTGACAGAGCCGTGAGCACTACTTTTAAAATGTATAAAAATCATAAATACGCTAATGACTGAAAATATGATTGAGGTAGGTCCTGTCTAATCCTGTAGTGGCTGGAAAATACTTGAACATCAGCATTCATCATAGATTTGTGAATTCCATCTCCATTCATCATTGATTCACTTAATACTATTTGAAAAGAACAGAATGATCTTCAAGCCAAGAGGCAGGTTATTTTTTTTTCTAAATGACCACAGCAAGATTGTAAGATTTTCTATTTAGCTCACTTTTCCAGATTAAGAGGGATGAAATGTTCTACACACAAAAGATGTGCCTGGACGATTCATGTGATCACCTGACTGTAAAGTAATAGGAAACAGACCGGCCTGCCTCACGTGCAGGAAACGCCCCAAGCCCTTGTGGTATATTGTCAGACTTCCTCTGAAGCCAGGTTTTATATAAGTCATAAATGAAAGAATTAGATGATAAAAACACTAGAGAGAAAGTAATGATTGACTCCCTACTCGTTTGTTTAAGCCTATAAAAATATGTTAACTGTTTGATAAACATGCAATTAATTATTCTGTGTTACATATCTATCACAAAAATTATATTTTAAATTCTAAAATTTTAATTTTGTGGCATAGCAGCAAGCAAGCTACAGATACAACTAAGAAATAAAGTGTTAATAGAAGATCTAACTAATATGCCTTGCTCGTGTGTGTGTGCACTGATGGATGCTGTGAGAAGGAGCCACAAAGAGGTGTGACTCACATGGGAGAAGGGAGTGAGGAGTGGGGCCTTGTGGTAGTGTGCCTGAGTAGTCCCCCATCACACAGGGTCTAGTCACGAACACCAAGCTTCACAACACACCTATATAATGCCTACTGTCAAATATGACATGCTAAAAGCAAACTGACAAGGTAATGCCAAGTACAAGTTGTATGTTTCTAAGACTTACCTATCATCTGATCAAAAACAAACAACATTAATGTGCAAAGTAATGGATTCTGTGGAAGAAAGGTTAATCAGTATTTATACCTTGGCTCACACAGTTCATGGGTGGCACTGGACATGCTAATAGCAGAACCAATGACAAAGACACGCCGTGGGACAGCTGGCCATCTCCTCTGAACGCGCATGCTACGAGAGTGAAACAAAACTTCTCTCTTTTCAAGTTTAAATTTTCTCTAATAATATACAGCTGAATACCTGATATAGTATTCCCAATCTCAACACTATGGGAAAAACTAACCATTAGGTACAGGATTTCGGTGAAGTCCCCAAACAATGACAATGTATTTATGCAAACTCACATATAAAACGCCCACCAACTTAATTTACAAACAACTTGATTCAGTTGCGAAATACTGCACAGACATTAAACAGGGAAGGTAACTGCATACTTGTTTTCGATTGCATACATCTGGAATGAACTAAATTTGAAGGTATGCAATTCTGCCATTGGTATATCATATCCTTTAAAACTAAATATGAATTATAAATCTTGGACCTTATCTGATATTGTCAACTTTATTTGATATTGTCAATTTGATTTGATATTGTCAAGACCTCTGGGGTATTAAGGCTGGTCTTGTACAGTATGATCTTCTGCGCATTTCGTTGCGCATATACACATTTGGCACACAAAAGAGTAAATATTTCATATTCAGAAATACCTTGTCTGGTCCGTAATAAGGGTGAGACCCTGCTAATGCCTTGCCGTTATGAGACTAGCATGCAAGCAATTATAGTAATGTAGGGCGGGTAGAGGAGATAATTCTTACATTTTGACACATCGACATCCATCTCAAACCCACATCATTATCCAAGTTTATTACAAAATGAGTTCAGACATCTGCGGAACATTTTTTAAAAATGTCTCTCTGATCGCTTTAAAATCAAATCATGAGGGATACAAGATGTATGTTAGCAAAAACGAAAAGAGCACAATTTTCTATTTCATATACACAAAGTTCTTGCTTGGTACTTTATTATGTCGTTCCTGAAAGTTAACTCTCATTTCGCGTCCATTTTCCACGAGGCTTCTCCATAACTCCATGTACTGTTTATTTCTACTTTTATGTGAATACTAATATTTCACATAATAATAGATGATTTTTACAACTTTCAATTTCAATCGTGCTTGCCTGAACACCGTGTCAGTGTCGGTAAAAAAAACAATCTGAGACACACAAGGATATTGAACCAGTCCCAGATCTGTGCAGTGCCAAGCATGTGTTTGTTGAAGCCAAGGGGTTGTGATTTTCACACCCTAATGCCACAGACCTTGGCAAGCACGGTGCCCACAGATGGCTCTTTCTATTGTGTGAGGAATCCCAAAGGACCTTTCTCTCTTGGAATCAGTCCACCGAAAACATGGTGGGCTCACAGTAACCCGAACAAATTAATTACCCAAGTTCCTTGTCACGATATACCTAGATTTAAAATGCAGGATGAACCAACAAAAGGAAAAAAATAAATGGTGTGATAATGGTTATATTGTCATACTCGAGACAGATATTTGAGTTTGAGGAAATAAGAGATTTATATGTATACATATGTTGTCTGCTCATAACATTATGTGTCAGCCGAGAATATTAAGTTGTCTGCTCATAACATCATGTGTCTGCTGCGAATATGAAGTTGTCTGCTCATAATATTATGTGTCTGCTGCGAATATGAAGTTGACTGCTCATAACATTATGTGTCTGCTGAGAATATGAAGTTGACTGCTCATAACATTATGTGTCTGCTGAGATTATGAAGTTGTCTGCTCATAACATCATGTGTCTGCTGAGAATATGAAGTTGCCTGCTCATAACATTATGTGTCTGCTGCGAATATGAAGTTGTCTGCTCATAACATTATGTGTCTGCTGAGAATATGAAGTTGACTGCTCATAACATTATGTGTCTGCTGAGATTATGAAGTTGTCTGCTCATAACATTATGTGTCTGCTGAGAATATGAAGTTGCCTGCTCATAACATTATGTGTCTGCTGCGAATATGAAGTTGCCTGCTCAGATGATAAAGGTGCACAGAGGATGATAGTATCTACTGAGAACATGTCTCTTCTTTTCTATTAAAGGTGCATAAAGTCATTTTGCTCACAACTAAGACGTTTGCTTAGAACAGGATGGTTTATGTTTTCCTTTTAATAACACCCTATGTTGGAAAATCCCAGGATTAAACTACTTTTGAGACTTAAACATCACTATTGGTAGGCATTTAATATGGCATATTTTGATATTCCTTTTTCTGAATTAAATTTCTTCTATTATTGTCAATGGGTTTGTTAATATAATAGATTGTCTGCAATTTTAGAGGAGAAATCGTCCCAAAGGCTATATAAACGTTGAATAGAGTGCTAATATTTTTTATTATCTCTGATCTAATTCATATTTCAACAAATTAAAATATTATGTTTTTCTCTAGTCAAATTACTTACTCGAGATTTTGTACCATGTAAATGAGACATTATACATTTGGCAGACAATAACATTAACATAATTAAACGCTCAATGACAAGCTTAGAATTTAAAACTGTTGTCATCTTGAACAAGCACGTCTAAGAATATCTTAGATAAAATATAAAACAAGGCACAATGTAAGATACCATATAACAGGCCTTGTGTGATTCCTTTAAGGATATCATGACATAGTGCTGTTAATCTCTCAGCTGTTGATATACCTGTGATTCATATGATATCAATTATATATGAATATATCCACCCACCTATGCATACATTTATCCATTCCTAAATATCTTGCTTTAGATCTGACTTATATCTTGATCTGATAACAAAGTATACATTGGTAGAGTTTGCTGTAAACATAAAGGATAGAGAATTTGACACTATATTCGACCAACCTTCGGCAATGTATGGCTAGAGCTTTCACAAATGTTTTTGACTGTTGTTCAAAAGATGCGAATGCAATCACCTATCTCCCCTGTTTGTTTTATTAAACCTTCACGCTGGTCACATACCAAAAATGTCCTCTCAAATTTTGGCATTTTCTCTAAAGCATTTGATTTGATTTGGTTTGATTTGAAAATTTGGCTGCTCCACTTATGTCTCGTGGGCACTCAGAGCCTACGCAGTATTGCAAAGAATAGCACGGTATGTACACATATCTAAGCCTTATGGAGAGTTTGCAATGATTTTTTAACCATCTAATAGTGTATGACTTAAGAGAAAAACCTGTGTATCATTTCAATATTTCATCATCACAATTTCATTTATCCAAATAATAGAGTTACATCAAAGCTATTATCCCAAAGCCCTATAAATCAAACATTTTACAAGAGCCTACATATACGTGTCGTTGATGGAAACAAAGATATAGACAGACATACAGGGCCATATGCTTTAAGGAGGACTAGATTCAGGGGGACACCATGTCACATGATCAGATTAGGGTAGTACAGCCAGGTCGATGGCGAGAGTCGGGAGGGGATCCACACAGGCAAAGCTGACACACTCATTTGTCTCCTCCCATGTCACAAAACCGGATCATGCAACATGGCAATATTCAAATAGATGATTGCTCGGCAAATTGATCTGATGTTTTTATATAACTAAGAAAGCTGGAAGTTTGTGAAAATAGCAGATTGAGAGATTCATAACAAACGTGACACATGTAATATCGCTCACGTCCTCCTCGGTCTGTGTTGGTCTTGGAGCATCATGAATCATGCAAAATTCAATCATAACTTTGACATCAGTCATGACAGAGAATATGTTGTGGCAGTGAAAAATACATCTGTCTGCAATATCATATATAAAGAATATCATATGACCATTGTGTTTGGAGCAAGCAGGATAACCCAAATATAACAACAGATTTGAGAATATAAATGACACATTTGGAGATTAATAGAAAAAGAAGATCTTAAAGAAAAGTGTCTCACTCTTTAGGCCAATCTCGTGGTTAGAAAAAATAACTGTAATCTTGGTTTTATTTTATGAAATGAGACATGATGGAATCATAATAAAAAAACATGATGGAATCGCATTGCAAAGACATGGTATAGATTAGATAATTCACTGTACCCTGAATGAATGTTGGATATCCAGGCGTCAGCCGAGATATCCGACATTCATGACGGGGTGTCAATGTATTATTTCGCATACACACCGAGAACATGCTATTCATAAATTATCACCTGTCACCCCTAAAAAAGTTGATATCACCCAGGGAAAGTGCAATGCATGGAATGTGACTCAGCTAATATGGTGAATGTGATGCGTCAGGGAAAGTGCAATGCATGGAATGTGACTCAGCTAATATGGTGAATGTGATGCGTCAGGAAAAGTGCAATGCATGGAATGTGACTCTGCTAATATGGTGAATGTGATGCGTCAGGGAAAGTGCAATGCATGGAATGTGATGGTTCAGGGAAAATGCAATAAAAGGAATGTGACTCAGATGTGATATGTGGCATTGATTTGGAAAGATACAATGTAATGAATGTGACTAGTTGACGTGAGAAATGGGATGGATAAGGGAAGGTGCAATAAAATAAATGGGATTGATGAGAATCGAAATGACAAGTTGGGGCCAAATTCAATATGCAACATTTGATTGGTCAAAATTATCTTCTCCTCAAGTTTGCCATGGGAAAGGATTTAAATGATTATGTATGAAGCAGTTTCCAATTGTTCTCAAACAAATAACAATGATTAGCAAAGCTCTAAGGCCATTGGCATAAGTTGTAAACATTAACTATTACTGTCTGATTCTAAACACAGTCATAAAATGAAAAAAAGAAAGAAAAATGAACAACAAGAAAGCGACTTCCCTCAATCCGACATTAACAGTAGTCGGATTGAGGCCTAGGTTGGGAAAGATTGGTCAGGTCAATCTGACTGGATGTGATCAACGTCAAACATAGTGAGACGTGCCGGCCATTATCCCACTGGCACAGTATTATAGACACACACTAAATAAATTATTGACAGAAATGTTTGAAATGTTGATTAATCTAAGATCTGAGTACACAATATAATAAATGGTTAATATTGTAGCCTGTGTGAGTCAGAGTGTGATGTATCGCCACACTGAGAATAGAAGATGATGCTTAAAGCTTACATCCCTACTACCAAATATGGCCACCACCATCTTAACATTCATTAGTAGATGACACAATAGTTTGACTTTTTCTGCGGTCTTTGTGTCTTGGGCTATGATAACAAGCTTATTGCGTGCAGGAACGATGGTGACACTCAGACCATCTTATGAATTGTATTAGAATAGCCAAAGTTAGATGAAAACGTGATATATACAATAACTATAGATTAAATAATCAAATCAAATACAGTATATAGATTAAGATGTGCTCTGGATGATGTGCTCTATATGGAATGTGTGACGTGCTCTTTATGAAGCCTGTGATATGCTCTGTGTGAAGCCTGTGATATGCTCTGTGCGAAGCCTGTGACTTTCTCTTTATGAAGCCTGTGATATGCTCTGTAAAGTATGTGACATGCTCTGTGTGAAATCTGTGACGTGCTCTGTACGAAGCCTGTGATATGCTCTGTATGAAGCCTGTGATATGCTCTGTGTAAAGTCTGTGACGTGCTCTGTATGAAGTCTGTAACGTGTTCTGTATGAAGCCTGTAAAGTGATCTGTATGAAGTCTGTAACGTGTTCTGTATGAAGCCTGTAAAGTGCTCTGTATGAAGCATGTAACGTGATCTGTATGAAGTCTGTCACGTGCTCTGTATGGAGCCTGTAAAGTGCTCTGCATGAAGTCTGTGACGTGCTCTGTATGAAGCCTGTGACGTGTTCTGTATGAAGCCTGTAAAGTGCTCTGTATGAATCCTGTGATATGCTCTGTGTGAAGCCTGTGATATGCTCTGTGTAAAGTCTGTGACGTGCTCTGTATGAAGTCTGTAACGTGTTCTGTATGAAGCCTGTAAAGTGCTCTGTATGAAGTCTGTAACGTGTTCTGTATGAAGCCTGTAAAGTGCTCTGTATGAAGCCTGTAACGTGATCTGTATGAAGCCTGTGACGTGCTCTGTATGAAGCCTATAAAGTGCTCTGCATGAAGTCTGTGACGTGCTCTGTATGAAGCCTGTGACGTGTTCTGTATGAAGCCAGTAAAGTGCTCTGTATGAAGTCTGTGACGTGCTCTGTATGAATCCTGTGATATGCTCTGTATGAAGCCTGTGACGTGCTCTGTATGAAGCCTGTAAAGTGCTCTGCATGAAGTCTGTGACGTGTTCTGTATGAAGCCTGTGACGTGTTCTGTATGAAGCCTGTACAGTGCTCTGTATGAAGTCTGTGACGTGCTCTGTATGAATCCTGTGATATGCTCTGTGTGAAGCCTGTGATATGCTCTGTATAAAGTATGTGACGTGCTCTGTATGAAGCCTGTAACGTGTTCTGTATGAAGTCTGTTACGTGCTCTGCATGAAGTCTGTGACGTGCTCTGTATGAAGCCTGTAACGTGTTCTGTATGAAGCCTGTAACGTGCTCTGTATAAAACCTGTAACGTGTTCTGTATGAAGTCTGTAACGTGCTCTGCATGAAGTCTGTGACGTGCTCTGTATGAAGCCTGTGACGTGCTCTGTATGAAGCCTGTGACGTGCTCTGTATGAAGTCTGTGACGTGCTCTGTATGAATCCTGTGATATGCTCTGTGTGAAGCCTGTGATATGCTCTGTGTGAAGCCTGTGACGTGCTCTGCATGAAGCCTGTAACGTGTTCTGTATGAAGTCTGTAACGTGTTCTGTATGAAGTCTGTGACGTGCTCTGCATGATGTCTGTGACGTGCTCTGTATGAAGTCTGTTACGTGCTCTGTATGAAACCTGTAAAGTGCTCTGTATGAAGTCTGTGACGTACTCTGTATGAAGCCTGTGACGTGCTCTGTATGAAGCCTGTAAAGTGCTCTGTATGAAGTCTGTGACGTTATCTGTATGAAGCCTGTAACGTGCTCTGTATGAAGCCTGTAAAGTGCTCTGTATGAAGTCTGTGACGTTATCTGTATGAAGCCTGTGACGTGCTCTGTATGAAGCCTGTAACGTGCTCTGTATGAAGTCTGTGACGTGTTCAGTATGAAGCCTGTAAAGTGCTCTACATGAAGTCTGTGGCGTGCTCTGTATGAAGTCTGTTACGTGCTCTGTATGAAGCCTGTAACGTGATCTGTATGAAGTCTGTGACGTGCTCTGTATGAAGTCTGTGACGTGCTCTGTATGAAGCCTGTAAAGTGGTCTTTATGAAGTCTGTGACGTGCTCTGTATGAAGTCTGTGACGTGCTCTGTATGAAGCCTGTGACGTGCTCTGTATGAAGTCTGTGACATGCTCTGTATGAAGCCTGTGACGTGCTCTGTATGAAGTCTGTGACGTGCTCTGTATGAAGCCTGTAACGTGCTCTGCATGAAGTCTGTGACGTGCTCTGTATGAAGCCTGTGATTGGTTCTGATCTAAGTTTTCATTTAAACCTGTGGCATTTGCAAGTTGGCCTGCTTCATGCCATATAGGATACACATCTCTTGTGCAATAATCTGGAAAAACCGACACTTAGCCAACTTTGTATTCATTTCATGTTACTTTCTGTGTGATAATAGCTCACTCATGTGCTGTTCTATGAATGTATGCAGACCGGTGCGCCACGCAACAAGCTATTATGCTGCTCAAGCGGCTGGCCTAGCTATTACATTGGGTTCCTATATGACAAGTGGTATACCCTCCGGAAGAGATCAATAATTAATTGACCTCATTGTATCACTGTATCATGAGATCTTAAGTGAGAGTGGCATTCCTTGAGAGACAGGAGTCCTTCTTTGCACTGCGATGGTGTGGCATTTACAGGATCTATCTAATTGTGATATCAAAACCAAACATATATATCCACATATCTGTTTCCACAAACAAAAAGGTCTCAGATTACGTTGCGATGTTTTAATCTTGTGTATGTCATCATATAGGTTGATGTAATGTGTTATACCAGGATCTTATATGAGTTTTTACATACTTCTCTCATTGTCAGATTTTGCAGACCTAATGGAAGTATTGTACTGATAGAGACATTGTAAGATTATGACATATCATAACATGGTAACATGCAAAGAGACGTATAGTCATGGTGACCTTTTTCTTTTGATGGATATGGGGACATATAAGTATATACAAAAGAATTATGAAAATACATGTTATATCATGTTCACAAAGCTGGACAGAAATATGGATATACAGTGAAATATTTCAAGGACCTTGTCAAATTATTTCAGTGCAGTTCATGCTTCTTTTTATACCTACAGATCGTTGCATGAAGAACGTATGTGTTAGGAAAGGACTCATTTGATGTGTAAAGAAATGTTCCGCTCAAATGGTTGTAAAAAGTAAAAATAAAAGGTTTCACAACGCCTCACATAGGTAACTCTGATAATCGTCTTGCATAGACATGGTAAAGAGATATCAATATTACTTCTAATACAGCCTGCATATTTAAACGAATATCGGGATATATATATCAAATGTTTTATGATCCTCAAGTTGATGCTGAATATCGGGATGTTTATATCAAATGTTTGGTGATCATCAGGTTGAAGCCAGCAGTTGAATCGCCGAGGCACGTCTCATGCGAGTAACTTTAATCAGTATGTTTGCTACATAAAGTTGATACGAGCGCTGTCGAGCAGTTGGCGTCTCACGGTTATCTCAGATTGTCCACCTGACGCTACGGGCGGCCCAGTTGCTCACCTGAGTAGTAAGCTTTGGAGCAGATCACAGCTTGACCAGATGCCTTGTAACTGGAAACCCTCAAAGCGGGCCAAATTGGGGTATTTTGCCTCAGTGTATGGTTTCTTGACATATTTGATTGGGCCATTTACTTCGCCTCTTCATATTGCAAGCAAAGCCTTTGCACACTTTCATAGTTTGCACACGTGAGTAATAAAAATAGAACATTCGTATATCTATTTATACAGTAAATTCAATCACGAATAACACTTCAATTTTATTTTAAATCAGGAACATAATAAAAGTACATCATATATAATTTATGTGTTCACATATGCATGACTTCTTGAATCAATAACATTGAAAACGTGGAAATATGCCCTTAAATAAATTGGTGCATTGAGTATATTTTTTCCCCATTAAATGGGTTAATCACTTCATCAAATTAGAAATTTGCAAAAGAACTTTAATTAGCTGTAATGCTATTCAATTTCGATTACAAAATACGTATAAATCAAAAAAAGGCATTTACAAAAGAACTTTATATAGCTGTAAAACTGTTTTTCAATTGCAAATAAAAAATGTTTAAACCAAATTAGGCATTAATAAAATAACTATTTCAAATGATACCACACATATAGACATATCACAAATTGAACAAGCATATAACGAGTTTCCCATAAGTAATTGTATTTACAGTAAATGATTCTATTTTCATCACACATGCATTATTTAAGTATTCTTAAAGGTTGGCTGATTTAGATTTCAAAATGACATTTGAATAATAGTTATTAAGGGACTACAAGAGCGAACTGGAACTTAATATAACCAGTGGTAATCGCCAATTAAGTTTCATTGCGAGGAAATATTGACGTATTCCCAATTAGATAGCCTTATTTTAAATGACAATATCTAAAAAAAGATTCATTTCCCGAACAAATAAGGTTAATAGCAAGCATGGATAGCTCATGATAAGTGTTTATTTTGTGAAAGCCTACAAATACTGCCTGAAGACTACTGTCAAGCATTTTCCCTCAGACCTTTAAGTGATGGAAGCATATATTTCAAACAAATAAGAACTATAATACCGAGTTTAAAAATCAATGATGTATACAATAAGACTCACTATGTAAATGAAAATATTGTCAGAAGATGAGTAACTATTCACTATTATCCATGATATACTCAAGTCAAACAGCTTATGACACAAGTAGGACTTGCTCCTACTCGTGACAGAAGTGATTTCAGACACACGTTAATATCAGCAACTTTTCTTATCTAAAGCTATCACTTCAGCTATCACTATTAACAAGTATCATAATGGAGCGATTGGTTTGGCCTGGAGATAATCCCAAAACTTATAAAATCCGTTTTTGTAGGGTTCATTCATTAATTAACAGTATCTGCTACAACAGTGAATTAGAAATAACCCTCCAGACATCTTTCTGTGTCACAGGTGCATTGAATCTTTTGCCAAGGTTGCTCGCTGTGGTCATAAGTGTCAGCGCCTGTATCAGGCAGAGCACTTGTTCGTTTGTGTCCGTTGCATCACTAACATTGTACAGCCTGTGCCTGTGTTTGGACACTCACTCATACAGCGGACATGTTTCAGAGCCTCACCAAGAGGGCTGTGATCACAAAACTTTGCACAGCAACAGACAAAAGCAGAGATGATTATCAATGGGCACGCTATCCATTTCCTTACAATGATGCCAGTTTTAGATTACAAAGGATTAATACGAGGAAGTCATCATTATATACAATGATTAGACGTGACTTGCCAAATACCCGGCAGACATATTGCATTATTGGTATCATGTGACTTGGGAGCCATCTTGTCAGAGGAGGTCACATGACCTACAGCTTATAAACAACCTGTCCTCGCTGTGTTATATTTTACCTAAATGAAAATGACATCATGCTAGTGGGGAGGCGGGAATTTCATTAGTGCTGCAGCAGCTGATAGGGCAGAGTAAACAGTTTGATGTAATTGCGTCAAAATTGCATGTTTGGGGCAACGCGATTGTGGCCAGACATCTCCTTGTGTCATTGTTTGTTTCTAACCTTTGACATAATTTGCAAAGCGCTTAAGGCAGGCATTCTGTAGGGAGAGTTACATACTGTGTCAATGTATTGTATGTCTATAGAGATGAATGATGTGGGTGTGCTGAAATTGTGTGAAAAAATGTCAACCGATCTTTAATGATTTTTGCCATGATATTTACCACTGACTCTGAATTTTGGAGCGAATCAAACAAAACAAATGAACCATCAGGTTCTGACCACATAACAATATAGGAGCCGGCGGTTCTGAGACAGTATCCCAGACAACATCTTCATACTTCTTACCCAATTATGACAAGAATTGAATTACAAATGTGTGACAAGACATACTTAGCGCATCGCTGGTGTTACCGTTGAGAATAGAGACTGCACTCATTTTGCCAATCAAAACACCAAAAATATTCTCATTTCATGGTAAAAGTATTCATTGTGATTTACACCAGGTTTCCAAGCGTATTGATTGGCACATTATGCTCCTCGGGACACCAGTGAACACTATTAAAATGTTAATCATGTGTACACTGACCCTTAATGGAGATTTGAAAGATTAAAGAAAAAAATACCATTTTTGACGTGAAGAGTTTCATGATGAGAACAAATCAAATAAGACCAAATCTAGAAATGAAGACACTTCAATTAATCTGTGCACAATGCCAGAATTGTGCTTTCACTGTTGCCTTTTTGTGATAGCAAATGCCCCTGGTGAAGACCAAGAGGACTTTGTCAGGAACAAAGAACGCCGTGCATGATGTAAGTACATATAACTCCCATTCACATCAGACCAACTAAACTACAAAGTCTCCTCCAAATCTCTGATGGGAATCCATAGCTAGATCTGGTGTTGAATAGAAAATGGCCTACATGTTCTTATCGAATTGGGAAGGTTCTGCCTGATGGTTGTATCACACGAGGCAATCCGGGGAGGTTATTGATACCCACCAGGGGCGCCACGGGTCTTTATCAGGCCTGAGTGTGGCTTCCCCTTGTCATTGGCATCGCATTGGTACACATAAAACAGTGTGAAATAGCAATGGTAGATACATTTCTAAATATGACTACTTGTTTTTGAGGATTGCACATTTATGTATAATAGCTAAAGGTACATTTTAAGGTACATTGTGAATGGGAAAACTCAAAAATATACTGAGAGAGTAGAACAATCTTGGATGGAATATCTTCATTATGTATGCACAGATTAATTTCCTCTCCAAATTGAAATGTGTGCACAGATAGCTACTTATATTCCCATATTCCATTGAAGCCTTTTAATACTTTAATGGATAATGACACAAAGTTACCATTATGATTTATCTTTGTCATGTGACTTTTGTGAGAGGAAGCATGGCAACCCAATTACACATTGTCAATGTTTGACTAGGCCTGGGCATATGACTACACCGTCTTTATAATCGGAGAAATATCTTGTTCAGCTCAGACCAATTGACTCTTCAATCCTAAAATTAAGTGTTTCTCTTGGATATCTTACTCGGAACTTGATTAATGCCTGTTCTGACTTGCTGTTATTACCCCATCTCACAGGACACTTTAAGCACTATAAGGGTTTCCATATTTCATAGCCAATATGTAATTATATACATCTATACAAGATATCCGATTAAATTTACATTTGCGAAAGAGTAGAAATGATTTAACAAGATGAAGTTGAGTAAGTTTTCAATGGTAAGTGGTCTGATGGTGAAATGTAATAGACATATGATCTTACCATCATTTCAGCACCAATTTCCAATCTACTTCTTGAAATGAAGACCTATTAAGAATAAGACACACAATTTTCGATTTGGGGAAAAACTCAAATACACCATTTAAAGCTGGATGACATGAAATGTTAAGAAACATTCACTATAAAATTGTTTTAATTAATAATAACGTATTTTTAATGTGTGAGAAACTGGACCAAAGGTGATAGATAACGCCAAATGTATATTAAATATTTATTTAATTTCATGCACAATAAAAGTCATCCCGTATATCATAAAATTAAAATACCTTTTACTTCAAGGTGAAAGATAACGCATCGATAATGGTCGTAGGATAAATACTTTTTCTATTCAGACACCATAAAGATTATAATGAATATCATAAAATAGAAATACCTTTGGTTGCTGATATAAATAGCGAATTTCACAATAATGACAGCTTCGTGGTGAGTAAAACAACCGGAAGTCGCTCAAGACATAGCAATATACATCACAGGGAAGAAACAGATTGAGGATTGCTCATAGCTATTAACAGACCAGGGACATTCTAATCCTTGTGGGGTACGCCAAGAGCTCTCGACGGGAAAACCAATGCGAGTAGAAGAACTATGATTTGGTGCACTTTGCTATATATGTGGGCCCATACGGCAGACCATTTTACAAGGATCAAAAGTAATGCAGGGTTTCTAACAGGCATCATCAAGTGAACTGCACGCCACGCCGGGAAGATCAAAGGAAGAAGAAAGGTTATAATGTGAAATTATGGTCTATATCATTCGATCAACACCATGAGGAAATTAAAAGTTACCAAGGACTCCTCCGGAAAACCATCATGTATACCTGAGGAGCGTATCACATATCTTATTGACACCTGATCGAGCCACTTTGACTATATTGACAGCCGATATTATGGGTAAATAAATTAATCACACGATAGTTATATGTTATTCAATTAATATACATTTTTGGATATAAATTGATCTTTATACACTGCGTGGTTTATGGTTGACCGTTCTGTACAAGATGATACTCATGTGACTTGTCAGAGCAAAGTACACACTTAGAAGGTTAGATGATTATTAGAGAAATTGCAAAAAATGGGAAAGGGGGTCAACTAATAGGGGTAATAATCCTGAAATTCTCGCAAAGAAGATGAGAGGGAATAATAGATTGTTGTAAGAGGCAAAGAGGAATGCAAGAGTTAACCATGAGTGATAGATCCCGCTGTTACATATTCAATCTTTGTGTGGGTTGCTTCATCAGATATATTCTGGCTGAGGCCCTGTGGTGGACACCCTGGGTGTTTTGATAATAATGTAGAGGGAAGAGTGGGCAGAGAGAGGGAGACCTAGGGTCCGCCGGCCGAGAGGCCAGGGTGCACTGTTACTCTGGGACACACCCTCCATTAATGAGACTTAGAAGTCTGTTAGTCCTAATTCAAACTGAGACCAAAACCTCTCAGCCCTGTCTGATAGTGTCTTGCCTATATTTTACAATTCAAAACAATGTAGTCACTTTCCCTTCAGATATCTACAATACTTCGGCAGTGATAGATGTACCTTTGGAGAGTGGTAAACAGGATAGCCAATCCCCAAAAGGCGCAATGTTAGGCTTGATCTGCCACCCATATCGTCTGATCACACACCAATTCCCGCGTCTCTCTCACTTCAAGTGAAGTCTCGCTGGAGACGAGACGTGCTTCATGCAGACACCGCTATTTGATTTCTCAAAAAGATTTCCTATTCCAAAACACACTTTGCTTTATTGAGCAGAAGATCAGTTTGTAATTGTTATATCTAACACATATAAATAACATCCAAACATAAGTACCTAAAATATGTAAAAATAGGTATTCATATACGATGTCGGCTGCCGTATTTAGCCATTGATCTTGCGTTGCCCTTGAACATGGGGACGTGCCGGCTAATCCTGCAGGTGCGCTTCACCCCGCAAGCCACATATATAGTTATCGCTATTCTGAGAAGACCTCACGTCTATGGTAAAGATGACCTTGCTTCACTGCAGATACATTTCAACTTTTCATGTCATTTTGTCTGCGCTTAAGGCCACTTTCTATTAGCACAATATATTCATGTATATGTATATGAAAATGTATTTTCACAGCTTGTATTTCATCCATATATCGTTGCGGAAATTTGTTAGCAAGGAATAATGGACTTCGGCATGTCAGAATACCCAAGAGAAATGGTCACAATAATTTCGTGCAAGTTATTGTCTACACCGCACCATAATGTGGCAAATTAAATATTCTTGCCGGAGACGAATATGACAAACGGAGTATATTTGGTCCCAGGCGACAGGTGCGCCATTGTCATCCACGTGACTTAGCCCAATCAACGCCCACATTGTGAATGTGTTGAGATCGGTACGTCCTCCCGTGGACCTCCCCGGAGGAGATGTGCTCTGTCCCACTTACTTCCTACTCTACTGATGTCGCCTAAGCCCACTGCCCGCTAGATTGATCCTTACACGTATAACTATGATAGGCGGAGGGAGGTGATAAGAGCGGGACTTCTACCCGCCCTGAGGTGCCATCCGCCACACCCCACAGTGCCGCTTCCATCAGATAATCATCCATTCCTGTACTACTCAACGCCTAAACAATCAACAACTCCCTGGACTTTATTTGACCCTATATGTAAGATTGATTTGTTTGGTCTAGAATTGCTTCATATTGATGGAACATCACATCGTGACGGTGGGATTTTAGCAGTGTTCTGGATGAAGCTGGTTATTTTGATACTTTCCACCTGATTCTATTCTGTATTAACGTAGGTCATCGGATTAGTTTTGATTACACAATATCAAGCACTTTCAGTTCAGGCTGAATGATCTACAACAGCCACTCAAAAGAGAAATCTAAGGTTATGCCCGGAATGGACGATAGTGCCCAGACTGGATGACAGTGCCAGGACTGGATGTCAGTGCCAGGACTGGATGACAGTGCCAGGACTGGATGATAGTGCCCGGAATGGACGATAGTGCCCAGACTGGATGACAGTGCCAGGACTGGATGACAGTGCCAGGACTGGATGATAGTGCCAGGACTGGATGATAATGCCCGGACTGGATGATAATGCCCGGACTGGATGAAAGTGCCAAGACTGGATGATAGTGCCCAGACTGGATGACAGTGCCCAGGACTGGATGACAGTGCACAGACTGGATGATAGTGCCCAGACTGGATGACAGTGCCCAGGACTGGATGACAGTGCACAGACTGGATGACAGTGCCCAGGACTGGATGACAGTGCACAGACTGGATGATAGTGCCAAGGACTGGATAATAGTGCCCGGAATGGATGATAGTGCCCAGACTGGATGATAATGCCCGGACTGGATGATAATGCCCGGACTGGATGGAAGTGCCCAGACTGGATGAGAGTGCACAGACTGGATGATAGTTCCCGGAATGGATGATAGTGCCCAGACTGGATGATAGTGCCCAGACTGGATGATAGTGCCCAGACTGGATGATAGTAACAGGACTGGATGATAGTGCCCAGACTGGATGATAGTAACAGGACTGGATGATAGTACCCGCACTGGATGAGAGTGCACAGACTGGATGATAGTGCCCAGACTGGATGAGAGTGCACAGACTGGATGATAGTGCTTGGACTGGATGATAGGGCCCAGACTGGATGATAGTGCCCAGGACTGGATGACAGTGCACAGACTGGTTGATAGTAACAGGACTGGATGATAGTACCCGGACTGGATGATAGTGCCCAGACTGGATGATAGTGACCAGACTGGTTGAGAGTGCACAGACTGGATGATAGTTCCCGGAATGGTTGATAGTGCCTGGACTGGATGATTGTGCCTGAAACTAAAGGTCAGGCTGAATTGAGTTATCTATCACTGCCACTGAAACTCAAGCTCGGTCAAGACTGAGTGATTTACAGCCACCAATAATCCTGGATTGAGTGAACTATAACCACTACTCATACTGGACAGAGTGATCTACGACCACTACTCATTCTGGACTGAGCGAGCTATGACCACTACTCATCATGGAATGAGTGAGCTACGACCACTACTCATCATGGACTGAGTGATCTACGACCACTACTCATTCTGGACTGAGCGAGCTATGACCACTACTCATCATGGACTGAGTGATCTACGACCACTACTCATTCTGGACTGAGTGAGCTATGACCACTACTCATTCTGGACTGAGTGATCTACGACCACTACTCATTCTGGACTGAATGATCTACGACCACTACTCATTCTGGAATGAGTGAGCTACGACCACTACTCATCATGGACTGAGTGATCTACGACCACTACTCATCATGGAATGAGTGAGCTACGACCACTACTCATCATGGAATGAGTGAGCTACGACCACTACTCATCATGGAATGAGTGAGCTACCACCACCATCTATCACTCTGAGTGAGCTACTGGATATACTAACTTTCACTACTAAAGTTTGGCTCGGATAGAGCGATGTGTAACTTCCACAAATACTAACGCTCAGCCTGGACAGAGTGATTTGCAACTGTCAAAAACACTAGAGCTCAGCCTGGACAGAGTGATTTGCAACTGTCAAAAACATTAGAGCTCAGCCTGGACAGAGTGATTTTACTGCCTCAATTACTAAAGCTCAGCCTGGATAGAGTGATTTAACTGCCTCAAACACTAGAGCTCAGCCTGGATAGAGTGATTTAACTGCCTCAATTACTAAAGCTCAGCCTGGATAGAGTGATTTAACTGCCTCAATTACTAAAGCTCAGCCTGGATAGAGTGATGTGCAACCCTCAATTACTAAAGCTCAGCCTGGATAGAGTGATTTAACTGCCTCAAACACTAGAGCTCAGCCTGGATAGAGTGATTTAACTGCCTCAATTACTAAAGCTCAGCCTGGATAGAGTGATTTAACTGCCTCAATCACTAGAGCTCAGCCTGGATAGAGTGATTTAACTGTCTCAAACACTAGAGCACAGCCTGGATAGATTGATTCATCTGCCTCAAACACTAGAGCTCAGCCTGGATAGAGTGTTTTAACTGCCTCAATTACTAAAGCTCAGCCTGGATAGAGTGATTTAACTGCCTCAAACACTAGAGGTCAGCCTGGATAGACTGATATGCAACTGATATCGAAATCTAAAACTTGGCCCGGAATGAGTGATTTACAACCGAAACAGAAACTAATTTCGTAGCCAACCCAAAAATTGACATCAATCAATGTGCGAAGATGCATGAGAAATGAGTTGACAATGCAATGGTCAGCAGACACAAATTAGTCAATCTGTGAGTGAGTAGGGGGACAGTTGAGGCATGAGATCTACTTCATTACACGTGTGTTAATGCACAATCAGCAGTAGCACAGATGATGAGAGCAGGGTTGATGCTGTCACATGGGCCTCATCCAAACAACTGCACTGGCTACATGTAGCCACACTCTCTCCTGGACATTATGCTCTAATATACTGTATACATGCTCTGGTATATGCTCCCATAACAAACAGGGTAAATGTGAGTTAATGTTTATTGACTGCAAAGCGTAGAATATAAAACAGGAAAGATAAAATCTATTACTTGCTGTCTTTTTTGGATTTTTTTTTCTGGATGGTCTCAAAGTATGTGACTAGCAGACATGTAAATGGCCCAGCAGGTTCTATCAGGAATGCACACAACCCCTGGAAATCTGACTATGAAAGAAACTCATCTAGTTTAAAGATTGCCTCATTGGTCTGGTTTTGTGGTCACATTACGTTCAGGCCATGAAGAATTTATCACGTTTTCAGAGGCTGGGTGTTGGTTTTCAACAGCCTCAAGTTAAGTCAGTCTTAATGTGGGCCAAGATGTCTTACACCCTAAAGAGATATTTTATTTCTCGTGCCCTTGTGTTCTTTCTGTGGTATAGCAATATTTGGGTAGATTTTTATTTATAATATTCATCTTTTCTGGAGGGAATATTGAGATAATAAAAATTGTAAATAGAAAATAGATCATTTTTTCTACAAAATATTACCCAGAGTGCAGGATGGAAATCAATAATCACATCGCACTTTATCCTGAAACCATAAAAAATTTGAATAATATAAAAAAAACAAAGTTGTTGAAAGTAATCAGATGATCAAAATTATTCAGATTAAATCCATGAACTACACGTTTAATCACATATCAACATGATCAAAGCTGCAGATTATTTCCAGCCCCTAGATATTAAAATTGACATAACTACCTACCTGAGTACAGTTTACTGATTATGCCACTTTGAAGTGTTGGCGTGCGCAGGTGTAATGTGATTTATTCTCATTACAGGTGAATTTTGAAGGGATCTGACTTATTTAATGATTGTTTTAAAGTACACAACTTTGAAGTTGGGACTATAGGAGAACATCAAAATATTGACAGGCATTTCAGTATAATGCATTGAACTCTTGTTTTCTTGCAAAATAATTTCATTACCCAAGACAAATATCTCCACAAATATTTATTGAGGTGAGGGATCTTTGAAAGGAAACATATTTGTTATGGTGGTAACAATAGTTAGAAAAAAAGAGCTAGTTTGAGTTCAATTTTTCATATTTGATATCTGATAAGAAATACAAGAGGTGAACTTGCAGGGGTTAATATGTGACTAGAACTCTGTTAGCCAGGGTTCAAAGTGACTGGAGGTTACATAGTTTGGAATGATATGTGAATAGAACTGTGTTGGCCAAGGCTCAAAGTGACAGGTTGTGATCCAGCTTGGAGTGATAAGTGAATAAAACTGCGTTGGCCAAGGATCGAAGTGACCGGGGTGACCTAGCTGGGAATGATACGTGAATAGAAGGGGCTGATATTTACCTAGAAGTGAAATAGCGGGGGGGGGGGGGTGATATGTAACTAGAAGTGAAAGAACCAGGGCTGATTTGTGAGTAGAAGTGAAAATGCTGGGCTGATATGTAACTAGAGGTGATATAGCCAGGGTGTATATGTAACTAGAGGTGATATAGCCTGGGTGTATATGTAACTAGAGGTGAAAAAGCCAGGGTTGATATGTAACTAGAAGTGAAAAAGCCAGGGATGATATGTAACTAGAAGTAAAATAGCCGGGGCTGATATGTAACTCGAAGTAAAATAGCTGGGGATGATATGTAACTAGAGGTGAAATAGCCGGGGCTGATATGTGACTAGAAGTGAAATAGCCGGGGCTGGTATGTAACTAGAAGTGAAATAGCCGGGGCTGATATGTAACTAGAAGTGAAATAGACGGGGCTGATATGTAACTAGAAGTGAAATAGCCGGGGCTGATATGTAACTAGAAGTGAAATAGACGGGGCTGATATGTAACTAGAAGTGAAATAGACGGGGCTGATATGTAACTAGAAGTGAAATAGGCGGGGCTGATATATAAGTTGAAACATGACATAATGTGAACTAATCAGGAGTGCATGGTTCAAGAAGCGTGATCTTGGTTTTCCAACTAGTTAAGGATGATTTGGGTAGAGCTAACAAATTAAATCAATATTCAGAATTAAAATTTATGCTGAAAGCATTAAACAGAGGAATGACCTGATTTGTTCATGCATGTGTATATGCCGCGATTTGATGCCTTTGCAGCACGTAGCATTAGGCTTATTTTTATATTGCATCTTACATCAACTGTCAGCCTGGGTCGTTCTTATTGCTGGAGATAATATCTATCATTTCAGACCTGATGGAAAGGATTTATGATTTAATTGGAGACAGCTATGAATGATATAAAGGCTGATTGATAAGGGCGTGTCATCTTCTATCACAGAAATAGCCTCATTTAACATATTGTTAAATTAACATTTTAAATGCCTTGAAGAGATGTTCATGAAAAGTGTGAACTGTGAGCAGAGGCCATCTCTGAAATAAGAGCTATACACATATTAATATATTATTAATATCATCATTGCTTGTTGATATATTACAGATGGCAACACATTACCGATGAAAGTACATGACGCACAGCACATGCATTGCTGCATTGTTCATTTATGATATTTGCCATTTTCTAATTATGTTGAGTTATGTTACAAAAAGTCAAGCAATGAATAATAATTGAAAGGAATTTACATTAGAATTATTAAAAGATCCAAAAGCGAACCAAATTATGTAATCTCGTTCACATTTTGAATTTGCCAGATTAAAGAAAGTACAGATAAGACTCAGAGGAATATGTCTGATTATTTAAAGTGATTTTAAGGTCGACAGAGACAGGCAAGTTATCCTATGCTAATGGGTACCTGTAATAATTGTAAATGCTAGCTGATGTCCCGAGCCTCCTGTAGTGATAGAGATTGTAGGAGCTAGCTGATGTCCCGAGCCTCCTGTAGTGATAGATATTGTAGGAGCTAGCTGATGTCCCGAGCCTCCTGTAGTGATAAAGATTGTAGGAGCTAGCTGATGTCCCGAGCCTCCTGTAGTGATAGAGATTGTAGGAGCTAGCTGATGTCCCGAGCCTCCTGTTGTGATAGAGATTGTAGGAGCTAGCTGATGTCCCGAGCCTCCTGTAGTGATAGATATTGTAGGAGCTAGCTGATGTCCCGAGCCTCCTGTAGTGATAAAGATTGTCGGAGCTAGCTGATGTCCCGAGCCTCCTGTAGTGATAGAGATTGTCGGAGCTAGCTGATGTCCCGAGCCTCCTGTAGTGATAGAGATTGTAGGAGCTAGCTGATGTCCCGAGCCTCCTGTAGTGATAGATATTGTAGGAGCTAGCTGATGTCCCGAGCCTCCTGTTGTGATAGAGATTGTAGGAGCTAGCTGATGTCCCGAGCCTCCTGTAGTGATAGAGATTGTAGGAGCTAGCTGATGTCCCGAGCCTCCTGTAGTGATAGAGATTGTAGGAGCTAGCTGATGTCCCGAGCCTCCTGTTGTGATAGAGATTGTAGGAGCTAGCTTATTTCCCGAGCCTCCTGTAGTGATAGAGATTGTAGGAGCTAGCTGATGTCCCGAGCCTCCTGTAGTGATAGAGATTGTAGGAGCTAGCTGATGTCCCGAGCCTCCTGTAGTGATAGAGATTGTAGGAGCTAGCTGATGTCCCGAGCCTCCTGTTGCGATAGAGATTGTAGGAGCTAGCTGATGTCCCGAGCCTCCTGTAGTGATAGAGATTGTCGGAGCTAGCTGATGTCCCGAGCCTCCTGTAGTGATAGAGATTGTAGGAGCTAGCTGATGTCGCGAGCCTCCTGTAGTGATAGAGATTGTAGGAGCAAGCTGATGTCCCGAGCCTCCTGTAGTGATAGAGATTGTCGGAGCTAGCTGATGTCCCGAGCCTCCTGTAGTGATAGAGATTGTAGGAGCTAGCTGATGTCCAGAGCCTCCTGTAGTGATAGAGATTGTCGGAGCTAGCTGATGTCCCGAGCCTCCTGTTGTGATAGAGATTGTAGGAGCTAGCTGATGTCCCGAGCCTCCTGTAGTGATAGAGATTGTAGGAGCTAGCTGATGTCCCGAGCCTCCTGTAGTTATAGAGATTGTAGGAGCTAGCTGATGTCCCGAGCCTCCTGTAGTGATAGAGATTGTAGGAGCTAGCTGATGTCCCGAGCCTCCTGTAGTGATAGAGATTGTCAGAGCTAGCTGATGTCCCGAGCCTCCTGTTGTGATAGAGATTGTAGGAGCTAGCTGATGTCCCGAGCCTCCTGTTGTGATAGAGATTGTCGGAGCTAGCTGAGGTCCCGAGCCTCCTGTTGTGATAGAGATTGTAGGAGCTAGCTGATGTCCCGAGCCTCCTGTAGTGATAGAGATTGTAGGAGCTAGCTGATGTCCTGAGCCTCCTGTTGTGATAGAGATTGTAGGAGCTAGCTGATGTCCCGAGCCTCCTGTTGTGATAGAGATTGTAGGAGCTAGCTGATGTCCCGAGCCTCCTGTAGTGATAGAGATTGTAGGAGCTAGCTGATGTCCCGAGCCTCCTGTAGTGATAGAGATTGTCGGAGCTAGCTGATGTCCCGAGCCTCCTGTAGTGATAGAGATTGTCGGAGCTAGCTGATGTCCCGAGCCTCCTGTAGTGATAGAGATTGTAGGAGCTAGCTGATGTCGCGAGCCTCCTGTAGTGATAGAGATTGTAGGAGCTAGCTGATGTCCCGAGCCTCCTGTAGTGATAGAGATTGTAGGAGCTAGCTGATGTCCCGAGCCTCCTGTAGTGATAGAGATTGTAGGAGCTAGCTGATGTCCCGAGCCTCCTGTAGTGATAGAGATTGTAGGAGCTAGCTGATGTCCCGAGCCTCCTGTAGTGATAGAGATTGTAGGAGCTAGCTGATGTCCCGAGCCTCCTGTAGTGATAGAGATTGTAGGAGCTAGCTGATGTCCCGAGCCTCCTGTAGTGATAGAGATTGTCGGAGCTAGCTGATGTCCCGAGCCTCCTGTAGTGATAGAGATTGTAGGAGCTAGCTGATGTCGCGAGCCTCCTGTAGTGATAGAGATTGTAGGAGCTAGCTGATGTCCCGAGCCTCCTGTAGTGATAGAGATTGTAGGAGCTAGCTGATGTCCCGAGCCTCCTGTTGTGATAGAGATTGTAGGAGCTAGCTGATGTCCCGAGCCTCCTGTAGTGATAGAGATTGTAGGAGCTAGCTGATGTCCCGAGCCTCCTGTAGTGATAGAGATTGTCGGAGCTAGCTGATGTCGCGAGCCTCCTGTAGTGATAGAGATTGTAGGAGCTAGCTGATGTCGCGAGCCTCCTGTAGTGATAGAGATTGTAGGAGCTAGCTGATGTCCCGAGCCTCCTGTAGTGATAGAGATTGTAGGAGCTAGCTGATGTCCCGAGCCTCCTGTAGTGATAGAGATTGTCGGAGCTAGCTGATGTCCCGAGCCTCCTGTTGTGATAGAGATTGTAGGAGCTAGCTGATGTCGCGAGCCTCCTGTAGTGATAGAGATTGTAGGAGCTAGCTGATGTCCCGAGCCTCCTGTAGTGATAGAGATTGTAGGAGCTAGCTGATGTCCCGAGCCTCCTGTAGTGATAGAGATTGTAGGAGCTAGCTGATGTCCCGAGCCTCCTGTAGTGATAGAGATTGTAGGAGCTAGCTGATGTCCCGAGCCTCCTGTAGTGATAGAGATTGTAGGAGCTAGCTGATGTCCCGAGCCTCCTGTAGTGATAGAGATTGTAGGAGCTAGCTGATGTCCCGAGCCTCCTGTAGTGATAGAGATTGTCGGAGCTAGCTGATGTCCCGAGCCTCCTGTAGTGATAGAGATTGTAGGAGCTAGCTGATGTCCCGAGCCTCCTGTAGTGATAGAGATTGTAGGAGCTAGCTGATGTCGCGAGCCTCCTGTAGTGATAGAGATTGTAGGAGCTAGCTGATGTCCCGAGCCTCCTGTAGTGATAGAGATTGTAGGAGCTAGCTGATGTCCCGAGCCTCCTGTTGTGATAGAGATTGTAGGAGCTAGCTGATGTCCCGAGCCTCCTGTAGTGATAGAGATTGTAGGAGCTAGCTGATGTCCCGAGCCTCCTGTAGTGATAGAGATTGTCGGAGCTAGCTGATGTCGCGAGCCTCCTGTAGTGATAGAGATTGTAGGAGCTAGCTGATGTCGCGAGCCTCCTGTAGTGATAGAGATTGTAGGAGCTAGCTGATGTCCCGAGCCTCCTGTAGTGATAGAGATTGTAGGAGCTAGCTGATGTCCCGAGCCTCCTGTAGTGATAGAGATTGTAGGAGCAAGCTGATGTCCCGAGCCTCCTGTAGTGATAGAGATTGTAGGAGCTAGCTGATGTCCCGAGCCTCCTGTAGTGATGAGCCTGTGGTATTAATAAAGCTGCTCGTCTCATGAGCCTGTGGTATTGATAAAGCTGCTCGTGTCATGAGCCTGTGATATTGATGAAGCTGCTCGTGTCATGAGCCTGTGGTATTGATAAAGCTGCTCGTGTAATGAGCCTGTGGTATTGATGAAGCTGCTCGTGTCATGAGCCTGTGGTATTGATGAAGCTGCTCGTGTAATGAGCCTGTGGCATTGATGAAGCTGCTCGTGTCATGTGCCTGTGGTATTGATGAAGCTGCTCGTGTAATGAGCCTTTGGTATTGATGAAGCTGCTCGTGTCATGAGCCTGTGGTATTGATAAAGCTGCTCGTGTTCTGAGCCTGTGGTATTGATGAAGCTGCTCGTGTCATGAGCCTGTGGTATTGATAAAGCTGCTCGTGTCATGAGCCTGTGGTATTGATAAAGCTGCTCGTGTAATGAGCCTGTGGTATTGATGAAGCTGCTCGTGTCATGAGCCTGTGGTATTGATAAAGCTGCTCGTGTTCTGAGCCTGTGGTATTGATGAAGCTGCTCGTGTCATAAGCCTGTGGTATTGATAAAGTTGCTCGTGTTCTGAGCCTGTGGTATTGATGAAGGTGATTTATGTCTTGAGCCTGCTGGGTTTTGCATTAACTTGTGGTATGACAGAGCTGACTTATGACATGAACCTGTGGTATTGACACAGCTGACTTGTGTTACGGGTTTGTGGTATTGATAAAGACGGTCTGTGGCATGAGCCTGTGGTATTGATGAAGGTGGTTTGTGCAAGGAACCTGAGGTATTGATAAAGTTGGCATATGTCATGAGCCTTATGTAGTGATGAGCTTGTGGTATTAACAGAGCTGACATGTGTCATGAGCCTGTGGTAATGACAAAGCTGGTTTTTGCAGTAAACTTGTGGCATTGATAAAGTTGGTGTATGTCATGAGCCTGTGGTATTACCTCTGTGAACCGTTATGGTAGCATGCCATAAATATTCAGATATTGCTAGGTGCTATAACTTCAAATATGTTTATTACTAGTAGTTATTTCATTATGTTAACTTACAATTATCTTGTTATTCAATGACAACAAGTGTTTTCGTTACATTTGTCGCTGGGTGAGCTGAGAAATTATATAAGAAATAAAACCAGTTCTAACCCACTCGCTTTTTGTGAATGTTTGTGCTTATTTGTTAGAAATGCCTGCAAAATGATAATATTCCCAGCTTTGCAGGTCGAAAACATATGGCAGAAATACATGACGTGTTATTCCCTCAAGAGAAAATGCCAAACTTTGAAAGGAAAATATCATGGAGACTTGGAGCCATCATGGAAGATTAAAAAGGTAAATGGGGGACAACAGCTAATGCATTCACACATATCGTATTCATATACGATACTGGTAACCAAGTTGTGAAAGCACTAACAACATGGTAGTCCTAAGGTGGTCTCTTGAGGGCCTAATCTTAAGAGGGCCTACCCTCAATGTTATTCTATATAGTGGTTGACACCATCACTTCACTCTGTTTTTTTTCTCCAGAAGAGTCTCATTCGACCAATGAATAGTTAAGTTTTCTACTCAGTAGTTTCATAGACGAACAGACAGAGTGACAAAAAAATGCACTGCATAATCTGACGAATTCAGCACAGTTAATAAAAAATAATTCTCCATGTGAGGTTTCAAATCTCGTGTGGGATGACGAGGTCATAACGTGATTAGCGCCTGGAGATGTTGGTGACCCGAGCACACGTGCCGCCGTCTGCTTGTCATCCCAGGAGGGGGAGCCACCGGTTCCCTCCCCAGCTGTAACTGCCTCGTGATCAGTTCACCATAAGGTGTACAGCTAACCTTCCCTACTGTGCTTTGCCATACTCAGGCTTTAATACTTCCCCAAAGGTAAACACAATAGCAAAAGTCATGCAGTAGGCAAGACAACATAACAAGGAAGATGCTTCATAGTGGAACACTGCAGCCAAATGGAGCACCCCCTTGATGGTGCTTTAGAAGACTCGCTAAGCCAGCCCTGGGCATTAAAGCTTACCCAAATGTAACAAGTGGTTCTGTGGAGACACATAAACACTGACTTTCTCAGACTGCGTCTTGTGGCTACCCAATGAAAGGCCATTTCACTACATGACCCTATCATTGAAGATTAAAACATAACACTGTCCAATGAGCAAATAACGCCCTCTCGTGGGAAGTGAAACACATAAAATAAGGCATACTACCCTGTTTCTCTTCATTATTCAATTACTCTTCAGGTTAATGATCGAGTTCCAATTTAGAGGAAAAAATATATGGGCTAAGGCTATTCCACTCTTTCTCATTTGATACAAAAATCTATATACTACTCAATACGGAAAAAAGCATATTATTGAGAAATCTCCTGCTCACACAACTACAGATGAAGGGGAGCATGTTATATTCACACACAAAAACTATCTATGTTTTTTACATCCTTCCTATACATCAGTTTCATTTGGTTCAAGAAAATCTTAATCTGGAGAAACTGCACTGGACTGTGAATAGATTTTTTATATCAATAATTTTAAGATTTGAATGGTATGGATATACAAATATGTTTTATGTGATTAAGATTTGTAGATAAGATAAACACAAAAGCTGGAATTTAAACACTTTTTTATGTATTTTTAGCGCAATTTACCCAAAATAGGGTCATATTTTGTTAAAAGAGATATTTCTAATGTCAATCATGATCACATTACAATATTTTGTCGTCAATTAACCTATAGGTCGCCATTTGGCGGGATTATTGCAAAGTGTGGACTGAGCTATTGTGCCTATGCTGATGACACGCAGATCAATCTTTGTATAGACCAGTCAAGGAGACATGATGTGAAACCATCAAATAATAAATGTTTCTCAAGTATAAATTTAAACACTAAATTCCTCAAGTAATGCAAAAAAGCTACTGCCTCGTCCAGAATAAATTTCAAATTTCTCCTTACCACATGGAAAGTACCATCGTTCTTACTTGATCTTACTTGACTCTCACGATAATCAGGTGGAAATCACCAGTCTAACAGTACATGAGTGGTTCAAAAGATATTCAAAAAACGTCTTTACACAATTATGCCCAAGACACACTTCTTCCAAAATTGTTATGAGCAGACACAGTCTTGCACCAGCGCTTAATTAAATTAATTATGATTTTTATCAATACCATAATTATTGATATACTCATTATCAATATTATCATTGTAAACATCATCATTATTCATATAATATTTATTAATATCATCATTATTTATATCATTACCTAGCTGGTATATTGAGAATGTCAAATACACATTAAGGTCTCAATGGAAGGCCTCAATGCATTTTCAAACCATGATAAATGAATCCACATAAAATTTGTAAAAAATGCTGTTATTCTATAGCCAAAGTTGCCTGAAATTGTGCTGCAGGCAACATTTGGTATGAATTATCAGTTGATATACTAAATCAACTATTTACAGAAAAGGTATCTTGATGCAAAATTAAACTGGTATGTAGCAATAGACATAGGTAGGATATCAGGTTGGAGTAGGAATTACCAAAAATACGTTAATATGAGCAGAGAGTACGGAGAAAGACATACTAATGTTATCAAGCTTTAGTATAGGGAGTCTATGTCTACGAAGACAATGGGAAGCTAGAATTAGGAAGCCATATCAGGTAGGCATGGATACAATAATAAGCAAGAGTTAAGAAGCAATATCAGGTAGGCATGGATACAATAATAAGCAAGAGTTAAGAAGCAATGTCAAGTAGGCATGAATACAGTAATAATCTAGAGTTAGGAAGCAATGTCATGTAGGCATGAATACAATAATAAGCGAGAGTTAGGAAGCAATATCATGTAGGCATGAATACAATAATAAGCGAGAGTTAAGAAGCAATGTCAAGTAGGCATGAATACAATAATAATCTAGAGTTAGGAAGCAACATCAGGTAGGCATGGATACAAAAGTAATCTAGAGTTAGGAAGCAATATCAGGTAGGCATGAATACAGTAATAATCTAGAGTTAGGAAGTAATATCAGGTAGGCATGAATACAATAATAATCTAGAATTAGGAGGCAATATCCGGTAGGCATGAATAAAATAATAATCTAGAGTTAGGAAGCAATGTCAGGTAGGCATGAATACAATAATAAGTTAGAGTTAGGACGCAATATCAGGTAGGCATGAATACAATAATAATCTAGAGTTAGGAAGCAATATCAGGTAGGCATGAATACAATAATAATCTAGAGTTAGGAAGCAATATCAGGTAGGCATGAACACAATAATAATCTAGAGTTAGGAAGCAATATCAGGTAGGCATGAATACAGTAATAATCTAGAGTTTGGAAGCAATATCAGGTAGGCATGAACACAAAAATAATCTAGAGTTAGGAAGCAATATCAGGTAGGCATGAACACAATAATAATCTAGAGTTAGGAAGCAATATCAGGTAGGCATGAACACAATAATAAGTTAGAGTTAGGAAGCAACATCAGGTAGGCATGAATACAATAATAATCTAGAGTTAGGAAGCAATATCAGGTAGGCATGAACACAATAATAATCTAGAGTTAGGAAGCAATATCAGGTAGGCATGAATACAATAATAATCTAGAGTTAGGAAGCAACATCAGGTAGGCATGAATACAATAATAATCTAGAGTTAGGAAGCAATATCAGGTAGGCATGAATACAATAATAATCTAGAGTTAGGAAGCAATATCAGGTAGGCATGAACACAAAAATAATCTAGAGTTAGGAAGCAATATCAGGTAGGCATGAATACAATAATAATCTAGAGTTAGGAAGCAACATCAGGCAGGCATGAATACAATAATAATCTAGAGTTAGGAAGCAATATCAGGTAGGCATGAACACAATAATAATCTAGAGTTAGGAAGCAATATCAGGTAGGCATGAACACAATAATAATCTAGAGTTAGGAAGCAATATCAGGTAGGCATGAACACAATAATAAGTTAGAGTTAGGACGCAATATCAGGTAGGCATGAATACAATAATAATCTAGAGTTAGGAAGCAATATCAGGTAGGCATGAACACAATAATAATCTAGAGTTAGGAAGCAATATCAGGTAGGCATGAACACAATAATAAGTTAGAGTTAGGAAGCAATATCAGGTAGGCATGAATACAATAATAATCTAGAGTTAGGAAGCAATATCAGGTAGGCATGAACACAATAATAATCTAGAGTTAGGAAGCAATATCAGGTAGGCATGAACACAAAAATAATCTAGAGTTAGGAGGCATTATCAGGTAGGCATTGATACGATATCAAGTTTGAGTAGGAGACAGTATCAGGTATCAATATGCAAACTAAGCCCAGATATCCAGTCATGAGATACGAGGTATTATGTCTTTTATATCTTCTACTCAGATATTGATTAACTAGTATTAGTTGAGTCTTTTGCTCACTTGATGTGATGTAACAACCATACCTTAGAGTGTCTCATGTTGAGCCACAGTTCTGCCTGATAAAGCTAATCTGTATTACCAGGCTGTTATAACAGGGAAATGGTTGTAGAAATGTGATTATAACGAAGCAAAAGTAATAAACAAAACGCACTAGACGACAGTTTTTCCAATGGTGTCTTTACTAAATCCCATAATACACACCGCTCATTTGTCAAGTTTGACTTGCCACCATAATACAAACCAGGAACAGTTAAACCCCACGGAATACACAGACATAGAGTCATATGCAGAAACCTGTGAGTTAAAGACCTGCTTCCCCCAACATGGCAAACATGACAGAACATGACAATATCATTTATATTGAGGACACAAGGGAACACACACATTCAACTTCTGTGTCATTTATGATTTAAATTGGACTAAATCCTCAAGAGTTCTGGCTCATCGTGAGAGGAAACATCTGCCTTCCTCCTGAAATACAACAAATCGTTTTAATGTTCATTATGAAACTCCATTATTCGAGGGAGGGTTTTTGTGCCTTAATAACCGCAAATGATGAGTGGGGAATTTGCCTTTGATACCAACACAGAACAGATCTAGTATTTGTTGACTTAACGTGGCAACACATCAACAATTATCACCTTGGAAGTGACACATATATTATTCAAATTTCATCCTATGACTAGCAAAAGTGAAACAAATGGTTTTCCTTGAATTTGATAAGAGCATTGAATATATCCGGTCCAATTAAGTATATTCAAAATGTCGTTTTGTTTGTTTGTTTGGGGTTTCACATCACTTTCAACATCCTTTCAGTCATTTCGTGATGAGACCAACTTGTAGCAGATATAGTGCTGCCTCATTGAATTGTCACTGGGGATCTTTCTTTTTCTTCACCATATAGAATTCATAACAACACCGCAGCACTGGCCAGAGTTAGAAACAGCCTCCTTTATCAACCTTGCAGGATGACCAAAGTACTTGTTCCAAACGGGACTCGAACTCCATACCTTTAGCATCGGAGACAAGCGTCCAACCTCCATGCCAAGACAGAGGATAATTATACTCCCTTATATTTGTTTCGATTGGCATATTCATTGACATGTAGTATGTCACTTTTATTGAAACTGATTTTAAGTCATTTTTTCCTATTATGTGGTTTCTACACAACAGAAACCACCAAACTTAGCGAGACTTATTCTTGTCACTAGCAAATCTGATGATTAACATTTTTAGCTAAACGTTAATGGCTATTCCTGAATGGCTATTCCTGAATGGCTATTCCTGAATGGCTATTCCTGAATGGCTATTCCTGAATGGCTATTCCTGAATGGCTATTCCTGAATGGCTATTCCTGAATGAATATTCCTGAATGAATATTCCTGAATGGCTATTCCTGAATGGCTATTCCTGAATGGCTATTCCTGAATGGCTATTCCTGAATGGCTATTCCTGAATGGCTATTCCTAAATGGCTATTCCTGAATGGCTATTCCTGAATGGCTATTCCTGAATGGCTATTCCTAAATGGCTATTCCTGAATGGCTATTCCTGAATGGCTATTCCTGAATGGCTATTCCTGAATGGCTATTCCTGAATGGCTATTCCTGAATGGCTATTCCTGAATGGCTATTCCTGAATGAATATTCTCCTTTTGTAGATTATAGTTTGGACCTATGGTTGATTTCTCTTCAGGAAAAGCGCCCTTGGTTTCATCCTGAGACACGAGAATCTATTAATAACAGGCCAATTGTAGAATGACCATCCTTTTATTTGATATAATTCTTGTTATTGTTAATAGTGCCTGAAATATATAAATATAATCCTAAGATGAGAATCATCTAGTAAAGAATGTTAGTCAACTTATGGTAGGACTGTTAATCATAAGGGGAGATTTGTTGTAATATTACTGAGACCCTTCACTGAAAACTTCTTGATAATTCTGACATTGTGGGAAAAATAAAGTTGCTCTTATGGACAAAACCAAATTCGCCTCTTTCGAAAAAAAAAGGAATCGCACTGCCGGGGGAAATGTCGTCTCACAGTAATAAAATTCTGATTTTTCTTTTCTTTTATACCCCTACCCTGGATGATGTATGGTCGATGCCTTAACGTTATGGCATGTAGGGTAATTAACCCAACCCTCCTGTGTTTGCTAACTGTGATAATGAAACCTCCACGGAGACTGAATGGAATGTTTGAAATTAAATAGAACAATAAAAGCACTTAATTCATTTCTGCTTTAATTGTCTGTTTAATATAGTTATTGGTTTAAATGATGAAATACTGCTTTAAGTTTCAGGGATGGTAAAATGTCAGAGTAGAAATGTAAACCACTTATGAAATGTCTCCCCTGGGTCATGGTTGCTGGCCACCAGATGTCAGGCATGTATGGCATACCAACAACCACCACTCTCCACAGCGGCACATGCAGACCACTGATCTCTGTGCTAATTGCTTGCCAGAAGATTGCCTGCCACTGAACCTCATCTACTACTCATTGCATTTACTCCACTTCCGCAGCCAATCTTTAATAAATCTCACCCTCCAAAAAGTAATTTCTGTAAACAAGCTACAAGCATGATTGCTAAAAGAATGCAGCTATGGAATCTTATACTCTCTGGGATGTGCTATTTTGGAAGACCAATCTGTCGTGTATTCACGAAAGTATGTTAAACAATCAAATTTGTATTTGACTGGTGATTTTCTCACTTATTCATCAAAGTAAAAAAATGATTTTACCAAGGGAATATATATTCTATTGGCAGTGCGCTGTTCCAATTTGTGAGTTTATAGTTTATATAACTCAAAGGTGTTAGGAGGGTGATGAGCAACATAATGAATCGATTACATAGCTGAGCTGTAACCCAATCTCAACATGAGTATACCTCGTATATGTAAATCAAACACTAAATACAATGGCCATGCACATTGACTGTATAATATTATTCAACATCATGAAATTGTAAAAGGAAAGACCAACGTTTATTGATCCAATACAATTTTACAGTCTTTTTTTTTCTTTCGTCCGAAGTTGTGCACTTACTTTTAAGAGCAAGAAATGCAATAGTATCACATCGCAAGGTTATTGACCTAAAATATAAAGAAGTACTTCAGCCTTGTATTAAATTATAAATGTGTTGTTCCTGGGTGTTGTACTCAGGCGCAATCAATATTCATTATATCATATTCAGAGCATATTTTGTTGATAAATCATTTGATAAACCAATTATGACCGTAATAGAAATGTCTCTTATTCAAGCTGAAAAATAGCTTTATTTATCCGAATCAGAAGATCTCTTTGGCTTGCAATGCCATTGTGATGGACTTAACACATTTGTTGTTATTACAACTCGGACCTTTATAGCATAAAATGGCTGATTCCTTGTTGATCATTGGTTATCCAAAAGAGGGTTGTCAAAGATGTCATGATCCGCCTATTACCTCCAGATTGCATTACCTTCTATCTGTTAATTCATCACCACTATCATATTTAATAAGATGTAAGAGGATTGTTTCTTCATGCCACTTACCTGGGACACTCAAACCAACGCATCAAAGGGAATGATCTATTAGATGACCAAGGTTATATAATAGGAAAGAGATATTAAATAGACATGTTGATTTAACTATGGTTAATATAACTCACCATTTCCTGTACACTTAGCTATCATTCACGTAGATGTGTGTCATTTCAATATTCTTTATATGAATAATATGTAATCAATGTGGGCGTACTGTGTTAGTTTTCTCTGAACATTCGGTCTTTAAGCAACGGTAATGAAATTTGCACCAATTGTGCATTTCACTGAGTGTGAATTTTCAATTATGGTGACTGGGTAGGATTGCCATTCGTTAATCAGTATCCAATGATTTGAAAGGTGGACATGACTATGAAGCAATAGATATTAATGGCTGTTGAGTCAGCATGTTGGCATTACTTTAAGCCTGGAGACAAAGTCAAATAAAGTCCATTGGCCTGTATGAGATGATCTTGTGGCATTAGGTCAGTAGAAGCATGGGAATAACACACTCCAGATGGATGAGGCCAGAAGCGCACCCGTTATGTATCTAGTGTTGCCAAAAGGTTTATATGGTACCCTTATTCAATAAATATAAGATAAGATAAAATAAGATAGAGATTGTTCATAATTAAATCAAATCTATTACTAAACAAACAGTTCTTATTCAATAAAGATAGGATAAGATAAAACAAGATAGAGATTGTTCATAATTAAATCAAATCTATTACTAAACAAACAGTTCTTATTCAACAAAGATAGGATAAGATAAAACAAGATAGAGATTGTTCATAATTAAATCAAATCTATTACTAAACCAACAGTTCTTATTCAATAAAGGTAAAATAAGATAAAATAAGATAGAGATTGTTCATAATTAAATCAAATCTATTACTAAACAAACATTTTTTTTTAGATATTATCATTAAAAAAATCTATATATTCATTTGAACTGCACAGAAGGTAGTTGTTTCGGTCATTCCAACGTGATTCATAAGCAAGGTTACATGGTACATTTGGTCACCGTTTTGCAAAATATGTTTTTCAATATATGCAACACATTTTGTTCTTAACATGATGGTTGAATTTGTAGCGGATTTCTCTTGCATCTAAATCAAGTACAAGTAAGTAGAAAGCAAACAAACTATGAGTTTGGCTATGCATTGAAATGAGGGGTAATGTCAATGTGAGAGCAAAAAAGAAATGGGCCAAGGGGGCATGTGAGACGCTGTGTCCCATCATGAAGGCCAGACCTAATCGCACGTATCAACTTAGCTTGTATCACTTTAATGGCAATGGCTCTGCCCTTACTTAGCTGCTTGATGTCTACTTTCAGATTTCCACTGAAATTTGAGGGCTAAACGAAGTTAGTTAGTGAAAGGATGGTAGCATTGAGAAGTCAAGGACTATCACTAAAGCTGTAATGTATAAATATAGTGGCCATGGCTGTAAGCAGTATATGTAATGGAAGTAGGTGATGGACTTGAGGTGAAATTCTGATGTCAGCCTCTGCTTCAGAAAGGTGTTTAATGGTTTCTTCCACCTGAAAAGAGTTTCCTTAATGATTATGCCACAAAACAACTTAGCGGGATTCTTTCAGGAATCCCCGCAGAATTATGTCCCGCAGTGGCCGCTTTGTCCCGCGGGGTGGCTGATTGGACTGACCTGGGCATGTTCCATTCATTAGGATTTCAATCGGCGAGTTTTGTGATGCTTTCGTGCTGAGACAGTCTCGTCTTCTTTGGATGACTGGAGAAAGATTCCCGAAGGCACATTGCAGGGATAATTGCCTCTGGAATGGAAGCCTGAAAAGTTAGAACAGGAGTTTGTATTTTCACGAAGGACAGCCTTAGATGCTGGGGTATGGCTGCTCAAGTAAAGCCTGTCATGACCCTTTCTGATAGTCATCATCAGCTACATCATTGGCATTGTTAATCCCTGCACATCTTGATTTAATCAGTCTGCTGGCCTCAGTAGCAGCCTGCTTAATGGTGTATTTATCATAAAGCCACCATGCAGGGTTTCAGATGGGGATGGCTTTGCCATTGAGGCTCAGTATTTCATCAATAAGGGACCCAACGTCCCCTGCCAATGGAGGCTTTTATGTCATATGCAGAAATGTCTTTGTTTGTCATCCAAGTAGATGACACGACACGCAAAAGCCAAATCCATTATAGTTCCCACATAAGCCACCCATTAGCCCCAATTTTGGAGAATCAAGTGAGCAGTAGTTGTGGGTCACAGTTGAGTAAAGTCCAAACTTGCCCACCTACCCCTCAGGTCAGTTATTACATTTTTCCCAAAGACGCCAATGGACCTTTCACCGTCTTCTCCTCAATGTTGCAGCCTTTCAAAAAGCTACCCCTACTAGACACGCTATTCCCGCCATTAGACACACTCAGCATCTCACGCCACGTGACAAAAGCAGACGACATTTTATAACTGCACACCACAATGAGGTCACAAGGAGAAATGCAGTGGAGAGTCCCAAAGAAGAGCTAAAGATGCCAAAAACACCATAAAAAGATTTCGTCTTCATGAGATAAATTGGACATTATCGATGGACTACAGCACTCCGCTCTATGGAAGGAGAATCTTTGTCATGGACAGAATTATATCCCCAGTTGTCCTTGTCATAAGCAGCTTGAAGACAAAATCATGACATGGCATAATTTCCGGCCAGAGCCGGACCGCACTAACTGTATGATTGGGTCATAATTTAACAAGGCTTTTACCTGCTTTCTGAAGGAAAAAGATGGAGATAACTATCAAAGAGGGCAAAGTTCACAACCACTATATTGCAAGGAAATGCTAGTGCTCATGACATATGAGGTATAGACAACACTTAACATGGTCTAAGAGCCACGATTAACATGGTATAAGAGCCACGCCGTTGGGTTTATGGGTTGCTTCAACAAATAAATGACAAAAAAGATATTTATTTGGATTAAAAAATAAGACTGAAGATTCCATTCTGGGCCGAACAAAGCATTTTTTTAGGAATCCATGTTAGACCTGCGCAACATATCTCTCTCAAATGTTATATCTGCAAAGGACATTTAATTTACAGTGTATTATTCATATTGACCTTGGGAATATTCCTTTGTTGGGCAAAATCAGATTTGTTTTGAAACTGAACTCCATCTGACTGGAAGTTAAAGGCCACAGCATTGGGTGTCTGAGAAATTCATTTTGAGATCACGAGAGTGGTGAAAGATCGCACTTTAGCAATTAAAATGGGTACCAGTGAGAAATGGAGAATGATTACATCACTGAAATACCGAATGTTTGACGGAGAAGTTAAATGATAAGGCACACGACTAAGGTGGAAATAGACTGGTCCCTATGGACCGTTTCCTAGGTGACAGAGATGCCTGAGAAAGACACCTCTTCAATTAACAGAGAATGAACGTGGAACATCACTGTGAGGCAAGTCACCACTTTCACCGAAACTCCACCTACAGGCCAACAAAGGAATTGTCAAAATAACACAACGGCATCCGATTCACTTCCGTTTTGGAAAAGAACGATGGTTTCTCATTTCTAGCGCCTTTCTCTTTGCCTGAACTCATCGACTGCATCTCTGAGAGAAAATAACTTAATATTTGCATATTGGTTTAAGATTCCAAACTTCTGTTTCGTTTACGTTGCAGATGACCAAACTTCTATGTTTCAGATGACCACACAACTCTCCATGGAATGGAAACTTCAAGGCTAAACAATTCCAGATGACTATATCTGTCCTATGTTCAACCTAACTGCATGTAGCCTTACATGTATCTTATATCAAAAACATGTGAGTGATATCACATGGAAACACCCCAATGCAATTAGTCAATGCCAAATGGGCATTATGATCAGGTTCTTTTTTCTTCTTAAGAACCATAACATATCCAGTCTGACAATATTATAACATTAAATTGTCTCAATATGTTCATTGGTTATTTTATATGGACAATTTATTGATTTTTGGGAAGATTATCATCTTTATTATCATCTTCATTATCTCTTCATTTTCCTGGGTTGTGCTTTGCTCAGCATAATGTTCCTGATTATCGTTCAAGCTATAATGGCCCTCAAATGGTTTGAGGCTCATCAATGTTAACTTTAGCGCGCGATGCCGGTGACAGAATGGGTTTTTAAATTACTCAAATATATACTTACATGTTGCTTTCTTGCATCGGTTTCACACTCTGTTGTGCTTTAATTGTGTGTCCCTGCGTTGTATTTTAATTGTCATATAGTTTTGCAAAAATAATGATTTATGAAAGGTTTTGTTTGTTTTTACAGATATTGGTGCGATTATCTGAGATATGTGCACCGCTACTTTGTCACATCTACGCAGATGTGTCAATCATATCCTCGCATATATGTCTCAGGCAATATATCTTTGTGCTCTTTAGTCCATATCTTTTGTTTATTTCCAGCAATATATCTCGTCGAAAATAATTAATGAATACAATATATATCTGGAAGACTGATCAAGCGACATTATGTATATCAGAAAGTAGCGTATCAAATATCTCCACTGCAAATTAATTGACTTTCTGCTGCAGAGGTAGAGTCATACCAAGGTAATGAGCATGTAATGTATTGTTGCCAGGACATGAGGACTTACTTAATTGTCAATAATTATGTGGTTCATTTCAAACTCTCGTATCAGATATTTGAGGATTTCAATCCATGGCAGCAGATGGGTTTACGTACTGCTAATGAGGCAATCGTTATTGTGAGAGCTTTGGTCCTGGTAACCGAGAGACTTGCTTTATAAACACAGCCTTAATTGACATCTAACCTGCAAAAATGGTGCAAAACGTCATCTGGTGAAACATGACACACCATCGTGTGCACCAACAATATGTTTGCTAATAAACAGGATGGATCTTTTTTAAATTGATGTTTAAGTGTTTAAAAACTGAATATTATGATCTCTGAATGAAAATATTATCAATAAATCGCTTCCAACAGATATCCATATGTCAAGAATACAAGTAGTTAGTGATTGGATGGTACAGAAGTTTATTAATAGTATAGACCACGCAAGGAGAGTGCGAATTCTCACAGGTACCATATTTTGCGAGACACTCACATAATGGAAGATGAGATACGATGTACAATAGATGCACAGACTCTGTGTGAATTGTGGGATACATTTAGCAGCCCAATGCACGTCGCTGGCAAATTATTTATGCCTCATGTTCTCTGTTTATAATTCCAGTCGGATTTGTCGTCTGCAAATCACACATTAATGTTGCAGCCAATTGCCAGTAAGATGCATCTTATAAAATTTAATAATGGCGACAATGTGCCGTACAAAGGGACTGCTCTGCCAGTTGTACTGTTTGCCGGTTGGCTGTAAAAGCTACGGGTCTGCACATGACAAGAAAAAGACATATTTCATGGTAAATCGAAGGCAAACCATACCCAATGGGCCCCTTGAGAAGGCGGCCGTCTCTTTACTGGCTAATGGTGAACACGGAGGAACTAATGCAGTTTTGCCTCGGATAGTCCATACTGTGATGGTGGGCATTACATTGTTAAGTGTCTCCTCATCACATTTCTGTCAAAGTGGTCCACAACACTTCGGCCAACATCGGCAAATCTCGCCAGTATTTGTCTGTCTGTTCGTCCGCAACGATAAAAACGCCTCCTAGGTGCCCATACACATCTCGCGAGACTACCTTGCCGATACCCTTTGCAGCTCCCCCTGATGGCAACATCACAAGTTTAGCTCACAGACTCCTGATAGATAGAGTGTATTTCCCACATGGCCTATCTTTACATTCACACCTTCAAACTGGTCCTAAGATGCTAGTCACACTTTTATCAAAGGTTACATAGGTCTTTGCTCACTTCTGTTCAGTCCGGGATAACTCATGTGTTTTGTATGAATTATGCATAGGAAGTTTTAGATAACACTTCTATCATGGCAAAGCTGCATTAGACTCTAGTAGTTCTACATCACAAAAATAATGCTTTTATTTTGTAGTATGATGGATGAGGACTTGTTTTGTGTGCAGATGACCTAGATTTGGGGTTCTTTACCCTGTAGGGGTGACAGTAAACCGGTGGGCAGGACACTGGCAGGGATTACATCAACTTATTTGTATATGGAAACAGGGCTAGTCGCTTTATATCATCGGCCTCCATTAAGGCAATAGCTTGTATGGACAGATGTTTTATGCTTTAAGAGACCATAAAAGACAATACATCACATAGAATGCTGCTAGTTATACTTGGGGGACCTGTGGTCACTTTTGACACCAATCAAGCTTATAAGCTCCAGATATGATTCCACTAAGTGCCAATAGTGCTAAAAACCTCTTGGCCAAGAGAAAGTTTACCAAACTTGAAAATCAAAACTTTCCCTTAAAAAAACATTTAACATTTTTTTCAATGTTTCCTATATTATTACAGCCCCTTTTGTATGCAAGAGGAATATTGAAAAAGCAAACTAGATGTTTGTCATGTTAATCCAACATAAAAAATAAATCAAATCAATATCATATATACTCGAGATTGTTTCCATTGTTTGGATGACAAATACAGAGCTTAAATAAAGATATATTAGTGGTTTACCCATTCTATGGGTAAGAATGGTTTATATACTGTTTCTACCCATAAGGTCTTTGTTTTCCGATGACACAAGCAAGTGCCCTTCGTGAATTATATTGCTGGATAATGGATATAAACGGAAGAAGAAACCCTTGAATCATTTAAAACACGACTCCTGTTGTATCCACCTGCGACCACGTGGGCAGGTGGGTACCCATAAAAGACGGAACAGCCACGCCGTAAGCGGAACGAAGGGGAAAACAGTAAATCAAACTGCAGGATTTCTACTGGCTTCTTTTGTCAACGTAAAGGGCAGAGAAAGTTGTTTTTCACACAGGCCTAGACAAACATTAGTGTTCTAATTGATGGTTTGGTGAGGGATGATGGGTAGACAGGCAAACAAAGAGCAGACTGCAAGATGCTGGCATTGTAAACGGAAAGACAATGCCAAAAGAAAATATCTTTTGCTGTCCATCCAGACGTGCTGATCATTGCAGAAGTGACTAATACATTGCTCAGATCCAATCCCTCACATATTTGTCAGTTATGTAATTTATTTTACCACTTTATCTTGTGTTGTAATGAATCTTTGATTTCTGCCGAATCAACCTTCAGACGGAAATAGGCAGTTTGCAGGTCGTGTAGATTGCATGGCATTATTACTGGCGATATTTCCACTTGATTATACCTCAGTGCTATTACTCCGCCATGCTTCCTCGGCACACTCTAGCCCTAGGCATAATCTCCAAAAATCATTTCACAGCCACAACGTGGATGATAGATTTGTGTCCCGCCTCGTTTGTTGTGCATTTTGTTTCAGCGCAAGAACTCTCATATTTCCAGTAGCAATTGCAACAGTACTTAGATAAGCAATTATCGTACCTTGCAAGTCACAGTTCAGACAATGGCAATATACTTTTTTCAAAGATACATTGATGGATGGTGTGGAATTGCAAAGTTTAATACATGAAGACATCCGCTTTATATTTGCTAGATATCATAAGGGCAATTATAAGAAATAGAAATAAGTATATTTTACATGAAATGAATATTTGATTATATCTATGTCAATAAATGAAGACAAATTTAAACACTATATGTTTATGAAACATTGGTTGTACAGCAGTCAACAGTCAGAGCAAGTGACTAAATGTCAAAAGTTATTCATGAATTATTGAAGATGTATACAATAGCCTCAATCTACAGTATAATTTACATAATTTACATGGAATTTACATGAAATAAATATTGGATTATATCTATGGGAGTCTATATACCCTATGCAGAATGGTCATGGTAGCAGGACATATTGCATAATATTATGTAATTAATTAGACACTATAAACTACAGATATAAAAACATACACATTAATTTTAGAATTCTTTAGTATACACATATTATTAATGATTTGTGAAAATCAATAAATTGTCGAAACAAACATTAATCTTACCTCAAATTGTTGACCTCTGTGTGGATAACTTGCAGCAGTTGGAATGAAGTGAGTCATGAGTTCATCACCTGGCTGTAAACTCAATATGACAGTTCATAGCATGGACGTGAAGTGTCAGTGGATATACTTATAATTATGATTGTCATATAATGGTTACACATGAATCGTGTTCAAATCTTTCCTTAATATATTGTCCAACACCTAATGCGATCCAAAAATTCGTATTCTTCATTCCACGATTTATATTTGTCTTATAAAAAATAAAATGAACGTTGAAAAACAATTGTGCATATAATTTCAAGTGGAGCTAAATAAAATGTGATCACTATTGGCGCCTTTTGTGTGCAGGCAGACATACAGTTAAGTGGCGCTGGTCGAGCAGGTGCAGGGTGAGCACTCAAGTCTGGCATTGTCAACCCTGCATGTGGTGGACCATCTGAATGCTCCAGGAAACACGCTGCTCCAAAACTAGAAAAGGGCTTGGGATGGTCCTCAGCTAAATCCTCTTACTCTTATTGGTGGGAATCAATCCGCGGAGGTCTAAATCTCAGTGAAATAGTCCCATGTCTGTGCTTTCTGCCATCAGCAAATGTACAAATACAAATCATCGCTTTAAAAGCCCGGCTTAAGCCTTTTAGTGTCCATATTGCAAAGAGAGACTTAAGGTTAGAGGTTGGTTAATCAGCCATGGATGTCCTTCACTTTACATGACTCCTGAATTACTGAAATGACAATCCAAACAAAACCGCTGTTAGAATTTTAAGTAGGAATATATTTATATGCCATATTTGGTCCGTCAATATGAAGAATGTTGGAAGAGAGAGGCCAGTTTGAAGACGTTTTGAAGACTCATAAATGTCACCCATTTACAGTTAAATGGACAATCTGAGTTATTGCAAATGACAAAACAGGCCAATTTCCGCTTATTTTGAGTGCAATAGTTTGCAGGGTAATTGAGAAAAGGGTGAAGGGAAGTGTATTGTGAGGCCTCAAGCACAATATCAGCATTTATAGGGTGAATGCCGAAGAATACAAGCAAGACAGAAACGCTGAGAGGACAAGCCGACAGTGTCAATCTGGTTAACATCACCAACCATCTTTGTCTTTCCCCTCTGCTGACTACCGTGTTCTCCATAAAGCAACATCTAATGTTTAAATGCTAACAAAAATGGACCCAATGACAATCTCAGTAAATTGCAAACTATCGCACACACGTGTGGTCAACGACATGAAGACCACGATAGCGTTATAACATGGCCTTGGAGATTAAAATATTCTAAGATGAGCATTCCTTGTGATATGAAGAACCCCATGCCAAGTGTATTGCTGACCTTTTCTTTAAAGGAAAGAGAGAAAATGATAGAATGACAGGTAAGAAGCCGCAGCCCTGATTCAGACATCATGTGGAGATTTTGGCTTAGCCTTTGCTGGTAAATCCGGGAAGCCGTACATGTATTTTGTTCACTGCTGGAGGTTTTCGTCTGTCTGAGCTGGAAGCCAAAAGTTTAGCTAGCAGGGGGCATTCTCCATTATTTAGCTATTCTGGGATATTCTCAGCACCGAATTAAATATATCCTTAAAACAGCTTTTATGACAGTATTTAACATGCAAGTTTCATCAATGTCTTTCGCTGAACTTTCAAGCGATAGAATTGATAAATAGAAGTGAGTCAATATAATATTCACAGAGAAATTCAAATCTAATAAATCCTCTTGCTGAGAATTTATTTGGTGCACTTGCTTCAAAAGTTAGGAGCCTGAATTTCAAATATGTAAATGTGCAAATGTTGTCTTTTGATAAATCTAAAGCTGGCAGAATGATGAAATGTTTGTTTGACTCATTTTTTGAAATAATGTTGCACTTTTTCCTTTACATACAGCGATTTTGATTGATGTTTACAGTTAAACATTTAACCTTTAGTCTGGTACACTTCGTGATGATTTGTTATTCTTTTCTTATAATGTTTGACGTGAAAATATTAATTCTGAAAACACTTGCTATTGAAAGAATTTTTATTCTCTAGTTTCAAACGCCAGACATTTCTCCTCATCTAATTGACTAAGTTCCAGGATAATGTAATATTTATAGTTCATATCTGGAACACAGTGTTTTAACAATACATTTACAGGGTTATCCTATATTTAAATTGTATACCTTAAAACAAAATACATTTATGGCTACAAAACAATAACATGACAGATTATTCATAAAGGATTTGTTTCCTTATTCTCTCTGAGTCAAAATAGCAGTTTTCATTTCAGTGATCATCATATGTTTAAATCAATCGATAACGTACCAATGTAGAGCTCCAAGTTAAATAAAACACTTGCACCTTTACTGTAGCAGACAATATTATGAGCCAAAACAAACATTTAAAAAATGCAATCAACTTTAAACATACTTAAATATACACGATATAATTCAATACAATGTTTTTATAACGTGCAGTTTTGCGACATTGGAACCGTTTATCAGTCGAAGCACAACGAGTTAGTCCAATTCGATGCCAACAAATGTAGTCGTGTTGAGTTGGTTGATGTCCTTGGCAGTGCATGTCCTCGCCAAGACTCTAAAACGTCTGCAACCATTTTAACATGACAACTCCTTGTTAGAATCCTCATTTTGTCGTTTTTCACTACCAATCGTTTGGGGACATCATTATCCAATCAATATTGTCCCCTGGGATTAGGAAATAGACCATTGTGGTCTGAGAACGAGACTGTAGTATGCCCGGATTTCAATGGGCACTCAAATTGCCAAAGACAATTTGGTGTAATGTACTGACTGCTTGCTACTCTCGAATGGCTTGTGACAATTTTCTGAATTAACCTCTGGTTGTTTGAAGCAGGTTTGACAATAATCGTGAGCAACAAACAGACTGTCTCTTGCATGTCAATTTTAGCCTAATACTTTAACTTGCCAGAATAATAACAACTCATCACGTTGTCGCCTCATCAAGGTGGGCACTATGGACACTTGTCACTGCATCTAGAGACTGTCCCTGCAGTAGGGCATTATGCAATGCTTTGTAACAGCACGCCGCCAACTCGCATCAGCCACACAGCTTACAGGCAAGACATGCGGGATGGATACGGCCAGCCGTGCATTTCATCAATGTTGACCCATTGCAAATGCAAAGAATATATTCATATAGATTGAAAATGTCTGGGAAGTAAATTGCTATTGGTGTTGATAAAAAACCTTTTGCACATTGTGTACTCTTATACCGCAGATGGCGAAACTTAAAAAGCTTAAGTGAATTGCTTGGTCTTGTTGTAACTACACATTCGTGACATCCATTGTTTTTTTGGATCTGTAGGTTTAATGTTTAAATATATATCAAATTCCGTCATATATGTCACTGAGGCTTTTGCAAATATTATTCATAATACGCTGAACTCTATATTATATATAGAAGAAAGTGACAAATAGACAATGCCAGAACATGTAAATGAATGGCATCGTGTCATATGATCTATTTCGCATTTAGAGACGAATACTTCAATGGCATACAGACCCCTAATTGACATGTCAAACATGTCTGAGAACTAAATGAATCACAAATCAAATGCCATGAAACAAGCATAGTATGCCAGGCAAAATAAACCAACTTTGTGAAACTCTGAACCATTCATCCTTCTTGTGGATTTCCGTTTCGTCTGTAAGATATTGAAGTTTGTGATTTCAATGATGCTGCAACATCAGGTATTTCCCCATTTAATCATTCTCAACTGGTAAAATAGATGACTTTTTCAAGAGAACAATGTCAGAGATGTATCATATTGCATGTTCCCAAGATAGATTTGTATATAAATCACATGCCACGCCGAATGCCTTTAAAAAACAATAACTATGCATTGAATAAAAAATAAAAAATGAAATAAAAAACAGAAGAGAAATTGGATGTATTTTTTAAAAGTCAAATGCGTTCAAACTGATTTTGTTATCATTGAATCTTTGACATAAATCCAATATTTTCTCTAGACCATGGGACAGTCCATTTCGCAGAAAATTACAATTAACATAAGAAATGCCTGTGCTGTTCTTGTTTAAACAATATTTGGAATGATTTGGTTTGAATGCGGGCAATTAATATAATACATGCCCGGATATATTTTATTCAAGGTGGGAGGTCTTGTATTACGACATACAGCACATACAGCATTGTTATCGCTGCTGCTCATGCCACACGATGGAGCGAGTTTCTGTTGCTATTTCACTGCGCTTCTGTTGCTATTTCACTGCGTTTCTGTTGCTATTTCACTATGTTTTTGTTACTATTTCACTGTGTTTCTGCTGCTGTTTCTTTTGCTATTTCACTATGTTTTTGTTGCTATTGCACTACGTTTCTGTTGCTATTTCACTATCTTTCTGTTGCTATTTCACTGCGTTTCTGTTGCTTTTTCACTGCGTTTCTGTTGCTATTTCACTGCGTTTCTGTTGCTATTTCACTGCATTTCTCTTGCTATTTCACTATGCTTCTGTTGCTATTTCACTGTGTTTCTGCTGCTGTTTCACTGCAGATTTTAACATTTTCATTTCATTCATCTCCATTTTGAACATGTACACTTAAGACTAAGACATGCATACTTAAGCATTGCTCTGTTTTAAAAAATATTTCATTGATTTCTTAAATTTGACACTATTGAGTCACATTATACACTACATTTGGGCATATCAATACCTTTACCTGTGGCTATTGACATTCCACAAGGATCCACCCTTGGACTGATTCTGCTCCTTAAATTTGCAAGTGATCTTTCACAATAAACTTAAAATGAGGCTTGAAATTATTCATACTTCAGGCAATGATGTCAACAACACCACAAAGTCATATTCAGCTTAGTTGGGTCACTATATGCAATGGAAGGGCCCAACTTCATAACACCCTGGGAGAGTGATATCAACTTTTCTTAGGAGTTACAGGTAATACCCTCTGAACATGATGCACTGTCACTCATACGCAATCTCCCCGATCTATCGGTCAATGCCTCGATGTCAGACATCCAATGAGAGGAGAGTGTGGTATTCAAGGTAGATATGCCAATTAAACGCATAGCTCATTATTGTGATATTCCAATTCGTGATTTTGATTTGAAATATATGATTGACCTCTCTGAAGCTGAGATTATGAATAGTTTCTGTTTGAGTAGTAATCTGAGCCTGGAATTAGAGTGAATGTAGGCACTTTAGCTTTTATCCATTTTGAAGTTTAATTTGAATCATCTTAAACCAAGAAGAAATTAAATTCCTGCATATGATATTTTCGGAATTTAGATTAAATATGTAATTTTTCGCTATTTTATTTTTCCTTCATTACTATTTACAATAAGGAAAGACCGGTGACGATAATTAAATGGAAATGAATGGATATGGATCTTAGCTTCCATCTTGCTCTTGTATATATCCTCTAAGAGTATCACAATATACAAGAGGTAGTCCACATAAGACCAATATAATCGAGATGTGGCAAACACCTTTATTCCTCTCAATAATTCACTATAGTTTTAACAAAAAGCCCAGTCTTGTTAATTGTAGGTATTGTAATGAAATAAATGGATATTTGATAATAAGTGCATCTGTACCCTGCTAGATATACACAGAAGGTGGGACCCATTAGGCGGAGATGGAATCTTATCTTAAAAGCATACAGCATTATACGATATTTAATCTACAAACAGACAACGCGAGGTTTGATATTCATTGTCTGCCTGTTCATATGCAGCAATGAAAAATTGACTTGGTGTGTAGGTTTTTTCATATAATTTCATCCAATTATTTTGTGGTTTTCCATTAAGAATGAGTAGTAACTTTGCTTAAATGAGTCATAGATGCATGATATTTAATAACCAGAAATAAAGGTAGGAAAGCAGAGAAAGCGACAGGAGCATTGTCCTTTTTGTTTTGATTACCTTGTAGTGGTTTTTCATTGAATACATTATTAAAAGTTCTCCAGGATCAATTTAAAATTTAGGAATGTGATCCCGAAGCTCATTTTCATATCTTATGAAGAAATGAAGAAGACAGTGAGATAAAAGCTATTTTATAGCACGTATCTGTAGATATATAGAGTCATTCTGTCTAATCAAGGGAGTGCAGTTGTGTATTAATTTCGTTAATCTGCAGAGTGAATTACACGAGATTGCTGCTGGAAGGTGAGATTTGCTCGGCGGAGGAAGCAAATCACTTCCCGCTCCTGATCACGTGGTTGTAATCAAGAGAATATTGAAGAAACCCACCACAAAGCCAAACGTGGAAAATATCCGGACTGGGTCAATGGTCTCAATGTGTGGGAATGAGGATGTGAATGTCTAGAAGGCCAATGTGAATATGTATTTTAGGTGAATATGTAGTGGGTTAGAGAGTCAATTATAATATATGAATGTGAATATCAAAAGTGGGAAACAGAAGCCAAAAATATAGGTTAATGCATGTGGACATATATTGTGGGTTAGAGAGTCAAATAATACAGGATGTTTTGCATATAAAAAGTGGGTTAGAGAGTCAAATAATACAGAATGTTTTGTATATAAAAAGTGGGTTAGAGAGTCAAATAATACAGAATGTTTTGCATATAAAAAGTGGGTTAGAGAGTCAAATAATACAAAATGTTTTGCATATAAAAAGTGGGTTAGAGAGTCAAATAATACAGAATGTTTTGCATATAAATAGTGGGTTAGAGTCAAATAATACATGATATATAGTGTGTCAAAGAATGTAAAGACCATTTTAAGTGAGATATTTTTTCTATGCATGAATGTAGAATAATGTTCATGGCTTGTGGCATATGTTTGTTTTAATAACGATGCTTAAGGAAAGGTTTAATCCTGAGAAGATACAATACAGGAGAAACTTGGGAAAAGTGATTATCTTGAGTATTTCCAACTTGTCTGCTTGGCGTCATCAGGAACATGGTAATATAATAAGTATATAGGGAACATGAAAACGCTGATCACTCATTTGGTTGATTAATGATAAGAAGTGAGTTGACATGAGATATTCGTGCATATTTAGGGGAGATTATCCAGCACGCGGACAGCACAAATCCCATAGTGACCTCAATCTTCGATAATACAGCCAATCAGTGATTGACTAATCTTAAGATTAAGGGAAATTAACCTGTATAGTTCGGTACTATTCAAATGAAATACCTGATTGCTTTGAAACATCACCCGACATTCAATGGGAATGATTATATTTTGCAGCAGCTGAATCATGCTTAGACGGCTGTGATGCCTTCAGGTAGATGAAGAGCATGATTTGTGCAGGGGACAGGACTCATAGCAGCGGAGATGATACCTCCTCCTGGAGCCGGCAAGCTTCAAAGAAGAGGGTCCCCTTATACTGAAGGGATGCTGCACAACTCGACGCAAACATGCAATTACATATAACAGCTAAATTCCCAGAATCGAATCTCAAAAGAAAAACCCCAGGCGGAGAGTATTATGTGATATGTCAGATGGACTGATGGTGCCAGGAGTATGTAATATTGGATTATGCCATTTGGATTCACATCCCACCACTACAAGCTCCCCCTTGACTCTTAAAAGATGTCTTGACACCAACTGCTAAATATAGGAATTGACAAAATTCCCCGATTGAACTGTGAATTTTAGAATTGTTTTTTTCCATATTTTTGTCCATAAAACGTTTATACAAATGGAGATGCTTTCACATATTAATATTTGTCTGACCAAAGTCTTGACTAGATTAAGTCCTCACTAATAAGTGATCCAAAAGCCCTGTCCAAACCATGGAAACTATGGAATATTATGATAAAAAATACATTTTTAGCTGTAAAATTACTTACTTCAAACATTTATATGCATCAAACAATATTTAGTCCATTGGAGATATGAATACGATCATGTGATATCTAGATTGATCAAACAGACTGGATTAAATATATCCCTCATTGAATCACATTGAATTATGCCCTCTATTATTCTTCTTCTTGACCCATGTCAATGCCCTGTGTCATATATAATTAATGTGACGAAAACCCAGATCAACCTAGGCCCAAAATATGTCTCGCTTGTGCTTCTGACAGTTAATTTTATTTTTATTAAATACTATTTTTTTCTCAAAACATTCCATTGATTAAATGTGATTGTAGTGTTGCATGCCCTCAGTTTTATACAGTAATACTATAAAAGACACATGGCCGAGTTCAGAATTGTTCTTAACATTTGGATTGCAGACAGCTCATGGGAAAGAGGCTCATATTTGTATGAAGGGACACATGGTGGCTATCGTACAATACAACACTTTTATTATAAGAATTCTACACAACAGGTATGATATATGACTGTGTTTTGAATGTCTTCTGTTGGTGAAACGTTTCTATCTATCAGTATACTCCTGCATGAGAACCAGCAATCTAACGTCCATTAATAAACATAACTACACTTTATGGCTTTCTCCACTCCGGAACCCTAAGCTACATTTTATGTCAAAACTAGATACCTTGTGACAAAGTTGCTACAAAAATATTGTTATAGCAATAATCGGTAATAAGATCAAGTGATCAGAATATAAATAAATTGTTTAAGCTTTCCATAGATGATTCAAACATGTTGGTTGGACCCGTACTTTTTAAACTATGACATGTAAATCTTCAACATTGAAGTGTCCATCAGTCAAAAGTGCATGGAAACATTCCACAATCTTCCAAAAGGAAAACTATCTTTTAGATTTGATCACCCTGCTATTCCATAAGTACATTAATAACACATACAATCATCCGCCTCACTCTAAGTGTCCACATATGATATAAATGTACCCCTGGATGGGGCATCTTTTTCATGTGATGCTGCCCTCGGGTGGCATTATCAGATTGGAGAAACACATGTAAATCTCATTTCATGTTATTCTTTGTTTTGTCAAAATAAATCATTAAATAACTTGATTTGGTGACAAACAGGTATCGCAAAACATAAATCATTCATTGACTCCAATTGATCGGAAGCTGATGTTGTGCAACTGCTTTTTTGTTCTAAAAATAACATGTGTTACCAACTCAATGTGTTACAACTCATATCCTCTGTTAGCCGAGTTGGTTACATGGCAAGCTCTTCTGTGATGATCCAATAGTAGTAGGTTCGATTCCCTATCATGCCGAGATCGCATTCATGTTACAATTTCTCATATTAGCTGACATCTGTACACCATATCTGCTACAAGTAGATCTCATCATGAAATGATCCATAAAGTGATGTAAACCCCTCCCCCACCGACCCAACCCAAAATCCCACCCAACCCCCAACCACCCCCCCAAAAAAAAAAACAAAAAAACAATTTAAAAAAAATACAAAACAGTCTTGTAATGTCGACTGGTCTATAATGAGTTACATTTTGTTATTTTGTTTTCATAAAGACAATTTGTATCCTTTTCAACCCTTAGGTATTTGTTCAATTTGACCCACTGCATGACTTCCACGTGTACTTTATGCGTTTGGTTGGGTGATATTAATTGGCACTTTATCATCTGAATTTGCCGCATCAACTATATACTTAAACCTTTACGTGGAATGATTGAAACATGATAATTGAGGTTGTCAATATTTGAATTGCTAATGTCAACAGATGACAATACTGATTCTGCCACACAATAACACATTTTCATATTCCAGCAACTATTGTACTTTCATTGATATAAATGAGAAAAGTGTGCTTCAGAGTCAATGAGTCTTTGCAAATGGAAGCTACCAAATCAATTTCATGATATGAAATGGAATGCTCTGGAAGTACTAATCATGCAGTGGAGGTAATGGTGTATATAGAGCTCAGCAAAAGATAACATCAGATACTGCCATGCCTCAACCAACAGTGGGCGGCCAAGTGCTGCACCTCCCCGCGCCATGGTGGATATTAGCACACTCGGCTATTCATAGTTTGTTCATTTGTGAAATTGACCGCAGTGAAAGGTCCTGCAGTCAATGGTGAATCAAGAATGTTGGTGAATTATCTTTATGCTGTTTCCCATATCATGACATTTTATGTTGTATCATGAAACGCCTACATCAAACTAAACTGACCAACCATGAGACTTCAAAATATTTACAACGGCAATAAGTCTGTAATTGAAGATGGCCTGACGGGCTAATGGTCCTCTCGCGGGGAGACAGCCGACCTCGCGAATAGTAACACATGAACGTAACATGTATGGGACAATGGCTTTTGTGGCAATGTATATATAGCAATGGTATTCATTCGATATGTTGTGAAATGTAACATTTGACACAAATATTACACATAAAAATCACCAAAACAATATTTAAAACAAAATAGATATAACACTTTTGTGTCGATTTTTCCTGTTGTGTTTTACCCCCCTTTTAAATAAGTCCCTGTCGACATTGGTGAAAAGGCGCGTGCAGAATTGACCGTTCATAAAAATAAGGCTGCAGACTAATCGGAGAAAGAATAAATGAATATTTATACAGGTTCCTCTTTGTACTGATTGGTCAATGTCTAGGTTAAAAAAACGATGAAAGGTCATGACCTGATGCTGATCACCTCTGATTGGATAATATTTTGCGTGACTAGTTTGTGTGACTCCACTGAGAGTGGCAATGATGGTAGAGGGTGTGAGAAAATTGAACACCTTACATTACTCCCGATGCAGGATGGTTGTGTTTTGTGTTCAGCAGGAGTCTGCATTACTCCCGATGCAGGATGGTTGTGTTTTGTGTTCAGCAGGAGTCTGCATTACTCCCGATGCAGGATGGTTGTGTTTTGTGTTAGCAGGAGTGTGCCTTACTCCCGATGCAGGATGGTTGTGTTTTGTGTAAGCAGGAGTCTGCCTTACTACCGATGCAGGGTGGTTGTGTTTTGTGTTCAGCAGGAGTCTGCATTACTCCCGATGCAGGATGGTTGTGTTTTGTGTTCAGCAGGAGTCTGCCTTACTCCCGATGCAGGGTCGTTGTATTTTGTGTCAGCAGGAGTCTGCATTACTCCCGATGCAGGATGGTTGTGTTTTGTGTTCAGCAGGAGTCTGCATTACTCCCGATGCAGGATGGTTGTGTTTTGTGTTAGCAGGAGTCTGCATTACTCCCGATGCAGGATGGTTGTGTTTTGTGTTCAGCAGGAGTCTGCATTACTCCCGATGCAGGATGGTTGTGTTTTGTGTAAGCAGGAGTCTGCCTTACTACCGATGCAGGGTGGTTGTGTTTTGTGTTCAGCAGTAGTCTGCATTACTCCCGATGCAGGATGGTTGTGTTTTGTGTTCAGCAGGAGTCTGCATTACTCCCGATGCAGGATGGTTGTATTTTGTGTTCAGCAGGAGTCTGCATTACTCCCGATGCAGGATGGTTGTATTTTGTGTTCAGCAGGAGTCTGCATTACTCCCGATGCAGGGTGGTTGTGTTTTGTGTTCAGCAGGAGTCTGCATTACTCCCGATGCAGGATGGTTGTATTTTGTGTTCAGCAGGAGTCTGCATTACTCCCGATGCAGGATGGTTGTATTTTGTGTTCAGCAGGAGTCTGCATTACTCCCGATGCAGGATGGTTGTATTTTGTGTTCAGCAGGAGTCTGCATTACTCCCGATGCAGGATGGTTGTGTTTTGTGTTAGCAGGAGTCTGCCTTACTGCCGATGCAGGATGGTTGTGTTTTGTGTTCAGCAGGAGTCTGCATTACTCCCGATGCAGGATGGTTGTGTTTTGTGTTAGCAGGAGTCTGCATTACTCCCGATGCAGGATGGTTGTGTTTTGTGTTAGCAGGAGTCTGCCTTACTGCCGATGCAGGATGGTTGTGTTTTGTGTTCAGCAGGAGTCTGCATTACTCCCGATGCAGGATGGTTGTGTTTTGTGTTAGCGGGAGTCTGCATTACTCCCGATGCAGGATGGTTGTGTTTTGTGTTCAGCAGGAGTCTGCCTTACTCCCGATGCAGGATGGTTGTATTTTGTGTTCAGCAGGAGTCTGCATTACTGCCGATGCAGGATGGTTGTGTTTTGTGTTAGCAGGAGTCTGCATTACTCCCGATGCAGGATGGTTGTGTTTTGTGTTAGCAGGAGTCTGCCTTACTGCCGATGCAGGATGGTTGTGTTTTGTGTTCAGCAGGAGTCTGCATTACTCCCGATGCAGGATGGTTGTGTTTTGTGTTAGCAGGAGTCTGCATTACTCCCGATGCAGGATGTTTGTGTTTTGTGTTCAGCAGGAGTCTGCATTACTGCCGATGCAGGATGGTTGTGTTTTGTGTTCAGCAGGAGTCTGCCTTACTCCCGATGCAGGATGGTTGTATTTTGTGTTCAGCAGGAGTCTGCATTACTGCCGATGCAGGATGGTTGTGTTTTGTGTTAGCAGGAGTCTGCATTACTCCCGATGCAGGATGTTTGTGTTTTGTGTTCAGCAGGAGTCTGCATTACTGCCGATGCAGGATGGTTGTGTTTTGTGTTCAGCAGGAGTCTGCCTTACTCCCGATGCAGGATGGTTGTATTTTGTGTTCAGCAGGAGTCTGCATTACTGCCGATGCAGGATGGTTGTGTTTTGTGTTAGCAGGAGTCTGCCTTACTCCCGATGCAGGATGGTTGTGTTTTGTGTTCAGCAGGAGTCTGCATTACTGCCGATGCAGGGTCGTTGTGTTTTGTGTTCAGCAGGAGTCTGCATTACTGCCGATGCAGGATGGTTGTGTTTTGTGTTAGCAGGAGTCTGCATTACTGCCGATGCAGGGTGGTTGTGTTTTGTGTTAGCAGGAGTGTGCCTTACTCCCGATGCAGGATGGTTGTGTTTTGTGCTCAGCAGGAGTCTTCATTACTCCCGATGCAGGATGGTTGTATTTTGTGCTCAGCAGGAGCCTGCATTACTGCCGATGCAGGGTCGTTGTGTTTTGTGCTCAGCAGGAGCCTGCATTACTGCCGATGCAGGGTGGTTGTGTTTTGTGTTCAGCAGGAGCCTGCCTTACTGCCGATGCAGGGTGGTTGTGTTTTGTGTTCAGCAGGAGTCTGCAGTTGGGAGGCTGAGCTTGTGGCTAAGGCGCTGCTGCATGGACACCTCATAACGTCCCCATGTGTAGTCCTTATATCTTCCAATAATCACTCAACCGTTCATTTATCGGTAGAATTCTACAGCGAAATATGCAAGTATCAAAAGTCCTTAACTTTGTAATAAATAGCAAAGAGAGTTAATTATTAATCTCACAATCGCCTCTAAAATTGGATGATACTGTTTAATGTTTACTTTAAAATGTCTTTTTTTTTCAGATTTAGAAAAAAAAACATCTTTTAAGACGAAGCACTTAGGTATATGCCAAACAGGGCAAAATGAATGACAAGAATTATTAATATTAAATCGGATTTAGATTTATCGTGCCATGGGACACATTGAGGGCTGATGAGTCAAAGATTATTTTACATTTTTCATTAAAAAATCGTTGGTACTTGAGATAGGTAATGAAACTTGCACATGTAACAATGTCGACAAGTTTACATAATTGATAAGAGTGTCATGATTAGCAAAGAGTGTTGAAAAGAGTGATGTGCACATTGGTCGGCCATTATACAATTATTGACATAACATCAAATACTAAACACATCTTTTGCCCATCATGTTCGTGGCACGCCCTATCTGATCATCAATAATAGAACAACAGATTATGATCGTCAAAGTGTGTTGTTTTTTTTGGTGGTAGCATAACAAATGAATTAGATGTTATTAAAAATTATGTGAATTTGTACAAGTTCATTGATATTTTCACGTCACAGAAAACGTTTTTTACCTCTTGTAATTTAGGTTCTGGGGTAGAAATTGAAATATCTTTTATAAAGGGGAATGTGTTGAAGTTATCGTCACTGATTCAGCACTCTCCTTATCAAATAAAAATTCTTAAATATTCCTTCCAACAAATTCTAATATGTATCTATCTTATCGAGTTTCGTCTTATGATTTGTATCATTTTTTTATGTTATAATTTTGTACCATTTAATTATGATTCATATTTTAAAAATGTTTAAACTTAAAATGTCAAGCGATTAAATCATCAATTCAAGGTCAGTTTGTGTGGCTTCCTTAGAAACTTTCAGAAAGTTGATTACCATCCCCATAATGCATCTCTCCTATCAGAATGATGCATGCTGGGCAACTAAAAATGTTACATGCACTTAACCGGGTGTTAAAAAGCCATTAAATCCACCCTGAAATGTCATTGAGATTTCACTTTGGGGATTTCCTGAAAAATAATGAAATCTCCTGGGTGGGTTGGTGCGGCAGTGGGCAACTTAACCAGGCATCACTCAAGGAATTGAAGTAACCCACATGAGGCATCGTGTGTATTACAGCCTGGCAAATATTTCTACTCATTTGGTCAATGTCTAAATCTTTCTAGATCAAAGATTTTAATCATGAAACTTTTTTTTATCATACATGCCAATAAATATTGAGCTAGTGTGTATTTTTCCCACCATGCAGAATATATAATTAATTTGAAAGACAATTCAAATAAGAATAGACAGTATCCATGTTCAAGACCACTAGCTAAAATATGAGGTCTGTTATCAAAACAAAAATAGTCAATACTGGTTGGAACCACAGCTATCCTCTTGATACCTCTTCCACTAAACTTTTAAATCTAAACACATTTTTAGCAATCAGAATAGACTAATATGTAAAACTGATTATGTTTGGGTATAGCATTAATACTCAACCACATATTTGTAGGTAATGACTGATACACACATGTATTCTAAAACATAATCTTATTTGAGATCAGTTTTTTAATTCGGTTTCGTCTTGAGAAGAAGCCTTAGATCTTAACTACAAAGCAATGAGATGAATTGATGTGTCTGCGAACTGGCCATTTGTCGGCACTTCAAAGGCATTTTCTCACCTTTCCAGGTATACACTTGTGCCATTTAAACTGCAATCATTACCTTGTATGGGCTGCCACGAGGCTTTTCAACTTGCCTTCTCCCGAAGTTTGAAATCCCAGGTCAGGCTTATAGTGACAAGAAAGGCATGCGTACTTTTTGACTGTGATTTGGAAGTGCTAAGATGGTTGATGGCAGAAACTGTAAGGATTCTCTCAGTTTATGCGTAGAAGCTATTATAAGATGCTTCCAATGCCCGGATGATGCCGACTCCAATGAGCCTACAATCACACATCGCAATAGTATCGCACATCAAGAAGTACATATATTGTATTGGTTACAATGTCCACATGGTGTCGTAATAGTTGCAATGTCCACATAGTGTCGTAATAGTTGCAATGCCCACATGGTGTCGTAATAGTTGCAATGTCCACATGGTGTCGTAATAGTTGCAATGTCCACATGGTGTCGTAATAGTTACAATGTCCACATGGTGTCGTAATAGTTGCAATGTCCACATGGTGTCGTAATAGTTGCAATGTCCACATGGTGTCGTAATAGTTGCAATGTCCACATGGTGTTGTAATAGTTGCAATGTCCACATGGTGTTGTAATAGTTGCAATGTTCACATGGTGTCGTAATAGTTGCAATGTCCACATGGTGTTGAAATCATTGCTATGTCTTCATGGTATAGTATAATACAGTGTCCATATACTGTTTTAATGGTCACAATGTCTGCTGTTATGGTTACAATGGCCATGTGATGTTGTAATGGTTACAATGTCCACGTGGTGTTATAATAATTATAATCTCCACATACTGTTTTAATGGTCTGCTGTAATGGTTACAATGGCCATGTGATGTTGTAATGGTTACAATATCCACATGGTGTTTTAATGGTCACAATGTCTTCGTATAATAGTTACAATGTCTACATGGTGTTTTAATGGTCACAATGTCTTTGTGGTGCTATAATGGTTACAATGACCACATGGTGCTATAATGGTTACAATGACCACATGGTGCTATAATGGTTACAAAGTCTTCGTGGTGTAAATATTACAATGCCCACGTGGTGTTGTAATATTTAAAATATCCACATCATATTGTATTTAAGTGGAGTTTGTGCATCACAGTGTCCAGTGTATTGGATAGGTCACAATATCCTCATCCATGGCTGAAGTTGTCCATGTTGTTGAGACAAACCATATTGTCCACAATTGAAAATAACACACTAGAACTGCACAAACAATATCGGAAGTGCACCAAAAATTTCTAAAATCCAATCATTAAAAAAAAGATAGTAAACTGCAATCGCGCCGTACTATATATATTTAGCTCACCTTTCCCATAGTGTATATACAGTTCACATTAGCCACACTGTATATGCAATCACTAGATTGTAAAATTTCGTTAAATACCGAATTTTGTTCACTGATGTGATTTGTAAACGATATTTTTTCTGTTAATAACTTTATTTGTACTTTATTTGTACCAAAGGATGAATTATATTATATATTTTCAATTTTGTTTTCATTACATGAATTCACTGACATCCTCATTGGAGCAGCACAGACCAGAAGATATTCTTGTGTTCTTTTAGTAAAGGCATCTAAAGATGGGCAATGATGCTTGTGCATATACTTGGCAATTTGCAGCAACCATTAGAGATTAATCAGTTACATATCTTGATCAATATCAAGCAGAAATATGACACAACAAAATGCCACATTCATGAGAATACAACATACAAATTGTCATGTCATATGTCTTTGTATTGAGTAGCTCATAAAATATAACAGCTCAAAAGTGAAAAGTTGGCAAAAGATGAAAACCATAGGGCAAACTTATCTCATACCCCGAGGACAAACATGTCCACGCTAACCTGATGCTCCTCTGTGGTCACGATATGAGGTGGAAAATTTCCCAATTATTCAATTAAAAGATCACGTGGCCAAATTTTGGACATCAATCTTAATTTTGAAGGTTAGAAAGTCACAAGTCAATGGCGCCAGATGTGTGGCAATGTGTCACGCTCCAGCTGGGAAAGTTTTGGCGGGCATGCTTCTCTAAATACGAAGTCAACAATATCAAAATGTTAAAAGTAGTTCCAAACCTCACTTTGATGAGACTTAGAAAATAATTATAAAGTAAATGACGTGATTTTGAGATAAAATGATATTTAAGTTATGATGGTCCTGACATTGTGTATAACAGCCAGATCGTCACTGCCCCTTCAAAAGGTCTCCAGCGGGGAAATCAACCAGCGTGAAGAGAGCACCGAGAACGGCGGCAAAGGACACGATTGACCAAAACGAGCATGACATTGACTAATCAAAACAAAAACACCAAAGAAGCAAATTATGGGGTTTACTGAGGTCGTTTTATGAGGCATGGAAAGGTGTGTCCCCCAAGCACACAGCAATAAGTTACTAATACAAAGGTTGCCGCACGAGAGATGTTCATAGCAGATAGCAGCCTTAAAGAAGCATACTGCAAGTGGCAACATAACGCATTCAATGCATTGATTTGAAATACTCTTCAAGATTAAAGGTAAGATATAAGAACATTGTGGTTTTGTATGTTGATGTTTTCATTATATCCAGTTTACCATGTATGATTTTGAAACACATATTTTTATAACGAAATTTGAGCGAATGTTATGCCTTTTCCTCACACCAAGTATGGATCCTCACAGTATTAAAAAAACTGAGCTACTTTTATAAAGCTGATGTTTACTGAGCAAATAATTCGCGTCTTCTTGCAGATCAATTCAACAGTTTCTCGTTATTTACATCATTTCAATAGTTCCTCACATATATATTAGTTTAATACTGTTTCATATATATCAGTGAATGTTGTCTCACCTATATTAGTTTAATACTCTCTCATCTATATCATTTTAACATTTCCTCATGTATATCACCTTAATATTTTATCATACATGTATCACCCAAATGTACATGTCAATCACTCAAAAGTTGTGTTGTGGCGTGGAAGTCCCGACCCTGTGAAATAAGGGTTTAGTTTCTATTATAGTAAAGGGCCAGGTAAATGAGCAGAAACTCTGGATGGACAAAGTATGCAGCCTCAGTTCAATGCAGCTCAGTCTGCACAATACGTCTGGCAAAATAAATACGTGAAAAACTGTTGCAATAAAATTAGTGAGTTGATGAATGTAGTGAATGCGCAGAATACAGATGGGTACAGATTGGCATATGGAATATGAAATGAAATATGGCAATATGCACAATTGTGTTTACTTATTGAATCAATGGAATCTGCTGGGATATGCCCCCGTGTGTCATGCAACAGGGAGCACATGATAATGTACGAGGCTGACACAAGGGGGCAGTCTATAGCAATGTATTTATACTGCACTTACATTACATTATCCAGACTTATGGGGCCAATTGCCGCGATGTGACCACAATGTTAAACCTGCTCAAATATATGCTTTCAGCAGATCAACTTAAAATGAAATAAAGTGGTGAATTTATGGGGGAACTTGACCTGTCAGGGAGTGTCTTTATGGTGGTGAGTGGCTGGATTGGGTTATCTCTGACCACAGGACAATAGCCGACGGGACAGTAGCAACCTTAGGACTTCCCGAGCTGATTGACATGGGGTAATTGAACAGCCCCGACCCTCCACAATGACATCAGCAGCCCACCGCAGGGCCCTTTATGAAGGCAATGCGGGTACATTATGTCCGGGGTTACACACGGCAAAGCCGGCAATATGAAGGTTAGATGGCCAATACACAGACAATGCCGGGATCAACCCTGGCAAATGACTGCTATGTGATAGCCAAAGTGCTGTATTATATTTTACATTCAAACTCATCAGGAAAAAAAACACATTTAGCAATTGTATTACTGATTGCATATTAAATCTTCGGCTCTATTCTTTATACTTTAATCCTTCAGTCAAGTTTACACAAATTGAGTTCATGGATGAAGTACAATGGTAGAATGTATCCATTCATACTGGTGCGGTGATATATTCATCTTTATAACTGATGCTATTGATATCACAATGTATAAGGTCCCATATTTAATCACACAAGATAAAGTCGCAAATATGTTGATATAGGAAACAAGTAAATAAAATGTTAAGTTAAATTTTCGTGACTGGTACATACCATTTCAAATATATAAAAAGAATACACGTATTATATAAAATATGTGCTAAGTTCATTCACCTGTGTGAGGTCCTCTCTCTGACACAGTGGGACAGGATGTACGACATAAGGCATGCTGAATGAATATCATGACTGAATAAGCACATTGAGGAATAATAAAGTATGAATAATTAAGGGCAAGAGCCTGATGCGAAGCACGGGGTGAGCATTAGTTACGGAGTGGACAGGTGTCACAGAGGGCGGCAGACGGCGCTCCCGACACACAGCGCCCCCTGCCGACACACTGCACCTCCATCCAGCCTCTTTGTCTGCAGCGGTAATGAGCTGTATAAGGTGACTGAAATGTTGACAATTCTTTTATATTTGCCGCAAATGTTTGTGAAGGAGTCCGCGTTTTCATTTTCCAACAATAGCAAGGAAAAGTCAGGCGATGTAAATTGCAATTAATTAGGGCAATATGCATTGTGTGATTGAGGGAGTGAACTCGGCCATGATGAGACTGTCTCTCTCACCTCACACACGCGGCCACACATTTCATTTCTAATAATATGTCCACTTGTTCTGTATACATGGCAGGAAAGTCATGAGAGAGAAAAAACCCTAATGGAAAACAATTTAATCAGTCATTTAAAGAAAAGAGAAAGATTCAACTGGGTATACTTTTGATTCAAAATTGCAAAACGTTGACTGCATGATTAATTAGGAACCACAAGCCTGAACAGAAAGCGTTTCCCAAAAGGCTTGGGCAGATGGTGGTATAATCGCTGATCATGTAAGAAAGCCTGCTCACTCTTTCTTTTCAGTATATTCAACGCAACGTTTCAAAGTCCCAGCAATTATATTTAAAACTGCACGAGTTTGTAAATGTACAAGCTTTGACTGTTACCATCCCTTGTGAACCTTTTTTATGCCGTGAGTGTCCATTCCATGGGGAAGGGGATTGAAGCGCAATCAAGTTAAAGTTATGTTCAGGGGACATTTCTCATTGCAAAAGCATTCAAGTCAAACGTTTGCAAGAATCAAGTCTCGATAGCTGTCAAATTTAAAATGATGACTTTTTTTTAGTGTTTCACAAAATTACATTTAAAAAAGAATTATCAAAGTTTGAAATGTTGATTTTGAAAAGGAAAAAAATATGTTCTTGAATATAAAGGCGGCGGTACATATCGAAGAGTTTGCTTAAGATCTAAGATTTTATTCTTTAAGCCTGAGTGACAATGATGGGTTTGATGGATCACAATGAAAGTAAAGAGCGGAGGAAATGCTCCTGAAAGATTGAAGTCCTTATTTAATGGCAAGCACCATCTTTTTTCATTGACCCTCATCCCCTGTCATGTAAATAACATTGAGTAATCATTGTGTATTTGAAGTCTACCGCCATAGTTAATGGTTGTCCAAAGTGTCTTCATGATCGGTGAAATGGACAACGTTGCTCATGCACATTTCTCCTTCCTCCATAACCTCAAGTCATGACATGTGATATTAACATTGTGCATTACACAGCCTGCAAATAACGATTTAATGTTGTGATAAACCGAAAGATGACAGGCACAACTGGTTTTGGGCTTTGTTTGAATGATGGCAACAATATTGGAATGGATTGTTGACTAATGTTGAGGAAAGTTCGCTTCCTGTCTTCCCCTGGATATCATTGACAGGTGGCCCCGGCTTGTAAGATCCAGTTTCACGGTAGAGTGCCAAGGTCACGTGCTGCGCATGCGTGTGATTGATATGCACGCAGCACCTTGTTGGCAAGCAATATTTAAGTTGCATGACTTCAAAACTACTTTTTTTCAAACTGCAGATTAAGGTTCAGCGGCACGTGAATTTCAGCATTAGGTAGGATTTGAATATTTTAGCAATATCGTTACATTAGGTAATGGTGTATAGCTTCATAGTCACCAAAACTCTACAAGGATTGACAAGACAAATGAATCGATATCATGACCACAGAATGTTAAAGCATTGAATTCCAAATTTCCTTGTGACATTTGGAAGATATATTCCAAATATCAAAACCCTTTCGTGTAATGCAATAGTGAAAGCCGTGATATATAGACACCCATCTAATTTTCACGCACATATAATCACTGCATGAAACCTTAAACTTAATGCTTGCATGAGTCATTAGATGTGATTTCAAGATCTTAAAGGATAGTTTCTCTGTAGCATGCAATGTTTCTATCAAATTTGTTATGTAACTGCAATGGGGCACCAATCATGAAATTAAATACACTAAAGACAACTGTGCCAAAGTTGTTTTTAAATGAAAGTTTTCACTTACATTAAATCAATTATGCTAACCTTTGCTTCGTGTGTAGCAGGCAGATTAAAAACCCCCAATAAGATGCATGAGATTCAAATGCCAAATGGAGACTACTATTTTTCAATCTGAATTTGGATATGCGTATGTCATCATTTAAGAATAATTTGCTGCTTAATGAAGTAAGGTGAAGTAAACACATTAAGAGAGCAGTTCTGTATTACATGATGTCATGTACATCATTAGTAACTCGCCAGATCTCTCCATATATTTGTGCATTTGAATCTAAATATTATTTTAAAAAAGTAATGATTAACTAGTTTGAGCTGTTCTCTTATATCTAAATATTAAAAAAGGCTTCGTTCAATCAACAATTTTCAAGACATTTATATTAAAAATGATTTCAAATTTAATGTAAGCAAATACCATAACCGGTGAAAACATTGTTCAACGATGATGATGTTATGATGTTATACTTCTACAAGTAATTCCAACAAAAGACATCACTTACAACTATAACTTGTATTTACTTATTATACTCCAAGGTCTGAGTAAAAAAAAACGGTTTAATGCAACATTACTGCAATACATATTAACTTTGTGCGTGCACGAAGCGATATCTTCTGCCACACCCAGTAAAGATAATTATTTGTTCCGATATTTCAAAAGGTCTATATCCAAAGGTTGACTCTGACAATATTCTGGGGGACACTTTACTCAAAGTACTCCGACATGAATTGACATAAATGATATAAAATGTAAAAAAAAGAAGAAAAAAATGATCAGACTGGTGTATTATTTGAACAGATAATACATCTTAACCACAGGACCATTTGTCTTGTTACATTCCTTATATAGAATGGTTTGACCCACGTCTAATGATAACACTGCAAGATACATTCTTTTCGTGATGGGTCCTGCTTAAATAGAATTGCAGATACATTTTCTTTCTGCTTGGAACATAAATGTATATTAATGAGGTTAATGGACCCTTAGGGGTATAATGTAAACGTATGGCCCACTCTATCGAATGAGAGAATGTTTACCCATTAATACAATTATGGCGATCTTTCTCAATGAAGAAGGAAGCTTCTACTGAAAATCATGAAATCATATGCTGGAGATAAAGTTCTTCATAAAGACTGAATCAATTCTAAATGTCCATTATGTTATCTTCATTAACATCTTCATATAACAAAAACAGAATGCAAAGAAGATGCTCGTTTCGAATTTGCATTTTACATGAGCAGTAATTGCTCGGAATGTGTGTAGTATTCGGAGTATTTTATGCCTGTTTTCATAAGCTTTATGACTCTTATTTCCTTTGTTTATACATTGATGAGTGTTTAATAACTATGAAGAGACCAATACGCAAGTACAGAATATTAAACCAATGGTCACTGATCTATAAATGATTTAAATTCAAAGATAATGAGAACAGATAAAAGCCATCGTGTGATATTGATGATACGGCAACTGAAAATGTCATAAACTACACGATTATAATCCAATATTTGTCCAGGCGAAATTGTCAAGGGACACATTAGGCAAATGTCAAGACCGATGACAGTTAAGAAACGACTTAAAATGGTAAAATTAGCAATTTATGTAAAATATTTTTGGCATGATCGGTTAAACGTACATGTTAAGTTACAAATTATCCGCATTGAGTTATCAGTAAATGAGGCGTTGGTAAAAGTTGTCTGGTTAATGAGTCTGTGTCATAGTGACCATAATGAGGATCCCCCGGTGGGTAAAATGAAACTGCTCACAATGGCAAATGGTTAGGATTCAGACAGCACGAGACAGACAGCCTAATATATATGAAGTTAATTAGGACTGTGACAATACTGAATCTGTGTGAAGATGGCATCAACAGATAATAACCATAGCATAAGAGTACAACATTGAAGCAATAAGCTAAAATAATAGGGAACATTCTTTACGTGGTTACTGGGTAGGGTGAACGACTCTTAATACACTCACTGCCCCCGTGAACTATCACTCCAAACACAAACCACCCTCACTGAAGCACCATCCTCACCCTCACCCTCACCTATTAGGGGCGATCCATTTGATTTTTGTGGGGTGGGGTGGGACAGCAGTACTGGATGAATAAATTTTTTTTCTTTGGTAGGGTGGATGAATAATTTTTTTTTCTGGTGTGGGGTGGGTGAATAAATTTGTTTTCTTGTTTACAATCCGTCATTAATTACTGGGCGATATAGAAGATAGAAAAACTGGAAGGAGGTGGATGAATAATTTTTTTTTCTTTGGTAGGGTGGATGAATAATTTTTTTTTCTTTGGTAGGGTGAATGAATAAATTTTTTTTCTGGGATGGGGTGGGTGAATAATTTTTTTTTCCAAAATCTCCCACCCCACCCCACAAAAATCAAATGGATCGCCCCTTATGCCATTGATGAAATCACCCCCCTTTTGCAATTCCATGCACCGCCATTCCTTTTACAACTCACCCTCCCTCTTTGAAATACAAAAAGGTATATATGAATTAATAATCTTTTTATTTGTGAACATTTGGAAACAATGGAATATTTGCAAGTGAACAAAGAGCACGCCCCCTGCGATATTCCAATTAGGAGTCAAATCCATAATGAAACTACTAAAAGTATTTCTTTTGTTATTGAATGGAATCATTATTTTAATTAAATGCGCAAAGAAAATCACAACCCCATTGATACTGTTGATAGTGTATTTTGTTCTCTGACTATTATACCTTCTGAGGGGCTGATATTGCTCACGTCCTTATTGTTAATGTATTTTGAGCAATACATAGGGCGATCACGCCAAATCAATTTTGTACATTTCTAAAAAGGTCGTGTTTCACAAGGGTGATATTGAGTGAAGTGTTGAGGTTCCAATATTTGTGTACAGGTCTAACCCAGAAATAAGCATTTTAACATCAAGCTTTGCTGACACTAATTATCGCTAATTACGGCGAGCGTCTGGCACAGGGAACCCACAGAAGTATCCGTACGGTGCTGTGAAAATCTCTGATCTCATCTTCATCTAGATAAGCCGCAGGGAGAGAACACAGGCATGTCCAGGGGTTTATTGTGAAGGCTCTTAATTTATTGTTTATTGTCAAAAAATCAATTAAAATCTAATATCTAGAAAAAAACCTGGGAGGTAATTTGAACCTGACAAACAAAATGTATACTTAAGGCGATATATAGGGTGGTAGCACCCTGTTATCTCTGGAACTGCCAGGGTTTAGCTGGCTTTGAAGGTGGGACAGGTGAATCGGGTGTGAGTCATTTAAACACTAATTTTGCCTCATTAGAGTCGCATTTACAGATATAATCACATATCTCAGTGGAATTATCCTGTCGGTTTGTTCACCCACAGCTTCGGGCTTTTCTGTTATTAGAAATAAAAAAAGTCTACGATTTATTGCATTTCAGTTTCTAACTCATTTGCTTTTATCAAAGAGAAAAATAATTCAGAGTTATGTGGATAAATGAATTCATTTTGATTAAAGAACTTTCAACCAAATCTGTTAATTTCTTTGCAATTCCCCTCAGAAAGAATAACAAAAGTGTTTTGAGAATAATATTTGATCTGAAATTCCAAACAAGTTTTTATTTACTCATTTGGCTCATCCGAAAACCACAATTCAGTCAATAGGCGGTGATATTGAATAGGAAAAGGCGCAAATTCTAGTTTGCCGTCAGATGGGGCTATGGCTCCACAGACGCTGTCTTTGAAGTCTGTCCGTTCCGTTTGTCGTCTGCGTTATCCCTCCATCCTCAGCGTTTCTCTCACCGCAAAGGGAAATCCCCAAGAATATATAAGTGACATTTAATGTGCTATTCGAGATTAAAAACCATAATATCTTTGTGGCAGGAAGTAGAGTATTAAGTATTCTCTGTGCTGTGATAGATATATGGTCAGTCTGTCTTTGTGATAAGCAATGCCTGAATGGTCGGATTACTGTGAGAATGGGCGGTGCTCGGCTTCAGCTGGACCCAAGCCAAAATAGTTGAATGAAACGTATCTTCTGTGAAATAGACTTGTGTTTTTACAAACAATTTGTCCTTTTAGCTGTCATTTGGATCAATTTGTGTGAAGTTCTTTAGGAGTTGGTGTTATGAAATGCTTTATGGGCAACAAAAAAGGCTACACTTGGACAATAATATGTCTATTTGCTTCCACTTATATGCAAAACAAGATATTGATGCCCCTCAGGCCCATCATATTAATGATGAATATCACCAACCTTACTTGTATAGTAATCTTTATTTGGAAGGGAAGATTACAATTCATTGCAAAACACAAAATTAAGGCCTTAGAAACAAATTAGAGCAGTGTCTTTATTGTCCCAAACAATCGACATTTACGCTTTTGTATACTTATGGATGTATACCTACGTGAAGGGGATTCATCTTCACAATCAAATAGAATTTGGCTTAAATGGGAATAAACATGGTTTAGATACTCTACCATGAACATCGAGTGTGAAATGGTGTTAAGTAGGAAATATGGTTTTAATTCATATGTCATTTGCAATTAAAAATTCATTGAAGTCCCATGTCCCTCACAATCGGACCAAGGACATTAACAAAATCCATAGCATGACATTGTCCCCATCAATATGTCTGCATAATTCTGTATTGAATATTTTAAAGATTAGATATAAATGGAGCACTCTAATCATGTAGCATTTGCAATACAATCCCCTAATTTTGCCGCTAAACATACAAAATGATTTCTGGCATTTTGGACAATTATAGAAGTCAACCTGTCAGTGCCAAACGTTGCTAACAACTGGTGACAGGAAGTATATGATTTTATCTACTAAAAGCCTTAGGGTATTTTGAAATGATAAAAATCGAAGCCATGGCACGCGTGTCTCTCCGGCAAAGTGAATCGTGAAATGGGAAAAAATGATTAAGTGTGCTTAGGAGGATTTTTCATATATTTTCTGTGGATGTCCCTGGTCATATCTGCTCATTGATATTCTTCCAGATGTAAACTGCGCTGATATATTGCAGTGACCTTTCTCTTGAAATGAATGCTATTTGCTTACATAATTCTGTCATGTGCAACATTAAAGGCTGTGTACATAAACAAGAATGCCAATGTGGAGTTACTCTATTGAATTACGCCTCGCTGTAATGAATACTTTATCATATTTAGATAATTTTTTCAACCATTTGAGCATGGCTGAATAATCTGTGAATAAAATACGAAGTTGTAATATTCAATTGAATCGTAAATGCACCATGTAGCCACAAACTAGTTGACTCCCCTTGATGCAATCGCACGCTGCACAGGAGCGTGGTGATAAATCTATCTATTATAAAATTAACGCAGTATTGAAAGGTAGGCCTATTAGTACAGTTGAGTGAGTTGGAAGAGCGGATGTATATTGACAGTGATATAAAGCCAACAGGCCTGTCATGCCATACTTCTGTTCCTATCAAAACATGATCACTGCTGCCCATCAGCGCTTACTTAGGCTATTGGAATATCCAGGGATATCAAATATAATCAATCACTGGAAAGATTAAACTCAGGGAGTGTGAGAACAGTGATCTGCTGTGCTAGATGTTGTTCATGAGGTTAAAGTGTCCCTTAATGCATAAAGCTCACACCAATTTTTCATCAAATTGATACATGTGGTAATTTACGATCTCATTAACTCAAAACAGACCGTTATACCATAACAAAGATAACCTGTAGGATTTGATTTTTACAATAGCATAATATCATTAATTACTCGGGTAAAATGAACATCAGTATATATATATATATATATATATATATATATATATATATATATATATATATATATATATATATATATATATATATATATATATATAAAATGAACATCAGTAAAATGAACATCAGTATATATATATATATATATATATATATATATATATATTCTTTCATAACGAATATACTTCCTGAATAAATAAAAATTTTACACATTTATATATTTGGCGTGTTTATATATATTTCTATATAACTATATGTCCTCCGAAACGATCAATATTAACTGAACATGTAACCCATTTTAACCAAAACATAACTTTCACAGCAACATTATTCCTTTGAGGTCATTGCATCTAAGTGAAGAAAGGTATTAATACATTATTGACAGTTTAAAAATATTGTCTCAGCAAATAATTGATAATCGCCTGCCATTGAAATGTTGTGGATGATGTTGATGACAGTTTATAAATAATTTGTTTGGCCTAATGTCCTACCTTTCACATGCGTCACCAGAACATGCTCAGTTATAAACTAAACAGAAGGAAAGCAATCATTTTCCACTCTTGGTCAGGAGAATTTAGTTCCATCCCTCTCATTAAAACAAACATTTTCTTTCATAAAATTGAAAACTCTTATGATAGAATGTTTGCCAGGCTACAAGGGGTGACCTTAAATACATCCACAAGAAACAAAGGAAGTAACCATATATTATTGAAACATTATTTGCATTATTTGGAATAGACTGCAATTCAACATTAAACTAGTAAGTTTATTGACAAAAATACAGATAGTAACCCAAACATGTTGTTCCGAAATGATGTTTTAAGCAATCAGTAAAAATATATAAGTGGGATACAATTTTCACAATCATGAATCTTTAAAACAACAAATTTGTCATTTCAGGCATCTATTATAGATTCATATGTTTTTTTAATCCCCAAATATTTTCATTTACTATTGATTTAACAATGACAACTATGAATTTTCCAAGTACAAAGGTTCCTCTTGGCAACCTGTTGTCATATAATCCTTGCGGGGGGCAGAGGTCATGCTGGATGAATCCCTTAATTAATGCATGATTGGCAGAAATTGATATTGCCATTGACATGAGCTGTGAGTATCAATACTTTAGGAATGTAAATTCTCGGCATATCAAACAGTAGGACAACTCCACGCCGTGGCCCTGTCATCAGGGGTGAGAGAGCTCTAAACAGTGCCGAACAGTAATCGCAGCTTAACCGAGTGTAGTGTGACGTCAACCCGTTGTCCTTAATGCATGCGTACACCAAATCTGAACGAATCCGGGTGATTCTGTGTATAATGTCTTTTAAATTATCACAAAAATGATATAAATAGAATGAAAATCATCACAACTTTCAACAAATAATGTTAAAGTTAGGTGTATAAAGTGTAAATTTTTCGGGTGTTTTTTGAGGCCCCAAGTTTGAATTTCTCCTCGTTATACAATCTAAAACTGGGGCAACATTGTATGTTAAAATTGACCAAAATTCTCGTCAAAATTCAAAATGATCATCTACTTAAATATATAACTGATGAACGTGCTAATTCCCAGAGAATTTGGATTTGATAGTTGATATATAAAGAAAAAAGAAAAGAAATCTGGCCATTGATTTAGAATCCAGCTAAGTTGCGACCGTCCGGAATGGACGTGATTGTACTCTAGTTATGTTGTGAGCGCAAGAAATTGCATGAAATGTACGGATTAGTTCAGATTTTCAGTCCGGCACCGTTCAAAGTTTTCCACCCCTGACTACAGGACCGGACAGGAAATTTCCATATTTCACGTTGACGGTAATGCATATATTACAATAGCTATTTTATATATTTAAGTCGCATTTTGTCTTTATTCCCTCATGATCTGCAATATACAAACAACAATTATGGAGAAATGGAAGCTATAGATTTTAAGACACTGTCACATCGCATCAATAAAATACATTTAGTGTGTTGGATAGAACATAAAATATAAATGGTGCTGACACTGAACGTGGGATAGGGTTGCGGAGCGGGTGTGACAAGAATAAGGGTGTTCTCTGACCGCGCGACACCATGCAGGGTGGTAGGGATGAGTGTCCCGGGAGTATGGTGCTCTCATCCCCGGGATCAAACCTCTACGTCCCGGGAGAGGACATTCTGTCATTTACCTTAATAATACTCCTGTCACACCCGTACAACATGTTCACTGACAGTGCATTATGTAGACTTAAATCGAGACGTTTTTTTTAATGCATTCAGAATGACATATTTGTGAAGGCCGAGGTATAGAGCCAGTATTCAGAATGTTAATGATTTTAACAAAGATTTTGCTGGCATTATTGTGAATGACATCAGTACGTGAGCCATCAACTACGTAGGTCTGATAATCATGTAAACATGCAATGAAACATCTTAAATAACTGGTGTATCTTTGAAATGAACCCAAATTCTTTGATGTGCTCAAGACATACTCCTGACACCAACATGAGCGTGGGAATAATCTAGATATGATAACAAAGGGAAATACCAAACTGTCAGGTGAACTGTCAAAGCGCTATTTCAACCCTCATAAGCCAAAATATCGGTGAAATTTGATGACTGAAGAAAACCTTATTACTAAGTATAATATGGAAAAGGGACTACCATTATTTTGATTAGAGGATTTCTTACCATACCTGTTATTTCAAAATTCAAATATGTTTGAAATATATTTCTTTTCATGAGTAATTGATAATTATATTAATGTAGAAGTTGTAATGTGTTTCCGTGTCAATAAAACAATCAGTAACTTTATCTGATCAGGTTGCTTTTGTGTTTTCCATGCTTGCACCATTTACATGTACTGGAGGTGGCTTGACGTCATAATGTTGTTGTGCGGTTTAAATATTAATCAAGGATAAAAATGGACAAAGTTCCTTTTCCCACCTACATTTTGACTCCCCCCCCCCCCCCAAAAGAAAAGAAAAAGACAAGTGCAAGATAATTGCTTCGTATTAAAACGATTTTGGTTGTAAATATAGCATATATGGCGGGAGAGATGTTTCTTTTAATCTATTTCTTTCACTTTGCTCTAAACATTTAATCATTTTACTAATTTGAGAATGAAAGCTGAGGTGATAAAATGAAAAGAAGGGGTTTGGTAACATTATTAGAAAATATATGGTAAAGGAGCTCAACATTTTATAGAGTAGCCACACTGTCAATCTGTAGAATCTAGGAATGTAACTTTACACCATGGTAATGCTATGAATTGCCATGCTGTAATGAATGTCCTGTTTAGCTGAAATAATTCTGTTTAATCAAACAGCATTATTTTGAAAAAGGCCTGATAACGAAGTTAAGTATATTTTATGGATGAAATAATTAAAGTATATGTTAACTTTTCAAAGCATTTGGTGATTTGTAATCTGAATGTTAAGAAAATTAAACATTTCAAAATATAGACGATTAATCCAAATTTCCTTGATGAAACACAAAAGAGCAATATTTGCAAAAAACGGGTTTAACGATTTGTCAATTAAACTTACAAATCATGGGGAATCTTGAGCAATACGACGTTTTGTTTTCTTCAAAATAGACAACCATTTTATTACTGGGAAGTGATAAAGTCGGAAGCAGGCACTGGCTAATGTTTCTATGTGTATCTATACATATTGATGCCCTGTGAACAGATATCTGTTGCCAATTAGGTGTGAAATAGTGCGCCATTACAACACACTATGATAGTTGAAGGAGCAATGACATTATAATGATGCATTGGCTATTTATCAATGAAATAGCGACGTACCTGTTGGTATCTTAGCAATGGTCAACAGCTCTTAATATAATCCGTAATTATTCCCCTTAACGTTAAGAGTGACATTTAACTTTGCTGGATTTCAATAAAAGCAAACAAATCAAGGTATATATCACATCTATAGTTTCCTAAATGATTACCCAGCAATACCAGACCCCGTCTCTCTGATTACTGGCCCATTGCTTATGGTCTATACCAGCATTCTAACTGACCACTCATTAATTATCCAGCAAAATAATTTTTACTTATAGTCAGGGCAACAGTCACTTCCAGTATCATGACGTCATATAAGACATTATCATTATATAGACCAATAATCATTTGATATTACATAACATTATTTAACACATGATGGTTTATTCCCTTAATATTACTCCCAAAGGCATAGCCAAAATTGACTTGAAATCAACTGTTTCCATGGATACCAAACATTGGCCATCAAAGCCTACCAGAAAGAATATAAATGTTTTTACTTGATCTTAGCTTCTGTATCTGCTATTGTATACAGTGCAGCGCAGTGAGGTGAGAGGTGGGCCATCCTATTCTAAGGTGTGACAGCAAGGAATCTGGCAATACAATGCCAAGGTTGCCCTGTGACATCACCTGACACTTACCCCAGAGCGTCATCGCTTGGACTCTGAATGCAATCTCACGTCATCAAACGTCATTTCATCATTGGGTGTTGATCATTGGGTGTTGATAGGAAAAAGTGCAGGACAAAATACACGAGGTTTTTATTTAAAGACAATATGATCGGTAAAAATGGTCCCATAATCCTCCCATAGCATTTGTCACTTCAACAACTGAACACTATTCTTATCTTCCACTATTTCATCATTGGGTGTTCAAATGTAGGTGACATGATTTTTTTGTGAACTTTGCAAGACACTAATCCTGTATATATATATATATATATATATATATATATATATATATATATATATATATATATATATATATATACGAATATACATATGAATTTGAATTTTTAAAATTTTTTTAAAGAATTTAAAAAAAATGTGATTGAGTTTTTTTTAAATGTTGGGCGAACACGTTAACATAAATGTTTGCTCTCAAAGACATCGACTTAAAATCCCTTGTTTCCGATAATACCACACATTGTCCATCATGACTCAGCGAAGACTTAGCTTATGCCTCAGTCACATTTGCGCCGATTTCAGTAAAGATGCCTGGCCGATGGGTATTTTTTACAAAATCAGCAGGTATTTCAGATTGCCGTGCGTGCACCGGGAGATCATCGGCCACAATTGGGCATCTTTAAGACGTCGGCCGGGTCATCGGGAACTTTTAGCTGCCACATAAAAGTTGCCGACGTTTCTCCGATGTCTTATCAGCAAATATCATCTTAAAGTGCACGGCAGGGTCCCGCAGGGACATCGGCAGATTATCTTAGGGCTGCCGGTGGCATCGTGCGGTGAAAATAGGATTATATTTATTTCATGTGTTCATAGACCATCGTCAGATGATCCCACGGGCTCCCTGCGATATATCATAGACGTCTTTAGGATGTCTTTCAGACGTATGTCAAATGAGACAGACGTCTTTAGGATATCCTACAGACGTCTGTCAATGATCTAGACGTCTTTAAGATATCCTACAGACGTCTGTGCCATTCAGTCTTGCACGTGCCGTGCGGTTCCCTTTAATAATGTGACCACAGCTACGGCATCTCTCAGATTGTTGCTTATAAACTCCCCGGCGCCCGGCAGATTGTGAAGTCGGCCGATTCTTACTTCCCGGCCGGCACCCGGTGCAAATGTGACTGAGGCATTAGGTAGAACTTGATTTCCGCCAACAGGTTTTGAAAAAGCCAAGCACTTTTCTTTTTTTATCATCGAATACTAGGCATGTCAAAAAATCATTTTGCTTCTTAATCTCGGCACAGCGATTGCGCTATGACGTCATTTAATATCTCCTCCCTTCTGTGCTACCGTGATGTCATCACTTAAGGCTCTTCTAACTTCTAAATACAATCATGAGTAGTCAATGGTAATATCAGCAAAGAAAATGAGGAAAAGGCGCTTCAGACAACACAGGGGTCAGTATCTAAGACATTCTGACTAGGAAAGATGAGGACACAGTAAGTGCAAAGTCAATTATTAGTTAGTACCTTACAATAGATATATTTATGTGAACTATTCATTCTGCCGTGGTTACTATGGTCGGTTGCAAAACATCTACAAGGATGCACATGTCTCCTGACCATTTGTTTTCATTATGCTGTGGTTGGTGGGGATGGTTGCAAACTGAATTAAATCATGAAAGAAAATAAACATTATTATTTACATTTTTATTTGTGAACAGAGCATGACAACACACTGATTGGGTCTTAAATAAATAATATTTATTATAATAATAATTACAGAAGTCTTTAATAAGACTTTGACATTTGAACTAATTGGAAACAATGTTCATTGAAACCGTAATATGAGAGGCAGATAACTCTAGCTCTCATATCCACGATTTTACATAATCATATGATAACAGGGTTAAGGGGGGCAGATAACTCTAGCTCCCATGACCCTGGGTTGTTTTGATATGTGTTAGAATGTACTTTTGTCTCTTTTATGACCATTATAGAAGAATGTCTAGCCCTAAATTAACAATAAAATCTAAGGAGCTTAATTATGATATTCATCAAAGTAGTGATACAGCTAGTTAATAACAGTGATTGCAAATTATCGGTATGTCTAGCCCTAAATTAACATTAAAAATCTAAGGTGCGTAATTATAATATTTATCTATATAGTAATACAGACAGTTAATAACAGTGAATGCAAATTATCGGTAGGAGCATGTATAAAACGAGACATACGTGTAGAGGCGGATAACTCCAGCTCTACTGAGTTGTTTCTGTCTATGTTGAAATAAAATGTTATGAGACTTGGATGTTCTGAAAGCGCCTAAGGAGCTTAATTATAATATTTATCAAAGTAGTGATACAGCTAGTTAATAACAGTGATTGCAAATTATCGGTACGTCTAGCCCTAAATTAACAATAAAAAATCTAAGGTGCGTAATTATAATATTTATCAATATAGTAATGTAGAGGCGGATAACTCCAGCTCTACTGAGTTGTTTCTGACTATGTTGAAATTAAATGTTATGAGGCTTGGATGTTCTGAAAGCGCGGATAACTCCAGCTCTACTGAGTCGTTCCTGAAAGCACTCTGGGAGGTGATATGGGGAAGGAGGAGGGCCTGAAAAACTTTGTTTTGAAATGTCCGTATTTTCTACAAGATGGCGTCGTCACGTGATCGATTGCATAACACGTCACGTGACTGTGACCCCGCCACCTAGCGTTAATTTTGAAGTGCACAAAGCACCCCCCCTCTTCCAGACTTCACCCCCCTGCTGACCCGTATCGCATGCTCTATTAACAAAATGAAATGAAGTTGCCTTAATTTCTCATTTGTGAACAGAGCATGACAACACACTGATTGGGTCTTAAATAAATAATATTTATTATAATAATAATTACAGAAGTCTTTAATAAGACTTTGACATTTGAACTAATTGGAAACAATGTTCATTGAAACCGTAATATGAGAGGCAGATAACTCTAGCTCTCATATCCACGATTTTACATAATCATATGATAACAGGGTTAAGGGGGGCAGATAACTCTAGCTCCCATGACCCTGGGTTGTTTTGATATGTGTTAGAATGTACTTTGTCTCTTTTATGACCATTATAGAAGAATGTCTAGCCCTAAATTAACAATAAAATCTAAGGAGCTTAATTATGATATTTATCAAAGTAGTGATACAGCTAGTTAATAACAGTGATTGCAAATTATCGGTATGTCTAGCCCTAAATTAACATTAAAAATCTAAGGTGCGTAATTATAATATTTATCTATATAGTAATACAGACAGTTAATAACAGTGAATGCAAATTATCGGTAGGAGCATGTATAAAACGAGACATACGTGTAGAGGCGGATAACTCCAGCTCTACTGAGTTGTTTCTGACTATGTTGAAATAAAATGTTATGAAGCTTGGATGTTCTGAAAGCGCCAAGAGCAAATAAACGACAGTGATATGAAGCAGCAACCAAGAAGAGAAGATAAGACATAGCAAGGAAGTGGGGGGGAGGGTGAACAGGATCAGACTGGTAGGTCGACCCGGGTTGGACGCATGTACAAAGACAACACAAAGTTGAGACTGGCCAGTGTCACAGACACTTCATGAATGGCACAGAGCACAACATTGGCTTATGTGGAAAAGAAAAGTTTGAACAGGTTAACAGTCCAATGATGTATAACCAATGAAGGAAGTGTAACTGGGAGGAATTTCGCCTCTGAGGAAAGGACAAAGTGGCATAGGACTTGTAAATCATGACTGATAAGAAGGAATAACACCTTCTAGCAATGGAATGAAGGTTTACCAAACTGGTAATAGTTGTGTAAAAGCTAGGGCATGTCTCCCTGAGGTAGGAAACTTAAGTGTGAACAGGTTAGCTGTTCAATGATGTATAACCAATGAAGGCAGTGTAACTGGGAGGAATATTGCCTCCGAGGAATGAACTGAAAGTTCATAGTACTTGTAAATTATGACTGATAGGAAGGAACAACACCTTCAAGGAATGGAATGAAGGTCTACCAAACTGGTAAGTAATAGTTGTGTAAAAGCTAGGGCATGTCTCCCTCGAGGTAGAAAACTTAAGTGTGAACAGGTTAGCTGTTCAATGATGTTTAGCCACTGAATGCAGTATAACTGGGAGAAATTTTGCCAATAAGTACTGCCAATAATTACTGCAATCATAAATAAATCACTACTGGAATCAGCAGTATCTGAAAATATGAAAATAGCCATCATAACACCCCTGCTGAAGAAACTTGGCCTTGAACTGATTGAGAAAAAAATAATATATATAGACCTGTTTCTAACCTGACATAATCTCTAAACTTACAGAGAGGGCAGTAGCAGACCAATTAGTCCCTCATCTTGTAAGAAATGTCCTCACCGACAAATTTCAATCAGCCTACAATGAATATCATACACTGAAACCGCTCCATTGAAGGTGCGAAATGATATCTTGCATGACCTAGATGACAGGAAGTAAGTTATTTTGTTGTTATTAGACTTCTCGGCTGCCTTTGACACCATTGACCACCAAATCCTATTTGATCGATTGGAGGATAGATGTAATGTTAAAGGTGATGCCCTCTCCTGGATTCGGTCATATCTAAGTAACAGGAAACAGTGTGTGAAGGTAGGGACTCGCAGGTCCTGCCTCAAGCCTATAAAATATGGAGTCCCACAGGGCTCAGTCCTAGGTCCCATAATATTCACCATTTATATGACACCCCTATCTGATATTTTAGCCAAATATGGTCCGAGCTATCATAATTATGCTGGGGCCATGGGCCGTGGCGCAGTTGGTTAGAGCGCCAGCTTACTAGCACCAGTTCCTCTGTGGTGATCCAAAGGTCGTGGGTTCGAACCCCGGCCATGCCGAGATTGAACTCATGATTCAATTTCCCATATGAGCTGAGGCCCGTGCCAAAAGGGTTAACCCGTTGTCCTTGTAAATCTGTGACCGGGTGGGTTGTCATGTCAAGGACCTGCGCCATGACAATTCAGTGAGGTAGCACTATATCTGCTACAAGTAGGTCTCATCACGAAATGACTGAAATAATGTTGAAAGTGATGTAAAACCCCAAACAAACAAATCATATTTATGCTGATGACACCCAGATCTAACATCCCTGTGGACCACACTTCCCCCCCCCTCCATCAAGCTGATATAAGCAGACACAAACTGGAGACATTGTCTAGACAAGAAAACAGCTGTAACACTTACCCATTTTTTTTTTTTTTTTTTTTTTTTTTTTTTTTTTTTTTTTTTTTTATCCTATTCGGCATTTCTACTACAAACTACTAAGTTTCAGCTGATTGTTGATCAGCTGCACCCCTAGTGCAAGATTGCACTCACGGTGGGATGCCAATTGGTTTTGCCAAGTTAACTTATAGATGTAGATGTACATGCCAGAGAATAAAGGTTGGCATCAAGCAGCTGGTGTGTACCAGCTGCACACCTTGGTGCAACCTTGCACACCTGGCGGGATGCCAATTGGTTTTGCTGAGAAAACGTAGGGTTATTTGCTCTGTTAGTTCTCGGCCGATTTACATCATTGACAACTCAAAATTGAGCTGTTGAGATATTCCCCTCAAATATGTTAGTCAGATGATCAAAATATTAATTGTCATCTTTCGGCATAGAACTTGAGAAACATCGGCGGTGCGGCAGCATTCGTGCGCTGAGGACGTGGCATGTCTCAAAACAAGTGGTAGTGGTAAGACGTGTCAAAATTATAAGCACAATACAAGAACAACACCAAGTTGAGACTGGCCAGCATCACAGATACTGTATTAATGGCACAGAACCCAACAAGGGCTTATTTGGAAAGGAAAGGTATTAACAGGCTCAGCCGTCAATGAAGTATAACAACTGAAAGCTGTGTAAATGGAAAAAGGACCTTTCCAGAATATAACCCATGGTCGTAGAACATTCTCATATATGGGCAGCAAGTTATGGAACGATCTGCCAAATGAAATTAAAAGCAATACATCTCTCCAAGAGTTTAAAGAGCTGATCAAGAAATGGGATGGAGAATGACCATGCCGAGAGTGGTACTGCTAAAAGACATTCGTTGTTAATATTTGTTTCTTGTATATAGTTTTGTAACTGGGAGGAATCTCGCCTCCGAGAAATGTACTGAGAGTCTCATAGGACTGTGTAACTGGGAGGAATTTCGCCTCCGAGGAATGTATTGAAAGTCTCATAGGACTGTGAAACTGGGAGGAATTTCGCCTCCGAGGAATGTATTGAAAGTCTCATAGGACTGTGTAACTGGGAGGAATTTCGCCTCCGCGGAATGTACTGAAAGTCTCATAGGACTGTGTAACTGGGAGGAATTTCGCCTCCGAGGAATGTACTGAAAGTCTCATAAGACTGTGTAACTGGGAGGAATTTCGCCTCCGAGGAATGTACTGAAAGTCTCATAAGACTGTGTAACTGGGAGGAATTTCGCCTCCGAGGAATGTATTGAAAGTCTCATAGGACTGTGAAACTGGGAGGAATTTCGCCTCCGAGGAATGTATTGAAAGTCTCATAGGACTGTGTAACTGGGAGGAATTTCGCCTCCGCGGAATGTACTGAAAGTCTCATAGGACTGTGTAACTGGGAGGAATTTCGCCTCCGAGGAATGTACTGAAAGTCTCATAAGACTGTGTAACTGGGAGGAATTTCGCCTCCGAGGAATGTACTGAAAGTCTCATAAGACTGTGTAACTGGGAGGAATTTCGCCTCCGAGGAATGTATTGAAAGTCTCATAGGACTGTGTAACTGGGAGGAATTTCGCCTCCGAGGAATGTATTGAAAGTCTCATAGGACTTTGTAACTGGGAGGAATTTCGCCTCCGAGGAATGGGTCGAAAGCCGCGTAGGACTTGTGTTATATGACTGACCGGAAGGAATGTAACCTTCGAGGAATGTGTAACTGGGAGGAATCTCGCCTCCAAAAAATGAAGTGTTGTTATTTTTTATTTTTTTTTATTTTTTATTTTTTTATTTTAAATGATGACATGATATTTATTAGGTCAATTTATTTATAACGGCACATAAATTGGCAGGGCTATAAATTACATTTTCTGACAATATTTTTCTAAGCTGCCAATTCTCCTTCCCGAAAATCCCCAATTATCGCTCGCACAAAGGTGGCGCTACAAATCTCGTGTGGGTCTGTAACTGACAGCTGATAACAAGAAATCACTAATTTGAAGATATCTTCAAAACTACACCACTTATCAGCAAACCGAAACCAGTTTTGAAACCAGTGAGACAAAACAAAAATAATGGGGAACTTTATGAAAATATGACATCGAGATAAATAAAGATTAAATGTCTTTGATGTGAGGCAGCCTCACCAAGGTGACGAGTCAGATCTGTACAACTCCACTATATTTAATCATTGGTCGGATAGACTGGCAGGGGGCCTATGGCGTGTGACATGGGAGATTGGGAAGGCAATATACAGTGACCGGCAGCCAAATCCGGACACTTTCATGTTTTCCACTCCCGATTTTCACAAAACCTTTCAAAACTGGATAAAAACTGCTCACGTCAATAGAAGATCATCAGTTTTAATGGCCTGTGGAGTAAAAATGATACATGTTCAATATGTACAGAGTTATCGGGAAATTCACGCATTCAGGAAACCTGCAGATTGTCCGAGTTTCCATTGACTTAGAAGTTGGCTACGTCACCACTTCTGACGTCATTTGACAGTGCCACAAACCTTCGTGCCGTGAAAACAAATAAACACTTCTAGCGTTTTGAAAGGTACAGGAATTACAAGATGACACGTGAGGCACAATATACAGCTCAATTGCAATTAGTACAGCACAGTTTTACTCGATATTTGACCGACTTAAAAATGTCCGAGTTTAATCTGCCGGTTTCGGACAGTTGCCGGTCACTGTATGCGCCTATTAAAAGTAAACTCTAAAGACAAAAATAACAAAAAAAAGTAAATGATTTCCCGATAATCTGGGAGGAAAATGGAAATGTTAATCATTTCCATAAATATGTTATGAATTTGAAAATGTCATAAAATCGTCAAAACTTAGAGCAGAGAAATAAAATTTATATCCCCATAATCTAAATCTGGCCGAAATAGCTCAATTGGTAGAGTATTCACCTTGAGATCCAGGGGTTCTAGGTTCGAATCCTGGCCAGTTACTATCAACCGCTATGAGCAGACATTGTCTGGTATCAGTGGTATATAAATGTCAGCTTTACTTTTTTTTTTTAAATAAACAAACATTTCATTGACACAAAGTGGCAAAAATGAAGGCCATGCAACGGACGAAAAACGGACGTCAAGTGGCAAAAGAAACCATCAACAGGTCCACTGACAACTCCGATACGTACCTACCACAATACTATACCCAGAAATGTAGTAAATAAGCAGGTAAATGGCCTGAAAAACTTTGTTTTGAAATGTCCGTATTTTCTACAAGATGGCGTCGTCACGTGATCGATTGCATAACACGTCACGTGACTGTGACCCCGCCACCTAGCGTTAATTTTGAAGTGCACAAAGCACCCCCCCTCTTCCAGACTTCACCCCCCTGCTGACCCGTATCGCATGCTCTATTAACAAAATGAAATGAAGTTGCCTTAATTTCTCATATGTTGATATATGCGAGGTATATTCGATGAGATGAGATTTGCAAGAAGGGATTATGGGAATTTTATGAAATTATTGGTAGATTGCAAATATTTACGTTCCCGGATGTCAACCAATAACGAGGCATTTCCTTTCAAATAAACAACATTTTTATATACTTATTGTAACGGATATTGGAATATTTATGATTTCCTGGCAAAATGCAGAAAATTAATAGTGATCTTAATCAAGTGATATTTTAAGGAGATGTCTTTATTGAGCTCATGTGATGTATTAGAAAAGTGAATTAAACCTCGTTATAAATTGGTCATTACTTTTATGTCATGTCACATTCTCAGGTTGTAAAGGATAAGTGAAGATTAATCTGTCATGAGAATTTGATTTCCCATGATGCTTCTCGTGGGGCTCCGTGATATGATGAGTAAGTAGGAAGCCAGACCAGGCAGAGATGAGTAGATACTTTTGTCATATTACAAAACTATGGTACTCATGTGGTTATTCCCTCTCAGTGACCGACCCCACTAGCACAGTTGGTAGAGTGTAGGATCTGTGCCTTTGTTGGTTAAAATAAGTGGAGGAAGGGAGGTGGTGGGTTCAACTCCCACTGCCGGCAGTGTTACTTTCACACTGGGTAAAAGGCTCGAAAGTCGACCTGATATGGCCATAGTTGCTGAAAGGGTCGTAAAAACACCATTTCACATTTCACATTTCCCTCTCAGTGAGATGAGATATTTGCACCACAAATACTCCTTTCATCATACAATAATGCTGAGCTGACGGAAGAATGCTTGTCTTTGTGATCAACAGGATGTACTAGTCACAATGTTTTTCAACAGATTCCCCATTTCAAAGCCAGGTCCTGCCATCCTTGTAACTAGCCCTTTTCAGTCTTATCAGTTGTGCAAGACTCTCTGTATTACTTTGTGTTTTGCACCCCCCCCCCCAAATCTGACATACCCTATTATGTTTGTTTACATGCCTGGTCTTCAATTAAGGACCTGGCTTTCTCATGATCCATTGCAAAGTATTACATACTGGTTGAAACAAGTCTGAAAATGACTGCAATGAAAGCAAGGCCTGCACTCTGAAAAAAAATAATGCACTTTTCTCATGAATTCATGTGATCTGCATATCTAATGATTTGTAATTCTAAAACTTTTGAATATTTATAAATTAGGTAACTGTATATGGTATGCTATATTTTCCAATAAAAGAGTGAAGAAATGTAACATTTTATAAGCCCCGTGTTATTGCATACCTACAAATGAGATTAATATTTTCCTGTTAAAATGATTGCCTTTTGTCACAAGTGTGAAGACATCAACACCTTTCTTAACCTCAATTTGTTATGACTTAGATAACATGTACTGCGCTTGTGGTTAACAATGATACCGATACAGATATTCTTGTATTTAATTAGCAACGTTTTTGCCGTAATTTGTGCTAAATTTATCACTTGTTTCTGATTGGCTGGAACTACCCTTAACAGGATGTTGCTACTTGGAAATGCTTATCGTTATTATTAATTCAGACAATTTGAGAAAGTAAAAGTAAATTAGTACTGCATAGAAATCCTTTTTTCACATCATCGTTTTTCATTTTTTTAATGATATTTGAAATGATGATTTATATTTAGTGAAGGTTCCCCCCCCCCACTTTAACTGAGAGTAGACCAGAAATAGTAGACCAGAAATCTATGTTTAAATATTATGTGAACATGTTTTCGTCAGTTTTGAACCTGAGCCTTCTAGAAACGATAAGAACAGGTGTCAGCTCAGTTTTTTTACTCTGCATGGTGAGGTATACATGTACTGAGTTGGCTGAGTGTTATATTATCCAAACCTACTCAACACTTTTCTCTAGCATCCAAAAAGGAATGAGGTTAAAGGTTAGTCACATGTGATTATAGTGCCCATTTAAGTTATTGTTATTTTTAGTGCGACCAAAATTAGCTAGGGACGGACCAATAGTCATACATGGGGTTGATAAAAATCCGAGTTGTTCCTTCCGGGCACAATGCTAAGCAAAGTAGTCAGCCACGTGTTCATTTTTTTGCTGTCACAATGTTTAAACTAAAGGCCCGAAAATTCGTATACAATCTTTCTTCTAATGAAATGTTTCGAGTTTTCTTCACAAATCTAAATGTTAGAAAGGCGATTAAGATTGTAAGTTTATATATATATATATAAGTTTATATATATATATAAGTTTATATATATAAGTTTATATATATATATATATATATATATATATATATAGGTTGTCACCAACGTGTGATAATAGGATTTGTTATATAATTTAAAATAAAGAGGCAGTGGAAGATTGTGGATTGTGAAGAAAGATTGTGAAGACCAATATATCCATAGCGCATGCCCCAAACGGAAAGAGCAAAGCCAGAACGTTAACTGCTTCCATCAAAAATATTACTGATATCAGCTCCACTTTATGTCTGTAACATAAATGTTAAAAGGGACATCCTTATATAAAGTATACATTTCCTACTTTGATTATTGCAAAAATAAGCATATAATATATCATAGACAAAATGCTATTGCCATTCTGCATAAAAGACCCAAATGGGATCTTACTGTGCAATATTTCTTGTATCAATCGGATGCAGATGTCATGTCATATCAGCTTCAAATTTCAACAGATATACTACAGAATTTCTCTCCTTATGAAATATCTATTTCCTATTCATTTGCTATCTGAGAAATTCCAATTAAGAAGAATATAATAACAAAGCATAAGACACTTGTAATAAATCAGAAGAGAAAATATATGGCACGTGTGAAATTAGCCGAAGAGAAATGCAATTTAAGTCAGAATGTATCTTTATACAAACACCAGAAAGGCCAACATTAATATCAATACATTTTTGGCTGATATCACAACCAGAAGAAATCAAAGTTGTCAAAGACAGATCTTAACTTTCACGGCAAAGGCACGATACGTTTATGATCCCATAGAAGTAAGTTGATCATAGCCAAATCAGCAATATTTGAACCAAGCAACAGAGAAAATGTTTGCTTGATTTCTGAAATAGCTCGTTTCTTGGCAGATCTGACTGCATCAATCTGAAGATAAAGAGTGTTGCAGTCATCATCCAACTCTTCAAACTCTTTGCGCAGACATTAATAATACATATCAGTTAAATCGTTCCCTTGTAAAGAACATGTTTATGCCTACCGAACATTGATGACATGTCGTAAAATCATAGACAACGCCACTGTTAAATTTATGACATAATTACATGTTCACCACGTGAAGGGTAAACATGTTTGTATCACCTAATTTGGCTTAAAATAAAAACGATAAGGGTGAACATAAAATCAATACACAGGTCTTAACAATTATGCATACCATCAATAATAAGTATTCTGCAAACATCACCATAACATTACCATTATTCTTCTTTTGGAAATTTCGATATTATAGATATTTTCCCCCCAAATAAACTTGTAATAAATGCCATATACTCATGACTCTAAAATGAAGAGTATTTGCAGTCAAATCCGAAATGTTGCTACTTCCAGTCCCAACTAAGCATTTCAAATTTGATATGAAGCTTTGATGAATAATTTGGATTTAAATCAAATTCCTTAAAGCCCTTATCACGCTTTATAATGTGCTGAAATATGTATTAATCTAGGCAGTTGAATTGGCACATGTGAACTATGACGGCTGACTGTATGGGCGGGAACCTGTAGCCGCATACAATTGTGCCAGCACAAATGATACAGGTGCCAGTTAGTATTCTACTTCTACTCTTTATGTTCTTTTATTATTCTTGTATTGATCAGCAATGTATTAATATTACCCAAATGCTAGACTATGTAATACTTCACAAAAGATATACACCTCAGCCATTTTGTGTCATATGTTACCCTAATTTATTCAAAATCGATTAATGATATCGTACATACAGGTTGTCTCGGTCTGTGGGTGTATACAGCAAGCTCGTGGAATTAAGATGTTTAATCTCACGCCAGGCTCTCAGAACTAGCCCGAAAACAAGATCTCATATTATAAAGTCATTGAAATACAGTACAAAATCATTCTTGAAAAATCAAAGTATTATTTCTTATAAAGCAAACGACACTGGCACAATCAACTTCCTCTTGGAAGAATGTAGTCACTGCGGTGAACGGCGTACTGACAATAAAAGCCCTCATTTAACAATGTAACTTCTTTTCTAATTATTTTTCTTTATTTCTTTACTTTATGTGCTGTTTATTTGCGCAGCACCATCAGCCCATTGCGTAGGTGGTGTTATGACGGCTGTTTGCGAAGTGTCCCCCACCAATCTTTTATAATCACGGAGATATAAAAGGGCGAGGATCATCACCTTGCCGGGCGTGACAAATGACCACACAGTCTGCCAGTCCATGGCCATGTTCTCGCTTGTACAATGAGAGGCACACCTTGTAACCTTGTAAGCCATAAACTACTACTTGTGTTTTCCGGGGACTGTTCCGTTAACCCTATAATGAGAAAGATTTCTTTGAAAAAGAAATAATACTGTGCGGTGTTATATACACACTCATATAATATATTTTTCATAAAAAGTGTCAATTTTTTTTTTTTTACAATACATTTGCATTAATGTAGATATGAATATAAATGTATATTAACATTTGTGGGTTTTTATAATTCAAATTTGAGGTAACATCATTAGACTGTCATGTGCATAAGTCAACTCAGTAATGACTTAAGACCTGCAGTGACTTGTACATGTTTCCACATCTCCATCTTTATAATAAGATATTCTGAAAGATCGATATGGCACAGTATAAAATACGTTTAAGCATTTATTGTGAGGTATTCTTGCGTTGGAAAAAATGTCAATTTAATCTCAAAAACTGCTTTTCCCGCCACTGAGTGGGTGAATTAACCACTTCCTAGGTCACGTTTAAAATACGGGAAAAGATCAACAGAAAATGGCTTCTTTTCATAACGTGAAAAAAATTATCTCTATCATTTATTTGTAACATTCAAAATTCCCTGTCATATTTGATGTTTTTTGTATGCCATTCCACAGAAAATATACACTGATAATAAGTTTTTTTGGGAGTAAATTCTGTTCCTTGAATTCTGCAAGGTTGAGGATTTGTTATCATTCTGGCACAGCTCTCACCATGACAACCCAAGCTCATCACTCTATGCCACTTTAGAGCTGCGAGTTCAGCTCTGGCACGTGAAACATGCTTCTTGGGAAGCATACGAAGCAAAGGGCAGTCCAAATCAGCTGACTAACTATACTTTTGCCACCCATGATGAATTGGTCACAACCTGTATTGTTTAAAACCATTAGACATCAGGGGGAAATGCGTAACGTGAACATTATTAACTTTGCTATACCTTATTACATGTTTAATACACGCTAGACACAGATATATAAAGTGTTGTTCCTACGTTATACATCATAAAATTGCCATCGGGTATTAGACATGGGCAACATAAAATAAAGCATAAAACATAAAATATAATACCCACGCTGTACCTTATAACACGACTACTAGGTATAAGACATGAGTGACATAATATATACCTCATAACATGATCATTAGGTATAAGCTATGGGCAACATAAAATATAGTACCTGCATGTCTCATAACATGATCATTAGGTATAAGCCATGGGCAACATAAAATATAGTACCTGCATGTCTCATAACATGATCATTAGGTATAAGCTTTGGCCAACATAAAATATAGTACCTGCATGTCTCATAACATGATCATTAGGTATAAGCTTTGGGCAACATAAAATATAGTACCTGCATGTCTCATAACATGATCATTAGGTATAAGCTTTGGGCAACATAAAATATAGTACCTGCATGTCTCATAACATGATCATTATATATAAGCTATGGGTAACATAAAATATAGTACCTGCATGTCTCATAACATGATCATTAGGTATAAGCAATGGGCAACATAAAATATAGTACCTGCATGTCTCATAACATGATCATTAGGTATAAGCCATGGGCAACATAAAATATAGTACCTGCATGTCTCATAACATGATCATTAGGTATAAGCCATGGGCAACATAAAATATAGTACCTGCATGTCTCATAACATGATCATTAGGTATAAGCTATGGGCAATATAAAATATAGTACCTGCATGTCTCATAACATGATCATTAGGTATAAGCTATGGGCAACATAAAATATAGTACCTGCATGTCTCATAACATGATAATTATGTATAAGACATGAGTGATGTGATGATGTGATACCTGCATACCTCATATCATGATTACTAGTTAGTGGACACGGGTGATGTGATAAATATTACCTGCATACCTCATTAAAATGATCATTAGGTATTAACACTAGATAATATACATGGGTAACGTGAATTTTAGTTTCTCCATCCTACACCATTACATATGCAATTAGAAATGTAATTATATAAAATCCTCAATCGGGGCATACCAGAACATATTATAAATGGGATTAGTTGAAGATAATCATTTAACGAATTATTTCTATCAATGGGCTGCTGTTCGCCACCATTTAGACTATCTTAGTTCGGATGGAAGCCTGCAACCGAAACTCAATGCCCTTCTCATTTTGAAATATCATTGGAGATGTGTCTTTTGAATTATCAGTTGTGTTTATTGACGCTGAGCTTGAACATAATGCACATGTGAAATCTTAGCATTAACATTTTACTAATATAACACAATTATCAATTCCGACCAGCAGTTTCACCATGATCCAACGGTTTTGGAATGTTTATATTTCCAATTTAAGTTTTCTTCTTATACATTGTACTCTTGAATAATCGGAGTGCTGGAGTATATATCTGACAGAGACGCTTTATAATTATTAAGGTGAACCTGCAGAGACCTTAAAATTGCTGTAATGGACCTTACAATTGCTGTAATGGACCTTAAAATTGCTGTAATGGACCTTACAATTACTGTAATGGACCTTACAATTGCTGTAATGGACCTTACAATTGCTGTAATGGACCTTACAATTGCTGTAATGGACCTTACAATTGCTGTAATGGACTTCGACTTCTGGACGGTAGGAGGAGTCCGATATCTTTTACTGATATGTAATCTGAATGTTGGATTACATAGAAGAATAATCTTCACATAATTCTGCCAAAATGGAATCTGCCAACTAAATGATATCACAAACGAAATATGTTACAGATGGCGTCGATAACAGTCATTAAAATGATATATTATATGAAATGAATAATTACTGTTATGACGTCAATCCACTAAATGGAAAATTGTAATGGTATGGTACACGTAGCCTCGTTATCAAATGGAGGGATATGTGTACCATATCATCGCCCACAATAAAGAGGGACATGTGTACCATAACATCGCCCGAAATAAAGAGGGATATGTGTACCATAACATCGCCCACAATAAAGAGGGATATGTGTACCATATCATAGCACTCAATAAAGAGGGACATGTGTACCATAACATCGCCCACAATAAAGAGGGATATGTGTACCATAACATCGCCCTCAATAAAGAGGAACATGTGTACCATAACATCGCCCACAATAAAGAGGGACATGTGTACCATAACATCGCCCACAATAAAGAGGGACATGTGTACAATAACATCGCCCACAATAAAGAGGGACATGTGTACCATAACATCGCCCACAATTAAGAGGGACATATGTACCATATCATCGCCCACAATAAAGAGGGACATGTGTACCATAACATCGCCCACAATAAAGAGGGACATGTGTACCATAACATCGCCCACAATAAAGAGGGACATGTGTACCATAACATCGCCCACAATAAAGAGGGACATGTGTACCATAACATCGCCCACAATAAAGAGGGATATGTGTACCATAACATCGCCCTCAATAAAGAGGAACATGTGTACCATATCATCGGCCACAATAAAGAGGAACATGTGTACCATAACATCGCCCACAATAAAGAGGGATATGTGTACCATAACATCGCCCTCAATAAAGAGGAACATGTGTACCATATCATCGCCCACAATAAAGAGGGACATGTGTACCATAACATCGCCCACAATGAAGAGGGATATGTGTACCATAACATCGCCCACAATAAAGAGGAACATGTGTACCATATCATTGCACTCAATAAAAAAGGAACATATGTACCATATCATTGCACTCAATAAAGAGGGACATGTATACCATATCATTGCACTCAATAAAAAAGGAACATGTGTACCATATCATTGCACTCAATAAAGAGGGACATGTGTACCATATCATTGCACTCAATAAAAAAGGAACATGTGTACCATATCATTGCACTCAATAAAGAGGGATATGTGTATCATTGCACTCAATAAAGAGGAACATGTGTACCATATCATCGCCCTCAATAAAGAGGAACATGTGTACCATATCATCGGCCACAATAAAGAGGAACATGTGTACCATAACATCGCCCACAATAAAGAGGGATATGTGTACCATAACATCGCCCACAATAAAGAGGAACATGTGTACCACATCAGTGCACTCAATAAAGAGGAACATGTGTACCATATCATCGCCCACAATAAAGAGGAACATGTGTACCATATCATCGCCCACAATAAAGAGGGATATGTGTACCATATCTTCGCCCACAATAAAGAGGGACATGTGTACCATATCATCGGCCACAATAAAGAGGAACATGTGTACCATATCATCGCCCACAATAAAGAGGAACATGTGTACCATATCATCGCCCACAATAAAGAGGAACATGTGTACCATATCATCGCCCACAATAAAGAGGGACATGTGTACCATATCATCGCCCACAATAAAGAGGGATATGTGTACCATAACATCGCCCACAATAAAGAGGGATATGTGTACCATATCATCGCCCACAATAAAGAGGGATATGTGTACCATAACATCGGCCACAATAAAGAGGAACATGTGTACCATATCATCGCCCACAATAAAGAAGAACATGTGTACCATATCATCGCCCACAATAAAGAGGGACATGTGTACCATATCATCGCCCACAATAAAGAGGGACATGTGTACCATATCATCGCCCACAATAAAGAGGGATATGTGTACCATAACATCGGCCACAATAAAGAGGAACATGTGTACCATATCATCGCCCACAATAAAGAGGAACATGTGTACCATATCATCGCCCACAATAAAGAGGGACATGTGTACCATAACATCGCCCACAATAAAGAGGGATATGTGTACCATAACATCGGCCACAATAAAGAGGAACATGTGTACCATATCATCGCCCACAATAAAGAGGAACATGTGTACCATATCATCGCCCACAATAAAGAGGGACATGTGTACCATAACATCGCCCACAATAAAGAGGGATATGTGTACCATAACATCGCCCTCAATAAAGAGGAACATGTGTACCATATCATCGGCCACAATAAAGAGGAACATGTGTACCATAACATCGCCCACAATAAAGAGGGATATGTGTACCATAACATCGGCCACAATAAAGAGGGACATGTGTACCATATCATCAGCCACAATAAAGAGGGATATGTGTACCATAACATCGGCCACAATAAAGAGGGACATGTGTACCATAACATCGCCCACAATAAAGAGGGATATGTGTACCATACCACTATACTGTATTCAATTGGCCCTAGACTATGGAACGCACTTCCTAGTGCCATTAGAACTAGTTCCTCAGTCTCTATGGAACGCACTTCCTAGTGCCATTAGAACTAGTTCCTCAGTCTCTATGGAACGCACTTCCTAGTGCCATTAGAACTAGTTCCTCAGTCTTTTTAAGAGTAACCTGAAAACTCACCTTTTCAGGAAACATGTTCTGAACAGACTTGTCTGATATCAGCGCTATATAAGTTTTATTTTTATTATTACTGAATAAAAGGAATGCATTATATTGCTGCTCATGGAGATATCTACCATATATGATTGTTCCAATCTTCTAGCTTTGCAGAAGGAAAATATTGTTCTACACATTTATCGGGTTTCTGAAATGAATCTTCCCAAGCCATTTTCTCATCAAACGGAATCTCAAATCTTCCCATAAGATACACCTTGCATCAGTGTTGATCCATGTACTGCGGCTGTGTAAATCTATATGCCGAGTATGCAGTATTGTACAGAGTGAAACAGTTGATTTTCATTTTTTTCTGTATTCAGTTATAGGTTTACATCCCGGACAGAGATTAATCGTGCACGTGGAAACATGTATGGAACAGATCCAAAATTTATGACTACCTATACATGTGATTGCAAGGGATCACAATGGGATCATAAAGGATCATAAGGGATCATAAGGGATCATAAGGGATCATAATGTCCCCAATGAGCACCTCCCTGTGATTGCAATGCGCAAATGTGAGGTTTCAGTCTCTGTTCATTCGCTATGTGAAAGACAAATATCCGAATAGACACTGAAACGATTTTGTAAAATACAAATCTTTAAACTTTTTCATGTACATTTGGATATGGTCACCGTCTATGCATCATCGCATGAAAATTATTAAAGGTAAAACTCGCGGGTAGAAGAAATAAGGGGTCCCCGGTGCATGAATGACATGGTGTCGCCATGCAATGTCCCGTGCAATTCCTGCTCACGTGCAGCCCAGCCTTTAACAAATAATGTACGACCAAGTCAATGGTCATCTGCATGACAAAGCAATATATGAAATACTCGATTTCAGAATATCTACTCCATTTTTTTTTCTGTGTCGTGGGCCTATGTTGTGAACCTATGCTGTGGACCTATGTGGTGGACCTATGTTGTGGACCTATGTGGTGGACCTATGTTGTGGACCTATGTTGTGGACCTATGTGGTGGACCTATGTGGTGGACCTATGTGGTGGACCTATGTGGTGGACCTATGTTGTGGACCTATGTTGTGGACCTATGTGGTGGACCTATGTGGTGGACCTATGTGGTGGGCCTATGTGGTGGACCTATGTGGTGGACCTATGTGGTGGACCTATATTGTGGACCTATGTGGTGGACCTATGTGGTGGACCTATGTGGTGGACCTATGTGGTGGACCTATGTTGTGGACCTATATTGTGGACCTATGTGGTGGACCTATGTGGTGGACCTATGTGGTGGACCTATGCTGTGGACCTATGTGGTGGACCTATGTGGTGGACCTATGTGGTGGACCTATGTTGTGGACCTATGTTGTGGACCTATGTGGTGGGCCTATGTTGTGAACCTATGTGGTGGGCCTATGTGGTGGACCTATGTTGTGGACCTATGTTGTGGACCTATGTGGTGGACCTATGTGGTGGACCTATGTGGTGGACCTATGTGGTGGACCTATGTGGTGGGCCTATGTTGTGGACCTATGTGGTGGACCTATGTGGTGGGCCTATGTGGTGGACCTATGTGGTGGACCTATGTGGTGGACCTATGTGGTGGACCTATGTTGTGGACCTATGTGGTGGACCTATGTTGTGGACCTATGTGGTGGACCTATGTGGTGGACCTATGTGGTGGGCCTATGTGGTGGGCCTATGTGGTGGACCTATGTGGTGGACCTATGTTGTGGACCTATGTGGTGGGCCTATGTGGTGGACCTATGTGGTGGACCTATGTGGTGGACCTATGTGGTGGACCTATGTGGTGGACCTATATTGTGGACCTATGTGGTGGACCTATGTGGTGGACCTATGTGGTGGACCTATGTGGTGGACCTATGTTGTGGACCTATGTGGTGGACCTATGTTGTGGACCTATGTGGTGGACCTATGTGGTGGACCTATGTGGTGGACCTATGTGGTGGCCTTATGTTGTGGACGTCTATCTCTATGTTTGATTTTTTTATATTTTGATGTGCACTTGATGTGTTTTGTAGTATTTTCAATATGGTAGATGATCTTGTTTCCTAATATCTGCTTTTCCAAGGTTATCTAAGGGTTTTGGTGGTGACAAATGGGCATCACATATGGTTTGTGGGAATTAAACAGAGTGGTATATACGAGGTGAGTGAGCCTTCATATCTCACGCCTGGCGCTCACGAGCTCGGCCAGAGCAGCGCCATTGTTAACACCCACGGAAAAGACAGATCCCCGCTTCAAGGTGAGTGGCCGCCAGTGGCCCACTGGCTTCGCTAATAGAGGCAGATGAATGGTGGCCAGGCAACATTCTCTACATTAATTCCACAAGAAATATGACTTTGTGGGCCTGATGCGGGAGGGCAGGGGTGTTGGCGATTGCTGGGGTGGAGTAGGTAGCAGGTGACACACCTGGAATGACACACTTCCCTTCTTGATATAGACCTTAATCAAGAAGAAACGTAATTAAAAAGAAACATGATAGGTAAAATACAACAACTTTTGTTGAAAGATAATACACTACGTATTTCTTGCCATTTGTGAAAAGATTGAATGTCAATTCTGTTTTAATACAAACTAGAGGCTGTATTTTAAACCGAATATGAAAAATACTAGAGTTTACAAGAATATAATATTTTGCAGAAGTATCAATGTATAATGGCTTGGCGAGAGTATCAAGGTTGGCAACCAGTATATCGACCTTCCTGACGACGAGGCATGCAAAAATGAGGCAGCCCTAGGCAAGGTTGACCAGGTGTATTCCCAGACTGGCTCATGACTCATATGGACCTGACTCACGTGGATCTGACTCACGTGGACCTAACTCACGTGGATCTGACTCACGTGGATCAGACTCACGTGGATCTGACTCACGTGGTTTTGACTAAGGTGACCTTGACTCACATGGACCTGACTCACGTGGTCTTGACTAACGTGGCCTTGACCCACATACCCCTGACTCACATGGACCTGACTCACATGGACCTGACTCATGGTGACCTGACTCATGGTAACCTGACTCATGGTGACCTGACTCATGGTGACCTGACTCATGGTGACCTGACTCATTGCGACCTGACTCATGGTGATCTGACTCATGGTGACCGGACTCATGGTGACCGGACTCATGGTGACCGGACTCATGGTGACCGGACTCATGGTGACCGGACTCATGGTGACCGGACTAACACGGACCCAATGACACGGACCTAACTGCCCTCACCTGACTCACCTTCCCAAGTGCAAACATAGTTTTTTTTACTGTGTTAAAAGATATTGAACATATTAGCTGAGCCTTTCCGCAACAGATGAAGCTCCCCCGGCCTGAGTGACCTGCCCCCGCCGCCACAGGACCCACACTCCGAGCGGAGAAAACAGGTGCAGCGAGCATCAATATGCACCCGCTCCTGCTAAACCCTCAGCAATCCGCACACCATTATTCTTTGCTATTTATCATAGATTCAATATTACTCGAATAGATCAAAGAATTTCATTCACTCAAGGTTAGTCATTTATAGAGAATTCTGATTTTAAGCATTTAAAGACCATTATATGGGAAGTATTAATGCTGTCTCTTGATGACAATAAATGGCTTTAAATATATTTGTGCTCAACAATGCACCTTGTTTGCCCATGAGAACAATCACGGAATTTCATTTTAACTATTTCCAGGACAATACATATTGTGCAAAGCGTGAAGATTGATAAATATCGGGAGCGAAGGCTGCATTCGGTATCGCAGACTTTGACAAAAAAGTGAAACAACCTGATTAGCGAAGGCTTCAATTTCAACACTTTTCAAACACAGACAAATGTCAGAAAATACACAATTATTACCAGACGATTTGTTCACATTAAAATTCCTGTCATCAACCTGCTATGTTTGATCTTTTGAAAACCCAAATTTGTATTCTGGATTTTTAACAGCGTAAAGCATGAAACGTGTAATGGGTGAGCACACAAAACGAAGTAGAATGTTGTATGTTTGTATAAGTTCAGCCATTTTGAATTCATTTCACCACTGAAATCAAGTACATTTTATCTGTTTCCAGTCGTCTCATTTTATCCCAATCAATTTAACCATTTTCAAAAAAGCATTTATTGGCATAAGTCATTATGCCTAATTTGTGTTAATTTCAAAGCTTTTTGTATAATTCGTAGGCGACAGATGATTTTCTGTGGGTTCCCTCATCAACAATAGAGCAGCCATAAAACCAACTAACTGCCAATCCCTCCTCTTCAATGTAATACACACCACTAACGTGCATAATCGCAAAATTTAATAATTCATATTTTGCCAATAAATAATGTTCACAAAATTCTAATTATTCATAGAAGATTGTCTGCTACCATAAAACTAACTGGATTAAATCCCCGCGTTTGAGTGCTGATGATAAAATTGAGTGTTGGGATTAGATGGAAAAGGCCGACTCTAGATTATATCATTCAGAAATATGGTGACATTTGGTCAATCTCGATAATGTCGCAAATGAGTTATTCACTTCATTGTCATACCTATCTTCATCATCAAAATTCTGTTACACTACATAAGTAGGATTTTAAACACTCACGCTATGGGCAAATTAACAAAGATAACATAACATTATCTCTTCAATATTTAACTTGATAAACATCATGTATTTAATATTTTATATACTTTGATAAAATTTACTATTCACTGATAAAAAAATCTAAGTAGGCACATACAAGATAATAATCATAACATATGATATACAAGGAATAAATGTTGAAGATAATTAAATCTGCTTGCTCAAAATGAAAATTTAACTATTTTCCATAATTGACCCTCGGATTGACGATGCTTCTAACATCTTTACACTTTCCCATAAATTATCTTTTTTTTACAGCTGATGATCTGATTAACATTGATATTGTGATTATGCTTCAATGATTCAAAAGAAAAAATATTTAAATACCCGACCATTGTCAATCAACCATGTGAATGGTGTGTACATTTGGCTTTCCCTAAAGTTCCAACTAAGATATACACGTTCGTTAAAATTACAAAGACATAATTGCTGTACTCTGCTGATTACAGACAAAATGTCATCTTTCTTCTTGATAATGTGCTTGGGATCATGGATATGTTCCAAATTCTTAGTTTGGAAAGGGTGATATCTGAGTTCTGCGATCTACAGAATAAGCTATCTTCAGAAATGATCTGAAGAGTATGGAGATGATCAGTACAAAAGGTCATTACTCATTTTACGTTATTTAATTCACCATTACACTGTATACAACTAACTTTTTACTTTGGACTATATACACACACACACACACACACACACACACACACACACACACACACATATATATATATATATATATATATATATATATATATATATATATATATATATATATATATATATATATATATATATATATATATATATATATCTGTGTGTGTGTGTCTGTGTGTGTGTGAAAGTATTGAGATGTGTGTAATCTAAGCTGTAAATTCATTTCCACAATGAGGACATATCCTTAAAAGAAATTTAAAGATGCTTTGGTGGTTTTAGAGATGTGAAATGACCTTCTCAGCAACAAATAACGGATGGAATTTTAATTAAAATATTCAAGTAAGGAGGGGATTTATAATTATCTCCAGAGAAATGACAGAATGACACATGATTAACATTGGGATTGAAGTTTCAGAGTACAAAGTTAAGACTGTGATTGAAATCAGTGATCAGGTTGCAAAGATAAATTTTGGAGTGGGAGCATGGTCTGATATTTACAAATATGATGACATACAAAATGTATGGAAAACAAATCCAGTATAAGTATATTATCTTTCCTTTTAAAAGTAACATCTGATATTTCCCTTTATATGCAAAATATTGGAATAACTAATAAATTCTTTTATCTCATGTTCCAATTCGCTTCTATTATATCCTGTCTTACAAAACTCGACGTAACATCATAGATATCCAAATTGTATTTTATCCAAATTTTATGTGCGAATTTCCCTGCTAATAGGAACATAAAAAGAATCAATCGTTCACACCAGAGAGCTTTATTCTATGTGCATTTGAATCCGCATCATTGAAATAATGCTATTTTAAGAACACAAAGCCCTGAGATGTTTAAAGCCTTTCATTCGATTAGTCTATTGTTAAGAAAACAAGAAACGTGTTTAGCTGTGTAATTGATTTAGTTCTTTGCTATTTTTTTTCATAATATTATTGTTTTATGATGTTGTGTTATTAGCTGCGCACCTGTTGTTCGGTCATGTGAACAATATGGCGGTCTGTGATGAGAAGAAAGACCCGCGTGCTTCGATATTCAGCCCCCAGCATTGATTATTGTGTTATTGTTATCGACGACTAGATTACTGTTATGCAGCATCACAATGGCCTCATGGATGCCACGGCCATTCAAGCCTTGCAGCTTTTATCCTGGAAAGAACAAGGTCAAAGCCGCAATATACGTTTCACGTACGCATCTGGGTTAAACATTTTTTAAATCAATTGACTCATATATTTCTTGTTTTGACGTGTCAATTCAAAAACAGCAAAAACTTCAGCGTGAGACAAAGCAAACCAAGACGTACTGCAGCTTTGTTTAATAACACATAGATGGCATGCTTAAACGGATGTATGCTGTTCTCTTTATTTGATGATTTATAGCTTCCTGATTATTATCATCATGTTTTTTTAAATAGTGGCCATGGATTCTGTCAATGCTCTCTTGTCGTATGCTGAGAAGTAAATAAAATCCTTGAAATTACCACACCTGCCTGTTTGCAATAGTTACCTGTGTGTTTTAAAGACCATGTCCATATACATAATACATATGATACCGTCATGCAGCAATAATTAACCATGATGACATGTACATAACCTGAGACAAATTTAAATAATTTGTATTCAATTGAACAGATGTCTGATAATGGCCGTTTTTGTGAGCAGTAAATGGGTCAAGTAGCGCCAGGATTTGAAGTAAGGATCCCGGGGAGCAACTCGTGGTCAATATGAATGGACTATTCACCCCCCTCAGGCCATCCTCTTTGTCCCTTTGCTTATTGATTGAGTAATGACTTGTTATACATTATTAACAGGTGGACACCTCTAAATAATTCATAATACTGGCCTGTCATGATTAACATCTTACAAAGAAATGCTCTTTTCCTTGGAGCGATCACATTATGCTTATTGTAACTAATTATCAAGTTGTAATATTAGCTAATGGCCTTGACAAAGAAGTGTAGAGTAGTATGAACAGTGTCATGCAGCCAAGTAACTTGGACACCTTTTACGTTGAGCTGAGCAATTATCAGATTTCAATTTAGCAGGGAAATTGTTGTGGAATTAAGTGGGATTTGAAGTGAATGAAGGCCATGGCTTTGATTCATTCCACAATGGGTGCCCAAGTGGGTACCCGGCCATTAACACGTAATTCCTGTTTCCCCTCTGTGGCCTTACCTTATCCGACCGTACACAGATATTACCTTCTTAATTACTTCTATTTTCGCTCATTTTTACCGCTTGACCAAACGTACAGGTGAAGCCCAGACGGAGATTTACGTGGACATCATATCCTATTAGATCACTCCAGTAAATCATCCAGGCGATGGTCATTCTATGGTTGCTCCAATTAGATTTCCAGCCAATAAAATCACATGGAGTCTCATATTTAGGAATAGCGCATTGACCATGTTTGTCAAGAGCGTTATGGTGACACTGACAAATTTATAGGGCACTTCTGAGTGATTTCGACTCCTCCTCATGTAGTCTGGCCGCAGAATTGATGAGTTCCTAGTAACAAACTTAGATGAGAAAATCCCTTCTATCGTGCAGATTTTGTAACCTGTGTCATTGCGGTGGGCAAGAAAATGAAGCCGGGATTATGAAATAGTTTGCAGTCGATGGTAAGATTTTGCGTTCAGATGGTTATGATCGCATTCGCTATCTAATGCTGTCTGCGGTGTCTTCAAATATTCAGAAATAGCCATTATTCTTCGATTCTTCAGTGAAGCTGACAAGTGTGGAGGGGACACGGGACAAAGAGATCCCCTAGATGTGACGAAGTGATCCCCCGAGAAGTACAAGACAATTTAGCATCTAGGAAGCCAGCGCATCCAGGACTGAAGCCCAACACTTATGAGGATCCAGCTTGCTGCGCCAATGACTTAGCAACAAAAGCAAGGTGCTGAGAAGCTGTCGCCAGACCTGTTTCACATCTCCTAAATTCTACCCCCTGAGATTTAGATGCAATTAATCACCCCTGCTCTCCTTGATGTAGATGAGTAGACCCCATGCTCATGTCCCTCTGTGTCTGGAGCACCCAGCTAGGCTCTGCTGCACAAACTACACTCAATGTAACACCACAGTGGCTTTGTTCCACTATTAAATAACACCGCACAGTCAGCTATTATGACTCAATACAATGTTGCTTTGCTCTGTCAAAAAGAGGATTTCTAAGGACAATGATATCACTGTTATTTTATTAAAGATTAATGTCAAAAGAATTTTTTGTCAATTATAAACAAATGTATATAATCAATACATGCAATACCTCTCAGAGACACCAATTCGTAGACAACATTAATTTCACTCAAATATGGCCTAATTTATACATTATTAATCAATTTGTTTTTAATGATATCTTTAAATATCACATTTCACATGTTCGTCTTTATTCACGTTACACTTTTAAAATTAGCATTATGGTCTTGTGATCTTCAACCATATTCCATAAATCATTTATATGATGATTAATGGTTGGCAAATTTTGGTGTGTTAATTCATATTATCTAATTTCATTGATATTAATGATTTTCTTGAAGTATAAAATGGATTTTTTTCTTTCAGATATTTGGTAAGAACAATTTACACAACTCAGAATAAGTACCTGATTCTGGTTTCAGACATAGGCATGTTGATCATATCACACACACCCACAGCTGTGCAATTGGAAGACTCTAATCCTCAACGTGTTGTGTTGTCTGTTGTTTTTGCATATTGATAAGTGATGAGGTTTATGTTTTGCTATTATAGTATATGCATTTGTTATTGGCAAAGTGTTTACTGTACATCACAGTATATGATAGTAATAAATGACTGACAGAGGCAATAAGTGAAGAGCTGGCTGTCCCATGATGATGCTTGCCAACGGAATCAGACAAGCTTGCATGTTGCAGCATAAAACCATTTTTCTGTTCCTACTGAGCTTTGGACGCAAAGTTGTATGCTTGAGCACATGTACATATTTCTCTGTGGCAGACACATATATGGCGTATATCTGTCAAAGTGCAGCTGAGAGTGTGGCGATTATTACACAGACGGCCTTAGCATAATACGAACAGACACTGGCCCACTTCTTTTGCCGTCGCCTTCTGCCTAATCAATTCAATTCAAACAAGCAATGATTTATGTAAAAAGAAGTAATGATTTGTGTATTTCTCTGAGACACAAAGGAGGTTTTTCCTGTCCGTATGTGTGCTTGCTTAGTTACTATCGGTGTAACCTTTACATTAGATCAGAACTTGTGCATAGAGAAATTATCTCAATGGTTTCCATACAAATACAATATTGATTATATTGATGTGTCATTACCCCTATCATGGAGAAATCTTCAAAACAAAAACCACCGCAATGTATAATTGTATGTATATTTAACAAAGTAAACATGTAGATTAATGGTATTTCCAATTAGTTCAATAAAAGTCAGGGCTGAGGGCTTTTGCAAGTGATATGTAAGTGTGGCGGAGGTTGACAAGGCTGTTGTGGTGTGTACTGTAAGCGCCATGCATGCATGGCTGGCGAGGCATACAAATTATGATATCATTTGGTCTCATTAACATTGATTTTTCTCTGTGTCTACAGGTGGAAGGATGTGGGATGAAGCTACCTGGGTGAAGACGGAGGCTGGCCTTAGCCATCAGCAGCAACAACATCAGGTGGAGCTCACATTGACGAGGAGTCTGAGACTGCTGCGCCAACAGCGGACTCACTGCTAAACTCCGTATCTGCACGTCCTACTGACACTCTCATTGAAGTGCAGGAAAGCATAGTCAGTGTTTCAGCAGCAGTACTGGAATGTGCTTACCATTGAAGAGAACAGTTCTCGTCATCAGATGGGAGGAAAGGTATGAGAGAGACAGGCAGAATGCCTAGCCCCGCGAGAAGCTTTGTCTGCGTGCTGTCCCCGAGTGCCGAGTGACTGCTGGCTTGAGGCGGCGGGCGGCGGGCGGCAGGAGGAGTGACGGCGACCGAAGCACCGTGAACATTGTCCACATGCCGATTGACATCCGCACAGCCTAGTACACTGCTCTCGCCGTGGAGATATGAGAGTCATCGCATCTTATCTGCTGTGCGGTGATACGTGACACCTTCTCTCATGGAGACAACTATCAAACATATTCTCCATCAGTAACCCCACCATGGAGTGCTAGAACTTATGGGATTCACCTCGGGAGTGATAACACATGTGTAGCTCCCACTATGGCAGGTAACATGGGATTATTATGTGTTCTGCTTGCCTTCACGGGAGCCTGGTGGCTGCAAACATGTCAAGCGGATCGTCAGGAGACAGAAAGGATTGAGTTAGAATATACAGTAGTGGAAGAACTTGAGCCTCACACCGCAGTAGGCAATATAAGACGAGGCGCTCATTTGGATGAGAAATATGGAGCGGACAATTTGAAGGATGTCCGATTTTCTTTTCTGAGGCAAGGCGGCCAGCATTCTGAGTATTTCTTCATTCAAGCGGAAACTGGGGTGCTGCGGACTATCAAAGTGATAGATAAAGAAGAGATATGTGAACATAAGGCTGTTACATGTGAAATGGAATTTGACGTTGTAGCTCGCCCGGTACCCGTGCACTACCTAGAAATAATAGGTGTAAAAATCAACATCCTGGACCTCAATGATCACGAACCCAAATTCCCCCAGGATAGGATTACTTTTTCCGTGTCAGAGACTGTAATGCCACAAGTGAGTTTCATCCTGCCGCCTGCTCAGGATCCAGATAGCGGAAATTATGGAATTCAACGGTATGACATTATATCATCTAGTAATAAGTTTGGGTTAAGCGTGACCAACACTATTGATGGGACACCGGACATACGGCTGGTGCTCCTGGAAACTCTAAATAGAGAAGAGCAGGCAGAGTACTCGCTGCAGGTGGTGGCGAGGGACGGAGGTGCTCCCCCAAAATATGGCTCAGTCACCGTAGATATCGACGTGGTAGACGCCAATGATAATAGTCCCCACTTTGAGAATTCTAGTTATGAAGTATTGGTGGGAGAGGACGCGCCCACGGGATCTGTCATCGTTCAGGTGCACGCCTCTGACCCCGATGAAGGTCCCAATGGTAAAGTAGTGTACAGCCTTTCTACTGACACTCTAGAAAGATACACAAATGTATTTGCTATTCAAAATGAAACAGGAGAAATATGGCTGAAAGGCGAATTGGATTTTGAAAAGGAACAAATTTACAGATTGCTAGTTCAGGCCAAAGATCAAGGTGCGGATTCGGTACCGACAGCTGCCAGAGTTGTCATACACGTCAAGGACATTAATGATCATGCCCCGAAGGTGTTAGTGAATGCCCTCACCCCGTCAGGGCGTGTTCAGGTGCCCGAGGGCACAGGGCCGGGCCACTTTGTGGCCCACATATCCGTGGAGGACCTAGACAATGGGCCAAATGGTGAAACCTACTGCGTCATGGGAGATGACAGATTTCAATTACAAAAAATCTACCATAATGAATACAAAATGATAACAAGCAGCTTGCCTTTTGACCGAGAAAAAAATGGAACATTTCGAGTATCCCTGACTTGTATGGATCGTGGCAATCCCCCTTTAAAGTCCACCATTCAGATACTTGGCAAGGTAACAGACCTTAATGATAATGGTCCTACTTTTGCTCAGGACGTCTATGTAGTCAGCATGAAGGAAAATAACACTGCTAATATAGTGCTGACAGTATTGAACGTGACTGATCGTGACGAGGGTGAAAACTCAAGGCTCACCTTTTCGCTCAAGTCTGAGGACACCCGGGGCATGGTGGGCATAGATAGTGCGACCGGCGTCATTAGAGCTCACACTGTATTTGATTATGAGAAGATGCACAATTTTCAGTTCCGTGTTGTGGCCCGCGACAACGGTGACCCTGTGCGCTCGTCCACCGCCACCGTCGTCCTGCATCTGATTGATATTAATGATGAGCCACCGATATTTTATAGGGATGTGTACAACTTCCGTATCATGGAGAACCAGTCTCCGGGGAGGGCAGTGGGCACCGTGGCCGCCAGCGACCGGGATGCCGCCCCTTATAATGAAATAATCTACAGTTTAGAGGGCGAGGGTGGCAGTGATCGCCTCCCCTTTGTCATCGACCCGAGAAGTGGCAAAATTATGACTAGAAAGTCGCTGGACAGGGAGAAGAAACCTGTGTACACTCTACTTGCCCTGGCTAAGAACCCCGGCTATCCACACCTGACATCCTCGGCACATGTCATTGTCAAAGTGGATGACCTAAACGATAATCCCCCACTAATCCACTTCCCAAGCCCAGTTAACAATACCATTGAACTGGTGTGTATGAAGCCCGGCAGGGAGGCCGTGATCCGCATTGATGCAAGAGACCCTGATGAAGCAAGAAATTCTAAACTTTCCTACTCTCTTACAAAGGGTAATGATGGGGGCGTCTTTAATATCGATCCAGTTACAGGGGCAATTACCGTGAGTAAAGAGATACTAAGAACCAGACAGGAGTCGTTTTATTTACATATAGTGGTCACAGATCATGGAGAGCCTCCCAAAAGTGCTGTGACGTCATTACATCTTGTAGTCAACAACACAGGACCTTGTCCCGATGGTGGCGCCCTCAGGGTAACCTCTGTTTTATTCACTACAGGCAGAAATAAAGTGATCCTCCTGTCTATAGCTGGAGGGACTGTCTTCTTGGTGCTCATCCTTATCTCCGCTATATTAACCTTGAAACACAAAGACAACAGAAGGACACGTAAGGATTACAGATACACGTGTCCAGTTCGCTTTGCTCATCGCAAGAAGAAGAGAAGGTCAAGCCAAGATGGCGATGACCCAAATAAACAAGAGAGGGTGGGGAGTTTGTATAGCTTCAATGGCGAGGGCGATACACAAATGAAAGAAGTCCGATTTGAGGTTCCCGAGGAGGACCTTGATCACACAGCCACCATCCTGTCAAATAACTGGAAAAATGATTTACCTGCTGCCAAGGAAGAACAGGTAAGTTTTTTTTCTACTCTTGGGTTTTATCATTTTTCCATTGAATATTGCTTGAATAGGAGCTAGTAGTATTATGTAGCAGGTGGTGATGAGAGACTTATTGGCAGAGTCTTTATGAGGGTATAGGGAGATGAAGAGAAAAAAAACAATACTCACAAATGCCGTCTTAGATATAACACTAAGGCAATGCATAACATCAAACCCACAACAAATTAATGCATGATATCTGTAGAGAATTGATATACGAGATGCAGAACTCAATTATAATGAATAATATGAAATCTAACATAGAAAACACTGAGGTCATATTTATGCACCACAACGCTGAATGGTAAAAATGACACCAGAAAATGTATCATGTTTTCATGATAAGATCAATACTTCATGTAATGTGAACGCAACATTTAAAAAGAAGAGAGCCCCCAAAAGCATAATTTACAAACTCATAGAAAGTAAGGAAGCAAATATGTTATGTTGTACTGGGTAAAACGTTAATGCATATCTATCGTGAAGACCTAAAAACTGAAACCAAAATAAACAGGTGATCATGTGAGGGGAGAGGTAGCAGGTTGAAAAGTGGAGAAAGTAGTGGAATATGGGAGTATGTAACAAAGGAGGTTTTGATGTATAATCGGCTTTAGTGATCTATGGTCTGGGAAGCAGAGAGCCCGCATTAACTATAGGCGCGTTGTATGGGAGTACGCAGGGTGGTATAGCGAGGCAAGGTAGTACAGGGTGTCACGACATCCTCTCATTGCTCCTCACGTGTAGCCCACTTCTACCACGGTGACGCCAACACCGCTCTCAACCTACCTGGTCATTCTGCTGTCTGTCATTAGCGTTCTCTGTCTTTGTCTGCTCAGAAGTAATGCCTTCTGCTCAGTCATTAGTGTATCAATCACTGTCTGTACCATCTAACATCATCAAGATAACCATCAGGCCTTACCCAACAGCAAAGTGTTTGAGAATGAATCACCACACTCACCACAATATTAGAACATGACAAGCCCTCTTCCCATACAAGAACAACATTTATGTTCATTTGCTTATTAAGATAAAGATAGCACCACACAAGGGATTATCTGGGCGGTAGTGTGTACTGCAAGTCACGCAGGCAGTAGACCGGGCTCCTGGATGATATGATCGATGCATCAAACTTTCTATCCACAGGGACAATAGGGGATGACCCATCTTTGTGCAAATCTGACCTGAATCGACGAGCCTAATGATGGCAAGGGGAACAGGAACCGGAAGTGTCATGGCCATTCTTCACCGTCAATTCTCGTGGCATTATTTCAAATCACACCTTTTTGTCCCCAATTTTGCAAGAGATTTATGATGATAATGATAATGGTGTAGCTCTTTTCAATGGCTCTTCAAAAAAAGATTGATGCATTTTATGTTGCATGACTTAAGTAAGCTTTCATTATTTTGAACTAAATTCAATTATCTGACATCACAGTGTTCTTTTGTAGAGAGGTTTTCAATTTACCCTATTAAATAATATCCAATTTTAACGATTTGCATATATCAGACAATTTTCCTGATTCTCAATATTCTTTGACCCCAGTTAAACATATAGGTGTTATATTCAGTTCTTTTGAACGTGCTAGTAACCTGTTGTATATTTGACGCCAGACTTTTGTCGGCATGATTATGACACGTTTGAAGTACCATACAACAAATCTATTGTCTTCTTGGAGATGGAGGTGATTGCCGAGGTGTTAGCGTCCCTGAGGTACAATATGCCTGTCTGTCTTGAGGATAAGGAAGTGGGGCAGATTTCCATAGTCCTCGTGCTACTTTTCCAGTTGCTTGACTTTACCATCGACCAAAAATTGAGTATTTATATTGAGTTATTATACAAGATGTATTATGCGCTGTAAATTGTATTTTGGTGAGGAACAACTTAACGTTTCCAAGCAAAATATGACACTGACTTTTCTCATGGAAATATAATAAATGCAATGCATTTCTTATTAGCGATGCCTCACACAAGGTGTTACACCAACATAGAAGTGTTCACGTCCAAGTCAACTGTGTCAGCTGCCTGAATGGACAGGGTCTCTACTTCCAGGCAACAGCAGACGACGATAATCTCCCATTGTGACCACTGCAAGGCCACCAAACAGTGACAAAGGGGGACGTCTGCGTCCGTGGGTAGATTCAGAGAGAGCCATGAATACAAGCTCAGAGATTAATAAGGATTATAACATGTATGTCAAAGGATTAGGGTTTACATGAGGTGTGGTTGTGGAGGGGTTTGTGTCTTGGTGCAGTGTAGCTAGAATCTTGGCATACAGCTGGATATCAACGGATAGCAGCTTAGCCCTCAAGGAGAACTATTTGTCCATGATCTGTTCGCTTTTTGTAGTTCCCTCCTATTGTATTGATAGCACATTTAGATGCCGGATCAGGCCCCATTTATTTGGGCGATAATCAGTGGACAAACAAACCAAGGACAAGATCACCGATCACCAGACTGAGAAGTTTGCCCAGGTATCATTGTTTTGTGGAGCCATTGCCTAGCCTGTTAGTGGTGGCCACCATGAGAAATCAATGAGGAAATACGACTCCTGCATGTAAGCCTAGACATTTCTGGCAAATTTCCACAAAGACCTTCTGCAGATCCTAATGAAATGCAAGGTGCACTTTTAGTGAAAAATAAAATCAAAGACCTTCCGCGTGATTTTGTAAATTGTTGAACGGTTTCAAGAGTGTAGTTTTCACTGTTGATTAGGGGAGGGACCGACTAATTATGATAGAATTAATGAATATGGTTTGTTTCAACAATGTGAAGCAACCCCATGTCATCCGCAAACTTCACTTTTATCCCACGACTGTATCACGCATGCGTGAACAAAGAACGAGATATCGCGTGAGTTGGAACAATTGTTGAAATCTGAGGAAATCCAGAAACAAAAAAGCTTGCCAACTTGGAGAGCCCCTGACTAATGTCAAGTGACTGGCAGGGGTCCGTGAAATGCACGTCTGATTCAAAACATGACCCATTCTCTAAATCTGCTGTCATTACCATGCTCGACTTTATTGCTACAATGCAAAATGAAGTGATTTTGATAGGCTTAAGGAGTCTTTCATTAATTTCTGCTTCCCTCGTGATAGCGTTGCCCACTTGACGATCTTTTTTCTATGGCTTTTAAAACTTTAATAACCATCTGTAGGTATTGTTCACGTGAAGTTGTTTGGATGCCCTAAGCATGTAATAAGGTCATCAGCTGGCTGCCACAAGAAGAGAAAGAAACAACTGAGTTAGGGTCAGAGGAAGGTTAAAACGGCCTCAGGTGTGGCCGGCTAAAAGGTCTGTGAGATGAAGGGTTAATAGAAACGGAAACAAAGGCAACTATCACGGGTAGTTTGTGCAAGGATAACTTCTCATACCATTAAAGTTTATGATTACTTTATGATTTAGAGTAGACCTGATCCACCTTCCACAGCTCTTTGTTCTTGAACATGAAACTGATCTAGTTTTGTTTTATGCCAAGCATAGATTCTGGAAAACAATTTTATCTCCTTTATTACAAAGAAGCCTAGATCTCTTTCGCTTTATTTCATATTGCTCATTTGCTAAAGTAGCAGTCAATTAGCAACACTGTTATAAGTGGCTGCAACTTGTACATATATGTGGCTGCAACTATATATATATATATATATATATATATATATATATATATATTCATTTATTTACATATCACAATTAGCTTCTGCCTAATTATGCTCAGAGACTCCCTGACAGTGAAGGATCATCATTTTGCTTTATTTAAAGCCATTCACCGTCGTGTGACATAGTAATCTTTCCCTTTAGCATGCCGTAAATTCACGTCACATATCCTCAATTATTTTGTGGCAATCCTATTCCAAATTGGATAGCTAAACCCTGAAGATATTAGAGCTAAGAGATTCTTATAACATGGAACAATAACCCGACGCAGAGGAGGAGCTAATTGGAAGGAAGTGGGTGGCGCTGAGATGGTCGTTGTGACACAGATAATGCTGACAATTATCCTGCGTGTAATGATTTGTGTGTGTGGTCCACGGCGAATCAAGCTATCAGTTGTGATTGAGTGAGGCTTTGGCATGGACACATGGGTGACGAATACCATAAACCAAGCAATAATACAGGTAATGGGTAGTTTGTAATCGTAAATCACCATATCTGTTCAAGCGTTGAGCTAGCACTCTGCCAAGTCGAACTCATATGGGCGAGCAAGATCAAGTGGTACGTTAACTTGAGGAACTAAGAGGTACTAGACACAATCAACCCAAGGAAAGATTCATACACATCTCATCAATCCATATATTGACTTGAGCTGGACATCAAATATGATCAGCCCAAGAGGGGAGCTCCCTAGCATCCCTGACATGCAACACATTGTACTGATGTCACATGATACACTTTGATATCCTTGACACACTGCATATTGTACTTATGTCACATGAGATACTTTGGTATCTCAGACACACTGCATATTGTACTTATGTCACATGAGATACTTTGGTATCCTTGACACACTGTATATTGTACTTATGTCACATGAGACAATTTGGTATCTCTGACACACTGCATATTGTACTTATGTCACATGAGGAGACAATTTGGTATCTCTGACACACTGCATATTGTACTTATGTCACATGAGGAGACAATTTGGTATCTCTGACACACTGCATATTGTACTTATGTCACATGAGGAGACAATTTGGTATCTCTGACACACTGCATATTGTACTGATGTCACATGAGATACTTTGGTATCTTTGACACACTGCATATTGTACTTATGTCACATAAGATACTATGGTATCTCTGACACACTGCATATTGTACTTATGTCACATGAGGAGACAATTTGGTATCTCTGACACACTGCACATTGTTCCTGTGTAACTGTGACAAATTGCACACTGTTCTTGTGTAACATAAGGAGACAATTTGGCATCTCTGACACTGCACATGCCACACATCAGACATAGAGCAGGCCACATAAAGATGTGGTTATTCATTGCAATATATTAATTAAGGCATTATGAGAGAAGGCATATTACTCACTACTCATACACTCATTTGTGCCTTTTAATAAATTCACATGTAATTTCACATATAATGAAATATGTAATTTCACACACTTTATATCTTGAACGGACGGTACTGAACATATTTCCTTTGATAAATAATCTGGCATTTCCTTTGCTACGTATAGTAAAATGCAAAGTCTCATATACCAATGCAAAGAGACAACCCGTTGGATTCAAACGAGTTTCATAAAATAAATAGCAATGATATAATATCAAGAATAACATAAAATATTCTTGGTTTGGAAAAGAGAATATGAAAAGAGATTATGATTTCCTTGATGGTTTTTATTTGACATTTTTTTGATTGGTCAGCGGCGTCGATTAGCCATGAAACTGTATACCCGCCTTTTATATCCCTTGGCCATGGTTGTATAGAGTGGCTTTTGCTCTTGATAAATCTTTTGATCTGCTTATTAGTGTCATTTAACATTAAACCCCAGACTGACCACGGAAGGTTTATTCTAGATCATTCGCTGATCGTGTTCTCCAGCCTAACGCAATAACCACTCACAAGTACGGTTCACTTTACCGCTCTATCCACAATTAAGTTTTTCAGGAAAAATATAATGAAAACAATGCTATCACATAAGCCTTTGATAATTGAATGATCCTGAAAACGGATCAATTTTTAATCATTGTGTCTTGAACCTTGACAAAGAAAAACATGTGGCCTCGAGCTTGGTTTTGTTACGCGAGAGAGGGGAACCAGGTCTCGGCTGTCACGTGTGATCAAGTGCTCTCACTTTTCACACAACCATTCACATACTTGTAATAAAGAAGTTGTTACTTTTAATTGAGATTCTCCATACAATTCTAATTCGTCTTGTCCATTTTAGCACAATAATTACTTTGGTTCCTTGGGCTTTATTTACATAAGAAATCATCTGTTTTCTCATTCAGTGCTAATCCTAACCTTTTCTGTACTAATGAATCTGAAATGATAAGGTGTATTTTCTTTACACCTATTTGTATGAGAGATAAGTGTTGACAAGTGTTAACGTCCTCGGTGCCCCCAAGCTTTCCCAGACAGACCTCATGGTCAATCAGCCCCAAGGTCAGGTGGTGCTCAGCTAGCCATTCTGAACCTGCTCAAAGAGGGAGCACCCACGCACGCACCCTACCCATGCCCTCATATTATACTGTGGTGTGATCCATTGCCATAATACACGCAGTAAATGCCCTTTATTCCGTTGATTAGAACTGTTCACTATTGATTGGTACACATACATATGAATACGTTTATTGTTATTTTAATATTTCAATATTAAATGAATCGATTACGCATGGCACGCATGTCAAGACGCATGAATTATTCATTAGCTTATTAGGATATGCCGACTCTTGCAGTGTCTATGGTATAAATCAGTGGTTATAACAAGAGGGAATAATAACAATCGATACGAATCTACCTCAACCACGAACCGCTCACCTGACATTTAAATACCAATAAAGATACATGCTTAATCATGAGAATAAGAAAAGGGGCAAGTACAAAAACGAATGTGTGGTCCTGAGTGACGGATAGGAAGCGCCATGAAGGCATGTCATATGGGCATTCTTGTTTGTAGGAGACTGGTCGATGCCTCCAAGGTTTCTCTTCTGTCAAGTCAACGAGTCTACTTTTGCCAGGATCTGCTTAGTGCTAATGGACGTACCTATACAGGTTACACATTAATGTTAGTCTTCAATATATCGTAGCTTATATCTGAGGGTCATGTTACTTGACACACCTTGTGATTCTCTGCGCCCTTTAACGGCCAATCTTGCCAAGCCATTTTCTTCCATTATGGTTCAGCATATTTCCACACACGTTAGCAAATATGTATGTGCATAAGTTAAAAATAATATGTTTGAGGAAACGTTATATGAACTAAAATGATATCTATTCTCATGCAGATGTTGCTGTCATCAGATATATCACCTAATCCCCAGTAATACATGGTTCAAACGCTGTCCCTCTCAAATAATATAACATACACTGTCCCTCTCAAATGACATACACTGTCCCTATCAAATAATATGACATGCACTGTCCCTCTCAAATGACATGACATACACTGTCACTCTCAAATAATGACACACTGTCCTTCTCAAATAATATGTCATACACTGTCCCTGTCAAATGACATGATATATACTGTTCTTCTCAAATGACATGATATATACTGTCACATGACATACATCCCTCCTAATACCATGGTATAAATTTATTTATTTCATGACAACATGTGGTCTAATGTTTCATGTTTTCAGCTAGTGTGAGGAAGCTTTCTTGTGTATAGATGTAATATCATGGTATTTTTATGCACACTAGATTGCCATGCTGTGAATTTGTCATTTCATGTTTGTGTGTTCATTAGTTTTGCTTTCTTGTTTGAAAATATGGTTCTCTCTATATTTTCTCATACATTTACATGCAGATGGTAGCTTTTGAAACATAATTACAATCCTCAGTAATTAAGAATTTATTGCTTCTGCCTAGAACATTTGTGGCTTAAAGCACGTTGCTAAGTCAGAATTCTTCCTTGTCCTAATTACATTCCAACACAGCTCTGTGCAAAACCTGAAACCAACATACTTTTGCTATTTCACAATGCGAAATTAGCCACCAAAATCAAGACAATAATTCCACTTGATTATATTCTGATAAAACGGGAAACTTGTAAGATATTCAATCGAATAATCACAATAGAATTATGGAATGGGATGGAACATTTCTAATATTGTACCTCCTGGTAAGTATGGGACCAGCCATTTATTGCAAATTTCCATTTATAACCTCAGCTCGGAGATAGTTGTTGGTAGCCCAGACACTCTCACCGCAAATTCTGAGATTTTTTCCTGAAATGAAAGAGTTAAGGCTGAATTCAATGACAAATCAGATAATTCAGTGAATTGCTAAGACAGATAAAAGTTCTGGTCTCTTTTGATAAAATGAGCGATCCCCAGAAGCCGACACGGAATTACTTTCTCTGGTACGAAACGAAAGTCATTGATCGCTTGAAAGCGTGGTGTGCAGCAGAAAATCATGCCATGGGATACTGTTTTCTACAGAAGAGGACATAAACATTGCCCACACAATGACACTTATCAGAAAGCGGAACCTTTCAAAGACCTCTAAAACCCATAAAAAGACCAAAGGAGTAAGGCGCATTATGAATAAATAATGATTGCATTTTGTTCCAGATATGCCGTAGCGCAGATTTATCATGTTTGCGCCTCAATTTGGCGAAATATTTTGATACCTGTGAGTATATGCAGCGGCTTAATTCCTGCAGCTGTTGTCAACAGAACTTTCAGATAATATTTTTCTCACCACAAATGCCAAAATTATGCCAGGCATAAATTAAACATAGGCAAGGAAATTAACACTTTGAATAAAGCTAAACAAGAAAGAATATAAACAACAATACATGTGTGCTGAATAGAAAAAAGAAATATGGCATATACATTATTCATGCCTTTTGTCATTTTACAATTTCAGATTTGAAAATTAGGTAGTTAATTCTCACAGAATATCATGAGGTCTGCAAAAGTATTGCATGGTCAATAACGCCCTATTTATTCCACAAAATATAAGAACAATGGTTATTGATATTTAAAGTTTACACTTCCCACACAGTAAACACATATAACTTGCAAGTTCCTAATGGTTTACTCAATATTTTAACAATAGCATACTCCTTTTAACGGATCTGCAATACATTGTAAATGACTTTGTCTGGAATATCTAATCATACAGTCTGTAGTGTTTGGTTGAATAATACACTCATTACCTTGTGGAATTCGGTTGTGGCAACTACTCGTGTGGGAGAAACTGCCTATGTCTATAAGCCACTGATAGAGAATATCCATAGAGAATGTGTCGTTGTGAGAACTTTCTATATTTCAGAGGGCCTTGTTGTTGGTTTGTCTAAAGTGTAGAAAAAACGTGGTTGAAAGGTGGAGGCGCATTAGGTGGAGAGAAACCTTGGATGTAGAAAGACTTGGATGATATGATCCGAAGATGTTGGAGACTTGGTTGTTGGTTGAGAAAATCCATGAATGTTGGTAGACTTGGTTGTTGGAACGTTTTGAACTCAGCAAGGCATATCCGATTCCAACACCATTCCTCTTTTTAAAAATGAATCCATGGTGCAATGTATAACTATTGATTTATGTGTTTGGTGACAGGAATATCACATTTGAGGTTATGTGAGTTTCATTGTGAATTGTTCCTTTATTTGAAGAATTATATGATGCTTATGAGGATAATGTGACTATAATTGGTTGAAATATCTCTCACATTAAGAATAGCCTGGTTTATAGAAATACAATACATAATTTTAACATGTTCGATGTAATCCACTACCTTCATATGCTACTGACTTGATTCTGCATCCAAGCTTACTATCATAGTCTTGAGATTGTATGTTATATCATACACAAATCCCCAAGCCGAGGGTCAAGGGGTTGATTATTACGTTGAGATTGGTTTTGGAGGGAGGCCCTGGGTCCCTATTGTTAGCTCGCCTTGAGAGCCTTGGCACTACCTAACCTAAACGTGCATTACCTAAACGTGCATTACATAAACGTGCATGGCTAATAGAAAACCAGTTACAATGTGTTTAAATGGGTGTGTCCTCTGTGAAATCAGAGCAACAAAAGGACAATACAGCAATATACAAATAATCAATAACATTCAATTACATTTCCAGTAAATTGTTATTGAATGCATTTTCAGTTATACAATTCTCATATAGTTCTTATCTATTTCATATTCCTATAACATAAGCATCATAAAACATAAGGCACTTCAGTGGTGTTCTTTATAATGATATAAGGTTCTCGTTTCCCCGTCCCGTTTCGTATTTATCAATTGTCTGTGCTTGTGACTCTCTATGCGTGGAGTCTTGAATAATCCTACATATGTTATCATCTTTTATCTATAGATCCCAAAAGATAATAGAGTATCTACAACTACATGTCATTTTTGGTTTTATTCGAGATAGAATTACCAATTTCATCAAAAATGAATAACAATAAACAGCAACTAAGGAAATAAAGATGAAACCAAAGTATATCAATCTATTAATAGGGTCATTATATGTCAAAGACAATCATTGAAACGAGATATTTGGTTGTGCTGGAATCTACACACATGATGTACAGTGGAGCACCACTTTAATCAAATCTTGTGTGAGAAGGGTTATCCCTGCTGCAGGCATACAATAGACTAAAGTCCTGTCCACACAAGAGCTGCAGGGAAAATGCCAAGAGCGCCACTGGCTTACTTAGCACTCCACATCACTATAAACTGGTACAGGGAATAAATGTTACTGGTAAATACACTGTAAATTATCAGAAAACGATATTTTGAATTTCAGAATTTATCATTCTTCATCATAAAGTCAAAAGTTTTATTATTCAGAATCTAAGCCCTGAATACGAGTTTTGAAGGTTTTAATGGCGGCTACAGACAGCTGCCTACCCTCTTTGTTTACGAATGCATTTTGACTTCAAAGATTATACGATTATAACCAGTTTGTGTGCGATGATTACCCTTTGGGACATCACGGAGTGAAGGCTTGTAGGGACTCATGGTCCCTGATTGGCCGCTTCTGACAAACAAGGGTCTGTTGTCAGCCTTTGGCTACACTGCATTACAAATGCCCTTGCCTGCATTGGCCATAATATCATATTAAATTCACCTTTACCTTGAACCTGCAGCTAGATTCTGCCTTAATCTATGTTCCAGGAGTCATTTTACCTTCACAGAAGGCCATAATCATCAACATCACAGCAATATAATAATTACATCTACTTTTGCAATAAAAGCCTTTAAAAGTCTCTTGTATCTTTGCCAAATTTAAAAGCTTTGAACACCGTAGATGGAGAGGGAAGGGATCTTATGTATATATATGTGTGTAAATAGAGTTAATTTACGGGGTCAATTACCGACCTTAAATGGAGGTGCATTAGCATTTAGTAGATGTGCATTTCTATGATATTGGACAAGATGATCTTTCCTTGTTACGCTAAAATGTCTGCCCACGCATGTAAGCAGTCCCTGATGGAATTTGCAGCTATCAGCAAGTATTTTGGCCTGTTATGGATTCTACATTGAATTAGCAATAGAAATATTGGACAATTATCTCCACAAACAAACTCTTAAACCTGCACTCTATTTTCTATTTTAGACAAGGAAAAATATGGTATAATTTTATGTTAGAAAAAAAATAAAGGAAAAAAAGAAAAGAAAAACCTTTTCACTAACCATTTAATATTTTTTTAAGTTAGCGTCATTAAATACAGGAATACCTTATCAAACACGCTTTATAGGTATTTATTCCTTTTATTAATGATTAGATTGCCCTACTCAGGGTTAAATGGCTATATAACGCTGTAACGCTGACTTCCCGAGATAAAATTCCATAATCCATACAGGTCTTTTGACAAATCAAGAACTGTGAGTGCTTGCTTCTGAAGTTTCTATCTAATATCCGGGGCTTGTCACTGTGGCCCTAGCCAATAAGCTTGTGGACGGAGCATGATGAAGGCAATATTTTCGTGAACGCTGCATAATGAAGATCTTTCCCTCTACCCAGAATTCCAAACTGTCCCTGCATGTCCGTTTCCGGCCGAAGGCATAACGGCAGTGACTGATCTGTCATACAGCTCCCACGGTGCGGGTTTGTCGTGGGGACTGTGTTTAAATATCTGACAAGAATGGTTTGTATATTTGTATGGGTAATACGTCTCCCTATGACAAGTTATAACCCCGGGGCTTCGACTCTGCAAATTTGAATAAGATACTGATTTTGTCGCCAATGTGTTACCCCAGGTTATATCCGTCACCTGTATAACATACACATGTTGTCACACACATGATCTCACTCCAATCACATGGTCCAGATCAATTTCTCAACTATCTGGCATGATGCTCATTTTACTCAAATAACAATGATAGTGTCGCCAGAATTATGTGTGTCTGTTCCTCAGCATTATTGGAAAAATCCGGCATGTATTTCTGTAGATCAGTGGCCACTCGATATCACAATGCCATTGGACATCTGTCACCAGGTGTCAGTCTATTGTTTCTATCCACATTTAAGGATCTATAATATTGTCTCTCAGCCGACTGTCCAAATCTCGTGTCACATCATGTAGAAACGCGACAAAACGAGACTGCCGGATCAAATCAATTTTCGTTGGCAGCCAGAATATGTGCAATACTAGAAAATGACCTTTTCAGCCTTTCAAGGCAAACATTTCTTCACGAGAGCTTCCCACAGACATGAAAGTCATTTCCAAGACATTGGCTATTTTAGCCAATTTTCTGTTCTTTGTGCCTGCTCAGGTAAGTGACTTGTCACTGTCAAGTGTTTCTAGCAGGACGAGTATGACAAATATCTGTATGGAAGTGTCTCGCTCTATCTCGTGAGAACAGACGTGTTTTTATTGACTTTCACTAGCTCTGTTTCCTAAGAGAAACATACAAATGACTTTTTAATACTGCCATATGGAATGGAAAATCAACAGCTAATCACCGTCAGCTGAAGCTTCGGTGTGAAGTGTGCTGAGCGATTCATCTCACATACCAAGAGTGGAGAAATAATTCTTGTCACGTTCAGATAGCAGAGGTCCATAATACAAGCAGGCCCCAACCTAACACAGGACATAACCCGTCAGCGTGCATAAAAAACTCCCACTTAGATTTCGTCAGTATGCACCTGTTGCTGTTGGTCCCACAGCACCATCTATGCTAAATCAAACACCAGCAGAAATGAGAGGTAACTAACGCACCAGGTTAACTTGCTTTATTTAGATTCTCATGCTATTCGATTAAAATATTGCCCCTTTTGCTGTTTTTTTTCGCCAAATCAATCAAATTTATTTGAAATAGTCTTACTTAAAAAAATACAGCTTTTTATGTTATTTGGGAGGTTATGAATGTGAGGCTAAAAATCAGCAGGCAGACCTAACGCTTTATATCATAATTATGTGAAAATATGACAGCTCATAGAAAATGATTTATATAAAGGAATCTGGTTAAACAAGCAAATACATCATGTTTCTATAAAACTCCGTGTCATCCACATGATGAAAACTGTGTCACATTTCATCAGTGTTGGAGTGAAATGGATTAGTCTAATACATTTCTGACAGGTCTTATCACCTGCTTGTCACTCATCATGGGGTAGTGGCGGTGTGAGTAAAGCTTGTTTGTTGGATTTCCTCAGCAGGTTGTGTCTGAACAATAGTTTTGCTAATATAGTCAACAGTGATAATATGTCCCTACATTTCCATACATTTTGTTGTTCACGCAGTTGCATTAGAAAATCATTTCACTTTATAAATGTTATCATGTTCAGCTATTACTTAACTCCATGTTTTTTTATGGAAACATAACTGGGGCACTCAAGGGTCACATGGCATTGGACGAGCTCATTTGGCCTCAGAAATATGTGACCTACTATGGGTTTGGACTCGTCCATCATACACATGGTCGTGGTGTGACCAGGTGTTTCATCCGACGCTCATCTGTTTACAAACAGTTCTAGCTTTGATTATGTTCAGCTTTTTACAGCTCTCTTTATGAATGTGATCCCACAAAAGACTTGATATTATTAGCAATTCATACCCTTAACCCCAACAAAACGATAAAACCTGAGGAGAATTTATGGTTCCGAGGCTGTGAAAGTGTAAAGCATGCCTAACCCTATGAACCCTCACAGTCCCAAAGCACATCAAGTCTGTCATCCTATTTAAATATATGCAAATGAGGTGATTTTCAGGTGGTCATTTTTGCGTTGAGTAGGATCAGGTGTCTGATCCAAAAATACAAAGAACCAACAAAAAGCCAAGATCAATATTACTTTATGAGGCCCCATCACCGCCTATTGAATACCAACATTCAACCAACATCTCCAAGAAAATTAAGCGTAAATATGTGTGTCCATGTGTTCAATTGTCCTATCCGCGGTTTGCATGACTGCGTCAAAGCTGTCTTTGTTTCAATACACAATGTTGCTGGAAGATAAAGAAAATAAAACATTCACACGTACCATTTTTTTGCATCCAGCCAAGGTGTTTGAGTAGATGTTATATTTCATTTAGCAATGCCATGCGTTAGTCAAGAGCACACAATTACAGGCAAACCCTATGGGCAGTTTAGATTTATGCTTGTTGTTACCAACTTATAAGTGTTATTGTAGCATGGTATAAAGGTTACACTCGCCATATAAGGAAATATTATATGAGGGCAACAAATCTCAGTTTAGCACAATTCATGTTTTGGAATGTGCCTTATTTCATCTGTACAAGAAAACATGCACTGTTTTGTACAATAGTTTAGAGGCCGATTCACTCTAATAGGCTTCAATGACAAGAAAATGTGGTACTTTGTACACAAAAGAGACAAAGATGTTTCTTTTGGAATCAAGTACTAAACTTTTATGATGGAATAATGTTAAATAGGAAATGGCAAATGGAGACATGTAACATATTACTAGAACTTTCTACTACTCTTTTCGCTAGCCTTGCTGTTTATTCATACGTGGGTTAAAGTATAGCTTTTGTTTTAAAAACGGGGATTTTATGTCATTCTGTCTGTCAACTTCGATCTTCTATATTAAGCGGAGATATTAGTTATCAGTAGGGAAGATGTATTTTCAGTGGACACATTCTGTCTATTCTCCATGAGGGTCAGATTTTCCCGATTTCTTATGATTTAAAAAAATGTGAACAGCTATCACTACGTTGTCAAGCATGATTTAAAAATGTCTAAATTTAGCCCCAGGTTTTATGAATGTTGGGTGATGGAGTCAACCAGTACAATACCATGCACTGTACTTTATGTATGCTACATTGATTATGCTTAATTGATATTCTCGCCCTGTAAAATTGTGTTGATACTTGAAATTATCATTCATAAAGTCCTAGAAATATTTACATACCTCTCAATGGTCAGACAGACAACGCAATGGCCAGCACAGCTATTAGGTCTTTGATCTATGTTCAGTATTTTGGAGAGCTTGGTTATAATACATACTTCAACCATAATGTGACTGTAAAAAACATTCAGTAGATCTGGTTCAAGAATGCAAAACCAAAGAAGAATTGCTTTTGAAGGATCCCGTGTTCCGTTTTTAGTGTGGAATCGATCCTTTTCAGCAAGTCACTGCGCTGGTTCTAGACATGTTTCCGTTCAGTTCTCTCCTTCCGCTAAGCTTCTTACGCAGATCTCCAGCTCCAACTGAGCACACTATTTGTCAGTTATGAATGATTTACCAGAAAAGTTTCTTGTTTTCACATTTATCATCAGCAAATGCCAATCTGAAATCATATATCAGCCATTATTCATTATGAGAGTGTTTGTGTGGACCAAGATTCTCGTGAAGTAGGAAATCTGTTTTACAATGAGTAGCATAGATATCATGATTCACATCAGGATAGGATTGGAAAACTATAACTTGTTATTATGCATTTTATGCTGATTATAAAAAGATTTCTGTGATGAAATCACATTTTCTCCGTTGAACAAGATATTTGATTCGTCCTTTATAATCCTATAACATGTTGAACGTTACTCAAGTATTTCTGTTAATTGGAACGAAACGCACTTCCTTTGGCACCATGATGAAATTAATCACAAATAATTTCTTATATAATTTCATCTAGGGATGACGAATTTTGTCAAACAACTTATTAATATATCATGTAAACGTCTTAAATAGACCAAGGCCTTGGGCTGATTTATTACGTGTTTGGCCCTCAGAGATTTTGCCACAATATTCATCCAACGTACATCCATCGTGTTTCTAGTGTTTCCAGAACTAGGTCACAGCTACCACAAATGTTTTTCCCGGCAACACAATCGGTGAAGATGCCCTCGCCGCTCTCCCCTTGTTCAACTTTTTAAGCACCCACGACTGTTCCTTAATCCGACGTGTCACCTCCTACGTCTAGTGTATTCGCTTATGGCTGGTTTTACTGTGGAATGAATCAGTTGTTGTGTACCTCCACATTGCGCTATACTACATGTAGGTTGAGGCAGATGTCTAAACATATACACTTACCGACCAGGACATTTGTCATTTTAGCCCTTTATGATGGCATAGTCCAATAAGACCTTCAATATTGAATATTTAATTGTGTAAAGGCGGAGCTACTATTCTTGAATACACATTTCAAGTATTATTTAAATATATTTTTCAGTGTAGAGAAGGGCATTTTTACCTTTTATCATGCCATGATTTTGCCTAAAATATCGTCATTTTTCTTGATGACGTCATTATGACGTCGTGACGATGTCAAAAACTTGGCTTGCGTAAGATTCGAAGTGCATATCAAGTCCATATTTGGCCATCTTTAATATTTGGTTTGATCCCTTTCACCAGTACGTTATTTAAGATCGGCCAATCACATGGTGGTTATCTCTATCAGGCTTCAGGTAAGCTCATCCGACTTCTGTGTAAAATCAAATATCAAGTAACCTTTACTAATCGGGAGAAAATAGGCAGCATTTAATGGCCACTATGATATGATATCTTAAACAAGTTTATAGTTCACATGGAATCTCTCAGCCACAAGGAATCCTCGCGAAATGATTAAAATTGATAAAAAAGACTGCACGGCTCATAAACTAAAACAGTAGGTGCCCACCTAATGCTCCCGTGAGCCACCAAGAACCTCTAAGCGCATTATACCTACATATGGGTGATATCTATTCCGTTCCACAGATTATGTTTAAATGCCATATATTGAATGTGTATGTGATGATTCCTGCAGGTGCACGTTATCGTGGCCAAATGCCTGATAAAAGCCTTATATACACAGGCCTTATGTGCAATTCCCATACTAAAAAAAACAGCACTCGCTAGAAATGTATAGCTTTCCACTGCCTTACCCAAACCTATAAGCTGTAAGAGCGTGCAAGAATATGATGTCTCTCCCTGTGGATCAAACCTTAAGGCGGAAAACCGCATAATACATGATGCTAAACCACTTCAACCTCAAACACCACTTCAATTATTCCGACTTTACATATTCTCCTTGCTCTGAGATTTGCTAACTACCGATCAAGAAAGGCTTATGTTAATATATAGCTCTTTTGATTCAAGAGTTGGTGTCTTGGTTTTGCAAAGTGAGTGTGCCAACAGGAAGAATCAGTGGTCAAGTTGGGCCGTGGAAGCAAACGGCTGCATCAGATGAGCGCAGCGGAAACAAGGGCCACAAACAGGATCTCCTGGGGCTAAACACTCAAAAGACCACACTTTTCTTCACAAGCCTATTTCTAAATATGAGGTGAAATAATTCTATCATATTGAATGATTATCGATATGCAAACTTCTAAAATTTAGGGAAAAAAAGATAGATTTCAAGTGAGACTGAGATTTGTTTTTTTAGAGAGACTAAAGCAATCCAGAAATCATTAAGGTGAAGAATTAAAAATGTATAGGATAAAGAAACACAAAGCGCAGTTCCCTATAGATAATTTAGAAGATTAAAAGACAGAATGAAAATTAGCAAGCGTGCTAAAAAGCTTTTAACCCTTTGTGTTGCTCTGGACAATACAGTTTAAATGTCATGTAAAAGATCATCATCTGATTGAAACTAATTATACCAAAGGGAAATTATCAAGAGGATGCAAGGGATGTATATTTGTTGTGGTTATTGTGCATACATGTAGCTCTATAGCGGTACCACACAAACAAGCCTTTCTTGTGGTCTTTTTGTTAACACTGATAAGAAGGCAACTATGGCTTAGCAATACTGAAGACATATAAGAACCATCTTTGCTCTCACATATATATGGTCTATGACAAGCAAATACACTTGATAAACGTTGTGACCTGCCTTACACTCTAAATATTGTTCATAGATTGCCCTTTAATTATCAACAGTATGTTGATATCAACAAAATCAAGAATGCATTACACCCATGGAAGAGACTGCCTCAAGAAGGCGGTCTGTTTGCTTAAAAGAAAGAGAAAATATCCAAATACACTTCAATTACAGCGCTGCTGTTAAAATTGTTTTAATGATGTTAACTGTTCATCGAGGAATCTTAAATCTTTCCAAATTAGAATTGAGTGATAGTGATTACTGTTAATATGGCGAAACAGTCCAAAGTAGCTCTGTAGCTTCCAAAACGTTTGCTCAATTTAGGAGTGAGAAAGGATGCGGTAGAACGTCACAATATTTTGTTTTGACTTCATATTTTGTGGAGTTTTTAGAACTTGATCAGATATAATTTTATGGACGGTATTTACTCAGACTAGATAGTTATTATGATAGTAGACACGTTTATTCATACCTTCTTTAGTCTTGTTACATTTACTTAAAGATGTCTGTCAATTTGAGATCATGTATCATGCGAGAATGAGGTTAGGCCTAATCTGAGTCACCCACTGTCCTCTTTTGGTGACGTGATTAGCTAGCGTGAAACCAAGACAAAGCGTGTAGGTGACAGGATGCGGAGTCAGACTGGACTTTGTGTGACACCATAGAGAGGCAGATGCCACTGACTGGGGACTATTAGGTCAAATTAGTGTCTGCTCTGACGCTACAAAGCCAAGCTGTACAATTACTGTCCCAGGCAAAAAGGTCCAGATAGCCCTCTACTGCCAACTACGGTGATTTTCACATCACCAGAGACCATTGTGTTTAGTGCAATCTGGTCTGGTCAAATCAAAGGCTCATGCTCTAGAGTGAGATTATTCACCTTTTGCTGGCCACATTATAATATTTGCATAGTTACCATTGAATGTACAAACTTGGGACTCTTGATTTTTGATAGAAACATGCCTAACATATAAAGTTAGAACTCAAAGACAACATCCTGACATATTGAGTATTATAAAGTATTTTGTTCACTCTTTCTGAGAATTAGGACACTGCAGGGCACCATGATGGCTGAAGTGCATCTCGCGCCTCTGAGACTTCAGCGAGATTTGAGCTAACTTTGCTTGACAGCCTGGTCTCTGATGACCACTCTAATGAAAAATTGAAACTACCGAGGGGCCCCATTCATTGCATGTGAGCTTCTCAACAGGTGAACAGCTCACACTACCCCATTAAAATTTCAGTCTTTTTTTAAAGGCATATTGCAGGTAGCCTTCATCAGCTACATTTTAATTTGACATCGCTTTCTGACGTCCTTCAAAGCGTATATAACTAGCTATTTTTGGAGGTCAAATAAAGATTCTTTCATTTTAAATGATGTCCAGGCGGTGGGTCGCCATGTTCCATGTCAGGAGAATCGCCTGATTGTGCGAATATCTGCCGTGTGTTGACAGGGTGCCGATATACCCGGTATAATTGACCTATTAGAATAGCATCAGCTTCAAGACTGTTCATGTTCTTGTCCTTTTATAAAAGTTGGAACTCGCAATCAATTTCCTTCACCTAATCAGATTAACTCAACCCCAATGACCAGGAAAGAATATAAAAATGGAAAAGAATATGGAGAAGAATAGAGGTCAACACGTGACAAACCGTTCTCAGTATTTTGACTGAAAATAGCATCGCACGGATAGAATATTCAGGAGAGTAAACCAATTTTAAAATGAAAGGTTAAATCATAGATATACAGAGGAGACCTTGAAATGCAAATCCAAGAAAAAGCCTCATTGATTCCAGAGGCAAACCTGAGCGATGATGTTTTTACTTGTACAGATTACATGGCACATTCAACACGGAGTGTTATTATGGCAGGTGTGAAGAATTATAGGCTATCAATATCAACAATTCCTATGCAAACATCAAACGGGCTAAAACAACTGGACATCATTCATGAAACAAAGATTCTTACATTTAGGTGTTTGGTGAAATGTTTTATAGCGATTCCAACCGTAAGCTGCTAACAAAGCAGAAGAACGGGCAGGCTGTTACCATGGCCAGACCACGCAGAGCCACGTGACCCATCCCATCCCATCACGTGGTGTGGGTCAGACGCCGGGGTCAGCGGGGTCACCTCATATTGACCACTGGTTTGTATGACAAGACATGTTTAGTGGCAGCAACCTGCAGGGCAGAGTGTCACACATCCCCGACCCATATATCACCCTGTTTTCCTGCAGCCAAGGACAAAAAATCTGCCCGATGTAAAGCTGTGATGGTCTCAGCGAGGAGTTTAATGCCCCGCTCGCTGATGCCAAATTGCTATGGTTATGATAGAAATAACCTGTAGCTCTCATCTCAAGTGAAGCGACTCCCACCAAAAGATCTCTCTCAAGCTACATTAAGGCCCCAGTGACTATTCATTACTCAGCTAAAGAAATCATAGCTTTTTTTACTATATCAGACCCGTGTAATGGATTTTGTCCATGGCAGCCATATAAGTCACTGTCAGAGAGTGAGATGACCTTTTACCCAGGTTAACCCGCTACTGCCATGTGCTGATATAGATTAATAGTATTTTTGTGCCACTATAATGCATACACACTTAACTCACGTATGCTATTCTACCAAGGCGCATGACAATTAAATGACACTCCCGCCGAGGCGATCTTTTTAACATGTTGTGATGAAATGAATAGTAGACGAGAGAGCACTCGGTAATCTTCCCCAACTTAGGAAACCCAGACACCTTTATTCTGGCATCCCAGCAGTACATCATAGAAATAAACAATTATAAGATATGTCTGGTCAGCAGGTTCACCTTCACATCATTATGCGATATAAAGGGAGGTAGGGTACCGGCCAAATTCAGTGTAGGCCGCCTATTTGTGGCTTCAACACCATAACGAGAAAAGCACTCTCCACAGCCCTCGTGCTGTAATTTTGTGTTCCATTCAACTAAATTTCTAAAGTAAAAGTAAGATTTCTCTTTGAGTTTTTTTCTCCTAATTGACTTACATTCCTTCATAGACTGACAGTCTGATTACATACCATGGTCAAGTTTGGAAAGTATTCACATAATGTTATATTCTACAAATGTTTGTTAACATATACCGAATATTCCCTTATCGCGTGATATTTTTCTTTTCCTCTTTTGTGTGATATACAAGTTGTGCATTTTTGCATGATCACAATTTACTCATGACGTACCATGCTTAAAACCGATGTATAAATCATAGCAAATAATTCAGTTACGAGTTTAAATATCTAATGATATGGGAGGGGGGATCTGTAATGTAAACAGTTAATCAAACGGTTAACCAAACCTTCAATTTGGTTAAAGTCAATTTCTTGGACAACATCGACATTCTGCTTTACAAATCTCTATTTGATGTTTTGTGTGGTATCCAAGGTGTGCTTTTTTGTTTGATCATAATTTGCCCTTGGCGTATCGCATCATTTTAAATCAATGTTATTAAAAAAAAACCCTATATATATTATAGTAAATCATTTATTTACTAGTTTTAATATATAGTTATATGGCGGATGGTGTCTGTGAAATATACAGTTAATAATAAGATATCAAACCTTGATGAAGGTCATTCTGTTATGGGCGATATGGCCAGATCGAAATTCCGCTCAACAAGCTCCATTGGTTTATTGTAAGTATTCTGTGTTGAACATTTTTATTATTTTGAACATGTTTTTTATTTCTCCAATCAAGCTTAACATAACATTGAAATAGTGCTTTTACAACTCTTTTGACAACATAATCCATGTCTGATCGGCTTTCAAGTGTCATCTAAAATCTACCACTTGTGGAGTGGGATTTAAAACCTGGACCTCCCGTTCTGCACGTATGTAACATCTACATCTATAGGTTTGCTCAGCAAAACCAAACGGCATCCAGCTTTTAAAACACAGAAATGTGGACATCCGTATCGAAGAACAGGATGCAGTCTATCTTTCATTTTATAGTGATTTATGCCAAGCTGGTCAGGGGATAATCAACATTTATAAGGAAGCGATGGTGATAAAATGAGAGATTTATATTGAAGCCATAAATCATGTTTAATATGTTGAGTTTCTGGACATTAATGTGAGACATAAGCTGTATAAACAAACCCTCCCTATAAAATCATTGCCACAGAAGTACCAATATACACGTGAGTTGTGGAAGAGGATCAATGATACACAGTATCAAATATAGATATAATAAAGCTCTTCTTTAGATCTATGTCATCATATCAGATGTATATCTAGCCCAAACATATTGCCTACTACGACTATTATCAAAATACATTTGATAGGAATATGATACAATCTAGATGTCTACCATCCTCAAGCATATGAATGCAAGGACTTTTAGCTGAATTGGAAATGGTACATATGATAGTAGGATAATTGCATTGAAGCTGAGGCCAGTCTAGTCGATTTGTTTGGCCTCTGTCTTGTAAAATATGTCCTCAAGCATGGGGAGTCTCGATGGCTGAAAACATATGGTTTCTTATTAATCTGCACCAATTAAATCAAATATAATTACTTCACATGTACACTAAGATTTTAGTCACATTATTTTGTACTGTATTTTATTGACTCAAATTATAACACAACAATAACCATAGTATATCTTTAACCCATAATATCTATATAAATAGCATAAAGATAAGTCCATTATAAACATGAATCAATAAAAGTCTTCTGCACTGAAAGAAGTGTATCACCATTACACTTAACAAACAGAATTAAACAAAGGTTAATACGTCCAGAATGAAGTAAAACACTGTCTCAATAACCACAGGTAATGTACCAAAATGACAATCAAAATACACATAATATATCATTACATAACTTGCATAATTCTAGTAGGTGTGTTGTTCATCACTTGTGATATGCTATTGAATCTCATGTGTGGATGACTTTGTTGTAACTTATAGGTTCTTTCACAATCTTACAAAACATGTGATTCCATCTGAATGTTAGCATTGACATAATCTCTCCTCCCAGGGCGTCAGGGGTCATCTCCCATTTTCAATTCTTAGTTCGTGTGAACACAAGCAAAAGTGTGAGGTGATGATTCTGTGTGTTTCTGACACATAAATATTGCCTACAGGTGTATACATACGATGTTTATTTCACAGTATGTTATGGCTTGTCCTCAGTTAATGCCTCTAATTCCTAAATACACGGACCCATGGGACTTTAACATCATTGCCCTTAGTCTATGGCAAAATTCAATGGACTTTCCTCATAAAATGTTTGCTTTTTGTACTTATGTAGGGAATACAACTGTCTTTTCATGATCAAAGCTTTGACTGAAGGTATGTTCAGTTCTACATGGAGTAGAACAGCGCAGATGGGATTCTGTGTTCTAATTCCTAATATGTCTTTCACTAAGTGATATGTATGGCATATGTGCTGGTGAGATCCTTCCAGCTTTCACAGCTATAAAATAATGCACTTGTTAATGCACTATCCCACACAGTTTTCTTAATGATGAATGGAGCATTGTTGTTCCTGGCTAGAAATGAGGAACATTTCCTCATGTGACACTGTTTTTTTTTAAATATGAGCGGCAACCTGTATCCCAATAGGTTGGTTTGACATTTATTACTTAAGTTTAATATATATTTTGTTCAAGGAATCATATTGATAACCAATTATGAAATATTCTTATTTCATAATAAGACCTTAATGTTTACAACTGAATAAAGGTCAATCTTGATCCACTTCGCCCTTCAATTCCGTGATAATACTAAGATCTTTTAATCATTTTTAATCAGGGTGTTTTATTCATAATCTATAGATCTGCTCATCTAATAGGCGAATCATCTTCAAACCCATCTTTGATTCTTCAAACTTATTTTAGTGGACTAAAAGCTGCAAAGCACACATTAATGTATTTCCTTTGGTGGAGAGGTATATAGCCTGCTGCTGTGGTCAGTTGGAGCTCGAAGATGGCTGTATCTTGGGTAGCTTTCTTGGCTGCCACATCCTAGCTCTCCTTGTCTGTTCTCATAGCCCCAGGCATTCCCCATCAGTCCTTTTTGACAAGATGTAAATTATTAAAAACTTTGTTCCCATCATTTAGGAGTCATGCATGCGGGGTTGGTGGCTGTTGACTGCCTTATGTTCACCCCATCAAATACGACCAAGACCGGGAGTCTTACAGGGCCACTAGTTGACGCCCGGTCATTTTATGATGGAGTATTTCACAAATAAGCCTCGTATATTGAGCATTACAAGGCACAACAAACATTTTTACATCAGTTATCATGTACCTGGAGGTCAGTAGCCACAACATTCACATGAATAATACATATAAATACAAAGATTGAGTGAAACACTTGTTATTGTAATTGATCATTTCCAAGTCTACTGATTCGAGACCTTGCCATCTTGATATCATGTATATCACATTACAGGTTTGACCATTCTATTGTTTTAAGCATAACAAGATAATACAATGCAAATATCATGTTAATCTTGTTCATTGTTACATATAAAGGAGGTTTAATCATGTTACTGATATTCGTAGAGGTCCAGTACATATCTTTTTTGGAAGCCAGCCACTACGTTCCTTTCGAATAGTTTTTTTGGGTCTCTTTCTTTTATTTTTGAAAACTGTCTCATGTAAATGACGAACTAGAAATTTCGGGTTCCCATAATAATATGTTATAATAAAACATCACTGCTGGACATATATGACCCTAATCCATAATGTTGTCACATTCTTGTGAGATAATATCCGTTCATTTCTAAGATGCAACAGGTGTGCTATATTCAACATCCTGCTCTCATCGTTCCCGTTTAACATCCAGCTGGATCTAGTGGCAGCTTTAATTTAGTGGCAGCATTTAGCAGTTCTGTGTCTTCTATGGACATGTTAAGTATGTTTTCTTCTCTGGTCGTAATTACATGATCATTCAATGGCAAGCTCTACAATTGCTTAGCACCCTCTCCCACCCCTAGGGCAATGAATGGAGCCCACTGTTTCTTTGTCCCATAAGATATTCTATTGGGGACCATGAGTATCCAATACCAACAGCCACCACCGCATACTAAGAAGCATGACAAATCTAGCACTGTCTTGCTTCCACCAGACAGATTTAGGTCGTGAAACGTGCTGTAAATTATATACATACAGAACACGATTATGTTGAATTTGTAATTTCGATTTCGTAACGTTTCAACACACCTAGGATCATTTTAGAAAATTAAGATACATCATTTTATAGCAATATATTGCTTTATTCTATGCCATTGAGATTTTTTTTTATTTGACATTCTCTTATCACTGCATAAAGCACAATTGGTATTGGTTTATATTGAGGGACAGGTGTTACCATATTACCCCGCCCATTGCATGGCGGTGCTCATTGGAACTGGCAAGTATAGCTTATACAATGCCAATGCTTGGACAAGCAGTGCTGAATGCCAAATAGCTGGAGGGACTGAGATGCAGAGTCTCCTGTGCCTGCTGCCTTCACAGTCTACATATTTACTCTCTAAAATATGGTGTGAAAATACATTGAATATGGTCTTGAATGCCCATTGTGCAAATTGTGGTGATGATTTAAGAAAAGCTGTAACGGTGAATATACAAAATGGTTTTAATGAGTAGCATACATAAGCTACCACATATTCTTGTAATAGAGTGATATGATTCCATTCTGGCTTCGGTGTTTTATGATCACAGCAGTTACTGATGAAAATATTCCTCAAAGCATATTAAATATATGCAACTACACAATGTAATTTGAAATTATAAATAAATGAATGAATAAATGAATGAATGAATGAATGATAAAATAAATAAATAAATAAATAAATGAATGAATGAATGAATGAATAAATAAATAAATAAATAAATAAATAAATGAATGAATGAATGAATGAATGAATGAATGAATGAATGATAAAATAAATAAATAAATAAATAAATGAATGAATGAATGAATGAATGAATAAATAAATAAATAAATAAATAAATAAATGAATGAATGAATGAATGAATGAATGAATGAATGAATGAATGAATGAATAAATAAATAAATAAATGAATGAATAAATGAATGAATGAATGAATGATAAAATAAATAAATAAATAAATAAATAAATGAATGAATGAATGAATGAATGAATGAATAAATAAATAAATGAATGAATGAATGAATGAATGAATGAATGAATGAATGAATGAATGAATGAATAAATAAATAAATAAATAAATAAATAAATAAATAAATAAATAAATAAATAAATAAATAAATAAATAAATAAATAAATAAATAAATAAATAAATAAATAAATAAATAAATAAATAAATAAATAAATAAATAAATAAATAAATAAATAAATAAATAAATAAATAAATATGTTTTCAATCGAATATATCAATTTAATCAAAAGAAAACATGCATTTCTGCATTTCAAATGTGTTAGCCACAACAACTACTGCGAATTCCAAATCAAATATCTCGATTATTACCTGCTTAATACCACGATGGGGAATATTTATTGAGTGTCATTTTGTGTTGACAACATGCCAGTGTAGAGAAATGTGTGATCTATATGCTCCTATTCTATAGACCTGTTGGCTGCCCTGGTATAAGATTTGTTGTCACTTTTTACAGCTAGCAGGGATTTGTGACATGTGATGTCACTTAGACATGCATCAGATCGAAAAAACACCTGTCTATGATGTGAATTATTTAAGCCTTAATCAAATTATATAAAGTAATGCTGTACATTTGTATGACCAAAAGTCTGGAATAGAATAACGTGATAAAGCCATTACTGCCATTGATGACGGTACATCTCTTGTATTCATCATGTAGCAGTTGACATTTAATGCTTGAGAGAAGATGAACAAAACACTACATTAAGAATTCACTTATGTATGAATCACATAACTTCTGGAAAACTAGATCAAATCAGGCTCGTTCCAACCAGACGCAATCATGAGATGCATAAATATGGGGCCCGGGGTTCAGATCTATTTTCTCGGATTTAGATTAGACCCTGAAAGGTGAATTGTAAGTCTTCATTTGAGGCGGCAGCAATAGACGCCCCGGAATGTGATATTCCACCAAGGAGAGGCTCTCCCTGACTTAGCACAGTCTATTGCACCTTCTCTCCAGACCTGCCTATCTCACATCATATCGTGGCATGAACAGTTACAAAAGGAAATGATAATAATAATAATAATAATAATAATAATAATAATAATAATAATAATAATAATAATAATAATAATAATAATAATAATAATAATAATAATAATAATAATAATAATAATAATAATAATAATAATAATAATAATAATAATAATAATAATAATAATAATAATAATAATAATAATAATAATAATAATAATAATAATAATAATAATAATAATAATAATAATAATAATAATAATAATAATAATAATAATGATAATAATAATTATAATTATAATAATAATAATAATAATAATAATAATAATAATAATAATAATAATAATAATAATAATAATAATAATAATAATAATAATAATAATAACAACAACAACAACAACAACAACAACAACAACAACAACAACAATAACAATAACAATAACCATAACAATAACAATAATAATAATAATAATAATAATAATAATAATAATAATAATAATAATAATAATAATCACAATTTAGTAGAAAATGTGTTCTTATTTCAAGGTTGAAGATGTGTTCTGATTTTCAAGGTTGATGATGTGTTCTGATTCCAAAAGGTTGTAGATGTGGGGTGGTAAAATTGTAGGTGTGTCCTACAGGTTGTAGAGGGTGTATGTTCTGATTTCTAAAGTTGAAGAAGATTTCCCAGCTTGGAGATGTGTTATTCCTACAGGTTGAAGATGTGTTCTGAATTTTACAGGTTGGAGAGGTGGTAAAATTGGAGGTGTGTTCTGATTCCTACAGGTTGAAGATGTGTTGTAATTCTTACAGGTTGGAGAATATGTAAGAGTTTTTCCTGAGTCATGCAGGTGGTAGAGAGTGTCTTTTGCCATTAAGATTATCTGCAGACACCTCATTTTACAAGACAGTTATCTTACTCTTCCATTGATTTGGTTTGAAATATTTTACGATGAAGCAAAAATCTAATCATTTGTGTTATTCGCATATTCTTGACTATACACATATATTCCAGTTTTGTGAAGAACACTTTTGATATAAGATTACAGTAAGGCAATTCTGAATTCCTATGTAGAAGTGCCAAGTTTAAAAGTTTAAAATCTTTGTCACATTACTCTTGATGTAGAGATAAAAGACAACAGAGCGCATTTTACCTACTGAAACCATCCATGTACATTACGCGGCTGAATATTATGCAGAGTTAACAAAAAAAAAACACTTTTAAGTTTTCTTCTTGAAGTGCATCTCTTTGCAATTATGCTTTAAAAAACGTGAATATATATATATACCTATCATAAGGTATATACATATATGACTAATTACTAAGCACACACGAAATGTGTTTAGCTGAATAAGTGTCCCAAGGTCTCATCCAAGGAGATAACCATGTAATGGCTATGCTGATGAGAGAGAAATGTACACAAGTCAAACTGTATGGACGATAATACGTGACATGCCATGTCAGAGCATCATCAGGGGGGAAATGTTTACCTTCCTAGCGGACAACCGTCTCTGGCACACCGACCAACTCCTCCGGAACCTAGCCTCATTCCCACCATGACCACAATTAACCTTTACGCTGCAACTGTAACAAGGTCAATTTGGAATTAGTTATTAAGTCATTTTTGCAATATGTGTTCAAAATGTGAAGTTCTAAATGTAATAACTCACTCTAAGTCAACAAATCGATAGAAGAAGATGATATCTCTGGATGAAGGAAGCATGTTTTGCTTGTTCTTGTTTCAGTTTGTAAAATGTGTAATCCTTGTTTTAATATATGAAATACACATGTTTGTCTGATACAAACTATACTATAGCCTACACACACACACTCACACACACACACACTCACACACACACTCACACTCACACACACAGAGTTAAGATATTCTTATGCAGCTGTATTGTAATTAGGAGGAGCTTTGGCAGGGATAGTCACCAGGCTATTATCGCTTTTGTACCTAATTCTCATATAGTAAGCCTGTTGCTGGTTTCGCAAATCATCGACGCTGTGCTACAGACACATTGAATGATATTTTACACCAGAGATTTGTAGTTTAGGGAGGATGGGAGTAGGACTTAGACTCCTGTGCCAGACTTAGCTACTCATTTCACTGGCAAACTCATATTGAAGTCGTCTACATCAAAGGTTAACAACAGTTGCGCTTTGTGTTTTTCCAGTTCCAGTACTCTTACTTAAACCAAAGAGCTTAGCCACATCTTGGCATGCTCATCAAGTCTGAAATAAAAGCTCTTTTAGTCTGAAATAAAAGCTCTTTTAAGAAAGCAAACATTGAGTTGTACATTCCAGACAAAACAATTATTGTCCGCCTTTTTTACCCATAACCACAAAGCGAAAAGCTGCAAACATACGTGCACCTGCTGTGTCCCAATATTTATAAATAAGAAAAACGTCCAGCGATGTATTATCATATAACCAGGCCAACCACCTTCTGAGACACCCATAATACAGTGCCTAAGGAGTGGTCGGAATTTATATAATGATAGACTTACATATTTCATCGCATAATGGACTGAAGCTATAATAGGAGGTCGCAATGTTATCCATACATCACGCTACATTACGTTACTTGATATATATGTAACAAGTTACTTGATATATGTAACAAGAATACATATGTAACAAGAATATAGCCTATCCAAATCATGAGTAGCGTACATAGTTTTACCTCTACTAAAATGGGTACTTGTATATTGCTCAGACTAAAGGTTAGACATTAAATACCTGAAGCAATCTAACCCGTAACTGTGTTATGTAACTGTATCAATGGATCAGCTTAAGATTGGTGTTGTATCAACCTCTGATGGAGCGATGCTTGTATGGTGATACAGTATAACACACCATCCTTCTGTCACTGTCACATCTATCATGAGAGACCAATCCCAAAAGACCTTACTTATGTCTACCGAAGCACCGGATGTTATATGTACAAATAAAATAGAGAGCATCAAGAGACCATACGGACCCACACGGGGTTGCTTTATTTTATTATATTGACCATGGCTGGAAATACATGGATGTCCCTAATATATCTTCGGTGCATAAATATCCTATCCTGAGCACTTTATCTGTTGAACATAATATGTGAGTGATAAGAATAGCATTGTGATTAGATTAGAGTCACTTGATACGTCGTAACACACATTTCGGTTAGATTCCTGGCATGCAGGCAACGTATTCCCCAGAGTACATACAGAAAACCATGTTTGTGGTCTTCCTAATTAATATTTGTACTCTTTTTTTTCCCTTGCAGCACACAATCTTGCCATTTTAGATGGATCCCTTCCTATGATTACTTTTGTTCCTATCTAGTAAGATCAAATTACATATTCAGCATTAAGTCTTAAGGAGGCAGTGCAATTTAATATACCTAGACCCAAATACTGATTTTTTTATATCAACAGAATTTAAAACTATACCTGAGGAAATATTCATAAATACTGTGATTTAAAAGGAAACCCCTTCTGAATTTTATGTGATTTATGCGAATTATAAATCATTGATATTTGATAACTAAGATCATAAATATAAAAAAATACCGACAACTAGTAATGTGTCAATGCTATCTATACAAGATATACAATCATACAGTTTTAGACCGTATTATTTACGTTGAAATTGACTTAATTTTTGGATTGTATATGTTTACAATTTATAAAGAACCAAACGTTTGACAGGCAGCTGCCTTTCTGCCATGTGGTGTGTGGAAGTCATTCATATTGTAACTTGTCAAGACAGGTGAGATTGTGATGTCTGGTTTCATATATTTAGACATGGGTAATACACATTTGATATCATATATACTGTTCATATCCTGTAGCCCTTTTGGTTTGAATCAGTAATATCAGTAATACACACTCACCAAGAAAGGTGCTTTGCTTGATTCGATGGGAGTGGGATTTAAGGAGATTATTCCAAGTCATCCTTCGTTGCCCTTTTATGATGTGTTTCAGTCAGAATTTAGAAATACCTTTTAGAAGAGATGAATTTCCCCTGTTGCACGGTTATGGATTAGTTGACTACATGCCGTGCCCCATCCTATACAGGTGTACGCGTGATGTGCCATGCGGGGAGATGGAGGAGAGACGGGGCTTGCTGTTTTCATGCATTCTGATATGATATATGTTTGCATGAGGTCAGGCTTGTATGGCAGGGGCGAGACTTATCCAAGCTTTATGTGGCAAAGACACAGACCCTTCGTAAATTCTCCTTCTGATTTAGACCGTCTCTAACTACTGCCTAATACTGCTAGACAGCACAGAATGAAATAAATAAAGACCTAAGCAGGCACTTCAGTAAAACAAGGCAGTATTGCTTTTCTATGTACCAAATAACAGTATGGCTTGGTGGTAGTTTATTGCCCGCTAAAGTGGAAGAGGAGAAAGCAAATTGGATATTTCGTATTGCATTCCTATGTCCCAGGATAAGTCTGACTGATCTCAAAGTGTATGGCGTTACTTAAACTAGGTAAATATTTCCCTCTTGACGTGCAATATATATATGAAAGATGCCTGCCATGTGCAACGCTATGCATCTGTAGCGAATATATAAGATATTGTATTGTACCGTGAGTCTTTCCATTGTTATAGTCATTAGTAAACCACTATATTTGTATAGAAGGAAGGTGTGAAGCCAGAACTATTTTCAAGGAAATTTAACTTCACAAGACAAAAGCAGTTACTTTGCTTACAGGACTAATTGGCATTAATATAATCAAACCAGGCTGTCTCATTAACACAACATGATTTTTTTATGAAGCGCCATGAACAACTTGATTGTGTGTTGTTTGAAGTGCCAAAACCTGGCTCGCGAAAAGTATTCATCATCAATGGTAGGTAGTAGTAGCCCAGTGCCAGGATAACATGATGTGTACTCAATATATGGAGAATGTATACTGCATTTTCCCTGATGGCAAAAACCACTCTGTAGCCTGCAATAAGATTGTATGAAGCAGTGGGACGTACATGTCTCTAACTGCTACGGTGATTTAGTTCACACACACCCATATCATGTTTGTTGAAAGTATCAGTTTAATGTACCTAGATATGACATTTAATTTTCCCTAAGCCCAAGGCAGGGTCTCTTCAAAAGATGAGAGTTGTATTTACTTTGGAGGCAAATATTGGAGAGGGCCAGAACGCAATATGAGCGTGTACCTATCTTCATGTGCTGGCTGATATCACAGAATAATCTGATGATATAGCACTTATCTCTATTCTCAAATTCATTGAAACAAAAGAAGGAGAGAAAAAGAAATGTGACGTCATCTGAGGAACCTCCTCTGTGATTTCCCTATGTCGTGTTGACTACGTCTTCTACATGCATACTATTTGGAATGGAAGCAACTAAATACTGGCACAAGTTGCAAGACTAATATGAATATTACATGCAAAATATCATCAAAACATCTGTTGGGTGCGTGTGGTTTTGCATAAGATGTAATGGCAGAACTAATATTTGTAGGCGGCCATTATACATGAATATCTGATAATTCCTATTATCTTAGATTTGAGTGGAATCAGAGAAACTGCGTTGGATCATGGCAACAAGGCATTATTCCCCACTCTACCTGGCATCAACTCATATCTGCCTATAGTATGTAAGGCGTGGTCGCCACAATCGATGGCAGGTCAATGACCAAGATATCCATCTAATACTCCTGAACATTTATCCAGATAGTGCACAGTCCTGTTATAGAAGAGGGTGGCCCACAGTCTATGATAGCTGACATTATATTGTATGCTGGGATAATGGTGATCAGACTTGAGTATCATTATGTATTGGTAAACAAGCCAAATGCCACTATGATACTGCAACTGGTAACATTTGTGTTTCATCTTATGTATCGGTATCGCAAAGCGAATCATAGGCAGCTTGAGAAATACAATCCCTCATCATACTCAGCTTTCAAATCATTTATTGCATGCAAAAATAGGAAACCGAACATCAAGTTTTGTATGACATAGGATATACATGATTAAAAAGCAAATTTCTCATGTAATTGATATCACAATCATTCTCTGCTTTATGATAGTGAATATCTGGTAAGTTAAAAAATGGGAAATTACTACAGAAAAGAACTATGTTATTGGAAAATGAACAAATGAATCCTACATTTTAACATAAATATGCGGAGACAAAGTAATAATAAGCCAAGGAAAAAGAACCTTCAAATATTGAGTAATTTCAGTGAATCTTCTGTAAATCACTATAAAAAGAACTTGTTCAACTCCCCGTAAACAGTTCAATACTGTAAATGACTCTCCATGTTGTGTAAGCTTGGAGAAACATTCTCACGTCCATTTCAATTTGGATTTTTTTATGATATTCACAAATATGATAAGTATTTTTCTCAATACTGCATTTGATGCACATGATTTAAGATGTTCTTCAAGGTTTGTATGTTGGGAACAACGACAACGCCCTGGGATGGTTTTCTTTGAACAGTGAAACTTTGATGCCCTGGGATTCAAATATTTAAAGTCTGCAAAGTATTTCAAGTCCTTTCTCAACGTGTAAAATCTGAATCCGATATTATGAGCGGTTTGTGTGCTCTGCCCAGGGACAGTACCATTGCTTCACACTATCTGCTTATAGCCAAATGTGGGAAAAACCTCATGGGTGAAACACAAAAATACTGAACGTGATCTGTGTAGTATTACATGTTCTTCCGTTGTTAAGACTTGTTAAGATGATATTTCGCGGAATGATAGATAGAAAATAATGCGTTTAATTACAAAGCATTACATGCGATGTTGCTCAGGAACATACTGATCAATTGTCAGTTGTCAATATGCATTGTCACTGTTGTCTTCACCACAACAATGCATTGACTTCACTCTCTCTATAATATACATTTTATGTCCATATATATACATATGTACATACATATACACATACACACACACACACACATATATATATATATATATATATATATATATATATATATATATATATGGCTTTGCTTGATTCGATGGATAGCGACACATAATTTTCCCTCTCAATAATGGTATTGAATAATATAATTTTGGTTTGGATTTTCATTTTGGCCTGACAACTTCAATAAGAGCGAATAAATAAAATATTAAAGCATGGCGAGATAAGGCTACCACGAGAAGCTTAGAATAGGTTGGAAGGTGGATATAACAAGATGCACCAATGAAAACAATTGTCTTTTTTCCACTGTCCCATCAAGCCTATAATCTTATATACCTGCTTTACCAGCCATTAATAATTCATCTTCTGTGTGAGAAATCATAGCAATAAAATTCCAATTCCACGTTTATTCAATTATATTCTAAATAAAGCATGAACCTTGTTTTATATCATTTTGATTTATTATGATTTCTCTCATTTATGCGCTGCAATTCTGTTTTTCTGTTTGTGGGTTGCTTTGAAAAATAATGATGAGAAACAGAAAAAGATTTTTTATGACCGTTACGGCAGTTATCCTAAACTAAAAAAATCTCCATGGCGTCTTTTAATATCTGTAAAAATGATATTTTTACGGATATTGTGCATAACTTTCATTTTCTCAACATAAGGTTTTCAATACTATAGTGTTTGTGCATAACCACTTTAACGCATAATACTAAAACGGATGTTTCCTGATATTTACGTTGTCTACTCAGTCTATACATACCCTAAATCCTCTGGCATGGCGGTGAATCGGATGGGTAACTCTGATTTCACACTGTTACATAGAGTGTGTAAGCCTGTGATTTCACACTTTCTCTCTGTGCCAGTTTGTGCCCAGAGGCTCGTTCTCAGCAGGTGGTTGTGGCTGTGCAGAGCTGTATCGGGTGGATAATAAAGCCAGATTGGTGTGGTCTCAGAACATTTGCTGCCCCACTTCTGATTCCCTGACACACATAATAAGTTACTTGAACCTCTCGCGGTGGAATTGCTTCCACAAATACACAATAGTTGTTTTTAAGTGATACTGAATTGCGGGAAGGTGGTATAGTTCACGCAAAGAAGTGAATATTTGTTTACAGAAACGGCGGTTGGGATTGTATTCTTTTGACTAGATACATGCAGCTATTGCTAGTATTCTCTGTTTCATCTGAAATATTTCATTTGGGCGGCAGCCGGTCAATCATACTTCAGACGGGAGAAGAGGGCAGTCAAGTCCCCTAGCCTGGACTGATCGGCCACCCAGTACCGCCCCTAGCTTCCTCCCGAGGCCGCGCGGAGGTCAACACTGTCTGGCGGCCGTCGTGAGGAGGTCCACCTCGGGAGTCGGTATTGAGACCCGGGTCCCCGGGTGGCCGCCCCGCACAACTTGTTATGACTCCCATATCACCACGAGGACACGTTATTCACCGTACTCTTGCCTTCAGAGAAACGCCGCATACGATTATTGTCTCGTACATTTTGCAACATACATGTACATATTGTTGGGTGTTACACTGCTGACTCAAAAGTATTCGACATCTTCAGTCATGGTGTTTACTTTCTATACTTTAAGCAAAAATAACTTTTATGAAACAGATCCCAGCTGATTATTTGATGAAGAGATGATGTGTTGATCTAGAATGTGGGCGTGACAAGTGACCACACGTGCATCTGACACACCTGTGTGTGGGTACAGCCGTTCCTCCATCTCACCGCACCATGCACTGCTTTAAAGAAAGCGCTATAGTCTCAATACAATACACCGCCGACTCATACAAGCGATATAGTGCCTACCTTCGTGAAACATTAACGCTTTTTATTTCCTTCTTTGATAAAGCTGAGGTTGCAGCTGTGTCTCATTGCATGTGTTCTTCAGTGGGTGATTATATGGGTGCACCATGTACGGATGCTGCGCAAACATTTACACAAATGTCTGATGCCAGATCTCCATCTGAGCAGTCAGTATTAAAGCAAGTTTAACCTTTACAAGAAAGTGCTTCCAGAATACGAGATTGTCATAAAAGTGAATACCCAAAGTCCAGATGATTTATGTGTATTGTGGTGAGTGTGCTGCGAGGGGAAAATGGCTTTGCCTTGTCTGTACAGGAATTCATGTGTGGGACTTTAAAACCCCATCTGATATCGGGACATCATTTACTGACAAAGAAGCCAGTGTCAAGACTGGCAAAAGGCGTTAACAGCTCCTCGCCCTGCTGTTTGAAGATAGATTTGGTGGGTGAAGATTTGTGCCTGGCGTAGAGACAGGCAGCTATTCGCCCTGACTGCTTGAAGTATGGAGCAATTGGTTTGGAGGGCAGTGTTGACTGGTGGCCATTTTGCAGGCATAGGGGAGTGCCGCTTGGTGGCCTGTTACCGCCCGGGCCTGTCTTTGTCAGGTCCTGCCCAGCCCTCTGTTAAAGGTGTTGTCAACCAACCGGCCCTGTACATCATCGCCACACCGTCACTTAAACCACCCTCCTATTAACACTGGACAAAACTGGTTCAAACATAACTAACCCTTGCTGGATTGTTATTACTCTTATACAAACATCTTGATGTGATGATAGTATATTAAGTATAATAACTATGTATATATCATAAGTTTATCCTGTAAACTCAGTCGTTGTGTTTGATAGGTAGTCACACCATGAGATGGTTTTTTGGCCGTAATATTGTGTGATTCAAATGTGCTGTCAATGATCATATTTACTCATGGCTCTTATCCCATATCGCAGAAAGAATATTGATTATAAGCGGATGAAATGCCCTGATGAAGAGAACCCATCAGGAGATTGTGATCAGAAAACTTGAAACGCCTGAGATATTTTATAAATAATCAAAGGAAAGGGAATCTTTGGATTTATTAAGAGTTATTGTCACGAATCTTAAAACACCGAGGTACATTTCTTAACTAAACACTATCAGTACGTTGTAAGGTTGCATGGCTAGTTTGACGGGGTAGGGAGTAGCTAACATATATGCTTTTTGCCTGCAAGGTAAGCTTAAATAAGAAAGGTTCACTTTGATTAAGTGAAGAAGGCTTTCACAAGATAAGTCGGTGCTGATTGGTTCAGCTCCTCACTTTCCACATGTCACGTGACCTATACTGACATCCAACCAACTCTCGTGACCTCACGTTCTTCGAACTGTCAGCCATTTTTTCTTCATTTGCAAAGACTAAGTACGATCATAACAGCTATAACAAGGTGTAAATTACACAAGACAAACCTGTACAATAAACATGAGACCTAGGTTTTTTCCACAACATATATTCTGACTGTAAACTGCTAACGAGCAAAGTTTTTTAAGCTGTGGTGGCTTACAAACAAGGACGAAACGAAAAAAAAACATCGAATACATATCTGTCATGTCGACTTAGATAATGCTTTCAGGTTTTCAAGAAAATGAGTTCTTGTCAGCTAACCCAATAATGTTTCATTGACAATGCTGACTGAGCCATTTTGGAGATCATTCTGCACTGAGTTGCCTATTCATCATCCACATCCCTCTCTGGACAAGCTACATTTGAGAAAAACAAATATTGTGGGTACTTAAAAGATCGCCTGAACACTGAGATATATGTTCTTTCACACAATGGATGGAAGCAAATTTGTATTATAACTAAATGATTTAAACTAACTTAAATACACATTGAGATGTCTTCAGATGCCAACAGATCATTTATCTCAAGCATAATGCATACAATTAAGAAGATATATTTGTATTCCTGTAAGTTACGTTTCAAGAACAAAACAATTATACTTGATATTGATAAAAAATAACAGTTTTTTTTCATATCACTGGGATCACTTGGATGAATAGATTTTGCTTCTTTGAAGTTTGCTTTCGGATTTGATACATCGATGCTATTAGATGTTTGCTTTTTGGCACACATTTCCTAATAATACATATACTTTAAATACACTTTGACTTGTGTACTCAATGCAATTTTCGAATTCGGAATAAAGCAAGAATTAAGCATAACAATGGGTTTTATTCTCTTTAAGCTAAAGTGGTTCAGCAGAAACGCAATGTATTATTTATGACTAGATATGGCCCCACAAATACGTACTCCTAGAGCTTGTGCTTGTGGTCAATTAGTCTACTATCGTGGGCTCACTAATCCCTTCTAGCCTTCTCCACGTCCTCATTTGCTTCAACAGCCAACACAATTGAATATAGCACAAATATGATTTCTTCTGCCAACGCCATTCATCACCTGTTAGGGGGTCAGTGGTCCGCCATTGGCGGTATTCATGAGGCTCCTCTATTCTCGCATAATCTGAGCCTTGCAATGCGCCAAACATTTGGCCTCATCCATAACCAGTCCAATTCAATTTTGATTTAAAAAAATGCTATTTCATATCTTTTTATTAAAAGAATATACTGTTACCGTTTACAAGAGTTTATCGCCTTCTAATATTCGTAGGCAATATCATACCTTTATGGTGCAGCCCTTAGGCATGACTACCACATCTTGGATCAATTATCAACCTGCTTCCACAGCCAGGGGTATTTTACGGCCTGTAAGCACATCCTGCTGTTTGGCCTTTTTACTTCAGCCTTGAGTATCTAATGGTCTAATTGCTCATCCCGCTGTTTGGCCTTTTTTGAGTCAGCCTTGAGTATCTAATGGTCTAATTGCTCATCCCGCTGTTTGGCCTTTTTTGAGACAGCCTTGAGTATCTAATGGCCAATTTGAAAATTCCACTGTTTGGCCTTTTTTGAGTTTCTTTTATATGGCCTTTTTTATTTTCTTTTATCTTGACTTCTGTTTTGAATTGTAAGATATATTAATATAAAGATGATTTACACAATGAGCATAATCTGGTCACTACACATTTGATCTAATGCTCTTTTCTGTGGAAGATACGAATGGCATTCAAACGTCTCCACGACATTCATGGAATGATGAACACAAAATGGCTCGGATTTAAGTATATAACTCACGTGTATTATAGAGGAAATAATATCAAATGCGAATGTTAAGTGTTGACCTGATTATAGAGCATTCTGGGTCAATAATTTATCTCAATAATGATCAATGCTTCTTATTCAACTCTATGGGCATGAATAATTAATTCTAATGCTACAAATGCATGATATAACATTGAACAAATGAAATGTTATATAAACGTGAATTTAGATTTGCAAGTATAGCTATACTTCAAAATGGTTATTGTTTGTGACTTATATGGATATTATATTCATAACATGGTTTTCTTAGGCACGTTCAAAGACTGCCGTATAGTACCATTATCCAAAGCATGAAATATGCATAAACTCTTGATAAATACAAAAATGGTCAATATGCACAATGCCATTTGGGATGGGGATACATAATATATTTCAATAAATCAATAATGTTACTATTCACTTTATAGTACACAGACAATTATGTTTTGGTAAATATATTAGGGCCAATTAGTTTCGACTATATAGGTCTATCATGCTGTCCCTTCTTATTGAATTAAATAGATCATCATAATCAGCAGCATTTTAAGCATGGAACTATATATTTTTCCCCCAAAAATGTTGACGATGATATTTGCAATTGATTGAAGTAGAATATAGAAAAGAAGTTGATAGCAGCATGGTTAATTAAGAATAAAGAGATTTTCTGGCTAAAATAGTTCATTGACAATTCATGTATGGATTTAGTTTTCATAAACATAAGGCTTGCAAATTCGATGACTGTCATATTGATTGTTCTAAATATTGTACAAGGAATGAAAGGTTTCTGCCAACTTAAACAGAAATATAGATATCTCCTTTATAAGCACATATTCTATCAAAGAGATCTTTCGAACAAATAAGTCACTGGGTATAAGTGTCTATTTAAATATTGAATAGTTGCATGATGCTTATATGGCTTATATATATATATATATATATATATATATATATATATATATATATATGTGTGTGTGTGTGTGTGTGTGTGTGTGTATGTATGTATGTATGTATATATATGGACATAAAATGTATATTATAGAGAGAGTGAAGTCAATACATATATAAAATATATATATTCAAGAACAAAATGTTATAAATGAACTTTTTGTTCTTGAATATATATAGATATAAATGAACTTTTTTTTATTGAATATATATATATGTATATATAAATGACCTTTTTGTTCTTGAATATATGTATTTTATATTAGTATAGACTTTATAATTTTATAGGTAATTTGAAGTGATGGAATAAACAATGCTGACCTCATTCGATGTCATCGTGACATAAACAGCTCAAGTTGCATGTCAGGCCAATGCTATTTACAATTAGCAAGTCTTAAGTTTAATTTAAGTTTACAGTGATATTCTCTATATTAGATTTCAAGATATTTGAGCATGTGACATATAACATGGAGCAAAAAATCGTGACAAGAATAATAAGGAAGACAGGAATAAATATCCAGGGTGTCAATTACATGTAAATGTGTGATGTACAATTATATCTAATTGTTATTTACATTTGGATAATACCAACATTAGAATGATAGATACAGGTACAAAAAGACACGATTAAATAAGCGAGATACAGTCCACTGACAGAAACATTCAATTCAAACCGGGCATGAGCTAGACAAAGTCTGTGTCTCATAGCTTAGTCTGGTGCAATTTCAGAAATAGACACCTTATTTGTGGCAGTTTTTGATGTTAAGTTTGGCCTTGAGATTTGCTGTCATATCGCTAAGCGATTGGTCTCTGGTGGTTGGAGTTTCATGCCCCGCGCATTGTAGGATGACGTGCGCTGATGCAAACATTCACTGCTGTGAAAAGTCCTTAACTTTGTTGAAGGAAATTGCAAACCTATTCTTGCTAACACCGGCTATTACAACATATGATTGCTGCATCCTGGACCAATAATTTAACACCTTAACTGCAAAGTGATTACCTTGTTTCTGTTTATTATAGCAACGATTCACAAAAAAATATTATCAAAGTGGACCATGGCTTGTCCCCATTCATGCTTTCAATTTCTCAGAAAGGCAAAAAGACCAATAGATTCCAGTTCCAATTCATCAGAATTGTTCTTGTAAAACTGACACTTTGCAGCTGGCCAGCTAACTATGTGGTTTATTTCCTTTGTTAAAGCAATCAATCACGTGAATTCTCCTGTGTGGGCCCCTGTCCTACTTTCCCATTTTGTAGACATGTCCACATGCCAGAGGATGGCCTCTAAGTGTATTAAACACCACCAATCTGCCACTTATTCCAAAAGAGAAACTGGTAGCTGAGAAATTATCGCTTTACTTAACGGGATGTTAGTAAAATATTTACATAGAAGACAGGATGTCATCCCAAGCGTTGCCTTAGTATTGATATCCAAGTTGTCAGAAGAAAAGGTACCGGACAAGCGCCTATTTTAATCTTTCACTTTAATCAATTTAATACATATTATACAGTTTCTGTCTAAAATATCAAGAGTGTTTGCAAGGTTATAAAATGTGTTGAATATAAAGTTAGTTTACACACGGAATCCTCGTGGTTTCATACATTTATCTTTTAGATTTGTACTTGACTACCCTGTGGGAAATAGTGATGAATAGTTTAATGCGGTTTGTTTGTAGTCTCTGTGATATAGTATTCTAGATAATTATACAACTTTAAAAGTGTTCTCATGGGGGAAATACTTTCATTTCTTAATAGTCGACATACTTAACCTTAAAGTCATTAGAACAGATTTGAAGCTTGCATGGCACATGTCTGGCAATGAGTTCCACAGTTTATTGTTGTTACAACCATCAGTGGCATTATGAGGAGTGTGCTCACGCCGCTGTACCTGCCCATCACAACATTGTGTGGAGTGTGCTCAAGAAATTGTTCCTTCAAGGTGACGTTCCTTCAAGGTGACGTTCCTTCAAGGTGATATTCCTTCAAGGTGATGTTCCTTCAAGGTGATGTTGCTGCAAGGTGATGCTCATTCAAGGTGATGCTCATTCAAGGTGATGCTCATTCAAGGCGATGCTCATTCAAGGCGATGCTCATTCAAGGTGATGCTCATTCAAGGCGATGCTCATTCAAGGTGATATTCCTTCAAGGCGATATTCCTTCAAGGCGATGCTCATTCAAGGTGATATTCCTTCAAGGCGATATTCCTTCAAGGCGATGCTCATTCAAGGTGATGCTCATTCAAGGCGATGCTCATTCAAGGCGATATTCCTTCAAGGCGATGCTCATTCAAGGTGATGCTCATTCAAGGCGATGCTCATTCAAGGTGATGCTCATTCAAGGCGATGCTCATTCAAGGTGATATTCCTGCAAGTGAATATTCCATAAAGGTGATGCTCATTCAAGGTGATGCTCATTCAAGGTGATGCTCATTCAAGGTGATGCTCATTCAAGGTGATGCTCATTCAAGGTGATGCTCATTCAAGGTGATGCTCATTCAAGGTGATGTTCATCATAATAAGGTCGTCCCAACTTAAGAATAAGCTAACATTAAACATTACACCATTTCAATAAGTGTATATATAGTGTTAACCTCAATACGTCTGAATTGGTATGACGCATTTTGGTAGACCTGATTTACAGTAACATATATCAAAATTGACATAGCATATTGCACAAATGAACAAAAACACTGCATGAACATTCTTCACTAACAGTTTGAATCATGACTACACTGTCGTTTTTAATAATTAATACTTTCTTTAGCATCGACCTTTTGAGGCCCCTGCACAACTTGTCAGGATGTTTTCTTACATGGGCATGCGCAGTACGTAACATCTCGAAGCACTTCCTCATCCGTCAAACGTAGAGTGTTCTTAATTGAAACCGTAGAGACATTGTTGACTGCAGGCCTGAGTCAGTGCCACGATGCTCACACAATTACCAAGCTGCCCACATCAAGAATTATGGTCACTCTTACATTGTTACCCCAATATTTCTTTGAGTCAAGGTTAATCTGTTTGAAGCCAGAAGCAGTAAAGGTCTTGAAATTGAGAGAATATTAGCGGAAGGCCGTCTTGTTTTATTCTAGGACACTAGATAATTAGTTATTTCATATCATGCCTTGTCAAGAAACAAATACGGAACAGTGAACAAATTGAAAAAAAAATCCTTATTCACTCATTTCCTGAAATTTCTTTGGCAGCAGCCTATACGAATAATCAATTGGTTTAAACATAAAATATTCTCGTCAAACTCAAAGAACCAATCTAAATTATTAATGAACCTTGAACATAAAAACGGGTAAATAGCACGTGTTCTAAACTAATGCTGAATTAGATTCAAAATAAATTTTCTTGTAGAACATGATGATAATATTAGAATATTTGCCTTCCTTACACGTGCTCAGCTGTCATAAAACAAAACTCAAATTGACTTTCCCGGCGTAACCACTGCCTCCATGAATCCAAATCCACAAGTAGCCTAATTGACAAGTGTCCTTGACAAGCATCACAGACCATCGCTCCCTGATCTTCATACTTTATATCATTGGGAAACCCCTTGCTTAGCATAGTGTAAACTCTCCTACCTTAATCATTTATCTGACACGCCATTCTTTGCACCATAGGTTTAACACGTAATAAGATAGTCTTACTTGACATCATAAGTTGCCCTTGATCTTTCAATCTTTTGCGTTATAAGATCTCATTATTTGACACCATTGGTAGCCCTTGATCTTACAGGTTATAAGATCTTCTTACTTACCACCACAGGTTGCCTTTGATCTCACACGTTATAAGATCTTCTTACTGACCACCACAGGTTGCCTTTGATCTCATACATTATAAGATCTTCTTACTTACCACCACAGGTTGCCTTTGATCTCATACATTATAGGAACTTCCTACTTGACACCACAGGTTGCTCTTGATCTCACTTGACACCATGTATAGCCCTTGATCTGACACATTATATGACATCTGACACGATATATGGTTTTCATATTTGTGAAAGGAGGATAACATTTCATATTAGTTCTATCTTTACAAAAAAAGAAGAAATTCTCATCCATTGTATCATCGTCAAAATTTAGACAGCTGTTCATCCAACACGTTATAAATCTTCGTACTTAACAACATTACTTACCTCCCAATCCGCCATTGGCGAAATTTTTATCATATCATGCTTTACTGGTATTAATGTGACTCGGTTGTTAAAAATATTTTCCTTTATAATTGATCATAAAAAAGGAACATCTTACAATAAAACCTCTTACAACCGAACAGAATGGTCTCGGATTATGGAGGGTGAGAATGGATCACACTCCATTAGATAAAAAACCATTAACAGGCGACAAGTAGATGAGCGATAATAAGTGAAGATAGATCGGTGATCTGAGAGTGATTATCACATAGTCTGAGAGGAACTGGTGGCAGAGCATTGATGAGATGATAGCATTTATGAAAAAATCACATTGTATATTGTAAGCATAAGTATCAAAGGGATTCTTGCATTGCCAGTTTCATAATATATATAGCCCTATAGAATTGTATAAAGTATAAAGTGTTAGATAAATGAATAAGTGGTAGCTATGCTAAATTCCAAAATGTTGTGCAGTCATTATTTATTGATGTCTCATTTCTGTAATTATTTTCTAAGTTTTCATTTAAAGTCCGTTGTGGTTACTAGGCCGTGCCCGGTAACATGATGAATTAGACTTATCACAATAGGTCAATTGGTTTGTCAGGAGTCAGTTCCATCTGCTCAGCAGTGGCTCGCCTGGGGGAAATCTCGTGCCCACAACATCTAAGACGAGATTTCCAACGGAGTTCTTCCAAACTGGAAAGTAATTTTGTTTAAAGACGCATTGCTTTTGCCAAAAAAACGACATATATTCTTTTAACATATATGATATATTTTATCTATGTTTGCAAGACCAAGCAGTCCATCAATTTTGTGAGAAGAATTTGAATAAGTGTATAAATCCAACTGACGTACATTTTGAAATACAGCCAACGACAACCTGAGCTACAGGTCCATTCAAAATTCTTCTAAGTGCATCTGTGCTTGAATATTCTGATTAGATTGTGGGGAAGGTAAATTTGACAACGTCAAATGGTATGATAAACACGGCAATCAATTGATAAATGGAAACACAGCTCTGGTTGTTGTCCGCAGCTCTGTTGTCGTCAGCTGTAACCGGGATCACTCGTGGTCACATATGTAGAGAACACCTTTTCTTTGACATTTTGAGAAATTGAGTGTACAAGGAATTATGCTTAATGTGACTTGGGAATATATTGAGGTAGAATTAGATGTCGTCAGCAAAGGACACGTGAAGCTGGGTGTATTAGAGACTTGTCTTTCTTCCATCTGATCTTCCTACACATATCTGTCACGCTATCATTATGTGACATTCCATTCTGTCAGTATCAGCAATATGCGACAATTCCTGTCAAATAGTGGAAATACATAATTTTACAATGTATACAATATACCAACGCCATTTCCCTTTTGTTATTACTCCTTTTTTCCTCAATAATGTTTACACATAAAAGGAGGGTGTTGAAGTCAATTCAAATGCCTGATGAATCATTTTTTCCCACGTTTTCAACCCTGAATGACCAAGCCTTGTAGTTGTACCGCATTAGTATTAAGCTTGATGTGCCGTCCCACAGAGGATTTAAGCTTGATGGCGTGTAATGAGTAGGCCCAGTTCGCTATCCCAGAGATGTGTTAAGCTTGATAATATGTAATGAGTAGTCCCAGTTTTTCATACCATAGAAATGTTAATCTTGATAATATGTAATGAGTAGGGCCAGTTCATCATATCGTAGAAACGTTAAGCTTGATAGTATGTAATGACTAGGCTTAGTTTATCATCCCACAGAAGTGTTAAGCTTTATGGCGTGTAATGAGTAGGCCCAGTTCGCTATCCCACAGATGTGTTAAGCTTGGTAATATGTAATGAGTAGGCCCAGTTTATCATACCATTGAAATGTTAATCTTGATAATATGTAATGAGAAGGACCAATTCATTATCCTGCTGTAGTGTCAAAGTCACTGGTATGTGCTGGGTAGGCACAGTTTGTAATCCTACAGTTTGTGTTCAAATGTATAGTTTATGCTAAGCAGACCCAGCTTGTGTTATTTATGAGGAGAGCACAACATGATCTCAACAAATCACAACTACTCATTCTCTACTCAAAGTCCTATTCCCCCACCTGACAATTTGCCGCAATATATGCTACACACATTGACCTTGGTGCTTTATAAGAAACAATTAAATTGATATCGCTTCATGATAACATGGAAATAAAAAGTGTAAGAGAAATGAAGGAAGATATGTTTGGAGGGATAGAGGACAATATATGAGGGGGATGTTGGACGATATGTAATAAGGAGAAATGGAGGATGATATGTAAGGAAGAATGGGGGATGATATGTGAGGAAGAAGTGAGGATGATATATATAAAGATACGAAGATGCAAGGAGGGATGGAGGATAATATGTGAGGAGGGAGGGAGGGTAATGTGTGAGGAGGGATGGAGGGTAATATGTGAGGAGGGATGGAGGATAATATGTGAGGAGGGATGGAGGATGATGTGTGAGGAGGGATGGAGGATAATATGTGAGGAGGGATAGAGGATAATATGTGAGGAGGGATGGAGGATAATATGTGAGGAGGGATGGAGGATAATGTGTGAAGAGGGATGGAGGATAATATGTGAGGAGGGATGGAGGATAATGTGTGAGGAGGGATGGAGGGTAATATGTGAGGAGGGAAGGAGGGTAATATGTGAGGAGGGATGGAGGATAATATGTGAGGAGGGATGGAAGATAATATGTGAGGAGGGATGGAGGATAATAAGTGAGGAAGAATGGAGGATAATATGTGAAATGGGATGGAGGGTAATATGTGAGGAGGGAAGGAGGGTAATATGTGAGGAGGGATGGAGGATAATATGTCAGGAGGGATGGAGGATAATATGTCAGGAGGGATGGAGGATAATATGTCAGGAGGGAAGGAGGATAATGTGTGAGGAGGGAGGGAGGATAATATGTGAGGAGGGATGGAGGATAATGTGTGAGGAGGGAGGGAGTATAATATGTCAGGAGGGATGGAGGATAATATGTCAGGAGGGATGGAGGATAATGTGTCAGGAGGGATGGAGGATAATATGTCAGGAGGGATGGAGGGTAATATGTCAGGAGGGATGGAGGATAATATGTCAGGAGGGATGGAGGATGATATGTCAGGAGGGATGGAAGATAATATGTCAGGAGGGATGGAGGACGATACGTGCATGCTATGCATGTTACACTGGTTGTTCTCTCGTATTTAAACAGATGCCATACAATTAATGCATATTTAATGAAAAGGACAGGTAAAGGTCACAATCATATTACAGATGTGTACTTAATTACTCCATTTGACATTTAAAATCGTTAATGTAAATGTCTTTTGGATTTCATAGTTGCATCCCAAGATTAGGAGACTTTACGCTGCTGTAGCTTTATTGATAATGATATGATATATTAACGATGTTGCAAAATGTGACATTCAAATAATAGTAAGATTTAAAAATACACAACACAGATATGTTTTGTTAAACAGACATTGCTCAGACAAACCATGATGTTATTAAAAGAAAATGGAAGTGAAATTTCTTAATTAAGCATACTAAAATAAAGAAAAATACTCAATGATTTTGAATCCTATATAAAATGATAAATAGAATACACGTTAACCATACTTATACAACACTGTGGCTCTTTCAAATAAATATTTCAAACATTTTATGCTTTTTATGTTTATGCTATATATGAAATATGCTGATTTGTCTTTGTGGTTCAAACATATATATGTGTGTAGTGTCATTTTATTGATGTGTCTCTGGTGCACAGCGAGGGACAGAGAGTTTGTCTATTTACTCACCCCAGTCAGCTTTCTCATTTGTCTCACCTGTTTGATTTATGCATTTGCTTCATTCTCATTTCGTGACGACACGTTTTCCAAATTTGTCTTCAAGAAATTCTTCACTATACAATGTTTTTCAACAGGAGTCTTTCAAGGGGGCAATTTCTCCTGATAAATGAGATTGTCCTCGAGGTATTAATTCTTTGTCTGGATAGAATGCAAAACATCCCAGGAAGATAGTGTCCTCAAAACAGGACAGATAATATTTAGAATATTTCCCAATTCATCCTCCTTAATCAGATGGAGCCAATCTATATAGTCATGCATAAACGTCACCAAATAACGCCATGGCGTGACTTCACTGGCGTGACTTCACTGGCGTGACAGCTGCTGCGTGGTCACGCAGATCCTGTGCATGGTGCATTATGGTCATGCAAGGCCTTGCGTGACTATATTTTGTCATATTTATATGCTTGATAAAAGAGATGATTGGTTCCAAACTGTTAATATTACGATGGCTTTCTGCTTGCTGATGATAAGATAAAATAAGGTTTGTGATTATTAGGAGACCTGTTACCATTGCCATCACTTGTCCGTAATTTGAGCATAAAATTGATACATATTTCTTCTGAATTAAAATGTTTGCTGTTCCAGGGAGTGTGTAGATCTGAAAATATATCAGCACAAGGTTATTGTCCCAAAACATATATTGATAGTTACCTTTAGATAGTCAAAAACAAACGACAACATGCTATATTTGCACTGATCGTCACCTTACAGATTTCGGTATCGTATTCTAGTTTGATAAATATTAAGTTATAGTTTACCTTCGGGTAGATTTTGTAACCAACATCAGGTCAATACAGGCGGGATCCGGTCAATTATGAACAGCTCTGTTACCCGTCATCCGTTTTCCTAGATCTCACTGAGTGAGGAATGGTGCTCAATTTACTGACACTTTGGGACCAGGTGGGGCTTCAGGGCAATAGGCACAGTTCTATATATCATGTGCGATTTCTGATATTTCCCTGCAAGCAGACAAGGCTAAGCTCTTGAGCTCTGTGACAACCACGTGGATGGTCAAAGCCTAAGCACTCAAAGGACGACCCGTATACTTCCGCCAAGGACGCTATTAGAAGATGTAGTGCCGTAAATAGGTCCTTCCGGAGATGTGTTCCTCCGCCAAGTTGGTTTCTCTTGGAAAGATCTTGCTCTCGTTCATACAACATAACAAGCCTTTGAAGGTTTGATTCTAACTATGACAAATGACTTGTAGAAAGTTCACGGTTGCAAGTTAGTGAATGATCAATGACAATGTACCTGGGAGAGCAACATTGTGTGACAGCCAGTGTGTGCCACAAAGCTGCACCATGTATCCTTAGATCTTGTAAAAATAAGCAGGGAAACTACTCTGGTCCCCGGACAGTCATGACTGACTGTTTGCCTCCAAATAATGTGCACTAGCATTGTCGGTTGCCATCTATAAATAGGAGATCATGTCATACTTTACAACGAGATTTTAAGCATTACAGGTTTAAATGGCTGCCAGTGTATAATCTTTATATTTATATAAAGTGCATAAAGTACATGTACATAGGAGTTGGTAGTTCCTTGAACATGGACACATCGGTAATCCCGAGCACATCTTCTTTAAAGCATTTACGTCTCTCTCGTTGAATTTTTCCATTTAGACAAAACGAGTATCTTGACTATGAACATTTGTAATTGAAAACTGTTGTGGTGGCATGCCATCCGTGCATACTTTGGCGTCCGTTTTCTATTAAAATGAATGAATTGTTTATTGGAAAGGATACAGTTGTGATTATTCAAAAAAAGTAATTAACCATTTGTCTCTGGCTATTACTTGTTCTGTCACAGACTATCACTACCGCTGAGTGTAGAAATGTGTCCATGTCATTGACTGCTTTGTAAAACATGTGTGAGAAGTATTACTTGTGACTTGAATGCTTGGCCTCTAGGGATTCAGTCTGTCCCATTCGCTTAAATAGATGTATGATGAAAAGATTCAATATTTGATATTTTACATCCCTTGCCACTATCAAGTGTGACTGTTCAGGCCAGACTAGGCTCCAAGTGAAACATCATTATCGGTTCAGCCGAAACCGCTGATGAAAAATCACAGTGAATTTGTTTTTGATCAGATCAAATTTCCATTGATTGCGCATATATTTACCTTAAGTAGATGTTATTTTGGATCACACATTGTAGAACATACAAAATATTTTTGTGCCATTTTGGTTACGAAGACTCCTCAGTACAGACATTGCTGAATTCTCTTGAGCCACTTTCATTATCCCCTTTCCTGTCTACTTAAATCATAATTTGATAGCTTCTCCGTCTCTTCATTTCTACCTAGGTTTGTTTTTTTAAGATTCTGTCCCAAGGTAGAGATTTGTTAAACATTATTTCCGGTTACTTTAAGTATAGCTGACTTGAAGTGGCACAGAGCTGTCAGGGGAGCATTCTCTATCTGGCCTGGCTCACATTGTCTCTCCAATAACCACTCATTCCTGCCAGGCACACGTACTTGTTGCTAGCCTGGGCTGAACATGTCACATTTCTTTTTTTGAAATGAGGATGATTATCAAATTCAAGAAAATATCACTTTCTTTTCTCCAGATAAGTAAGATTATCAAATTCAAGAATACATGTATATCACTTTTTCCCTTTCCATACTAGTATGGGTATAAAATTCAAGAATATTACACTTTTTATTTTTCTATATTAGTTAAATTATCAAATTCAAGATAGTTTAAAAAAAATTTCCTTTTCAGGTGTGGTTGCCATATGGCTTCAGGTGTGGTTGCCATATGGCTTCCGGCATGGTTGCCATATGGCTTCCAGCATGGTTGCCATATGGCTTCCGGCATGGTTGCCATATGGCTTCAGGTGTGGTTGCCATATGGCTTCAGGTGTGGTTGCCATATGGCTTCCGGCATGGTTGCCATATGGCTTCAGGTGTGGTTGCCATATGGCTTCCGGCATGGTTGTCATATGGCTTCCGGCATGGTTGCCATATGACTTCCGGTGTGGTTCACATTGAATTTATGTATAACTACCTTTATGTTTCTCTCTTATATATGCTTCAAAATGTGCTTCATGAATATTTAATATAGAGATATGAAGATAGCTGCACTCAAAAAATTATTTTGTTATATTACCGCATTTGATAGGTGCTTTAAATCTATTTGTTAAAATTATTCTGATCAATAGTAACTAAAAACTGACAAACATCATAATTAATTAATGCTATAACCACTGAATGGGCAACAGATTTTATTTGAAAATTCTCCGGAGTCATAAATTCACAACATATTTGGAAACGATGGTGAATTTCCATAGTATTTTATGTGAAAGAAATGGAGCACGAAAACAACACGTCTCCATAGATTTGAAATATAAAAGGTGAATTATCCAATTGACATTCTATGACAATAAATTATTTAAAGAAGCAATCCACGCCAGATTGTAATAAGTGCCACCCAGGCTCAAATGCCGCTTCAGACCTCTTCATTATATTCACGTCTTGTAGAGTGGCTTAGAGAAAAGCACAATGGATTTTCAAATGCCATTTCTATGAAATAGGTCACTGTGACCTCATTTAACAACAGGTCAAATGAGGAAACAATGAAACAGTCCAGGGTAAGATTGGATAAAACCGTTCAATACCGAGACATGTCAATTTAAGGATTCACGTATCATGCCATTGATAATGAACTAGTGCAGAATTTCTATTTTTTTGTTTGACAAGCCATGCCATCTCGCCAAGATTCGATCATCCCATCACAAACGGAGGCCCCTTCAAGCCCTGGCATGCAGCATCTTCTGATTTGTGCATGCATATATTAAACATCATTGCAGAATAAAATGTACAGAAATATTATGCGAAATTGGGTTTTAAAGGAGCTATATATTAAATAAATAAATAACAATAATTTCTCAGCTACAAACCTGGGTATTTTATCAAATGTTTTCTCTGATATTATCAAGTTTTATTTGTGTCATACACACCTTTCTCAATTATTGCAAGGTGTACCTTTATCTGCGGTGGTTTTCCAAAGAGGCCATTATTGTAATCTGGTCCTACTTGGTGGCTTTCATTAAAAACGTCTCCACATTGCATGGCTGGTAATAAATCCAATTTTTGGTAGAGTACTACTTGAGCAGCGTAGACCGACCTCTCATGCAATCCCAACCACCATTCAGCCACTATGGTGCATTTTGATTCTTCGTATAAAATTACTAATTGATATGCAATTTAGTATCATAATTTTATCTTAATAGATATAATTATTCATTTCATCACAGTCACCTAATATGTATTGTATTTTGCGAGGTCAAAACTGAGCATTTGCCATATTGCTAATCACGTGACTTAAGAAATTTTACCTGGCGGTCATGGTTTCAATATCTATGAATAAATGCAGGGCATTGTGCTAATTAATTTACATAATAAACCATCAGAGCAGAATAATTGTGATATTAAATGGTTTGATCAGATAAATCCCTGCTGGTAATAAATGATAATGCATGACACGGGTGAAGGAAGCTTAAAGCCGCAGTTACACACGGTAGCCTTTTTGGTCATGATGCACACACCGATGGCATTGCCAGCTGAAGACCAACTCAAGGCTCACAGTGGTGTGAAACCCACCCTCAACATATTACTCTCTCAGTAAAACATTCAGTAGAGTACAGATTATCTGAATTGCTTTCTTAATGGTACATTTTTTTTACATATTCTGTGTGTGGTCATTTAGAACTCAACAGAACAGTGTTTACTGGCATTAAAACAGTTACAATACCAACATATACACCATATGTTTTGATTAAATATAAAGCGTTATTTACAGTAAAATGTTAAAAAGTCGAGACATACAGAGATGAAATTTGATACTTTCAAATTTTCCAAAAGTCTCATAGAAATTAATTAATTCAAATCCAGCATTCACTCATCTCGCCATCAACCTGATTGGTTTTATACGTACTAATATCATCCTCCCCAACCTGCAAATTTAATAAATCTTCTGATGAGGAATCAGGAATTAGGAAGCGTGTTTCCCTCATTTTTCTTTAATCTAGTGAAGGTTATAGGGTACAAGTCAACTTATAACATCAAAAGGAGAAGCCCATCCTCAGGCATGGTCACTATAAAAAAATTATAGTGTTACACATGCTAATGTTATGTTGTTTAGGAAGTATATATGTAATTTGTAATGAATGTGTAACATCACAAGGGACTATCTCAGTGTATTCATCCTACCTGTTCTTACCGAGGTCACATCTTCTTAGATTTGGATTGATTTTCACACTTGCTATTTTGCAATCACTGACAACATGAAACATCACATGATCCCCTGAGGAATAATGTATGATTTCATTCTTCCCAAGATACAATGAAAAGTGTGTGAAAAACATGTAGCTAGATCAAAGTGCGAACAACACGTAGTAGGAAGAATAAGGAATCTCATTTTCACCAATGTAATTGCAAATGTATCAAAATGCCACCTTGGGCTATGTGTGAACAACTTCTTTCAGTCGCTGCATTAAAGGTATAATGGGAATAGAACCTTAAAGCAAAGAGAATATCCCTTTGTTCATCAAATTGTAAAGCAATTGCTTAGATGGGATTTCCATCATTAAGAATCAAAATGAGGCTCTCAATACGACTGATAATGGCTGAAACAAAGTCTGCGATCTCTTGTGAGTTCAACAACAGCTTGAAATGCTGTGTGACTGTTTCTCACCATTGATTAAATGTTTACAGTCAAATATCTTAATCCAAGATGTGTCCTAATGAACGCCTGATGTTTATTTAGCAAGATCCAATTAATATATTTTGATGATGTGATAACAGCAGTTTGCGCTATTTTATTAAATATGCTGAGACCAGAGCTGATGTGCTGCGGTCTGTCTATGCCAGCTGATGAACCTTGAGGCTGGCATATAAGGCAGTACTAATTGCTAAAAAAAAGTAGATGGGAAACAAAGAAAAGTTAATTCCCTCAGAAGGCAATTTTCCCGGCTGATCACAACTGGCACGTCCACGAGGGTGACTTGGCAGGGAATGGGTTGAGGTGAATTATTGTCATTCAGTCCTAATGTGACAACATCACTCTACTGAAATCCTAAAAAAACACGTTTATCTTAGAGCTCTAATAGCTTTTGAAACATCTTATTATGCATACATCCCACTTGAAACACAATACATATTCGCAAACCACTGATCAGGTTATGATAAATCTTACATTGAAATTTATAAAGAACGACAGTTCATTAATCTGGTATTTCTGCTTCAACCCAAGTATTTTCTCTTTTGAAAATAAGATACATTACGAGAAGTGAATTTAATTGGTTTGAAAAATAACTTTATTTGACCATTTACAGCATCAATACCTCTGTGAGGATAGAAAGGTCGTGGGTACGATTCCCGGTGTTACCGAGATTGTATTCATGTTACAATTTCTCATATGATCTGAGGCGCATGCCTGAAGGGTTAACCCATTTATCTTATGAGTCTGTGGCTGGGTGAGATGTCATGCCCAGGACCTGCTACGTGACGATTCATTGAGGCAGCACAATATGTAGTATAGTTCTCAATGGCCACGGGCCGTGGCGCAATTGGTTAAAGCGCCAGCTTATTAGCACCAGCTCCTATGTGGTGATCCAAAGGTCGTGGGTTCGATCCCCAGCCGTACCGAGATTGAATTCCTGATACAATTTCACACATAAGCTGAGGCCTGTGCCTAAAGGGTTAACCTGTTGTCCTTGTAAATCTGTGACCGGGTGGGTTGTCATGTCAAGAACCTGCGACATGACAATTCAGTGAAGCAGCACTATATCTGCTACAAGTAGGTCTCATCACAAATTGACTGAAATAATGTTGAAAACGATGTAAAACCCCAAATAAACAAATAAATATTGTACTGAACAACTATATGGTCATCACAGATATGTTGTACTTGTAGGAAAGAGTAAATAAATTGAACATAGTACAGCTCACAGTCCATATATCCACAAGGAATAAAAAAATGTTGAGCACAGAATTATTTCCTAACAAATGTATATATGTAAATATGTTTATATGTATATGTAAATATATCTATAAATATGTATTTACATACCATTTATATATCATCATTTTATGTATTTTAAGTTTCTGTCAATCAAAATGTGTTCTAATTTCTCAGTTTGTATTGTATTTTATTTTTAAATGTAATATTATTATGTTCTATCATTTTTAAATGATGTTTTTTGGATGATGTTTTACATTTCAAATTGACATTCTCACATAGACGACTGTTATTCTATATTAATCTGTGATTGCATTTCCTTAAATTAAGGAAACCTATTGTATTCAGGTGTGTTGACGTTGAGAGGAATATATGAGCAGCTAAAAGTATACAGAGTGTATGTGCATGAATGATTGATTAATAGCCGTCAAGTCATTCAAGCAAGTCGCCTGCCTATTGAATTTTACATAAGAACTGTAATTAATAGATTCAATCTACCGAATGATACCGTAGTCATGAAGACACCACATATGGCAGATGTTGTCCAACTGTGGGAAAACAAAATGAAATCAAGGAAGTAATTACAGGTCATTAAATGACTGGTTTCCTACATAGCCAGACAATGCATATAGAGTGATGTCATGATGTCTCATAGCTGTATGTTTAAATGGGGGAGATATAGCATTGTTGCCATTAACCAAAGTATGTGTGCTGTGTAACAATTTATCACAATAATGTAACCATACCATATTATATATGCTGTGTTACTGTGGAGAATAATGTTACCACACAGCAATATTTAGTTTGTTTTGTCATGACAAATATCGTAAGTAATATCTTTATGAAATAGAATATTGGAGAAGGTGTAGTTTTACACATTGTTAAAAGTGATTATAAACTTAACATAAAACACCCACATAGTTGTACTTTCTTTCTTTCACTCTCTCTCTCTCAACATTTACATGTACATCAGTGAATAGTTTACTTTTGAATAGTCAATACCCCCACTATGCATAATACAAAAACCCAGTGTGTGATTGTCAAAAAACACTCCTCCAGAAGCAAGCCAATGTCTACACATGTACGTTTCCTTCTATTAAGGCAAGAAGTCCTTTCAGACGACAATATTCTAGCTGAGAGCGTGAATATATATGTGTGGAATGAGTCTGTTTCCCGATCTTGACGAAAGCTCTTCATATTGATTGGCACTGTTAACACCTGCGCAGTGTGGAGATGGGGAAAGACGACGATTTATTGGGGAGAAGTAATAGATATAAGAGAGGAGGGCAATCTATATGCACCATTGCTCGGTGTACATTAATTATGTATCTATGATAGTAAATACACAGAAGATTACCTAAAGACACGACAAGTTGGATCTGCAACCCTCAGGCTGCCTATTTCAACTAATCCTTAGAGAAGTCCTGAAGATATTAATGTTTAAAAAGCAAACAATCAAATTCTTCCATCCACCACAAATATATGTTTTAATCAAGGGCGTTTACCAAGAAATGTAAAAACAATATATATGCAAAGACTACTACATTTGAGATTGAGCCTCCATTATTGTTTGGATTCGTTTCATATCGCAAATGAAAAAAATCTCAATATATATATTAGACAATGGGTACATTTTATGTCTAGCAGTAAGCGTTATATCTTTTCTTGTAATGAAAGAACATTGACTAGCATTAAATATTTCGAGACGAATAACAAAAAATTGATGTAGCAGTATAATGTTCATGTCCAACTGTAGATATCATTTTCAGTTCACATTACATCAATCACAGAACATTGATGTTTTGCTCGTGTTTTTAATATGAGTCAGACAAGTATGGTTTTATGTAAATTACGAAATGAGCACTTTGGATGAGGTCACGTGATAAAAAAAACCGGATGTGATTGGAAAACGCGGAGAGTTGGAAGGGTTAGTGATGCAATAAGCGGTGGTGGATATGCTGGGTCGGGGTGTATGACAAAATCAGCATGTAGATTGTGAGTAAAGTAGGGAGAATAGGCTGCACTTGGTCATCATTCAGCGATCCCGCCTCACCTTGCTACCCCGTCGCTGGGGTGCTATTCGTGCTCTGCGACCTAATCCTCACTTCCAGCCTTTCCCAAACTAATCCCGCAGGAACAAATGGGTGAAAATTGACCAAATGTGCCCTGCTGATTCTAGGCATAGTAATATACACTTTGCATGTTGTTGGCAGATATTTTACCAGGAGAGTTGGGCAGCCCAAATGATCACTTGCCGCCGTAACTCTCACAACTTCTCACTGACGAGGAGATATTACGAGAGTTAGAAGTGGCCATCTTTCATTTGCCAGAAAGCAAAGGGTTTTCTAGAAAAGAGCACCCTGTGAATATTGTCTCATTATTGGCAGCGAAATGCACATGATAACTTTATCAATAGGAAAGAGTATTATAAACTTGCCAGCCTCCAATGAAATGGTGGTATAGAGATTGAGCATCGCTGTATCTCCGTGTTGGTGACATGACCAGTCCCATAAAGTGGCAGAAAAACTGGCCAACATAACTCAACACTTTCCATACCTTTTATGGCAGAGGACCGTGGCATCGCCTTTCACAGAGTGAGTATTGATTCACACTCTGAGCAGTGCCAATTAGGTAATGCTACCGAGATTGCTTTGGGTGTCTGCTGCACAAATGCCCATCCCTCTGGACCCAAGACAAACAACATACTTAGGCCACCTTTGTTTTGAGGTGACCTTTTTGGTTGCCAAGCCTGTATGATTGCCTGTATGGAAAGGTAGTGTCATCTAAAGCTTTAAAGGACTAATCTTTAACTAATTCACCTCTTTAAATGACTAATCTCTGCTTGTCTGAAAAACTCAAAGTAAAACAAAAAAAATGTATGAGTAAACACAACATTCTTTGTTAATACACATATATTTAATGTTTATTTTTAATTCAAATGCCAAGATGTGCGAAGTGAATGCTGTTCTTGCTGCAGATACAAAGTGACTTTCGTGAATCCTATATTTATCTATGGTATTATGGTGAGCAATGTTTTCTATGGCTCCCATTTGAGTCAGCAAGTACTGCAGCAATGGATGGGGCCGTTAACGAGACCAGGCATGCTTGGATGTCTACAATGAATTTGTCTTCAGCAAGTGGCAAAGGTCTTGCAGATATTTTTTAGACTGACATTGTGACTTAGCCAGAGGAAATACCGGGTGCAATAATGTCTGCACGTCACCGCCAAGCGTCTCAAACACATTGTGGGCCCAAAGGGTCAATGCAGAGGAAAAGTTCATCGCTGACACTTCAAGTAACATTTTAGGGAAATAAGTCCACAAAGAAATCTAACATGACTTACAGTAGTCTCTGTTAGCTGTTATTCTACAACATGGTTTGGCTGTTTATAGCAATATTATTGGTCTGTGCCGGCAACAAAACCTATACTTGTCTCATCCTGGTGGAACAGACTAACTTGAGATTACCTGTGGGTCGCACATGGAGTCATTTTCGCATTGATGCCAAGATATTTTGACATGTCAGTGCAAATATCCATTTTTTCAGCAGTTACCACGGTGTCACTGGAGACTTCTGACCTGTGCTGTCCTTTGCTGCTGATGGGTGTTGATATGGGTATGCCAGAGATCTCAGAATATTCACTTTTGTCAGACGCTTTTTAGAAATTCCAAGTGTTAACCTCCATCTTGGACCCAGTGCGTCCCGTTGGGACGCTCGTAATCGATGGGATATAGTGAACCTGAGCCTTTGTATCAGGGAACCATCATAGCAACGCTTAAGTTAACTGCCATGTAAGATTGCATCGTGACCTTGACACAAAACTTCAAGGTCATCAAGGTCATATTGAGAATGAATCTTCTCATTTTATCGCCCATCAGTATGAGATGACGCTTTTCATTCAAAACATATTCGCCAGATGTGACACTATAGCCTCACTTTCAAATTGAACTTGCAAATGTGATTCTGTCTGGTCCCCTATCCGTCGCAACAAAGGGAAGTTTAACATCGTTCCCCAATACGATGTATAGATTGGCAAGATGATGTGTCACAATGAGCACAAAACCCTAGCTTCATGCCTCCAAGTGGGATATCAGCATTCTGGCTTGTAGTAATGACATGTTATGTCTGTAGATCTCTCCCCGTCCTTTATCAAGGCGACCTATAAAGCCATGTTTTCACCACAGATGACCTTTGCTGGGAGAAAACAAATCCCCGCTGAATTCAGCCTAAGCAATATAAAGATTGCAGCTGTGCTTTGTATTTCCATCAAGTGGCAACTTCATCTGCTCAATGTGTGACGTGGATTTATTGCTCTTCTCGAAATCAGTAGCAAAACTGCCAGAATGTGAGACAGTATGACGTTCGCTGTATCAGGTCCACACTCTGACAATTACAGTTAGATCTATTGAATATTGTGACCAGATCCCAACTGGAATCGATATATCATTAGATCCACTGGGCTATTAGAGTAATGGGTACTCACTTAACGTGAGAAGACATTCAGGTTCTCTAGGAAACTTAAAAGATTGTGAGATAAGCAGAATCGTTCACGTCTCAGCTAATGATAGTTCTACTTTTAGAAGCTGGTTGGTGAGAAGATAGGCATCACCCATAATGAATTCCCAAACATAACCATGAAAGAGGATAAAGAGATTCTTTCCCAAAATTGACAAGACAAAGTGGTGGAACACGAATACTCACTTAATATATTCATGCAAAACTTTAAAAAATAGTCTGAATTTGTCAATTGTAGGCATTTCAATATCATTAAACTTTAGAATGTCGTGTACTTAAAAAATCCTTTTGAAATTGTCTGCTATTGACGTTATTTACTTCTAGTGAATATGGAAAGCTCAGACACCGAAAATAGTTACATTATATTGACTTTCCACTTGCACCGTTTGGGAAAGTGATGCATAAATCAAGCTGTTGAATATAAGTTGTAGTATAGCTCATGAAGATTGGCAAGGTGAAACACTACATTTACCAACAAAGCACTGGCAGTATAAGATCACAAAGGCAATAAGCGTATCTCTTCTAATGCTATAAACTATTTCAAGCCTTTTGATATGTCAGCCAATTCAAAGAACTAAACGCCAATCATTTTGAGCGATGAGATACGATAATTCTTCACGCCGAAGTAACATGGAGAAGTCAGAAAAATATATGTTGATCAAGCGATAAAATTACACATAAAAGGCTATGGTTGATAACAAAGAAATCAATTTAGAACTTGTACTTTATTGATGATGTTAGATTTCATAGGGGGAATGATACAGCTGGCCATACACACTGTTTGCTTTGTGATTCCATGGCTTTTATCGCCAGGTAGATCGCTTTCCACCGTTACTGCTGGTGCCTTTAGTATCAATACTCTCAAATCAGCTTTCTGAATGTAACCTCCAATTACTGACTTATATTATCGCCTATGGCACAGTGAACTTGCGGTAAACTTGGCTTTAAAGATTCATTGAATTTCCTCTGTCCATGGAAACTATGTTGTAATTACACAATTATAGTCAAACTGGCAAGTGAGATGTCAGGGTTGTGAGGCAAGTACTTCGATCCGTCCATATACTGCAGTCGCCGCACCTAGGCATACATACAACTATTCATGTTTTGCCTTCGTGCATCTCTCTCCATATGCTTGAATGTTGTGATTTTATTCAGCTCATTGCTGGTTTATCATGTTGATCATGGTAACTTTACACAATTTACGATGGATTGAGATGAAGTTCGGTTTATCATATCAAATTTAATCTATTTAGACGGAGAGTAAAGAGTAGATTGTGTGTGTATGTGTGTATGTGTGTGTGTGTGTGTGTGTGTATGTGTGTGTGTGTGTGTGTGTGTGCGCAGCTGGAGCAGAGAGGAGACTCATTCAGCCCAGGTGAGGACATGGACAAGGAACATGCCTTCCCACCCCGGTCAACATCAAGCCATCATTATTGTCCATCCCTGTTACCCGTCCTACATATAATACTTGACCTGCTCAATGTCAGCCAGAAAAAGACCATGTTATCGCCCACTGGCCTCTTGTCTGGTTCCACGCTTATCAGACCAGGAACGTGTACATTGTCTACCGTGAGATACTGAAGCCAACAGTCAGAATCCCTGTATAAACGTGTCTTACTCTGTTTTGTGTCAATTAATTCAACATTTACAGTTTTCTGACAAGAGAAAATAGTTTATGTTACAGTGAATAGGGGAAATAAAAGAATAATAGAATTTTAAAATGATAAAAGAAGAAAAATGTCACATATTGCAAAGCAAAGGGTTATCAAGGTAAATTTGTCAAAGATGATATGATTTGGGCTGATATCGTATGAACATCATTCAAACTGAAAGACACATGAATAAGTCTGTTGTCAATACGCTGCGTTTTCTCATTAAAATTATCATTGTCTCAAAGGCTATCAAATGCGCTAACTGGCTCACAATCATAAAGGATTTGCTGAATATTCATTTGAATGACACCAGCAATATGTAATCAACTCCCATCCCCTGTCTCCCAAGTAATATCCTTGACCCTGTATACGGTGTGAGACTAATATGTGCAAGTACCTATAAGATTTAGGTAGTTTGGAAAAGCGCAGTCCAACCTGTCTCCAGTTTGATAGTGTAAACGGTCGGATTTCAAAGCGGCCGATCATGGTTCACATTGAATAATTAATCCTTTGGTACCAGTATTATTCATAAACAAGCTTAAGTAGTGTGACGTTTCTACAGGGAGGATGGGGCAGGTCATATTCCAGACAATGGAGGACAGCCACTGAGCAACTACAAGACACATCTGTGCCAGTAGTATGGACAAAAGATGGTGAGAACACCATGCAAATTCATTTCTATTTTGATAATTTTTAATCATAAATTGTACATTGTTATCTGATCATTGTAGATAGGTATAAATCTTATGGAAATGATTACATAAATATATATTATACATGTATATATATCCAGATAGAGAGGGAAATAGAGAGAAAGCGGCAGATTGAGAGATTCTTCTCTTCGGCCAAAAAATAAAGTTCTCATGCTTTTTAATCATTTGCGTAAAAAATCTAATGGTGTCTCGATTGAAATATAAGATGTGTCTGGCAGACATGTAAAGAACATACACTAATGTAGATAAGCTGAAAGTGGATATATATTACGTTTGTAAAATTGAGAATAATTTCTTTAAAATGAAAATAAAGAAATAACTTTACAAACATTATTTCTTGGTGATGTAATATAATAGTTAAGAATCAAGTATGATAGTTTACATGTGTTATAGGGATACATATAACTGAATATATATGATTCCTGACCGTATTGAGAAAAGTGATGATAGAAAGTGACTTTTGTATTAGAGAATAGCCTCATGACCAGATGACAAAGGCGATTTGTTCTGGCACATCTTCAAAACCAATTAATGAATATGCGTTTACCACATCAAATTTCAATGACAAATATCACCTGATTAAGAATAGCTCAAATGCAAGTGAGTGTAATTAAACCATCTCTGAAATGAAATAGATATTAGCTATACATCTTGATGAGGTACACTAGATACAATGTCATCCTTCAATGTCTGATTAATATATTAATCATTGAAAAAGAAATCCTGTTAAAAATGATATCACTAATAATTATGATAAAACTAAAAATGATTCCGATATTGTGACCTAATATGACGTTTTTTTTAATACATATCATGCCATTGTTTAAAGGAGGGATAGGATTCATCTATTGGAAACTTAGAGTCATACGAAGCTGGGGGGATTCCCAGCTTGAGGCTTCAGTTTACATGTATCCATCTTACAAAATGTAAGTTAAGTACGCACTCCGCGCATACAATAGCATCGCAAATTGATTAAAACACCGAAAAAAACATCTCAACATAGTTGCAAGGCTTTTTGCCTTCGGAAGTGGGTCTCTCGGTAACAATAGCGATGTTGGCATGTTTCAGAGTTCAGTGCCTCTTATGATCCAGTATCTTATTGTTTTCTTGATTTTTATGATTTTAAAGATACAATTGCTTATAGAAGAGTTACATTTCCCCCGTTTAAAAAGATTGACCAAAGTGTAATTCACATTGTCATTCGGTATATTGAAATATTAATTCAAAGCCACTTGAGGAACAAAACAAACGTTTTAACAGTATTAATCAATTTAGCTTTATTGTCAGCTTTATGTAGACACTTGGTTTTATTATACATGACCTTCTAGCAAAAGGCTATGTATAATAAACATTATAATTTATGTCCGATATATCTAATCGTGGCTCTGGCGTGGGAGAGAACATTAGTGTAAGCTCTGTAATGATATATTTGTCATCACCATTACTAAAGCGCTGCAATGGCATTAATATAGACATTCGCCGATTCTGAAACAGTACCTTTCAATGAAAATACTACATTGATGTATATTGATAAATATATTGTTATTAGTTAATTTGTGCCAAAATCTGCCATATTAATTAATAATCAACACAAGGTAGATATGCATAAGCACGATTCTCTCAAATATCTCAGAGTTATGTTTACTGCCTCAACTGGTTAATATATGATAATTTCTCTGGTGTATCTATCGATGTTAACTCACGAACATTGTCAACTAAATGAGTTTGGCCTATGATATGTGCACCAACAAGAAGCTCATTGTTTCATTCTTCTTGCAGCTTTGAGAGTTGTCTCTTTGTTTGGGTATGTGCGACCTGAAAGGATGATGTGACAAGTGTTCGCACAATGTGAAGCATACATTAAGGCTTTGACATCACTTTCCGATTTTCCCACACAAAGACATTTAACTATTGTCTTATGACATTCTCGATGCTCGTAGCTTGCACTTGTAGACCATCACGCCTCTCACTCTACTGTATTGTGACATTCACTGCACTCTCAGACCATCACGCCTCTCACTCTACTGTATTGTGACATTCACTGCACTCACAGACCGTCACACCTCTCACTCTACTGTATTGTGACATTCACTGCACTCTCAGACCGTCACGCCTCTCACTCTACTGTATCGTGACATTCACTGCACTCTCAGATGCTCGTAGCTTGCACTTGTAGACCATCACGCCTCTCACTCTACTGTATTGTGACATTCACTGCACTCTCAGACCATCACGCCTCTCACTCTACTGTATTGTGACATTCACTGCACTCACAGACCGTCACACCTCTCACTCTACTGTATTGTGACATTCACTGCACTCACAGACCGTCACACCTCTCACTCTACTGTATTGTGACATTCACTGCACTCTCAGACCGTCACACCTCTCACTCTACTGTATTGTGACATTCACTGCACTCTCAGACCGTCACGCCTCTCACTCTTCTGTATTGTGACATTCACTGCACTCTCAGACCATCACGCCTCTCACTCTACTGTATTGTGACATTCACTGCACTCTCAGACCATCACCTGACTCAGATCCCACACAAATTCCCATGTACTGTTCACGTTTATTCTGAAAGTGTATTCTGAAAATAAAGATATGTCTTATAGTTGAAATATGTTTTATAGTTGAAAGTGTTGAAAATAATGATATGTCTTATAGTTGGTTTAAACATATAGTTATTTACCTTCAGGTTATAACTAATCACCATGACATGAATTTCATGGCTAGTAGATGAAGGTTACATAAAGTTGACATAAATAAAAAATACATTGACTGTGAATATATAACACTATGAATATATAACACTAACAACTGGGGATAGAGTTAAGCAAGCAAGATAATGAGTAAAATGGATACAGATATTAATCAGCAGAATCTTTTTGTTTGGATGATAAATGAATATGTCACTAAAAATAATTCCATATTTTCATAAACAGTTAGGTTCGTATTTCCAAACAATAAATCAGGTAGTTTTACATGAGCTGGTAAATTAAACCTACAAAGTTGTGTAAACAACTCCTGCCTCATTTGTGTACACATAATACATTCTAGGAAGTAATGCTTGGCATCCTCAACACTCATGCCACACTTACATAAACCGTTATCAATACAACCTTTTTTGAACAAATCATTTTTGAGGTTATTAAACCCCATCCTTATTTGCAAAAAGGCTACTTGTGTTGAACGAGTTGTCTCATGATTAAATAATAAACGTTGATTCATGTGCATACGGTTATTCTTGAACGAAACCTTAGATTGACACCCTTTTAAGGTTAAAGGTACAAGACACAATTTAGGTAATCTGTTTCAAATAGCATGCTTACCATTCTGTAGCAAGCGGCAGATAGAGAGGTCATAAAGTGATAGGTGCATGTATTATAAATGGATGTATAGAGTATTCCCATAGACTGTAAATCTCAACAGCAATTTGGAATGCATTAGTAGGATTTATATCAAATAATCAATGACCCATCGAGTCCTAAAACCCTCCAAACCCAATTAGTGAAATCTGCAAAAGTACTAATAGAGTGTAATATGGTTGGTATGGGCTTTGATCTGAAATGATCGTGAGGATAGTTTGTGCATGGAAGAAGCCATACCTACCCCACACGGCATGAAGCATCATGATAAGTAAATAGCACCTGACAACTTTCACTTGCAATTATAAACCGCTTCTTTGATAATTTGCCTGGGCCAAATTAACTTGGGCATATGTCTGCTGCTCACAGAAAACACAACAACAACATTCAACATCATTTATACATATCACGAAATATGCCGCTTGCTAATGTGATTAGAGGCATTTGGCAATAGCGCCTATTTGCAAGGTTACATGGGGACTCTTTGCAAGTAAATGTAAAAAGTTATAGATTATGACTGAGAGGGAAAAAAGAGAAAAATAGAATATTGCAATTATCAATTTTTTTAAGTCCCAGACGTATTTATCATTAAGAGCTATTTATGAAAATGAGAAAACAGCGAAGAAACATTGACGGTTCTGGAATAATGAATAGAGTTCTATGTCCACGGACCGCTCAAAATTACACAGAACAAACAGTGTTCATGAGCCTAGAACACACAATGTAAATGTCAGGATGGAGGAAAGCCCCACCTCAAGGTAATGATCCCCAGGGAAAGAGTGGCGTGAAAAGATAACAAAGCAACTGTGAATGTTCTAACATTTTATGTTGTTTTATTTGCTGTAAAGAGAAGAGTTAACGTCGTAATGTCTGATGCAGAAATGGCAGTGAGAGGTAAATATGCATTTATGGGCTAAGGACCCGAGGATTTTGTAAGCGTTTATTGCAATGTGCAAAAAGTGATTGGGGAGATATGTGTTTTCTTCATGCATCAGAGTACAAATTGCTTTGAAAGCATATTACTCACCAGTGGATTAATAGAAAGATAGACGCGCTATACATGTATACAGTGGATGATTATAACAATAACAAGACTTGAAGCTTTGTAAAGCTTCATTCACAGCAGAAAACAGTCCAAATAATATTGAAGATCAAATGAATTTTTAAACATCCTTGGAGATATAGCAATTAGTAGGACATGTCTGTACATCAGTTATCACAAAAGAGGGTGTAACACAATGTGGGGACTGTCATAGCTTGTAGTGTATATCTTAACATACCTGCCACAAACAATCACTAAAATGATATCAGGTCAATGTCTAAATAGCCCAAAAAAACACTTCATTTCTCTTGATTGGAAACACTGACCACACCTTGGTAACTGTAAATGGGTATAATACTTGGCCGTAATGAATTGTGGCCTGTGTGTGTTGATACATTATTAACCCTTGTGGTTTGTGTCTGGAATGGCAATCAACAATCATGGCTCAAAACTAGAGCAGTGGCATTAAGAACAAGAAGGCACCCATGTTATCCATGTATTGGGCCATGAAGAGAGTGAGTTGTAATGCTCCTAATTTGCCATACCTTTACTACATGAATACCTTGAACATTGCTTTTGCCACTATCCTCCAGTATAAACCAGCTATTGCATGATACAAACCATTATGACCTTCTCATAAAATGCTTGATTAAACAATAAATCTTTGGACATTTATTCTTTAATGAAGATTTATTTGATGTAATTAAGGAGGTTTGTGATGTAAATGACAACCCCTGTAATGTAATCTCGCTGCTCCTGCTATTATCGCTCGCTCACCTCCATAGTCATGCGGTGTAACCCAGCCTGGAACTACACTGGGACTGGGTGCCACCTTAACATGATTGAATTCACCAAGATTGTCTTGAATTTCCTAACAGTTATCCAGTGCCATTAACCCATGCCCCTCTCTGATCAACTACCAATCTCTTAAGCCTTGATGTGAAAGTCTTGAAATGTGTTTTCCTCTTTTGTTAAATATGCACCTGTGACTTGATTACAAATTTCAAATGTTAAACGCTCACCTGGGTTCTATTAACATTCATTTAAAACACTCCTGTTGTCATCTAAATATCTCTTTCAGTTTATTTGCAGCAAAGGGAGTCAAATCTATGCTCAAACCACTCAACCCATTTCACAAAAATTGCATCATACATGTATATATGTTTATGTCGCAATATAATCCCAAAGATGATTCTGAAAGAAAAAGAAAACATATAAGTAATGATAAGACAGTGCAACAATGCCATATAATGCAGACTGTCTGGATTAGACGTAGCTAGCTTAAATAAGTGGAAATAATGCGTCATTGTTTAATTTGGAAAGTCAATCTACACTGCGTCACTTTAACAGCAACAATGATGTTCTAAACCTAGATATAATCTCTGATAAATTATCAGCAATGGCATGTAAGATGACGCCATATTGTTTAAGTGGGTCAGTCTCCTCTGAATTTGCAACATAACCAAGCTACAGAGTTACTTATCTTAAGCTAAAAAACAGCCACTTAATACTCCCAGGCGGTCATTACTGCACAAAGGGCGGTACTAGTACAGTACATCCTGCATTAGTTTTTGTGTTATATCCACTACATTTTTAAAACGTCTTTCATAATGACTCTAAAGATCAATTTCAACAATTTATCACATTTATAAAAGTCACATATCACATGCAGCGTGTATATTGTCTGGCCCCATGACATACAATGCCTGTTTAAATAAATCATTCATTTTCTTGTCTTACACCGATCTGTTTCCTTATTATACCCTTTTTTCTTTCCGGCTTGTCTGACTATTATATGCGGAATATGATGGATTACTACCACAAATTACCTTAATGCTTGCCCAACATCTTCCAGGGGTAACACTAAAGTAATACTAAGATTCCTAAATAACACCCAAGAAAAGAAAACCACTAACATACCAACATGCAAATTAAAAAGACAAAACTAAATGGATGTAAAATGTAACCCCTGAAGAATTGCCACTATTTCATAAGATACTTAGGTAGTGTGTTTTGTTTGTTTAGCAGTTAGGCAAATCTCAGCTAAGACAATTTATATTTCCATATAGTTACTTTTGCATAATTACCTAAAATAGCTTACAGACACATCTGTCGCACAGCATTAATTCAAACCCACATAGTAAACAGCCAGCAGTCGATATAAAAGGTTGCTTCGTTCTTCTGCAGTGGTGGTTTTATACTCATTTCACATTGATGGTTGTTTAATGTGATTAAATAGACCTTTTCTTTAATCATCATATGGTCTCCGGCCTTTAGTAAAGTATATATGACAATAATCGTTAGTAGATGTCTTTTTACTAATTATACATTATTACAACACAAAGCAAATAATTAGATATTAAACTGCTAGTGATATAACAAGCTCTACTGATCCACACAGGTATATGTAAGATACACTACTATATACCCACGCAGGTTACACATATCAAGCTACACACCCACAGGTTACATATATCAAGCTACACACCACAGGTTACACATATCAAGCTACACACCCACAGGTTACATATATCAAGCTACACACCTATAGGTTACACATATCAAGCTACACACCCACAGGTTACACATATCAAGCTACACACCCACAGGTTACACATATCAAGCTACACACCTACATATTACACATATCAAAGTACACACCCACAGGTTACACATATCAAGCTACACACCTACATATTACACATATCAAGCTACACACCCACATATTACACATATCAAGCTACAAACCTACAGGTTACACATATCAAAGTACACACCACAGGTTACACATATCAAGCTACACACCCACATATTACACATATCAAAGTACACACCCACAGGTTACATATATCAAGCTACACACCTACATATTACACATATCAAGCTACACGCCCACATATTACACATATCAAGCTACAAACCTACAGGTTACACATATCAAAGTACACACCACAGGTTACACATATCAAGCTACACACCCACAGGTTACACATATCAAAATACATACCCACATATTACACATATCAAGCTACACACCCACATATAACACATATCAAGCTACAAACCTACAGGTTACACATATCAAAGTACACACCACAGGTTACACATATCAAGCTACACACCCACATATTACACATATCAAACTACACACCCACATGTTACACATATCAAAATACATACCCACATATTACACATATCAAGCTACACACCCACATATTACACATATCAAACTACACACCCACAGGTTACACATATCAAAATGCATACCCACAGGTTACACATATCAAAGTACACACCACAGGTTACACATATCAAGCTACACACCCACATATTACACATATCAAACTACACACCCACATTTTACACATATCAAAATACATACCCACATATTACACATATCAAGCTACACACCCACATATTACACATATCAAACTACACACCCACAGGTTACACATATCAAAATACATACCCACATATTACACATATCAAGCTACACACCTACATATTACACATATCAAACTACACACCTACATATTACACATATCAAACTACACACCCACATGTAACACATATCAAACTACACACCCATATATTACACATATCAAGCTACATACCTACAGGTTACATATATCAAAGTACACGCCCACATATTACACATATCAAAGTACACACCCACATATTACACATATCAAGCTACACACCCATATATTACACATATCAAGCTACATACCTACAGGTTACATATATCAAGCTACACACCCACATATTACACATATCAAAGTACACACCCACAGGTTACACATATCAAGCTACGCACCAACAGGTTACATATATCAAGCTACACACCTACAGGTTACATATATCAAGCTACGCACCTACATATTACACATATCAAAGTACACACCCACAGGTTACACATATCAAAGTACACACCCACAGGTTACACATATCAAGCTACGCACCAACAGGTTACATATATCAAGCTACAGACCTACAGGTTACATATATCAAGCTACGCACCCACAGGTTACACATATCAAAGTACACACCCACAGGTTACACATATCAAACTACACACCCACAGGTTACACATATCAAGCTACGTACCAACAGGTTACATATATCAAGCTACACACCTACAGGTTACATATATCAAGCTACACACCCACATATTACACATATCAAAGTACACACCCACAGGTTACACATATCAAAGTACACACCCACAGGTTACACATATCAAGCTACGCACCAACAGGTTACATATATCAAGCTACACACCTACAGGTTACATATATCAAGCTACGCACCCACATATTACACATATCAAAGTACACACCCACAGGTTACACATATCAAAGTACACACCCACATGTTACACATATCAAACTACACACCCATATATTACACATATCAAGCTACACACCCACAGGTTACACATATCAAAGTACACACCCACAGGTTACACATATCAAAGTACACACCCACATATTACACACATCAAGCTACACACCCACATGTTACACATATCAAACTACACACCCACATATTACACATATCAAAGTACACACCCACATGTTACACATATCAAGCTACACACCCACAGGTTACACATATCAAAGTACACACCCACATATTACACATATCAAGAAACACACCCACATATTACACATATCAAGCTACACACCCACATATTACACATATCAAGAAACACACCCACATATTACACATATCAAGCTACACACCCACATATTACACATATCAAGCTACACACCCACATATTACACATATCAAGCTACACACCCACAGGTTACACATATCAAGCTACACACCCACATATTACACATATCAAGAAACACACCCACATATTACACATATCAAGCTACACACCCACAGGTTGCACATATCAACGTGCACACCCACATGTTACATATATTTGGTTACATTTCAACATATACGCATACTCATTTTCTTAGATTTGGCAGAATAAACTTCCCACCCATTAAACACACATTAAGCTACAATCCCTTCAAAGGTCTATACATCGTAATTCATTGAAATCTCACGTGGCAAGCTACATACTGACACAGTAGCACATAATCAACTGCCATATCCTTGCACTGACCCTTGTAGCCCATGCCGATAGGTGGGTAATGTTGCCCTATTTAGTTTATAAATATACACGAATAAATACCCAATTTTACATTAAAGCTTTCTTGCAATGGATTTTACTGCCATCATTTCACGTAATTGCAATATTGTAAGACTTAAAATAGAAACTTTGTATTAGTTTGAAAGTGTGTAGTTCAAGGGAAGTTTTGATTAGCGCTTTAGTACGATGCATTTTGCCCAATTCTGATCTATCACAATTTCTCTCTAAGATTGTTCATATTTCTATCTTTGGAATGTAATATATCTAATAATATAGGTAATATAAGAACTACACATTCAACATACATTCACAAATTAAGTACCTGAATCAAAGTTAACCTACTGACAAAAAATGCAATTTTAATCATAAAGCCTGGTTACAAGAGTAGAGTGTGGGACGGTCTGGATATCCATAGCAAGGATAAGGATCCACCATGCATCTAGCATAGGAACTGAGAGTGGGGATTGCTGTAATCTTAGCTGGGTGTTTACCACTTCAAGCAGCAGGCTTGCAGATAACCGAATGGGATATAGGCGGAACCATTGGAGAATTAGTTCCGCTCCCTTGTCTGCATCCCTTGTTGGAAAGTTTTTTTTCTTCCCCCTAATTAGGTCATGTTAAAATCGATGAGATTTCAAATATTCATATGTTTTAAAGTATGTCATATGAGGTGTCTTTATTGTCCAATTAAGTATTTTAATTGGTGAAAGATGACTTTGGTATAATAAGGCATATACAAGCAAGAATTTTGGTTGTTTTGTATGGGTGCTCTGATAAGTTAGATATTCAACACAATGGATTTTTTCAACATTGCATGCTTCAGTTGCATGACAAATTCTTATTCTACATTATGAGTAGCAGTCTGTGCCTTGCACGTCCCCGTGAGACATTTGTCTCCATTGGTTTAGACCAGAGATTGTATGGAGGATGTAGTCTGGTCGAGATGCCCAACAGAAGAGATTAGTGAAATTGGAATTATCGCGTTTACTTTATGTAGCGTAAATCTCACAATGGAGAGACTGACAGGACACTGGGGGAAAACAAAAGTCTTTAACTTATAAGGTGTCTCGCTTTTGTATCTCTTGGCATTAAGAGGAATCTACCCGATGAAGATTTATTATCAGACATCATCCAAAACAAACTTTGTATTCACATTAATTGTGTTAATTGGTGTGGAGACTTTCAAGGCATTCCCCTTCACTGATATATTGTATTCTATTCATAAGGTGACTACAAGGAGTCTGCAATGTATGTCACTCTGCATATACATTACCTATGTAGACTCGACCTTTTACTTTTCCATAATACCATTTCTTCAGTAATGACATGAGAGGCCTTCTAAATGCTTCGCTTATTTGTGTCTTACATGTTACAGATGCGATTTACATAGTCTTTTACAGACAGGTTTGTAAGAACAGACTTTGAGGGTATTCTGTGCTACTTAGATCGCTATGACTTTCAAAGATAGAGTAATTGAGTGAAATGTGCTTGAGCGCATGTCAAGAAGAAGGTTTGCATTAAATGTTCAAACTTAGCTGTCAACACGTTTAATGACAATGTATATTCAAATATATATGGAATTACTAAAGTACGCCTGAATTAATCATACAGATCATACCAAACTAAAGCAAATTGAACTCAAAATAAATATATCATCATTATGATGCAGGTAAAATATACATTAATTTAATAAATAATCTCTTTATTGGTGCAATAGAGAATAATTCAACAAAAATATCTTTATACTGGTACAATAGGGAGTAAATCAATAATAACATATTTATACTGGTACAAAAGAAATTAAATCAATTCTGAGATCTAGGCATTGGTAGTTGCACATGGTAAATGGTAAATGTAGATATCACTGTGTTGTTTATAAAGAATAAAACAATATTGGCATACATCTCTTCTGTGTAAACGCTGGAGGGATAATGACATCACTGGATTGTTCTGAATGATAGTGGATAATTAATGAGATAATATTGATATCATTGTATTGTCCACAACATAGCTCTAGTCATGAGACATGGGCTAGCAAATCAGGACACTGGGTGCAGATTGTGAGTTCACATAATGGAGACACTGCCTATCTACTGTCACATTAACGCAGTGGTAGTCTGCTCCAGGTAATGACGATAATGTCTCAGCAAAGTTTGGTTAAAATAATGATTTAAATACAGTACCGCGGCAAACCATTCGTTCCGCAAAGAAGGCTACCTTTTATTTTAAGTCAGAGCAATTTCACCCATGTTGTACATCAGCGCTTTCAGATATTTTGCTAGTGCAGCTAGGCTTTTTTCCTTTAATGTATTTTTGTCACGACATTTTACAAAACCCGATTGGAGCTCGGGCAAAGAACACATACAGAGATGTCCATAAAATGTTTTGTTTCATGCTGTGTGAAAGTTGTATTCTTTGGGCACCTGCTGTTAAACATTTGTGAAAAGATATGTATCGGATTTTCTAGTGAAAGTCGTAGATGCAAACATGCTACACAAAGTCATAAAATGAATACTCCCAGGAAACCAAAAAATAATAATATCATAATAAAATCGCTTCTGGAATGTCAAAGACGAAGCACTCTTACTTGCCCATATTATAATGTATCTTTAATTTTACAATTCGAAGGTGAGTTACATAAAACATAAGATTAAACCTCTTTGAGAAGATCAAAACCAAATAATATAGATTTTTAAAAGCGATATGAAAAACGTCATGCTAAAAGCCCCAGTGAGTTTTGCCATCGATTTTGGAAGTGTTTTTCTCCAGACGTAGCGCCTTTTCTCCACACGCGCCAAGAGACACCTCGCTGTTTCCGGTTAAATGCAAATGATCCATTTTATTGTTAGCATGGGGGTGACACTTGAACTGAGATATAGATGTAAAAGTTTATCGATGATCTGAAACAGTAGGTAAAAATTGTAAGCCATGGAAGTTGGGTACAGAGCCGTAAGGCAAGTTTGTGTTGAACGTTTAAGAGAAGATATTGGTAAAAACAGACAGTGAGAATGAGTGTGTGTGAAAACACGACCCTCGTTCCAACCTGACACGGTGACATACCACTAATATTGATCACACCCTGTAGAAACCTTAGCTACTTTGACAAAAGGACCTACTTTCACTGGCTGGTGCCAATCTGACCTACTTCTTTTGAAATTGATCTCCAACTGGCGTTGATTGTCAACTGTGCCAACCTGACCTAATTTATCTGATGTTGATCATCAACTGCACATATGCCAACCTGTTCTACTTAAACTGGCGTTGATCGTCAACTGTACCAACCTGACCTACTTTAACTGGCGTTAATCGTCATATATATGCATATAAACAGCTCTGTAGGTTTGCTTTAGACCACTGCATGCTCATGTGTTAAGGTGCAATAAGGAACTACAGAGATAACAAGAACCATTTCACATGATTAAAATGATAAAATATTCATGCTTGGTGTCAAATATTAAACAAAGTAAATAAACAGAAGAGGGCGGAGATCACTTGTGACATGAATGACCTTCATCTGGGCAATAGAGGCTTTATAAAAACAATATTGGTCTTACGTGAAAGGTTGAGAATTGTAAATGGATAATGAAAAAAAATGTTTTTCATTTCGAATGATGAATACCTTCTAATGCAATTTTCGTTATTATGATTCATGACATTTTAATCATATGCTGAAAATATTATCTATACATAATCTGCAATTTGTTTGGATGATTTTAAAGCTATGGTATACAATGAATATGTTTTGATAACATCACCGTCTTTGATTATGAACATGAACAAGAAAATTAATTACAGATTACATCAGTAAAGGCTGTTCTCAATGTTGATGTTCCTTGTATAGCGCATACAATTTCCCTTTTAAAACTGACCTTAATTTAGTGGTTGACACAAATCGTTACCAGCTGAAATATTAAAGAAACATTTTCCCTCTGACCGAGTTTGTGTATGGTCTGAATGGTCCTCAGATGCAATGGAACATCATACATCATTCTTGTATTAAGCATAGAGAGATAAGGATAAAATCATGAAGCCTCCTTTCTAGCCAGCTGGAGGGAAACCCAGTTTTAGTACTGCACAACGGATGCCAAGACGTGTGGAAAGCAGTTCTTTGCTGTGGAATTAAATCACGACTTGGCTCTCTCAAGTATTTCCAGACATGCACTATTGTTTGCAACAAGATCTGTTTTCTTAAAACACATATGAAAGTTTATTTAAACCAATCAAATTAAATGTAAAGTGAATATAATCACATATCATATAGACAAATTTAATAATGATTAACGTTTTTTGTCTTATGATTTTAGAAGAAAAAAAAAGTTTTATGTGAACATGAAATTATCATTGAATTTTGTTTCATTGCATTCCCGTCTATATTCATTTTGTTTGTCTTAACAAGGCAAAATACATGAGCTAATTAAACTAAAGGCAGACAATTGGACGCCATGTAATTCCGTCCCATTTTTTTGATTGGCACGTGACTATTGTTGTCATTTTCACCATCCCAATCTGTCATTTAACTGTCATTTAATTGTCTAATGTATACACTGCCTTTCATATCTATTACAGCAATCTGTATAATTTCTGTAAAATAACCCATCCTTGCCCTTGTCCCTATGCAACATACCCTACCTGCTTATCCTTTATTTTTCTCTCTATTATGAAATTATAATAAGGTTTTATACTTGGTTATTATTTCATCGGCACGAAGTAAGATACCTTGGCATAAATATATTTGTTTATTACATTTTATAAAGCTAACAGGTAATACTATATGACCGTTTTCATCTTTAATATTTACTGCAAGAGGTATTTTACATGGAAATATCAATATTATGTTATGCGAAATACGTGTATTTTGTTGTCCTCTTTTCTTTGGATATCCATGTATCTTTTTTACCTTATTACTTGAGATATTTTTGTGGATTTCTGTACACTGTGCTGGTGTATACATGACACTCATCCCTTTTTGTCTTGAGGAAGTATGGGGCATTCACCCCCTGCTTTGTTGTATATATCGTGTTGTTGTGGAAGAAATTTGAAACCCTTATTATATTGATTTATTTGTGAAATAATTATTGGCAATCTTCAGCGTTTATGGCCAGAAAATATGAACCATTTAGATGGTTGAATTGTTGGGATTTGCTGATGAGGGGACAGGGAAAGCAATGTAGTGTATATAACACGGGGATGTTATTGTTTGCAGTTTGCATATGTTGAATAGATGATGAGCTGCTCTCTTTGGTTGGAAGCACACTGATTCATTCAGACACTAGCGCTGAGAGCCTCATCAGTTAATCCATATCCATACCCTACTCTGCCAAATGAATCACATTGCCCCAACCTTGCTAAACATATAGATATCGTTATTATAATTAAAGGTCTGGATGTTTAAAAACATTTATAAGTACCTATATAGGAGTATAAATGTATGCGCAATCCTGTACCGAATCACATAACCTATCAGGTTGCAGTCTTGTTCAATCTTATGAAGTTACCAGTTCAACATGAGAACATCGAGATCTTCTTGAATATCTCACTTAAGTTTTAGTTAAGGAACAGTGAAGGAAGAATACATGAATATATATATCGTTTAGAGGAGAATTTTGCCATTGTATGTTTTGTTGTAATTGGACTCTCAAGAATTAATTAGTGTATTGACCTCAGGTCAACCATAACATTGCCTAAAACATCTTTGATTGGTGACATGTTCCTTACACTTGTCTCTAAATAATTACAAGATTGAAAACAACTTTAATTTGCATATGACTCAGCATCCACTTTAAGCCATATTGCAAATGCATCTACATATCTGTGTTCCAAGTATTATTTCAATATTGTCTGCATGAGAAGGGACAATGAAGATTGTTGATATTACATAGAGGATAATTAAATGACCCTATCTTATGCAAAAGTGGGAGTTACTTATATGCCGATTAAACATTTATAGTGGAAGGAGCATTAGTCACATTGCTTTCGACTGACAAAACCTTTACAATTTCTTTGTTAGGATATGTGCAATAAATAAAAGGTGTCACAATATGATAAAAGACAATGCATTGTTGACATGGTCTCATTAGCAGTTCCTAAATAGCATCCTGTTGCTAAAAGGTTACCCCAAAACAAAATATATCCCAGTGTCACATACTCATAATAATGTTTTAAAAACGCATCACATTCAAAGTTAAGATGTCAATCAGTGGTAAAATATGTCAGTGATATGTTGGTTCCATCGTGGTGATGTGCAGCTTGAAAGGTCCTATACTGCCATTTATCCTCACAGATTTGTGAAGAATTTCCGTCTAAGAGGGATAACCATTTGGCAGTTCTTCTATAAGAAAGATTTCTTCCTTTATCTCACATAACACATCCCATTCTCTCATATCCCTCTTGAATAATCCGTTTCGGTTCCTCTATTGATTTAAAATAGGCCCTTGTGCGCATGTGTGAGATCCTTGGGGATTTTAGAACAAATAAACACGGGGCTCTATGTGCTAACAAAGTGGCTAAAAAGGTGCATGTCCACTGCTACCTCATCCATCTCACCTGAGACACACGAGCAAGGTCATATGGAGGTCATATATGGGTCATGTCAGGTCTTTTTTACAGACAATGACATCAGAAGGCTGTCAAAATGTAGCAAATACGAATGACAAGAAAAATGTTCAACACAACTTGTTGTACATTAGGATGTTTGCTTTTAGTATGTGTACATCCATTGCATTCATACATAATAGATTACAAGATATACTGTGGACTTATATATCTTCTGTAAAACTTGCAACTTGAACATTAGTTGTACTGCTGCGTCTGTTACAATCACATAAAACAAACCACCGTCCTTTGAAGATTAAATTGGTTTGAAATTGTCTCATTGACAAGTAGATTGTGAAGAATATTTCTTACACATATATGTTACATTTCATGTCCTATTGTCTCAATATTGTTGCAACGAAGTGGTCTACTGGTATCAAGTGTATTGAATATGTTGCCTTTGTTGACTTGTATGCCAGTATTTCTTGTAATATAAGGACGAGGAAGGCATAATGTGTGCCACTGGTTTTGGGTCTGTTCTCAGATTTCAATGCGAACACTTGTTTGATTTCTAACCATCTAGTCTTCCAAGATCAGGTGGTTTGAACTCAAACAAGCACAATATTTTATAAGGACAGGTTTAAAATATTGTTATTGTTCTGTTAAAATAATTGTGCTAAGGTCTTAAGAAGGAAACATGATAACGTGATTGTGTATCAAACCAGTCAGGGCATAAGTCACTGATATATACTGCTCAAAATGGGAAAGATGAATTTACATGAATATTAAGTCACCTAGCGATGATAACAGAAGTAATAAAGTCTGTTAAGTTTGTGGACAATTGTGTGTAGTGCACCTTAGAGCAGACATTTGGATCGATCGATGCCTTAAGTAAAGAAAAGAAGACAAAGGCGGCATTGAGCAGGAAGCTATTCCCTCTAGATGCGCAATGATTGGGGCTTTATTAGCCAGGATAGTATGAGAAAGTGTGGACAGTGCCTATATCCCTGCTCAGCCCCTCTTTGCACCACACTGTCTTATTGTGTTTTACGCCTCATCTCTGACTCACTACCAAGACCAAAAATGATACTTTGGCTGTCATTGACATACCATAGTGCAACATTTTATGATTGTTAATAAGGTAAAAAAATGACATAAAATTCACAATTCAGGATAATTGATTATCCATGAATAGAATTATTCAATATATTCAAATATATTATCAGTTGAATTTGATAGAGAAGGACATTGGTCAAAATGTTTGACAAAGATGCAAGGATAGATAGGCAAGTGATGACAAAGAGGTCTGAGCTTCTTGATTCCGCAGGAACGGTGCTAAAGAAGTGACGGGTGTAAAAATAGAGTAGGGAAGAGATTCTTCCTGTTGCCAATGTAATTGGGTTTGGGGTCATATCCCAGGGGACACATCTCATGGGCCAGGTTAGTTCAATTTTGGGCCACCTCACAATGTAAATGAGGAAGTCCAATTGGGAACATAGCTGAACTGCGGCACCACTCCACTTCTATGTCCGGGTCAGCACATCAGCATGCAGTCTGCAAACTACAATATGTAATATAGTTTCATCATTACCGTTGGCAAGAAAGCATCCCACAAGAAGGGGTTCTTTTCTGGCAATCTTGGAGGGCCGATCTGCATGTGCTCCTCACCTATTACAACTATCCGGCTTTATGAAAAAAGAACGCCTCATCGTTTTTGTCTTCTGGCTGTAATTTTTTTTTATATAAGCACCTCTCACGATTGTTAGCTACGGCATCAAGGAGTACAGGGGAGTTTTGTTTAGACAAAAAATCTGCATACTCCGCGCAGCAAAATATGACAGTTCAGAGTTAAACAGTGTTGATCACTGCATATGGGGAGTGGACAATCAGACGGGATAGATCGTCTTGTACTTTGCCACCGATTTGTGAACTAACTGCTGCTGATGACCTCTGAAATGTGCTACAAACTAACACTTTGCACAAGTAACTTCGTTTTATGTGCGTAGGGACTTCCGGTGATTGCTTTTCTTCGGCATAGGTGCGCTGTGTGGAGACGCGCTGAGTTCAGCCGTTCCTGATTTGCGTCACATTAGTATGCATCACCGACCTCCATGTTTTCTCAGGGACAGGAACATCATGATAACTGATGAACACTCTTACAGCGATGAGACTTCCAACAACCAACCAATCACACACACTTAAGTACACCGGATAAATTTTTAAGAATGGCATGAGCAATACAGTTAGCCTTTCTGGGTGTTGCAATATTCATAGACTACGCTTGAGATTCCCGCCATTTCTAAAAGTCGTCTGCCACTGGAAAGCCGTGAATCAAGTCGCCCAACAAAGCTCTAAATTGCCATCATTACAAGTTCAAGAGGAAAATAGTACAGTTGATTGATGATACTCTAGCTAGCGGCATTCAACATGCATCTGTTTGAGCTTCCTAGGTAGAGGGAAGCTGGTCATGCGGAGAACGATTAAACATTCAGTTTCATGGGGAGCCTCCAGTCAGGAAACATTATGGTGCCACAGTGGAATACATGCTTACGGGTGGAAACCATTTTCAACCATGCCATCGACACTCTCCCATATCAGGAACTTTTCATGCTCTTATTTTTGCAAATTTACAAAACAACACTTGACCTTGACTGGGCCAGTTTTGTCTAGTAATGAATAATGACCGAATTATCTTGCTCTTTTTTTGTAGTTTATCTACTCAAACCAGAGTCTAAATGATATAGATGGGTCAAAATAAGGTAGAGAGAAAATTTATGCCTTGGGAATGATTTGTTGTCATCTGCATAAAGGTGTTCACTATATTTAACTATAAGCTCTCCACATAGAAAAGAAGATAAATGACAGCGTATTGTAAACAGATACAAACTGAGCAATGGGCGTTGGGACCTATATCTTTTCATCGATATGGTGGCCAATCTAATATGATAGATTCATTTATGTTGCTGATTTGATAGAATATAACTCATGTGTAGACAGCAATTTACATATTACAGTACATAAGGCAATTTGCATTCACTTGGAAACCGGCTTTCACGTGCCATACTGGCCCATACAAAGCGTTGCGTTTTACCACTTTGGCCATGAAAAATAGTGTCAGATCACCACATAATATTTCAGGAATATGATCCCAGAGAGCAAAATTCTTATCATCATTGAATTTATGTTGTAAAAATGAATTAGTAAAATCTAAAATATGAAAGTATTGATTTTTGTGCCATTACTAAATATGTGCTCAATTCGCGAAATCGAAGTCAACATTTTAAAGACTCTACTAATGAAGCCGCCTTTGTTCAGGTCTATTTCTCTTGCTAATTAATAAGGAACCTAAGACATAACATGCATCAAGAAAAGTCACTTTTGTCAATCATTATCAACTTAATTCTTGAAAAAGATTAATTTTCATAAGATTCTTTGGCTCACTCATCACAATTGAATTAATTAAAGTTGTGCAATTGGTTTGTTAATTGCGAGGATGTCATCTCGGCTTGTCTCGCTGGCGCCGAGATCACGCAATTGATGTTGACATTGCTAGATTAACGTTTATTATTGCTGAAATAAACATGAAATTAAAAAAAACTCATTAAAAGTTTAGTCATAATGACATGATAAAAGGTGCACAAGACCTGAATCTAAGGAATGTGTAATGTTATTTGCACTTTTGCCATCATTTCTCAAAAGCATTGTCATGTGTATTTTTATCTTTTTTTATCAACTGTCTTTATTTCACTTATCTTGTTTTCCAGTAGATGTCATGCATTCATATCAATGTGTTTATAAGGTTTATTAACCGGTATTTTGTGTTTATGGATGTTTATATATGTTTATAGAAGTTGTAATTATATCCAAATCAGCTGTCATATAAAGTTACCAAGTGTTCCTACATATACAGTTATATCAGATTTCAAGGGGTTTAACAGATGGCATTAAGTGTTATAAAGTATAATTGAATAATTAGTTGTGAACGCACTAAATTAGATATTTGGCCATATGCCCCATGGCTTTAAGATAAGTATAAGGTGTGATTTACATTAACTCGCATAATATATTCATATGTTATACACACTCAAATGGCATCAACAAATAACAATTATAAACCAAACACTTTTTCAATCCTTATTGTGTGATGTAACCTCGTTTCTGGGATGATTAAATCATTTTTATCAAATATCTTAATTTATTATTTTTTATTTAATTTAAGTTTGTATTTTTTCTCCATACTGAGCATACATGCGTGTTAACATTGCGGTAGATTTGTGAGGGATGACAGGCAGGTCTGAATAAATCATTTCTGAGACGGATAGGTGAGAAATTGATTATATATTGATATAGTCCCTGAGAGACAGCTTTCGAGTTGAGAAATATCAACATCAGGACGTTGTTATGGATAAGGAGGAGATGGGAGATGGGAGTGAAGGTACATAATGAGAAGGTACATAATGGGAGAAGGGAGTGAAGGTACATAATGGGAGAAGGGAGTGAAGGTACATAATGGGAGAAGAGAGTGAAGGTACATAATGGGACAAGAGGGTGAAGGTACATAATGAGAGAAGGGAGTGAAGGTCCCTAATGGGAGAAGGGAGTGAAGGTACATAATGGGAGAAGGGAGTGAAGGTACATAATGGGAGAAGAGAGTGAAGGTACATAATGGGACAAGAGTGTGAAGGTACATAATGAAACAAGGGGGTGAAGGTACATAATGGGACAAGGGGGTGAAGGTACATAATGGGACAAGGGACTGAAGGTACATAATGGGACAAGGGGGTGAAGGTACATAATGGGACAAGGGGGAGAAGGTACATAATGGGACAAGAGGGTGAAGGTACATAATGGGAGAAGGGAGTGAAGGTCCCTAATGGGACAAGGGAGTGAAGGTACATAATGGGAGAAGGGAGTGAAGGTACATAGTGGGAGAAGAGAGTGAAGGTACATAATGGGACAAGAGGGTCAAGGTACATAATGAAACAAGGGGGTCAAGGTACATAATGGGACAAGGGGGTGAAGGTACATAATGGGACAAGGGGGTGAAGGTACATAATGAGACAAGGGAGTGAAGGTACATAATGGGACAAGGGGGTGAAGGTACATAATGGGACAAGGGAGTGAAGGTACATAATGGGACAAGGGGGTGAATGTACATAATGAGACAAGGGAGTGAAGGTACATAATGGGACAAGGGGGTGAAGGTACATAATGGGACAAGGGGGTGAAGGTACATAATGAGACAAGGGAGTGAAGGTACATAATGGGACAAGGGGGTGAAGGTACATAATGGGACAAGGGGGTGAAGGTACATAATGAGACAAGGGAGTGAAGGTACATAATGGGACAAGGGAGTGAAGGTACATAATGAGACAAGGGAGTGAAGGTACATAATGAGACAAGGGAGTGAAGGTACATAATGGGAGAAGGGAGTGAAGGTACATAATGGGTATAGGTCCTTTTTATATAGCGCATATTGATGGCCTGGTAATTACATAAATATTTCAATCATATGGTGAAGTGACTCAGATTGCATGTAGAGATTTGCAATTTATACTCAAGGTAACCTTTTTGTCATTAGTGGCTTCAGATTAAATGGATGCAAAGTTGTATCCGCAAATGTCGCGTTCCTTCGAAATTCTCATTTCAACCTGTCAGGTTTACAGGGCCTAATAAATTCGCCCTTTGCTGCTGCAAGTACAGTCTTAGTATTACCAGCAGTTCATTTGATAGTGTAAACCTTAAACCTGTCCAGCATAATTTGAGCAATATTTTACTGTGGATGGAAAGCTTTCTATTCAGGAGCACTTTTATGATCCCACCCGTGACCCAAGAGTTTTCATAGCATTGATGGTTTTGTAACTAAACTGGAACGGCATTGAAACTTTATTTAGTCTGAATTGTTTAATCAGAACTTGAAAAAAAAACCAAACAAAAACAAACAAAAGTCTCCAGTTTTATCATGCAATAAATGGAAACAGTTTCTTAACTGAAAGTATCTGCTCAAATGAATGTTTTAATCGCTCGTATTGTAATCATTTTAATTTTATTAAATGAATTTTGAAGCATTATTTTGAATTTTGAAGCTTTATGAACTAGGTTGAAGTATTCACAAGCCTATGAGGTGTGTGGTGTCTGTGTGTGTGTACGTGTGTGTGTGTGTGTGTGATTTATACAGACAATGCAAGCTTCCCTAACCAGTTAAGGTTGACAGGGATCAACACGCCACACCACTGGTCGTGACGCGCTAATCCAATCATTTCATGTACATTTCTCATGATCTGCCGCTCATTTCGTCTGATGGTGTACATTTCAGCTTGGTTAGCCATATCAGGTTTGCTATTTGACCACAAGGAAACTGATAATCAGGTTGGCATTTTGTTCTCTGAAATATGTATAGCTAATTCACGTTGATTAAATGATAATTGGACCTAGAGGACAATGGGAGACGGGAGATGTTGAACATTGTGTTCTGCTAACTCTCCCTTAATAACTAGGCAAGTTTTGTCTACTTTTTTCACTGTCTTACCACTTTGTTTGCTTTGAACAATCCTATTGCGTATGTAGCGGTGAATCTAAAAGAATTTGCGGTTTATTTTGTTTCTTCATGATTTTATGAAGCAGTTGAAACTGCCGAAGTTCATTAAATGATTACTAGATGCTTAGCTAGTGTTAAGGATTCAGTGAGCTTCAATAATATCTTATGCCTCAGTCACATTTGCACCGGGCGCCGGCCGGGCAGTAACAATCGGCCGACTTCACAGTCTGCCGGGCGCCGGGGAGTTTATAAGCAACAATCTGAGATATGCCGTAGCTGTGGTCACATTATTAAAGGGCACCGCACGGCACGTGCAAGACTGAATGGCACAGACGTCTGCAGGATATCTTAAAGACGTCTGAATCATTGACAGACGTCTGAAAGACATCCTAAAGACGTCTGTCTCATTTGACAGACGTCTGAAAGACATCTTAAAGACGTCTATGATACATCGCAGGGAGCCCGTGCGATCATCTGACGATGGTCTATGAACACATGAAATAAATATAATCCTATTTTCACCGCACGATGCCACCGGCAGCCCTAAGATAATCTGCCGATGTCCCTGCGGGACACTGCCGGGACCCTGCCGTGCACTTTAAGATGATATTTGCTGATAAGACATCGGGGAAACGCCGGCAACTTTTATGTTCAAGATAAAAATTCCCGATGACCCGCCCGACGTCTTAAAGATGCCCAATTGTGGCCGATGATCTCCCGGTGCCCGCACGGCAATCTGAACTGCCTGCCGATTTTGTAAAAAATACCCATCGGCCGGGCATCTTAACTGAAATCGGCGCAAATGTGACTGAGGTATTATTGTTGTCCTATCACAGCCGCGGACCATCAAGGCTGCCGATATCATTGTCTTTGAGCTGAGAGATATTACCTAAACAGAAAGTTGTACAATTCCTTTTGGGACTGCATACTGTAGATCGTACATACGTTTACTGTAAATATCCAGAGAATTGAATTGCGGGAGAAGTCTTATTATAACATGATCTATGCATGTGAATATAACCACGATCATGTGAAAAATAGACCTGTGATTAACGGTAATTGATGTGCCCCCTCAGGCAAATATTTTTGTACTCTCTTGGATTACATGCTTGTCATTTTTTGTCATAACTCTTTGGCTACAATAGAATGTAAGTAGCCTTCTCAAGTCAAATATTTGCTCAGGGAACAGCTATTCATTGTGGTAAGTAAGTAAGGAGATAGAGGGAAAACTGTAAAACACTGCAGAAGACCATGAACCAGATATAGAGATTAGCGATATCCCTATCACTTACAATTATTGACACACAAATAAAATACACAACATAAGATGAAAATAGCAAACGAGATTATTATCATGAATATTTCAAAAGAAACAAAGAGAATAAAAAGATAAAGTCATTTCCTTGGCCAGTTTTCACACGGACCATTCCTGGTATAAATCTTCACAAAGAACGAGAACAGATTATCGTATAATCTTTGAGATTATCGTGTTCTCATTTGCATTGTAGCAATCATGCCTACAGATTATGATACAGTGTTCAGGATATATCTTCGCCGGTAGCAGGAGGAGCAAATGCTAATTCCTACCCTCACAAACCATATATTTGTCCATATTTTTTGCATAGCATCTGTGCATGCATATAATAGCTGCTTTTTGCAAGTTATTCATTGCATGTGGTGTGACTTTAAAGTTCAACAGTGTGGTAGACACAGAAGCTAAATGCACTCTATACGACTCGGCGCATTTATATGGAAATGTGTAGGGCAGATATGGCCTGACTTTACATCAAGATCCATGGACCAAAACATATCTTTCTAATTTAATTGCGCAACACAGGAAGCTCAAAGCCGATTCTTCATGTTTGATTATGGAATGCACGAACTTGTCGGAAGGATAAGGTTTCTGATGGTGGTCAATGAAAACCACATAAACAGCTCACAAATGGCTTTTAGATCGATGAAACAGTCCAACATGTAGTATGATTATAGATCTGTGTGTTGATGTCATTTATCTGATATCTTCTGTATTCTATAAATTCATAAAGATTCATGCCAAGGAAAGCGGCCGTTTCATGCGTTAATTGCATTCTGCAAATCAATGCATATTTTGAATAGAAAATTGCTGAAGTAATTACTGCTTCTTAAGATAAATGCTTAAATTTATTAATTTAAATGTATTTGTAAATTGTTGTCATTGACAGTTTGGGGACAACAGAAGTGATTCTTCAAGAACTGTGGCAGTGAATCACGTGAATCATCTTCCTCATCCTGCGGCGGATGACAAGTCAGATTCGGCTGAGGTAGAGATGCCACCTGACCCTAGCGAAGGTCAGAAATCAAGGACGCCCCCTTGCGGAGCCTCCTTGCCTGTACAGCAAAGTCCTCAGCAACTGGAGCTCCTTCAACAACTAAAGCAAGTCCAACAACAGCAAGCAGCAAAGCGTTTCAAGGACCCCCGAGATTTTCTGCCAGACCGGGCTCCAAAACAAATGTGTGGCTCAGCAGAGGCCGACCGGGCAGCCCGGGAGTGGGCGCTCACAGAAAAAGCCCTGGAGGTAGGAGCTTCCGGTTTCTCTGTAGGTCACAGTTCTTCCTTCATGATTCCGCTCAGCACCATGGGCACAACTGTCGATTGGTCTCTTTCGTGACCGGCTCACGTCTGAGAAATTGCTAACTTCTTTTGTAATGGCAGATTCATTATAAAAATTACGCCAATTTTACCCGGCTGTTTTTCTTATCATCACTGTACATGATGGCACACTCCAGCGTTTCTTTGACTTGACTTAGTAGATCTACGTATCAGGTCAGGAGGTCAGGTTGGAAAAAGGTATGGCTGCCTTGTACGGATTGCCTGCCACCTCATGATGTTTATAACCTCTATTATCATGGTGTATTGATATGTTATTATCAAGAGAAATACAATGAGCGTCCATTCATCGTGTCACTTGGATGCATGAACATAAATGTGATATAAAATGGCCAACCAGGTTTCTTTGCAACTATAAATTTCCATCTACTATAAAAAGCCCTGTATGCCATTACCTCGTGCAAAGATTGATATGCATGTTTTATCAATAATGGAAAAGGAGGCAAGCCTGGGCAGCCATCTCTCTGTGACAGAATGGGCATCCCCGCAGATACTGCGGTAATGGGCCCCCGCCATCATTTAAAACGGCTGAACTCTGAGGTATTAAAAGTGCGACCAGTCAGGCCCCTACTGTGGTGCAAAATGCGATGTCATATACACCATATTTGAGGAAAATGAGGAAATATGTTGCATGGACATACTGCACTATAAGAAAGCTATCAGTTGTGTTGTTCCTACTTGAGGCAACAAAGCCTATTCGAAGATTAAAAGGACGCATAACATCTGATGCTTTTTAGACAAGATGATTTGTTGTGAGGGCTAAATGGATAGGGAAGGACGAATTAGCTCACAGTACTCTGTTTGGGGCTCTTTATCAAAATGTTTGCACAAAGAAAGTGTTTTCCTTTGTTTTTGTCCATCTGACTCTCAGGAATAAGCTTTGTTTTGGAATGAATCAGCATAGAGACTCGTGTAATCATTTACCAGCATAAACCCCTGTATATCATAAGCCAGCATTTGTTACCATTCCCTCTGTGCACTACCTAAGTCTAATGAACAACAATCGAGGACCTATCCCCTATGTGAGGGCACCATTTATTTTCCATCCCCAGGGTGAGTGCCGTCCATTACACTTAGCATTTTTTCTTTTGTTATGGATTATATTTTGTCATGTATGCCATCGTTTTAAACATTATATTAATGGCTAGCTGCTTGCAATACATTTTCATATATAAAGCCCTTCATGTAAAAGTCTTTTTAATGTCTTCAGAAAAGTAGGTCTCTTATGAAAAATATATAATTTTCTAAAAGTGAAATATATGATCATTAGATATGTTTCCCGCTATATGTCATGAATTTCAAAGCAGCAATTATGCAAATCTTATTTTAAAGCTAAACTTGTTTTCAGAGAAAATTTTCCATAAAGGTAGTTTTTGAAAATTTGTTGTTTCATCTATAAAGACACCCACAGAACACAAACATCAAAGCCTGCATATGAGGCATTCTAATTTTGCTAATTGTCATATATGCCCACGTATATACATTGCTTATGCTGCACGTAAATTCCAAATCAGATTTATTCATGACAGCTTGATGTTTGCTGCTATCTTTAGAGAAAACCTAAGACATTTCCTTTTTAAACACAACAATTAGATCTTGTCGATAAATCAGGTTGTAATTAGATGGAAAGACGCTTATGATTTTGTGATTTCCCATTGCAAAGATGATGGGTCGTCTGCTTCAGGTTCATAAAAATTCCCGCCAAGAAATTCTCTACACCTAAAATTTGGTCACGTTGCCAAGACAACTCTCTTTGACGGGTTCCCTGATGCATTTATGTAGTCTTGACGGATGCCAATATCTTTCAGCAATCAAGGTAGGAAAACTAGGTTTCATGAAAAATAAAATATATCCTTGCCAAATCCAAGCATGTTGCTAACGGAGTGAAAAAAAATCAAATAGGTCTATTGAGTATTTACATGCTTGTAGTCTTTTTCCATAGTGAAGGCACATTGCATTGCACACCGCCATATGTATTTGTGAATAAAAACTTCAATCCAAAAAACAGGGTTGCACTAGACACAAGGTAAAAAGCTAACCCATAAAAGAAAATGGCAGCCTCAATATACAAGTCAAGTAACCAAAAACCTATGCAATTCAAGGCGGTTTTGGGCTGGGATCCTGATGTATGTTTGTTTTATGTCTAGTCAAGCCGATACACATCAGATAATGGTCTGATACCAATGTTAAGCTTGCCACTTCGAGCTAGTAAAAGGCCAAAACATTCTGGGAATATACATAAGCGTAATAATTCAATACAGGCAGATTGGCCTTCAGACAGACTTGGATTGTGAGCAGGGCGATTGGAGACTTATGTTCTGCGGGGATCACACACTAACATGGTCAACTCTCATCAGTGTGTTGCCCTAATTAATTATTGTGGCTCTGATGAGGTATAGTGCTGCTAGCATAACATGTTAATTAGATGTAGCGTCCCCGGTCTACCATGACCCAGGAAATGCAGATGCAAGTGTAAGTACACCGTACAGATAACGAGGTACGTCATGGAAGCCATCAAGAAAACCATATATTAGTTCTGATATATATATACATATCAAATCAATTAAATTACCAAAGCGACTGATCTCAGTGTGGCCAGGTGTGGGCGTCTTTTGACATTACAATGATTAACATGTGTTATTGACTATACTTTAATGTATTGATAAATACCTACACAAATCAAAGATGTTATATTGCTTCTTAACTACCTTTTTAATTAGATGAACATATATGTCACTGCATGACGCTTGAATGCTTAAAATGTAAATGTTGTGCATGCTTTTATTGTTATCGTATATAATGTAGTAGTTTTAGAAATAGCTACATCAGGCCTATTCAAGTTGACGCAGAAAGCTTGATCCAATTCCTTATATTCTTGTAAAAAGGCAGTTTTTAAAAGGGTAAAGCTAATCAAAACAGGATTATAAATTACAAATTGTTACGATATTCAACAAGATTAACGTGGGGAAATCGCAATCCGAAATATCACAGTTGTCAGTTAGTGTCCTGCTTTCCATTTATATCTAAAAAATGATTACCAAATGTCATTAACATTCACACAAACTGTTAGTTAACCCTTGAGTACCAGGGTATGTTTCAAAGAGAACAACTTTTACAATCGTAAACTAACCCGACCGAGTTTTTGCAACTGTAGTAGCTTTAGTTCTTTTTTCTCATCAACCAATGATTCTTAACACTAAACTTGTCTTCTCTGCAAAATAAGCTTTGCATCGGGTTTCAAAAAGGAAATTATTTTTGTCACCCGAGGTGGCTTTCATCTTGACTTAATTTTCACCAACGAAAGATATTCTGATGACAATGGACAAAACTTCAATTTTCCCAGCCTTTGTACAAGACTCCATTTGGAGTACATGATGCAAGTTTGTCTGTCTTAAGTCTTAAGTCTCAGGTGACAGCCTTGCAAGTTTAACCCCAACAATACAGGTGTCCAAATTATTGTGTGCATAACACATTCAGTTTAAACCTCACTGTTTTCACCCGTGTTAGTGTCTGCTTTGAATAGTTCATTGGTTTACGAAATAGCTGAAAATATAGTGTCAATTTGATAAAGTACACAACTGGAGTGTATATTAATAAAACATAAGGAATGACTGTAGGAATGTGGAAACAGATTATTCTTTTTAACAATTATACAATAGTCTATCTGACCTATTTACAATGTATACACTACAAAACTGTTGTTACCTGTATTTACGCCAAGGAACATCTATTCATCATTAAACTTTGTATTAAAATGATAAATGCCTTCTTTTGACTTATATATCAGAATTGTAATTTTAGTCAATAGTACCTACCTGAGTAGGTATGACGCCTTCACAATTCTTAAACGTGGCTAGTTATCATTATACTATCGAGCAGTGCTGCAGAAAGATATCACCATGGAGAATAGTGTTGACCACTTCAACCAGGAACAAATCATGTAATAACATACCATGTGGCAAAAGATGGCTACCTCATCAAGTATATAATTATTATTCATCATGCAAGAATAAATCACATATGTAGTCTTTATGGTCACCACCTTTTTCACCACTGTTAGCAATCCTCACACTGTAGAAGCTAAACCTTTATTTAATGAGCATGCGCTTTTTAGTTCCCCTTTAGAGAGCCTTCATCTCGACTATATGTATACGTGTACTTTTTCTTTCTTTCTTTTTTCTCAGTCTTCTTAGACTTGTTAGTTGTTTGTGTATATTTAAGTTGGTTTTCACCTGTGTGTGTGTTAGTGCAGACCTTGGACGTGGTCGTAGTGTAGTCCCCAGTAGTGATGCTCTGCCTGGTTGTTTCCAATTCTAAAGGTACACCAACTTCTGCAGATAGTGATGCGACGCCCCCTGCTGGCAGATGCGGACAGTGTTTCGGCGCACTCCGGGGACAATGATAGCGGTCGGGGAACCTCTGAAGATGGTGATCAACATGGCAAAAGTAGCCCACGGACGAAGGGACCGCCACCACCTTATGGTAATTATATTCTTTGATATAATATAATATAATATAATACTCTATATTTTATGTAATTAAACTTATGTATATCATTTCATTGGAACAAAATGCAATGACCTTTTAGGCAGCTATATTATCATGTTACCGTGGTGTTGTCCAATGGTAATGTATTTTTTCCTTTTCAATTCCTTACTTCAGACAGGACCTGCTTTTTCTGAAGCCATACTCCATTATTTTCATGTGCTTCATCTTGGGGAAAATACAACATGTTGACTTACTTATATGTGTGTGCATTAGTCACTTATGGAGTATTCTTACGAACTTTCTAAATGCATTTGTGTTTCACTATTATTTTCTCTTGCCTTCATTGAGTCTTCTGAGATGCCTGACTGAAGTGTTGAGGATGTTAATATTTTCAAGACTTCTTCACATTCATAATGGCGGATAAAATGTGGCATCATTTATCTTTAGTCGATGCTTGAATTTTTAAACAATTTTATAGTTTGTTGGAAAGATGGATCAAATTCAATAGTGCGGTAATACCGTATTTCAAAACTTGTAACAGAATTGCTCCAAATCCTAGATCAAATTTTTTTATATTCTAAAGCTAAATATGGCCTGAACATGGTGTCTAATTTTTGAATGAGCAAGGTTTCAGCACTCTTTTGTGGGGGCTCACTCAGATCACAGTTGCAGCATAAAGCAAGAAATGAGCGCCATCAGGGCAAAGTGAGCGCCATCAGGGCAAAGCGAGCGCCATCAGGGCAAAGTGAGCGCCATCAGGGCAAAGTGAGCACCATCAGGGCAAAGTGAGCACCATCAGGGCAAAGTGAGCACCATCATGGCAAAGGGAGCCCCACCAGGGCAAAGCGAGCGCCATCAGGGCAAAGCGAGCCCCACCAGGACACACAAAGTGTTGTAGCCGCATAGTTAGCTCCATCCAGTCCTGTAGGTCTGTTGTAAGTTATGTGCCGTGTTCCCGATACATACCTCGTGATGTCATTGCCGTAAGATCTCCGTGAGGCTCCATACTTGATGATATTGGGGCACCTTGGATGCAGTAAAAGTCCCACGGAAACCTTTGGTAAACCTCCTTCCTTTTACCCCTGGGGTAACCGTCAATGTCTTCCCTTTACATCTTGTTTAGCCTTCAACCTCCTTCTTTTTCCCCGTTGTGTAGCCTTTAACATCCTTCTTTTCCTTCTTGTTTAGCCTTCAACCTTCTTCTATTTACTTCTTGTTTAGCCTTCGACCTCCTTGTTTTTACCCCTTATGTAGCCTTCAACCTCCTCCCTTTTACCCCTTATTTAGCCTTTAACCCCCTTCCTTATACCCCTTGTGTAACCTTCATCCTCCTTCCTTTTGCCCCTAGTGTAGGTTTCGTTATACTCCTTATATTCAAGTTCTTTTCCTTCATACAAAACCTCCAACTCAGCATATTCAAGTTTGTCTTCATATGATAATTCATACTCATCATTTTTCACAGGAAGAAAACCATACAAATATCGAATGTGACACACCAGCCTTAATTGTCGTAGTTCAGGTCAATTTTCAGTGTGAAATTAGAGCACAGCATTAAAAGCGGGACTCAACGTTTTATGGTTCTTATTACGAGTTCTCTGAGAGTTTCAGATCTGTATAACATCCGAACGTGGCATTAATTATTCCAGGGTCCCATGCCGAATTCAGTGATGCATCACAGCGACGAGCCACAATCCTGAATGGTCATATACCTGCATAGCCATATACCTGCATAGCCATATACCTGCATAGCCATATACCTTCATAGCCATATACCTTCATAGCCATATACCTGCATAGCAATATGCCTGCATAGCCATATACCTGCATAGCCAAATACCCGCATAGCCATATACCTGCATAGCCATATACCAGCATAGCCAAATACCCACATAGCCATATACCTTCATAGCCATATACCTGCATAGCCATATACCAGCATAGCCATATACCTGCATAGTCATATACCTGCATGGCCATATACTAGCATAGCCATATACCTGCATAGCAATATGCCTGCATAGCAATATACCTGCATAGCCATATACCTGCATAGCCATATACCTGCATGGCCATATACCTGCATGGCCATATACCTGCATAGCCAAATACCCGCATAGCCATATACCTGCATAGCCATATACCAGCATAGCCATATACCAGCATAGTCACATACCTGCATAGTCATGTACCAGCATAGTCATATACCCGCATAACCATATACCTGCATGGGATATCATAGATAATAGAGATCTATTTCCTTATCAAATCCAAAGGTCGAAACACTTTTATAAACAGTCCGAGATGTATATTCATAGGTGTTTTCTGGTACCCTGTATCGACATTTCTAAACATCGTATGTCGGCGTTTCTTGACAATTAAATAATCCGGCCATTTGTAGTAAGAATTAATTAAATAATTGAACACGTACTCCTCACTGCCGTAGTCTGTTATGAATTTGATTGATACCCACTCACACCCCCCTCCCCCCGACATAAATACAAAACAATATATCTGTAAACAGAAATAAATTAATATTTTTTATAGATTTAAGTATTCTAGCGATTTTGATTTTGTAATCTCCTTTAATTGAATACTGAAATGTAGATTTTTTTTGAGGATTTTTATATGGAATGGTATCATTTTATATTTGATTTTAGTGCCCCGACCCAGGAGATTGAAACTTTCCTGCTTCTCTTTTGACATATCTCTATGATACCAAGGCGCATCTTGTAAGTCTAGCATCAAGGCACTGGCTTAGCACACCATAAGATAAATCATCCTAGCTAAATAATGCAAGATAAATATCTTAGGCAAAAATCATACTCAGGGCAAAAGAAAGGCTTCACTGCAGAAAATCATCAATTTAAAAGCTATAATTATCCCTTATTTTGAAGAGTATTTTAATTTTCACCGTATTGAATCCAAGATATTTTAACAATGGGAAGTAATGGAAAACTCTACTTCGTTTATTTGCTTAGTGAAATTAATGCTTTATATTTTACAGTAAAACATACAGAAATCTAAATCTAAATATTGCTATAAACCCCATGTTCCAACTTTTTGTTGGTAATTTCTGTGCTTTATCCGCAATTTTTTGCCTAAGATACTTTTTATCTTAATTTATTTGATGAACATTTTATTTTCACTATGAAAGTTATGTCTCACATTAAGACAATTAAAAATCGCAACGTGTTTTTCACACATAGATAACTAGAACATCAATTATGGGAGGCAATTTTCTTAATGAGCCAATATGTCTTCCACGTTTAAAAGTTTCTCTCCAAATGGAGATGTCAATACACTTAGTGGGTTGAATTTTGCATGAGTCACAGTTTATGTTTATGACTGAGTGTTATAAGATAAGTCAAGAATGCTTAATGCTTTTGTGATGAGCAGCAAAGACATGACGAGGGAGCATAAAGCAGAACAATGGGAGCATCTCGGGATTTATAACCTTATTTACATTATAAAAGTGATCCCATCTGAGTTTGTACTGGTAGTGATCATATATTACGGGAAGTTGTTAAGCAATTCTACTAAAACAAGACATCCTTTGATTAGGACGGCGTCTCCCATGCTTTGCCTGAAGCATGTAAAGATGTATTTGAGAGGTTTCACTGTTCCCAGAGCGTGAATGATATCGTGTAAAGAGACATTGTGGAAGAGAGCTCACGAGCCAAGATGGCTATGCCAAGAAGGGAGTGCTTCTTCTTCTAATGGGAGGATGCAGATTAAAGTCTAATACCTCATTCCTACCACCTTAATACAAAGCCAAGCATGAGAGGCCAGCAGACACTGCCACTTCTTGCTTATTTATTAATGCCCAAAATGGTTCGCTCGAATTAAGAAATTACTGTATACCAGTCCAATTTTCACTGGCAAACATGTATTCCTTTTCATGATATAAGAAACGATCTCATGGAAAAGCATCTTTTTCTAAAGCATTCCAATATTTTATGCCGTATCGTAGGAATAAGTGGGACGTGGCAAGATGCCTTTCACCGGGATTTGCTTCATGGTTGAGGGAAAAAAACTTGAGATGCTTGAGAAAAATGATGATCTGCTATTAAATTATTTAACATGCCCCACAACATGTTATCAAATGCCATAATTTGTGTTTTCATGCAGTCACTGTAAAAACGTTGGCTTGGACAAGTACTTCGGTTATGATGTATGGCGAATATCTGCTACTGAGATGTTTCTTACTTCATCCAGTGCGCCATGACAGTGCTCCATGACAGTGCTCCATGACAGTGCTCCATGACAGTGCTCCATGACAGTGCTCCGTGACAATGCTCCATGACAATGCGCCATGACAGTGCTCCATGACAGTGCTCGTGACAGTGCTCCATGACAGTGCTCGTAAAAGTGCTCCATGACAGTGCTCCGTGACAATGCTCCATGACAATGCGCAATGACAGTGCTCCATGACAATGCTCCATGACAATGCGCCATGACAGTGCTCCATGACAGTGCTCGTGACAGTGCTCCATGACAGTGCTCCGTGAGAGTGCTCCATGACAGTGCTACGTGACAATGCTCCATGACAGTACTCCATGACAATGCTCCATGACAATGCTCCATGACAATGCTCCATGACAATGCTCCATGACAGTGCTCCATGACAATGCTCCATGACAATGCTCCATGACAATGCTCCATGACAATGCTCCATGATAATTCTCCATGACAATGCTCCATGACAGTGCTCCATGACAATGCTCCATGACAATGCTCCATGACAATGCTCCATGACAATGCTCCATGACAATGCTCCATGACAATGCTCCATGACAATGCCACAATGCTCCATGACAGTGCTACAATCAGTATCCATGACAATGCTCCATGACAGTGCTCCGTGACAGTGCTCCATGACAGTGCTCCGTGACAGTGCTCCATGACAGTGCTCAATGACAATGCTCCATGACAGTGCCCCATGACAGTCCTCCATGGCAGTGCTTCACGACAATGCTCCATGACAGTGCCCCATGACAGTGCTCCATGACAATGCTCCATGACAGTGCTCCATAGCAGTGCTCAATGACAGTGCTCCATGACAATGCTCCATAACTATGCTCAATGGCAATGCTCCATGACAATGCTCCATGACAGTGCTACAATCAGTATCCATGACAATGCTCCATGACAGTGCTACAATCAGTATCCATGACAATGCTCCATGACAGTGCTCCATGACAGTGCTCCATGACAGTGCTCCATGACAGTGCTCTGTGACAATGCTCCATGACAATGCGCCATGACAGTGCTCCATGACAGTGCTCGTGACAGTGCTCCATGACAGTGCTCGTGACAGTGCTCCATGACAGTGCTCCGTGACAATGCTCCATGACAGTGCTCCATGAGAGTGCTCCATGACAATGCTCCATGACAGTGCTCCATGACAATGCTCCATGACAATGCGCCATGACAGTGCTCCATGACAGTGCTCGTGACAGTGCTCCATGACAGTGCTCCGTGAGAGTGCTCCATGACAGTGCTCCGTGACAATGCTCCATGACAGTACTCCATGAGAGTGCTCCATGACAATGCTCCATGACAATGCTCCATGACAGTGCTACATGACAATGCTCCATGACAATGCTCCATGACAATGCTCCATGACAATGCTCCATGACAGTGCTACATGACAATGCTCCATGACAATGCCCCATGATAATTCTCCATGACAATGCTCCATGACAGTGCTCCATGACAGTGTTCCATGACAATGCTCAATGACAATGCTCCATGACAATGCTCCATGACAATGCTCCATGACAATGCTCCATGACAATGCTCCATGACAATGCTCCATGACAATGCTCCATGACAATGCTCCATGACAATGCCACAATGCTCCATGACAGTGCTACAATCAGTATCCATGACAATGCTCCATGACAGTGCTCCGTGACAGTGCTCCATGACAGTGCTCCGTGACAGTGCTCCATGATAGTGCTCAATGACAATGCTCCATGACAGTGCCCCATGACAGTCCTCCATGGCAGTGCTTCACGACAATGCTCCATGACAGTGCCCCATGACAGTGCTCCATGACAATGCTCCATGACAGTGCTCCATAGCAGTGCTCAATGACAGTGCTCCATGACAATGCTCCATAACTATGCTCAATGGCAATGCTCCATGACAATGCTCCATGACAGTGCTACAATCAGTATCCATGACAATGCTCCATGACAGTGCTACAATCAGTATCTATGACAATGCTCAATAGCAGTGCTCCATAGCAGTGCTCCATAGCAGTGCTCAATGACAGTGCTCCATGACAATGCTCCATAACTATGCTCAATGGCAATGCTCCATGACAATGCTCCATGACAGTGCTACAATCAGTATCCATGACAGTGCTCCATGACAGTGCTCCATGACAGTTCTCCATGACTGGTTATCAACGGCCGTGAACCTGATATAGCCTCAATAGAACTGTTAATGTTGATACAAAATGGTTGTGAATAGCGGTTCAGGGATATATAATACTGTAAAATATAATCACTCATGCCATATTTCTCTACTCCAAGCTCATTCTATTCAATCTGTTCAGTATAGATATGTTTCACAACTTGTTCTAATATAAGCTGTTTTGCACTTCAGCACATGTCACTTATCAACATTTCGTCATGTTTTCTGTATATCATGTACATAAGTATTGTTCAATGTTTGATGTTCAATTTGCACAGTCAAAGAAATGTGCCCGAGACAAATACTTTCTATTATAATTTTTTGTAGATTTTTTTTAAAACGTTGTAAAAAGATATTTTGAAGTAAATAATCAAAGAGACTAATTTCTCTTGCATAACAAATAAGATTTGAATAGCTTTGATCCTTTGATAGCTTTGAGGTGCTATAAGGCAACGGTGTTTGGGTTTTTCTTTGCCAACTGACGCGTCATTACACTTCATTAAAACATGAAATATGTGACCTATTCGGATAAGACATTGATCTTTTTAATGATTATAATAAGCTGGTTGAAGTCTGTAAAATCTTTTAATGATCATAAGATTTTTCTCCATGCGTGAAAATGAAAACATGTTTTATTTAAGTGTTTAACTTGGTCAAGTTATATTTATATGTATATAACCATGTGTTAGATCCCGGATGTAACATTTCTGTTCTGTTTGCAAGCGGTACCATCCCTGGATGATGAGTGATTGTGTGCCCATAACATATGAACTGTGTTGTCTGGACAAGAAACCTGATTAATTGAATCATTCCAGGCAGTATCTGAATATGTAATATGGTAGATTTATCTCAGGGCATCTCTGGTCCTTATTTCAAATGAGGACTGAACAACATTGATAAATCATTAACATATTTTTTTGGAGTGATCGATAGGAAGCCCTCAGTGTGTGTGGTCGAATCGTGAGGTTTCTAAGTGTTTAATAATGAGCGTGGCACTTTCCGTTTATGTCAACAGAGGAAAATGCGTTTGTCGCTTATTGATAGGGATACCTAATTAAACCTTAAAACGAAGGCACATTATGGGTATGATTACATAAAAGATATAATTCCTACCTCATTTCCATGTAAAACATAAATCACCCTTGATTTTGAATCAATTAAGAATTGAAGGAAAAAATACAATTCAATCAAATGGCCATCAAGGTATGAGATACATTCAAATCATTACTGTTTCAAATGATTATAAACCATTTCACATTTGAAAACCTTCACTTCATATCAGGAGAGAATCATTGTAATCTAAATCATTGACATGCAGCAGGGATCATGTGGTATGATGAATGTTTTTCCCCTAGGTGTGTTTATGTTTCAATAAATGAATGGTAAAGAAGAAAATAAGTTAATCATGAACACTTAAAGTAATTTAAACAATGAATACGTTGATGGTAAATTATTGCGAAATGTACAGTGGTTTATCATATGGATGACGATTATGTATTTTTAGAAAGTATGACGTGTTATTACCATAAGTGAACATACCTGAATTTGGAAGTAAATCATTGAAAGAAGAAACATATTTGTTGGATTAAAAGGTTAAATAGGGGAGAATTGCGAAAGCATTCGCACCAATTGTATTATAGTGAAATTATTTTTTGGATAACTGTAGCCAAACTGTGAAAGCACCCAAACCAAGATGGACGAAAGTTGGTCAGCGACGGCAAAAATCTCTCAAGGCCCGAACAAATTTTACTTCCAATGTACGGTTGTCAAGGGAACAGGCCAGTTATTGAACTATCTCGATCTGCAGAGCGCATTAGGTAGTGTCATTAGCTTTCTTTAAGATGTCCCGCCTGATGAGAAAAACGTCATCATGTGTATGCTCCAAACTCTGGTAATCATGTAAACACATTAAGAAGCCAAAGTACATATTCTGTGAACATACATTGAGATGAAAACTGTTTATGAACAGCAATTATATTAGTTGCAAATTTAGAGTAAAAGTTTCTGGTTACTTTGCTTCTAGCAAAGGTTACTTTAGACAATCGAGAACGTCATTCACACATTTGGTGGTTAAAAAGCGATTTATTGTAATGATTTAGACTCACAATGAAAAAAGGCAATCAATGTAAAGGGTTACTCCAACTAAAGTTTCACAATAAAAGTCAGTAATTGCGTCATTCGCACAATTAAAAAAATATGAATTTATCTTTAAGAACAATTTTGCAAATGATGATTGCGATGTTTTTCTCAGTAAAATTTGACGTCTAAGTTAGGACATAGATCAAACCAAGTTTGCCACAGACAGACTAACAATAGAACAAAGACTCGAATATTCTGCCTCAAAATTAATTTCATTTGAAGATCATATTTCATTTTCCAATTTCAACGAACAGTTCTGGATCTTTCAATTTCCTTTTACGTTTCTGTTAGGATAAATCGTTAAAAAGACAAACAGAAATGTCAAACTGAATGGAAAAAGAAAATAATTTATGTTTACTTCAAGAAATGCTACAGGCAAAGTTTGACAACTATTAATCACCCAAGAATAAACACTGAGACAAGCATGTCTATTTGCAATTGGAAAATGCCATCATATACATGATGTGTTCAGAATATAATTGTCCTTGATGAGTTCGTGTATTTGTCTATGTTTTTAATATACTGTCTTTCTGAAATAAATCGTCGCATTACTGATTTATAGTTAAGGATAATTTATATTATCTTTGGGAAATTTTAGGATATCCGTTGATATCTTATTTTCTTTGTATCCGTTGATGTTATGGTTTGCATGTAAATATATATAAAAATTTATTGATGAATTGTCTTAATATTTCATTACCAGCTGGAAATGAAAAGCCAAATATGATCACATGTTATGAGAAGTAATCATGTGACAATGAACTAAAAGGCTGCATCCCAAGTGACTTTCAATTTAACCCTCATCAAACAAAATGCGATTATTTCATTTAAATGAGGTCTCTTCATAACCGGCACTGCTCCATCTCAGAATGTGGAGTGCCATTGTTGTATTTTCATACTATATAGACAGTCTAAGAGCAGATGATTTTGCCGGTTTATAATGCATATATCTGAGCACAGTGATCGGCACTCTTCTTGCCTTTGCTGGAGCTATTGTATGTGTCATCGATTTCTAATTGATATGTGTGAGTACAGTCATGTGACCCCAGAGAAGAACTGTTCTATGCCGTAGAATTCTAATTTATAGTTATGTTAGACTGAAGTTTAAAGGTTTTTCGGTTAGAGACCTTTATGTTAGCATTCACGTGTCACAGGTCCACGATGAGTTACTTTCATAACTCACCTCTTGTCAATTTCCGCTACCAGGGTCTCAGCACAGAGACCGCTAATTTGACATTGTCAGATAGCTCTGACCAATAAGCCATCACTATAATGCCTTTTATCATTACATCATTATTATTATATGCAGTGTGTAAGTCTGCCAAGCTTTTGTAATAAAGTCTTTACAAACTAAAATATATATTGTGGTATCGATAGGAGTCCACAGTAATGATAATATGGTGAAAGAGTTATCTTAACCAATGCTCTGCACACCATAAGCGAATGTGATCATTTGGATTAAAGTATACATGTCAAGGGATTATAAAATCCATGTATTGAGCAATTGACATTCTAATACAAAGTCAGAATATGTTTTTTGAAATTTCTTTATGCACTTATCTCAGTTCCAAACACAGATGTTGCGGTTGGAAAACAATAAAACACTATCAACATCTAAATCAACATCTAATAACGAATCTCATAATATCAATTTTCCTATACTTGCAATAGACAATATCAATCACAAATGATTGATGATGTAATTTGAATAATTAAAGACGATTCCTCTAAACATTTATATAATTCTTAGAATCGCTTTTCAAAATCATATACACATTGAAATGCATCTGTTTGAAAAGATGGAGTGATTTGGCAAATCATATATTTGGACAGCGCCGAGAGGGACTGTAAATATATTGCAAACATCAATTACATTCTTCAACATTTGTAGTTCACTATTCACAAACTACAAGCACACACACATACATATATATATATATATATATATATATATATATATATATATATATATATATATATATATATATATATATATATATATATATATGTGTGTGTGTGTGTGTGTGTGTGTGTGTGTGTATGTGTGTGTGTGTGTGTGCGTATGTGTGATCTATTCATATACATATGTAACAAACGTGACCATATTGCTTAACATATTGTAATGAAAATATCTGTTCCTAGCGTGTTATCTTGATAACCTGATCAAGTTATTTGTAATTTTTACTTTTGTATTTATGACTTCTGCATTGCATGGCTGCATAATCATTCATTGGGTTAATTGCAAGTAAAGGTCATGGCGTGATTTTGCGGTTTTATTGATTTTTTAAAATTTACTGCAAAGGGATAACATTCTTTATAAATTTGAGGAGACGGCAAAAATATAAGTGTGTGTAGGTGTGTGGTTGAATATAAAGTACACTGTTTTGTTGATATTTTGACTTCACTTGAGATCAACTATTTTCTATATTGTATTCGGTTTAAGTTACAGAATATCAAATAAACATTACGATTTGGCATATTAACTTACTGAGAGGTATACGTAGCTTTCATAGATTCGGGAATACCGGCCCCCGCGTACTGCACAACATAAGATATGATGCATATTGATACGTACTCATAGTAACATAGTAAACCATTATACCTGGGCGATAATGGACCGTTGGATAAACGCCTCTGATGACCCATTATACCTGCACTACTGTTGGACTATTAGTTTTAAGCACTGCTGGATTCCTAAGCCTTCAAAGATGTGGAACATGGCTTAGTTGGATGTCTGTTTTCCATGTCAATAGCCCGGGATTTGATTCCTAAGTGGTAATACAAAGGAAAGATCTCTTGTCAATCTTCGAAAGGAGTAGGGCACAGCTGCAGAATCCCCGTGAAAGGGTCTATCTGACCTGATATTGCCTAAATAATGCTCACGAGGTTTTTTTATACAAACAGACATGCAAATATATCTGCCTGTATAATATATCATTAATCTAAGAAGAGATTTGCTTCGAAGAATATATTTTGTATCATATGTAGTATAAAAACAGGTTTTATCCAGACTAATGTTTGTCAAAAACATAAGACAACACATATCTGTTAGAAGGGATATGTTTTCCAGTAATAGTAGAGAAAAGATGGAAAACTGATGAGTTATTAACAATGACCATCATTATTTATATCAGAAAAAAATAAAAGATACTAGTTTCTAATCTTACACGTGCACCTTCTAGAAATAATCTTTATAATTAACAATTATGATGGGTATCCGAGCTATACCTAATTAGTGTCATTGTAGAAACATTACCTGACTCAAGAAAATACAAGTTTTTGAATGTTTTTCCACTCGATCTCAATGTGTGTATTGACCAAAATGGTCCTTTTGAAAACGCCATTTGTTAATTGACAGGATATAAATCACGCCTTCTTTTCAGGTTTTACACATAGGTTTAAAATGAAAATTCAAACAATATAAATGGCAGGACTATATTATGAAGAACATTGCTAGATATAAAGATATATATAGCATGTGCACCATATTCTTATTGAATGTAGGTTCAATATTGTTAATTTTCATTCAGAACTCTCTTATTTGGTTCTAATGGTTGTTTGATTAAATTGGACCATCCTCAAGCGATAACTAAGATCAATTTATCCAATTTTGATATATGTTGAGTGGGTTACACATGGAAAGTTATAAGCCACGTAGGTATATATATATATATATATATATATATATATATATATATATATATATATATATATATATATATATATATATATATATACCTACGTCCTACGTGGCTTATAGCTGTCCATTATGTGTCGGTGAGATAGATATATACACGATCTCACAAGTTTATGTGTGGACATGTCTGTGCGGCATATCAGAAATGTAGGTGTACATTTGTAGATGACATATTTAATGAATACATACATATCCTTAACAAAGAATATACACGTAAATTGTATACATGCATATCTCCGTATAGTAGATATATCGTAAAAAACCTGTAGATGAGCCCAAAGGTCTGTGCAGCAAAAAATTATCATAAATCCCAAATATTCATGCATATCATTGGCTTAGCTTGACCTCTCGTATCTGCCATTGATTTCTTGTAAACATGTAAGAGCTTGTCGAAGTTCTTCTCCATTGTTTGAGGCAAATGATTGGAAAATGAGAAGTCTAGCTGTTTTGGAAAAATTCCATTTAAAACAATCCCATGTGAGGATAGAAATTCATTTGGCATTGCATGCTGAGCTTACTGATGGCTTATGAATGCGGTCATTAGGGATGCGGTACTCCCAGCCTGTTTTACCAAACCCACTCGTACAGCATATCAGGCAAATTATTCAAGTAATCCTTAAAATGTGATATTTTGTTCAATAAAAGTAAAATAATAATAGGGATATTTGACATGTTTTATGATTCATTTTCATTATGAACAGATCCAATCTACCATAATATTGTGCAGAAGAATTAATTTAATAACATCTGTCAGTTTCCACGTCATTTGTGGTTATGATACAGTGAGCAATATTTTCCACAATAAGATTTCACCCTCTTCAACATTGATAGGATAGATATACGTAGGGCATTATAGTTTCACAGTGATCATTTGCTTAATAAAAAATAAATATCGCTCTCAGATAACAAGTATCAAAAATATAAACTCACTTGAAACCTGCAGCATGAGAAAATCTCTTTTACTTTTAAGATATGAATGACAAGAGAGATGCTGAGAATACATAACGGCACAGCTTTCTGGAAATTACTGACCCGAAATTCATTGACAACCAATTGAATTACCTTTAGAAAGAGAAAGACCTATTGAGTCCTTCTCATGCAGTGCCTGTTGTCTATTAAATCTAATCTCCAATTACATAACAACATTACTTAATTTGTCAAAGGGGGACGTGATCTGGGATTCGAATAGCTAAAAAAGAGCACATTGGGTTGCTATAATTTCCCTTCATATCGTAAACATTCGATATTACCTTAATTTTGCATGAGTCATGTGACACACTGTGATGCCCGTATCCTTTCTGAGATAATTTCCATGCTCTTATTTCATAAATATTTGACTAATGTGTTTTATCTGCTTCCTCTGATTTGCACTGACAAGCCCAAGCTGGATTTGTCACCAAGCAAATAACATTATTGTTATCAAATATGGCTGCGTCTTTCAAAATGGCAGCGAATAGGGGCACACATTATTTATAACATTGGGTCTGAAATTTGGTTCAGAAATGGACCAGGCTTATGGAAATCAAAAAGGTCACCTCGGAAAGTAGTGCCAGACAGCCTAAGGTGAATTTACTAGGACACCAAACTTTCTTGGCAAACACAAAAGATGTTTCCAGTAATAGTGGAAACACTTTTATATTAATGGCATGTGGGGATCCCACAATAGATTAGAAAATATTCATTTGTATTGAATCCCAGAATGATGGTCAAAAGAAAAAAAGGAAGTTAGATTCATCTTGTGTCTCCACCTTTTGATACCAATCATGTAAGCTGCCATAGCATGGGAATAATTGTTATACTCCTCATTATATACACATGGTTCTTAAACACAGAACAGAGCCATATTTAATAGTACAATAGTATGTTACCATCTGTAATATGTATAGGAGTATTATTCTCGGAGCAAGCGTTGGGCTTAATTACTCAGAATGTTATTTCATTAAAAAATATATTTCATTATAAAATCGCAGTCCTGCATATTTATGTACTATTAGTTACAAATTCTTTATTAAGTTATCAAACATTCTTTAAAAGTTAGAAAACTACCTATTTGACAGGTGTTAACGACGCTATGAAGATATATTCCTGTTTCTTCCTGTTAATTGCAATACATGTTACCAGAGGGATTGCTTCTTTTTGTTCTCTGCTTGAGGGAGTTCACCTTCTTGCATCTTAGAGTAGCATTCTCCTGGGTATTCCAATGGCCTTGTTCCCTGTCTACCAGTTAAACTGTGCTCAATTCTCTTTTTTTGCAGGTAAAGAAACTGTGCCCTGGGACATTAGGCTCTAAGTGGCATAGGCAGAGTAGGAAAAGCAGAATATTGAAACACTTCACGTTTTTAACAGTTTTGAAATTTAAAGATTCTCAAATTATAGATATGTTTTTCACGGTGCTTGGGATCGTCTGTAGATATTTTGTTCCAGTGCGTATTTCGTATCTACATTTTTCTAGCTTCTTAACTTATAATCCAAAATATTTGAATGTTCCTTGTATGCTGTTACCAGAGGGAGTGCTTATAAATATGTGCCAATTTCTAATGACTAATTCACATAAATTTAAATATTTTTCAGAGTCATTGCTGTGCAGTGGAAACGCCGATCCCAATATGTTCAAACCGGATGTGACGCGAAATGCTAATGGTGAAAAATGTCCAATTTGTACGGATGACTCCCCTGATTTCAAGAAGGACCTAGGTCCTCATCATCAGCATAGTGCCCACTGTGAATCATCTCCCGTGTCTCTGTCCTCCAACTCAGCCAGGGAAGATACCCCTCTCATGATTACAAACAAGGGTAAATACCCCCTTGGTAATGTGAGCAACACCCTTGGGTCAAAAAGAACCCCAAGTGCTTCAAGACTTACAAGTAGTAGCGGGTCCTCTATGGAAAGTTTTGGAACCTCACCAGAACTAAACAAATACCGAACTGCAGCGTCCTACAAGGATGAATTTAAGGTTCATTTACTTTCACCGGAAGTGCGAAAATACAGGAAAGGAAATAGCTCTGGTATTGGGGGAGTGACAAACAGAACTAATACCTTTGGCCAGAACTTTCCACTCAAAGTATTAGGAACTACCAAGGACATCAAAGACCCACGAGATGCTAGACTCAAAGACAATAACTCCCTGGATTCATATAGTACATTTTGATATGAATATGACATATTGTTTATATAATGTGATGTAAAAAAGAAATTCTATATAAATACCTATGTATGTATATGTATATATGTATATGTGTTTTATATATATATATATATATATATATATATATATATATATATATATATATATATATATATATATATATATATATATATATATATATATATATATATATATATATATATATATATATATATATATATATATATATATATATATATATATATATATGGACACCCAAGGCCAAGGTGCTCATTTCAAGTGCTAACTATATAATCAAAAAGGTGAAAATCGTTAATTCATATAAACATGATGATTATGTTCAGGGACCATTCAAAATCTGAGAACAGAGCCATTTGGATTAAAGGACAATGCACAAAAATGAATTGTTGACAAACATGTAGTACAAAGACATAAATTTGACTAGTTCTGAAAATAAGCAGAAGAATGACATATTTTGATATGGTCCCTTTTTATGAAAACATAAACTCAGTTTTTCGCAGTCTGCAATAGTGATCTTTATTTGTCGCCTAGTTTTTGTTGTGTCGTGTTGTGAAAACCCAAGGAGCTCTGGATGTATACATATCATACGTGCATTAAAGGAAACTCATTAATTAATTAGTATCTTTTCAATAACAAAATACTAATATTTTCATATTGTTAAAGTGATAGTACATTATATTTGTTAAAATTTGAATCGAGCATATAGAACTAACATTATTCTGTTTATGCTGCCATTACATAATCTCATTGTCTAATTTACAAGGTACAAATACATAATACCGCCCAAGTAATATACACAATGCTGTCCAGACACTGACCTTATTGATACAGGCATTAGTGCCCAGATAGCTAATATTAGTGACAAAGATGATACAGGTAATGTTATCTTGAAAGGTATTGTCAGTGCAAAAGGTAATGTAGGCAATGGTACCCCGAAATGTAACATCTGTGACAAAGATGATACAGGCAATGCTACCTTGAAATATAGTCTGTGACAAAGATGATACAAGCAATGGTACTTCGAAATATAATATCTTAGATAAAGATAACATTGGCGTCCAGTTAGCTAATGTCAGTGACAAAGATGATATGCATGTTGGCAATGTTACTATGATATTTTTGATCTGGATGCTATACACATTGTTGACCAGATAGGGAATATCAGAGACGTAACAACTCTGACCTAGATGAAATTGTCAGATACTAGGGCAACCATAGTAAATGAATACAAGCAAACTTCAGGTATATGCTACAGATTCCCTGCTAAGTGGAACCATTTGCTTCAGTGTAATACTGTTTTCTCAATTCATGTCAAACTAAACAGAAATATATAAAGGCCGATTATCGCAGCATATATCTTAATAATAATAATATCATTTCAATGAACAAACAAGAATATTCATAAAACATGAAGCATGAAACTGGCGGTTTGATAAAGGCGGCCTATTCCAGTTACCATTTCAGTTTATAAATAAGGACTTTCTTTTCAAAGGTCATGTCTTATAGATATGCATACTAGATGTCTTGGATGAATTTAGCCATTGAATTTTATGTCAATTACTTTCGGCGTGAACTTATTCTTTTGTGCACAAATAGATTTGCTGAAATAAAATGTTAACAGTCACATATGGCCTGATTATTTGTAAAATGTGACTTGTGTTTAAATTTAATGATCACCTTGAAGCAATCAATGATAATAAATGCACACAATAGATATACATCCAGAGATAAGAGAACATAATATGTACCCTGGATGGAGCTGATGCTTAGAACAACAGCATTCAACCATGTTATGCTATATATTTTTGTAAGCACATGTCATAAGCAAAGCTGTATAAAACATAATTGTTTTAAAAGAGAATTGATGATTTTAGTGTTATTTTTTCGTTAACACTGATTTAAAGTTATCATAAATGTTAGTTATTGTATTGAACTTATATTTGCGAATTTATCCTTCATCTTTACCAGCAAGGTTCTGCCTTATACACTTTGTGCAGAATATCCTATTTCTAATCTTGCTGGTCTTGGCGAAAACATGATGACCACAGACATTGTTTCTTTAAATTTCATACAATATGGTTCGGGTTTTCTCAAATATCTGTTGACATAATAACTACATTCCAGTGGTTTTTGTTATCCAATAACAGTATTAGACTGTATCTTCGTCAGTATACAGACAGATGGTTTGTGAATATTCCCGTTCTTCACGTTCCCTACAACCAACATTTCTACTGATGAACATGTGAGGATATCAAAATGTTTGATAATTCGTATGTTCATAAACAGGTCTTCATCCAACATTACCACTGTTGATAAAATGCGAATCCAATGATAAAGAATCCATCATTCTCAAATGTCTTAAACCATTCAGATGTTCAAAATAACTCTATGATTCAATTGAGAAAAACAATTGTGGGAATTTGATATGAGATCAATACATTTTGTATAAAACAATATAATTGAAAATGGACTTCAGCGGAATATAATGATTATTGGATTCAAGTTTATTTTTTACTACAATCAATTTTCTTTCAAACGTTTGTGCTCAATTTACCTATCTAATATACCCATTTAATTTGTCTGTTGAAGCATGATATTTTTGATATGATTTTTAACGATTCATGTAAAATACAAGAATATAATAATAAAACGTCGCATGCATTCTTTTGGTTTTCACAGTTTTTTGATTAATATTTATGGCCAAATGCAACCGATAGAGAAATATGATAAATATGATTTTGTACTCCATTTCTATGTATACACATATAACATATATTGGAAACCTGTATAGAAAATCATGACCTTACAGTATTTGTATGGACGTATATGCCTGCAAAGAATGTGCGAGATAGTCTTGGACAAAGTCTGATACCAGAGTTGTGGATATGCACATTGTGATTGGAAAATAGAATTCCCTTGTACCCTGAAACAATTTATAAAATCTCATGAAACCTTTCTAATAGAATGTGTGCTAATTTGAAATTCAATACCATTCTCTAAAATTATTCAAATGGTTTTGCAATAATTTTACACATTTCAAGGTGACCACGTGACGTCTATATACAACATTATTTTTATCATGTAAAACAAAGAAATGCAACACCGTTATTAAAGACAGATTTTGCATAATTGAGTTTGCTAATATCCTACAAAATTTCAACTTTACGATTCAAATAAAAATCAAGTTTCCGTTGGATTTTCCCACAAAGGAAGTTGGCCAGTAAATTGAAGATGTCTGTTTTTGTCATACTATCTACGAGGACGACTGGTACATCAAACAGTACTAAAGATCCATTTCTCTGAGGAAATAAAGAAATGAAAGACGTGCATTTGGAAGATCAATATAGAAATGCAGGTGTCTAGTGTGGAAGCCTGGGCATAAACGTGCACAGCACATGCATATATTCCACGCCAACTGAACACAGGTGCAACATGTATTCTACAACCTGTAAACACACATGCACACACTGCTTGCCATATACATCAATACATTATAGAACATCTGGCAAAATAACATCCATTACACCTTTATTTTAATTATTATTTACTATTTGAATTTTGATTAAGTAGATAATGGATATACAGATAAAATACATTTATATAAACATATTACTAAAAGAAAAGAACTGTACACCTTTTTTGTAGCAATACATTTGTTTGATTCGTCGTGATCATCATTTGACATATTCCTTGCATATTTGTGAGTAATGACAAGTACATGTATTTTATGTTTCTCTGATATCTTCATGTCAAAACTGACCAAAACTGGACAATTGGCATCGGTTGTATTTTCCTTGACCTTGACCTTGACCTTGCTGATACCTGTAATGCCTACCTACCTGCCCCTCATGAAGACACGGTTATCATAATAACATCGTGCATTATGTGTTCTTGCATTTGAAGAGTACAGATTCATGGTAAGGAAAACAGGGCACAGTTGAATTGATTTGAACATTAAATGTCCAGGTATGGAAATATATATTGCAGAGGTAATGTTCTGTTGGTATTGTTAACTGCATGGTTAATGTGCTTACTCAGTGGGGCACCGTTGAAGACCGGCTCATAGAACATGTCACATCCACCAGAATCGTCACATCCCGCATGCCTCGCAATCAACGAGACTTCAATTCTCACCCCTCACATTATAATTATTGTGATAAAATTATTAACGTGGTGAAAAGCGATATACTAATTGAGACTGATACGAGGGGATTAGGCCATCTACTGCTGATATAATAAATCCAGCATTTGTAGTATTATTTGATTCTGCCAGTTATGGTTGGCACGTGATGTGTGATGTCAATCTGGTGATACTTTGATCACGTGGACAGCATCCAAAAGGTACACCTATTAACTGGTCAGGTCCTCTGCTAAATCCCACTAGAGGGCGTACCCGACCATGCGCGGCAAATATCAAACCACCACAAAATAGGTATTAAATACAGAAATGATTTCACCGTGGATGTGAATTCATATTCATAAAGACATTTGAAATAATGATAAAGCAAAAAAATTGGCATTTTCAGTAAGATTTCGACATTTTTGAAAATTAAAAGCTGTTTTAGTTACACAAAATGTCTTCAGAAGAGTAATTTCCGGATCTAGATCTGATTTGTGACATGATACAGAAGTTTTCATTCATTATGTGTACTTTGTAACCCAACTGCCTTGTATCAAATTGTCCCATGTCGAAAGATAAAATTGCATTGCAACAAAAAAGAACCAATGAAATTCGTACAGTGTCACAGAATGAGGATTTGGAGAAAGTTTACGGAACGATTTATGGTAGAAGCAGTCTCATAGAAGAATAGTTTCACCTTCACACAGTGTGCTGTTTACAACATTCCTTTGTCCTTGACATGACGGTGGAATCTGAATTGGTCTGAAACATTTGAGAAATATTTTAAAAACTGCTTCAAAGACCGGTCAAAAATTCATTGTTACATTATACACTGTGCTGAGCCCTGAAACAACTCGATGAATACCCAATGAGAAGAAAATACACTGACATTTCCTGAAATATTGATCCTTTGACTTTGAAAGTTTAGACCAGAACCCTTTCAGAAACAATCTGTTTGAAACATACTCCAAAATATTTAAAAACCCTAAGTTGCTATGCCTAGTATATCTTGGAAATGAACACACACTGCTTTTATTTGAATGAGAAAAAATAGAATATTTTAGATCAAGACAATTCATCGAATTTTCGTCTCTTAAAGCGAGAACAGCAATATTGGTGGTAACATTGTGATGAAAAGTTTTGCTCTGACGTCATGATGGTGGTGGGATTATTCTCAATAAAATAGTGACTTTCTATTTATGATTATCTGAGCGATGGGAAACAACACCTAATCCAAGCCACGCCTATTTCCCCTTTAGTTAAGTGTCAATAACTCACATATGCATATAAATGAAAAGATCGTTATGGAAAAAATGAAGTTGGTTCCCATTCATTTGACATAGGACCTCATTGCAAGGTATATGACTCTATGCTTCTCCCATTGTTCCTTTGATACGGGCTTGTGCTAGATACAACAAATCAAAATCATATGACAAATGGGTATAAACCTATCAAAACTGGAAAGATGAGCCCAGCCCTGCCTGGCTTGATGTAATATTTGTTTTATGTGCAGCTCTCCATTTACTGTTCTCATCAGTCAGCCCTTCATAGAACTCACTGTAATATGAATGAGTAGTTATTACTCACCGCCTCCATCCACCTCAATCTGAATGGAGCAGTTCTACAATTGATAATGACATAATCGTAAAGATGATTTGTGTTGCATGGAAATATAGAATTTATTTTCATGGGAGGGATTACCCTCAAAATGGTGTTTTGGCCTTTGTCTTTTTATGCTGCCACGTACACTACACGACCGCAGATGTTGTTGATAAATTAGTAATTTAAAGAATTTACTCATTTTACTCACATCTTTGGAATTACCAGGCAATTTAATATGGAAATGGATAGCATTTTAATTCTGTATGACTACAATAGTCAATATGAAGTAAACTGAATGCAACAAGTGGATTTAAGATAAGCAATAAGATTTAAGATGATTAAAAGGTGGCTATTTGCATCCAATGGGTACATCGTATTTCTTTGCATAGTACGTCATCACAGATATGAATTTGCCACATTAAAGAATATTGTCATCATGATTTCAACTGCTTGATATTTAAAATATTTTTACACAGAATTATTGAATGAACCTACACATGTATACTATAACATGGAATTATCATATTTAAGGCAACTCTTTTATCACTCTGACAATATCTCTCGAGGAATAAAAAGTAAGAAAGCTGAAACATGCCTCAATATCTGAAGAAATTATGTCACTCTCAATTGTGTCTCATAACAATACTTGCATATGCTTTTCATTGCAAAGGCTTAGTCAGTTATATCATATATGCTACATGGATATCACGTGTAGTTTTCGCATTCACAAACCAAATATGAAACTATTGTTTGCCACATTTGGATGAGAAATATGCAGCATCTGAGGGCGTAAGCACGATTCAGCATTTGTCTCTGAAAAAATACGTCTTCTTGTATTGCCTTGTGGAATTGCAGGGAATCTGAGAAAATATGCATTTTGAAATTCAATACTTGTGGATTAGTACATTTGGTAAGGTGTAGTGTAATATCAGGGGTCACGATATTAAGTAGAAAGGCAAATGGAACATCAAGGGAAAACTTTATCTGACATCTCAGATAATGCACTGGCTTCTAGTTAAGGAAGCCCTGTTCGGATTTAAAGAATATCATAGTAAAAGCCTATAGTTATGGTTCGTTCAAATCCTGACGCCATTCAAAGACCCACAACTGAGTTTTTGCCATTAATAAGGTTCTACTAAGATTCATCAAGATATTTTAGACATCTTTGAAATTGTTTTTATTTTTCTTGATTTACGAAGATCTTGCTTGAAATACCCCCCATTAAAAATAAAAACAACATAACATTCCAGTTTGAAATACATGTGTGCTGCATCATTAACTGAAGAAATGTCATCTAGTCTGAGCTTTCCTTGGAGCAGCACAGCTTTATGGAACATAATCACTGTTTTGCTCACTACACCTTTTCCCTATGAATGGTAAAAACTATGCAATAAATATTATTGAAAATATTCTCATAGATATTTCAGCTCTGTCACAGATTTTGATGATCACAATAGATTACCTTCAGCTAATGAATACCTTTTTTGTGGTGGACTGACTGGCCTACGGGAAACTTCTCAATTTGGATGATGGTGAGATGGGGGGTGTTTTTTCAAAAAATAAAATTTGCAAACTACAACAAATCTAAATCAATCCTCTTCAAACCCTGGAAGGATCGATAGCAAGGGCCATGTGCGAATTCGCAATTCCTGAAAAGGACTCACAGCTGGTAAATACGTAGATTTTAATTCAACATTGTTGGCAAACACATTGGATTGATCACAATAATAGATTCAGCTCTCATCTTGAATATAGAATATATTGGCCAATTATAAACAAAGTTTAAGACAGTTGAAAAGGTCAAACATATCAGAAGAAGAGTATTTCAGTTTGGCCCGCCGTGTTTATAACTGCAGTGTTATATAACTGCAGTATGAATAGAAAGCAAAGTCTGGGATGCTGTTCATAATTTAGAAGGATAACTCTACTTGATGGTGAAAAAACATGAATATTAGCACCATGTCAAATTCTGTAAATAGTCTTCCTAGTTTGTCCAAAAATGGAATTCACATAACAAAATTCTTTATGGAAGAGAAATATGTATTTACCTTTTCAAATCATTGAATAAGAACCAATCATTAAACAATACTAGATCTGATTAGCAATTCTTCAACACCTGATAGAATAATCTTATTGTTCACAAAATAGTGCCTTAAATTGATTTATCCGAGAAGTGATTTCACCTGTATTCTGTCTATGCAAAGTGAACTTATTCGAAGGCTTTGAGGAGGTCCATCAGTTCTCAACCTGAGAATTATTCAATGATTTCAATGATTTCAATGATTTGCTCAGGAATATTTTCTCGTGACAGTAACCCAGCCAGAATAATAAAATGTATTAATTTAACATTAATGTATTAACTGATATGGTTTTGATGTGAATTCCAAACGTTCTTTTGACGTTGTGAACTGGTTGTAGCAAAATGACGTCATCACTATCACATCTAAAATTCGTTATTATTTGACGTTAAAAATATGATTAATTTATATGAAAAAGAGGGGAATTATTAATACGAAAATAACTGGTGAAGAGTTGAATTGCAAATGTAAATTAGAGATTTCTAATAAAATATAGGTTTTAACCACATAATGAACTTAGCGGAAAATTCACGTCTTAAAAGCATGTCTAAACCACGTAATAAATCAACCCAAAAATTCATGTCTTGAAAATAGCATCTTTACCATGTCATTAAACGGGACTGAAAATCACGTCGAAATTCACGTCAGTAAGATGTGGTTATGTATTTGCTCATGAGTCTCACAGATTCTAAAAGAAAAACCTGGTGGATTTCATTTCAGGTAGTTTTGTCTGCTGAGATGCCATTCCTGTCTGAAAATTTAATTTACTTTTTTTCAAAAGATGTACAAACTTCACAAATCCTTCATAAATCAATGTATTTGTAACCAGGCTGGTTTGTTAAAGTCAAAGTCCGGACGTATGTGCTCTACCGGCAAAGGTACCACCATGTCCCTACACATCATATGAAAGGAACAATACATTTTGAATGTACCATGCAAATTGGTACATTGGAATAGGGATACAACTATACTAATCTGAACATAATAACAAATCTTTATGTTTTATTCTATGTTTATCAAATATTCTTTTTAAGTTTCTTGAATGGTGTAATAAGCTGCAGCCTCTGAAAAGTTAGGATTAATCTGTTGATGGTCCATACCTGTATACAAGACAGATATAAACCAGGCTCTATCAATTCCACTATACTGCATCAATGTATTCAATACATGTTTGCATCTGTATACATTGGTCAAATCATCGAGCCATTAACATTGCCACTCCATGTTAATCCATGACTGCTGAGTTCCAGCATGGTTAATGGCTATTGGTGCATTCAAGCTTTGATAAGAAACAGCGTAAGGCCATTAGCTACCTAAACAACAGAACCGGCCATTGATTATGCACCTAGCATTGACCTTTACCTGTAATCGAACATCATGGACTTAATACTCTGAGTGCCATGAGTCAAATGTCATAACAGGCGATCATATTTCCAATAGGAAATTGCATGTTGTAGAATAGGTGTATTGGTTCAGCGAGTAGCAGAGATACCGGACTACTCTCGCGCCCAGTGGGAATAGAGTGGCTGGAATGCATGTTCTCCATATCCTTCAGATATCCAATTCTGAAACCAAATATGTATGACTCGTATGTCTATTCTTGTGACTGTAAACAAATGTTAAGTTGATATATGTAGACTCATTACACTTGGCATCCCTTTAATGTACTTCATTTCATTATATCAAATAGCCATTCCAATATCAACAGATAAAGAAAGAGATCCTTTAGATAAATAATGTCACAGGGTACCCCATTCCAGTGTCAACATGAGAGGCTTTTGATGTAATTATGCGTCAACTCTGAGTGAATGCTTACCAATTCATTAGCTGCTTGTGGCTTTGTTTTCGCAATTATTTATGTATAAGCAACATGTGTTATTAATGGCAGGATTTCGACAGGAGCGAGTAGCTCTGATGTGTGAACAGTTAAGTGTCTCGTAATAGGCTGACAGTTATGGGAGGCATTTAACACTGTTATAACAATATCATCAAGACTAAACGGACTGTGAATCAGTAACTAAATGTTGTTGTTATTTAACTATCTTGTAGATTAAAGTTTCTCTGCTACAAGAGTGGTGTCAGAGCATCATTAAGAGAAGTGTTTTTTTAAGAAACATCTTTTTGATTAACATCTAGGAGATGAAATATCTTTTAGAATAAAGTGTCTCGGTATGGCTGATCATATACATTTCTAAGGAACTTTGAAATTTGAGTATCTTGTATATAAGAGAATTTTTAAGATACAAGAGTAAAAGAATGAATTATGTATTAGAAATCTCAGCTGTCTTTTCATTAATATAAAAACAACTGACATTTTTGTGTAGTATCAAAGTGATGTGTCGGTGACAACTAAATATCCACACAAGTATGGGGAAGGAGCAGAGCTGCAAGTATGGGGAAAGAGCAGAGTCGTAAGTTTGGGGATAGAGCAGAGCTGCAAGTATGGGGATAGAGCAGAGCTGAAAGTATGGGGATAGAGCAGAGCCGTAAGTATGGGGAAAGAGCAGAGCTGCAAGTATGGGGAAAGAGCAGAGCTGCAGGTATGGGGAAAGAGCAGAGCCGTAAGTTTAGGGAAAGAGCAGAGCTGCAAGTATGGGGAAAGAGCAGAGCCGTAAGTTTGGGGAAAGAGCAGAGCTGTAAGTATGGGGAAAGAGCAGAGCCGCAAGTATGGGGATAGAGCAGAGCCGCAAGTATGGGGAAAGAACAGAGCCGCAAGTATGGGGAAAGAGCAGAGCCGTAAGTATGGGGAAAGAGCAGAGCCGTAAGTATGGGGATAGAGCAGAGCCGCAAGTATGGGGATAGAGCAGAGCCGCAAGTATGGGGATAGAGCAGAGCTGCAAGTATGGGGAAAAAGGTCCCAATTAACTATATCGCAACATTGAGCTAATTACCCTCGTACCAATGTAGAGTGAAATAATACAATCTTACCAATGTTAAGTGAAATAATACCCCTTGTTCCAATAAAGAATGAAATAATACCCCTTGTGCCAATTTACACTATCCTGTGTTTGTACAGTGAACTAATTACCCCAGTGCCATTGTACAAAGTGAAGTGATCAAATGACTACTTTCCAAAATAGGCGGATACTTATCACTCTAACAATTAAAGTGAACTGGTTAATCTTATAGCAATAACTCTACCAGAAAATGAACGTCAAACAGGAAACAATATACCCCAGACCACAGGCAGAGACGAATAGCAATGTACGACTAAGTGAATGTGGGAGAAAAACCAATGCACCGCCATGTTTCATCTAATTTAAAAGTGCCATCGGCGAAACACTCTTAACATATACAGAACTATTGATCATTGTCAATATTTGCATTCAGCTTGAATGACTATTCCACTCTATAAGGATTTACAGAATAACCGTAATTATAAAACTAAGACTATTTCATCTGTTATAATAAGATGCCTAACATTTGCACGCCTGCCCTAGAATATAAAAGACACTTTGCTCTCTATAAATCATATCTAAGTCTTTGCATTTGCAGTGTTTTATTTGTGCCTGGAGACTTGACGCCCGTCTTGTGGTGTGTAGTGACCCTGTCGCAAGCCAGCTAAGATACCTTCTAGTTCCTCCTTGTTTATCTATTGAGTTAAAACAAGCTAATCAATGGTCTTTCTCTTGTTATATTTTCTCATTTCTGACGGCATAGAGACGGTTAATTCATTTCTAGGGGGTCTTTTGCTTTGTTATCGATTAACGGGTTGTGGCCTCAACACATGTATATGATAATAAGGATATTGGCAAACACGGAACACGGTCTCCCTCAGATTAATCCACGTTTTGATATTAACACAAAATGACGCCAAAATGAAATATTCTACAGGGTCCATATTACAATTATCATAAATCTGGCATGTTAGAAATGTGTCAATTTTATCTTGTCAAACTTCATTGCAGTTTATAATGTGTGATTACACATTGCTTAAAAGTTGTACGTGCATAGATATTTCGGAAATAATAAAATAAAAGTTGGTGATGAAACTATTGTTAACATTGCATGCTCTATATAGTCCATTCTGAATTTGACCTTTTCAGCACTGTTTAGGCTATATCAGGTCAGATAGAAACCTGTCACCGTGGCTCAATGCCCTACTCTTTTCGACGAATGAGTAGGGAGATTTCTTTTGCATTATCACATTGTCATGATAATACAAACCACGCACTTTGATAACCAGTAACACTGGAATGAGAAATACCTCAGTAGCAGATATCCGCCTTTCTCGGCCATGCAGCATGACCGACGTATTTGTCCCAACTGGGATTCAAACCCTGAATCTCTGGCATAGGAGACATACGTTCGTTCTACCAACTGAACTTTTAAATATAAAGATTGAGAAAGTACAAATTTCTTGCAAATTTCACCATTTTGCCTTACCACGAATGTAGATATTGAAATCGATATGGACGTGCTTTATTATTCTTGTGATAATTACGATTTGAGTAATTTCCATCGATTATTTAAAAGGAAAACATGTACCCCATATGCGAGTGTGGGCTCACCCACGACGTGGGCTCCATAGAAACTAACCACACACAATGGTCTCCGTCCACACTCTGACTTATTCAAACATACCAAATCAGATGTAAATGTAATCAGATGTTAATGTAAATGTAAAGAAAGGATGTATTTTGTACTGACATACCTCTGTATATCAGATTTCATATTGCTATATTATAAACTCGGGAAACAGTGGTCTAAAAAATAGATTAGGTTTGCAATCAAATACAAATTAAGGAAATGTAAAAAGATAGCGTCTTAATTTGATTTAGCATAGAATGTTCTTTGTTAAAATAAAACATGATGTTCAATAAAGCATATCCTCATGTGGAAAGTATTCTGGACCTGATATTCACCCGTCCGATGTCAAAACTATCTTATGTTGGAGATTATGAAATATATGCCGTCCCATGTCATATACTGTGGGAGGATATATATATCAGAAGTCCCATTTTGTATAGATCGAATGTGGGAAGAAACAAGTCTCATTTGTGTAATAAAGATTCAAGATAGATATGTATAGAAATTACCTACCGAAGAAAAAGACAAATATTTTTGTTAAAAGTATGTAAAAAGGTTATAAGATAGTAGTTTTACAAATATAAGATCAAATTATATCCACCTAAAAGAGCTACAGGAATCTGAAATCTTGTTCGAACTTTAATTACCTTTTGATCCATCACTCACATTTCAAGAAGAAATTTAATAATTTGGCTGCAAGTTGCTTTTCAAGTCAAAGAGATGGAACGCGGTTGATCTTTAATACGTTATTGTACATCATGTTTAAAGTCAAATGAATAAAAGAAAACATGATCCTTTTCAGAAATGTCACCATGTTTTAATACTTAAAAATGTTATCGTTTTTACCCCTGAATAAGTAACTGAGATGAGTACCTTTGGTTGTAGCAGGGAAAGTTTTCTCATGTATACTACAAACTACAAACATTAAAAAAGGAGTTATTATCTGTTCATGATAACATTTGCTGGGGTCCTTTATTTCTAGGTAATCTTTTGTATTTATTTTTCAGTTTAACATTTAAATATCATACTTGAAAATCAAATATTGACTGGAAAATCTAACTTTTCTGACCTCATGTAGCACAATGATGAGGTGTATTGTGAGATTAGCATGGTGCTCGTTCACATTCATCATTGCTAAGGAGTCTTTCATAATTAATAAAATATACATTTCTTCACATGCGCATCCGATTACGTATTATATGTCATTGGGTAGATCCAATGTCAGTTTATTAGAAATCGATTTGGTAGGTTTCTATGGTTCCTTTTCGTTGACGTAATAAAAATGAATACATTTTTTGGACAAATAATCCACGTTGATCTGCATGAGTCAGCACTAATCAGCCGTCCAACAGAGCTTTTATGTATACACATTCGGCATTCAATTCGCAAAGCTTTGAAACAACAGTTACTTTTTTAGTCACAATCTTTCTATTTGTTGTTATCGCGAGAAACAGTTTTATTTACAAAATATAATGAAAGGTGAAGTGACCATATTTGATCAAGCACAATTCTTCGTGTTCTTATCATATCAAGGCCTGCGTTTTAGTACTAGGAAAGCCGACACGTCTCAGATAAATGAACGATAAAAGGCTAGTGGGGAGGTAAAACAGCTTTTTTATGGTTTGTGTATGATTTGTAAACCATCCATACATATATGTTTGTTGGTCCACGTACAAGCATAAGACTTGCCATCCAATCTGGTGAAGACCGATATATCAAATCGGTCATTCAGTAATGAACATACTGACACAGTGAGGTCAGCTATCAAGTCTAATGAAGGACATACTGACACAGTGAGGTCAGCTCTCAGATCCAATGAAGGTCATACTGACACATTGAGGTCAGCTATCAAATCTAATGAAGGACATACTGACACAGTGAGGTCAGCTATCAGATCCAATGAAGGACATACTGACACATTGAGGTCAGCTATCAAATCTAATGAAGGACATACTGACACAGTGAGGTCAGCTCTCAGATCCAATGAAGGTCATACTGACACATTGAGGTCAGCTATCAAATCTAATGAAGGACATACTGACACAGTGAGGTCAGCTATCAGATCCAATGAAGGACATACTGATACAGTGAGGTCAGCTATCAGATCCAATTAAGGACATACTGATACAGTGAGGTCAGCTATCAAATCTAATGAAGGACATACTGACACAGTGAGGTCAGCTATCAGATCCAATGAAGGACATACTGATACAGTGAGGTCAGCTTTCAGATCCAATAAAGGTCATACTGATACTGTGATGTCATCTATCAAATCTAATGAAGGACATACTGATACAGTGAGGTCAGCTCTCAGATCCAATGAAGGTCATACTGACACATTGAGGTCAGCTATCAGATCCAATGAAGGACATACTGACACAGTGAGGTCAGCTATCAGATCCAATGAAGGACATACTGATACAGTGAGGTCAGCTATCAGATCCAATTAAGGACATACTGATACAGTGAGGTCAGCTATCAAATCTAATGAAGGACATACTGACACAGTGAGGTCAGCTATCAGATCCAATGAAGGACATACTGATACAGTGAGGTCAGCTTTCAGATCCAATAAAGGTCATACTGATACTGTGATGTCATCTATCAAATCTAATGAAGGACATACTGATACAGTGAGGTCAGCTATCAAATCCAATGAAGGACATACTGACACATTGAGGTCAGCTATCAGATCCAATGAAGGACATATTGATACAGTGAGGTCAGCTATCAAATCTAATGAAGGACATACTGATACAGTGAGGTCAGCTATCAGATCCAATGATACAGCGAGGTCAGTTATCAGATCCAATGAAGGCCACACTGATACAGTGGGGTCAGCTATCAAATCTAATGAAGGACATACTGACACAGTGAGGTCAGCTATCAGATCCAATGAAGGTCATACTGATACAGTTTGATCAGCTATCAGATCCAATGAAGGACATACTGATACAGTGAGGTCAGCTATCAGATCCAATGAAGGTCATACTGATACAGTGAGGTCAGCTATCAGATCCAATGAAGGACATACTGATACAGTGAGGTCAGCTATCTATCAAATCCAATAAATAGCATTCTGATATATTGAGGTCAGCTTCCAAATCAAGTGATAGACATACTGATATTGTGTATGTGAGGCAGAGTGTATTGCTACCAACTCACCACGTCCCTGTATCCAACACGACATCCCCCTCCACACACGGACAATCCACTCCTGCCCTCCCCATTGAGGTCTTCCCACGCGTGCCTGCTGTGTCATTGAGGGGTCTCTATATGGACACGAAGAAAGCCTTTCCAAATATAATCTGTCCAAGGTCATTCTTTACATCACAAAAAGCATTTATTGAATTTGAGAAATTTAAAATAGACGATGCCCTTTAAATTATAGAAATAACAACTCGAAATATGGATCATGACGTGGCCCACGTTGTCCACTGGCCCGCGAAACTCATATGCAATATCAAATCATACAGTGTTAATAAAAAATGAAAGCCATATTTATCTTTGAGTGGCCAATCATGTGTGACATATTCGCTGCAGTATGACATTGGTGATTGTCCGTGCTCCACACTGAGTCTCCACACCAAATGTGAAGAAGAGCCTCACAAAAAGAGTAACAGCAGTCCACCTAACGTTTTTTAAGGACTCATTTATGTGTGACACGTGTGCTCAAGCATGATATTGGTGTGTGTCCATTTTGGAACACATCATGATGTATATTAACATCAAAAATGAACCCTCAGAGTAAAGTGAACACAGATTCTCATAAACTGATTTACCATGCCACTGGTCGTCCAAAATCGCCATTCCATCGACTCACAATACATTGCATGCCAATCAGTAAGGTGTCGGGAATAAAAATAAGGTGTCGGTCTTGAACAAGTAGATTAAACATAAGATAGGAAAGTCAAAAGTTGTTACAATTAATATATTTGGTTAAAATGAGTTCTGAGCTCGAATGCGTCCTGGGTGTCGCCATGCTTTCATTATTCTCGGATATAGTAATATTCTTGGATATAGTAATATTCTCGGATATAGTATTATCCTCGGATATAGTAATATTCTTGGATATAGTAATATTCTCGGATATAGTATTATCCTCAGATATTATCATTCTCGGATATAGTAATATTCTCGGATATTATCATTCTCGGATATAGTAATATCCTCGGATATTATCATTCTCGGATATAGTATTATCCTCGGATATAGTATTATCCTCGGATATAGTATTATCCTCAGATATAGTAATATTCTCGGATATAGTATTATCCTTGGATATTATCATTCTCGGATATAGTATTATCCTCAGATATAGTATTATCCTCGGATATAGTATTATCCTCGGATATAGTATTATCCTCGGATATAGTATTATCCTCGGATATAGTATTATCCTCGGATATTATCATTCTCGGATATGGTATTATCCTCGGATATAGTATTATCCTCGGATATAGTATTATCCTCGGATATAGTATTATCCTCGGATATAGTATTATCCTCGGATATAGTATTATCCTCGGATATAGTATTATCCTCGGATATAGTATTATCCTCAGATATTATCATTCTCGGATATAGTATTATCACCATTGTGACCTCTGTCACTGATGCGATTTTGGCTAAAAACCTCCCAGAGTGCATCTGCAGCTGGGAGGCAAAGACGCCCAGTGGCCATAACGTAGCATTTGTAATCATTGTTTAATTTTGGAAAATATTAAATTAAAATCTGACACATATTTGTTTTTTTAAGCAATGGCACCGGTTAGCCTTGGGAACTGAACAGCCAAAGGCACTTATTATGCCTTTGAAAATCATGTTGTACCTATCCGAGGACGTTTTGATGCGCCTTTTGTTCTGAATTTATCAAGAATGACAAGGACAAATGACTAAACTAAAATAGATACAGTTTTTCTGTTAATTGAGAGTGACTATATATTTTTTCTTTCAAACAAATTTTCGTAATTCAAAAAGCGCACCCCCACTTCCAAGTAAAAGCAAAAAACCAAGAAAAAGTTCTCTTGTTTGCATCTTGTTCATTTAATATTTTAACAAGTTTGTATATTTTTAGAATTGGTCAAATTACTTAATGAGATGTCGTAAGTTTTAATCAAAATAATCTTGACTGTCTTTGAAGAGAATATTCTGAAATGTGTAATGTCACAACTTGATCATGAAGCTACTGAGGCAAAGTAAATGACCATGCCGCAGAGCTCCTGGGAAAATCCTGTCTGTAAGCACTGAACTATTGCATTGATTTTCATTGTTGAGTGACAGTCAACAGACAACTACAACAAAATTAAACTCATATCCGACACGGCCACGTGACATAATTACACAGATTGGAAAAGTTTTTCCAACATGACAAACTTTGCGCTGCATTTTGTTTTTAATTAGCAACGAGGATCAGATGTATGTGGAATTACATGGCCTATACAGCCATTCCTTCATGTCTTGGAGGATACCATTAGGTAATCAAATAATTCCTCAATTCTTCATTATGTGCAAAACAATCACCCTACACAATTTCCTGTTAATTTTGGCCGTAATTAGAAACAGCAAAAAATCCCGAACTCAATTGAGTGACATTGTCTTTGATGATCTCATAGATGAGTCTCGTGATCCGCGAGATCTTCCGTTATCGCGCCATCTTGGAATCAAAACAAAGGCTTTCTATTTGTAAGATCTGGTCTAAAAGGCGTTAAGTCTTGCCAGTTCTTTGATGAAGGTGGCCAAAAAGAAAGGGACATTGATTTCAAAATGAGAGCATTCAAAGGAAAACTATCAGATAGAAGTCATATTAAGTTTTCTTTGGTCTCGTTCTCTTTGTATTGTCTCCCAATATGAAACGTGATCTATCACAGCGGCTTTGGAGACAATGTTATCGAGGTTCAAATCCTGTGATTGCTTTCAATTCTAGCATACTGCTTAACCATTTATTATTACAAAGCAATTCCTATGTCACCATGAAGTTCACATCCACTGAACATACCTGCTAGCAATGTGAGTCAATGAATAAATACGAGGGCACATAACAATACGACAACTGAGAACACATTGAATGTAGTCAACAATAGCTAATTTAACTTTCTACCAGATTCAACTGTTTTCATCCGGTGTAGTGAGATAAGAAATTTGAAGGAAAAAATAATAATAATAAAGGTTTTTTTGGTATGTACTCTCTCGATCGATCATGAGTACGTCTTAATAAAAGACTGACCTTTACAGCACACTATATATTGTTACTGACTTCTTGAATAATGGCACACGTGGTGAGAAAAAATCACGAGTTTGTTTGCTCCTGACACTCGCTTTTGATATTCAAGTAAACATTCCTTTCAAATATCCGATCTTGTTCATAAATCAAACGCATATGTGCACATACACATATATGCGCACATATACGCACACGCACATAGATGCACACACGCACACATGTACATCCACACGTACATAAATAGTACACGCACATATAGCCGTTTGATGCATATTCGCCAAAAACGTGCTCTTGAGAAAACATCCTCTTCAAATACAATAATTCAAACAAAATGTGCGTGTAATAAATTTCAACAGTTTTAACAGCAAATTGTGGTTTCTTTTTAGAAATAAATATCTCTTGATCTCTGTATTTTCTCCTATTCTTTCATCATTTGCAGCCCTTCGGATTCAGTAAATTATGGCATCATTAAGGGCACTTTTGTGATAGAGTTCCCTTATACAATGACAAATGGAAACATATGCGATGTAGCTAGGAAGAAAATGTCAATCTCCAAACAACCTCTGATCCTGTAGAAACCAGCTGTAGGAAACTAAAGAAATAATACACCTTCCAGATTACGGGGTGTTGTGAAGGGAGGTTGTTGGTTTGAGCATTTCATCTCTTGTTCTACTGCGCGGCAACATAAATCATTCCCGGATTTTTTTTTTTTTTTTGGCTGAAGACAATGGCATCACTGAGAGTAAATCTATTTCTGCGGTTTGTCACAGCAGTAATATTGCTGTCAGACAGGACAGATAAGCCTGGCTAAGGAGAACTCTTGTCAAAATACTACATCATGATCATACCAATCATTCCCTTTAAACATGTCCATGTTCGCCCGCAGTCATAAGTTGCGAGTCATCATAGTCCATTATTGGTCGTAAATATTCCCCTTGAGGACTCGTAATTGGGAGGTTTGCAATGAGAAGGTAGAACGAGGTCTGTGTTTCAACATTGCTGTTTTACCAAAGTTTATGTTGTTGCACATTTTATGATGTTGTGATTTAGACGTCTTAAGACATCATCCGCGTAATCTATCTTACTCCTTGACATGTTGAAGGGCCTTTTTGTAAACTAACAGATAGGTGAAAAAATATTTAATCACCGTCTATGTTAAGCACGTTGAAATCTAAGATAATTCCAGACCTAATTGTCCAAGAGTGAACGTAATACATCACAGCAACATTAAATACCATTCTTAATATCGTTAGAGAGCTATGTTATGATATGACTATCAAACTTGCCCTATCCTACTTCTACCACAGCGAAGACTTATATCCCTGTCTTATTATCTGCTTCAGTAAAACACATTGCTGTAATAATATCGTGGTCTCATGAATAGGTGAATATAAAGTATCCGAGGTAATCTTCTGGGGAGGACCTATATAATTTTCAAATATATAATTTTTTCAATTTTTGTCGAATCTCTTTCCAAATAGTTTGTATCTCATTCAAAACCAGTCGCATCTTATTCAAAACCACCCGCATTTCATCCAAAACCAGTCGCATCTTATTCAAAACCACCCGCATTTCATCCAAAACCAGTCGCATCTCATTCAAAACCAGTCGCATCACATTCAAAACCAGTTCCGAAGAATAGGTAACTTGTTATCAAGCTGTGATTTGTGTCATATGTAATATTTGTTGGATCCGCTGTCATTCTTCCTCAAGAGTAAGCATACGTCAGTCTGAGCTTATTAAGCCTAGCTTAAAAGTCGTCATTACAAACAATCTATCATATTACAAAGTATGTGTTGAATACAGTCTGCAGCTGTAAAACAAAGTTGTAACATGTCAGTCGGTCAGTGACTTTGGTAATAGGGAACAACCAAAGAACAAGCCAAGCCAACAAGACTTAAAGCTGAGAGTAACTTGATAAGAATCTCTTAGATAAGTTCTCGAGCCTTTTTTTTCTCGGGGCAACTGTAGCGTGTTCCAGTAATCTAATATAAAATGACCTAGAGGTGAGGTCTGGGACCTTTGCAACAATCTGCATTACACTTGTCAGTGTGACCTGTCCATTCTCAACTGTGTCCTCAGGTGTCTCGCTCACCACACAAATCAACATTGCATTCCTGTCTTACAATATTTGATTCAACTCCTTGAATGAAAATGCCAGGAATTTGAACGAGCTAAAACTCATGTAGTGTTCTCTTCAACTTTCCATTTGTGTTAATCAGTGTGGATTAAGATATATTTAGTTTTAGAAACTGTTGGTCTAATGCAGTGAAGTAGCGTCTGTGTGGCAGGAAAGGGTCATGTTACTCTTGTTGGCTGACTAGTAATGCCCTATCTTTTTTGCCTTCAATATTCAGATCACAGCCACGGCCTATAGAAGGTCAAAGGTCAGCTGTGTCAAGTCCACGCAAGGTCATTGGTAATGTGACCTTTGGTTAGGTTTAAGTGGATTGAGATTACGTCTGCGCCAAGGAACAATTAAAGCAAGGAAACGTCACGTTGGGAAGGAACTCCCGAGCAGGTGGCAGACGACACCTTGAGAACATTCTAGATTGAGTGAGAAGGAGGCCTGAGGCTGCAGGAAAATGTCTGTTAGGCTGTCAGAAACAACTGACAGACGGTCACACCTCGCAGAAACACTCATCGAGCATAGGTCATATCTGACTTTCCCATATAACAGAAGTAGTAGCACTCTCCTCATTTGTATGGGCTACCATTCTTTTATTGTTTTTAATTTGCAACATTCGCAGCCAGACATCTTTGAGAAAGGATGTCTCGTTTATGTGGCTGCGCTATAGGTCACATATATATTATTTTGATGACAAAAACATACTGAATTGGATAGAGATAAGTAAATTAGCATTGTGTCTTTGCTGCATTTTCATGATATGAATTAACATGCGGCATATGATAATATATAAAAAAAACTAAAAGATAGTCAGAATGTTATTTTCTTCTGTACTTATGCATTAACTGTTTTGAAGCTAATCTCATATCTCTTCTTTGAAATATGTCAAATTCAAAAGGTTGCTTTATAAATGTGGGTAAATTTTACAAGCTTCATGAAATTCAACTTTGTTCCAACAACATTTTCATAAATGCATTTGATGAGCAATTCGTGACATACCTTCTCTCATGTATTATAGGTTTAGGCGTCTTTGCGTTATATAGTTCATTGCAATGTGTATATCTGGATATGGGCGATCACAATCCATGTAGGTTGATAACATGGAATAGTGGAAATTAATTGTGTATAAACAGCATGTAGATGGAGAATAGTAGAGGATGAAATAGACTGGTTTGATATGCATGCTAATGAACCGTTATTTTCCCTAATTTGCCCACATGAATAAACCATTGTCATTAATGAGAGTATTTGGCAATGATTTCTTTAAATGGCGATAAAAGTATGCAAATACCCGGCTAGGATGAAACTAAAATGCGTGCATTTTGATCGTTAACCTTTCAAATATCAACCATTCTGATGTGCATGCGGCCAATTTACTTGGTCAACCTACAATGCCCTACTTGATCAATCCAATATGCCCTCCCACCATATCAGTTTACCTTTCCAATCTATAATGTCAATTTACCTTACCAACCTACCATGTCCATTTACCTTATATTCCTACCATGTCTATTTACCTTAGCACCCTGCTATACCCATTTACCTTACATTCCTACCATGTCTATTTACCTTAGCGCCCTGCTATGCCCATTTACCTTACATTCCTACCATGTCTATTTACCTTAGCACCCTGCTATGCCTATTTACCTTACATTCCTACCATGTCTATTTACCTTAGCACCCTGCTATACCCATTTACCTTCCATACCATGTCAATTTACCTTAGCGCCCTGCTATGCCTATTTACCTTACATTCCTACCATGTCTATTTACCTTAGCGCCCTGCTATGCCTATTTACCTTACATTCCTACCATGTCTATTTACCTTAGCGCCCTGCTATACCCATTTACCTTACATTCCTACCATGTCTATTTACCTTAGCGCCCTGCTATGCCCATTTACCGTACATTCCTACCATGTCTATTTACCTTAGCACCCTGCTATGCCCATTTACCTTACATTCCTACCATGTCTATTTACCTTAGCGCCCTGCTATGCCCATTTACCTTACATTCCTACCATGTCTATTTACCTTAGCGCCCTGCTATGCCCATTTACCTTACATTCCTACCATGTCTATTTACCTTAGCACCCTGCTATGCCCATTTACCTTACATTCCTACCATGTCTATTTACCTTAGCACCCTGCTATGCCCATTTACCTTACATTCCTACCATGTCTATTTACCTTAGCACCCTGCTATGCCCATTTACCTTACATTCCTACCATGTCTATTTACCTTAGCACCCTGCTATGCCCATTTACCTTACATTCCTACCATGTCTATTTACCTTAGCACCCTGCTATGCCCATTTACCTTACTTTCTACCATGTCTATTTACCTTAGCACCCTGCTATGCCCATTTACCTTACATTCCTACCATGTCTATTTACCTTAGCACCCTGCTATGCCCATTTACCTTACATTCCTACCATGTCTATTTACCTTAGCACCCTGCTATGCCCATTTACCTTACATTCCTACCATGTCTATTTACCTTAGCACCCTGCTATGCCCATTTACCTTACTTTCTACCATGTCTATTTACCTTAGCACCCTGCTATGCCCATTTACCTTACATTCCTACCATGTCTATTTACCTTAGCACCCTGCTATACCCATTTACCTTCCTTACCATGTCAATTTGGCATACCAACCTACCATGTCAATTTGGCATACCAACCTACCATGTCAATTTGGCATACCAACCTACCATGTCAATTTGGCATACCAACCTACCATGTCCATTTGTCTTATCAACCTACCATGCAATTTACCTTGCCATTTTACCATGCCCATTTACTTTGCCGATTTTCCATGTCATCTAATATCAAACGTGCTTTGCATGAGCAAACCACATTCATCTTTGTCTTAAACAAAGCGTGGGACTAGTGACATATCTTAAACAAACAAGTGACAGGCCGAGTCCTGATCTACAAACACTGTAAAAGCCATGTCACAACTCAGGAAGGCCGTTTGCATAGATCCTCAGCGAAGCCTATATAGGACATTTTACGTGATCCGGGCCCAGTTGCAGTTATGCCGTTCCTCAACTTTGGGTTGTCATGGAAACCCAAAGTTGATCCAGTCCATGTGTACTTCCGCCAGAGATTGTGTTTCCCTTTTGCAGACTTGGAGGCAGAAATCAAGAATTCAAATCTGACATCTATGTTGTTAACAAGCATTACATTCGCCAATCTGTGGTGCTGACATTATGCATAATTTTCCAGACACACACCCAGCAGTGGTTATCAGGTGATTTTTGGTTTCTTCGTTACACGATGAATAAATCTTTTCAAATATGACTATGAAGATTAATGTCATGCCAGTGTCTCTTCAAATATCATTTTAACATTGGAGAGTAATATGTCGTGATCACCTTGTTATACGATATTAGGAAGACATAGCAATGTTACTAGTTACAACTTTGAATATGGCTCGATTATCTTTCATCTGGTTTGACTTTCCCTTGAGTTGGAATATTTTTTGAGTTCTCGTGTTTGTGATATATATATAGACCAACAGAATGAGCTGGAATATCTCTGTTTTGTATGAAACCGATCTCATATCTGGATTTTAAGGGTTGACCTAAGATATTTATACATCAAAATCCTAAACAGATATTCAATGCATAATAATGAAAAACCGACAGTTGAAAAAATATGTGGTGAAAAAAATATCTTTTAAAACTTTCAAACTTGTTCACACTGTAACTTTAACACTTTTACAGTATCATATTACAGTATCATATTACTCTCCATTGTATGACATATGATCCCCAAGAAAATGACTTTCCCTACCTGTGTTCTAATCCCTTGTGGAAAGAAAGAATACATTTATTATAACTGCGTATGAGTAGAATAATACCTACTCTGGTTACAGCATTCCGCCACTCTCCATACAGTGACAACAACGGCTTAATGCTACCTCTTCGCCACAATAATAACTCTCACATCATATTAATATCACAAAGCTTTCTCTTCGCCAAAAATATAGTTTTTCTCACTGTGGCATCATGAAATGAACATAACCTGTGCTATTTTTGTATATACATTAAATGGGTTGGAAGACTTTTTTTACATTCTATCATAAAACATGTTCTCTTCTTTTTGATAAATTGAATGTGTACTTTGCTTTAAACCAACAAATGTGTTACCTCTGTCTATATAAACGTCTTTCATGTATCACATGTCACTTTGTGGACCTGCAGTTAGTTCAACTTTAACCCTTGACCAGACTGTTGTTTAACAACCAGATATATGTCCCATGCGGGTTCGGGAATGGAAAGAATTGAACGGACGCCCAAGCGAGTCCTGATAGTTGACTAAAGTAGCCTCCTATTTGCCCTAGGACACAACCCTTGACAGAGGACGATGGTGTCCTGGAGGGTGGGAGATAGTGAGAACACCTATCCACTGCCCTTATTATCCCCTACATGCGTGGATCAGGTAGATCTGATTCAATAAGCTTGTGATAACTCTCTATATGTGAGAAAATATCATCCTTCAAGAAGTTTGCTTTTCTGCAATTATAGTTGGGATGAAGTTAAATACAAGTGAAATTATAATAGGAGAGTCCTGCTTTATCAGGAAAATCAAAACACATATACTATAATCCAGATTATTTTATGGCATATAATCTGCAATTATATCATCTTGGGTATTCTTGGCATTAGGATCAGGTGTGCCAGATTCTAGTTGACAATTCATGCCATAAAATATGTCATGAAACAGTGATATCAAAACGTATTCAAATTGGAAATAATCACATTGATATATCATGATAAAAGGTGAAGATAAATCAGTCTGCATTTGTTTCTTGTCAAGACATTTGACCGTTAACACATCATGCTTGTTGGTTGAATATGATAATATTAGAGATGAATGTTTTGAAATCAAAATTATGAAACAAATATTTGACATAGCTGAAACCTTCTTGCCATTTTCATTTTAAAATTAAATTGGCCTGTTTAATTATTTTATGGTGAATTTATCATTAATTTAGAGATAAATAACGGACCTGTACATTTTTTTAAATATTTCTTTTTTCAAAAACATTATCTTCACAACTCACTGTGTCGAAATGTAAATAGATATATCTGTAATTCTAATAAGTCAATAATAGCAGTTTACAAGCAAATTATGAAGCTTCATAAATAAAAACCATGATATATTACATATTTCTCGAAGTTATCAAGGAATGTATTCATTCTAATCATACTTCCAAATTCCAGCACAGTATAAAGCAAACTACAGGGGAATATATACATGACGTTAAAGTAGGTAACGTCCTCCACAAAGCAATTAATCTACAGCTAAGAAACACTTTATCTACGATATATTAAAATATGCGTGCTCTTTGGAATGTGATTAATGTTCAATCGATATCCCTCATGTTCCATACATTGTTATTTCGTTCTCTTTACCAGTTCTTAGGAATCCTATGGCAAATGTGAATATACAAAATAGACCACTAAACTGAATATTTTAATATGGTCTAATCCAGTATCCGATATACATGTGTCAGATGTCTATTATATATAATTCATTGTGTAATCATTCAGTCCAATTCATTTTCCATTGTTTACCTAAAATGAATTTATTACAAAATACCCTTGATCTACATCTGAGTATATACGTAACTGCCAAACAAAACTTGTCATTTATTGCAAGCAATGAGACATTGACTATATACTGCATTCTGCTTCTCATCACATGATTCATGGTGTTACAGTGAAAGATATTCAGTAATATATTTGTGTTAATTAAGATATGATAAACCTATATAATGTTGTTGACCAATCAATTTATTTTCAATTTTACCTGAAAGTCTAGCTGACCGAGACGCTAGCAAATCTGTATAAATATTTATGATTTGCAGCCAATCATGCTGGCACTTTTTAACCAATGACGGCAGGGACGGATATAAAAGAGACCTTCAGCGTCCCTGAATAACATAACTGTGTCATAGATATCGTATCCAATCAGTAATACATTATAGCAATGAATTGTGATATTGAAAGTGATTAGAATCTTCTTTATATTTTACTCATACATGAATATATTATAGTTTATTTAATCAAAACAATACTTTTTGAAGATGATTCTTGTATTTTAAGGGATTTCTTCCTAATTAAATAATGAGGCTATTTTGTCCAAAAGAAAAGCATATTAAAATCACGTGCATGGTGGAATGTATCAATTGTCGATTCTTCAAGAGCAATACGGTTCTGACAAGTCTTCAATAATATATCTAAACAAGACCAGACCATAATATAATGGATAAAAAGTAACAAAATAAGTGTATTAAACTCCTTTTCTTTAAGCACGGCCTTTGCGATGTTTTATTGAATAGGTAGAGTGCAATGTTCTCATAATTGTGATATAGGGCAGACATCGCTCATTTATAGGTCATCAGTGGAAGACCCAGCATGTATGTCTGACCATCTTCCTGATTTGTAGAAGATCCATCGTCTGTGGTGGGGAATCCATTTCCTACTTACTCAGCACATTTTCTCACTTTCCCTCCCACCTGTCAATGGTCCCCTATCATTGCCATCAGCAAGGTGTCCATTGCCAAGCCACATGTTGACGAAGACCAGTCGACTCCTTATTTCCGGCTGGTCATTTCAACTGCCCTCCAGGTCATCTAAAAAGGTCAGTGTTATTATGTCACGTGGTATGACAAGCAATATTCTCTCTGTGATTTAATAAAAAAGGAAACCAGCTATTTCGGTTATAAAGAATACTTATTTGTTAGAAAGTAACCCACCTTTATGTTCTTGAGCAATGTCACATGTGTGATTAAGGTCACTCTATGCAAATGTCCTCACACCTTTCTACGCAAAAATAGTAATATTGAGGCACTCATTTTCTTATCAATGTATTCAAAACGCAGTTTAACCGAAATACGTCATGTGGATAAGCATTGAGATTGTATCAATGATTGAGTTAACATATATATTTACAGTTGTATATACAATTCAGGACTTTAGATATTATTATAATAGTAAATGTTAATCAGTGAATTTGTTATACTAAAGAATCACGGTGCAGTGATGTCATGTCGCAGAAAGGTATATATGTTCCTTATACTACCAGGTAAGGTATAGCTGAATAGGTATGGACTACACACTGAGAAAATATGTGAAAGAGTAAAGATTCAATATCAAGTGTTTATATATACATATATATATACTGTCTGATGTCTCCATTATCAGGCAGTTAGTTACACATGTGTAGCGAGCTGACTTGTGCTCGCAGCAAACAAATATCCTGCGTTGCTGATTGGCTGAATTACTAAGATGGCGAGCAAGATATGACTGCCAACACCGATGTTTCTATACACTTATCACGTAAAAATGTGCTTAGGATTGGCAATTGATGTCGTATACAAATTGTCATGGTTTCTTAAGCACTGCTCCATTATCGCTCACAAACTTGCCTCGCTAATAAATCCCATAAACCTAAATGACCTGTGAGACGTCGAAGCCATAGAGATGCGATGGGAGGGAAGGGTAAAATCAGAGAGCTTTGCACAATAGGTAGAGAGGGGTGTAGCTAAATGAAGACAGACTCTGCAGGGGCAAAAGACACCCTTTACAACAAACTGAGCCACTTTGAGGCTGGTTGGACTGTTGTAGCAGATCAGAGTGCTTAGTCCGAAGTTCCACTTTGCTTTCATGAGGGCATTGCTGGGTTGTGGTGCGTACATCATACACTGCTTTTGTCATATCCGCATTTCGTTATGGATGTCAGCATCCCCTCTTTACCTGTAATTAAGGGCATGATGAATGTTTTCTGTGCAGAGGCAATAACAAGGGAGAAAGTCCGGGGCTGGACAAGAAGAGCCGATTTGTGGTTTGGGCGTCTGCCAAGACTGGGCTCTGTGCCTCTGCGTGGGTTATATTATCAAACAAGACAGACAACTCACAAAGGCTGCTAGACTTATTGTTAGGATAGCAGATTGGTATTTTTCCCTGACAATAATGGTGGAATGCGAGGTCTGTGCTGTTTTTCCCAGGTGCGGCATCCATGTTCAGATATAAGCCGAACGCAAGCTTGCATTGTCAATCACAAACACCAAGCAAATCCCTCCTTGCCGACCGCGGCCAAATTACCACAGCGTGGAGCTACGCCCTACTAATGAGTGAGTAACAAGGGTGTCAAGCCCCAACGACAGTTCATCACCGTAGTGTCAACATCTAATGATGTCTTACTCAAGGACAGCAGCATTTCATGCCCCAGCAAATGTCACAAACACACTTTAGTATTCTTCGCACCCGATGCCGCTTCAGGCCAGTGCGACATTGTGAATTGAACACTGCGGACTCCCAACCCCGTTAAATATTAATCCCAAATAAAACTCCATAGCCATTCCTTTGACTGGTGGTTGCTTTTTATGGTGGTTGGGCTAGTTTGTCATCCCAATCAAGTTACTGCCACAAAGCCTTATTTTCTTCCAGAAAAAAAACTTGTTTAAAAAAGTAAACGTCATCCATCCATATCTAGTTTTTTGTGAGTTTCTAAGGCAAAAACAGGCGCAATATTCCAAATAAATCTATTGATTGGATGTTTATTACCTGATATAGCATTTTATATAAGATAGTTAAATGTCAGCAAATATTGCCCCATTGTGTGTCCACCGATAAGAACCCACGATGTACATAAATATTGATCATCACTTATATGGCCACTCTCTGACTTAAAGCTTACAAAATGACCTTCATTTTGAGACTGTCAATGAGGGCCCTTATAGGCCTAGCCAGTCTGATACACGTCTCATTATCAGAGAGAGAGAGAGAGAGAGAGAGAGAGAGAGAGAGAGAGAGAGAGAGAGAGAGAGAGAGAGAGAGAGAGAGAGAGAGAGAGAGAGAGCCTGATGCAATATTCCCACTAATCCCACATTGTATATGAATAGAAATAACTTTAACCTTTTTAGATTTGAAGGATAGATTATTGAGTTTTCCCGCAATGAAATATATCGAAAGATCAACATTATACATCAACATCAAGGAAGAGCATCTAATGATACATCGTATATCCTGACAATCTAATGTCACTCATATTCACTCAATCAAAGGTAAAGAATATTGCTTTGTTTGGCGTGCGTGTGATATATGGATCAACATATTTGCGAATGCCATGACTACAACTGTATCAGATTTGTTGATATTGTGTAGTGATTCTATGCTTGCTACTCATGCATTTATATCAGGTTTAGATTGTATGACTAACGACTGTATCTTCACAATATTGTGGTCATTTATATAGTAAAAAAAAATGGACATTGCATTTCATGTTTAACTGTGGCCTTGCAAGTCTTAAGGCATTCCATTTGGGAACATTTTTGTTCTTAATTTGGTAATTGGTCCGTGATACAATATATACTTAAGGCAATTGTTTCATTGAAGTCTATAACTCCATACACACATGTGTGAACAATATTGGTTGAAGGTATGGTGGAAAACAGACTATCTTTGAACATCATTAAGTAAAATGTCATGTTAGCTGGATGACAAAGAAATGTTATCAGAAAACACAATGATCAAGTTTTCATTCTCAGAACAAATGTGCATCAGTTTGCATCAAAAATATTTCTGATGTTTGAGATTTGTCTTTGGTGTTTCTCTTGCCTTCTCATACCTTTTCATCGAGGTGATAATGTTTCTTTCCAATACAAAGACAATCTGAATTCTCTAGTGAGAGAGCGTATCTGATGCAGGCAGAATTCATTATTATACCTTGCTGCTATATACTGTCCTTGTACCCAGTGCACCAGTGAGAGCACATCTGATGCAGACAGCTGTCATCATAGCTTGCTGCTATATACTGTCCTCGTGTGAAGGGAGAGAGCACATCTGATGCAGACAGCTGTCATCATAGCTTGCTGCTATTTACTGTCCTCATGTGAAGTGAGAGAGCACATCTGATGCAGACAGCTGTCATCATAGCTTGCTGCTATATACTGTCCTCGTGTTAAGGAAGAGAGCACATCTGATGCAGACAGCTGTCATCATAGCTTGCTGCTATTTACTGTCCTCATGTGAAGTGAGAGAGCACATCTGATGCAGATAGCTGTCATCATAGTTTGCTGCTATATACTGTCCTCGTGTGAAGTGAGAGAGCACATCTGATGCAGACAGCTGTCATCATAGCTTGCTGCTATATACTGTCCTCGTGTGAAGTGAGAGAGCACATCTGATGCAGACAGCTGTTATCATAGCTTGCTGCTATATACTGTCCTCGTGTGAAGTGAGAGAGCACATCTGATGCAGACAGCTGTCATCATAGCTTGCTGCTATATACTGTCCTCGTGTGAAGTGAGAGAGCACATCTGATGCAGACAGCTGTCATCATAGCTTGCTGCTATATACTGTCCTCGTGTGAAGTGCGAGAGCACATCTGATGCAGACAGCTGTCATCATAGCTTGCTGCTATATACTGTCCTCGTGTGAAGTGAGAGAGCACATCTGATGCAGACAGCTGTCATCATAGCTTGCTGCTATATACTGTCCTCGTGTGAAGGGAGAGAGCACATCTGATGCGGACAGCTGTCATCATAGCTTGCTGCTATATACTGTCCTCGTGTGAAGTGAGAGAGCACATCTGATGCAGACAGCTGTCATCATAGCTTGCTGCTATATACTGTCCTCGTGTGAAGGGAGAGAGCACATCTGATGCGGACAGCTGTCATCATAGCTTGCTGCTATATACTGTCCTCGTGTGAAGTGAGAGAGCACATCTGATGCAGACAGCTGTCATCATAGCTTGCTGCTATATACTGTCCTCGTGTGAAGTGAGAGAGCACATCTGATGCAGACAGCTGTCATCATAGCTTGCTGCTATATACTGTCCTCGTGTGAAGTGAGAGAGCACATCTGATGCAGACAGCTGTCATCATAGCTTGCTGCTATATACTGTCCTCGAGTGAAGTGAGAGAGCACATCTGATGCAGACAGCTGTCATCATAGCTTGCTGCTATATACTGTCCTCGAGTGAAGTGAGAGAGCACATCTGATGCAGACAGCTGTCATCATAGCTTGCTGCTATATACTGTCCTCGTGTGAAGGGAGAGAGCACATCTGATGCAGACAGCTGTCATCATAGCATGCTGCTATATACTGTCCTCGTGTGAAGGGAGAGAGCAAATCTGATGCAGACAGCTGTCATCTTAGCTTGCTGCTATATACTGTCCTCGTGTGAAGGGAGAGAGGAAATCTGATGCAGACAGCTGTCATCATAGCTTGCTGCTATATACTGTCCTCGTGTGAAGTGAGAGAGCACATCTGATGCAGACAGCTGTCATCATAGCATGCTGCTATATACTGTCCTCGTGTGAAGGGAGAGAGCAAATCTGATGCAGACAGCTGTCATCTTAGCTTGCTGCTATATACTGTCCTCGTGTGAAGGGAGAGAGCAAATCTGATGCAGACAGCTGTCATCATAGCATGCTGCTATATACTGTCCTCGTGTGAAGGGAGAGAGCACATCTGATGCAGACAGCTGTCATCATAGCTTGCTACTAAGTACTGTCGTCTGTCTCATTCTAATATTTCCATAGGATATATAATTACTATTTACTCTGTGTTTATTTATCTTTCAAGATTCTCAACTAGTTTCGATCACATATCACTCATTGGGGAATTATAATTCAAAATGCTATCAAAATGCACATTTGAAGGATGTTCTCTACAGGACGCTGTTTTGTAAATATCATGCTGATATGATCCTCTTCGAGGCTGCAAGGTTTATCTTAATCCTTTGCTGAGATGAGTAAACAAAATATTTCAAGGTGCTTAATATAAAGACATTTTGGATAAGCAGAGGATATCGTTTGGAGATCACAGATACATTGATACATATATACAAGAGACTTCTCCACCAGATGTGAATCTAGTAGAGAGATATGGATCTATTTTGGCAAATAAAAAATATAAAAATGGCTGTTTAATGCAAGAAAATATATATTATATTCACTTTGTGAATCCTGAGCATGACTCATGATAATGATTCGGGACAGATTTTTTTCTGTTACTGGTCAAGATTATTATCCAAATCAAAGACCTCTTGCTGCAGGCAAAAAGAATCGAGCCTGTTGGCAGACCTAATGTTAGCAAAGTGTCCATCAGAATAAGTGTTGAACTTCCCAAACAGTCATTGTATTAATGATAATTATTACTAGGCTCAGGAGACTAAGCAGACAGTAAATCAGTGTGTACATTGATTTTATGTCATCAAGTGACATGGTGCCCGGGGCCTGGTTACCATAGTATGTAGCATGGGGCATACAGCACAGGGGACCAGATGCCGATGATGGCTGTTCACAGCTCTCTGCCTTATACATCTATGCATTTTGTGGATTCATGCAGCGTTCCTGGGCAAATAAGTATGATATATGAAGATCTTGTATGGCTCCATGCGGTATTTTCGGATGAGTATTATGTGGTGGATGAACAGTGCTAGCCACAGGTGACAGGATGTGTTGAATAGAGCCGGTGAAACACAAACAAACTTTTATATCTCCCTAACATGTTCCTTCTAATAGAAAAAAAGGAAAAGTTCTAACATTTTTTCAGGTACATTCCAATGACTAAAATTGGCAAAGTTTTCAATAAAAATGATTTTTCATTTAAGATGGATTTCAATAAAGATGAGTTTCAAAGAAAAATGATTTTTCAACAAAAAGGAGTTTTCAATTTCAAAAAAAGAAAGAATTCTGACATTTTTTCAGGTGTATACCAATGACTAAAATTGGCAAAGTTTTCAATAAAAATTACTTTTCAATAAAAATGAGTTTTCAATATTTGTAAAGCAAAAATTAGATATCAAATATGTTTAAGTTTGGAAATTAGCCAGAAATCTATCACGTTCCGTAAAATATTGAGTCAATCTATTTGAGTACATCTGGAGATATCTTTCATTGAATTATATCAAGCAAAAACGTCTGTTGTAGAATCATTCCGAGATGAATCATTATGTAAAGTAAGACCTTCAATTGTACTGATAACTGTCGAAATCCTTTCTTTACAATTTGGCAATATTGGTAAATAGCGTCATTTCAGATTAGGTTGACTGCAGGATAGACATCAGCGTGGGGACCAGGTAATATATGATGTCCTCTACTATTGTATAAGGCTCTGGAGCACCACATTATTTGGGGGTTACATATCCCAAAATACAACATTCTGCAGTGTGGTATCAGAAATATCATAACATCTAACATCTATCATCAGCCAGAATTACATGTCACATAGGCAGAGAATGGGTGATGTGTACATTTTCTGCATCAAATATTTACCATACCTGGCTATTTGTGTCCACATCATGTTGCCCTGCAGATGATCTTATATCATGTACATGGTTATAAAAACAAAGGAATCACACTCACAGAGACAGACCACCTACTTTAGGCATGCACCATTCAATGTGGAGTTCCAGATCCTATCAGGAAGGTTGGATCAAAGGGGAATTTACCATCTGGAATATCTGAATCAACTGCAATAGTGATCTCTGACACTGAGTCAATATTGAAATAGACTAGGAAATCATCAGAATCTCATAATCGAATTCCTTGCCTTAGGCATGTGTTGGATCTACCCATTGAAACAGCTTGGGAAATGTGTAAGATATAGCAAAAGAGAGAGATTGGAATGTGTGATATTTTTTTTATCAAAATAGGGAGATTGAGGGAAGAGATTTGCTCGTTAGGGAGGATTGGGGAAAACATTGGATCTACCCACTGAGTGTAATTAGGGGATATAACTATTGGGTACCCATACAAGGAGCTGGGGAAGGTACTAACCAACCCATATTTGACAATTTGGAGATATGTTGATTCTATACATTGTCAGATTTAAATGCGCTCGATCTACCCATTTATGGATTTAGATGTGTTGAATATACACATTTAAGGATATTTTGTGGATTGATTGCGGAAGTCTATTGTTAAAGAACATCCAAGACAAAATCGTTTTTAAAGCAAAAAGATTAATCTAAAATATGTTTGACAAATATGTTTGGGAATTAAGCTGATAGAGGGAACATCAGGGATGTGCCTGATAAGATGAGCCGAAGGCTGTGCTAGATCTGCCTCTAGGGAATCATGGGAATTTGCAGGATATGCCCATAGAGGGAGCTTTAGAAATGTGATCAACCATTGACTTATTCAAGGCGTCACAAAGATGAACTGATTTGATCTTGGATTTTTTCTGCACGCACAAAATATATAACATTAGAACATTTAGATTGAAATAATAACAAGCCATTGACATGATTGAGGATGAATGTAGGCTTAATATGTAGAATGCATGTTTTACCTCATCTACATATTGTGGTCAGTATATACAAACATTCCTCTAATGATGTCCATGATTCAACTCTAAAAGCCCCGCTGTGATTTTGCCGAGAGCCACACGCACCTTCAACATTATATGTTAGGAATGGATCTTTCACAAAAGAAGACCTACCCAAGGACTCAAAGCAAATAGCCAATCAAATGCATTTCACGACACCAAAAAATGCAGATCTAATGGCGGTGCCTTTTGATTGGTCTTTTCATGGGTCACGTGACTGGCAAGGCTCGCTGTGAGAAACATGCTCGTCTTGTATTGGCCCCCACTGCGTAATTAGGACCTTAGCTCTTTATCATATGCCTTGGGGGCATATTCATCGATTTAGTCACAGTAAACTCTTATGAAGAGACACGATTTGAGAGATCTCCAGACAGAACCTTTGGCTTTAAGGCGGCAATATGCCAGAATGTAGCACTGCCAGCCAAACATTTCCTTCATGTTGGATCATATTTCCTCCTCCACAAAAGCTCCGTGGCATCAAACCAACCTTCAAGACCCATGACGTGGAAATTCATATTTCTTCATGCACACATTTTAAGGCAAAGATGCATCTGTCACTCTGCCTCTACCGTAACATTGGGTCACAGCTTAGTTACCAGAAAGGCATCTGACTATTCTAAATCTTAATCAGAGTTACCTTCAGATGTATGGACCTTACTTTGATGATATACCACTATTGTTTGCTTGTCGAAATAAATTTACTTTATTCAAGGGTCCGGTCTGTGCTCTATACTTATATACGGCCTTCAATTTACATTATGTTATGTTCCTGATGCATAAATATTAAGAACATATAGTATTAACAGCAATTTCTGGAAACTGCATAATTAATTTATGATAATCTTAGATAGGAGCAATGAAAATGAATCTGTTGAATTGCAAAAATGGTATATTTGGTATGTTTACTGTGACAAAGAAAGTCAGTGCTTAACATGAAAAAAAATCTAAAATTGCAGATCAATTAAGATATTCTGTCTCCCTGGTTAGCATAAAATGTTGGCTTTTCATCAACAAAAAGGCACATACAAGTGAGATCCAACAAACTAGAGTAGATATATTACACAGTTCATTTTTGTGGACGAGTTTACTACATCGCAGTATGCCTTGTGATTAATGCCTTGAGACAAATATGATTCGTATGTCATATCTCTCTCGAATTATACAGAAACACTAAATGATGTTATTTACATTGAACATGTATATTTGTCACGTTTCTCAACTTTCGCTATTAAGATATGTAATTTCACATATGACATTCTGGTAAAATGCACGTTCTGAGTACATATCAGTCATATTTATCCAAAATAGCATACTAATGGACAACTGTTCTTTTTAATTGATTCTTTTGTTTTGGCTTTGATGAGAACAGCCATCTTCTATCACCTCCCAAAGGTCATTTCTCTTATGGGGAAATACATGTACGTGCCAAATTTTGATGTAATATTCATAGGACATGTCCATCTTCAAGTAAACATGACGCATCAGTCTCAGATTACACACGCCATCTATGTCAGAAATAGCAAGTGATTTCATAATCACAGACCTTACTGTCTCCAAAGTTAATCAGGAAACGTCTGTCTCAAATTAAACACTATAAACATTATTTTTGCGTTGTTTGCAGATTACAGGTTGAAGGCTGGTGGCCATCAGCCCAAATTACAATGTGTCATACAAGAAAGCATAATGGCGGTGTCCTGTCGAAATCCAGTCCAGTCTATAAAGTGGCATCCTGCTGGAGTCCTGTATGCATCAAGTCCAGACTACATAGTGGCATCTTGGTGGTATCCTGTAGGCATCAAGTCAAGACTACATAGTGGCATCTTGGTGGTGTCCTGTAGGGATCAAGTCCAGACTACATAGTGACATCTTGGTGGTATCCTGTAGGGATCAAGTCAAGACTACATAGTGACATCTTGGTGGTATCCTGTAGGCATCAGGTCCAGACTACATAGTGGCATCTTGGTGGTATCCTGTAGGCATCAAGTCCAGACTACATAGTGACATCTTGGTGGTATCCTGTAGGGATCAAGTCAAGACTACATAGTGACATCTTGGTGGTGTCCTGTAGGGATCAAGTCCAGACTACATAGTGGCATCTTGGTGGTATCCTGTAGGCATCAAGTCCAGACTACATAGTGACATCTTGGTGGTATCCTGTAGGGATCAAGTCAAGACTACATAGTGACATCTTGGTGGTGTTCTGTAGGGATCAAGTCAAGACTACATAGTGGCATCTTGGTGGTATCCTGTAGGCATCAAGTCCAGACTACATAGTGACATCTTGGTGGTATCCTGTAGGCATCAAGTCCAGACTACATAGTGACATCTTGGTGGTGTTCTGTAGGGATCAAGTCAAGACTACATAGTGGCATCTTGGTGGTATCCTGTAGGGATCAAGTCAAGACTACATAGTGGCATCTTGGTGGTATCCTGTAGGCATCAAGTCAAGACTACATAGTGGCATATTGGTGGTGTCCTGTAGGGATCAAGTCCAGACTACATAGTGGCATCTTGGTGGTGTCCTGTAGGGATCAAGTCCAGACTACATAGTGGCATCTTGGTGGTATCCTGTAGGGATCAAGTCCAGACTACATAGTGGCATCTTGGTGGTATCCTGTAGGCATCAAGTCCAGACTACATAGTGGCATCTTGGTGGTATCCTGTAGTCATCAAGTCCAGACTACATAGTGGCATCTTGGTGGTATCATGTTGGCATCAAGTCCAGACTACATAGTGGCATCTTGGTGGTGTTCTGTAGTCATCAAGTCAAGACTACATAGTGACATCTTGGTGGTATCCTGTAGGCATCAAGTCCAGACTACATAGTGGCATCTTGGTGGTGTTCTGTAGTCATCAAGTCAAGACTACATAGTGGCATCTTGGTGGTATCATGTTGGCATCAAGTCCAGACTACATAGTGGCATCTTGGTGGTGTTCTGTAGTCATCAAGTCAAGACTACATAGTGGCATCTTGGTGGTATCATGTAGGCATCAAGTCCAGACTACATAGTGGCATCTTGGTGGTGTCCTGTAGGCATCAAGTCCAGACTACATAGTGGCATCTTGGTGGAGTCCTGTAGGGATCAAGTCCAGACTACATAGTGGCATCTTGGTGGAGTCCTGTAGGGATCAAGTCCAGACTACATAGTGGCATCTTGGTGGTATCCTGTAGGCATCAAGTCCAGACTACATAGTGGCATCTTGGTGGTATCCTGTAGGGATCAAGTCCAGACTACATAGTGGCATCTTGGTGGTGTTCTGTAGTCATCAAGTCAAGACTACATAGTGGCATCTTGGTGGTATCATGTTGGCATCAAGTCCAGACTACATAGTGGCATCTTGGTGGTGTTCTGTAGTCATCAAGTCAAGACTACATAGTGGCATCTTGGTGGTATCATGTTGGCATCAAGTCCAGACTACATAGTGGCATCTTGGTGGTGTTCTGTAGTCATCAAGTCAAGACTACATAGTGGCATCTTGGTGGTATCATGTAGGCATCAAGTCCAGACTACATAGTGGCATCTTGGTGGTGTCCTGTAGGCATCAAGTCCAGACTACATAGTGGCATCTTGGTGGAGTCCTGTAGGGATCAAGTCCAGACTACATAGTGGCATCTTGGTGGAGTCCTGTAGGGATCAAGTCCAGACTACATAGTGGCATCTTGGTGGTATCCTGTAGGCATCAAGTCAAGACTACATAGTGGCATCTTGGTGGTATCCTGTAGGGATCAAGTCCAGACTACATAGTGACATCTTGGTGGTGTTCTGTAGTCATCAAGTCCAGACTACATAGTGGCATCTTGGTGGTGTTCTGTAGTCATCAAGTCAAGACTACATAGTGGCATCTTGGTGGTATCATGTAGGCATCAAGTCCAGACTACATAGTGGCATCTTGGTGGTATCATGTAGGCATCAGGTCCAGACTACATAGTGGCATCTTGGTGGTATCATGTAGGCATCAAGTCCAGACTACATAGTGGCATCTTGGTGGTGTCATGTAGGCATCAAGTCCAGACTACATAGTGGCATCTTGGTGGTATCATGTTGGCATCAAGTCCAGACTACATAGTGGCATCTTGGTGGTGTTCTGTAGTCATCAAGTCAAGACTACATAGTGGCATCTTGGTGGTATCATGTAGGCATCAAGTCCAGACTACATAGTGGCATCTTGGTGGTATCATGTAGGCATCAGGTCCAGACTACATAGTGGCATCTTGGTGGTATCATGTAGGCATCAGGTCCAGACTACATAGTGGCATCTTGGTGGTATCATGTAGGCATCAAGTCCAGACTACATAGTGGCATCTTGGTGGTATCATGTAGGCATCAGGTCCAGACTACATAGTGGCATCTTGGTGGTATCCTGTAGGCATCAAGTCCAGACTACATAGTGGCATCTTGGTGGTGTCATGTAGGCATCAAGTCCAGACTACATAGTGGCATCTTGGTGGTATCATGTTGGCATCAAGTCCAGACTACATAGTGGCATCTTGGTGGTGTTCTGTAGTCATCAAGTCAAGACTACATAGTGGCATCTTGGTGGTATCATGTAGGCATCAAGTCCAGACTACATAGTGGCATCTTGGTGGTATCCTGTAGGCATCAAGTCCAGACTACATAGTGGCATCTTGGTGGAGTCCTGTAGGGATCAAGTCCAGACTACATAGTGGCATCTTGGTGGTATCCTGTAGGCATCAAGTCCAGACTACATAGTGACATCTTGGTGATGTTCTGTAGGGATCAAGTCAAGACTACATAGTGGCATCTTGGTGGTATCCTGTAGGCATCAAGTCCAGACTACATAGTGACATCTTGGTGATGTTCTGTAGGGATCAAGTCAAGACTACATAGTGGCATCTTGGTGGTATCCTGTAGGCATCAAGTCCAGACTACATAGTGGCATCTTGGTGGTGTTCTGTAGGGATCAAGTCCAGACTACATAGTGGCATCTTGGTGGTGTCCTGTAGGCATCAGGTCCGGACTACATAGTGACATCTTGGTGGTATCCTGTAGTCATCAGGTCCGGACTACATAGTGGCATCTTGGTGGTATCATGTAGGCATCAAGTCCAGACTACATAGTGGCATCTTGGTGGTGTTCTGTAGGGATCAAGTCAAGACTACATAGTGGCATCTTGGTGGTATCCTGTAGGCATCAAGTCCAGACTACATAGTGGCATATTGGTGGTATCCTGTAGGCATCAGGTCCGGACTACATAGTGACATCTTGGTGGTATCATGTAGGGATCAAGTCCAGACTACATAGTGGCATCTTGGTGGTATCCTGTAGGCATCAAGTCCAGACTACATAGTGGCATCTTGGTGGTATCCTGTAGGGATCAAGTCCAGACTACATAGTGACATCTTGGTGGTATCCTGTAGGCATCAAGTCCAGACTACATAGTGGCATCTTGGTGGTATCCTGTAGGGATCAAGTCCAGACTACATAGTGACATCTTGGTGGTATCCTGTAGGCATCAAGTCCAGACTACATAGTGGCATCTTGGTGGTATCCTGTAGGGATCAAGTCAAGACTACATAGTGGCATCTTGGTGGTATCCTGTAGGCATCAGGTCCAGACTACATAGTGGCATCTTGGTGGTGTTCTGTAGGCATCAAGTCAAGACTACATAGTGGCATCTTGGTGGTGTCCTGTAGGCATCAAGTTCAGACTACATGGTGGCATCTTGGTTATGTCATGAAGGTTATGTCCTGAAAGCCTGACAATTTTATGTATTTTATTCTGTTTCACCTTCGATTTGGAAACAGGGTTTTATCTACACATCGCTAGGAAATTATGTTTTTGAGCAATCTATATTTAGACGCGAGTGCTATATGCATTGCTATTTATCACCGATATACTGGGACATATCCTTGAGTCATTATGAGCACTGAAGGCAGGTCTGCTCCTGATGCCTTCCAATTACTCTCTGTCAGCAGCAGGACAGGCACACCAAGCCCCAAGCTGTGGATGGACAAGGATTAATGCCAAGGCCAGGCATTAACTAACGCTCAGTTCACTTCCTCTTTATATTGCTATTGTTAACGGTTTCCATGATATATGCAATTGTCTATAGCAGAAGGAGAATATAACACTTATATAGCATCCAACCGAAATAAAATGAAAACGACAGCCTGAGAACAATGTGGGGGACTAAGGAAAGTGCAATCAAGACCCAGTTTTGCCATTGTCCATTGTCTGGTAGTCATGTCTGACAAGTCTGACGGAGTGTCATAAGGCCAGCAGTGTTAATATTTTATCACCAAGGTCTGCTTGAAAATGTACCTTGCGATAGCTTATGCTGACTTGAACACCCATATCATTGCCCCGTGAGGTGCCCTCTGGCGACACCTATAGCCAAATGTCACCTTCATGTAAAGATTAAATCCGAGTATGTCCTGACAGGTTAATATCTGGGCTGACTCTCGGGATGACAGCGAGTGACATAGACGGGCCGTGTTCTCGCCGAGGAGAGCTTGTCAATGAGCAAACTGTGTTCATATTTCATTGGATTCCTCTGCTTGTAGCGGGGTTTTCATGGTGTACTGTACTTGAGAATTTCATGGCCGTCTCATCACTGTCACGTGTCCACATGAATAATGCCCTCCATGGATTTCAGCTTAATGTTGTGTGCACATACATTCATGACATGCTTCAGGGGAAGATCATTAAATACTTATATATGTATGAATAGAGGAAATGATGGAAGGACAATACCTCTGATGAAAAAAGTAAATGCATAATATGTTAATATATATTATATACATTTAGTTAAAACAGAAATATCCATATCGTTATGAACATATGATATCTTTGTTTGTTTGCCAAACCTGTCTGGCAATAATATAGAACAAAAAAAACTGTCTTGTTTAAAACTTTTGTGAAATGAAAATGAAATGGCCAGGCGCAAAATATAACGTCATATAAAGAAATGAAAACCTCACGATAACGTTTTGTTTGGCTCTATATTTAATTGTTCTATAACATTGTGTTATTCATGAGTTAATGTTAATCCTTGGGAGGGAGATTGACAGTACAGGAATGTGTTACTGGGAGATTCATAATAGGGGAATGTATTATTGATTAGCCAATGTCAGTCCCTAGGAGGGAGATTGATATTAGGGGAATGTGTTATTGATGAGCTAATGTCCGCCACTGGGAGGGAGATTGATATTAGGAGAATGTGTTATTGATGAGCTAATGTCAGTCCCTAGGAGGGAGATTGCTATTAGGAGAATGTGTTATTGATGAGCTAATGTCAGTCCCTAGCAGGGTGATTGATATTAGGGGAATGTGTTATTGATGAGCCAATGTCAGTCCCTAGGAGGGAGATTGATATTAGGAGAATGTGTTATTGATTAGTCAATGTCACTCCCTAGGATGGTGATTGATATTAGAGAAATGTGTTATTGATTAGTCAATGTCAGTCCCTAGGATGGTGATTGATATTAGGGGAATGTGCTATTGGTGAGCTAATGTCAGTCCCTAGGAGGGTGATTGATATTAGGGGAATGTGCTATTGATTAGTCAATGTCACTCCCTAGGATGGTGATTGATATTAGAGGAATGTGCTATTGATGAGCTAATGTCAGTCCCTAGGAGGGAGATAGATATTAGGAGAATGTGTTATTGATGAGCCAATGTCAGTCCCTAGGAGGGAGATTGATATTAGGAGAATGTGTTATTGATTAGTCAATGTCACTCCCTAGGATGGTGATTGATATTAGGGAAATGTGTTATTGATTAGTCAATGTCAGTCCCTAGGATGGTGATTGATATTAGGGGAATGTGCTATTGGTGAGCTAATGTCAGTCCCTAGGAGGGAGATTGATATTAGGAGAATGTGTTATTGATGAGCTAATGTCAGTCCCTAGGAGGGAGATTTATATTAGGGGAATGTGTTATTGATGAGCTAATGTCAGTCCCTAGGAGGGTGATTGATACTAGGGAAATGTGTTATTGATTAGTCAATGTCACTCCCTAGGATGGTGATTGATATTAGGGGAATGTGCTATTGATGAGCTAATGTCAGTCCCTAGGAGGGAGATAGATATTAGGAGAATGTGTTATTGATGAGCCAATGTCAGTCCCTAGGATGGTGATTGATATTAGGGAAATGTGTTATTGATTAGTCAATGTCAGTCCCTAGGATGGTGATTGATATTAGGGGAATGTGCTATTGGTGAGCTAATGTCAGTCCCTAGGAGGGAGATTGATATTAGGAGAATGTGTTATTGATGAGCTAATGTCAGTCCCTAGGAGGGAGATTTATATTAGGGGAATGTGTTATTGATGAGCTAATGTCAGTCCCTAGGAGGGTGATTGATACTAGGGAAATGTGTTATTGATTAGTCAATGTCAGTCCCTAGGAGGGTGATTGATATTAGGAGAATGTGCTATTGATGAGCTAATGTGAGTCCCTAGGATGGTGATTGATATTAGGGGAATGTGCTATTGATGAGCTAATGTCAGTCCCTAGGAGGGAGATTGATATTAGGAGAATGTGTTATTGATGAGCTAATGTCAGTCCCTAGGAGGGAGATTGATATTAGGAGAATGTGTTATTGATGAGCTAATGTCAGTCCCTAGGAGGGAGATTGATATTAGGGGAATGTGCTATTGATGAGCTAATGTCAGTCCCTAGGAGGGTGATTGATATTAGGGGAATGTGTTATTGATGAGCCAATGTCCGCCACTGGGAGGGAGATTGATATTAGGAGAATGTGTTATTGATGAGCTAATGTCAGTCCCTAGGAGGGAGATTGATATTAGGAGAATGTGTAATTGATGAGCTAATGTCAGTCCCTAGGAGGGAGATTTATATTAGGGGAATGTGTTATTGATGAGCTAATGTCAGTCCCTAGGAGGGTGATAGATACTAGGGAAATGTGTTATTGATTAGTCAATGTCAGTCCCTAGGATGGTGATTGATTTTAGGGGAATGTGCTATTGATGAGCTAATGTCAGTCCCTAGCAGGGAGATTGATATTAGGGGAATGTGTTATTGATGAGCTAATGTCAGTCTCTAGGAGGGAGATTGATATTAGGGGAATGTGTTATTGATGAGCTAATGTCAGTCCCTAGGAGGGTGATTGATATTAGGAGAATGTGTTATTGATGAGCTAATGTGAGTCCCTAGGATGGTGATTGATATTAGGGGAATGTGCTATTGATGAGCTAATGTCAGTCCCTAGGAGGGTGATTGATATTAGGGGAACGTGTTATTCATGAGCTAATGTCAGTCCCTAGGAGGGTGATTGATATTAGGGGAATGTGTTATTGATGAGCTAATGTCAGTCCCTAGGAGGGTGATTGATATTAGGGGAATGTGTTATTGATGAGCTAATGTCAGTCCCTAGGATGGTGATTGATACTAGGGGAATGTGTTATTGATGAGCTAATGTCAGTCCCTAGGAGGGAGATTGATATTAGGGGAATGTGTTATTGATGAGCTAATGTCAGTCCATAGGAGGGAGATTGATATTAGGGGAATGTGTTATTGATGAGCCAATGTCCGCCACTGGGAGGGAGATTGATATTAGGAGAATGTGTTATTGATGAGCTAATGTCAGTCCCTAGGAGGGAGATTGATATTAGGGGAATGTGTTATTGATGAGCTAATGTCAGTCCATAGGAGGGAGATTGATATTAGGGGAATGTGTTATTGATGAGCTAATGTCAGTCCCTAGGAGGGAGATTGATATTAGGGGAATGTGTTATTGATGAGCTAATGTCAGTCTCTAGCAGGGTGATTGATGTTAGGGGAATGTGTTATTGATGAGCTAATGTCAGTCCCTAGGAGGGAGATTGATATTAGGGGAATGTGCTATTGGTGAGCTAATGTCAGTCCCTAGGAGGGAGATTGATATTAGGGAAATGTGTTATTGATGAGCTAATGTCAGTCCCTAGGATGGTGATTGATATTAGGGGAATGTGCTATTGGTGAGCTAATGTCAGTCCCTAGGAGGGAGATTGATATTAGGAGAATGTGTTATTGATGAGCTAATGTCAGTCCCTAGGAGGGAGATTTATATTAGGGGAATGTGTTATTGATGAGCTAATGTCAGTCCCTAGGAGGGTGATTGATACTAGGGAAATGTGTTATTGATTAGTCAATGTCAGTCCCTAGGAGGGTGATTGATATTAGGAGAATGTGCTATTGATGAGCTAATGTGAGTCCCTAGGATGGTGATTGATATTAGGGGAATGTGCTATTGATGAGCTAATGTCAGTCCCTAGGAGGGAGATTGATATTAGGAGAATGTGTTATTGATGAGCTAATGTCAGTCCCTAGGAGGGAGATTTATATTAGGGGAATGTGTTATTGATGAGCTAATGTCAGTCCCTAGGAGGGTGATTGATACTAGGGAAATGTGTTATTGATTAGTCAATGTCAGTCCCTAGGAGGGTGATTGATATTAGGAGAATGTGCTATTGATGAGCTAATGTGAGTCCCTAGGATGGTGATTGATATTAGGGGAATGTGCTATTGATGAGCTAATGTCAGTCCCTAGGAGGGAGATTGATATTAGGAGAATGTGTTATTGATGAGCTAATGTCAGTCCCTAGGAGGGAGATTGATATTAGGAGAATGTGTTATTGATGAGCTAATGTCAGTCCCTAGGAGGGAGATTGATATTAGGGGAATGTGCTATTGATGAGCTAATGTCAGTCCCTAGGAGGGTGATTGATATTAGGGGAATGTGTTATTGATGAGCCAATGTCCGCCACTGGGAGGGAGATTGATATTAGGAGAATGTGTTATTGATGAGCTAATGTCAGTCCCTAGGAGGGAGATTGATATTAGGAGAATGTGTAATTGATGAGCTAATGTCAGTCCCTAGGAGGGAGATTTATATTAGGGGAATGTGTTATTGATGAGCTAATGTCAGTCCCTAGGAGGGTGATAGATACTAGGGAAATGTGTTATTGATTAGTCAATGTCAGTCCCTAGGATGGTGATTGATTTTAGGGGAATGTGCTATTGATGAGCTAATGTCAGTCCCTAGCAGGGAGATTGATATTAGGGGAATGTGTTATTGATGAGCTAATGTCAGTCTCTAGGAGGGAGATTGATATTAGGGGAATGTGTTATTGATGAGCTAATGTCAGTCCCTAGGAGGGTGATTGATATTAGGAGAATGTGTTATTGATGAGCTAATGTGAGTCCCTAGGATGGTGATTGATATTAGGGGAATGTGCTATTGATGAGCTAATGTCAGTCCCTAGGAGGGTGATTGATATTAGGGGAACGTGTTATTCATGAGCTAATGTCAGTCCCTAGGAGGGTGATTGATATTAGGGGAATGTGTTATTGATGAGCTAATGTCAGTCCCTAGGAGGGTGATTGATATTAGGGGAATGTGTTATTGATGAGCTAATGTCAGTCCCTAGGATGGTGATTGATACTAGGGGAATGTGTTATTGATGAGCTAATGTCAGTCCCTAGGAGGGAGATTGATATTAGGGGAATGTGTTATTGATGAGCTAATGTCAGTCCATAGGAGGGAGATTGATATTAGGGGAATGTGTTATTGATGAGCCAATGTCCGCCACTGGGAGGGAGATTGATATTAGGAGAATGTGTTATTGATGAGCTAATGTCAGTCCCTAGGAGGGAGATTGATATTAGGGGAATGTGTTATTGATGAGCTAATGTCAGTCCATAGGAGGGAGATTGATATTAGGGGAATGTGTTATTGATGAGCTAATGTCAGTCCCTAGGAGGGAGATTGATATTAGGGGAATGTGTTATTGATGAGCTAATGTCAGTCTCTAGCAGGGTGATTGATGTTAGGGGAATGTGTTATTGATGAGCTAATGTCAGTCCCTAGGAGGGAGATTGATATTAGGGGAATGTGCTATTGGTGAGCTAATGTCAGTCCCTAGGAGGGAGATTGATATTAGGGAAATGTGTTATTGATGAGCTAATGTCAGTCCCTAGGATGGTGATTGATATTAGGGGAATGTGCTATTGGTGAGCTAATGTCAGTCCCTAGGAGGGAGATTGATATTAGGAGAATGTGTTATTGATGAGCTAATGTCAGTCCCTAGGAGGGAGATTTATATTAGGGGAATGTGTTATTGATGAGCTAATGTCAGTCCCTAGGAGGGTGATTGATACTAGGGAAATGTGTTATTGATTAGTCAATGTCAGTCCCTAGGAGGGTGATTGATATTAGGAGAATGTGCTATTGATGAGCTAATGTGAGTCCCTAGGATGGTGATTGATATTAGGGGAATGTGCTATTGATGAGCTAATGTCAGTCCCTAGGAGGGAGATTGATATTAGGAGAATGTGTTATTGATGAGCTAATGTCAGTCCCTAGGAGGGAGATTGATATTAGGAGAATGTGTTATTGATGAGCTAATGTCAGTCCCTAGGAGGGAGATTGATATTAGGGGAATGTGCTATTGATGAGCTAATGTCAGTCCCTAGGAGGGTGATTGATATTAGGGGAATGTGTTATTGATGAGCCAATGTCCGCCACTGGGAGGGAGATTGATATTAGGAGAATGTGTTATTGATGAGCTAATGTCAGTCCCTAGGAGAGAGATTGATATTAGGAGAATGTGTAATTGATGAGCTAATGTCAGTCCCTAGGAGGGAGATTTATATTAGGGGAATGTGTTATTGATGAGCTAATGTCAGTCCCTAGGAGGGTGATTGATACTAGGGAAATGTGTTATTGATTAGTCAATGTCAGTCCCTAGGATGGTGATTGATATTAGGGGAATGTGCTATTGATGAGCTAATGTCAGTCCCTAGCAGGGAGATTGATATTAGGGGAATGTGTTATTGATGAGCTAATGTCAGTCCCTAGGAGGGAGATTGATATTAGGGGAATGTGTTATTGATGAGCTAATGTCAGTCCCTAGGAGGGTGATTGATATTAGGAGAATGTGTTATTGATGAGCTAATGTGAGTCCCTAGGATGGTGATTGATATTAGGGGAATGTGCTATTGATGAGCTAATGTCAGTCCCTAGGAGGGTGATTGATATTAGGGGAACGTGTTATTCATGAGCTAATGTCAGTCCCTAGGAGGGTGATTGATATTAGGGGAATGTGTTATTGATGAGCTAATGTCAGTCCCTAGGAGGGTGATTGATATTAGGGGAATGTGTTATTGATGAGCTAATGTCAGTCCCTAGGATGGTGATTGATACTAGGGGAATGTGTTATTGATGAGCTAATGTCAGTCCCTAGGAGGGAGATTGATATTAGGGGAATGTGTTATTGATGAGCTAATGTCAGTCCATAGGAGGGAGATTGATATTAGGGGAATGTGTTATTGATGAGCCAATGTCCGCCACTGGGAGGGAGATTGATATTAGGAGAATGTGTTATTGATGAGCTAATGTCAGTCCCTAGGAGGGAGATTGATATTAGGGGAATGTGTTATTGATGAGCTAATGTCAGTCCATAGGAGGGAGATTGATATTAGGGGAATGTGTTATTGATGAGCTAATGTCAGTCCCTAGGAGGGAGATTGATATTAGGGGAATGTGTTATTGATGAGCTAATGTCAGTCTCTAGCAGGGTGATTGATGTTAGGGGAATGTGTTATTGATGAGCTAATGTCAGTCCCTAGGAGGGAGATTGATATTAGGGGAATGTGCTATTGGTGAGCTAATGTCAGTCCCTAGGAGGGAGATTGATATTAGGGAAATGTGTTATTGATGAGCTAATGTCAGTCCCTAGGAGGGTGATTGATATTAGGGGAATGTGCTATTGATGAGCTAATGTCAGTCCCTAGGAGGGTGATTGATATTAGGGGAATGTGCTATTGATGAGCTAATGTCAGTCCCTAGCAGGGAGATTGATATTAGGGGAATGTGTTATTGATGAGCTAATGTCAGTCCCTAGCAGGGTGATTGATATTAGGGGAATGTGCTATTGATGAGCTAATGTCAGTCCCTAGCAGGGAGATTGATATTAGGGGAATGTGTTATTGATGAGCTAATGTCAGTCCCTAGGAGGGAGATTGATATAAGGGGAATGTGTTATTGATGAGCCAGTGTCAGTCCCTAGGAGGGAGATTGATATTAGGGGAATGTGTTATTGATGAGCCAATGTCAGTCCCTAGGAGGTTGATTGATATTAGGGGAATGTGTTATTGATGAGCTAATGTCAGTCCCTAGGAGGGAGATTGATATTAGGGGAATGTGCTATTGATGAGCTAATATTAAATTACTTTAAATAACGCCCAAAAAACAAAAGCCAATATGATTTAGAATTGAATAACTATAACCTGTTTTTTTAAATTATTCATTCATTCAATTTTTCATAGTTGTGTCTATTATTACTGCTCTGATAATTAGCCATTATCTTGTATTTAACAAGCACCTCTATTTTATAGATATAACTCTTTACAGTTACATCTTGAGTAGCACTTGTCATTTCAAGCTGTGCACCCTAATTGGTCATTTATGCCACTCATATATGGCGCTATATCACCGGAAATCTCTCGATGTACAGTTTTACGGCAGATTCCATCTCCGCGGCGAGGATACGGTTGAAGGTTGAGGCGGGTGACATTATTATAAGAAAGCGGCAGGGAAAAAGATTACTCATAAGTTGTGTAATTAACTCCTTGTCATGTAAGTGACATTGCCGTTATATAGCCACAGTGGTGCTGCCTCCTGTAACACATGCCTGCTTTACGACATAATTAGTACAGTGACATAACAATTAACCTCATCGTGGCCCCAGATATTATATAAACACACTACCAGCCGCCGATGTCCCACTGCTTGCTTCCTGCAGGAAGCCATAGCGTCTAGATTTCCTAAATCTCGAACAAATCTCGTACAAATGAGACTTGATAACCTGTCCTGGATTATAATAGATACATAAGAACGGATGTGCTTTTTCCATTTTGGATGTATAAACTTTAAAGGAAAATTAAAGTGAAAGGTCTGTGTCATTAGTAAAATCATCTTTCAAAAAATGTTTTTAAAAGACTGGTTTGGACTGACTAAAACATGATGCATGTGACAATAATGATGCCCATTGTTGGTGCAATCATAAGCCACTAGTTTCATACTCAACATACTCATATATGAGCGCAACATAGAGTATGGATAAATGACGCGGGTGTTTTAACAAAGGCATAATTTGTGTTTTAAGGTTACTCAGCAAAGAATATTTCAACAACAGAGTGACATCGTTAAATGTCACGCAAGAAGGCTTCACCAAATATTTGCTCCAATCTTTAGGGATAGCTGAAGTCAAGAGTTGTAACAAGCCGGGCCAGAAAGATGGCATCAATTGTGCACGTGACAGAAACAGACACAGTTAATCAGCAGATCTCCAAAAGCTCCAATCTGAAGAAACTGCGTCTTCAAAGCTGGAGACAAGCCGAAATTGATCCTCCTAGTCCATCAAATTATGAGCAAACGAAGAATGATAACTGAAAGTGAAGCAAATCTCGTTCACTTAGGAAATCACGAGGTCACGTGGTTCGCGACCTTGGCGAGTTCATCACATTTGGTGTGGCACAGCAGGCACATGAATGATCAGAACTTGTACCCCTGACTGTGCTACCCCGAACACCTCATCATGCCATGCTCGCCAGATGGCCAAACAGAAGAGTCATGTGGGTGATCTCAATCTCAAACTATTAACAAATGAAGGACACAATTTGTCACAGAAGTCATCCAAAAGTAATTATTTACCACGGGGGGAAGAATAAGGCGCAATATATAGTTTTGTCATTCGACTTGTAGTTCTTGAGACTATGTTTTTTAACAATAATTAATGGAAACATTCATATTGTGAAAAGAAAAATGATAATTGAAGTGGTTTCTCGCAAAAACTTATCTTGAATTGTGTAAATTGCACACCAGTTTAATTGAGCGACATTAGAATTTGTCAAATTGATACTATTTTTTATAATACATGAAAATATTTCTCTGTTTCTTTGCTTTTTTGGCTTAATCCATGGATTGTTTTTAAGAAATACTAGTCTAACAAACAAATGTAGAATGGAAGTAATTAGCGAGGGAATGCACATTTGACACTGGGACTCTGTATTACATTGGTGCGTGCTTCATAGGAAATCATATTTCAAAATGCCCTAATTGACCTTATCCTGCCCATTGTAATTTTGCCTCAGATACATCATCTCACTGGCCAGCTTCTTCATTTGATGAATAACAGAGGTGGGATGACTGTGTACAATATTTCCTTATTATCACCCACTCTGCATGACAGTTTAACCAAGAAAAATCTCCATAGAATGACCGAACTTGCCCCCTCCTTTGTCATCTATCAATTAAGATGCTATTAATTAGTAGTCAGTTGTCTCAGATAGGGGTTTCATCTCAGATTATGTGAACTGGGCACTGCAGGGGGCGACACCTGTCCTTTTAGAAATGAATATTGCTGATCATTAATTTCGTTTTGTCCTCAGCATGAAACATATACTCGCCAGACCGCATCATGCTTCTTCCCTCGTGTTTGAGATGTAAAGCTTCAAGTGAAAGCTCACCCACCTAACACAGGCACTCACGTCACATCACGTTAGCGATCAAAGCCTCAGAGGTTCATTCTCACTCTCCAGTGTATTGTACAATTGTAAAAAAAACAGAGATTAATGTTTAAATGCTCAAATGTTTAGAAGTTCCTCACACTGCACTGTCAGATTATATGCAAAATTTAGCTGAAAAAATACACGTCAAGTTCAAGCAATAAACATCAGGTTCAACCCATACACACCAAGTTAAACTCATACAGAGCTAATTCAACGCATACACTCACAGTTTAACCCGTGCATACACACCTAGTTCAAGCAATGCACTTCCAATTCAAGTGTTGTCATTGTACATGATGGGTTGCTTTCAATGCTTCAGTACTGTTTTTATATGTTCTTTACACGTTCACATATTCCATCGTGTACATCTTGAATAATCAAAATGGACTTAATATCCAACAAGAGTTGACATTGAATAGCTTTTGATGCTCAGAGGTGTTTACTTTGGATTGGTCGCATTGTAATACAATGAGCGAACAGGAAGTCCTCTCTGGAACAAAAGTGTTTCATCTGCCTTACACTTAATCTGTCATTTTCTACATTTTAAGCATTCAATGTAGGTTGGACTCAAACCTGCACTCAATAACTCTAATTAATATACAATCCTCTTAAATGATATATTATATCAAAACTGCAATATCTGGATCTGTTTGTTTTTTTTCATACATGTGCTGGAGGTGAATGTCTTATATTTTATCCAATCAGGGCGCAGAATGTCACCGGACACAGAATGATTATAATCTCCTTTGTATATAGAAGACAATATATTCCTGCATTGCAAGTCAAGCTATTCAATTCTCAATGATACAGTGGACTTTATGTGTACCTTGTTATTGCATTTATTTTTATTTTCATTTTTCAGAAAGAAATGTTTTTACAAAATGTTTTGCTAATTGTTTAACTACAATCATTCATTACTATGCTCCAAGGTTAGTCAATTTAGGCTTCTAGTAATATGGATAATATGTGTCTGCTAGACTGTCTATATGAATGTATTACATGAGACAATTGTATATGTCTGCAATCCAGAAACAAACCAAGAACAAATATTGTATTGCACATGGAGCGTCTTTTAATCTTGAGGATGACATAATGCTGGTAGAGTAGGTTGTTAGTTTTGCATAGATGTCAGGCATTGTGGTAGGTGGTCGATGGTGACATGAGTGTGCAGGGTATGGGACACGTGCTGGCCCCCCAGCTGCATCCAGGTCTGAACCAACACTGAATTAGGACCAATAATCCAGGCATATTCCGCCCCAGATAATGTACTTCGATCATTTCAAGACTGACACAAATGCTTCTATTCCAGCTTCACAATAGGTACCCGGGCCCATTTTATCTCCTTGAGATCTGCTCTCAAATGCCTTGTGGGCAGACATTGAATGGCGGGCTGGGTATCCCGGACACCTTCCCGCCCTCACCATGTGTAAAGCCATTGATCTCAGGTCGATAACAAACCAATAGGCACATTGATTTTACCTTACTACCTTCGGGCACTTCTACATTTTTTACTCAAATGAGCCGTTTCGTTTTCTAATGCTGGTATTTTGGTTTTCGCTGACAATTTGAAGCACACTCCCCATTGACCTAATTTTTGCTTTTATTCCAGATGGACGTTTGATGCTTCTTTAAAAAAAAAACAATTTATTCGAAGTCCGCATGGAAAAGAAATTAGTCTTGAAATGACAGTAGACCTCAAACAAAATCGTCAACAACTGTAGAATCTTAGATATGGAAAGGACAGCTCACAATCCAAAAACTCAGGCTGAATAATTTGTCAAATTACTGCAGGATATCTGGGTGATTTCAAATGTCTCTCCCCAGGTGGCAGTCATGCATTGCCCATAATAAAGGGGCAACATTTTTCTGATAATCCCTGTTTACTCTGTGCTATCCGGCTCGCTTTTTTATTATGGAATTAAAAAACTTTTGTATATAATAATAAGCAAAACCTGAAAGCTTGTTATCGCGGTGATCACAATGGTAGAATTCTCTGCACACTCGGGGAGTCCAATTTCTACAGGGAAATCATATTATTGGAAGGGATATGTAATTCGAGTGAGCTTGCTAAGCTGCATTCGATGGTTTTTGCCAATATCTAATGTTGCCAATTTTGTATGATTGAAGGCCTGGTATGTATGTGACATGTTTTGCTTGTTTTTCCTTGTCTTTGCGTTTTCTACATCCGTTATTCCATCTGTATGCACAGTGAAGCTGGGCCAAAGGAGACATACTAACGCAGAACTGCATATTTGGGAAGAGGTCACCGGGCGGATTGTTTCTTGTAGAATTTTAATGCATATAAAAGTCCAAAGCTGGCAGGAATCTATGAATTACTAAGAATATATTCATGGCAGCGCCCCCTCCTGAATGCGTGGAGCAGTTGCCAAGTGGACCTAGCTACCTGTGAATACTACTCCTGTATGATTGCAAGACCAGATTCTCTGGTCCTACACAAGCCAAGCAAGGGAGGCATCTCCCCCAAAATTCTACCAGAAGCATCAATCAACTTTGCCCAAGTTGTCTTCTTTATCTGAAACAGTTTTGTTTTTGTATAGTTTACAATAACAAATAAAAATCAATATGAATATATGTGTTTTATGACATGAATCTAGTAAATCTGTTTGAAATATAGGAAAAGGACAGCCTAGATATGTATTTTAACAAAATATAATACCCACATGTCTGGCTCCTTTAACTTGAATTATAAGAGTGCGAGCTCTGTGTCTTGGGTTGTGACAGTATCGTGGTGAAGAGAGTTTCCTGTATAATAACATTTAGGTTGGCCAGCTGGGTGAGCTCCCGTAGTAGGAAATTGCAATGATTGATTTGTGACCAGAACAAAGTGTTCATATTGGTGCATATGCGGTCTGACAAGATGTAACCACGAGGCTACATCGTAATTAATTGCTTGACATATTTCCCGCTTCGTTGCATTGTATCGTTGGCTACGTCAACAATCTTAAATCTGTTTTAATCGACAGTTATTGATATTGCATTATAGATAACACATTTAAACTCCGACATACATCCATCACATTGAGCTAACACATATCACATTGGTCCCATTGCCCTCACACATCACATTGGTCCTGTTGCCCTCACATATCACATTGGTCCCACTGCCCTCACATGTCACATTGGTCCCATTGCCCTCACACATCACATTGGTCCTGTTGCCCTCACATATCACATTGGTCCCATTGCCCTCACATATCACATTGGTCCTGTTGTCCTCACATATCACATTGGTCCCACTGCCCTCACCTATCACATTGGTCCCATTGTCCTCACATATCACATTGGTCCTGTTGTCCTCACATATCACATTGGTCCCATTGCCCTCACATATCACATTGGTCCCATTGCCCTCACATGTCACATTGGTCCCATTGCCCTCACACATCACATTGGTCCCATTGCCCTCACACATCACATTGGTCCCATTGCCCTCACATATCACATTGGTCCCATTGCCCTCACACATCACATTGGTCTCGTTGTCTTCATATATCACATTGGTCCCATTGTCCTCACACATCACATTGGTCTCATTGTCTTCATATATCACATTGGTCTCGTTGCCCTCACACATCACATTGGTCTCGTTGTCTTCATATATCACATTGGTCCCATTGTCCTCACACATCACATTGGTCCCATTGCCCTCACATATCACATTGGTCCCACTGCCCTCACATATCACATTGGTCTCGTTGCCCTCACACATCACATTGGTCTCGTTGTCTTCATATATCACATTGGTCCCATTGTCCTCACACATCACATTGGTCCCATTGCCCTCACATATCACATTGGTCCCATTGCCCTCACATATCACATTGGTCCCATTGTCCTCACACATCACATTGGTCCCATTGCCCTCACATATCACATTGGTCCCATTGCCCTCACATATCACATTGGTCCCATTGCCCTCACACATCACATTGGTCTCGTTGTCTTCATATATCACATTGGTCCTGTTGTCCTCACATATCACATTGGTCCCATTGCCCTCACACATCACATTGGTCTCGTTGTCTTCATATATCACATTGGTCCTGTTGTCCTCACATATCACATTGGTCCCATTGCCCTCACACATCACATTGGTCCCATCGCCCTCACACATCACATTGTTCTCGTTGTCTTCATATATCACACTGACCTCATATTCATCATAATGTTGGTCTTATAATCATTACATATGGTTGTAAAAATATCTTGGCTTTTCTTTTGCAAGGAAACTTTACTCAGACATTAATTATTAGTGTCTAATTAAAGGTCAAATGTTCATATAATCTGGAGCTACAGCCATCAATAATGAACAAATAAGTATGTTATAGAATAGGTATACCATCTTGAATTACATCATATATTGTGTTTATTATTATGATGGAAATTTAAGAAGCGAGTAAAAAAACGTTCATCTTCTTTTCTCTGTATATCATGATGTTGAGATTAAATAGCAAATGCAGTGATTCATTTAAAAAATCATTTATGCAATTAACTGTATGAGAACTGCTCATAAAGTAACTTGGTGATGACATTTAAAATCTCACATTTGACAGTTCTTATAAGAAGCGGCGGATTTAATAACAATTTTTTAATGATGGATAACGCAAGACGTAATCTTGACATTAAGATGAAGAAAAAATAAACTTAATAACCTGCATGTGGATAAAGAATCTTTTATTAAATGTTGTAAGAGGTACAATGATGGATCAAAAAAGCTCATCGGAGAAGCCAAAAGATAAGACCCCCTTATTTGGAGACTTTATTAAGGCTCTTTTGTATGCTCATCTGGCAGATTGTGGTTGATTAACTACAATTAAGTATCATGATTACAAATGCTGGCATAATTAAGGTAATTCTTGGTAATTTTGTTAATTTCAAATTTTCAGAGAATCTCGACTGGATCGAGTTGAAATTGCATTCCAGGACTGAATAGCATCTTGAATTAGAAGATAATTGGATTTTGAAGTTTGCTTTTCAACCTCTTTTATCCCCATACTAGTAATCATCATAGCACATTTGATGTGAAATATCCTTCAGACGCTATTGATTGAAAGGATATATAAATTGATATATTGTGATATACGAATATACAGAAAATAGCAATAACAGACGGACAAATTACATCAACAGAATAGAGCCTCGATTCGTGAAAAGATAGAAATAGTAACCATACCTATTTCTTCATCTTTACATTCTCCTTGGGAGATATATTCACGACACGGTTTCATTCACTCGTCCTTTCATCAAATTATCAACAGGTGTTCTAGTTGATTTTGCTTTTATGCACTCAAATGAGTTCTCTTATTCTGGAGCTTCTTTGAAGTAAAAATAATTAATGAATTTTAATTTCTTTAATTGCTTTGGCTATTATTCAAAATTCAAATTGAACAGGAACATTACAGAGCCAGTGAAAACATTTTACATTCTCCATCTTCCTTATTATGCAATGTAAAACATGCAATGAATTACGTTATCCTTCAAATAATAGTTTACAACCAGGATAGATATTTCACAATATCATGATTTAAACCACCCATCTTACTTTATTCTTTCAACCAAAACATTATATGTTTAGCTTGAATTGTATTGTTTTTTTCTCCCCATATAAATATCTCTAAAATAGAGCTTTGTCACTTATGGTGAAACCTACCAATTCCATGCAATAATAGTCATATGCGCTGTCAACCTTCATATATGTGTTTGAATCTCACATATTTTAGTTGGATTGCATCGGAATTTGTAGTAAATGGTTTGATTGTTCATCTGATATTACAAAAAAGTTAAATTTGTGGAAATTGGTAGTTTAGAGCAATTGGAATCTGAGTATGCTAAGTGCACCGAGATAAGTACAAAATACCTTTCATCACTAAATTGGTAGGAATTGTATAAGGATGATTAAAATACACATTGTACATATTTGTTTGTATGTGTATGTGTATGTGTATGTGTATGTGTATGTGTATGTGTATGTGTATGTGTATGTGTATGTGTATGTGTATGTGTATCTGTATGTGTATGTGTATGTGTATGTGTATGTGTATGTGTATGTGTATGTGTATGTGCGTGCATGTGTGTATGTGCGTATGCGTGTGTGTGTGTGCGTGTGTGCGTGCGTGCATGTGTGTGTGTTTCTTGTTACTCTATTTATTACAACAACTAATTTCCTCTGAAACAGAAGTGGCAGTGCGCAAATATGCCGGCAGCTCGCGCCGCACTTTACATGCCCTATTGTATCAGCTTGTAATGTTTGGTCTGCCCAGCCCCGACTGACCTCAGGAGATAACGAGGGCAGGTGAGAAATTGGAAAGGAAATGTGAAAATACAAAAAAGTATGACTGGGCATTAGGTTACCATGGAAACGGTGAACATTCATTGTCCATTTTTAGCCACTGCCCTTGTTACCGTGGTGACATTTGACAACCACGATGACCCACTTGTCGCTGCAATATAATGTAACAATGAAAAAGACACATGACCTAATCACGTGACAATGACCTAGACATGACCTTATGGAGCGCCCCTGTCACACCTTGTTGTCAAGCATGAAATGAAGCAAGGCAAGTTAGAGTTGAGAAGCTAAGGGGAGGTGACAGATATCCCGGCGGGGCTTTCTGGGTGCCACCTGGTAATGTTACCCTGTAGATAACCGGTAATTAATTGGAAATAGTGATCGCTGAAGACGTTCATTTTACACCGAACATGGTTCAATCAAAGAATCTGTCTCTGGGTGCAAAGGGAGAGGAAGTAGGGGAAACTTGGCGGTAGGTTCCGGCACCCAGCCCGGCATAAAGGGCCCGCAGCAAGGGTGATGAGCGTTGTATTGGCAGCCTCCATAAACCTGTCCTTGCTCCATGGAGAGACAAGATTTACACATCTCAAGGGAACGACTGTCTTCAATTATGTGTCAAGTCTACCTGTAAATTGGCCCAGAATCTTGGGCAGATCAGCACAGCGCAAGGACCGAGGGGCGATCCTTGTTGCCGTTTGACAAACTATCAGTGGTCACATTCTATCACATTTCACTCACAATATTATCAGTATTCAATCATGGTTTTCTTTTTTTAAACTTAACCACTTGATTTTCTATGTTCCTTATTGAAGGTGGCTATTTAACTTACACAGTTAACTGATTAACCAACCCTGATCATGAAAATGCTGACTGATTATATCGCTATATTACAGAGAACATATGGGGCATATAAGTCATGACTCTATTTCCATGTAAATCTTCTCCTTTTGTCCTATGTAAAGATATAATATTTCAGTGATTCACCTCAGGAATTAGTCTTCCACTGTGTATCTAAATTGCATTTTTTTTAATATGCATATACTGATTAATGTAAGCAGAGACTGGCCAAATTTCAGGCCGATGTAATATAATACAAGCACTGCCAGAGCATCCCAGGTAACACACCACCTAGAAACAACGTTGTGAACACATAGATATAAGGTTTAGTTGTCTTTCTACGTTATTTCGATGTGCTGAGCATGTAGAAGGACAACATTGTAGTCCGACCTGATACCAACGTTGTCCTACGTGCTGACAACGTTGTCAGAACGTTGTCTTACAACGTTTTTGTTACAACGTGCTAACAACGTGGTAGTCACATTGGAGGATAACTTGGTCGTCAGACCTGATAACAATGTTATCCTTCTCCATCTTTGTCAGAACATTGTCTTACAACATTTTGTAACAACATGCTCATAACGTGGTGAGCACGTAGAAGAAAACTTGTGGTGGTTAAATTGGCCAATAGGTGGCTGCAGTACTCCAGAATATGGCGACTTGTAACAACTTAGTTGTTAGGTTATTCAAAGTTAAAGTGAAATCGTCAAGACCTAGTGTTTTGAATAAATAAAATAAAAAAAGAAAAAGCTTGATCATGTCTTTTTTGGGATGGGACAATCCCAACCGAGTAACTGGATTTGGCAAAAGTTAGCTGAATTTGTTCACAACTGAATGCATACGTATCACCTGCTTACAACGTGCTGAGCACGTGCTCACAACTTGCTAGAAACCCGCTGAGCATGCATATGTGCTCACAACATTGTACCACAACGTGCTCACAACGTTATCTGGTGTTCACAAATCTATGTCCATATAAATCAACGTGCACAACGTAGAAAAAATGTAAAATGGTTAGCTGGGATATGCCCTAAAACACTATGCAACTAAAAAATGTTATAAAAATCGCACTTATTTCTGACACCCCTGTAAACTGACAATAAAGCCTAATTTCAAGACGCGTGCACAATAATTCAAATAAAACTACATGTAATAGATAAATAATTAATAAGACGCTAAGTATGTCCCTGAAGAGTTTATGGCCAAGATTCCTAAATATGCATCTGTTTTGTACACGTGGGCAAATGTCATTAGAGATATATGTAGAGACACACGAATATTAAATGAAAGGATAAATGGTAGATTGGTACCTGACTGCATTTGCTCTCAATTTGTCATGTCAGGCTTTTACAAGTGAAGTTATTAGAATGATTATTTCTAGTAAGTCAGTTTGGAAGAGATATTATCTCAATATGTCGAAATACAATAGGATATCTATTTTATGCCGTCCTTGAGCCGCAAAAAAACTAATCCTAGTATTTTTGTTTTTCGCGAATACAAAAATTAGCCTACAAGAATGACAAAAATAATTAGCCTACAAGAATGACAAAAATAAAATATTATTAATGTTAGAACCTAGATATAAGAAACAAACAACCATTTTTAAAATCTAGAAATGTTCAGATAAATAATTTGAATCAATTACATCTGGCTGTTTCTCCTTTTTTATTTTCAGTATCTGGGCACGTTTAAAAGTTTTTCTTCTTATCGAATTTTATTTCATTTGAGTTCAAAGGCATGTTCATCTCACCGTGTTTTGAACGAATTGATCATCTTAATCTAGCGTAGTATGGTAAGATATTTAGATATTTAAAAACTGTAACCTTTTCTCATAAATGAAGATTTCATGTATCTTGGAAATAATGGCTTTTTGAGAAAAATCAACTATATATATATGTTTACAATTATATGTATGTTTGCAATCATTTAAGATACAGAGATCCATCTCTTTCTGAACGTTTTTATTTAATATTCCCTGACATATTTGGAAATGATATAGAGCAATATGGAGCTCAATTTTGTGTGTGTTCAGGATGGGATGGTATATTTCCGTAATGAAAATATATAGACACAACTCTGAATATTTCAAATTTACAAATCCTGAACTCTGAGATTCATTTGTTTTAAATGCTAAGATGGTGACCCATGTATTTTGAGAGAAGAACAGAACAATGTAAATGGTACCTTTTTACCTGACGATACGTGAAAATGATCAGAAAATGATCATAAAGTAGTAGTCTGGGGCGTTGCTATACTGTCTGTTATAAGATGCATACGAGATAGGCACGGGTCTCATTGAAGAATGGGCGGTGTTGTCAGTGTCACCCCAGGATAAGTCCTAGAAGAACCCAGTGACACCTAGTGGTACTCAGACGCACTTCTGCCTGACTATACAGGGCATTTGGCTGACACCACTAACACCTCACATGACAAATCATAACCATGTCTAGAGTCTTTGAGACTTGCCATATCCCTCATTAATGATCTTCCACGAGTTGTCAGCCTTTCGGACGAGACAGGGAAGGAAGAGAGAGATTAAGGTTATCCACACCAGTAGCGATGGACACCTGGTAGCTACCTCTGCCGTGGGAGACAACACTTGCCGTTGACAGTGACATAGCGCTGGTTGAGCAAGGTGGTGGCATGCCACATCACGCCTATTAGAAAGGGCCACACAAGGGTTCAAAGATGGCAGTGGCAGTGCAACAATGCTAGTTTGTATTGGTATGCAGGGCTGGAGGAGAGGACCCCATTCACAAGGCCCTCAAACAATACACATCCAGACAGGTATAAATGACTGCACTGAATGTGAGGCATGTTAAATGCACGTCACAAAGATAACGTCTCTTCGTCTCAACAAATAACATGATATGGCTTTTATACGCAACTGTTTTTATTCATTAAATTCTTTCTCAAGTTCCGTCTTTTCTTGATCTGTATTATATGTTTTTTATATGATTGTATTGCTAAACTTTCAAAAAATAAAATATTTTTTTACTGGTGGATGAGTGACTATGTGTATTGTTGATTATTTTTCCATGGCATTTGTAAATGATAATATTTGTGATTTATTTTTCTACAAAATGACCACTTTAAGTTGTTAACTCACTCATGTTTATCCACGTTTTTGTACTTGAAATCATAATTTCTACATAATATTAAGTACATTTCATGTGTAATGTCATATGTAATTTCATGTGTAATGTCATGTGTAATTTGATACGTGTATACATCTTAATGTGTCCTCTTGAGAAAAATATTTAAAAGATTAAGATATTCGACATATGGTATCGCAAATATAGGATTGGGGCCCCAATTATGTTCATAAATGTCATTTTGAGAGACTTGTTCCGAAACTTAGAAATTGTTTCAAGGTAATTCTGGACATGCTGAGATAACTGTAAAATTACACATTAACATTTATGCCTGTAGAGGGCAGTTTTTATGACATGAAGACGTTGCTAATTGAGACCGTGAGATGACATTAAAAGTACAGCAGGTTTGCACTGGTCCTTTCGAGAAATCATGTCATTAACCGGAACTGTGCTAGACAGTTCTGCTTATTCCAGGCTAATTTTGCATACAAGATGCCAAATTTAAATTAAGCCACTTTCACCATTTTGACATTTACCTTCCTGAAAACATCCTGATTATTGGTATCAACACACAGACTCAGGAAAAGGTGTAAAAGTTAGAAGTTCCATTTGCACAATATAATTCTAACTTAAGTCAAACATCAGTCCAACATCAGTGGGCCCAAGAAAATATATGTTGACATTCTACTTTACTCTTTTATTATGTACATGAATATAATTTATAAATAAGATATAATGGACAGAGACATTCTATCTACTGTTTCTACTAGTGCAGTGCACAAGAAAGACTACCGAGATGACTCAAAGACATTGTTTGGGTTTTTCAGAAATCTGGGTCAAGGGTAGTGACAAAACACTGCGTTGAACTCATCAAACGAAAAGGCGAGACAATGATGATATGTAGCTATTTGTGAGGGAATGGAGAGGATGATGGGAGGGGAGGTATTTTATGGAGACTTAGGGACAGGCACAAAGCAGGGACCATGTGATCAGAAGGCCTGAGGTGTGACCTCTTTCTTTGAGCTCACTCAATATTGTAACATAAGGAGAAAAATTCCCCACTTCACTCTCTTGATGAGAATGTGGACGGAAACAGTAAACAGGAGATATTTTTCTCAATAATTGCTGGTATTCTGCGGACTATAGATTAAGAAAAACCTGATGAAAATCTACCAGATATTTATATGTTTAGATGCACTACATATCCATTGGTTTGACATTTTTAATCATTTTTAATCCATGTATAAAGTTATTAATTTTACTTTCATGATCTTGAAGTGTGGATATTTCTATTCTGTGCCATCAAATCCTAAAATTCAGTGTTTCAAAACTGTGTCACACAGAATACTCTTTAAAACCTGTGCTAAGTTGGGTTTGTAATTCATTGCAAATAATATGTGCAATTGAACAACAGGGGGCACACAATTTGTAAATCTCCTAGAGAACAATCTTATTTACCATTCTATTTCCATTTTTTCTCATTTCTCTTGGAACACAAATTCAAACTCTACGAACGAAATATTTCAAGAGACACAAGGTAAGTTTAACAATTTCTGAAAATGAATCGTAGCATTGTATAGATCAGACCCTTTAACTTTTAGATTGTGCCTCGCTATTTCTAATCTAATTTGAAACATCAGATTGCCATAAATGTGTTGCATGCCCTTATGTTGCATGCCCTTATGTTGCCCTCATTTATATATAAATTTATTCATTTATATATATATATATATATATATATATATATATATATATATATATATATATATATATATATATATATATATATATATATATATATATATATATATATATATATATATATATATATATATATATATATATATGCATGGCTGATATCAAACCTAGTCTTATCATTTGGTTTGCAGACAGCTCATGGTATAAGGATTAAAATTAAAGTCTTTCCGTGAAACCCCTAATAAGTGCAAAGCACTGTCAATCAGCATATGTTAAACGTGATTTTGTATGATAATAATAATAAAGCCAAATGCATACTTGACGAAGGTTTCTTGTAAGCCACCGCCGAGTATGGAAGAGGATATCCCAGATAAAACTGCTGTTGGTCAAGGAGTGTTTTAGTGTCATTAATTCACCTTACCTTGGTACAAACACAAGGCATAGCGTGTTGATCTATCGGTCAGCGAGTTTACCTCGGGGATTGGATGCATTCGTTTGATCTCCGGTATAAAGTTGCTCTCCAGGCTAGGAGCCGATCATCAGACAAGCAAGCGGAAAACGGTATCTCATCCCATTCAAATTTGAGTCTTTTTTGAAGGGCAATGGTACATCAAAGAAAGTAAATTATTATATTCAGATTATGATCAGACACAAATAAATATCAACATTAACATTATGAATTATCTTTGCTGCCCCCAATGTGCTTCGCCCTATTTTTTATGTTGAGTCACTATTTGAATTGAATATATTTGTAGAGTGATATATCTATACATAGATGTAATTACCTACATACCTTATGGAAGCTACAGACTAATCTGGACACTTAATTCTTGTTATCTGCTCTCCCGGATTTTTAGCTGGTCCGTGAAAAAATGACGAAATTGGCGCGAAAGAGCAGTGCATGTAGGGAAAGATTTTGCGTTGTCAACTTCCGCCGGCCTTTCTTCAAGATGGGAGGGAAATTTCACACTGACATCGTACATTGACACGCTAAAGCGTGTTTGTTGTGCAATCTCAATATAAGTATATTGCAATCTACGTAATTTATGTAAACAATACGGAGGCAAAACTGACAAAAACAACGATGGAAAGATGAAAGGCAGAGGCGACAATGCCCCAAACAGGCTGTCGCCGCTGTTCCTGGATGCGCTCTGAAAATGCATCATATATGGTACAGCAGATAGGGAGAATTGTACAGTTATACCTGAGTAATGATGCAGATAAAATCTATTTTCTAGGGGACTTCAATGGCCTTATTGGAAACTTAAAGGACACAGTTAATGACATTGATAACCTGCCAGAAAGAGAAATATTAGACAATACTGGCCATGGTGAGAATTTATTGGGTTTTATAAATGACAAAGAATTTCTCGTTTATTTCTACAAAAGGAAGATCGGTTATGGATTATATCCTAGTTTGTTTGTTTGTTTGGGGTTTTGCATCACTTTCAACATTTCTTCAGTCATTTTGTGATGAGACCTACTTGTAGCAGATATAGCGCTGCCTCGCTGAATTGTCATGTCGCAGGTCCTTGACACGACAACCCACCCGGTCACAGATTTACAAGGACAACGGGTTAACCCTTTAGGCATGGGCCTCAGCTCATATGGGAAATTGTATCATGAGTTCATTCCGGCACAGCCATGGTTCGAACCCACGACCTTTGGATCACCACAGAGAAACTGGTGCTAATAAGCTGGCACTCTAACCAACTGTGCCACGGCCCGTGGCTTATCATATCCTAGTACCACATGATATATTCAGTAAATGTAAAGATTGTCTACTATGAATGAGACTATGAATGAGACATGTGATTTAGCTAGGAGAGGTGCCGTCCACAAGACGACTCTGTATTGGCAGTTGATATTGATATGGGGATTAATAGACCAATTTTGATGAACAAAAGGCAATTTTGAGTCTGATGATAGGCAAGAAATTGGTGAAAATAGATGAAGATATAGATTTGATAATGTACCAAACTGTTTTATGAGGAGTGAGATCTGGAGAGACTAGATTTGTTTACTGTATGTAGAAATAATCAAGATGAACTGGATAGGATTTATGAGCTTTTTTATACAAAATTAACTGGTGAGATGGACAAAAATTCAAATACACAAATTCCAGTAAGATAGTAAGAAAAGGATATAGAAACCATAAGCCATATTGGAACGAAGAGTAACATACTAAATGTAAAGCTGAATAAGTAAATTGTAAATATAAAGGGCCAATGCATGTTAACGAATATTTGAGGCATCAGTTTATATATTGTAAAAATGCCTTTGATAAGATATTAAGAAAAACAGAGAGAAACTACAAACGCCAGGTAGTATCTGATATAGAGGAGGTTGTACGAGTAACCCCAAAATGTTTTGGGAACATATATCTAATCTGGGCCCAAGGAAGGACAAAGATACTCCATTGAAAGTCTATGATGTCAATGGCCAAATACGTAATGATATAAATTATGTATTAGATAAGTGGAAAGGTGATTTTAGTAACCTTTGTAATGCTCCGCAAAATAATTTAGCTACAGATAATTTTTACCTTAATATGATGAATATGAACAGAATGGATGTTTTATGATGAGATAGAAAAAATTGTATCTTGTCTGAAATGCATGAAAGCGCCAGGTATAGATGGTATACCAAATATAGAAACATGATGTTAGGCTTTTATTGTACAATCTTAATGTAAAATGTTTTGATTTTTGTATACTTCCATCATTATGGCTAAAAGCTGAAATTGTGCCAATTCTCAATTCAGCTACTATCCTTATATACCACTTAGTTACAGAGAAATTAGCCTGCTATCTTGCATTTATAAACTTTTCTCTGGAATAATCAAGAAGCGTATTATGACATTTTGTGAACAATATAACATTATAGTAGATGAACAAAATGGTTTCAGGAAAAAAAGATCATGTTGTGACCAGGTATCTACATTAAACAGTATAGTTCAAAACAGATTAGCACAAGGAAAAAACACATTTGCATGTTTAATAGACACGGAGAAAGCATTTGATAGAGATAAATAGAGATCTTTTGTTTTATAGATTGTTGACATATAATATCAATGGTTATATGACTGTATAAATGTGTAAAGGCACTTTACAGCCATCCAGTATCTAGAGTTAAATTAACATTGCACAGTACCACATGGTCAAGACTGAAAGTGGAGTCAGGCAAGGTGATCCTTTATCACCAACATTGTTTTCTCTATTTATAAACGATCTGGCAAAAACATTGAAAGATTTGAACATTTGTTTTGAGATTGAAAATGAAATGATTTGTATACTGCATATTTGCAGATGATATTGTATTTTTTGCAGAAGATGAAGGTCAGTTACAAAGTCTGTTAGATTGTGTGAATGAATGGTGTAGTAATTGGAAATTGAGAGTTAATATTGATAACACTAAGGTAGTCCACTTCAGAAATAAGAGGGAGAATAGAACCCACTTTGTATTTAAATTAGGACAAGAAGTCATAGAGATAGTAGATAGATATAAATAGTTAGGGGTATATTTGTATGAATATCTTGATTATAGAGTTATGGCAGATACATTTGCTGGTGCTGCTGGTAGAGGTGGTGTACAGTGACCGGTGGCCAAATCCGGACACTTTCATGTTTTTCACTCCTGATTTTCACCAAATCTTTCAAAACTGAGTAAAAACTACTCACATCGATAATAGATCGTGAACTACATATGCGTGTAGAATAAAATTGATACATGTTCAATATGTACAGAATTATCGGGAAATTCACGCATTTTGCAAACCTGCAGATTGTCCAAGTTTCCATTGAGTTATACGGTGATGTTTGGTCACATCACTACTGACAGTGACAACATCACTCATGCCGTGAAAACAAATAAACCCTTTTAGCGTTTTGAAAAGCAGTGGGAATACAAGATAACGTGTGAGAGACAATACTCAGCTCAATTGCAATTAGTACAGCAAGGTAAGCTAGATGTTTGACTGTGTTAAAAATGTCTGAGTTTCATCTGCCGGTTTCTGACAGTTGCCGGTCACTGTAATATCTAAATTTCAAAACCTGAAGCATGTTGGTTTTAACACATTTAGTAAGTTGTACCATAAAGGAGTTATACCTATTCTTGACTACTACTCTGGAGTATTGGGAAACAGAAGATTTGCTTGTGATAAAATTCAACAGAGAGCTATCTGTTACTATTTAGGTGTTCACCCAAAAGCACCACTACTGTCAATAGAGGGAGACACTGGCTGGGTGCCATGTCAAATTAGAAGGCAATGTGAAATGATAAGTTTGTGGAATTGACTGATTAATGTGGATGTAGTACTTGTTAGGTATTCCAGTATGACTATAGATTATGTGTGAAAAATGTGATTATGTGTGGAAAAATGGAACTTTGAAATGAAAAACATGTTTGCTAATATAGGTCACCAGAATGTATTTTGATACCCAGAGTATGTATCATATAGACATAATGCGAAAACAAAAAATGGATTTATATAAGCAGGAATGGAAATCATATTTGGTTACTAAACCCAAACTTCATACCTATATTCTATTTAAAGAAGAGTACAATACTGAAGACTATGTGAGATATTGTTACTCTCAATTTCAAAGAAGCCTACTGGTGCAGATTAGATGTAGAATACTCCCAGTTAGGATAGAAACAGGAAGATTTTGAAATGGAAAAATAGAGGAGAGATTATGTCAAGTGTGTGATTCAAATGAAGTTGAAGATAAAATACACTTTATATGTAACTGCAATGCACATGATATATCAAGAAATGACTTAATATGGAAATGTTATGTCTAGAAATAATAATTTTCAGTCTTTAAGTAACCAAGAAAAAATTGGTTACATGTTGAAAAATGAATTGAAACAAATATCGGTATACCTTGAAAAGACTTATAAGTAGATAAATAGGCTAAAAATGCATTTCTCTGTTCCACTGGGCAAACAGTATATATTTAAGTAAATGAGTCTAGACTAACTGGGATCTCCTCAGGGACTGGGATAGTTTGTTATATTGTAAAAAGTCATGTAAAATGTTATATCCTGTCAGTATAATAAAATATATACATACAAATATGTAGATAATTCTTGGTGTGACAGGCTGTAATCTGAGCAATTTCCTACATATATTGTAATCTTGCAGTCTTTAGTCATGGTAATCTTCAGTCCCATCATAGCCTTCATCTCGTGATACTACAAATCAGCCTTTGTGCATATATTCACCTTTAAGTTAAAACAAACAACTGAAATTTCAATGTTCCTAAACTGTTCTACTGTGTTTCAAGGGTCTTAATTGTTTGGCTTTGATATTGTATATCACACAGAATGTGTTTCCCTATCCAATGCCCTTCAGTTACCAAACTAGTTCAGGACTTGCTGCTGTGTTATTTGTCTTTATCGTATCTTTCATTTCTCTCATCATTCATGCCACCTTTACAGTACTCCTTTTTCAATGAGGGGTTTTAAAAGGGTTTTAAAATTATTCAATTCTTTCCCTACCAAAGGGAAACATAATTCATTAGGCGTTATGGCATTCAACGCAATCTAATCTACGTGATATTGAATGTAAACTAATGCCATCTGATACACCAACTGTTGTATTTAAGTTAGTCTAATGCCATCTGATACACCAACTGTTGAATGTAAGCAGGTCTAATGCCATCTGGTCCACCAACTGTTGAATGTAAGCAGGTCTAATGCCATCTGGTCCACCAACTGTTGGTCTAATGCCATCTGATCAGTCTACTAATGAATGTAGGCGGGTCTAACCCATCTAATCAATCTGCTAATACATTTAGGCGAGTCCAACCCATCTAATCCGTCTACTGTTGAATGTAGGTGGGTCTAATACCATCTGACCATTCTGTTGTTGAATGTAGGCAGGTGTAATACATCTGATCTCGTATAATGTGTGACAAAATTATATCAAACGTATTGAATGTCAGAGGTCGGCATACCTCAAAAGAAACAAAAGATTATAAACCTGAACAGTTGGTTTATTACCAAACAAAAAAGGTGTTCCCATGAAAAATGGTTGTCGTAAACTCCTAATTGTTTTATGAAATATGTCCTATGAAAAGTAAAGAAAATCGAGAAACATCTAAAACATTTATTTCTAGAAACGACACAAGATTAATGAAGACAGCACTCCAAAGATCAGAAGGCAATAAAATCCACATACACGCGACTCGGTAACCTCCCACAACTTGACTCTATATTTAGACAAATGATTAATTTATTTTAAAATATCATATATCTGTTTCAAGCACGACTTTACTAGTTTCTCTTGTCCTTTTATAAAATATTGATGAAAAATATTATTTTGATAAATGTATCTATAGATTTTACTGACCTTTCAAAAACAAAAAATATCAATAATAAGAAGAAATATTAATAATAAACAAATTTTGTGATATAAAAAGGACAAGGCAAGATGAAACTAATTTTAAATGCGATTAGAAGTTGTAGTGTATACATGTATGTCTTCATGCGATGAGTCATTCGCTTCCATCCATTAATTCTTGTCGTGAGTCATGCAAATTTACCAACACACAGGGGATAAAAAAATCTGTAAATATGATATGCAAACCAAAAACGGCGAAATTGTCCCCACACGTTAAGATATGTAGATGTATGTATTATTCAACAACAATCCTGCTTAAAGGTATGCTTATGGAAATCAAAAACGGTTTTTGATTTGTTCACCTGAAATTTACAATATGGGAACTTGCCAGATTATTCTCAGACAATGATGTTTTTTTAAGAGGAGTATTTGCAAGTAAAACTGTTTGTCTCCTGCAGGCACTTTGCTTACACCTAAGCAGTAACCGCGAGATTAATTGGGGAAAGACAGGGCCGAAACAAGCAATGTGAACATTCTTTTGGTTGGACCGGAGAATGTACAATAATAAATGAGGTCAAGAATTTAGAATGACCTCAATAATCTAAAATGATGAGGACAATAATCCAGAACGACTTCAACTTCAAACTTAACTTGTTTGTCCTGGGCTATAAATACATGTAAAATGATGGTACTTTGATATTCACAAACACTTGGGAATAGAAAGTGAAATGGAACCCGTTCATTATTTTCATTCGTGAGAGAGATATATATATATATATATATATATATATATATATATATATATATATATATATATATATATATATATATATATATATATATATCAGAGTGTTTTGGGATTAAATGGATACAGTACAGATATAAAATGAGGAGAAAGCTCCAGACTGTGCATATGTAAAATAGATTAAAGATAAAACAGATTTTCGATCTTGGTGTTCATGCACAGATGCGTAGTCATAAGTTCTTAGTGGCTGAACGTGTACTTGAGGAAGTTTTAGGCATATTTACACAGTCATACAACCCCAAGCCTAAATGTTGCAGCATTTTACCTGGCATAATAATAAGTCACTTGATGCTCACAGATCCAATGAACAAAGACATCACCGATTAGAACAATACGATAGCTCTGCTCAGAAAATAGGTTCAAGACGGCAGGAATCACGCGTTTTCTCGGGGCTGGCGGGAAGTCGATTTGAATTCATTTCCTGTCTCAAGGCCTGTCCTTCCGGGATATTTATGGGTTGGTATTTTGCAACGCTAATCATTGACAGCAGCAAATATTACCTTTCATAGAACTCATGAAAAAAAGCAAGTGTATATTTCTCCTTTTCATTGCCGACGCCCATATGTCTTTTCACATAATTTAAAGTATTTATTTCCTATTAGCAATGCATTTATGTATATCCTGAATACTCAATATATTTCGTGAAGATTTGACAATGTTTGTACCAATAAGGCATGATTCATCTAATCTATTATCCTCTCTAATTAGATTCGTTTTTATCCAAATATTTCTCCAACAATTAAAAGCTTGTCATTTACTGCAATATATCTCAATCAAGTCCATAAAAACTTTGATTAATAACATTTCTTCCACAATATTTCAAGCGCAAGGCAAAACTTTCTAAGGTAACAAATAGATGGAGACATTTTTGCTTTCCATACAAAAGGTTAATTTGATCATGACTTTTGTGAAGATTTTGTCCGGGGTGTGACACATTCATAGCAGTCTATATCTGTAAGTTTGGCCGTACTCAATGTGAGAGTATACCTTTTGTCTACAAGTTGCAAAGGAAACCATTTATATGCCATCTACTTTGAATACGTGGTAAGACTTTATCACAAATCATTTCCACTTGAGCAGATGAATTTGTATAGTTTTGCACTCGACGTCTTCATTAATTCCTAGCACACCAAAAATAAACTGATGAAGCAAAGTAACATCACCTGGTACGTTTTACCTTTATTGACAATGGGTCCTCTGAAGATGAAATAATGGATAATCATTGCCATACTGGTAAACATGAAACTGATATAACAAACAGTTCACCGCATACAAGTCAGCTTTGTATTCAGCTTTATATCGAGATATTGTATTCAGCTTTGATATTGTCTATGAATATTTTCAAGGGTTTAGACACATATGCATATTTATTGGCTGAAATGAATATATGTCCTTTTGAGATGTATATATCTATGATGCTATTGTCAGTACTAATTCGGATTTATCTTTCAACAAGCTTGTAAGCAACCAAGACAGGAAAAATGTATTGAGTAAAAAGGATGTAATCATGGGAACAATCCAACATCAAATGCATCCCTTGAATGATATTCTTATCTTGCTATCATGTTTTGGGTATATTCTTCTATTTCTTTGAACATTCAGAAATTCAAAAGCATATGGGCTGAACATGCTTTACGTCAGTGCAATCACTGTGGAGATTCATTGGAGGGACCCTTAGATGCTCCTATTTTCGCCCACAGATGGGACATAACTCTCACAATTAGGCCGACGATTTCGAAAGGCGCATGCGAAACATTGATACCATTCAGAGGTATCTGGTCGTTCATTTAGAAGATCGTCTTTATTGTTCACAAAGCTGTTCCTTATCCTATTATCGCCCACAAGACATCACGTGGCCCTTTCAGACCATGTGTGGAGCGCCAAACCTGCCATTAAACTTATTTGGGCTTCCTGTTTTAGTAGCTCATAACAAAATCATATATCACATCAGTGCTTGTGGCTGACAATCCAGCAAGATGATGACGCCATTATCGGCATCTTATAGGATATATTTCCCCCCTTTTTGTTGTGATATGATTTTGCTGTTTCTACGTACCAGTGTATCTCAAGCTAGTCATCGATAAATGTCTAATAGTTACCACATACGGTTAGTATTAAACAAAAATATTTTTTCTTTCAGGAAAAGTCTGCATTGATAAATTTAAACAGACAAGTTACTAAATGATGTTGGCAGTACCATTTCAATTTTTTATTTACAAAAATTGTGTCTGTTTTGTCAAGATGCAGCAAGTGACATTTCGGTATTCATCACATGGTTTGCGGTAGTTGTAAAATGACATTAGCAGCAACAATCTACTGAAACTCTAGAATCTCTGAGCACAAAATGGCGTGGGTCGCTTCTTTGTTTACTAAGGCTTCCGGACTCTTGTGGCTCTGTTCAATTAAAACTAAAACATGCTGAATACTTTTTAGAACCTTTGGCAACAATGGTGCTCGGTGTCCTAAGCTGAAAAAGGTCTACTTTCAATATAACCCAGACCATGAAATGTGTAAGTTTTTCTGGTATTACTCAGCCCTGGTAACAACAAGTGGTGGAAGTTGGAGGAGAAAAATGAGGTCTTTGGGGAGAGACAATGTAATGTAAGCAGTGACATATGGGTGGATCCTGTCTTGTGCAGAAAGTAAAATGGCACCACATCTGGCCTTTAAGACAATTCCCCTTTTTTACAAGGTTGGCTCCTCAGGTTCCCTACTCTGTTCATCTGTGATGGGCGGATTATGAATTAAACTGGACAACACAACCTGACCACTGTCTGATCCACTTCATGAAAGGAATTAATCTATCGTTGCAAAATATCATATATACTACTGATGAGTAGGGTGGGTTGACGTGTCAGTGAGACAGCACTGTATCCCGTACGAGTAGGTCTCGTCATGAAATGACTGTAAATGAGGGGTTCAGGTGTGGAATGGAAAGAGTTTATTGCATCACATCATGCGAATGTTCTCCATATTTGTATTATACGTCTGGCCAGCAAATGAAAATAACACTTTCACATATATATATGTAGAGACAAGATTTATCCGATGTTCTGTTTATTATGGACCTGAAACAATAAGCTTTTCTGTGAATGATCTCCATAATGCAATTGCTTTTGTCCTGTTTGCAATGAAACATTACAAATGTCCATATTGCGCCCTGACCACAAAGCATAAGCGCCATGAAATAGCCATGCCTGCATTACACTAACAGCTTCATCACAAACGTAACCAGTAAAAGAAACATCACGGTTCTCAAGGAAACTACATTGCCAATAATATCCTGTGTGTCAGGATTCAAGCTTAATAGATTGGCTCCTCGCCTGAATGTTAAGTCAAACAAGGATGAGCGAGGACTGCAGCATAGGAGGCAGGTGAGAGAGTACACCCCTGTGAGGTGCATGGTCTAAGTAGGAGCAAGCTCTCTGCTGGTGGTACTGCCACATCGGCCTGTCTCTACATGGGTACTACATGATAGATAGCTATTGTATTAAGATGCTCTACACGGCCAATAAGGATAGAACGTGTGAGGAGCAAAGTCAGTACTCTTGCATTGTGTCAGGTTTTAAGGCATCGCTATGAATGAGCAGAACACTCAGTTATATATCGCCCCTCTCAACCCTACAACAATAAAAGGCAGCTAGCTGTATGCGTGCACCACGAAACTGGTATGAAGAAACAGGTCTTTAGATATGTCTCCTGATTTTGCATGCTATATCTACCTGCGGTTCAAAAAGTCGGAGAGGTCTGTAGATTTTGTAAACACCAACGGAGATTCTTTTGTGTTTTTCACCATTCTGAGAAACACAAAATACATGTTCGCCACTGAGCATGCTGAAACAGTAATATATAAAACAACCAATATCTCCACTTGACCTACTGACATGAGCGTTTACCAAATTAATCTCATCCTAGTACTTGGCAGAGATTTTCACTTGTCCATATCATAGACATAGACCATATCCGTGGAGGGGATTTTTTCCTGGAGACGCGTATCCTGGATTAAGACGAGATGGAGTGCAGATCAAAGGCAAGGAGAAGAGAATGGCAAATGGTATCTATAGAAGAGATCATGGTCTCATAGCGTGCGCTCTGCTCATTTGTCATCAAGTCAAAAAAACCTTTGATCACTGCAGGCAAGTGGGTAAGGTGTATATGAATCATAAAATACGATCGCAATGAATCATAATGAATCATAATGGGGATGTAAACATGGCCAAAACATTACCAAAGTTTAAGAAATCCCAGATAGCTCTTGCTTTTGGTCAAAACTTATTTGATACAATGATATGTAGTGCCAGGTCTTTAAAATCATATGGGGAGGCGTTGCTGGACTTCTGATCATTTATTCATCACCCGATTACCCAAGAAGGGCCTTTTATATACTCAGAACCCGAGATGGTTGACTGACAGAATTACAAAAAACAATATCAAATACTCGGTTTTACCTATTTTCTGAGAATCCTCTTTTGTGATTGGTTCGGAATTGTGTTGAACTACATAATCAGGAGATTATAATGGGCGTCTAATTTTTAGAATTTTGTTTATCAGAAGGGCCTACATTGTGTATTCAGTTTAACCATCCTCCTTAGACTAAATCTAATCTTAAGAAATCTTGTTAACTATCATTATTATCTATACTTAACATAACACATTAAGACTTAGATTTTATATTTGTGGGTGATATACCTTTAATGCAACAACCATCAACATATATCTGGAAATAGGTTAGACTTGTCATAGAGTTGTGAATAGTTCAAATAAGGAAGATTACGAAAGTGATGTAAAATCTAAAATGTTGTGTCAACAATTTATTATCATTTGACAGGTTTGACTGCGGTGGTCACCATCACAACACAATACCAGAAAATCAAAGTCTATGATACAGCAGTGACACAAACACATAATCAATAATGACTGTACGGAATATACACTATTAGTTTATTATATGATTAGCTCATTCTGTGCCACTGCCCTCTTTGCCTGCATATATAGACAGTAAAGACTTGTACATTGAAAAATAAACACTTTGGTATGAGAACCTATGCCTGTGGCGACTCAAATATGCACATATTCTGAAAAGGAATTCAATGGAAGGAAATTCAAAAGCAGCCAAAATAAAGCTATTGTCAAAGTGTAGGTAACGGTACTTTTGATTTAATTAAATAAATCATACGATAGGACATTAAGATATTGATATTTGGGTTCAAAATAAAAAGGGCTATACCGGGTTTGTATTTTTAATATAAAAAAATGGTTGATTATTGATAACCTAGGAGCAAATTATGGATTGGTTTGGCTGTCCACCACTGTACACGCAGATATTGCTCTTATGAGACTTCTGTTGATAGTTATTAAAAGAAATACACATTACCCAGCTTCCATTCGTGTAATAATAGCACCACCCTCTGTGTACAGAAAGATATCCTGTCATTCCGATAGCATATATTGCTTATTAGAAATGACGCGCTGAAATTAAACATTATCCTAGAAATATGCCAGCACAGATTTCAAGTTATTAAGTCTCTCAAACAGGCAACAACAACCACAAAATATTCAAGATCCTCAATAAACATACTCGCGAAAATTCAAGTTTACTGAAACAAGATATATAACGTGAATATTGCGCTATGTTTTAAATGGAAAAGATCAGATGCACAATCTACAAAATGAGCAAGAGGAAAGTTGTTTTCTGAATGATTTTCCTTTTTTGTTTACCTTTTTGTAGATTATATTTGTGTGCTTTATTGTGGAGCAAATTTGTATGTGAACAATAAAAATACGGGAGAAATATTCAAAATCAAATGTTCTGATTTTGTAGCTGGTTGTTTGAGGTTTTGCATCACTTTCAACATTATTTCAGTCATTTCGTGTTGAGACCTACTTGTAGCAGATAAAGTGCTGCTTCACTGAATTGTTATGTCGCAGGTCCTTGACATGACAAACTACCCAGTCACAGAATTATAAGGACAACCAGTTAACCAGTTAACCGAATTTGTATCATGATTTCAATCTTAGCATGGTCGGGGATTGAACCCATGACCTTTGGATCACAACAGAGGAGCTGGTGCTAATAAATTGGTGCTCTGATCAATTGCGCCACGGCTCGTGACTGTAGCTGGTTGTGTCCCACAACATACGTGTATGCGTTTAATCAAAATAATTCTCTGGTTACTCTACCAAGTAAGAAAAAAAATTACTGTGAGAAAATAATACATCGAAAGTTCAAACGTTGACAATAGCAATTAACATAATTCTCTGGTTACCAAGACTAATGAATAAGAAATAGGTAATGTCAAAATTATTCTCTTATATTGATTTGTTAAAACAATACCCTCCATATCAGGACTCCAAAGGTATTAAGCTACGCACAGGATCGGTCGCAAGTCATCAATATTCTCAAATACCTGGCCGTCCACTGATTGGTGAAAAAATATAAACAGTTTTGTTTCGTACTGGTAGTTGCACTGATTCTGTCACTTTATGTGTCATAGACTTGATTTTAGTTTATAACCTGATATTTTTGTGAGCAAGGCAAGTATTTATAATATGGGGAATTCCAAATTCAGAATGGTATCAAATATAGAGCAATGACGGCTGAGGTAGTAATTGTATACCATCTGTATAATGCAGAGTATTGAAACAATAGCAATTAAAACAATTCTTTGGTTGCTATGACATATAAGCTGGTATGATAAAAACAATTTCTCTGATTATACTATCGAGAAAGGAAAGAAGAAAACATTATAACAATTACGCCTTTGTCTAACATTAAATTGTGCACATACGTGGGAAGCAAATGGCGATGTTTTTTCAGCTGAGGATAATACACTTCTTTTTTGTGATCTACAGGATCTTTGAATGGGACTTTATTGCTTCACATCACCCCACGACCTGTGCACATCTCCAGTCTTGAATCACACCAGGTTTTATTTGACAGGAAAGCGATCCTCAGCAGATATCCATCAAGGTTGCGCTTGTGGTAGTTGGTATTGTATGTTGTTATTTTTAAAGCGAAGGCATATAATATCATGCAAATATATATGCCTACAGCTCTTTAACCCACACCAATTTCAATATTTTTTTTTAATTCTGTAACATTTTGAATAAAATGATCACCACCCTCCAAAATAAAATTGTGTTTAAGTCAAACAATAGATAGAATAGAGCCCTTTGACAGACTGAGGGATAGATGCAACGTCAAAGGTCATGCACTCTCCTGGATTCGGTCATACCTAATGGACAGGAAGCAATGTGTGAAGGTGGGGATCCATAGATCCCGTCTCAAATCCTTAAAATATGGGGTACCCCAAGGCTCAGTCCTGGGTCCTATACTGTTCACCATTTACATGACACCCCTATCTGATATACTTGCCAAATATGGTCTGAGCTATCACATTTATGCAGATGATACTCAGATCTACATCCCTGTTGACCACGCTTCTCCCCATCATGTGGATATGAGCAGACACAAACTGGAGGAGTGTGTCAGTGAGGTCAGAAACTTCCTCATATCAAACAAGATGAAGATAAATGATGGAAAAACTGAGATGCTCATATGTACTGACAGGTACAGTACTACCATCCATAGCAGTATCCCAACCACAATCAGAGTGGGTGACTCTGATATTGCTCCTAGTCAGTCAGTGGTTGACCTTGGTATCACATTTGACTCCAACATGGACATGAAGGCCCAGATCAAGAAAATGTGTCAGAAAGGCTATTATCACATCAGGAACTTGGCGGCCATCAGACATTGTCTAGACGAGAAGACCGCGGTAACACTTACCCATGCTTTTGTTACATCTACCCTTGACTATGGTAATGGTCTTCTGGCGGGTCTTCCTAAAACTGACATCAGGAAACTGCAATACCTCCAAAACTCTGCAGCACAGGTAGTTGGAAAAATCAGGAAATTTGAAAACATTTCAGGAAAATTACGGGAACTGCACTGGCTTCCTGTTCACGCGAGAATTGATTTTAAAATTCTTCTATTAACCTGGAAAGCCCTTAATGGTAAGGCTCCGCCTTACTTACGGGATCTACTCCTGATTAAAGAAGGTGAACGCTGTCTAAGATCCAATGATGGCACCCACCTACAAGTACCTAATACTAGGCTAAGAACAGTAGGTGACAGGGCCTTCTCATCTGTAGGTCCACGACTATGGAATTCCTTGCCTACTAATATTAGGACAAGTACTTCAGTCTCCTCGTTTAAGAGTAGGCTGAAAACTCATCTCTTCAGGATGCATGTCCTGAGCTCAGCGCTATGAACAGACTTGTCTGGTATCAGCGCTATACAAATTTTATTATTATTATTATTATTATTATTATTATTAGATATATAGCTTAAAAATGGATTTTCCGACCCTGTGCAAATGAAACAAATAGTCGGGGGGCTTTAAGTGATGGGTCCTTAAATTTTGAAATTTCGAATTAATGATTGAAATCAAAATGGCACAAAAAGTCGCTTAATACCTGCAAAAGCACAGAATCAACATATGAATAATGTTTTAGAAATAAAATTCTATCTGCAAATACAACAAAAATAATAGATTTTCAAAGAAACTGGGCTGAGATAGTATTAAATCGTCAAATATTGTTTTTTCAAAGATTAAAAGATTACACACTAAAAACGAAGCTCTTGCTAACTTGCCCAGTGAAAGCTACAGCAAACCCTTTGTTGAAAGGGACATTTTTGTTTAACTGATGTATTCACAATAATAAGGCACAAACCCATGTTCTGGTCTTTATCTCACACGTATCTACTGCAAATAGTTGGGGTTTACAATTAGCTCTATATACAAAGCAAAGCAGTATATACATGCACTTGATAGCAAATGAGGTTCTATTTTGTGTGAGCCATTCAAGATTTCGGTTCAATAAAATAATGCAGTCAATTTGATATTAATACGGAGATTGAAACTAGGTCACAAAGCGTAATATGAGAATAATGTGATTTGATCTTAGTTGTGTTGGCAAAGATCAGTTTCAAGATTTGCACAGAGGGCTGTAGTCTTTACTAACCGGGGGCCCATTTGTCTGTGTTTGAATGTCTTCATGACCCAAATGTGAATTGTCATCTGCTGCAGGTCAAAATAAAACATTCAGAGAAAAACAAATGATTTATCAGAGAAATGGCCTAATACTAATTGTCATTTCATTTATTATATAATTGACAAACATTGTGATAGGTGTTTACCAATATCATATTCAGTCAGTCATATTATTTAATTGGAAATAATACAAATAGAAAATCATAAAAAGGCAAAGGAAAAAAATATTACAAAAATTTAATAGATATGGCATCATGAAAAAATGCTAAATTAAGTAAAAATATATCTAGATAATGGCTGCATCTGTGGAAATAAAGATAATTTTCATTTCAGAACAGGAAATGCTTATTTTAATATTAACTTTATGAATCTGCATTAATAAATACTTTGCTTCAAAGCTACCTCAGAAAAAAAAACAAATATCAAATACCAATACTGAAGTAGAATAACATGTCATTGTTATCTTGTTCCACAAAATTATCCCAAAATATTCATGCTAAATGTAGAAACAAATAGTCAGACAGATAATGTAGTTATTTCCAAAAACGTCCAATCATTGTATCAAATCCCAAACAACACAAACGTTAAAAGACAGGCCAAAGGCCTTCGAGCTATGCTGATCATTGCTCATATGTACTGTTTGTGAACATTTTCTGAAATCTGCTTCATAAATGATCAGTCAAATCCTTTCCCAGAACAGACTTCAGCAAATGATAATGTTGACTAATCAAAATGCATGTTACATATTGAATTTGGCCCCAACTTGTTAACTGATCAGTTTATCTAATACAAACAACACATCAAATTTAAAACAGGCTTGAATATCTTCAATGAGAATGACACTGGCATCACGAATCGCTCACAGGTCAATGGAAGTGCTACCTCCCAGGTGATCTTAATAGAAATAAACATTACACAAATGTTGAAGAGCCTAAATAATATTATTTAAACGCTCTAATTTTGTTTCATACTCTCTTTCGTCTTTTGCCACTTGCAAAGTGTTAAAAACAAGGCTGAAATTGATGTCTCCAAAAGGAAATATATATATATATATATATATATATATATATGATATATCATTAATAAATGAGATATGGATAAAAAAAAAACAAGAAAAATTCTTATCGAATTAAAAATAAAACGAAATAGATATACTGTAGAACATATTCCATCTTTCAAAAATAACTTAGAATACATCATTTATGATTTGGGGGTATATTAGAAATATATGGTTGAAATAATATATCATTGATATACATGTATTTGTTTGTTTTTCCATCACTTTTAATATTATTTCAGTCATTTTATGCCCAAAAAGTAAAAAGAAAAATCTAACTCTTTTTTATGCATGTAATGTGAATGTGTTTTAATGGGAATCTTTAATGTTTTAAACATTTCCGTGTTAAAATTGGGTAAATAATCTCGTAAAAATTCAGTTCCAGATGATCAAATACTTCTATCTCATGAACATGTTATTCTCCAGATAATTTGGATTTGACAGTTTATATACATCAAGATTCAAGAAAACAACTCTTTTTCAATCTATCCATTGTTTACCGTCCATCACTGCTCAGATTTCAATTTCATTCGGATAATTAAACATTAGATACTCACAATGTAGCAAATGTAATCATAGATCCAAAAAATATTAAGGGAAATACGCTAGATCGATTCATCATCATCATCATATATATATATATATATACATATATATATATATATATATATATATATATATATATATATATATATATATATATATATATATATATATATATATATATATATATATATATATATATATATATATATATATATATATATATATATATATATATATATATATATATATATATATATATATATATATATATATATATATATATATATATATATTTATATCCTTAAATAGCAAAATGCAATCATTGTACAGATGAAAATATCTCATGACAATATATCTAAATTCAACATCAAACAAAAGTCGAACTAAACAAGTAAGGAAGAAGAAAGGTACATGAAGTACAAGCAAATAAAGATAATATATCCCTGATACTTAATTACAATAAAAATGAGATTTGGATGATCCAGATTTGGATGAATTGTTATCGTGGCTCATTTCATTTCACATATGTTTTTGTTGTATTGAGGGTTGGTATCAATTTCAACATTATTTCATTTATTTCATTACGAGACCTACTCGACAGCAGATATAGATTGCCTCAATGAATTGTCATGTCGCAAGGCCTTGACATGACAATCAACACAGTCACACGCTTACAAGGACTATGCGTGAACCCTATTCAATCTTATCCTGCATTCAATGCCGGCTCGGAATCGAATCCTTGACATTTGGGTCACCACGGAGGAACTCACGAAACTTCATTTGCTACCAGTGATGGCCAGAATAAATTTCAAAATAGTACTACTCAAATGGAAGCCCCAAAATAGCTATGTGCCTGAGTAGCTTCGTTTTTCTCATCCAAATTTGAAATTATTTAGTCCCAAATTCTTATATGAAGATTTTTGACAGCTTCTGGGGTATATGCCCTAAAATGTAGAATGCCCTGCCCATTCATACAAGAAAACTGTAAACCTGTTGGCAGTTAAATACACATCTTTGAAGAAATAAAATACTTGCAAGAATCATTTATAGCTAAAATTATTATCATTATCATTATGAGAGATGACAAAGCTATACGATGCCTGGTACCATGAGAGATGACACAGCTATATGATGCCTGGTACCATGAGAAATGATGCAGCTATACGATGCCTGGTACCATGAGAGAAGATGCAGCTATACGATGCCTGCTACCATGAGAGGTGATGCAGCTATATGATGCCTGTTACCATGCGAGATGATGCAGCTATATGATGCCTGTTACCATGAGAGGTGATGCAGCTATATGATGCCTGTTACCATGAGAGGTGATGCAGCTATATGATGCCTGGTACCATGAGAGATGATGCAGCTATATGATGCCTGTTACCATGAGAGATGATGCAGCTATACGATGCCTGGTACCATGAGAGGTGATGCAGCTATATGATGTCTGGTACCATGAGAGATGATGCAGCTATATGATGCCTGGTACCAAGAGAGATGATGCAGCTATACGATGCCTGGTACCATGCGAGATGATGCAGCTATACGATGCCTGCTACCATGAGAGGTGATGCAGCTATATGATGCCTGGTACCATGAGAGGTGATGCAGCTATATGATGCCTGTTACCATGAGAGGTGATGCAGCTATATGATGCCTGGTACCAAGAGAGATGATGCAGCTATACGATGCCTGGTACCATGCGAGATGATGCAGCTATACGATGCCTGCTACCATGAGAGGTGATGCAGCTATATGATGCCTGTTACCATGCGAGATGATGCAGCTATATGATGCCTGTTACCATGAGAGGTGATGCAGCTATATGATGCCTGTTACCATGAGAGGTGATGCAGCTATATGATGCCTGGTACCATGAGAGATGATGCAGCTATATGATGCCTGTTACCATGAGAGATGATGCAGCTATACGATGCCTGGTACCATGAGAGGTGATGCAGCTATATGATGTCTGGTACCATGAGAGATGATGCAGCTATATGATGCCTGTTACCATGAGAGATGATGCAGCTATACGATGCCTGGTACCATGAGAGATGATGCAGCTATATGATGCCTGGTACGAGATAGTGAAGCTTTATATTTTATGATCAGTAAATTATGCACATATACAATGCCTGACACTTCGACGAGCGATGTAGTGACATAAAATGCCTGGCTGGCATATGTGAACAAAAACAGCCCCAATTAAGGAAGATTTCGATATTTAAGGTAATACTCAGGAAACATGCAACTCATTGAATCTCAACGTAATAAATAATAATTACATTTTCAACAGTAACAACTTGATAATGATCTTTCCTCTCCATTGTAGCCAGTTTCCAGATCACCATTACACAGGTGGTAGTCATATTTTCTTATCGGCATAAAAGGCAGTTTTGCTTTGATCAATGGGAAATTGACAGGATCATGAAATATGCCGGTAATGGACAGAGTGGTACTCTGTACTTGAGGACAATTTATCATCTTGCCTCCTATTTTCTTCCTTTTTGTTCATGTCCTCATTCCTGGGATTGTTTATGTATATAGTTTATTCATAAAGTGTACAGTGCTTTAATATTAATTTGCTTCAAAGATATAAATTCACATTATACACATGATTATCATGTCAACTATTTGTAGGATGACATTCTGATTACCCAGAATATGGATAAAGAGTTGATAACCATGATGCCATAAGTAGAGCCAAGTATATTATGATGATATGCATAGTCCAATTTCTCCTAATTATGAACAAGAAGAACAGCGCATTTGTCAAGTGTTACGCATGAAACATTGGAATTGAAATGTATTTCATGGAGTGCATATAATGTATAAAGACAAAACTTAAATAATAATATTAAATCAATAACTATAAACGTTGATTCACCTGATAATTAAATTTGTCTTTTTTCCTAAAGTGTGAATGGAAACAGGAAACCATTTAACACAGAAAAAAGTTAGTTAAAAAGAATGACTATCATATATTATGCAATATCGTTTTATATTTATACATTTCATGAATATGCTCAACAAATAGGTATGTGATATTTAACACAACAACTGACTACATTTATTGAATATATAGGTAACTAGTATAACAGATCCCAAGGGGTCCCTTGGGCTGGGATACTATTCTTCCCTGTAACTTGAAATATTGTACTTATATTGTTATCCTGTGCGTATGATAAAAATGTCGATTACTTCTAATATTTCAAAATATCTTAACTGGGATCAACGTTACTTTACATAAGAATATTCAAGCTACAGCCATCATTGTACCCACTAAATTGTTTTATATTTGGTTTCAGGTTTCATGTTTGGTTTCAGATAATTTGACCTTTTTCGCTGTTTCAGCTGTCCTGTTTCATGATATTGAGTGATGTAATCAAATATAAATACCAAACATTAAGAACAAAGTCTCCAGTAGGGAACCATCGTGAGTGATTAAAAGTTGAATAGTGCACAGTGCAAAAGAATTCCCACCTATTGTGTTACAGTCAAATCATTTATGATGGCTCTGGCCTTTAAGTGAAAGCACTAAAATAATGGTGGCTCCAAGTTGGTCGAATATTGCATCAAAAGCTCTCCAATGCCTCACATGTAATGCAGTGATGTAGGAGTCTAACAACGTAATGCAATATGACTAATACGTCTCAAACACTTACAAACACCATGACTGACATGTAATTATTGAAACAACTAACTGATTAATATCAAGGTGTCGAAATAAAGCATATCCAGCTAGCTCAAAATAATTCACAGTAATAACTGATTCTGGAAAAACTGGATTTCAATTGCTTTAAGATTTATCCTTCTCAGTCAGCTAATGTAACATTTTAACTCATGTGGAATGTTTGTGTTTGTGTTTCAGGGATAATGTGATGGACAATGTGTATAATGTTTAGAATCTTGTGGTTCAGATAAAATCTGTTGTAATGTATTAGCCATTCCTGATAACTAAAACATCTGAAAATGTTTTCTTTAGTAGGATAAATTAAATCAACCTTTTCTTCGAAGTAATTTAATGGTCTATCCTTCATATTCCATATTACAAAACAATCATCTAAAAAGCATTTCAAGGAGATCATTAATCTACATTAATAATCTTCTGCTTTATCTTCAGAAATACCTTCAATTTCTCTCTATTTTTACAAGGTTGTGGCTTGGATTGGATATCTTATATTTCAGAACATATATTCATCTCATAGCATTTTCTTACTGTTGGAAAACGCTATCATTAAATCGGAATATGGTTTTTTTCTCAAGAGTCAGTTTTACACGTTTCAGAATAACATCATGAAGAACCGTCTCACAAATGAATTAGGATTATTGTGAAGTAAGTGTTTGAAAACCTCATCTTAAAATGGATTTAGGTTTGCATAAAGGTTATTTCACCCAAGGCTGGCAATGCATACCTCTACCAGGTCTAACATTGTTAAGAACAGTGTGCGTCCAATCAGATTCCATTGTTTAGTCAGGGATGCAAACTAACCTTTTCCATTTTTCTAAATTATTTTGGTGACAAGAGGTTTGATCTTACACACAACTGTACTGTCATTTTAGAAATAGTTCGTATATTTCTATGCTTTTACATATATTAGAATAGATTGGCATATTAGTAACAGTGCGCCTTGTAGCATAATCATATCAAATGCCTTATGCTGTCTTGGATAAGATGTGAGCGTGTTGCACAATTTATGCCTAATGCATGTTGTTAATCGGATTAAACACAAATATAAGAGGCTGGTTTGTCCGCTTATGCATGCCATCTTTCATGCGCTAGTCTGGCATGAATGTAGGGTAATTGTAAATTGTAAATATGAACGTCTCAGCATGCCATTTTGATTCTACAATACAAATTCATAGTTCGGGACTATTAGTCCCAAATTGTCTGCAGATTAACCTGCACTGTACCTTACAAGACGGCCACGGGCTGTGGCGCAGTTGGTTAGAGCGCCAACTTACTAGCACCAGTTCCTCTGTGGTGATCCAAATGTCGTCGGTTCGAACCCCGGCCGTGCTGAGATTGAATTCATGATATAATTTCACATATGAGCTGAGGCCCGTGCATAAAGGGTTAACCCGTTGTCCTTGTAAATCTGTGAGCGGGTGGGTTGTCATGTCAGGGACCTGCGACATGACAATCCAGTGAGGCAGTACTATATCTGCTACAAGTAGGTCTCATCACGAAATGACTGAAATAATGTTGAAAGTGATGTAAAACCCCAAACCCCCAAACAAACAAACAAACCTTACAAGACTTGACATAATCATATAGCTTGCATAACCTTTATAAACTGCAGGCCTGGCCACATGATAGTATTCTGCAGATTGTGCCATACCATTTAATTCACAGATAATTATGATCAGCAACTCTGGTCATAACATGATAATGATAATCTGCATTCTGGGCCCTGTAATTATAAATTGTTGTCCGAGTCTTAACATTATAATCTGCAGACTATACATACATTTATAATCTGCAGACTGGGTCATAACAAATCTACTGTCTGGGTCATAAACTTATAATCTACAGTCTGGATCATGTCATTTTAATCTACAATGATGGGTAATACCATTATGATATGCAGGCTGGATACAACTATGATCTTATTGTCTTATGAACAGAGGGAACAGATCCTACTTGGCACAACTATGATGTGGTATATTGCCAATTCATATCGAGACTGGAAGATGGAATAGCACAGATGTTAAAGATAGATTATGTAGGGTGTGTAACAATGAACAAGTTGAAGATGAAATCCACTTTGTTTTTCATTGTAATGCATATAATGAGAGGAGAACTAAATTGTTTCATGATGTATCAAATATATTACCCACTTTTCTTAACCACTGTGATACTGAAAAACTAAATATGCTTTTCAAGAAAGATGTTGTAAACAGATTTGGAAGATATGTATTTGATGTAATGAATGTTAGAAATGTTCTATTATTTAATGATAATAACTGATATTGTGCACCCCCCTATCCATGCATGTAGGCCCGAGTGGGCTGGATGTGGGAATTAATGCATTTACCAAAATGTATTTAATTGTACACATACATACACATACATACAATATTACTGATGGGAAATGGACGTGAGTTGTTAAGACGTTTGTTTCCCATGCTAAATGTCATGGGTTCGACTCACGGTTGGAACAAGTATTTTTGTCATGCTGCATGATCGAGAAAAGTTGATATCTGCTGCTCAGATATTTCTGATTCAGCCAGTGCTCCATGGCTGGTAATCAAACGCCTGGTTTATGCTATCATGCCTATGTGATAATTCAAAAAGAAGGACCCACAGTCACTTTTCAAAAGGAGTAGGGAATTGAGTCACGATGGCAGGCTTCTATAAAACTGACACAGCCTACACAGTGCGCTGACAAGGTCGCTAATACAAACATGTTATACCATTATAATCTACAGCACAGGCTTGTGTATCTCTCAGATATCGAGGTAAGCTCACAACCAATAACCTGACACAAGCCACATTAGCTGTAATCCTTCCAGTGAGTTTCACATGGTTTAACTTTAAGGACTTTAAGAAAACCTTACACCCTTCTGGTCTATTCTATATCCTGATATTGTACCTCTGCGATGGTGCAAAAGATTACAATGTACCTGGTTCGATTTAGATTATTTGAATGATCAAAATGTTTAATTTCTTTTTAATTTGTTTCATAGAATTTTGAAATATATCACCATACCTAATGTTTGTTTAACTACCTCATACACATTAATGTGTTTCCATTTGATTCCTTTCCAAACTATGGCATTTATATATGGGATGCAGAAGTAACATTGTTTATATGTGGTACCTCAAAATAATTAGGCGTATATACCCAAATATGATATGATTGAAGCATCGATAGAGGAAGGAATTCATACTTTGAAGCATACTCAAGTCCAGTGACTATATAAATATTCACCATCAAATATTTGAAAAGTAGATTTAGGAGTTCCATTTAAACTTCAAACCTCGTAGTGTCGTCAATCTTAAACAGGTAGATATATCTACGGCCTGATATTTCTCAAATTAATAAGACAGAGATAAAATTTGTTCTCTTATGCCAAAGGTCTCATTTTGGAATGGTGTCATTTTAATGTCATGTAATGTTATTTAGTGGAAGATAATCACCCTATCTAAGTGAGTTCTCCTGTGAAAGTTTTAATCTCTTTGTAGACGGTAACTTGAGCCAAGCTATCGTTGTATCGTATACACCAGCTCATCTGCTGACTAAACTTATCCATATGCTAAACCTCAAATGTTATTTAGGCTTTTTAAACCATTAGTTTACCTCATTGTGCTTTGGAATTTGTTCTAAAAAGGTTCTTAAAAAGGGTTAAGCGATATGTTTTAACTACATGCAAACCAAAATACATTTATCATGGTTAGTATCTTCTCTTCAAATCCATACAATATACGTTCTCGTGGAATCGAAGTAATCGGAATAAAAGAAAGTTTTAAGAGATCGCAGAGTCTTAGAAATATCAAATGTTCTCTGCTTCAGCATAAATAGGTATCTTTGCTCTATGTCTGTGGACTGCCCATGAATCAGGGTCTGTCTTGAGGACCTGTCTCTATCCCTTTCCCGCTGCATGTCATGAATAACTACTGTCTCTTTATCCCCTAGTCCCAGGCCTGTAGAGAAAAGAGATAATCTATAAGAACTTCTTAAAGGTTTAGAAAGAAGATATAAATATGCACTTGAGATTGGATTATTCTTTCACATACCAGTGAACATGTGCTTACAGGCGTTTAAGATTAAATTTCATTTAATTTAGTCTGTTTCATTTAGGTTTTATTTGAGGGGGATAAACACTTAATTCAATAAGGACCTCTCCTGGATATCGACATTCACATTTTCTTAAAATATTGCTTTGGCGGAGATTTTATGGCTGCAAGAAACGGATTTCAAACAACTCTTGGCTGAAATGAACGGCTTTTCTTCAAGTCACGTATTCACAAACATATTTTTTGAGTTAATATTTCTTAAATAAGAGTTGCATATTGGTTGTATAAGGCTCTGATATTAAAATAATACATTATCAAATCAAATAATATTAACGAGCTGGAAAGAAAGATTAAAACAGTGACTTAACGTAAGCTGATAAAATAAAAAAGAATTAGTGATATATACCGATGATATATAACAATGATATATAATTAATGACATCTGCTATGATAGTGATAGTATGTAGCTAGGTACATAAAAGGGTTACATAATGACATCTGCTATGACAGTGATAGTGTGTAGCTAGGTACATAAAAGGGATACATAATGACATCTGCTATGACAGTGATAGTATGTAGCTAGGTACATAAAAGGGTTACATAATGACATCTGCTATGACAGTGATCTTATGAAGCTAGGTACATAAAAGGGATACATAATGACATCTGCTATGACAGTTATAGTGTGTAGCTGGGTACAGAAAAGGGTTACATAATGACATCTGCTATGACAGTGATCTTATGTAGCTGGGTACAAAAAAGGGTTACAGAATGACATCTGCTATGACAGTTATAGTGTGTAGCTAGGTACATAAAAGGGTTACATAATGACATCTGCTATGACAGTGATAGTATGTAGCTGGGTACATAAAAGGGTTACATAATGACATCTGCTATTACAGTGATAGTATGTAGCTAGGTCCATAAACGGGTTACATAATGACATCTGCTATGACAGTGATAGTATGTAGCTGGGTACATAAAAGGGTTACATAATGACATCTGCTATGACAGTGATAGTATGTAGCTAGGTCCATAAACGGGTTACATAATGACATCTGCTATGACAGTGATAGTATGTAGCTGGGTACATAAAAGGGTTACATAATGACATCTGCTATGATAGTGATAGTATGTAGCTGGGTACATAAAAGGGTTACATAATGACATCTGCTATGATAGTGATAGTATGTAGCTAGGTACATAAAAGGGTTACATAATGACATCTGCTATGACAGTTATAGTGTGTAGCTAGGCACATAAAAGGGTTACATAATGACATCTGCTATGATAGTGATAGTATGTAGCTGGGTACATAAAAGGGTTACATAATGGCATCTGCTATGATAGTGATAGTATGTAGCTGGGTACAGAAAAGGGTTACATAATGACATCTGCTATGATAGTGATAGTATGTAGCTGGGTACATAAAAGGGTTACATAATGACATCTGCTATGATAGTGATAGTATGTAGCTGGGTACATAAAAGGGTTACATAATGGCATCTGCTATGACAGTTATAGTATGTAGCTAGGTACATAAAAGGGTTACATAACGACATCTGCTATGACAGAGATAGTGTGTAGCTAGGTACATAAAAGGGTTACATAATGACATCTGCTTTGGTAGTGATAGTGTATAGCTAGGTACATAAAAGGGTTACATAATGGCATCTGCTATGATAGTGATAGTATGTAGCTGGGTACAGAAAAGGGTTACATAATGACATCTGCTATGATAGTGATAGTATGTAGCTAGGCACATAAAAGGGTTACATAATGACATCTGCTATGACAGTTATAGTGTATAGCTAGGCACATAAAAGGGTTACATAATGACATCTGCTATGATAGTGATAGTATGTAGCTAGCTACGTAGAAGGATAGCAGAATAATGTTTGCTATGATGTGAAGAATATGTGAAAAGCCACAGAGGGAAATCACACAATGATTTTTTGTTATGAAGGGATAATATGTGACCAGCTTCAGAGGCGAGCCACATAATGACATTTACTATGATGGAGTAATTCAGGTACTCCACTATGGGTTTTTGGCCCTAATTGTAAGTTTAGCCATATAATTACATTGGCGGTGAAATTGGGGAGGGGATTCTGTTCGTGCTACGTGACTGACAAATTGAGGTCATAAATAAAACATATCAAATTAAATCATAATTATATTGGATATCAGGGTTAAATAATGACCCGCACATTAACATCTGTTTTTATATGGTTAATATATGACACTAATGCAAGGAGAAAGTCCACCCATTCAATTCTATTTGAGAATAATTCCATGAATATTAATTTACACATAAGACCGTATTTTTGCGAAACTGTCCAAAATCAATAAAAGCTGTAGTAGATAAAATACTTCTCAGCTCACAGGTGTATTTTTAATAGTTTAAAGAAAAAGAAGAAATATAATATTGTATAAACATTTTTTTTAGAGAAATTAATCCTTTCTTTGAATAAAATTTGTTCAGAATTTTTACTTATAAAAACATTTTTTGTAATTCTATTGATTGTCTCGGATTAAAAGTTGTTTTTCCCTAAGCATTATCAGATGCCTGTATTTTAAAAGAAATAAAATATGATATATACACAAACCTGTGCAATACAGGATGAAAAAGGGAGGTACCATACATTCCAATGTTATCATGCTTTTCTGTTTCACCTTGAAAATATATCATAAATTGGCTAACACACCATGTGATTGTGGCTACTATAACCATCGCATCCGAAAAATGGCTGATATATTATTGCATAGAATCTTTTTATGGACGTAAGAGAGGTGACCAATCTATTCTTGAAAATTATTTCAGGCTCAAATTTGAAAATGTGGGAGTTAGAGAGCAGTGGCGTTTGCAAGCTACGGTTAGAATGAGTTCAAAGAGGTAAGCACCACTACAGCCGCACGTAAATATATCCATATTCATCATATATGACTATTCCCTAAAGATATCCACACGGTAATTGCATAGAGTTTCACATACTGCATAACATATATATATATATATCTCGATAAATCTCGCCCCCACCTAAGTCTGCCATATTTCCTGAGTCATAGTTATTTGTCAGTGATAACGTCATTAACGATCATCATTCAAGAGTAAGCATCTACGTTTACCTTTCCACTTAAATTCGGATAATATCGGCAGGCAAGATACTTTTTCACCTTTTAAATTAAGAAAATATGATGCAATGCTTGGAGGTTATATGATTAACATAAAACACTACAATCAGAGTCTATTAAAATTTAAATATAACATCATTTCACATTAATCAACGAATTGGTATATAACATCACCAAGGTATCAAAAGTTCGATACTATTCATAATCTAGCTGCATCCATAAGCTGGTAGTATTCCGTATCCATAATCTAGCTGCATCCATAAGCTGGTAGTATTCCGTATCCATAATCTAGCTGCATCCATAAGCTGGTAGTATTCAGTATCCATAATCTAGCTGCATCCATAAGCTGGTAGTATTCCGTATCCATAATCTAGCTGCATCCATAAGCTGGTAGTATTCCGTATCCATAATCTAGCTGCATCCATAAGCTGGTAGTATTCAGTATCCATAATCTAGCTGCATCCATAAGCTGGTAGTATTCAGTATCCATAATCTAGCTGCATCCATAAGCTGGTAGTATTCAGTATCCATAATCTAGCTGCATCCATAAGCTGGTAGTATTCAGTATCCATAATCTAGCTGCATCCATAAGCTGGTAGTATTCAGTATCCATAATCTAGCTGCATCCATAAGCTGGTAGTATTCAGTATCCATAATCTAGCTGCATCCATAAGCTGGTAGTATTCAGTATCCATAATCTAGCTGCATCCATAAAATGGTAGTATTCAGTATCCATAATCTAGCTGCATCCATAAGCTGGTAGTATTCAGTATCCATAATCTAGCTGCAGCCATAATTTAGCGGTGTCCAGTATCCATAATCTAGTTGCAGCGATAATCTGGCAGTATGCGGTATCCATAATCTAGTTGCAGCCATAATCTGGCAGTATGCGGTATCCATAATCTAGTTGCAGCCATAATCTGGTAGTATGCGGTATCCATAATCTAGTTGCAGGCATAATCTGGCAGTATGCGGTATCCATAATCTAGTTGCAGCCATAAGCTGGTAGTATGCGGTATCCATAATCTAGTTGCAGGCATAATCTGGCAGTATGCGGTATCCATAATCTAGTTGCAGCCATAATCTGGCGGTATGTGGTATCCATTATCTAGTTGCAGCCATAATCTGGCAGTATGCGGTATCCATAATCTAGTTGCAGGCATAATCTGGCGGTATGCGGTATCCATAATCTAGTTGCAGCCATAATCTGGCGGTATGCGGTATCCATAATCTAGTTGCAGCCATAATCTGGCAGTATGCGGTATCCATAATCTAGTTGCAGGCATAATCTGGCAGTATGCGGTATACATAATCTAGTTGCAGGCATAATCTGGCAGTATGCGGTATACATAATCTAGTTGCCGGCATAATCTGGCAGTATGCGGTATCCATTATCTAGTTGCAGGCATAATCTGGCAGTATGCGGTATCCATAATCTAGTTGCAGCCATAATCTGGCCGTATATGGTATCCATTATCTAGTTGCAGGCATAATCTGGCAGTATGCAGTATCCATAATCTAGTTGCAGCCATAATCTGGCGGTATGTGGTATCCATAATCTAGTTGCAGGCATAATCTGGTAGTATGCGGTATCCATAATCTAGTTGCAGCCATAATCTGGCGGTATGCGGTATCCATAATCTAGTTGCAGCCATAATCTGGCGGTATGCGGTATCCATTATCTAGTTGCAGCCATAATCTGGCGGTATGCGGTATCCATAATCTAGTTGCAGCCATAATCTGGCGGTATGCGGTATCCATAATCTAGTTGCAGCCATAATCTGGCAGTATGTGGTATCCATAATCTAGTTGCAGCCATAATCTGGCAGTTTGCGGTATCCATAATCTAGTTGCAGCCATAATCTGGCAGTATGCGGTATCCATAATCTAGTTGCAGCCATAAGCTGGCAGTATGTGGTATCCATAATCTAGTTGCAGCCATAATCTGGCAGTATGCGGTATACATAATCTAGTTGCAGCCATAATCTGGCGGTATGCGGTATCCATTATCTAGTTGCAGCCATAATCTGGCAGTATGTGGTATCCATAATCTAGTTGCAGGCATAATCTGGCAGTATGCGGTATCCATAATCTAGTTGCAGCCATAATCTGGCGGTATGCAGTATCCATTATCTAGTTGCAGCCATAATCTGGCGGTATGCGGTATCCATAATCTAGTTGCAGCCATAATCTGGCGGTATGCGGTATCCATAATCTAGTTGCAGCCATAATCTGACAGTATGTGGTATCCATTATCTAGTTGCAGCCATAATCTGGCGGTATGCGGTATCCATAATCTAGTTGCAGCCATAATCTGGCGGTATGCGGTATCCATAATCTAGTTGCAGCCATAATCTGGCGGTATGTGGTATCCATAATCTAGTTGCAGCCATAATCTGGCGGTATGCGGTATCCATTATCTAGTTGCAGGCATAATCTGGCAGTATTCAGTATCCATTATCTAGTTGCAGGCATAATCTGGCAGTATGTGGTATCCATTATCTAGTTGCAGCCATAATCTGGTGGTATGCGGTATCCATTATCTAGTTGCAGCCATAATCTGGCGGTATGCGGTATCCATTATCTAGTTGCAGCCATAATCTGGCGGTATGCGGAATCCATAATCTAGTTGCAGCCATAATCTCGCGGTATGCAGTATCCATTATCTAGTTGCAGCCATAATCTGTGCGGTTCTCAGCATCCATAATCTGGTTGCACCCATAATCTGGCAGTATCCAATATCCATGCATAATCCGGTTGTAGAAATAATCTGATGATTTTAGGCTGTTGATGGGATTAAGTTGAAATGATTGGAGATTTCTATTTCTAAGGTATCCTGAAAATGGTGAATTGCGGTCAATGGCAATGGTAACGCTGTGTGAAAGCGCAATAATATAAATCAACCTTTGATACAACCAATAATGTGTTCACTGAAATTCATAGTTTTTGTGTTTGCATGAGTTGCTTTAAAGTTACTTGCTTACTACCTAAGTCATCAAAACCTTTGCTTGTCAGCACTTGATGATTAAGATACACACATTCCACAACAAATAGCTTGTATACAGGCATGCCATCAGAACCTTCATTCAATTTCTTTAGAGAACGATATCTGTAAAAAGCAATATATTAAGAAAACAATATCTTTTGTAAACAATATCTTAAGGAAACGCGAGTTTTGAGCCTTTTGAAATCCGACCACAAAGTATACATTAAGAAAATCAAGCAACTGCGGTAATAAAAGCATTCAAAGCATTCAAAGCATTCAAAGCATTCAAGTTTCTACTTGGGTCTTGAGTTGACCATATACTCTTTGTGCTAGTTTCAGAGATTCATGATTTTATGTTGTTTTTAGCGGTGACTGGATTTCTTTACTCTGATTCATTCGATCTCAACATACACTATCCACAAGGAGGACTTTGCCACGCTATATCTTCATGCTTTCTTTTCAAAATAACTACAGATATGATTGGCAAACCTATATAGACTCTATGACCGATCCCGACTTTCAAATTTTAATGCGTTTATTGAACCGCAATGATATTGATGGGAGGGAACATTCAATCATGAAGAGAGCCAGGAGCGGCATAATGCTAACAATGCTTGTGTGGCTTTTAGGTACGCCTGTCTGAACTCATATCTATCCCTTTTCACTTGTCTGGCGTAATTACCCGCAAATAGCAGGCAAGAATCAAAGACAGTGTAAATATTTTATCAATTCACACTTGTGTTCCCATCTGCGGGTTTTGACAACGAACAATAAGTTAGCCCTCTTCTATTTCTCTGTGCCATGCTAAATTGCTATCTGACAGCACATGGGTGTAAGCAGTGAGGAAATTGCGAAATTAAAAGCAAATTGATGATTTCCAATTGTCTTGATGTGATAAATGTTGTGAGTTGCTGTCTTGTAATTTGAATAGAGAAAGCAGAAAGGATACGCAGTCTAATTGAAGCAGACATGTTGTCATCAAGGTGTCGCAGTGCATGTTATACTCGCCATAATTTGAACAGGGTTTGTCACACAGGTTGTCAAATGTCTGAGATCGTTTTGAGAGTCAGATGTCTGACTTTGGAGAGAAGTCAATAAGCATGATAGCTGGTAGTACTTTGCTTCCTAAAATAAGAAGACGATCGTAAACTGCCATCTTAATACTCCCATCGTACAAGAATGTCCCAGAAGGGGTTACATAGGTCTATAAGGTTTAACTTTTTGATCGCCATTGCATGAATACCAGACTGTGTCACATGCCTCAAACACACAGACATCATAACTCACGGTGTGGTAATAGATTTTTGAATAGAATGTTAGTTCTGGCTGAGGCGCTTCCACTATCCCGCATAGAACCCTGGGATGCAGGAAATATCTCTCATCTTATGACAGAAATATATTTCCAGCATGTGTCTCACTAAAGGATTCCCTTTTGTGGGTAATATTCTCTACCACTGAGAACCATTATTGTTTCTTCATAACCTCAGGATCTGTTCTCTCTTTGGAAAGTTATCCACTTCTAGGCTGAGATAAGGATTGTTGCATTCAAGGACTGAGGATATTGATAGTTGCATAGTAATGAACTGCGAGAAGATGAACATAGACTCAAAGCAAGAATATAAAATGTTTGATATCAAAAGAAATATGATATCTGAAATTCGTGTAATCCGATGTCAAACCATAAAAAATGTTGGTGATAATGACATATAGTAATAATCATCAGATGTTTAAACTGATTGGTAATCGTTTTAAGCAGAATGGCTTCATCAAATATTTGAAATATGACATATAATAAAATGATAAAATATATAAACCATACCAAACGGGTTCTGTTCACAACGCAAAAGTGGATGCAGGAGAATATAGAAATGCCAATTGTTGTCTGGAAAGGTAAGCTATAAGACTGCTTTATTACCACGATGTCACATGCGGGTAATGAACATTGATTTGATCGGCCTTGTCAGAACATCTCCTCCACTGATTCAGACAATCAGGTAAATATTTTGGAAATGAATGAAGTAACATCAGAAAGCGATAATTCCGATGGGATATTATGAAGATCTAGGATAACTAACTTTGTACTCAGGGTGGGGAGCATTCTACGAACGAAAGAGGCTTGTGCAAGGCAAAAAGAAGAATTCCATTAGAGCAAAAGGGGCATTTATAGTCAAACAGTGGATACCTCTTGTTTTGGGGTCTTGTTTTCACAATTGCTTTGATCAAAACAAATAAGGTAAAAACGTTCACCTCACCCACGGAGTCATATATTGGTGGACTAATTGCGCCATTAAGCTTCATTAAGGGTTATTAAAAGTGCCTCGTAAGCACAAAGTGATATCTGTAGGCCATAGAGAATATAACATCAGAGGCCACTCAATGCATATTGGTTTTATGATTAGCTGCACTAACTCTACTCTGTTCAACACAAAAAGGCCATTTCTCACCCACACTACTCCAATGATACACACATTACAAAAATTGCAAATATAATATATTCCCTCCGAATTCATATAAAAAAACAATTTCCTGTGAGATCATCATTACAAAGAATGAAAAGAAAAGGATTTTACAGTACAAACGAAAGAGTTTCCATCATAAATGTCCTAATGACACTTATTTGAATTTAATTATGCAGATCAGTCAGGCAAATATGAATTTCCAAATAAATAAATGTTCTCTTTTCATTTGACACCAGTGACTTTCACAGAATGAAAGTAAAATGAGATAAACGCAGTGTATTTAATGAGATTATTTTAACTATTCATAGACATATCAAATATACAAATTAAAATAAGCTCAAAACAAGTATTATCAATATTAAGGTATTAATTTATCGCTGCTCACTGTAAAATCAATATAATGACAGCTTAAAAAAGAATTGTGAAAATAGAAAAGGATAATATATGTGTAGAAATAAACCAACACGTCTTATTCCCTGAAGCGAAAATACCAAACATTGAAAAGAAAACACAGGAGAATAAAAGGTTAAATGGGGTATAGACACATAACCATTTTGCACGGATTGTATCATTGGCAAAATCATTTGTGATAGCGGAAGCCAAGCTGTGAAAGCACTAAAAATAAGGTGCCTTTAATAGGTCGACAAATCTCTGAAGATTGTTACGTAATTTTATTGCGTCCAAATTGGTAATTTCAAAATTATCAATTATATATTGTTTACATTTTTGTTTTATAATTAGGAGTTTTTAAATAGCCTTGCATATTACCAGCCGGAATAGATGTAAAAAATATGAAGAACAAATTATTTAGGTCGGAGACCGGATCCAATGACTCTCTATATCCAACTGAACAATATTGACCCTTACTTTCAACCCTTTAATTACTCAAAACAGTAAATAAATTGAATGCTATGCACAAATCAAAAAAGTAAGCTCTGTTGTAATGGTTGCTGATGAACTGAGTGGATGACAAGTTGAGGGTAAAGGTTACTAAGGATTGGTGAAAGGTTGAAGATCATTGAAACAACAAACAAATTAAAATGGCGCAGCAGTTGTTGCAGAGAAAAAACAGTATCGTAACGGTCATCGTAACGGTAATATATATATATATATATATATATATATATATATATATATATATATATATATATATATATATATATATATATATATATATATATATATATATATATATATATATATATATATATATATATATATATAGATAGATATATAGATATATATATATATATATATAGATATATAGATATAGATATATATATATATATATATATATATATATATATATATATATATATATATAATATATATATAATATATATATATATATATATATATATATATATATATATATATATATATAGATATATAGATATATATATATATATATATAGATATATAGATATAGATATATATATATATTATATATATATATATATATATATATATATAATATATATATATATATATATAATATATATATATATATATATATATATATATATATATATATATATATATATATATATATATATATATATATATTATATATATATATATATATATATATATATATATATATATATATATATATATATATATATATATATATATATATATATATATGTATATATATATATATATAGATATATATATATATATATATGTATATATATATATATATTGAAATATATATGAAAGCTCGTACATCAGAACATCGGGAAATCATGTGGGAAATCCCCAATATAGTCAGGAAAATCAGGAATATTTTCGTTTTTCAGATTCAGATCTATACCCACGCATTCGTATTGATATATATATATATATATATATATATATATATATATATATATATTTATATATATATATATATATATATATATATATATATATATATATATATATATATATATATATATATATATATATATATATATATATATATCATGGGAATTAACCTAACATTAAACCAGTGTTATAATCTATTGCAGGTAATAACTGAACAAAATACATGTTGTGGGTTTTATGAAAATAAAAACCCACAACAAAATGAATCTAAAAAAACAAATATTCGAGCCTGTATGGTAAAATTGTACAATTGTACAAAGTAATAGGACATTCTCCGTCATGGAAATCCAACCTATAAAATTTTTGATTTATTTTTACAATCACATTTACTTGATTTATATTTGTTATCAAATTGTAATGTTTTACAACTTTAACTTATGCCTCAGTCACATTTGCACCGGGCGCCGGCCGGGAAGTAACAATCGGCCGACTTCCCAGTCTGCTGGGCGCCGGGCAGTTTATCAGCAACAATCTGAGTAATGCTGTAGCTGTGGTCACATTATTTAAGGGCACCGCACGGCACTCGCAAGAAAATGACACAGACGTCTGCAGGAAAGCCTGTATGATGTAGCAGACATCTGTAGGATATCCTTAAGACGTCTATATCATTTGACAGACGTCTGAAGGACATCCTAAAAACGTCTATATAGGGAGGCCGTTGGATCATCTGACGATGGCCTGTGAACACATGAAATAAAAAAAATCTCATTTTCACCGCAAGATAATCTGCCGATGTCCCTGTGGGACACTGCCGGGACCCTGCCGTGCACTCTAAGATGATATTTGCTACTAAGACATCGGGGAAACGCCGGCAACTTTTATGTTGCAGCTAAAAGTTGACCCATCCGACGTCTTAAAGATGCCCAATTGTGGCCGATGATCTCCCGGTGCCCGCATGGCAATCTCAACTGCCGGCCGATTTTGTAAAAAGTACACATCGGCCGGACATCTTTACTGAAATCGGCGGAAATGTCACTGAGGCATTATGTAATGTTTATAAACTTTTTAAAACAATACACTTGTAGCATAATGCACATCTTGTCATCATCATCATCATCATCATCATCATCATCATCATCATCATCATCATCATCATCATCATCATCATCATCATCATCATCATCATCATAGCAACAATGAAGAACAAATCATATACCTTCTATATACCAAATGTTTGCCTCTTTCAATATGTTGAGGTTATTTCATATATCACCCCAAGAAGGCGATATTTACTATTACCAAGTTTTTACAACAGATTTGTTCTGAAAATAGTTAAATAGTTAGTGTACACAAAAGGGCGTCCGTGTGATTGACCCTGTTTTGTAGGTCCTACTTTGATATCTGTGCATCTGCCTCAGTGCCTGTCATATAACTGATCTCACAATGATGGTTTCTTGGGAAACCTGGCTAGGTCAAAACAAAGGTGCCTCATCAAGGTCCTCGTGCGAGGCGCTGTTGTCCATTTCCGCCCAGGTGTGCCAATCAAAATCGCTTTGATGTTGACCGCCTCATATTCGCACAGATTTGCCAGTTATTCTAATGACATGCTTAGTTGTGGTAAGGCCATAATGGAGGATCAACATACAATGCTAGCAAATAAGCGGCATAAACGTCGCATCTACAAAACCGTCTCACCAATACATTACAATATTTTTGGAAGGGAGATTGAATTGCAAAACAATGGTGAAGGCATTTTTTAACAAGATGCAAAATCATGTTCTTTGTTCCAAGATTTACGCTATGAATATGTCTTTGAGTATCTCTACGTGTCCAGAATCCGCCATTGGTGTGATTAACCTTACATGCAGACAAAACAAAATTCATCATGTATAATATCATCAAAATAGCATAAAAACTGGCTGGCATCATCAAAGGTTGTTTCTGTCCTGGCCCCCAGGCTGGGCGCCTAGAATCAAGCAGCATTGTTTCATTTGTAAATGAACATATAGCACACATGGTAGTGGTACCTGGGATAGAGTAGGCATGAGTTCTGCTCCCGGGCAGGGAGACAAAGTTCCTAATTACGCCTGTAGGGGGCACTGACATTGATTTCAACGTTGGCATGACGTGAAATCGATTCTGTTGTCAGTTTCAGGCTGGTTAGAGTTGTCATGAAAACATTTCACCTTGTCGAATTTGGAATCTGACAGGTGTGGTTGCGGTTCCTTTATAATTTATTCATGCCCACCTGAGCCATGCCCTAAATGTGATGTGGTGAAATTCCACTCCATATCATCATCGACTACTTTCCGGCAAAAGGCCTTTTATTTGGCTGTGAAGATTTCAGAAAAAAACCACAGCACTATTTTGATAACACATTTTCAAAAGCATCACTCCTTTTCAGTCAATTCAAAATGCATGTGAAAATTAGACATCCAAACAGTATCCCTTCGCTGTTTCAAGCAATAATCAAATGACAGGTTAACGCTTGCTTCTCATGTAAAGATATTGCAAGATTTCTAGACATTTCAATCACAGAGATTGCATGATGTATGAATCGTATTAAGGACAGCAACCCTGAAAAGACCATGATCTAATTCGGTGCATGTTTACTCCAGACTCAGGGGTGAAAACCCCTAACAAAAAAGAGGCTGTTAATGGTATATCATAATATACTCTTACATGCTGCAGAGATTGTTTGGGCCCAATTTCGTATCTTAAAGACTCAGGGGACGTCAACCATAGAAGGAGGCAGATAATATCTATACAATTTCAACATTTAGTAAATGTTGATTTGGATGATACCATCCTCTGACAGTATTCAATAGCCTATCACAAACCTATCTAAGGTTAGGCATTCCCATGTCATTTGAATCAGTTATTAAAACAATATGAATGCAAGGCTGGTGATTTGATCATGTTGCAGAAAGAAAAGATGTCAGACCCGAAGAATGAGTTGTCATTCACTCACCAACCCAAACCGATCATGTATCCTTTCCACTAGGTGGCGATCTGCATGGGACAAAACTTCAAATCTTCCAGTATCATACAAGCCATGGAATAAATAGACATGGAATAACAACAGACTAAGAGTAAAGTGTCTGATGCATGTTAAAGGTAAACTATGCTAGGTGCTGCTGTCATCACATACTGACAACTTTGGGTTCTGACCTGCACCCAATATACCAAACCCTGTCACCATGACCACTCACTCCTCAGTCTTATATATAAGCGTTCTAATAAAATTTGATTATCTGGCTATTGTAAATCCTGCACATTGCACAAAAAAGCAATATACAGAATTGCTAAAAAATAACAAAAACCTTGAACACTGACATTTTCTTATAGGTTTTTTTTCAATCCCAGCATAAAAATATGGTATTAATATTTAACAAGCTCCTACTTGAAGATATAATATTGATCTCATTTAAGCAATCAAATACCATCGGTCATCAAAAAAGAAACACATATGCATAGTCATTAACTCCTCTACTTTCATAAGGAAACAAAGTAGTCGTGTTGGCCGGGCAGCATCTAACTAACACCTTGATCAAAGATTGATACCATACTGTGACATAGACCAGCTACAGACAGACATAATCCCCCCTAATTGGCTTAAATTCTCGTTTAAGCCATTTCTATTTCACCAATACTATATAAGCAATACTACACAAGTCTGGAATGGGGTATGGTCCATCCCTGGCCCCATAAGTTGCCTGGCCAGGCTGACCACAGGCCATCAGACCCCTGTGACCAGGGCTGTCAATCAATGTTGGCTGGGGCCCTTTTAAGTGTTATGTATCTTGGAATAATTGAGACTGCACACATACATTTTCATGAATATAAAATGTTCTGTAAAGAAGATGTGATCATCTCTTTAGAAATGGCAATTAGAAAGGTATTGGCTGATAACAGTGGTCACAATGTTTCCAGTTCAATTCACATATATGTACGATGTTCACTTTCTTTTTGCCTTACACCAATATATGCAAACGTATTTAGCTATCATAAAAGGAACCTGCGACACTAAGGCTTGTTATTGTATAGATATTTACCTTTTCAGCTGAAATTTTAGATAAACACTTTCTGTTTTACCCTTCAGTCAAATATTCTGAGTGAAGTTTTGAAAAGCTGCAATTTTTAATGTGATCAGATTAGGGCAGTATCCCAGATTTGGCTTCCTGCACCCCACTTCCTGGAGTTATCACCACGACAACGAAATCTATATTTTTAAAATCGTTCAGAACTTTGATGCCTATCTTCCCTCAGCAACCTGGAATAAATATCGAGGATTATCTGTAAAATTTCCATTTGTTTCTAATGTACATATTTGAAGCAATAGGTACCCCTCAATTAGAGGACTTCTCTTTTACATTCGCTACTGCCGTCAAAGGTAAAAAGGTGCGTTTCAGACTGGCCGCAAGTCCTGGCTATTCATAGAATTCAAGCTTTGCCTCGATTGGCAAAAAGATTCTTGTTGTTTTGATTTGTATGGGTCCAGATCAGACAGTTAATCACATGTGTTCATCTGAGGCTGGTCAATTCTGATTGGATAGTCTTTTGGTGGGCGTGACTCATATGCATGACTTGACGTGGAGTTCCAAAGTTCAATATGGTTAATATAGGGCGATGAAGGCACAGGGAGTGAGAAGAGTGTACAGCTAGCTTCACGCCCGATGTAATGCAGAGTAGTAATGTAGCCCAATATCTCGCTTTTTTATGGGGTATATATGTGATTTTTCAAATATTTTGAAGATAATGTATATTTTTGTGACATGTTTTCAGATGAGTTGCGGTGACAGGTTTCTATTTGACTTGATATAGCCTAAACAAATTAACAAAATTATAAATTCAATACATCAAAGTGGAAAAAAAGATATTTGTAATCGTTTTGAAATAGCAATTCTTTGAGAATATATATGCATTAATTTGTCGTCAAAATCGGAATTTTACTCTTAATTACCAAAACCAAGTTTGTATTGTTTATTTGAAAAAAAAACCCTGTTAAATCTCTTCTACTTCAGACATGGTTCTGACATCTGAAACCTGTTTTCACAAATATTATCTAAAATTAAAACAAAGTTATTAACAACATAACTGTGGAATATGCGTCATCAATGTGTTTTATGTTTTTACAGTATTCGTTTACAAATGTTTTCTCAGATTATTGAACGCCCAAATATAAGAAATCTTTAATAAGCTAAGAATTCAAACTGAATGACTTGCAAATATAAAATCCCAAAATACAAATTGGGAAGGTGGTATTTATTGGGTTAAAAGTTGTGTTCTTAAATATATATGTTGTTTAAGCCTTTACCTCTATAATAATAACTTCATAGGCTTAAACGTAATTTATTGTTTATTCTAATTTGTTTTCTCCTTAATGTTGGTATTTTCGATATATACTTTACAGCAAGGGGTATCCGAGATATTACCTTTACACATCTCTCCCACCCCCCCAACCCACACATCCCTTTAAATAAATAATTTCCCGTCCCTAAGGGCATAGAGGTATGCTTGTATCCTTCAGTAGATCACCAAATTGGTGCTATTGTTGTACCGCATACGTCATACTATTTTGTGCTTTCATCCTTTGTCAGAATTATGAAACATAAGAGGTAAGTGGAACTGTAGCCCAACATAGTGTTTGCAGCATCATAACACCACTTTAAGGCAAACATGAACATACATTACCCAATTTACTGGCCCTCCAGAGAATAGCTTTGCGATATGAATCATGAAACACAAAAATAGCATTACCATTGCAAAAATATATATATAAAAACAAATTCTTCTCTTTATTAACCAAACAATGTTACAAACATACATGATAACAATAATTAAATAATATATGATATTGTTCCATTATAATTACATGAAATATTTTTTTTTATAATTTACACAATTTTATATAAGTTTAGACACTGACAAATAGGTATATTTGATTTACACAGTTATCCAATCTCACCAGAAACTAGTCTTTAAAGGTATTTTTATTCTAAATCAGTTTATTAAAAATCACCCCTTTATCACAATTAAAAATAATTAATTATTTATATACATATACATCTTTCAAGTGTAAATGGGAGGAGGATTTCAATATTTAAGTTTAATGTAAGTATTATCCATAGTACCTGCCTGTCCCGTCAATCAATGTCTTCCGTCATCTGGGAATAACTTCTGTGAAATCAGAAAATATCAAATGTCATTCACCGTTTGATGATTTCGTGCACGTTTCAGACCAATATAAAAGGCGATTTTAAAATTAAACTTACATATCCATCTGAGAGCGGATATGGAAATTTATCCTCCGAGCTAAAATAGGAGCTCTCAGGGTTGGGAGCCTCGTTCCACAGTGACAAGTCAATATCCGGTAAATGCGAACATGGTCGCCGTTCATTTCTATCTCCTTTATAGTGACTTGCTAGACTGTAAGAATCCTTGAAATATCGACTCCTAAAATCATTAATTACGTTCATCAATGTTACACTCTGTGTGTGTCAAACAGAGACTTAATTCTATTGTACACAGTGAATACATTGCCTATATATATATATATATATATATATATATATATATATATATATATATATATATATATATATATATATATATATATATATATATATATATATATATATTGGCCTATAATTGGTCATGTATAATCAAGAATTTTGTTTTTGATGCATATGAATTGTTCTAGTCTTAATTTTGTACTTTTAAGAACTTTCAAAGATGAAGACGTCTTCGTATGGAATGAAAACGAATCGAAAAGCCCACCAGATGGCGACATATTAAGCCCACCAGATGGCGACATATTAAGCCCACCAGATGGCGACATATTAAAAATGGTCCACCAGAGGTAGAGAGTGTGCACATATGTTCAAGGTTGGCCAACTTACTCGAAGTTTAAAATCCATTAATTAAATCTTGAAATCGTGTTCTTTTTTTCTTTGCAAACCTATCAGACCTCCAATATGAAAATTTCATCTTTGTATTCAGTATAAAGTCAGTACTTTTTATATCTCTCACATGTGCATAAAAATTCAATATTATATGTTCTGACATGCATATCGCTCAAAAATATGTTTTTCTGTTTGAATTATTTTGGTCTTGCTCTTTTTATCTTTGAATACATGATCAATGTTGGCCTGGTGGCCAAACAATACATTTAATTACATAATATGATGTGCATACGTCCCCTCTCGCAGCAATGAACAAACTTATGTAAACATTACCATCCTGTTCAATGATGTCCTCTGTCCATAAAGGCATTATTTCATATATTGTCTACGTTTGAAAAAACAAAAAGAAAGGACAAAAAAGAAAAAAAAGAACAAAAAACCCAAATCAATTCTAAATGTCGTGACATGCACATCACTCAATTTAAGACCCAATATGGAAATTTTATTGTTGTTTTCTGTCTTAAGTCATTATTTTAAAAATATTTTTTGCGTTTGCAAAAATCTACATATCAGTGTTTTGCAATAATCAACTCAGCTCTTTTTGTTCTGATCGTTTATGTTTTTCTACCTGCATATTTAAGACTAAATGGAAAGAAACTAGGAGAAAAATGCATAAGAACACAAAATAAATGTTCATTGAAAAATGAGGGACCTGTGTGTGCCAGGCTGGTTTATAATGCGTCTCTGTGTGGGGATGGATGGGATTGTGCTGTGTTTTATCTTATTAAGCATTACTGCCATCTGTTGGCAGATTCACTGTTCTATGCAGGTTTGCCCAGCTCTGAAGGTGCTGCCCTCACGTGACAATTATTCCCGCCATTTCAGGACAGTCACAGGAAATGATGTCATCACCCCACATTTGCACAGGTCTGAATAGTTACAAAATCTGTGTCCTCATCAACGAAATATGATATTGATAAGTAAGAACATAAAATGGCTTTAAGATAAAAAATAAACGTCAACGAAATATGATATTGATAATTAAGAACATAAAATGGCTTTAAGATAAAAATAAACCTGACAGAAACTGCAAGATGTACCCCCCTGTGCCATTTTCCTCATTCAGAATAGTAAGTGTAGACCAATTTTATAACCGAGCTGTTATTGCTTTGTTACTTGTGCGATATCGGCTTCACATTTCAAACAAATTCGTCCACCTGAACGGTTTGTCATTTTGGTTCTAAAACAAAATAGAACTTCTTAAATAGTACATACCCCAAGTTAGAGAAGGCCACGCTGTATGGTTGGAGCATGACAAACTTCTGTATAGTGGCCACGTGGTCAAGGGTGTTGCAGAATATTTTAGATAAAGTCATTTTTCTTATCTCATTTATTTGTGCTGAAATTTAAAATAAATGACATATATTAACTATGCATCCATATTTTTATGTTTAAAGGTTATGGTGAAAAAATATAATTGTTTTTTTCTCGAATATTAACTTCCACGAGTAGGTACTAACCAAGTTTGAAACCAACAACCGGGTCTTTCCTTTCATACCAGAAGCGGTCAGCCACACGTGACCTCCGGAACTGGCGAGCTATGATGCATGCGAACGTGGGGCCCACAGACCCGCCTGGGACGTGCATTTCTGACACCCCAGCTGGGAACAAGTCTATGTCATCAACGTGTCTGAAATCAAAGGTCATCATTACTATTCATTAGGGTGTCTGCTGATCTGCTATGTATTAATTAACTAACAGTGTGGTTACTTTTGTAATGTTTAATGAAAATCACATTTTTGATGATCACTCACATGAAATATCGCTAAATATGCTCAGTATTGTGAGACAAAAAAGAATAGATGAAAAAAATGAAGGAATTTCGTTTAATCGATATAAAATATTTCCCATAAAAGATGCAAAAATATTGGATTGAATTTTTCTACAACTGAACACAATGGTAGTCACGTGAGGCGACACAGATATTGACTTGTCCTATCTTGTAATATTGTTACCTGTATAGATATCTGAATTTCTCTATGACCTCTGAAGGAAGATCTGCAAGGTCATCAAAACTTCGAGCTCGAGGTAATCCACACCACGATCTCCACTCATTATAACCTAAAATATCAATAATAAAATATCCAGGACAATATGATAAAAAATAAACTCTGACTTAACTGATTGACACATAGATGATTGCTTACCTGGTATCCCATGGTCCCTGCCTCTCTGTGTGTTGGTGGAGGGCAGGTCCATACCCAGGCCATGTGGAGGGTTATCAGTGAACATACTGCGCGTCACCTGCTTTGTGAAGAAGCGGTCCGTCTTTTCAGTGGGTTGTGCGGCCATTCCCAGGATGATAGAGTCCACCCCCGAGTGCGCCGGGCTGTCCGTGTTGTACACCTCATAAGGTCTGCGGAAAACCTGCAACGCAAACACATTACCTCATGTCATTAAAGTCAATACGGCATTCAAATATATAGATTTAAAACTTTCAACAAATTTAAAAAATCGCAAATCCTAACAATGAAAGTTAACTGAAGTGGTTAAGTTATAAGTCTACTCACACTGCTGAATTCAAAGTCATGATATTTTTGATACATTGAGTCTGTTAGGCGGAGAAGTGTGGTTATCTGACTGTGGCCAAACCTGAACGCCGCTGTTTGGAACACATTGGTTGTGTCCACATTTACACTGTCATCATATGCTGAAAAAATCCACAGTAATATCCTCAGCATCTTGCATTCTATTATCCATACAGATATCATTTATTAATATCATTCCAAAAAGAAAAAAAAATGCTGATGCTGGTCTATGCTGATCATTGTTTTTTTTTGTAATGTTTGGGAACATTTTCTTGAAATTGCTTAATAAATGATCATTTCAATCCTTTTCCAGAATAATCGTGAGCACACGATTATTTTTACCAATCAAAATGCAGGATACACATTAAATTTGGCCCCAACTAGTTATCTCCATTCTCCTGGCAGTTTCCATTAAAAACTCAGTGATAGTTATTAGATTTTTAGAAAATAATCATTATAAAATAGGAAAATATCTGAGCCTAATGGAAAGTAGAATTGGTCCCCTGAAAATACAAGAAGTAAAAACTCCGACCTGTAGTTTCAGACAAAGAAGATCAAAGAAGACAAAGTTGACGGACACAATGACAGAAACTTTCCCCCATCACTGCAGAAGCTAAGTGTAATTTGTCAGTGAGTGTTTTATCTATTTCAATGTCATCTCGTGGAGCCTATTAAACGTTCACTGAAGTAATTCCATTAAACGGGTCGTAATAAATGGAGATCACTTACCATTATAAAATCCAAATCTCTGTAAATTAAGGTCATGCCTTTTCAGTTCATTTGGTCCAAGAACTAGAGGAACATACTCATTAAAAACGATATGTTGCCAGATGGCGCTAACAATCTTCCTTGCCTCTTGGAAGAGTCTTTCCCCGCCCCAGTGAGGATTGCCTCGATATAAATGATCTTCTACCAAATTATGGTATCTGTGGAAAGAGGTGTGGAGGGATATCAACCCAATCTGTTCATTCACCCGTCCGTCCCCTGCAACATATAAATGTTGAGATTACAATTCCTTTGATGATTTTCCAAAAGACTTATAAACAGAGTGTGATAAAGCAATTATCAGTGATACATCAGAATATTTTAGGTTATAATAATATCTTTTGCACATGTGTTTTTTTTTTAATTTTAAGATTTGCACTGTAATAATTTAATGTATCTTAATTCAAAGATATTCGTAATATTATCATAAAAAAGAATGGAAAATATTAATTCCAAATGTGTTAAAAGATTAGAGAAAGCCTGACCAGCATTGAAGCACTGTATATATTTGTTCACATCTCTGCAGTTCTTGTTCTCTTTCTGTGGTAGAAGTGGACGCAGATCGGGATGGTCGTGCTGAGTGACCTTCAAGCGCCCCCTGCCTGCAATAAGAAAAATAACTTATCTATAGGCTTTTAAAAACAATGGTTCTGTTCATGAAGGTGTTGTCTACTTAAGATAATGTTTACAAGTAGATCGTATGTATCATAAAACAATGGTCCTATTCATGGACACTACATTCTCATACGGAGGCACATAAGGCTTATGTAGACGTTGGCTGTTTAGGCTTATATTGCCTAAAAGTAATGCATACGTCAAAATGGGCCGTTTCTATGTATACACTGAAAAGATCATGATTTTGATAATATAGAGGGCATCACATCCTCATAGAGAATTGGTGTGGAAATGTGTATATCACTTTTATTATACATCACACAGATCTGCTGGCACTACCATCAATTGTGTGTCAAGAAGCTCAAATTATCATTTGTTAATGATTTAACACACACTTGTGATTTAACATATCATCCTGTATATGTATGTGGTTTCGATCATAAACAAAGTTCCTCAACATATAGATGCTATTCAACATCAATTAACGTTCCTGTACATGTTGGTGTTATTCATCTTCAATCAATGTTACTCTCCATGAGGTAAATGTGATTTGTTTTGTACATCAACCGATATTCCTCAACATGAAGTACATCTAAGTGTCATTCATTGGCCGGCGCTGTTTGTGTTATTCAGTCTGAACCAATGTTAATGTTAATGTTGGAGTTATTCAGTGTGAACCAATGTTCCTGTACATGTTGGTACTATTCAGTGTGAACCAATGTTCCTGCTAATGTTTGTGTTATTCAGTCTGAACCAATGTTCCTGTACATGTTGGTGTTATTCAGTGTGAACCAATGTTCCTGTACATGTTGGTGTTATTCAGTGTGAACCAATGTTCCTGTACATGTTGGTGTTATTCAGTGTGAACCAATGTTCCTGTACATGTTGGTGTTATTCAGTGTGAACCAATGTTCCTGTGAATGTTGGTGTTATTCAGTGTGAACCAATGTTCCTGTGAATGTTGGTGTTATTCAGTGTGAACCAATGTTCCTGTGAATGTTGGTGTTATTCAGTGTGAACCAATGTTCCTGTGAATGTTGGTGTTATTCAGTGTGAACCAATGTAATACTTTCCATAAGAGATATTGTCTTTTTGTTTATCAACTGATAATCCGCAACAGTCACCTGGCCATCAGACGTTGTACATAAATCAATGCGATCTTGACAAAACTACACTGAAGAATAACCAGTTTCAACAAATTCCAACAAATTGAATTGATAAGCTTTTTTCACAATTCGTGTAAAGAGAACGGCAAATGATTAAAACATTAAAAATTGGAAATAACTAGGCGATTGTCAAACACAAAAAAGAACCACAAAGACAACTGGAGACTTTAGACGAATTACAAGGAGATTTACATTGATATATTTACTGATTATTTTATCAAACAATTAATGTCTTGCATTTATTGTCATTATTTTTATAAAGCTTAGGAGAGTATTGGATACATACGAGGATTGGGATCTCTGAGGTCATCAAGTTGATCCATTGTGCTGCCATATATCATGGAGGCATCAAGGTACGAAGTCAACTGGTTGAGCTGCTCTCTAGCAGCTAAACACAGAAAGGTCATGCTTCCTTACTACGAAAGCTTATACATTAAAGCTCAAAATAGTTATGGGCCAGTCATTATAGTCTTTATTATGATAGAAGATCAAGCCCAAATATACATTCTGTTTTATATATATATAAATATTTTGGAGTACGATAGAAACCTACTGAAAGGGCAGTTGTCTTTTGGTGTTGGCTGGGTTCTGACGAACATAAGGCATTCCCTCTGATAGCCAAAGTCTGGGTCATCTGATGGAACCCGGATTGGAAAGCAGGCTGTGTTCTCATCACCCTTCACATCACATCCAGACATACCACACTCCACGTCAACCATGTCACCTGTACCTAAAATTATCAAGCAGAGAATAATAGATAATCATCTTGCATAAAATAACTATTTAATATCAGCGTAATTAAATATTAATACTTTCTTGATGGATGCATATACAGTCAACTCTCGTATGTCAGACACTTTCCGTCGCACCAAATTATGTCGGATTAATGGGATTGTCGCGATTTTAATGTTTTATACCTTTCTTGTCACTTCCCATGCAAGATTTACTAATATCTTGGCTTGTAGTGAACATATTTTCACTCTGAAAAGTCCTAACAGTATCTAAACAACCTCAGGATCATGGAAATAGAGATATCTAAGAGATCTGTATGGTAAATAGTACCATAAAGGTGTAAAAAACGGCAGGCGCGATTTTAATGTTTTATATCTTTCTTGTCACTTCGAATCCAAGATTTGCTAATATCTTGGCTTGTAGTGAATATATTTTCACTCTGAAAAGACCAAACAGTATCTAAACAACCTCAAGATCATGGCAATATATATATAGATATCTAAGAGATCTAAATGTTGAATAGTACCATAAAGGTGTAAAAAACGGCAGGCGCGATTTTAATGTTTTATACCTTTCTTGTCACTTCCCATGCAAGATTAGCTAATATCTTGGCTTGTAGTGAACATATTTTCACTCTGAAAAGTCCTAACAGTATCTAAACAACCTCAGGATCATGGAAATATAGATATCTAAGAGATCTGAATGTTAAATAGTACCATAAAGGTGTAAAAAAACGGCAGGCGCGATTTTAATGTTTTATACCTTTCTTGTCACTTCCCATGCAAGATTTGCTAATATCTTGGCTTGTAGTGAACATATTTTCACTTTGAAAAGCCCTAACAGTATCTAAACAATGTCAGGATCATGGAAATATAGATATATAAGAGATCTGAATGTTGAATAGTACCATAAGTATAAAAAACGGCAGGCGCAATTTACACAATTTTTTGACATTTTATACCCTCTCTTGTCACTTCAAATCCAAGATTTGCTAATATCTTGGCTTGTAGTGAACATATTTTCACTCTGAAAAGACCAAACAGTATCTAAACAACCTCAGGATCATGGAAATAGAGATATCTAAGAGATATGAATGTTGAATAGTACCATAAAGGTGTAACAAACGGCAGGCGCGATTTTAATGTTTTATACCTTTCTTGTCACTTCCCATGCAAGATTTGCTAATATCTTGGCTTGTAGTGAACATATTTTCACTCTGAAAAGTCCTAACAGTATCTAAACAACCTCAGGATCATGGAAATAGAGATATCTAAGAGATCTGTATGATAAATAGTTCCATACAGGTGAAAAAAAGGCAGGCGCAATTTTAATGTTTTATACCATTCTTGTCACTTCCCATCCAAGATTTGCTAATATCTTGGCTTGTAGTGAGCATATTTTCACTTTGAAAAGCCCTAACAGTATCTAAACAATGTCAGGATCATGGTAATATAGATATCTAAGAGATCTGAATGTTGTCTAGTACCATAAAAGTATAAAAAAAACGGCAGGCGCGATTTACACAATTTTTTTACATTTTATACCCTCTCCTGTCACTTACAATCCAAGATTTGCTTATATCTTAATTTGCAGTGAACATATTTTCACTCTGAAAAGTCCTAACAGTATCTAAACAACCTCAGCATCATGGAAATATAGATATCTAAGAGATCTGAATGTTGAATAGTACCATAAAGGTGTAAAAAATGGCAGGCGCGATTTTAATGTTTTATACATTTCTTGTCACTTCCCATCCAAGATTTGCTAATATCTTGGCTTGTAGTGAACATATTTTCACTCTGAAAAGTCCTTACAGTATCTGAACAACCTGAGGAACATGCAAAATGAGATATCTTGTCACTTACAATGCAATATATAATATCCTGATGTAGTAATTTATAAATTTTTAAGTCCTCAAATAAAGTTCTCAAATGAACATTTTCCAATGTTGTATGCATATGTGCATATATGACCTGAGTCTACTATTTGATATGTGGGACCAGGGCATACGAAAGTAGTGCTTGATAATTTCCTACTCCCCCTTATTATACATGATAATAACGAGATGCAGATCACATTAGACATAAAATGAATCGTGATATTTAATAGCACAATAATGGCTTGTTTTGTCAAAGTTATTAGAAAAATAATGAGAATAATTGAAGGGACTATATATTGATCTTTGCTATCAGGGGCTCATTTTTATATTGCCATGTTCTGTTCTTTGTTTTCAAGATAGGTGGCGCTTTAACAGATCCTAGCAAAAAAATTCAATGGTCAACCTAACTTCATACTCTGCTTTTAGAAAGATAAATATTTTTGCCATCTTATAAGTATTTTTCAAAATACCCTAGGTCGATACGAATATTTTCTATGAATTTTTGAAGGTGAGGCATTTACTATGGTTTTCAATGGGACATTGTAATAGTGGTCCGAGGCCTATGCAATTCCAAGAGCTACTAATCATAGAAGTAATTTTACATATTTGTTTGTCCTTTCATGTGAAGCTCTTTGTGTAACATGTATAAAAAAAATCCCTATTCTCATTTACATATACGAATATATGATCAAAATGTCCAAGTTGAAAAATACAATTAACCATAATATTGATTAAAGATGATATGAATATATACTGATATTAACAACATAAATACAATATTGTAAAGACATTCAACAATCTTTACAACATTGTTTATGAACTGATATCAATATGTGCAATTTGATATATTTGGTAAAATACAACATATTTAAGCATTGTAAATAAGTAAATGGTATTTACAAAATTGTTTATTAGCTGAAAGATCTTCATTGGTCTTTACAATGGAAAAACAATACATGTTTATTTTTGTAAATCTTATTTTTCGGGCAGTGTCGGTATTTTGAAACTGGTTAAACTGATACATACAAATGGACAGACATCTGACAGAGAGACTAGGCAGTGGGTAGAACTATGGTATATTTAATGTGTAACACATGTCATATTATATATCAAAATAATACAGAATAATTCAATATCTGTACAACTTTTATTTACATTATCAACAAAAAGACATAAAAAGAAATCATTTTAAATCTCTCTTTAATGGTGATGTTTCTGCACTATGTGGAATTCAAACTAAAGACTGATTTTTCACCTTCCTTTATCAAGTTTATGCCCATACAGAATCATAGCAGAGGTGACATGAGTAAACCTAGCATTGGCAAGAGCTCACCCTTATGATACTTTTCTATTATTCTACATGTTACAAGACCTCATCTTTGAAGTGGTGAATAGCAAAGATGAGTTAATCCTTTGGCTTTTAACAGTAGCTTGTATGTTTTGAAAATTTCCCTATGAGAGAAGGGGTTGGGATAGCCCTTGATGGACCAAGTGCAATCAACACCCACATCTTTGGACCCTGTTTCCTTTTGGCAGGTGACAGATAATTGACTATTAGCTCATAGGTCAGTGTTTCTGAACAATTAAGTGAGACTGCCCTTGCTGGCTCAACAGTCAGCAAATGTTTACCTTTCTTTAATGTCGGATAAAGGGTTCCAATAACAATAGATTATGCAGTATTTGTATACAAAAAGGAATGTCAGTGTCTGAAACTGAAATTGTCGGATTACTGAGTACAAATAAAGAGAAAAACAATTGGTCGCAAATAAAATTTGGACGAAAAGTGAAATGTCGCATTATTGAAATGTCGGAAAGTGAGGGTCGACTGTAATTGGAAGGCAATGAAAATCAGATGACCTGACTTCATTTTCAAACAAGGTTACATGTATCCTACACAACAGAAGCAGTTGATTCTCTTCATAGGTTAAGGATCGACTACCTCTCTTCGGCAGAGTGCACGTATACTAAAGATTAAGAAAAATGTTTATCATAAGAGGGGAAGCCGGAATGCTGAACTTGGATAACTTTGTTAAATGTATCTGAGGTGGTTATATGAAATTATTTTTTCACGACAATGTGGACTATATCAAGTGAGATAGAAGCCTGCCACCGGCACTCAATGCCCTTTTTTTCCCTCAACTATGTGACGGTAACGTAAAAGGAATGGAACAAGGGTCTACACTTTGTAGTCTACATATTGTGTCATATATCAGACAGGATTTTGTGGGGCTAGTTGACATTGTGATACATGCAACCAGCAATACCACTTATTATTCAAGACTCTGCGATCCAGCATCACAAATGGAGGAGATTAATGATATAAGAGATATGCATTAGATTAACATTATAATTGCAGAATTGCTGAAATAGTGGATCTAAATGCCAGGGTAATTTTATATAATACAATGATATTTTACCATTAGCATTTTTGGAGAGTTTGGAGACTGCGGTTCTTCCCATGTCATGATCAAGGAACTGTCCAAATGTCTGCATCATGACGGTGAAGATGGGGCTGAGATGCTCCTCCTCTGGATGGAGAGACAGAATCACCTCACGCGCACTCGGCAGGGGGCGTCCACTCACCGATACACGCGGAGCCTCTATTCCTGCAAATGCAAATATTTATTGATTCATTTATTGCCATTCTGGTGACATTCTAACTAAGATTGTGTTCTAAATGATATCTATATCTTAATGATACATTTTTACTTTAGAGATCAGAGTACATCATTGGTATCTGATTTCTTCATTGGAGTGGAACACTAACACAATGATAGATAAATATATTAAGTTATAAATTTACTTTAAACATCTTAGTCATATTCTAAAATGGGATAATTTGAAATATTGGAGTGCTGATTGGGAATAGAAGTTTAGCCGACATGACTATCAGGTTAAAATTGTGAGCCGTTCTCACTGATTAGATCAGCTAAGTGTTATGATGTAAATTTGGAAAGACATAATATCATATGACATGCTATGTCTTAAACTTCTAATTTAAATGTAATGGAAAAGTCATAAACACATTTTAACCTTGGTGATATCACATAGCTTTACATTTGTCTACATTCTATAAGTTTTTGTTCTGTTATATAAATGCATCTGAGCGCATATTGGTCATGCTTCTTGGTAATCTGATATTCCAGTGGAGCCAAGCATATTTGCCTGTTGTTTGGCAACAACACACATGTCATAATGGACCAATATAATGCAGTCACTGTGAGCATGGTAGTGATCAAGGAGTCAACTTGCACGTTCTCAATTGGTGTTATTTAAAAGCCTTATATAAGACCAACGAGACTAGAAGAGAAGAGGTCCAGCTCTGGATTTATGGCATTATGTAATATAATTTTAATTTACCCCCTGCCATCACTGGGCCAAGATGCCTCAGATGAAGGCGGAGCAAGCGGCCAACTTCTGAAACTGATTATGTAACTCACTGTTGATAAGAATCTGACTCCTGGGTCTGTGGCCGATGTTCTTTTCGCTGTTTACTTTATTTTCCATGATTTCCCATCAGTCCCTCAGTAAACTTAACAAATTTCTAGGATTATACTGGATAAATATCCAACCTGCGCAACACTTATATCTTTGTGACTGAAGGTCTCATACATGCGCACTCTACATTACTGCATTCAGCACATGTGCTTTAACATAATATGTCAGTTACTTCAATCTGCAAGTGATATTCTTCCTTCTGCACCATTCTAAAGTGAGAATAAGGTAATTAGCAAATATTTTTATCAATAATTAACATCAATTTTGACTGTGTTACGGTCACTTGACCCCTTAACCATTCAGCAGATGGGCAGAGGGGAGTATTATTTACTGGCATGCATGTTTGTTTTAGGTGTCAACTGCCCGGATCACTTCTTAAAACTGGCTTCTATGTGCACATGCATGAAACATGTGTGAAGTCTTTTGTGAGTGTGCTGTATATAAATACACTGAGTGAATGGATATATGTATCCATTCATATATGCTGCATATAACTACCTTTTTACTTTGGACTAAATATATATATTCATTCATTTGAACAAATTTTGATATTTTTCAACATTTTTATAAATGGCAATTGTCTTAGTATACACTCTTATTTGATTTTCAAAATTATAATGCCCAATTTTAACCAAGTCACACACCTTTTCAGCCATGGCATCAGGATACAGTAGAGATCCTTGCAGGCTTTGTGGCCAGGACAGGGTGACCGGGAAAACATTGGTGAAAAAGCAGCAATATAGTATACTTTATAAATATGTATTGCTCTGTAAAATAGTTTAGCAGAAATTAGATAGTGTGTCAATTACTGACCCCAGACAGGGAGATTAAGATAGCTAACTGCATAGGAAAACAATGGGGACCAATGAGTATTTGTTGTTTATTTTCACAGGAAATAGGCTCAAAGTAATCTTTTTTTAAAAATACAATTGTGGAATTAGAATTTCCCATTCAGTAAAATGTGTTTAGTGCAGTCCAAACTTCAGGGGCAAAGTTCCCAGGACCTCATCTGCATACACTCACATGTGTGGCAAGCAGGCGGGTAGATACAATCAGAGGGTGTGAAAGTGTTATCTAATATTACACAGCGAAAAGAACATCGGGACAGGGGTACTTGTGGGAGCTGGACCTCTTCTCTTCTAGTCTCGTTGATAAGACTAATACCCATACCAGACACTGGGATATCCCGATTTCTGGTACAACACTGGCCAATATTTTTGGCAGGTCAACTGTTTCCAAAACCTCAGTGATAAAAGGCTTTAGATGGGCCGTGGAAGAAAAAGTGAGTTTATGTGTATTTGAGTACACTTGATTAGTTGCTGCATAATTGTGTAAATTACAGATGAGTAAACCACTTGTGTAATTGGTAATGAGAGTGAGCAGGTTGTGATTGGAGCGAGGCTGGTTGATGTATGTCACTTCACAGTATGGTGCTGGACAAAGGCACACCTCAGGCAGTGGCGAGGTCAGCTGTCACACTCCATCCTCATCCACACACACAGATATATATACTAATTAGTACCAAGGGACCAGACATAAAATAATTAATTCATCTGCAAAACAGCCTGTGTCTGAGAATAAGTTTCATTTCCTCTGTTATTAGGAATATAAAATAAACAATTAGGCATTAATTTGACGAGCTTATATTTATCTCGGAAAACAACAGACCTCAGAAAAGCGTAATGACCATTGTGTCACGATATATATTTGGTAGCATAGCGATCAGAAAGTGGACATCATATTAAATGAAACAAAGAGCTGATAATAATGGCCACAAATAAATTTTAAACTTAATCCGACGAACTAAAATTTACACAGCTTCATACAACCCTTATTGCCCTTATTTACTCGTCAGAAAAAACAGGCTGTTTGAACAATATACTTATTAATTTCAAAGCTGAATATTTATATATATATATATATATATATATATATATATATATATATATATATATATATATATATATATATATATATATATATATATATATATATATATATATATATATATATTATACAAATATGGACCTGGGTGGAGTGCAATATGACTTTTTATGGACCTTATTTACTCGTCAGAAAAAACAGGCTGTTTGAACAATATACTTATTAATTTCAAAGCTGAATATATATATATATATATATATATATATATATATATATATATATATATATATATATATATATATATATATATATATATATATATATATATATATATATATATATATATATATATATATATATATATATATATATATATATATATATTATACAAATATGGACCTGGGTGTCGTGCAATATGACTTTTTATGGACCTTCGGAAAGTTATATTGCACTCGGCCTCGTGCAATATAACTTTCCGAAGGTCCATAAAAAGTCATATTGCACGACACCCAGGTACATATTTGTTTTATTCTATGATCACTGTGTTAGTTACTGCCATTGTTGGTTTAATTCTAAAAGTGAGAACTGAAAAGGACGAGTTTGTCTGTATGGTGACGTCATGGAATTCCCCATCAGTGCAGTGGAAAGTATATTGACGTGCAATATAATGCATCTGGTCAATACAACAATTTAGAGAAGCTCACGTGACCAGGAATTGACCAATCACAGCACAGAATACACAGTGATCATAAAATTAATATATATATATACATGTGTGAGTCTTACCATCTGCATAATCAGGGGGCAGGAATCTGTCTAGAGGCCTGAAGGATTTGCCCCAAAGTGGCTTGAGCAAGTTGTTGCAGGACCCATCTATGGTTCTGTATTTGGCATATGCGTCGCATTCGTTTGTAGCATTGTTCATTGGGAAAGGGCAGTGGTCTATAGTCATAGGGGGCATGTGCATGTGAGGGCGCATGCGCATGTTCATGGGAGTGATCATCGATGGTAGTTCCCGGATGAGCCGAGTTATGCCTGCTTTATCCAAGTTAAATCTGTAATAAAATAATCAAACACAGAGTTGTAAAATGCTGGCTTTTATGGTCAAATTTATAACATTGCCCATTGACCTCTTTGACCTGTTATTGTTCATTATGTGTTCTATGTTGAAGCAAATGTCTTATATCTAAGGTTCTATAAACGGAATTTGACAGAAAATGTCAACATCATCACGTTCTACTTGCTTTTGTTTGACCATTTGCAGACATTCCAATTGCAGATCTGCCACAAGAGACATTCCCTTGGCCGGACCCAAAGAGCCAAGAAGTGATGACGCAAAAGCAAACGCGCGCCCTCTGTGCTCTGAAAAAGAGGCAATGTCAATAATATATATATTCAATATACCTCACCAGACTGGCAATGACATCAATCAAGTTGTGGTCCGTTTTTGTGCAAATAGTGGACAGCAATTATATGTATGTTATATGTGATGTATACTTAATTAGTCTTCTTGGGACACTTACCTCGCATGCCTCTGGCCTTTTGTGCCACTCTGTGTAACCTGTCCCTCACTGTTTCCTTCAGGTGAGGCATCATTCTATGCAGGAAATCCACAGCTTGGTCTACTAGGCTACCAGTGGGGTTAGGGCCAAACACAGGCCTGCCAACTGTAACAACCAACGTCAATCAAATGTGAGGAAAAGGCGATTGAAACAATCAATGATAAATTCTATCAAATAATTAGATAAATTCTAAAAATAAAACATTGTGATCTTTGAGGAATTAGTGTTGGTCTACAAGCATGCAATTTTTAATATTTGTCAACGAATCTGCACAATTTAATAATAGAGCTAGGGAATGATGTTACCTTGATGTAAAGTTTTAGGGTGGTACACAACATCAGTTCCCCCAGGTACTTCGTGTAATGTGTGTCCAGGTGTTGGAAAAATTCCACTTGTTTCCGTGGGATGTTCTGGTGGCGGAATATGGTCCAGACCAGACCGCTCAAACTGAGTGGGAAAAGGGAACTCGTTTCCACGTGGGGGTAAATGAGAGGGCTCATCGGGAGGAGAAGTGAACTCACCGTGGGGGGTCGGGCCTACTTCGCCCTGAAACATATCATTTCCTGAGAATCGATCTGGGTGGAGTTTGCCTCCAGATAAGAAAGAATGAGGTTTGGGGAAAAAAGTGGCCGATTTACTAAATGAAAATACACCATTCTCTCCGTGTGGGTCTATGTCTGGGTCTATATGTGGGTTATGATGGTCTGGGTCTATATGTGGGTTGTGATGGTCTGGGTCTATATGTGGGTTATGATGGTCTGGGTCTATATGCGGGTTATGATGGTCTGGGTCTATATGTGGGTTATGATGGTCTGGGTCTATATGTGGGTTATGATGGTCTGGGTCTATATGCGGGTTATGATGGTCTGGGTCTATATGTGGGTTATGATGGTCTGGATCTATATGTGAGTTATGATGGTCTGGGTATATATGTGGGTTATGATGGTCTGGGTCTATATGCGGGTCATGATCTGGCGAGAGTGGACCACGTTCATTAAGAGAATGAATTTTCTTTTCATAACCCTGATATAAAGATTGAATATGGTCATTGGGGTGTGGACCCAGAGTAGAGGGCATGTCCTGTACTATATGTAACTTCTTGGCAGTTATGAAGACAGAAGCCCGCTCTGATAGAGAATCGGCGCACAGCCCATTTCTGTCATAATCACAGATCTACAATCAAACCGGCAGCACATTATAGCTTAGACTTCAGAATTTAACTTAACAAAACAACTTCATGGGCATTTCAATTTTATATCAAATAATATATTTTAGAGAACATTGAAATGTGGCAAATAAGGCCACATAATATATAGTGCTGTTGTGCTACACACCCTGGTAATGACATTAAACATGAGGCCCTTGGGGCACACCATCTCATACTGCAGGCCGGTCGTCATGCACAGAATATACTTGTGACAATGGACTGGGTGCGCTTTGTTACCATAGAAACCGTCCTCACATATTTTTTCATCTAGATAGGCTGGAATAAAACTATGTATGATATTATAATTGATAATGATAAACGTATTATGTTGGCATAATTCAGGGTGAAATTACAATCTCAAATTAAATAACAATCTTAATCTTAATTTCAGAATTTGTTTATTTTTGGGGTGCAGGCACAAACGTATAATTATGATAATGAACTGATTACCTACTATTATAGCATAACATAATAAATAAATGTAAAATTTAAGGTATTATACTATTGAAACATATACATTGCCCCCTTGATTATGCTATTTGTTTCATATCTCAAAATAATTATTCTTGAAAAGATTTTGAAAAGATAGAAAGTGGCTCATTAACACTGTGATTATGAAAGTAAAAGTTATTATTAACGGTAATGCTACAGTGAGCGATATTTTCCCGTTGAATGATATCGGACAGAATAACGTAAACATTGTAACTCACCTGTGCAATCCACGCAGACAGCCAGGTAAAATATCACAGTGGAAGCCAAACGTACAAATGCGAGTCTGTAAAAGAAAGTTTTGCTGATGCAGTTATCCATTCTACAGCGCTATGTTTTCTGCTGTCTGCAATGTTAGGGATTGCTGCTTTTGTAACGGTAGTTACGTCTCATTTTTTTGTTTGGTATCAGGACATGATCTTTCCATATAAGATAGCCCTTGACACAACGTCCTGGTGGAGTTCGTGATTTTGCGGATACATGAAGTATTTTACGATATGTTCATGCATTTCACACATCATGCTATGTATCTATGTTTATAGCATTTCTATGGGTGTGTATGCGCTGTAGGTTATAACAATTATCATTTAGATAACACCATCCCCTTTAGTTTCCAATAAATTGTCCTTACTATGTGCGCATTAAAAACGTCATGAATAAAAGAGCAAAACTTTATTTGTATAAAGAAAAACACTGTTTTGTTTTAAGTTATCCCTGCTCCGCTCTCATGTTTTGACTTACACCAATAGATGTTTGACCGATTTGAAATGGATATTTATGGTGCATCTATTAAGCGCAATACGGCAAATCAAAAAGTACCCCCAGGGGGAATTAAGATAACAAACAAATATCAAACATATAAAACAGTGTGTCAATCATAGTCATGCATGCAGGTGCAAGTTATAAATGCAAATGGCTAGATAAAAAAAATAGGTGTCATGATCAGTATATTTCTTTACCTGCATAGGGTCGCTTCAGGTTTTCTCATAGAAATACACCTGTAAAGGATTGATACTTTAAATTATTAGATTTAAAAAAAGTATTCTTACCTCATTTTAATTGATAATGAATGTGTACAACCTTATCCGTGTTTGTTGTAGAATACAGAAAAAAAGTTCAATCAAGAAATGGTATACATTCTATGATTGCACCTGTGACAAGTCGTGTGAAGTGATAGAGACATGTTGTGACTTTTTGTTGCTCTGAAAGGATGCGCCGTGCCATATATTGACATAGACGGGACACCACATTGAGCAAGATATAATCTCCTGGTGTTTCACTCACTTAGCACAGATGGTGATAATTTCTTTATTGCTTATTGAATAACTCATCTGCAGCATGTGGGATTGCTAGTTAAACTGGTCCAGCTGTGAATCTCTGCATAGGAGGATAAAAGAGTTCTACCATGCAGAACAACCAGAACGGGATGATATGATTAATAACAGACAATGTTCAGAATTTGGAGTATGTTCTAATGCAATGCAGTTACAAAAGTACTATGTTTTTTAAGGGAGATTTTTTCATAGTCATGTCGTGAAATATCTATATCTGTGTATTTCTACAAGAATACAAAAAAGAAAACAAAAAGGATTCACGGGTAACCTGTGGGCACAGACTCAAAAACAGAAACAAAGATATACAATAGGAAACATGAGAAGTAAGCACGATGCCAATCCTCGATTGGTCAGAAAAAATATATCAAGTTTCAAATTATTCACAATATTATAATTAGAATACCAAAGCTGTAGACCAACATCAAATACCAGATTTTGGTATTGTTATGTTTCAGATAGTCATCATCGAACCACTTCATAGCAATGACATAAATCATACACCAATTTTTAAACAAATGTGCCACATGTGAGAGGTGTGTATGATGTAGAGTTTTGTAACCTAATTCTATCTCGACTTAGATATTGTCTCCATATATATTCCACTTATTAATTATTGCGAACCTGTTATAATGTGTTTATGCCGTTTCAATGAGCTATTAAAGTCATTTCAAATGTACCTATGTTTTAGTATCATGTTAATTGAAAGAACACGCTGTAAATATAAGTCAAATGGAACAGGCACGGCTATAGACTGGGTTCCGTCTCAATCATACAAGTAGGAATATAATCATGAATTGGGTCGGGTACAAGACTAGCGAGGCTCAGATTCGAAGTCGTTAACCGTTATTGCATTAATACCGCAATCAGAAAGTAACTACTTCAATTTGGATTAATCACATCCGCTCATTATGCCACCAGGTATATATCCTTCCCACACACGAGGCAATACAAGCACACGTTAAATATGGAAGTAGCCGGAATATAAGTGGATGAAATCTGACCAATCAGAGGAATTATAATTATAATCTTATTCACTACTAGATGTGGATCTTTTTGAGGAAAAAGAACTTTTTTTCTTCAAGATTTCCGTCGACGTTTTGGACAGACCTAACATGTATATTTTTAGTTTATTAAAAGCTTTTTCTATATGACGCAATTTGGACATTGAGTAGAAGGGCGGTATTCCTGTGGAAAAGTGATTTTCCTCTCATTTCGTTTTTTAATTATTAAAACATACTATACTCTATCTATATTGTTTAACTTGATGAATTTTATCAACAATATTGTTTAGTTCTGAATAGCATTGCGTCTATTACGCAATGCCCTCTCTCTTTTATACACACATAAATTTGTTTACTAATTGACCTTCCCTTTCAAAGTACGATACTTATGAAGCGTTATTTAAAAACACTTGAAACATTACGCACCAGGTCGTTAAGAAATGTTGATGCAAGATCTGACTGGATTACAGCAATTATGTTTTCATAGCTTGGCCACAGCTATCATAAATGATTTAAGCCCTATTTTCCGTACTCAACATATGTATCCCCCATGACTGCTCCTTGCTCACTCCAGTGTACTCAGGTCAGGAAACACGTTATGAGTCAATACGTTATATTGGATATTAAGTGTTAGTAGGTTAAAATGGATAAATCGGACCAGTTTTATGTACTGTATTTAATTGACACCATAAATAAAGTATTTAAAATTTATTTTGATATTGTAGGAATCCCATCTAATATATTTCTGAGTAAAGAAATTCTATGTATCCAAAACTATAGTCCACAAGCTATACTGCACCTTCCTGTATAATCCTTTGTATTTTATAGGGGAAAAGAACAGGATATAGCTAAACTATCCTTTCCCCAATTTCTTTCAACAATTCTGATTATTCCATGGGAGAAGAATTTACCATTTCCCAGACCTTATTTTACGTATATGTTTCTTGCATTTAACTACCTACAGTTAACACAAGTCATCTGCATTCTGTGCACTAAACACACCAATTTTTTTTGCTAATGTGAGCATTAATGGTGTTACCACATTTTCAGTGCTATTTGCAAAGTAATTCATTAAGGGTACATATAATTCTAATAGTTTTATGTTCCTCCGAGGACTCCACACAATGGCGGGTTTTTTTTCAACATAGAATTGCCATCTTCACCTTGCATTACTTCTCAGGATAATTGACAAATCTTTGAACACGATTTCGAAGATTACTCTAGAAAGACAATTGTTGAAATGACATAAAATAGACAGTGATAAACAACAACACAACATATGGTCCCTGTTGATGAACTAGGTGCCAGCAATACATTGTTAACCCAAAACATTACTGAGGTCAGTGAATACTTTATCGGCCATCCATTCATTCACATGATCATGTGCCATTGGGGCAAAATTTGGTCACGCCTGCACTTAAGATAGCTTTGATGAAAAGTGATGAAAATGAACTTCCAAAAATTTTTCTTAAAAAATATTTTAAGGAAGCAAAACGTAAGCGTTACATTTTCTAAAGATATTTTATCTCTATGGGTTATATCCTTAAATCTGAAGATAAACTTATTGACTAAAATACAGTACAATAGTTATTCAGCAGCAATACATTAGCTTTGCTATCCCATATATGCTGCTGAAATTTAAGCAATCTATATGTATGCTCATTCACGCCCAGAAATCATAATGTTCAAATGCTTTCATAATAATAGCGTCATGGCAACTATCCAATTATAATAATAGCCTTGGATGTCTTCAGGTATAGATGGATCATATAACTGTGAATAAAGATTTAGATGAATCCACACTACTGGAAGTACCCACAGTGGCACATAATGAAACCAAACACAGCAATTGTAAACAACGTTGCATTTATGCTTTGCAGTGTGTGTATGGTAGTGCCAATCGTGCAGGCAAAGGGAAATGGTCACTCAGTCATGAACAAAGTTTTATTTGAAGATATTCATGTAGATAACGCAACTGATCTGTATGCCAACTGCAGAGTGCAGACATCTGAAGCACGCTCTATGATTGAATGTGTTATGAAATGCGCACTTAAACTGGAATACCCTGGAGAAATATGTGTTGGTAGCATATATAGCAAAATGGATACAAAAAGCATTGGTTCATGCAAAATATACAGCTTATGTGGTATTAAGGAAACATCTAAACTGGATTCTGTCTTTAACACTGTCATACCAACACCATCAGGTTAGGATTATTATAAATTTACATTATATTAGAAAGTGATTTTTTAGATTGAAATCAGTATTTTTATCATAGTATTTCAGAAAGAAATTGGTACATGTTGAAGACATTTTTTGTGTAAAATGAATTATTTAAGTTTAAAACTTGTCTTCTTCCAGAACCATCTTATTACTTTCCTATGAACAAGATACAGAACAATTACATACTTGGTTCAATAGACGGTCTTTTGATCGGCAATCCTCAACTCCAAGCAACTGCCTTTGGTAAGGTTCTTTATCTGAATGGTGTAAATCAGTATTTTAACCTTGGAAATCATAGGGACAAATGCCTTGGAAATTTAGAGATATGTGCAAATGGTATAACATTATCATTTTGGACTAAATTTGGAACAAAGTCTGCAGTTGGAAAAACACTGTATATTTTATCGAGTGGAGGGCACACCTCATCATCCCATGGTATTGCTATTTTTAGGAAAGCAAGTCAGCTTGGCGTAGGCTTTACAACTACACATAAAATATGGCGAAACTTGAATTTAATGACGGTTGTAGATTTGATATGGTATCATTTTACCTTTACCTGGGACAATGATAATGGAATATCATTTTATCTTAATGGTTGTCTCTTAGTAACAACACCAACCTATACCAGTAGATCATTATCATCAACAAATTATAATGATATCACAATAGGCGCAGATAATGTATATAAAAGAAATCAAAAGTACCTTGCTGAACTTTATATTGCTGATATGAGAGTGTTTAACCAAGTTATATCTCCTTCAAACATTGCTATTTATAATGTATACAGAGGAATGATATGAATTTTTCACATGGCTATATATAGAATAGTAATTCATGATCAACATGAAGGCCATGTTGTTCTGGACAAAAAGATTTGACATTTACAAATCAATTTTTTTAACCTAAACACTGAAATTACAATGAGCAATATTGGATAAAGTAAACAATTTCCCATGAAATCAGGGGTCACAGACGACTTTATTTCCTTTTTTGGGGTGTGTTTAAATGGTATGTGGTAATGAATCTATGACACAAACGTGCTCACGGTGTGCTAAAAACGTGCTGAGCACGTGTTCATAACGTTGTACCACAACATGCTCCCAACGTTATCTGGTGTTCATAGATCTACGTCCATACGACATAAGGTTACAACGTGCTAAGCACCAATGTAGAAGAAAAATGTAGAAGAAACATGAAATTGTTAGCTGGGTTATGCCTAACCGTTTAAGAGAGGATAGCCATAGTGTGACATTTACCAACATTACCATCAGAGAATGTATTTCTTGCAAGGAGCTAGGTTTTAATCCGTTAAATCATAGAGGTATGTTACATCATTAAAGAATGATATCCAAGGCTTCTTGATACATATAATTGTTGGTAATGCCAAGCAGATCTGTGTGCTGTTTGATAAAAGTGATATACAGGTTTCCACACCAATTCGTATGAGGTCACCGGGATGTGGTGCCCTCTTTATTTTCAAAATTATGATCAATCCAGTGCATGCAAACGGCACATTTAGACGTATGTATTCCTTCATTCTAGGCAATATAAGCCTTAACAGCCAAGGTTAATACACGGAGATACATTTGGCTGGCTATATTGCTGAGACTTTTAAACACAGGTGATTTTCACAAGCATCATGTGACAAACACAATATCTCGAATTCAAAGATTTTTTAAGAAATGCTTATTTGCAAAAGTGACAAGTGAGCATCGATAGTAAAACCATAAAATCTCCTCATCAATCTAATGTGTAAAACAATACCATAAAAAGGTACAATCTAAATGTGCAAACTTCAGGACACTCTGATATATGAAACTATTTTTTAAAATCGCTTACAGATGTAATGTAATAATGGATGTAAGAATTTATAATGGTTCAACGGTTAACAAAAGACAATACTTGTTTCTACTCAATACCTATTGAGTTGAATATCAATATTTACAATGGATATTGTATGTAAAATATTAAATACATGACACAATTAAAAGTGGTGTCTGTGTTCTTTAAAGTATGCAATTTATCCGATGATGCTAAGACTTAGTTTCATCTAGACAGCAATGGCACAAAGTCCGGTGAATACAATTAATGTCATATTAATGTGAAATTAATGTTCAATTCCATGCTCCTTTGTGCATGTGCTTCGCAAATCCCTTAAATAAAATCTCAATATGAAGATTGCATTTCTGTTTTCACTTTTCAGTTATTATTTTTTTTTATCTTCTACCCAAAATAATATTCAATTCTGTTATGACGTGCATATCGCTCAAATAAAACCCGAATATTAAGATATTATCTTTATTTTTTGTCTAAATTCTTTATTTTCTGCGTTTCGACATGATTATCACTCAAATAAAGAAAAGCTTATCTCAATTTTTTTAACAGTGATTAGTACTTGTTATACTACAAAACAAGAATTCAATTAAAAAAGGATTCAATTCTGTATGTATGTATGATGCTTATCACTTAAACAAAACCGCAATATTTTCAGCATAAATACCGGAATTCAAACCCTAAACCTCTACATGATTAATACTTTCCTACATTTGCAAAAAAGGGGTACTTAATCACCCAAGCTTCTGCCTTTGTGAGCCAATACCATAGCATCATCAATTTCACAGACCTAATGTCCATTGAAACAGACAAATGGAAAACAGCAAAGGTTGTCCCCATCCACTAGATAGAAGGAAATACCCAAGATTGTGGAAGCTACCGACCAATATCAATATTATCTCCTCTATCAATACCTTTGGAGGAACATATTCACCAATCCTTCTACAGATAATTTAATGGTCACAACTTCATATGTGATGTCCAATCCGCCTTTCCTTTCTCACACAAACAGCACTTTAACAAATTAACAAATGGGTATATTATTGTTTCTTTGTAGTTTGTATAAAGTCATTTCTATCGTTTTCTTTCTTTGCAAAAAATGTTTCAATATCGCTCAAATAAAACTCCAAAACAATATCTATTTAGAAATGGAATTTTGAGTAAGTTGGCAACTTTGAACATGACATTGTTTATACACATTTGCAAACAACAATTCCATTCTAAATGTTCGTACCTGCATATGGCTCAGATAAAACCCCAATCTCAAGATTTCAATATTGTTTTCTGTGTAATGTCTGAGATCCAAATATCCACCAGGAATTTTTCAATATTGTTCGACGTTTGCAAAAAACAAAAACAAAGCAAAACAAACAAATCAATTTCAACAAATCAATTTCATATTTTCTAAACTGCATATCGTTCAAATAGAACCCAAATATGAAGATTTCATCTTCAGCTTGAAAAGGTACCCCAGACCTTCAGACCTGAGCCACGTATCACACCTTGACAGCACTATATAAATGTTATGATGGCAGGACTGTAAAAACCTAAAAAACAGAAACTTACTGTTCAAGATATGTTTTTCCACCTGCACTATTCATGACTATACTATTATTTTGGACGTAAACCTCGAGAATAAAGATATGCATTTTTATGAAAAAATTGAGATAACCTTCTTAGAAGAAAACAATGTACTACAATTAGACAGTTGTAGGAGCTTATCTGTAGTAAGTGACGTATGACCATAGGGAATCTGAAAAGCTAAGATAGTGTCGAAATTGTGTGATCAATCAATGTCAATTCTCCCTTCACTCATATACAACTAAAGGGATGAAAGCTTAAATCACAACCTTGGATGAGATCATTTTTAGTTCATTTATATGGTTATCAATTTTACTTTTATGACTTTGAGGTATGGATATGTTTGATCTATGCCATCCAATCCTTAAATTCAGTGATTCAAAACTTAACCTAGCCTTACCTGAATTAGTAATTCTGCCCAAATCTGAGATCACTTGTACAAAAATCAGAAAAGCCTGTGATCCAAAGGAGGGAATGATGGAAATCAAAAGTGTCCCACATGATACTTTTATCCTGTGCTCAGTGGGGTGTGACAATGCCTTGTTGCTCTATGCAAATAGTATGAGCATTTAAACAACAGGGGGCGCAAAATTTGTAAGTTTCTTAGGGAATGATATTATTTCCAGGGTGTTCCACCACCCAACCACCGGTCTTTTCTTATTTCTCTTGGAACACAATTTTGAACTCCGCCAAACAAATATTTTTGAAAGCCATAAGGTAAAGTTTTCACTTTTTAAAAATGCTTTGGTATCTTATCATTGAATGGATAATATCATTTAAATTTTAGGATGTACATAAGTATTTTAATCTGATTTCAAACATCAGATTGATATAAATGTGGTGCAAGAGCTTTCATGCCCTTAGTTTATATATATAGTAATGCTATATATAGACACATGGCTGAGATCAAACCTATTTTTATCATTTGGTTTGCAGACAGCTCATGCGTATGACTGTCATCTTGATCTCTGAATTCCCCCCTCCCAGAGATCACGCGTAATAAAATCATTTGCGAACCCACTTACGCTTGGAAACTACACGATTTCTTGCTGACCTCCTCCCCGGATGGCAAGGGAGGGCATGTGAACTCTGTGGGAACACCTCTTATCTGCAGGGAACTTCTTGAGCACACTAGGGTCAAGGAAATAGCCCCTTCTGTCCTGTTCAATGGCACAAGTTGAATGGCACTACTAGAGATGTGAAACACATATTTGGATATCCTTGTTCTCCACTGATAAAGCATTTATAACAACCTACCCTCTCTGCGCAGATATCAATAAAATCTGCATCACCAGCTTCATGCCTTATTTCAGTAATGGTACATTTTGGCTGGTCTCCAACTTTAAGAAATTGTAAAACGATATCCAAGTACTATTTTTTAAATTGCTTTGTATCTTGACAGAAGGTTTGAGGAAATAAACGCCTCTCATGAAGTCTAATACCAATGGGTGTTGACAAATGTTAGTCCCAAAACTCAAAATCCCACATGAAGGTAATGCTGACTTATATATCAATGAAACTCTCTATCCATGTTAGGATCATCTAGTAAACATTGTAAAATGTTTTTATATCAATATGGATCATATGGATCAACATGGATCAAGTGTCCATACACCACAAAGCTCTTTCCATTTCCAGAAGTATGAAGTGTACAATTTTTTAATAGATATGTCTGGCATATGGCAAATTGGATATGACTTCTGGAGAAAGTCCTTGTTATTGGAGGCACTTCACCGCCATCAGTGAGAGCTCACCTTTGACTCATCATACTCTCTGCATACTCATTTTAAAGTATGCTCAGTGCATAAAATAATTGAAGGCTCCTCAACAATATTTTTTACAATTAATGAAAATCAAGGTTTTGTTGACCAACTATCAATCCAGAAATCCATGCCCCATACTTGGCTAATTTTCTATTCAGCTAATAAACCCATCCTTGGCCTGCCATACTTATTACACAAAATCGTAATAATCTGCTGAGATTCCATTTCGTCTTTGAACTTTCTGGAGGCTCCATCTGCCTCTACACTATCCACTCCTGGGCAATATTCTCTAGATAGCCATATATTCTTTGCCAAGGCAAGTCTCCATATTGTTTATGATACATTGTTACCCTCAAAGACTGCCAGGACCCTTGTTTTGCTGACACAGGCAACTGTTGTTGAATTGTCAGATAAATTTTAACATGGTTATCACAAATGTTATCCCTCAGTGACTATAAACAAAAAGATATAGCCAAAGCTCCAAATAATTCAATATATAATGTCTTGTTTCATCATCCCTCCATCGCGATCGCCATGGGCCGTGGTACAGTTGGTTAGAGCGCTAGCTTAGTAGCACAAGTTCCTCTGTGGTGATCCAAAGGTCGTGAGTTCGATCCACGGCCATGCCAAGATTGAAATCATGATACAATTTTCCATATGAGCTGAGACCTGTGCATGAAGGGTTAACTCGTTGTCCGTGTAATTCTGTGACCGGACGGGTTGTCATGTCAAGGACCAGCGACATGACAATTCAGTGAGGCAGCACTATATCTGCTACAAATAGGTCTCATCACTAAATGATTGAAATAATGTTGAAAGTGATGTAAAACCCCAACCAACCAACCAAACAAACAAACAAACATGGCACTTTCATACACCAACACTGTACCAGATCAGTGCCACCTAGTGTCAAAGTTTAGAACCAAAATACAATTCCTGCATTAACACACAATGCTTATTTGAAGACTCCTGCAGACATTCGATGCAGATATATAGATGATTAAGACTTTACTCTCTGCTTAGTATAATCACCTCGGCACCCGACCGGCAATTAGCTTATCTGACTCTAGCATACTTATCAAAGCATACCTCATACTGGGCAAAGGACCTGGTTGCCATCTTATCAATGCTGCTCTTTCATTCGACGTTAGGAGAATCTTTGTAAGAATAGCCTCCTCTCCCTCTCTGAGAAGAGAACTGAGAAACAAATATTGATTACAAAATGACTTTTATCTGAGACCACGGAACTGATTAATATGCATATGCCGATCAGTTGGAATTCAATTGTGTTTATCAGCTGAATCTGATAATTTTGTTATCTTTGTTTCCGTCTTCTTCGTGACGAGGGAGAGAGCAGCTCCAAACTTTTTCAGGATATTCAAATCTTCAGCTAGGCTTCCTTTCTTGAAGCTCGAGAATAAGAGCAAACACTTTGCTCCATGTGTTAGGTCTTTACAAGAATTTGAAACATATCTCAGCCACTTTGTCTTCAATGCTTTCAGAGCTTGCTTACCAGTATCACAACTGAACACAATACGTGCAAATGCTTTTAAATTAGAAATACCTTTCGTCATAGGGAATCTGAAAAGCTAAGATAGTGTCGATCAGTATCCTATACAAACAAAGGGATGAAAGCTGAAATCACAAATTTCGATGAGAATATCATTAATCCATATATAAAGTTATTAAATCTCATTTCGTGACTTTGAAATGTGGATATTTTTTATACTTGCACTGTATGGATCATGTCCTTTAAGTTTTAGGATGGACATGACTATTTTTAATCTTATATTTGAAACATCTGATTAACATACATGTGGTGCAAGGGTTTTTATGCCCTTAGTTGATATATATATATATAGTAATATATACATGAACATGGCTGAGATTAAATCTTTTCTTATCATCTGGTTTGCAGACAGTTCATACTTATCGTAGCCTACCTACAGCTTTCAGATCACAATTTCATGCATTTTTAATGGTGAATATACTTGACTGACACAAGCTGTGTGATACCCTTATATTTTGTGTATTCATCACTTAGATTTGGTGCACCAATGTAAGATAATTGCTCCGGATAAGTGAAGCATATTTACCCTGTAGATATGTTATCACTTTCGTTCTTGAAGGTACATTCGCATTTACCTAAAACAAAACAGAAATAAAACAATTATTTCTTGGCATGTTGATTCATACAATGATGAATATAGCTTGCTTATGACCACTTATTAAGGTGCGCATTTTCAACTTACCATGTCAACAAAATGGTATCATTACTTGTCACATCAGCATTACTTGTCAACTCAGCATTACTTGTCATATCAGCATTGCTTGTCTTATGAGTATCGCAAGTAATATCAGCATTGCTAGTTATATCAGCATCGCTAGTTATATCAGCATTGCTAGTTATATCAGCATCGCTAGTTGTATCAGGATTACTAGTTATATCAGCATCGCTAGTTATATCAGCATCGCTAGTTGTATCAGGATTACTAGTTATATCAGCATCGCTAGTTATATCAGCATTGCTAGTTATATCAGCATCGCTAGTTGTATCAGCATCGCTAGTTATATCAGCATTGTTAGTTATATCAGCATTGCTAGTTGTATCAGGATTACTAGTTATATCAGCATCGCTAGTTATATCAGCATCGCTAGTTGTATCAGGATTACTAGTTATATCAGCATCGCTAGTTATATCAGCATTACTAGTTATATCAGCATCGCTAGTTATATCAGCATCGCTAGTTGTATCAGGATTACTAGTTATATCAGCATCGCTAGTTATATCAGCATTGCTAGTTATATCAGCATCGCTAGTTGTATCAGCATCGCTAGTTATATCAGCATTGTTAGTTATATCAGCATTGCTAGTTATATCAGGATTACTAGTTATATCAGCATCGTTAATTATATCAGCATCGCTAGTTATATCAGCATCGCTAGTTGTATCAGCACTACTGATTATATAACATTACTGGTTATATCAGCATTGCTAGTCATATCAGCATTGCTAGTTATATCAGCATCGCTAGTTATATAAGCATTGCTAGTTATATCAGCATCGCTAGTTGTATCAGCATTGCTGGCTATATCAACATTGCTAGTTATATCAGCATTGCTAGTTATATCAGGATTACTAGTTATATCAGCATCGTTAATTATATCAGCATCGCTAGTTATATCGGCATCGCTAGTTGTATCAACACTACTGGCTATATCAGCATCGCTAGTTGTATCAACATTGCTAGTTATATCAGCATTACTGGCTATATCAGCATCAATAGTTATATTAACATCAATAGTTATATCAACATAGATATTCATATCATGACTATATAACATTATTGGTTATCCCAGCATCACTGGCTATATCAGCATTACTGGTTATATCAGCATTACTAGTTATATCAGCATCGCTAGTTATATCAGCATTACTAGTTATATCAGCATTACTGGCTATATCGGCATTACTGGTTATATCAGCATTACTGGTTATATCAGCATCGGTGGTTATATCAGCATCGCTAGTTATCTCAGCATCACTGGCTATATCAGCATCACTAGTTACATGAGCATTACTGGCTATATCGGCATTTCTGGTTATATCAGCATTACTAGTTATATCAGCATCGCTAGTTATATCAGCATTACTAGTTATATCGGCATTAATGGCTATATCGGCATTACTGGTTATATCAGCATTACAAGTTATATCAGCATCGCTAGTTATATCAGCATTACTGGCTATATCAGCATTACTGGCTATATCGGCATTACTAGTTATATCAGCATCGCTAGTTATATCAGCATAACTAGTTATATCAGCACTACTGGTTATATCAGCATCACTAGTTATATCAGCATCGCTAGTTATATCAGCATTACTAGTTATATCAGTATTACTGGCTATATCGGCATTACTGGTTATATCAGCATTACTAGTTAAATCAGCATCGCTAGATATATCAGCATTACTGGCTATATCAGCATTACTGGCTATATCAGCATTACTAGTTATATCAGCATCGCTAGTTATCATCAGCGAGAATGAGTGACATACCGCATGTAACGGGTTTATAGCAGTGGGGGGGAGCGGACGTCCAGAAAGCACCCTGCAGAGCAATTTTAGTGACAGAGATTCAGCATTTTTAGACAAATCCAATACTGTGGGACATTTTAATGGCTGAGGTGGATACAATCAAATGGAACCAAGTTCTGTCATGTATTACCAATAAAATTATCCAAATAGTAAAAGGGATCATAGGCCATTTTAATGATTGGCTACTTTTAGTGATGTGTTTCATAGACATATTCATAAAAGGATTTGACTAACTTCCTCATATTGTTCAGAAAAATCAAATACATGAGATTTTTTAGAAATACATCAGCTACTAAATGTTATAACCCAATTGACTCTACATTCAATATATTTTTTATTATATTTTTTTTAATCATTTCTATTCATAACTAATTTTTTCATATTTTTCAGGGAATATTTCTTCTTTTTTAGGTATTATTATGATAAGAGCAACTTATTGCTGGTTATTTTCTGAAATTAGATTAATATTCAATTTATCTAATACCTCAAAAATAAATGTGAGGTCAAATTAAAGTCCGTCAATTTGTCACTTTTGTAACCCTACCGATTTAAGCTATTTTTAATCATTTTAGCTTCATAATAAATCTTGAAATTGACAGACTTTTTTTTCAATTTCTTTTTAGTATTAATGTGTTTTTCTGTGCAGTACTCTATATATTTTCATAAACTAACCCCCAATAAGCTGGCATTTTTATAGTATTTAAAAAAAACTTAGTATAATAGTATTTTCCTCTGTTTTCCCTTATAGATTGACTACAAAACTATAAATTGCTCTCAAATTGTTAATTATGAAAAGATTTTGATGAATAAGGACTCTATGAGCTCATATTTGAAAGATGTAGATGATAGGATAATAAAACATGTAGATAATTTCGTGGAAATAGGCTTTCTATTTTCAAGGTCATTGAAAGGTCACTTCAAGGTCACTGGCAATATTTGATCAAAATAGCCTAAGAAGGTTGACATTCGATCACATATCATTTGTAGATGTATTCTGAGTAGTAAAAAAGTTATATCCCTATGTCTGCCATTTCTAGTGATGTATCAGCATTACTGGCTATATCAGCACTACTGGTTATATCAGCACTACTGGTTATATCAGCACTACTGTTTATATGCACTACTGGTAATATCAGCATCGCTAGTTATATCAGCATTACTAATTATATCAACATTACTGGCTATATCAGTATTACTGGTTATATCAGCATTGCTGGCTATATCAACATTGCTAGTTTTATCAGCATCGCTGGTTATATCAGCATCGCTAGTTATATCAGCATAACTAGTTATATCAGCATTACTAGTTATATCAACATCGCTTGTTACATCAGCATTACTAGTTATATCAACATCGCTGGTTATATCAGCATCGCTAGTTATATCAGCATTACTAGTTATATCAGCATCACTGGTTATATCAGCATAACTAGTTATATCAGCATTACTGGCTATATCAGCATTACTGGTTATATCAACATTGCTGGTTATATCAACATTGCTAGTTATATCAGCATCGCTAGTTATATCAGCATAACTAGTTATATCAGCATTACTGGTTATATCAGCATTACTGGTTATATCAGCAGTGGTTATATCAGCATCGCTATTTATATCAGCATTACTAGTTATATCAGCAGTGGTTTGTATCAGCATCAGGGGTAATAATCATACTGGGACTTGGTACATGTCGAATACAAGAGATAATTTTGTGCTAACCATTCATCAGTACGCTATATTTCAAGTATTATTAGGTTTCAAACTCTGGACTTTGAGCCCTAGCTTGCCATAATATCTGATACACTAGGAGAACAGTCCGTCAGATGTTATTTACTCTGGGTACAACGGTTTTCTGTCATGTTCCACTCTGTAGGTTCTATATATGTATGTGTATCAGAGGGGCATTGGTCTGGCTTTTTGCCTGGCATATGAGGCTAGTGAAAAGATGGCAAAGCTTCCCAAGAATTGCTGAACACCAGTCACAGTCCCTACCAATATCTGGCATGTTGTGCCAGATTGCTTCCATCGTAACCAAATGATATATCAAACACTTATGACAAGTCCATATTCTGAAACCTACCATACTTTTTGGTGAGGAAAATACCTAGTTGTTAGGCAAAGAAACCATAGCACAAAGTATTAATGAGGAGTATCACGTGATAAGATGGAGCAAGGCTTGATGGGGACTCAGGAATCGAGCCCAAACTCAAAGTAACACATCATCAGGTTGCCGAGGCCGTACTAATCAGCAGCCATCATTATCCGCTTACGTCACACCCACACTCCGTCCAGCGGCTACCTGGCCTCGCTTCCTCCCTCCTCATATAACCCCAACCAGCTGTATACATGTATTCCAATTAATTTAATTAGCTCAGGTATGGCGGTGTTTTCATTAACACCACTCTCTCGTCTCATGCCATTTTTTGTCATATGTATGTTATCATTCTCCTTTGCATAATATGCTATAATTTGGTAATTGCACACGGCAGATGTATATCATTACATCGGATTAAAAGTTAGACAGAAAACATTGATATGTACTAATCGCCCTAATATATATATATATATATATATATATATATATATATATATATATATATATATATGCATCAGCATTTTCAATATTAGATATTTGTCGTGTTTTTTTAAGTAAATGTTCAGACAAGTAAGTATATTCCAATGCTCCCTTCAAGGATAAGGGTGCAGACATCAAATATACCTATTGTTGTTTTAACAAATAAGTATCTGGGGCAAAATCTTTGAGTAAGAGATATGTAAAAAATGTGTCTAATCCTCGAGCCTCGTTTCCATTTCATTACTTGATACAAGTTGTTTATTTGATACATGCGCCTTTCAAAGGGACCAAAATATAGAGGCCATATCCTGCATGTACAGAAAATGATAAAAAAATAACATAAAATAATAAAATTAGATAAGGGATATGAAACATATTGAATAATGGATACATATAGTGATATTGTTATATAAGAAGGGGTTTTCTGCAGGTTTGTGTTATATATGCAAATAGATTGAATTTTCTTAATGATACCACAATGTCTATTTCTTCAAGTCCACAGTCTCCAAATCAAGTGAAGAGGTGGCAAACAAGTTAAATCCATGAAGTGTCTCATAAATTGATCATACTCTAATATTGATGAAAGTCTTGAAAGGTTCGTGATATATACTTGAAAATGCCCATATATCCTTTTACGAATATCAGTATCTCAGGAGAAGATTCAGCATATCAGAGGAGAAGGGCCATAATACTTATAGATCCTGGATATGGATGCCCTGTATATAGTCTAGATAGGTATAGCGCGAATGTCATACTCCCCATTATTCTTTCATGATTTGCTGACAGTGCCACCACCCTGAGAAATGTTATGAAGACAGTTTTTAAAGGATATTTCCGCATTTGTCACAGGGGAAAGGTAAAAGGATAAAATGTTAGACATGTCCAGGAAGATATTGATAGCTCAGGGCTCCTTCCAGACATACATGTCCAGGAAGCATGAGCCAGACTGCATTAGTCTGTAATAATTTGCGAAGACTTGTAGATACTTCTGACTTTTTCTGAGAAGGGTTCAGATATCAGGTATCACCCTTGACCGTTGGTCACATGGCTTCTTCATTCAAAGCATATGTTTACATCAGGGGAAATCTGTCCGGCTGGCCTTTGGCATTCCCAGGCCAAATATGTTCACCAGCCTGCCTATGACATACCAACCACACTTCACGACTCACTTCCACCCCAACTGACCTAAACCCATCTCCATAGCCTTCATTCCAAATCACTAATAACGATAGAGCTTCACCATGATCAATCATATATTCATGTTACCTGACATGCTACCTATGTCACATTGTGTTACCATTCACTCATCTGTTACAAGTGACATCTTGGGTGTGTCAATTGATTATGTATGTATTGGAATTAGTATTATGTTTTGGAGTGAGGTGAGTATGATTCAAGGTTTATCAATGAATAGTGAATATCACCTTATATACTGCATTATGTATTTTAGTGTATGATTACAATGTTGTGATGAGTTACTGCTCAGAGAGTAATGAGTAGCAGGTCGGCGGAAGCAGCTCTCTCAGCCCCAGCAGAGTTGGATCACTGGCCCTGCCCGCCTACTGTATTGCCACATCCCCTGCACCACGCCTCGTGGACCCACTCTCATGCCGCGGAAAGGTAGTTATACACATGGACTAGTAGATAGCAAAATCAAGTTTATAAAGTGAATAATGGATAACTATTGTGGCATTGTTATATTAATTCTGGATTGGAGGGAATGAGAGCAGAAAGCAAGGTGAAAGGGGACAATAACACCAATTTTATATGCCCAACTACTTCATTATGGAGATATTACTACTGCCTTATGGTAAATTCAACTCTTTCTAATCAATGTACTATTTTAATCAGAACAAGGATAATGGAACCTTCTACTTTGTACATTAACATTCATTGTGATATAATTTCATACACAATATGACTGATTCTACAGCACCTGCTTCACAAAAAACTCAATAGAAAGCAATTTCATCATCTGTTGCCACACATCAAAACACTTTATGGAACTTCCATTGCAGAATGCGATGAAAATATCTAACAATAAAAACTATTAACTACAAACTCAGGATACAAAATTATCATATAATTAACGGGATATCAACCTGGTGCACATTTTATAATTCTTTTAAAAATTTGCTATTGGATACAAATAGTATAAACACGACAATACTAATTTTATTGGACTGTCAAAAAGGTATGGAGGAAGGAAAAGTCCTTGGAGATAAGATATCTGTCCAGGTAGCACCCAGAGTGGAAAGTGTGCAGTTTGGCGCTGAGACAAATAAGCAAACCTCAGATTGGATTATATCATATAACTTTAGCATGGATGCAATGGCAAATACTACACTGGAAATAGATGACACACGGAATCTGCTGGTGGAATTTTCACATATCTTACACAAGTATGTACTGCCCATAGTAATTATCATGGGAGTAGTTGGGAACACTATTAGTATTGTTATATTCATGGGAACCCAGCTGAAGAAGCAGTGTGCCAGCGTACATCTGGCTGCTCTGGCCATCTCAGATACTGGATTTCTTCTGACCTTGTTCATTAACTGGTTGAGCTGGGTCGGGGTGAAGTTGTCCAACACTCAGCCCTGGTGTGTATTTGTGGTGTATCTGACCTACGTGTGCAGCTTCCTGTCTGTGTGGATCGTGGTGGCCTTCACGGTGGAAAGATTCATCGTCGTGTGCTTCCCTCTTCGCAGGAGACACATTCTGCGGATTAGGCGAGCTAAGGTCCTTGTCACGTTCCTCAGTGTTTTTGCCCTAGCTGCCTACTCATTCCTACCTTGGATCACAGGAATTGTCCCAGCTGGTGGAAAACACCACTGCATGACATACCCCCGCTTCCAGAGGGCGCTCATTATCATCACCCATGTTGATACTCTTGTTACACTAGTGATTCCTTCTCTTGGTATAATCTCCCTCAACACTCTGATTGTGATTGCCATCTACAGAGCCAGTACCAGCTTCAACAGAACAATCTCCACCCAGAGAAGTTACTACACACACAGCATTCACCGTGCGGAGGAATCCAGCTTCACGAGCCAAGGAACAGCAAGTAAACATGAAGTGGTGAGCACTATGGTGAGTTCAGGAAGTCATGTTCCCAGGGACAGTCTGACAGTGCAGAGCCGTAGACAGATGAAGTCTACCAAGATGCTGCTCATCATTTCCACAGTGTTTGTCTTGCTGAACCTGCCGAGCCATGCCTGCCGGATACGACTCACCATTCTGCATCTCATGGGCCACTACCGTACCAGTATGACAGAGAGGGCCATCCAACAACTTCTAGAATTCATCTATTATGTCAATTTTGCTATTAACTTCTTCCTCTATAGTCTATGCGGGGAAAACTTCAGACGTTGTACTTCTTTATTTCTGAGAGACATCAAGTTGAAAATAGCCAGATTTTTTGGGTTTGTGTCAGGGGAAACGGACAATCAAACAAATCCATTAGAGACAAATTGCACTCTGGAAACAACAGCCCTTTGATTGTGTATGTTCAGCAGGTATGTTCTTGGTCAGGTGAATTGTATTGATATCTTACTTTGATGGACGAATATAGCGTTGTCACTCTGTTTAGACATTTACTTCAGGGAAAATAAATGCAGTCTTGAAAACATTATAAGCTTCTTAGCATTATTTAATGATATTCATGACAAAGTAGGAGACTATTTTATTACATTCTAGTAATGTTATCATTACACTGATCAAAAACATTTACATAACACAAACTTAGTAAATATGTTACATTGAATTAATTTTGAATTAGAGATCAGACATTAATGTGAATTTGTCAACAATATTTGCTTTGTAACTGACATACTTCATAAATTAAGAAAATCAAATGTGGTTAATTAACCAGGGTATCCAGTATCGGTAGAGATCAAAGTTAATGGGCAGATAGAATTGTAATTGAACATTTGGTTGAAGTTACAGGCTCGTGAATTTTGACCCGGCAGTGAGACCCTTAAACTTTTGATCCTTGATCTAAATCACAGCAGCATGGCATTTACATTATAAAATGAATATTATAAAATCAAACATTTCGAGACTGAGGTTTGCTAAAAATGATATGGGACCTACTTGACGCCATTCAACATAATGTAATAAATATCAGTTACTTAATATGATGCATGAGAAATGAATATTAAAATCAATTTTAGTTTATGAACAGCTCTTTTTGGTTGAAGTGACTGAAAGCTATGATTAAAACTACACCTTTACAAGAAAGACAAGTCGTATTCATTAATATCATTAAACTGTGCATTGATGATTGTGAATGACAAGCAAATTTTATGAAATTAAAAAAATTGTTAATTTTATAAAAATTGTCAAACGAAACTGTATACGAATATATATATATAGACTTGCAAAGGTATTATTATATAGATATAAAACCTTGGCTGCTACCAAATATATATATGTATCTGGATCTGGCTGCAGTCACAGAGGTTCAGTAGAAGACGTACTCTGTCAGTAACAGCTGTCTATTATGTCCAACATTTAGAGGAGACCTAGCAGGGAACCAGCCACACTGGCAGAGTAGTGTATCTGCGTCCTGTCTTGGTTGCGTAAGTGGAGGACGGGAGGCGGTGTGTTCATTCCCACTGTTGCTTTACTTTGGTTAAAAGCCTTTAAGGTTGACCTGATATCGTGGTCATGGTTGCTGAAAGGTCACAAAAACACCATTCCCCATTTTTGGTTCCCAGACCTTGTAGCCAAATATCTTCAGGGGAGGATAATAGGAAATGTCATTCAAAGTGCTGGCTTGTATATGTACAATATAAAACAAGATTAACAATTATAGAATGATATAACTTGGGAGACCAATGCCGTGATCAACATATTAATCAGCACTTGTGATGTGTATGCTGTGCTTATCATACTAAATGAACAAACATGTTAGATCAATGGCTGTATTGCCTGTAATAAATGTTTCACAGGGTACTGCAGCCCAAATAGTAGTGGATGTAATATAGAGTACATCTTATGCCACGGACGTGGGATTACTTGGGCTAGAATAAAACATACGCCGTATGCTATAAATATTGGGTTTCTTTATTTTGTATGAGCGACCTTTTTAGCACTGTTCAGGCTATATCAGGTCGGATAGAAGCCTGTCACCGGGACAAAATGCCTTACCCGTTTCGAAGAGTGACGAGATATATATTTTTTATACACAAACCACGGAGTTTGATAACCAAAGGTGGAACAGTGGCTGAAATGGGAAACAACTCAGCAGCAGATATCCACCTTTCTCGATAATGCCGCATGACAGAGGTACTTGTCCTAGTCGGGATTCGACCCCCGGACCTTTAGCATGGGCAGACATCTTACCACCTGAGCCACATCCCACTCCCTATGTTGGATTCAATGGACTGCAATAATGAAAAGACAGCATGATACACATCAGGCATTATATTGGTTGTGCTATCGAGCAAACAGTGTGCTAAAGATAAAGGACTAAATTGGCACTTATGACATTATGTGTTAGGTCCTTCGGAGCTTGAGATTTTGGAGCAAGATTTCGACCATCTTTGTTTAAGGGCTTCGCAGTTTGTTCCAGCTATTACGAATGATTTTCCCGGTAACAGAAGAAATTTGAATGCTTTCGCCCGTCATGCCTTATTCAACTATTTAATTCCCCACAACTTTTCCATACTCAAATATTTCACCTCAAAAGTAAGGTACATATTCACTTAAGGAAAGGCCATATCATGGTGATACACTGTACACTTCAGTCCAACTTTATTTGTTTATTTTGATGTCAAGGCATGCAACCTTGTGTCAATAAGTTAGCATGCGAATAATGAAATAGAATACAAGATGGATTACTGGTCCTTGGGAGTCTGAACCAATTGAATTCAAATATCAAATATTTGGTTTTATTAGCTTATTTCTACCTCTGTAAAATTATAGTGTGAACATTATGGGACAAATAACTCGTCTTCACTATTTCGTCACCAGTTAAATAGATTCTTGATAAAAATAACATTTAACCACCGTCTTGCAGTAGTATAATCATCACAAGATAAGCAAGGTCACACTCAGGAGCACAAATACAAAAGAACCAGTCACAAGCTCTAGGGAAAGTGACAACAATCACATGATATAACATGTTCAATATGAATTCAAGCCCCAACCTTGGATGTAAACAGTCAATTTAAGATAATGACTTTATAATTGAAAATATGAATAAGAGGCATCTCACAGGGTCATATAGAGGGCACCGAAAACAACATTATTACATATCATCCTTTCATAACCAATATTATCATTGATTTATGTTATGGGCAACCAATTGCGACCAAAGTAAGATTATCATTAAAAGCTTGTATGAGAGTGAGGAAGAGTGGATAATGGGTAAATTCAATTTCATGAAGGACATAAATCTACCCTTTAGAATTCCAAATCAATCCTGATAAACTAGATGTGATCTAGTCCATCTTTTAATGGCCCATTTGGGGGTTCATGAACCAACTTGGAGTCATACCTTTTCGCCAGCAATCTTTTCAAATGGTATTTGTGGATGATCATATCTCTAATCAAGCTATAAACAAAATTAACATTGACATGAAGCAACACAAACCTCTGAGGAAATCAATTTCAAATCGTCTCGAAAAGTCGTTTATAAATTCACAATTTAACGCCTTTTGAAAAATAATGCGATCATTAAATCAATGTAAGATAGATAATAATGGAGTTAATGTATATTGCTGCACTTTTACTCTGCCATCTAGGCATTTTATGCATATTTCATACCACAGGGTTCTGATGTTATGAAATATCTCTCTCAGCTAACACATAATAATGAGTATAAGTTATTTCTCATCAGGCGTCATCCCAATGGTGTGGTCAGCGGCTCTCTCAATTCTCTGGGGGGTATGTTTTCCAACCTCCACAACTTGTCATCTCAAATGTCATTAATCATGTGACGTCCCACCACAAAATATGCAATTCTATTTTGTCCATGTTTATAACTGTGGGCATAACATTTACATTCTTGTCATTTCGATTTTTATTGACGCTTTGCTGTTGAAGCTGTGGAGAGGAACACACTCACACAGACAAATCTGACGAAAAACAGATCTAGATTTGATAATGAATGAATGTTTGGTGGACGGCACATCCATACAATGAGGTAACTCTGACCCAAAATAGTGGAAACATTGTAAAAATGGCAAAGATCCTAGAGATGATCTTGACAACGATCGCTGTGGAAACATTGTATTTTGACTTAAAAAAAGCTTTGATATGCAAGCAATCGTAAAACAGTAAAAAACATAAAATTCACAAGGCTTCAGGCAGATATATCATTAAAGCATATTTTCTACACAGCACCTTATGGGATGTTGTACCATTAAGAGATGTACCAATGGCGTACTTTAACCTCGAATGTCATCGTGAACATCAAAGAGGTTTAGCCGCTGACTTTCCCAGTAGAGGTCGCCGTGATGCGTATTGATTGGGTCAATTTCATTTGATGTACTTTCCTATTTACCCGACATGTAATTTTCTGAATCATGGATTACAAAGTGTTACTGGATTATATGCAAAGTAGGTTGGAACGTGGTTCTGTTAAGGTTGTCGATCTGAGTTATGATTTTATATCAATAAAGGAAACTGCTAAATCCAGTGCTCTATGTGACAGATTATCAAATGTATGTGCAAAAGATATTTCCCTGGTCATTCTTCGCCAAGAGCAGAACATTGAGTACCTGTGACAGGTTTCTATTCCATTTGATAAAGTCTATATGTATATCATGCTAGAAAGGTCGATAACATAGTATAGATCAAACTAAAACTATTTTAGATCATATTAAAGATGAGGCCATGACTATTATTTTTCAGACAATGGTTGATTTTTCATATGTAATATGTGTTTTTAGATATAGGTAAACATTGACAATAAATGATATGTATCCTGACAGCTTCTGTTGTTCAATGGCCTTAATGGAGGGGGTAAAGTGTAAACGGAGGAAAGTAGGGCCTATTTTACATGTCTTGGACATTTAAACAAACACAGTATAGTCAATACACTGCAGCATTAATGTGAGGGCCACAACGTTGGTCAATTTGTAATCTGAATGTTTGATATGAAGGCCCTTTTGAACGAAAATACAGGGCTTTTTTTATCTTTTTGTATTTTTATTGATATATCTTCGTCTTGTGAAACACTTAAAAATATTTATGTGGAGAAAATATTGCACATGCAAAATTTGAATTGTAATGCTCACCGACCTGTTCTATCATACCTTCTATTTGTACTTTTAGACATATTTAGACATGAGGTGAAGTCTGTTCCTGAAGTGTTAATCCTTTGTTTTTGTAAATCTGTGACTGGGTAAGTTGTCATATCAAGGACCTGGGTCATGACGATTCATGTGATGTAAAAAGTGATGTAAATTGGTGTCATTGCAACGATTGGAAAGTGACAAAACAAAAAACTTGTTTGAGAAGGAACATCGATCATTCAGGCATCGGATGACATGACTAAGGGTCCGGGGTTTGGGACAAATACTAATCTTCCATTTCAGCCAGTGCTCCAGTGCTCCAGTGCTCCAGTGCTCCAGTGCTCCAGTGCTCAAATGCCGTGTTTGTGCTGTAATGTCCCTGCGATAATGCAGAAGAATGCTCCCTAGTCACTCTTCATCAGGCCCCGTGGACAGGCTTCTGTCTAACCTGATATAGTCAAAACAGTACTGAAAAGGTTGTTAATACAAACAAGTCGACCTTGTCGAATGTTTGAATTTGCCAATAATCTGAAGATCTCATTCATAATTAGAATGAAGAGAATTTTTAGAGTTCCTCCCGATGCGGGATTTGAACTCACAACACATTGATTGTGAGGTGAACATGCTATCCACTCTACAATAAGACACCACACAGACATTCTTAGTTTTTTAATGTAGAATGGCTTGTCTCTCATTATTGGAAACGTGTTAAAATGGCCTCCAGTTGCTGAAATATGAGTTATTTATCGGATAAATTGTGACATTGAATTGGCATTAAAATCACTCGACTGGTCTCGACCTTTTATACCTTTGGTGGCAGGGACTTATGGAGAAGTCCTGCTATGGAGGGTAGTATTTCGATAGTATTTCGACAAAGTGAAATACAAAAATCCAAATGGGGGACATAACATGACCTAAATGTTAACATAACTTTGTATAAGGGATACATGTCCACATTGAATCTCTAGGCAAGTGAAACAGAATTGGTGCCAATTCCTCAATAATGTTCCAAAGTTCATGCCGAGATTGTATTCGTGTAGCAAATTTCTAATACGAGATATGTGATGTCTGAATCACACTTTGGTTATGCCATTCTCTAAAAGCAATATGGCATAGAAAGAAACAGTTGCACTACAAATTCCACCAGAGAGCAATGTGGTGATTTAATTGAAATCTTAAATGTACCTCTTGTGGACAGTGTTAAAGTATATAGAGTAGTAGGAAAAACAGCAATCAAACGGGAGGACATGACTGAAAGACTATGAAGAATCTCCAATATAGAGTCACCTGAGTAAGCAATGAGAGAAAACCCTTTTATCATATTGAAGGTCACTCATGTCAAGTGCCATAGAATTTGACCTTAGTTCACAGAGTCTTTGGAGTACAATATTGTGAATGTTTAACCATGGTTGTTGAAAGCTTTTCTCTCAAGGGCCATACCTGACATTATTGAATATAGGACTTTCTTTATACCATTTCTACTTAATATTGTGCGCATGTACTTTAAAATGCTAAATAAATATAGATATTTGTTTTATATTGACAAATATTTTATCAATATCCTTTTCAAAATGAGGTAAATGGAAATAAGAAGACTGGAATTTGTAATTTAATAATAAACTTCATGCCTATGCCTTTGAATTGATATTTGTTTGCATTATTCTTTTCTCTTGATTCATCTGGTTAGCTAATTTTCTCTTTGTGGACAAGTCAGTTAAACGAAAGCAGGAACCCATAATGTAGCTTTTAAGCTGTGAAATATTACCCCGTAGAGAGAGGCTAGCCCAATCCGCCAGTGCTTATCCTGTTTCTTATACTAATAGGATATAAAGGTCAGACCACAAGTTACACATCTTCCAGACCATGACCTTTCTGCAATTCTGAATATAAATGTAGTTTTGACCCAATGAATGACAAAAATTGTTGATTTTCTGCAATTGGGCATGATATTGATTTAAACTGAACATCACTCATGAATAAATATTTTGATACATAACGTCACAGATTGTCTAAATTAATTATGTTATGTATGATCATTTAAATATTCCATAAAAGACATTTCCCAATATATATATATATATATATATATATATATATATATATATATATATATATATATATATATATATATATATATATATATATATATATATATATATATATATATATATATATATATATATATATATATATATATATATATATATATATATATATATATATATATATAGTAGCAATAGCAGATTAGTATCGATAGTATAGATATAAATGTACGTACATAATATAACAAACACTGCACGTATAATGAATTACTTTATTAGGTATTAAGCTGAGCAATGAAGGAGGCCATGGGCCGTGGCGCAGTTGGTTAGGGCGCCAGTTCCTCTGTGGTGATCCAAAGGTCGTGGGTTCAAACCCCGACCGTGCCGGGATTGAACTCATGATACAATTTCCCACATGAGCTGAGGCCTGTGCCAAAGGGTTAACCCGTTGTCCTTGTAAATCTGTGACCGGGTGGATTGTCATGTCAAGGACCTGCGACATGACAATTCAGTGAGGCAGCACTATATCTGCTACAAGTAGGTCTCATCACGAAATAACTGAAATAATGTTGAAAGTGATGTAAAACCCCAAACAAACCAAACAAACAGCAATGAAGTCAACCCAACATTACTTCCCTCTTAATTAATATTTAAACATGCCGATTTATTTCAGAATAGAAAAATCAAAGGTGCATCAACTGTGTCAAACAAATCTCATTCTTTAACCTCAAAACTCTTATTTATCGAATTCAACAAAGTTAAGCTGCCAAAGAGGTGTTGTAGGAAACACATTCAAGCTGATCTTCGCCTTTTAACAATAGTCATGTGAAATATGACTTGTGTCCAATAGTAATACATGTTCACACTGCTTCATGACAATGACATATTTTTAGGCTTGAATTATAACTTTCATTTCATGTAGTTTTAATATCATGAAGCTTGTTATTCACAGCTTCATCCCACTTAGACTGCCACTTGTATCTCCACAATGCACTGTGATGTTTGATGTTTTTGTTGCACTATCGGCTTATTCATTTATTTCTCGTAACAATGTTGTTTTTCAGTTTGTTTTCCAGTAACGTATTATAATTTGTCTGGTCAAACATTATGTGAAGTCTTTCAAGTACTTTTTTGTGTCAGTGGATTCTTCCACTCTCGATTATCTCTATTCTTATTAGATTGTAGAGTTGACTTTGAATATTAAAAAAATCAGAAAATTATGATTGCTTGAAGTATTTACATGACCTAAGGCAAAATAAATAGCATGTAACCCTGCAGAAATAATTGAGGTAGTCGTTCTGAATGCATCTTTTTCTTTTTTTTTCACAGTGGGAGCCCTCTGAGTAGATACATTGGAAACCTTTAAAGACTAGTTGTATCGTATTTATCAGTGTGTAAAGAATTGTATTTATCAATGTACAAAGAAGAATCAGTCGAATCATTCTTTAAGTCTACAAGTGACAATTTAAGACAAGGTTTGCATATACAATATGAGTCTCTCGAAACTTAAATTTTGCAATTCTAAAGCTATCATTGAGTCTTTTATGCGAATGCCAAAGGTAAAATAGAGTTTGATTAATTGGTGAAAAGCGATATATTAATGGTGAAAAATATAATATAATACTGGATTTTCTAAAATCTATGTTGAATATTGAAGAGCTAGCTTTTTACATCTGAGTGCAAGTGATAGCCCACCACCTTTCAGCAAGACTTTCCGTAGCTGAAGTGGAAAGCTGCCAAGAGAGAATCTTAATCCTTGATTTTGAATAGGATTTAGCATATTCATATGTGATTGACGAGCTGATATGTAAAGCATGTGGCCATAATCAAGTTAGCTACTTGTGCTTTCTGGCATTTCTGATGTGGAATGAAAGAATGATTTCTGCCAAATACTTCAAGCACAAAGGAACAAATGTTCATTGTGACGTCATTGTAGTTGTAGAATCATTGTGTCATCATATGCTTTTTGCCTATGGAGTGGTTTCCGACAGAGTCACTTTGAGTGAAATATGTACAAACATTTTCTCAAAACTACATGTAGTAGACATTTCCAATATCTGGACATTGCCAGTAAACCTATGTCAATATGTCCGAATTATTAGTATGTAGCCATTTTTAGAACGGAAAGCTATTGCAAACTGATATTTCATTAATATCAATATCATTTGGTATCCATTAGGAAATTTAATGTATCCTTATGATGAATTGATAAGGTATATTAAAGATGGGAGCCGTTAGAGGGGGTAAGTAATACAAGATCAGCGGGGCATTGTTGTTCCCTAGCAACGATGCGGGGTCACATGGTCGATGCGGGTGTCACGTGGTAGACGCCACCAGTTTGGCGGGCAATCTTCATATCGCCAGTCAGTGCTTGGCAGTCGTTTTCATCGGACGTCCCCGCTACTGCGCAGCTATAAGCCAACGTTTACATAGCCGGGGGCAGTTAGCCAAGAGGATGTCCAGAGAACCAGGTACTGGCTCGAGGGCCGTTTGTGCGCCAAAAGCACAACCCATGTAGGGAGGCCATCCAGAAAATGTCCTGATGTCCAGAAGTGTGTCCTGTGTGTCCTGTGGTGTGTCGTGTAGTGCTGGACTGTGAAGTTGGTGAAGTCGAGTGACGTCGCAAAGACTAAGTGTTGCAGCCTGTGTGTGTTCCTGTATGTGTTCCAGTGTGTTCCTGTGTTCCTGTGTGTGAGTGTTATTGTTTGAACTGTACCAATAGTGTCCTTCCCAAGCGATGGCGGCAAGGGAAAGGACATGCCGGGCCTGCGGCGCGCCAGCCAAAGGTCATAGAGGTCCAATAGGGGTCGGTAACTGCTTGACTAGTATGTCTAACGCCACCCCAGAAAGGTCAGGAGAGGAGGAGGTCAGCCTGATGTCGCCAGAAAATAGCCCGAGCAACCCGTTTCTCAACGCCAGCCAGCTGACCGACGCCGAAGACGGACCCAACCTTCAGAAGTCAATCAGCCAGGAATCGCCAGCCACCGTTAGCCAAGAAGAAGGTAAAAGTAAGGACCTTTCTACCATCATATCTCAGCTATCCATTATGATGCGTTCGCATGAGGACTTGTGTAAGACAGTAGCGGGTATGCAGCTCAAACTGACTGGGGGCCCCCAGGCAGTGGCAGCTGCACCTAACATGCAGTCAGTGCAGGGCATGGATAGGGGCACGGGATTAGCCAGCCATGGGATAATGGCTAACTATGGACCAGAGTGGCAGTCTATGGACAGTACCCTGTTACCGGGGCTACCACCGCCACCCACCGCCAACTCACCGCCAATGTTGGGAGGCCCACTACCAGGGCTGACCAGTACCGAGCATATCATGGATTTTGGCAGAGTATGCAGAGTGCAGAGTACACCCGAGAAAACTGTAAAAGCAGCTCTCAATGGTGAGTTTGTTTCTATTGACGATTTCTTGCAAAATATGTATATGCAGAGCGACAATGTGAACAATATTGAATCATATGTAGACTCATCAGGTACAATTGGCTATCGTCAGAAGAGACAACGTAGGAGGGTATATGATGCACAGGTGTGGTCCGAGGCATGGGGGGAATATGAAAAACTCATGGTACACCACCACGGACTATTCATATATGACCAGATGTCCGACTATAGGAAGCAGATCTTAGAATGGGACAAGAGGTACAAATGGTACAATATAGCGACGTTGGACATGAAACATAGGATAGGTCTTAACAAGAGGTCTGTAGAGTTCTCTAAGATCGACCCCCACCTAGTGTATTCGCTATTAGATGCTACAGCAGTAAAACCTAACGTCCAGACCTGCCCTCGTTAGGCAAGTGGATTGCCCATTTCCCAGGATCGCGTCATCGGGCTACTCCCAGGCGGCGCGTGAACCCGGAAAGGCGCGCCAGGTACAGGGCGAGGTGTGCAACAATTACCAAACCCTTAAGTGCAACTTCAAAGGGTGCAGACGATTGCACGTCTGCAGGCAATGTAAGGGCCCATTGCCCTTCGAAACCTGTCTTAAACAGGGAAAGTGTGCAGCCGGTGGGGTCAAGCACGTTTCTCAACCCTGAGTTCTGGCTCCACTGGCTGCAGGACCACCCTGACAAGGACTTGGCTAACGCTTTATACAGCAGAGCAACAAAGGGAGTTAATATTGGTTACACTGGTAGTGAGGCCAGCATCATCTCACCAAACTGGCAATCTAGCATCCTGCACAAACGTGATGTGGATAAATTTGTACAAAATAACATTGTGCTGGGTAGAGTCGAAGGTCCCCTGCAGGACCTCCCACCCAATTTTCGTGCCTCCCCCTCAGGGGCCTTTCAGAAGAAGGGCACCACAAAGGTTCGAGTTATACACGATTTATCCTACCCGCCGGAGCGGTCAATCAACGCAGGCATTAAGGCCGAGGATTACTCACTACAGTACGCTACCATGGATGAAGCTGTCCGCCGGATAATGAAGTATCCAGACCCCTGGCTCGCTAAAACGGATTTGGCTAATGCCTTTCAAAGCATTAAGTTAGCACCCGACCAGCGTCATCTATTGGGTTTCGCTTGGCCAGACGCAAAGGGAATTGATCATTTCTATCAAATGGCCTGTTTGCCGTTTGGCTTAAGGAGTGCACCAAAACTTTTCGATGATTTCGCCTCTGCAATGGAGTATGTGTATAAGAAGCGAGGTGCTTCCATGGATACTATCCATTATTTAGACGACACGATGTGCATAAGTGGAACAAAATTGGACTGTCAAAAATCATTGGATATAGTTTTGGACACCTGCCAGCTTGCCGGATTTGAAATCCAACACAAAAAAACGTTAGGTCCAGCTAAGGTTTTGGAGTTTTTAGGCATTATAATTGACACTGTTAACCAACGTTTAATGATCTCAGAGGACAGGATGACTGATATATTACAAGATATTGAACAATTGTCTTATCGTCAATACGCCACCAAGCGGGAGATTTTGTCTATAACAGGCAAACTAACGTTCTGTGCTAAAGTGGTCAATAATGGTTCAGTGTTCACCAGACGTCTCATACACATTGCAAAGAAGGCAAAAGCATTACATCATAAAATTCGCCTCTCTCATGAGGCAAGAGCCGATTTGGCTTGGTGGAAACGTTGTTTAAGGTCTCATAACGGTATAGCATTATTTCCTACCCCTTGGTCAATATTGGAGGCAGAGATAATGTTCTCGGATGCCTCAGATGACGGCATAGGAGTAGTGTATGACCAGTCCTGGGTGATGATACCATTCGACAACGCATACGCGTGGGCCAAGGACATGTCAATAGCCTGGCGTGAACTACTGGCAGTAGTGGTAGGCATCGCCACCTTTGGGGAGAGACTGGCATACAAGAAACTAGCTATGAATATAGACAACCAAGCTGTGTGTTACTGTATTAATAGTATGAAATCAAAAGATCCTAATTTGATGAATTTAATCAGGTCTCTGTATTATTATACCACCATTTTTCATATCGATTACAAAGCCTTCCACCTGGGTACCCACTACAATGGACCCGCAGACGCTCTAAGCCGTCTGGATCTACCCAGATTCAGGGAACTCATGCCATCCAGTGATCCTATTGGCACACAACACATGGATGTTATATATGACTACTGATATGCTCGCATATAGTCGCATGCTCTCATTGTTAATTATGTAGTTATTGCAATCATGAAGTTACAAATATCAAATATTATGAGTTATGAATTATTATGGTTTATATAATATATAAGATACCCACTTGATGGTTGATGGGCACATATAATTTATTGGTAATCTTTAATTTATCCAAATTTAGCAAGCATCATTTGCAGATTTATACAGGCCTCAGCCTCATTAGTAAACGGTACATAGCCGTAGCGTTGGTCTACATCTTTTATAAAACATTTTTATTTAATTAATATTTATATTGTAAAAAATTGTCTATGATAAATGTACTCACTGATCAATTTGTGTTATCACTGAACAAATTGTTCACCTCATGAATACTGTTTCAGATCTGGACAGCCACGTTGATACCTTAGTCAACACTGGTCTCAGGCCTAACACCAGGCGGACATATGGATCAGCCCAGGTACTGTATATTAAGTTTTGCTCTATGTACAACCTATGTATGTTCCCAGCATCAGAACAAACGGTATTACGCTTTATAGCCTTCATGGCCGCCAGGGTAGGTAGCCAAAAAGGCACGGTATCCATCAGTACCATACATGTTTATCTTGCTGCAGTTAGGGCTCTGCACATAGCTAACGGTTACCCTTCCCCGCCAATTGGCTCCCCTAGGGCCCAATTAGTTTTAAAATCCCTAGCATCTAATTCCCCTCCCCCCGTCCAAAAACATCCCATAAAGTTCCAACTATTACGGGCCATGCTGGCCAACCTGCCTAACGGTCTGGATGGCCTGGCCTGGGCGGCAGCCCTGACCCTCGGATTCTTTGGGTGTCTGAGAGGAGCTGAGTATACAGCAGTTACCCATTACGTGTCAGGTCAGATGTTATCCCCCCCCCCCCCCCCAGCTTCATCAGTCAAATTTAGTCAAGCAACCCCTGCCGAATTTATGACGTTCACTGTAAATAGTTCAAAAACATCTATACATGTTTTTTCTAAATATATAGGGTGTTCAAAGCATCAGGTTTGTGCAGTATGCTGCATGTGGTCCTACTTTAAGGCGAGGTCCTATCACTCACCTATACAAGCCATGGACCCACTCCTAATACTAAGTTCAGGTAACGCAGTTACAAAAGCCAGTCTAAATCTAACCATAAAAGACCTAGTCAAGTCGTTAGGTAAGGACCCCTCCAACTTTACCACTCATAGCCTAAGAATAGGTTCTGCATCCCAGGCAGGGTCCAACAATTGGTCAGACCTGGATGTCTCTAAACTCGGTCTCTGGCGGTCCCAGGCGTATAAATCATACGTTAGGCAAGACGAGAAGAAACAGATAAATTATTCATATAGACTAGCACACGCCAAATAACCCACTATCCTTCAAAAAACTATATATACATACATGGGCTATTAATGTTTAGTCAAACATAAATCTGGGCTTAGCCATGTATCATTCATAAGTATAACTATAAATGCATGTTCAATATTAATATATGATTGTAAATTGTCAATTGGCCATGTATCAGATCATAATTGTTGCTATATGTAAAATGCATCTGTAAGTAATCACCGGGCTAACGCCCCATTTACCCGCCAGGTGGCGCTTACCAATTATGATTATGTACGTTATGTGTTATGATATTATATATGTGTACGTGTGGGTTGTGGTAGATTTATGGAATAAATCAAATGTGTGCAAACTATTATGATTGTCTCCTTATTTAATGTATCCTTATGATGAATTGATAAGGTATATTAAAGATGGGAGCCGTTAGAGGGGGTAAGTAATACAAGATCAGCGGGGCATTGTTGTTCCCTAGCAACGATGCGGGGTCACGTGGTCGATGCGGGTGTCACGTGGTAGACGCCACCAGTTTGGCGGGCAATCTTCATATCGCCAGTCAGTGCTTGGCAGTCGTTTTCACCCGCCATCCCAACCAAATTCAAATGACTAATAGAGCTAGCAAGCTATCTAGTAGGGGCTTAGCCATGTATCATTCATAAGTATAACTATAAATGCATGTTCAATATTAATATATGATTGTAAATTGTCAATTGGCCATGTATCAGATCATAATTGTTGCTATATGTAAAATGCATCTGTAAGTAATCACCGGGCTAACGCCCCATTTACCCGCCAGGTGGCGCTTACCAATTATGATTATGTACGTTATGTGTTATGATATTATATATGTGTACGTGTGGGTTGTGGTAGATTTATGGAATAAATCAAATGTGTGCAAACTATTATGATTGTCTCCTTATTTAACATCATTGACATCATTCATTATTTTACTACATGATCTGGTAATGTAAGTAGGAGGAGAAGGCTCCATTGTTACATATAGTTGTGTCATTGCTATTGATATGTTGATAAAACGCAGTGAAACGTACTATTTGTTCACACTGTCTTTACTGATAATGGCTGATAACGATGTGATAATTCTTTATTAATAGATCGCATAATGATTGACGTCAGCGAGAAGTCACCTACCCACAAAGCCAAAGGAAACCTACCCTTGAGAAAATGGTAATCATCCTGCCAAATGATAAGCGCATTTTGATGTGGTTTGTAAACTCGGAAAGTCAATGGAACTTGTAGAATTTACAATTCATTCATTCATTCATTTAGGGGCATCAACTTTACCAAGTTAAATGATGAGCAGGCATTCCAGCAAGCTATTATGAATCTAGTCTAAGAATAACATCTGAAAAAAAAGTTAATTCTCTTTTAGATTGAATCACAATTGACACAAATTGATCAGGAAAATGTCTGATACTTTCAAATTATGTTTCAAAGTTGAAATATTTGATTCTGGTTGATTCCATACGGAAATAGATATGAGCTATGTATGTAATTGCATGAGATTGAATATGAAGTGTATTCCATGATGTGCTGACGGATCGTGTATATCTAACTTAATGTTTGCACTTAAAAACCAGACAAGTGTAGTTTTCTGTACCTGCCAAATCAAGTTTTGTGGGATAATGGTCCCGTAAAGAGCTAGTACTTTGATGCACACACTCAAGGGTTCACCCATGATTAACATCAAGCTGGTCGATTAGAATGAATGAATGAACGAACCAATGAACGAACCAATGAACCAACGAATGAACCAACGAACGAACCAACGAATAAACCAACGAACAAGCTAACCAACGAACAAGCGAACCAACGAACAAGTGAACCAACGAACCAACGAATGAATGAGTGAATGAATGAATGAATGAGTGAATGAATGAATGAATGAATGAATGAATGAATGAATGAATGAATGAATGAATGAATGAATGAATGAAAGAATGAATGGTGACTGTACGGTACATCAATCGGTAATCCTATTCAGTGCCTAAAATGATAAAAACATTAAATTTTGACATTAAATCTTGATCAAAAACATTAAATTTTTTAAAATATATAAAATCAATACAACATGTAAACAAACCGAACACAATATTTTAACTAAACAATTTTCAATCCATCAATCACAGATATTATAGATATGTATATATTCGATAAAAGACCAATACATTTGAATATTTCATCGTCCTTAATAAATAGGTTAATGATCAAAGTACATCTAAGCAAGAGCTCCACACTTAAAATTAGTTATAAAGTCCTATTTGATTTTAAAATATACTATCACACAAGTATATACAGTATCAAACAACATATTATGTAAACCTGGTACATTAAAATCATTACATACAACTGAAATGGTTTATATTCATCACTATTTGACAACCAACGCACCCAAGTCGTTCACTGGAAATAGCAGTGTGTCAAATGACTATATACTATTCTAATATGTCTTAAGACTAACTCTTCCTTATAGTTCTTTGATGACCATTTGGTCTATATATTATCTAACCTTTGTTCCCTTTGGACGTGGCGTTGTCTGAAATATTGAATACCAAATTGTTTTAAAATCTTTAAAGTTTCTTGATTATTGTCACAATAACGATTATTTAGTATAATCAAACTAAAACGTGATTCTCTTAACAGTTTAAATCATCTCATTGGAAGTAATTCAAGGAAGGTCAATATTGTTTTGATATTTGCCAGGTTATTGAATACAATAATGTTGAAATAATTGCAATACATCACTGCTCCAAATATAGTATTGAAAATGGTAGCATACTTATAGACAGATACTATCAAAATATAACAAATGATATTTCGGAGTTAGTGCGCATGCTCCACCCACATCACAATATTCCTCCGCAAGAAATACGTGAATCCTACTCATGTCCGTAACAGAAAGAAAAAACACAAAGCAATAACTAAATAGAATGATTTTGATTGCTAGAGGCATTTGAGGAGGAGACAACTAAGACTAACAAAGATATTGCTGGCAAGTCAGTTGTATCATTTACTCATAACACTTACACATTACTAAATAAAATATATCTCTCCCAAATTTAGATTGATAATAATAATAATAATAATAAACTTTATTTACAGAGGGTTTACACATGTCATTTGGCCAACATGACCTGTTATGTTACTTAAACATATCTTCCACAGGGCCCTCACCTATTAGTAAAGTAAAATCAGTGTTAAAATAAAATATCACAGATATAATGTTTCATGTATTGCCACTCAATAATCACTGATAATGTCTATAATATAGGAATCTAATTATTGTTAAAATAATTTTTAAGGTATGCACTTCTAAATCCTTAAGACAATAAGCCGGCTATCATGATTTCTTGCTCATACTTTTGCTTCCAGCATATATCGTACTGGCGATTTATAAACAGTAGCAAAGGGTTTCAATTTCCTATTGCATATTGAATTGCATTATGATTGTGCATGTCTCTAGTCAGTAAAACTAGGATACTTGTAATTAGAGTAAATATGAAGTGTATCCCTCCACCCCTTGTCACCAGAGCAATGTGTCCCTCCGCCCCTTGTCATCATCATAAATGAGATTACTCATACCAACCCTAGGAGTATTATAATTAGCGTGGATGTATCAGGAGAGCTTCGGTGCACATGATATAATGTGCTCTCTTATATAACTTTGAAATAATGTCTCATCAAACCCATTGTTATGGGTATTTTATCCTTTAACATTTCAATCTTTCAGAATAAACTATTCATCAAAATATATAATATAATTTCTGCAAGGATTTTTTTAATATGGTGTGTGAATGTGTAAATACGAACAGCAAGGTTTAGTTTCCTATACAGAATAATCTTCTTTGTAAGATGTTAGCATTGGAGCTTTAGCTTGAGTGCAACAAAAACAAAGTGTCTGGCCATTCTCTCGCCCAACGTGCAAACGTTTACAAAGGTTGACATCGATTTGACTCGATGCAAGCACACCTCTTTATTTTAACCCCACAAATCTATCATTTTAAAAATATTTCTGAAAAAGAAGATAATGTTATGCTGCAAATAGCATTGTGAAGCTTAAGATTGCAAGGACCCATCTTAACCTGTCAAAGTATACCACACGCCCCGCACATAAAAGCCAATCAGTCACTTAATGCATCACCATTATAACCATTGACGCACAACAACCAACTTTTACAACAAGGTTGGGCTTTTAGTAAGAACCTAATTTTCTATTGTGTACTATTGCAGAAATGTTAGGTGTTTCATCATGATATAAGCATTGTGTTGGTCGGCAATTTACTAGAATCCTGGGTGTCAATGATTTGTCCTGATGGGTGTCAGTGAATTGAAATTAATTGAGGATAATCTTGGCTGTCAGAGAATTATCATGAGTGGAGTTTGTGATATATTCTACATAACATATGTGTATTTGTTGGAGGGTAAGAATGGCTGAGCAGGGGTCACTTCCATGTCATAGAATGAGATCAAAGAACTGGCGTGAAGATGAAAGTAGATGAGGTTGTAAAGATAATTAGGGGCAAGAGGTCCTTCGTCAGGTCGCTCCATGTGAGGTTGTTAAAGCAAATGAACGGCGGATATTTCATGTGTCAAGTGAATACTATGGTGTCAAGGAGTCAGTGGACATACGGCTCGAGTGACAAGGAGCACAGAGACACACTGTTCTGGTGACAAGGAGCACAGAGACACACTATTCTGGTGACAAGGAGCACAGAGAAACACTGTTCTGGTGACAAGGAGCACAGAGACACACTGCTCTGGTGACAAGGAGCGGAGGGACACACTGCTCTGGTGACAAGGAGTGGAGGGACACATTGCTCTGATGACAAGGAGCGGAGGGACACATTGCACTGGTGACAAGGGGCGGAGGGACACACTGCTCTGGTGACAAGGAGCGGAGGGACACATTGCACTGGCGACAAGGGGCGGAGGGACACACTGCTCTGGTGACAAGGAGCGGAGGGACACACTGCTCTGGTGACAAGGAGCGAAGGGACACACTGCTTTGGTGACAAGGAGCGGAGGGACACACTGCTCTAGTGACAAGGAGCGGAGGGACATATTGCACTGGTGACAAGGAGCGGAGGGACATATTGCTCTCTCTGGTACGAAGACGCATAGCTGTGACAGGGAAGCTAGGACACATTGCTCTGGTGACAAGGAGTAGAGACACACTTCTGTGACAGGGAAGCTAGGACACATTGCTCTAGTACCAAGGAGCATAGAGACACAGCTGTGACAAGAAGGCTAGGACATATTGCTCTGGTACCAAGGAGCATAGAGACACAGCTGTGACAAGAAGGCTAGGACACATTGCTCTGGTACCAAGGAGCATAGAGACACAGCTGTGACAAGAAGGCTAGGACACATTGCTCTGGTACCAAGGAGCATAGGGACACATCAGTGACAAGAAGGCTAGGACACATTGCTCTGGTACCAAGGGGCATAGAGACACAGCTGTGACAAGAAGGCTAGGACACATTGCTCTGGCACCAAGGAGCAAAGAGACACAGCTGTTACAAGGGGAGCTAGGACACATTGCTCTAGTACCAAGGAGCATAGAGACACAGTTGTGACAAAAAGGCTAGGACACATTGCTCTGGTACCAAGGAGCATAGAGACACAGCTGTGACAAGAAGGCTAGGACACATTGCTCTGGTACCAAGGAGCATAGGGACACATCAGTGACAAGAAGGCTAGGACACATTGCTCTGGTACCAAGGGGTATAGAGACACAGCTGTGACAAGAAGGCTAGGACACATTGCTCTGGTACCAAGGAGCATAGAGACACAGCTGTGACAAGGGGGGCTAGGACACATTGCTTTGGTACCAAGGAGCATAGAGACACAGCTGTGACAAGAAGGCTAGGACACATTGCTCTGGTACCAAGGGGCATAGAGACACAGCTGTGACAAGAAGGCTAGGACACATTGCTCTGGTACCAAGGAGCATAGAGACACAGCTGTGACAAGAAGGCTAGGACACATTGCTCTGGTACCAAGGAGCATAGAGACACAGCTGTGACAAGAAGGCTAGGACATATTGCTCTGGTACCAAGGCACATACAGACACAGCTATGACAAGGGGAGCTAAGACATATTGCTCTGGTACCAAGGCGCATAGAGAAACGGTTATGATAAGGTGAGCTAGGACATTTTGCTCTGGTACCAAGGCACATAGAGACACAGCTGTGACAAGGGGGGCTAGGACATATTGCTCTGGTACCAAGGAGCATAGAGACACAGCTGTGACAAAGTGAGCTAGGACATATTGCTCTGGTACCAAAGAGCATAGGGACACATCAGTGACAAGAAGGCTAGGACATATTGCTCTTCTACCAATGGGCATAGAGACACATATTGCTCTGGTACCAAGGCGCATAGAGAAACGGTTATGATAAGGTGAGCTAGGACATTTTGCTCTGGTACCAAGGCACATAGAGACACAGCTGTGACAAGGGGGGCTAGGACATATTGCTCTGGTACCAAGGAGCATAGAGACACAGCTGTGACAAGGAGGGCTAGGACACATTGCTCTGGTACCAGGGAGCAGAGAGACACAGCTGTGACAAGGGGAGCTAGAATACATTGCTCTGGTACCAGGGAGCAGAGAGACACAACTGTGACAAGGGGAGCTAGAACATATTGCTCTGGTGAAAAGGAGTACAGAGAGACACTGCTCTAGTGTACGCCAGCCAAGTACAAAAGCTGCCTACATTATAAGCTCATACAAGACACTTACAGAAGTCAATATTTGAGGCAGATTTATTACATTTTTTCTCATTGTTTAAATATAAGAACCTGTAACTCAACAAGCTTCCCAATTCATACAACTGCCACTAATGACTCAGAGGTAATATTCCAGAGATAAAGCTACTCACGCCATTAAGATTCCTTCTTGAATATCTAACATGATTATGCTTTATTCACGTAACACAAATCACATCGCTTTCTGTTAGTTATCGTTGTTAGCTCGTCCATGTTGGGACAAGGCACTGTGGTGCTTTTGCATGGTTTCTTCTATCGTTGCTACTTTGATACCTAAACCAAGACACTTCTATCACTACTACTTTTAGGCTTGAACAAAGACATTTCTTTTACCACTACTTTTAAGGCCTTAACCAAGAAACTATTTCACGACTACTTTCAAACATGAGGCAAAACATGTTTGTCACTGCTGTTCTTAAGCATGAACCAAGACACCTGTAACACTGCTGCTTTTAAGCATAAATATAGCATGAAATAAGATATCTGTAACACTGCTGCTTTTAAGCATTAATATAGCATGAAATAAGATACCTGTAACACTGCTGCTTTTAAGCATGAACCAAGACACCTGTAACACTGCTGCTTTTAAGCACAAATATAGCATGAAATAAGATATCTGTAACACTGCTGCTTTTAAGCATAAATATAGCATGAACCAAGACACATGTAACACTGCTGCTTTTAAGCATGAACCAAGACACCTGCAACACTGCTGCTTTTAAGCATAAATATAGCATGAAATAAGACACCTGTAACACTGCTGCTATTAAGCATAAATATAGCATGAACCAAGACACCTGTAACACTGCTGCTTTTAAGCATGAACCAAGACACCTGTAACTCTGCTGCTTTTAAGCATAAATATAGCATGAAATAAGACACCTGTAACACTGCTGCTTTTAAGCATAACTATAGCATGAACCAAGACACCTGTAACACTGCTGCTTTTAAGCATGAACCAAGACACCTGTAACTCTGCTGCTTTTAAGCATAAATATAGCATGAAATAAGATACCTGTAACACTGCTGCTTTTAAGCATTAATATAGCATGAAATAAGATATCTGTAACACTGCTGCTTTTAAGCATGAACCAAGACACCTGTAACACTGCTGCTTTTAAGCATAAATATAGCATGAACCAAGACACCTGTAACACTGCTGCTTTTAAGCATAAATATAGCATGAAATAAGACACCTGTAACACTGCTACTTTTAAGCATAAATATAGCATGAACCAAGACACCTGTAACACTGCTGCTTTTAAGCATAAATATAGCATGAACCAAGACACCTGTAACTCTGCTGCTTTTAAGCATAAATATAGCATGAAATAAGACACCTGTAACACTGCTGCTTTTAAGCATAAATATAGCATGAACCAAGACACCTGTAACACTGCTGCTTTTAAGCATGAACCAAGACACCTGTAACTCTGCTGCTTTTAAGCATAAATATAGCATGAAATAAGATACCTGTAACACTGCTGCTTTTAAGCATTAATATAGCATGAAAAAAGATATCTGTAACACTGCTGCTTTTAAGCATGAACCAAGACACCTGTAACACAGCTGCTTTTAAGCATAAATATAGCATGAAATGAGACACCTGTAACACTGCTGCTTTTAAGCATGAACCAAGACACCTGTAACTCTGCTGCTTTTAAGCATAAATATAGCATGAACCAAGACACCTGTAACACTGCTGCTTTTAAGCATGAACCAAGACACCTGTAACTCTGCTGCTTTTAAGCATAAATATAGCATGAAATAAGACACCTGTAACACTGCTGCTTTTAAGCATTAATATAGCATGAACCAAGACACCTGTAACACTGCTGCTTTTAACCATAAATATAGCATGAACCAAGACACCTGTAACACTGCTGCTTTTAAGCATGAACCAAGACACCTGTAACTCTGCTGCTTTTAAGCATAAATATAGCATGAAATAAGATACCTGTAACACTGCTGCTTTTAAGCATTAATATAGCATGAAATAAGATATCTGTAACACTGCTGCTTTTAAGCATGAACCAAGACACCTGTAACACAGCTGCTTTTAAGCATAAATATAGCATGAAATGAGACACCTGTAACACTGCTGCTTTTAAGCATGAACCAAGACACCTGTAACTCTGCTGCTTTTAAGCATAAATATAGCATGAACCAAGACACCTGTAACACTGCTGCTTTTAAGCATGAACCAAGACACCTGTAACTCTGCTGCTTTTAAGCATAAATATAGCATGAAATAAGACACCTGTAACACTGCTGCTTTTAAGCATTAATATAGCATGAACCAAGACACCTGTAACACTGCTGCTTTTAACCATAAATATAGCATGAACCAAGACACCTGTAACTCTGCTGCTTTTAAGCATGAACCGAGACACCTGTAACACTGCTGCTTTTAAGCATTAATATAGCATGAAATAAGACACCTGTAACTCTGCTGCTTTTAAGCATTAATATAGCATGAAATAAGACACCTGTAGCACTGCTGCTTTTAAGCATAAATATAGCATGAACCAAGACACCTGTAACACTGCTGCTTTTAAGCATAAAAATACCATGAACTAAAATACCTGTAACACTGCTGCTTTTAAGCGTGAACCTGGATATCTGTAACACTGCTGATTTTAAGCGTGAACCAAGACATCTCAAGCAGTGCTTTCTTTCTGAAAGATTGTTTTATAGTCACATTTATTTTCTTTCTAAGAGGCATAATCAAACCATCTCAATAGCAATATCAGGTTGATTGGAAAATATTCCTGATGCTATATATTTACATGTAAATACCATACACATTGTTTGGCCAACGGTCTTGCTATAAACTGAGACAAATAATTTAGTTTCTAAGTTGGTCTATAATTCCGGTTCAGCAATTCAAGACTCAGTGTCTTTGGTAAAGGTTTAAGGATTACCAGTTTCAATGAATAAGGCATTATCCCAAGGTGCATTGATTTATTAATGACCTTTGCAAAGTGGTAGCATATGAAAAATATTCACCACAAATGTCACAGTATGTTGAGTTGTTATTCTGTACGTTAATTGGTTATATATAGGAAGCTGGTTAGTTGAAATTGTCACCACTTAAAGCAACTAGATATATACCTGCATAATATCTTCCTGATATATTATTAATAGAAAATGGATTTAGATTTGGCGAGTATGTCTACCGACATTGAATAAATATTTGCAGCTATTAACCTATGAAATAGCATTTAGTCATATAATCGCTGTTTAGTCATTTATTTTGTTAAAATATACAATAACTTTTAACAATAACTCATGGCGTTGGGAAACAGGGTTCAAGTTAAGCAAACGTTGAATATAGAATATGAATAGGTGTTATAATCCGGTAATTACTGCCGCATATAGCACGTTGTTTTGTAGGGGTTTAGCTACCACTCCCGCATATAGCACGTTGTTTTGAAGTTGTTTAGCTACCACTCCCGCATATAGCACGTTGTTTTCTAGGAGTTTAGCTACCACTCCCACTTATAGCACGTTGTTTTCTAAGAGTTTAGCTACCACTCCTGCATATAGCACGTTGTTTTGAAGTTGTTTAGCTACCACTCCCCCATATAGCACGTTGTTTTGACGGAGTTTAGCTACCACTCCCGCATATAGCACGTTGTTTTGACGGAGTTTAGCTACCACTCCCGCATATAGCAAGTTGTTTTGAAGTTGTTTAGCTACCACTCCCACATATAGCACGTTGTTTTGACGCAGTTTAGCTACCACTCCCGCATATAGCACGTTGTTTTGAAGTTGTTTAGCTACCACTCCCGCATATAGCACGTTGTTTTGTAGGAGTTTAGCCACCACTCCCGCATATAGCACGTTGTTTTGATGGAGTTTAGCTACCACTCCCACATATAGCACGTTGTTTTCTAGGAGTTTAGCTACCACTCCCGCATATAGCACGTTGTTTTGTAGGAGTTTAGCTACCACTCCCGCATATAGCACGTTGTTTTGACGGAGTTTAGCTACCACTCCCACATATAGCACGTTGTTTTGACGGAGTTTAGCTACCACTCCCGCATATAGCACGTTGTTTTGTAGGAGTTTAGCTACTACTCTAGCATATAGCACGTTGTTTTCTAGGAGTTTAGCTACCACTCCCGCATATAGCACGTTGTTTTGTAGGAGTTTAGCTACCACTCCTGCATATAGCACGTTGTTTTGAAGTTGTTTAGCTACCACTCCCGCATATAGCACGTTGTTTTCTAGGAGTTTAGCTACCACTCCCGCATATAGCACGTTGTTTTCTAGGAGTTTAGCTACCACTCCCATATATAGCACGTTGTTTTGACGGAGTTTAGCTACCACTCCCGCATATAGCACGTTGTTTTCTAGGAGTTTAGCTACCACTTCCGCATATAGCACGTGGTTTTCTAGGAGTTTAGCTACCACTCCCGCATATAGCACGTTGTTTTGTAGGAGTTTAGCCACCACTCCCGCATATAGCACGTTGTTTTGTAGGAGTTTAGCTACCACTCCCGCATATAGCACGTTGTTTTGTAGGAGTTTAGCTTCCACTCCCACTTATAGCACGTTGTTTTCTAGGAGTTTAGCTACCACTCCCGCATATAGCACGTTGTTTTATAGGAGTTTAGCTACCACTCCCGCATAAAGCACGTTGTTTTGACGCAGTTTAGCTACCACTCCCACATATAGCACGTTGTTTTGACGGAGTTTAGCTACCACTCCCGCATATAGCACGTTGTTTTTTAGGAGTTTAGCTACTACTCCCGCATATAGCACGTTGTTTTCTAGGAGTTTAGCTACCACTCCCGCATATAGCACGTTGTTTTGTAGGAGTTTAGCTACCACTCCCGCATATAGCACGTTGTTTTGTAGGAGTTTAGCTACCACTCCCGCATATAGCACGTTGTTTTCTAGGAGTTTAGCTACCACTCCCGCATATAGCACGTTGTTTTGTAGGAGTTTAGCTACCACTCCTGCATATAGCACGTTGTTTTGAAGTTGTTTAGCTACCACTCCCGCATATAGCACGTTGTTTTCTAGGAGTTTAGCTACCACTCCCGCATATAGCACGTTGTTTTCTAGGAGTTTAGCTACCACTCCCATATATAGCACGTTGTTTTGACGGAGTTTAGCTACCACTCCCGCATATAGCACGTTGTTTTCTAGGAGTTTAGCTACCACTCCCGCATATAGCACGTTGTTTTGACGGAGTTTAGCTACCACTCCCGTATATAGCACGTTGTTTTGACGGAGTTTAGCTACCACTCTTCTATGCAGCGCGTTGTTTTGTAAGAGTTTAGCTACCACTCTTCTATGCAGCGCGTTGTTTTGTAAGAGTTTAGCTACCACTCTTCTATGCAGCGCATTGTTTTGTTCACTGCCTCTTGCAGCAGTACTGATACCCCTGTCACACCAGGACTGCGATCTGACTGCGTTTGCATTTAATCAAGAAAAATAGTATCAACATTCACGGTGAGGACTCTTTCGGTGCTTCCAAAATAAAATTGGACATATTAATGTCACAGTTTGATAGCGGGTCCGGTGTGATAGGGGTTCGTCAAAGAAAGTGGCGACAAGCTCAGTAAAACTTCTGGCATCCATTTATGACTCTCCAGAACAACTGCAATGTCTCTGTTCATTCGCAGAAAGATCGCACAAGAACACCGCGAACGCCGTGAGAATGCCGTGTGTAACATGGGCCATACATGTTACACAAACTTAATTATTTCGCTTGTGTAAACGATTTTGAATTAGACATGCCATACCATACGCTGCAGTCCATGCGCCGTGGTGCAGTTGGTTAGAGCACCAGCTTATTAGCATCAGTTCCTCTGTGGTGATCCAAAGGTCGTGGGTTCAATCCCCAGCCATGTCGAGATTGAATCATGATACAATTTCACACATGGACTGAGGCCTTGCCAATAACCCGTTGTCTTTGTAAATCTGTGACCGGGCGGGTTGTCATTTCAAGGACCTGCGACATGACAATTCAGAGAGGTAGCACTATATCTGCTACAAGTAGGTCTCATCACGAAATGACTGAAATAATGTTGAGAGTGATGTAAAACCCCAAACAAACGAACAAACAAACAACCAAACCATACTCTTCTAAACAGAGGAAGTCGACCCTTAACCTACCTCTGCCTCCAAAGCCCAAATTAACGAACACCACCGGCTGCAGATCATGAATATTCTTATTATGAAAACATGTATTTATGAGGTGCATCACCAGACATATCAAACTAACTGGTGCCCACTAATTGTTTTTATTGCCTTTGATCAGGACAGCATTAACTAAATACGATATTAACACTGAATGAGGAGTGTTTTTCTCACATCCCTAAATGGCTTTGTCTAATCTAACAATGATATAAGCAAACTATTATGGTACCTGCTTGTCTGATGATGTGCCCTGAGGGAGGAGCTTTTCTGGATATTAATTAATAACCTGAGGTTTTCATATTCCTTGTGAAAACAGTGATAGGGTTTTGGAGGCGGCGGTAGGTAGAGAATCGACTACCTAGGCCTGTTAAGCGGAGTAGCGATACCACTGCATTTTATCAAATGTTCAAAGCACAGCAGACGTACTTTAAGACGGGGTTTTGCTGTGACAGGGGCATTTTTGTCATCATTATTACATTTTTAATTATTGAAATGAGCTTTTGTACGCCATCATCCACACAAACAAAAACTTTTCAGTATATTCTGTCATTAACATTGATTGCTTATTATTTCAGGAACATGCCAGCAATGCTAAACCTTTTCTCCACTTGTGAAGCTACTAACATCACTGCCCCAAGTCAGACATGACAATTTTGCATACTCCTGTATAGCAATAATAATTCCTCCTAAGAAATTGCTGCTACCGCGGCATCAATGGCTGCTTCACTCATGTGGTAACGATGTCTCATTGGCCAAATCTGGTCCCAGATAGGTGCATATTGTAGTCGTCTTGGTTAACAGTTATGATTGGCCGTCCACATGACTATATTAGCGTCTGATTTCAACTGAATCTGTTACTATTCTCAGGGTCTGTGAATGGGTGGTCGAAGCAGATTGTTTACCTTATCGCTTAAATATGGTGGGTCACTCCAGGACATCCATTTTTCCGATTCCCAGATTTAATGAAAAATAAAAGTTGCAATACATATATGTCATAACTGATGAGTTCAAAAAGTTTCCCGATTGAACACGAAGGACTTTGTGATTCTTAACTTTTATAACATTTTCCTGAATGATACCCACTTTATACTGAGAGAATGATTGAGGTTTCCGCGTGTGACACGCCCGGCAACCTGTTTGACACGCTTATCCATTATCACGGCTGATCCAAGTCTCGTGGAATCTCTGGAGACTTCTTTGCTACATTGACATCTGAGAATGACGTGACATCACAATGAGGCTTGTTTACACATTCCCATAAAACCGGTGCTTTTGATCTCCAGGTTTTCATGCTCGATAAAAAATAGAATAGATGTAAAAAAAACTAACCTTCTCTGCACTGATGACTAATATATCAAGCTACGACAGCCATTTAGCAATATAATGGTTAGTGACAATAAGTGACAATGCGTATTTGATAGGTGTAAAGTAGAGCACCAGAAGAGACAGATCACATCACATCACATCACATCACCTCATATCATATCCTATCACATCATATCATTTATCATATATCACATATCACATGAGTCTGCGCATGCGTGAACCTCAATGGCAGCTCTTGTGCGAAGCTCCGTGTAAATTCGTCTTAACTGGCGGATTTTCCTGGTCTAGCACGAGTCTATTGCTGCATCTTATTACCGTGCGTGGAGTCTATACCTAGGTCTATTATTCCGTGGCTTTTGAGCGGTCGCAGACGGCAGTCCAGACTTGTTTTTCGCTTGCGAAGGCCGGGTTCGGGTTGTTGTCTTTTTGAAGGCACGGCGTTCACGAGTTGTCAACTCTGTGCTGCCGGTGTCGGGTGCTCTCAGCCCGGTTGCTACATTCCTAGCTGACCAATCTATACGTGTATAGATTAAACCTGACCAGATCTTTTGATCTACCTAGGTCTATTTGACCCATAGACCACTAAACACTGACCCAGACTTCCATAGACCCTGGTTGTCGAAATCTCTGACCACTGTAGCACCAATCTGACCCTGGTCTACAAGCCATCAGCGATCACACGCTGTTCTCACTTCTACCTCAATATTTTACTGACCCTTCATATTGAGGCATCCCATTCTTTCGACCCTGTGCAATTTTCATTAATTGTCAATAAAGCATCGAAAGAATTCGACCTGATACCATTAATTCTATCTGATTAATGTGCTCTGACTGTTTCCTTCACGATTCTTAATATTTTCTGACCACTAAGTTGTCAAGGAATTAATCGTGAACATTGTTTACTATATTTGTGCAAGATCATTGAATAGCATAAGGGAAAAAAATAATTTCTCAGTACATGTTATTTTTGGTCACAAATATTTTATTCTCCGACCTGAACATATTACATAATTGTAACTTGTTTTTCACCCCGGGCATTAAACATCTCAGCTCACCAGCATAACACGTGGTGTTTAATCCCCAGCATATAGTATAATTGTTCCTACCTGTTCACTTCCATTCCTCTTTGTGACTCGTACGTGAACACTTCAATTGTTAGTAATACTACGTTGTTCAAAACTTCTATCATCATGGCTTTGAACCTTCCTGCCGGCCCAGCGACGCGTAGCTCGGCCAAGAGTGACGCTGATCCGAGGACCCCTGCCACTCCGGCAGCCCTTAGGCCACCCGTTGATGATGTGGCCACCCTCCGTGACACCTATGATCGGTTGGTGGCCCTCAACAATGCCACTAATGCTGCCAATACCCGTCTGACGGAACAGGTGCAACAACTTGTTCGGGATAATACCATCCTTGAGACGGAGAAGGAAGGCATCTCTGCAGAGCTGGCGAAATCTCGTCAAGCGGTTTTGGAACGTGACGAGGTCATCGCCACCTTTCTTCCTAACCCTGACGAAGCTGCCTCCCCGGACTCTTTCCCCGCCTCTGACACGGAGAAGAAGGGGAAAGTACTTCTTACTATTCTTCCTATCAACGGTCAGGAGACTGAAATTGCCTCAGGACTGGCCAGGGACGATTGTAAGGTTCTGTCCACCACGGACAAACTTGATTTTGTGGCTCGGCGCTCTGAGCGAATACCTCTGTCAGATCACGTGGTGATCATACCTGATCTCACCCGATTTCCCCGGACGATGGATGGTGCTGCCTGCTATAGGTCGATCAAGACGTCCATCAAATTCATCCGTTCACGTGGGCCGACTGTGTCGGTTCTGACTCCCTTGCCTAGCAAGGACCCACGTGTTCGCCTAAATTGGATCTCTGTGACCGGACTTCTATCGCAACTTGTTTTCCCGGGCTTCAACTACGTTAGGATCGGGAATTTCTACGATCCGACCACGTCTACGCTTGATGCCGAGGGCCTTCTCTTGCCGGTCTCGATCATGGACATTCAAACTACAGTGAACACTCTGCCTCTTCCCGCTTCCTCTCCACCGACTGACCGTCCCGTGGAAAAGGTTATTTTGCCGGCTGAGGAGCATCCCACTTCTTCTTCCTCTTCGTCCGCTGCCAAGTCCAACTCTTCCTCGCCTGATAGGAAGAAGAGGAAATCGGCAGCAGACGACACTTCTGTTATCTCGTCAGATCTCGCTGGCCGGATCATCGGTAGGCGCGGAGCCACCATTCAATCTCTCCGCGATGACTCCGGTGCAACCGTCAGGGTAAAAAAGATCAAGGATGGACGGGATGATATTCATCTTCTTACCATTAGTGGCGGCCGGGAGGCCGTTCGCAAAGCCAAAGCGGAAGTGAACAAGCTGCGGCAGGCCCTGGAAAAGGAGAAGAAGAAAGATAACAATTGACATTTTTCACCAGTGCCTTCTGATAAAACATTTTCTTATCAATATGAACATTTTGAACAGTCGTCCTCACCAGTGTTTGTAACTGTGTGTTCCTGTATATATAAATGTTGTGTTGAAATAAATAGAAATATGTTTGTATCTAATTCCATGTATTGTGATAATAAATATCAATATGAATCTGTTCCTCTCGACCCTTCTGTCTGCAATCCTGCCACAGATCATATGATTCTTTGTCACATACACTCCTATAATGCTATTTTGACGAATTCTCTTGATAATATTAACTTTAATATTATTAAAAACACTGACTTAAATGCATTATATACTTTAAAATATCCCTCTGAACCACCAATGTCTTTTAAGATGTTATATCCAATAAATCTTATTGCTCGAAATCCTGACCTAACTGATGCCTCTAGTCCCTGTGGTGTACGGATTTTTAAAGTGGACGGCGCTGGTGCGCACGGCCCCAATATTACTATCCAAGATGGCCTCGGTTTCCCCACTGCCTCCTCTCACGTGTTTGACGTCTTTCTATGTAAGTATTTCTTACCCCCGACAAAGACGACTTTTCATATTAATGACTTGATTCCTTCACATCGCCTATCGTGTACACGGCGGTCTCACTCGGGGCCTGGTCAAGCGACACGTACACAAAATAGGTTCCGCGTGCTACAGTGTGCTTGCGATGAGCCTCCCCGCAGTTGTGCCTTACCACGCACACAGGGTGCACGTGTTGATGTTTTAGGTGCCAAGTCTAAGCCTAAAAAGACCAATATTATTATTGGTTCTTGCAATGCCCAGAGTGTTTCTAAAAAGGTTTTATCTGTGCGAGATTATTTCTTTGAAAATAATCTTGATGCTCTGTTTGTTACAGAGACCTGGTTACACGAATCTGGGGATGAAAAGACTGTTGGGGAACTTGAGGAAAATTCCCTCAAGTTCCACTCCTTTCCTACTACTCGCTGCTCTGGCGGAGGAATTGGGCTTCTGCATCGGCGTGAACTTCCATTCACAACCAATAGGGTTAACCCGCCCAAGGTTAGCACTATGGAGCTGATGGAGTCCTCAATTTTAATCAGGGGAAAGAAAATTACCTTTGTGACCATATACAGACCAGAGCCCTCTGACGGGAATAGGTACACCTACTCTGAGTTCTATGATGAATTTACACAACTAGTAGCACACTATGGCTCTTTTAAACATGAAGTGATCTTCCTGGGTGACTATAATTTTCATGTTAATAAGCCAGGAAAACCTGATGTTGTCAAGTTCATAGACATCCTGTCAACCTTTGACATGACCCAATGGGTCACTGAACCAACTCATAAACTTGGCAACACCCTTGACTTAGTGATCACCTTCAATGGTAATAGCAAATTCATGGGTCATGAAGTTGATGAATATATATCTGACCATAAAAGTATCAAATTATGGCTAGATATTAAACCCCCTAAACCCCCTAAAAAATCTATCAGTTATAGAAAATATAGGGGTATTGATCTTCAATCACTTAGGGATGACATTAGACTACTGACTGATAGTACCTCTGGTTGGAGTGAACTATCCATTAGTGACATGGTGGATTACTATGACAAGAATCTGACTGCACTGATGGATAAACATGCTCCTGTGAGGCATGCTAACGTTTCCCTTCGCAAGCCAGTGCCCTGGATGAGTGACCACATCAAATCTGAGAGATCTCTCAAGAGAAGACTTGAGAGGAAAATGAACAAAACTGGATTACATGTGGATAAGCAATTGTTCAATACTCAAAAAAATAAGTACAATTGTCTACTGAAATCTGCCCAAACTACATATTTTTCAGACCTAGTCCATGAAAATAAAAATGACCCTAAAAAACTTTTTAGAGTCATTGATAAAGTCATGCATAAGGCTGAGGATACCCCCATGCCTCAGGCTGACAGTGACCTCATACAGGCTGAAAAATTTAACAACTTCTTCCTTGAGAAAATCGATAAGATACGCAATGACATGGATAAATTATCAATACACGGTAATTATCCACCAGGTGGCGACACAGCACACCTGTACCCACAAGAGGACGACACTGTAGACAATGCAGTTATAGCTCCCTCTAACTCAACTTCACTACTTGATTGCTTCAGGCCTTTGACAGAGTGTGAGGTGCGAAAACTCATTAAAAAGTCTGCAAACAAGTCGTGTGAGCTTGACCCCTTACCCACCTGGCTGCTGCATGAACTTATTGATGACTTATTGCCTATAATCACTGCCATCATAAACAAATCACTAACAGAGACAACTGTTCCTGATAAGATGAAAGTTGCTATTATAGCCCCATTACTTAAGAAACTGGGTCTGGAACTCATTGAGAAGAACTACAGACCTGTCTCAAACCTAACTTATACATCCAAACTTACTGAAAGGGCGGTGGCTGACCAACTTATCCCCCATCTCGTAAGGAATGGTCTTACTGATAAGTTCCAGTCTGCATACAAGGAATTCCATAGCACTGAAACTGCACTGCTAAAAGTACAAAACGATATCCTGTGTGAGCTGGACCAGAGGAAATCAGTGATACTTCTGTTACTTGACCTCTCGGCTGCATTTGACACTATTGACCATCAAATCCTGTTTGATAGACTTGAACATCGATGCATGGTGAAAGGTCATGCACTCGCCTGGATCAAGTCATACCTAAAAAATAGGTCACAATGTGTGAAGGTGGGCTGCCACAGGTCTTCCCTCATGCCAATCAGATATGGGGTCCCACAGGGATCGGTCCTTGGTCCAATCCTTTTTACTATCTATATGTCACCTCTGGCTGATATCCTGGCTAAGTATGACCTAAGCTACCATATCTATGCTGATGACACTCAGATCTACATCCCTGTAGACCACACTGTAAGTCAACATGCTAGCCTTAGCATTAGTAGACTGGAGTCATGCATTAGTGAAGTCAGGTCATTTTTGATTTCCAATAAAATGAAAATCAATGATGGCAAAACAGAGATGCTGATTTGTGCTGACAGATATACTTCTTCCTCCACTGACAATATTCCACCCTCGGTCTCAGTTGGTGTCTGTGACATCAACCCAAGTGAGTCTGTAGTTGACCTTGGGGTGACCTTTGATTCTAATATGGACATGAAGGCACATATAAGGAAGATGTGTAAAAGAGGGTACCATCATATTAGGAATATAGCGGCTATCACACAATGTCTAGACGAGAAGACGGCTGAAACACTTGTTCATGCCTTTGTTACATCTACTTTAGATTATGGCAACAGTCTTCTTGCTGGCCTTCCTAAATCAGACATTAAGAAGTTGCAGAACTTACAGAACGCTGCAGCTAGAGTAGTTGGAAAAATCAAGAAATTCGACCACATTTCATGGAAACTGAGAGAACTACATTGGCTCCCAGTCCATGCTAGAATTGAATTTAAGATTCTTCTACTTACCTGGAAGGCCTTACATGGTAAGGCACCGCCTTACTTGCGTGATCTACTCCTAGTGAAACAGGGTGAGAGAGGTCTACGATCCAACGATGGAACGCATCTGACCGTCCCAAGGACCCGTCTGAAAACGATTGGTGATAGAGCTTTCTCTTCTATCAGTCCCAGACTCTGGAATGCACTTCCTAATGTGATTAGGAGTAGTAGCTCGGTTGCGACTTTCAAGAACAGACTGAAAACGCACCTGTTCAGAACTTATGTTCTTGAAGCGCTATGAACAGACTTGTCTGATATCAGCGCTATATAAATTTTTTTTTATTATTATTTTATTATTATTATGACATGACATGAAATGACATTGACATCACATTACATCATACACAATATCACATCACATCACATCACATTAGCTTCATACCTTCCTTTCTTTTTCTTTTGTTTTTATTCATTTCAACTGGGTAATGATGGGAATACAAAGCCATATTATTTGTGGTCTTGATATAACAACAGCTCAATATTGAGACAGGAGTGGATAGTTCAGAATAGTCAAGTCAATGATGACGATTTTGTGTAAATTCAGTCCAAAAGGATTTCCATGATTGATCTCTCAGACAAACTCACGTGTAAAACAAATGCAAAACACTCACTGTGGGATGTCTGATGTATTTGTCCTAGAGTTATGTAGATCCTTGAGAGGGCACCTAAGGTACAGTGAACTCCAATGTACAATTTTACCCGAACAAGAAATGTACGACTCCTCTATATTTAATCATTGACAATAGAAATTGTCAGGCTACCCATACGAAAAGATAAAACATGAATTAATTTTGTCCTATTCCTGACTAAGAAAAGTGCTGAATTAAGTCAAATTGTGCAGAAGAGAACCCAGATGAGGGATTTTAAAATACAACCAGAGATGCTTTTAGGGCTCGGCATTTACCCAAGGAGGGATGGACATTAACGCAGATTTACCAACGGGAAACAATGGTCGTACTCTACTAAACTGAGGTAGTCGATCCCCTAGAGTACAATGGTAGACAAAGAAAAATGTGATAGGAATTGTATTCGACCCTTGAAGAAACAAATGCCATTCTCAGTTCAAATACATTTTACCAGTCTGAAAGTAAGACCAGTTAAAGACCTGGCAGAAGGGAGATTCGAAACCACCAACTTCCATCCTTCTTTGCAGATAGAATACCCCAGCATATCTGTTTATCATTTTGGGAATTTCCTCTGGGCAATGACCAATCCTCGGGAGTGGGAATGTTTACCTGACTGGACTGCTTGGCTAATCCCCTGATTTGGTCTACTTTATGGGGATTAGGTTAACTCAAGCATAATAGTCAACAAAGGGTCAGCGGAAGTTTGCCTTTATGGAGAAAATGAACCCCATTAAGCCACCATCATCTCATTTGGGTACTTATATTCGGGTCATACAAAGTGGAGGGGGTCCCACTTCAAAACAGACATCAGAGACAACATAAGGACTGAGATATATAACTTGCGCACTTCTGATAAGGAGGTGTGTGGTTTCCCACCTTAATATCGACATGTACATCACATAAAATCAAGGCAGGATATGTCTCATTTGGGCAATGATAAATTGGTCCAACAATTGTCTTATTCAAAACAAAATATAACATATAGTTCGGCAGAGAGGCATGGTCTAAACCCTTAGTCTAGGCGTCATGTCATTGCCCTTTAGTTTGAGAAAACTATATTCCATGTTCCTGTCAATGTTCTTTTATTTAAACGGTGAATGTGGCTTCGTCATCTCTTTCCTAAATAGGATGTGTCTGTGAGTGTCAGTTTCACCATTAGGGGCTCCATTACCATGTCATAATTGAATAGCTATTTCAAGGAATTCATATCAGTTTAAGTGCACAACCAGTCATTTTGCACTAACTCTATCATCGGCTTTGTGTGCGCTTGTTGTGGAGAGCACGGACTCGTGATACCGTTCTCACAGTGTATCGGCTTCATTTTACTTGACATCATCCCAAATTACTCATATATGACCACTTACTGACATTTCAAAGAAGCAGGCTTCATTAATCTGCTTCCTCACTATGTCGCATATAACATCACTGCGCAACTGCCGGGAGCAATGTAAGACTTAAATCATAGTAACAGTGACAATCATTCTTACTGTGTTCTTAAAATAACAGTATATATTGCTGTTATTGAATAGATAATTGGTTTGCGTTCTTTTACAAAACTTTAAAATGTACAGAGATATTGCTGAACTGGTATTATATGGCCATACTTTATGAAGTGCTGTTTTTTTCTGTCTGTCATATTTGTTTACAAACCGCAAGTATAAACGTAGTCTGGCATTTTGTTTCCAATTTTGATAGTATGATGATGCGGAGCAGGGATATGTCATTTTATTTCTGACACATGGTGGCGCTCATATCTGTGTCATATTACTTTGTAGGTATCATCGGTGCAAATCTATCAATCACAACTAGAAGAGTCTTCGCCAGCATATACATGTAGTCCCTGTGATAAAGTCACACAGATGTCGTTCCTGATATACGTTTTATAAGTTAATAATCCTGCCAAATTCATTCATATCTCATTTATTTATGTGTTCCCTACATTAGAAACATGCTGTTATTTCCAGATTACAGTATTTTGTTTTTTTGACAATTCATTAAAAAATAAACCGATAATACTGGAATCTGTTAGATATATCCAACTATGTGTATGATAATATCCAAGTGTATGTAAAGGCTTTCATAAAATAATATTTTAATCAATTATCCTAATATAATATAAATATTTACCTGCATTTTGTGATCAAATTCTATTACCCATCACAAAACCTACATAAATCACGGTGCCATGTGAAAGTAGATTTGTCCTCTAAAATCTAAATCATGCAAAAATTACAGCAAAGGTAGAAGTATTATAAATGTACATGTAGAAGCAATGCAGAGGAGGTGAGGTTGACTACTTAACCCAAATCTATACAAAGCACAAAATATGCACCCATTCATCTAAATCTAATCCTGTGATACAAATAATTTCTGCTGTGAAATAAGTGTTAAATTTGTACAGTGAAGGGAAACATTATGATGAAATCAAGAGGTCTTGTTCATTGGACAATGGAGAAATTATCTTACCAAAAATAAACTCATTATTTTGCTGCCGTGACAATAATGAAATTCCATGGCAGGAGAGAAGATATTTATTAATTGCATGTTTACAAAGTGTAATATTGGAGAAGAACCATTTTATTGGGGTAACCTTACTGTTCCATGCAGTTGTTAACTTACTCTCCTCACTACTTCGTTATCAAACCTCATACAGAAAGCACTTGATACAGAGCAGACCTCATTTCAGATCTGACTCCAAGAATTACACCTGATATCTTATTATTACCAAATTATATATGTTCACAGAAAGCTGATGCATTTGAAGAGAAGAGTGAGGCCCTTCTCGTATTACGTCCCTTAGATCAGCACAGTATTGCTCCAAAGCAATATTCAAGATCTTCAAAATGTGACCATGTTGGCCATGATCGAAATCAACAAGTCACATGTCACTTGCATGTGTCTGATATTGAAAACATCGCCAGTGTGGTGTGGTTGAGACCATGGGCAGAGAGTCACCACACAGTATGAGGGAGTGGGAAGTGGATTAGTTGGTAAGAAGCTATCTTTCAGGCTACAGGTCCAAGGTACGAGTCTCGATTGGGACAAGTATTCCGGCCATGCTGCATGGTGGAGAAAAATGGATGTCTGCTGCTGAGTTGTAGTGTGAGGGATGTTCAGTGTGAAGGATGGGAAGTGTGAGGGATGTGCAGTGTGAGGGATGTGCAGTGTGAGGGATGTTCAGTGTGAAGGATGTACAGTGTGAGGGATGTATAGTGTGAAGGATGTGCAATGTGGGGGGTGTGCAGTGTGAGGGATGTGCAGTGTGAGGGATGTGCAGTGTGAGAGATGTTCAGTGTGAAGGATGGGAAGTGTGAAGGATGGGAAGTGTGAAGGATGTACAGTCTGAAGGATGTGCAGTGTGAGGGATGTGCAGTGTGAGTGATGTGCAGTGTGAGGGGTGTGCAGTGTGAGAGATGTTCAGTGTGAAGGATGGGAAGTGTGAGGGATGTACAGTGTGAGGGATGTGCAGTGTGAGGGATGTTCAGTGTGAAGGATATACAGTGTGAGGGGTGTGCAGTGTGAGGGATGTGCAGTGTGAGGGATGTACAGTGTGAAGGATGGGAAGTGTGAGGGATGTACAGTGTGAAGGATGGGAAGTGTGAGGGATGTTCAGTGTGAAGGATATACAGTGTGAGGGGTGTGCAGTGTGAGGGATGTGCAGTGTGAGGGATGTGCAGTGTGAGGGATGGGAAGTGTGAAGGATGTACAGTGTTAGGGATGGGAAGTGTGAAGGATGGGAAGTGTGAAGGATGGGAAGTGTGAAGGATGGGAAGTGTGAAGGATGTGCAGTGTGAGAGATGTTCAGTGTGAAGGATGGGAAGTGTGAAGGATGGGAAGTGTGAAGGATGTACAGTGTGAAGGATGGGAAGTGTGAAGGATGGGAAGTGTGAAGGATGGGAAGTGTGAAGGATGTACAGTGTGAAGGATGGGAAGTGTGAAGGATGGTATTAACAAACATCTGCAGCGTACTGTTTTCTTCGGCATTTTGGTTTCTTAAGATTTATATCAATTTAAATCAATGTTTGATTACGTTTGATACAATGTTCATTCGTTTAACTGCATCAGACCTCTGAGTTTATTCACCTTGAGAATATATTCCCCAAGATATATAACTTAATGGGTGAAGAAGCAGTTGTGTGCATCAACCTAGGTGAAAGTGTCAACGAAATCTCGGGAAAAATTTAGAATTTGCCCAGAGGAAATGGAAATATTAGTGACATAAAGTATGACGAAAATGGCTTGCTCATCAGAGGGCGTGATGAACAAAGCACCTGGCAACACCAACATTGGAACCCCAGTCTCTACTGCTGCATCCTCCATCGTCTGAAGGAGTGATGAAATCCATTAAGAAGGCTGTAAATAAATCATGTGAGCTTCATCCAATCCTTACATGGCTTCTTCCAGACTTCTTTACAAACGTGCCACCTTTCTTCTTTACCCTAATGCTTATACATCCTGTATTGCGAGATACCAAAGTAAAGGCAATCCAAAAAAGGTAAAAATATGTCGGAATATTATATCTGAAATTCCCAATCAGTATATCAGAATATATCATCCGGAACCTTTATATGATCATATGCTTTCCGAAGGACCATTAAACCAGCCTAACATGTACAATGCATTGTGGGTCTAATGTGTAGGATGGCAATAGACATCCACAATAGATGATCGTTGTTGTGCTCTAAACTAGTTCTCAGAAAGTTTAGGTCTGACTGAATTAAACGCCCACTTGCACAAAAGGTCCTTAGCAAGGCGAATGTCAAGCATACCAATCGCAGCCATGTTCTATTGTTTTTTTTTTTTTGTTTTTTTTAATGTTTTTTTTTGGGGGGGGGGGCACCTTGGTCGCTATCATACTGACATTAGAGCGTAAGATAACATTGATATTTTCTGTTATTTTAATGCGTGTGTTAACCATGTTATGTTTCGACATTACTCGTCAACACAGCTACTTTGCAGTAAATACATGGCGGTGTGGTAGGAACCGGGAGAAATGTCCCATCATGCATCAGTATTAGTCTACAATTAGGTTGTGGTAATCACCCAGAGTGAGACCGCCCCAATTATGCGTCCTGCGGGCAAATTAACTCCCCAACCTGTCTTAGAGACGTGACACTTACACTGCTTGACCACTGCCTGGAAAAGACGCCTCACTCCTCATACATGCCATCATTTCCACATAAAGGTCTTCCTATCTGTATGTACACTAATGCTGCTTTGACTATCTCAACAAACGTAAGAATTGTTTTTTATGTGTGTGTGTTTGATAAAGTCTGTGATCAATTTGTGATGTATATTTATTTTAATTGGGGTCTGAATCAAAAATATATTTGTTTAGAGCTGCAATAGCCTTAAGTGAATATTTAAAAAGATAAATGTATCTTTATTTATGTGTTTTTTAAATAAAATCTTCTGAAAATTTTCATCTTTCAATATTGATGAATTAAGTCATTTAGAATTACTATTGGTCAAGTATTCTGGTAGCGCCACGCCGTGAATACTTCAAAGTCGCAGAAGGTCATCATCATCAGGTGATTAACACTTTTTAAATTGTTTTCCATTCCACTTTTCTTGACCATGCAGCATGACCGATCCCAACTGGGATTCAAACTTAGATAGTAGTTTCTGGCATGTATTTACTCCAGATCATATGCATTAGACTATCCTGATAGAAGTGGAGGACGGCCATATTCATATATCCCTGCCAGAGGTTTATGTATTCATATATCCCTGCCAGAGGTTTATGTATCCCGGCCAGAGGTTTATGTATTCAAATATCCCTGCCAGAGGTTTATGTATTCATATATCCCTGCCAGAGGTTTATGTATTCATATATCCCGGCCAGAGGTTTATGTATTCATATATCCCTGCCAGAGGTTTATGTATTCATATATCCCTGCCAGAGGTTTATGTATTCATATATCCCGGCCAGAGGTTTATGTATTCATATATCCCGGCCAGAGGTTTATGTATTCATATATCCCTGCCAGAGGTTTATGTATTCATATATCCCGGCCAGAGGTTAATGTATTCATATACCCCTGCCAGAGGTTTATGTATCCCGGCCAGAGGTTTATGTATTCATATATCCCGGCCAGAGGTTTATGTATTCATGTATCCCAGCCAGAGGTTTATGTATCCCGGCCAGAGGTTTATGTATTCATATATACCTGCCAGAGGTTTATGCATTCATATATCCCTGCCAGAGGTTTATGTATTCATATATCCCTGCCAGAGGTTTATGTATTCATATATCCCGGCCAGAGGTTTATGTATTCATATATCCCGGCCAGAGTTTTATGGTTATTATTGTAATTAGTTTTGATCAGTTTGCAAAGAAGTATAAAAGTTGACTGAAACAAGGTGTATTAAATCTTCCTGAAATTTCAATCAATTGATGCTGATATTTAAATGAGAAAATGGACTGATTGGAGGTGAGGCCACAGAACTATATTTGCGATACATATTTACTAAGTGCTAGGCCTTTAATTTTGAGCCATTTGTACCAATTTACAGCTTGTATCATTAGTGCTTCACATATTGGTTACCCTGTCACAAATAATTTTGACCACAAAACAACAGGTGAAAACGCTTTTCGCATGTCCTATTCAACTTAGTAATTACTCACGTTGTTTCCACAACAAAATACTTTCCTCTTAATGTTGGGTATTTTCACTTAAGGGAATAACAAGTCGTGTATAATTTAGTATAATTTTGGCAGAATACAGTTTCTAAAATTAAGATGCGATAGTTGAAAGTAATTAAAGGTTGTCAAGCAGATTTTATCAATACTTGAATTGGGATAATTAACTTCAAGCAATTATGGACCAATTTAGAGAATTCTAGAACGTTAAAGTTGATAGAGTTTAAAAATAAATATCAATATGAACAATTTGGTATTCATAGATTGTGGGTAACAATGTTTAAAAGAATTTGGAAATGTAAAATGGAATAGCAAGGTGGAAAATATGGGATAATTAAAGGTTATACAGATTAATGATTTATTTCATAAATCTATAAGACCGTAATTATTCATTTGCACTAGCCAGTGGCTAAGTCTGGTTGTAAAAATGGCTTATTCAGTGTGCTTAAGGCTTGTGAACATTGATTGAAATTTTAAGATTAATCTGTATTACATAGGTAATTTTCAATTACTTTCACGGCAGTCCTAATATTTTATACCATTCTAATAACTAGTTGCCTTGCTCACAAAAATATTATCAAATTGCTCACAAAAATATGATCAAATCTGAATTGACCAACATCAAGTTATAAACTGTAAACAGATGTCTGACACATAAATTGACCAATCCGTACAACTGCCAGTACAAAACAAATCTATTTATATTCTTTCACCAATCAGTGGACAGCAAGATCATTATTAATACTGATGACTTGTGACTGATTTTGGACGCAGCTTTATACCTTTGGAGGCAGGGACTGATAGGAGAGAGAAGTCCTGTTATGGAGGGTAGGCAGGGACTGATAGAAGAGAGAAGTCCTGTTAAAGAGGATAGGCAGGGACTGATATGAGAGAGAAGTCCTGTTATGGAAGGTAGGCTGGGACTGATAGGAGAGAGAAGTCCTGTTATGGAGGGTAGGCTGGGACTGATAGGAGAGAGAAGTCCTGTTATGGAGGGTAGGCTGGGACTGATAGGAGAGAGAAGTCCTGTTATGGAGGGTAGGCTGGGACTGATAGGAGAGAGAAGCCCTGTTATGGAGGGTAGGCTGGGACTGATAGGAGAGAGACGTCCTGTTATGGAGGGTAGGCTGGGACTGATAGGAGAGAGAAGTCCTGTTATGGAGGGTAGGCTGGGACTGATAGGAGAGAGAAGTCCTGTTATGGAGGGTAGGCTGGGACCGATAGGAGAGAGAAGTCCTGTTATGGAGGGTAGGCTGGGACTGATAGGAGAGAGAAGTCCTGTTATGGAGGGTAGGCTGGGACTGATAGGAGAGAGAAGTCCTGTTATGGAGGGTAGGCTGGGACTGATAGGAGAGAGAAGTCCTGTTATGGAGGGTAGGCTGGGACTGATAGGAGAGAGAAGTCCTGTTATGGAGGGTAGGCTGGGACTGATAGGAGAGAGAAGTCCTGTTATGGAGGGTAGGCTGGGACTGATAGGAGAGAGAAGTCCTGTTATGGAGGGTATGTTTAGATACGAAAATGTAACAAATGTGAATTCTCCTCACAGGAATCTCATATCTTCTGTCCCATTCAATCCTTATAAAAAAGAAACAAGCAAATGACACCGTTTTACATATGCTGAGATACGTGTACATTTAAAATGCATAAATAGAATTTCGGCCAGACTAGTTTAAAGTATTACAAAAACCAAAACAACATCCGAATCTGGTGCAGAGCAGCAGAATATAACTGTAATCTTCTTGCGATCCTATCTGTCTCATTCCTAGAATCTCATTATAACAGTGTGATGTCCTCAGGTGTAGTAAAAACTAGTTGGCTTGACTCTGCCTTAAGATCATGCATTTGGTCTTATTGTGATCGGTCGTTGGCTTTGTATGGAGCTACACGAGGATCAGTGTCTTGGAGTGCGTCTTAGAGTGTGTTTAGAGTGTGTCTTAGAGTGTGTCTTAGAGTGTGTCTTAGAGTGTGTATGTGTTCTGCTGACAGTTAAACCTATAAAACGATCTGACATCAGAGACCTTCGCAAATGCCTTTAGTTTCCTTTATTTACATAAAATGAAGTCTGTGGGTATCAGATTGCTTAGATAAGTTGGACTTCAGTATTTTGCCAATTAAATCCTATTCCTAATCCTATTATAATTTGTCTATAATCTTTGTAACACTCATATATAGAATTTCCTCACTAAACAAGTAGAATTTATAAAGCATTTTGACAATCTCTTTGAATACAACATAATCTTAATTAAATTGTCTCTGCTGCATGAATTTTTCAACCACTTGATTATATGAAAAGGGCATAACAAAAGATGCTTTACCTTCATTAATTATTTCCTCTCAACATTGTGACTAACAGATTTATTCTCAATAAATTTATCATTGATACAAACAGACTTCTCACACAATTCTCAAACAACATCTTATCTTTACTCTTCATAGTCAAAACAATTATGAGATTTTGAAGACTTCACTGTTGAATAACAGGAACACTTGTCATCATGATAATTGTTAAGAATGGCCATAAATATTCATAAATATTCTATATTGTCAATAATTCAATAAGTCAATACTTCATTTATTGTAGCTGCAAAAAACTTACAATATTAGTTGTCAATATCCATCTGATATGAACCCTAGAAAACATATTTAAGCCACTCTGGCCAACCACATCAGCCACTCATAAGTATATCCTCGGTAACTTAATGAATAATAAATTTTGCAGATCCGACTTGCTCATGATCACCTAGCAAAAAACATCTTCTTAGATTCATTGAATATATATAACATCTTGAATACTTGTGAATCAAAGGATTCTTTACACTCTGCTTCTGCCTTCTTAGCCTTCTCAGCACCTTCAAGAAGGTTGTCTCTGAACTTAATCATCTCACCACATTCAATGATGCTTTTCATGGTATCATCCCATCTCCCCTTTATATCACGATATTTCTCTTCATAAATCTTCAGGACCTCTTCTTTCCTCCTTGCATCAAGAAGTGGTTCAACTAGGTCCGACTTCTAAAGATGCATTAATCACTGCATCATCTGCTTCGTTCCCACTGACTATTAGTAGTCCTTCATTCTCCGCAAAAAAACATTTCAAATTCACAACATTCGATGTTAAATCAAAGGCATAGATATGGCGTAAATAGAATAACATGTGATTGTACCTTACAGTGTACCACGTAATATTATAATAGGTGGAGATAGTGCAGAGAAATAAATATATTACTTGGAATGGAATTCTTGACTACAAACAAACCAATATGGAGGTATTATCTCATATATCTCATTGAAAACTGGTGGAAAATTTGCGTATGTATCACTCTTTTCAGACCTAATCCTTCTCATAAAAGTCACTCCACAAATGCAAAGTTCTATAAAGAATTCTCTGATGCATAGGCACACTCCAGAATCTTCACGTATGAAGTTATCTTTCCAGAAGGTCATATTATATTTGTGAATAGACCCAATGACATAACATGATAATGAGCGATATTATGCTCGTTCTCGGGATGCATACCCCACGCAAGATGTTAAGAGAATGACAGACATGACAATTTTGATATGGAAGCAACTAGCAAAAAACATCACCCCCAGATCGTAAACGCATCTGTATAATTGACATTAATAGGATAATAAAATGTGTAACATTTAAGAGAAGCCAAAGATATATCAAGTCAGCTAAGAAAGAATTGTAGGACATGTCATAGCTCCAAAGCAGCAGGTGCGGGGTCTTATGTTTGATGGAAGCTTACTTATTTGGATTCTAGGCTAATTGGTAAGTTGTCTAGGTGTGATGTGACCTCAATATGTCACAACCAACTAATCGGCAGAGTATTCTCTTCCAAACTGCACTGTGCACCATGGCACCATACCAATATAACTCGCCATCCAATTTGTACAAACTGCACTGTGCAACATGGCACCATACCAATATAACTGGCCATCCAATTTATACAAACTGCACTGTGCAACATGGCACCATACCAATATAACTGGCCATCCAATTTATAGAAAACTGCACTGTGCAACATGGCACCATACCAATATAACTGGCCATCCAATTTATAGAAAACTGCACTGTGCAACATGGCACCATACCAATATAACTGCCATCCAATTTATAGAAAACTGCACTGTGCAACATGGCACCATACCAATATAACTGGCCATCCAATTTATACAAACTGCACTGTGCAACATGGCACCATACCAATATAACTCGCCATCCAATTTATAGAAAACTGCACTGTGCAACATAGCACCTCACCAATATAACTGTCATCCAATTTATACAAACTGCACTGTGCAACATGGCACCACACCAATATAACTGTCATCCAATTTATACAAACTGCACTGTGCAACATGGCACCTCACCAATATAAATGTCATCCAATAAATACAAAACTGCACTGTGCACCTCACCAATATAACTGTAGTCCAATTTATACAAAACTGCACTGTGCAACATGGCACCAGACCAATATAACTGTCATCCAATAAATACAAAACTGCACTGTGCAACATGGCACCTCACAAATATAACTGTTATCTAATTTATACAAAACTGCACTGTGCAACATGGCACCAGGCCAATATAACTGTCATCCAATAAATACAAAACTGCACTGTGCAACATGGCACCTCACAAATATAACTGTTATCTAATTTATACAAAACTGCACTGTGCAACATGGCACCTCGCCAATATAACTGTCATCCAATTTATACAAAACTGCACTGTGCAACATGACACCATACCAATATAACTGGCCATCCAATTTATAGAAAACTGCACTGTGCAACATGGCACCACACCAATATAACTGGTCATCCAATGTATACAAAACTGCACTGTGCAACATGGCACCTCACAAATATAACTGTTATCTAATTTATACAAAACTGCACTGTGCAACATGGCACCTCGCCAATATAACTGTCGTCCAATTTATACAAAACTGCACTGTGCAACATGACACCATACCAATATAACTGGCCATCCAATTTATAGAAAACTGCACTGTGCAACATGGCACCTCGCCAATATAACTGGTCATCCAATTTATACAAAACTGCACTGTGCAACATGGCACCTCGCCAATATAGCTGTCATCCAATTTATACAAAACTGCACTGTGCAACATGGCACCTCACCAATATAACTGTCATCCAATTTATACAAAACTGCACTGTGCAACATGGCACCTCGCCAATATAACTGGTCATCCAATTTATACAAAACTGCACTGTGCACCTCACCAATATAACTGTCGTCCAATTTATACAAAACTGCACTGTGCAACATGGCACCTCACCAATATAACTGGTCATCCAATTTATACAAAACTGCACTGTGCAACATGGCACCTCGCCAATATAGCTGTCATCCAATTTATACAAAACTGCACTGTGCAACATGGCACCTCACCAATATAACTGTCATACAATTTATACAAAACTGGACTCTGCAACATGGCACCTCACCAATATAACTTGTCATCCAATTTATACAAAACTGCACTGTGCAACATGGCACCTCACCAATATAACTGTCGTACAATTTATACAAAACTGGACTCTGCAACATGGCACCTCACCAATATAACTGTCGTACAATTTATACAAAACTGGACTCTGCAACATGGCACCTCACCAATATAACTTGTCATCCATTTTATACACAACTGGACTCTGCAACATGGCACCTCACCAATATAACTGTCGTTTACACAGACCTTCACCATGCAATAAATAAACGGCAGTACAACCACTACACAACAGTATCACCTCACACGTCAACAGTATTATCTCAAAGGCTATGAGTATCACCCAACTGGCCAACCTCGGCACAGCCACTCAGACCGATATCCTTGTCACTACCCGTAATGAGACTTTAAAGAAATCTACTTTAAAGAAATCAGAAAGACAATTGATCTGCTCACAGAAATCAGTGAAAAGCACCAAGCTGGAATAAAACTCTTAATTTCGTGTAATAATACTTTAAACATAATTTCAGTCATATGATGACGAGACCTATTTGTGGTAGATATAGTGCTGCCTCACTGAATTGTCATGTCACAGGTCCTTGACATTACAACCCACCCAGTCACAGTTGTACAGAAACAACAGGTTAACCCTTCGGCATGCGCATGCGCGGACCTCTATTCAGTCAGAATAAAAAATGGTAACGTTTGTGCAATCCAAACACGACCTATGGATCATAACAGAGGAACTGGCACTAATGAACTTGCACTCTAACATAATATGCCACAGGGCCATCGGGATAGAAAGTCTAATCAACACCGGCTGGGTCTGTGATTTGGCAATAGCAGTTTTTGCATATTCTTGTTTTTCACTTGAGTCAAAGTTAGTCTACCAAGTTGTATTAGCCCATGGGTACATGATTTATTTGTATTTGAAAATATATCATATCTCAGAGTTTTATGTAGGCGGGAAAGACTAAAGGAAACTAAAAAATATGTATCTAATTTAATCATTCCTTAACTAATAATGAATATTCAAATAACACAAATCAATGAGCGTGAAACAAATCAATGAGCATAACACAAATCAATGAGCATGACACAAATCAATGAGCATAACGATAATAATGCAATGCGCTGAATTAACTTGTTATTCAAAACATAACCATGGAGGAAGCTTGCACATCAATGTATAATGAAATATGATCTCCATATTTTATAATGCAGAAGTTATGCGATTATTTGATTTTGGGAGAGGTAATACAACTCCAGATGTTCCATACCAAGATAGCTTGGCTGCTCTTGACTTGTGACCAGAAAGCCCTTTCTGCTGAAGGAGCTCTCATGGTAAATATCGAGGACAGAGTAAACATTCCCAAATTGTGTTTAGTTTACAGATGAAGGAATGGACTTGTTATTGGATGAATTGGTGGACTGCTCAGTGGTCAAGATGGGAAGCACGGACATGATAATTCAAGGGCAAGATTTCAATGTGGCCTCAATCAAGCCCAACCAAAATACAAGCCATTGAATTGTGGTGCTAAACAATTTAATGATCTGAGTAAGAAATACACCTGGGGACAATAGTTTTAAATCAATGTTTTTAACAAGCGCATCTTGCAAAATTAATAGACTTGGCTTCAATGATTTGATCGTGTTTATGTATGTACTGTATGTATTTTCTAAGTTTGATTTCTTTATTTTTTATTTTCTTGGCATTTATTTGTCTGGCCCATTTTTAGAATCATTATTTTGATATGCGAAACATATCATTCAAACAAAATAAAGGGAGGTTATCTTAATTTATTAATGTTATTGGAGATGTAATGCACCATTTTCCTTTGATTTAACAAAAAATTCTAATCTACCATTTTGACTGACCATCTGTTTTACACAGAGCTTCACCATGCAATATATAACCGGCAGTACAACCACTACACCATTTACGATACCAAACCCTGTGATATCAATCCCCAATCTGTAATACCAATCTCCAATCCACGGCACCAATTCCCAATCTGCAGTGTCAATCCCCAATCTACGATACCAGTCCCCAATCTGTGATACCAATCCCCAATCTGTGATACCAATCCCCAATCTGTGATGCCATCATCCCTGACCAAAATAGTGGCAAGAAGTCGTGCACGGCGATGGGTTCATTTTTTTCAGGAAACAATGCGGTCGTTCAACCAGACTATTTTCAACTACTTTAGTTTATAGACAAAGACGTATAGATGAGGAAACACTTTATATATTCGATTATGGAGAGTTTGATGATTAATTTATTATTGACTCACAAGAGAGACTAAGAATTGATTACCATGATGTAATCAGTAAAACTGAATATATGTCATTAGATGCATGGCTATTACTAAATTATTTACTATTTTAGCAGATAGTTTGGTATATTTCTAATTTTGCCTCATTAAATTTAAAATGTATATTTAGTTTTGGTGTGCATTTTCAAGGGGTTACTTTGGTCAGCATCATGGCATGTGAGTCATATTACTCATTGTTCATTGATATTACTCAATGTTCATTGATTCAACAAGCATAAATATCCATCAAATGATAGTATAGAATTATTATTCTCGTTTTATCACCCTATTTCAATAATGTTGACCTATTTGAAAGTTTAAACTTGGTAACTGTACACATAAATGCTACACTACTCCACCAGGTGGCAGGCTGATTAGTCTGAAAACAACTCACATGTGGGGCCAATCACAACTTATTTCATTGATGACATCTAACTTTGTTCAGTTGTGAAATAATGAATTTGAATACCATTACATTAGAATCAAGTAATATTAAGTATTTTGTCACATATAAGCAAGAGGAACTCAGGAACTGACAGGAAATACTATACAAATACATGTTTGTAACAGCATGATTTGAGAGGCCTAAGAGTGAATCAACCAAAGACCCCTCCATGAGCCTCTCACTGACTTAATGTGTCATTATGCAAATGAGCAATGAGACATCTGAATCACAAACTGTGTTTATGGCTTGACTCACTATTTGGCAAAGGGAAAAGAGATGAGACCCAACTTGACTTAATGACACATCAGGGTTGATTTGGTGATGTAATTTTACACTAAATTTAATACAAAAACAAAACATGAAGTTTTCATTTCATACCTTTTTGTATATGTATATAATGTTTTGTATATGTATATAATGGTTTAATCCACTGCATCTGAAGACTTTGGACTTTTTATACTATTTGTTTCCGTTATTTGTTCTTTCTAATTCTTTATTCAAAAAAGATATATGCGTCCCAGGTGTTCACCACTTCGAAAGAACACCCACTCTTTTTTGTTTTCTTAAGGCGTTTCATCCCTGACCTTTCACTCTTATTTTCTTCAAACACTTGTTTATATCTATTTTTGAATGAAACAATGACATCATATTCACTGCGATGGCAGGTGTCAAAGGTTCTGCCAAACATATTACAAGCCAGCAATGTACCAGATTGGCAGGAAATTAGTAGAGTTTCACAGAGATCAGAAGCAAACAATGTGCCTTTTGTTCGTACTGAAAACTAAGCTTGTTTTGGTGCAACCTTTGGGCATATATAGTGTGGGTGTTTGTTGTGTGTGTATTGTAATATGTAATTGGAACACGGCGAGCAAGAGGAACTTTAAGTTGAGCCTATTATATTTGATATTTGGCTAGAAATACAAAAGGTGAGCTTGCTTGGGTCAATAAACTACGTTAGGCATCTTAAAGTACGTAAGGATAAGCAACAGGAGGTGAGTTAGAGTGATATGTGACATATTAATCTTATTTCCAATTTCAATCTTTCAAAGAAAATATTTCTAAAACATTAATAAATATAAAATATCTTTTATTCAGAACGTCATGATTATGAAACATAGATAAATTACCTTTATGGCCCACACACTTCTTCTATGAAATTATTACAAAATAAAAACACGAAAAAAGACATTTTAGTTAGATATATATATATATATATATATATATATATATATATATATATATATATATATATATATATATATATATATATATATATATATATATATAGACACATGGCTGATATTAAACCTGTTCTTATCATTTGGTTAACAGACAGCTCATGGTGACCACTAGCTGCATTGGCCCTTGACCTCCTTGTGATGTGATTGATATGGAGATCAAATAGAATCACATGATTCACTCATTTCAACAGCCATAGGGTACCAAAGAGACTTGTGGTAAGAATGGACAGCAATGCAAATAAACTCTCAGATAGGTTGTAGTATATGCTTAAAATTAGCGCATGCAGTTTACAATCTATATTTAAATTTGGATCTTCTGCTTTTTGTAGACCTTTTTACTACCATCAAGGAATCAATTTTATTGTTAATTATAACTCATTGTAACTCTCTTAAGATATTATCTTACTCTAGTTTTCGTTTGATGAGCCATAAATGTAAACTGCTTTTTTGCCGGCATCACAGTCAGATATTAGGATGTGTATCAATTCTGTTCTAAAATTAGGTTAGTAATTAATGAAATAAGATGTATCTCCACCATAAAATAAAAGCCACCATCCTCACACATTGCAATGCCACCACATTGCAATGCCACCACATTGCAATGCCACCACATTGCAATGCCACCACATTGCAATGCCACCACATTGCAATGCCACCACATTGCTTTTGTTTATTTATTTGTTTGTTTATTTGTTTGTTTATTTGTTTGTTTGTGGTTTTTCATCACTTTCAACATTATTTCAGTCATTTCCTACAACCCACCCGGCCAAGGACGACGGGTTAACCTTTTAGGCATGGGCCTAAGCACATGTGTGAAATTGTAGCATGATTTCAATCTCGGCTTCTCCAGGGATTGAACCCACGCTCTTTGGATCACCACGGAGGAACTGGTGCTAGTAATGCCTCATTCACATTTGCACCGGGCGCCGACCGGGAAGTAACAATCGGCCGAATTCACACGGTCCCGGGTGCCGGGTAGTTTATCAGCAACAATCTGAGATATGCCGTAGCTGTGGTCACATTATTAAAGGGCACCGCATGGTACGTGCAAGACTGAATGGCACACATGTCATAAAATAAAAGCCACTGTAGGATATCCTAAAGACAGACGTCTGTGAGATATATGTAGGATATCCTTAAGACGTATATATGATATCGTAGGGAGCCCGTTGGATCATCAGACGATGGCCTGTGAACACATGAAATAAAAAAAATCCTATTTTCACCGCACGATGCCACCGGCAGCCCTAAGATAATCTGCCGATGTGCCTGCAGGACACTGCCGGGACCCTGCCGTGTACTTTACGATGATATTTGCTCATAAGACATCGGGGAAACGCCGCAACTTTTATGTTGCAGCTAGAAGTTCCTGATGACCTGCCCGACGTCTTAAAGATGCCCAATTGTGGCCGATGATTTCCTGGTGCCCGCAAGGCAATCTAAAAATACCCATCGGCCAGGCATCTTTACTGAAATCGGCGCAAATGTGACTGAGGCATAAGCTGGCTTTCTAACCAACTGCGTCACGGCCCGTGGCCTCCACCACATTGCAATGACCCTAACTTGAAATGCCACTCCCTTGCAACATCACTACCTTGTAATGCCGCCATCTTGTAATACCACCACATTGCAATACCACCACCTTGCAATGTCATTACCTTGTAATGCCACCACCTTGCAATTCCTCCACCTTGCAATGCCACTACCTTGCAATACCATTACCTTGTAATACCACCACCTTGCAATGCCACTACTTTGTAATACCACTATCTAGCAATGCCTCCACCTTGCAATACCACTACCTTGTAATACCACCACCTTGCAATGCCTCCATCTTGCAATGCCACTACCTTGTAATGCCACTATCTAGCAATGCCTCCACCTTGCAATGCCCCCACTTTGTAATACCACCACCTTGCAACACCACCACCTTGTAATACCACCACCTTGCAATGCCTCCACCTTACAATGCCACTACCTTGTAATACCACTATCTAGCAGTGCCTCCACCTTGCAATGCCTCCACCTTGCAATGCCTCAGCCTTGCAATGCCACTTTCTAGCCCTGCCTCCACCTTGCAATGCCTCCACTTTGTAATGCCACTTTCTAGCAATGCCTCCACCTTGCAATGCCTCCACTTTGTAATGCCACTTTCTAGCAATGCCTCCACCTTGCAATGCCTCCACTTTGTAATACCACTATCTAGCAATGCCTCCACCTTGCAATGCCTCCACTTTGTAATACCACTATCTAGCAATGCCTCCACCTTGCAATGCCTCCACTTTGTAATACCACTATCTAGCAATGCCTCCACCTTGCAATGCCTCCACCTTGCAATGCCTCCACCTTGCAATGCCTCATCTTTGTAATGCCACTTTCTAGCAATGCCTTCACCTTGTAATGCCACTATCTTGTAATGCCACTACTTGGCGCCATGAGTGTGCGTGCAACCAAGCTGTGCGGTGACAGTCGACTTATCTCGTTATAGAGGCTCATCTTCTTGCTTATAATTAAGATTCTTATTACCCACACAGTCAGGCAGAGTGGGGATAACACAATGGGAAGGTGCTACGAGACGGGCATTCTCCTCGCCGAATGCCACTTCATTCGTTAGCCAATTAATTCTGTTAAGTAAAGTAGAAATTTCATTTTTTTAAAGATAAATATAGATCATTGTCTGGGCTATCTAATCAACAATATTTTTCACAAGCTGGCCCTGTATAAATGCCAAAAGAAAAAAAACCCAGCGCAAAACCTTTAGAAATATATGGCACAAAAGAGGGGATATTGACCCCAGACTGTCTCGTCTGATCTAAAATACATTGACTTATGGCAAAACATAAAAGCTCTTCCCTTAGATGCGTGTATAACATACACCTAATATTGCCTTCCTGTAGCTTTGTGAAGCGCTTCTTTCCCTGTCTTACCAAATATACATGGTGTCCAAGTCTTTGTTATCTGCTACCTTCTTTGATAAGCTTCGTATTCTCAGGAACATTACGGGATGTAATAACTTTACAACTCTAGAGCTATCATCTCCTTCCTTCCTTGTTCTCTGACATAGATATAAAAGCAATATAACTCTTTCTCTCTCTCATGAACATGTGATTAAGTATTTTCTCCCTCTCATGAACAAGTGATAGAATAACTGTTGTGAAATTCTTTTCTCTCTCCTTTTAGAGTACATATATATGATTTAGCTGTGGAAGAAGTACTCTTTCTCCTCCCAGAGACATATGTGACAGCTTTAGGCGGAAAATGGGGTTTTTGTATTTCATTTTTATCTTTATAAATAAATAGAATATCTAAAAATAAATGAAACTGACAAAACGATTTGAAATGTAATTTAAAAAATGATAAATTACAGCATTAATTCATATCAAGCCAGGTGTTTGAACTTGAGATTTCTCGTGTTTCACAAATTGTAGCTTCCATCTTATAGTTTTGAAGCCCATATTTGATTCATGGTAAAACAATATTCAAAATGGCTGTACTTTATAATGGTTGTACTGATTAAAATCCACAATAGTCAAAGATTCACTCTGTCAAAGAGTCAAACTCTAAGGAGAAAGTTTTACAATATGAATGTGAACCTTTTGGATAATACATGAATAGGAATAGGAACGTAACCAATGTTAGGCAAAAGACAGAATTAATTCTTGCGTCGATGACCTCCATGAAGTCTGTTGCAGATATATCATATATCATTTGGGATAATATGACTCACAAACCAAGCCCTGCATATAATATTGGTCCAAATACAAGACAAATCAACACGGGCCAATGACTAAGATGCATTCAGAAGAGGAAGAAATTCAAAGATTTCTCACTTTCCAATATGCATCTCACAGGGGTGAAGGTTTGGGTATACTCTACCGAGATGAGATTCCCTTGTCCTGGGAATATTATTACTTCTCCTTCATTCAGAAGTAATCCAGGGAGATGTAAATAAACCAAAACAAGACTGATGCATCAAAGTTCCATTGACATCTTTAAAGTGTCCTAGTGGGTCAATGGACCATCCCATAGGCATGGACATATGATTAGACTTGTGATGGTCTTAAACGACAATAATCCCCTTAAGGGCATATTGTTGATGACCTTATCTTTGATCATTCTATGATCAGGATATACAAGGCCTTGAGGGAACCAAGCCCCGGCCCCCAAATATCACCCTATCTAACTTAGTTGATGACCATAATGTGATTAAAGTGTCTGGAAATATTATAAACAAACATGTTCTTCATACAGAAGCCACTGTTTGTTTATTAACTGATCATATAAATCCATGATAGGGCTGACCCTTACACTCTTGCAAATAAGATAAAATGACATTTTCTTTTGAAAAGTTTTGGAGAGTTGGCCCCCATCTTTGAAACTAGCTGTGAGCTGACTTCCAACGAGGGCTCCATTATCTGGTCTTAATGGTCAATTGTTTATTAACTACATTTGACATGAATTCTATTAACCAGTCAATAAAACTTTATTTTTTATTGGCTATGAGTTCATAACCCAAACATAGAACTCAATACAAATGCAATGGGCCAATATTCAAGGCAAAATATTAATAACTAATAACTAATAGCTCTTAAAAACTATACAATAATTAAATTAAGGGATTCATAAATAATACTTTTAAATTAGTAGTAATGATAGTAACAATTTTGCTATGACAACCCCCACTTCCGCACGTTTATATCAGAATATTGGAAACCACTTAGACAAGAATTAGTATTTCCATTCTGCTAATTGGTAAAGAAGAATTAAGCAAGTGCTTCAGTGATCATCATGCTACCATTTTCAATTATATTTTTAATAGTAACTCTCTTCTGTTCATTATGTGTTCATATTTAATTTAACAGTGAATATATGTCCTTTACCCATACAGATATAAACTACTACTTACATAATCAAGCAAAACAAGAGAAATTGCAAGAATTCTGGAATTTGTAATTTGAAATCTCTCCCTCAAAATAGATGATGCAAGATTTCCGCATTCAAGGTCTCATATATGTTTTTTGAAGCTTTGTAATAGTAGCATACTGTTCAGCATAAATGTTCATGTTACAGATATCTGAAATGGTTATAAACATATGAGAAACTTCGTAATGACCAACAACATAGCTCCAACAACAAGTGTTATCGCCCTGGTTTTAAAATGACGATACAATGCAAATGTCAAGGCAGCAACATAGGTATGTTACAAAAGGGCATATCATCCGCAGCCAGATCGACAATATATCCTATATCTCTGAGAGAAGAGAGTTATATATTTCATTCTCAGAGCAATTGTGATTGACTTGCTTGGCCATGGAATGTATAAGCGACTTTCTCAATTTACATGGGTCTTATATTTCATTGTCAATATGTTTAAAATGAATACATGATATTTGAGATAACACCAAAGGCACCATTTGTACAGACCATTATTAAAGTAGTTCCCAATTTAGTATAAAGTTATTTGATGATTTATAATTTTCTTAGCATAACTCCTGCAACCTAAAACAAGTCAAATAGAATTGTTATAAGTGGAATATTATTCATTCATGCTATCTAATTAGGTACAAATAGGTATTTTATTATATTACCATACAATTATCAGCAAATGAACAATAATAAATGTCCCAGAAATGTACGTTCATCCCGTTCTTCAATCACTGTGGAATTTAATGGAAAAAAAATAAAATTGAGACTTGTGCTGCTTATTGCCAAGAGCTGCCACCTGGTGTCCCAATCAACATGACAGAAATATTTTTCTGACATCTGAGGCACACACAGACAACAACATCACCCTCTGGTGGAGATTTCCTCCTGGCCGATGGTAAGTTCAGTGAGCATCATGATTCTAACAATGAGGAAACCATGTGGTATTCACATGGCATCTCTGCTGGGCAATCATTAAATGTGTATCAGCAATCTGAGGAATATCCATATAATTCTTTACTACATGTGAAGTTTATTAAGGAATAGGAAGGCCATGGGCCATGGCGCAGTTGGTAAGAGCGCCAGCTTATTAGCATCAGTTCCTCTGTGTAAATCTGTGACCGGGTGGGTTGTCATGTCAAGGACCTGCGACATGACAATTCAGTGAGGCAGCACTAAATCTGCTACAAGTAGGTCTCATCACGAAATGACTGAAATAATGTTGAAAGTGATATAAACCCCCAAACAAACCTGAAGGAATAATTTCGTTTATTTTGCATACTTTGTATTGACCTGGCGCGTGGATGGTATGTCCAGTTTTTAAACGAATATTATCGATCGTATTTCTTTCATTTGTGTGTAATACGAAAATGTTTATTGACATTTAATGTTAATGAACTCAATTATATTTTACCACCGCACGTAATATGTATTATGCACAAAAAAACAAACTATAGTTTCCACTTTATTTTGCACATGTATCAAAAAGAATTTTGTACCTATGCACCATGTTAAATTACTGGAAAAAGTTATTCCAAGATGTTTGTGATTGTCAACTGCTGACAATGTAGCTCCATTTAGATAAATTGAAGTGATTTTTGATATAACTACCGGTTTTTTACCCTTAATTAAAATTAACCACTTCTTGGTCCATAAACCAATTGATTTCAGATCATCATTTACTCTGTTAACAGCACTTACAATATCTCCATTATGTAAAAGTTGAAATATTGATGCATCATGAGCAAATAAGAAATTGTCACAATTTAAATCATCAGAAATATATTTGAAAAAAATGAAGAAACTCCAGCACTAATCTTGGCAAAAGAGGTTATTCAACCACTTTTACAAATGGCTGGCTTGTTTCCTATTATACAGGTAAGATCTGGTGAGGTCCAGCAGTTTACAACAAATTCCCATTTTTTCAATCTTATATATCAAATCTTTATGCCAAACCTTATCGAATGCTTTGTTCAGATCAAAGAAGTCACCAATCATCTCATCCCCATCATCAATATATTGATGCAGTTTATAACATATAGCAATTAACTGATTGACAGTACTGGCACCAGGTGTAAATCCTGACTGATTACTTTTGAGTTTGTGTCTTCTTGGGAAATCAAAAATATGATTGAAAAGGACCTCCTCAAAAAAATATATGGTAACAAAGATATGGTTCTGTAATTGGTACAATGAAGTGGATCATCCTTTTTATATATTGGAATTACACTGGCTATTTTCTTACATTGCGAAACTTAACAAGACTGATACAATAATTAAGCAGTTCAGATAGAGGTTTAGAAATTGCAATGGCTGCTTCTTTTGATTGTCAATACCATCGGGTCCTGTTGCTTTGGATGTATCAAGCTTAGCTAATATAGGATATAGATCCTCAGGCTGAATCACAAGTTGATCAATTTTGTAAGTGCTAGCAGGGTGATCATCTTGAGTCCTGGCATATGTTTCGTCAAGGTCTGACTGTGAGGCAAAAGAATTGTTGAAAAGCTCTACTTTAATATTATTATCGCCAATAATGCTTCCATTAACAAGAATTTGTCCATCTGCACCAGAAGATGCAACAGACAGAGAATGTAAGTAATCTCTACCATTTCTTGGAAGATAAGTCTTGCCTTGATATTTCATCATTTACCTTGTTCTTTGCCTCACAATCAGCCTTTCTACATTCAGACACCATTGAATTGTAATATCTTTTGTATTCAGTACCAATTTGTTCCTTTGTCTGCATGTATATACTTTCATTAGTCTCCGAATATTAGAATTCATGAAGACTTTATCACTTGGTCTAATAGTAGCCTGGTGGTGGGGAATACAGGACTCAGCTACTTGTAGAAATAGGTTCATCCCGTTTTTAACTGTTGCATCAACATTATTTTCCTCATAACATGATACCCAGAGAGCATTGAATAGAATAGATCTAAAAGTTCCAGATTCACCTCTGCCAAAATTCCAAACCCATCTTTTTAAACACTGTGGGCTGTTGAAAGTACATTGTAAGTTAACAAATATTGGAGAATGATCACATATATCTATAATTTTATCATATGTTCTTGCACTAGAAATAATGGTAAAAATTAGGTCCAGACAAGACCTAGTATTCCTGACAGTTCTTGTGGTTCATGTATTACATTATCGAATTCATGGTTCTGAAATGAAGCATACAATGCACGACCTTTAGTATTTGTTATATCTCCATTCCAGAATAGGGTGTTTCTACCATTCATATATCCCAAGACAATCAGACTTATTTGGGTTAAGATATATACTACGGAGTACATGTAACTGTAGTAATACAGCAATTTTTGCTGTAATTTACAGCAATTTCTAATAAAATACCAAAGATAACAGTATATAATGATTTCATATAATATATATATTTGTTCTGTAAACCATGGGACCGATAAAATTTAAGTTAAAATCAACAGTAATAGTTGCAGTTATTTCAATCCGTTATTACATTACCATTAATTCTATACGAAGTAAAAGCTTTCGAAATATGTACTTCATAGTTCACATTGCTTGTCAACTTTTCATAGACATGAATGAAACCCAAAATTTAATCATTTTAATAAAACAAAAGTTCACCCTGCCAGTAACAACATATTAATCTTCCACCTTTTGCATGAGTATTAAAAGGGACATATATCAAATGTACGGGCCTCGGCCCTGATATATTATAATACAATGCTAATTAAAGCAAATTTCGATCTATAATATTTAAGAGCAACAGTTAATGAAGACGCAAATTATTTTCATTGTAAATGTTACTAGACGCAAAAAGATTATAAGTTGTTAGTTAACAGTAAAAGTTACAACCAGCAACTTTTGCTCTAAAGGAATAGAAATTGACCATTACAACTAATGCAGAGTACCCAGGAGTGTAGCCTCGTGAGAACCACCGTATACCCTTTTGCTAAATCTAGCTCAGTGCCACTTCTTGTACTCTGGTTTTGCAATGTTATATCTTAGAAACCCCTGGTATAAGTGAATGTATGCACAGGAATAGCCAGGGTAGAAGTATGTGAGCAGGGTATGCGTCTGTGGCAGGGTGCTGCTGCTGTGTGGGGGGTGTATATATTTAGCAGTGTAGCACTCAGAGACCTTGCCTGACTCCCCACCCTAGCAGCATTCATGTGATCATCCTGCACGAAGGCGACAACCCTCAAGCATTTGTCTGTAGGCATTTGACACATTGTTTTCTCTGCTACCCTGACGTTTATAAATTGGAGAAAGACTTTTTTTGCAGTATTCTGCCCCCGGAGCAGCTGCCTGGTTGTGTATGTCCTGCCGATGATAGAGGCAGACTACATATCTTATTAACAGCACAACGTACAGGTGAGTGGAAAAGAATGTATTGAATAATATTTATTTAACCATTTTGAAATTAGGTAGTTCCCATGTGCTTATATCATGACAGACCATTTGTCAATCAGTGAGGAGCTAATTGTTGTTCTCTTATTCTGTTCTCATATCTATTTCCTAAGAATTTGTGTTGTGGTTAATTAGCATATACAAACAAAATCTTCCAACAGTCCCCTTTGCAAACAGCGTTATTGCAGTAAAATTGGAAGTGTATTGGTATATTACTCTAAGATTGAACCGAGGCACATTCACAATTTTAGCTTTCAGTATGGATAAAAACTGAATGACTTTTTTAGATAAAACATTGAATGACATCAAACTCCTTTCGCTATACGGGGAGCAGTGTCTTCCAAAATTCGTTTCTAAAATATCCTCACGTTTGGAACAACAAATTTGAAAAAAAAGTGATCCCTGTATTAAATGTCTCAAAATCTACATTATATTCATAAAAAATTAATAAATCTTCAATTAGTTTAAAAATATATGTGATTATCTTAATATATTTACAAAGAGCAGAATCTGATTTTAGAGAATCTCTGAAGAAGAAGCATGGTTGATTTACTGGACAGTTATCACGGTTATATAATATTAATATGTGTAACCTATGAATTTAATGTAATTTAAATGACAAGTTTGAAAGACCATCATGTTTGGTAATGCAATTTTTACCAAAAAATGAAAATTACTTTATTATTTTCTTTTTGTTTTTTTTGTTTTGTTTTTTGTTTTTTGTTTATTTCAATAATAAGTCATATTGTATAAATGAAACCTCATAATATATTATCAATATCTCAAATGTCAAGGTTCAGTCATGATGCTATGAAATAATGTTTTTAGGGGTAAATCGCATACTCTTATGATATTCCAAATTTTACCCCTCGCGTTTAGATGTGTGCTTCGGGGAAAAGTGAACGCACGATTTTCAATTTTACAATTATTTCTAAAAAAATGGAATGATTTACTTAACATATTTGATATCTAAAATACAAAAAACATGATATCATGATTGTGCATTTAGTTTCAGACACCCAATCGTGACGTGATATAACAATGTCACATCGTAAAATCAGGGATATATCTTACAATGCAATTTACACCTAGAAACATTATTTCATGACTGGACGACCTTAACCCTTAACATTTTGGACAAACCAACTAAGCATATCATAAAATTACATTAAAATGATATGACTGATCAATGAAATAATTGACAAATATTATTTCCAATATAGGTATGTCAATACTGTTATAACACACATAAGTTGTCATATTACATGTATATTAGCATATGACAATGTTTAGCACCTTTTGATGTTATGTCAATTACAAGCTTGAGAGACTGTTGTACATGGTAGCGTATGGCATTACACACATTATTGTCAATAATAAGCTCGCTCAGGAGACTGTCATGTTTAGTGTCCTCGTGATTTCTACCTGCGCAATAGTTGAGTATGCTATTGGCAAGAAGTGGTATTGTTTGTGCCAGATCTGTATTAGTTCCCGAGAGCTGGGCAGCAGGACGAAGCAACTGATGTCATGATGTCTGTCTGTATATATCCAATTTGTCAGGTACCAAGTGGTGTGGGAACAAGACATCGCCCGCGTATAACATACAATTGACAGGTACCTTATGCGTGTGCCAATTGTGTCAATTTATTTTGATTAATATATAGGAAATGTTATTGTTTTATTATGCTGTATGTAACATTAAGCATCTGATTATCAGAGGGAACATGCAGGGTATTAATGTTGAATGGAGCAATGTTGTGTCGGAGATGTCCTGGCAATCTTCCCATTCAGACCATTAAGGCAACAATGTGAGGAATGTGGTGCCCCCTACATCTCATGTCAACATGACCTTCCCCAGACCACATGCTTGACCTCATGCCCATGTTTTAACCAAGGCTACCAAGCCGTAAACAAGAAATCGTACTCAGCATCACAGTATCTTGTGTCCAGCAGCATTCTCTGGTAATTCTCATGTCTTTCAGATCAACCCGACCACCCCCATCCCACTTTATTCTTTACCAACAGGGATATATAGGTTAGTCCTGACAAAAAAAAACCAAAGTGGTATACCTCTATACCTCACCAGAGTTGCTCTTCATTATCGTCCCGCACGCCACCTGCTCACTTGCACTGTCTGTGACATGATGAGGTAAGAATCAGGTCGGGACAAGTAGATTGAATAATGACGCAGAGAGGTCAGAATGATTGTGAGTGAAATCAGATTGAAAAAGTGCACACTGCAGTTTGCATGCTTGCTAGTAAGAGAAATCAGAATGATTAAGTACACACTGTAGTTTGCATGCTTGTCAGTAAAAAGAAATCAGATTGAATAAGTGCACACTGTAGTTTGCATGCTTGTTAGTAAAAGAAATCAGATTGAATAAGTACACACTGTACTTTGCATGCTTGTTAGTAAAATAAATCAGAATGAATACGTACACACTGTAGTTTGCATGCTTGTTAGTAAAATAAATCAGATTGAATACGTACACACTGTAGTTTGCATGCTTGTTAGTAAAAAAAATCAGATTGAATAAGTACACACTGTAGTTTGCATGCTTGTTAGTAAAATACACCAGATTGAATAAGTACACACTGTAATTTGCATGCTTGTTAGTAAAATAAATCAGATTGAATAAGTACACACTGTAGTTTGCATGCTTGTTAGTAAAAAAAATCAGATTGAATAAGTACACACTGTAGTTTGCATGCTTGTTAGTAAAATACATCAGAATGAATACGTACACACTGTAGTTTGCATGCTTGTTAGTAAAATACACCAGATTGAATAAGTACACACTGTAATTTGCATGCTTGTTAGTAAAATACATCAGATTGAATAAGTACACACTGTAGTTTGCATGCTTGTTAGTAAAATAAATCAGATTGAATACGTACACACTGTAGTTTGCATGCTTGTTAGTAAAATACATCAGAATGAATACGTACACACTGTAGTTTGCATGCTTGTTAGTAAAAGAAATCAGATTGAATACGTACACACTGTAGTTTGCATGCTTGTTAGTAAAAAAAATCAGATTGAATAAGTACACACTGTAGTTTGCATGCTTGTTAGTAAAATACACCAGATTGAATAAGTACACACTGTAATTTGCATGCTTGTTAGTAAAATACATCAGATTGAATAAGTACACACTGTAGTTTGCATGCTTGTTAGTAAGAGAAATCAGATTGAATAAGTACACACTGTAGTTTGCATGCTTGTTAGTAAAATACATCAGAATGAATAAGTACACACTGTAGATTGCATGCTTGTTAGTAAAATACATCAGAATGAATAAGTACACACTGTAGATTGCATGCTTGTTAGTAAAAGAAATCAGATTGAATACGTACACACTGTAGTTTGCATGTATATTAGTGAAAGAAATCAAATTGAACGATGCCTAAGACAAATCTGCATGTTTAATAGTTATGTGAAGGCAATCAGATTAAACACAGGCTCAGAGTAGTCTGCCTGCTTGTTTGTGAAGGAAATCAGATTGCATAATAGCAGAGAGAGGTGCTCTGAGCTGGTCAGGATGTAGATATTGATTCAAGGCTATGATCAGGTAATATCCTCAGAAAGGTCAGGGTCATTTCCTACTGAGCAATACAAGACTCTTACACCTGCCTTGTCCCTTCAGGAAATCGGCTGCGTCTACATCTCCATCTATATGTTTATTCGGCAAACCAATTGGCATCCCGCCCAGAATAGGTGCAATAGATAGAAATGTTGTTTGAACATTTTATGGATCGTCATTCGATGCACCATTGATAATGAACTTCGGGTAGATATAAAAGGTTTTAAAGCACTTAAATAAATGAACTCTGAAATGCATATCTGAATGAAAAATGAATACACAAACAGCGCCACAAAATTATCAATTAATCCATGTTCTATTCATTTATATATAATTCCATAACAGATAGTGTTGGATGGGTTAATATTATAATCGAAAATGTTTGTTCAAATATCTGCCCAAGGGGCCCAATATGGCATAAACAGTTCACTGCTCGAGTATCAAATCGTTGTCTCTTGGTGTTTCTTGTGTCATGTACAATGTATTTTGGGATATGTTTGTAGATATGATAGCTGACATGATGGGAAAACATTTAATATTTTGGCAACAAAAACGTAATCAGTTTGGGAATCTTAAAAAATCTTGAAAAGAATAGCAAGACTGTTATTGGTTACAAGTTTACAAGTCTCCAAACCCCTCCATGCGTGAGAGTTTTTATACAACAGGTGGCAGCACAGCCTACCCGGGCATTGACAATAAGCTCTATGGTCATCTGTGACTTCCTGAAAAGGTTGACATTTGGACGTAACACAATGATGTATATTACATATTACATTGATTCGTCTTGAGCAATTAAACCCATTTGAGAAATTGATAATTATATCAATTTTTTTTAATTTGCAGTTAACTTGCAGTGGTTGACAAATTCTGCCATATCACTGCGATGCGAGACAAGGAGGCAGAGGAGTACCTTAAAAAGGTGAAGAACATCCTGACCTCCTCCTTATCCGCATCTAAATGTCTGCCCAAGGGGCCCAGCATGCTGTTGGACCATCTGTATATTGGAAGTAAGCATGATGCAGCTAATATTACCCTTCTCAAGGCCCACAAGATCACACATGTCTTTAACTGTGCTGCTAAGAAGGACTACACAGCGGACTTTGACCAGAACCCCTACAGCAGTGCAGGCATAGCCTATGAGGAGATAGAGGCCTGTGATAATATTGGGTAAATATACATCTGTTTATGTTTGACCTTAAACCGACCTAATTGGCCGTATTTGATTTGGTATAATAACGAGTCAGTACTTTCATATCTATGATTATGATAATAACAAACATTTGTATAATGCTAAATCAGACTTGATCTGCTCATTGTTGCTCTTATCTATTTTTAGTTTTTCTAAGAACAGGTTTCATTTGTGTTTCAGATATCCAATATTGATGCATTTTTCAAAAGCCAAGATATTCATAGACCAAGCAAAAAGGACAGGTGGGCGTTGCTTGGTCCACTGTGAGATGGGCATCAACCGCAGTGGCGCCATCTGCGTGGCCTACATGATGGTGAATGACAAACAGACATTGCTGCAAGCCCTGAGAATCGCCAAAATAGAGCGCCCAGTCATTCTGGTCAATGAGGGATTCCAGAAGAGACTGGTAGACTTTGCAATGAACAGAGGCCTCATGTATAAGTAGACTCAAAAAACACATGGAAAAGTAGATGTAAAAACAGGAAAAAAACAGTACTCGTAGATGTCTTCCATGAAGGCCATGTCATAGAGTTAATATACTTAACATATATTTATATTGTTTGCAATATATTTGGTAATGATGTATGAAATTTGATTTGGTATAATTTTCACTCTCTCACCTTATCTGTGATATCCTTATTTATAGATCTTGATGCTTATTTATAGATCTTGATTCTGTCTTCTGATCTAATTATCACTAATATTTGAATGTATAATGTTTCAAATTGATGTCCCAAATGACAAGTCTCTCTCTTTGTAAAATATCAAGAATTGGGTCCTATATGAATTGAAGCGTCTCCTAGAAGAGAAGATTCAATCATACAAAACGTACCTAAATTCAACCAATTTGATAACTTTCCACATTACTACGTGTATTTTACCATTGACACTTGGAATGATATATTTTAATCAAGTTATTAATCTTAATTAAGGTCTATAATCCACAATGAGTCTTAAATTTTTATTATTTAAATTGAACCCGTTATAACGGTAGTTAAAACGGGTTCGACGCAGTTTTTGCAGCTGGCGACCTATATCAAGTCTTTATATTTTCTTTATTTAATGTCATCCAAAGAATAATCAATCTTTTGGGGGATATTTTCGATATAATCATGGCATAAAATATGAATTATCACTAAAAGAGTTTGTCCGCCATGTGTGCTGTAGGAGCCGAAGGCAGTTACGTAAATATACGAGACCACACAAAGTTCTCTCCAAATGCTTCAAACTGATTGTGGATTATAGACCTTAAACAATTATCACAATTTTAGGCACTCTTTTTCAAATAGCCTCCCAAAATACTTTGCATAATGTTATTGAAATCCACCATCCAATTACTGACTCCATCTCATTGCGGAAGAAGATTGTTGAGGCCATATTTCTTTCATGTTTTGAATTTCTGAAAATCCTTTCCCATTGCTTTTTACAAATACGTCTTGCATATATTTGTTTATATTTGCGTAATGTTTTAGGGTTTTTATGTTTTATTTTTATAGTTCATATGTATCTTGGTATAATAAAGTAGTCTTCTACCTTAATTCCAGTATCATATATTACCAAAATGTGAGGCAGTAAGTGTCACCTTGGTAGTCACCTATCCTTGCTTTGTGACTGCCTGAGTCTTCTTTGCAGGACCCTGAGTTACAAGGACTGCAAAAGCCTCACTCTCATATTTTTAATATCATTACCTCAGACAAGTGCAACTGGCCTTACTAACATCATGATCACGGCATATTAACAGTGTTTCTGCCTGCCTCATTGGTTATTTCATCACATTAATGTAGACTTTTATTGGTTTTTCTGCCCTTCGTGTTGCACCATTCTGCCTTTTTAAGTCTTAAGTCTTTTCTGCACTGGTTTCTGACTAAGGTTATGTTTATGTACTGCCGTTCTGTAACCAAGATACTTATGTCTAATGACAATTAACCTATTTCCATTTACAGATAAACATTCTAATTATAAATATGAGTGTTTAGTTCAACTTAACTCCACTTTTGTGTGATTTTTGCATCTCCAACTTGTTTATCTGATTTGGAATAAAATGTGGAATTGAAGTTTCTACCTAAATAATAATTTATCAATTTGTTTCAAAACAAAATTGTTTTATAGTATGAGTCAAAATATATTTTTCTCAATATCAGCAGTTGTACATGTAAACCAGCCTTTATTTTCTTTATGAGATATTGTTTAATTGACATCCATTATTACCATGCCTCAGATCTCATTACTGCCATGACTGAAATGAATGAATAGATAAATAAATTCTTGACTTTCTTCCAGTTATTAATGTATTCGGTAGAAGACCAACATAGTCGAGGAAATAGCATTGATTCTATTTGTACTGAATATGTTTATTGTACCAGCTGTTCAATACATATATGTAAAGTTTAAAGAATCAAAATAACAGCGGGCTATACGTTTTCACATTCTGGGGTAATTTACCATGTATTATTGTGTGAAGATATATGAAACATTGATAATTATAATGACAAGGGGGAAATTAGACTTAAAAGTATATTTGCAAAGTATGTACATTAAATGCTTTGTATTATTTGAACAAAATAAAATGTAACCAATGGTGATCACAATATATAGTCAGAAAAGTCCAGCAAACTGCAGTTACTAGGAATTTATGTTTAGGTTGTAGATATGGAATGATATATTTGGTGGATTTAGATGAAAGACACTTTGTTAAGGAGTATTGACCGTTTCCTTGATTAATAGAATGATAAATTTGGGTTATAAGTATTAAAAGTATACTCATTTCCTCATAACATAAATAATGAAAATGCAATGACAATTCCGTTATAAAAATGCTTCCAAATATAGGTTAGCAAAGGAAATAAAAGAGACTTGGATATTTTACATGTGCACTGATGGTGTGCGAATCATATTCTAAAACTATTGTTCTATTTCACTATGAGATTCAGTGGTGCCCCCTGTATTTCATTTGATTCATATATCCCATGTGTCCTATATTGGGAGTAAAGCCTCGCCCACTAATATGATATCGAAAATATCCTAAACCCAAGTGAGTTCATCTGTGCAAGCTAGTTTTCATCGAATGATTTTTCAACTAATTTTCCTTTTGGCCAATAAAGTTAATTTGCCTAGTCTATCATATTTCGGAAAGTAAAGACATACGTACGGTCTGTGGAACTCTGTGTTCTTGATTGTCTCGGTTGCTGGGTCCAATTGTTCTGTCACTATTCAATCATTTGAAATATAACAATAGCCATATTATGAATGGATATTTAGGAACTTTCCAGTACAGGAGAGCTTATTACAGTGTTATGGATTAAAAAGTTGAATAGGGGAGAGCGAGCGGTGGATGCATCCTCATCCTATATAAGGGAATCTGGGTGTGGCCATATGTGCCTATTGCTGTCCTTAACCAAATCAAATTGAAAAACGGCTTTTTGAAGTTGATTGAATACATGCATCGCAAAGAGTGACAGACGAATTTCTGCTATTTTACCTGATTAATTTCCTGTTTTTTCCATGAAAGTATCTCTAAATTGATGAATACATGTGAACACTTCACGAGGGACCGCATATACAGAAACAGGGCTTTGGGTAATCCCCGAAACCACAGTTTTTGTGATTTTAAACAGCTCTTTATCTATCTTACAGGTATGACAGATGAAAAAATATAAAAGTTAGGTTGTTTGTAAAACCTATCAATACTGAGATATGTGGCATTGTAATGGACAGCTCAAGTATGTCGTGCCATCGGTCTTTGAAATCCAACCAATTTTGTTATTTAATGTTGTCATTTAGATTTGTCATTCAAATCATCTGTACGGTTTCAGGGACATAACTTCGTTTTCGTATATGCAATGCGTCATCCAGTGCATTCATTTTGTGCTCAGCCACATACTTGGCAGGAGTCCCAAACATAACACTCTAGATGACTGCCTCCTATATAGAAAGGTTGAAAAGTAAGACGAAGATACTTACAATACTTACCCCAAGAGAGAACCTGACCAACAAAAACACGAGGACAATGAAAGGTTATATTTCTGACAAGCAATTGGAAACAGGAAACAGGCACAGTAAAAACCATGAGTTGTCTGCAAACCAAATGATAATAGGTTTGATTTCAGACATATATCTATATATATAGTATTACAAAAAGGAACTGGGAGACTCCTCATTAAGACCAAAAGGTCGCTGGCATTACTATGCTTGCATTACTGCAAACGTTACTTTATCCTTCCTTGAAATATTTCTTTCATAGAGTTGTAATTTGTGTTTCAAGGGAAATGAGAAAAAAACAGTGATTGAGTGATGGAACACCTTGTCAATAAAAATATTCTCCAGGATTACAAGGCATTGTCACAACCAACTGAGCACAGAATTAGAATAGTATTCTGTGGTACACTATTCATTTCTGTAATTCCCTCAACTGGGTCACAGACTTTCTGATTTTAATTCAAGTGATCTAAGATTTGGGCAGAAATTTCAATCAATGTAAGGCTAGTATAAGTTTTGAACCACTGAATTTGAGGATAGGATGGTACAGAATAGGAATATCCACTCTTCAAGGTCATGAACGTAAAATTAAGAACTTTTATGGATTAAAAATGTTCTTCTTCAATGTTGTGATTTCATCTTTCATCCCTTTAGTTTCATATGACAAAAGGGAGAATTAACATTACATTGATCACAATTTCAGCACTACCGTTGTTTTTCAGTTTCCCTATGGTAACAACAACCCAAGAGAATTTGAAGTGGGATACATTAGCTCAGAGAAGGAGGATTCAGAGGCTGGTTTTATTGTATAAGAATACATAAAGAGAAATAAACCAGAAATTGTAAAAATAAGTCAGCAACTATAAGGAAAAACCGTGGAAATCGATTTATAGAAATGGTGACAAGCTGTGACAGCTATTTCTCCAAGGACTGTGACTGAGAAAATCAATCCTCCTGCTGATCTTCCTTCCTATTCCAAAAGGCAGTTATGTCCAAAACGACATTTTGCGTAATAGAGCAAACATCATTTTGCCCTCCTATACCAAAAGGCAGTTACGGTCAAAATGACTTTTTGCTTAAAAGAGTAAAGCAATTTTCCAGGTTAACTGTCAATAACTGCCCATTGGTAGTGTTTTCCTGTGATTATTGTTGGGAGTAATCAATTTATTGCTTTTTGATAGTAGAGCAGCACTTTGTCAATGTATTTCATTTTACGCCTCATAACTAGATATTATTTAGCTCATGGCTGCATGTGATTTATCTTATAACATATTATACTCAGATATATGAAAATAAACAGTTACGTAACCAGTAAGGGGAACATATGAAATAAAAAAAATCCTGCTTTTTGCCATCGACTGCTCTTTGCCATTGGGGGGCAGTGATTTAACTACATTAGAAGCTTGAGTAAGGGTTTTAATTAAATATTAACATCGAATGTGATTTTAACCAGAGTGTGGGGCTTGTCGTATTCGTGTGCTTCGTGGGCAATCAGCCACACCTTCTAAAAACCTGGGCACAGTAATGCTCAATTGTTCAAATGTAAATAATTCTTGTCTTTCACACCAGATGATGGCTTATTCTTTATAGGTTTCAGGATGAGTCACCTGTTCTCTTACTTGTCAGTAACTATCAATGGATAACTGTCCTGACCAATATCAGGGCTGATGGAAGTCACCGGGACACAATATCCTGCTCTTTTCTAAGAGTGACTTTCTTTTACAGTATCTCATAAAAATGGTCTTCACTGCCCTATTTACAAATTACAATCATGCTATCTTTTATGTTAGGATAATTAATATCCTAAAATAAAAAGGATATGATCAAGATAGAAAAGCACTTTTTTACTTTATGTTTTTTAAAAATATTTCTTTCCTGTGTAAACTTTACTTTATGTTGTTTTTAAATATTTCTTTCATGGAGTTGAAAAGTAAAATGGAAAGATAGAAAAGCATTTTAGTGTAAACTTTACCTTATGCTTTTTTTAAATGTTTATTTCGTGTGTAAACTTTACCTTATGTTTTTTTTAAATATTTCTTTCATGGAGTTAAAAAGTGTGCTCCAAGAGAAATAAAAAAAGAAACGGTGATTGAGTGGTGGAACACCCTGTACATAATATCATTTTCTTGGAAATTTACAAATTTTGCACCCCTTGTTGGTTAATTGCTCATAATATTTGCAACGAACCTCAAGGCATTTTTACACCCAACTGAGCACAGGATTATAATATTCTGTGGGACACTATTGATTTCCATAATTCCCTCAATTGGATCACAGACATTTCAGATTTTTACAGAAGTGATCTCAGATTTGGGCAGAAATATTAATCAAGGTAGGGCTGGATTACGTTTTGAAACACTGACTATAAGGATTGGATGGCACTGATCAGAAATATCCATACTTTAAAGTCATGAAAGTAAAATTGATAACTTTATACACAGATAAAAAATGTTACCATCCCAGGTTGTGATTTCAGCTTTCATCCCTTTAGTTGTATATGACAGAACGGAAAATTTACATTGCATTGATCACACATTAATATAGGTGATTTAAAACACTCTGCTGAATAATACATCAACAAGAAAGATATTAATGTAAAAAAATGTACAACTTTTATGCATTTATTTTAACTGTACAATATACACAGTAATACATAAATATTTTAAAATATGAAAGTGCTATTAATTTTATTCAAGTACACAATTAAAAATAAATTTATTACAAGTCAATGGTGTTTAACATGTGGCAATACACCGTGACTTAGGTTCATTTCCGGCAGGACACCTACCATTTCCTGTTTTTATTATCTTTATACTATCTCGTACCAGTAAATACAATCGTCTGATTGTGGAACTGTACTCTATAGTCATGAACATCTGCACACATCTGTCACTAGATTTCTTATCGTTGTGCTATCGTCATGAAACATGTTTAGGAATTGCTAAAATACTGTATGTTGTAATATCCCTTGACAGTTGAGGAAGATAAAGTATTAAATAGGACCACCCAACTGTACATAACAGTCCAATACTGTGCGGACTGAAGTTGCTATGTAGCAATGTCCCAGTATATCTCCCGGCTTTTCCATTTTCCCAGCTGATATGGAGAGGAACATACACCCCTCATACCCAGCTGACATAGGGAGGAACATACACCCCTCATACCCAGCTGACATAGGGAGGGATATACCCCTCATACCCAGCTGACACACCCCTCATACCCAGCTGACATAGGGAGGGATATACACCCCTCACACCCAGCTGACATAGGGAGGGACATACACCCCTCATACCCAGCTGACATAGGGAGGGACATATACCCCTCACACCCAGCTGACATAGGGAGGGATATACACCCCTCACACCCAGCTGACATAGGGAGGGACATATACCCCTCATACTCAGCTGACATAGGGAGGGACATACACCCCTCACACCCAGCTGACATAGGGAGGGATATACACCCCTCATACCCAGCTGACATAGGGAGGAACATACACCCCTCATACCCAGCTGACATAGGGAGGGACATACACCCCTCATACCCAGCTGACATAGGGAGGGACATACACCCCTCATACCCAGCTGACATAGGGAGGGACATACACCCCTCATACCCAGCTGACATAGGGAGGGACATACACCCCTCATACCCAGCTGACATAGGGAGGGACATACACCCCTCATACCCAGCTGACATAGGGAGGGACATACACCCCTCATACCCAGCTGACATAGGGAGGGACATACACCCCTCATACTCAGCTGACATAGGGAGGAACATACACCCCTCATACCCAGCTGACATAGGGAGGGATATACACCCCTCATACCCAGCTGACATAGGGAGGGACATACACCCCTCATACCCAGCTGACACACCCCTCATACCCAGCTGACACACCCCTCATACCCAGCTGACATAGGGATGGACACACTGCCAGCCTCCATCTACTGGTAGGCTCGCTCCGGTGATGAAGCCAGAGTCTTCGCATGCGAGAAAAGCCACGGCTCTCGCCACGTCCTCCACGGTGCCACACCGACCCATCGGGTGAAACTGCACAGCACTTTCTACAAACTGCAAATATACAACATTGATGAAATAAATTACTATCACCTATTAGAGTGAATGAAAGTAGAAACAATTAAATGTAAAACTGATATAGAAAGACATCATAGTAATCTCACTTTTTCACCTATTTTTACCATACAAAGTATCATAGCAATCGCTGTTTGTCACCCATGACATCACAGCAATATGCCTTTATAATGCATGGTATCATAGAAATATCCCATTATAAAATATTACCTTTTCCCATACACGACATCATAGCAATCTCCATTTACCATAAATGACATCAAAGCAATCTCCCTTTATTACCTATGACATACCCATAACAATCTTCATTTATTATTATAAATCATTTTATTCAAACTCTTTACATAAAATAAAGGTTTAGTTCACATTCATACATCACACATCATTCATTCATATATATAAAAGCACCATCATCTTGCAAGTTGCATTGCATATAGTCAAATTAACATCATATTACTCTGTACAATTATATTCCAATAAAATCACAATCTCTTCCTGGGTAAAACCATCTATATTAAAATCCTGTTTCATAAAACCTCTTAATTCAGTGATAAAGGGCCACATGGTCATCATCTGTTAGGTCATTCACATATGCATCTTTCAGCAATGATAATCCCTCTGCCTACAGAGTGTTTTCATCCACTTGGAGCCTTTTCCCAATTGTATGTAGATTCCTACAGGTGATTGATCTGGAATTGGCTCTGCACATCCTTATCAGAGAGCTAACTTTATCATTGTCTGATACCAGCATTGTCAGAAACATTTTTAGAAATCTCCTGCACATTTAATCAGTCACACTGGCAATCCCCAGAATTGGTGGCAGATACCTAGTATGTGTAGTATTTGGCAGGTGCAAAATACACACATCTGTTCCACACATCTGTTCCATATCACTTGGAAATCTTTGACATTTGCATCTGAAAAGTCCCATGCTGCAGTTCCATGCAAATGAGCACATTGTGTATTAAAAACTACATGACACCATAGCAATATTCCTCTACCATACATTTCATCATAACAATCTCCGTTTATCAATCATGGAGTCATATCAATCTCACCTTATCATATTCTTGTTGTGACATGCCCATAGCCACTGCCACTGAGGTACGAATTTCGCCCAAACTGCAAAAATAAGCACAAATTATGAAATTATTATGAAAAAAAGATTCTTAAAGAGATGTTATGAAACTCCTATTAAAACATTCACTCACCTTACTGTATTTACCCGTACACCTTTTGGTCCTAACTCTGAAAAATATCAGAATGATGACACTTTATATTACATAAAATGTCATAATTATATTCAATGACAGGCATCCTTCAAATTAGATTGTGAGAATGCCTTGATTTTTTTAATTAACATGTAGCTGTCATCAATAGAAATATTTGTTTGCAACTGAGAAACAAAACATGGTAGTTACGAACAAAAGTGATTTTGATCAATTTACTCTTTCTGAATTAGAAAATTATGCATACAATAGTACCAATCTACCTGATTAAAATAGGTATTAGTTATGATGTAGCTACAGGTGAAATTGTGACGTAACTATCGGTTTCCAAGATATGATATCTCAAAGCAGTTCTTTGTCAAGATATGATATCATACCAAATTAATACGCAAATAGAGCAGTTAACCTTCTCAAACTGACTGGTCTCTTAAATGTATCTCTTGTGGCAATTTCTCTTCCGCCCTTCATATTCTTTTAACCTCCTTCCAAATAATTCCAAGATCAAACCAATCAGTTCATTTGTATAATTTGAACAATGAATCTATTGCTCCTTTTCATAGAATCATTGACAACGATCAAGCACCAGTTAAACACATTCATATTGTGAGGAAATCTTGGAAAGTTCATGCCATTTAAATATCAGAAAGGTTTCACTGCAGACTGGAGTTGGAATTACATGGATTACAACAATGAAAAGCTGAGACTCCTGTGAACGTTGGAATAATCATTTGTTTTCTAACCTTGTTGAAAAATATAAAATGTATGAAATCAACCACTATTTAAAATTAATGTTTTTTATTTGTTTGTTTGTTTGTTTGTTTCAACGACCTTTTGGGCACAATATTTAGGCACTCTTTATGAATCAAGCAGAAGCATTGCCCGACTCCTTTCGATGAATGACAGTTTGTACATTGATATTTTCTACTAACTAAACTCCTGTCTGATACTGACCGGTGCACTGCTCAGACACTGCCAGCCTATCATCCCATCACCACACAACCCTTGGTGCCTGCGTCTCGTCGACCTTCCACATGACATTGTGTTTATGTGTTTGTTTGTTTGTTTGTTTGATGCATACATAGTTCTGTACCTACCTACAGCTAAGGTTCTTGTGAAGTGGTCTAAAGCTGCCTTTGACATTCCATATGTTAATAGCTCCCTCAACTGCAACCAAGACCACAAAATCATAGCATCCTGTTGAGAAGGTTATGTTTGCATCGTGTCAGCATTATTATGACCGGATATTTTCCCATTTGGTGATCAATTCAATTAGAGTGGAATGGTTAATTAAACATTACACAGAGTATGTGCTTCTGACGCGCATGTACACACATATTGGAACCTTTTAAATGTCTAACATTGTTCATTACATTTGCGTGAAAACTGCTGATGGTTAAAACATGTCAAAGATCGTTATTCTTGTCAGATATGACGTGTAAAACAATTCCCTTTATAAATGTACAACAATATAGAGCATATTTCTGGCATAATACTGTTTAAATAGTATATAAATTTTCAAACATTTAAATTTTGATAATTTTTTTATTTTAATTATTTCTAAAAAAAATAATTTACACGGATCTAGTGTTGTTTGGAATGATAAGATATATATATTAAGTCCTTAAGAAGGCATTAACTCACAGGTCTGGAGCCCGCACAGTGAGACACGTTGATTATCACACCTGAAAGTATACAAGACAGCCGTGACACGCATCGTGGTCATCTAGCAACTATATCTTTGCAATTATAATCATTGATACATTTTTGGAAGAGTCATATTGTGTCTATCTCAATTCATATTGGTAAATTCTATTTTTATTTATACTCATGATTTACTGATCTACAAATCAATTTATTTATAATCAAATGATAAAAAAATGAATCTCTTGTCTTCAGAATAATCCTATTGAGATGCCATGGAAAAACAATTACAATAAACCTCAGATTCTAGAGGTGTATCAATGACTCCATCAATGACATTTTTCTTCTAGAGATAAATGCAGATGATGTGGAGTAATACAATGAGGTGATTGACCTTTGGCCTTGATGAGGTGGGGCACGGCTAGCATGGTGAGATGGAATGGACCTCGCACGTTCACGTTGAAGGTCGTGTCAAAGTGCTCCAGGGAAGTGTTCTCGATATCGTCAAACACGGCCACTCCGGCATTGTTCACCTGGGTAACATACATAGCAATATAATCCACTGCTTTCACCATATTTAGAAATATTGTATACATGAAAAGTTTCTATTTGGGTGCAGTTATCGCAAGCCATGACGTCAAAGGTTGTTCATTTTGCATATGCAACACACATTACAGTTAAGTGGAATGGAACTTCCGGTCACGTGATTAAGCCCTGAATTCTTGGGACGTTATTCTCACTTAACTTTGAGAGGTTTGATGAAATATCATAACAGACAGATATCATAAGATAGGTTGATGAAATATCATAACAGATAGATATCATAAGATAGGTTGATGAAATATCATAACAGATAGATATCATAAGATAGGTTGATGAAATATCATAACAGATAGATATCCTAAGATAGGTTGATGAAATATCATAACAGATAGATATCATAAGATAGGTCGATGAAATATCATAACAGATAGATATCATAAGATAGGTTTATCAGGGAAACTGTAACTAAAAGAAACTCTATTTCTTTGTTTAACAGAAAACATTCCTACTCACCAAAATATCAATCTTTCCAAATTTCTCAATTGCTGACTGGATGATGTCTTTGACGGTTTCCTCCTTGACAACATCTGCCTTTACTAAAAGCAACTGAAAAAAACATGTACATTTATTGAACGTCACTATCGGCAACAAGGTATTCACAAGGTATTCTTGATAGAGTATCAATAAAAATAAGTTTTATTGTTCTAAATAAATCTAAATCGATTAAACAGAAATACTGAATTCATTTCATTTTATCAAAGTTCAGGGTTGAGTAAGGGTTGTTTTTCAATTAATTTTACCCTTTAACCTGTGGTTATGTTTTCAATATAATTTCCCCTTTGTGATTACGGCTGGTATATTACTAGACAGGATGAATACTCACGTGGTCATCTTTCGCTCCAGCATTTTTACAAATCTCCTTTGCTTGTTTGAGTCTATCCATGTTACGCCCCGTCATCACCACCTTGCACCCCAACATTGACAGATGCTTAGCAATGCCTTGTCCGATACCTGTACCAGAACCTGTATAAACAAGAAAGTCTTTTTTAAAATAATATTTTTTTTATATACATATTTCTTCATCCCCCAAATACCAAATGGCCTGGCCGTAAATCTCGCTAAATGTCATATGCTGAAGATGCGTTCGATTATGAAAATGTGATGTGATGTAGGCGATCTATGTTTCCGAGTGTATTTGCAAACTGCTGAAAGAACGAAATGTGCACAGTTCGAAGCGCCACCATCCCAAACTCACTACGCGAGAGTACGAATCGAATACATCATAGAATGACATGTACACAAAAATCTCAATGAGAAAATAACACAGATACCAGAACATGTAACAATTAACACAGATACCAGAACATGTAACAATGAACACAGATACCAGAACATGTAACAATTAACACAGATACCAGAACATGTAACAATTAACACAGATACCAGAACATGTAACAATTAACACAGACACAGAACCTGTAACAATTAACACAGATACCAGAACATGTAACAATGAACACAGATACCAGAACATGTAACAATTACCACAGACACAGAACCTGTAACAATTAACACAGATACCAGAACATGTAACAATTAACACAGATACCAGAACATGCAACAATAAACAAATACCAGAACATGTAACAATTAACACAGATACCAGAACATGTAACCATTAACACAGATACCAGAACATGTAACAATTAACACAGATACCAGAACATGTAACAATTAACACAGATACCAGAACATGTAACAATTAACACAGACACAGAACCTGTAACAATTAACACAGATACCAGAACATGTAACAATGAACACAGATACCAGAACATGTAACAATTAACACAGACACAGAACCTGTAACAATTAACACAGATACCAGAACATGTAACAATTAACACAGACACAGAACCTGTAACAATTAACACAGATACCAGAACATGTAACAATTAACACAGATACCAGAACATGTAACAATTAACACAGATACCAGAACATGTAACAATGAACACAGATACCAGAACATGTAACAATGAACACAGATACAGAACCTGTTATAATAAACACATACTCCAGAATCAGTAACAACAAATACTGATACCAGAACCTTTCATAATAAACACAGATACCAGAATCTGAAACAATATATACAGATACAAGAACCTATAACACAAATACCAGAATTTGTAACAATACAGACATATACCAGAACCTGTAATAATACATACATATACCAGAACCTGTAATATATTTAAATATGCTAAGAAAGTATAATTTCCGGTCAACAGCTTGATCTTTGGGGAAGAGAATAGCTTTCACAGTTCACTTGCACAGGCAAGACTGCCAGTTGTGTTTAGACTGCACTATATATCAACACTGTCTAGCCCGATACATCTGCCCAGCACATCTGCCACTTTCACACCTTTCCCACATGTCACACCTCTGTTGTGCACCATCCAGTCTCCCTAATGCCTCACCTGTAATTATCACAACTCTGTTCTTCAGTTTAGAAGTCGCCATGTCTTGTATATTCCCCATATATAAACGGTTAAAACTCGGGTTTAGAGCGGCCCAGATCCCATGTTGGTGAGCAGAGCTCTGTCAGATGGCATTGTGCTCACATATATATGTGTCGTGAGTGTATTTTGAGCAGGGTGGGCGTTGTGAAGGGGGGAGTTATATCTTACACAGTTGACGCAGGTGATATAATGGAGATACAAACAGAAGTAGGTCACAACTCCCAATTCATAACAGAGGAGACTGCCAACCCAAAACACCTTACAGCAGTCAGACCAATGATCAATCTTATCTTGCACACACTGACTAACTGTCACCTACAAGTGGTCTACAAGTAACAGAGAGGGATGTATGGATTCACTTGTACAATTGCTTGCTAATGGATCTGTGTCTTATGGGTTAAAGCTAACGCTAAGTACCGAAGGTGGAGGATTCCATCAGTAGAAATGAAAGACATTGGCCGTTTACGACGTTTTTATCGTATGGGATACATTTACAAGTGATTCATGTCTGAATGTTGACCTTTGCACTCTATTTTTATCAAATTAATTCTAGTGACCTTGAAGTGACCTTAAAATGACATTAGAGTCCTTATTCATTAAAGTTTGTTTGTGATTAACAATATTAAACCAATTTATCTATTTGGATCAGTAAGTATATTTTAAACTGAATAGGAAAAAAAATTAATATTGAACAAAAACTAGAGTCTGTCAATTTCTAAATTTATTGACAGGCTAAAATTGATTTCAAAAAAAGCTTCAGCACAGTAGGTGTACAACAGATAAAAATTGGCAGATTTTAGATTGACCCGTGCAATCTTTTAAAGTTTCATATGTATAAGATATAAAGTGTAATTTCAGAAAATAACCCACACCAAGTTGCTCTTATCGTAATGGTACACATAAAAATAATAAACTCTCGTAGTATTGGAAAATGCCTTACTAAATGGGCCAAATTTGCAACAGAAAAATCAGGCGATAAGAAACTAATTAAATGTAGACGCAAATAGATTACCTCATTTAATAGCTAATATTGTTCTGCAAATTTTCATAATTTTTTTTCTACAATATGAGCAAGATGCTAATATCATTTCATGAATATGTATATAAATATATAAGTTGGGGAGTATGTTATCTTTTTGGCGCCATTTACGCTTGGCGAAAGTGATGTTGTGTACCCACTGCAATATAATTCTTTTCATAGCCATTTCATGTTCATTGTCTTCCATTTATGTGATGGAATTCAATCCTGCCAAAAAAGGATATATTATGTTTTTAAGCCTACTGGAAGGTCAATATGATAAAACCCGTCTAAGATAGTTAAGATAGATTTGGCTAAATTTGACTGATTTTCAATATGGCTGACACTGAATATTATGGACTCAGAATACTAAAGATCATGGATATTATTTTTAATCGTAAATCATTAATCATAAATGGTAGACTGAACATTTCCCCAAATTGGCCGAAAGTAAGACAGTGGTGTTAATCTGTCAAAAAATTCTAATTCGATTTAATGATTGATTAAATGAACAAAATTATTCCTAGTACTCATTAATACATTGATCAAAATTCCTGCTTGATATGTGTAAAGATTTCACGAATCATATTTGCAAAGTCTAATTTATAGATTGAGACATGTTCACGTCTTGTGATTTTGATCACTCTCCAGGCCATCTTCAGGCATAATATAACTAACATTCTGTTCTAATGATGCTCTGAAAGCACACATCACAGAATTACCAAAACGTTTGATTAAAGTGTGTATAATATTATTAGATAGGACCATCACTGTTGTTCTCATAGCATTACGCCACTATACATATATCTTTTTAACATTATCATGCCGTTTTTGTCAAAGCCGTGATCCTATAACTTCACAACACGAATTCTTGTATGAGGCAGCTTTCCGAGTGGTTCCAGATCGTTTCACTCAAAACTCAAAGAATGATGTCATCTGGGTAATGCCTCAGTCACATTTGCACCGGGCGCCGGCCGGGATGTATACATCGGCCGACTTCCCCGTCTGCCGGGCGCCGGGGAGTTTATAAGCAACAATCTGAAAGATGCCGTAGCTGTGGTCACATTATTAAAGGGCACCGCACGGCACGTGCAAGACTGAATAGCACAGACGTCTGTAGGATATCTTAAAGACGTCTAGATCATTGACAGACGTCTGTCAGATATCCTAAAGACGTCTGTCTCATTTGACAGACGTCTGAAGGACATCCTTAAGACGTCTATGTGATATCGCAAGGAGCCCGTGGGATCATCTGACGATGGTCTGTGAGCACATGAAATAAAAATAATCCTATTTTCACTGCCCGATGCCACCGGCAGCCTTAAGATAATCTGCCGATGTGCCTGCGGGACACAGCCGGGACCCTGCCGTGTACTTTAAGATGATATTTGGTGATAAGACATCGGGCAAACGCCGGCAACTTTTAAGTTGCAGCTAAAAGTTCCCGATGACCTGCCCGACGTCTTAAAGATGCCCAATTGTGGCCGATGATCTCCCGGTGCCCGCACGGCAATCTGAACTGCAGGCCGATTGTGTAAAAAATACTCATCGGCCGGGCATCTTTGCTGAAATTGGCACAAATGTGACTGAGGCATAAGCTGCCCCACCTCAACGAATGCCTGGTTTTGTTCTTATGTTATGGTACATAGATGCTATTTCAGTAATGAAGGGGCCACAGGCCGTGGCACAGTTGGTTAGAGCGTCAGCTTATTAGCACCAGTTCCTCTGTGGTGATCCAAAGGTCGTGGGTTCGAACCCAGGCCGTGCCGAGATTGAACTCATGATACAATTTCACTTATGAGATGAGGCCTATGCCTAAAGGGTCAACCCGTTGTCCTTGTAAATCTGTGACCGGGTGGGTTGTCATATCAAGGACCTGCGACATGACAATTCAGTGAGGCAGCACTATATCTGCTACAAGTAGGTCTCATCACGAAATGACTGAAATAATGTTGAAAGTGATGTAAAGGCCCAAATAAACAAACAAACAAACAAATCAGTAATGAAAAGATCATTTCCCGAATGAAAAAGATCATTAAAGAAAGATGGGAATGACGTGAACTATTTCTCATCAAGCGCTTTGAAGCTATAATGGCCAAACTAGTGAATGTTCACAAGTCTGGTAAGCGTCAGACTTGAGGATAATCTTCATGTGTCCATGCTTGATTTTGTTAACTGAAATATGAGAGCTACATATATAAATTGAAATGGAATATTACTGAAAAAGCTTATCTTTTACAATTTACAACTTAAGTGATCCAAATTCACATGTAACACATATGTCAATGGACTTGTTTCTTCCTTCACCAGTCACATCATATTTGCATTGTGAACTGAGTTAATAATCTTCGGGATTACAATGATCACTATATTTTGCTTTCTCAACCATTGAAGAATAAACCTGGGCAATTTGCATATTTTATCTTAAACGAGCACAGAATTGTGCACCTTTCTAACCCAAATCTGTAATTTTCTTTGATAACATCATCAGTAGTTCTGTGACTTTTATAAACTTATTTAACTGAGAATTGAGTTTTTGCCAGATTTGCAAAACCGAAATATAAAAGCATTATAAAAAACGAAAATTACATATTTGGAAACGTGAGATTATCCTGTATTTTATTAATGTTCAGTCACAAACTAACATTCAACATAGTCTATTATTTTTCTTTATTATTCTTTTGACTCCATAAAATGTCAAATATGACTCGTCAGAGACTCCACACAAACTCTCATATGCTAGGATCAAGATAAATCTTCAAGATTATCTCCTAAGATTACAACGAAGAGAAAAAGAGGTATTACAGAAAGACTATTTAATTTCTTCCACGTGAGGGTCAATAAATCACGTGATGTTTGATGGGTCTCCCCTCCCTCTGTCAGATCTGGATTTCTTATACCATGCTTTATGGCAGCCACATCTGCATATAGGATATAAATCATTATTCATTCCAGTGTAACATTTGAGTGAATGTAAACCAATAATATATGCAATATCAGCATTGAAAAGTATATCAATTTGTATATATATATATATATATATATATATATATATATATATATATATATATATATATATATATATATATATATATATATATATATATATATATATATATAGAAAGAGATTGTATCAGATATGGGGTTTCTATCAATCTCAGAACTGTCTTGTGGGGCATTGACGTACTGTGAGGCATATAAACTATACCTTTTTTTGTGTAAAAAAGTGTATGAATAAAATATTTTATAATAAAATACCCCACTCTTCACAGTGCAGTTGCTTAGTCACAGTTCCATAAGTAACCTGTACAAGGTCTTTTTGAACAAACATGTCTGAGAAGCACATTTATACAACCAGGCTGTAACTATATAAATCACTGCCATCTAGTGTCACAGGTAGTAATAAGTGCCCTGGTGGTGGATAATGGCATTAGCGCCATTGATATGAATGTTAAATTTGTGAGGTATGTAAAATAATTTCATTATTAACACCAGATGGCACTCTCCTGTTACACACATTAAGGTATGAGATGGTACCCCATAATGAGGTCTGACAAAAATACTTCTAGTATCTCATATCTGTACCAGCTTCAGCTTCTGCACAAGAGACGCTGCACCAGTCTCTACTGATCACTGCACATGAGACGCTGCACCAGTCTCCACTGATCACTGCACAAGAGACGCTGCACCAGTCTCCACATAACACTGCACAAGAGACGCTGCACCAGTCTCTACTGATCACTGCACAAGATACGCTGCACCAGTCTCCACTGATCACTGCACAAGAGACGCTGCACCAGTCTCCACATAACACTGCACAAGAGACGCTGCACCAGTCTCCACATATCACTGCACAAGAGACGCTGCACCAGTCTCTACTGATCAGTGCACAAGAGACGCTGCACCAGTCTCCACATATCACTGCACAAGAGACACTGCACCAGTCTCTACTGATCACTGCACAAGAGACGCTGCACCAGTCTCCAATGATCACAGCACAAGAGACGCTGCACCAGTCTCCACATATCACTGCACAAGAGACGCTGCACCAGTCTCTACTGATCACTGCACAAGAGACGCTGCACTAGTCTCCACTGATCAATGCACAAGAGACGCCGCACCAGTCTCTACTGATCACTGCACAAGAGACGCTGCACCAGTCTCCGCATATCACTGCACAAGAGACGCTGCACCAGTCTCCACATATCACTGCACAAGAGACGCTGCACCAGTCTCTACTGATCACTGCACAAGAGAAGCTGCACTAGTCTCCACTGATCGCTGCACAAGAGACGCCGCACCAGTCTCTACACTGATTACAGCACAAGAGACACTGCACCAGTCTCTACTGATCACTGCACAAGAGACGCTGCACCAGTCTCCACATATCATTGTTTAGGAGACGCTGCACCAGTCTCCACATATCACTGCACAAGATACGCTACACTAGTCTCCACATATCATTTTAGAAAAGATGATGCACAGTCTCCACATTCATTATGCAAGAGACGCTGCACCTGACTGAACGTCCTTTTGTACATGCTGCATCAATTCCTGATGGTCGGCAATGATATAAGGTAGAGAGAGTCAAGTAAAACATTTACCCAGCGCCCAACATCTGTGTTTACCGACAAGACAGAAACGTAGTGGTCTCCAGGTGAGAACATCACAGGTATCATCATGATCGTATCACATTACGTGTTAGGCCCATGCTTATGAGATTTTGATGCAATATTCAACTAACTTACAGCCACCATTTAGAGCTTTCACAGCTATCACAAACGACGCCAAAACAAAACGTTTGAATGTATTCGCCGCTATTCAACAATTTTAATTCACCGCGACGTCCCTTACTTTAGTATTTCATTTCCAATGTCAGGTATATTGTAGTATGTAAAAAAGCCATGCAGATGATATCCATGCTTTGTGAGCACTGGTTTATCTAACCATTTATTTTTACTAAGTGGCTTTGTCGGTAAATAAAAAGGAAAACAAAGATATAGGTTTTCTCCTCTGCTATTTGTCTCTATTTATAAGAAAAGTAAATGTTTTAGAGTGGATATTGAACTGATGCCAACCCTGCCAACTAACAACCTGTCCAGACCCACAACGATAGTTCTGGCCGCCCACAGCAGGGAATGTCGGCTTGACTTACTTTATATCGAGATAGTTGCAACACAGTGCGCTGCTCAAAGATAGCCATGCCCACCTCCGCCCAGGGGGCTTGGCAGTGATGGTTGTACCCTCCACTGCTCCCCACTGTGACATGTCAAAGGTCAAATCCTCTGCCCAGATACTCTACTAAGTTTACAGGGCTAACAGGTGCCTTAGATCAGAAGGCATAACGGGGTATTTATTGTCTTTATGACTATTTGTTACTTCCACTAGGCAACTAGCTAAGATAACCAATTTCATGCACTTCACACGCCTAAAATATATCCGAGATAACAGGGGCATTCGTAATATCCACCACATAATCATCATTTGGAACTCAAATATAATAGTATATACCAGTGAATATATCCTAGATTGATTAATATAATTAAAGGTTTACTGCATCATTCTAAAAGAAAAACTGTGTCCTCCTTCCAAAAGGATTACTGCATCCTTTGTCATGTATTCTGGGTCTCAGTCAGATTTAATTCAGAAAAGGAAAAGAAGATATGCACCTCAATAGTCAGTGTATATGACAAACTTGCCTGAAAAAGGAGGGGTATAGCTAGTATAAACTTCAATCAGAGAGTCAAAAGTAATTGCCTTGCTCACAAAATATCATCAAATCTGAATTGACCAACATTAGGTCATAAACTGTAACCAGGTACTGGCACATATACTGACCAATCAGTACAACTACCAGTATAAAACAAATCTATTTATATTCTTTCACCATTGAGTTGACAGCCAGATTTTTCGGAATACTAATGACTTGCGCTCGATTCTGTGCGCACATTTATAGTTTTGATGGTAGGGACTGATATGATAGAGAAATCCTGCTATAGAGGGTACTCACTTACAATTCAGACTACTTTTTCGCGTATAACATGTCATATCTTACCGGGAATGAGCGCCACCTTGCCCCGTAGACTGCTCAGCCCTACAGACCTCGCCTCACCATGACGACTCCCAGACTCCATCAAATCCTAATTACAATTCAATAAACTTCCCGTAAACACTCCTCCAAGATGAGCTCAGCCCATTGCTGCAGAGATTGGCGGCTGGTGTTTGTTACATGGCTGGGTAGGCGTGAATGTTGAGCAGGCCTGCTATGCGCTGTGAGCAGATCAAGTCAAGTGCTTGAGTGACTCAGTGCTAAGTGCTTGGCGTAGACCTCTGTCCGGCTTCTGCGGGCACTTTAAACTATAAACTGGGAACCCTCCATGACTATTGGTGTAACCTTAGAATGTGGATCTCTACTGTACCTGAAATAGACCCATCATAGTGTGTAACAAGAACATGAATACCATCAGGTTGACAACTCATACAAGTTTGTCATTAAGGAAACACTTCATGTAGCTTTCTGAATAACACTCAGACACCATAGCGGTGTTTTATGATTGGTAAAACACACTTATTAAGCAATGTTTGTAATTAGTTAGACTTAAATATCATAGTGCTCTGTTATATAAGGAAGATACATCATGTTGCTCTATATGCTCAATGAGACACATTATAATGCCTTGTATTATAAGGAAAACATATCATATTGCTCTGATTATTCATAGAAACGGATTATTCATATTAATCAGAGACACGCCGTAGTTCTCTGTATAATCATGATAATCAGGGAGACACGTCATAGCTCTCTGCGTAATCAGGGAGACACATCATAGTTCTCTGCATAATCAGGGAGACACATCATAGTTCTCTGTTTAATCAGGGGATACACAACTTAATAGTCTGTAGTCTGTGTAACACTGGGAGCCAAATGTCATACCGTGAAACTAGGTAGAGAAAATGTACACAACTTGGGTGTGATATCACTTGCTTCACTGAATCTTCGACTCCACATTATACTGTGCAAGGTCACGTGACATTGCTTTATCTGATACATAATGCTATCAAAATCTCTCTTTCGTGATACAAAAGTGGGAACAAGCCTTCGCACTCCGCGGGACCCATAATTTGGTAGTGGACAGTCTCCGTGCAGACTACCATTCCTGAGTGGACCCTGCTGGCAGAGTTTGATCCCATGATCCCATGACCCCATGACCCCAATGCAAGAGGCTCAATGTCCAGTACACCGCTGAGCAGAGGCGATGGTGATGTTACGTCTGCTAATATTGTCCTCAATCAACAAGAAGATATCATCTGTAGAAGAAAACACAAACGTGCCATATTCACTGTAGAAATGATGTATTCATTTCACAGAGAATTTGTCAGAATTTCGATATTTGAAGGGGAAGGGTTTTTGACAAGGGAGCATTTTTGATGAGCAATGTAAGTGTGCATATAAAGTATGCCTTATAAATGAACAAAAAGATGGATTTATTGCAACAAAAAAAGAGATTTTCCAGTTTTGACAGGGTACATATACTTTTATGCCCTTGTTTGACCCATATCCTATACGTTTATAGCGATATATGCTTGGAGGCATATTTGAAGAAAAAACGTCAATTACCAAATATCAAACGAACTTACGCCCAGGTGTGCCTTTGTGTTTATATTTTGATATGTTTGCAACATTTTTCAAGAAGGCTATGGCAATACAGACAGAAGCTTGTCACCGGGACTCAATGCTCTACTCTTTTTGAAGAGAGATTTGGGGTCTTTCTTTTACATTATCGCATAGACATGATAGCCAGTCACGGGGCACTAGCTGGAATGGGATACAATTCAGTAGCGCATATACACCTTTCTCGACCATACAGCGTAATCAAAGTACTTGTCCCAACCAGGATTCGAACCACTGACCTTTAACATGGGATTTATGTTTATGGGTGCGAGTGCCAGTAATCCTTTGCATGCACCCAGCAAGCATTTCTATTGAATATTTGTGTAAGAAAAGTAAATGATTTCTATTATATGTTTATCCTGTCTGTATCTTCTGTCCGTAATGATTTGTATATAACCCATATAATACACATTTGAGTATTAACTATGACCGGACCTTTTTGCAAAACAGTCTTGAAATTGTTATCTGCATAGATACTTGGATTTATTACGAGATGAATAGTATCAGATGGTTTTATAATGAGATGAATAGTATCAGATGGTTTTATAATGAGATGAATAGTATCAGATGGTTGGAAGGTTTCACAATAATTTACATAATTATTAGAAGTACACAATTAGGAATTAGGACCACTCAAACTGATAACGTTTTTCTCATGCCATTTGAAAGCTGATGCCAAATCGTTTCTGTCAAAATTATGTGCTATTAAACCATTAAACCTCGGTGTTTTTATATATAAATAAGCTATTCTGGTAGATTATAACACATGCAATGATTTGCAACCTTCACATTTGTAGTATAATTTGTCAGTGATATGAACTTTGATACTTTATGATTACTCTTGATACATTTGTGTAAGTCGACAGATTGCACATATCTGAATACCAAATAGGAAATATAAGGTTGTACTTTCTGATCTTCTGTCTTTGTCTCTTCAGATTTATTTCTTGTCTACAATACAGATCAGTGCCCTCTCGGGTATTCACAAACCAACCATTATAAATAGATATCACCCAAACAGCTCTGATGTGGGATGGGCAAGTTTCATAGTCTGTCTCAATATCTGATAACTTCTGAATAATCAATATTCGCCTGCATGACACACACACAGATATAGAGGGTTCAATTAAACAGGGCGACACCTAGGGAGGGATATTACTCATCCCAAGAGCACACCAAGACACCTCAAGATACCAGGACTCGATCCAACAAGAGTGTACAGAACCAGCTATAATAAGATTAGGAGTCCTCAGATTAACAACATTGAAATTCTGGCGCAAGTTTGGCTGTATTGTTGTCATGATAATCGCAATTTGAAATTATTGATATACAGTACTTGTTGTAAAGGAATCATATTGATTTCCTTGTTTTGCAGCATGAAGCAGTTTACCAAGTGTAAGTTTTATAAAATGAAGCTTCAGTTGAAGCTTGTTATTAAGAGCTTTATCTTTCTTACACTGCCACTGTAATCGTGAATGCTTTAACATATTTTTACAAATGCAGTGCAGGAAAAACAAAGGCAGACTATTTTGGGTAAATATTTATTAACTGAGTGAACCTTATATGATGAGGTAATAACAAATATCCATGAACCGTTGAAAGACATGTAAAATACATCTTATATAAGTTAACAGTAATAGAATGCTATCCTACCTAGAAATACTATTAGGAACAGGTTTCATTGACTAATATGCATGTTACTAAACAATTTAATAATTCACACATCTTTGTTCTTTGGTATGGACAAATAAATAGACAATGTATATACTGTATATTGTAAAAATGTACTCACAAGTAATTAACAATCATGTCCTAGAATTATATACAATTATTAAATAACCCCTTCCCATGAATAGCCCTATTTATGGGGCACTAAGTGAGACACCCAAAGCAAATGCAGCTATGAAATGGCTGTTTGAGCAGCGCCCTACAAGGATCGTACCAGCCAGTATGTGCAGATTGTTACCATGCATTCCTCATCGTCACCAGCCAGTATGTGCAGATTGTTACCATGCATCCCTCATCGTCAGCGACATGTATGTGCAAATTGTTACCATGCATCCCTCACTGTCAGCAGCCAGTATGTTCAGATTGTTACCATGCATCCCTCGTCGCCACCAGCCAGTATGTTCAGATTGTTACCATGCATCCCTCCTCGTCACTGGCCAGTATGTTCAGATTGTTACCATGCATCCCTCGTCGCCACCAGCCAGTATGTTCAGATTGTTACCATGCATCCCTCATCATCAGCGGCGAGTACGTACAGATTGTTACCATGCATCCCTCGTCGCCACTGGCCAGTATGTTCAGATTGTTACCATGCATCCCTCCTCGTCACCGGTCAGTATGTTCAGATTGTTACCATGCATCCCTCACTGTCAGCTGCCAGTATGTGCAGATGGTTACCATGCATCCCTCACTGTCAGCAGCCAGTATGTGCAGATGGTTACCATGCATCCCTCACTGTCAGCAGCCAGTATGTTCAGATTGTTGCCATGCATCCCTCACTGTCAGCAGCCAGTATGTTCAGATTGTTACCATGCATCCCTCACTGTCAGCAGCCAGTATGTGCAGATGGTTACCATGCATCCCTCACTGTCAGCAGCCAGTATGTTCAGATTGTTGCCATGCATCCCTCACTGTCAGCAGCCAGTATGTTCAGATTGTTACCATGCATCCCTCCTCGTCACTGGCCAGTATGTGCAGATGGTTACCATGCATCCCTCACTGTCAGCAGCCAGTATGTTCAGATTGTTGCCATGCATCCCTCACTGTCAGCAGCCAGTATGTTCAGATTGTTACCATGCATCCCTCACTGTCAGCAGCCAGTATGTTCAGTTCTTGCATTCTGCGTGTGAGATGCTTATTCAGTTTTATCTTCATGTCAATCTTATTTCTTTTATATATTAAAATAATATAAAAAAATATTTAAAAAAAACAAACCAACAAGATTACTTGACTTATTTGAATTTATGAAAACCTGCCTTCGGATTTATCACAATTACTTAATAACCTACAGAAAATGTCATTTTATTGCATGAGAGGTAAGTTATAAATCATGATTGAAATTAGAAAGAATGGGGGTTACTCAAATTATTTTTTTTTCATTGGGGTAATTCATCCCAATGACGAGGATATATAATAAATTGATTGAAAGGCTAATCTACGCAAGCAATATACGCCAGAAATTTTATGTATATATATACTCAAAAAATGGTGGTGAGCATTCTGCATATATTACAAACACACGTGTGCGCGTGTGTGTGTGTCTGATGTTCAAAATGTTTAGCAATAGAAACATATCTATTCAGTGAATTATATTATTATTCATTTAATATCTTTTGCACAAACTTGGACCCCATCACGTCTCTGCCACATGGATATGTTTTACTTTCACGATTTTAAAGTATAAATTATCTTCATTCCTTAACAATATTTGCATTGAATTATCCTCATCCCCATCCTCATTTTCGTCACTCTTATCTCAATAATCTTTAATAAAGCTGTTTTTCTCAATGGTAGATCATATATTTCATATAGTATGATCAGTAATGTGTTAATAAGATAAAGAAAAGCATTAATTTTCCGGAGTTTTGCTGGCGTTGGTCTGGGACTCGTTACCCCATCTTTTGTGAAACATGTTCAGATTCACTGACGGTCACAGTGCACAAATAAGATCCGGGTCAAAATGTGATACGATTAACCTATATTACAGATGCGTGGGTGTCTGTCAGATGAGGGCTATTAAAACCAAACAAAGCATATCAGTATCAGTATCAGTTTAATGGACTTTTAATCAGTCCTATGACTGTTTCCCACTGGTGTGGGCTGCCCATATCTTTATCCAATTTCTGTCTATTCTCTTCTTGACACAATCTATTGTCTCTGCATTTACCACTTCCTCTGGTAGCTTATTCCAGTCATTTATTACCCGTTGGGTAAAGAAGCTCTGTCTCAATTTGGTCCTAACTCTTGGTTTCTCGAGTTTGTATTCGTGTCCTCTTCTATTTGGATTACATGTGAAAAGCTTCTCTGCCTCTAACCCTTCTTTACCTGATAGGATCTTATAAGTCTCAATGAGGTCTCCTCTGAGACGTCGTTCTCGGAGCGTAGGCATATTCAGCTTCTTTAATCTCTCTTCATATGTAAGGTTATGGTAACCCCCAACCAGCTTGGTGGCTCTCCTTTGTACATCTTCTAGTACTTTTATGTCCTTTACAAAGTACGGTGACCAAGCCTGCACTGAGTATTCCAAATGAGGTCTAACGTAGGTCCCAAATATTATTTGAAACCCCTCTTTATCAAGTTTGCCAAAGCAGTTTTTAATGCTCCTGAGTATAAAACTTGCTCTGTGTGCTGCAGCTGCACACTGTCGGCTACATTTCATGTCTGCTGTAAGCCATACTCCAAGATCTTTCTCCTCTTCAACTGCTTTTACTTCATGTAGCTCACTTCCTCTTCTCATATAGTACTTCCTCCTATTGTTTTGCTTTCCAGAGTGCATAGCCTTGCATTTCTCCACATTGAATTTGAGAAGCCATTTTTCACCCCAGTCGCACATTTTGTAAATATCCTCTTGTAAAGAGTCTCTATCATTGTCATTCTGTACTCTTCTCAACATCTTCGTGTCATCCGCAAAAAGCTTAACGTTAGGGGGAACAGGTACACTTCATCCAGAGGATCACAGGTGTATGAAATGTGTTGTTGATGGTTGCTAAGATACCAACAAGTAAGACGTCACTATTTCATTGATAAATAACCAAAGCACCATTATGACGTCATTGCTCCTTCAACTACATGAAATAGTGCACCATTATAACCCACCAAAGCTAACTAAATAGATAACATGTTTCTGTTGAAAAAGGATCAATGTTTTTCTATACATATGGAAACATCATTTAGTAATCTTTTATGACTAATCCAATAGCCAGTAGCTGCTGCATTCGACCTCATCACTGCCCAGTGATACAAAAAAGAAAGTTTACAAAATATCATATTTCTCAAAATTTCCCACGCTTTTTATGACAAAATTGAGAAGTTTTGCAATTTCAATTACCAAATTTTAAGAACAGGTTTATTCCAAATATTATTCTAATTAGTTTAAATAGAGGGAATTTTGATTAATGGTCTTTATTTTGAGATATCTAACTTTCTTCAAATTCAAGTCAAAAATTACCAAATGGTGTCAAAAATTTACATTCTTTTGAATATTTTTTTTACTAAAACACAAATTACTTGAATTATAAGACGTCTTTTAAAATTCTGTCTATTTAAACTAAATAACATCATTCTAGCTTTAGATTAATGCCTTAGTTCTACAGATTGATAGTGTTGTTGTTCACAAAAATGTTTTTCAAGTTAGCTCTATCTTTTCTAAAATTGTAACCAAACAAACCATCTTTTTCTGATTTTTACTGTAACTTTAAATGTAAAATGATTAAGAATGATAAAATTTTAAAAACAAATCAAAAATCAAATCAAAAGAAAAATCTATCCCTAAGCATTTGATACCTTAAAGGCTGAAATCCTGTTTGTAGTTATTTTTATACAAAGCAATCATCTTGCACCATGTCATTTTTTGGGGTTCAAATGGCTTTTTTTGGCGGGAAAAAAGAACTTTAGAAGACACTGTTCCCCCTAACGTTAATAAGGCTGCTTATTCCCTCTGGTACATCATTAATATACATAATGAATAGTATCGGTCCTATGACCGAACCTTGTGGTACTCCACTTGTCACTCTGGTCCAGTCAGAGTATTCTCCTCTCACTCCAACTCTCATTGATCGGCCTGTTAAGAATGACTCTATCCATCTCCACAGCCTGCCGCGTATTCCATACCCACGAAGTTTAGTGAGCAGTCTTTGAATCGGTACTGAATCAAATGCTTTACTATAGTCTAAGTAGATAGTATCAATCCCATATCCTTCGTCAATTGATTCGGTCCAGTACTCTAGTGTCTCAAGTAGGTTTGTCAAGCAGGACTTGCCTTCCATAAAACCATGTGACAGGAAATCTTTTGATAAATATTTAAAATATACCATGTAATGATGACAGAAAATTCAAATGAAAGCTAATTAATATTTTTTAAAAAAATTGGGGGCAGTTCCAAAATTATTTGATATTCATGAAGTCTGCCTTAAAAAAACGCATTTGCACATAAGGTCTGGTTTGAGACCAACACAGCCGAAAATTTTCCAGGTGAATGTATATTTTCTTTGCCTTTAAATGAATATTACAGTATTTTTCTATTAGGAAAAAATAAGAAAGGATCAATTGAAACATTTTAACAATTTTTTAGTGAAGTTTGAAAGTTGCATGTTTAAATAGGATTATACAGTGGCTTCGAATTGGTGCACTGTGACCTTCAGCATTTGTCAGTGATTTGTGAAAATTGTGAAAATTGTCATGAAATGTATTTTTCTTATATTTACAGAGTGGAATTGAGCCAAATGGCAAAAAAAATGTGCATTCTAAACTATTAGATGGGTCCAAACAAGGCTCTAATGATGGCCAAGACCCCATAATATAGACATATGGTTATGTGCCTGTCTATCCAGCTGGTGATCGAAATTTAAAGTGATACAAGGTAACTGACTTATGCCATATGTTAGTTATAATTTACCAGTAATCACATAAGTAGTTCATACATCTCACTTGTTTGATGGTCACAAAACAGCATAAACAAGGGAGATGCATTGACACTGAGTGAAAATGTCATTTTAGGCTGACTTGACCCTTCTGCCATGACAGAGTCAGATACAAATTAGTGATTCTCTTACATTTTTCATGATTGCACTTTCATTTAGCCATCTTTCTCAATCCACAAATTTGAATTCATCCAGCTGAATGCATTTAAATACCTTTTTGGAAGCCCTTACACAGATTTGAACACTGACTGGGCATGGTGGCCGCATATCTGTTAAGCCCTATAAACACACCAAAATCTTGAAAATAAAGAAATCAAACACTTATTATGTGTAAGAAAGTCAAATTTAAATTTCAAAACACAAAATAAAACATAATTCATCACAATAAATTGAAAAATGGTGAAACGTAACCTTTTTTAAAAAAAAGATTTTTGTCCCAATAAGCAAAATGTACACATACGCGTCACCAAAATCTAAAATCTTGAAAAAAAAAAAATTTTGCATATGAATTCTTGAAAATTATGTTAAAGTGATGTCACATATAAGCTCTATTTGTAAATTTAAATAATATAGAATGAAAATGATTGATAATCATCAAAACGACACATTTACATTTCCAAATTTCACTGAATTTCACAAGTGATTTTCAGGTCGGCCACCCAAATAAGTCCAAAAAGTTATCAAATTGATGTCAAATAGGGTGATTAAAGGTTATAACATCATCATTGATGTATTTTGTACTCACTATTTTCAGGTCAAATAGATAGAGTACTGCCTGACAGCTTCACATGCCCAAAAACCAGTCCACTACATCCAGAGAAAAACAGCAATCTCAATATCCTGAAGGCCAAAACTTAAAAAACAGCCTTAATCACCCTTAAAGACACACCAAAAATTTCAAATTTGCACATGGGGTGCAGAACACACAGTAGTTTTAGATTTGGTTAGTATTTTTTCAGATCCTTTGGACTGCCACCTGGTTCAGGTCACAGTGCACAAATAAGATCCGGGTCAAAATGTGATACGATTAACCTATATTACAGATGCGTGGGTGTCTGTCAGATGAGGGCTATTAAAACCAAACAAAGCATATCAGTATCAGTATCAGTTTAATGGACTTTTAATCAGTCCTATGACTGTTTCCCACTGGTGTGGGCTGCCCATATCTTTATCCAATTTCTGTCTATTCTCTTCTTGACACAATCTATTGTCTCTGCATTTACCACTTCCTCTGGTAGCTTATTCCAGTCATTTATTACCCGTTGGGTAAAGAAGCTCTGTCTCAATTTGGTCCTAACTCTTGGTTTCTCGAGTTTGTATTCGTGTCCTCTTCTATTTGGATTACATGTGAAAAGCTTCTCTGCCTCTAACCCTTCTTTACCTGATAGGATCTTATAAGTCTCAATGAGGTCTCCTCTGAGACGTCGTTCTCGGAGCGTAGGCATATTCAGCTTCTTTAATCTCTCTTCATATGTAAGGTTATGGTAACCCCCAACCAGCTTGGTGGCTCTCCTTTGTACATCTTCTAGTACTTTTATGTCCTTTACAAAGTACGGTGACCAAGCCTGCACTGAGTATTCCAAATGAGGTCTAACGTAGGTCCCAAATATTATTTGAAACCCCTCTTTATCAAGTTTGCCAAAGCAGTTTTTAATGCTCCTGAGTATAAAACTTGCTCTGTGTGCTGCAGCTGCACACTGTCGGCTACATTTCATGTCTGCTGTAAGCCATACTCCAAGATCTTTCTCCTCTTCAACTGCTTTTACTTCATGTAGCTCACTTCCTCTTCTCATATAGTACTTCCTCCTATTGTTTTGCTTTCCAGAGTGCATAGCCTTGCATTTCTCCACATTGAATTTGAGAAGCCATTTTTCACCCCAGTCGCACATTTTGTAAATATCCTCTTGTAAAGAGTCTCTATCATTGTCATTCTGTACTCTTCTCAACATCTTCGTGTCATCCGCAAAAAGCTTAACGTTAGGGGGAACAGGTACACTTCATCCAGAGGATCACAGGTGTATGAAATGTGTTGTTGATGGTTGCTAAGATACCAACAAGTAAGACGTCACTATTTCATTGATAAATAACCAAAGCACCATTATGACGTCATTGCTCCTTCAACTACATGAAATAGTGCACCATTATAACCCACCAAAGCTAACTAAATAGATAACATGTTTCTGTTGAAAAAGGATCAATGTTTTTCTATACATATGGAAACATCATTTAGTAATCTTTTATGACTAATCCAATAGCCAGTAGCTGCTGCATTCGACCTCATCACTGCCCAGTGATACAAAAAAGAAAGTTTACAAAATATCATATTTCTCAAAATTTCCCACGCTTTTTATGACAAAATTGAGAAGTTTTGCAATTTCAATTACCAAATTTTAAGAACAGGTTTATTCCAAATATTATTCTAATTAGTTTAAATAGAGGGAATTTTGATTAATGGTCTTTATTTTGAGATATCTAACTTTCTTCAAATTCAAGTCAAAAATTACCAAATGGTGTCAAAAATTTACATTCTTTTGAATATTTTTTTTACTAAAACACAAATTACTTGAATTATAAGACGTCTTTTAAAATTCTGTCTATTTAAACTAAATAACATCATTCTAGCTTTAGATTAATGCCTTAGTTCTACAGATTGATAGTGTTGTTGTTCACAAAAATGTTTTTCAAGTTAGCTCTATCTTTTCTAAAATTGTAACCAAACAAACCATCTTTTTCTGATTTTTACTGTAACTTTAAATGTAAAATGATTAAGAATGATAAAATTTTAAAAACAAATCAAAAATCAAATCAAAAGAAAAATCTATCCCTAAGCATTTGATACCTTAAAGGCTGAAATCCTGTTTGTAGTTATTTTTATACAAAGCAATCATCTTGCACCATGTCATTTTTTGGGGTTCAAATGGCTTTTTTTGGCGGGAAAAAAGAACTTTAGAAGACACTGTTCCCCCTAACGTTAATAAGGCTGCTTATTCCCTCTGGTACATCATTAATATACATAATGAATAGTATCGGTCCTATGACCGAACCTTGTGGTACTCCACTTGTCACTCTGGTCCAGTCAGAGTATTCTCCTCTCACTCCAACTCTCATTGATCGGCCTGTTAAGAATGACTCTATCCATCTCCACAGCCTGCCGCGTATTCCATACCCACGAAGTTTAGTGAGCAGTCTTTGAATCGGTACTGAATCAAATGCTTTACTATAGTCTAAGTAGATAGTATCAATCCCATATCCTTCGTCAATTGATTCGGTCCAGTACTCTAGTGTCTCAAGTAGGTTTGTCAAGCAGGACTTGCCTTCCATAAAACCATGTGACAGGAAATCTTTTGATAAATATTTAAAATATACCATGTAATGATGACAGAAAATTCAAATGAAAGCTAATTAATATTTTTTAAAAAAATTGGGGGCAGTTCCAAAATTATTTGATATTCATGAAGTCTGCCTTAAAAAAACGCATTTGCACATAAGGTCTGGTTTGAGACCAACACAGCCGAAAATTTTCCAGGTGAATGTATATTTTCTTTGCCTTTAAATGAATATTACAGTATTTTTCTATTAGGAAAAAATAAGAAAGGATCAATTGAAACATTTTAACAATTTTTTAGTGAAGTTTGAAAGTTGCATGTTTAAATAGGATTATACAGTGGCTTCGAATTGGTGCACTGTGACCTTCAGCATTTGTCAGTGATTTGTGAAAATTGTGAAAATTGTCATGAAATGTATTTTTCTTATATTTACAGAGTGGAATTGAGCCAAATGGCAAAAAAAATGTGCATTCTAAACTATTAGATGGGTCCAAACAAGGCTCTAATGATGGCCAAGACCCCATAATATAGACATATGGTTATGTGCCTGTCTATCCAGCTGGTGATCGAAATTTAAAGTGATACAAGGTAACTGACTTATGCCATATGTTAGTTATAATTTACCAGTAATCACATAAGTAGTTCATACATCTCACTTGTTTGATGGTCACAAAACAGCATAAACAAGGGAGATGCATTGACACTGAGTGAAAATGTCATTTTAGGCTGACTTGACCCTTCTGCCATGACAGAGTCAGATACAAATTAGTGATTCTCTTACATTTTTCATGATTGCACTTTCATTTAGCCATCTTTCTCAATCCACAAATTTGAATTCATCCAGCTGAATGCATTTAAATACCTTTTTGGAAGCCCTTACACAGATTTGAACACTGACTGGGCATGGTGGCCGCATATCTGTTAAGCCCTATAAACACACCAAAATCTTGAAAATAAAGAAATCAAACACTTATTATGTGTAAGAAAGTCAAATTTAAATTTCAAAACACAAAATAAAACATAATTCATCACAATAAATTGAAAAATGGTGAAACGTAACCTTTTTTAAAAAAAAGATTTTTGTCCCAATAAGCAAAATGTACACATACGCGTCACCAAAATCTAAAATCTTGAAAAAAAAAAAATTTTGCATATGAATTCTTGAAAATTATGTTAAAGTGATGTCACATATAAGCTCTATTTGTAAATTTAAATAATATAGAATGAAAATGATTGATAATCATCAAAACGACACATTTACATTTCCAAATTTCACTGAATTTCACAAGTGATTTTCAGGTCGGCCACCCAAATAAGTCCAAAAAGTTATCAAATTGATGTCAAATAGGGTGATTAAAGGTTATAACATCATCATTGATGTATTTTGTACTCACTATTTTCAGGTCAAATAGATAGAGTACTGCCTGACAGCTTCACATGCCCAAAAACCAGTCCACTACATCCAGAGAAAAACAGCAATCTCAATATCCTGAAGGCCAAAACTTAAAAAACAGCCTTAATCACCCTTAAAGACACACCAAAAATTTCAAATTTGCACATGGGGTGCAGAACACACAGTAGTTTTAGATTTGGTTAGTATTTTTTCAGATCCTTTGGACTGCCACCTGGTTCAGGTCACAGTGCACAAATAAGATCCGGGTCAAAATGTGATACGATTAACCTATATTACAGATGCGTGGGTGTCTGTCAGATGAGGGCTATTAAAACCAAACAAAGCATATGACAGGAAATCTTTTGATAAATATTTAAAATATACCATGTAATGATGACAGAAAATTCAAATGAAAGCTAATTAATATTTTTAAAAAAATTTGGGGGCAGTTCCAAAATTATTTGATATTCATGAAGTCTGCCTTAAAAAAACGCATTTGCACATAAGGTCTGGTTTGAGACCAACACAGCCGAATATTTTCCAGGTGAATGTATATTTTCTTTGCCTTTAAATGAATATTACAGTATTTTTCTATTAGGAAAAAATAAGAAAGGATCAATTGAAACATTTTAACAATTTTTTAGTGAAGTTTGAAAGTTGCATGTTTAAATAGGATTATACAGTGGCTTCGAATTGGTGCACTGTGACCTTCATGACTATCGTGTACATTAGGTATTTATGCACCAGGTGTCAGTAATGCATAGAACAGTTCTGCGCATGAAACATTCCTGCGTGTATAATCACTGTGAGGCTGATTTTGCTGTACTACCCTTGAGTAATAGAGATCAAATATAGACCTAAATGCAACTTTATGCCAATTATAGTCATCTATGATATTACCCTAATTAAGTGCAGGTGTTAAAACAAGCATGCATGCTTACCTATATACCATAGTGCCACCTATTGGCTCCCCTGGTCTTACCAGATTAGAGTACCATTCAGGGCATTTTGGTGCCACACAATAAGGGATGATTAAAACTAGTATTTCATTTTATATTGACTTCAAACTTTCAAAATCAAATTGTAAAGTAGGGATGCACATGTATAAATTTTAAATAACTACGCAAAAGAATTTTTTAATGCCAAAAAAAATCAAAAACTTTTTAAGAAATCATGAAAAAATGCTATTTTGTGCTGTAAAATGTTGTTTTGAGTCGATATTATAGGATAAAGAGTACAAAATGATACTTTATTATGCAAATTATTTAAATTTGAATGTTACCTTCTGATTTCATGCATAATTTATGAAATATTAAAAATAGAGATCCCTCTAAGAGCAATATATTAGGATATTACACAGAAAACAGAGAGTCTGAGAGCATGCATTTTGCCTAATTGATGAGCATGAAGTTCACAATGGACATTTTATACAGCTTTTTCTTATACATCTTCACATTGTAAACTCTCTCTGCTGTGTATATTTATTATATAAAATACACCTATTGACTTGTGCAGCATGTGGTCCAGGTGCCAATAGAGCATGCACTTCAATATAGAGGTTTATAGGGGTTGTTGGCATTGTCATACATTATATCAGGCAAAAAGGGACCTGATATGGATTAAACTACACTGGATCTATTTCCTATTTACATAAATTTACTAAATTAATTGACAAATCACTGCTCAAAAGATTCACAGTTGAAAGTTAAACTCCATGCTGTTTGCCTATTAGAGATCAAATATAGACCTAAATGCAACTTTATGCCAATTATAGTCATCTATGATATTAACCTAATTAAGTGCAGGTGTTAAAACAAGCATGCATGCTTACCTATATACCATAGTGCCACCTATTGGCTCCCCTGGTCTTACCAGATTAGAGTACCATTCAGGGCATTTTGGTGCCACACAATAAGGGATGATTAAAACTAGTATTTCATTTTATATTGACTTCAAACTTTCAAAATCAAATTGTAAAGTAGGGATGCACATGTATAAATTTTAAATAACTACGCAAAAGAATTTTTTAATGCCAAAAAAAATCAAAAACTTTTTAAGAAATCATGAAAAAATGCTATTTTGTGCTGTAAAATGTTGTTTTGAGTCGATATTATAGGATAAAGAGTACAAAATGATACTTTATTATGCAAATTATTTAAATTTGAATGTTACCTTCTGATTTCATGCATAATTTATGAAATATTAAAAATAGAGATCCCTCTAAGAGCAATATATTAGGATATTACACAGAAAACAGAGAGTCTGAGAGCATGCATTTTGCCTAATTGATGAGCATGAAGTTCACAATGGACATTTTATACAGCTTTTTCTTATACATCTTCACATTGTCAACTCTCTCTGCTGTGTATATTTATTATATAAAATACACCTATTGACTTGTGCAGCATGTGGTCCAGGTGCCAATAGAGCATGCACTTCAATATAGAGGTTTATAGGGGTTGTTGGCATTGTCATACATTATATCAGGCAAAAAGGGACCTGATATGGATTAAACTACACTGGATCTATTTCCTATTTACATAAATTTACTAAATTAATTGACAAATCACTGCTCAAAAGATTCACAGTTGAAAGTTAAACTCCATGCTGTTTGCCTATTAGGCCTCGGACCACTATTACAATGTCCCATTGAAAACCATAGTAAATGCCTCACCTTCAAAAATTCATACAAAATATTCGTATCGACCTAGGGTATTTTGAAAAATACTTATAAGATGGCAAAAATATTTATCTTTCTAAAAGCAGAGTATGAAGTTAGGTTGACCATTGAAATTTTTTGCTAGGATCTGTTAAAGCGCCACCTATCTTGAAAACAAAGAACAGAACATGGCAATATAGAAATGAGCCCCTCATAGCAAAGATCAATATATAGTCCCTTCAATTATTCTCATTATTTTTCTAATAACTTTGACAAAACAAGCCATTATTGTGCTATTAAATATCACGATTCATTTTATGTCTAATGTGATCTGCATCTCGTTATTATCATGTATAATAAGGGGGAGTAGGAAATTATCAAGCACTACTTTCGTATGCCCTGGTCCCACATATCAAATAGTAGACTCAGGTCTGAGCTGTCTGTGAACCAAATGATAAGAAAAGGTTTGATCTCAGCCATGCAAACTATTGCCCCACATTTCTGTCAATCTGTCAGTTTTGTACATGGTAAATTATCTGGATTAATATTTCTGCCCAACTATAAGATCACTTCTATAGAAAATCAGAAAAACCTGTGATCCAGTTGAGGGAATTATGAAAATCAAGTGTCCCACAGAATACTATAACCCTGTACTCTGTAACAGGGGGTGCAAAACAGGGGGTGAGAATAATATTATTTACAGGGTGTTCCACCAATCAATCACTGGGTTTTTCTATCTCTTGGAACACAATTCTCAACTCTATGATAGATATATTTTTATAAAGTATAAGATAAAGTTTCCATTTTTTTTAAATGCTTTGTTATTTTGGCATTTTATGGATCATTTGAAATACTGCATGGTACAGATCAGAAATATCCAAACTCAAGGTCACATGCTGATCTGAAGAAACAATAATGACCGCAGCTATTTCTCCACTACATGGACCATCTGATACATTGTAAACCTAAAAACTAAAATATTTCCTTTTACTCGATTGAATCCAGTTTTTAATTTGCAAGTGACAAACTTAGATTCTTAAGATTTTTCCTTTCTCTTAACTTTATTTTGAATTTGGTAGCAAGAATTGCTGGACTTAATGTATGAATTAAGTAGAATCAATTTCGATATGGAAATAAATTATCCAGGACAATTAATTCAGAGCTTTCTTATGATAACCGATATGCATGCATGATAAAACCAAGCTCTTTATTTTGGTTCCAACTTGGGAATATAATATAAACTATATTAAATAATTCCACGCAAATTTCTCTTCCAAATTAAAATATCAACCTGTCAACTGTCCTTAATCAAGAAATTACTTCACTTTCAGGGGGGACGAGATATGGCACAATGTCTTAGTATGTGTTGAAGACCACATGTTGAGCCCAATACTACAACATCTACCAGGCATGCACTGGCAAATAACAAATTTAGCTTATGATTATGTACATGCCAACATAAAAACAAACACAAAGGAAATTTTTCTCCAGCCTTGTTCAAGGCCTGTACATTTTTTCTTTTATTTTTTTTAATTACATATTTTCAGATTTAAACATTTTCCAGGACTGGTGGTTCGTAACCTTCAGGGCGGTCTACACGTTCTCCTGCCTCTCCGGTCACAGGCTTAGCGGTACTTGTGGTGCCCTCTCCGTGCAGCTCCATCAGCTTACCCACTAAAATAAAGTAACACAGCAAATTAGAACATACTCAAATTTAGTATAACTTACCAAGTTTCATTTTTTGCAAATTATTCAATTTAAATGTCCTCTTTAAAATGGCAGTAATAGTTTCAAGCCGCACTTCCAAATTGGAGGGTAAAGGAAAAATTCCTTAAGAGGAATCAGTATTTCAAATATTGTTTACTGTAAATATATTAACAAGAACAGAAACAGTAGATATTTGAGATGGCATCTAAATACTTTTGTTAATTATCATATCTGTCATCAGTATCCATTTTAAAAGCTGTGGAATTCATCACAAATTGACATACTGAAACTGTTAGAAATATTCAGAACTGGAATTGTAGAACTTTGATTACCCTATCATTGAAAAAAAAAAGACAACAGTAAATTCTCACGACATGAGTGGGTCATGTTGCCACCTGGTGTCTTAAAATCTCTTGCACATGGGGGCACTTCATTGACATGCATGCTTGGCTCATAGTTATAAAAGAATGTTCCTAAACATGTCATTTTCAAGGTTCCAAAACTGATATTTTGTTCTGTCTATGCATTTATTGCCAAAATATTAAGGCATTCCCTCAGTGACACACAGAACGGTATGCCATTTGTCACATCAATTATCCTGTCTGCAGATCTATCCCAGCATACATTACACATGACAGAAACCTGGTGGATCACAATGTTGTAACTCAAGCAGTGAGAATTGTTCTTCAGCTTTCATACACGCAGGCAATTAATATGCATATAAACTTTTAAAGATATATTTTTGGAATATATGTGGAATTTTTATATCTGTATCAAAATTCTCTTGCTTTTAGGACCTACACAATAAATCTGTTTATACGCCAGTCACAGGGAAAATAATTGCAATGCTGTGGTTGCAGTAATTCGGACACCATTTACAATCATGATGTTATGATTTGGTACGGGAAATTGAGAAAGTCATGTGCTTATCAATAAGTTAATATGCACTTTTGGATGTATTTGCAAAGGTTTACTCTGCATTACACATGTATGTAGTATTCAATTACTACCTCTGCAGTCATTGCCCTGTTTTTGATCTCAATCAAAGTTTGAGAATCCCGGAGTCAAAAATACCTGCCTTGCTCACAGAAAGTCTGAATCGACCAACATTAGGTCATAAACTGTAACCAGGTGTCTGGCACATATACTGACTGTTCAGTACCAGTAAAAAACATATCTATTTATATTCTTTCACCAATGAGTTGACAGATAGTTTTTCGGAATACTAATGACTTGCGCTTGATTCTGTGTGCACATTTTAGCTTTGGTGGCAGGGAATGATATGATAAAGAAGTCCTGCTATGGAGGGTAGCTATGGTGATGCAAAATTGGATTTGGATTTTCCGACTCACTCCCCATCTCACATCTCCCTATGAAAACACTTGTTTAAAAACATTGAAGATTCTCTGCTTACAGTCAAACTTGGGCTTCTTGAGGATCTTGACTTTGCGGATGTAGACATCATGAAGAGGGAAGATTCCCTGGCATGCCTTTTCTATGTCCTTGCCAATGCTGTCTGGGATCCTGAAATATAGCAAATCACCTTCATTAATCAATCTCCTGATCACAATAATAAATAAATCAGGCTTTAACTTTTTAGTCTTTAACATTGTTTTTTTTTTTTAATTATAAAAGTCCATGACATGACCAAAGACCACAGCATAAAAATAAATGTCTCGAAGTCATGCAATTGAGCTTTTTCCACACCTGGTCTGTTCATTAATTTGAATATTAAAGAAAAGGAATTGTATTAGCTTGCAATTTATCTATAATTTAATATTTAAAAATTCATCATATTTAAAACACCTGTTCCCCCAAGATTGTTGACCAATCAAAATAAAATCAAGCTTGCTTTTGACCAATGACAGCAAAGCTTACATCGGCCGACACAAAAATGTGTTTTGAGGATGCCTGATGTTTTCAACAAACAGAGCAGAGATTCTCCACATCACATGGTTTTTAAACATCTCATGCTTTTTTCACAATGTATTTTTAAGGGTTGGGATCTATAGCACAATTGTTTCATGGTTGTGAAAATATAGATATTTAGATGATCCAGGTGGCAAGGTTTTTATTATTAATACAATGAAAGTCCCTCATGTTTCACCTTGATTGTTAAATGTTTGAACAGTATGAGTGACTATTTGGGAGGATGGTCAATTATTATCTCAATCGTCAAATATTGTATTGCACACTGTTTTATTGTGTTATTTGGCTTAATTGTGGATACTTACAGTTTGTTGACAACTTCTCTCAAGTCATTGGCTGACACTTCTCTGGTCATGATTTCAACCATCTTCTTCCTGATGGCACGTACCTAAAATAATCAAAACAATCAAGTTATTCAGTGATTGGGAAGGAAAAATTAGTATACGAGACAATGTCCCCATTGTGTAAAAAAGTAATGGAAAATTTATCCCACGATGGCACTGTGAAAATGCAGTGGACTTGGGAGAGCAGATAGCGAGAATCGAGTTAATGTGACACCTGGTGATAAAATTCAATGCTGTCACCATACTTTTCAAACCAACATGGCACCCACACGATGTTTGTGGATCAAACGGAGATTTAAGACAAAATTTGTTGATTTACCAAGCTTTTGAGGTGCTTTCCTGCATGTGACAATTGGAGCATATATTGTGTTAAGTAATTAGACAAATTTAATCTATATGCGCAGTGCCTTCCCAATCCCTGGTTATTCCATAGACTTAAACTAATAGTGCATGGATGGAATGTGACTTCTAATACCAGGCCTTGACATAAAAAGAAAAATGTTGGTTGCCCAGTTGGGCCACTAAAGCATGAGAAGTGGTGGCCCAAAGTTTCTAAGGATAATAGGATGTGTGATGCAATAAAGAGCATTGTACATCAGGATGAGTGGGGGTTACTTGTCCCAATCAAATGTTTATCATGATATGATATCTATTGACGATTAGAATAAAACCAAGATAGTTTGGGCCACTAAAAGACCAAAAATATGGTTGTCCAACTGGGCTACTACAACAGAGCATTCACTGGCCCGAACAAAGGATCTGGTGGCCCCGAGCCACCAGGCCAGTGCATATGTCAAGCCCTGATTATAATAGTCCTTTTGCAAGTTTTACAAACTAGTTCTAAATGAAAAGAGTTACACTATTTGGACTTCATACTATTGTGATGTCAGAAAAAAAAGGCTTTTTCACATTATGGTACACAATTGACTGTCAAACATGTATTTCAGAGATGCTGAGCAAGCCTGAGAAGACAAAGTCAGGTTTTATTGACAAATTATAAAGAGATAAAATTCTTTCAAATATGGGAAACGCATCCCTATCATATACAAATAAAATGCTTCAAACCTTTGTGTGCTGGGCATAGCAGGTCTTCTTGATCTGGTTTGGCCTCTTCTTGGTGAATCCAATGCAGAACATCCTGAGGAGGAATCCATCGGTTGTCTTCACATCAATATTAGCCTCAATCAGAGTCTGCAAATGTAAACATTTATTTTTTTAAAGATAAAATATCTTCCAAACATGGCACATTTGACAACTTCCAAATGACCCAATGAGAGTGATCAATATTATTCCAGATATGTTAAGCTGTGACATTCAGAGGATTTCATTCTCTCGTCTTCAGTTGCATGATTTATCCAATATTGATCAGCCTTCAGATAGCATGAGATTAGGTTTTGCATTAACGCATGTTTTACAGCCTCTTTTATATTTGTGACACTTATTGCCGAGGCCTCCTGGGCTGGATTGTATGAACAATCTTGGTCCAAATTGGGATTGAACTCCTTAATGGACACTTAAGTATTGTATCAATAAAGTTAACACCAAAATTTGTGGCAATCAAGAATAAAGGGAGAAACTTATTTTTTCTCAAATCTTATTCTGTCAAAATTGATATTAAAATTGACACAGGATATCCCATTACAAATTTGGCAAGGACATTGTTCACCAAAGGTTTTTGACCCACATCATTTATTCAGTTTGATATTTTTGGACATCTTGGGATGTTTATAACATTACTAGCCCTCAGCACCAGCCTTCGTCACACATTTGTCTTCAATATTAGACGTTTCAATGCATTGAAAGTCTGAAGCACCCAGTGCTTTCTAGGAGTTGGGTGATTACTGTGCATTTTTTAAAAATGGGTGACTAGCAACTAGACTGGCCTGCAGAGCCTGCCGAAATACATGGTGGAGGGGTGCCAAATTATAAGAGTATGTCCAAATTCGAATACATACTGCTTTTGTGATCTCGGGATGTTATAATGAAAACCTGTCAGAGCCCCATTAGAAATAGGTATGACTATTTTGATAGTCTCGAGATTTTTTAGGCATCAGAGTGAAATTTTGTGGGTAAAAAATCATGCAAACTTAAAAACTGCATACTACATACCTGCCACTTCTTGACCATAGATCTGAGCTTGTCTGTGGTGAGGTCCATGCCGTGGAAGTTGGTGAGGACATTGCGGCCCTGTACCTCCTCAGCAATAAGTTTGAACTTCCTGTATGCCACCTCGTCATTCTGCAGATCTGCCATGGAGGTCTCGAACACACGACCCTTCAGACCATCTGAGGCGATCTCTGAAAATCACAAAATGTTTGAACTATTAGATTCATTTTCTTTTCAAAACAAAAGTTTGGATGGATCTTAACTTGTGATCTTATCAATGTCATTTGTTGTGGCAACTTTGAGAATCAGTAATAGCATTTATTCAGTTTGATATTTTTGGACATCTTGGGATGTTTATAACATTACTAGCCCTCAGCACCAGCAAATGCCAATGCAGAAAGCCATGAGGCAATAATGGGCTTCCAGTCCTCATTTTATAACTTAATTCCAGTAAAATATAAGCCAAAGAGGTTGATATGCGACTCTACCTTCCTATGCAGATTAATAGCTTGGAGAATAATGGTAGCCCAAGAAAACAGGTATATTCTGCTCTTGTTTAATCATGTGAATTTACGACTGTTTTGCATGTTTGAGTTCCAATGTTTGTCAAAAAATTTAACTTACTTGTTCCCTGTGTTCGTGTCACCAGTGTTTTTCCCATTTGGCGGATGTTGAACATGGAAGGAGCTTTGACATCGTACCAGTCTTTTTTGGAGAAGGGGTCAACGCTATAAATACATAATATAATCTGTGAGAAATCGTTACTGACATCAGGTTGGAATTGTGACAACCATGCCTTGATCTGTATTGAGCGCAGGATATGCTTTACGAAATCGGAGGTCATCTACCTCGATATAGAGTCCTGGCTGTTAAACAACTTTACTAATGCAACTATAAACTATTTTGCTTTCTTAAAATATCAATATTTTGTACTTACACCTTCTTTTTACCTCCCTTTTTGCCACCTTTAGTCAACCGCTTGTTTTTGCCGACCGCCATGTTGGTCACTTGGCTTTGAAAGAGGAAGTGCAAGGGGATTGTGGGTAGACGGGCACATGTCAACTTCCGGCAAAATGGCCAACCTACAAGAACAACAAGTTGGTCCTCCTGATCGGGAGTTAATTCAAGCCGAATTGCCACCTTATGAACCACCACCACCATGGATTCCGATAGAACATGTAACTATCTTTCTTTTGACGAGAGGAATTTGATTACATATCTTAAATTATTCGGGAAAAAAGCAAAGACGAGGTGATAACAGTCCTCGACCTCAGTACTCAGACAGTTTCTGTCTGAATGAAGACAGTGACGTTAATCATAATTAACTGCTTTTCATAACTGCAATAATCACATCATACGAATGTAGAAACCCCTTCAGAAAATCCTCTAATCTTGGAACAGAGAAACATGAATTACACCACCACGACCAGTACAAACAAGAAAAAGTGATACTCCTCATGTAACACTAACAACTAACATGAATGGGACAAAAATTAACAAAGTCAAACAAAACAATAATTACAAGAAACAAAACAAAAGTACAACAAACAAAAAATAAAATGAACAAAACATAGAAAATTAATAGATAAAATAAAAATGAGACAATCATTGCAAACTTGTGACAGATTGGGTAGTTGAAATTATCTTTATCTTGGGATGTCGCACCTCCATTCATAATTACCCCCAAGGCATATTGAATGGTACCTGGTCAAAATAACTGCGATACCAAGTGGACCGTGCTATTGAAATGCCACACTGGACCGCGGTCAAGCTGCTGAATTGGGCATTTTATCATTATAAATTATCTACAAGTGTAAATGATCCACAAGTTGGAGAAAATATTAGTATAACAATACTTAGAAATCCATATTATATGTTTTGGAAGATTAAAATTGCAGACCAACTTGAATGCGTAGTTCTAATTATATGCCGGACATGAAGTCTAATTACAGCGGAAAGTAGCTAATTAACATTAAGATTGGCAACTGACACTTGTAAATAATTTACATTGATAAAATATACAAATTCAGCAGCTTGACTGCGGTCTAATGTGGCAATTCAACAGCGCAGTCAACTTGGCACCACGATTATTTCGTCCATGATTCTATAGAACTGCACAATAGTCAATATCATAATTTCAGTGGCAACCAGGTTCTTGTAAATCTGAGGTGCTCAAGTTGTAAATGATTTTTTGTTGTTAAAAGACTAAAAATAAGGGAGAACAGGAGCTCAGAATGGGGGCTCACTTTGTGTCACATCACCTTTCCATTGTGACTGGGGATCTGCATGTAATTCTGATTATTCTGTTCACTCAAACCTTTCAATATTATGTAAAAATCATGCTTTCTAACATTTACTTCAGCTTGAAGCCAGTCTCTTAACTCTCATAATCTGACCACAAAAACTTAGAATCTAAGCATAAAAAAGTGTGAGGACATTGTGAAAATAAAAATAAAAAGAATTGAGTAAATACTCAGAATATGTGCATAAACTTCAAGTCTGAGTTAAAAATGAGAATCTGAGTTTTCCAAGCACAATAGAAATATAAAATCTGAGTATATGCTCAGATTCTTAGCAGAACTTCAAATCTGAGTATGAATTTAGGACCTTGACACTTATTTCAAATTGAAGTATAATGGCAGGGTCGGGCCCTGATTTACCAAACTCTTGTAACAGTTATATTTTTTTTACAGAGGAAAGATGACCGACGTTATGATAATGATCTGAGAAGATTTTTACCGAGATCAGTCATCCTTAGCAGAGCAAAAGCATCGGAGGCAGTGAGTGATAAGATCACATTACAAATAGGAAAAAAAACCCAGAAGAACAAGGCTTGCTTTCAGATTATTTAAGATCATTTCAGTAATTGAGATAGAGTTACATATGATATGAGATAATTTTTTAAGCTGTTTCATTCTGATAAAAGTGACCAGATATGAAATAATTATTTGGACTGTGTGTTATTATATTGAGATAATGGTGATATGATGCAAGATCATTATTTGGACTGAAACATTCAAGATAAAGGTGATATTTTGTGAGATTTATTTGGAGAGTATCTTTGTTACAGCTTGGCTTTAATATCAGAGGAGGAGCAGAACACACCTGTGGCATTTACGTTTCAAAGGTATGTAGAAAGGAGGCATTTAAATTAGAATGTCTCTTTTCAAACGGGGGCATATGTTAATCAGTTTGTCCATCTGGTTATCTTTACCTTAAACATATCAGCAACCTTATAAGATTGAGCTGTGATCTTCTCATGCATTTTTTTGGTCATAGCTAAAGATATATAAATCTATGATTAGATAATAGTTCTGCGTATTATGACCATATCTTTAACAGTTGAGATCTTTTGGTTTTTTCAGTAATTGTTATAGTGACAGATAATAAAAAATTGATACATAGTGCTATATCAGAATTGGTCTGCTCATGGCGCTCTAAATTAGAGTAGAGCTCAGTGTGAACACCGTTCTTTAACATCTTTATTGACAGGTTCTTCCCAACACAGATGCACAAGCTGAAGGTCTAACAGAGGGAGATCAGATCCTCAAGGTCAATGATGTCAGCTTTGAAGAAATAGACCATGCTCAGGTATTGACAAGATACATTTCAGGGACCTTAATTAGAGTAAGGATGGGGTAAACATAAGGCAATGGCTTATTAAAATCACAAATATCTCCTTATCCATGCCTGAGGGCACAATGGACCAATCTCAGTAAATAACATAATTTCTTGTGTTCTTCAAGTACTACATGGTTCTTTGCACTCAATATTTTGCTCGAAAAGTGCATATTAGTATAGTAAAGTTCAATGAGTGGTTGTTATACATTGTCCAAAAAATACCCTTTAATGGCCCTATGACATTGTCTCATTTAACTTTAAATTGTCTCTTATATTTTTTAAGTTTATCAGGCGATAAAAGTAACAAAAGCATTTTCTTCTAGCAATATTACTGACATATTGTGGGCTGTAATATCAATTTGCTATATTGTAGGCTGTGAGAGTGTTGAAAAGTAATACAGATGTACAGATGGTGTTAAGGTATTTCCCATATGGTAAGTTGGAAAATGGTATCATTGAGAAGTTACCTTCCAGTACCTCTTAAGGAATCACTCTGTCTGTCCTGTGTGTGTCTGTGTGTGTTTGTAACGTAATCTTATGTAACGTCGGGGGCATGATTCTTTGATCTTTTGGCTTGCTGCCATGTACACTATTATTGTTGACACCACAGATTATTACAGTACTGATTGTGACATTCGTCACAAGTTATCTAGTTTAAATTGTTATTATTAGATATGTCAAACTTTTTGACAACAGTAAATAGGAGTTACATGTACATGTACATTATATTTGTTAGATATAACCATCTGATGGGTAGGCAGGATTGGATTTTGGGAGTCCAAAAGCTGTTTTCACAGGTATTGTCCTCTGGCAGGTTTTACAGGGTATTTACTACCTGATACCCAGTTATTGTAGTTGCGTGCAAGGGGGGCCAATCATTACCCTATTTTTTTCATTCTACAAACTGCTAGAAATGATTTGATACACTAATGAAAAATACATTGTCATTTGTACAGGTTATCAGAAGACTTATGAGAAGACAAAACTTCTCTCAGCAATCAACTCCCCTCAGCGCCAGTAATATGCAGCAGTAATTATATCCAGTACCAGTTAGAGCCAGCAGCAGTACCATTAATACCCAATATCCGTAATATCCAGCACCAATAATATCCAGTACCAGTTAGAGCCAGCAGCAGTACCATTAATACCCAATATCCGTAATATCCAGCACCAATAATATCCAGTACCAGTTATAGCTGGTAGCAGTATCATTTATGCCTAATATCAGTAATATCCAGCACCAGTAATATCAAACATTGGTAAAAGTTCAATATGTAATATCATACACCTTGAAAGTAAAGGTCACATATAAAGGGCTTGAAATAACTCAGCACCATTATGCTTAAGGAAGCCATCAGGGATATGCCATTAAACATGTGATTATGGAATGAAATTGTAAATAGGTAAAAGACCTTTATATATGGTTAAAGTGACTATCTGGAAGAATGCACATCGTCATACAATGTTCTGCTGTGGACACACTTGGATATTACAACTGAACAACATGTACATTGTAGTACCTAATGAAGTGCCAATCTGTGGTTATGAGGATAAAATTTGTAAATAATTCATTCCATGCAATAATGTAAGATCGGTGTCCACAAAGATTTCATACAGTTAATTTAGCATTTCAAATAGGACATATCAGAGCGTCCACTGATCTCTGCTGTCCCGTCAAGCATTAGCTTATGTTTGTTCCTCTCATTCATTGCATTGTTATGATATTGCTCATCTCATTTATTGTATTGACTTTATAGTGTTCATCTCACTCATTGCGTTTTTATGATATTGTTCATCACATGTATTGCATACAATTCAGTACAAAATTGTGCATGTCATTCTTTGGTGTTTATATTGCTCATCTCATCCATCGCATTGGTGTGATATTGCTCCTCTCATTCCAATGTATATACCAACATTACATGTTCCATAAGCAAAACATTCCACATTTTGTGTGAGGTCACAAAGAAAACATTCACCTGGACAGTTGATATGACAAGTGGCAGACATAGTCCGCAAGGTGACATACCTGCCAGGTGACAGGTAGAGATAATCAGGTTGCAGATATTGCCTACAATTGTTTTTACTTTATCACTGATCAAAACCTCAGTACCATAAGCCAAGGAAGTCCTAAAACATTTATCCTAAAGGATGAAAGACTAATTTGGTAACTTGTTGCCCAATCATTTCAAAACATTTTTCTTTTCCCGTATTATTCAGTTTATGATAATGGGGATATCGTTAAATGACTTTAAACTTATTTGGACTTTTTCCATGCAAAATTGAATTCATTGTCCATTTACCGGGTAATGACCAGATATTTGTTTCTCAATGACCTTAATGGTTTGACAGATTTGCATATAGCAAACCACTGCCTAATAAGAAATTCAAGAATGTTTGAATGATTCTGATTTTACATATATTACTTGTATATTGTTATTGTTGTCAATAAATGCTTTTTTATACAAACAAATTTTTGGGTAATATTGATTTTGTTCATGTTGGGAAATATATATTTCAAAATGTCAGAATGTGAGAAATTTCAATATTTGTGATACATATACACGTACATACATTGTACATAAATACACATCCCTGGGCAAACTGGTGTTCCTTTGGGGGTAAAAACTCTTGTGATTTTTTTTTAGAATTTAAATACAATTTTGATGGTCTCTCATAGCACCTCAAATTAGCTGATTCGACACAAAAATAAGGTAAAATATAGTAATTTATGCTTGTTCAGAAGAGTTATTTTTTCAATTGAAAAAAAAGTGTTTAAATGAAATATGTCAATCAAGTTTGTTTTCACTTTTATCGGTTCCTTGTAATTTGTAAAATTTACTAATTTAATGGGAAATACGGTCAAATACAGTTACTGTCTAAAAGGCAAATGTTCACACATGTATTACATTGAGGTTTGGTTTCCTTAGGTTGGCAACCTGGCTGATGTGTTGACTGAACTATGATGATGTCCTGATCTCAGGATCATAGTCCTTTTTGTTCACAGATCAAAGCAATCTGCTGCACTTCTCACAGTGCAATCTGTGGGATCATTTACATGTACATCATCAGGATGTACAGAATAGCTCCTATGTGATATAGTCCTTGTCAGAGTCCATCATCCACTCTGCTAATATTCTGTGAGGTAGAAGAGAACCCAGGATCACTGATTTATGAAAACTGAGAACAGCCATTTTTGATTTCCATTCCCTATGCCTCCTGAATATTTTGACCTCATCACCACTCTGTGACCATTAGTTTTTTTTCAGAAGATAAAGAAATATCATTTTCTTCAAGTATTCCCCATGATTTTAAATGACCAAATTACAAAAATTGCAAGTTTAATTGAAAAATTGTAATCATAATTAACTGCAAACGTTATTCTGTTTAGTTTCGATAGGGGTAATTTTGATTTATGATTTATGGATTTCAATTTGAAATATTTAAGTCAGATCAAAATCGCATAAATTAACAAAATTGCAAATATTTGAGGTATTGGAAGGTCACATTGCCTCTGTGTCTATGAGAGTATCAACATATAACTTGTCAACATATAAATTGTCAACATATAACTTGTCAACATATAACTTACCAACATATAACTTGTCAACATATAACTTATCAACATATAACTTGTCAACATATAACTTATTTTAGGCCATATGCATTTGAGACAATTAATGATTTATTTTGACATCTTACAAAACCTTTTTGTGACCAATCTGAATATTTTGTGGCAAAACATAAGAATGTCATCAAATAAAATTGACTGTATGTCCACACAATGTGAATTTATCCCAAGGTGTAGTTATTTTTTTTTTCTGTGCAGCACTGCCACCACATGGAAAAAGATCCCCACCATGGGTAAATTCATATCATGTGTGGACATCAAGTCAATATTTCTGGAACTTTCCAAACTGTAGTCTCAAATGTGAATGTTTATTCTGGTTTTAAAATTGTATATCCAGAAATGTTGTTTCTGACTCCATGCAGCCAATGACAGATCATTTGAACCTTTGCTTGCATTTTCTGTCATTCTGTCAGTCAACTTTGATCTTCTCTGAAACTACAAGATGGAGTTCTTGGTAAGAAAGGTGTTGTATTTTCAGGCAACCAAATCTATCTATTCCCATTAGGCTCAGATTTTTTTCCATTTTGAATAACTAATGAGAATCAAGATAACAAGTTGGGACTTAAAATGAATATGTATCTTCATTGGTCAAATAATCTTTTGTAAAATTTACTTTGAGAAAGAATATAAATGATTATTTAAGAAGCAATTTCCAAAAAATGCTGAAAAAAAAACCAAAAAACAAAAAAAAACAATGATGAGCATAACTTAAAGGCCATTTGTCAATGTTTACATGAGTTTATGTAATATGAGGAGGCACGATTCTTTAATCTTTTGGGTTGCTGGGAAACTGACAAAGTAGGACAGTGATCAGATCCCTATCTTATCACATGTATAGCACTCTCTAGTCTCCCCATTGTTGTTATCTTAAGCTAGCATGCCCTAACTGAAAGACCTTCTGACCTATATTTGAACCATCAGTGCTATAATTAACTTGGCTTAACTGCTGCTGTTATTGAGTGTTGTACATGTATACTCTGTAAAGGCATTATTAATTCATGCAAACTTGATGCACAATGAAACCAATAACAATCTGTGAAGAAATGACAATATGTGTGGTGTTATGACTGGAGCACAGAGTAAAAGACCTACAGTGGTATCTTTGTTTCGCTTAACATACGCACGGGAATGTTTACACCAACGCACATGAAAGCTCATGTGCATGCGTTTGTATTACACATTATTGTATTCCTCTTGTTCTCATGATGTCATAAATATTCTAATCATTTCTGTAAGTGTATTATTAGCTGAGATATTGATAAGAAAACTATAATTAACATATGGTTACATTGTTCGCATTTGCAGCAGTCATTTTTCGGATCCAAAACAAAGTAAAATCTACAAAATACATGTACCGTGCATGTATGTCATTAGTTTAGATATCAACCATTGTAATGTATATGATATCAAAGAATCTGTCTGTAAGCCATGTTCACTATTGTTGTTGACACCACAGATTATTAGGTATCTTCTTGTCAAATGATTTATGCATAAAAAAACACACTTTACTCTAAGGTATAAAACCCTGGTTTAAAATTCTTTTTATTTAAACTTAATAACACAAATCTTGCTAAAGATAAATGCTTGAGTTATGCAAATTAGTGTTGCAATCATGAAAATTGTCCATTTTTCTTCAAAGATTCCTCTAAAATATAATGTGTTTGAACAATCATTTTTCTATTACCTCTTTTCTTTTGTTCAGTCCATCAACTTTGATTTCCTCTAAAACTACTGGTCAGAGTTTTTAGCAATTAACAGGAAAAGTGTATGTTCAGGGGACCAATTCTATCTATTTTCCAGGCTCAGAATCATTTCCATTTGGTTATGATTTTTCAAAAAGTCCAATAGCTATCACCGAGTTGTCAAGGAGGCTGCCATCTTGAATAACATCATAAATATTAACCAATGAGAATTGGAACCAAACTCATGCATTTTGATTGGTCAAAATTATCATCTGCTTAAACCTGCTTATTTATGAAGTGGTTTCCAGAAAATGTTCAATAACATTACAAAAAACATTGATCAGCATAGTTCTGATTTTTTTCTCATTAAATCTCATTACATTAAATCTAAAAATCCACAACTTAGGTTCATTTATGAAAAATGTAAGATAGTGACTACAATTTTTTTTAATAATAATAATAATAATAATATAATAATAACGATTTATATAGCGCTATATCAGACCAAGTCTGCTCGAAGCGCTTCATTAAGATAGTGTTTTCTAAATAGAAATGTTTTAAGTTTCTTCTTGAAAGTTTCAACAGTTTTACACTTTTTCACTTCAAGGGGCAGCGCATTCCAGTTCCTTGGCGCATACGCCATGAAAGCCCTATCTCCATAAGATTTCATATTAGTCTTAGGTACTACGTATTCATTTTTATCATTAGATCGCAGTCCCATACCCAACTGTTTATATTCTAATAGATCAGACAAATATTTTGGGGCAAAGCCATTTTGCACCTTCCATGTTAATAGAGATATTTTGAAATCAATCCTAGCTTTTACTGGTAACCAGTGAAGTTCCTTAAGTTTTTGCATGATATGATCTCTCTTTTTGAGCTTCCCAACTACCCTCGCCGCAGCGTTCTGTAATTTTTGTAATTTGGCTAATTCACACTCAGGAAGACCCGCTAGAAGGGCATTTCCATAGTCAAGGGTAGAAGTGACAAATGCATGAGCAAGGGTGTTGGCTGTTCCCTCATCTAAACAATTTCTTACTCTTGATAAATTTTTTACATGGAAGAAACCGTTTTTACACATTTTTCTGATTTGTGATTTCATAGATAGTTCTTGATCTAGTATAACCCCTAGATCCTTAACAGAATTTGATCTCGGGATTCTAGTTTCCCCTACTAGAATATCTTCAGGTACATTTTTCTTTCTGAATTCACAGCTTTTACCACATAAAAGCATTTCTGTCTTTCCATCATTTATCTTCATTTTATTCTCTATTAAGAATTTTTTGACCTCTATAATACAATTTTCCATCTCCTTGCAGGACTTAACTCTAGTTTCTTTAGACTTAGGATCAATGGTGATGTAGAGTTGTGTATCGTCAGCATAGATGTGATGCTTGAGACCATAGTTACCAATTATATCTGATAAAGGCTCCATATATGCCGTAAATAATAAAGGTCCCAAAACTGAGCCTTGTGAGACACCATATTTAATCTTAATATTATCAGATCTTTCACCATCTATTACAACACATTGTTTTCTATTAGACAAGTATGATCTAAACCATTTAAGGGCAGTCTCTGTGATACCACATCTTTTTTCCAGTCTATTAAGCAATATTTCATGATCAATAGTGTCAAAAGCCGCTGATAGATCAAGTAATACCAGCATTACCGTTTTACCATCATCAATATCCATTAAGATGTCATTCTGCACTTTGAGTAATGCAGTTTCAGTACTATGGAACTCCTTATAGGCTGATTGAAATAGGCCTTGAATATCATTTCTAACTAGATGTCCCACAAACTGTTTAGCTACTGCTCTTTCTATTAATTTTGATAAGTAGGCCAGGTTCGAGACTGGTCTATAATTCTTCTTTATCAATTCCAGGCCCAATTTCTTAATTAAGGGTCTAATGATGGCCATCTTCAGGTCATCAGGCATGTCTCCTAATGAGATTGACTTATTTATGATGGCCTTTATTAATGGCAGTAAATTCCCCATGCATTCATTTAGAAGCCATGTAGGGATTGGATCCAGCTCACATGACTTCTTTGCAGATTCTTTAATTATTGTTTTGACTTCAGAATCACTTAACAATGTGAATTTCATCAACTGTGTATCAAATCTGACTTCCTCATTTATTTGTTGATTATTTTTATCAATTTGGTCCATGGACTCTCTAAGATTCGAAATTTTTTCAAGAAAAAAATTATTAAATTCTGAGGCTAACTCTTTTTTGTCATTATGACTAGGGAAAGGGGTGTCCTCTTTAGTATGTAGTAATTTATTTAATATTTTAAATAATTTTTTCGGATCTGATTTATTTGAATTTATTATTCCCGAATAATAATCGTTTTTCGAATTCTTAATGATATTATTATATTTGTTCCTCTGTATTTTAAATTGTATCTTATCTGAGGAGAGGCCAGTTTTATCATGTTTCCTTTCAAGTCTTCTTTTCTTTCTTTTTTCAATCCTTACATCATCAGATAACCATGGTGCCGGTTTCCTAATATTTATGGTTTTCTCCACATTAGGAGCATGTTTGTCAAGTACCATTGTCAATTTGTTATATTTATCAAGTAATTTATTTAGATCTGCATCTTGATATGATTGACTATCGTTGAACATTTCCTCAATGTCTCTTTTAAATTCATCGATATTCATTTTTTTGTAATTTCTATATGATACAGTTTTTTTGTTATTGACTTTAGTCTGCAGATTTAAGGTAAGTCTTAGGATATTGTGATCTGATATTTTTTCATCAACTATATGTTCCTTAATTACATTACTATGTATGCTATGTTTAACAACTGGAATGACTAACAGAAACAAATTTAACAAGACTAGTATGATAACATGAGAATGTATAAGCATACAATGGAAGTAAATAAAACTGTATGAAAATGAACCAAACAGATGATTATAACTAGCAGGGTGTAGGCTTCATGTACCAACACATGATCTGAAAACACAGATCAATGGCATGCATGCTGGAACATTACTCGTACACCTTCATAGTAGGAAACTACGCCCCCTCGCGATCTTAAGCAGGATTCCACTAGTGATAAAATGAAGGGATGAAAATGAAGGAATACAGTGAGATGAGTATCAGCGTAATGTAACATGCCGTTGATTTGAGATGTTGATGGGCAAAGGAACTTCAATGACTGACTGGTATTTAGCAAAGAGATCTCTGTGTTTATGCTTAGTTTTGTGTAGCTGTTTCACTAATGATTTATAATGAAAGCCCTGTCTCATCAGCTTCAAACACAGAAATTCATGTCTATCCTTAAAGTCTTTGAATGAGTCACATGCGCGAGCAATGCTGATGAGTCTAGAGGCATAAACTCCATAGGCAGGCTTTTCTGGAATGTTTGAATCCTTCACAAAGGGATAGTTCACAATATCAAACTTAAAGCTGTCTCGTTTGTCATAGAGTTTAGTGTGAAATTGTTTGTTGTTGATCTCAGTGTAAAGATCAAGGTAGGAAGCCCTATCACTGTGAGTGTTTTCCTGTTTGATGCTGAGTTCTTTAGGGTAAATATTGGACACGCTCTCACTGAAGTCTTTGTTGTTAAAGCTTACAAGGTCATCTATGAACCGAAAAGTATAATTAAAAGATTTAGCTTTATGAATGTTATTCTTTTCCAACTTCTCCATGAACTTGTATTCATGTGACATGAGGAACAAATTAGCCAGCAGAGGAGCACAAGATATGCCCATTGGAATTCCAATGATTTGCTGGTGAATGGTGTTTCCAAATGTTACATAGATGTTGTCAATGAGGAAGTTGACCATATCAATCAATTTGGAACTACTAATGAGGGTGTAATTTTTTACATCTTTGTTAGACCAAAAAGCATTATAACTATTGACGGCTATGAAAGACTTTTTGTTTTTTGTAAAGGAAAATTGGATGAGATCATGGATATGGGTTTTAAGGAGGTTATGGGGAATTGTAGTATAAAGGGTACTAAAGTCCCAGTTATTAATAGGTCGAGCGTATTTCCCATAATATGCGTTGGTTCTGTCACATGATTATGTAAATTATATAGATCTAGGACTTCATTGAATTTTATTACATTAGGCCTCTCGGGTCTATTCATGTGAAAGTTATAGTCGCCCACCAATATAACTTCATGTGTATATGTGCTATAATAAGACAGTAGTTCACTGAATTCTTCGAAAAATTCTGTGTAAGTATATTTGTTCTTATCAGAAGGCTCAGGTCTGTATATTGTAATAATAGTGCATATCTTATTTTTAGTTTTAATATTTATTTCCATCATTTCCATTGTCGATAATTTATGTGTGTGATTAATTTTCTTTATGTCTATTTCAGGTCTATAGATAATCGCCAGACCCCCGCCAGACCTTAGGACACGTGGTACATGTTCAATATCATAGTTGTTACCTTTAATTTCACCTCTTATGATTTGTTCATTCATTTCATTAATCCAAGTTTCAGTTATAAAGAATAAGTCAACATTATTTTCATTAATATATAAATTTATCAGTTCTGTCTTATTTCCAAGACTTTGAACATTGGCTGTTGCAATAGTTAGATCTTTGTTCATTATAATGTGTGTATTTTTTTTAAGGTTATGTTTTACATGTCTATTCATTTTGTTATTAGTTAAGTTTCTATTAAAGTTAATTTTATTTGTATTCTCCTGAGCATTAAGGCAACTTTCAACCGGGAAACCGGCCATTGACCCTATGACGTCATTATGGAGGGAACCTCTTTCACCCCCAGCAGATTGCCCCCCATGACGGCCAATCAGATTAACGGAGGGCGGAGCTAACGTCCGATCGCTTCGAGACTTAGTGCGGTGATTAATAATATAAGGACTATGTTCCTTTTGCCTGAAATTATGGGTTGCAATTTTGTTACTGTCAGAAAGATATTCAAATCGATTTGAGAGCGATATTTCGTTTAATGGCGTAGTAAAACCTGTATATATTGAAAGTATGGCCATTTCACAAATGGTTAGAATGCAAGCAGTTCTTTTGTATTAGCGCCAGTTCCTTTATTGTGATTCAAAGGTCATGATTTTGATTCCTGGCTGTGCTGACATTGAGTTCATGTTACAATTTCTCATGTAATCTGATGAAATGATCTGTACACAATGATATGGTAGACATTTACTTAAAATGTTTAACTTATTTGTTAAACCATTTCATGGTTGTTAAAATTATTTTGGGATACTTTTTGGCTCTGCATGTATTTCAAATATCATTTGAGGGTCTCAGGTTACCTCTGTTTAGCAGAACATCAACAAATTGGCCAAGGGTAAAGCCAAACTTTTACTTTACATTTCATAGATATTTCTGATTTGAACTTCAGATTACTCAGCTAAGGATATCAATGTGTCATCAGAATTATAAGCCTCAGGAAATATAGCATGAAAAAGCCTCATTTAAAAAAACATAAAAGTGATGGATATGATGCACAGGAGCCAAAATTAAATTTAGAACTGAAAAAATGTACACTTTTTACAAAAGTTGCCGAAATAATAGAACCACCCAAAATTATGAAACTTGAGAGTCTTTTTGTTCTAATTTTGTTTGTAATGACCAAAAGAATATAATTGTTATATGTATAATTGGGTAATATTTTCCCTTACAAAACAAATTCAAATTGGTTAACGTTCTTCCAAATCTACACTTTTTCAGCCATGATCCCAAATCAAATTTTAATTGACCTGATGCTTATTTGTTGTCTTACATCACATTCAATATTATTTCAGTCTTTTCATGATGAGACCAATTGACTTCATGTGTGGGAGGAATAAAGAACAAGACATTACACCTGAAGATTACTTTTTATTTTTGCAGCTTTCACATTTTCTCTAACTGTAAATAGTAGAACTTTACCACTGATATTAAAAAAGACTGATCCATATAATGGAAAAGATATCTTAAATATATATTTGCCCAAATTCTCACAAGTTATGGTCCTTCCTAAACATTAAAAAATAGAGGACAATTTTATAGATGTGTTGCTAAAGCAAAGTTATGCCAGGGGAGCAGTCTGGTTTAGGACCTGCCCTTCCTCTGAGAGGGGAGCAGTCTGGATTAGGACCTGCCCTTCCCCTGAGAGGGGAGCAGTCTGTTTTAGGACCTGCCCTTCCCCTGAGAGGGGAGCAGTCTGGTTTAGGACCTGCCCTGATTTAAAGCATTCATGAAACCACAGGGGTCACAGGTAATTTTAGAGGTTTGGGGTATGCTTAAATGATATGTGGCCATGAAACTGTGATACAATTAAGATATCTCACTAAAATCAACCAAAATAGACTGACCATGGTTATTATGTTTTGCTAAAAATGCTGCCTGTACTCCTTTGACCACCAGGTGGTTACATGTATACAATCATATGACCCCTATTGTGGTCTGTCAGGGTGTTAGGCCTGTACCATTGAACAAGCATTATTGGACAAACAGGGCTCTGTAAGCCAAATCACTCCATTGTCCCAATTGAGGCTGTTAGAAGGACTGTTAGAAGGACTTTACTAAGCAGGTGTTTGCACAAAATCACTGGTCAGCTAAACAAAGTTTGTTGACAATGTGCCCAATGGATGATTTGGATTTTCCCAGATCTAGAAGACTTGTCCACTTTTAAATGGCACAGAAATATATGTAGGGGAAATATGATTGGTAATAACTTCTGTATTGCAAAGTTTGGGGTATAAACATTTATATTATGCAAGGGAAATGTGCATGAAAACCTTATTTCATGAATGTTTTAAGTTAATAACCTGCTCTCTGTCTGTCCATATGAAATGTCTCATGGCAACTAATCACTGATAGGTGCTCTTACATGGTTACATTCATATTATTATACTGTATGTACATTATGATCAACAAGAAATGTAAAATACATCAGATTATGTGTCTGTAACTATGTTGATGCCATCACAGTTTCATTCACTCCAAGAAAATAAAAATAAGATAAAGATAATGATATAAAATAAAACAAACAATTTAATTTTGTTGGAATCAGAAGTGTTCATAATAATTTATTTGAACAGGTTGCTATTTTTGCATACACATATTAATACATGTAATAAAATATAATAAGCAGTGAGTATGAGAACCATACATATTTATCTGTAAAGGACAAAACACATGTAGCATTAAGAATGACAGATCATTTTCCCAAAATTCTTGCCAAGTCCTATTTTCATTTACTTTGGCCTCTCCATTTTTGCTATCACTTACATTATTAGTGATAGCCAAGTTAAAAATACTGGAATGAAATAAAAATATTTGTCACTATGCCTTGGGTTTACATGATTATACGATCACCAAATGAACATTGTAATCATACAAAGGATGGCAAATTGTGCTGAATTTGCATGTCACAGCAGTTGGCTCGAACCATTACCGGTACATCTGTTGCATTTGAAATATGTAATACATTCTCCACACAAAAAACTCTTATATCATTTGCATAATATCAACAGGACCCAGGAAGACCTCAAGTTTATGATTTTTTTTTCATACAATCCCATAACCATTTAATTCAATCCCATGCTACTGTTCCTATGCAACACTTTTCTAGACTAATATAAAACAATCTTATTATTATAATCACATATATTAACAAATTTCCCAAACCTTACCAAGGTTTATTTATGGAATAATGCTTTCCAGCTTTTATTTTATTTTAACGCTTTATATCAATTACATCAATGCATTAAGTTGTTTACTATCGGTTTTTATCAAATGAGATCAACTAAAATAGAGGTAATTGTTGACTCAAAATGATAAGTGAAATATGTTAAGTACAAGTATGGGACTATGTATTTTTTTACCTGACTGTGGGCTCTTTGTCTAAAAAGAAATGGGATATTCCTGCAGTAATGCATGGTTCAGAAATGTTTGCAATAAATAATAAGCAAGATAAAAATGTACTGTATCCAACATATTATGATGGCAATGTCCAAAACTGTGTCAGAAACACAAACAATTACATTTGGGAAGTTTATGTTGTTCAGTCCACGATAAGAATCAATTATAATTATGCATTTGGTCACATTCCATCCTGAAGTTAATGACTGTTTTACTGCAGTGACACCTGGTGAGTAAGTTATATATTTGAGAGATAAATGTGGTGTTATTTTTATTTACTGATGACTAGTCTCAAATCACAGAATTTGCCATTAGAAAGACAACTTTTCCAAGTTAATAATCAGTATAAAATGTTTCATATGCAAACGACAAAATATTTATAAGATTATAGTGGAGGGAACAGATTTGAGACAGGGATCTTCCTTTATAGTAAATAACTGTGATGTTATTTTTCATTTTATAGATGGAAAACATGAATGAAATTTCTGTGAAAATAAAATGACAGATTTATCCATTCTCATGTTACATTGTTCTTTGACTTTTCCCAATGTATTTCTGTTAAAAACATATATAAAAATGCCAAATTTAATTGAGAACTATATTGTATATGTATATAGTAACTGCCAAGTTGGATGGCTGGAACTTATCTTGGAATTGGTACTGGCTCAAACCACATACTTAAAATATAATTCAAGGTACTGTGTTTGTGTTGTTTTGGGGAATTATAATTGTGAGATTCTATTCAGAATGCCTTATCAAATTCAAATGTTTAAGCCATGTCTAAGATAAAAAGGACACCATCGTATCACATTCTAATGGAAATAAAGCATCAGTTAAAAAGACAAGTCTAAATATAGAGCGTAACCCAACATTAAATGGGCTCTATTTTGCTCCATAGGACAGTACAATTTTACAGGAATCTAGCAAGAATATAATCTGGTGCTACACATATGCAGATGATCTGGTGCTGCACATATGCAGATGCTCTGGCACTGTATATAGGCAGATGATCTGGCACTGTATATATGCAGATGATCTGGCACTGTATATATGCAGATGATCTGGCGCTGTATATAGGCAGATGCTCTGGCACTGTATATAGGCAGATGCTCTGGCACTGTATATATGCAGATGATCTGGCGCTGTATATAGGCAGATGATCTGGCGCTGTATTTATGCAGATGATCTGGCACTGTATATATGCAGATGATCTGGCACTGTATATATGCAGATGATCTGGCACTGTATATAGGCAGATGCTCTGGCACTGTATATAGACAGATGCTCTGGCACTGTATATATGCAGATGATCTGGCGCTGTATATAGGCAGATGATCTGGCGCTGTATTTATGCAGATGATCTGGCACTGTATATATGCAGATGATCTGGCACTGTATATATGCAGATGATCAGGGACTTCATATATCAAGATACCTTTTATGAAAATTATTGCTTCTTTTGACACTGAGCTTTAAGACATATTTCCATTCCATCAAAAGAAAAAGATTTGATATAAATAAATTATTTAATGTGTATCTATCTTTACTTCTAGAATTGTGGAAATGGAATGTTTTAAAGAGATACCTATAATGATAAACTTTCTTTCTCATTTTTTAAAATGTCTAAAAGTGAATACTTCTTTACCATATATCAGAAAAAAATACCTACAGATAAAGGACTTACAAAACATCACAGGGTGTCAATCTTAGGCAATCGAAGGTCTTCAAGTATTTTTCACACATAGAAGTTCATTCTATTCTTTGTCTACTTTGATTTCTCTAGTCTTAATATTTTTCTACAATCTTTCTATTTGATATTCTAGTTTTGTTTGAAGCAGTTTTCCACAAGTAGCAGATTTGCACCAATGCACTCTTTATCCAAATATCATATCAAAATGTTTGTTAGTCTTTTACCTTCTAGTCACCTCTATCTTAACATGTGAGTTTTAATTCTCTGTAGCAATATACAAAATGTATAATTCAATGTGTTTATCCCACGTGTAAGTTGATGGGCTGTTATCCAACATCCATTACCAGAGATTACATCTAATGATCACTTGAAAATGACAGTTATACTAAGTATACCTTCATCACCATTGCATTAAGTATTAATGAGGTAACCATAGAAAGAACCTTCAACTATTTCCATTGCTGGTTACACCTTGAGCAACTACTGTTCTGGCAGAAAATGTCTTTTACTTTGAAGATACATTACAAAGTGAAAATGTATTTAACATTTAAAATTGCAGGTATGTGTTGACAATAGACAAACCTTTCAGGCCAAGTAAAAAGCTTGTTTCTCAAAATGAAATCTAAAGAATTCATCTCTCAATTCATTCAAAAATATTTTTTTGATTAAAACTTAAGTTCTCAAGTATGAACTTTTATTAATCACAAAAGTGTCAAGATATCACACTGCAGACATCAGGACAGTGGATGGTAAATGCCCTTATGATGAATTCTGCCAAATAAGTAACAACATTTATAGCCCCCCTCCCCCTTATGATTGAATGAAAAAAAAAAGAGTTGAGAAACAATCATTTTCTCTTTGGCCTTTGGCCAGAGTACTATTTGCAGTGCACCATGTGTCTCTATAAAGTTTAGAGTGATTTTTGTGAATATGTCTAGCTATATGTAATGTTCAGATGCCAGAGGGGCTTTCATGAAAAATAGGCTTTTTTTAAAAAATAGCTATTAGATTAATCTCAACAATAGCATATAGATTGTTGCCTACTGAAAACAGGTATTAAGCAGAATATAGTTAATAAACCTAAACTCTATGATCTTTTTAACTATTAAGTTAAAAAATATAAGATCTATTTATTTGGATTTACCTTTTAGATTATTCACATATTATGAAATTATCTCATCATTCACTTATAATGGTGCCTCACTTTAACAACATTTTCACACATTTTATACCATGCAAACACTCAATATCTACATGTTATCTAAGATATTGCTCATGATGGCAGAGTCACTGAGTGCAGACTTCAATATTCTACTGAGCTTAAAATCTTTGTTTTTAACATTTTGTTAACCTCAAAAAAATATTTCTAGTTGATTTTCAATTGTGTTTTTCTGTAGATATTTGGCTGCTTGAGATATTATTCAGCATGCCAGCTGTTAGCAATTGAGCTGAACAACCAAATACCTGGACCTCTAATTTTAATTACATCATCTTTTTTTCCAGGAATCCCTATACTCACAGTGCATCCAGTCATACAAAATGTACATCTTTTGAAGAAGCATAAAAATGCTAAAAACACTCTCGATTCTTTCACACACAATATAATAAAGTTATTCACAGAGGTGTGAACAACACTGTACATTCCCATATATGCTGAGTTCAATGGTACAGATATATATACACACAGTGGCAATGTCCCCCACCTTTCCCTTTTCCGTAGCATGGCACCTGTATAGTGGTACAAAGCAATCATGAAAAACGGGCCCGACTTGGCCACCCACCTCACCATATCTACCAGTGCTGATCATAACGAATTCCTCCTTATGTTGAGTGGATTAATCACAATGTGTTAACATTTTGAGTCCAGTTGTTTACTAGTTGTTTTCAGTCAATGTTATCATTCTTTCAATACAGCTTGGCACAACCATCAAGTCTGATTTTGTGAGTACAAAGTGTATACAGTATTTTATAAATATACTTTTAACACAAATACAATATTTTAGTCTGGACCTTTTTAACCAGAAATGGCAATATAATTTGAAGAAATGAGACATTTTTGGACCCAGTGATAATGGTTTGTATCATTCTTATAGTCAACAGAAAAGCAAATCAACTTCTTAGTCATGCAAAAATGTGACCCCACTATGACCCTAATGAGATAATACCTGAGGTATAGAACCATATATTTATGCCTAAAAGGTGACCTCTCTGAGATTATAATGCCCGAGGTATGGCACCATATGGTCATGACTCGGGGGTGACCTCACTGAGATCATAATACCCGAGGTATGGCACCATATGGTCATGACTCAGGGGTGACCTCACTGAGATCATAATACCCGAGGTATGGCACCATATGGTCATGACTCAGGGGTGACCTTACCGAGATCATAAAACCCGAGGTATGGCACCATATGGTTATGACCAAAAGGTGACCTCACTGAGATCATAATACCCGAGGTATGGTACCATATGGTCATGACTCAGGGGTGACCTCACTCAGATTATAACACCTGAGGTATGGCACCATATGGTCATGACTCAGGGGTGACCTTACCGAGATCATAATACCCGAGGTATGGCTCCATTTGGTCATGACTCGGGGGTGACCACATTAAAATCACAATACCTGAGGGTTATGCCTGACAGGTGACCCATTGAGACCATAATACCCTGGGTATGTCACACCATGGGTCAGATCTTGTTTGACAATGTGATGTTTGCTCCTGATGCTTAAGATCTGCTGCGTAACCAAAGCATGTCATATTTTCTGATGTGTTTGCGTAATGTGCATGTACCTATTTTTTGCATATAGTATAATTCATTGTTTACCACTTAAGAGTATACAATGTCAGCTTTATTTTAAGATCAAATCTGCAGATGGAATATTATGTCTAATTCCAAGAAAATAAGTTTAAATTAACAACATCAGAAATTAGGACCTCTGATTGGTGATTTCCCCAGCAGATGACATGATCTAGTTGCTTACCCAGTCTTATTAAATAGTAATAATAGTTATATTTATAATAATAATATTTAATTTTGTACAGTATTTAATGGTATTTGAATTATCATAAAGTGGCACTAGGTTTAAAGATTCCATCATATATCTTTTAAGTCTATGTCACCATCGGCCACATCTTCTTCTAAGACGCCCGACTCGTCAATGGATTCGGAGGAGTCGCATTCACTCATGGGCCGGATTTCTTGCAGGTTAAGTCTGGGGAGAGCCATTTGCTCTGGGTACAGCCATGGCTTATGGTGTGGGTTGTGCTTGCTTTTCCAACTTTCATAGCCTTTACTCGCTTTGTGAATTCTGCTCATAATCTGAAAACAATAATATATATGTGATATTGCTATGTAAATTCTGATATATTTTCATAGTATATTTGTTGCCTTGTTTTTCACTCTCTCAATTTCCTTTAAGTCTGCAGAAAGAGGTGGTTCTCTCACATATTTGGTCCTTATATAATTTGCAAAGCAAAGGTATCATTTTTCTGACAAATTTTATTGACATAGGATTTGCCTAATAAAAACAAAAAAGTGCTGACATTGTCCAGGCAACAAGCCTGTGGCCATGATAGGAACAGTCCTCTCAAATATAACTTGTTGGAACCTGTTTCTGTTTGATAGAACTGGGAAGCAGAGCTCCACCACCAGGTGTCACCGCAATAAAGATTCATTATAGAAGACAATAGGTGGCAGCATTACTCTGCCACCAGGTGACAATTGGAGAGAGAAGGATTAAGAGGGCATGATATGAAAAACTACAAAACAGAAGATGAAATTGGTGGTGTGTAGATTATTACCTTAGGTGCGAGGAATCCGGTCAGTTTATTGACGACCCAGGATGGCAGATGTCCCCTTGGGTCTGACTGTGTGACATAGGATAATACACATCCTGGCTCGGTGGGACGCGATGCTGTTGGGACGATGTAGTACCCAGTTATGTGTGATATCCCTCTCACGTAACCTTTCTTTGCTGGTAGTGACTGAAAAAATATGTTTAAAATGAAATATCAATGATTTAATACCACTGTTTCTTCTCTTCCCCAATAAGTACCTCACATGTTACTTTCTACTTGCTCACTTAAAATTTGAGTACACAGATTTATCAGACATGGTAAAAAGACAGCATACAAATAATTCAATTTAACGGTTGATTTGAAGGATAGAAAATGAGGCAGATGCTGTGTCTAAATGCATTATGTTGTCTAAATATATTATGTAGTTATCGTGTAATTCATTTTTTGAAATATTACATTTTAACATATATAGATTAATAGTGGTTCCAATATATAGACATTGTGCACAGGATGAGAAAACATGGGTAGCATTAATTCTTTGTGATTCCAAATGAGGCTCAAATTAGGTTAGCAATGTTCGATGTCATAGGAAAATGCCTTTGATGACGTCATCAGGTAATGTCATATTTCCATAAAGTCATTTTCCCTTTCATTGCCTAATTTTAACACTCCACCAGTAAATAACACTGATAAAGGATAATGCTTTTAGAAAGGGGTAATTAATAAGGGTTTTGTTCAGATTAGTTTTACATATCAGTTTTACATCAAGAAAGAAAGAGGTTGAATCATATGCATATATTAACTGAATGAGTGTTTTTCAAACCAGGTGATTCTCTGAACGATTCAATGTGGATTATTTCTTATATGGTGATATGCTAAATGATTTAACATATGTGTATATCTTACCTGGTGATTCACTGAATGATTTAGAATGAAATATTCTATTCCCATGTCCAGCCATGATCTTTGTATCACAAAATCTCTGTTCTTGAGAGGTTTAGGGGCTTTCACTGAAATTAAACAGGAATCAATTACATTCTTTTATTAATTCATTAAATATTAATCCCTAACATCTCCCTCTTTATTAGTCGCAACATGTATACATATTGTCATACTATAAGAAAGAATATTTTGCTCTATATTTAACTCAGGCTACCTGTTAAGTGTGAAGCAAGAGATAGTGATCATGTGAGGAAGTGGCCATCTTGCCTATATCGGCAGCCAATGTGAGTGACACCCAGCTGCTCTATACTGAGTTCAGTTTGATGTTGTCATGTGTTTGCTGATGGCAGCTGTTTACATATTTGAGTCGTTGATGGCTATGCTAGTCAACTATATAGAGTTTATATTGATTCTTTGGCACACATCCCTGGCATGCTATTTTTACTCATTAAACATTCCTTGGCATGACATTCAGTTAAAGTGAATACTTGGACAAAACCTGAGCATCAACTAAATTCTACTGCCTTCTGTCATTTGAAGAAGAATGATGATAGTTGCACTCATTACCATAGATTAGCCTGTCTGTCCTCATTGACGTCATGAGGATCTAGCCCATGCACATGTTAACCTGTTTTTAACAAAGATTTGTACTTATCTAAGTTGGCTTGAATCAAATATGAGATATGTTAAGTTAATATCCCACTCAGATTTATATAAGAGATTGTTTTATTATGGTGGAAAAGGTAGACAAGTTTGAAAAATGTGTTCAGTCACAATTTTACTGTCATTGAGTTACGCCCATCTGTCCTCCTCTTCCATTGTAAACATGTTTTATCTTTGAAAACAAAGATGCTTCTGAGCTGAAGTTGGCAATTAATTTTGTGACACACAGAGTGGAGTTATACTGCAGCACCTATATAATGTCATCTACTTCAATTATACAAGTCAGGTCCATACCTTCATACTGACACCCACTAAAACTATACCGGTAAGGTCCATGCCCACATACTGTCACCCACGTAAACTATATTAGTCAGGTCTATGCCTACATACTCCAGTCCGGTCTATATTGATATACTGTCACCCACTCCAACAACATCTGTCAGGTCTATACCAATATACTGTTACTATTTGAAATGATAGGTCTATACCTACAAACTGTCCCCAACTTCAATTATATCTGTCAACAATTGTAACCCTACCTGTCAAAAACAGCATATTTTACATACTCTCAATTGCTATGACATAATTTTCTCAATTCATTTAGTCCAATTTTGTCAAAGAAGAAAAATTAAATTTGTGAATTATAACATATATGAGATACCCTCTTTGTTTGTGAAATCTACCCCTCCCTCCTCATTGAATCCCCAGACCTACTTTTTTCTTTCGCTTAAACATAGCATATTCTAAGTTGCATATTCATCATGTTTCATTCTCAACTGCAGAACAAAAGGCCTTTATCATTTTCCGTCTCAAAGTAAAACAGATTACTCAAATGCATTAGATTTATTGTTTCTGTGTGTACCCACTCAAGTTATCTATCACATTAATCATATATATTTCAACCCACATGCTTTGTAGGAACTCTGAAAGTCAGTTACTACTTCTATTTCTTAACACATATACATTTCACTTCCCCCATGTATCTAGATAAGGCTGGGCTGTTCTGAGTACTGGCAAAAGGCTTATCATCAATCCCTGAACATTGGTACAGAGCCCTATGATCCATCCCTCAGCACTGTTAGAGCCCTATGATCCATCCCTCATCACTGGTACAGAGCCCTCTGATCCATCCCTCATCACTGGTACAGAGCCCTATGATCCATCCCTCATCACTGGTACAGAGCCCTATGATCCATCCCTCAGCACTGGTACAGAGCCCTATGATCCATCCCTCAGCACTGTTAGAGCCCTATGATCCATCCCTCAATATGGGTACAGAGCCCTATGATCCATCCCTCAATATGGGTACAGAGCCCTATGATCCATCTCTCAATATGGGCACAGAGCCCTCTGATCCATCCCTCATCACTGGTACAGAGCCCTATGATCCATCCCTCAATATGGGTACAGAGCCCTATGATCCATCCCTCAACACTGGTACAGAGCCCTATGATCCATCCCTCAGCACTGTTAGAGCCCTATGATCCATCCCTCATCACTGGTACAGAGCCCTCTGATCCATCCCTCATCACTGGTACAGAGCCCTATGATCCATCCCTCATCACTGGTACAGAGCCCTATGATCCATCCCTCATCACTGGTACAGAGCCCTATGATCCATCCCTCAGCACTGTTAGAGCCCTATGATCCATCCCTCAATATGGGTACAGAGCCCTATGATCCATCCCTCAATATGGGTACAGAGCCCTATGATCCATCTCTCAATATGGGCACAGAGCCCTCTGATCCATCCCTCATCACTGGTACAGAGCCCTATGATCCATCCCTCAATATGGGTACAGAGCCCTATGATCCATCCCCCTCATCACTGGTACATAGCCCTATGATCCATCCCTCATCACTGGTACAGGCCCTATGATCCACCCCTCAGCACTGTTAGAGCCCTATGATCCATCCCTCAATATGGGTACAGAGCCCTATGATCCATCCCTCAATATGGGTACAGAGCCCTATGATCCATCTCTCAATATGGGTACAGAGCCCTCTGATCCATCCCTCATCACTGGTACAGAGCCCTATGATCCATCCCTCAATATGGGTACAGAGCCCTATGATCCATCCCTCATCACTGGTACATAGCCCTATGATCCATCCCTCATCACTGGTACAGGCCCTATGATCCACCCCTCAATATGGGTACAGAGCCCTATGATCCATCCCTCAACACTGGTACAGAGCCCTATGATCCATCCCTCAGCACTGGCACAGAGCCCTATGATCCGTCCCTCATCACTGGTACAGAGCCCTATGATCCATCCCTCATCACTGGTACAGAGCCCTATGATCCATCCCTCAATATGGGTACAGAGCCCTATGATCCATCCCTCATCACTGGTACATAGCCCTATGATCCATCCCTCATCACTGGTACAGGCCCTATGATCCATCCCTCAATATGGGTACAGAGCCCTATGATCCATCCCTCAACACTGGTACAGAGCCCTATGATCCATCCCTCATCACTGGTACAGAGCCCTATGATCCATACCTCAATATGGGTACAGAGCCCTATGATCCATCCCTCATCACTGGTACAGAGCCCTATGATCCATCCCTTAATATGGGTACAGAGTCCTATGATCCATCCCTCATCACTGGTACAGAGCCCTATGATCCATCCCTCAATATGGGTACAGAGCCCTATGATCCATCCCTCATCACTGGTACAGAGCCCTATGATCCATCCCTCAATATGGGTACAGAGCCCTATGATCCATCCCTCATCACTGGTACAGAGCCCTATGATCCATCTCTCATCACTGGTACAGAGCCCTATGATCCATCCCTTAATATGGGTACAGATCCCTATGATCCATCCCTCATCACTGGTACAGAGCCCTATGATCCATCCCTCATCACTGGTACATAGCCCTATGATCCATCCCTCATCACTGGTACAGGCCCTATGATCCATCCCTCAATATGGGTACAGAGCCCTATGATCCATCCCTCAACACTGGTACAGAGCCCTATGATCCATCCCTCATCACTGGTACAGAGCCCTATGATCCATACCTCAATATGGGTACAGAGCCCTATGATCCATCCCTCATCACTGGTACAGAGCCCTATGATCCATCCCTTAATATGGGTACAGAGCCCTATGATCCATCCCTCATCACTGGTACAGAGCCCTATGATCCATCCCTCAATATGGGTACAGAGCCCTATGATCCATCCCTCATCACTGGTACAGAGCCCTATGATCCATCCCTCAATATGGGTACAGAGCCCTATGATCCATCCCTCATCACTGGTACAGAGCCCTATGATCCATCTCTCATCACTGGTACAGAGCCCTATGATCCATCCCTTAATATGGGTACAGATCCCTATGATCCATCCCTCATCACTGGTACAGAGCCCTATGATCCATCCCTCAATATGGGTACAGAGCCCCCAATGTGTCTTCTTCCTTAATTTACTAAAATGAGACCATGTATTTTGGGGGACCAGTAACTCTCAAAATAAGCATCTTTGGCTCACCTACTAAATGTAACGTAATATTTAATATTACAAAGGCAGAGAACACACTGTAATGGATCACATCATTTTCTGTGTATATGTCAGAGAATATTTAAACAGATCATGAGAACCTTGATGTTGAGGCCTGTAAAAGGTGGTACTCACATGCATAATATCCCACATCATTGTTGGGGTTGAGGCAGCAGATTTCGTAGCCTTCTAACATGTTTGTGTCCCACTGCTTCCTGTACAATGGGTCGTGTAATACATCATATAACGTCGCTGCACTGATATCCTTAAATACTGAACGCACCTGCAATTAAAAATGAAAAACAGAATAAATTTACAGGTTACAAAAATCATGCTTGAACACCAATATTTGGAAGAAAATGTAAAGCCTAAAAGAAACAACATGTGACAACAATTTGATAACTGTTTTTATGTCAGTGTTCAAATTGAAGTATCTAAGCAAACACTATGAATCAATGCCAAATATATGTGCTCAACGTTGTCTTCAAAGAGGCCAAGTTGCTCACAGTTTATAATCAATGTTTATATGGACCACCTATTTGGCAATAATGAGGATGCACAAGGCTATGGACTCGTTGTGTATTAACTCGTAGATTGTACCATTTTTGACCACATTCTTTACAATATTTGTAAATACCCACCCACTGCCCCCCCCCAGTCAGTAATACAAACTTCTTAAACAAAGGAACCTGGATGTCACCTGATAGTGAAGAAGTGCCCATGTCTATTGTTCTCAGCTAAAGGTATGATAATCAATGTCTGCTGTCTAACCCCACGTCACCTCACTTGACCAATACCTTTTGTATGGCCCTTATCATATATGAAGATTAATGATACTCTAAATGTTAGATTCTGTCAAATTCATGTTTTAAGATTTCAAGTCAGTTCTCATCGTGATCATATTTAAGTTTCCTTTCTATGTTAGGCACCAAAACTATTTCAGTAATTCAATATAATTACACAAACATGATATCGAATATAAATCTTGAAAAAATATATATATATTAATTATATATGTCCAGAAATGACTGTTGAGTCACCATACTTTGCCTGACCATACCTGTGGTCCTGACTATTGACAAGCTTTACATACCTATAGGGACTGAACACAGTAATTATTTTCCAAGGCCCAAATTTCTATGCATGTTCACAATCTCTTCACGCAAAAAGATTTCTACTGGGAAATGAGGAAATGGTTTCAATCCATCCAAAAGGAAATGAAAATTCTGAATCAAACAATGGATTATACTCCAATGTATACCAGGGAGGGTGTACATAATACTTTCCTTTCACCGAAAATAATACAGCGATGCATACCAGGGAGGAGAAATACTTCCCCTTCACCGAGCAAAATAATACAGCAATGCATACCAGGGAGGAGAAATACTTCCCCTTCACTGAGCAAAATAATATAGCAATGCATACCAGGGAGGAGAAATACTTCCCCTTCACTGAGCAAAATAATACAGCAATGCATACCAGGGAGGAGAAATACTTCCCCTTCACTGAGCAAAATAATACAGCAATGCATACAAGAAAGGAGAAATACTTCCCCTTCACCGAGCAAAATAATACAGCAATGCATACAAGGGAGGAGAAATACTTCCCCTTCACTGAGCAAAATAATATAGCAATGCATACAAGGGAGGAGAAATACTTCCCCTTCACCGAGCAAAATAATACAGCAATGCATACCAGGGAGGAGAAATACTTCCCCTTCACCGAGCAAAATAATACAGCAATGCATACAAGGGAGGAGAAATACTTCCCCTTCACCGAGCAAAATAATACAGCAATGCATACCATACTTCCCCTTCACTGAGCAAAATAATACAGCAATGCATACCAGGGAGGAGAAATACTTCCCCTTCACTGAGCAAAATAATACAGCAATGCATACCAGGGAGGAGAAATACTTCCCCTTCACTGAGCAAAATAATACAGCAATGCATACAAGAAAGGAGAAATACTTCCCCTTCAGAGCAAAATTATACTGCACTGCATACCAGGGAGGGGAAATACTTCCCCTTCACCGAGCAAAATAATACAGCAATGCATACCAGGGAGGAGAGATACTTCCCCTTCACTGAGCAAAATAATACAGCAATGCATACAAGAAAGGAGAAATACTTCCCCTTCACCGAGCAAAATAATACAGCAATGCATACAAGAAAGGAGAAATACTTCCCCTTCACAGAGAAAAATTATACTGCAATGCATACCAGGGAGGGGAAATACTTCCCCTTCACCGAGCAAAATAATACAGCAATGCATACCAGGGAGGAGAAATACTTCCCCTTCACCGAGCAAAATAATACAGCAATGCATACCAGGGAGGGGAAATACTTCCCCTTCAAATAATGTGAAATAATGTGGCAATGTGACCAGGGAGGGTGCGTTATTTCCCTTTCAATATATCAAGAGAAAATATATAGAAATGGGGCTGGAAAATTATTATCTTAAAATCCTAAACTGTGTCAAAAGAATGTAGACCTGCAAATTCATTGTGAAGCACACCGAAGCAGTGGAGACTTATCTAATTAGGTATACTTTTACAGGTATAATTGGTATACAATATTCCAAATTAATTTTTTCTTGGCTGTATGTTAACTTCAGTGTCACTGATTCAATCTCCATGGCAACCAGCATCAAGCACATGTCGTTTAGTCTGCTTCAGGAAGACTTTCTGTACATCATACCAGATTCCTATTTATGATATACTGCAGATACCCATTCAATCTTAATTTTGTCCTTGCTTTCCGAGGTCTCTCACATGGTACCTATTTCTGTAACATTGCCAACGACAATCAACTTTCGAAACTGTTTCTTTTCCTTGTCGTCATTGATGCTATTGGCGTCAGTACTATGATTACAATTACGCTGGCTCTGACGGTGGATCATTTAGTCTGTTTGCATATCATTTTACGGCCACCATGTGGCAGGTTAACAGTGTTCTGTGAGACGTTGCTGCCCGAAGGGTGCTACTATATCAGTAGTTATACAACCACCCTACCATAATAATCCAATCCTATCTATTCTATTGGTATATCACAAATGCAATATATTTCTTCTAAATCTGGCTAATCATTGCCACGACAGATTCCCGCCATGGATTTTTTCTCCACGATAATCTCAGAAGAATTCTTCTCTGATAACTCTGGGACTCAATAAATGCTGCTGAACCAGATCACTGAAATACAACCTGATGAGTTCTGCCAAAGGTGGAGAGAACTTAGTGCATATAGCATTGGAACAGGTCCCTTGGTGGACAAACAGAAAGGTCTGGCTGTCTGGTATGCCACACAAACTGGCTGTCTGGTACACCATACACTGACCATCTGACAAATCATATACTGTCTGTCTGACAAAACACACAAACTGGCTGTCTGGTACACCACACACTGACCATCTGACAGATCATATACTGTCTGTCTGACAAAACACACAAACTGGCTGTCTGGTACACCACACACTGATACTGACCATCTGACAGATCATATACTGTCTGTCTGACAAAACACACAAACTGGCTGTCTGGTACACCACACACTGACCATCTGACAGATCATATACTGTCTGTCTGACAAAACACACAAACTGGCTGTCTGGTACACCACACACTGATACTGACCATCTGACAGATCATATACTGTCTGTCTGACAAAACACACAAACTGGCTGTCTGGTACACCCCACACAGGTCATCTGACAAATCATATACTGTCTGTCTGACAAAACACACAAACTGGCTGTCTGGTACACCACACACTGATACTGACCATCTGACAAATCATATACTGTCTGTCTGACAAAACACACAAACTGGCTGTCTGGTACACCACACACTGATACTGACCATCTGACAAATCATATACTGTCTGTCTGACAAAACACACAAACTGGCTGGCTGGTACACCACACACTGACCATCTGACAAATCATATACTGTCTGTCTGACAAAACACACAAACTGGCTGTCTGGTACACCACACACTGACCATCTGACAAATCATATACTGTCTGTCTGACAAGACAAACAAACTGGCTGTCTGGTACACCACACACTGACCATCTGACAAATCATATACTGTCTGTCTGACAAAACACACAAACTGGCTGTCTGGTACACCACACACTGACCATCTAACAAATCATATACTGTCTGTCTGACAAAACACACAAACTGGCTGTAGTATATATGTAGCTTTGTAGTATATATGACTGTACTAGAGCTATGTCTATATGTGCAAGTGGAGAACTCTGTTTTTAACAAGGAAGTTTTAATTTTGCATTTAACAGACTGGGAAATGATTACTTTCTGGTACCATCCTTTATTTCATAATTATACTATCTAATTTTCATTGTTATCTCATATATTTTAATTTTGAAATATTGGAAATAAGCTATATCATTTGTGGAATTACCCATTTGTTTGCTCAAATATCCATTCAGATATTTAATAAATATTGCACGATAACTTACAGTTTAGCAGCTATTATCATGACAAACATGGCAACAGACAGAATGGGTTCGCTTGGTATTGTTGGCATTGCGTGGGGCACCTACTTGTGGGGCACCTACTCGCAGCCCTTAGTGGGATACCTCAATATTGATCCACCTCCCATGCTCTGCCACCGCCCACGCATGTCTGCACCAGACGTGGGCTGGTAGGTGGCGAGAGATGCACACGCTGCTGGTATATTCACCTGTTTATTTGACGTTGTTACTTCCCTACCATCAGCTCGGATATCGAAACATGCGTCACTGCTGTGAATTATCTTTCAATGCTGTCACTTATCTGTTTTAAGGCTGGGCCTGGATGACAATGGCAGTGATATGGGTAGTAGGGCTGGTGTGAATGGTCTTTTTTCAGATTGAGCTATTTGGGAAAACATGCTTTGAATACTGTGTCTTATATTTGACACCCTTATGAAACATAAGTACCGTATATACTCGTGTATAAGACGAGGTTTTTTCCAAAAACTCTTAGTTAATGTTTAGGGGGTCGTCTTATACACGAGAGCAGTCTTATACTCGAGTATTTACGGTAAAACGTAAATACGGTAAAACGTAAATACGATGTTCATATTTTCGAAATAACGAATATCAGACGTAGCAGATTGATTTTAATTGCGTTTTAAATGATAAATAAAGGTATTTACCCAATATTATTGGTCTATTATTTCAAAACGCTTTGTTTTGACTTTGTTCTCACTGATTCCAATTATCAGCGTTCACAGTTTTGCGTTTCGTCATTGTCTCCACTGCTTTGAGTCGTGTCTTCCATGTTGACAGAAGTGCTTGCACACGTGGATCGATTTTAATTGCGTTTTAAATGATAAATAAAGGTATATACATAATCGTTTTCGTCCTAAAAACAAGAGCCTCTTCCTGTCACTTCCGCCTTTCAAAATTGCAACCACGTGTTGCGTTGAGTCGTGTCTTCCCTTCTTGACAAATGCCTTCACACGTGGATCGATTTTAATTGCGTTTTAAATGATAAATAAAAGTATATACCCAACATTAACACAAAATATGCCTTGCAGGTCGAGAACAGAACAAAACCATTCATCCATTTAAATGCATTACGCAATACGAGGTCGTCATTTTAAAAAGCGGGAGTGACGGGGACAAGCTCTTATTTTTGGCGCGAAAACAAATGGAGTGTATCAACTCGCATTGAAAAATTTAATATATTGCGCAACGATGGATCCCTGGCTTCTCTTCGTGTTGCCGCACATCAAATTTACCGTGTTTCGCACATCGAATTTCTGTCCAAGCGGGAAGACACGACTCAAAGCAGTAGAAACAATGACGAAATGCATAATTTGTGATAATATTGGGTAAATACCTTTATTTATCAGATCATTTGAAATGCAATTAACGCTTTGTTTCGACTTTGTTCTCACTGATTCCAATTATCAGCGTTCACAGTTTTGCGTTTCGTCATTGTCTCCACTGCTTTGAGTTGTGTCTTCCCGCTTGGACAGAAATGCTTTCACACGTGGATCGATTTTAATTGCGTTTTAAATGGATTGATGGTTTTGTTCTGTTCTCGAACAATTGACCTGCAAAACAAAGTGTTTCGAAATAATATTGGGTAAATACCTTTATTTATCATTTAAAACATAATTAAAATCGATCCGTTACGTCACTCCCGCTTACGACCTCGTATTGCGTAATGCATGTTAATTGATTGGATAGTTTTGTTCTGTTCTTGACCTGCAAAGCGAATTTGTGATAATATTGGGTAAATACCTTTATTTATCATTTAAAACGCAATTAAAATCGACCCGCTACGTCTGATATCCGTTATTTCGAAAATACGAACATCGTATTTACGTTTTACCGTATTTACTCGTGTATAAGACTGCTAAGATCTTATATCGTAAGCATATTTAAGTTTCACTTTTAAAATGACCGCCAAGCTTCAGCTGAAGCTTGAATGGTAGCAGAGCCGATATGTCAAGAAAAACCAACTTGTCTTATATTCGGAAATTGGTTTTTTTAAAGCAAAATAACCTCAATTTTGGGGGTTCGTCTTATACACGAGTCGTCTTATACATGAGTAAATACGGTAACTCAGTTATCTACCCCATCAAACCAATAACAATCGCTATCAAATTTCTTGTTATGGTGGCTATGTATTTATAAAACTTTCACATGACAGGTAACCCGGTAAATATCATGAAATACGGGGCAATTATCTGACAGAGAGAAGATTGCGCATGATGAGGTTGATGCAGACGATATCTGGCACACCAAGACACTCAGAAAGCAATCACAAGATCTGATTTGGGCTGGGTAGCCCAGTTTGATGAACCTCGTAATGATCACAGAACTAAATCCTGTCCAGACAACCTGTCATCAATGTTACCACAGTGACAACAATGTTACCAATCACATTTTAATTAACAGGTAATAGTAGCTCTACCTCAACACATGAAGATGGAGAAATGTACAATCATCCTGGCAGACAGCAATCACGACTACGAAAAGAGCAGTCTGTGTAAAGTACACATACAAGCTGAGACCATACCCCAACCAAGCTGATAGAGGTCATACCCCAACCAAGCTGATAGAGGTCATACCCCAACCAAGCTGATAGAGGTCATACCCCAAACAAGCTGATAGAGGTCATACCCCAACCAAGTTGATAGAGGTCATACCCCAACCAAGCTGATAGAGGTCATACCCCAACCAAATTGATAGAGGTCATACCCCAACCAAGTTGATAGAAAGCATACCTCAACCAAGCTGATAGAGAGAATACCCTGACCAAGCTGATAGAAAGGATATCCTGACCAAGCTGATAGAAAGCATACCTCGACCAAGCCGATAGAGAGGATATCCCTACCAAGCTGATAGAAAGCTGATAGAGAGGATATCCTGACCAAGCTGATAGAAAGCTGATAGAGAGGATATCCTGACCAAGCTGATAGAAAGCATACCTCGACCAAGCTGATAGAGAGGATATCCCTACCAAGCTGATAGAATGAATGTCCCGACCAAGCTGATAGAGAGGATATCCTGACCAAGCTGATAGCCTTGTGTTATTCATATTTGATACCATAAAAAGTACCTCTTACACTCATTTATTCTCTGATTGATAACACCCAAAATTCCTACATTGTTCTCTCCTTGTACTCCCCATCAATGTAGTGTTAATGCATGTTCAACTATTGAAAATTATTTTGTGTGACAGGAAATATAAGATTTGATAAATCATCTTTTTAGTTATTCTTAACCACTTTCAACAATGAGTTTTTGCTACTTATTCTGCTTATTGTACCATCAGTTATAGAGATCTGTCAGCATGAGGGAGGCACCGCTAAAGAAGCCACTGCCAACCATCAGTGTGATAGGGTTAGTCTTGCTTCACGCATTTATCAGCCACTTTGCCAACCATCAGTGTGATAGGGTTAGTCTTGCTTCACGCATTTATCAGCCACTTTGCCAACCATCAGTGTGATAGGGTTAGTCTTGCTTAATGCATTTATCAGCCACTTTGCCAACCATCAGTGTGATAGGGTTAGTCTTGCTTCACGCATTTATCAGCCACTTTGCCAACCATCAGTGTGATAGGGTTAGTCTTGCTTAATGCATTTATCAGCCACTTTGCCAATCATCAGTTTGATAGGGTTAGTCTTGCTTCACGCATTTATCAGCCACTTTGCCAACCATCGGTGTGATAGGGTTAGTCTTGCTTCACACATTCATCAGCCACTTTGCCAACCATCGGTGTGATAGGGTTAGTTTTGCTTCACACATTCATCAGCCACCTTGCCAATCATCAGTTTGATAGGGTTAGTCTTGCTTCACGCATTCATCAGCCACCTTGCCAATCATCAGTTTGATATGGTTAGTGTAGCAGTCATAAGCTTCTTTTGCTTGAGATCTGCTGCTGTATGAATTACAACTCAAGTATAGTCCATACTACACATCCACGGCCAAATTAGGTCAAATGCAGTTATCACATATTGCTTCAAATGGACACAATATCATGGAGGATAACTCAAATTGAGGGAGATGTCAGTGAAGGAATGTGTAGCAGGACCAGACTGTAGCCAGATATTACTTGTGCTCCTGCAATATGTACATACTTGATTGTGTAGATATGAAAACCACACTCCCTATCATGATCAGAGTGCCAGACAAGGGTCCCCACATGAAAACCACACTCCAAGCAATCAACTGCAAGGCAAGCCAAGATACCTTTCTTATTGGCTTGTGAAATGATAGAGGACCTGCTAGTGAGGACATGACTTGTTTGGGAGGGAACCATGAGTAGGAATAACCTGCTTGGGATGGTACCAGTATAACCTGCTTGGGATGGTACCAGTATAACCTGCTTGGGATGGTACCAGTATAACCTGCTTGGGATGGTACCAGTATATCCTGCTTGGGATGGTACCAGTATAACCTGCTTGGGATGGTACCAGTATAACCTGCTTGGGATGGTACCAGTATAACCTGCTTGGGATGGTACCAGTATAACCTGCTTGGGATGGTACCAGTATAACCTGCTTGGGATGGTACCAGTATAACCTGCTGAGGAGGATATCAGGTATAACCAGCTTGGGAGGGTATCAACATAGCTGGCTTGGGAGGCTATTAAGTACATGAATTGCTTGGGAGGCTATTTGGTACATACATTGCTTGGGAGGCTATTTGGTACATACATTGTTTGGGAGGCTATATGGTATATACATTGCTTGGGAGGCTATATGGTACATAAATTGCTTGGGAGGCTATTTGGTATAACCTTTTTGGGAGAGTGCCATCATACACTTCCATGGGAGGGGATTACATTGAACCTATTGCACTCAGTCGATTCATGACCACTCGTAAGCACTGAGTTGGCTGTATGGACTGTTCATGACTAAATATTGCATCAATGATGCACAGCAGCAAACAAACAGTATAATATGGTGAGTCATGAAAGGCAATGGCTGCCAAATAGATTGAACAACTTGAAATAAAATGGGAAAGCCTGCTTAGAGCAGTGTGTCTGATGCGATGGGTTTGCCTCTAATTTCTCAGTGCATATTTTAAGCCAACCATCTGCCTCATTCATAGATTGTACACAGTTCGTGACATACAGGTGTATATATTCTTTTCAAAGAGGTCTGCCAAATGCTTTTTTTTATCCCTTGCAAGGTGTGAAAAAGATATTGGGGTTTTGCATTTTATGCAAGCTATGATCACTGGTCCAGGTTTAGCTGATGCCAATAGCAGCATCCAAGAAACACTTGAGTTTTACCTGGCATTTTATTTTCATAATTTTTATTTCTCTCTGCTTACAAAGGATACAGGTATGTAGTTGTGGTGTTACCAAGAGCGGCACACACGCAATGACAGACCTGGTGCAGATATCATACATCAAATACAATCTGACATATAACACAGAATCTGCACTACTAAACATGCCCAATAAACCACAGATTTCTTCCTATATTAGGCTGTAATCAGTCCTGACCTTGAACATTGTTTTATGTGACAAATCTAGTTCCTAATTTCTATTTGTTCATGTGACCAATCCAACTATAAGTCTTAAAGATTTTTTCTTTTATCATTGTATACCTTTTTTGTGTTTCATACAAACATACATTTAATGAAAAACACTAGCAGTCAGGGATATTCATTATTAAAGCTCTCGTGGAATGGGGTTTTATGACCACCTTTTTACTTGAATTTATAGTATTAGTGGCTGATTTTAAAGAAATTTTGATCAGCAAATCTCAAACTTGTATTTTAACTTTGTTCTGCATTATCTGAGCCAAATATTAGTGGTAATTGGTCCTGAAAAATAGACATTATTTTAAATATAAAAATTGTGAAAGACAAAATATAACCTTTGCAATATTTTGGAAAATAAAGTACTATATAAAAAAACTCCCAGAAGTAGTCTGGACCCAATTTTGTCACTTTTATAACCAATAGAAATATTTAAAGTGCTCAATACTATGGTATATTAAAAATAATGATTTGTACTTGTAAAATATCTAATAATTTTGCAAAATAAGACATTTTATGATCATGTTGGAGCTCTGAAATTCAATAGATGGCAGCATATATATATTTTTTTAACTTATAAATATATTTTTTTAATCTATCTTCATGATAGGGTAAGTACTACTGGTTGTACAACCAATTTGAAGGTTCTTTCTATGTTGGCAATGTATTTAGCCTTATATTAAAAAAAAATGGCTTGTAAGGCTTGTTTTTAGCACCAAATGATTCGTTTTAAGATTGAAGAGGTCCAAGTTTATGTATTGTTTGTATGATCTCTCCATCATGGCTGATGTGACGGAAAGAATCAGGCGAAGAACAGGATGCCAATGATGGCCGATTTGGTGGTGTTTGACTTAACTTTAATGTTTTGAGTTGTTTACCTCATTTTAGGAACCCGTCATACCAACAAGACTAGAATAGATCTTTTCTTGTTTCATTGATCATACCAAAGGCCAGTTTTTATAATTGAGATGTATTGAAATGTATTGAATTCAAGAGTGTTTCTGCCTGCAAATAAACTATGAGAACAATATGTTGTGATAAGGACTCTGAAATGGAATGGAATGGACAATGTTAAGTAATTGCATAAAATTAATAAAATGACTAATTTTTCTGTGATATTGTATATCCAAGACAACATATTTCTAAGAAGTGAAATTTGGCAGGGTTTTAACTGACATTCTTCACATTTTTATTTCTTTGAAATCAAATATAATACCTGAAGGCATTGAACAAATAATCTTAAATGGCTAATAAAAAAATATAATGTGCAGAGCAATTTGTGGATATAGAGCACCTTTACCGTGTTGCAGTTTGAAAGAAGGCATTTTGATTAGCTTTGTTAGCTGCAGCTTTCTGTGCTACAAATTGGCCCCTTGTAAAGCCCTGGACTATGGTTGGGGTATATTGATTTCAGTTTGTCTGGGACGTTTATAAATCTCCTGTCAAGTAAGAAGAGGAGACTTGACTGTCCTCTGAACCCACATCTGGTGCTGGCTGTCTGTGGTGAAAATCAATTACATACTTGCACGTGTAGACACAACATAAAGCTGACCTCTTTGTGCCATGACCTCCTCATAAAACTGACCTGTCTGTGCCATGGCCTCCTGACCAAACTGACCTCTCTGTGCCATGACCTCTTTACAAAACTGACCTCTTTGTGCCATGATCCATCAGGCCTTGACATAAAGAGAAAAATGTTGGTTGCCCAATTGGGCCACCAGAGCATGAGAAGTAGTGGCCCAAAGTTTCTAAGGATAATAGGATTTGATACAATAAAGAGCATCGTGCACAAGACTGTATAGTGTCTGAGTGGGGGATACTTGTCCCAATCAAATATTGATTGCGATATGATATCTATCAAGCATTAGAATAATAAAATCAAGATAGTTTGGGCCACTAAAAGACCAAAAATATGGTTGCCCATCTGGGCCACTACACTGGCCCAAACAGAGGATCTGGTGGCCCCGGGCCACCGGGCCAGTGCGTATGTCAAGCCCTGTCCATGAACAAAGCTGACCTCTTTGTGCCATGTCCTCCTCACAAAACTGACCTCTCTGTGCCATGACCTTTTCACAAAAATGACCTTGCTTTTGTTATGATCTCCTTACAAAGCTTACCTCGCTGTGCTATGATTTCCTCACAAGCTAAATAAAGCTTACCTCGCTGTGCTATGATTTCCTCACAAGCTAAATAAAGCTTACCTTGCTGTGCTATGATTTCCTCACAAGCTAAATAAAGCTTACCTCGCTGTGCTATGATTTCCTCACAAGCTAAATAAAGCTTACCTCGCTGTGCTATGATTTCCTCACAAGCTAAATAAAGCTTACCTCGCTGTGCTATGATTTCCTCACAAGCTAAATAAAGCTTACCTCGCTGTGCTATGATTTCCTCACAAGCTAAATAAAGCTGACGGTGCTGTGCTGTGATCTCACGAACAATACATTGAAATGTCTTATGATCAAATTTATTGCATTATTTTATGAGAGGAAGATGATTTATAGTATCATGATCATGTTCGTTAAACAAGATGCAAAGACATATCAAGTCTAGGGTAAACCACCTGTAAATTCTAGGGTATCTACAGATTAGGCTATGTCTGAATCTTTTGGTTAGTCTGATCATGATTTATGTCAGGGAGGAGAGTGGATCTGCCCTCAATTGAAAATATTTGATGAATTAAAATTCTTTTTACAGAGCTAACTGTACACCTATTTGGTCACACATGAACATGACAGAAAAAAGGTCATGCAGGGCTATTGTATGACCATATTCTGCACAAGGTAAGCATGGCCAAGTCATGACTTGCACAAGGTATACACCACCAATAAATGTCAAGCAATGACCTTAAATGTGACCCTATTTGGTCACATTCATGCATGACCAAAAGATGTTTGGCTCTAAATGTTTTGTGCTATCCTGGCTCATAAAATGTGTGCATAAATCCCAGATATAAGCAATCATTTCAAAATGTATGTCACTTTTATAGTTCAAAGTCTCTCTCGACATAAAATTGAAAGTAGTTTATAACAAAATTTTAAAACAGATGTTAACTACATGACCATGAGGTCTGGTTACCGTAATTACAGTAACTGATACTTTCAGTCTATGTGTGGATATGTTGTACATAAGAAAATCCTTGATGCAATGAGACCGTGTCCACACAACATATTTTTCAACTTTAAAGTCTTTCTCCACAGTTTTGTTTGTTCATTTAAAATAGCCTCAGACTGTTGTTCAGCATCAAGCAGACCCACAAAGCCTCATACTGCTGGTCAAGAATCCAACAGACCCATACAGCCTCATACTGCTGGTCAAGAATCCAACAGACCCATACAGCCTCATACTGCTGGTCAAGCATCTGGCAGACCCATACAGCCTCATACTGTTGGTCAAGCATCTGGCAGACCCGTAGGGCCTCATACTGCTGTTCAAGCATCTGGTAGACTCATAGAGCCTCATACTTCTGGTCAAGCATCTGGTAGACTCATAGAGCCTCATACTGCTGTTCAAGAATCTGGTAGACTCATAGAGCCTCATACTGCTGTTCAAGAATCTGGCAGACTCATAGAGCCTAACAGACTCATGCATCTCACAGATATATGGCCCCTCAATCATGATAATACTTTTCACTTCAGCATGGACATCAAAACCAAACCAAAACAAGTTCTTTTTCCAAAGATAAAACCCATTGACACATTTGGACCTGAAACACAGCTTTGCATCTAAAATCATGGTAAATATTTAACATGGTTCTACATGTCATTGATGTTAAAACTGGCATTTCCCAACATTATGCGGGGCATACAAGTGTGAAACCACCATGCATGGAATTGCAATATAAAGAAAGCCATTGAATCGTATCTTTTCAAACTGATGTCCCCCTTGTCAACATTTGTGGGAAAGTGAGGCAGTTCACAACCAGACAGGACACTCAAAAAAAGTTAACGAAGTTTTAAAAAGACTTTTTAATTTTTTTTTAATCACACCAAACATAGGTGAAATAGTTGTAAGTATCTGTTAATAGCAGGCTGTCCTCATTTTCAACTTGTTGTGACTGAGGCTCCACAACTTTCTAATTTCAGAATTCTTTGGGCACAAAATATTAGATTCCACACCAATAAGATTATATCTAGCTGAGGATGTTTTTCAGGTGATAATTACAAAGTCACGTGTCTGAGAGAACAAGATTAAATTAGCTGTATATATGCTCTGATAGGATTTTCCCCAAATGACGTCCAGCTTCTAATTTTCTATTCAATGAAGATCTTGGCTCAAACACCTGCAAAATGGATATGAGTCAAGAAATAAAGCCCTCATCAGAGGACTTGACATATTTCAGCAGAAAGCAAACTTGACTATGGATTTAACTTGAGCCAGGTGATCAGAACCTTGGAAGGTCACAAAGAGAAACTTGAGCAGTTTCCTACCTGCTTGCTATTTTACTGTCTTTATATGTAAGCTTATCCATTGTAAATTAAACAGCAACCACAGATTGCTAGATATCCCATCATGCATAAAACTCAAGGCCAAAAGATGGGAAAGTTGTTTGCCATATTAAAATTCAGTGACACTGTCCTCTCTGTTTTGTATTAGATGCCTCAGTGTTTATAGACTTCATATGGGTTAAAAAAATGTTTTGCCTGTGCTGGCAGAAAAGAGGAAAGCATGCACATGGTCCACTTGTGTAATTATGATTGGTTATAAATTGTTCTTGGCTACCAAAAAAATAAATGTACATGAATTTTGAGAATTCTCACCAATTTTACTGACAAGTGGAATATCTTTGTCGTTTAATAATGCACATTATTGAAAATACTATCATTACTATATGCAAATCATTGGGCTGCATAGAATACAGTTACAGCATTCATGAATTAGGTCAAATTCTGTGTGGAAAAATGTGACCTGGTGTCATTAACCAAATATAAGAAGTGTTAACATTGGGAACCATAAGCATTCAAAACTGCATCCATTCGACACCCCCTTGTACTAGATTGCTAAATGTTACACCTACCGGTGGGAGATAATTATATATGCAGTAGCAGGAGATGCAGTAATCATGACAGGACCTAAGGGGGTTTCAGAGGCATGCAATGTGAAGCACCATGAGCTCAGCCATTGCTGTTTATATCTTTGGTTCGGTGGGTTATGATACATATATATGTAAATGGTTGGGCCAGTCAGATTAATTCACATCCAGAATGGGGCAGTGATTAATGAATCATGAATCTTGACATATTATAAATCAGTAATGTATAGGTGAAGAACAGAGTAAAGTTTGAAAAGGGGGCTTTCTTAGACTTTGAAGCTGATCATGTTGATAAGCTTGTAACATTCAGTAGATCTGTTTATATAACTGCCTAAAATGGGTTTGGTCATCTGGTTTGATTCTATTTGCGTGACCCTCTTATACAAATATACTGCTGAACAAACGTTGTGACTGTAAACAGTCTTGACTGTGTTTGAATGTTGCAACTGAGGGGGCATATTATAATGAATCCAGTGAAACTCCTTGGTCATATGAATCAACAAGTTCAATATTTGTACCAATATGCAAACTAGTTCACAAACTCAACACTAAACTTCCTGCTAATCAGTGCCTACTCAACAGTTCCCAGATAGTGTTGATTTTCCCACAATAATATTAATATCATAAGTTGGAGTCAAACATAGATATGTTCACATATCAAACTGACCAAATGAAGTCTAGCAGGGAAATTGTGTGACCACATGGGTGATCAATTCTTGGCACACAACAGCTGGATGTGATCAAGTTTGCTCACACCTTGGTATTTAAAGTGTGCCCTCATTTGGTCATATCTTATTGCTCAAACAGTTCAACCACCACATTCAAAATGGGTTTTAATACAGGCAATCAATCTCACTGTCAAGTCATGAAAGGAAATATATAGGTCAGGTGGTCAGTGTGTCCCAGATATGACTAATGAACAATGAGAAACAAAGAGTGAAGTCTATCTATTGATTATTTCTCATTTTGCTTGTGACACATGAAATGATGCACACACAGTCATGATTGGTAAGTGTAATCATATCTGGTATAAGGCTAATCACCAGATCAACCTCATGAGCCGATTGAGAAGTCAAGTGCAATGTGACTCATGGCAGTTCACAGTGTTCCTTGTTGATGTGGCCAGCCCTGTGGCCAGCCCTGTGGTCAGCATGATCAGCTGTGCCAAAATAAATCTTTGTCTGGACATTTCACTTTATGATAAAAACAATAATAACATTTGATAAATCTCAAAATATAAATTATAATCAAATAATCTTTTTCTTCACTTTTTATCAGAATTTAAAAAAAATATTATTATCTTGACATTAACAAAGAAAATCAGAGCAGCAATTGATTCTGAAATATTACGGGATTATATTAAATATAAATGATGTGAAAAGCAGCATGGTGTGATCATGCTGCTCACTAATTCCTCTTGTATCAGATCAGTATTTTGTTTTCATGACTCCTTTTCTCTGGTGTTATACATGTTTATAAATATACTTAGCACAGGCCTTGATAAATATGGATTGGTCACTGGTCCTGAGAGACTAAGATATTCTGAACTACTCTCTTTTGAGCCACTCTCCACTGAGCCACTCTTCACTGAGCCACTCTCCACTGAGCCACTCTCCACTGAGCCACTCTCCACTGAGCCACTCTCCACTGAGTCACTCTCTTCTGAGTCACTCTCCACTGAGCCACTCTCCACTGAGCCACTCTCCACTGAGCCACTCTTCACTGAGTCACTCTCCTGTGAGCCACTCTCCACTGAGCCACTCTCCACTGAGCCACTCTTCACTGAGTCACTCTCCTGTGAGCCACTGTCCTGTTTGTGAAATATTAATTGTACATCAAAGAAAACAGTACAAATATTAAATAGCACACAAGACAGCAGGATTTTTGAACATGCATGTACATTTCAATAGATTTGTCATAATCCATGTCCATACATCAAATTAATTATTGTTACAGATGAATGAAGTCCTTTTATCTTTTTTTCCTTTTATGTGATGTTTGCAGGCTGTAGAGTAATCAACATCTGTGATCACACCACCCTGCATTTAATTCCACAGACACATGTATATATACATGTATATAACATGCAACATATGATGATATGACCAAATGAAGCCCTGGAGACCATATCCTTTAATAACCAAATAATATTCTCACAGCTGTTTGTTGTCATGTTGTCATATTTAGATGCTTGGTCTCTACTTAAAATTGTAAAATTCTTGATTTGTTTTTGACTATCATAACTTAATATAAAAAACAAAATTATCCAGCACAAAATAGTCTCTATGTAAAAAATGTTTTTTTGTTTGTTTTGTTTCTGTTTGTTTGGGGTTCAACATTATTGCAGTCATTACATGACAAGCAAACATACAGTATATAATGCTGCCTCCCTGAATTGTCATTGCAGGTTATTAACATGACAACCCAACTTGTTTTACAAGGATAACAGGTTAATAATAGAATGTGTAACATGAATGCAATCTCGGCAGGGTTGGGAATTGAACCCACAACCCTTGGATCATCACAGAGGAACTGGTGCAGATAAACTGTGATCAACTGTGCCACACCATGTGGCCCCTAGACTATAGTGAGTCTAATGACGACATAAGATATCTCCACCTGACATTTGGCACATTCTCACTGATAAACTTTCATCCACTCCTCGCAATAAGATGACATTCTTTCTGATAAAAATAGCATTTGATATTAAGAAATTCCAGTTCTTGATGTAAAATGGCCAAATTTATTTGACATCATAACAGTTTATTCAGTTAAACTGGACACCAAAAGCCAACAATAACAGACATCTATTATATGATGAATGTCATGATTATGTCATAACCGCACATGTGTATCCTGTTTATTCTGAATCCATTCCAAGGCCAATAAAAGAATTTGACATCTTTAATACTGTTGAGGTATGCTTCATTAAATTGATCATTTTAACACTACTGAAATATGCTTCATTAAGCTAATAGCTTTAAATAACACTAGAAAGTACGATTTACAATCTCAATAGCTTTATAAGCACTACTAATAGATAGCACTGCCAAATAAAAATAAACAGCCATGACAAAAATAATCATGATGCCAATCAAACAAACATGATATATACCAATATATTTACTAAGCTGATGGAGCTATCATATATGTAATTCAAGTATGTCTTGCTCTGCTATTGGCTTATGCAACTTGCATTGATCAGTGGCTAAATATCAATTAGGTCTTTACTGGCCAGATGTCTCTCCTTAGCAGCCATGATGCAGATCAGCTATTGACTAACACAAAATGATTTGATAAGAAAATAATCATTTCATGTTTTAATCATCTTAATTACTTTTAATACCTGACATGTGTGCACCTCATCATGCTTGTGTCTGTTGCTTTTAACTGATTATTAATATTATTTTTTTTGTTCATATCTGCAATATTAACTTAACTGAAAAATTATTTGATTTTACCTGATTAGAAAAAAAAAATGCATGAAATTCTCATGAATACAAATTGATGCAAGTTTATAAATATCATTATGGTTCTATGATTGTCATAAGTCCTGGAAAACCTGGATAATCATAAATGTTTAAAGTCTCTTTGTTATGCAAATCGGTGTCAACATGGTTTGATTTGTGGGTGAAACTGAAGTGTGCACACCTGTGATTATACAGCATATTTATACGTCTAACTTTGTGTAATCATTATCAGTGTACAGCACGTCATGTAACAAGCAGCATGATGATAATCATTCATGGCCAAGAGATATTCCATAACACAATGTGTCAAAATGTCAATATCTCTTGCTGATGACGTGTTGAGCCACAAAACACCAATCAGGATGATCCTGGTATTGATTTTATACTGACATGGTTGGTTGCCTGCCAGCCTAAAGCCAACTTGAAGCAAAAAGGCAATTCAGATGGTTATCCCTAAATCTCACCTGGTGTTTACCACGGTTCAATACTAAAATGATGACATGGCACAAATGCTTTGATACTATCCAGAATGATAGTCTTTAAGAGATAATATTCCAGTATCAGCCAATATATAATCTAGTCTTAGAAATCTTAATTTCAGGATCTGAAATTTCATATATTCTTTTGATCCTTTTCTCATTTATTATATCCCGACATTGTAAACCTCCATCTAATGTCTGTCCTAGTAAATGAACTTGTAATCAGGCACAAGCCGAACCTACCTTGATCATTTTAAAATCGGACACATCATTTGCTTTGGTCCACACAGTTGTGTTGTTTTTATTATAGTCCTGTTTCCAGTCATCATGACATGTACACATTTCTTTCAGCTTTTTGAAGTCTGCATCTTCGGCCACCCGTACATCTCCAACCTGCATTTTGTAGGCACTTTTAACTGGAATGAAAACACAAACTTTGTTGTCTGCAGTCTCAACTGAATGAATCCAATGTGAATATCGGGAGTGGGAGGTTGGCCAAGATACACGCTCCACGAAGAGAAACAGGTGGTTGGCACCCTATGATGCCACAACTGCTTCCGGACTGTGATCAAATTGGCGCGGAAGTCGATCTTAGCATGCGCAAATAGACGTGAAATGTACATTTCTAAAATTTGTTTTAATAAAATTTTAGACACATCATAAGGAGATCAATTTTGGTTGTTTTAATCAATAATATGATGCAAAATTAAATTACAAATCGGCTTAAAGATTTACGACTATTTATTTAAAAAGTAGTGCCTTATGCTTCATTTGTCGGGTCATTTACCTAGATACAAGCACTATGCATTTCGTTTGATGATCGGGTGTCAGGCGCCGGGCGTATCGCCGTTCCACTTTGAACATATTTATGCGCTCTTTTATCTTATTAGTGAGAAATGCATTCAGACCTAAATTTTGTAATAATACTTTGTTACATGATAGTTTGTTATTGCATTTTTCCTTAAAAAAATTAAGATATTATGATTACATTCACTTATACAAATATCATATTTTGTATCGCGGATACCAAAGCAGTAATTGGGTTGGGTTTCAAATATCGCCCAGTGTTGCCCAGCCAGTGCAGATTCTAGAATTTGGAATTCAGTGATTTTATGAACTCGGTGAAAATGCTTGATAAGGAAACTGACAGTAAAGTAGCAGAGTGGCTTTTATGGGACAAGGTAAAAATCTGTCCATTCGATAATCCCAAAATTAAAATAAGTGGCTCCTCTCAGCATGCTCAGCTCAGAGATGTTCTAAACATAGGGAATCTGAAATTTGAAAAGCTAAGATCAAAATGTCGAAATTGTGTGAGCAATGCAATATAACAAAACATGCCTCGTCGGGTCAGCTGGGTGAGCGGCTCAGGGTATCCTTCCGCAATCACCAACGAACTGAATCCGCTCACCCAGCTGACCCATGGAGTAATTCCTTTCTCTATGGCTGACCCGACGAGGCATGTTTTGTTTTTATACCTCAGACAACTACTGTATTTTTTTTTAAATGATACATGAAACAAGATATTTATCGTTAAAAACATTTGTAAACAAAGCGCACCTCATTTGACCCCGTCACGTGAACTGAAAATGGTGCGTAATGCCATAGACTGGTTGCCGCCATCTGTGTATATACACGATGTTCTTGACACTCGATGGGGGAGCAGTCTAAAGATGGCCGACGCAAAATAGTTCGCAACTAATCAATACGTTACGAAATAATCGGCATGCTCGTATTCATTGGAAATCTCGTCAATACGCGCATCACTGAGGTATAATGTCAATTCTCCCTTCACTCATATACAACTAAAGGGATGAAAGCTTAAATCACAACCTTGGATGAGATGATTTTTAGTCCATGGATGTATATGGTTATCAATTTTACTTTTAGGACCTTGAGGTGTGGATATTTGTGATCTATGCCGTCCAATCCTTAAAAAGTTAAATTCAGTGTTTCAAAACGTAACCTAGCATTACCTTAATTAATATTTCTGCCCAAATCTCACTTGTACAAAAATCAGAAAAGCCTGTGACCCAATGGAAGGAATGATGGAAATCAATAGTGTCCCATAGAATACTACTCATGTGCTCAATGGGGTGTGACAATGCCTTGTAGTTCTTTGTAAATATTATGAGCAATTTAACAACAGGGGGTGCAAAATTTCTCAATTTCCTGGAGAATAATATTATTTAGAGGGTGTTCCACCACCCAATCACCAGTTTTTTCTTATTTCTCTTGGAACACAATTTTCAACTCCATCAAAGAAATATTTTTAAAGGTCATAAGGTAAGGTTTCCAATTTAAAAAAATGCTTTGCTATCTTAGCATTGAATGGATAATATTCTCTACATTTTAGGATGTACATAAGTATTTTTAATCTCTTTTGAAACATCAGGTTGACAGAAATGTGATGCAAGAGCTTTCATGCCCTTAGTTTATATATAGTAATGCTATATATAGGCACATGTCCGAGATCAAACCTATCTTTATCATTTGGTTTGCAGACAGCTCATGGTTCTAAATATCTCTGCTCCTCTGTTCTGTTCATTTGACTTGTTCTTACAGAATAATTAGACAAATTAAGTTATTGAGGTCTAATGAGGACAATGTCAATGAGGTCCTGGAACTAGTGGAAACTAAATTCCAGTACTTGTTAGTAATCATTTTGTCTGTTCCTTGTCCATTTGTGTGTTCATCACACCTTTTCTTTCCCTTTTCTGTTTGTTATTGAACTTATTCCCCTCCAATGAAACGTTGTTGTAAAACTTGTACATTCTCTTGGCGGGATGCCAATTGGTTTTGCCGAGTAAACTAAAAGATGTAGAAGGTGCCTTGTCAAAGTGGTTTATTTATAGGGCTAGCATTCATAGGATTTGTGTATTCTTAGGGAAATTTAGGATTGAGAAGTGTGCAAAAATGGTTCAGTTCTGAATGCCATTCCAGTCCCTGTATGGACCCTCCCAGCATAAAAAGATTCATAGTGGATGATAACAGTTAAACATTAAAGCTTCCTGAAATATATACCATTTATAAATCTACTAATAAAAAGGTGTGATAATTAAAAAATTCATGAAATCACAGAGGTCACAGGCAATTCTACAGAGGTTTGCTTAAATGATATGGAACCAAGAAACTGATACAAGAAAGCTATCTCCCTAAAATCATCCAAAATACACTAACCATGGTTATTGTGTTTTGGTGTAAGTGCCAAGTAGCTGTACTTTTTTGACCACCAGGTGGTCATGTGTGTACAAGCATGGGACCTCTGTTGTGGTTTGTAAGGGTGTTAGGGCTGTACCAATAGACAAACATTAAAAGTCATATGACAAGAATTTTTTTAAGTGGTAAATCTTGAGATTTCATACCTCTGAGAAACCTCTGACAATTTTTTCTGCAGTCTGATGTTTAGTTTAGCTATAATCTAAGATCTTTGAACCCCCAGGGTAATTAACCTACTCCCTTGACCTAGAACTGGGTCAGCAGGCTGCCTACGTCATTGCGCCCCGCATGCATCTCCTGCACACATATTCCTCCTATACTGCAGTTGTATTTCAATGGCCGTTTGAAATGTTTAGTTTGGTATTTTTTTTAATGTCTGTCATTGTGTGTCAGTGGGTACCCAACTAAATCATATATCAGTATTTATATACAAACAGACAAAGGAATTTTGAATAAAAATAGAAATTCTGTAAAAATGATACTAAACTTTGAGATTTCAACATTTCTTTCTCAACAAGGAAATGACTTTGACCATAACATTATGATAAAGAATAGTTCAGTCAGTCCCTTGTAGGATCTGAATAATCTCAAGAGGCAGATGTAAGTTTGCCAAACTCAACTGGGAGGCTGGCTGTATTCCTGTCTTCCCCATCACTACAGGCAGAATCCAAGTGACTATGATGTGAAACATGATCTGACCTACTATCCACATGTGCTAATTAGGCCACCAGTGGTTCAAAGATGTTATCAACACTCATGTTATTACTTATAAATTACAATCCTTCAAGACTTTCACTGGCTTGGAGTGGTTTGTTTTGAACATGAAGGGCGAACATGCGTCACTTCCGGCAAAATCTCAGCAGCCCTGATTTGACCCACATAAAAAGGGGCGTGTCCAGCAAATCACTTTGATCCACTATAATTCTGTACTCCATTTATAAAAATGTGTAAAACATGTTGAAATGCAATGTCCATGTATTGTTATATATTATGGCACAATATAAACATTTTCACAATTTTCTTGTCATGTGACTTTTAATGGACAAACAGGCCTAGAGCTGTAAGCGAAGTCACTCCATTGTCCCAATCTGAAGGTGCCCCATAATATGCAAAACTTCATTAAGCAGGAGTTTGCACAAGATCAATGGTCAGCTAAACAAAGTGTGTTGACAAAGTGTCCAATACATGATTTGGGTTTTAGGAAAAAAAAGTCATTTTCTTTTGAATGGCAAAGAAATTTATATTGGGAAATATGGTGGGTGATAAAATTTGATTGCAAAGTTTAGGGTATGGACATTTATATTGAGCAAGAAAAAAGTGCTTGAAAATCTCATTCTATGAATGCTTTGGCCTGTCTTTCTCACTCAGGCCTTCCCATTCTCATGTCTTTGCCTAGCAGAAAAGAGTAATTTGCCATTCATTTCCAGTCAAATTACAGCTTCATTGGCCTTGACATTCACTATTCTTGTTATATATGGGCTTTCCAAATGTTGTAGTTTTTGATAATTCAAAAGCTTCCTTGACTGTTACCATCTCGTATGAACATTTTTTATAAAGTGAAGGTCCATACAGGACCCTTCCTTGAGGGTGAGGGCAGGGGCTTAGTAAAAAAAAACTTCAAAAGTTTAGTAGCAGGAAAAAATAAAACTCTTTTGTGCAAGACACTTATGTTTTCATCACTAATCTAGGTAGCCCTTGGTTAGATGTAGCCCTTGCCTTAACTGGAAGTAGCTCTTGATGTAGCTTGAGGAAGCAGCTAATAATTAACATAGCCTAATAGATTTACCCTATACAACAATCTTTTTAGAAAACCGAACAAAATTATTTTTTTTCCTTTGTAGAATGAAACAACAAGACTTGAGATCAAAGATTTAGTGAACAAAAAAGATGACAAAGAACTACAAAAAAGACTCTGCTCCAGGATGGAGTTTGGGACAGCAGGTAAGTTAGGTATCAGTGGAAAATCATTACTTAAAAACCATCAAAACCACCATTTCAAACTCAAGTCATTTAATCCTTGTAAAGCCCTTTAAAAGCCATGTATCTCTCGGAGTGTTTTGCACCCAAATTTGAAATTTTCCAATTATTGCTCACATATGCCAAGTCTGCAAATCCAAATTTGACCTCCATTTTCAAAAGTGAATTATTACATCATGGTTAAAACAAAACAAGCCTGCACTTTGAAGAACAAAATTTACAACTTGATTTTGATTGGTTAGTGCTACTGCAATCCCTTGACAAAATGTATGTCATCAAGAAATAAATGATCATAAATTTGATGACTACATTTAATTACATTAAAAAAAATATTGCCTTTCTTAATTTTTCAGGGCATGTTGTTGGAAACAAAGTTATTATTTTGTTTTGGCCTGAGCTTATGCGTGACAGTCAGTGGTAGGATAAGGTCCTATTTGGGAGATGGTTCTGTATGGATGTATGTCTGTTCCACAGTCTGTGTCAAGTTTGTTTTGACACTCCATGTATATTTTATCATGATATAGAACTAAATCTCCAATTATTGGTGTTAGATAATTCTAATGAATAACTTGGATGAGTTTGCACATTCATTTGGTGACCCTTACTTATTTTTCAAGGTCACTGGCTATTTATAGATTATCATCTTTAACCATGATATCTCAGGAGCAAGTTTTATACACAGCAGAACAATCACACCTAACTTGCTGGCCTCAAGTGGAGATGTCAAATTTGGATGGATTTGACCTTTTCAGGGTCATAGGGATGCTTATAAAATATCATCTCGAACAGCAATATCTCAAGAACAACATACATAATTTTTTTTCAAACTTGGCATTTGGGTACCTTTGATAGACACATCAAAATAATGAGCATATTGATGATTTTGATCTATTACTTCATTACTACTATTGTATTTCAATGCCTTACCTATTTACATATATGTTTTTAACAATAATAGGACAGGAACAGAATTTCTGAATTTACTCTATTGACACTTCTAATGAATCTCTCACATAGATGACTTGACCAAATGTCAAAGGACACTTTTAGATATGGCCCACAGGATACCTGCATCTCTGTTGCCTAATTCGTAAAGTTTGTTTTATCAAGGTTCCTAAATTAATTCTTTTAAAATCTTTGCTGAATATATCAGCCTACTTCTATCGAATAAATCCTATTCATTTATCATGTTCATGATATGCTACGTGAGTGGAAATTAATCTGAAAAAATGCAAAAAAGTAGATGAGTGCTTGTATTTGGTGGCCTGTTGTCCAAAATTTATAGGATTAATTATTATTATTATAATGTGCACACATCATGATTTCTTCCATGGAATTGTCAACGGATAAAAAGAGAAATGTTTGGATTTGATATATATATTTCAGGTCTACGTGCACGGATGGGCGCTGGTTATTCACAGATGAATGATTTAACCATCATACAAACTGCACAGGGTTTTGTCAAATATATGGAACAGATATGCCCCAACCTCAAAACTAAAGGTGTTGTCATAGGGTATGATGCAAGACACAACAGTACAAGGTTGGTATAGTACAAAAGCAAGACCCACTCATTATCTGCTCAGTCGCATGATTCATAATTCTCAAAATGTTGATGGAAAGTAATTTAAGAATTATTTTATACACATAATGCATTATGGAAATCAATAATACAAACCTGGACTGTGTGATTGGTCCAGACATAATTATTTTGATAAATTATTCTGATCTATATAATATGTTTTGAGATGATTAAAAAAAATATTTCCATTTATAATAAGTCTTTTATATAAATATTTGCATTTAACCTAGTTAAAAAGTGCATATTTTGATTCAGCCATATTGGGAATATAAAGGTTCACTCAACCTATATGTGAAACATAATGCTTACTTCATTCTCAGATTGAACCTTTATGACCCACAATGTGGTGAATCTGTCAGTTCTTCAATTCTTTCTGTTTCTATGTTTATTTATTTATTTATGTAAATTTAGTATGATTAATAGTTAACTATAAAAATAAGGTATACTATGATGGATTTATTTTGTGCATGTGTGGAGGGTATAATGTTATTTATTTGGTAAAGTATTAAGACAGTTTTTCAGGTGATGGTGTAATTGACAAATGTTACTTTATTTGGTAGTGTATAACCTAATAGTTTTAAGGGTTATGCTTTATGTTTTTTGTCCTCCACCATTTCAAATGACTGAGGATATTGTTGTCGCCTACAACATTTTTCTATCCATCCGTATCCATTAAATCATTTTATAAATAATCCAAATACTGTTTATCATATATCTTTTTGAAAACTCAATGGAATTCTTTCACAAAGGTTATTCTACAGAAGGACTTGGATATGCTTGATAAAGGGTGACCTTCCAAAATGTTTAAGGTTGGCCACACCCATTTCTTTAACATGGCTCTAGTATAAATGTTTATTGAATAACTTTGAAAAAAATGATGGAATTTTGTAATATTGAACAAGTTGCTTTATAGAGGTGATAGGATGAGTAATATGACCTTTGACCAATTTCTAAATTTATTTTATGTACCTTACATGCTAAAACATTTTTCACAAGGTTTGACTGGACAAAAATGGTTAAAAGCTGGTCATAAACCAATTTTAGTAAATGGCCTCAGGTATGAAGTGCTGTGCATGGTATTAATACACATGTATGTGGTGGGTGATTTAGAGGTATACTTCACCAGATGGCGTTGCTTGTAATCGATGCATTTCTTAGTATTATAATGTAATAATCAATATGAATGTACCATGTAGTGCATGATGGGGTTGTTACTAATAAATAAATTAGATGGGCTTGTGACATCAGCATGATGGGCTAGTGACAGCATGATGGGCTAGTGACAGCATGATGGGTTAGTGACATCAACATGATGTGTTAGTGACATCAGTATGTAGGATTAGTGACATTGACATGGCATGGGGGTATTGATATCAGCATGGTGGATTATGACATCAGTATGTTGGGCTAGTGACATCAGTATGGGGGTAATGACATCAGCATGGTTGTTAGTGACATCAACATGGAGGTATTGACACCAGCATGGTGGGTAGTGACATCAGCATGGGGTGAGTGACGTCAATATTGTGGGTAATGGCATCATTATGTGGTAGTGAATTTAGCATATTCTGTAGTGACATCAGTGTAGTTATTAGTGACATCAGCATGGGGGTAATGACATCAGCATGTTGAGGCTCTGAGTGCATCCTTCGCTCTGGTATTTAGTTTCAGCCATTATGTGATAGAGGTATCTTGCCAGTATAGACGGCATGGCTGATGGGCTGGGTATGAAGATAAGGTGGAAGTTGAATCTCTAGGTTTATTATAGGCAGAAGACAGATGCAGACTCCTGGATGAATCAGGTAATTTTGGCAACCATCCAACCCCATCTGTATTTGACCAATGAAGATAAAAGAGATCATGGAGTTAGAATACTGGAGAAATGGAGGTCATGGGTTAGAATACTGGGGAAATGGAGGTCATAGGTTAGAATGGAGGAATAGAATTAATGGGGTGAAAATACTGAGGAGACAGATAATGGGTGAAAATGCTGGGGACACATAGATCATGGGATGGAATACTAGTGACACATAAAAAAAGGGTTAGAATAATGGGGACACATAAATCATGGGTTAGAATACTGGGGAAATGGATGTCATAGGTTAGAATGGAGGAATAGAATTAATGGGGCGAAAATACTGAGGAGACAGATAATGGGTGAAAATGCTGGGGACACATAGATCATGGGATGGAATACTAGTGACACATAATAAAAAGGGTTAGAATAATGGGGACACATAAATCATGGGTTAGAATACTGGGGACACAAATCATGGGTTAGAATACTGGGGACACATAAATCATGGGTTAGAATACTGGGGACACATAGATCATAGGATGGAGTACTAGTGACACATAAATCATGGGTTAGAATACTGGGGACACAGATCATGGGTTAGAATACTTGGGACACATAAATCATGGGTTAGAATACTGGGGACACATAAATCATGGGATGGAGTACTAGTGACACATAAATCATGGGTTAGAATACTGGGGACACAGATCATGGGTTAGAATACTTGGGACACATAAATCATGGGTTAGAATACTGGGGACACAGATCATGGGTTAGAATACTTGGGACACATAAATCATGGGTTAGAATACTTGGGACACATAAATCATGGGTTAGAATACTTGGGACACATAAATCATGGGTTAGAATACTGGGGACACATAGATCATGGAGTAGGGATACTAAGGTAATAAAGAGAATATTAAGGAAGTTTGGATGCTAGAATTATAGAAATCATAGGATTAAATGTCTAAAGATACAGAGATATGGGTTAGAATATGAGGGATATAGAGATCAGGAAGTTGGGATACAATTTTGGAAACATAGGATATGAAGCAAAGAGAGATCAAGGGGTTCAAATAGCAGTGAAACAAATATCAAATACTTGATTTCTAGAAATCCTGATAGAACTGACTGTTATGTAGAGAAGATCGTGCATTTAATCTGTAAATTTTGTTGAAATTGAGTATGGATATTGGAATTTTTTGGTTTTGTAGAAATTTATATTTTAATAAGTTTTGAAATTCAGCTTATTTTAATGCACTGTTTTGTATTATGTTTGCAAAATGTGTGTGATTAATCCATTTGTTTAATGCACTGTTCTGTATTCAGTTTGTTAGTGTTCTGTAATAGCTGCTAGAGCATGAAGTAAGTCTTATCATGTGTCAATCATGTTTTATATTATATGTGTGTGTGTGTGTGTGTGACTGCAGGTGGGCGGAGCTGAGTGCCACCATCCTTGTCCAAAGGGGCATCAAGGTCTACCTCTATTCCACGGTTACGCCAACACCTTTTGTGGTGAGTTATTCATATTTAACCGACTAAATTCCTGTGTATTTCATGGGATATTCTGACAGTTAGTAAATAAACAGGTGCCTATCCCTGTGTTTGGGGTATTTCTCAGAATAATGTACAGGAGTAGTGATTTTTGCAGCCTTATGCAGTGTTGAAGTACGGAGCAGACTGGGGAATAATGGTGACAGCCTCCCACAACCCAAAATGGGACAATGGCTACAAGGTACCACAAGACATCCCTCATATTATTCTTATGTCACAAAATTCAACTTACAACTGCACATAGTGCTCATATCTTTATACAAACATCATTAAGTGGATTACAATTGAATAGTTTAAAGATGTGAAGATAAGCCTCTAGATATATGGCCGTATCACCAAGATGAGCATTTTCTTGATCTTTTAGGTATATTATGGTAATGGTGCTCAGATCATTTCTCCTCATGATCGTGGTATCGCAGCAAGTATTATGGAGAACCTGGAGCCATGGCCGACGTCGTGGGACACCAGTATTCTGAAGAATCACAGCCTGGTGATGGACCCCTACCAGGAAGTCTTCACGTCCTACATGCATGACCTCCGCGACCTCTGCCACTTCAGGTACTCAGTCTCACCCGCCTTCAATACTCACTTCTTTTCCACAGATATTCAAATATTGTTTCTAATGAAAACTAATATTTTTTTCCTGCTATTCTGGACACACAAGATACTCACATACATAAATTTAAACTAGCAACCTGGAAAAAATTGGGAGATACACATTTGATAACATTTTCCTCTCTTAGAATTTTGTTTATGATATTTATGAGTTGAATCTGATCAAGAGGGGCTGAGATATATAGGTGAGTTAGAATGAATGGGGGCATCTTTTTGTTGAATCTCAAATCAAAAATGGGTAACTTAAGTCACATATTCAAAACTACAGGGTGGATTGCATTGGCAATATGAGCAGTCATGACACCTCATAGTCATGAACCTACCAGGTAACCATTATATTTTGTTGAGCATTTTATTTCTCTTTATCCTCTGAAGTGATAAGAATGAGAAGACGGGCCTGAAGTTCACATACACAGCGATGCACGGCGTGGGTTACGAGGCCATCCAGGCGGCCTTCGCAGTGTTCAGATTCCCACCCTGCATCCCAGTGGTAGAACAAGTACATCCCGACCCAGAATTCCCAACCGTCAAGTTTCCAAACCCTGAAGAAGGGAGAAGTGCTCTGGTAAGAATTATTATATGTTTATTCTGACGAGCTTTCAGTTGCATAAAACACAATATTATGATAACTGAAATGATATACATGTAAATAAAAGTGTTTGAAATTATTATGACAATGTATACATATAAAAAGAAATTGCACATTTATAATATTTATTATTTATTATGCAATGCTGTCATGGTAAAAGAATTAATTGATTTACGTGATGGAGTTTCATTCTGTGACTTTTTATCAGATGATGATGTGAATGAAATGATTGAAGCAATCTGTGTGAAGTGAACCCCTGAGATAACTCTCTGTACTTTATTTTTATTTTATTTTTTTCTCAAATGTATATCTGTCTGTAAATATGAATATTATATATGTGCCAATGTTTTTAAACTTTGTGCGAATAAAGATGTTATAATAATAATAAGTAGTCTCAGGTGATGAATGAGATCAAAAACTGTAAAATGTTTTGTGTCTGAAAGGAATCCTCGCCCTAAAATAATTTGTTTTTATCATTGAAAATGATTTCAAATTCATGCTACTGAGATGAGAATAGAAATATCAGATTCATGTAAAGAATTCCCTTGAAAGACTTTAACGATTGTGAAAAAAAAAATTGTCTTGATGAATGTTTAAATTTTACCAAGATCATATTATTTAAAAACAATTTTGAGCAAAAATATCTTTTTATTAAGATAGCAACAATCATCCTCTCAGACCATATACACTAAAAGTAAGGTGGTCTTGACCTCTGATTGACCTCTGCTTGCCGCTGGCTTGTTTTCAGGATCTTGCTATTAAAACTGCCAATAAGAATGGCAGCACAGTGATATTAGCAAATGACCCAGATGCTGACAGGCTGGCCATCGCTGAGAAACTACCTGAGTAAGTGTATGGCGATATGCATGGCGATTTGCACAAAAGAACTAATAAAGCAACAAACAAATACAAAAATGACTATTAAAAGCAAAGTGAAAGCCAAAATTTAAACAAAACTTAAAAGATTCTGAAAACTCTTTTCAGAAAATATATTGCTGAAGTATGCAATTTTTGGGGATCTTTGAGTAGTTTTATACTGTCCAGTTGGGCCATTGATATGAGTGTGCATTGATGTGCACACACTTTGATATGGGCACAAATGGATAAGGGTACACATTGATATAGGCAGATAAAGATATATAGATACACAATGATACACAATGATAAGCCATTGGATACTTTGCTTTGCTTAATATAAATATATGAAGGAATTGTATATATTGCTTGGGTTGGCTTATATGTTAAATTCTAGGTTTGATCACAGCAGAGCAGAATATTATTAAATCCAAAAGCTTTGACTTGTACTTAAGATATATAATACAGGAACAGCACATACCAACAAGCCAGTTCTGTACTTAAAACAGTGAGCACATTGTTGTGAGGGAGTAAGGTAAATCACATGAAGAATTTAAATCATGCTCTGGATTGGATTTTAGTTCTACATGGATCTGCTACACTGGAAATGAGATAGGAACTCTCCTGTGTTGGTGGATGATTTTCACATACAAAATGAACCACCCAAAGGTTATGGGTAAGGCACACACCTTAGCCACCACTGAGCATGTCTGGTTAAACTCTGTCTCACATCAGTGCATTTCTAGATGCCACCAAAGTCTCAGTAATATCACAAAACATGTCTTCTGACCATGCTCACCTGCACTGTGTTGAGGATTGGTCTGAAGTGCAGAGGTTAATTGCTAAGTGGATGTTTGAAATGATCCAAAGGTACAAAGGAAGGACGACTGATTGCATTGGAAAGATGCACAGTTGTAAGACATGAGTTTAGTGTTCTTTTCTGTTTTATGTGACAAAAGTTAGGGATCCGTCATTGCCTATTAATAGTAACTCTTTCTGTTATTAATATATCTATTGTTTATATTTTTCCCTATATCCCCAAACTCTATTTTCTTTCTCTATGTAAGAAAATAGGCTTTCCCCCTTGGTATTGTGTCAAATACCATATTTAGTAAGGCTGAGGGAACTAAAGTAGGATGTTCTACCATACATTGCAAGGCTGACAGTACTAAAGTAGAATGTTCTACCATACATTGCAAGGCTGAGAGAACTAAAGTAGGATGTTCTACCATACATTGCAAGGCTGACAGTACTAAAGTAGAATGTTCTACCATACATTGCAAGGCTGACAGTACTAAAGTAGGATGTTCTACCATACATTGCAAGGCTGACAGTACTATAGTAGGATGTTCTACCATACATTGCAAGGCTGAGAGAACTAAAGTAGGATGTTCTACCATACATTGCAAGGCTGACAGTACTAAAGTAGGATGTTCTACCATACATTGCAAGGCTGGCAGTACTAAAGTAGGATGTTCTACCATACATTGCAAGGCTGACAGTACTAAAGTAGGATGTTCTACCATACATTGCAAGGCTGAGAGAACTAAAGTAGGATGTTCTACCATACATTGCAAGGCTGAGAGAACTAAAGTAGGATGTTCTACCATACATAGCAAGGCTGAGGGAACTAAAGTACATGTAGGGTATTCTTCCATACATTGCAAGACTGGGACAACTAAAGTAGGATGTTCTATCATACATTGCAAGGCTGGGAGAACTAAAGTAGGATGTTCTACCATACATAGCAAGGCTGGGAGAGCTAAAGTAGGATGTTTATCATACATAGCAAGGCCCAAAGGACTGAGGTGGGGTGTTCTATACATAGCACAAAAGTTCTCTTTGTCATATTTAGGCTAAGGTAGAACAGATTTGATTCTTTAATTCTGGTGTACTTAATGGGTGACTCAGCTCAGATGGCCCTTTTGTGTTGATACTAATATATTTACGCATTGTTTGAATGCATTGATATGAGTGAAAGCATTTTCACCCATTTCCAGCTTTGCAGACAAACCATTATTTTATTTGTGTTACCGGTACTTGTTTTGCTTTGTCAGAATTGGTGACATTTAAGATCTATAATTGCTAATCTTGAATAAGATGGTAAGAAAAATTCTGTGGTTTTAAATAAATAAGTCAAAGTTATCTTGGATTTTAAGTGGCTCAAAGTACAGGGCTAATAAACATTTTTCATTCTTAAAAAGCCAAAAATGTAATGCCTCCTTTCTAATGACATCATTATGGAGTGTACCAATATTCCCAATGCACAAGCACAATCTGGCATAATGTTTTTGATCTGTTTCTATTGCGTCTGCCACTTCCTCACTTTGAGCTTGAACATCAATGACATGGTGATATGTGGACCTGCAAATTCTTTTTTGGGTTGAGCTTTTTGTGACCTTGTGTCAAGGTCATGACCAGCACAGGAGCAACTTTGCTTGTGAATGCTTTATTTCCTGAAAAGTCACAGCATGATCGATATCACATGGCTGATATGATCTACCTATGAGAGACTTGGACAAGTTTGATATTGATTGACCTTGATGTATTTTTAAGGTAACAGCAACCAATTTTCAAAATCAGCTATGTCATAAGTTGTAAAACACTACAAATAGCATTTATTTCCATGACATTTATCTTACACAAATATCTGTTTATATTTTTGAGAATAATTTATGTAACTATATCACAGTGACCTATTATAAGGCCAAATAGGTCACTTCTCCCAAATGTGGGGAAGCTAATCCTTTACATTTATGGGAAGAGATTTGTACTTGAAATGAAAGATGTGTAAAATGTGTATAAGATATGATTTTTTGATGACTTTGGGTCAAGAATAAGACATTATTGTTAATTTTATTGATTATACTTTCCTGACTAAGAATATAGCAGTATTTCCCTAGTTGTAAGGTCAACAATATAGCAATATCAACAATATTAAAAGAGAATTTATGTAGATGACTTAGGCATGTTAAAAGTGGGTTTTAGATGCTTAATTGTTTGTATTTACTTGACAACTATTCAAGGTACATGTACATAATTGAGACTTTGCAAGATGTTAGACACATCCATACACTATAAGCTACCACAGACAGAATACAAATTGCCCTGAGGAGAAATGTTGATGAATGTGATGAAACGGAAAATGAAATATAAATAAAATATGCATTTCTGTGTGCAGTAAATAGGACTTTCACAGTTATCAACAATTGGAATAGGAAGATAATCATGTCTTTACTATTCTCTGAGCCCTCATTGTCTTTGTCTTGTATAACTGGTCTGATATGAGTGTGGTATATTTTCAGTGGAGGATGGCATGTGTTCAGTGGGAATGAGATAGGGAGTCTTATAGGGTGGTGGCTGTATGAACGCTTTCACTCTCAACATCCCCATGTCAGTGGTAAGGCACACATACAAGCACACTCACACAACAACAATGCTTCTATACAGTCACACATCACAAATGTTTTGCTCAATTTGCACATTCAGCAAGCTTCAGGGTATATCAGATGAAATACACCTTACGTTATACACTAGATACAATGACACCAATTATCTTGGTGTGTACACCAAATGAATATATACAATGCACAGCCTCAAGACACAAGTCTGTTTAACATACATGGTTGCCACAGGTCTAGGAAACTGAGTCAGGGATGTTATATTATATGAAATCTAAAAGATCAGAAGGAAAATATCAATATACTGTGTTAAAGGAGTTTGTAGTACTGCATGTGCAACTTTAAATGTATATATGATAAAATAATACCACAAAACAGATGTTTTGACGATGCAATCTCATTGCTGAAGTCATGTATTGGCCATGTGTGAAGTTATTTTGTCATTTTTCTGTGATCAAATAGATATTTGGTTTAAACTGAACATTTTAAAGGATGTGGTGGACAGGACAGTTACAAGGGTTAATAGAAAGGGTCTATTGTCTTATCTCTCGTTATTTGCAGTCAGAAGTAAAATATAGGTCAATGGAAAAGTCAGGAAGGAGAAATATTAAAATACTATGACCACATGAAAATGTTCACAATTTATATTCTCTTCTGGGAACGCATTAGGAGATAAGAATAATTCAAACTTGTCACCAGCCCCTCTTCATCCTGTCCACCAGGTAGAGCTCCCGCAGCCAAACTTACCGCCTCATGAATAAACAGAAAAGTGAAAATGTCTGGCTGACACCCAAATCTTCAAATCCCGGTTTGGTCAAAACAGATTATGAGTGTGAGATGTTTGTCCCACAGTGCATGACGACACTGAAACTGGTCCCGTTTTTAAATTTTCATTTTTAGTTTTGCTTACATTTAATAGAATGACTGACTGAATGAATATGCCTCCTTAAAATTTGTAGTCATCCAAATTCTACTTAAATATTGTTACAGCTTAGATTATTTTCCCCTAGAAATTGTGCATTTTTTTATTTGAATAGCAAGCATACTTTTGAGTAGCCATGCCAACTAGAGGCTTAATTTGTGCATGTTAGCAAGAAATAGAGATTAAACATTTCATAAAATATATAATTATCAAACTTTTACCAAGTAAGTACCGGTATGTGTCATAATCAACTTGAAAGCATTTTTGTTGTGGAAGGTGTTGCATAATTTTGTTTGTTGTGATATAACATACTGACTAATATCGATACTGACTAATATCCACATAAAATGCTAAGAATCCCGAGTATTTGTTGATATATATTTTTGAAAGGAGGTCTACATATCTAATACTATTATGGTTCAGCATATGATGAAAACTTTAATCCTTTTCCTTGAGACATATGTAAGTTTGATTGAGAGTTGTTTTGTGGAGTGTGACTAGCACTGCGACTGTAGCATTAAGCTTGATACTTTCAGGAGATGATGTGTACTGTCTAGCTAGCACCGTGTCATCAAAAATCCTGCAGACTATTTCCAGGAGAGAAGGATTCAACTTTGTTGTAAGTTATCCATCATTGTAAAGTCTATTTTTTAATAATTTGAATTACCGTACAATTAAAGGAACTAAAAGAATGGCAAGATTCAAGTGGAGATTCTTAAAATGAAAAATAAGAAAGAAAAAAAAGTAATATCCATTTTGATATGCAATCTTGATTGAAGATCATATTCCTGACATTAACTTCCACTCCAGGAAACGCTGACAGGGTTCAAATGGATGGGCAACAAGGCACATGATTTGAAACAGAAGAACAAAACAGTCCTTTTTGCCTTTGAAGAAGCCATTGGTAAGTCAGACCTTGATATTGAGAGAAAAATGTTGATTGGCCAGTTGGGCTACCAGAGTTTTAGAAGTGGTAGCCCAAAGTTTCTGAAGACAATAGATGCATGATACAGTAAAGAGTCCATAGGCATCGTGACATGATTATTATTATAATTTAAGGATTGTTATTTCATCATCTGATATTAATTTCCTATAGATTTGACAGTTATAATAAATATCTGATATACAATTATTTAGAAACATTAGAAATGAATCATTCCTGGATAAATCATTTCATTTTGAAGATGAAAAGAAACAAAAAATATTAAAATAGAATTTTGAGTATGTCATTTTAATTGGCACTAAAAGACCCAAAGTCTGGGTGCCTAACTGGGCCACTACAGGACACCATCCATTGGTTCTAACAAAGGATCTGGTAGCCCCAGGTCACCGGGCCAGTGTATGTCAAGGCTGGGGGATATTTCCTTGAAAGAAGAAAGAGTCTAATTTCAGCATGTCTGGATGATTGCAAAGATCACAAAAATGCTTGATGGGTCTAACTATATATTTTGATAATTTCCTATTTGGGCAGGATTCTGCAATTTTTGGAAATGCTATTGCTCGATCCATATGACAATTTTTAATTAAAATTAACAAAAATAGCTTTGAATTATGTTAAATCCTATATATGAGTATTCAAGCATGATGTGGCAATGACAGAGCTTTTCTCCCAATAATTTGTCTTATTTGCCTTTTAGGGTTTATGTGTGGGACCCATGTGTTAGATAAGGACGGTGTGAGTGCAGCGATGGTTAGTGCTGAGATGGCCACGTACCTAGCCAGCCAGGGCAGCACCATCAAACAACAACTACAGACCATCTATGACAAGTAATTCATATCATACTACTATGTCATGTCAATCAAATCATACAACTAGGAGAAGTTGATCAAACCAAATATCTATGACAAGATAATCAAACCATGCAAGTTACCGGTAATCAAAATAAACACCTATGTCAATTGAATCAAATCACACATCTGTGACAAATGAATCAATTCATTAACCTATGACAAGTTAATTAAATTTGTGAAAAGTTAATCAAACCTTATATCTATGAAAAGTATGTGAGGCTTGGATGTGTGACAGATATGTTTGGCCTGGGTATGTGGCCTGGATGTGAGGCCTGAATGTGAGTCCTGATGTGTGGCCTGGATGTGATGCCAGTATGTGAGTCCTGATGTGTGGCCTGGATGTGATGCCAGTATGAGAGGCCTGATGTGTGGCCTGGATGTGATGCCAGTATGTGAGTCCTGATGTGTGGCCTGGATGTGATGCCAGTATGAGAGGCCTGATGTGTGGCCTGGATGTGATGCCAGTATGTGAGTCCTGATGTGTGGCCTGGATGTGATGCAAGTATGAGAGGCCTGATGTGTGGCCTGGATGTGATGCCAGTATGTGAGTCCTGATGTGTGGCCTGGATGTGATGCCAGTATGAGAGGCCTGATGTGTGGCCTGGATGTGATGCCAGTATGTGAGTCCTGATGTGTGGCCTGGATGTGATGCCAGTATGAGAGGCCTGATGTGTGGCCTGGATGTGATGCCAGTATGTGAGTCCTGATGTGTGGCCTGGATGTGATGCCAGTATGTGAGTCCTGATGTGTGGCCTGGATGTGATGCCAGTATGTGAGTCCTGATGTGTGGCCTGGATGTGAGGCCTGAATGTTAGGCCTGGATGTTAGGCCTATATGTGAGGCCTGAATGTTAGGCTTGAATGTGTGGCCTATATGTGAGGCCTGAATGTTAGGCTTGAATGTGTGGCCTATATGTGAGGCCTGAATGTTAGGCCTGGATGTTAGGCCTGAATGTTAGGCCTGAATGTGTGGCCTATATGTGAGGCCTGGATGTTAGGCTTGAATGTGTGGCCTATATGTGAGGCCTGGATGTTAGGCTTGAATGTGTGGCCTATATGTGAGGCCTGGATGTTAGGCCTGGATGTTAGGCCTGGATGTTAGGCCTGAATGTTAGGCCTGAATGTGTGGCCTATATGTGAGGCCTGGATGTTAGGCTTGAATGTGTGGCCTATATGTGAGGCCTGGATGTTAGGCTTGAATGTGTGGCCTATATGTGAGGCCTGGATGTTAGGCCTGGATGTTAGGCCTGAATGTTAGGCCTGAATGTGTGGCCTATATGTGAGGCCTGGATGTTAGGCTTGAATGTGTGGCCTATATGTGAGGCCTGGATGTTAGGCTTGAATGTGTGGCCTATATGTGAGGCCTGGATGTTAGGCCTGAATGTTAGGCCTATATGTGAGGCCTGGATGTTAGGCCTGGATGTTAGGCCTGGATGTTAGGCTTGAATGTGTGGCCTATATGTGAGGCCTGGATGTGAGGCCTGGATGTTAGGCCTGAATGTTAGGCCTGGATGTGAGGCCTGGATGTTAGGCTTGAATGTGTGGCCTATATGTGTGGCCTATATGTGAGGCCTGGATGTTAGGCTTGAATGTGAGGCCTGAATGTTAGGCCTGGATGTTAGGCCTGAATGTTAGGCTTGAATGTGTGGCCTATATGTGAGGCCTATATGTTAGGCCTGGATGTGAGGCCTGAATGTTAGGCCTGAATGTGTGGCCTGGACTAGGGCTATGATCTTTGTTGTCTGTTTCAGATATGGGTACCATGTGTCGAATAATGCCTACTTCTTATGCCATGATCCCTCCACCATAGTAAAGATGTTTGACAGAATACGTAACTATGAAGGAACAGACAAGGTATATAAATATTTGTTTTAATTAGATATCAGTGTTTATTTCCAGATACTTGGCATTACTTTCTCCAGAGCCAGGCAAGTCTTCATACAATATGTCAACAGATCATTACTTTCCATTTGAGTCATTTCAGCTGAGGCCGAGCATTTCAGAAGCTAAATTTATATCAGATTCCTTTATTATAAGATTTTGATTTCTCAGTTAAAACATAGTCTTGAATTTATTAATCACTCCATTTGGCAATGAAATCACATTGTAGCTCTGAGCATTTCTACATTGATTTTGTGTTTATAGCATAAATATACAACTTCTCAAAAGGTCCCTATTTTAATACTTATTGACATCTGCTTCAAAGGGTTATCAACTCAAAGACCCATAAAATACTCTTAAAGAGATTGGCTATGAGTGTTTGAAATTTGACTTTTGTGATTTTTCCAAGATTCCAAGATTGGAATTCTTCAATTTTGGTGAAATTAACAGGCACCAAAAAGGCACTCCCGTAAAACAGCCCTAAATATCTACTCCTTGTTACTAAAAGCAAGCAGATGGTCTGTGGTCTCTGGCTGCTATTTTCTTCAATACATGTGCTGAAAAGGGTAGTGAATTTAAACATTTTACATAATGAAATCAAATCATAAGAACTTCTAGTAGAAGGGGAGTTGTGAACATTAATTTTATATCCAAAAACAAACCTTGGTAAAAAACTTGAGGTGATATCGTTGGTGATGATGAAACTTTCTTTTATGCCAAAATAAAAAAATCTACAGAAAACTATCAAAAAGAGTTTTTATTTCATTCAGACATTGCACACTTACACATTTACATTTAATAAATCATTATTTCCATTAAACCTGGTAAAAGCAATCTTTTTAATATGTGATCTTAGTGAAACAGATTGTCTATTTCTCCACAAAAAGTGGAAAAATAGAGGTAGAGTACAATCTTAAATATAAAAGAAAAATATGTTTTTTACCCCCTTCATATTTCTGATGGAGAAAATAATACTATTTTGAAATATATTAGTTGTCATGCCCGTAATATAATTTTTAGTGCCAAATATTGATTGAATTTATTGTGGCTGTTCATTCATTCTAACTGTACCACTTCCCATTAGGTATATTTTCATTATATGCCGTCAGGGGGCAGTCATTGAAAAGACCCATAAATATCATCAATGAAGATTTTTAATCAAAGGTTTCTCTTCTTATGTAATTTTCAGTACCCTAGTAAGTGTGGCCCTTATTCTATCAAGTACATCCGTGACTTGACCACAGGCTATGACAACTCTCAACCAGACAATAAAGCAGTGAGTAAAAACTTTATCTTATTTGAACTCTCAGCGAGATAACAAGTCAGAAACAACCTTTTGGTGTTAAAATTCCCAGCCTGAGAACAAGAGGGAAGGTAACAATTTTTTATGTTGAAATTTTTAACCATATGACTACTGGCAGGTGTTTAATACAAATTTGGAGTGTTAGAATTCCCAGCCAGATAGCATGGCATTAAATAACAAGTTTGTAGTGTTAAAACTCTCAAGCAGATGAGGTACAAGTTATCAAGATGACAACAAAATTGCAAGTAACTTCATATTTTACTGAAACTGTCAATATTTCTTTTCTTGTTCTCTCATCACAACACTGTTAAGATTGAATTTAATTTTTTTAGACGTTGCCAGTGAGTAAGTCAAGTCAGATGATAACCTTCATATTTGAGAGTGGGTGCGTGATGACCCTGAGGACAAGTGGCACAGAACCCAAGATTAAATACTACACGGAACTCATTGCTGACCAAGGGTAAACAATCCTCATTTTTCACACCAATTTGCTGCCCCAGACCAACATAGTCAATCCTCATATGCCCCACCCAATGTGCTGCCCCAGACCAAAATAGTCAATCCTCATATACCCCACCAATGTGCTGCCCCAGACCAACATAGTCAATCCTCATATGCCCCACCAATGTGCTGCCCCAGACCAACATAGTCAATCCTCATATGCCCCACCCAATGTGCTGCCCCAGACCAAAATAGTCAATCCTCATATGCCCCACCAATGTGCTGCCCCAGACCAACATAGTCAATCCTCATATGCCCCACCAATGTGCTGCCCCAGACCAACATAGTCAATCCTCATATGCCCCACCAATGTGCTGCCCAAGACCAACATAGTCAATCCTCATATGCCCCACCCAATGTGCTGCCCAAGACCAACATAGTCAATCCTCATATGCCCCATTCAATGTGCTGCCCCAGACCAACATAGTCAATCCTCATATGCCCCACCCAATGTGCTGCCCGAGACCAACATAGTCAATCCTCATATGCCCCACCCAATGTGCTGCCAGAGACCAACATAGTCAATCCTAGTTTGTCAATTGTGTTGGAACTACCGTATTTATGAAAAGACTTTCTTTTTCATCTCTTATTTATTCTTATGAATAATTTTCACACATAATGTACAAATCATGTAACCACCGGTACCATCATGGAAGGCAACTCCAGACACAAGAGAAAACCATGTCACACAGATATAAGAAATATACAAACTATCTTGATAATTTAAAATATGTTAATTAAACTTTGTATCTTAGGTCTCCCAGTGGCCTTAGAGCAATGCTGATCATTGACGTTTTTTAATGTTTATGTACATTTCCTGGAAATTGCATCATAGATGATCATTTAAAACCTTTCCCAGACTTGAGCAGATGATAATTTTGACCAATCAAAATGCATGTTACAAATTGAATTTAGCTCAAACTTGTTATCTCAGTTCTCATTGACTGATATTTGTCACGTAATTCAAAGTGGCAGCCTCCCTGATAACTCAAATGGTAGGTATTCGATTTTTGGAAAAAAATCTTAATAAAATAAAAAAGATTCTTAGCCTAATGGAAAATAGGCTAGAAGAATTGGTTCCCTGAAAATACATCTTCCCCACAAACAGCTAAGAACTGCAATCAGTAGTTTCAGAGGCAAAGATCAGAGTTCAGAAAATCCCAGAAAATCCCCTCTCTCCCATCACTGCAGAAACCATGCTAGGCAAAGCTAAAAAGTGATATTTTAGTTTAAAATGGTATGTTTCACTGCTTTTGTCTTCGTACAGGATGATGATTGAGACACATTTGTTTTTTACAGGATTGACAGACAAACTACAGAAGCTGAACTAAAGAAGCATGTGCAACATATGATAGAGGAATTCTTTCAACCAGAAAAGAATAATTTAGTTCCAAAGGAACCATAGAGGCACACTGCTGAAACAAACAGTTTGGTTGCCAAACCCAGTTTGTTCTTAAAGGTCAACACATCACATGATGTGGTTAAAATTAGAAATCTGGATGAATTATTATTGCTGCAAAATGGAATTGGAATACAAAAAATATAATATCTTTTAAAAATAAGTTAATTATTACTTGCTTTTTGATTAATGCATTTCACTGCAATTATTTGGCTAATAATCAGGTCTCAATGAAAAAAAATATCAGTTCACACTTATGTATATGCACAGAAAAGAATTTTATCAATGTCAAGAACATTTGTAACATTTGAAAGAGGTTCTGGCAAAGCACATGTTTATTTTAAATGTATGATTTGTGAATCAAATGTAGTCATTCTTGGGTTTGAAGACTGATATTCACAGAATCAAATACATTCCAAATTATATCTCAATTCTTATAAAGGTGCTAAATTTTGCGAAAAGAAGACATATTTCTTGACTCTATATATTCACCCAGTGGGGGTTGTAGATATCTCGGACATGACAAAACTTCATATACCGGTACATGATGTTCACTCATTTAAGAGATTACCTGCATGAGACTGCCCAGGTGCATACCGGTAAATATTTTCTGGAGATAAAAAATTGGGAGCAAAAGTTTAATATTGATTGCTTCAAATTGAATCTGCTGAGAAGTTATCCTATATTCTATATCTAAATCAATGAATTTGTGATAAATTGTGGTAACTACACCAGATTTAGATAAGAATTTGGTTTGACCTATGACATAAAAGCCAGCATAATAAAAGCTTCTACATTGTGTGCCATTAAGTAGTCTCAAAGCTGTCACCAGATGGCACTATGTTACTGCTACATTCCTATGGCTTCCTGTCACTTGATTGTATACTGAGACATCAGGTAGTGTCGATTTGGATGTCAGCATAATTTGAATTAATGTTTTTGCACTGTTTTTTGCACCGAGTCCACCACCACTAACACACTTTGTTTTCCTTCTCATTCCTTCATGCTTGGACATAAGTAGCACCGGTAGATACTATAGAATGATAATAAGTGTGGGGCAGATCAAAGTCATGGCCAGCACAGGAACACCTTCACATGTGAATGCTGTATTCTGGAAAAATACAACAACACCAATATAACTTTGCATACACGATCAACCTGATTCCTTAGCTGATTTCTGAATTGATCAAATGCTGTTTTTTTTTACAAATAGCATGCATTGCCACCACTCATCTTACACGATGTTTATTTTTTTATGTAATTAAATCACTGTAGCCAATCCATAGCCCGAAACAGAAATTATACAAACTGTGAGTCAAATATTGCATGACCTTGATATGCCTGAAATGCTTTGCTTTATCCTTTTGTACATAAAATGATATTGACTGCCATTTGTAATCAGTAATGTCAACTGATCAAATGTATTATTCGGTTCATAATACACAATTGGTAACACTTGAACACCAGTGATTCCTATTGCTGCAGTTGTAGCAATGTTCAATCAACAGGGTATACTGACAAAAACTTCCTCAATTTTATCTAGCAATATACTCATGATGGCTCTGTGTAATGTTATGTGTGGCAGATCTACATTTAATTATCTACACCAGCTGGCTTTTTTTTTTCTACGAATCATGTCAAGTCGAATACCAAATACCAAATGTTATGATCTAAAGATAAGTTATCTCATGATAACCATTCTTTTGTTCACCTAAAACATTTTATTTCCCCATAAAATATGCCATACTCAATTATTATATTAAATTTTCTCTCTATTACTAAATTTGTTACAGAAGAAACGTCTCAAATATTTATTGAAGGATTGAGTGTCTGGAGGATAAGGTTTTGCCAATTGTTGACTTTTATTGCAGACATATTGTCAACCTTTTTTTTGTTTATTGGAAATATTTTTGTTTTTTAAGAAATCCAAACTTGCGTAAAATGTTTAGCAGAATAATAATCAGAAACTCCAATATATATACAAATATCTATATATATATATACATTCCACAGTTTACAAATGTTAAGATATCTAGTCAGTTATAGATATAGAACTATACAGCCTATACAATGTTTTCTTGAATACCATGGGATTATAGTATAGAACGTAGATCTGGGAAACTTTAACATGTACCAGTTTAAATATCTCCAGCAGGTCAAAGTTCATACAAAATATTTAATGTTACAGCCAGAGTGATTTGTAAAACTGACCATAGTGTGTTTAAAATATCAGTCTACATTGATAAGTTAATTAGCTGATGTTTAAGATTTGCATTTGTTTTTGATAATTGTAATAAAATGCAGTAACTGTTGTGTTATTGAAGCCAGTTATGTTGTGAGAAGCAAGGCTGTGCCACCAGAATTTTACTGTCAACCCAATAGAGCCCTTGTGATGCATATGAATATATTCATGAAAAGTAGAGTGTTGCCAAATAGCTATCCATTTGTCTTGTTTTCTACAAAGTCAGACTTAATTGTGCTGTGTCATCCAATATATGTTAATCAACAAATTTGGTAGGTACATTCTTCTTGTTGGTAATATAATTATTTTGGTTACAAGGGTCACAAGCATAGTTAGAATAATCTGATTCTTCTTAGATTTATAGTCATGTGAACATTATATGTCAGTGTGTTAAAATGTTGACCTTAGCCACTGTGATTTGGTATTGGAATGTTGACCTCAACTCTTGTGATTATATATTGGGAAAATGGACCTCAACCCTTGATATCATATATGGGATTGTTGCAACCTAAATGTTTACATAGTGCTGTAAATAAACAAAGATAATTGCTTTTCTTTCATTGATTAATCACATGAGGCGAAGCGTGACATATATCTAATTTCAAGGAATGACTTATCATTCTCAATTCCATAAAATTGCAATACGTGAGCTTTGATTGAGGCAATAGTTATGTTGAGTATTTGAGCATAATTGAGGGGATAGTTACATTGTAATATTTAAGCTTAAATTGAGGGGATACCGGTAGTTAAGTTGTAATATTTGATTGGGCTTTGATTAAATTTGCAACATTTGAGCTTTTATTGAGAGTAACAGTAATATGGCAATATTAGAACTTACCTGGTAGATTGAGAGGATAGTTATTTTGTAATATTTGATTAAGCTTTGATTGGTCATGTTGCAATCTTTGATCTTTAAGGGGACAGTAATTATGCAATATTTGTTTGAGGGAATCTTTATATTGTAATATTTGATCGAGCTTTGATAAATAACGTTGAAATATTTGTACTTTGATTGAGGAGACAGTTGGAAGATTAATGTATATGTACTTAGGGTACATTAATGTCTTACTAATTAAGAGGAATAAAACAGGTTTCCAGTTTTGATGTGCAGTAATTTAGTATATTTGTTGTGAAAACAATATCTTGAATTATTTCTTTGAACTGAAATAGAAATATATAAAATTTGGTTTTACATAGAAGTAGTAACATAAACTTACACCAACCCATATTTAAATATCTTCCAATGTAGTTAATGAGGGATGTCTTCAAACTTATGTGTCAAATTTATATTTTCACATAGTTTCAGCTATGAAGACAAATTTATAGATACTATATATTATTATTCAATAACCTCGCAATGTAATACCAATTACAAATAAATAGATTGAATAGAATATATTTATGAAGTTGTGATAAATTTTGTGCATAGAAATCAAGCAATAGAGCAAAATCTTGGGGAAGGGGAATCAGGGAGTTGATAAGCTAACAGGTGTATGCCATTTACCCCAGGTTGATAACAACAAAAAAAGATTATGTTCTGTTGCTCTCAACTTGATATTAGCTCCGATATCGGACTCATCTTCGTTCAGAGCTCCCATGAAAATTTAAAAGCAAAGATGAGAGCAGTGATAACTGATCGTATTGCCGCTATACCTGCCACTCCCCTGCAGGTCACTAAGACCCCAGCCATGACCTGATTATACACACTCTGGGAGCACTCCAGCTTATTTCCAAAAGAAATTTATTTTCAAAGTAACCATTATAAGTTAAAGCCACTTTGAAGTCACCAAAATCAGGGACCTACTTATTAAGAGTAAGATAAATGAAATGTAGTCCCAGCAGCTTATGGCATAGACACCCACGTACATCTTAATATTAAACAAGAACATTGACTTAAGTCCCCCGCACTTTGGACGGTCGCCATTCTACTCAAGAATGGTTCAGCTACATTTAAAGTTCATGGTATAACTCAACAAAGAAGGCCCAAGATTGCCAACTCCACATAAAATCTGAAGTTTAATTCTTCTCAATTTCCATTCTTTTGGAATGTCCCTATTACTCATTCTATGAATCTAACAGTAATAGTATTACAGGAATTTCTCAAAAAGCTTTAGTATTTATTTTATCTGTGTTCGTTACATACATATTTACTTTTATTACAAAATCATTCCATGAGAATTGACCACGAATCGTTAAGAGTTTTCTCACATTTGTAGGAGTCAAAACTGGATAAATGAATCCAACCTTGCAATGTTCTTGGACTGTTCTTCCTGCTGATGAAGCATCAAAACCCCAATTTTCATGGCCAACAAGGGAATTGTTGATCTCGCATATTAATGAAATTCTATAGAAACTGGGACATAACACTCTTGCATTGTTAACAGTATTGTAAAATGAAAGAAATGATGCTCAAACTATGTTTGAGCACATTTCTATCATGAATGCCCCCTCCCTATCGGGTTGAGGGCAAATTTGGGGAATATAACTTTGGTAGAGCTGTTTCAGTACCAGGATGTTAATCTATTCTGGTGACATAACAAAGATGTGATGTAATTTATGTAAAATGTTTATTTCATTACTAAAAATTCAAATATGCAAGTAAAATCACAGTTGTTCCCAATAAATTATTCTTTGTCCCTACTTTAAAATTCTAAGGCAAGACAATGGATACCAGTTTATAAAGTCAGAACACAAATACCAATAATAGTACATCATACTCACAATGCCTGGTGCTGGTCTCTCTTTAGTCACCACACTACATTGCTTTTATAGTATTGACCTTGCCTATGTGGCAAGGAGTACTACTAGACTGACCATTTCTTTTAAACATAGGGTTGATTTAAAATGGTATATTTACCATGGGTCTGTATAGAAATCTGTTAGTTCATTTGCACACTATGGTATAAAATTTGACCGGTTCCTGATCACCTCATGGTCTACGTCAGTGCCACGTAGCCATTCTTCAATGTCTGCGAGACACCTTATCATAGACCATTGTGATTTTTTTGAATCATTAATTGTTTAATTGCACTAAGTGTTTTGACTATTTTGTGATAGTCATAAATATTTTCCATTGTTTTTTGATCAGTGCATTTGGTGCTTCGGTTCTGACTTTCATACATTTTATACATCAATATACTACATTAATACTTTTCTTGATATTTTCTTTTTATTTAACGATTACCTACCTTACCTATTATACCTTATTATCTTAAATGCCTGTCTTTCCTGATTATTTTATTTCCCTAAACTTCCTATAAATGAACAGTATGTAGTGTGTTCAATGTTGACCAAGGCAGTCACTCAGAGTTCTTAATTATTTAAATCATCAGTTAAATGGAAAGAGTAATCAGTTTCATCTGGATTGCATTTATTTGTTGGTTAATAGTTTTGATGAACATTTTTTGCAAAATGAGCTCTAAATAGAGGATCCTCATTCACACCTGATCCAGCGTGCACCACTTGACACTAATTAAACTGAGACTCACTAGCTCACATTTAATCATTCAAAATCAAAATGCAATTCCGATCCTTTCATGTTCTCTTCATAGATTTTGTCAAAATATTCATTTTGAGCTACAGTGAAGTAATTTTTCCAATCCCCAATTGAACCTTTTCTCAGGAAGCGAGACTTTGTGATATCAAAAGGCATACAGGCAGGATCATCCAAATAGGTACTCATGTTCTTTTGAAAATTATTAAATGTAGTCATCTTGGCTATCTTCTTGACATCATCTTCTGTTACAGATATTCCTAAAAATTCAGCCACTCTTTTGATTTCCTTTGGTAGATCTTTCTTCATGTCTTCAAACCAGGCATATAAGATATTCTTTTTCTCTCTTAATGCCCACCAGCCAAGAGTATATGCGAACCAATTACCCCCAATTATGCGGTCATTCTTGAAAAGTTCAAAGAATTCATCCCAAGTTCCATCAAAGTTGATGGTTTTGTTCATCTGATAAAACTTGAAGAATGATACCAGTGTGTCTTTAGGGTTTCGCATTACAACAATAATTTTATTTTGGTCAGAAATTGCATTTTTCAGGATCCTGTATGGCATATGGGACTTAAAGAAGCGAGGGGAAGGCATCCCCTCTGCCTTAGCAAAGTTCTCTCTCAGTTCAAGAAATGGAATGAAACCCACAGGATTTCCTGCAAACTCTTCATTTTCCAAATCATCTCTATGTTTTAACAGGTACATAATGGCCTGCATCCACGTAGTTCCTGATTAAACAAAATATATTTTAAGAAATCAAGAAAAAAGTACTCAATAATATAGAGTTTCTTTCATGGGCTGATTAATCAAACTGACCACACAAAATAAACGTTGCTTGTTTTAGTAATCATACAATGCTAAAATATTTTGACTTTAAGAAATGGCTTCGGTTCAAAACTTAAAACTTGTTTATTGATTAAATTGCAAGCTGAATTATTGTATTTTGCTGCTTAAATGCTTCATATTATAAATATTGTCATGTTAACTGGCTGTAATGATTATCAATTATGTACAAGATATTGAAATATTTGCAATTTCTGTATCCAAAATTAAAACTTATTAAGATTTAGTAATCTCGATTCTGAAATAATTGGAGATTTAATTGCAATTATAACTTGCCAAAAATAGATAAAGCTTATATACATATGATTTATAAAGTTTACCTGATTTTGAGTAGGTGACGAGAAGTGAATCATCATCCCTGAAGTGATAGGATGTTGCTAACTTTGTCAGGGTCTCTTTGTTAAAACCTCCATGTAGATACAAACCATCAAATTCAAATTCGTTAGGCAGCCTGAACCCTTTAGAACTCTCCATCTCATAGAAGTATTGAGATTTGCTGTAATATGTAGAAGGTATGTATATATACACAGAAATAGATAAAACGTATCTCAGGGCTCGTCCTTCTTGCACTGAACTGATCCTATAATCAGCATAATACATATATCATCAGTAGTTATCAGCCTTAAAGTTGCAGCTGAAATTTGTAGTTTTATCCAATTATGTTTCAAAATTGAATATGTCACTGTGAACATCTGGGCCCGATTTTTCCATCGTACTTCAAATCTTAAATCTGAGCATGTACTCAGATTTGAAGCCATACTTACCGAAGTTTGCTTCCCAAAGTGAAGTATTTTGGATTTTTTCATCATGCTCAGAATCTCAATTGTGCTTACTTCACGAAGTATTTGCTCAGACTTGAAGTACGTACTTGAGCCATATGACATCATATTTCCATTGTTTAATTGAGTAAATACTCCCATGACGTCATATTCAAATGAGAAAATACAGAGGCCCAAAATAGGGGATAAAAGGGGCTCGGAATGGGGGATCACTTTATGTAACGTAGCAACTTTTCCAGTGACTGGGAATGCATCTGCATGTGATTCTATTCAATTAAACATATATAATCCTTTAATTTAACATAAATTGCTCAATATTTCATAAAAATTCATACATTGGAGCACTGACTTCAGCTTGAAGCCAGCCTCTGAGCTGTCTCAGAATCTGAGCATGAAAACTCCGAATCTGAGCAAGAAAAATGTCTAAGCACATTGGAAAAATCCAAAAATCTTGGATCTGAGTAAATACTCAGAATGTGAGCATGAACTTCAAATCTGAGAAAAAACTTGAAGTCTGTGTTTTCCAAGCATGATGGAAAAATCGGATTTGTATATATACTCAGAATCTGAGCAAAACTTCAAATCTGAGCATGAAATTAGGATCTGAGCACGTACTTCAAATTGAAGTACGATGGAAAAATCGGGCCCTGATTATTTGTAGCAGGTCAGGGGCCATGGGCCACAGTTGTTTAGAGGATAAGCTTATCAGTACCAGCTCATCCATAATGATTCAAAGATTGTGGGTTCAGCGAGAATACATTCATGTAAGAACATTTGCCTGTACCTACAAAGGCATGCTAATTAACAATGATACACCCTTGTATATTAAAACAACCCCCAGGCTAAAAGGGTAGGGCTTCAAACATATCTTATCAGATATCATGAGGCATCACTTGATAGAAATTGCTACGTTCACAGGCCTCAGCTCATGTGTGAAATTGAATCATGAATTCAATCTCGGCACGGCCGGGGATCGAACCCACGACCTTTGGATCACCACAGAGGAACTGTCGCTAATAAGCTGGCGCTCTAACCAACAACGCCACGGCCCGTGGCCTTCGGTGACATTGATGAGGACAGCAAGGTACAGAGGCTACAAAACAAGTAGCCATAACTTGGATAGATACTTGAAAAACTGTAAAATATATATGCACAAAATGCGACGAGCGTGAAGTTCATTTGATATTTGATATTTGACGTTTTTTTCAAAGTATGCCTCCAAGTATATATCTATATACACTTATAGGATATGGGTCAAAACAGGATATAAAAAGATATATACCCTGTCAAAAGCGGATATATCCTTTTTATTCGCAATAAATCCAATTTTTATACATTTATATCTTAGAAATGTTTTTTAAATGATCTCAAAGACTTTTGATTGACTAATGGGGCCTTAGACATACTTGGTAGACATGTCTAGATTACGTCTAGCCCCCTCAATATGAGAGCATAAATCTGAGTTCAATGGAATAGCCCTTTTCCCCTGACAAAGTCAATATATTCGACCTACTGACTGGTATGAAGTGGGAGGAGTACTAAAAAGAATTTTGATTGACTAATTGGGCCTTAGACATACTTGGTAGACATGTCTAGATTATGTCTAGCCCCCTCAATATGAGAGCATAAATCTGAGTTCAATGGAATAGCCCTTTTCTCCTGACAAATTCAATATATTCGACCTACGGACTGGTATGAGGTTGGGGAGGGGGGGGGGGGGGAGAGAGAACTAAAAAGACTTTTGATTGACTAATGGAGCCTTACACATACTTGGTAGACATGTTTAGATTATGTCTAGCCCCCTCAATATGAGAGCATAAATCTGAGTTCAATGGAATAGCCTTTTTCCCCTGACAAAGTCAATATATTCGACCAACTGACTGGTATGAGGTTGGGGAGGGGGGTAGAGTACTAAAAAGACTTTTGATTGACTAATGGGCTCTCAAAAATATTTGGTAGACATGTCTAGTTTATGTGTAGCCCCCTCAATATGAGAGCATAAATCTGAGTTCAATGGAATAGCCCTTTTCCCCTGACAAAGTCAATATATTCGACGTACTGACTGGTATGAGGTTGGGGAGGGGGGGAGAGAGAACTAAAAAGACTTTTGATTGACTAATGGAGCCTTACACATACATGGTAGACATGTCTAGATTATGTCTAGCCCCCTCAATCTGAGAGCATAAATCTGAGTTCAATGGAATAGCCCTTTTCCCCTGACAAAGTCAATATATTCGACCTACTGACTGGTATGAGGTTGGGGAGGAGGGGGAAGAGTACTAAAAAGACTTTTGATTGACTAATGGGGCCTACTGACTAGTCATGAAAGTAGTATTGATTTTAGTAATCATAGAAGATGTAGGAAATGTTGAGTATCATAAGGCCCCATTAGTCAATCAAAAGTCTTTTTAGTACTCTACCCCCCACCTCATACCAGTCAGTAGGTCGAATATATTGACTTTGTCAGGAAAAAAGGGCTATTCCATTGAACTCAGATTTAAGCTCTCATATTGAGGGGGCTAGACATAATCTAGACATGTCTACCAAGTATGTGTAAGGCCCCATTAGTCAATCAAAAGTCTTTTTAGTGCTCTCCCTCCCTCCTCCCCAACCTCATACCAGTCAGTAGGTCGAATATATTGACTTTGCCAGGGGAAAAGGGCTATTCCATTGAACTGAGATTTATGCTCTCATATTGAGGGGGCTAGACATAATCTAGACATGTCTACCAAGTATGTCTAAGGCCCCATTTGTCAATCAAAAGTCTTTTTAGTACTCTCCCTCCCTCCCCCCCCCCCAACCTCATACCAGTCAGTAGGTCGAATATATTGACTTTGTCAGGGGAAAAGGGCTATTCCATTGAACTCAGATTTATGCTCTCATATTGAGGGGGCTAGACGTAATCTAGACATGTCTATAAAGTATGTCTAAGGCCCCATTAGTCAATCAAAAGTCTTTTTAGTACTCTCCCTCCCTCCTTCTCAACCTCATACCAGTCAGTAGTTCGAATATGTTGACTTTGCCAGGGCAAAAGGGCTATTCCATTGAACTCAGATTTATGCTCTCATATTGAGGGGGCTAGACGTAATCTAGACATGTCTACCAAGTATGTCTAAGGCCCCATTAGTCAATCAAAAGTCTTTTTAGTACTCCTCCCACTTCATACCAGTCAGTAGGTCGAATATATTGACTTTGTCAGGGGAAAAGGGCTATTCCATTGAACTCAGATTTATACTCTCATATTGAGGGGGCTAGACAGATTCTAGACATGCCTACCAAGTATGTTTGAGGGTCCATTAGTCAATCAAAAGTCTTTTTAGTACTCCTCCCACCTCATACCAGTCAGTAGGTCGAATATATTGACTTTGTTAGGAAAAAAGGGCTATTCCATTGAACTCAGATTTAAGCTCTCATATTGAGGGGGCTAGACATAATCTAGACATGTCTACCAAGTATGTCTAAGGCCCCATTAGTCAATCAAAAGTCTTTTTAGTGCTCTCCCTCCCTCCTCCCCAACCTCATACCAGTCAGTAGGTCGAATATATTGACTTTGCCAGGGGAAAAGGGCTATTCCATTGAACTCAGATTTATGCTCTCATATTGAGGGGGCTACACATAATCTAGACATGTCTACCAAGTATGTCTAAGGCCCCATTAGTCAATCAAAAGTCTTTTTAGTACTCTCCCTCCCTCCTCCCCAACCTCATACCAGTCAGTAGGTCGAATATATTGACTTTGCCAGGGGAAAAGGGCTATTCCATTGAACTCAGATTTATGCTCTCATATTGAGGGGGCTAGACATAATCTAGACATGTCTACCAAGTATGTCTACGGCCCCATTTGTCAATCAAAAGTCTTTTTAGTACTCTCCCTCCCTCCCCCTCCCCCAACCTCATACCAGTCAGTAGGTCGAATATATTGACTTTGTCAGGGGAAAAGGGTTATTCCATTGAACTCAGATTTATGCTCTCATATTGAGGGGGCTAGACATAATCTAGACATGTCTACCAAGTATGTCTAAGGCCCCATTTGTCAATCAAAAGTCTTTTTAGTACTCTCCCTCCCTCCCCCCCCAACCTCATACCAGTCAGTAGGTCGAATATATTGACTTTGTCAGGGGAAAAGGGCTATTCCATTGAACTCAGATTTATGCTCTCATATTGAGGGGGCTAGACGTAATCTAGACATGTCAATAAAGTATGTCTAAGGCCCCATTAGTCAATCAAAAGTCTTTTTAGTACTCTCCCTCCCTCCTTCTCAACCTCATACCAGTCAGTAGTTCGAATATGTTGACTTTGCCAGGGCAAAAGGGCTATTCCATTGAACTCAGATTTATGCTCTCATATTGAGGGGGCTAGACGTAATCTAGACATGTCTACCAAGTATGTCTAAGGCCCCATTAGTCAATCAAAAGTCTTTTTAGTACTCCTCCCACTTCATACCAGTCAGTAGGTCGAATATATTGACTTTGTCAGGGGAAAAGGGCTATTCCATTGAACTCAGATTTATGCTCTCATATTGAGGGGGCTACACATAATCTAGACATGTCTACCAAGTATGTCTAAGGCCCCATTAGTCAATCAAAAGTCTTTTTAGTACTCTCCCTCCCTCCTCCCCAACATCATACCAGTCAGTAGGTCGAATATATTGACTTTGTCAGGGGAAAAGGGCTATTCCATTGAACTCAGATTTATGCTCTCATATTGAGGGGGCTAGACATAATCTAGACATGTCTACCAAGTATGTCTAAGGCCCCATTTGTCAATCAAAAGTCTTTTTAGTACTCTCCCTCCCTCCCCCCCCCCAACCTCATACCAGTCAGTAGGTCGAATATATTGACTTTGTCAGGGGAAAAGGGCTATTCCATTGAACTCAGATTTATGCTCTCATATTGAGGGGGCTAGACGTAATCTAGACATGTCTATAAAGTATGTCTAAGGCCCCATTAGTCAATCAAAAGTCTTTTTAGTACTCTCCCTCCCTCCTTCTCAACCTCATACCAGTCAGTAGTTCGAATATGTTGACTTTGCCAGGGCAAAAGGGCTATTCCATTGAACTCAGATTTATGCTCTCATATTGAGGGGGCTAGACGTAATCTAGACATGTCTACCAAGTATGTCTAAGGCCCCATTAGTCAATCAAAAGTCTTTTTAGTACTCCTCCCACTTCATACCAGTCAGTAGGTCGAATATATTGACTTTGTCAGGGGAAAAGGGCTATTCCATTGAACTCAGATTTATGCTCTCATATTGAGGGGGCTACACATAATCTAGACATGTCTACCAAGTATGTCTAAGGCCCCATTAGTCAATCAAAAGTCTTTTTTAGTACTCTCCCTCCCTCCTCCCCAACATCATACCAGTCAGTAGGTCGAATATATTGACTTTGTCAGGGGAAAAGGGCTATTCCATTGAACTCAGATTTATGCTCTCATATTGAGGGGGCTAGACGTAATCTAAACATGTCTACCAAGTATGTCTAAGGCCCCATTAGTCAATCAAAAGTCTTTTTAGTACTCTCCCTCCCTCCTCCCCAACATCATACCAGTCAGTAGGTCGAATATATTGACTTTGCCAGGGGAAAAGGGCTATTCTTTTGAACTCAGATTTATGCTCTCATATTGAGGGGGCTAGACAGATTCTAGACATGCCTACCAAGTATGTTTGAGGGTCCATTAGTCAATCAAAAGTCTTTTTAGTACTCCTCCCACCTCATACCAGTCAGTAGGTCGAATATATTGACTTTGTCAGGGGAAAAGGGCTATTTCATTGAACTCAGATTTATGCTCTCATATTGAGGGGGCTACACATAATATAGACACGTCTACCAAGTATGTCTAAGGCCCCATTAGTCAATCAAAAGTCTTTCAGATCATTTAAAAAACATTTCTAAGTTATAAATGTATAAAAATTGGATTTATTGCGAATAAAAAGGATATATCCGCTTTTGACAGGGAATATATCCTTTTATATCCTATTTTGACCCATATCCTATAAGTGTGTATAGATATATACTTGGAGGCATACTTTGAAAAAAAACGTCAAATATCAAATATCAAATATCAAATGAACTTCACGCTCGTCAAAATGCGATAGAATTGAAATTTTCCAATATACTAATGGAGTGATTACACCAGGAGAAACTATTTTCTTTTCTTTTTCTTTCTATTTTACAAGATAGGAAGAAATTTTATATGCTATCAGGATTTATTTCAGTTCACCAAGAAATAATTAATGTTCACCAAGATAAAGTTAATAATCACCAATATACAGTTAATGTTCAGTTAACGATCACCAATGTAATTAATGTTCACTATAGCTTTTATCCAAAAAATATAGTCTAACCGATATCACTCACTCGAGATGATATATGGGCTTTGACTATGAGAATATTTTCTAGAAAAAATATTCCAAAAATTTTGCCACAGATATGGATTTCACCACAACAATATAGTCACACAGATATCAACCAGATATCAACCAGTAGATGCGTCAGTTAGGCCATCCCTGTCATTGAACAACCAATAAGAACACAGGGATTTTTGCTAACGCGTTCCCAAATCTTACTTACGCGCTCCTTCTCAACCAATCAGATTGCAGTATTAATTTCGAGCGCGCTCGAAAAAATTTCGGTCGCGCTGGGCAGAACCAATCAGATTATGTTTTACAGACCTGAGAAATGACATCAGCAATGTAAATAAACATCAACACGTGTCATTCATTCCATAAATGCGGTATATACAGAAGGTAAGTTATCAAACTATCGGCCAAACTGTCCCAGCCTGATAACTCAAAACATTACAAACTTTGTTAATTGACAACAATGAAGATACAAGTTGCACATTGTTTCAATATTCGATACATTACCGACAAAGCAAGCTGATGTACAGTAGAGACCTACCTATCATATATAGCAGGGCTGTGAACTTAAAAATCAAACTGCATAGATTCTATACTTATCAGTGCCATTGTCTATATCGTGAAAAAAACAATATTTTTATTTGGTTAATTAAGTAGTCAGGGTTGTAGATAATTAAGTTCTGCTCAGTTTAGAAGATGTTAGTTTCCAAATAATTCCATGACGGCCATTTACTTTTATGTCGGAAAGGCCGAAATTTTGCAAAGTTTAAGAGTGCTGTCAAAATGTTGAAATGGTTTCAAATTGACAATAATCAGAATATATGCAAGATAGAGAATATTTGTAATCCAGAATGAAGGTTGATAGTTATTTCAAATATCGTATTGAAGAGAGCAGACATTCATTGGTCCACAATAAAATGATTGACAGTTGACTTGTGACAATTGGTCGGCTAATGTATCAAACGTTGAAACAATGTTTAGAGCTTGGACACTCTGTGACGTGTCATTGTAGTAGGACAATTTGCAAACTTTATTTGACTTACCTGGTTTGAAGGTTTTATTGCACGTGTTGATGTTTATTTACAATGTTGATGTCATCACACACTCAGAAACATGCTTGTAAACTGTATTCTGATTGGCTCTGCCCAGCGCGACCGAAATTTTTTCGAGCGCGCCCGAAATTAATACTGCAATCTGATTGGCTGAGAAGTAAGCAGGATTTGGTAGCGCGTAAGTAAGATTTGGGAGCGCGTTAGCAGAAATCCCTGTGTTCTTATTGGTTGTTCAATGACAGGAATGGCCTTTCATAGTTAACGCCCAAAGAATAGCACCATAGAACAATATACACAGACTGTTGAGCTGCGCGTTTGGCAGATATATTACTCCAATATAATAGAAAATTATTTACCTTAGAGAAAAATGTTGTAGATGTCCAAAACCCGTCGCAAGGATTTCCCAGTAATAAAAATACTAATAACTGCTTGCAATAAAATGTTAGTACAATGATATTAAAAGCCGGTTCAAATCACTAAGCACGTTGTTAGCACGTTGTTACTGGCGCCGGAGGACTTCTGGGTGCGACTGACTATGCCCAGTTATTCACGTGTATATATACCCTAGCCTTGACACTAAACCTGAGGTGTTCAGCAATAACTTTAGCCAATGAAAACTCTTTTTACCTTAGAATAGTATACCTGTGTATAGGTAATTATTATGTAATCTCTGGATTCGCCCTTTTAGATATGTTATTATGTTATCGGCTGACCGAACACAAATTATATAATTTGCGCGAGTGTTATATAATTCAGAAAATAGCCGCCTCTAGGTTTAGTGCACCCGCACCGTCCACCCGCATCAAAAACAGGTATTTGGCCTTGACTGGACTTGTCTAGACTTAATCAATATTTCTGCCCAAATCTGAGTCACTTTTATAAAAATCAGAAAGGTCTGTTATCCAGATGAGGGCATTAAGGAAATCAATAGTGCCCCACAGAATTACTGTATAACAGCTTGAAACTCTTACGTCACATGTGTACTGCGCATGCCCAGCCTTCACTCCCGCCATATTGAAGTCACATCGCACATGGTGAAAACTACAAATTTGAATGTGATTGATATATGCGTGATTTACAACCAGATTTTAACTTATTTATGTGCATATTGCTGAAATAGAAGCCCAATATGAAGATTTTACCTATGTTTTCTGTATAAAGTCAATGTTCTTTATATTTTCTATGTTTGCAAAAAAACAATTCAATTCTACATGTTCTGATGTGCATATCGCTCAAATAGAAGCCCAATATGAAGATTTTACCTATGTTTTCTGTATAAAGTCATTATTCTTTATATTTTCTATGTTTGCAAAAAAACAATTCAATTCTACATGTTCTGATGTGTATATTGCTCAAATAGAAGCCCAATATGAAGATTTCATCTATGTTTTCTGTATAAAGTCATAAAATTTCTATAGGCCCCCTGCCAGTCTCTCCGACCAATGATTAAATATAGTGGAGTTGTACAGATCTGGTTCCGGTAAAGTTGTACAGTTCCGGTGTGTACTTTTCAATGGGGAAAAAAAAAACAACATGGAGACCGGCAATCGGCCTATGGCCTATGTTTGAAAAAAAATCCTTGGAAAGGGCTAGTTATTTAGGGAGTGGATTCCATGACTGATCAAAGGGTATTTTGACATTGGTGTGAAAAACGCCAAAATGCCAATTATCAGCATTCACAGTATTGCTCTTCAGAATCCTTGTGATGTAAGGTTAAACCTGTGATCAAAGAGCATTCCCTCATTGTTTCCATAGCTTTGAGTCATGTCTTCCCTTTTTGAGAGAAATGCTTTCACACGCATATACAAAATATACAAAACACATGTAACAAATATACAAAACACATGTAACAAATATACAAAACACATGTCAAGTATAAAAAAAAACTAAATGTACCAGCAAATTAGAAAACTGACAAGGGCATTGTACATGTATGTATCGTAAAATATAGATATTATTGAGAAAAAAAACAGTGTGCAAATGATAAATTTTTGGTGAAGATATGCTATAAAATATAAATATTTTGAACAGAGATTGGTTTCACCATGTCTGGTCATTATGACACCTGGTGGCCATCAGCGGAACTAATGGTGGGCGATAATATAAGTAAGCCCAGTGTGCTGTATAATCCTGTGCTCAGTAGAGTGTGACAATGCCTTGTAGTTCTCTGCAAATATGAGCAATTAAACAACGGGGGAGCAGAATCTGAAAGTTTCATAGAGAATGATATTATTTACAGGGTGTTCCACCACTCAATCAGCATTTTGTTCTTATCTCTTGGAACACAATGTTCATCTCCATGAAAATTATTTTTTTTAAAAAGCATATTGATAAGGTAAAGTCTTCACCTTCTAACAAATCTTTGCTTCCTTAGCATTGTATGGATCATACCCTTTCAATTTAAAGATTTACATAAATATTCTTAATCTAATTTGAAATAACAGATTGACAGAAATATGGTCCGAAGATTTTCATGCCCTTAGTTTATATATAATAACACTATATATAGACACATGGCTGAGATCAAACCTATTCTTATCATTTGGTTTGCAGACAGCTCATGGGTGGCAGGAACTGACGAGAAGAATGAATGAATGAATACGATTTACACTACCACACTGTGAATTTGTGTGATGTGAGAGGGTCTTAGTCCCGAAGGGACGACCCTCAGAGGCACTGCTGTGTCTGGCAGTGAGTTGAGTAAGTTCAATGTGATCTAGTCATAAATGGAGTAGTAAAGTTGGCTAAGATTGTCTGTGGTCAGGTATGTAGCTGGTCCTTGTAGGTTTCCCGTGATATTGTATAGTTCTTGTGTATGAATATATATTGGTAGTGTTGTTATAAAATATCAATGGTTCCAGTGGAAATTATATGTATTCAAAGCAATGATCTGTGTTTAAGGCCACCACCAGGACCCTCTTGCATAAACACACCGACAGTCAGTCAGCTCACAAAAGACGAGAAATGTAACCTGCCATAACGTAGGGCACAGAGGCTGAGTACTGGTCGATACTTAGGTTTCAGTGGTGTGTAGTCTCCCGCTACACGATATAGTTGTTCAGGGGTCCCCAGGGAGAACGAGTCACAGGTTTTTCGACGTTCCTCAGACCTCTGTATTTCTTGTCTGGCCGGCACAATCACGTCAGTTGCGAGGAGAGCTGCTTAAGTGTGTTCTGCTTGTGGGATCCCTGGTCTGTGTGTGACGAGAAGAGAAGTCCTGTCTTGGAGGGTATATTCCAATTTGCCTGAAGAAAATAACTTTATAATAAGAATAAATCAAACAGGAACGACCAGACCTCTACCTGTGTACACATATACACGCATGAGGACACAGGGGTTTAAGGCAGTCGCCTGTACACATTTCACATGTCTTTTTCTACAAATATAAATAGCTACGTCTCAGGGTTGAAAGAGTAATTGTCCACACCACGTTCTATATTTGATAGGTTTGCAGATCAAACTGGACAGGTAACAAGTGAACTATGCTGGCCACAAACAGGTAAATAACACATTTAATAATATAACATTAGAAAATATATTTTTTTCTTTTTTAGCCCAAATTATGTAACTTTTTATCAGTGACACAAATTCACGCGTCTGGTCCCATACCTCATTATGTCATATTATGTATATATGTGGTGATCTTAATAGTAGAATTGGTAATGAAACTGATTATATAGAAGGAGTTGATGAGTTACCAGAAAGAGATGTTGTAGATTATGATATCAATGCATATGGTGATATGTTACTGGACTTCCTCATAAGTAGTAACTGCTGTGTTTTGAATGGTCGTAACTATGTTTGTAATGACTTCACAAGGGTTGGTGCAACAGGACGAAGTGTGGTAGACTATTGTATTGTACCGCATGATCAGCTCAGCAAGTTTACCAATTTTAATGTGTATCGAATGTCAAAGATGATGGAGGTGACTGGTAACATGATTGAAAGGCCACCTGATCATAGTATATTATGCTGGGATTTTGATGTTGGTGAAACACAGGAAATGGACGATGAAACTGATAATTCCTATAAAGAAGTACATAAATTTGATGTAAGTAATGTGCCAAATGATTTTATGTCTGATGAAAATGTTGTTCAGCTATTGGAACACACTGTGTTTAGGTTAGAGGAGGTGCAGAATAATCAAGAAGAGATTAATGACATATATGAAGAGTTTTGTGGTATGGTTAACAAGGAGATGGACAGGACACTGCCTTGTAAAACAATTAAGATATACACAGGTGTACAGAAAAAGATTAGAAAAAGTAAAAAGCAAAATCAACCATGGTGGTGTGCTTCAGTGGAGGAACTTTGGCTGAAAATGTGCCAAGCAGAGAACAATTGGCTATCCTGTCCAGAGGGTGCGAGGCGCAGGTCTCTGAAATCAGAATATGTACAATGTAGCAAAGTATTTGATAAAGAAAGGCAAAAGTGTAAAAGACAGTTTTGGAAAAATGAACAGGAAAGGTTGATAGAGGAAAGAGAAAGTGACCCAAATAAGTTTTGGAGATCAATTGGTAAAATTGGTGTACAGAATGACAAGAAAAGAAGAATTCCAATGGAAGTGTATGATTCTGATGGTAATGTAATGAGAAACCTGAATGAGGTACTTGGAAGGTGGAAGGAAGACTTTTCATCTTTATTTTCTGAAAAGAATGGTATTGAGTTTGATGGAGAGTTTTTAGAGAAGGTCAAATCAAGAGTGCAAAAGTATGAAAGGGAAATGGATGCTTTGGGTGTGAGAAATGACATTGTGTATGGTAACATGAATAGTGATATTACAGTTGAAGAGGTAAAGAAAGCAATATTTGCTGCCAAAAATGGTAAAGCTGTTGGTGTAGATGGAATTCCCTCTGAAGTACTTAAAACTGATATAATCTGTCTATTTATGGTAAAACTGTTTAATAGATGTTTTAAACATGGTGTGATACCAAGCTGCTGGCAGAAAGGGATAATTAATCCCATACCAAAAGCAGCAGACAATGATTTTAGAGTACCTTTGAACTATCGAGGCATCACGTTAACATGTCATATGTATAAGATGTATTGTACTGTATTGAAAAACCGTATGAATGTGTTTTTAGAAGATAATGGAATTTTAGTTGATGAACAGAATGGCTTCCGTAAAATGAGAAGCTGCCTTGATCATATTTATACTCTGATGGCAACAATAGAAAACAGGTATAAAAGAAGGCAGTCTACCTTTGTGTGCTTTGTTGACATGAAAAAAGCGTTTGATACAGTAGAAAGAAATTGTTTGTTAGATAAGTTAAGAGACATTGGTGTATGCGGTAATATGTACATGGCCATTAAGACACTGTATGAAAATGTATCATGCTCAGTGAGGGTTAATGGAAACAATACAGAATATTTCAATGTGCAATTGGGTGTCAAACAAGGATGTATTTTGTCACTAATTTTGTTTAGCATTTTTATTAATGACTTAGCAAAAGGTATAAATATGTTGAACATGGGAGTTGATATTGGCAATGGTGATAAATTATGTATACTTATGTTTGCTGATGACATTGCCTTGATTGCAGATAGTCCAGAATCACTGCAAACCATGCTTGATACCTTGTCTGACTGGTGCCGACAGTGGAGACTTTCTGTGAATACTGATAAGACAAAGGTGGTACATTTCAGAATCCCCAGTGCACGGAAAACTGAGTTTCAATTTTCATGCTCCGGTTTTAGTATTGATATTGTTGATACCTACAAATATTTAGGTGTATATTTTAATGAAAACCTAGACAAAAATCAGATGGCAAAGACTGTGGCAAAGTCAGCTGGCCGTGCTCTTGGGCTTCTGATCGCAAAGCATAAGGCATTTGGAGGTATGCCACATGATGTTTTTAGCACATTGTATGATTCCTTAGTGGCACCAATTATTGAGTATGCGGCCGCTATTTGGGGCCACCGTGATGTTAGCTGCATCAATGCTGTACAGAATAGGGCATGTAGATTTTTTATGGGTGTTTCAAAGTTTGCTCCAAACTCTCACTGCGTGAAAAATTAGATTTACAAGAGGCCAATATGTATATATTGTTGAAGTAAATTTGAAATTAACATGACCTTTCAGACATATTTACAAACTGTAAATTGGCAATTTACAAGACCTTTAATGTATGCATCAAAGACAGTAAAGACCGGAATTTGCAAGCCTTTACAAAATCAGAAAAGATGTTAAATTTCAAATAAACAAGACAAATACAAGATACTATATGCTTGTAAAGATGAACAAGATGCATGTGAAAAGCTTGTCAAATATGATCTTTACTTGATCTTTACAAAATCAGAAAAGATGTTCAATTTCAAATAAACAAGACAAATACAAGATACTATATGCATGTAAAGATGAACAAGATGCATGTGAAAAGCTTGTCAAATATGATCTTTACTTGGACACAAAATATGCTTAAATGTATTATTTTGACATTTACAATATTTAGCTAAGATGCTTATATATAAAGACAGCATATTTACAAGAGAGATCTTTATTTGAAGGTTAAACCTCAGGGCATTTGGATAATTGATAATAAGGGCATTTGGATTTTTGCACTGATGGCCATTGTTAGGAAAATAACAATTAAAAAGGTCATTGAAATAAAATTGCTGAAACAATCTGTCTGAAATAAGCCCTGAAACATAATTAAAATCAAGATATTTATCCTTGGATAGGTTGTGACCTTTTCAACCAAGGCCCTTATTATAAGAGCTGTATCCATATTTGTAAAAGGTCAATGACCTTGCCTGAAAATAAGCAGCCCTGAAACATAATTAAAATCAAGATATTTATCCTTGGATAGGTTGTGACCTTTTCAACCAAGGCCCTTATTATAAGAGCTGTATCCATACTTGTAAAAGGTCAATGACCTTGCCTGAAAATAAGCAGCCCTGAAACATAATTAAAATCAAGATATTTATCCTTGGATAGGTTGTGACCTTTTCAACCAAGGCCCTTATTATAAGAACTGTATCCATACTTGTAAAAGGTCAATGACCTTGCCTGAAAATAAGCAGCCCTGAAACATAATTAAAATCAAGATATTTATCCTTGGATAGGTTGTGACCTTTTCAACCAAGGCCCTTATTATAAGAGCTGTATCCATACTTGTAAAAGGTCAATGACCTTGCCTGAAAATAAGCAGCCCTGAAACATAATTAAAATCAAGATATTTATCCTTGGATAGGTTGTGACCTTTTCAACCAAGGCCCTTATTATAAGAACTGTATCCATACTTGTAAAAGGTCAATGACCTTGCCTGAAAATAAGCTGCCCTGAAACATAATTAAAATCAAGATATTTATCCTCGGATAGGTTGTGACCTTTTCAACCAAGGCCCTTATTATAAGAACTGTATCCATACTTGTAAAAGGTCAATGACCTTGCCTGAAAATAAGCAGCCCTGAAACATAATTAAAATCAAGATATTTATCCTTGGATAGGTTGTGACCTTTTCAACCAAGGCCCTTATTATAAGAGCTGTATCCATACTTGTAAAAGGTCAATGACCTTGCCTGAAAATAAGCAGCCCTGAAACATAATAAAAATATATTTATCCTTGGATAGGTTGTGACCTTTTCAACCAGGGCCCTTATTATAATAATGCACAAACAGCAAAAGTTTATTTACATAAAAAAGGTCAATGCCCTAACATGGGAATAATCAATAGTGAAACAGGACAAGGCACATCATATTATTGAATTGTGTGTCATCTTTTCAATCAATGACCTTTTTCAGTAGTTGGTATCATTGAATTTTATAAGACCTTATCAATCAAGGTCTTTGTTAGTGCAAAGAATAGTGATAGGTCATTGACCTTTCATGTAAAAAAAAATAAAATAAAAAAGGTGAAACAAAATGACATAAGATATTGAATAATTTGTGACTCTCTCGATTAAGGCCCTTGATAGAACAGTGCACAAAACAGAAAAAGGTCATTGACCTTGCATCAAAACAAGCAGTCCTGGAAGAAAACAAAATGCAATGTATATCAATCCTTGATATATGTGAACCTTTTAATCTGAGTCCTTGTATGAACATTGCATAAACTGTTGGAAGGTCATTGACCTTTATTTGAAACCAGCAATCCTGAAACAAAACAAACTGTACATCAAAGTATGTTTCTTGTCAATGACCTTGCACCAAAATAAGTAGATATGAAACAAAACAAAAGGAAAGGTTGTGTAATGTATGGTTGTCATTGAATAATATGTAACCATTCAAATCAAGGTCCTTGTGAGAGCAGTATGTGGACTTGTCATTGACCCTGTCTGAAAACTAGCACCTCTGAAACAAAACAAAAGACAATGTATGTTATATATTATATTCTACCTTGATGGTTTGATCTTTTCAATCATCTCCCTTGTCAAAACAGTGCATAAACTCGTAAAAGCTCATTGACCTTGCCTGGAGATATGCAGTCCTGAAACAGAGTAAAATCAAATTATATTGTTACAGTAAAAAGTATATCCTTAGAGGTAGTGTTTCTGGAGGAAACTGCCCTGCAAAACAATATTTCCTTTTTCTACCGCCTAAATTCATACTGTTAAATGAACTATGATATGTAAATGGCATGTGGAGGTTTCAGCCTGTCACTGCTCCTGTATGGAAATGGACATTTAATGTGTTACAAGTGTGTTAAAATAATGTTTAGTGAGGCACACAAGTATCCTAGTCCTGCCCGCTCATCTGCTGTGCGAGTGTTTTCTGCCAAATGGTAACTTTCCAGGAAGTTAGACAAGATTTATTGGTCACCATTGATGTAATGAGGGGGTGAATGAATGCCCCTTGTCCCAGATGAAAGAAGATAAATTATATGACCGGATGACCCAGACTGATTAACCCCAAAACATCTGGACATTTGCAAGAGTGGGAAAAAAGGGAAAACTATTGACAAGGATAATGTGTTCATGTCTCACATGCTGTCTGCAGTGTAAAACCAAACACCAACTGAATTTCTATCATTATCTAATTTATAACTCAGCAAATAAAAATGTCAACCAGAATTTGTCAAGAATTGTCAAGAAATGGATCTCTTCCCCAATGTAACTTACAAACCAACATTGGCTGATACCTTGGCTTGTAGTGAACATATTTTCACTCTGAAAAGTCCTAACAGTATCTAAACAACCTCAGGATCATGGAAATATAGATAAATTAGAGATCTGAATGTTAAATAGTACCATAAAGGTGTAAAAAATGGCAGGCGCGATTTTAATGTTTTATACATTTCTTGTCACTTTCCATGCAAGATTTGCTAATATCTTGGCTTGTAATGAACATATTTTCACTCTGAAAAGTCCTAACAGTATCTAAACAACCTCAGGATCATGGAAATATAGATATCTAAGAGATCTGATGTTGAATAGTACCATAAAGGTGTAAAAAAACGGCAGGCGCGATTTTAATGTTTTATATCTTTCTTGTCACTTCAAATCCAAGATTTGCTGATATCTTGGCTTGTAGTGAATATATTTTCACTCTGAAAAGACCAAACAGTATCTAAACAACCTCAGGATCATGGAAATAAAGATATCTAAGACATCTGAATGTTGAATAGTACCATAAAGTCGTAAAAAATGGCAGGCGCGATTTTAATGTTTTATACCATTCTTGTCACTTCCCATGCAAAATTTGCTAATATCTTGGCTTGTAGTGAACATATTTTCACTCTGAAAAGTCCTAACAGTATCTAAACAACCTCAGGATCATGGAAATATAGATAAATTAGAGATCTGAATGTTAAATAGTACCATAACGGTGTAAAAAACGGCAGGCGCGATTTTAATGTTTTATATCTTTCTTGTCACTTCAAATCCAAGATTTGCTAATATCTTGGCTTGCAGTGAATATATTTACACTCTGAAAAGTCCTAACAGTATCTAAACAACCTCATGAACATGGATTTAGAGATATCTAAGGGATTTGAATGTTGAATAGTACCATAAAGGTGTAAAAAACGGCAGGCGCGATTTTAATGTTTTATACCTTTCTTGTCACTTCCCATGCAAGATTTGCTAATATCTTGGCTTGTAGTGAACATATTTTCACTCTGAAAAGTCCTAACAGTATCTAAACAACCTCAGGATCAGGGAAATATAAATATCTAAGAGATTTGATGTTGAATAGTACCATAAAGGTGTAAAAAAACGGCAGGCGCAATTTTAATGTTTTATACCATTCTTGTCACTTCCCATCCAAGATTTGCTAATATCTTGGCTTGTAGTGAACATATTTTCACTCTGAAAAGTCCTAACAGTATCTAAACAACCTCAGGATCATGGAAATATAGATAAATTAGAGATCTGAATGTTAAATAGTACCATAAAGGTGTAAAAAATGGCAGGCGCGATTTTAATGTTTTATACATTTCTTGTCACTTCCCATGCAAGATTTGCTAATATCTTGGCTTGTAATGAACATATTTTCACTCTGAAAAGTCCTAACAGTATCTAAACAACCTCAGGATCATGGAAATATAGATATCTAAGAGATCAGATGTTGAATAGTACCAGAAAGGTGTAAAAAAAACGGCAGGCGCGATTTTAATGTTTTATATCTTTCTTGTCACTTCAAATCCAAGATTTGCTGATATCTTGGCTTGTAGTGAATATATTTTCACTCTGAAAAGACCAAACAGTATCTAAACAACCTCAGGATCATGGAAATAAAGATATCTAAGACATCTGAATGTTGAATAGTACCATAAAGTTGTAAAAAACGGCAGGCGCGATTTTAATGTTTTATACCTTTCTTGTCACTTCCCATGCAAAATTTGCTAATATCTTGGCTTTTAGTGAACATATTTTCACTCTGAAAAGTCCTAACAGTATCTAAACAACCTCAGGATCATGGAAATATAGATATATTAGAGATCTGAATGTTAAATAGTACCATAAAGGTGTAAAAAACGGCAGGCGCGATTTAAATGTTTTATACATTTCTTGTCACTTCCCATGCAAGATTTGCTAATATCTTGGCTTGTAGTGAACATATTTACACTCTGAAAAGTCCTAACTGTATCTAAACAACCTCAAGATCATGTGAATAGAAATATCTAAGAGATCTGAAAATTGAATAGTACCATAAAGGTGTAAAAAACGGCAGGTGCGATTTTAATGTTTTATACATTTCTTTTCACTTCCCATCCAAGATTTGCTAATATCTTGGCTTGTAGTGAACATATTTTCACTCTGAAAAGACCAAACAGTATCGATCTAAACAACCTCAGGATCATGGATATAGAGATATCTAAGAGATCTGTATGGTAAATAGTACCATAAAGGTGTAAAAAACGGCAGGCGCGATTTTAATGTTTTATATCTTTCTTGTCACTTCAAATCCAAGATTTGCTAATATCTTGGCTTGCAGTGAATATATTTACACTCTGAAAAGTCCTAACAGTATCTAAACAACCTCATGAACATGGATTTAGAGATATCTAAGAGATTTCAATGTTGAATAGTACCATAAAGGTATAAAAAACGGCTGGCGCGATTTTAATGTTTTATACCTTTCTTGTCACTTCCCATGCAAGATTTGCTAATATCTTGGCTTGTAGTGAACATATTTTCACTCTGAAAAGTCCTAACAGTATCTAAACAACCTCAGGATCAGGGAAATATAAATATCTAAGAGATTTGATGTTGAATAGTACCATAAAGGTGTAAAAAACGGCAGGCGCAATTTTAATGTTTTATACCATTCTTGTCACTTCCCATCCAGGATTTGCTAATATCTTGGCTTGTAGTGAACATATTTTCACTCTGAAAAGTCCTAACAGTATCTAAACAACCTCAGGATCATGGAAATATAGATATCTAAGAGATCTGAATGTTGAATAGTACCATAAAGGTGTAAAAAACGGCAGGCGCGAATTTAATGTTTTATACCTTTCTTGTCACTTCCCATCCAAGATTTGCTAATATCTTGGCTTGTAGTGAACATATTTTCACTTTGAAAAGCCCTAACAGTATCTAAACAATGTCAGGATCATGGTAATATAGATATCTAAGAGATCTGAATGTTGACTAGTTCCATAAAAGTATAAAAAACGGCAGGTGCAATTTACAGAATCTTTTGACATTTTATATCCTCTCTTGTCACTTACAATCCAAGATTTGCTTATATCTTAGTTTGCAGTGAACATATTTTCACTCTGAAAAGTCCTAGCAGTATCTGGACAACCCCAAGATCATGGATATAGAGATATCTAAGAGATCTGTATGGTAAATAGTACCATAAAGGTGTAAAAAACGGCAGGCGCGATTTTAATGTTTTATATCTTTCTTGTCACTTCAAATCCAAGATTTGCTAATATTTTGGCTTGTAGTGAACATATTTTCACTCTGAAAAGACCAAACAGTATCTAAACAACCTCAGGATCATGGAAATAGAGATATCGAAGAGATCTGAATGTTGAATAGTACTATAAAGATGTAAAAAACGGCTGGCGCGATTTTAATGTTTTATACCTTTCTTGTCACTTCCCATGCAAGATTTGCTAATATCTTGGCTTGTAGTGAACATATTTTCACTCTGAAAAGTCCTAACAGTATCTAAACAACCTCAGGATCATGGAAATATAGATATCTAAGAGATCTGAATGTTGAATAGTACCATAAAGGTGTAAAAAACGGCAGGCGCAATTTTAATGTTTTATTCATTTCTTGTCACTTCCCATCCAAGATTTGCTAATATTTTGGCTTGTAATGAACATATTTTCACTCTGAAAAGTCCTAACAGTATCTGAACAACCTGGGGAACATGCAAATAGAGATATCTTGTCACTTACAATGCAATATATCATATCCTGATGTAGTAATTTATCAATTTTTAAGTCCTCAAATAAAGTCCTCAAATGCACATTTTCCAATGTTGTATGCATATGTGCATATATGCAATTCCAAGAGCTACTAATAATAGAAGTAATTTTACATATTTGTTTGTCCTTTCATGTGAAGCTCTTTATGTAACATGTATAAAAAAATCCCTATTCTCATTTACATATACGAATATATGATCAAAATGTCCAAGTTGAAAAATACAATTAACCATAATATTGATTAAAGGTGATATGAATATATACTGATATTAACAACATAAATACAATATTGTAAAGACATTCAACAATCTTTACAACATTGTTTATGAACTGATACTTGCAATTTGATATATTTGGTAAAATACAACATATTTAAGCATTGTAAATAAGTAAATGGTATTTACAAAATTGTTTATTAGCTGAAAGATCTTCATTGGTCTTTACAATGGAAAAACAATACATGTTTATTTTTGTAAATCTTATTTTTCGGGCAGTGTCTGCTGTGCAGGGAGATATGGGATGGAAGACTCCAGTACATAGACAGAAAATGTGTATAGCTAGACTATGGATTCGCCTCAGCCAAACAAGTGAGAATAGAATTGCTAGCCAGGTATTCACACAATCATTGTACTTGGCTGGGCGTGGATGTAAGAATTGGTGCTACCATACCCTCAATATGTTTGATAGCCTTGGTTTACCCCAGTACAAGGAGCCGACAAATTGTGTATTTAAGGGGCTGGTCCTCAGAGATATTGATAATTGTTTATCTGCGCAAACAGAGGCTATGTGGAAAAATAGTTTGTTTAAGGAAGTGAGAAATGGTACTAACAAGTTACGAACTTATAGAAACTTTAAAAATGTTTATAAGACTGAAATGTATCTGCAGAGACCTATGTCTTTGAGCTTGCGGAGAAGCTTTGCAAGCATACGATGTGGTATTTCTCCATTGAGAATAGAAACAGGTAGATACGAAGGAATGCCATTGGAGCAAAGGTTATGCGAATTGTGCCAAAATGGTAATATTGAAGATGAGTATCATTTTATGATGTCATGTCCAGTTTTTAATGCAGAACGAGAGATTTTATTTAATTCAGTAGCACAAACTATACATGATTTTACCAATATGTCAGAACAAGACAAAATTGTAACCTTGATGAATGATGATGACATTTGTAAATATACTGCCAGAGCCTGCCATGATATGCTCAAGAAACGTCGCCTACTATTATATGTGAGAAATTGATATGGGGCAAAGATCTGTGATAGATATTTATGTACAAAGATGTAGTTATGGCAGATATTTGTCCATTGTATCTTATATCTTATCAAAAAAAAAAATTATAATTTTATTAATAAAATAAAAAATGTATGTTTTATCGACTGTATGGTCTCTTATGGCTCAATTTGAGCTCCTGGTTGTATTGTAATATATTGATATGAAATGTGTAACACCAGAAGAGACAATAACAAATTATTCAGTGTCAGAGTCAGTGTCAGTGTCAGTATTATTTACCTGTAGTTGAGGAAGGATCGAAAACCTCTGTTTATGCCCCAATCACATTTGCTCCGGGGAGTTTATCAGAGAAAATTAAGATATGCTGGAGCTGTGGTCACATTATACATGGGCGCCGCACGGCACATGCCAGATTAGATGATATAGACGATTGTATGATATCCTAAACATGTCTGTGTCATTTGGCAGACGTCTGTATGATATCCTTAAGACGTCAGTATCATCTGACAGACGTCTGTGGGATATCGTAGGGATTATTTGACGATTGCCTAGGAACAAATAAACTTTAAAATATCCCATTTTTCACCGTACGATACCACCGGCATCCCGAAGATAATCTTAAGATATACCTGCAAGGAGCCTGCGCTGCCGGGAGCCTGCCGTGAACTTTAAGATGATTTTTGTTGATAGGACATCGGGGGAAACGCTGGCAACTTTAATGCTGAAGATAAAAGTTCCGGATGACCCGTCCGACGTCTTAAAGTTGCCCGATTGTGGCCGATGATCTCCCGGTGCCTTCACGGCACCTTGGCTTGCCGGCCGATTTTGTAAAAAAAAAAAATCATCGGCCGGGCATCTTTACTGAAAATGGCGGAAATGTGACTGGGTTATAATCAGAGCAATGCCATTACAGTAAAATTAGAATATTACAGCAAGTATCCTATTTTATCAGCTGCTGGGGAATTAATGTGGGTCAACGTCACCTTGTTTTAATTATAATATGCTCAAATGCACATGGATTACAAAGGAACAATGCATACCGTTTGAGTCTTAAAAACAATAAGAAAGGATGTATGAGTCTTAAGAACAATAAGAAAGGAAGGTTTAAACCTTACAAAGATCTAACGGATGTCCTGTAATAATCACTTGTCCTGAAAACAAAAAAAACAACAACAAAAAGATGGACAAGGAAAATTGCTAACTTTCTTTTAACATAGTAACATGACTAAAATAAACTATTGAAGGCTTGTGAACTGATTTACATGAACATAAATTTAGAAGGTAATTTACATTTTCATTTTTGAATTTTCACTCTTTTGCTATATTGAACTTTTCCACGTTAATGTTGAATTTTTATATATTTAGATGATATGAATGCAAGAAAAGGAGTATTGGAAGTGTACATCCTTATTGTCATGTTTGTTTTGTAGTATGTTGCTGTGGAGCATTTGTCTGCTGGTTCCTGGATTTGTGGTCGGCACTGACCAGTGTGATGGTGGGGACCAACATTGCCCACAGTCAACCTATCCCTTCTATGACTACACTTTATCTATGGTGATGGACGGGAGTTGGGACATGGATCAGGGCCTTGACCCAGGATTCATGCTTGATTTCTACTCTCATGTGGGGTATTCCCATCAGGATGTGAGAGATGAGGCCAAAAAAGCAGCTCAATTCTTTGCAGAGAAATATGGTGTAGATTTTACCCATGTTGATAGTAAGGCTCTACTTGAAGAAATGATCACGAGTGAAGATGGTAGATTCAGCATGGCTCATAGTTTCCTGCCTCCATCTGTTGCCTACAGAGTGCTTATGGTCAGCAAGAAAGATCAGGTTCAGTTTGCAAATGTATACGCTAGAGATGCAGGCTGGAAACTTTTTTTCAACAAAGATTACAACTCCACAGGGACATTTACAGATATGATACCAGAGGGATCTCTGGGAATTTATGGACATTACATTATAAAACTTTGCTCTGAAGATCAACCGCTGTGCACCAACATATTGAGTCCCGAGGAGCCCACCAAACCGATTTTCATTAGAATAAAATCACGCTACTACACACGCTTTGGAGAAGCACCAGGCAATTTCCTGACAATTGATAGCGACTTGGAGCATGAAGTATGGGGTAAGGGCCTCCTGACCGGTTATGGAACATTTGAGGATGACTTCCGGTCTCTGAGATTTAATAGCATGCTAACCTTCCCTGCTGATGCCAATGATGGTCATAATTAAGAACTAAAGGGAACTTTAGTGTAATAAGTGGTGAATAAATAACAAATGAAAACTAATCAGGTCAATACTAAACAGGTCAATGCTAATATGAGCAGATGAAACTTACACTCAAATATCTTTATTTTGCCAATATAAACGTCATCCATTTAAATTAGAAATAATTACAGTAGCATTCAATATGGTACTATATCATATATTCAATTGATTTAGCCTGCAATGTGAGGAATCTATTTTTATCGTCAACATATGACAGATTGCTATAGAAATGAGGACTTAGTCATTGTAAAAGTTCGTCCTTGTCTACTGGTGCATTTATTTACCTGGTAAAAAAATACACAAACGTAGGTTTGACATAAAGTAATGTTGCAGAGTAATTTCACAAGTAAGAAGTGTTGTAAATAGTTTAATTCCAGGGAAAATGTATGAAACTATATATCTTACTAATATTGATAATGATAATTAGATGTGCAATTTATGTTAACTGGATACTGTACATTCATGTACATGATGTTTTGGATACTTTTGTTCAAACGGGTTCTACAGAACTCAAACATAGACGAATTTTATCCCAACTTCATAGAGGGCAGTTTTATGTACCAATTGTCTAAAATAGTGCTCAAAATAAACAAACATATCCTAGCCGATAACTCTCAAGTGTTATCTTGAAATGACTAAATAATTATCTGGTCAGTTGTCGTCGGCTTTAATACTTTCAAATCACCTGTAAAATGGCTGGGGGTGAGGATACACCACCCACTTCTACCCATGCAGAGACTGGCTCACAAACTGACCACAGGGCACCATATCCCCCTAAAGTGGTAAGCAATATGAACATATGCCACATTGACTGTACATACAATGGTAGCAGCAAGAAGGGAAATATGATAAGATGCTCTGGGTGTGCCCACTGGTATCATGCTGAATGTGTAGGCTTACCTGAAGAGGAGGCCACGGGAATATGGCCCTGTCACCATTGCAGAAATGTACCAGATGAGTTAAGATCAGTTCAATCTAAAATTGACCAGCTTGTAGATATGAACAGTGCCCTCATGGACCTGGTAAGGAAGCAGCAATCTGTACTTGAGAGCATTCAAACTGACCAAGCAGCAGCAAAGGGTGTGCTTGAGGCATTGGATGACAAATATAAAAGACTGTCCTCAGCAGTGTTACCAGACCATTATGATCTCTCTGATGATGAATCAGATGATGAGGAAGATGCTGCTGAGGCAGATGGAGACTTACTGATAGGTGACTCCATCATCAGAAATATCAAGTCAAAATGTGATGATCTGACAATTGACAGTATGAGTGGGGCAAAATTCTCGGATGTCAAAAAGTCCCTAAAACGGATTAACCCACATAAAAGGAAGTATAAAAATATATACATTGCATGTGGCATAAACGACACCAGCACAAAAAGGCCAGTAGAAAGAATCACAGAGGACTGCAGGGCAACTCTAGTAGAAGCCTCACTACGTGCTGAGAGTGTTACTCTGTCAAGTATCCTGCCCAGGTCTGATGCTAGGGCAGATATGACCAAAATTGATAACTTAAACCAATTGCTAGTCACTGTGTGCAATGAGCTAAATGTATCATTTATCAACAATGACAACAACTTCAAATATAGAGACGACACCATTGACGACACCCTACTACTGCCAGGAGACAACTTGCATCCATCTCATGCAGGTATAACAAAGCTACTGTCAAATCTGAAGCTAGCGGAGAAGGCCAGTCCAGCTATTGGCCAGGGCCCCACGAATAGGTGGCAGCACAAGCAGTCTGGCAGCAAGCAACAGAATGGCAGTGTGCAGCAGACTGGCAGATCACAGCAGAATGGCAGTCAGCAGAAACCAGATGGACAGCAGCAGAGGCATGGCTCTCAATGGGAGAAGCCACTGGCCCCCCCTCCCCCACCCCCACCACTACCCACCTCACCCACTTCAAGACAGCCCCCTCAGGCAAACAGCCATAGAAATAGGAAGCTTTCTGGGTCAAAAAGTCGCCCCAGTAGCCCAGTTAAGTTTAGGGGGGGTAAGTCCCCATATAGCAATTTTCATAAAGTATGGCTGAATCTGTGGAATGACAAGTTCAGAAGCTCCGAGCATGCTTACCAATATAGGAAAGCAGTCACTATGGGCTGCTGGGAGGAAGCTGAACAGATAGAAAAAGGCCAGAACCCCATATGATGCCAAACAGATCTCGGATAATATACAAACTGACTATAGGTGGCACAACATTCGTGACAATGTTATGTATGAGATTCTTAAAGTGAAATCACAGCAATGTCCTGCCTTCTACAGAGAGCTCATGTCCTCCCAGAACAAAGTGCTTGTCGAGGACACTTCTGATGAGTACTGGGGCAGGGGCAGCTCTGGCCAGGGGTCCAATACTCTGGGGAGAATGCTGATGACTCTTCGTGAAGAACTCCCCAAAAATGGCCAAAACTCTATCCCCTCCACATCCCGTATGCAACTGGATAAATGGTATCCACGGTCTAGAAATGAACAGCCTAGATGCTATAACTGTGCAGAATTTTCCCATACAGTTGAGTCCTGTCGTCACACTGTCCCACTGGTTTGTTTCTGGTGCCGGAATGAAGGACACAAGGAAAAATTCTGTCCATATGAGGAAAATCAACATAGCAATAACTACTAGAGGTGTGGCCAAGAAGACATGGCCGAGGAATGTGATTCACAAACAATTGTACATATTAGTGCACACAGCTTAGACCAGTCTGAACTGCATATGAATTCTCAGTCTAATATCTCTAAGTTTTGTGATTTTAATCCATATAATGTTTTACTTAATGATGATTCATATGTTAATTTAAATGAAGGACAATGTTATATTAACTGTGCCCCCCTGAAATCCACTGGTACAGATATTTCTCTTCACCTTGACCCAAACTTATGTAATGGCATTACCACATATAGTGAACCCAATGGTAAACACAAGCCTGACCCTCATCTAGCAGATATAGGGCAAAACAGCTTATGTAATGATTTTAATGTTGACTTTCAATGTATAATTGACCCAGGTAATAGTTTATGTAATACCACAGCTGACTCCCACGACAATGAAACAGTGGGCCATGGGTTAGTAAATGTTACACATGAATTAGGGTCACCTTGTGATAGCACCATAGAAGATATTGACCCACTAGTTAGCACTATGAAGTCAACAAGAAGAGATTATGGTAAGAACCTGATATTTACTCATGTAAACATAAACAGTATTGGTGAACACTGTGGGCAGAAAAGAGACTATCTCAGATCACTATTGATTGATAAGCTTGCAGATGTCTTATGTGTAACTGAGAGTAAATTAGGGCGTCCTATTGTTGAAAAAGACTTACATGTTGATGGATATAAGGTGCACAGGAAAGATAGAGCAACTAACTCTGGTGGAATGGTAATATGGGCCAGATCTGATATACCTCACTGTAGACTTGAAAGCATGGAATTTACTGATAATTCCCATCACATAGAAAGCATGGTAATACAGATGACCATAAGAAAGCAGAAATGGTATCTTCTATCTGTATACAAGAACCCTAAGGTGCCAGACAATATATTTCTTTCAAAGTTAAGTGAGTTCTATGATACAGCCCTTTGTGATGCTAATGAAATTATATTACTTGGTGATATTAATATTGATATGCTGAAAGATAATAATGCAATGACAGCTGATATTTGTAATGTCTATGGTTTATCCAATCTAATTACTAAACCCACATGTTTCAAAAGCATTAATGGTACACTGCTTGATCCAGTAATTGTAATGAACTCAAAGAGGTTCCAGTCTCCTATTAATGTGTTCTGTGGGTATAGTGACGTGCACAATATGGTTGGTTGTGTTACCAAACTTAAGATACCACCCCAAAGACCAATTAAGGTTAAGTACAGGTCTTACAAATCATTCAATGACACAATTTTTAATGATGATGTAAAAAAGATCCCCTTTCATGTTGGGGAAATTTTTGATGATGTTAATGATCAATATTGGTTCATGTCAGAGATATACAAAGATGTGATAGATCAACATGCACCCACTAAAACTAGAGTAATACGTTCAGAGCAATTACCATATATGAACTCCAGGTTAAGGAAAAATATGTATCTGAGAAACATGTATAAGAACAAATGGTTCAGATTCAGAACACCTAAACTAAGAGAACAATACAGAGTACAGCGTAATCTTACTACAGACATGAGGAGAAAAGCAATAAGATCTCACATTATGAGTAAGTGTAGGGATAATGCATCCCCAAAAGCATTCTGGGACTGCATGAAGCCATATATGTCACAGAATAAGAAAAATCATCGCAACAATATTATATTGAATGAGGAAGGTAGTATTGTAACTGCCACTGACCAAATATGTGACATTTTTAACAATTTATTTAGCCAGATAGCTATGACAATAGGCACACCAGATGAGGTAAACATCAATACACCTAACTATATGACTGAGGTATTAAACAGACACACTAATCATCCAAGTGTATTGGCCATTAGGAACCACATGAAAGGGGTTATGCCTGATACATTTGATTTCTCAATGGTTACCTTAGAGAAAGTACAACAGGTGTTTAAAAGGATCAAAGGTAACAAGTCTACTGGCTATGATGAAATACCTCCTAAGCTTGTTAAAATGAACAGTGACTCTCTTATTGATCCTCTTCTTAACATAATTAATAATAGCTTTGACACACACACTTTCCCTGAAGACATGAAATGAGCTGAGATATCCCCCATATATAAGAAAAATGATGATATGATAAAAGAAAATTACAGGCCTGTAAGCATTCTCATTGTTTTTAGTAAAGTATTTGAAACAATCATTGCTGAACAAATGATAGAATTTTTTCAAAACAGATTTAATAAATTACTATGTGCATACAGAAAAAGATATGGATGTGACCATATACTCATTAGTCTAGTTGATTCATGGAAGCAGGCTATTGATAGAAATGAATTTGCAGGAACTGTACTGATGGACCTGTCTAAGGCTTTCGACTGCATGCCTCATGGTTTACTATTATGCAAACTTAAAGCTTATGGATTAAGTGATAATGCATGTAAGTTTATGAGCACATACCTCTGTGGACGAAAACAGAGGGTTAAGATTGGCAGCACAAGAAGTGAATGGTCACCACTTCTTAAGGGTGTCCCCCAAGGGTCATGCCTTGGCCCCCTTCTTTTTAACATTTTTATAAATGATTTGTTCTATTTTATTGAATGTACTGATCTCCTAAACTATGCTGATGATAATACACTGAGTGCAATAACAAAGACCATAACAAGACTCATAGAAGTGTTAACTATAGATACTAAAAACTCAATAGACTGGTTTATAAAGAATTTTATGTCAACTAATGCAGACAAGTTCCAGGCAATGTTTATGATACCAGTAACATATAAGGAACCATTGCCAGAATATCTAGATATTAATGGTACCCATATTGCAATACAGGAAAAAGTTAAATTGTTAGGAATAACTATAGATGATAAACTGAAATTTGATGAACATGTACAAAATATCTGTTCCAAGGCATCAAGACAGTTAAATGTGTTGTACAGATTTAAAGGTATTTTCTCTGAAAAAGAAAAGAAGAAGATTTACACAACTTTTATTTTAGCTAATTTCAACTATTGCCCAATTGTATGGCATTTCTGTAGTATGGCTCAGGTACGTAGAATGGAAAAGATCCAAGAACGAGCAGTAAGATTTATTTACAATGATTTTAGAAGCTCATACTCTGAGCTGCTTGTCAAAAGTGATTTTAAATCTCTACATCTTAGGCGAATACACACCATAGCAAGTGAAGTTTTTAAAAGTTTAAATGATCTAAACCCATCATTCATGAAAGATATGTTTTCTGTAAAAAATATGCAATATGATTTACGTGATAATAATAGACTTATATTACCAAGTTTTAAGAAAATTAAATATGGTAAAAATACATTCAGCTATTATGGTAGCCATATCTGGAACCTTCTACCAGTTGATATAAAGAATTGTGTAGAATTCACCAATTTTAAGCAAATGTTAAATTTATGGGAAGGTCCCAAGTGCAAATGTGTAATGTGTGATTTTATACCTTGATTAAATATTGTATTGTTGTAAATATTGTACATGTTCCCATATAATCAATTAATAGCTTTTAGCTAATGTTTCTTGTACACTGAATTGATTTAAAATAAAATTATTTGTATTTTGTATTTTGTATTTTGTTACTTTTGTTGGCATATTTTTTCATATATGTTACATATCAAATTCTTCCATTCATCTATTTGTATGACAACCTTTGCGCCACGGGCCGTGGCGCAGTTGGTTAGAGCGCCAGCTTATTAGCACCAGTTCCTCTGTGGTGATCTAAAGGTCGTGGGTTCGAATCCCGGATATGCTGAGATTGAACTCATGATACAATTTCCCACATGAGCTGAGGCCCGTGCCAAAAGGGTTAACCCGTTGTCCTTGTAAATCTGTGACCGGGTGGGTTGTCATGTCAAGGACCTGCGACATGACAATTCAGTGAATCAGCACTATATCTGCTACAAGTAGGTCTCATCACGAAATGACTGAAATAATGTTGAAAGTGATGTAAAGCCCCAAACAAACAAATGACAACCTTTGCAGCACTGCCCTCAATGCCCTACGTCTTTGGATTTATGACATAGACATGCCAGGAATAAGCCATGCCTTTGAAAACTCATGACTGGAGCAGTGCATGGATTGAGAAGTCCACAGCAGATATCACTAAAGCCCTTTAGCGGACGAGCGCGAAGTTCATTTGATATTTGATATTCACAATATAACTCCTTGCATTTTCTTTATACACTCAAAGACTGTAGATCAAAACAGGATATCAAGATATATACTTTGTTAAACAACCGACATATCCTTTTTTCAGTAGTAATAATCTAATTATCTTTGCATTCATAACTTTCGAAGAGTTTGGAAAGCATTTAAAGGAATTTTGACTAATTGGTAGTTAGACAAAGATTGTAGATATGTCGAGGTTATGTTAAGATCTTTCAATAGAGATCATAAATCTGGATCCATAGTTTAAGCCCACTGATATTGTCCATATATTTAATATACTCATTCAGTTGTAAGAGTTGGGTGCTCTTAATTATTCTGATTGACAAATGAGTCCTGCGACATGACATTGTCAAACCTCCCAGTCACATATTCACAAGGACAACAGGTTAACCTTTGGGCACGGGTCTCAGCTCATATTATTAAAAAGGAGTAATAAGATATTCCGTTTTAGCAGGAATTTTGGAAAACTAGACAGTAAATGTCCGAGATGTTTATATTCAATATAAAGGGAATGTACCATGCCTAAAATATATCACCCAGCAAAGAGGTGACGATTATACTTTAGAGTATGTGAAATATGTGAATTGTCAAACCAATTACACAGCATATTTACAGAATTATCCCTTCTTTTTGAAAGAGAAAGAAATTAAGCAAATACATCACACTGAAACAAATCTTTTCCAAGAACATACAAGCATGCAGAATGTTTTAAAACCACAACAACAACATAAGCTGGAACATTGAAGGCCAAAAAAGCAAAATCAATATCAGTTCAGACCAATATTATCTGGCAGATGAATGATAAGTATTAATCTTTTTTCACTTATACACCCCTGCATCCAATACCCGTGTAATAACCCTACCAATGATAACATCCACTGGAAGTTCTTCACAAAGTATGAATATTAATCATAGCCAGCCAAATAGACCCAAATGTCTTCAAAATATGTAGAACCACGCATTGGTCAATCTATTCCTTTTTATACTCTCGCAACTCATATCAATGAGCATATTGATTGTATGGACCTTATCAGAGGAAAAGGGTTTTCTCGCTGTATTCAGACTTTTGACAGAGTATATATCCTTTTATATCCTTTTGGACCCACAATCAATACATCTTACAAAATATTCATATGATGCACTTGCCACACATAAAACATCTATTGTTGAAAATATTCACTATAACTGCACATAGAATAGAGGGACCTCTCTCCATTTAAATCTCTCGGGGGTCATGTTTATCATTTATTCATAAACCAATACAGTGTTACTTTAAAACAGGACTATCCTATCAGTCCTTGCCACAAAAAAGGTTTGCACTGGATTACAGGTCATGACCTGAGATTGGCTGATTGTATGATATATTGACGGACGAGTCTCACATGCATGACTGAACATGGTGGTCCAGATTTCAAACAATGTCAGGGCAATGACGCCAGAGGAACTTCTGATATATTGCAGAGTAATATTTCAGTGCATTTCACATTTTAGAGGATTCATTTTTTATATGATATATACAGGGGTGGGAGAGCTCTGAACCAATCTGGGCGGTACTCGAAACATATCTGGGTGGTATGACGTCATACCATTGTTCTGAACCAATTCTGAACCAATCTGGGCGGTTCTGTTAAAAAACGACTTTTTTATAGCTCATAAAAAGCATCAAAATCACACAATAATCATCACAAAATGTAACAAATTTCGCCACAGTTGAGTGTAAAACAATGTCTTGTTAATAATAATGTAAATTTTATGCTAAATCTTTAACGTTTTTACGGTTATATTTGTGCCCCCAAGTCGGGAATTACTCCTCTTTATGCAGTCTTAAACTGGGGCACATTCCTGTGTTAAAATGTGACAATAATCTCGTTAAAAATCAATTTCAGATGATCATATACTTATATATGTAACTGATGAGCATGTTGTTTTTTTTAACATTTGTGTATGATAGTCGTTATATAAATATTAAAGAACTCAATTTTTTCATTCTCGCCATTGTCCACCATACAACAACGGTCAAATACCACTCAGATTGGCTGCGATTTAGTGCACAGATTGTTGTGAGCGCCCAGAATGACGTCATTTAGCGCCCAGATCAGTTGTGAGCGACCAGAATGACGCGATTTAACCAGATTGGTTCAGAAGTACTGCACAGATTGGTTCAGAGCTCTCCCACCCCTGATATATGTATAGGCAATATACAATCTTGTAACTCTGGTATGTAAATTTAAAACATGAAAAATGTGTTAATCACAAAAATGAAAAAAGTTATTTGATTTGTTCCAATTTGGAAATGAAATGATAAAACATTGATTACCAATAGAATACCATAAAACATGGATGTTGTCACTTGAAAAGCTTTTTGTTTGATAGGTTTGTATCATAAATATCAAAAACCTAGTGATACATTGGTTGTCAAATGTTTATAGTATTGAAATGTAATGTCACAAAACGAGAGTGAAGTTCTTCTCATATTAGATATTGCATATTTGATGATTTTATCAAAATGCACCAAAATCTATTTTCATATTTAAGCACCTAGGATAAGGATAAATAAGTCCATAAAAAGGATATATACCCTGGTTAAAACGGATGTGTCTCTTTTACTCTGACCGACTGAATGATATAAACGTTTATTTTGTTTATTTGGGGCTTTACATCACTTTCAACATTATTTCAGTCATTTCGTGATGAGACCTACTTGTAGCAGATATAGTGCTGCCTCACTGAATTGTCATGTCGCAGGTCCTGGACATGACAACCCACCCGGTCACAGATTTACAAGGACAACAGGTTAACCCTTTGGCACGGGCCTCAGCTAATATGGGAAATTTTATCATGAGTTCAATCTCGCACGGCCAGGGTTCGAACCCACGACCTTTGGATCACCACAGAGGAACTGGTGCTAATAAGCTGGCACTCTAACCAACTGCGCCACGGCCCATGGATATAAACGTTTAAGATATCAGGGTTTCTAAAAGGTAAAAAACTGTTTTCGATAATGAACCTAATGGGGGTCCAGTGTCTTCTCCCCAAGTGCCTTGCAGTAAGCTGGGCCACAAAGTATATTCATTTTCCTTCCTCAGCAGCCCACTGCTATTCATATCTAAGTATTTTCATTGGTCATTATTTTTACCTGGAGTCTTGCTACTGGATGTAATTTTGATCTTATGTTTACTTAAATTTGTTTGTCTACCTAGATTCCCAGACTGGAATTTTGGCCTATGTACAGAATCCTGCGTACCTGTCGAATTCTTGTATTACATCGGGAACTGCAAACAAGTCAATTTATCATTTTCTACCTATTTCTTATATATAATTTTACTGTTATAACTTTATATTTATTTTGAATATGTCCCTACAATATAACTATTACATTAGACATATTTAAAATAGGCCATGATCAATCAATACGCTGGGCAAAATCTGTGAGTAGGAGATATGACCATTTACTCTTACAATATCTACAAAAACTGGATTTTATGACATTCTAAGGGTTGTGGCACTCTCTTAACAAATGTTGAAAGGTTAACTCTTCCTGTTTTAACAAAATAACTTATATTTTTAAAGATAGAGATGATACACTAGCGGTCTTCATGGATATGTTGTATGATATTGCTGATATTACCCAAATCAAAGTCTAGGACTGCACAAAAGCTGATTAATAAACCTGATTAACAGCAATACAATGTGCACCAATTTCAAATAAAGAGCCAGTTATATCATTAAAGTAAGCAAATTAACGTAAGAAAATTAAAAGTTGGAAAGATTAGGTGGGCAAATCAAATATATTCATATCACAAAATACTGGAATATGATGCATAAGTTTACTGAGAAGAGAGGTGGAGCAAGGGTCAAACATCTAAGAAATAATGGCCGATCACAAATCCCACAGACGTAATACAATAGGCCCAACAGTATCTAAGAATTCCTCCTCTCACAGTTATTACGCAAAATTCCAACATTCGTTACTATATTCCTTAACAAAGAGCAGCCCATGTTTAGTAGATTTCAAAGAGCCGTTATTGTGAATCGCATTTTTATTGAATATTTCGATTTTGACGATATATGAACTCGAAGTATAAAGCTCTGTATTCTCTCATAATTTATGAAGACTCTGACATTACTGTTGGTATGTGCCCGGACACATTTCGTTTTATATCTTCCCTGACTGAGGAGAGGAGCAATACATCCTACCAACAGATCCTGTCCTGGATATAGATTACTCAGGTATCAGGTAATCATGTCTTACACCCAATTCCTAATTATTAGACAGTTCTATAACTCTTAGGAAGGTGATAAATCTCACGTTTTTGTAGATATTTTCGAATTTGTCAGAGGAGAAAGGCCACGTCACCTTCCAAGAGATTTTACCCGGGATATTGTCTCAGGGGCTGTTCTAGACATGCCTAGCAAGTATGTCTAGAGCCCTTTTTGACTTTCATAATTTGACAGTGCCACGTGCAGAAATCTTAGAAATCCACAAATCTTTTATAACATTCAGCTATTCAATGTAAAAGGGATATACCCGTTTTAAACATGGTATATGATATTTACTACATATTTATCATTATCCTCGACATTTACATAGAAATATACCTTTTGGTTCATTTGAAGTTAAAAAAACCGTCAAATATCTAATATCCAATATCAAAAGTGCTTCACTCTCGTCATAAATTACCTGTTCATTAAGTATTCGATGACACATGCGTATGCTTAATGCACTCGACTTTCATTTATTTTATTATTAATGCTGAAACATTTCATACTTGATTTAACAAAAGTAAGGACTAAAGCTTTTTACAATGAAAAAGGATCATCTGCTGTAATATCTCTAAATTGCTAAAACTGCTAAATGAAGATCACCTGTTGTAATATATATTTATATATATATATATATGTGTGTGTGTGTGTGTGTGTGTGTGTGTGTGTGTGTGTGTGTACTGCTATCACATTTATGTATTCCTTTGTTGTCAGCAGTGTATTGGCAATGTGTGGGCAGGAAATCCATTGATTATACAAATGTACTCTCACATTTACTTTAACAAACATGACACCAAACGGACAACACGTCAATCTTATAGTGTATATGTTTGCGTTTGATTTATTTGGGAGTGGAACAATGGGCAAATATATATACTGTAGGAATACATATATAGAAATGAAGCTTTTTAATATATCTGCCAGTGTAAGGGACAGTTGTCAGCGTGTGGCAGAGGATGCTCATATGGACAGTAGGACCTGTGGTCTGATCTGTCTCAGATGGAAGGTTTGCCCCGCCTTCTTCCTCCATCTCTCCACTTGCTGGATATACTGGGTGCCACCAAACCTCAACAATAGCCTCCAACTCCAAAACTCCTCACATGGACAGCTTTTTATCAAAAAAGGTATATTGTCCCCATAATTTAGCCAGAGTTGAATAAATAGTGCATAGCTTTATAGTTCTGTGTCTTTTGATACTTTATCAATGTAACGTTTTGTTGCTCACCAATAATATGACTAGTTTGATAATAGAGGTGTTGGCCACGGCCGTGGCACAGTTGGTTAGAGTGCCAGCTTACTAGCACCAGTTCCTCTGTGGTGATCCAAAGGTCGTGGGTTCGATCCCCGGCCATGCCGAGATTGAACTCATAATTCAATTTCCCATATGAGCTGAGGCCCGTGCCAAAGGGTTAACCCGTTGTCCTTGTAAATCTGTGACCGGGTGGGTTGTCATGTCAAGGACCTGTGACATGATAATTCAGTGAGGCAGCACTATATCTGCTACAAGTAGGTCTCATCACGAAATGACTGAAATAGTGTTGAAAGTGATGTAAAACCCCAAACAAAAAAACAAAAAAATAGAGGTGTTTCTATTGGTTGTTCCCATAATAAACAATGAAAGTTTCTATCATATGGATTTAATTACCTTCACACTATGATCTTGGCAGTGGACGGGCAGTGGGAAAGTTGGACATCATGGAGTGGATGCAGCTTGTCTTGTGGGGGAGGTGTGCAATCCCGCAGTAGGCAGTGTGACAACCCCCCTCCAGCCCACGGGGGACAAACCTGCCCTACAGGAACTAACACAAAGACCCTTACCTGTAATTCCCAGAGCTGCCCAGGTAATATATCATACCCTTTATTAATAATGTAAAACTACAATATAATAATTACAATAACTGCAATAATAATATAACATAATAGAATATATATAGTGCTGATACCAGACAGTTTTTGCTCATAGCACCTTTTGTGTTTCTGAAACAGGCATGTCTTTAAGCATTTAAAAAAATATCTGCTATGACACTAGTTCTAATCTCATAAGGGAGATCATTTCAGAGTTTAGGAGCCTTATGCCCCAAAGTTTTCATTTGAATTCAAGGAAATGCACGGTCCAGTATACCATCTGACTGAAGAGATTTATCATCAGTGTTTAAGTGTTTACTTAAATAAGATGATGACTTACCATGTGGGGCCTTCCATGTGGTGGAGAGTATTTTCAAATAGATAGTTGCAAACTATGGGAGCCGATGTAATTCCATACATTTTTGAGAGATATGACCAAATAATCTAATCTACTCCACTACAGAATGCTTCGGAATTCAGCAATGCAAAAATATGACTAGTTTGATAAAAGAGATGTTCCAACCAGTTGTTCCCAAACATAATAGTCATATTTTCTATCATATGAATGCCATTACCTTCACACTATGATCTCGGCAGTGGACGGGCAGTGGGGAAGTTGGACATCATGGAGTGGTTGCAGCTTGTCTTGTGGGGGAGGTGTGCAATCCCGCAGAAGGCAGTGTGACAACCCTGCCCCGGCCCACGGGGGACAAACCTGCCCTACAGGAACTAACACAGAGAACCTTACCTGCAATTCCCAGAGCTGCCCAGGTAATATATCATCCCCTTTATTGTTACTGTAAATCTACAACAATTACAATACAATAATTCCAATAACTACAATAATAATTAAGATAAATTCTTATAGCCCTAATACCAGGTCGTGTCTGTCCACAGCACTTTTTGGAGCTGTGTTTCTGAAACAGGCATTTTAGAGATATAACAAAATATTTTCATCTTCCCACGACACGTGATGAGGAATTCTGTACTTGTAATCTAATAATAATATGACTTTTGATAATAGAGGTGCTTTAATAAGTTGTTCTCATATAGAGAAATCAAAGTTTCTATCATATGGATTTCACTACCTTTACCTTATGATCTTGGCAGTGGATGGGCAGTGGGGAAGTTGGACATCATGGAGTGGTTGCAGCTTGTCATGTGGGGGAGGTGTGCAATCCCGCAGTAGGCTGTGTGACAACCCCCCTCCAGCCCACGGGGGACAAACCTGCCCTACAGGGACTAACACAGAGACCCTTACCTGTAATTCCCAGAGCTGCCCAGGTAATATATCACATCTTTTATTGATACTCTAAAACTATAACAACTACAATATAATTCCAATATCTACATTGATAATTATGATAACAATATAGCCCCAATACCAGGTAGTGTTTGTTCATAGCATTTGGAGGCCACGGGCTGTGGCGCAGTTGGTTAGGGCGCCAGCTTATTAGCACCAGTTCCTCTGTGGTGATCCAAAGGTCGTGGGTTCGAACCCCGGCCTTGCCGGGATTGAACTCATGATACAATTTCCCACATGAGCTGAGGCCTGTGCCAAAGGGTTAACCCGTTGTCCTTGTAAATCTGTGACCGGGTGGGTTGTCATGTCAAGGACCTGTGACATGACAATTCAGTGAGGCAGCGCTATATCTGCTACAAGTAGGTCTCATCACGAAATAACTGAAATAATGTTGAAAGTGATGTAAAACCCCAAACAAACAAACAAACAAACATAGCATTTGGAGTTGTGTTTCTCAAACAGGCGTCTTTAAAGGTATTAAGCATTAATCCAATAATCTGGTGTATTGAAAACGTATCCAAATTTGAACATCATGACAAATTGAAGTTTTTATAAAGCTATAAAATAAGTTGCTATAAGACATAGAAGTTGCACTCCTAGCAGAGGTCTATCTCAGCCATCAGCTGGACATGACGGGTAAACACAGGTAGCGTTAACTTTTTTTACCTCAATTGAGGCTAAAAGTAGGCACTGTTTGATGTCATTCTGGCACTTTGGATTTCAATACCTTTAAGTTATGATCTTGGCAGTGGACGGACAGTGGGGAAGTTGGACATCATGGAGTGGTTGCAGCTTGTCGTGTGGCGGAGGTGTGCAATCTCGCAGTAGGCAGTGTGACAACCCCTCACCGGCCCACGGGGGACAAACTTGCCCTACAGGGACTAACACAGAGACCCTTACGTGCAATTCCCAGAGCTGCCCAGGTAATATATCACACCCTTTATTGACACTTACACTTCATTTTACCACGATATATGAATCGCACATGCATCATTAATCATTTCAAGTGGTGTTAATGTGAATGTCCCACTTGGGACATTCACAACACAGTGAACCCCCATAAAAATGTCAAGATAGGTCTGCTATACCTCTGCCTTCTTCATTCTAGCAGCCCATATAAGAAGTCAATACATGATGTGCACTAATAGAAGTTTTCTATACTATAGGAAAATATTTACATACACATGCCTGCATAAAACAAGATGTCTGATAGTTCAATGGTACTGTAGGATAATTTGATGTTTGCTTCTTTAAGTCTTGCCACAAGGTTCATGATTATCAGCTGTAATGAGGGAAGTGTACCAAGGGCGGTGGTGTATGACTAATTACTTTGCACATGTCCCTGCCTCATCCCGCTCAACTGTTAAGATTGATTTGTCAAATTATTAAATATAGATAAATGAGGCTTCTTGTTCATTAAATAGTATGATTATGATTCGGTTTAAAAAGATACATGAAAGCCTAAATTAATGTCCAACACTTGAGGGTAATCTTATTTCTGTCTGTCCCACACAGTATCTTGGCTATCCCAGCCTCTCCTGGTGTCCCTAGGTTGACCCCTTGCACCCTCATCAATAGCGGCATGTGATAGATCTCATACATTCTTAGGATTGTATATGAATTTAAAGGAATTGGTGTGGTGGAAACAAAAGGAATATTGGATCAAACAAAAGGAATATTACTTGAAACAAATAAATATTGCCCATTGGTCATCTGTACTTTCATTGGTAATGAGAAGAGTGACCTATGCATGACTGAGAAAATTTCCCTTCATTTATACAATACAGTGTATTATTACAGAGCCTGTTATTTGGTTGAACACATCATTTATCCAGCACAGTGAGAATATTTCACAATTATGTGAACATATCCCAAACAGCTTAAATTGTGCCTAAATGCATACATAAATAAATCTTCCTCAACATAGCCTGCTTGATATGTTGGTGAGGATGTGAGGCTGTGAGATGTTATGAATAAGGCCTGGTAAGATATTTAACCTCAAATGTCAGAAGCAATGTAGTCAGACTGATCAGAGGTTTTACATTTAGTAACCCTAATTTGGCTAATATAAAGAAATTCTCACAATTATGTCTCCCTGCTTCCCTGGTCAAAAGTACATTTGTTTGTATTAGATATATATACACCGGTCTTGGAGGGAGCCAAAGGGAACAGTCATAGCACCTGTCCTGGTCAGTGATCACTCAATCTCAGAAATTTTCATCTGTGAGAATATTCCATAGTGAACACTGACTTGGTTTAACTCTATTTCAAATAGATACTACAGGATAATTGGCAGATTGTCTGTGGGCAATGTTCATATTGACATGGTGCAACATCTTTGCAAGCATGGAGGGTAATTACAGGTCTTGAGGGACCATGTGTCCTTTTTCGATCACCATTACCCTAATCAGTGTTTAAGGATAATGATCTTTTAATAGGACACTGATTAACCCTTACACTGATACATCATGACTTAATATAAACTTACTCTTGTTGAGTGTTGCCTTGATTAACATGATATTTTATATAATTCATTGTAAACCTACCACAATGGCTTATAAACAGGCAAAGTCAAACATCTCTTTTTAAATAGTGTCATCCATGACTATATTTAGACATACATACAGCATGTAGGACAGAATATGGTAACAAGTGTTCATAACCTCCATGACGTGTGTGTGTGCATGACCTTGCATCGGCAACATAAGGACATTCATTTAAGATAAAGATTGCACTGAAAAGGGTGATGGACATTCAGTTCACCCTGCAGTTAGAGAAGGGGGTTCCCTGAGGTGATTTATATGTGATGAAGAAACAAGATCTCCATTATAACGTGGTAATTAAGAGAGGGCATAAAAGTCTTGACAGTTTTATGGGATTTTTATGGTCAAAATATTGCGATGTCACGTCAAAAGTCTCCTGTGATATCATAGCATACATTTTGGGCTCTACTGTAAAGACGACAGCAAATGGTGTCGTTTGGCTAATCATCTAGTTATTTGAGTTATATGCCATCCCATCATATTCCCGAATGACCATGATTATTTAATAATAAATAAGCATGGTTCTGAGGAAAGGAAATTACAATAAACACACATTTCGAGGATTACTTAATAATAAATTATTGCCTTAATTTTGAATTTGAGCCTAAGTAAAGGGACAGTAATTTTGATTATAGATAAATCGGCACCAGAGACAAATTTGTGATTTGATGGACTTTCGACCTAACTTATCAAAACAATAAAAATGCTATTTTGAGACCTTGCACCATTATAATCAACCATATTCTAAAACAGGAATATACCCAATATATAACCTAATTTAGGTAATATTAACCTTGTCCATACAAAATATGAAGTTACACATTGCAAGTTACACATTCAGACAGACTGGAGATTTGAATTGGCATTGAAACAAAATAGACTAAGAGCTAGAACAAACAAATGATTGGTTGATTACAAATTAAACTCTAAGATTAAACCCTAAATGTAAAAAAGACTTAATATATCATATTTTATATACCCTTGATAAATGTGAATCCTCATTAGTTGAATGTCGATGATTAAATTGGGTAAGTTAAAGAATTCATTTACCACATGTGAGATTAAGAATGGAAAGATTATGTGAACAAAATAGATCTTAAAAATAAGTATTAGAATATTGAGAAAGTTCAAATTCGCCTTGTATCGTTAAAACAAATGTTCCTGCTTAAAACGCATTGATCTATCACATTTGAATTCTTGCCCAGGATTTTCAAGAATCTGAAACTTTTCAAATTGGTAAATATATTGAGAACACAAGAACCTAAATTCTATTAGAAGTACATGGAAAATTGTCTAATTATATGCCATGTTTGCCCCTTTGTTCAGAAAAATAATCATAATATAAAAGATAATGTAACACTTACAAAAAGACAATCATATGTACCACGTTTTGATTAATTAACTAATTAATTCTGCTGGCCTTTGCTATTTTGATAAGTGGCTTATTGTCACAATTTGAACATGTTTTACATCACAACTATCTTTGTGTTCAGATAGTGCCTTTCTAGACTATATAATAGAACACATATGACATATTTTCCATTGCAGTGTCATTCAGGTATATTGGGTGTTATATAGATAAACACGATCGAGACCTACCAATTAAGATCCAAGGGGAATATTTACCTGCAGAGTGTGGAGAACAATGCAAAGCTTACCCATACATGGGATTACAAAATGGTAATCAATGTTTCTGCGGGGAGACGTATGGAAAGCACGGCAGGGACATCGACAGTGCCTGTAACAAGGCATGTAAGCTAGATTCTTCACAGAAATGTGGTGCTAGCTGGAGAAATGCAATCTATGAAAGGCTAGATGAATGACTTTAATGGACAATAAAAATGATTCAGAGAAGGATTTTACATTGTACAGAAATAAATTCAACACCAATCTCTTCATGTCATGGAGGAATATTAGACTTAAATTGCCAAACATCTGTTCGCCATCTAACCTGAGGTGTACCGGTCGACTGGACAGTTCCTTGGCGTGACAGAAATATGTACTCTGCATTACATCAGTAGTATTGCTAGTCATTCAGTCTTCTCACTACCTCTGCTGTCATTGCCCCTGCATATTTGGAAATTTGTAATTCATCGAGTCATTAATACCCGTTCACTCACCAATATATCATCCAGTCCAAATTGACCTGCATTAGGTTAATCCTTGCGATCAGGTGTCTGACCCATATACTGACCAATCAGAACAACTACCAGAACAACTGCAGAATATGTTCAGTAGGTATTTATTCTTCAGTAATCAGTCCACATCCAGATTTTAATGAATAGTCATGACATTCGGCCGATCCTGTGCACAACTTTTTTCTTTGGTTGCAGGGACTTTAGGTCCTGCTATGGATGGTAGTAAGAAATTTTCAACAATGTCTAAAGTGGATCTGTATGTACCAGAAAGATTAGATTTGGCCTCGCTTACTTTTTATTTGGTCTGAATATCTGTCAATACAATTATTCGTTTGTGAACATTATAATTACAAAGGTTTCCAACAAAATCATGGAGGACTTGTTGAAAAAATGTCATGTGTTGTATGACATCAGATTAATTTGAGGTCAATTTTGTTCAGTTGGCTTTCTTAGATTTGGGGCGGTGATGTATGACATCAGATTAATTTAATATTCAATATTGTTCAGTTGGCTTACTTAGATGTTGGGGGTAGTCCCAGTTGTACCCCCATCACATGTTCAAGGATTTCTCTTGTCAGCTGACATAACAAAATGGCGTCTTGGGTTTTCTTAGGAGGTATACACACGCCTGGGAGCTCACAACCAGACCACACCTATGGGCTCCACTTCGCATTGACTCGACTGTGTGCCGGCAAGACGAGCAGCATGAGACGGACTGGGAGCTACCACACCCGCTTCGCTCTCCCAGGGGACCACTCCAAGGCTTTATGCCACTTAATACATGTAGAAGGGGGACGACACGCCACATAAAATCGGTTTGCTCTCTTCTCCTTATGCTGAGCAGTCTTAATGAAACCAGTCTTGTCTTTGTGGGCTGGCTGCCCGGCGGTGTGTGCTGCAAGTGGGTCCTGGTGGTGGCCATAAACGCAGCCAGTGTTTTGTAACCCATTTACACCAACAAGTCATCTTTACCACGCCAGTACGACTAGATCACATTGAACCATTTCAACCCACTGCCATACACAGCAGTGCCACTGAGGGTCGTCAGAACTGACTAAGACCCTCTCACACCACATCACTCACAATGTGGGAGTGTAAATCGTATTCATTCATTAGGTGTTGTGCAAGAGCTGTCTGCAAACAAAATGATAAGAATAGGTTTGATCTCAGCCATGTGTCTATATATAATATTACTATATATAAACTAAGGGCATGAGAGCTCTTGTATCACATTTTAATCAATCTTATGTATTAAATTAGATCAAAAATAGTTAGGTATATCCTAATATTTTCAGGATATGAACCATACAATATTAAGATAGCAAAGGTAGGAATCCTTACCTTGTGCTTTATTGAAATATTTATTTCATGGAGATGATATTTGTTTTCCAAGCGAAATAAGAAAATAACGGTGAACACCATGTAGATAATATTATTCTACAGGAAAGTTACAAATTTGGTGCCCCCTGTTGTTTAATTCCTCATAATATTTGCAACAAACAACAAGGCACAGTCACACCTAACTGGGCACAGGATTATAGTATTCTTTGGGACAATTTTGATTTCCATACTCCCCTCAATTGGATCACAGACTTTTCTGATTTTTGTAGAAGTGATCTGAGGTTTGGGCAGAAATATTAATAAAGGTAAGGTTAGGTTATGTTTTGAAACGTCGAATTTAAGGATTGCATGTCACAGATCAGATATATCCACACTTCAAAGTCATAAACCTACAATCAATAACTTTATACATGGAATGAAAATGATCTCATCCAAAGTTGTGATTTAAGCTTACATCTCTTTAGTTGTATATGAGAGAAATGAGAATTGATATTGCATTGATCACACAATTTCGACACTATCTCAGATTCAGATTCCCCACGGTGTTGTATGAATCAGCAAGTCATACATGTCGCCTGTATGAGAAGCCACATGACACCTGCAATTGCGGTAGACCACAAGATTTCTGACATCACTTGGAAATATAGGCCTACATTGTCCATACTTATCATTTATATCATTTCAATGTCTCCTTAGCTTGGAAGAAATCACAACTGCAGAAATGTACGAAATGTGCAAATTGGATGTTAGTCTTTTTGTTTGCATATTTAGACTACTTGCCTATACTTTATCATAGCATGCACATGTACTTAAGCTTCATGTGCATGGCTCTTAGCACTAGGTAAGTCCTAACTCCTTCAAAGAACATATATAAGAATATATTGAGTTGAAACATTGAGGTTAAACTTCTGTGGAGGCATAGTATGGGATGAAATGAATAGGGTTATGCCATTAACAACCATGATAATCTACCCACATTAGAACCTCAACATAACATAACAAATCATTCATTTGAGTGCATATGATAATTGTGAACTTGTTATGTGGGGTACCATTGGAGAAAAGGACAAGACTCATTTTGAGCATTAATTTAAGATTATACGCCTTTAAATTATGACTTGAATAGAGCAATTGAGAATGCTGATATAGGGGGTCATGACTCACATGACTGGAACGAATAAATATCTGCTTAAATATCTCTTGGCATAAAAGATTGCATGTGCAATATGACTTTAACTTATATCATATATGGTGGACCATGAACATAAATATATTAGTAAAAAATAAGAAATCTTTAATTTATACTGAGAAAAGGTTTGTAAAGGTTATAAATATTGTGGTCCACCTACCTACTAAATCACATAGTATAAATACAAAAGTAAGTTTGAAAAAGTCAATAAAATCAATTGGTTTGATATCTGGATTATAAAGTGTCTATTTTATCTGCTTCTTCATGTGGGTATCAAATCTGTTCCTGACCTGACATCCTAAAGCAATCATTATATCTCTTAATGTTTACCTTCATATTTCCTTTATTTTCCTTTCCTAAAATGTTCCTAATATGTTTTGTTTTCGTGTTTAGAATTGTATCTTTGATAAAACGTTAGGGTTCTCATTAAATATAATGTGCTTTTATTTTTCATGTTCATTGAAATATAACACAATCATTCCAAAATATTATCACTGTGGGATCATTGCTGGCATTCACAGTTTTAAAATTACTTGAATTATATCAATATGCCACAATATATTCCTTCATTTTACACACATTGTGCATGAACATGTTTTAAAAATGAATAACAAAACCATTCATTCAGGTGATATGATATTGCTTTTTGAACTTGAATGAAACGTGATATGTGTTGAAGCAGATTTATGATTTTCTGTGTTATCTGTTCCAGCGGGTTTGACTGCCTATTGCTAACACAGTACATTCTCCCATCAAACTATGCCCATATTGACGTTGGTGACATGAGGCTGATCAGGCCTAAGTTTCTGAGAGGGGATAGGCGTATTGTAACATATATCACACCAAGGTTATTAGAGAATGTATTTCTTAACAAGTGCACAGAAAGCTAGGCTTCGGTCTGTAGAATCATAAATGTCGAATGAATGATACTCTTAACCTATTGATACATAATTGTTGGTATTGCCAGCAGATCTGTGTGATGTTTGAAACAATTGTTGATGTACATATTTTCACACCAATTCTTGTGAGTTTACCTGGATGTAGTGCCCTATATGTTATCATAACCATGATCAATCCAATCCATACATGTAAACGGCCAATATAGACGTATGGATTCCTTCATTTTAGGTAATATATGCCTTCATGGCCAATGTCTGTATAGGTCATATGTGCCTGAAGAACATATTGACTTATAAATGGGCAGGTACTTCCTGTTCCGGGTCAAACACGCTATCCAGCATATTAATAGACTGCGTAACTTAATGAAAATACTGAACATCTGCCTGCGATTTTCATTTTTTTTATTCTATTTTAAAGAAAATGTTCATTATAATTTTGTTCTTGTACAGTAGTGTTGGATAAAAGTACATAAAACGACACCGAAGGTGTGACCTTGCAGGCATGCAGACAGTGAAAGCTTTATAAATAAATCCTCAACCTTCACAATAATGGTATCCCAGAATCCCCACAGAACTCATCATTCAAACCCTACAGCTAGGGAATATAGATCATTCATCACAGACCTATGTCAAATGTAATTATGTTTAGAGTAATTCAATCATTATTTCATTTGTTTTTTAGCGCTACTTATCGTTTATGGATTTTTTATTGAAAGGATTTATGAGAACAAAAAAAATTGAATCTAGACATTCATTGTCTATGAGAGCAAAAAATATTTTTGAAAGATAGAAAAAAATGAAAGAAAATAATGTAAAAAGATCGGCGATATCTTGGATACCACTTTGCGATGCTATTTACTTATATACAAGAACTTTATAAAATCTAGTTCTAAAGCACCATTTAATCCATGTCAATGACTGAATGGAAAGACAACTTGTTAAAGGAAAATTTACATGTGATTGCAACATTTTGTGCCCAAATCATAGTGAAGATGTGACTGCGTTTGTACTGCGTTCAGACCTGAAGCCATATCTTCAGCATAACCTCTGCCCCCGAAGTTAGTAGAATATGATAATGAATTGAATGTAAGCGATATCGTGGATGTTGGTGCCAGATACATAGTTTGCTAACTGTAAATAACAGGATGAGATATGACATAAAATTACATAGCAAAATGATTTACTTGTTCTGGATATAATAATAGGTTGATAAAAATATAAGATATGAAAATACATTGAGAGTACCATACATTAAGTGTCTAATACGTTCAGTGTACTGGTACATTAATATCTTTCAGGGCAACTATCCCTGTCATAGAATGCAAACTATGAATTATACTTAACAGCCTAAACCAAACAAAACCTTTATGAAGAAATATACATCAGACTTTAGAAATTAACATTATGATCAGGTAAAGTTGAATGTTGGGGTTTTGGACACTGCTTGTGTGACTCTTGTTTACTGAATAAGATGACTCTTAAACAAGCGTGAAACAAGTATGCTTTTTTTTTGTTTCAGGCATTGTTTAGTAATTTGTCTGTTGAAAGTTTCTCTTGATACAATTATGCGAGTTAAATATGATTTTAAATATTTATAAATCTGATTCAAAAATATTGTTTGTTCATGGAACTGCCCATATAGAGATAAAATACTTTTGCACATGTAGTGAAGCTATAATTGTTTATAATATATAAATACAAATATAAAGCGCGCTTAAAATTGAGAAACTTTCTTTACGAGGTTAACATAGTACAGGTCAAACACAAAGAATAATAGCACAGGAACACAAGATAAACTTCGTACAGAAACACAGCACGTTTTGGTGTAGATTGTCAACAAACAAGAACTTCAGCACTGATTTAAGGCAGGTATTTGGTGTTAGTAGTCATATGACCTTCTGAGAGTTCTGGGAGAGGGGAGGGCTGACACGAGGGCCTTCATATAGGCGGCGGCCGTCAGTGAGGCGTACGGTTGCCAGTCCTTGTTCTTACTCCCATCCTCGTAATCAGCTATGCCTCGTATTATAAGGTAACTATGTTTATTCCTTTGTTCCAGCGTGTTGATAACATCGGCAAATTCACCATCGAAAGCCACACATCCGTACTGCCTTGCGAACTGCACCCTGAGGGGTTCATTGCGGGCGATGTAGCGGTTGGAGCCGATGGGTCCGTAGCGGAGTCGGGGCAGGTTGTCGTGCGCGTAGCGGTCGTAACCGTAGGGCGGTCTGGGGTGTTCCACCTGGACCAATTCCCCGTCCACCGTGGCGTACAGCTTATCCGTCTTGGCCGCCGGGCGATGGAAGCTCGACTCCTCCGCGTGCAAGATCTCCTTGCCTTCCTCTATATATTTCTCCCAGGGTTTCTTCATGTAGGAGTCCTTCTCGTACAAGTCTTTGAGTTGCTTGACGTTGCTGTGCAGCGCGGCGTCCAGCTCCAGCCAGGAGCGAGTGATGAACTCCTTCCGCCCGTCCTTTCTCGTGGCGTCGTACTTGTCACAGTGGATGTACAGAGGGACGTCGATCTTTGGGGAGGAGGCTATCACGATATCCCCCCGTCTCACGTGCTGGTGGAAGTCACTGAAGTTTGGTACTCCCCCTCCAACTCCCACCAGATATATGTGCTCTAATTTGTCGAAAATATCTGTAAGGCATAACACATAAAGGGGTTATGTTATGAATATAAAAATATAGCAACAAAAATGAAAAATGTTTACATTAATATAATAGTTACCCCTGTTAATTTGCCAAATATGGGGAAAATATATGTAAGGGATGTCTTGTGGGGTATACATGTGAGAGATACCTATGAGGTATATATGCGAGGGATGCCTTATAAGGCATATATGTGAGGGATGCCTTCTGGGGTATACATGCGAGGGATTATTTATGAGGTATATATGCGAGGGATGCTGATATGGGGTATATATATATATATATATATATATATATATATATATATATATATATATATATATATATATATATATATATATATATATATATATATGTGAAGGATGCCTTATGGGGTATATATGAGAGGGTGTTTATGGGGTATACATGCGAGGGATGCTTTATCAGGTATATATGCCATGGGTTGCCGATATGGGTATACATATGCGAAGGATGCCTTATGGGGTATACATGTGAGAGATAACTTATGGGGTATAAATACGAGGGATGTTTTTTTGGATATATATGTGAGGGATGCTTTATTGTGTATATGTGTGAGGGATGCCTTATGGGGTATATATGTGAGGGATGCCTTATGGGGTATATATTTGAAGGAGGCCTGTGTTACCCAGCAATGCGTTGATGTGCTTGGAGGCATCTACGATGGGACCTCTCCCACTGCCCGGTCTAGAGAGCTTCGCGGAGACCACTTGATGGGATCCTATACGACCCAGTGTGTACACCATGGACTCGCCTGTAACAGGGCAACTACAGTTAGCTCCTCCTGAAGTATATATTACCGCATAGTCTCATTTTCAAATGTGAAAGAACTGAAACAAATCTTTTAAGAAAGTTCAGAAACGTATGTAATTGATAAATTAACAAAGAAACTTGACAAAAAAGGTGTAATAATAAAAAGTGTGTTTTTTCAGGCTAAATAATATGTTAGTAAAGATGGTGCAACCTGATTGCCATTTCTTCACATATTATTTAAAAATATAAGCCAGGGTAAAATAGCAATGATGTAGCATATCTCAGAAACAATGAAACTGTTCAGCAAAGCTTTATCCAGGTGAAACTGCTTTCATTGTTTACTGTATGGTGCAAACAGATGTGAACTAAGCCCTATTTCATTATATATGTGAAGCAATGAAACATGGTATCTATTGATATACAGTGTAACCACTTGGAGGGAGATATATATATATATATATATATTTATATATATATTTATATATATATATATATATAGGTCATAAATGACCTTATATTGCTAGAGCTGAATCACACCTTATATAGGCCACAATATAGCAAATAAAATGACAAGCTTGTGCTACACTATTCACCCGCTCTCTTTTCACCCTTTTCATTTAATTCACCTAAAAAGATATTTGTCAAATGCGTTACAACGGCAAGTTCATATACAGGGCAAAGCAAATGAAAGAAACAGCTATTGCATTTACCATCAAAAGCAAAGATATTTTTCCTATATCTACAATATGGACCTTATTTTCTACTTCAAACCTCAATATAGAGCGTCATTTTTACAAACCTTGTGGAAGAAATTGTGGTTTGAAAATACTGTGTTCTGTAAATCATGTTAGAGAATATTAGAGTTTGATAAGATTTTATTTCAAGACACAACAATTGTTAATGTCAGAAGTTACTATATCATCTGCAGACAGGCATACGTACAGAAATGTTCACTATATTTTATTGTACAGGAAATTATATATTAATAGCAGATCTGACTTACCACCAGGACCAGTCTCATATTTGACATAGGAGATTTTCTCGGTCATCATGGCATCCACGGCAAGCTTCTCGCAGTACATGGACGTGATTATAGCCATAGTGGGGGCCTCGCGCCCGTAGAAACGAGGCATGTCCGTCACCATCTTTATGACTGCAACACCAAACACCAGGACATCATTCTACCCATATGTAAAACAAGCAAGAAATCTCACTACGCATATAGTGCAACGGTCTCTACTCACCGTGAGAACTGTCCTGGGCTGCACTGGGTGACCTCATCCAGATGCCCTTGACGACCTCGGTGATGAGGCCGCGCTTCTGAAGGTCCTTGAGGAACACCACGGCTGTCATCATGTCATGAAGCTTCACATGGCATAACCTGCAAACAAATTAGCAACTTTATTCCTGTTTTCCTCTCATACTGCTGGTGTCCCCACAAAATGTTTGCTTTTCAGGAAGTTGATTGTTGAATATAAATCATTTTTCACAATACTACTTTTGACAGTGAGTAAATTTACAAATTACAAATTCATTCGAGACTATGCGTTTCATGAATACATACAATTGTGCATCATATTCATGTGTACTCTTGAATCAAATGACAGATTATTTTTAAATATAACGTCATTAATTATAATAACAGAATGTTATAGTCAACATCAGTTCCACATTTTGGGCATGCCCCAGGCGAAATAAACTAACTAAACTGGGGATTCTTTTGCAATCAATTATAAACAAGTTTAACTTCTTCATAATGCTTGAAGCACTACAAGGAAATAATGCTTTAGGAGGCGGGGTATTGATTGTTTTTTTTGTAATTGGGAATGTCCTAAAGCCATTCTTGCATGACAATGGCTCTGTGAAACGCTAAGTCAATTCAAACAAATTATCATTGCATATTGCAAGCTTCATGAACATACAAACGGCTTTAAATTCACCAATGCTAAGTCCAATTAATTACTGATTACCAGTCCATGGTCACATTCAATAAGAAATTTGGACCATAAAGAAATATTTGTTTACCTTCCATTGATTAACAGGTATTCACTGACATAAATAGTAAAACGCTATGTTATGAAAAGAATGATTTTAAATTTATGCATTTATGACGCACCAATTAAAGTGAGCTAAACTCCGTTTTCATATTATTCTGAACAATGTATCATATACACAATTTAGTGACAATATTGATTTATGAATGAGAACAAGCCAGCTTGCATCGGGTTATTCAAATATATAAAGTCAATTGTCAGGTTATTTAAATATATATAAAGTCTCATCGTTGGCTACATGAACGATAAATAGTTGAATATGATGAATGATGAAGATTGGAAGGTAGAGAAGAATTTCATTAAGTTAGAATATGAATAATAAAGGTTAAGCACAATTAACTGAGGACAAAAAGGAAGAATCCTATTATTGAGTATTAGTAGAATCACAGATACTAAGCCTGAGATTAAAAAATATGGAAGATATTGTAAAGAACTGTAAAAGTAATTTTAAAGTAGGGAAGATAAACTTTGTCAAAATGGTAACCATTTGATGCAAAGGATTATAGAGAAATTTTGGAAATTTGAAGTCATAAATCAGAACTGTGTAAAACTGAGTATGCTTCTAAGAACTTAAAGGGTTTTGATAGAAATTAGATATAATGGATTATAATAGTGGTGAAAGTATGTGTTTTTAGAATATGGAAAGTTAGGGTTAATTCTCATAACCTGGTCTCTCGGATGTAAAATTGACCAGATATGCACGTGATACAGGTCCATGTTTGGAGATTAATCAATTGAACAACTTCCGGAAGGCACTCACTCCAGCCAGGAAGGAAGTCTACCCTAGTGTCGTTTATCAACATGCCAATGTCAATGTTATTGCATATTGTAATGCAATTCCTATGCCAATACGAAGAAATCTGTATCTTCAACCCAGATACAATCGTCAGAATATTACAACATGAATTCATCCGACAAGGGTGCCCTCAGCAGAAGTACAACATGAGGTGATTTGGGACAATTACGATCGCAGCGCCACCAAACTGCAGCAGATATCGGAGAGCAAATTGGTAGAAGTCACAGAATGTATATATATGTAAGTAATTATAAGCTTGATCTAATTTGAAGCATAAATCTAGCTCTGATATCTGAACTATAACTTTGAAGATCAATGATAATAAAGAATAAAGAAACATAATGTGAAAAGTATGTAAGCTTAATATAAAGCTATAATAGATTTGTATTAAACCTGGCTGGAGACAAAATCTTGTTGCACGTGTTGGCTTGTTCTCTCTCCTGAATCAATTCCAGGCTTATGAACGGAGAATAAAGGTGATTTATTTAGATGGTTTGAATTACAATAGGTTTCAACAGAAAACTGCATGTTAAGAAGTATACTTTGTAATATCTAGTTAATATTCTTTGTCAGACCAATTCATGTTGTCCCTTGAAGTAGCACGATTATGTTGAATGATGTCGACATTCATACATCATGATGAGCATGACCGTTATACACAGAACAAAAAGTCTGACTCACCTGATGTGCTAATTGGGTCTGATGCCTTTTATCAGGTGTTATGTGTTTGTAGAGTTTGTTTGCCTCATAAGGTTTGATGTGTTAAGCGTGTGATATGAGGTCTGATCTGTGTTAGGGTCTGACCATCTCATAGAGTTTCTGTCACCTCATGATGTCATTAAAGAGTTTACCTTACCTTATAAAGTATGGTGTGTTAAGTGGTCTAACTCACCTCATAAGGTATAATGCGTTTAATGGCTCGTACATCATACTCACCTAATAAAGTCTAATGTGTTTAATGTGTCCAACACACTTAAACCTAATCAGGTATGTGTTTAATGGGTCATATATTTTACGCACTTCATGAGGTTTGATGGCTCTTATTCACCTCATAAGGTCTGAGGTGTTTATTAGGCTTTACATCATACTCACCTCATCAGGTCTGAGGTGTTTAGTAGGCTTTACATCATACTCACCTCATCAGGTCTGAGGTGTTTAATGGGTCCAACTCACTTAAACCTAATCAGGTATGTGTTTAATGTGCCTAACTCACTTCATATGATGCGTTTAGTGAGTCGAACTCACTTCATAAGGTCAGATGTGTTTAGTGAGTCGAACTCACTATATAAGGTCTGATGTGTTTAGTGAGTCGAACTCACTATATAAGGTCTGATGTGTTTAGTGAGTCGAACTCACTTCATAAGGTCAGATGTGTTTAGTGAGTCAAACTCACTGTATAAGGTCGGATGTGTTTAGTGAGTCGAACTCACTATATAAGGTCTGATGTGTTTAGTGAGTCGAACTCGCTTCATAAGGTCAGATGTGTTTAGTGAGTCGAACTCACTATATAAGGTCTGATGTGTTAAGTGAGTTTTACTCACCTCAAAAGGTCAGATGTGTTTAGTGAGTCGAACTCACTTCATAAGGTCAGATGTGTTTAGTGAGTCAAACTCACTATATAAGGTCTGATGTGTTTAGTGAGTTTTACTCACCTCAAAAGGTCTGATGTGTTTATAGGATTTGGATACACGTCTTCTAGAATCTGAAGCATCTTTTGTTTCTTGGCTAACCATAATAATGACAGACGAAATCTGTTTCTCCTCGCTTCCTTGGTGCCATCCTCTGGCTTTGGAGGTCCTGTCATAAAATAACACTTTTTAAATATTCAGACATAGTACAGATAATAGCCAAATAGTCTCTGTAGAAAAGAAGTATTAAATAAATATAAATTGCAATATAAATCCAAAGCAACGTTAAAAATATAATGAGACCATCGTAAAAAGATTAGACAAAAACATAAAGGTAAAAACGATATTAACCCATACACCCAACGATTATAACATATAACTCTACCAAATAATAATTCATATGTCAAATATTGTAATCTACTTGCAACAGTTAATGCACTATTTTGCATTGTAATAAGTAACAATAAAATGTCAATCACCTATTTCCTTATTAAACACACACATCACCCTCACTATGTGATATAATATATACCCATACACAAGAAATTAGAAAACATATGTTAAAACATGATAATTGTAAAATTTGGTTGGGGTAGGGACATAGGGGAGAAACCTGGGTGTAAACTTGTTAGTAGCATTGTTGTCATACCCGTACCATAATAATGACTGTTATTGTGTGTGCGTGCATCCCCTGTGGAAGGTTCTGGACCTTTCAAATAGAGAATCATCATGCCAGTCAATCATCGGTAACAGAGGAGGAAGGTGTAATATATATATATATATATATATATAAAACATAACATAGACTCAAGACGAGTTTACGATGGTAACGCTGGCCCACTCATGTGAAACCCATGCCTGATTGAAACAATACATCTCTGTCCGCTATATCTTAAACCGGTTCACATGCTAGACAGATGCATGGTCATTCCCAGATTGAGTGCTTGAATGGTACAGTACTGAGCGAGAGTGGGGATACTTACGGATAATCTCAACAAACTCCCACTCTCCCGTGGAGTCAGGGCCCGTGGACACAGCTAAAGAGTTCACAGAATGCTTCTTATTGTCTGGTATTTTATATCTAAAAAACAAAACAACTTGAAATGATTTATCTTAAACCAATAAATCATATACACGTCACAAATATTAGTGTACATGCATAATTGATGAAGAAGTTGACTGTTACCATCCCCAATGAACCCTTTCTTGAGGGAAGGGGGCCGAAGCTCAGTCAAATATAGAAGTTATTTTTAGTCAGGCTCACTTTTAATATATATTTGACACTAGGTGGCCATCTATCTGTACACAACACTGACACAAGGTGGCACTGTATGTCACACTTACCCAGCTGGAAAATGCAGTGGTGCTGTCCTTTTGAATGTTAATATTTTTAATAAAAAGAATTACATTACCTGTAACTTTAAATATATTTACATCCATTTCTTTTTGCTATTATGATAGGAAAAAATAGGGGCAATGTTTCTAGCATGATTTGTGAGATCTTATTTTTTGAAAAGTGATTTGTTGGATTATCAGAAATTTGCAGTAATGTGCAGTGGAAGCCTTGTGTATGTTGCATATGGCAGATTCAGTGGAGTCTGACACAACCTATTCCTCATTACAGTTAAAATTTGATAAACATTTATTAAGAAAATTGCAAGCAGGAAAATCATAAAAATAAGCATTATAAAAGTTAAATGCTATAATCTTAAACCAATGGTAATTTTGTTTCAGTGTGGCAATTAAGGGTATTCATGGGTCTTTTCAGTGAGTGCCCCCTAGTGGCAGAGGAGTAAATTACCAAAATACTGTACTTGATGGGAATACGGTGTAAAAATACATTCCCTATTAAATTAAAAGCATTAATGACATGAATCAATATTTAAACACCTCAATATTATAATCTGGAAATAAAAAGGAAGTTTGGCAATCAGATATGTGAAGTGAGGTAAAAAAATTCATAATTTTTAAATGATCTAGTGTGTACTTTACCTCTATTTTTCTCTTTAATGTATTTGAAAAGCAGAAAATCTGTTTCACTAGGATCACAGTAAATATTGTTAAGATCACTTTTACAAAGTTGTTTGGAAATCCACTTTATTATGGTCCCACAATCTGCAGAACGTTTTCCCTTTAACATTTTGACATGACAAAATAAATTTTGGAACAGTGATATATTACTACTCCACTTTTTATGAATTAAAAGGATATGAAGCTTCAATATAATCAAAGAAATTCCATTGTGATTTTCAAATAATAAATCAATAATTTTATAACAAAAATGAATACCATAAAATGTCATTTCATGACTTGAAAGGTTTTATGAAAAAGGAACTCTTTTTGACAGTTGAGCATTTTTCCCGTACTTTTTTGAAAACGTTCCATTTTGGCATAAAAAGAAAGTAGTTTCCTCACTACCAACACCCATAAATACCCTTAAATAATTAGCACATTGAATCATATCGCTCCATATTATTTTGGTCTCATTTCTCTTTCAGAGATGTTTGATTTAAAAAATCCAAAAGTCTTAAATTTTAAACCAACTTTAACTTTTTGCCACACAAATAAAAACTAGTTATTGTTTTCCTTACTAAATATAAAAGAATATTTTTAATTTTTAATTTTTGTTTTTAGTCAAATTCAGCATGTAATCAAGTAATCCTGTAATCAAGCAATCCTGTAATCATGTAATCCATGGGGTGCCTACCTGAGGAAGGTGTCGGTCCCCTTTCTCCTACCCTCCCCCACCTGCACCATGCCCCGGTCCCAGCTGATCCAGAACTGGCGGAAGTCGTAGCCGTCGAGGATGCGCAGAGTGACGGCCTCCTCCACGATGGGCCCCATGCCCCCGGCGCGGATCACAGATTTAGTGTTGTCCCAGCCTCCTATCACAATCTAGGGGAGAACATAAGATTAGTGAAGGACAAGATACATGCTGCAAATGATGGACAAGCATCGCCGTGTTAATATATGTCATATATTTATCCGAATGTTACATGGTCTCAAAACAGATATATCACTGCAGGCTTTTGTCTATTTTCAACATTTGATATCATAGTGACTATTTAGCTTTTTCTTATTGGAGCTATCATAGGAAAACGTCTAGTAGTGGAGCTACCATAGTGAACTGTCTGCTAGTGGAGCTACCACAGGGAACTGTCTGCTAGTGGAACTACCATAGGGAACTGTCTGTTAGTGGAGCTACCATAGGGAACTGTCTGCTAGTGGAGCTACCATAGTGAACTGTCTGCTAGTGGAGCTACCATAGGGAACTAACTGTCTGCTAGTGGAGCTACCATAGGGAACTGTCTGCTAGTGGAGCTACCATAGTGAACTATCTACTAGTGGAGCTACCATAGTGAACTGTCTGCTAGTGGAGTTACCATAGTGAACTGTCTGCTAGTGGAGCTACCATAGTGAACTATCTGCTAGTGGAGCTACCATAGGGAACTATCTGCTAGTGGAGCTACTATAGGGAACTGTCTGCTAGTGGAGCTACCATAGGGAACTGTCTGCTAGTGGAGCTACCATAGGGAACTGTCTGCTAGTGGAGCTACCATAGTGAACTATCTGCTAGTGGAGCTACCATAGTGAACTATCTGCTAGTGGAGCTACCATAGTGAACTATCTACTAGTGGAGCTACCATAGTGAACTATCTACTAGTGGAGCTACCATAGTGAACTGTCTGCTAGTGGAGTTACCATAGTGAACTGTCTGCTAGTGGAGCTACCATAGTGAACTATCTACTAGTGGAGCTACCATAGTGAACTGTCTGCTAGTGGAGCTACCATAGGGAACTGTCTGCTAGTGGAGCTACCATAGGGAACTGTCTGCTAGTGGAGCTACCATAGTGAACTATCTGCTAGTGGAGCTACCATAGTGAACTATCTGCTAGTGGAGCTACCATAGTGAACTATCTACTAGTGGAGCTACCATAGTGAACTATCTACTAGTGGAGCTACCATAGTGAACTGTCTGCTAGTGGAGTTACCATAGTGAACTGTCTGCTAGTGGAGCTACCATAGGGAACTATCTGCTAGTGGAGCTACCATAGGGAACTATCTGCTAGTGGAGCTACTATAGTGAACTATCTGCTAGTGGAGCTACCATAGTGAACTGTCTGCTAGTGGAGCTACCATAGTGAACTATCTGCTAGTGGAGCTACTATAGGGAACTATCTGGTAGTGGAGCTACCATAGGGAACTATCTGCTAGTGGAGCTACCATAGTGAACTGTCTGCTAGTGGAGTTACCATAGTGAACTGTCTGCTAGTGGAGCTACCATAGGGAACTATCTGCTAGTGGAGCTACCATAGGGAACTATCTGCTAGTGGAGCTACTATAGGGAACTATCTGCTAGTGGAGCTACCATAGTGAACTGTCTGCTAGTGGAGCTACCATAGTGAACTATCTGCTAGTGGAGCTACTATAGGGAACTATCTGGTAGTGGAGCTACCATAGGGAACTATCTGCTAGTGGAGCTACCATAGGGAACTATCTGCTAGTGGAGCTACCATAGTGAACTGTCTGCTCGTGGAGCTACCATAGTGAACTGTCTGCTAGTGGAGCTACCATAGGGAACTATCTGCTAGTGGAGCTACCGTAGGGAACTGTCTGCTAGTGGAGCTACCATAGTGAACTGTCTGCTAGTGGAGCTACCATAGGGAACTGTCTGCTAGTGGAGCTACCATAGGGAACTATCTGCTAGTGGAGCTACCATAGGGAACTATCTGCTAGTGGAGCTACCATAGTGAACTATCTGCTAGTGGAGCTACAATATGGGACTATCTGCTAGTGGAGCTACAATATGGGACTATCTGCTAGTGGAGCTACCATAGGGAACTATCTGCTAGTAGAGCTACCAATGGGAAATGTCTGTTTGCGGGATTATAATATAGAATACAGATTACCTCATGTGTTTTCCTCTCTGTATCCCCGTACACTGAAGACAGGGCTATATGACCATCTGCTCTTGCCTTCAGACCGAATGTGATGAAATGCTTGTCACTGACCGGTACCTCGGGAAGGTACTGATAATCGTACAACTTAGGCGTTAGTACTGTTATGTAGTTCTCTGAAAAAAATGAAAATGAATGTTTTGTCACATCAAAAAAGATAACAGTTTTTTCACATTGGGCTCAGAATAGAATCGGGGAGATATGATGGAGCATTTAATGAGTGCATTAATACGGACGTATAACGTTCTCCATATCTTCCTCCTCCTCATCTTCTTCCTCCTCCTCCTCCTGTTCATCTATCACGTGATTATCAAACTTTGGTGTCTTGGTCGGTGTGGGCGGCATGGCAGAAAATGAAGCAGTTGTGTTGACACCAGGTGGAGCCTCGGACCTGAAATTAAATAAATATCTTAAATGAAACCTTAAAACCTACTTCGAGTAAGTTGTGTTTAAGGTCAAACTTGGTGACATTATATGGTCAACAGGTAAATAGAGAAACTGATCAATGCTGCATAGGTGATCTGTAAATGCATGTTGGCATTTATTCGTGACCCTGGTAATCCAGGTTACTTATTTCAGTCCAATTCTTTTTAAAATTTGAATCCAACGCATCAAAAAATATGTGAAGAGTCCAAAAAGATAAGAGGACGTTATTTATAATAATCGCTTCCGTCCTTATTGACGTCCTATCTCCAGTCAATTGTTTAACTTGCCTAAAGTCTACTTTAAGACCTGCTTCTTTTTTGTTGATTGTCCTTTCTTCAATCCCTTGATTTCTATTATTTGATTTGACTCCAGTCTATCATAATACTTGACTTCATATTTCTGATGTCATATACCCTTTCTACTTCTTTTTACTACTCCATTTTTTACTTTCAGTCTATTGTTTACAAATGAGCATGTCAAACAAAAGGAATGACTAACAAGAGAAAAAACAAATCCTCTGTTTTCACTTGCTTACAACTGCATACAGTCAAATCTATGACCCCTTGCGATCTTTAGCATAATTCAAAGAAACACATAAAAAACATTTGAAAAGAATGGCATGAAGAAGGAAGTGTGGACAATCAACATATAGTGGCATGACGTGTGTGAGGCGCTGACAGGCAAGGGGAATTAGATCCGATACTGGTAGTTTAGAGACGAGATGCTTACATTTTTTAAAGAGATTTCTTGAGCTGTCTCACTGATGTCATCTAACACTGTCTCATTACTTCTTTCAATATGTATCACATCTTTCTATCTAGAGTTACATGCACAAACTATTTCCTCCAGCATTTGGGCTTATATGAATCATTATAATCCACAACAAAATGGTAAGTTCCCAAAACCACAACAAATCTGTCATGTTTGTGGTTAGGTTTTATATGAAATTGTCCCAATAAAGAATTCAAGGAATAAATGTATGTCATCGTGAGACCAATTCTTTTTAACATTGGGTTCGGTAGAATATAAAACGGAGCGACTGGATATTACCATGGGTATTATAGCTATAATCTGCTGGTAATTAGTGATTCAAAAATAATTTTGCCTTCTAAAATCATATTTTACATTTTAGCAAAGTTTTTGTCAGTAGTTTTATCTGTTGGAGCCATAACAGACACTATTTGGAATGATTCCAATTTCAAATAAACATTTCTTTAATATATCTGGGGATATAAGACTTGAAACAAGGCAAGATGGTTATAATGTAAATCTTTTATAAACCGTTATCATTCTTAAATATTTGATACCAATGCCTAATATGGGGTCCAAAGATTGAGCTGCCTCAAGTATAATTTCTGGCAGAGGGGACTATGCGGTACCTGAGGGGGGGGGGGTGACAGAGGAGACTATGAAGCATGTACCTGAGGGGGGTGGCGGAGGAGACTGTGAGGTATGTACCTGAGGGGGGTAGCAGAGGAGACTATGAAGTATGTACCTGAGGGGGTGACATAGGAGACTATGAAGCATGTACCTGAGTGGGGTGGCAGAGGAGACTGTGTAGTATGTACATGAGGGGGTGACATAGGAGACTATGAAGTATGTACCTGAGGGGGTGGCGGAGGAGACTGTAGTATGTACCTGAATGGGGTAGCGGAGGAGACTGTGTAGTATGTACATGAGGGGGGTAGCAGAGGAGACTGTGTAGTATGTACCTGAGGGGGTGACATAGGAGACTATGAAGTATGTACCTGAGGGGGTGACATAGGAGACTATGAAGTATGTACCTGAGGGGGGTGGCGGAGGAGACTGTGAGATATGTACCTGAGGGGGGTGGCGGAGGAGACTGTGAGGTATGTACCTGAGGGGGGTAGCAGAGGAGACTATGAAGTATGTACCTGAGGGGGTGACATAGGAGACTATGAAGCATGTACCTGAGGGGGGTGGCAGAGGAGACTGTGTAGTATGTACATGAGGGGGTGACATAGGAGACTATGAAGTATGTACCTGAGGGGGGTGGCAGAGGAGACTGTGTAGTATGTACATGAGGGGGTGACATAGGAGACTATGAAGTATGTACCTGAGGGGGTTGGCGGAGGAGACTGTGTAGTATGTACATGAGGGGGTGACATAGGAGACTATGAAATATATACCTGAGGGGGGTGGCAGAGGAGACTGTGTAGTATGTACATGAGGGGGGTGGCGGAGGAGACTATGAAGCATGTACCTGAGGGGGGTGGCAGAGGAGACTATGAGGTATGTACCTGAGGGGGGTGGCGGAGGAGACTATGAAGTATGTACCTGAGGGGGGTGGCGGAGGAGACTATGTAGTATGTACCTGAGGGGGTGGGGTGGCGGAGGAGACTGTGAGGTATGTACCTGAGGGGTGACATAGGAGACTATGAGGTATGTACCTGAGGGGGGTGGCAGAGGAGACTATGAGGTATGTACCTGAGGGGGGTGGCGGAGGAGACTATGAAGTATGTACCTGAGGGGGGTGGCGGAGGAGACTATGAAGTATGTACCTGAGGGGGTTGGCGGAGGAGACTATGAGGTATGTACCTGAGGGGGGTGGCGGAGGAGACTAGCACCTGCTCCTCCACCGTGTCGATGTAGCCGGAGTCATTCTCTGCTGCGGTCTCCGGCACCATAATCACCTCAACACGCTTCACCAAGGGAAAGTGCTGAGTCAGCAATATGGCCTTCTTAATAAATCCAACATAATCTACAAATATAAAAATCAGTTTAAGGGACTAGTAGTTTTGAAAGGTATAATGGAATAATCGGTGGAACGAGATTGTTGGAAAGAGAGAGAGACCCTCGAATGTTTAGGAATGCTTTTTTACAACGTGTTGGCTGTTTACTTTTAGAATGAGTCTGACACTGATGAATAACATTGAGGTGGTTAGACATGTAGTTATACCATTTCCCAGCCGTGTGATACACCTAGAACCTGTCCTTGAAGATACACCCAGCCGCTGTCAATCAAGATACAACCAGCTTCAGTCAAATACCCATGTCCCTTGAGATATATCCAGCCCTTGTCCCTCAGATAGCATTTTTCCTCCTTGATACACTCAGGACCTACCCCTCAGTTCTATGCCAGACATTTTCAGCTTTCAATATGTAAACTTGTTTCAGCTCATAGCTCATTAGTCTAAGTAGTTGACTTGTCGTGCCTCTTATCCTATATATCACGTCTCTAATGCTTAAAGTCAACAGGTTCCTGCCTAGTGAATAGGGCCAATCTAATAAGCGACATTTATATTGATTCGATTATGAGAATAATTAATTAAATCAGCAATGACATCTGCAGGGATGAGCCACTAGAGAATAGGGTCAATGTAATCTCATAGAGCTGCTAGGGGAGCCACTACAGACAAAGGTGGTTGTGATCTCACAGGGCTGCAGGGGGAGCCACTACAGACAAAGGTGGTTGTGATCTCACAGGGCTGCAGGGGGAGCCACTACAGACAAAGGTGGATGTGATCTCACAGGGCTGCAGGGGGAGCCACTACAGACAAAGGTGGATGTGATCTCACAGGGCTGCAGGGGGAGCCACTACAGACAAAGGTGGATGTGATCTCACAGGGCTGCAGGGGGAGCCACTACAGACAAAGGTGGATGTGATCTCACAGGGCTGCAGGGTGAGCCACTAAATACAAGGGTGGATGTGATCTCACAGGGCTGCAGGGGGGTGGGGGGCACTACAGACAAAGGTGGATGTGATCTCACAGGGCTGAAGGGGGAGCCACTACAGACAAAGGTGGATGTGATCTCACAGGGCTGCAGGGGGAGCCACTACAGACAAAGGTGGATGTGATCTCACAGGGCTGCAGGGGGAGCCACTAAATACAAGGGTGGATGTGATCTCACAGGGCTGCAGGGGGGTGGGGGGCACTACATACAAAGGTGGATGTGATCTCACAGGGCTGCAGGGGGAGCCACTACAGACAAAGGTGGATGTGATCTCACAGGGCTGAAGGGGGAGCCACTAGAAACAATGGTCAATATGATCCGACAGGACTGCAGGGGGGCCACTGCAGAAAATGGTCAATGCGATCTCACAGGGCCGCAGAGGGGGATCATTGAAGAGACTGCTTTAGTGACAAAATGTCAATACAAAACTGGACATGGTGACTTATTGTCAATATATACTAGTCCTAATTTAATAAATGTCGTTTTATAATCTGCCGTTGTCACAAAATCACTATTGTCTGTATACTATTCAGAGACTTCAATAAATAAAACAAAGATAATAAGCAAAGCAAGCCCTGGCAGAACTTGAATAGCAAATGACCCTAACCCTAAACTCTATGATCGGATAATTCAGCCTATAATATTTTGTGTGGATGCCGTGAAGGTTTATGCCGCGATATTTTTCTGCCCATATTATGTGTACCTAGGCACCCTTGACACCGCTTGTGGGGTATGCATACACACAGATAGGGTTGCCGTGATAGTTTGCTGTTGCATATATTATTTCCTCCACCTTTGCGGCCAGTGTGAAACCCATCAGGTAGCTGAGCAGAGATCGGACTGAGTTCTGCGTGGCCTATGTTGCATAATACTAGGATGGTTTTTTGAGGAAGACCTGGCAACCCCGGCCGTGATATATACTCACAAATATGCAGGCCCTGCGATAGGTTATATGCAGAGAAAAACTAAACAGTCCCAGCGCTGGATGGCAGAGCATCAGAATAAATAAACTAAACCAACATATCTTATCTTGCGCATAATGCCTTGTTGATATACTGCCATGGTTGAATCATAAATGAAATGTTTACCACAGAAATATCTTTTTTACTATCACATACTATCATTGACTCACGTTCTTCGTGTTTATATGCTTCCCCTTTATCTGCTGGAGGAAATGACCTAACACACGTCTATGTTCAATGGATGAATATTTATAATATTCTTTTTACCACCTTTAATCATAATTCTCTTTTCAAGTTTTATTTTAAAGCGAGGTGATACTTTGACTGTTAAAATAAAAAGTTTGGTTTAGCCTCCACTGGCCAACAATTGGAATGACTTTTTTAAAGATCACCTCTCTTATGTTTTCTTGTCTGTCAACATTTTACCAGCAATACGTTACCCCATAGTGAAGGAACAAATATCACATGTGTCATAAAAAACACATATAGTACGTACTTCATGCCTGGTACAATTTATGTAGCAATTTTACTTCCATGTGACCTGACGATATAAACGTGAGTTTGTTGAACAAGGGATTCAGGTGAGTAACCGGGGAAGGCCTGAGACTGGGATAATATATTTCCAAGGAAGTTCTGAGTGGGGGGTTACCTACCTCTGGGAAAGGCCTGACCTGGGGGTACCTACCTCTGGGGAAGGTCTGGTCTGGGGTTGTCTACCTCTGGGGAAGGTCTGAGCTGGGGTTGCCTACCTCTGGGGAAGGTCTGGTCTGGGGTTGTCTACCTCTGGGGAAGGCCTAAGCTGGGGTTGCCTACCTCTGGGGAAGGTCTGAGCTGGGGTTGCCTACCTCTGGGGAAGGTCTGGGCTGGGGTTGCCTACCTCTGGGGAAGGTCTGGTCTGGGGTTGTCTACCTCTGGGGAAGGCCGAGCTGGGGTTGCCTACCTCTGGGGAAGGTCTGGTCTGGGGTTGTCTACCTCTGGGGAAGGCCTAAGCTGGGGTTGCCTACCTCTGGGGAAGGTCTGAGCTGGGGTTGCCTACCTCTGGGGAAGGTCTTGGCTGGGGTTGCCTACCTCTGGGGAAGGTCTGGGCTGGGGTTGCCTACCTCTGGGGAAGGTCTGGGCTGGGGTTGCTTACCTCTGGGGAAGGTCTGATCTGGGATAACCTACCTCTGGGGAAGGCTTCAGGCTGGAGCAGGGCCTTGAAATATTCCTTGGCATTGGTACTCTGTTGTGACTCATCTGTCTGAGGCTTGAACCAAAAACGCAGCTGTCGACTTTCCTGAAAATAATTAACAAACCACAGCCAAATTCATGAGCCAAATGTCTGGAGGACTGTTTCTTATATGTGGAGACCAACACAGAAGCATTCTGTCTGGCTAGATTATTGATTATCAATTGAACTTAAATAAAGGTTTTTTTATCAGTAATGTCTTATTTCTTACATATTAAATGATATTCTTCAGGTTAGACTAAAGAATAGGTTTTGTACCTTTTTCTCATTGTTTTTCCGTGTTTTTACTGTTGAGTTTTGCATGTGAACCATGAATTCCATGCTACAGTCTGGGTCAGGTAATGTGGGCAGATCTGCAAATAGAACCGAAGGCTTTGTGTACAATATTGGCTGATCCTAATGTTCACCCCTGGGCCGAGATGACACACCTATGAAGGGGGAGGGTAATGGAATTCACACAGAAAGATTTGTTTATTTTGGTGATATCATGTTCCTAAGAAGATCTGAGAGAGATACAAACAACGCAATACAAGATTCAGGTCACAGAAGGTATAGTACACCATTCCCTCTATCATATCCCTGCCTCACTCCCAGGACACCTCCCATATCCCTGCCCCACTCCCAGGACACCACCCATATCCCTGCCTCACTCCCAGGACACCACCCATATCCCTGCCTCACTCCAAGGACACCACCCATATCCCTGCCTCACTCCCAGGACACCACCCATATCCCTGCCTCACTCCCAGGACACCACCCATATCCCTGCCTCACTCCCAGGACACCACCCATATCCCTGCCTCACTCCCATGACACCACCTATAACCCTGCCTCACTCCCAGGAAACCTCCCATATCCCTGCCTCACTCCCAGGACACCTCCCATATCCCTGCCCCACTCCCAGGACACCACCCATATCCCTGCCTCACTCCCAGGACACCACCCATATCCCTGCCTCACTCCCAGGACACCACCCATATCCCTGCCTCACTCCCAGGACACCACCCATATCCCTGCCTCACTCCCAGGACACCACCCATATCCCTGCCTCACTCCCATGACACCACCTATAACCCTGCCTCACTCCCAGGAAACCTCCCATATCCCTGCCTCACTCCCAGGACACCTCCCATATCCCTGTCTCACTCCCAGGACACCTCCAATATCCCTGCCTCACTCCCAGGACACCTCCCATATCCCTGCCTCACTCCCAGGACACCTCCCATATCCCTGTCTCACTCCCAGGACACCTCCAATATCCCTGCCTCACTCCCAGGACACCTCCCATATCCCTGCCTCACTCCCGGGACACCACCCATATCCCTGCCTCACTCCCAGGACACCAGGACACCACCCATATCCCTGCCTCACTCCCAGGACACCTCCCATATCCCTGCCTCATTCCCAGGAAACCTCCCATATCCCTGCCTCACTCCCAGGACACCTCCCATATCCCTGCCTCACTCCCAGGACACCACCCATATCCCTGCCTCACTCCCAGGACACCACCCATATCCCTGCCTCACTCCCAGGACACCACCCATATCCCTGCCTCACTCCCAGAACACCCCCATATCCCTGCCTCACTCCCAGGACACCACCAATATCCCTGCCTCACTCCCAGGACACCACCCATATCCCTGCCTCACTCCCAGGACACCTCCCATATCCCTGCCTAACTGCCAGGACACCACCCATATCCCTGCCTCACTCCCAGGACACCACCCATATCCCTGCCTCACTCCCAGGACACCACCCATATCCCTGCCTCACTCCCAGAACACCCCCATATCCCTGCCTCACTCCCAGGACACCACCCATATCCCTGCCTCACTCCCAGGACACCACCCATATCCCTGCCTCACTCCCAGGACACCACCCATATCCCTGCCTCACTCCCAGGACACCACCCATATCCCTGCCTCACTCCCAGGACACCACCCATATCCCTGCCTCACTCCCAGGACACCACCCATATCCCTGCCTCACTCCCAGGACACCACCCATATCCCTGCCTCACTCCCAGGACACCACCCATATCCCTGCCTCACTCCCAGAACACCCCCATATCCCTGCCTCACTCCCAGGACACCACCCATATCCCTGCCTCACTCCCAGGACACCACCCATATCCCTGCCTCACTCCCAGGACACCACCCATATCCCTGCCTCACTCCCAGGACACCACCCATATCCCTGCCTCACTCCCAGGACACCACCCATATCCCTGCCTCACTCCAATGACACCACCCATATCCCTGCCTCATTCCCAGGAAACCTCCCATATCCCTGCCTCACTCCCAGGACACCTCCCATATCCCTGCCTCACTACCAGGACACAACCTATATCCCTGCTTCACTCCCAGGACACCACCCATATCCCTGCTTCACTCCCAGGACACCTCCCATATCCCTGCCTCACTCCCACAACACCTCACATATCCCTGCCTCACTCCCAGGACACCACCCATATCCTTGCCTCACTCCCAGGACACCTCCCATATCCCTGCCTCACTCCCAGGACACCTCCCATATCCCTGTCTCACTCCCAGGACACCTCCCATATCCCTGCCTCACTCCCAGGACACCTCCCATATCCCTGCCTCACTCTCAGGACACTACCCATATCCCTGCTTCACTCCCAGGACACCACCCATATCCCTGCTTCACTCCCAGGACACCTCCCATATCCCTGCCTCACTCCCAGGACACCTCCCATATCCCTGCCTCACTCCCAGGACACCTCCCATATCCCTGCCTCACTCCCAGAACACCTCACATATCCCTGCCTCACTCCCAGGACACCACCCATATCCTTGCCTCACTCCCGGGACACCTCCCATATCCCTTCCTCACTTCTAGAACACCTCCCATGTCCCTTCCTCACTCCCAGGACACTACCCATATCCCTGCCTCACTCCCAGGACACCTCACATATCCCTGCCTCACTCCCAGGACACCACCCATATCCCTGTCTCACTCCCAGGACACCACCCATAACCCTTACCGTCAACTGGTCTGTTGATGACGATGCCTTATTAGGGCCCTTGATGACTTACCGTCAACTGGTCTGTTGATGACGATGCCCTTGAAGGGCCCGTCTGCCACGTGCTGGGCTTGCTTGTAGTCCACCTCATGCTGCTTGAGTCTCTCTATACGGCACGTGACCTCCTTGCCCTGCTTGCAGGAGGTCATCACCAGCTCTGAAAAGACACAATACAAACAGTCATCCCAGCTCTTGTATATCAGACACGATGGAAGCCAGGACATTGTAACAGAGAAGACCAAGTCTTCCTGGGTCTTATATATCAGACATGATATTAGCCAGGACATTGTAACAGGGAAGACCAAATCCTCCTGGGTCTTATATATCAGACATGATGGAAGCCAGGACATTGTAACAGAGGAGACCAAGTCTTCCTGGGTCTTATATATCAGACATGATGGAAGCCAGGACATTGTAACAGAGGAGAATGAACAGTCCAAGGCCTTTTATGTCAGACACGATACAAACAGGGACATTGTAACAGAGAAGAAAAATCAATCCAGGTCTTATTTATCAGACATGATTCAAGCAAGAACATTGTCACAGAGAAGACCAAGTCTTCCTGGGTCTTATATATCAGACACGATGGAAGCCAGGACATTGTAACAGAGAAGACCAAGTCTTCCTGGGTCTTATATATCAGACATGATGGAAGCGAGGACATTGTAACAGAGAAGACCAAGTCTTCCTGGGTCTTATATGTCAGACATGATGGAAGTGAGGACATTGTAACAGAGAAGACCAAGTCTTCCTGGGTCTTATATGTCAGACATGATGTAAGCCAGGACATTGTAACAGAGAAGACCAAGTCTTCCTGGGTCTTATATATCAGACACGATGGAAGCGAGGACATTGTAACAGAGAAGACCAAGTCTTCCTGGGTCTTATATGTCAGACATGATGGAAGTGAGGACATTGTAACAGAGAAGACCAAGTCTTCCTGGGTCTTATATGTCAGACATGATGTAAGCCAGGACATTGTAACAGAGAAGACCAAGTCTTCCTGGGTCTTATATATCAGACACGATGTAAGCTAGGACATTGTAACAGAGAATACCAAGTCTTCCTGGGTCTTATATATCAGACACGATGGAAGCAAGGACATTGTAACAGAGAAGACCAAGTCTTCCTGGGTCTTATATATCAGACAGGACACAAGCGAGGACAATGTAACAGATAAGAATGAACAGTCCAAGGCCTTTTATGTCAGAAACGATACAAGCAGGGACATTGTAAAAATTCACTCCAGGTCTTATTTATCATGATTCAAGCAAGAACATTGTCACAGAGAAGACCAAGTCTTCCTGGGTCTTATTTATCAGACATGATATAAGTGAGGACATCGTAATAGAGAAATATAATACACCGAAGTCTAATTTATCAGAAAATATCTACACCACCAACAGACACTGTTAGATATCAGCGCTATATACATGTACATTTTATGAATATCGTTCTCACTGCAATGAGCAGAAAATGAAACAAGTAAGAATATTGAAAGCGGATAGAATGTGTCTCCCGACGTTATTAAAATAAATCAAGACATTGCAAACCAAATACAAGACACTGTAGTATGGCGGCCAATCTTCCAGCGGATTAGCCGCCATATTAAAACACTACTAAAAGTGAGGGAAAATGAGGGGATTTGCCATTTGTGGTTTTGATCATGATTTGTTGCTACTAACAAAATTAATATAATACAGCAAAGTACTAATCCATCCAGCTTAATATAAGATTAAATCTAGAGACAATGAATGTGAAACTAATTATGATATCATATTTAACCACCTGACTCAAACTGAATAACGTTTAAATTAATTTGAAGAGGTTCATGATAATCGATCAGAGTTATAAAGTTGTAAACGCCAAGCCTGTGGCACCACCTGGCGGGCAATACTCTGGTTCTATCCAGGGTAATCTGGTAATCAATGTCAGAATGGTGCTGTATTTGTACAGTCGCTGTACGCAGGTGTACTATTGTGATGTTTTGTAACAATCAATAACAGCGGATGTGCACATGGAGTTATTAATATGCATAAACATGATCCTGGTTGATTGATGTGGGCCTCTGGACACTCACCAAAAAGCATGTTAACATATCTGTGACAGTATGTGAGAGACGTTTGTTCAGTTTACTAATAGTCCAGCAGGCCTTGCCATATTAAATGTGTAAAAACTCCTTCTATATTTGATACATTTCCCGGTTATAACTCTATTTAAATCCATTGTTTATACATTATGAACTTGTGTATGTGGAATGTGGCATCGAAAAGTTAATATATAGCATTTAATATTTCAATAGTTCAAAACATTCGTGAAATGTTCATGTGAGATATTTTATGAAATCATCTATTATGTTCTGGCTATTGCCAACACATATTCGCGTCTAGTATTTGTCAACTTCACCCCCTCCACCCTTCTTCACACACACACACAATCTGACTATAATACCCGCGTACACTCTAAAAGCCATTCATAAAAAAATCTCTCCATCAGTTTTACACTAATTTCCTTTAGAAATTATAAGAAATTATGTCTCATACTTCAGCATATATATAGTATAAACCACTAAAGTTAGGTTTTAGAGTTAAATTTCTGGAAAGTAATAAGCGAGAAGTAGATCAAATCTTAAACGGTAGCGTTTCCTCTCGGATATAATTTCCTTTATGTTTGCGTGATGTATTTATACTAATATTTGGTCATCTGTAAACTTGGCAAAGGCTTTAAGCGGGTAGTGGAGTAGTTTACCTGGTTTGTGCCATTTGAAATTGCCGTAGTTTTCTGCTGGTATATGCCATGTATCAGACATGGTGGCGTCTTCAGAGGGTCAGGGTAAATCCGATCTACTCATCCCAGCCAGGAGACATGTCCCATGCCTGACGCGGCGAACTGGGTGTCTGTCATGTGGTCAGACAGCGAGGGCCTCCTACATACGCTAAACTGGTGGGCCCCAGTTATGATGAGACTGTGTGTGCTGGTGGGAGTATTCATGTAAACAGCTATTAAATACTTGTATAGGTAGTTTGTGCATAAATTGTGCTGGCATTACATGTCTAAGTTTGACATTGATAACCCTGTCAGTGTTATATATAGGCCTCCCTCTGGTGGCCGGTGCGGCGTCCAGGCATGAGATACATTGTAAGCACAGAACTAGTGACATAATTACGACAAATCACTGTCTCCATCGCATGTCACATATCTTAGACACACCATCTCTCATCACTCCCACACAAGCCAGCAACACGCCGTGTGGTTGTGCCTCAATATATAATGACTTTAATCTGGTGTGAAACTCAATGTAACTTTGTGACCAATTGGTCTATGCATTATGATAGTGCAGGTTGCAATTGGATTGTACTTATCTACCTCTTGAGTTGAGTGAATATAACACTGCTATGGCGCCACAAGCACAGGCCCCAAGCTTGGAACTACAGGGACGAGCAAAATACGTCATATGTGAATTAATATTGCTCCATACATGTAATAATATAACGTGCATTATGTTTGACACACCGTATATAATGATCTTATTAAGAAGGGTGGGAATGGTGCCAGGATGGAACCCTACATGGAAATAATGTCAATCTACATGTTCAGTGTGTGTGTGTGTAGGGGGCGACATTATCTCTAATATATGAAGGCATTCTACCATTGCCCAGCATAGAATAATACATTAGGAGGTCCTTCCTTGTCAAACTGAGAACAATATGTTGAGAGGTCAACCTTAGAACACTACACTGAAAGGTCATATCTTGTCCAGTTTAGAACAATATTTTGTTCAGCTTAGGACAATATGTTGAGAGGCCATTCTTGTCAACCTCCGAACAAAACACTGAAAGGTCATATCTTGTCCAGTTTAACACAAGATTATGCCTTGTCCACCTAAGAACAATACGTTGAGAATGCTTCTCTTGCCAATTTTAGTAGCCTACACAATGCACCAAGTGATATTACTGTATTTATACAACACTTTTTACTTAACCTTATGATCGCATATGTAGTGTTGTTATACCACTACAGTATTACAAAACTGAAATCCACAGCAATATTTACTTTTATTTGACGACGAGAAACATTCATATTTGTTTATTTCAATTCATTCTTTATTAACCTACAATACAGATGAATGAATAAAGGTTCTCTCAGAAGGTTATAATGACAGGTATATGAATAAGTGATTGTTATTAATCGGATAAACATTCAGTACATAAAATACACTTTTTAAAATATGTTGTTTGTTTGTTTTTTTGTTTTTTGTTTTGTTTTGTTTTTCTTTAATACTTAATTTTCCGACCAAAAATAATATTCTAGGAACCACCAATTCAGACGAATACAACCAATGTTATAATGAAAAAGTTCAATATTCAAGTATTGGATTTCTACTTCTTGTAAACCTTTATAAATAGATCTATTTTATGTCAAAACATTACATAAACTTTCTAAATATACAGCAACTACGTTTGCAACTAAATTTGCTGATACCAGGTCTGCCAGAACCTTTTGCTCAAGATTTACAGACGGTGTACGGCAACATCAATTTACAGTGTTGAACGCAGAATTATGTTGTGTGTGGATTTCTTGCCTTAACTTTATGAGATCCATGTAGAGACCTCCAAAACACTTGCCAATCACAAGTTGTGCCAATCACCTCACTGACTAGGGTGCTACATGAACGAATCTCTGTTTTATATGATTATCATTGGGCACACTGAAGGTAGATATACCATAAAATAGTATATAAGAGAGTCTGGGAGCTGCAGGTGTTTGCCAATTCTACCATGATAACACTGAGTACTGGTGGCAGACAGCTGAGGAGCCCGGATGTAGGACTGTATCACTGCTTGATTCTCTGAGTATCCCGGATGTAGAATCTCTCCACACTTGAATCATTGCTCCAAGATCTCCCAAGATTTCTCCGATATGATCAGATGACCATATCATCAGCTGTTTATTAGCTCTGTGCCAATCTCTTAAATATATATTTATAACCTAATCTAATGTTTTAGGTCAACAATATGCAAATATAACACTCACATTCTGAGTTAAACATTACACAGAGAAACCCCATTACTTTGTTTTGGGAATATTTGCCTCACACCTTTGTGTTAAAGTACAGCAAAGTAAAGACTTTGATTCACACATAACAGGGGGAAGATCTTTGTGGCCCTGTTTTCTATATCCATGTATATGCAGCACGGCTCTGGCAGACACTAAAATGGGGGAATTTACACATATATACTGGTGCCAGGCATCGCGTGTGGGACAGCGCTGACGAGTATATCCCAATTACCTTTCTATCATGGTTATCATAACATTGTATTCATAGAACTGTATGGACACGCTCTACAAAGGCAAACAGCGGGGGTCGTATCTATACATGTGCTCCTGTGACACTTTCTCAGTATTCCTACAATACAGCTCCCGGCTAAGGATGTTCTGTAATTGTTTGGCCTGGAATATATCCATATTCCACATTCACTAGTGGCCTCCTTGGTATCACTCAGAAGGTATCTTTGGTATCACTCGGGAAGCCTTTGGGTATCACTTAGAAAGTGCGTTTTGTATCACTCAGAAGGTATTTTTGTGATCACCCAGGACGCCTTTTGGTGGTATCACTTTGAAGTTGCGTTTTGTGTCACTCAGAGGTTTTATCATCCAGGAGGTATATTTGGTATCACCCAGGAGGTGCGTTTTGTATCACTCAGGAGACACCGTGGTGTTACCCAGAAGACGTCTTTCTAATATCATTCCCGAGAGTTATTTGATATCAATATAATTCCTTAAGAACTGTTGTAGGGCCCATGAAATGGATATAAACGGCGGGAATTCAATTAACGAAACTCACGAAACTGTGGCACGAACAAGCTATCTCACTGAAATCAACCAAAATCCACTTGCCATGTTTATTGTGATTTGCTGTACTTTGCGGTACTCCTGTGACCACTATGTTAGGAAAGGTGCTTGAATATCTGTTTTCAGATTTACCAAATTGTCTTAGGGGTGACATAAGTTCTGAAACAATGAAGGGCAGAGTTTTAAAATATTTGTTAAATCATAATCTTCTGCCGATATATCTATAATAATTTCTATAATATATTTCAATCTTGTGAGTATGATTTTCCCGGGTTTACTAAATTGAGGTTTTAAATAGGCGAATTATTTTTTATTATTTATATAGCTAAAAATATATGAGTTTCTGACTGATTCAAGGAAGGAAAGCTTTACAAATGACAATTCCAACTCTGTACTTATGATGTATGGACTATGTTCAGATTACAGCAATAATTAACAATATGAAAGGACTAATTATTGATCTTAAAGATTCTTTAAGAGGGTGGTTAGTCTTGGCTGAACCTTGAGTAATGACCATATTACATATTACTTTAAGGCTGGAGAAATATTTGTATTGTCACAACCATCGGCCAGTGTTTAAAGTAATAAACAACCAACACAGACATCAGTGGCAAACATAATTGTGGGTAAGCCATCTAGAACCTTAGATATATCCCATTTATTAAGAGCGGATGTACAGGTATAAACTTTACCCGGTTGGCCTTGGTACGTATTGTTGTCTTCAGCACCATGCCAGGCCAGTGTTGACGGTTGTACAGCATCCTACATCATACAAACTAACACACAAATATACACACACGTACCCTATACTACGCCAGGCCAGCTGGTGTGAATTAGAACACCAAAAACACACCATGGTCTGCAGGTAGTAACGGGCACTAGAGATGACATATTCTGCACAGAGATATAACCACCATTAGACATGGTGAACCCATGGCATTTGTAAGTCATGGTGAAGCAACAGCAGATATTAAACAGAGTGAACCAAAGCTAGATATTAGACAGAGTGAACCTACCACAAATATTAGATACTCGGGTGAACTTTATACATATATAAAACATCGCAAACCCGTCGTAGACATGGAAATCCACATCGGGCAGCACTGTGCAGAACATGAATCACACCACCTCGCTTGAAAGTAACATTAATAATAATTTAGAGATATATTGGGTACCGAACGGGATGTTTAGCGGATTGAGTGAAGAGTTCTGAGTAATGAGATGTCATTCATCTTCCCTCCTGTAGACTATGTCTGAGTATGTATCTATACCACTGTCCTATTCCTACCTGAAAGATGTCTGAGTATCTATACCACTGTCCTGCTCCTACCTGAAGGATGTCTGAGTATCTATACCCCTGTCCTACTCCTACCTGAAGGATGTCTGAGTGTCTATACCACTGTCCTACTCCTACCTGAAGGATGTCTGAGTATCTATACCACTGTCCTGCTCCTACCTGAAGGATGTCTGAGTATCTATACCACTGTCCTACTCCTACCTGAAGGATGTCTGAGTATCTATACCACTGTCCTACTCCTACTTGAAGGATGTCTGAGTATCTATACCCCTGTCCTACTCCTACCTGAAGGATGTCTGAGTATCTATACCACTGTCCTGCTCCTACCTGAAGGATGTCTGAGTATCTATACCACTGTCCTGCTCCTACCTGAAGGATGTCTGAGTATCTATACCACTGTCCTACTCCTACCTGAAGGATGTCTGAGTATCTATACCATTGTCCTACTCCTACCTGAAGGATGTCTGAGTATCTATACCACTGTCCTGCTCCTACTTGAAGGATGTCTGAGTATCTATACCACTGTCCTGCTCCTACCTGAAGGATGTCTGAGTATCTATACCACTGTCCTACTCTTACCTGAAGGATGTCTGAGTATCTATACCACTGTCCTGCTCCTACCTGAAGGATGTCTGAGTATCTATACCACTGTCCTGCTCCTACCTGAAGGATGTCTGAGTATCTATACCACTGTCCTGCTCCTACCTGAAGGATGTCTGAGTATCTATACCACTGTCCTACTCTTACCTGAAGGATGTCTGAGTATCTATACCACTGTCCTACTCTTCCTTACCAACACCATAACAACTCTGGTCAATGAAATACTGGTTAGATAGATTTCCAAGCTATACAATGTATGTTAATCAATTTTGAGGTCCGCTGTCTGATTTTACAACAGTTCAAACTATCTATCAATTTCGGTGCTGCCACCTGTTCTGCCTTGTATTTGTTGGTGTGCCGGGTTCCCATTGTAAAGTGGCAGAATGCCCGGGCTGAAATGCTTGTCTTAAGTCGCTAAGCCTCCAGATATTTTAAGAAGTGCAGTAGTTTTTTTGTGATGTAGAGATAAGTATAGCAAAGCTTTACACGTGTGCTAGGACAGCCAGGATATAATGAGGCTGTACTTCACAACTATAGCCCCTCATAAGTACCATTTGTCTACTTACAAGATCTCTTAACCACCAAACTGAATATCATGTAATGCCCCTTCTGTTGCGTGAACCGCTTTGACCTATTTATGGTAACAAAGCTTCACACCTCCGCTGACCTCGCATTAAGTGAATGTTCCCTTTGAAAAGTCCTTCATCTGGAGTATTTCTGTCAAGTGCTTGAAGTGTGTATGAGGTAAGATAGTCAAGCACCAAGAAATATATATCTGGCTTCTTTCTGAAAATATTTATGATATTCTGGTAGTTTAGTGGCATGTTGTACATACAGAGGGAGATCTCAGATTAGTTTGTCAAGTGCTGAGACGTGGTATCGTGAATATTGAGGAGGATGAGTAGAGAAGGTGCATGGTCAGATAGAGAAGCAGATGGTATTTGTGATAATCGTGTTGAGCTTTGCAAGTTATGATTTACGATCTTTATACAATGGATATCCATTTCATCAAATAACCCCCCAATGTGCACACCACCAGACGTCTCTGTGTCAAAGGTCAAGGTCATGCCCTATCCATATATGATAGCATATATAAGTAAACAATGACATATGACAATTCAATGGCAATAGTATAAAGGCTTGTCAATGGTGATCCATAAGATGCAATAAAGCTGGTCGATGGTGATCCATATTATAGCATAAATCTTATCAACGGTGATCCAAATGACATTAGAAAAAATATCAATGGTACTCCATATAACAGTATAAAACATATCAATGGTGATCAATAACACATATCAATGGTGATCCATATAACGGTTTAAATTAAATCAATGGTGATCCATCAAAGGTGATCCATATCACAGTATAAAACATATCAACCGTGATCCAGATAACAGTATAAAGCATACCAGTGGTGATCCATATACCAATATAAGGTGATCGGTTTTGATCCTTCTGATAAGATAACACATTTATCAGGTGATTTTACACTACATATATATTTAACAGCAGAAAGGTTGATATTGATCCACAGTGGTTCATACAACATGGCAGGTTTTTTACTTATACAGCTTGATGCCCTCTTGTCAAGATGTATCAAATTATATTCCAAACCACAAATTAAATTCCACGATATCATTTTTTGTTACTTTTCCCAGCACATTATGACAATACTACCCCATTAACAAAACAAAAAGGACAATATATTTTTGTGTCCTTTGGTGGGTGTGGTCTGTTATATTAGTATTTTTTACCTGTGTTTATGATATTAGGAATTTGTGTTTGCTGACGCTAATTACCTATACTGAAGCGCAACATTTGAGTTTGAGCATTTGAGTAATTATACATTTGAAAGGGTTTCGCCTACCAACGTCTGGCTCATCGCTCATGTAGGTGTGGAGATCAAAGGGTTCCTCCAGGTCGGACCTGTTTAAGAGATCAATGATGGTGGAGGTGGGCCTGGGACGAGGAAGAGGGGCGGACTCCTCTTCCGCCACCTCTTCCTTCCTTATCTCCTCTTTCGGCCTCTCCTCTTCCTGCCATGGTAAATCCTCCTCATCCGCTTCCGGTTTGGCCCCCCCTGAGCAGCAGGATAGCCACCATTCTTTGGTCAATGGAGCGTGTCTCCTCTTTCTTTTAGGTGGCATGGTTATTTCCCTGGTGTTGCCGGTACCGCCCGCACACCTCCACTGGGCCCTGGCAGGCCGGGAAGGTAACTATAGGTCCTCAGGATGGCTTGTACTGGCGGCCTATTTATACCTGAGAGAACCCTATACTGCACCAAGCGGGAATAAGCGGTAAGCAACTCTACCTGTTGACCACTCTGCTCATATACATGTAGCACCTGGCCGTACGCAATGTGTTCAGGATGATAGGTAAGGGGTTGATGGTCATTAAAGACTATTAACTTTAAAAAGTGTTCAGTAGGCTGAGCTAATATTTGTTATACATTGAGCAGACTCGGGCATAACTAGCTGATCTGCGTGGTGCCATAGTTTACATATCAGGATGCTGTGATATGACATCTGAGAGTCTCAACGGTGGATAGGAACCAGCCGCCATGATGGTTGAGTGGGACCTCTGGTATGAATGTGACCTCAGTCTCAAGTTGCAATGTGACCTCAGTCTCAAGTTGCAATGTGACCTCTGTCTATAATTGCAATGTGATCCCAGTCTCTAGTCGCAATCTGACCCCAGTCTCTAGTCTCGTTGTGACCTCAGTCTCTAGTCTCGTTGTGACCTCAGTCTCTAGTCTCGTTGTGACCCCAGTCTATAGTCTCGTTGTGACCCCAGTCTCTAGTCGCAATGTGACCTCTGTCATCAGTCTCAATGTGACCTCAGTTCTAGTCTGAATATGACCTCAGTTTCTAGTATGTTTATAACATGAACCTTTATTCCACACAAAACCCATTATTTTTTGTTTGTGATAAACGGTAGTATGGATTGCCTCAACATCAGCATTAACCGACATCAAATAAAATCATGCATTGGTGAAACAGATATCATAGGCACATATTTCCAAAACACATTTTTCAACATTTTTCAACATTTTTTACATTGATTATGATTTCATACGTTTGCATGAGTATATACTGAGGTATGACCTGACACCTACGTACCCCGTTAGATTGACAAGCACCACATGCAGAGGGGATCAATCAACCCTTCAGCAAATATACAGGTAACATATCCACTTTTACTCATGGACAGATACTCTCCAGCAGTCATAGGCAGGTACCATACCCCCAGAACTCAAAGACAGGTATCATACCTCCAGACCGCATAAAAGTAACCTACAGCATATGTACCCACCAGCATATATAGATAGGTATCATAGGTATCATACCTCCAGAACTAACGGACAGGTAGCATACCCAACTGCTCACATTAACAGGTAACTTACCCTACAACATTCATAGACAGGTATCCTACCTCCAAAATTGATGGGAAGGTAACCTACTGACCGGCACAAACAGGTAACCTACCCTTCAGTACTCATAGCCAGGTAACCCACCCTCTAGCACCAGTAACCATAGATATAATATATATCTCTGACAACCACTTGGCAACCATTATAATTAGTCTCATATATGATACTGTTAGCCTCTTCTCAACCATTGTAATTAGTCTAATATATGACACCGTTAACCTCTCGGCAGCCATTATAATAAGAGAGTAATTTGCGACACTGTCATCCACTTGTCAGCCATCATTATCAATATGATAAATGACACTCTCAATTCTCTTGGTAACCATTTTAATAAGACACAATATGATCATTATGATATGTCTAACATATAACACTGGCAAGTGCTTGGCAACCATTGCAATAAACAATACAATATTGCAAAAACCATATATTAGAATATATTGAATTGAATTTGATACACATAAATGGCAATCACACAACACTTTACAAACCCAGTACATTGTGTCCTACCAGCTGGTGTAGAGTCTAAATAACAATGATGTGACCTATCGTGACCTTTGGTGACCTTTGATGACCTGCTACTCACGGCTGGTTCTATTATTATATCGTCCATTGTACTGGACGCTTCTCAGATGTTGAGGCTTTTAGAATTGTCTTAACATTGTCTGTTGTACTAAATATATGCCACGATGTTCATATTAGATTATTTCTGTACAGTTTTTTTACTTGTGATTGCTAAAGATGCTGATGTTTTTTGACACTATCTTATTCTCGTATGCTCTAGAGCACAATATATAGAGCTAAGTAACTCCCGCAGATAAGCTAGTCAAACTTGTCAGACGAATCTTGCGGGTAAAAACAATGGAGAATGACAAATTTAGTATCTGTGTAGTTAGCATACTTCACAGTCCATCTATTTGCCTTCTATATGGTATCTGACTGGTTTTTCGTGACATTTTGATAAAAATCTGTCTAAAAAAATATAAAATTATTATAATAGTATTGTAATATCCTGTTATGTGCAAAATTAAACAGGTTTCCGTTTAAAAGTTATTAAATTGATCAAGCAAGGTTTATGTGTTAAACATGTGGCATTAAATATAATGCCACAATAAATTCATCTTCTTTTTTTTAATCAATACATCGATGTTCCCCGGTATCTGATTTCAGAAGAAAAAAATATTGGGATATACAAGGCAGGCTCATTTATACTATCTTTATATTTGACGCCCATATGTAATGAATAAGTATAATAGAATATTTGCAATAGTCAAGTATTGTGGAAACAAATGTCCCAAATGATTTCACATTTGTTTCACAATTCTGTACCTCTTCTGCTTTTGTTGGTGCCATCTGTGACATAGCAATATTAGTTTTTATTCTAGGGAATGTTCAAGAGAAATGTGGGCCTCAAACTTAGCTTTGGTGCATTTGTTATTTGTCATCAATACCTGGCATTTAATGTTTATTGATGATTAATTCCCCGGATGACCACCTGGGTCTATTTGAGTTGTCTGTATTTACATAATATTGGTCCCATCTGATGCCAAACCAACATTCTAATCTCAAACGTAATCAAAGTCAAACAAATAAATATTCCTGAAAAATTAGTGTTGTTTCAGTTTTAGGGATAAATGACAATGTCGATATATCATCAAAATATGATTGTGAAATAGTTCAGTGCTGGGATTGGAGCTTTTTAGATTAAGATAGGTATGGCCTCTGGTCAATATTAAATATGATATGATATAAGATTTAATGAGGTCAGGGAAAGAGCCCGCGTGCTGCCGTTCATCAGAGCATTCTACATATCAATAATCACCATGATGCCGTCCACCAGAGCAATCCCAATAATTCAATTATTTCATTCACTACAACTGTCCATGACACAGATAAATTCAATTAATTGAATTAGATTGTGATATCCATCCTGTCGGCCGGATGACTGTCTTCTTCTATAATAGGAGACTGGAGAATTTATTGTTTTTTTATACAGTGTTTATGCAAGTTATGCACTAAGAATAATGTTATATGTTGAGGGATGCTTGAGGCAGAAGAAGTTTATAAAGCTGATGGCCGGGGGCATGACATATCTTGTGCATAAATTTAGCTTATATTAGGTGGAGATGCTACAAAAACAATGATGAATCGTATGTCAAGTATGTAAATGTGTACACTACAGAGTATAAAATGGCAAAAATGTCAAGACATCATATTGAATCCTTATCTTCTATAGAATAGTTGTCTGTGGTGAAATATGAAATGCGAATTATAAGGTTGAGCACCAAAAATATGAAAGGAATGATTACTTAAACTTAAAAAAACACTGCTTAAATATATTCTCTAACACCTTATATGATGTTTACTGAGGAATTCAAGAAACGTCAATAAAAAGCGAAAAAAAAAAGTTTGGAAATTAAATTAATAAGCAGGATGTTGCCTGAAAGGTTGTGTTTGGCATATATCATTGGATGATCAACACGGTGACAATGGCCGACACATGCTCTGTTTGCATAGATGTCTCTCAGTTTGCACTGTGATGTGTTTTGTCAAGCAAAGGTAGTACTAAGCTGTGAATGAGGTGATCTTAGTATGTGAAACACGGTGTGGAGCTGGAAGGTCTCATAGATACTGATGGAGTTCATTGAAATTAACCAGTGACTGCTATATAACACTAACAAGTGCCTCTATGACACTAATTAGTGACTCTTGTATGACACACACCACTATCTCATATATGATATCAACCAGTACCTCTTGTACAACACCTACCGGTGACTCCCGTATGATTTAAATTGGTTGTATTAACAAACTTTTCAGCATTACTTTGGGTCATATAAGTCAGATATAAATCTGCCACCTGGACTCAATACCCTATTCTTTTCGAAGAGTGACTGGGATTGTTCCTTTTGCATTATCACATGGCATGATGACACCAACACAAGCTTTGATAACCAGTTTTGATGCACTGGTCGGAATGGAAAGCAAGATGATCATGCTGGACGACCAAATTACTTGTCCCAGCCAGGATTCGAACCCCGCACCTTCAGCATACGAGACAGATATTTTCCAATTGAGCCACGTCCTAGCCCGACTCCCATAAAAGAAACAATCATTGTCTCCTATATGATACCAACCAATATCTCTTCCATGACACTAACCAGTAACTGATGTAAGACACCAACCAGTGACACCTACATGACATCAAACCAGTGACTTCTATATGACACCAACCAGTGACTTCTACATGACACCAAACCAGTGACTTCTACATGACATCAACCAGTGACTTCTATATGACACCAACCAGTGACTTCTATATGACGCTAACCAATGACTTCTATATGACGCTAACCAATGACTCCTATATGACGCTAACCAATGACTCCTATATGACGCTAACCAATGACTCCTATATGACGCTAACCAATGACTCCTATATGACGCTAACCAATGACTTCTATATGACGCTAACCAATGACTTCTACATGACGCTAACCAATGACTTCAATATGACGCTAACCAATGACTTCTACATGACGCTAACCAATGACTTCTATATGACGCTAACCAATGACTTCTATATGACGCTAACCAATGACTTCTATATGACGCTAACCAATGACTTCAATATGACGCTAACGCTAACCAATGACTTCAATATGACGCTAACCAATGACTTCTACATGACGCTAACCAATGACTTCAATATGACGCTAACCAATGACTTCTACATGACGCTAACCAATGACTTCTATATGACGCTAACCAATGACTTCTATATGACGCTAACCAATGACTTCTATATGACGCTAACCAATGACTTCTATATGACGCTAACCAATGACTTCTATATGACGCTAACGCTAACCAATGACTTCAATATGACGCTAACCAATGACTTCTACATGACGCTAACCAATGACTTCTATATGACGCTAACCAATGACTTCAATATGACGCTAACCAATGACTTCTATATGACGCTAACCAATGACTTCAATATGACGCTAACCAATGACTTCTACATGACGCTAACCAATGACTTCTATATGACGCTAACCAATGACTTCTATATGACGCTAACCAATGACTTCTACATGACGCTAACCAATGACTTCTATATGACGCTAACCAATGACTTCTATATGACGCTAACCAATGACTTCTATATGACGCTAACCAATGACTTCTATATGACGCTAACCAATGATTTCTATAAGACACTAACCAGTGACTTCTATATGACGCTAACCAGTGACTTCTATATGACGCTAACCAATGACTTCTATATGACGCTAACCAATGACTGTTATATGCTAGTGACTCCTATATGACACCAACCATTGACTCCTGGACCCATCCAGGTTCTACCCTACCAAACAACGGAAACACATGGAAACTAAACATAAATTTTAAAAAAGAAAATCATAATTATGCAGAAGGTATCTGGAATCTTTTCTTTCGTTCCCATTAATATTGACAATTCACGGTTACGAGAAATTAGACCAAAAATTGGAATCTTTACAGGATAATCATAAATGCAAAGGCTACGAGTTTCTACCCTACCAAACAATGTGTCACACCAACCAGTGTCTACCCAATGAAATACACAAATTTCTCCTCTAATCACACCTGCTCTGATCAAACCTACTTTAATTACACCTACTCAAATAACACCTGCCCTATTATCCATACCCCTAATCATACCCAGATAAAACATATTTTGATCATACCTTATCACCCCTATCGCTTATCACACTTATGTGATAATCGATAACCATTATCCCTTATGTACCCCACCCCTTATCATATCTATCCTAAGTATACCTACCCTAATTATACCTACCCTAATTATACCTACCCTAATTATACCTACCCTAATTATACCTACCCTAATCACATCTACCCTAATCACACCGACCCTAATCACATAATCACACTTACCTAAATCACATCTACTCTTATTACCCAAACCACAATCATGCCTACGCTAACCATACCTACCTTAACCATATCAACCCTAATCACACCAACCCTAATTACACCTAACCTAATCACACCTACCCTAACCACACCTACCCTAATCATACCTGTCAGTCCATTGTTCAAGTCAAATATGTTTACAGTGGATCAGGCACTAATCTATCATTCACAATGTCACATCATTGGCCAACATCGCAGTTCATTAGATGAGACATTTTGAATGGGACAATACCCAAATAAACCCTAACTGTGCGTGTGACAATAGTGTATGTCATGTAGTGATTGTTTGTGGAGCCCGGGGGTGTGTTGAGACAAGTCACATCGCCGAGGTATCCTGAGCGTACATTGTGGGTTGGCACCCCGGGTCTCTATCCAGTCATTACAAACATATCATCCATTCCGACTGGCTTATTGTTCACGAGATAGAAATCATTTATCATGTATATACACTGAAAAACAACAGTGGTTTTAAGATCCCCCAAAATATACCAAAAGTCAACTATTCGGCTATCATTTGTGAAATTACCACTGACACGTGAAGCCGATGACCTGTTCAAATTTGGACACATGTTTAGGACTAAACTATATTCTCTTATGAAAATTATTGTTTTGTTTGTTTATTGTTTGTTTGTTTTTGACACCTCGCCTTCCTTCTTTGATCGTGTTATATACCATCCTCCTCTTTTGATCTTGTTATATGCCACCCTCCTCCTTTGATCTTGTTATATGCCACCCTCCTCCTTTGATCTTGTTATATACCACACTCCTCCTTTGATCTTGTTACATACCACCCTCCTCCTTTGATCTTGTTACATACCACCCTCCTCTTTTGATCTTGTTACATACCACCCTACTCTTTTGATCTTGTTACATACCACCCTCCTCTTTTGATCTTGTTATATGCCACCCTCCTCCTGTGATCTTGTTATATACTACCCTCCTCCTTTGATCTTGTTATATACCACACTCCTCCTTTGATCGCGTGGCATATCGTCCTTTTCCCTTTGAGCTTGTGACCCATCGAGCTATTTTGGTTTATATAAAATTCAGTGAAACTTAACAGAGGATGCTGCTGAACTAATAATGTAGGTCTCCTCAACACCATATGTCACCAAAGACACACGGAAACTAAACATAAATTAAAAAGAAAATCATAATTATGCAGAAGGTATCCGGAATCCCTTCTTTCGTTCCCATTAATATTGACAATTCACGGTTGTAAGAAATTAGACCTAAAATTGGATTTTTCACAGGATAATCATAAATGCAAAAGCTACGAAAGCCAATAAAAGGGATTAAATACTAAAATGAAAAATAAAACAGTTTCGGAAACTTGGTTCCATAACTTTCTTTCAAAAGACGATTATACAAACATGTGACATTTTTGGTCAAAGAGAAGCGAACTCTGAACGCGCTGACTGGTACGACTTGCTCTACAGAAATAATTTCACAACAGAAACTTTAACCTTCTATTTGAACATATTGTTTTAGGATAAAAGGTGTCTTGGAGGTCTCATGAAAGTTTTGAGCAAATCCGTTAACCTAAGAAACATCCACATCTAATATAATATTGTGTGTGATGTGTCCTTATTTGGGAGGATTGATTTGAATTTATATCACCACCACAATGCCCCACCGCTCTACTTACAAGGCGTATAGATATTTGAACATTTCAATGTCTTATATTTATAATTCTGCAATTCTCAGACGCTCACATGATGGGTTATTTGTTTACCCCTGGTAGCGTGGGATGTTGCCTGTGAGATAATTATTTACGTACCCTTTGCATCTGTCTCGTCCACAAACTCTTCCATTTCAATATCTTCAAAAAAAGCATCAAAATCTGCAATATTCCTCTTTCTCTCCTCCTTTTCCTTCTCTTCCTCTTCCTTCTCCCCATCTTCCTTCTCTGGTGCCTCCTTCTCAATGAGCTCTTCCTCTTCTAAGGGCTGTACAGCATACATCAAGCAGTCCTCTTCTTCGGGCTTCTCCTCCACGCGATCCTCTTCTTCAGGTACGGGGGTTCTATCTCGGTGATCCACATAATCAATCAACTCTACACTCTCATTGTCATCTTTCTCTTCATCAGGGCAGCAGCAGCAACAACAGTACTTCTTGCACCAGGTCCTACATCCTCCTCCCTCACCAGAATCCTTCTTCTTCTTCCTATCTCCTTTCTCTCTCTTCATATCTTTATCTTTTTTCATGTCTTTATCTTTTTTCGTGTCTTTATCTTTTATTTTGTCCTTATCTTTCATTTTGTCATAATCTTTCATTTTGTCCTTATCTTTCATTTTGTCCTTATCTTTCATTTTGTCCTTATCTTTCATTTTCTCTTTATCTTTCTTCTTGTCTTTATCTTTCGCTTTTTTCTCTTTCTTTTTGTCTTTATCTTTCTTTTCTTTTTCTTTTTTCTTGTCCTTATCTCTATTTTTCATTACTTCTTTATGAATCTCATCTTCTATATCTTTAATTTTATCAGTATCGTTATCATTTGACTTTCTCAGTTCCTCAATATCTTTGTTCATTTCTTTTTCTTTTTGTAAATCCTCATCAGCATAATCAAAACTTTCCTTACTTACTTTCTCTTTCTTTTTCCTTCCCATTCTTGAAATGTAATTAGAGTATATTTCTTAATAAACCATAAACAGTACGCCTGATTTTGCAAAAGTATATATTTTTCAAATGTTAAAATGTTATTTATCCACTTTATCCTCTTATTGTTGTCACAAATGTTCACATTTCCTTGTAAAATAGGTAGGAGCTTGTCCTACAGGTGTCCGCGTTGTTCCCCTGTCACGGAGAGAGTGGTGTCCATGCGGACTAGCGTATCATCCCGGTGATGTTAGGGTCACAGATCCTGCACCCCGGGGGTATGCGCATATCGGGGCCCCAAAGGCCAGGCCTGCTATCATACATCTGGCTGCAGTATACAGATACAAGCTCGGCATACCAGGCACCCACTCAGCTTCTTACACCTCTGACAGAGTTCCCATGCCTCGGGTACTTCAAGATATACATGAGGCCTTTTATGCTGGTGTCTGCATCTTAATTAATTCTTGCACCTATATATAATGCTTTGAATATATCTGCAAGGGTTGGCACCAATGATGAAATACTACTACAAGAACAAATCCTGATTTAAAGTCTGTGTAGGTAAAAATATCTTTTGTAAATTATGTATGATCCACTAAAATTTATAAACATCAAGTGGGCATTGATATTTGCATAAGAAGAGGTAGAGACAGTTGGCTGGGCCTGAGGTTGAGGGAGGGATGGGGCATGGTGGTGACATCCCCGCACCTCCTCATGTCCTCTCCTCATTACATCACACTGCAGCACAGTATACAACATACCCAACCCACACACACACAACATATCACTCCAACAACATGCACTACCTATGCCAACCTCATTTGAAGTGTTTTTTTTTAAATTCACGAAACCATTCGCTGAACTCATTGTGGTATGAATGTCATGTTCAAAATAATCTGAATTATCTATCATGTAAGATGTGTTTAATGACACTTCACTAAAGGAAGAAGGTTACAAAATGATGTATTTCATTCTACAAGAAGTTGGTGGGTTAATCAGAGTAGCGACCGTGATCGTCTGTCATGAAGACAAATCAGTTTGAATAAATGCACACATTCCACTTGGTGAAGACCACTCCTACTCTGTATCTCGGGAGATGGGACCAGTCATATCATTATATATATATTTCTGTGCATGGTCTATGTGCATTGTTAATCAAACATTACAGGAACTTTGACCCGTCGAAATCTCATCATTGCCTCAGGGCTTAGTGTCTGCTGTTGGATAAAACATGTCCAGGATTTATAGCGTGGTGGTACCTCCACATTGTTTTGCCTATTTCTTGAAAATACTGAGAATAATGTGTCTCTTTTTAAAGTTTTGGGCTAAACACACTACGCCAGCATTCCATACCAGTGTTGTTCCATACCATTCTTGTTGCAATGTGATAGATGTATACTATAAAAAGGTGTTTATTCATCACAGGAAATGTCTTATTAATTAGGAATTAAGCAAAATAACTGTTTATGGATACATTAATTCTGTTTAATTCTTGAACTCGGTCCCCCAAAAATATGATAATATACAATATCACCACTTTGCATCTCTTTCCTTTATTTCTTGTATCAATTAGGTTCTTGTAATTTTCTGCACAACTTTACAGAAGTATGTCTCAGAGAGCTGTAATTTCAACATAGTGTTTTCATAATGATAATGGTAAACAATCTTTACCATAGATCTTGAGGCTATTGGCATGATGGGTCGTTCTGGCTCCCTGATTATAGGAGGAGGCATGAAAGTTCTCTCTGGCTCCCCGGCTATAAGAGACATGAAGGGTCTCTCTGGCTCCCCGACTATAGTAAGAGGCATGAAGAGTTTCACTGGCTCCCCGACTATTAGAGGAGGTATTAAGGGTCTCCCTGGCTCCCAGACTATAAGAAGAGGCATGAAGGGTCTCTCTGGCTCCCCGACTTTAGCTCCTCTCCCTCGCCAACGATAAAAGGAGGCATCAAGGGTTTCCCTGGCTCCCCGACTATAGGAGGAGGCATCAAGGGTTTCCCTGGCTCCCAGACTATAAGAAGAGGCATGAAGGGTTTCTCTGGCTCCCCGACTTTAGCTCCTCTCCCTCGCCAACGATAAGAGGAGGCATCAAGGGTTTCCCTGGCTCCACGACTATAGGAGGAGGCATCAAGGGTTTCCTGGCTCCACGACTATAGGAGGAGGCATCAAGGGTTTCCTGGCTCCACGACTATAGGAGGAGGCATCAAGGGTTTCCTGGCTCCACGACTATAGGAGGAGGCATCAAGGGTTTCCCTGGCTCCCCGACTATAGGAGGAGGCATCAAGGGTTTCCCTGGCTCCACGACTTTAGCTCCTCTGGCTTCCGACTAATGACTAGGAACTGACCAATCACAGAAAAGAATATGTAATGTCCAAAAATCTCTTCATTCGAATGCAAGCTCTCACTCACTGTAAAAATGATGTCCCTCATGGAGTGAGGACCTTTGTCATGCTGCAGAAGAAAAGGTGATCTGCGACTGACTGGCGCACAACCTCTGATGAAGAACGACTGTGGTTTATGTTACTATGCTTATGTAATAATGTAAAAAAGATCCCTTGTTGTGCTTCAAATAGAATAGGGCATTAAGTCCTTGTTACAGGCTTGCATATGACCTGATATATACAGACTTTAATATATATATAATTTGGCGGCAAAATAATGTGTGATCGGGAAGGGATGAGGTATCCCCAGTGCAATCTCCATGTATCTGGGGTATTGCTCCCCGGTGCAAGCTCCATGTATCTGGGGTATTGCTCCCCCAATTCAAGCTCCCTGTATCTGGGGTATTGCTCCCCCAAGTCAAGCTCCCTGTATCTGGGGTATTGCTCCCCGGTGCAAGCTCCATGTATCTGGGGTATTGCTCCCCAGTGCAAGCTTCCTGTATCTGGGGTATTGCTCCCCCAATTCAAGCTCCCTGTATCTGGGGTATTGCTCCCCCAAGTCAAGCTTCCTGTATCTGGGGTATTGCTCCCCCAATTCAAGCTCCCTGTATCTGGGGTATTGCTCCCCCAAGTCAAGCTCCCTGTATCTGGGGTATTGCTCCCCCAATTCAAGCTCCCTGTATCTGGGGTATTGCTCCCCCAAGTCAAGCTCCCTGTATCTGGGGCATTGCTCCCCAATTCAAGCTCCATGTATCTGGGGCATTGCTCCCCAGTGCAAGCTCACTGTATCTGGGCTATTGCTCCCCCAATGCAAGCTCCATATATGTGGGGTATTGCTCCCCCAATGCAAGCTCCCTGTATCTGGGATGTTGCTCCTCAGTGCAAGCTCCATATATCTTGGGTATTGCTCCCCAGTGCAAGCTCCATGTATCTGGGGTATTGCTCTCCCAGTGCAAGCTCCATGTATCTGGGGTATTGCTCCCCAGTGCAAGCTCCATGTATCTGGGCTATTGCTCCCCGGTGCAAGCTCCCTGTATCTGGGGCATTGCTCCCCGGTGCAAGCTCCCTGTATCTGGGCTATTGCTCCCCAGTGCAAGCTCCCTGTATCTGGGGCATTGCTCTACAGTTTAAGCTCCACGTATCTGGGCTATTGCTCCCCAGTGCAAGCTCCATGTATCTGGGCTATTGCTCCCCGGTGCAAGCTCCCTGTATCTGGGCTATTATTCCCCAGTGCAAGCTTCATATATCTTGCGTATTGCTCCCCAGTGCAAGCTCCCTGTATCTGGGCTATTGCTCCCCGGTGCAAGCTCCCTGTATCTGGGCATTGTTCCCCAGTGCAAGCTCCATATATCTGAGATATTGCTCCCTGGTGCAAGCTCCCTGTATCTGGGATATTGCTCCCCAATGCAAGCTCCATATATCTGGGGTATTGCTCCCCAGTGCAAGCTCCATGTATCTGGGCTATTGCTCCCCGGTGCAAGCTCCCTGTATCTGGGGCATTGCTCCCCAGTGCAAGCCCCCTGTATCTGGGGCATTGCTCCCCAGTGCAAGCTCCCTGTATCTGGGCTATTGTTCCCCAGTGCAATCTCCATGTATCTGGGCTATTGCTCCCCGGTGCAAGCTCCATATATCTTGGGTATTGCTCCCCAGTGCAAGCTCCATGTATCTGGGCTATTGCTCCCTGGTGCAAGCTCCATATATCTGGGGCATTGCTCCCCAGTGCAAGCTCCATGTATCTGGGCTATTGCTCCCCAGTGCAAGCTCCATGTATCTGGGCTATTGCTCCCCGGTGCAAGCTCCATGTATCTGGGCTATTGCTCCCCAGTGCAAGCTCCATATATCTGGGGCATTGCTCCCCAGTGCAAGCTCCATGTATCTGGGCTATTGCTCCCCAGTGCAAGCTCCATGTATCTGGGCTATTGCTCCCCGGTGCAAGCTCCATGTATCTGGGCTATTGCTCCCCAGTGCAAGCTCCATATATCTGGGGCATTGCTCCCCAGTGCAAGCTCCCTGTATCTGGGCTATTGCTCCCCGGTGCAAGCTCCCTGTATCTGGGCATTGTTCCCCAGTGCAAGCTCCATATATCTGGGGTATTGCTCCCCGGTGCAAGCTCCATATATCTGAGATATTGCTCCCTGGTGCAAGCTCCCTGTATCTGGGATATTGATCCCCAGTGCAAGCTCCATATATCTTGGATATTGCTCCCCAGTTCGAGCTCCCTGTACCTGGGATATTGCTCCCCAGTGCAAGCTCCCTGTATCTGGGACATTGCTCCCCAGTGCAAGCTTCCTGTATCTGGGGTATTGCTCCCCAGTGCAAGCTCCCTGTATCTGGGGCATTGCTCTCCAGTGCAAGCTCCATATATCTGGGGTATTGCTCCCCAGTGCAAGCTCCATGTATCTGGGCTATTGCTCCCCGGTGCAAGCTCCCTGTATCTGGGGCATTGCTCCCCGGTGCAAGCTCCCTGTATCTGGGCTATTGCTCTACAGTGCAAGCTACATGTATCTGGGCTATTGGTCCCCGACGCAAGCTCCCTGTATCTGGGATATTGCTACCCAGTGCAAGCTCCATATATCTGGGGCATTGCTCCCCAGTGCAAGCTCCATGTATCTGGGCTATTGCTCCCCGGTGCAAGCTCCATATATCTTGGGTATTGCTCCCCAGTGCAAGCTCCATGTATCTGGGCTATTGCTCCCCAGTGCAAGCTCCATATATCTGGGGCATTGCTCCCCAGTGCAAGCTCCATGTATCTGGGCTATTGCTCCCCAGTGCAAGCTCCATGTATCTGGGCTATTGCTCCCCGGTGCAAGCTCCATGTATCTGGGCTATTGCTCCCCAGTGCAAGCTCCATATATCTGGGGCATTGCTCCCCAGTAAAAGCTCCATGTATCTGGGCTATTGCTCCCCAGTGCAAGCTCCATGTATCTGGGCTATTGCTCCCCAGTGCAAGCTCCATGTATCTGGGCTATTGCTCCCCAGTGCAAGCTCCATATATCTGGGCCATTGCTCCCCAGTGCAAGCTCCCTGTATCTGGGCTATTGTTCCCCAGTGCAAGCTCCATGTATCTGGGCTATTGCTCCCCGGTGCAAGCTCCTTGTATCTGGGCTATTGCTCCCCAGTGCAAGCTCCATGTATCTGGGCTATTGGTCCCCAGTGCAAGCTCCATGTATCTGGGCTATTGCTCCCCGGTGCAAGCTCCATGTATCTGGGCTATTGCTCCCCGGAGCAAGCTCCATGTATCTGGGTTATTGCTCCCCGGAGCAAGCTCCATGTATCTGGGGTATTGCTCCCCGGTGCAAGCTCCATGTATCTGGGATATTGCTCCCCGGTGCAAGCTCCATGTATCTGGGTAATTGCTCCCCGGAGCAAGCTCCATGTATCTGGGGTATTGCTCCCCGGTGCAAGCTCCATGTATCTGGGATATTGCTCCCCGGTGCAAGCTCCATGTATCTGGGTAATTGCTCCCCGGTGGCATTGCTCCCCAGTGCAAGCTCCATGTATCTGGGCTATTGCTCCCCAGTGCAAGCTCCATGTATCTGGGCTATTGCTCCCCAGTGCAAGCTCCATATATCTGGGCCATTGCTCCCCAGTGCAAGCTCCCTGTATCTGGGCTATTGTTCCCCAGTGCAAGCTCCATGTATCTGGGCTATTGCTCCCCGGTGCAAGCTCCTTGTATCTGGGCTATTGCTCCCCAGTGCAAGCTCCATGTATCTGGGCTATTGGTCCCCAGTGCAAGCTCCATGTATCTGGGCTATTGCTCCCCGGTGCAAGCTCCATGTATCTGGGCTATTGCTCCCCGGAGCAAGCTCCATGTATCTGGGTTATTGCTCCCCGGAGCAAGCTCCATGTATCTGGGGTATTGCTCCCCGGTGCAAGCTCCATGTATCTGGGATATTGCTCCCCGGTGCAAGCTCCATGTATCTGGGATATTGCTCCCCGGTGCAAGCTCCATGTATCTGGGGCATTGCTCCCCAGTGCAAGCTCCCTGTCTGCGATGAGGTAGCTCTGGTCAGCAGATATCACCAGGTGAGCTTGCCTACTGGGGGTTGTCATGACCTTCATCACGGCATTCACACATCCCCACATTGCCGCAGGGCCCGTGCTCCAATAGTTTAACACCAGGTGGCGTGAAAGTAGAAAAACAAATGTTTTTCGGGACTTTTATTTAACGCTCTTCATCTCCGAGAGTATTTCAATTAGATGTTTGAAAATAATGCGCCTTTGTTGAGACCATCTACGATGGCCGTCTTTATATTATCATTTTTAATTGCCGCATTTGAAATAATATTATTTTGATAAAGAATTAAGTCAAGGTTAAGTGAGTAATTGTATGATCTTGATTTGCATTCTTAAACCACACTCACTACTCCTATATAATGAGAGAAGTGTTATATTAACATTGGCATTACTAGTGCAGCAGGGTGAAATGACTGTGAGAGCCTAGGGGTTCACTTCTACATGTCATCTCAATGTCACTATAAAGGCCTCAGGACATTACCAGAGATCACAGACTACAATCACACCTCATCATTACACAATCATCACACTGCTAGTACTCCACACATTTTCCAAGATCACCTACAGAATGCTGCTGTGACGTGCTTGACTTTGTTTATTTTCTATCGTGCAAGCGGCCTGCGTACCAGTAGCTCGGGGGCAGGCGAGGAACAATAGGAAGCAGGCGTTGTCACGTCATAGACAATGGTAACAGCTCCTGCAACGTCATCCTCCGCCAAGGGCTCAGTTCACCATTTAAATCTCAACAACAAATGTGTTATCGCGCTCATCAGATGAATATATCTTTGAATAAACAATTCACAACCCATCTGTGTTGCTATGTTTGTCAAATAAACCTCTTTCCATTCTATTGGACAATCAGGTAATCAACAAGTCCTGCTCACATGTATGTCATAAATTAGAGACAAAAAATAGGATACCAGTGCCATGGAGTTACAGATAAAGTTAAAATGAGCTGCTGTACACCAAGGACTTCCAATGTGGAGCTCTCCCGTGCGAAAACAGTATTCAAATTTAAAAATTGTCTTATAGCTCGCAATTATTTTATGGAGATAACACTCTTTTTCAAGTAGGATATTTTTTTCATATTTAAGTCTATGCTGGCATTATTATTATGCTGTTTAGATGTTTTGGAGTAGACGTCTTAATTATTTCTTGCCTCCATCTATTATCATGTAAGTGCCAACCTATTACAGTATGGTCTTTTAGAGAATGGTATTTAACCGCTTAACTTTAAACAGCAAGGGCTTTTACAGCATCAACCTTTAAGGCACATCATTCTACATTGAGATCCTTTACAACAAAGCCTATATAATAAGAATTTTTACAGTCTGATCTTTCACAATATGGTCTTTGTTGCAGTATGCTATTCTACCATCCCGCACATTGGCTTGGATACGGCCCGTAGTTAGATAATACCTGATAACCATGTAGTCAGATGCATGTAACTCATTGTGGATCTGTTTGAAATGTATATGTTTATGCTTTTAATATCACCCGAGTTAGTCGTGTTAAGTTTGTTTCCAACTATGGGAGTTCAGTGTATCCCCAAACTGAGACAGTTGAGTTTATTTACAATATATTTTTGTGTCCATTATATCACCTAATCGGCTATCACACATGTGAACTGAGTGTGGGCATAAAGGGCTTCTTCGTCCCGAGAAAATGAGGGATGGATGTCAGGTGTGCGTGTGTGTGAAAATAGCAGGTGAGTTAGTGTGTGACCTGTTTGTGTTGTTGACATATTGACTTATATCATCACACTCATGACATGAACTAACACAGACAACAATAATTCACATCTTCCCGGGTAAGTACATAGGAGTGTTAAGCGATTGAACATAGCGGGGCATAAGTGAGTCTCCTGTGCAAATAGTGCAGACAGCGAGGAACATGGAGGCATATTACTGTAGCAAGATGCTATGAACTCATACTTATCAGACTGAGTGATTAGCTTTACGGATCCCAATATAAGATACACCGACATCCATTAGGTACCGAAACATCCTCTTGAAAGTTAAATGTCTACAGAGCAGAAACTATATCTTACTTTATAATCACACACATTCACATGCGCATATATCATTCTTATTTTTCTTTTGGAAATGATGTAGTCCAGGTTGCCAAATGATAAAAAAGCGTAACAGTTTAAGACTTGCAGAGTTTACCTGTGCGACTTCAGAAATGGTCCATAAAGTAGAGTTTACCTGTGTGGTTCAAGGTCCATGAGGTAGAGTTTACCTGTGTGGTTTAAGGAATGGTCCATGAGGTAGAGTTTAACTGTGTGGTTTAAGGAATGGTCCATGAGGTAGAGTTTACCTGTGTGGTTCAAGATCCATGAGGTAGAGTTTACCTGTGAGGTTAAAGGAATGGTGCATGAGGTAGAGTTTCCCTGTGAGGTTAAAGGAATGGTGCATGAGGTAGAGTTTACCTGTGTGGTTTAAGGAATGGTCCATGAGGTAGAGTTTCCCTGTGTGGTTTAAGGAATGGTCCATGAAGTAGAGTTTACCTGTGTGGTTTAAGGAATGGTGCATGAGGTAGAGTTTACCTGTGTGGTTTAAGGAATGGTCCATGAAGTAGAGTTTACCTGTGTGGTTCAAGGAATGGTGCATGAGGTAGAGTTTACCTGTGTGGTTCAAGGTCCATGAGGTAGAGTTTCCCTGTGTGGTTTAAGGAATGGTCCATGAAGTAGAGTTTCCCTGTGTGGTTTAAGGAATGGTCCATGAAGTAGAGTTTACCTGTGTGGTTTAAGGAATGGTACATGAGGTAGAGTTTCCCTGTGTGGTTTAAGGAATGGTCCATGAAGTAGAGTTTACCTGTGTGGTTCAAGGAATGGTGCATGAGGTAGAGTTTACCTGTGTGGTTCAAGGTCCATGAGGTAGAGTTTACCTGTGCGACTTCAGAAATGGTCCATAAAGTAGAGTTTACCTGTGTGGTTTAAGGAATGGTCCATGAGGTAGAGTTTACCTGTGTGGTTTAAGGAATGGTCCATGAGGTAGAGTTTAACTGTGTGGTTCAATGTCCATGAGGTAGAGTTTCCCTGTGTGGTTCAAGGTCCATGAGGTAGAGTTTACCTGTGAGGTTAAAGGAATGGTGCATGAAGTAGAGTTTACCTGTGAGGTTTAAGGAATGGTCCATGAGGTAGAGTTTCCCTGTGTGGTTTAAGGAATGGTCCATGAGGTAGAGTTTACCTGTGAGGTTTAAGGAATGGTGCATGAGGTAGACTTTACCTGTGTGGTTTAAGGAATGGTCCATGAAGTAGAGTTTACCTGTGAGGTTTAAGGAATGGTCCATGATGTAGAGTTTACCTGTGTGGTTTAAGGAATGGTCCATGAGGTAGAGTTTACCTGTGTGGTTTAAGGAATGGTCCCTGAAGTAGAGTTTACCTGTTTGAATCAAGGAATGGTCCTTGAAGTAGAGTTTAATTGAATGACTTAGCAAATGGTCCATGATGCATAGCCCTCATTCTGTACATATTTCTACAAATAGGCAATGCCGATTTCTCTGCATATCTGTTTCATAGAATTGAATGTCACATTTGTTCTGTGAAGGTGTCAATGGAAGGCACAGAAACTCCAATAGTACAATTTAGATAAATCTCAACATCTAAATTATGCTGGACAAACTTTGTTATTTCAGTATTTTTAACGCGTAATTTATCAAAATATCACATCTGTGCTCCATAGGCCGATTGCTGATCTCCATATTGTTTTATTCCCCATTGAAAAACCAGAACCAGAACTGTACAACTCCACTATATTTAATCATTGGTCGGAGATATTGGCCATGTGACGTGTGACTTATATAATATAATTGCTGCAACCAAAATAAAACACGATTGCAAATTATGAAAAGTACTATGTTTCTAGATTTTACCATAATATTTTATTAACTCTTTAAAGTGATGGTATCAACGGATGAATATAAAACTGTAGATACGACCTATCCCAACTTGAGGCTTAGACATGGATCCAGTTCAGGAATACCATGAAAAAGAAAAGTATGCGCTCCTCGCGAATCACAAAGGCTATCAAAATATTTGATTTAATATCACAAATATTTCCTCCTGAAATCACGTTTAACAGCCCCCATCACACCACACACAGAACGCATTGTATATCTAAACAATTAGGCAATCAATCGACACAGTTCCTATCACAATAAGCAATTATTTCCATGTATCTGTCTGCATTGGTGGGCATTTCGGGTCAGATATGAATGGGTCCTCTTTGATACCACCCTCACCTAACTAAGTGGTCAATTGACTGCCAATGTAACATATAAAGCATCTTGCATGGTAGGACATCAATATATGGTGTCAGACAATATCAATAGCCACTTACGCAATAAACATGGCTATCTTATTAAAAGAAAATATAAAATATTTAAAGACCTGCAAAACTGCAAGGACACATGGGATTGTTATGCCCACGCTAAGTGGTATAATTTGCACTGTAATCGTATGTGTGGCAGTATGTCTGCCATTGGTTGCGTGAGAGAAGTCTTCAGTTGGACTGGGACAATATCACACGCGATGCCAGCCCCCATCCAGCCCCCAATCCACCCCCTCCCCCAATGGATCCAGTAATAGACCCATCCTGCCATCATTGTTGCATAAGAGGTTGCGATATTTCTTAACATCTATATAACTGTGAAGAAAGGCATTTTAAAGTTCAACCACTGGTATGGAACATGTCAAATATATGGTTGGAACATTCAGGTTGAACTTAATATCTAACTTAAATAATATAATGTAAAATATAATATTATCCCCCCTCTCCTGAGCATGTTTGGTTTCATTTTTTCTTTCTTTTTGGTTGTCAGTAAAATGAGGGTACTCCGGGTTGATTCCAAGAACTAAGCAGATAAAGGTTTTAAAACAATTCTTAAAAAATGTCAATACTTACTGTCTTCAAAGGGAAGCATGAAGCATAAGATAATGATAATTAGACACAAGCAAACTGATAGGTTTGAAACTGGTATATTTGCAGATATATTTTTAGCGGATCCTGATCATAAATTACCTTCTCTGGTGCTCATGGCTTCTCCCAGCATGCAGCAGTCTGAGGAAACCCCTATCATATACTCCAAGGAGGATGCTACAAATTAATGTGGTTATATATTTAAAAAGTTGACAAAGTGGCCTCAGTGTTCCATCCCTCAGGGGTAAATGCCAAATAGAGAAAAGGAGGTGAACTTCAGAGAAGTTACAAAGTGCACTCTGGTGTAGGAGTGTCACCTGTGATGCCACAGATCAGAGCCTCATTCACAGGGTAAAGACAGCTGGCACTGCAGCAGTGTGATTACTCTGCTACCCACACCACCACAGGTGATCCACCAAGATCACAATGACCATGCTATGTACATAGGCACATCACACAGAGAGTGTCTGGTGATCCAGATAGGCATGGCATGCAGACCAAAAGATGATGTCAATGCATAAAATGACAACAGCTAAGTGGTGCCACCTGGTGTAAGTATGTCGTCTCCAGCGCCCCCTAGCCATTGTTTATATGATAAATGAGTGGAGTCTGCATTAATATGCACTCCTCCACTGAGTACAATAGTGATCCCAGGTGATAGATGTTAGACTGCTGGCAAGCGTATATCAACCATAGGAACAATGCCTCCAATATGCCCCTCACTCTCTGTTCTAATGTGCCCCTCAATATGCCCTCAATGTGCCCCTCAGGGTGCCCTCCAATGTGCCACTCAGTGTGTCCCTCATTGTGCCCCCTCAAAGTGCCCCTCATTGTGTCCCTCAATGTGCCCCTGAGTGTGCCCCTCATTATATCTTCAAATATTTCCCTCATTGTCTCCCTCAATGTGCCCCTCATTGTGTTTTTTAATGTGCCCTCATTGCCCCCCTTGCTGTGCCCCTCACTCTGTCCCTCACCGTGTTTTGTCTCATTTTGCTACTTAGCCAGGAAGTCTTTAGTTTCACCTACTAGTCTGGGCTAGAGAAGTATAATGTGCAAAACCTCACACCCTTAGATTCCAAACCAGGGCTATGCCAGCCATGCATGAATTATTAACTCACAGGCACATAATAATGGGGGACCTTTAATAATACCTGTACGGAGATCGTTTCCAGTAGGATGACTACTACATCTTGCCAGACGTTTTTTGACAGTGCTTCTCAATAGACGTTTGACTGTATTATTTAGTAGAAGTATTTGCAGAGTAATGCACTATGTTTGATGAGGGCATTTAACCTTGAGGCCGGGGCTTGAATGGATCCCACAAGGGCGTGGACTGGAGGGGGAAGGTTGTAACGCTAGGTTGGTCAGAAGTGACCTCTGACCTCAGATCGAGTTGAATGTCTGTCGCTGGTATAGAAAACTGTAAATTTATTTCAAAATATAAGGTAAAGTATCAGGTCTGATTAATGATATATACAGATGTTTGAAAGATTTAATTAGTAACTATAAAGATCTGACAAGTAAAAGCTCTACACAAACACATAGAGTCCTTTTATGAGCCCAAAATATGATATGGATTCAAATCTCAAATGCACACTCAAAACGTATGATTCAAAGTAAAAGGTTGATTTGGTTCTGACTTCAAATACTAATTATGTTAGACCTATTTGTATGAAGCGAATGGCTGGTACATATGTATTGTAATTATTCAGGAAAGTATATGTTAGGCACTAAAAGTATCAGAATAATGGACTTGAAGTCTTTTTCATTATTTTTATAAATGTGAACTAAAATCTAGTTTCATGATTAATTATAAAATTATTTTTCGCAAACCACCTTTCGCTCTAAAGAATAAATGTCTTTTCACTTTCAAATTATTAAACACTGAAGAAAGGGCAAAGATGACTATCATTAAACGACCACATGGATTTATACCGGCAGATTGACACCTCAAGGTCACTCAGTGTCATGATGACGGGAATCAAGACGAACGAGTGATAAGTTGAATACAAACTATACGTAATTACAGTGCGATAACAGATAAATATAAACACAATAACAAGAAAGTCTTTTTTTTTTAAAAAGAACTTATATGCAATTTCCTATTTGAAAATGATATTTATATTTCTCCATCCCCCAAATATCAAATGGCCTGGTCGTAAATCTGATGAAGATGCGTTTGATTATGAACAAAAGCACCAGCACCAACTTGAAAGTGAAAATCGTGAACACTTACATAACATCAATATTTCTGTACAATAGTGAGCTATGGACAATTACAAAGAAGAGAGAGAATGAAATTGACACATTCCAAAGAAGAATTTTGAGAAAAGTCATGCATATTCACTGGCCAAAAAAGATCAAAAACAAGAAACTGTACAAAATTACAAAACAAGAGCCATGGAGCAGAACAATACTGAGAAGGAGGCTAAACTGGACAGGGCACCTCATGAGATTACATGATAGCACACCAGCCAAGCAAGCCCTGTATGAAGCTGTAAAACCAGCAAAAAGGCCAAGGGGACGCCCCAAATACACTTGGCTTGAACAAATGAAAAATGACATGAAATTGATGAAAGTAAATTGCACAAAAGGTGGTGGAAAAAGTAGTAATAGAAAAAGTGGTGGTTGACTAGATATTCAAGTAATAAAGAATCAAGCAGAAGATAGAGAAAGGTGGCGGGCTCTGATTAAGCGCGCTATGTCGCAGGCACCTGAGCATGCGCAGTGCTTGGAGTGCGACGTCGACGGAATGCGGAACTGATGATGATGAATGTGACATGGGCGATCTTTGTTCCCTGGTGCATTTGCGAACTGCTAAAAGAAAGGAAATGTGCATGGTTTGGGGCGCCACCACACCACATTCGCTACGCGAGAGTACGAATTGAATGCATCACAGAATGACATGTACACAGAAATTTCTAATGTTTACGCACCAGTCTTCATCATCTCTGATAAATATAGTAATACTATTACAAACATCTATTATTGTTCTTAGAGTTGCATACAAAAAAACTCTTTAGTAAAGTTTTATGCTTACACAGTGAAATGATTAAACCGACCAATAAATTTCATTTTGTTCATCTTAAAACATTGATCTTGTTTTATATCAATTTTAATACAGACAAAATGTAAATAGACTGTGACCTTAAACAAAAAATAGGACTTGTTAGCCAGTCGATATACACTGTTTGACTACAGCTGCTGCAGCTTTTTCTTCACTGTATAAACAATCTATGTAGATAGATCTATTGGAAACCTCTATGAACCGATTTTATCCTTTTGAATTTATAGGTTTGAACATAAGCAAATATTGCATCTGTTTTTTTATCTATAAGTGACAGGTCGACATTTGTTTTCCGGCAATGAAATTTTAATAAATATAATAAAATAAGAAATAAAAATTGAACTCTAAGCCTCCAAATTAATGACGGATTCGAAACAATTTGAGTTGATCAAAGGAATCCATGGATGACAGATAATATCTTAAACTGGATTCTCCATATTCGCAGCTATTTCTCTCCCAAAACTCTGTTAATGTTGCAAAACAAATGCCTCTTTAAAATTCTCTTGTCCTTTCTCCAGGGGTGAACATGTAGATTATATATTTTATGTCTCTATACGACTCATAGGATCAAAGTAAATTTGTCAGTTTATATATATATATATATATATATATGTATATATATATATATATATATATATATATATATATATATATATATATATATATATATATATATATATATATATATATATATATACCTACAGGATTCACATTCACTCTGGTGTCTAAACCTATAAGTCTTATTTGATACAAGTGGCCATTTGTTTGCTTCTTTACCCATGATTCACTGCCAGCAGAGCAGGGAGCACCTTGGCAGTATCAGATGTGTAACTTAATATGTTCTCCTTCACAAACATAAGACTAAGTGATGAATCTGCCGAGAGCCTTAACACGAGTCTCTAAAGTATCCTCGTATCTTAAACTAATATGTAAAGTAGTATAGTAAGACGATAAATATACAATTTTCAAATAATGGTTTAATTGATGTTGTATTTGTAAATTAGATAAGGTTGGCCCCAAGACAAATTCTCAATTATGCAGCGGATAGAAGGGAAATGAAAACAATCTTAAATGTTTAGCAAGAAAAGGTAAGTCATCAGGATATCGCAATGTACAAACGTCTTGTGCAACCGATCTCTCTCCAGCACAGCCTGGAACAACGAAGCAATATATATCAAGGCTTGTTACAACTCGTTATTGTAAACAAGATTTCAGACAACTCAATACTGTAAACAAGGCTTGAGGCAAGTCACCATTATTCAGATACAAAATGTTTATTTTACGTTATCCATGAGCCTGTCTGTACATCAACAACTCTTTCTACGCGGTAATTGTTGACAATTAAATGAAAAATATAGGATTCAATGGATTTGAAACTTTGTGGTATAAAAGTGATATGCTATAAACACCTATCCATGTTAATCTATCCACAGAAATATTTCTATCTCCTCATTACAAAAACGGTCAACTGATTTAAACGCTATTTATCGACTGGTCCTTTCTACCATTTAAAATCTTTTAATAATGTGCCCTCCTCTGATTTAACAGTGAATATATGATTTAGATATGATAAACATCCATCAACTGTCAATCACTTGTAGTTAAGTATCACAATAGAATGTTTTGGTATTTGAAATTTGAAATGTTTTTCTCTAAATTGTAATGCAAGCTGACATTGCATTTCTAGTCTCCAATCTTGTTGATGCCTGGAAGCATATGGAATGTTATTAGATTGATCGTGTTCACATGATAGTTCCTACATATCTTAGAACAGAGAAGTTTGAAAATTGGAAATTGATTTGAGACATTTAAATAAATCATTTTTTCACAATAATCTTCTAAAATGTGATGCCATTTTTATTTTTATCTCAGATGATGTATTCCTATCATATATTTTTTCCCAGTCAAAATCACATATGATGGGAAGTTTATGTTTATATCTATCTTAAGGGAAATGTACGGTAAGATTATCATTGGCCACTAGTTGAACTGATATTCTTGACCTTGGAATGTAGGACGGGCTTTCCCAATTTATAAAGGTGATCAAGTCTATTGCATATCTTACTGAGGATAATATCTAAATGAAAACATGATATTTGAGATGGAATCTTTAATGCCAAAATGCTTCATTTGCACAGATCAGATTATTACCTAATTTAGCATATATTTTATATGGCGAGTTTAATATTGATATGTTCCATTCTTATTTCATGTTCACGAAATGGCAAGTCCCTTGTCAATGAGTGAATTGCCAGTTGAAATGACTCAAAAATAACTGTTTAATCCTGCAATATATTACAAAGCAGTCAGATTTAAAGAGGTGGTGCAATATGATATTCTATGATTAGGTTCTTTTATTCGTTCTATTTCGTTCTCAGTCTAATTTTAACAAAAATAGGTTTTTAATAATATTATAAGATTGTCCGCTTATAAAAATATTCAACACCTCCAAAATGTTTGTTCATCCTCATATGCAGTCGTCATGCAATTAAAATAAAGATAAAATTTGAATTCCGCCTTCTGCAGTTCTCTATGGTACGAGGAGCTGTCACCTGGTGTACTAACCAATCCCCACAACTGCACCTTAATTAGCAGTTGAAAAGCATTGCAAGAAAAAGACACATAAATATCAATATCACCTCTACATCTGATTGGTTTTTACTAACGACCAGCACTGTCTAGGCAGCATTAGGTAACACAGAAGCCTCTCATCGGGACTCAAGGCCATGCTCTTTTCGAAGAGGGATTGGGAATCTTTCTTTTGCATAATATTACAATCATGACTTTTGAAAACCAGTCATGGAGCACTGCAACATGATCAAAGTCCCGACCGAAAGAACAAATATATGAAAATTTGTGGAAAGATATACTAATAAAAATGCTATTAAATATATCTGTATTTAATGCATTCGCTATCATCAGATTTTTGCTGTTGCAAATTTAGTCCATTTTATTAGAAATTTTGAATGATCAATAATATCACCTACTCAAGTCTGCTCCGGGAAATGATTTAGATGATCATTTATGATTCACAAAATTACAGCAACGCAATGATCAACATAGCTCTAAGGCCATTGGCCTATGTTTATGTACTACAGTAATAAGAGCAGCTTATAAGAGGTCATGATCTGAAATTACACTTCTATTTAATATATATGAAACTCCAAAGATTGTATGTAAACAATTTAAAGTCCGTCAATTTCCGTCTTTTATACGGTTTGCATGACACTGGGCCGTTGCAGAGTTATTTTCCTGCACGTGGATTGCGGGGATGTTCCTCTGTCAGCTGCTCACTCATTTAAATCACCGGGACCTAACTCATACCTCACTCAAAGCTTACTCCACGTACACGGAGATGGAGACATTACATTTATAATATGAAGAAAATTTCAACTACTCCACCGAATTGATTGTTTGATTTTGTGTTGTCTATTTTAAGTTTGTTAAAAGATTTGTTTTGTTTGTTAAATGATTTGTTTTAATTGTTATAACTGTCTGTTGTTTCTTAGTTTTTTGCTTAGTTTGTTTTAATAGTCGTTCTTTTCCTTTCAATTTATTGCCATCGATGCTACGGTTTGAGCACCACTTTGTCTTGTTTAAAATGAAGCTTTTTCATGGCTTGAATGTATTTGAGCATAACCGTCACCCACCACGAATGACGGATATCTTGCTTAATATATCTTGATATCATACGGTCATATAGGAAAGAGTATTATGCCATATTTACTATGCTGATATCATATTTATTATGTTGATATCATATTTATTATGTTGATATCATATTTATTATGTTGATATCATATTTATTATGTTAATATCATACAGTCATGCAGGGGAGAGTATTATGCCATATTTATTATGTTGATATCATATTTATTATGTTGATATCATGTTTATTATATTGATATCATACAGTCAAACAGGGAAGATTATTATGTCATATTTATCATGTTGTGTTATTTGGGATGTCGCATATCCATTTCACGGCCTAAGGACAGTATGATATACATTTCCATTAATGTCATGTTTCAAGTGATAAATAATATAAATGTTTATAGACTGTCAATGAAAACATAGCAGAATGACATATGATAGATGGTCCTTTGCCAGACATTAATCTGTCCCCTATACATGACTGATATGACACACCCGACAGCATTCACCACGCCCTCCATGATTTTTTGAAAACTAACTTAATACTTTCCATGTAAAATTATTTATATTACATTATCAACACTATATTAGCATAATATTATACTTATCGTATGCATAGATGTTTCAGAGATTCAGAGACATTATGTTTAACTATAATCTATGGAGACTATATTTATCCTGTATTACATTCTACATAATGCCCTGGGATGTGTTGGTTAGATTGACGGTTCAGTTGAGTGCTGCAAAACGGTCAAGGTCAAAGAGAAATAGCGATGTAATAAATCATCAGTTTACGTTTTAGAAAGGTATAAGTATATCATGTAAACAAAACATATCATATCATAATATGATACCTATGTATTGCGGGGCGGGTGACCTCTTTAGCTTAAAAGGTCATTGGGGTCAGGACCTGTTGTGACAGAACAACATAGCGTCAAATAGCGCTGCGCTTGTGGGGCCGCAGGGTCTAAGGTAAACAGTCACATCTGGGGCCTGCAGGTCTGAGGTAAACAGTTGCAGGCACTTTAGCTGCACCGCCTCACCTGGTAACAGGTTTGCTTGGAATATACAAATGATCATTTCATCACACACACGTGACATAGAGATGTTTTAGTCACACAGAGCCTGATATGAAAATAATAGAAGAGGGCGTGTTACTGGCTTATAGTAACCGCGGGGGATGGCATTCAGGGTGGAAACAAAGGTTGTCATCATTAGGGGCGATCCATTTGATTTTTGTGGGGTGGGGTGGGAGATTTTAGAAAAAAAATTTATTCACCCACCCCATCCCAGAAAAAAAATTTATTCATTCACCCTACCAAAGAAAAAAAATTTATTCATCCACCCTACCAAAGAAAAAAAAATTATTCATCCACCTCCTTCCAGTTTTTCTATCTTATATATGGATTGCTTGAAATGAAGGATCAGAGTCTGGGGAAGCAACAAGAAAAAAAATTTATTCACCCACCCCACACCAGAAAAAAAATTTATTCACCCACCCCACACCAGAAAAAAAAATTTTTCATCCACCCTACCAAAGAAAAAAAAATTATTCATCCAGTACTGCTGTCCCACCCCACCCCACAAAAATCAAATGGATCGCCCCTTATGCTACTGATTGAATTATTTCATGATAATTATTGTGACATTATATTCTCCCTACCAAATCCTGAGAAATAATGGTATGAAGCATATCGTCAGGTCTCTAGCTGGCAGACAAGGTTTGATTCCCATTTAGGATGTAGTATGCTGCATGCTGTATGAATGATAGAAGTGGGCACTGTCCTGTAAACGTTTATCAAAGGCCATGATTTGTTATAATGTCTATGTAATGATGCAAAAGAAAATTTCTATGTCATCAAAAGTCTTCCAAAAAGTGAATGTTGCTCCATTTAGCAGAGCTTGCTTGATACCAGTTTTAATCAGAACTGACTGTGTGATTGAGTTCTATATTCCACACTCACACCTACCCACATTTCTGGCAGCCAATCGACAATGACCTCAAACTAATAGCAGTAGTTGTACCCTCCATTACTAGTACCCTTAACTGCTGGTATTCAGCCATTGGCAGTGCTAATTTTGTATGACATCCAAATAAGGTTCCTGGCTTGGGAGAGGTCTAACTGGAAACGAAATCCCATTTTGGGGATTAAACAATTTAAAAGTGTTGGTTTGGGTTGCGTTCACATGTATTGTTTGGGGAGCAAAATCAATTGTGATTGTGGGAGACAATTTGAGGATGCAGTCAAATAAAGTGGGTTTATATCTCAATAGCTCTAGCAAACCCAATGACCTTAATCTTACCATGTTCCATTGAAGGTTTATTCATATATTCATTCCTTCATTCGCTCTTTCATTTATCTGTGATGTTATCTGCAATGTTATTTGTGAAGTTTTATCTGTGATGTTATCTGCAATGTTATTTGTGAAGTTATATCCGTGAATATATCTGCAATATTTAGTGTGATGATCTATCTGTGATGTTATCTGTGAGCTTTTCTGTCATGTTTTCTCTGCGATTTTATCTATAATATTACTTGTAATGTGTTATTTATCATGTTATCCGTGATGTGAACAATCTAAATTTATCGAAAGATCACATTCACCAAAAAAAAACTGAATTAATTGTAGATACAAATTATCCCATATCTAAACTTTAAACATCGTAATCAGAACACTTCAATGAAGATAAATGAGTTATGTCTTTCTCGGAAGGGTGCATCTGAACATTAATAATTCAACTCTTGACCTCTTGTTTACACTTTAAATCTGAAAGTTAGCCCTCAGCCTTATGATGTGCCTGGCCTCAGGCCCATGAACTGTCTTGAGTGACGTTAATAAGTTTTATGAAAGTTATTTACCATTAGAATATCTCAAATATATTATCTTCCTTATTATGGCTTAAGGGGACTGACGGCTTTAGGGGATTGTTTAGGATTATTACCAAATCCAATTAGAAGTTTTCGTACCCTGTTTTAATATACTAGGCATGTCTTCATCCTTTAAAATGATTTCAGCAAGTAAATTATATCACAGGAAAGGGACATTTTACATTGTGAATTTGGCAGAATTTCAAAACAACAACATTGTTTCAAATCAGTCTTGCATTTAAATGCTCACTCAATATCATTATATATTTGGCTGTATACACATGAGGCCACCCTCTGCATCACTATGATATGTTGCAGACAGAAAAGGAACTATATAAATTATATCATTAAAACAGAATCTGTTTGAAAAAAAAAGTCTTGCACAGTTTACCCACAATGTAGTTCAACACTGTAAGAAGTAGCTGTAGAAATGAAATACATCAACTTTTGCTGTAATTTTACAGCATTTTTTTTTCAGTGCCTGAAATAACAGTATATATTGCTGTCATATATAACAGACATTAATCATTAACAGACATTAATCATTAGGAGAAACCTTATGAGATGGACACTCTTTTACATCGTTAAACTATGTCAATAAAGATATGTAAAAAGTTGATGTCGTGCAGTGAAAGTGGTTGTAATATCTTTAATCTATTATGACTAGCATTACCCAAAACATTTGCTGTAAATTAACAGCACATCTACTATAGAAACTATTTAATAAATAATAATAATAATACTAAAACTTATATAGCGCTGAATACCAGACAAGTCTGTTCATAGCGCTTTATTCAAAACATGTGCTTTGAAAAGATGTGTCTTCAACTTGCTCTTGAAGAGGTCAGCTGAGAGACAGATCCTGAGGTCCTGAGGGAGGTCATTCCATAGTTTTGGACCAACTGATGAAAATGCCCTATCCCCTACTGTCCTCAGGCGCGTATGGGGAACGCACAGAAATGTGCCATTGTTTGAACGTAGGTTTCTATCCCCTGTTTTTACTTGCAGCAGGTCTTTTATGTAAGATGGCGCCTTCCCATTTAGGGCCTTCCAAACCATCAGAATGATTTTGAACTTAATTCTGGCGCATATTGGCAGCCAGTGTAGTTCCTTCAGCTTCTCTGAAATATGATCATATTTTCTTATCCTACCCACCACTCTGGCTGCTGAATTTTGTATATATTGCAGTTTTTTTAACTCTGATTTCGGAAGACCAGCAAGAAGTCCGTTTCCATAGTCCAGAGTTGAAGTAACAAAGGCATGAGTTAAGGTTACTGCTGTTTTCTCGTCCAGACATCTTCTGATGGATGATAAATTCCTGATATGATAGTAACCCTTTTTGCACATTTTTCTTATTTGTGCCTTCATATCCATTTTTTCATGGAAAATGATTCCCAGGTCAGTGATGGTGGAGGAAGGTGATATGTGTGAATCACCCACCTTAATAGTGGTGATGCCAGAAGGTTTAGAAGTACCATAACCATCATAACATGATAGCATCTCAGTTTTACCATCATTAATTTTCATTTTATTCGATATAAGAAATGCCCTAACCTCTGCTACACATTTTTCAAGGTTAAGTTTGCCTATTTCACACTCATGCTTTGAGGTGTGATCCACAGGTATGTAAATCTGAGTATCGTCCGCATAAATGTGATAATTCAGGTCATATTTCGTCAGAATATCTGTCAGAGGTGACATGTACAGTGTGAAAAGTATGGGTCCCAGTACTGACCCTTGAGGGACCCCAAATTTAATTGGCATGGTCTTGGACCTAGTGTTTCCAATTTTTACACACTGCCGCCTATCCGATAAGTAGGATTTTATCCAGGCTAGTGCATGTCCTCTGACTCCATATCTTGATTCCATCCTGTCCAACAATAGTTGATGATCAATGGTGTCAAATGCCGCTGATAGGTCTAGTAGAAGTAGTATTACAGTTTTCTTAAGGTCTATGTCCCTTAAGATGTCGTTCTGGACCCTTAAGAGAGCAGTTTCTGTGCTATGAAACTTCTTGTAAGCAGATTGGAACTTATCAGTAAGATCATTTTTAATGAGGTAAGATATAAGCTGGTCCGCTGCTGCCCTTTCAGTCAACTTCGAGACATAAGTCAGATTCGAGACGGGTCTGTAATTTTTCTCAATGAGTTCCAGACCTAATTTCTTCAGTAACGGCTTAATTATTGCCACCTTCATATTTTCTGATACTTCAGAGTCCATCAGGGATTTATTTATGATAGCCGTGATGATCGGAATAAGATCATCGATTAACTCATTTAGCAGCCATGATGGGATTGGATCCAACTCACAAGACTTGTTTGACGCCTTCTTCACCAGTTTCCGTACATCGTCAGTAGTCAGAGGTATAAACCTATCCAGGCTTGGTTGGGGCTGGATGGTTACCCTGCTAGTGGTGTCCCCTGGCGGTTGATTTCCACTTGGTCGATTCTCGTCTATGCCTCTCTGAATTTTATCTATTTTGTCAAGGAAGTAGTCATTAAACTTTTCTGCTAGCACTGATTCACAGTCCGAGGATGGCATTGGAACTTCCGTTGGTTTATGCATGACCTTGTCTATGACCTTGAACAATTTTTTAGGGTCATGTTTATTTTCACTTACAAGTTTTGAAAAATAGTTTGATTGAGAATCCCTCAGTAAGGAATTATACTTATTTCGCTGAGCATTATATGCTTCTCTATCAATTTGCAGCCCAGTTTTTTTCATTTTTCTCTCCAGTCTTCTCCTCATTGACCTTTCTTGCTTGATGTGGTTAACCATCCAAGGCACTGGTTTGCGCCTTGATACGTTGGCAACCTTGACGGGAGCATGGATGTCAATCACCGATGTCAATTTCTCATCATAGAATTTCACCATGTCTTCCAGTGATAAGGTGTTCCAAGCCGTTTCGTCAATCATTATATTTTTAATATCATGCCTCAGGGCCTCCATGTTTATGTCCTTATAGCTTCGGTACTGTATTTTTTTCTTTTCAGGTTTGGGGGGTTTCATGCTCAGGACAAACAGGACCATTTTATGATCAGATATATATTCATCTACTGTATGACTCTTAATAAGTTTATTTCCCTTGTAGGTGATGATCAGATCCAGTGTGTTACCCAGACGGTGAGTTGGTTCTTTTACTAACTGGTTCATGTCAAATGTCGATAGAACATCATTAAATTTGATAACATCTGGTTTTTGTGGCTTATTCACGTGAAAATTGTAGTCACCTAGGAATATAACTTCATGATTCAAAGAGCCATAATGTGCAATTAACTGAGTAAGTTCATCATAAAATTCTGTGTATGTATACCTGTTTCCACCAGATGGCTCTGGACGGTAGATCGTCACAAAAGTGACCTTTTTACCTTTATAAAGTAAGGATGATTCCATTAACTCCATTGTTTTTACCCCAGGAGGATCTATTCTGTTAGTTTTTAATGGTAGCTCACGCCAGTGAAGCAGAGCAATCCCACCTCCATTCCTTCCTACCCTGGGGAATGAGTGGAGTTTCAGGCCTCCTTCCTCCAATTCATTTTCAATTTTTTCGTCACCCTCTGTATGTAGCCATGATTCAGTAATAAACAGTGCATGTAGGTTGTTTGCATGAAAATAATCTTTTAGCATCAATATTTTATGTTTTATACTTTGCACATTACACGTACCAATGTTAATTCCATTTTCTATAGTTACTGTCTTATTTCTTGATTTCATTTGCCTTTTGCGTGTTTCATTAAGATCAGCCAGACGGGGATTCCCCTGCGGCCTTGACATTGGTGAGGTGATGAATGGAGGTTTCCCCATACCATAATTTCTGTGCTCCGCAGAGCAGCCAATCATGGAAGGGATAGGCGTGGTTAAATCCCCCTCGACTCGAAAGTTTGCAAGTCGGTTTCCATTTGGTTCTGTTATGTTCCATGCTCTGGGTCGGTTTATACCACATTTTACAGTGAAGTCATTCTTACAATCAAGTTGTCATAAGTTCAAATCCAGCATAAGAAAGGACTTTTCGTCAAACTTTGCCATCTAATTGTGAAATCCTAGAATGGGATCAAATGAGTAATTTTTTCCCCAATATATTGTCAAGTCACTAAACTTGTTCCATGAGTGAAGAAGAAAATGCGGTTACAGCACAATAGTTGCCCACATTGCGGTACAGACGATGGTCAGTCCGAGTCAATTTGGACAAGTTGATATTGGTTATAGGCCAATACCTACAAACTGGAACTGTGCAAAATCATACCGGAACCGGAATTATGCAATTGAACTTTATAACTAATTTAACCTAATAGAAATAAGAGGCCTAAATATAGAGATTCCTCATCAATGATACATGTTTATTTCTCATCATACAAACCAAAGTTCAGAGCATTGACATTTTTGTGGTCTGTGTCACTGCTTGGGGAATCGCATTAGTAGTCTGAGGTTATATCTACAAGGTCATATCCACATTGTTCAGGTGAGACATGCAATCATGTGAGATGCATATGTATTCCATGTGCACAGCTGTGTACATTTATGTGCAATACTCTCAGACAGTAGATTACTCAAGGCAGATCTAAACTTTCCCTTTTACTGTGTGGTATGCCAACATAAAGCATACAAGGCATCATTTTAATACCACAATTTCATAACTGGACTGACAGTGAGGTAAACATTTAAATACAAACCTGTATCAGATACTAATATTACATGCAGCGGTAAGGAATGAGCATTGAGATCCCCTGATAAATCAGGTTTGTTCACGTGAGCTTCCTTGATTAGACTAGGGCTCTGATACATACTTCACTTAGGCTCCGTCATATCCCACTCAATTATCTGTCCAATATTTGACTTTACTGATCAAACGGTGCAGCTCTCAGTAAATAAAATATGGAATCTGATTGAATATTTTTTATTTTTCATCAATCAGGCTAATTGGATTTTAGGATTTGATTGCAGTCCTAAACACCCGATAATAGCATTGCAGTATATTTTGGGCCGTTGGGATTCACTTCATGATATTACCTAGATTTAACATTTGTTGTCTTTGAAAAAAGTTTTTGAAGTGTTTTTACACGAAACCAGAAACTTAAAATAAAAAAAGATTATTTGAGGCCCGTATTTTGTTTTGGAGTCTGGAGAGATACGTCTTGGTTGATACATTTTAATTCCAATAGATGAATTAAATTGTTTATATTTTATATATCTTTCCATTATTCATTGTCACATATTCCTGAATACAGAATGCCTGTTTTACTTGTAAATCAGGGAGCAGGATTCATTTTAGATACTTAATGGCGTTTATCAAAGTAACAGTGGAAATTATTGCCCTTATGTCTTAAACACCAACCCCTATTGCAAAAATAAAAACCTTGTTTAGTAGCAAATTGCACTGAATTACCACAGCAGAATTTGTGTGGAGGGTTCAGTCTGTTATGAAATGTATTGTTTTGTGCCATTTAAGTAAAAGACATTTTAAGGTCATCTGATAATTGTAGAATACTACTCTGTTATTTTCTGTTTTCATTTTTAAAGATTTGTTTCGATATGAGAGGGCCAAATTAAAGTGTTTGGAATGGATATAAAACACTCTCTCTCTCTCTCTCTCTCTCTCTCTCTCTCTCTCTCTCTCTCTCTCTCTCTCTCTCAGGAGTATCAACAATTTATTTTAGACATTAAGGACTGATCTACAAAAAGCTCTCTTTTCTAATAAAAGTCATGATTTCAAAACAAGTATGTCTTTAAGCGTTTCTTTAAAATATCAACAGAGACACTAGTTCTATCTCATTAGAACATTCAACAGTTTAGGGGCAATGATTGAGAAGGCCACATCCCACATTCTTTTCATTTGACTGCGAGGGACCACTACAAGATCCAATCTACCATTTGCTTGTGTCAAGATTTCAGTCGTTTTATTGCTGAGACTCTGTCTACTAGCAGATTTGAATTAATTTGTTCCTTGAAGTTTTCATCATTAATTTTTGTTTGTTTTTTGTTTGTTTGTTTGCGGTTTTACATCACTTTCAACATTATTCCAGTCATTTCGTGATGAGACCTACTTGTAGCAGATATAGTGCTGCTTCAATCAATTGTCATGTCGCAGGTCATTGACATGACAACCTACCCGATCACAGATTTACAAGGACAACGGGTTACCCTTTAGGCACGGGCCTCAGCTCATGTGTGAAATTGTATCATGATTTCAATATCGGCATGGCCGGAGATCGAACCCACGACCTTTGGCAGTAATAATTACATACTCATCTGATCAATAGAAATCTAAATCCGAGTGTCATCTGCATAGACGTGTTACCTCACATCATACTCTGCTATGATGACAGCAAGAGGAGATATGTGAACAGTATATAGGAAAGATCCCAAGACTGATGATCCTTGTGGAACACCATGCTTAGTGCTTTTGTGGAACACCATGCTTAAATCAGACTGGAGCTGGGTGCACCCAATGTTACATACTGTTACTGGTCTGTCCATTAGATATGACCTAATCCAGGTCATTTTGTAACTGAGCAGTGTCTTCTACTATGATATTCTGTTTGTTTTAGGTGTATAAAATTGTAGATTACAAGTTTTTTTATGATTCTAAAGGAAGTCATTTTTTGATGATTGTATTAATAATTTCCCATGTATTAATATATGAATGTATCAATGGATAGGAGAGGTTCATTCTTATATTCCTTGATATTTTTTTGCATCATAGCAGTTTTTCTAGATCTGACATTGATGATCTGTTTGATGTGATATAACAATTCACAAGATTAAGACGTCAATTTGGCATTATTGATCTGGGAATTAGACAAATTGCACAATGTGGAACACCTAATCCTTGTTTTTCATTTTGATATTTTGCAGGATATAGATCACAGTGTTTATTATGGCAATTATTTGAGAAGTGAAAATAACAATGGGTGATAAATGGGGAGATAAAACCGTCAATCACCATTATTACTCTATGCAGTATTCATTGTCAGCCTGACCTCTTGACCAAGAAAAGTAATGATTATTCCATTCTGACCTCTACATCATTACACCATCATTGTGAAGTAATGGATGCAATCTCCTCATTATTATATCAATGATGTCACCATCACTCCCTGTAGTAAAGAATTCAATTATTACTGCTATGATGTCACCATCACTGTGAAGTAATGAATGTAATCTTGACCTCCTCATTATTACATCAATGATGTCACCATCACTCTCTGTAGTAAAGAATTCAATTATTACTGCTATGATGTCACCATCACTGTGTAGTAATGAATGTAATTTTGACCTCCTCATTATATTAATGATGTCACCATCACTCTCTGTAGTAAAGAATGCAATTATTACTGCTATGATGTCACCATCACTGTGACGTAATGAATGTAATCTTGACCTCATTATTATTACATCAATGATGTCGCCATCACTCTGTGTAGTGAAGAATGCAATATTCACTGCTATAATGTCACCACCGTTCTGTCAAGTATTGTATGATATCGTGCCTTCCTCACCATTACATCCACTGTACTGATTCCTATACAATATACTATATTATAATGTGCTCGATATATAATGTTGTACTATTGTAAATATGTAAAATAAAACCAGTTTGTTGTACTTCAAAATTGTAAAAAATATTCACTAGTTTTTGATTTGTACAATCTTGGTGTTATATAAAGATCATGACTTTCTTTATATTTACGTTATTATGCCGAAAAGGTATCAATAGATCAAGATACTTGCAATCATATGACTCACTTGTAATCAACTTTACATGAGAGAACAATAAAAAATTTGGCATAATGGAACATTTTAGCCATCTGAGTTCCAGTGCTTTCACAGCTTGGCGCAAATCTATTTGCTGCGAAGACAATCATCCATGTTCAAAGGCCCAATCAATCCATCCTTGCATGTTTGCTTCTATGTGAAATGAGTTAATACCATTATACACATACAAAAGATTATATCTATATATATATACATAAAGTCAAGTCATTGATTACTCGATTACACCATAGTGGGGCCTAACCAGCGTCTGGGTCATGAATAGATTAGCTGCTTGTTAATTTTATAGATGACATTGTTCAGATACTTCAGATTCATATCATTTAAAGAAATAAAAAGTTGTCAATTAGGTGAAGTTTGTGTAATGTTGATAAACATAAGGTATGATATATGTATGATAAGTATGATATTGGAATTTGTACACTTAAGATATAACAACAAAACATGGGCTAGATATGGACTTCTTGATGGAGAATATGCAAAGATGGAATTGTCAAGATCCATTGAATTTCTTTTTTTGTAGAATACAGCCAGTTTTTCAGACACATGTGGTTTACAGGATAGGTCTGCTTTTCCAATATATATAAAGAACTATGCTGATCATTGCTTTTTGTGTAATGTGTTTGAACATTTTCTGGAAATTGCCTCAAAAATGATCATTTAATTACATTCTCTGGGTAGACTTGAGCACATGATAATTATAACTAATCAAAATGCATGTTACATATCAAAATTTGGCCCCAAATTGTTATCTCGATTCTCATTGGCTAATATTTGTCATGTAATTCAAAATGAAATGACAGCCTCCTTGGTAAGTCAGTGATAGCTATTAGATTTAAACAAAATGGAAAGGATTCTCAGTCTTATGGGAAAAAGAAGATCAAAGTTGATGGACAGAATGACAAAAGATTTCCCCCCATCACCATATAGTCAGCAAAGCTAAAAATGGGGAATCATTTCAGAAAAAAGATTATGTTTACACATGTAATGAATTTGTGTGTATATTTGTGTTTGAAATTCACGAGATTTCCTCAAATGTGATTGAGTTCCTTGTCACTATAACCTGTAACTTCCCAAGATACCTTCACAGTTCTAAGACCTTTTGGGACATTCGTCCCCAGTTGTTTCAGACCCAGTAAGCACATTGTAAGTGTGTAAATTGGTCCATGCTGGACCTCCATGACATGACTAACATCAATGACTGCTTTATGGAACACCACTACAAACAAGCTATTCATCGCCATCAAAAACACCAAACTGATGACCACAGAAACAATAACAAGGAAGAGAATAAAATGTATATTAAGCTGACCTTGCCTGATTTCTTCATAAACAGGAGGACACATGTCTATGAGCACGATGAGTTCCTCCTCCATGAAACCTCCCTGAGGAGGAAGAGGGCGGGGCTCCAGCCGGGGGATGTAGTAGTTGTAGTTCACCACGGGGTTATGGGGAGGGTAGGATTGTCTCCTCTTCCTCTTCTGTTCAAAGTCTGTGAGTGGAGGGTTGTTCCTGGGGGTGGGAGCAGGGGGTGGGGTAAGGGTAGGACCTCGCGTCCACTTGGCCTTGTCTCTAGTGGAGGACTGGGAGTAGACGGGCGGTATGAACTGAGCCTTCACCTGCTCCCGCCACGTCTGGGGTCTGTAAGGGGTGCTTTCTTTCACCCTCGGGTAAGGCTCCCTCAACGGCTGAGCCCTATTAGGGCTGCTATCATTCACCCTCGGGCTAGGCTCCTTCCACACGTGAACCCTAATAGGGCTGTTATCCTTCACCCTGGGGTTTGGCTCCCTCAACGTTTCAGCCCTATTGGGGCTGCTCTCTCTCACCCTCGGGCTAGGCTCCCTCCACGTCTGAGCCCTATTAGGGCTGTTATCCTTCACCCTAGTGTTTGGCTCCCTCCACGTCTGAACCTTATTAGGGCTCCTATCCTTAAGCCTTGTCTTGGGAGGCATTCCCTTATTTGTAAATGTCTTGATGGGCAGACACTCATCACTGTGATTGTAATTCCATGTCCCTCTGAATGTGGCAGGACTCTTGTGCAGTGGAGGTGAGTACTCCTCCTCAACATGCCTGACCCCTCCTTTGTGCTTCCTCTCTCGTACCGGGGTGTACCACCACTTATCCTTCCTCACACTGTTGCCTTCCCAGGAATTCCTCAGTTCCTGGTTCACAGCATTCCACTTCCGGATGAGTTCTAGTTCCTGTGCCTCAGTTGCATTCTGCCCTCTGGTGCCTCGCTCTGGTGATGGCTTCCGAGTTTTACTTTTCTTTTTACTCTTTTTTTGTCTCTTTTGTGTCTCTTCGGGTCTCTGTTGCACTTCACAGCTATAAAATCCACTGTCTCTTTGTATTTCGCGTTCAGTGCTGCTTCTGTGATAATAACTTGGTGAGTTGTACTGTGAACCCTTAGATTTACCCTTCTCTTCTTCTCCTTTATCTTCTCTCCACCATTTAAAATATTTCTTTGGAGACTCATCTCTGAGTCTGTATCTCCCAAACCCTCTGGCGCTGTCAGCACGAGCCCTGCGCTCGTCCTCAAATATCTGTTGTGAGGTGAAGGTCTCGAAGCTGGGTCTGTGTTGCCAAGGGTCCTCCCTCTCCAGACTGGACACCTGCTGGAGGTCCGTGAAGTCCACGTGCTCGCAGCCATCCCAGCGGATCCCATAGCGACTGCTGGGGCAGGACAGCCTCCTGCGGCAGTCCCTGACCGGAGTACTGCTCCGGAGCCTGATATAATCCTTCCACCACCCCCGGGGAAGCATTGTCACCTCCTATGAGGCCGCCATCAGCCACACTGGGGTGTGCACACTGCGTACTACCAGCATTGTGTCTGTCACCGCGTGTAATGAGCGATGTGAACGGTACACTGAGGACCTATTACCACGGGCCCTGACAAGGTCAATCTGTCCAGTCATAGACACATACTGGTACCTCACCACCTTCTATACTAAGATATCGGCCCATGGCCACTTGGAACATATAACATTTGGACCAGACATATAAAACTCTGGCTTAAAATGTTCCCTTGTCAGAATGAAATTGCTAAGTGGACACCTCCATTTAAAGGTCACTAAATTCTAATTTGTCTTGAGCTCTCAAATCTAGTTGGTCTTCTTTCTAGAAGAGTTAATTGGCAGCCTCCTATCTACGTGTGCTATACAGAACAGCGGATCCTGGGAGTTGCCCTATGTATTATCTGGTGAGGGTGCCAACAGCCAGCAATGTTGGCCTCATAGTGGTATAGAGATCATGCTACCTTGTCGGGGCTGTGTGTGACCTGCCAGATCTGGGCCCTGAGGCGTCCCACCACTGACCACTCACTGACATCGTATCTGCCCGACCCACGTGCAGGAATGATGGACCTGCCCTGCCTCTATTATCACTCAGCTATCATACACATAATCTGAGAAACACATCATGTCATCATTCTCAGAATGTTCGTCTAATATCTTCCTGAAGGATTGTCTTAACTACCATGTGTTAACTTTATATTCATTAAAAAAACACTTTTTTCAAGAACTCTAAACAGTTATGCTTTTATGCTGTCTCGGACTCTATGGCGCTATCAAGGTGATGCCAAAAATCACATGTGCATATCTATCTTTACACTAACATTTAATTCTCCAATCTAAATCAGTTGAAATTTAATTTATTTTTTTTAATTCAAGAAGTGACAGTTCTTAAACAACCCTATTATCGATACTACGCCATTTGAAATGGATTTTATTTTCTTTCATTCTGTTTCCTGTTGATCTGATAACACAAGTGGCGAGAACACATTGGACCAATCAAGATAAAGGATCTCTTTGTGTCCGAGATGCATTGGCCTGATTGGTCTGCAAAGTTTCAAAACAAGTAATAATTGATGTATTACAAATCAGGGCGCATGGATATTTGCTCGAGGAAGGTCACGTGGTCAATGGATGCGTTTTACAGACCGGCACAGTATGCAGCGGTCAGCCAGCAATATGAAGGATTAAATCTGACATGGCCTAGATTACATTTGTAGGTCCACACAGAGTATCATATATCATAATTCATTCAAATAACGACTGTGCAACTCACTTTGTTCTTATTTATTTATTTAGCTTGGTGGGGGATACATTGCTTGATCAGATTGTTTTAAAACTGTTTCCTCCATTTTCACTTTACGAAAATAATTTCAGAACATAATAACAACAATAAAATTTTAAACTACAGTGTATTTGCAAAGAAATATTTTGGCCATGGTGCAAATGATTAAATCGCACCAGTCGAAAGGACAATGAGCAATAGAGACAATGTCCCACTACTTTCTGCAATATACTAATGCATAGAGAATTGCCGGGTGCTTCAAATATTGAGAACATTACAAACCACAAACAAGTTTTAATACCGAGTAGCACAAACTATAAAAAAACCTTTCATAAAGAGAAGGGGTAAAGTTTAGTCCGGGGTATCATATGAGCTAGGGTTGCTCATTGCGGGACCTCAGTCGCTTGCGCCCTCTGGATGTCAACATCCCAATGCTAACAGTGCGCGCATGACCATTGAATCATATTATCGCCTTTTTTGTATGAACTGTATTAGCTATGTTTCTGAAATACATCTCACAATATATATTTCATGAAGCTGGGATGAGGAAGGTAATCAATTTGATATGACTGGCTACAATTCCAGAAAGAAGCTTCTGTAGCATTTGCAAATTTCAAAATCATAGTACCTTCTCTATGAAAATCATTGTTTGTCTGTCACAAACTGTTCATAGCACTATCTTCGACCTGACCTCGCAGGAGAGGGTAAGGTGCACATGTGTCCTGATCAGGGTATGGCCGCAAACAGCTCACGTATTTTAATGCATCCTATTATGCTAAGGTGACTGTTGCCTACCCAAACTGTCACGTGGTACAAACCAGCAAAGCAATTCTGTGGAAATATAAAAGTATCAGTGATCAGACAGAATAGTATTTATAAGTCGACTCCTTGACAGCCTATTATTTACAAATTCCCTTCTCTCTCTCTATTGTATCAAACCATATACTAGTAATGTTCATTACCTTCTTCGGTGCAGATCACCCAGTCGGTACACTAATAGTGTTGTTTGTTCAGAAAAGGAAATATATTGAAATATAGAATATTGAGTGCGTATTAATATAGTTCGATATTAGTATTCAAAATGTTTTTTTAGTTTGTTTTTATATACAAAACACTCATACTTATTGTGTGCAGACATGTTTCAACACTAGTGTTTTCCTTTATGAAAAACATGACAGCAATTTACAAAAACCACCATGTCGTGCATTGCGATATAATTGCCTGTCGTTAGCCATACATACATTAGGAAACTGTTAGATGCCAGAGGGGCTGTGGTTGTCGCTGCGACTGTCGCTATGTTGCCATTCCTGGCAGGACAGTCATCACGGGGCGGTGGGTCTATGGTAGCACTCAGGCCTGTACAATTCTTCTTGTTTCATTTCTAAGTGTTTTTTTTGGTTTGTTCTAAAGAACAAGTGTTACATCACAAAGACACACAATAGAGATCATGTGATTTGCGATGATATATCGTTGTTGTCGCTCCAGCATGACACCGGTTTGTTATCTGATTAACTCTGATAAATGAGGGTTAAGAATATCTGCCACTCACCTGGACAATATACGTCCTGCTGATTATCCTCCCGAGAATATCTCCTGTCCTCTAAAACCATGTTGCTGTAATGAGGCTGTATTTACCTCAGATTGATTGTTCTAATTGGCATAAAGTGGTACAGAGTGAGGTGTAGCGTCGGCTCGCCATAGTTTGTATTCGCTGTGTGGTCGGCGCATATCCCGGCATTCCAATGTGTGGAGCTAACATTTGTCCAGGTATTATAACAATACGTGTGTGGGGGGAAACTAATGCCGTGTATCACCCCAACACAATCCCTCTGTCAAGTTAGGTAAAGAGGTTCCTGTAGATTCAACAAATACTGTCCCAATAAATGTTTTCTTTAAATAAAAGCTTCCTCATGAATGAACACAGAGTCAAAGTGGATGTTTTTGAGAAAGGCTATTTGAAGTCCTGTGTATAATATCTGCATTGACTAGAAGAGTGTAGTTTGACCCAAGGGGGGAACAGCAAGTCTGAGGTAAAGTCAAGGAGATAGCAGAGGTCATTGCTTCCCACATGTATCAACAGTAAGTCATGCATAACCAATTTGTCTTCCACCCACCTGTGGCCTGAATATCAAAGGCATCAGCTGCCTTGTGATATGCTCTGGGCTTTACTTATCATTGATATTTATATATAATTAGTCAAAGTCCCTATTGATTGGCAAGAAAAATCACACCTTGAAGTTTTGTTGTGAAAAAAAACCTGAAAGGATTTCTTTCATTAAATAAAGAAACCACAATGTGCTTGGAACAATGTGATAAAAAATAAAATGTTAGATTTTTTAAACTTTTATTTTGGCCCAAATCATGCCTTTCTCCGCAAATAGGCACAAGTCTCTATTTAACTTAATTTGGGTCAGGTACATTTGTCCTCTATAAAATCAATCATCCATCATAATCCAGATGAGCAAATTATGACATTTTGAAGCTTACACCATTTTGAGAAGCACACATTCGGAACACTCAAACTGATCACAAGTTTCTCGTCAGATTTGCCATTATTCTTCTTAATCGTTCTACTTACTGACTCTCAATACTCAATTGAGATACACAATCAACAATAATATCTCATACAAAGGACAAACATTTCTCTCCATAAGAAATGTGAACAACGTACATTAATTGATATGATCAAATGCCTTACTTATATCAAACATAAGGCCATATATACTATGGTCATTATTCATATAATATGATAACGTTGCCTGAATCATAGCTGTATATCTTTGATATTTGATTGCCCAAATTCAAATCCAATTTGTTAACTACTTGCGCACTGACTCCATTCCTCTTTAAACAGAACAATAACGTCAACAAAGAATACTATTCCTGGGTATTGCTCTTTGGGATTGGAACTATGAGGCCATACATCATGCCATCTGGTGTAACTCCATGTCTTAACATAACCATAAATAAAACACTGAGATGCACATTATGCTTCTGTGCTGCATAGATAATAGTATCAGAATTGAGATCAGAACCACCATCTTTTTATCATGTTTAGCACTTTAAACATTAACAGGCATGATACCATGCACACACCTGCACATCATTCCATACCTTTCAATCTGTTCACTAGATGCTGTTTGAAGTGGCTGTTTTCTCGTGGCAGCTGGGCTCTATAACTATATGACTAATGTGTACATTATATAAACACACATAATTGCTATATGACCAGAAACAGTTTAAGGACTATCAGGCCATTTCTGAAAAGGGCTGGCATTTTATTAAATACTGTCACATGTTTCAGGTTCAATTAGATAGCCTAATGTAAATACTATTGATGCAATATATCACGTCCAAAATATTCTAAAAACTTAAAAACTGAATTAGCGCACTCTATCCTCAATCACAATCACTCCATTGGCAATTTGATAAAAATCAACTTCACGGTTAATGTTTATCGTTGATTTTTTTTTGTGGTGCAGTGGGCAAAAAAATGTAATAACTAAAATGTACTATTTTATTTCAGAAATGACAGAAAAAGTCCAAAATGATATATTAACTAGTCTGATCAGTGGTAGGACCTCTCAAAGGTAATTGGCACTATTAATCCTTATATTATACTTAAAGAAAGTACAAAATATTTAACCGAAACCCAGGGACAAAGAACAGTACGCTATCATATGTGGCATAGATTCCAACAAAACAAACTAATGATTTTATAATGCGCAATCATAAAGGACCCAGCCCTTCACATATGCTACTACAATGATCACAAATTTGAAACTAGGTGTCACTTCCTTGAATATTACAATCCAGAGGTCAACAAAGAGAAAAATACGTTTTAATGGCCCTAAACATTAGATACTATTTTTGTGGAGAGATTTTTAATGTCAGTTACAAGAGATTTGTGTATTTCATTTGGACATAACCATTTGTAAAATAAAAGTCCATTAACATTCCTATTACAATAAGACTGTGAATTTTGTATGCAAAGGCAACATAAGATATGTTTGTTTTAAAACTCTTGGGAATGTATAATAGATAATTAACCACTATTCGTAAAATGACAATTACCAAGCTCCGGACCAAGAAAATGGATTGAGTTATTACTTCGAATCTGTACTCATTGTAAGGTTTCAAGCAAACAAAAAGTATTTTTAAAATCTATATCTAGAATATATCTGCTCTGGGACACACAGGGACACAGTGACACACAGCAGCAGACACAGACTAAGAAGCAGATCATATTTATCGTTGTTATTTTAAGTACAGCACACCAAGTAAATGTGGTCACGCATGTCATTAACGTGAGAGATGACTTTCTTATTTGAAAATATTTTAGGAATCATATCAACAGTTTTAGGACTTCAATATTTTATTGAACAAAACCAAAATATATTCTTTCAACAATATGTATGTATAATTCCATATATGAATAAACTTCAATTCTTCAATATTATTAGATAAAAATATTCTAAATTACAATTCAGTTTGTTTACAAGATAATATCAAAACGTATACAATATGTTTATAACCCCCCAACCATTTTACACTTGGATATGCATAGTGATGTTTTCTGAATAAATTTACAGAGGTAGTAAATCATAATGTAACAACTACATATGAAAAATGTCATCTGTCTGTCCATGATACTTCTACATTAATTGAAGAAGAAAAGAAGAAAAGATGGTCTTTAAGCACCATATGTACCTTTCTGAATGTGATGGTGTTTATGGCACATTTGCCATATGATGGCACTCATAGCATTTTATAAACCAACTTTAAAGGTACAGAAATAAGCACCAAATCACACAATAACATTGGATATCTTTGCATTAAAAAGTATAAACATATTTGTATAATTCGATTTTCATGTATAAGATTCACTTGCATATTTTGTATTAACCACTTTGGTGCGTTTTTTCTTGAGAGGTTTATTCATCTAACCATTTGAATCTATGTGTAACCAATGATATCTCTTTCTAATAAATTGCATTTTTATCAAACAATCATACCATCTTAATCTCAATCATACCATCTTAATCTCAATCATACCATCTTAATCTCAATCATACCATCTTAATCTCAATCATACCATCTTAATCTCAATCATACCATCTTAATCTCAATCATACCATCTTAATCTCAATCATACCATCTTAATCTCAATCATACCATCTTAATCTCAATCATACCATCTTAATCTCAATCATACCATCTTAATCTCAATCATACCATCTTAATCTCACAAGTCGTATCTCAATCTAATCAGCGACACCTATATCGAACCAATGATGTCTGTTAAACCAGTGGTATCTGTTAAACCAGTGGTATCTGTTAAACCAGTGGTATCTGTTAAACCAGTGGTATCTGTTAAACCAGTGGTATCTGTTAAACCAGTGGTATGTTGTTCTGAAGAATTGTTTATAATTATCTAAGAAAATGAGATGTGCTAGTGGGGTATGCTAGTGAAGTATGCAAATATAGTACGCTTAAAGAGTATTCTAGTGGGGTATGTTAGTGGGGTATGCTAATTGAGTATGCTAGTGTGTGTGCTACTAGATTATATTAGTGGAGAATATTAGTGGAGCATATTAGTGAAGAATGCTAGTGGAGTATGCTAGTGAAGAATGCTAGTGAAGAATGCTAGTGGAGTATGCTAGCAGAGTATGCTAGTGAAGTATGCTAGTGGAGTATGCGAGTGGAGTATGTTAGTGGAGTATGCCAGTGAAGTATGCTAGTGGAGTATGCTAGTTGAGTATGCTAGTTGAGTATGCTAGTGAAGTATGCTAGTGGAGTATGCTAGTGGAGTATGCTAGTGGAGTATGCTAGTGGAGTATGCTAGTGGAGTATGCTAGTGGAGTATGCTAGTGGAGTATGCTAGTGGAGTATGTTGGTTGAGGAGAATGTTAGTTGAGGATTATGCCAATAGAGGAGTGTGCCAATAGAGGAGTGTGCCAATAGATGAGTGTGACAATAGAGGAGTGTGCCAATAGAGGAGTGTGCCAATAGAGAGCGTGACATAAGGGGAATATCCTTACTAGAGGATTCCAGTGGAGTCTGTCCCTAAGGTATGCCAGTATGGTAGTAGAGTATGCTAGCAGAGTATGTCCCTAAGGTATGCCAGTATGGTAGTAGAGTATGCTAGCAGAGTATGTCCCTAAGGTATGCCAGTATGGTAGTAGAGTATGCTAGCAGAGTCTGTCCCAAAGGTATGTCAGTTCTGTTCAGTATATCTATGTGTTTGAATGTGTCTGACATTGCACATTTGTGAAACTATCCAACCAGGGTGCCAAAGGTTACACACATATCGCTATTTTAACAAGATTTAAGCTTCAATGCCTTTTTCACACATCACCAACTTCATTTTCACACAGAATAAAGTAGTTTGTCACAATAATACCCCTTGGTTTTGACAAATGTTAATATTGCATTCATATTGCATAGTCCATTTATGAGAGTTTGCAGACATAAAATGACTAATATTATACTTCCTTAAAAACCAAAAATATCCCACTCAAATATAAAATATGTGCAGACAAAGCACAGGAACCAAATTATACTCCAACAGAGGTAACGTGATGAACTTATCACAAGGTTTCGTTTGGTGTTGGCTCAGCACATCCAACAAATTTCATATTTTACTCTCCTATTAACATTTTCCCATTATGTATTAAGAATGATAAAATATGCAAAATGTCACTCTTCAAATATGAAGTTTTCATTAAATTTGAACGGTTTTTAAAGAGATATAGAACATGGAATTACTTTCTTTCGTGAAGTAGCCAGTTCCCGGGACAGTAATCAGACGGAAACACACCAAAGATGGCTGCTTTGTTTATGGTTTGAATTCTTTAAAATTGTTATACGTTGGATTAAACCTATCCAACAAAAATGTTCAAAAATCAATAAATGAAATCTAATACAACTCAAGGCATCTTACATTTTATAGTAAATGATGTTAGAATGTTTATCATATGTAACGAACTGACAGTACCAGAGCACACCACATGGCCAGAAAAAGTAGGACCAGAGGAACACTAATTTGGGTTGTGCTGTGGAGCTGATGTGCTGATAGTGGAGAGTTTGGAACCAATTAAGATGGAAGTAGTTGAGTCTCCATTATAGCAGTCTGGCCGTGCTATGCGCTAAACCTGAGTTCCTTCCTTGGTGAACAACCAACATATTTGGTTTGGGTTGTTTTTAAGCTGCAAAATATGAAAATATTGTTTAATACTGAACCTAAAGCAAGGGTGTGGTTTACTCCCTGACCATAAGGATAATTCTTGGATATGTGCATGATAGCATGTGAAGATATATAGTCGAGGAGCCAGCCCCCATTTTTCGGGAGTTTCATCTGACGGAAAGCAAACCCATTTTGAAGTGCCACACATGTAGCAGGTGGCCTTGGGTTTCTCAAATGATATTTGGTTTTTTCAAATTGTGGGGTCTTTCAAAAGATACAGCTGTTTCCATGGCAACCATTTACATTTTATTGGGATTCTAGAAAAAGGTACATTTTCATCTCTAGCTTTACACTGAATATATATTTCTCAACAAAATCAGGTGGGAAGGTGGGAGACAAGACAGCCTATTTGAAAATGGTGTAAAATATGAATTATTATAGAATTCATGGTTACCATGGCAACAGAAAATATAGCTTGATTCAGCATAACATGATTCGCAATAAATATATTTGTGTAGTAAAATAGAATAAAAATCATCTGGATCTGGATGACATTGCCAAAACAAAGGATTTGCACTTTTTTGACATTTTTTGCATCTCATGAATTTTAGATCTTAATTATGGACATAAGTACTTACCATTAGCCTCAAATAAATGTCCTTGATATATTTCATGGAAAATAAGTCATAAAACAAGCTATATTTCACAGAAAATAGTCATAACTGGCATTTTTTCTAATTTCAGAGGTCAAGGTCATACATTTAGATGTCAAGGTCAAATATAGGTTAAAGCATTGGAAAAATTGTTACTTATCATGAACATTTATTTGAGGCTAATGGTGAATCAAAATGCCCATAATTTAGAACTAAAAGGCAAAAAAGGTGAAAAAGGTGAAAATTCTTGTTTTGGCAAGGTCATCCAGGTCAAGATGACTCTGTATCTGTTTTACTTCATAAATATATTTATTGTGAATTATGTTTTGCTGAATCATGCTATATTTCATAGAAATTAGTCACAAAACAAGCTATATTTCACAGAAAATAGTCATTACTGGCATTTTTTCTAATTTGAAAGGTCAAGGTCATATATTTAGATGTCAAGGTCAAATATAGGTTAAAGCATCGGAAATATTGCTAGGTATCACAGACATTACTTTGAGGCCAGTGGTGAATCAAAATGTCCATAATTAAGATATAAAATATATAAAAGACAAAAAAGGTGAAAAAGTTGAAAATTCTTTGTTTTACCAAGGTCATCCAGGTCAAGATGATTTTCTTTCTATTCGACTTCACAAGTATGTTTATTGTAAATTATGTTTTGCTGAAACAAGCTCTTTTTTATGGTAAATAGTCATAAAACAAGCTATATTTTATAAAAATTAGTCATAACTGGCATTTTTTCTAATTTCAAAGGTCAAGGTCATATATTTAGATGTCAAGGTCAAATATAGGTTAAAGCATTGGAAATATTGCTAGGCATCTTGGACATTAATTTGAGGCCAGTGTCGAATGATAATGTCCATAATTAAGATATAAAATATATAAAAGGCCAAAAATGTGAAAAAGGTGAAAATTCTTTGTTTTAGCAAGGTCATCCAGGTCAAGATGATTTTCTTTCTATTCGACTTCACAAATATATTTATTGTGAATTTCGTTTTGCTGAATCAAGCTATATTTCATAGAAAATAGTCATAAAACATTCTATATTTCTAGAAAATAGTCATAAAACATTCTATATTTCTAGAAAATAGTCATAATTGGCATTTTTTCTAATTTAAAAGGTCAAGGTCATGTATTTAAATATCAAGGTCAAATATAGGTTTAAGCATTGGAAATATTGCTCGGTATCATGGACAATTATTTGAGGCTAATGGTGAATCATAATGTCCATTATTAAGATCTAAAATTCATAAAATGCCAAAAATGACTTAATTTTCATGATTTTGCCTTCAGTTGAAATTTCTTTTGGTTACCATGGCAACAACGTTTGTTAAATTATCGCCTAAATATGGCTCACAAGTGAGATGTTGACAGCTAGCAACTGGTGGTCAAATGTGATTGAATAATTGTAATCTTAATAATAAATGAGAGATACTATTTGAGGTCATATTTGATATTTATATGAAAATTTGAAGTATTCTGTTGCCATGGTAACCATGAATTCTATAATAATTCATATTTTACACCATTTTCAAATAGGCTGCCATGTCTCCCACCTTCCCACCTGATTTTGTTGAGAAATACATATTCAGTGTAAATCTAGAGATGAAAATGTACCTTTTTCTAGAATCCCAATAAAACGTAAATGGTTGCCATGGAAACAGCTGTATCTTTTGAAAGACCCCACAATTTGAAAAAAACAAATATCATTTGAGAAACCCTAGGTCACCTGCTACATGTGTGACACTTCAAATTGCGGTTTGCTTTCTGTCACACGAAACTCCTGAAATAATGGACTTTTTGCAGGTTGGCTCCTCGACTAATAAGTTTAACACTGGAATGTGTCGGATGCAACATTTTATATATTTCATAACGCTTCATCGACAAATTCGGAAAGGTAACATTTAACATACTTGATGACATATTGACATAATAAATAGCATTTCATATTTTATTGACATATTGACATATTAATTAGCATTTTAATTGACATATTAATTAGCATTTCATATTTTAGTAAAGTCATTGACATTCTTTTTAGGTATGCAACATTTCACACGTTTAGTGAGGTTTCATTGATCTTGTACTTTGTGAGGTAGGCAACATTTCACATGTTTAGTGAGGTTTCATTGATCTTGTACTTTGTGAGGTAGGTAACATTTCACATGTTTAGTGAGGTTTCATTGATCATGTACTTTGTGAGGTAGGTAACATTTCACATGTTTAGTAAGGTTTCATTGATCTTGTACTTTGTGAGGTAGGTAACATTTCACATGTTTAGTAAGGTTTCATTGATCTTGTACTTTGTGAGGTAGGTAACATTTCACACGTTTAGTGAGGTTTCATTGATCTTGTACTTTGTGAGGTAGGTAACATTTCATGCGTTTAGTGAGGTTTCATTGATCTTGTACTTTGTGAGGTAGGCAACATTTCACATGTTTAGTGAGGTTTCATTGATCATGTACTTTGTGAGGTAGGTAACATTTCACATGTTTAGTGAGGTTTCATCGATCTTGTACTTTGTGAGGTAGGCAACATTTCACATGTTTAGTGAGGTTTCATCGATCTTGTACTTTGTGAGGTAGGCAACATTTCATGCGTTTAGTGAGGTTTCATCGATCTTGTACTTTGTGAGGTAGGTAACATTTCATGCGTTTAGTGAGGTTTCATTGATCATGTACTTTGTGAGGTAGGTAACATTTCACATGTTTAGTGAGGTTTCATTGATCTTGCACTTTGTGAGGTAGGCAACATTTCATGCGTTTAGTGAGGTTTCATTGATCTTGTACTTTGTGAGGTAGGTAACATTTCACATGTTTAGTGAGGTTTCATTGATCTTGTACATTGTGAGGTAGGTAACATTTCACATGTTTAGTGAGGTTTCATTGATCATGTACTTTGTGAGGTAGGCAACATTTCACATGTTTAGTGACGTTTCATCGATCATGTACTTTGTGAGGTAGGTAACATTTCACATGTTTAGTAAGGTTTCATTGATCTTGTACTTTGTGAGGGAGGCAACATTTCACATGTTTAGTAAGGTTTCATCGATCTTGTACTTTGTGAGGTAGGTAACATTTCACACGTTTAGTAAGGTTTCATCGATCTTGTACTTTGTGAGGTAGGTAACATTTCACATGTTTAGTAAGGTTTCATCGATCTTGTACTTTGTGAGGTAGGCAACATTTCACATGTTTAGTAAGGTTTCATCGATCATGTACTTTGTGAGGTAGGTAACATTTCACATGTTTAGTAAGGTTTCATCGATCTTGTACTTTGTGAGGTAGGTAACATTTCACATGTTTAGTAAGGTTTCATTGATCTTGTACTTTGTGAGGTAGGTAACATTTCACACGTTTAGTAAGGTTTCATCGATCTTCTACTTTGTAAGGTAGGCAACATTTCATGCGTTTAGTAAGGTTTCATTGATCATGTACTTTGTGAGGTAGGCAACATTTCACATGTTTAGTAAGGTTTCATCGATCTTGTACTTTGTGAGGTAGGTAACATTTCACATGTTTAGTAAGGTTTCATCGATCTTGTACTTTGTGAGGTAGGTAACATTTCACATGTTTAGTAAGGTTTCATCGATCTTGTACTTTGTGAGGTAGGTAACATTTCACACGTTTAGTAAGGTTTCATTGATCTTGTACTTTGTGAGGTAGGTAACATTTCACACGTTTAGTAAGGTTTCATTGATCTTCTACTTTGTAAGGTAGGCAACATTTCATGCGTTTAGTAAGATTTCATTGATCTTGTACTTTGTGAGGTAGGTAACATTTCACATGTTTAGTAAGGTTTCATCGATCTTGTACTTTGTGAGGTAGGTAACATTTCACATGTTTAGTGAGGTTTCATCGATCTTGTACTTTGTGAGGTAGGTAACATTTCACACGTTTAGTAAGGTTTCATCGATCTTGTACTTTGTGAGGTAGGTAACATTTCACACGTTTAGTGAGGTTTCATTGATCTTGTACTTTGTGAGGAAGGCAACATTTCACACGTTTAGTAAGGTTTCATTGATCTTGTACTTTGTGAGGTAGGTAACATTTCACATGTTTAGTAAGGTTTCATCGATCTTGTACTTTGTGAGGTAGGTAACATTTCACATTTTTAGTAAGGTTTCATCGATCTTGTACTTTGTGAGGTAGGTAACATTTCACACGTTTAGTGAGGTTTCATTGATCATGTACTTTGTGAGGTAGGCAACATTTCACATGTTTAGTGAGGTTTCATTGATCATGTACTTTGTGAGGTAGGTAACATTTCACATGTTTAGTGAGGTTTCATTGATCTTGTACTTTGTGAGGTAGGTAACATTTCACATGTTTAGTGAGGTTTCATTGATCATGTACTTTGTGAGGTAGGTAACATTTCACATATTTAGTGAGGTTTCATCAATCTTGTACTTTGTGAGGGAGGTAACATTTCATATGTTTAGTGAGGTTTCATTGATCTTGTACTTTGTGAGGGAGGTAACATTTCATATGTTTAGTAAGGTTTCATAGATCTTGTACTCTGTGAGGTAGATAACATTTCATGCGTTAAGTGAGGTTTCATTGATCTTGTACTTTGTGAGGTAGGCAACATTTCACATGTTTAGTAAGGTTTCATTGATGTTGTACTTTGTGAGGTAGGTAACATTTCACAGGTTTAGTGAGGTTTCATTGATCATGTACTTTGTGAGGTAGGTAACATTTCACACGTTTAGTGAGGTTTCATTGATCTTGTACTTTGTGAGGGAGGTAACATTTCACACGTTTAGTGAGGTTTCATTGATCTTGTACTTTGTGAGGTAGGCAACATTTCACACGTTTAGTAAGGTTTCATTGATCTTGTACTTTGTGAGGGAGGCAACATTTCACATGTTTCATGATATTTCATCACTCGATAGCTACCTGAATGTAGGAGGTAAGCGGCTGGGTCATGACCATCTCAAACTTGGCCACGGTGTCTCCAGTGTGCTGTACGATAGAGTTGATCATCGCCTCGTACTCAGCCGGGCTCCGGTAGTTGGTCGGGTTGGACATCCCGGGACTAAGAGGAGTGCCTGCAACCAACAATATTAACGTCATAACATAGAGGAATGGGTCACAATTTCTGTCCCATTTGCTTGTACAGCAGCATTTACATATGATATGTTAAGAAATGTGTCAGAACGGCTCAAGCATCGCGTGAAGCCACTGTTTCAAAAGTAATATAAAACCTCTTAGAAAAACCCACTATTGTAGTCCACGTGAAATACTTCCAAATAATTCACCTTAAAATTAAGCAGATAATATGATATTTTTGACTGAATAAATTTAAATGCTGTGGATCCAGGTTTAAAAATGTTCATTAGTTACCGCCATTTTATATATAAAAAACATGAAGTGTATTTTTTAAATAGGAGAAACGCCCGGCGTAGGAGATATTTCATCTGATATTCTTGTGGTGCACTTATTTTTGAGTGAATATGTCTCTATGGCTGATATTATTTAAGGAAATGATACGCCATGAATATCAATCTTTGGTGGTCAATATATTGAAAATAACGGAGAGCATTCTACTCCATGATATGTAATGGGCAATAGAAACTGTCTCTTCTGAGACAGAAAGCCTGAACAGGTGAAGTTATAACATATCACAAACATACAAAATTTGACAAAGTATGACAGTATTGTCACGAACCTGACTTGTGGAAACAAGATTCTCGGAAGAAGAAGCGGCCATTCGGTTTTAACCAATTCATTACATTAGCAAACACACCCATCACTTCCTCATCACTCAGATACATCAATAGCCAATTAGAGAACACCATATCCACGCTACAATATAATTGGTCAATAGCATTTACAAAATAGCCAATGAGAGATCACCATATCCACGCTACAATATAATTGGTCAATAGCATTTACAAAATAGCCAATGAGAGATCACCATATCCACGCTACAATATAATTGGTCAATAGCATTTACAAAATAGCCAATGAGAGATCACCATATCCACGCTACAATATAATCGGTCGATAGCATTTACAATTCGCCAATTAGGCTATAAAACCACGCATTATTTCGAAATCACCTGTCCGATACCAGGAGGGCTTAAGAGATGTTGATACAATATATGACCAGTTTACAACCACAATGTATCAGTGCTTTCACAGCTTGGCTACAGCTATGATAAATCGTTTTGTTCCTAACACAATAGTTACGAATGCTTTCGCCGCTCTGTCCAAATTGCTCAAGATAGTATTACTACTCTTCCCCAATTCCCAACTTTAAAAGAATTGTCTTTGGGGAGAATCCAATGTGGGAGTTGAAACAATCTGAACTAGCACCATGCTGAGAATTCTCGTTTGCTGAAATTAATAGGATGTGTACCAATTTTCAAATCTTAAAACACTGTCCAAAAACCATGCATGGAGGGTAGGATATTTATAATGGAAAACAAGTCATGGTTTTTTTAAAAATCATATTTGCCCTATATAAAAAAATATCTAAGTTTATAACAAAAATATATGTCCCAAAACTGTACTGTTTGTTCATCCCCATCTTTAGTCCGTGTGAAATTAATGAAATATAGAAATAATTGAAATTGATGCGGCTGCGTGATGCTGTCACCTGGTGAACTAACCGATCACCCTTCCAACCTTCTTTGGATACACACAGATTTTTAACTCTTTGGCATTATTGAAAAATATGGGATAGTTAATGAGGATGTGGTTTGAGTGCATTGGGGTCCAACTATAATATGATATATCTGTACAATCCATTCATCCTAAAGACATTTTAGCATGTTGGTCTCACATCATCATGTACAAAGTTGGCATATAACATGGATACGTCATTACAAATATTACATGCCTAATAGGCATCCTGCCAAGGTAGCCTTTTTAAATTCAAATCTGAAAAGGAGCTGAAAAGTTCAGAAAGACCCAACTTCAAAGAGGTATTGGTAAAGAACCCGATTTTGCAATGTAATAAGAAAGATTTCTTGAAAGAAAACGTAATGTACTGTGAACACTAACAACAGAAATCTAATTTGCACAGCTTTTGTTAGAATTTCAAAATTTGAAGGGGATATTTTATATATTTTATGAAGTTGTGTGCTAATGTGCATGTAAGTGTATGTATATATGAGTGTATGTGGGAATAAATGGTGAACAATATAAGATGTTTAGAAAGAACTGTCAGAAGCGTGCATTAGGAGCACATAAACTGATGACGTTTTTCTCAACAGGTGTGTACCATTATTCACGAGGCCAGTACCAAAATATCATGTGATGCAAACATTAGTGTTTTATACATACGTATACAGGTACTCTGGTACTCTGGTACTCTGGATTGACTCTGCATGCCATAAGCGTGCAGTCAAGCACGGAGAACGACAACTCAAATATACCCTTTAAACATGACTTTGTATTCCTTGTCAGTGAAGATTTTAAATGGCTGAATTTGAAACACAAATAATGAGGTAAAATAAAACGGGAGAAAGAAAAATGATGAGACACTTTCAAAAATACAAATTCAAATTGTCTATTTCATTCAAGTAAAACGTTATTTAGATTTTTTGAAAAAGTGGTATTTGTACATGAATGTAGAAATGGGCATATTTGATATTGTTCAACAATATCCATTTCTATGCCAATTTGTATTATGATTTAAGTTTGCATCCTGATTTATCATTGAAAGAATTAAAGTTGATAGTAAACGACTAACCAAAGTTTTATGTTGATTATTTCTTTTACAACTGGTATTCTGGAATAAGCGCTGTCTTGCAAAATATGGGTATGTTTAATGCATTTATGATTGTGAAACTGTGTGACTACGAAGAATTAAAAGTTAAAAAGAAAATATGAAGAAAAACAGAAATACAGACATGTCTATCTAATAAACCAAAACTGAGAACATAAAAGACATAAAAGACATCAAACTGATGAAGTTTTGGCAGATCTCAGAAAGTGCACATCTCCTCTTTGAGCTGAAACAGGAAGAATGCTCTCAAGAGAATGCTCTAAAGATGGATATATCAGCGAGAATGCTCTAAAGATGGATATATCACGGAGAATACTCTCAAGATGGATATATCACGGAGAATGCTCTCAAGATGGATATATCACGGAGAATGCTCTAAAGATGGATATATCACCGAGAATGCTCTCAAGATGGATATATCACGGAGAATGCTCTAAAGATGGATATATCACCGAGAATGCTCTCAAGGTGGATATATCAGCTAGAATGCTCTAAAGATGGATATATCACGGAGAATGGTCTAAAGATGGATATATCACGGAGAATGGTCTAAAGATGGATATATCACGGAGAATACTCTCAAGATGGATATATCAGCGAGAATGCTTTCAAGGTGGATATATCAGCGAGAATGCTCTCAAGATGGATATATCAGCGAGAATGCTCTCAAGATGGATATATCACGGAGAATACTCTCAAGATGGATATATCAGCGAGAATGCTCTAAAGATGGATATATCAGCCAGAATGCTCTAAAGATGGATATATCATGGAGAATGCTCTCAAGGTGGATATATCACGGAGAATGCTCTCAAGGTGGATATATCACGGAGAATGCTCTCAAGGTGGATATATCAGCGAGAATGCTCTAAAGATGGATATATCATGGAGAATGCTCTAAAGATGGATATATCAGCGAGAATGCTCTCAAGATGGATATATCACGGAGAATGCTCTCAAGGTGGATATATCACGGAGAATGCTCTCAAGGTGGATATATCATGGAGAATGCTCTAAAGATGGATATATCAGCGAGAATGCTCTCAAGATGGATATATCAGCGAGAATGCTCTCAAGATGGATATATCACGGAGAATACTCTCAAGATGGATATATCATGGAGAATGCTCTAAAGATGGATATATCAGCGAGAATGCTCTCAAGGTGGATATATCATGGAGAATGCTCTCAAGGTGGATATATCATGGAGAATGCTCTAAAGATGGATATATCAGCGAGAATGCTCTAAAGATGGATATATCAGTGAGAATGCTCTCAAGATGGATATATCACGGAGAATGCTCTCAAGATGGATATATCATGGAGAATGCTCTAAAGATGGATATATCAGCGAGAATGCTCTAAAGATGGATATATCAGCGAGAATGCTCTCAAGATGGATATATCACGGAGAATGCTCTCAAGGTGGATATATCAGCGAGAATGCTCTCAAGATGGATATATCACCGAGAATGCTCTCAAGGTGGATATATCATGGAGAATGCTCTCAAAATGGATATATCAGCGAGAATGCTCTCAAGGTGGATATATCACGGAGAATACTCTCAAGATGGATATATCATGGAGAATGCTCTAAAGATGGATATATCAGCGAGAATGCTCTCAAGGTGGATATATCATGGAGAATGCTCTCAAGGTGGATATATCAGCGAGAATGCTCTTAAGATAGATATATCACGGAGAATGCTCTCAAGGTGGATATATCAGCGAGAATGCTCTAAGATGGATATATCATGGAGAATGCTCTAAAGATGGATATATCAGCGAGAATGCTCTCAAGATGGATATATCAGCGAGAATGCTCTCAAGATGGATATATCAGCAAGAATGCTCTCAAGATGGATATATCACGGAGAATGCTCTCAAGGTGGATATATCAGCGAGAATGCTCTAAGATGGATATATCATGGAGAATGCTCTAAAGATGGATATATCAGCGAGAATGCTCTCAAGATGGATATATCAGCGAGAATGCTCTCAAGATGGATATATCACGGAGAATGCTCTCAAGGTGGATATATCATGGAGAATGCTCTAAAGATGGATATATCAGCGAGAATGCTCTCAAGATGGATATATCAGCGAGAATACTCTCAAGATGGATATATCACGGAGAATGCTCTCAAGATGGATATATCAGCGAGAATGCTCTAAAGATGGATATATCAGCGAGAATGCTCTCAAGGTGGATATATCATGGAGAATGCTCTCAAGGTGGATATATCATGGAGAATGCTCTAAAGATGGATATATCAGCGAGAATGCTCTCAAGATGGATATATCAGCGAGAATGCTCTCAAGATGGATATATCACGGAGAATGCTCTCAAGGTGGATATATCACGGAGAATGCTCTCAAGGTGGATATATCATGGAGAATGCTCTCAAGATGGATATATCAGCGAGAATGCTCTCAAGAGAATGCTCTCAAGATGGATATATCACCGAGAATGCTCTATATAGATGGGTGCAGCTGGTCAATATGCCAATAGGCAATATCAGAGAAAAGGCATGTAATTAATATGTTATGCGAACGTATTTGGGTGGTGCTATTCCCTAGAATTGACAGTACATCAGAACTCTTCAGGGACAGCACACCAGAACTCACCAGACTCGATAGAGTGGGAGTAGACCAGAACTCACCAGACTCGATAGAGTGGGAGTAGACCAGAACCCACCAGACTCGATAGAGTAGGAGTAGACCAGAACTCACCAGACTTGATAGAGTGGGAGTAGACCAGAACTCACCAGACTCGATAGAGTGGGAGTAGACCAGAACTCACCAGACTCGATAGAGTGGGAGTAGACCTGAACTCACCAGACTCGATAGAGTGGGAGTAGACCAGAACTCGCCAGACTCGATAGAGTGGGAGTAGACCAGAACCCACCAGACTCTATAGAGTGGGAGTAGACCAGAACCCACCAGACTCGATAGAGTGGGAGTAGACCAGAACCCACCAGACTCGATAGAGTGGGAGTAGACCAGAACTCACCAGACTCGATAGAGTGGGAGTAGACCAGAACCCACCAGACTCGATAGAGTGGGAGTAGACCAGAACTCACCAGACTCGATAGAGTGGGAGTAGACCAGAACTCACCAGACTCGATAGAGTGGGAGTAGACCAGAACTCACCAGACTCGATAGAGTGGGAGTAGACCAGAACTCACCAGACTCGATAGAGTGGGAGTAGACCAAAACTCACCAGACTCGATAGAGTGGGAGTAGACCAGAACTCGCCAGACTTGATAGAGTGGGAGTAGACCAGAACTCGCCAGACTTGATAGAGTGGGAGTAGATCAGAACTCGCCAGACTTGATAGAGTGGGAGTAGACCAGAACTCACCAGACTTGATAGAGTGGGAGTAGACCAGAACTCACCAGACTCGATAGAGTGGGAGTAGACCAGAACTCGCCAGACTTGATAGAGTGGGAGTAGACCAGAACTCACCAGACTTGATAGAGTGGGAGTAGACCAGAACTCACCAGACTTGATAGAGTGGGAGTAGACCAGAACTCACCAGACTCGATAGAGTGGGAGTAGACCAGAACTCGCCAGACTTGATAGAGTGGGAGTAGACCAGAACTCACCAGACTCGATAGAGTGGGAGTAGACCAGAACTCGCCAGACTTGATAGAGTGGGAGTAGACCAGAACTCGCCAGACTTGATAGAGTGGGAGTAGATCAGAACTCGCCAGACTTGATAGAGTGGGAGTAGACCAGAACTCACCAGACTCGATAGAGTGGGAGTAGACCAGAACCCACCAGACTCGATAGAGTGGGAATAGACCAGAACTCACCAGACTCGATAGAGTGGGAGTAGAGTCGGAGTAGACCAGAACTCGCCAGACTTGATAGAGTGGGAGTAGACCAGAACTCACCAGACTCGATAGAGTGGGAGTAGACCAGAACCCACCAGACTCGATAGAGTGGGAGTAGACCAGAACTCACCAGACTCGATAGAGTGGGAGTAGACCAGAACCCACCAGACTCGATAGAGTGGGAGTAGACCAGAACTCACCAGACTCGATAGAGTGGGAGTAGACCAGAACCCACCAGACTTGATAATGGCCATACGACAGAACTCACCAGATTAGATATTGACCCTACACCAGAACTCACCAGATATTATAGTGACCGTACACTAGAACTCACCAGATTTGATAATCTCTGTACACCAGAACTCACCAGATTTGATAGTGACCTTATACCAGAACTCATTAGATTTGATAGTGACTGTACACCAGAACTCATCAGACTGTTCAGCTGATCAAATAGCTTAATTGGAAGAATCTGAGATTGCTTTGATACTTTCAGAGGGATTTCCCGTTCGAACACGAGCCAGTTGTTATTAAAACTGGCATCATTAATAATCGTTTAAAGTCTATAATATAAATATTATCTAGGGATATGGTTGGATACGCCTATAAGATGTTTTACACCAATGGGGTCGTAATCCTCATATCCAGAAGGCTTATGAGCACCTCTGTGGTGATATTGTAGATTCGAGTCCCGGCTGTGTCGGCATTCAAGTCATGATATAATTTGTCATATATACTGAGGCCCGAAGTGTTAAACCCCTGTTCTTTTAAATCTGTGACTGGGCGGATTGCCATGTCAAAGACCTGCAACACGGCAATTCAGTGAGGCAGCACTGCTACAATTGGAGAATACTCATCCATACCTAAATCTAATGGGTGGATTTAATATGTTAATAGCTAAATGGAGGACAACGAATACACACATATTCAATGTGATTGGTGAACATAATATGACAATAGCCAATAGTACACTACATCGTAAGTCCGATGTAATTGATGAATATGTATGTCAATGTCTAATTGGAGAACTCTTTATCTGTAATTGAAAATAATTGGTGAAACGATATTGATTTGGAATGATAACATCAACTTTATATTAGACGATGTTTATAAATGTGTGTTCAGGATTTATGGATTGTCATAACATGGAGCATCAGTACAATGCTTATGCTCAAATGTAGGCCAAAGTGAGTGAAGTTATTGATATAATCAGACTTGTGAAATATATGCTTTTTTATATATCAGACATAATAGATCACACTAAGTACTTCTTTTCAGCAGCCAATAGGCACTGAGTCAAATGTTTTGCACATGTTGTTACATGGTCAATTGTTATGATTAGAAAGTGAGTATAGCAACAAATAGGTTACTTGTTAGTGATATGTACACCAATAAATACAAAATATACAGGGGATGGACCATTAATCTCCAGAGGAAAGGGGGCAAAAAGTAAAACCCTGATTTTTTGTTCTTGGGCAACGCTGATATATTAGGTCTCATCATGAAATGACTGAAAGCATTCATGAAATCACAGACGTCACAGACAATTTTATAGAGGTTTGGGGTATGCTTAAATGAGAAGTGAATCAACCAAAATATATCTACCATGGTTATAGTGTTTTGCTGAAAGTGCCAAGTACTGGCTGTAAACCTTTGACCACAAGGTGGTCACATGTATACAAGCATATGACCTCTATTGTGGTCTGTTAGAGTGTATACCAGCATATGACCTCTATTGACCGATGGACAAACTTTAGTGGACAAGTTGTTAGCAAAACTTTACTAAGCAGGTCAGCTAAACAAAGTTTGTTAACAAAATGTCCAATGGATGATTTGGATTTTAGCAGAAGACTCATTTACTTTAAAATGACACAGAACTTGATGAAGGGGAAATATGATGGGTAATGACTTTGGATTACAAAGTTTGGGGAATAAACATTAATATCATGTATTATGCCAAGGAAAAAGTGCCCAAAACCTGGAAGTGATTTAAAACCCCAAACGTACAAATTGCTATGTCAATGATATCCTTTTCCAACCAGATATTCCCAATGTACTCCCCCCAATTATAAATGATCCGTTCCAGTTTGTCTTTTATAAATGATTGACCCAAGTTTGTAATCAAACTGAATAGGCATACCTATTATGTGGAAATACAAATTTGGTGACATCCTGGCATTCAAACGTGATGTTAGGGTGGTGACCGTGTGTTTCTCTGTTTTTTCGGATGAATTTTTCCATGAAATCCACGGCTGTAACACTTTTGGCCCCTCTTTTGACCAAATGTCCAGTAAATCTCCTACAAAGTTTACAAATATACATAAGAAATATATTTATGCAATGTTTGATAAATGCTATTTTAAAGTTTATGTGCGCATTATCCCTTTAAAATTATCCACAAATAAATACTTAAATGAAGACATATATAAGATAAAATAATCCCAAAGTTTATCTTCGAGTCAATCGTCTCAATTCAATCGTTTCTTTCAGTAAAAAGGGACATTTCATTTGATGGGATTATCATGATATCAACATTCTATTAAAGGAATATATTTAATTAGAATATAAAAGCATAGATTTGAATAGATAATAGAATAGATTGGAATAAATTGGATTATAAATAATGGAAGATCTGGTTTATAAATAATGGAAGATCTGGATTGCACAGTTGATGGCCTTTTTATATATAATAGAAAGCCTGATTTATACAATTGAAGACTTGGTTTATGCTTGGAGTAATTATATTAATAATAATTACTCCAAGGTTTATGCAAATAGAAAGCCTGGTTTATAAATGATATGGAGCATCTAGTTTGAATAGTGGATGGCGTCGTTTTGTACTCATAATTTCAGACATTTTTTATGTTTTTCTGTACGTTAATTATTGACCGAAATACAAATTTCCTGTTCAAACATAGGCATGCGATTTTTGTAGATAATAACATTGATTGCTGCACATTTTGCACAAACGTCGACACTCAGGCCACCCGGTGCAGTTTGCGTGTTCCTGTGTGTGTAACACATTTGTCACACGTTTGCCTGACGCGTGAGCCTGAAGAAAACGTTCACCAATGCTGTCGCTATCTCATCTCTATTGTATATACAGCTGCTTTGCGTGTGTCTGTCTGTCACCAGTGACTATGTAGCTGTCTCTTCTCTGCGTGCCTTTCTGTCACCTATGTACATTCAGCTGCTTTGTGTGGGTCTGTCTGTCACCAGTGACTATGTAGCTGTCTCTTCTCTGCGTGCCTTTCTATCACCTATGTACATACAGCTGCTTTGCGTGTGTCTGCCTGTCACCAGTGACTATGTAGCTGTCTCTTCTCTGCGTCCCTTTCTGTCACCTATGTACATACAGCTGCTTTGTGTGTGTCTGCCTGTCACCAGTGACTATGTAGCTGTCTCTTCTCTGCGTGCCTTTCTGTCACCTATGTACATACAGCTGCTTTGTGTGGGTCTGTCTGTCACCAGTGACTATGTAGCTGTCTCTTCTCTGCGTGCCTTTCTGTCACCTGTGTACATACAGCTGCTTTGTGTGTGTCTGCCTGTCACCAGTGACTATGTAGCTGTCTCTTCTCTGCGTGCCTTTCTATCACCTATGTACATACAGCTGCTTTGTGTGGGTCTGTCTGTCACCAGTGACTATGTAGCTGTCTCTTCTCTGCGTGCCATTCTGTCACCTATGTACATACAGCTGCTTTGTGTGTGTCTGCCTGTCACCAGTGACTATGTAGCTGTCTCTTCTCTGCGTGCCTTTCTATCACCTATGTACATACAGCTGCTTTGCGTGTGTCTGCCTGTCACCAGTGACTATGTAGCTGTCTCTTCTCTGCGTGCCTTTCTGTCACCTATGTACATACAGCTGCTTTGTGTGTGTCTGCCTGTCACCAGTGACTATGTAGCTGTCTCTTCTCTGCGTGCCTTTCTATCACCTATGTACATACAGCTGCTTTGTGTGGGTCTGTCTGTCACCAGTGACTATGTAGCTGTCTCTTCTCTGCGTGCCATTCTGTCACCTATGTACATACAGCTGCTTTGCGTGTGTCTGCCTGTCACCAGTGACTATGTAGCTGTCTCTTCTCTGCGTGCCTTTCTATCACCTATGTACATACAGCTGCTTTGCGTGTGTCTGCCTGTCACCAGTGACTATGTAGCTGTCTCTTCTCTGCGTGCCTTTCTGTCACCTATGTACATACAGCTGCTTTGTGTGGGTCTGTCTGCCACCAGTGACTATGTAGCTGTCTCTTCTCTGCGCGCCTTTCTATCACCTATGTACATACAGCTGCTTTGCGTGTGTCTGCCTGTCACCAGTGACTATGTAGCTGTCTCTTCTCTGCGTGCCTTTCTGTCACCTATGTACATACAGCTGCTTTGTGTGGGTCTGTCTGTCACCAGTGACTATGTAGCTGTCTCTTCTCTGCGCGCCTTTCTATCACCTATGTACATACAGCTGCTTTGCGTGTGTCTGCCTGTCACCAGTGACTATGTAGCTGTCTCTTCTCTGCGTGCCTTTCTGTCACCTATGTACATACAGCTGCTTTGTGTGGGTCTGTCTGTCACCAGTGACTATGTAGCTGTCTCTTCTCTGCGTGCCTTTCTGTCACCTATGTACATACAGCTGCTTTGTGTGTGTCTGCCTGTCACCAGTGACTATGTAGCTGTCTCTTCTCTGCATGCCTTTCTATCACCTATGTACATACAGCTGCTTTGCGTGTGTCTGCCTGTCACCAGTGACTATGTAGCTGTCTCTTCTCTGCGTGCCTTTCTGTCACCTATGTACATACAGCTGCTTTGTGTGGGTCTGTCTGTCACCAGTGACTATGTAGCTGTCTCTTCTCTGCGCGCCTTTCTATCACCTATGTACATACAGCTGCTTTGCGTGTGTCTGCCTGTCACCAGTGACTATGTAGCTGTCTCTTCTCTGCGTGCCTTTCTGTCACCTATGTACATACAGCTGCTTTGTGTGGGTCTGTCTGTCACCAGTGACTATGTAGCTGTCTCTTCTCTGCGTGCCTTTCTGTCACCTATGTACATACAGCTGCTTTGTGTGTGTCTGCCTGTCACCAGTGACTATGTAGCTGTCTCTTCTCTGCGTGCCTTTCTATCACCTATGTACATACAGCTGCTTTGCGTGTGTCTGCCTGTCACCAGTGACTATGTAGCTGTCTCTTCTCTGCGTGCCTTTCTGTCACCTATGTACATACAGCTGCTTTGTGTGTGTTTGTCTGTCACCAGTGACTATGTAGCTGTCTCTTCTCTGCGTGCCTTTCTGTCACCTATGTACATACAGCTGCTTTGTGTGTGTCTGTCTGTCACCAGTGACTATGTAGCTGTCTCTTCTCTGCGTGCCTTTCTATCACCTATGTACATACAGCTGCTTTGCGTGTGTCTGCCTGTCACCAGTGACTATGTAGCTGTCTCTTCTCTGCGTGCCTTTCTGTCACCTATGTACATACAGCTGCTTTGTGTGTGTCTGCCTGTCACCAGTGACTATGTAGCTGTCTCTTCTCTACGTGCCTTTCTGTCACCTATGTACATACAGCTGCTTTGTGTGTGTTTGTCTGTCACCAGTGACTATGTAGCTGTCTCTTCTCTGCGTGTCTTTCTGCCACCTATGTACATAAGCTGCTTTGTGTGTGTCTGTCTGTCACCAGTGACTATGTAGCTGTCTCTTCTCTGCGTGCCTTTCTGTCACCTATGTACATACAGCTGCTTTGTGTGTGTCTGTCTGTCACCAGTGACTATGTAGCTGTCTCTTCTCTGCGTGCCTTTCTGTCACCTATGTACATTCAGCTGCTTTGTGTGTGTCTGTCTGTCACCAGTGACTATGTAGCTGTCTCTTCTCTGCGTGCCTTTCTGTCACCTATGTACATACAGCTGCTTTGCGTGAGTCTGTCTGTCACCAGTGACTATGTAGCTGTCTCTTCTCTGCGTGCCTTTCTGTCAATTTGTGCATATTGCTTGAAAAAGGCTTTTTATAATTTTAACACAGGTGTTTTTGTTCCCTTTACTCTACATACAATTCTATTGAGATGGGATTGAAACCGCATCGTGAATAGTTTTTTCATCAAGTATTCTAATTTATCGCTAACTTTGTTTTCAGTTTTCAAAAAATAACAAGATTGGCCACCACATGCATGCCCCTCTTAATCCTGGCATGTGTTTAATATGAGGTGCGTCAAGATTAAGTTGAATATTAATTTTAGATGTTGAACTTTTATGAATAAAATAGGTAATTGATATATGGGGCGTGTTGGCACTTTTATCTTCAGTCTTCCACAATCTACACGGCCCATTGTCCAAAGAACACTTTACTTAGTTCTCAAGTTGCAACTTTAAACTACATTGAAATAGTTTAATAATATGTAGAAATAATTTGTCTGCCTGTCACCAGTGGCAGCAGGCTCAGCACCTCTGGTATTTCTCTCTGTTACATACCCTATTCCCGCCCCTAGTTCCAGCATGTCCATGCCGGTGACATCTGGCAGCAGGCTCAGCACCTCTGGTATTTCTCTCTGTTACATACCCTATTCCCGCCCCTAGTTCCAGCATGTCCATGCCGGTGACATCTGGCAGCAGGCTCAGCACCTCTGGTATTTCTCTCTGTTACATACCCTATTCCCGCCCCTAGTTCCAGCATGTCCATGCCGGTGACATCAGGCAGCAGGCTCAGCACCTCTGGTATTTCTCTCTGTTACATACCCTATTCCCGCCCCTAGTTCCAGCATGTCCATGCCGGTGACATCAGGCAGCAGGCTCAGCACCTCTGGTATTTCTCTCTGTTACATACCCTATTCCCGCCCCTAGTTCCAGCATGTCCATGCCGGTGACAACAGGCAGCAGGCTCAGCACCTCTGGTATTTCTCTCTGTTACATACCCTATTCCCGCCCCTAGTTCCAGCATGTCCATGCCGGTGACATCTGGCAGCAGGCTCAGCACCTCTGGTATTTCTCTCTGTTACATACCCTATTCCCGCCCCTAGTTCCAGCATGTCCATGCCGGTGACATCTGGCAGCAGACTCAGCACCTCTGGTATTTCTCTCTGTTACATACCCTATTCCTGCCCCTAGTTCCAGCATGTCCATGCCGGTGACATCTGGCAGCAGACTCAGCACCTCTGGTATTTCTCTTTGTTACATACCCTATTCCCGCCCCTAGTTCCAGCATGTCCATGCCGGTGACATCTGGCAGCAGGCTCAGCACCTCTGGTATTTCTCTCTGTTACATACCCTATTCCCGCCCCTAGTTCCAGCATGTCCATGCCGGTGACATCTGGCAGCAGGCTCAGCACCTCTGGTATTTCTCTCTGTTACATACCCTATTTCCGCCCCTAGTTCCAGCATGTCCATGCCGGTGACATCTGGCAGCAGGCTCAGCACCTCTGGTATTTCTCTCTGTTACATAACCTATTTCCGCCCCTAGTTCCAGCATGTCCATGCCGGTGACATTTGGCAGCAGGCTCAGCACTTCTGGTATTTCTCTCTGTTACATACCCTATTCCTGCCCCTAGTTCCAGCATGTCCATGCCGGTGACATCTGGCATCAGGCTCAGCACCTCTGGTATTTCTTTCTGTTCCATACCCTATTTCCGCCCCTAGTTCCAGCATGTCCATGCCGGTGACATCTGGCAGCAGGCTCAGCACCTCTGGTATATCTCTCTGTTACATACCCTATTCCCGCCCCTAGTTCCAGCATGTCCATGCCGGTGACATCTGGCAGCAGACTCAGCACCTCTGGTATTTCTCTCTGACCCAGGAGTTCTGCATTTTCATCCAGCATCATTTCCTTCACGCTGGCTTCTACACAGTGCTCCTTCCAGAATTCTTTCATGTCCTTCCGACAATCTGTCAGCACAAATATATTTTTGTGTTATTGGCAACAGTTTAAATTATATCAATAACCTATCGGGGATTTATTTCATCAGTCAATGTTGGATGATTCGGTCTAATATAAGGATTCTATCGGTCTACTATTAGGAATGCTATTGGTTTCCTTGGAGATTTGATCACACACTTAGAGGAGAATCTCTCAATCACCCATATGGAATTATAGACGGCATGAAAAGAGGAATCCAGCAGTAATCAACAACACATTCTATCAATCACCTGGCGGGATTCTATCAATCACCTCGGGGGATTCTATCAATTACCCGGAGGATTCTATCAATTACCTAGGGGGATTCTATCAATCACCTAGGGGGATTCTATCAATCACCTAGGGGGATTCTATTAATTACTTGGAGGATTCTATCAATTACCTGGAGGATTCTAACAATTACCTAGGGGGATTCTATCAATCACCTTGGGGGATTCTATCAATCACCTAGGGGGATTCTATCAATTACCTGGAGGATTCTATCAATTACCTAGGGGGGTTCTATCAATCACCTTGGGGGATTCTATCAATCACCTTGGGGGATTCTATCAATTACTTGGAGGATTATATCAATTACCTAGGGGGATTCAATCAATGACCTAGGGGGATTCTATCAATGACCTAGGGGGATTTTATCAATTACTTGGAGGATTCTATCAATTACCTGGAGGATTCTATCAATTACCTAGGGGGATTCTATCAATCACCTCGGGGGATTCTATCAATCACCTAGGGGGATTCTATCAATCACCTAGGGGGATTCTATCAATCACCTGGCGGGATTCTATCAATTACCTGGAGGATTCTATCAATTACCTGGAGGATTCTATCAATCACCTCGGGGGATTCTATCAATCACCTGGCGGGATTCTATCAATTACCTGGAGGATTCTATCAATTACCTAGGGGGATTCTATCAATGACCTAGGGGATTCTATCAATTACTATCATTCATACTATCAATATAATATAAATACTATCATTCATTTGTAGGGGATTCTATCAGTCCATAAAGGCACTATTATTGCTCCAACACACAAGGGGAATCTCTCAGTCACCCAGGGGATTCTGGCGGTCATTTATAGAGTATTCTTTAGACAATTATGGGAGAATATCTCAAATATCTCACCCATTGGGAATTCTCTATGCAGGGAATTTTATCACTCACATATGAACCATAGATGTATATAGAATTAAAGAGCTCCGAAAGGCCTAAAGCTTTACATTTCCAGTCATATTTTATTTATTCTTATGTGTGTGTGTGTGTCAACCATATGAAACACAGATACAGAATATAATTTTTCTTGAATAATTCATAGTTAAGATTGATCTAAATGTACTACCTCCTAGGATATAATAATAATCAATATTTCTGAATGGTCTTGACGCATTAATGTTGGCAACATATGTGTATGTACTGTACATAGTCTACCAGCCCTCTCCTGTCCGTACATTGCTATATCACCAGTACAACACATAGAACAGTTCCATCATACAGTTGCTTTAGATTTTTTAGCAAATGAATTGTTTAAAGATGTTTTTGTCTCCATAAAAATACATATGTTTTGATCATTTGTTTTTTTAACATTAATATTGATTCTGGGGATCCCTGGCATTAAATACACATACTGTACATGTACAAATATTTAAAATATTCGATATACACCGAATCCATTGTTGACTGGTTAAATAAAGAGCTAAAATTCTGTTTGTCTTTTATGCATTTTCAACATTGGTGACCTTTGTTCTACTTTTCATAAATAGACTTATTTTTTACAAATGAATATCAAATGTACTAACCTTGAGAAGAGGTTTCGCGTGACATAGTGACACTGTACTCTTTATGGATCCTGGGGACTATGTCTATGATCACTCTACAGCACACAGAAAAAACAGAGACACTCTTATGAATGGCATAAGCGATACCGTCATATTGCATTAGACATGACACCAACCTAAATTAACACAGAAATCAATGTTATACCTCTGGAATCATAGTTTATGAAAGTTTACTCACAATACAGTTGTGGGTCCAGTCGGAATCGGCGGTGGTATGCGGTAACGCTGAGTGCTGTGTGTCGCTTGGGGCGGCGAGGAGGTGACATTAAACAGGCGACTCGCCCAGTGCTGATGTGGCACACAGCCTATTAAACTGAAAGTCCCCTCAATAGGTTTGAGTCATGGTGGGTGGAGTTTGGAGTTTTAGGGAAAAAGTCCTTATTTTGTTTTGTCATGGAGACTCTAGTTTGAGTTTTTCTTCTAGGTCTAAGACCCTGAATACAAAAAAAAAGAATAATAAATACATTCATGCGCCAACTCTAAACACAGCAGCTGTCACTTCTGACAATGTTTGATTGTTAACCACAGAAACCATTAGTATCAGAGTCATACTGAGTGATAGGTCACTATATTCTGATATTATTTAGTGATACATTTCTTCATCTTAGAAATAAAGTAATTCGTTTTTTTCTTATGACTTTATTATGATTATTTAATGGTTAAGACAAGTAAAATATTTAAATCTACGGATCATATGTTAGGTGGATCCTATCACACAGAACTGAAATGGGACAAAAATAGAACATGTGAATTGCTTGCTAAAATGTAGTCAAATGGAACATTTAGAATGTCCCATAATATGAATAAACCTCTTTTTTAAAGGCATTAATACTTAAACTTCTTAATTATGTTTATTTATAATGTGTACCTTTTCACCATTAAAGCTTACAAACCTTCAATAAAACCAAGGGCAAGTTGGAGGTTTATAGGGTCTAGTGGATTTTTTGTATACGTAAAAGCCGCTCTGTTAGGTTTTCTCCAAAGCAACAATTATGAATTTTGTGTTTGATGATCTATATACATGTACATATAGATTGAATGGTTGTACTGATAAAAGAATGATGGATTTTCAGTGCATGCTGAGAATTTTATTTAGTTCTTTATATGAGCATTAAGTTGATAATATTTGGTTATAGTTAGTTTTCATTGAAATTTCAAATTAATATGTCATGCTGAAAAAAATTGATCACACAAAATCTGCAAGGGATTGAAGATTGAATAATTATAGCCACTAGATCATAGCCACGTGGTCCCGATTATAAATAGCAAATCGCTTTCTTATCGTCAAAGCTACTTTAAATATCATCATATTAAATAGTCTTAGGAAAAGACACTCTATGTGATTGGAACCATTCTCTGGTGAAGTGAAAGGTACGATGACGTAATCAAATCAAATGCATCGTTTGTCTTTTAAATTGTGCCAGAATGGTGTTTGATATTGCTAACCAGCTTTGAGCTTATTCTGGGGTTACCGTGAGTTCATGCCATCAATGTTTAATAGCCCTTTTCGGTAAACTGGCCATGTACAAGTAGATCTCTTTCAGCACCGACTACTCAAGATCGCGACAAGCTTTACTTCTGGTATGAGGTTAATTTGTCTATTTACTATCTTTTTGATATATTGTTTGTCCTTATCTGTACAATTCTTTACTGCAGATCAAGTTTCTGTGGTGTATATGGTTACTTAATATGGCCAACAAGGGACTGGGGTAAAAAGTTCAAGAAACAAATGACCTGAGGTCAGATGATTGTCAATTTTATTGATAGAAGATTCTCATTGCGGATAGAATTACAGGTGATAGGAAGGTTTTATATTGAATTGGGTAAAGAGCGATAGGTGCCGAGGAATGCAACATTGTAGAAAACAAATTCTCAGTTGAACAGTGAGGAATAGTTTTAAGATTTATGATTTCTTGGGAGTTAGTTGTCTTATTAAACATATAAAGATAGGATTGGCATAGAATAATTTTATCAGATTTCTCACGGACACTTGGAATAGGAATTTTATTATCAGAAGAAGGGGGCCTTGGTTTTTATTATAAATACGAACATATATAAGGATATGCAGTGTTTCAAGTTTCTCAATTTTAATGGGTATTGAAACACAGAGAATGTTCGTTAAGGCGTACGTTCAAGGGCAACTTGATCGAGTCTAGGGAGTCAACTCCTGTGACAGTCCGTCTCAAAACCTCTATGTAATTCAGTCCAAAATCAATTAATGAAATGATTGTAAAAGTCTGTTTGATAGTGAGATAACATTTGCTATTTGCGGGAAATTGGAAGATGCTAGAAATTGAGTACATCATGTGACCATGCATTAATTAGGTTTTCACTGAGGGCAAAAGTGAACTGCAACTGAATGACAAATTCCCTGTATGTTGCGCATTAGACACTAATAACATGTCTATATATATGTTTGGACTGCATAGTCTAGTTGCGCATTCCATTTGGGTTAGACTGGTGCCACCCTCTGTGTATCCACACGATGTTCTTGACACTCGAATGGTGACCAGTCTACATTTGGGTCTCATGAATTATGTTAATGAGGTCACCTGACTTATAATTAGTATTTGCACATTTGCATCGGGCGCCAGCCGGGAAGTAACAATCGGCCGACTTCACAGTCTGCCGGGCGCCGGGGAGTTTATCAGCAACAATCTGAGATATATGCCGTAGCAGTGGTCACATTATTGAAGGGCACCGCACGGCACGTTAAGACTGAATGGCATAGACGTTTGCAGGATATCCTAAAGACGTCTTGATCATTGACAGACGTCTGAAGGGTATCCTAAAGACGTCTTTTTCATTGACAGACGTCTGTAGGATATCCTAAAGACGTCTATGTGATATCGGAGGGAGCCCGGTGGATCATCTGACGATGGCCTGTGAACACATGAAATAAAAAAAATCCTATTTTCACCGCACGATGCCACCGGCAGCCGTAAGATAATCTGTCGATGTGCCTGCGGGACACTGCCGGGATCCTGCCGTGTACTTTAAGATGATATTTGCTGATAAGACATCGGGGAAACGCCATTAACTTTTATGTTGCAGCTAAAAAGTTCCCGATGACCCGCCCGACGTCTTAAATTAAGATGCCCAATTGTGGCCGATGATCTCCCGGTGCCCACACGGCAAAATGAACTGCCGGCCGATTTTGTATAAAAAATACCCTGAAATCGGAGCAAATGTGACTGAGGCATTACCACAAAAAGAGCACCCCCAATCAGAAATCGGCAAAGCCCAGATAGCATTGGATAGGTGTTCTGGAGAGGTCTGAGTTTATTACTTTTAATGTCGGATCCTGTTTGCATGAGATTTTTTTAAATACCCATCTTTTTAGTGATAATTCAATTTTTATGTATGATTATATCTAAAATCTCCCCAAAAAGCTTGATGATTCTTTGTTTGTTTGTTTGGGGATTTACATCACTTTCAACATTATTTCAGTCATTTCGTGCTAAGACCTACCTGTGCTGCCTCACTGAATTGTCATGTCGCAGGTCCTTGACATGACAACCACCCGGTCACAAATTTTACAAGGACAACGGGTTAACCCTTTAGGCACGGGCCTCAGCTCATATGGGAAATTTTATCATGAGTCACAAGTTCAATCTCGGCATGGCCGGGGATCGAACCGACGACCTTTGGATCACCAGAGGAACTGGTGCAAATAAGTTGGTTTGCCTCAGTTTTTGCAGCTGCCGACTATCAACTTTACTAGAGCTCTGTGAACTCCATCAAACATTTCTTTGGTTGAAATAGAAGAGACTCTGCACATTCCACAAACCCCTACAGATCACATATCTGGGCTTTACCAATTGGTGATTGGAGAACATTACATTAGACAATAACATGTCCATATATATGGACAATAAACCAGCTCGCAGGTGCCCGTATGCCTTTGCCCGGAATTCCGGTCACACGTCACTGGAACTTGTGGTTGTTGTTTAGGGTTTCCCTGTTCTATATTTATGTCAACCAATCAGAGCAAACCCTCCATAATAGTGACATTATTCGCCCGCTGCACAAACCCATTGCAACGAGATGTCCTTGATAGTCCTATATATAGATTGGACTGCATAGTCTAACATTACATTGCTGTTGACTTTATGGGTGGACCATTATTCATTAAGGGGGGTGGAGGAAAGTCGGGAAAAAATATTGGTGAGACCACTTGATGGGGAAAGAAATATTGAGAAGGCCAACCTTGAGAAAAAAAAAAATTAAGACTGACATATCTGCAGAAAAAACAAATTGTTAAAAGGGTCAAAATTTTTGCCTTACTTCGCTTGGCACTAAAATAGGAACAATCTATCCAAAATATGTTTGAGGGAGCCAGTTTTGAGGCATCATCAACCAATACAATTTACAACAAGACTTTAAGGGCATCATACAATCTGAGAGTAATAATAAATGTTATATTGCTCTCAGATTGAGATGTTGCCCTAGAAGTTGCAGATATCTTTTATCTTTAAAACGTCCCTTTATTTTTTAAGATGTTCAGCTTGATTACTTGACCCAATTAATTATTGGGCAAAACATTAACTTTCATAGTCTGGATTTCTAAATTTGACACCAATTATAATATCTTAACTAGGATGCAATAATATTGATATACCAGTATACAGACATTGAAACGATAACCAGTATTGTCTTCTTGGTGCTTCGATATATTAGTTGTATTGAAATGGGCCCTCATATCATCATAATAACACAATTTTGCCTCGATATTTTATGTATCAATAAGTTTTTAAATCTTTAAATTTGAATATGAAGAATCAGGGATCCATCATTGCACAATATATTAATATTTCAATGGGAATGAATACACTGTGGCAGGGCACCAAATGGGTCAAAAATAAGAGCTTCTCCCCGTCACTTGCCCTTTTCATAATTAATGGTAACCTTGTGTTGCATATGCATATTTAAGCATTATTAAACTCGTGTCCAGGCGATATGTGGTTGGTGCTCGCTCGGGGTGCCCATATCTAACGTGGCCACACTCATGGCTAATAGAATAATAGAACAAAACTGGCTCCCAGGACTTTATAGATGGATGAATGACTATTCAAAATAGTTGTATTAACTATGAATTATTGTAAATAAAGCATTGTATCATTTTTCTAATAAATCATACATCCATTAAAACACATAGAAGTATGATCATTAGGATGTGTGCACCCTAGGAAAAAGAATTGGTGGCCTAACCGACTGAGAAAAAAAGAATGTAGAATGGCCGAGTACCCCACCCAAAAAAAGCGGCAAAATTATTTTCCTTCACCCCCAATGAAAAATGGGGGTCCGTCCGTCCCTTATAAAAACTGGTGCAGCATATTGTCAATATGTTACATTTGAATTATTTGATGATGGTATTACTCCTATTCATTCCACTTATTTTTCATAATTATTAACCACACACACCTACTATAAATGTTATCCATTTTGTATTCAAGCCCAAGGGCCACTACGAGCTGGACTACCAGCCAACTCCCCCTAGCGGCAGATGAATATATATATATATAATATCTTTATTCATACGTACATAACATGCAGTATACATTGATTTGATAAAAAACGATTGTGTGAGGAAAAACAAAAAAAACAAAAAAATTTACAGTTATCTAAAAACATCAACTTCAAGCAGTGGTTACATAATCAATCATTTCTTGACATTCGTCTATTGTGAAACCATCAATCCCTTGCCTCAATTCTCTCACCATATTAACTAGAAACATATCATTTTCACCAGGTGTAAAAACACTGTGATTTCCACAGAACATAGATCCAAATGACACAGACCATCTTTTACACACATAACTTACATTCTTTGCAATTATACTTCGACAATCATACTCAGACATTTTTATTAAGAAGCTAAGGTTTTCATTCTTACTCTTACTCATACATACATACATTTTGCAGAACCTTTTAAGAACAGAATCCCAGGCATGTTTACCATTGTTGAGCTGACACAGTAAGCTTCTATGGGCTTGATATGGCAAACCCCAGATTCTTCTAACTGCCTTGTTCCAAGCTATCATTAGGGACTCAATATGGACATCACTTAAGTTCCATGCCTGAGATCCATAAAAATGACAACAATAGGACTCTAATAGGTACATCACAACATCGGGTGAGGTATTCCGGTACCGTGTAAGCAGGCCATTGACTCTACCTATGAACCCAGCTTTTTTATGTCTAATTTCCTCTGACTCTGACAAGTTATCCATGAGATAGTTTCCCAGATGTTTGACACATGTCTTCCATTGGAGTTTACACCCATCAAGATATATATCTATCTGATCATTTAGATTTATTCTACGATCTGGACTTCTATCAAAGGCCATACACACTGTCTTTGTACCATTATATTTTACACTGTACTCTTCACCATATTCAGTGCAGATATTAATCATCTTCTGCAATCCTTTTACACTGGGACATAAGATTGTCAAATCATCAGCATAGCCTTCACACCCATAATACATATGACCTATATAGCACCCACAGCCAGACTTCTGCAGTCTGTTTATCAGTTCATCCATGTATATTGTGAACATAATTGGAGATGCAACTCCACCCTGCCGTACACCATTTATACTTGAGATATACCTTCCATATTCCATATCCCACATTGTTCTACTTTGTTGTCTTTCATACATGTCTATGAGAAGTCTCAATGTTACAGCTGGTAGACCTCTTTTATAAAGGAGGCTGAACAATTTGTCATATCTAAGTCTATCAAATGCCTTTGAGGCGTCAATAAAAGCAGCATACACCTTTGATTGTCTATTCCAGTAATAGTTTACCACTTCTTTGATTGTAAGACTACACATGGCTGTGGAATGATCAGGCTTAAAAGCAAACTGGAGGCCGGATGTGACAAGTTGACTGTCATACCGCGCCATCATACACCATTCTATTACCTTTGTTAGACATGAACAGAGACATATTCCTCTATAATTGTCAGAGTCACATATGTTACCACGTACATCCTTTGGCAGGGACACAAGAGTTCCTGTCAGCAGATCTGTAGGATTACACCCATGTACCATCATACTTGTAGCCAGCAAGGACAAGTGCACAATAAATCTGTCAGGAGCATATATCACATGGCTTGACCATAAATCACCATCTCCATCTGACTTTTTGGGCTTCAACTTTTGAATTGCTTTTCTTATTTCTTTTACATTAAAAACATGTTCATCTCCTTTATAATCGTTCAGATCATTTGCAATATCTGCTTTAACCTTATTAAAATACTCATCATCAGATGGCACTGAGTTAAACAATGTCCTGTGAACACATTATTTATATCTTTAGGTTCTGTTTTATCATCAACATGTGGTGGTATTTGCTTAGACCGCCCTTCAAACTTGCTAACCTCTTTCCAAAATTGTCTCTGGTTAGGGTTATCAACTATACATTCAGCCATTCTACTTTTTCTCAGGTCTTCTTCATGGCTCTTAATTACCCTTATCTTGTAATGATACTGATGCTTTGTTCTCCTCATAATCTGTGCAACAACACCCTCTCTTGGCTTACCACATGACACCCATATACTGTGCCAAAATATAGCATTTTCTTTAAGAGGCTCTACCTCCTCATTCCAATATGGAATCTGTTTGGATTTGTTTTTCACTTTAGGAAAGCATTTGTCTCCATCATTTACACACACATCTATCAGACCCTTACAATATACAGACAATTCATCTTTATGGCGTTCATCTGTACAATGTACATCATTGCAAAACACTGCTTCATTTGGTACCTTCATATTAAAAAGCTTGCCACTTACACATTTTCTATATTTCTCAATATGTTCATCAGTAATTCTGTGCCATGCTGTGGCCTTCTTTGTACATGTTCTCTGTGACACCGACAGTTTTTCAACACTTATGTTAAGATCAAGCTTCAAAGCTCTATGAAGAGAAGGATTAAGGCTATTATCAACACAACTCACATCATTGACATAATTATACAACATACTAGGCAAAATAAAATGATCAATAGATGAGTAGTGACCAGCAAATATGTACGAGCCATCTGAACTTGGCCTGATCGGAGTTTTTATTAGCTGTAATAAGACCATGGCGCAGTTGGTTTGAGCGCAAGCTTATGAGCACAAGTTCCATTGGGATGGTCCAAAAGACTTGGGTTTGATTCCTGGTCATGCATTAATGATACAATTTCTCAAATAAACTGAGGCCTTTGGCTAAAAGGTTAATTAATTGACTTGTAAATCTTAGACCGGGTGGATTTTCTTGTCAAGGACCTGCGACATGACAATTCAGTGAGGCAGGAGTATCTGCCACACAATGGTCTCGTCATGATATGACTCAAATGATGTTAAAGCGACGTACCTCAAACAAACAAATCAAACTTCGTCCTATAGTGAATTTCACATTATGGCATATGTCGGTTACGACGAGCACTGTTCTGATCATCCAGATGTGTATACATATTGCAGTGCCGTAGCTAGGATTGGGTTAGGGGGGGGTTTCCAAAATTGAAAACCATATGAAATAGTTGAAATCATTGTGTTGAAACTATTAAAAACCTAAAGGGGGGGGGGGGGGTTTCCGGGCAACCCGGAAACCCCCCTAGCTACGGCACTGTATTGTTGTGCATATTTAAAAGCCAAGATGACTCTATCAAGCCAACCAAACTTTTCTCTGGTTGAGACAGAAGTCACCCTGTATGTTCCACAAACACCCTGGCCTCATATCCCGGGGTACCTATCTGGGCTTGCCAGGAAGTGGTGATTGGAGAACAATTGTGAAGTGTGGTGTCCGAGTTGTATCATATCCGTCACAGACATGCTTTTAGCATTAACATACCTGGAATAGGTCTCAAACTTAACCTGGTATTTCACAGTGTTAATTGTTTTGGGTGCGCACAGGCAGGCTGACCATCCTTCCACTTGTTGGTTCGGCCAGACACTCTATTAATATAACTTGATAACATTCCCAGCAATGACCTCATTTGGTTAAAATAGCAGGATGTGCTTAATCATACTATGGCCAATCACAACTCCTAATTATATAACCATAATATTATTATTAACTAGACCATCCGTAACTGCTCCAAATGACCCTGTTGTCTCTCAATTTAAACTTTCTATCATTATCATTAACATTAATTTATTATTTTTTCTTCTCTGTTGGTCAATGATTTGTTTCTATTAAATATTCTGAGAAAGCCAGCTATGCAAAGTTGAAATACAGACATTCTTTTAGCTGCTCTCTGATTGGTCGAAATAGTCACCATTGTCTCCTACGACTGCCGTGATTGGTCAGAAAAAAGTTAAATGAAATTAATAAATATTTCCATAAATAAAGTTATGAAGCCAGGGACCAAGGATCAAAGGATCATTCCTTATCATTCATTAAAAGGTCTTAAGAACAGATAATTAGTCTGCTTACCAAAACTAAGCTGAGGATATTTTAATACAAGTGCAACCAAGAATCTTATGGGGACAGTGTTATGCTAACCAAGCTATTCATTTTCAAAATGATTTATAATAATATTTGATATGCAATCACCCTGTTAAGTTCTCTCTGAACATTGCATAACTACAACAAACCCTAATCCCTTGTATATTATATTATATAGATATTATGCAACCTTAATAAACTGTAGTGGAAAAAAGTTCAACATTTGTACAAATTAAAAAGCAGAGAACATCTTATATATTCATTTATTTATATGATAAAAATATGATACATTTTATAATATAGCACCAATCCATACCAAGATGGAATATAATAACAAAATGAGGGCATGAAAGACTGGTGTTTGCAAAATATACCTAGTATTGAGGTGGGATCAAACCAGGTGGCGCTAGTATGGGGTCATATCAGGAAGTACTATTGTAATACATAATATTCAGATGGGTTAAAACCAGGTGGCACATGAGAGTATTGAGATGGGTTCATACCAGATGAGGTCAGTACGATGCTGAATATTCAGATGAGGTCATAGCAGGTGGCCATTCTGTAATTCTTAGTATTGATATTGGATCTGTCTCTAAAATTGTCTATAATATATTTGAAACAATATATTAAAATATCTACGAACCTAGATATATTGCACAGGTTTGAAAACTCATAAATCAGGTTTACTCTAAAGAGTAAAATATTACAAGGAAAGTAATCATGCTAGTACACAGAAATATAGATATATGGCTGATCCTGGCACTGTGATGAACAATAAAAGCTGACCATGTGTGCATATATATGACATTAGGACCATATACTATGTCCACTGGAGCAGAACTATGCAGTGGGTCTCCTACTAGCAATCTGATACATGCTTGGACTCACCTTTGTAGCCTATGACTATTCGGACTGAAGCTGTGCCTTGAGAGAATTTTGTTTACAAGAATTAGCCTATTTTTTATAATTTTGTTTGTGAAGAAAATATCATTTTGGCCTATTAGGCTCAAATTTATAATGAGTGCATCATATCTATAATACGTGTAAAGTACTGCTTTGGCACTAGTTAAAAATAATAAAATGTCTCATGGGCAACCTGCGTATCATATAATGCCATTGGCAGATAAGTCTATTCTAACATAACGCTTGACATATTAATTTCCATTTAAATATGAACACACAATTCAAACATCTGCATTAAACAAACAAAAACACATTGAAATCAGATAGGAATACATACATAAAATGTGGAATAAATATAAATTATACCAATATAAAACATACAGAGGAATATACAATAGCAGTTTACAACTCATACAATTTCTTTTACTCAATATAAAGCATGAATATTTTGCAGTTCTTTGAAGTGAGTTTATTTTGTTACCAAATTTCAGATCGGAAATTTAAAAGTCTAAATGGGCAAAAACTAGATGTGGAGAAACTGCAATTCACTCATGTGCAATTCTTTGGGTGGGATGCCAATTGGTTTTGACGAGTATACTTATAGATGTAGATGTAGATGTGGAAACAGCAGCACATGTTACCCAAAGTTCAGCAATGGTACAGGTGGTGCCACCTGTTAAATCTCTACATACAAGCAGATGTCACCATAAATTCAGCAATGGTACAGTTGGTGCCATCTGTTGATTCTCTACTCTGATGTCACCAATCAGCAATGGTACATGTGGTGCCATCTCTTAATTCTCTACTCTGATGTCACCAAACAATCAGCAATGGTACATGTGGTGCCATCTCTTAATTCTCTACACTGATGTCACCAAACAATCAGCAATGGTACATGTGGTGCCATCTCTTAATTCTCTACTCTGATGTCACCAAACAATCAGCAATGGTACATGTGGTGCCATCTCTTAATTCTCTACTCTGATGTCACCAAACAATCAGCAATGGTACATGTGGTGCCATCTCTTAATTCTCTACTCTGATGTCACCAAACAATCAGCAATGGTACATGTGGTGCCATCTCTTAATTCTCTACTCTGATGTCACCAAACAATCAGCAATGGTACATGTGGTGCCATCTGTTACTTCTCTAAATAGATGACTGTAGCAGTGATGCAGTAATCTATCAAATTTCAACCATGAACTTTGATTGGGAGAAAGAGTAGCTCTAAATCTAACTATCTATACCAACCGTGACCCAGTCATGTATCACAATATAATGAAGATTAAATGACAGATTAATATACATGTAGAGATGGGATCTTACCATGTCCGAAGTTCAAAGTTTTCTGGTAATTTTACAATGAACGAATGCACTTCCCCTTAATATCCTGCCCTGCTAAAAACTCTGCTTTAAGTATCTAAGCTGTTTGATTACATGAAGAAGAATCCTGTTCAAATTGGGGCTTTGTGATTTATAGGACTTATTTTTTCTTCTAATTAAGCTTGCATAGATGTCACTTTATTATTACAATTGAACATATTTGAGTATCTACCATAATTTAACTTTGTCATTTATATCATTTGAGTAGAAAATCTCAGAAATATAACTAGCAATAAAGAGGAATGGGTGATTTTTATCTTGTCCTTGGTTAAGTAATATTAACTGTGTAATGCTGAATGCATTGGTCCTAAAAGTACCCATAAGACAATACCACATGTCAATCACTATTACATGCAGTGCTGACACCTTATGAGCATAATTATCTTACACTATTCAGCATTAAATCAAGTAACCGGCCTTCACAACGATTAATTCTCTCTAAACCAAAGCAGTTCTATGTTAGACTCTAGATGTGTAGACTTTATAAGCTCTCCTCAGAGATTTGTTTGCACCTACATGATAATGTGCTCATTATAATAAATGAATTAACAGCAACCCTGTTAATATATTATGCTGAAGTAAAGTCCTATTTTCTCATCTTGAAAAATGAGCAACTAAACTATATAAAATATATTTAATTATTTCTTCCTACACTTCAGAATGTGGCACTGATATTAATGACTGAAGACTCATATTATTCATCCTTATACTATCAGAATGGGTGTATATGCTTTAATAATACCTTATATTTTGCAAGAATTTTATTTTATTTGAACTATCTGAGTCTCTCAGAATCTCATCCTGCAGCTTTCATTTTCTCTAGGATTGGTATAATCATGTCGAATCTGGGCCGCTTTGCAGAGTCCTCATTCATGCAGATATTAACCATGCGGGTCATGTGTTGAGATGTGCCTGGCGGCACAGAGATCCGCAAACCCTCCAGTGCCACCTGGTGTAAAAGACAACATTGGGAAATTATCATTCAAAGAAGCTTTAGAAAAACACTCTACAAAGGGCTCTGATCTCTATCAATAGGGATCCAAATATACTTGAAAACAAGTTTATTGACTGATTTTGGCTGGACTCAATTTGTATTTTGTATTATATTTTGGCTAGCTCATATCTTGATGGATTACTTCTGTAATTACAAGCATGTCTATATACCTTCATTCCTATCTCCATGGGGGAGAGGTCGGCAAATGGCACCTCCCGTGTGGCCAGCTCCCACAGCAAGATAGCGTAGCTCCACATGTCACAGGCTCGCTGGTTTATATCCTCAGACCTCTTCATCAATGCTAAAATAACAACAATACTAAAAGTAACAGCAGTACTAAAAATAATGAAGATACTAATAATAATGACGATACTAATAATAACGACAGTACTAAAAATAATGATACTAAAATAACAATATTAAAAATAATAACAATGCTAAATTAAAGGACAGTGCATAAATAACACCAAATAGCCATGCCACCAACTCATGCAACTCTGAGCTTCCCTTTTGAGAGGATGTAGCAGGTTTGAGTATAATTCAGTGTTCACATACCCTCGGGGGCGAGCCAGGCAGGGTTGTATTCCTTGCCCTTCTCATGGAACGAGTACTTGTAGTCCCCCATGTTGACCCGACCTGTCAAATCCTCATCTATCTGTAAACATAACCATAGTCCATGCTTTACTCAGGATTAACATTGAGAAAACCATCTATACCTCACGCAGGGAAACCTCCCAAGCTTTATCAAGTCAGGCATTATTATGTCAAGTTATTTTAACAATACGGTTATCCCAGAATCCTTTTGATATCATTCTTAGTCCTTAATATTTCCATTCGCAACAGTTTTATATTCATCTTTAAATAATTTGATGTTATTTTTATTTTTATCTTTATACTGTGCTTTTAATAAGTTCATTAATCTTTTATTATGTACAATCAGCTGTTTAAAATTGATTAAGTTAAATTAGATTTTTCCATTATAAAGGCTATTTTATATCCCAACTCCAAAAGATAAGATTACATTAAGCTAGGAAGTATTTTATATTTATATAGATACTTTATGTAAATGGACAGTTTGAGATTACAGATTATTACACAATTAACACTGAACTTTTCTTACAAAAGCAAGTGTAAAAGATGTAAAGAATGGTCAGATACTATTTTGATAATCTTATGTAACAGTCTGCCACTCTGCACCCATCTACTTTCTCAAAACCCAAACATCTTTTCATACGCACACCCTCTTGATTTCAAATTGACTTGACTATTTTCTAGTAAGAAAACAAGTAGATCTACCAGGTAACTACTTTCTATATCACTGCAGGTATTTGAGAGTGCAATCTTGTCATGCTTAGTGGACTGGTCATCTCCCATACACATACGCCCGCCAACATGCACGCTTTATTATCACCCTATTATTTAAAGTAACTAACAACTGGCACAGTAATCTGGGACCTGAGTAATGTGAGGGCCAAAGTTTGTCGCTTGGCTGTGCTCCACAACACCTACCAACAATCATCTCTGTTGCATGATTTATTCAATACAATCATAACAAACTGTCTTTACTCATATCACAAAGTTTAACAAATATCTTTAGTCAGGTCTCTGTGCTGTAATATGATTCTAGCTGTGTCAACTGAACATTCATAAACTCTATGTCAAGTTCACACTTCAGTCATAACACCATGCAACACAGCATTCATCTCCACATCTCCTCTGCTTGGAGGGTTTTATCATAATGTTCAGCATCAACAAGTGCACAGATCTATCTGCCATTCAAATCTGTGAAAATATAGACTCACATAACCAATGTGATCCAAGATTAAAAATATTTAGCTGATTAATGGATTGTCCAGAATAGTAATTTCATCACAAATGTTATTGAACAATTAGATGTCTACACTTGGCTGATGACCTTCACCTTCTCACACACCAACATTTCTCATGACATGGCAAACAGTTAGCTGATTCTACCACAATGCGTGTAAATGTCCAGGTGACCAAAATTCAAATCTATAATTGCATCAAAGAAAGGCAATGTATCTGCTACATGTGTCAGGATAAATAGTCAGTTTCATCTCAATTTACCACCTCAGGAAAGTTCATCCAAGTTTGTTTCTGACCGCAAGAAAATAGACCCTTTTCTTTTCATCCCTTGAAAATAAATAGGAAAGAATCTGAATTGATTTCAATTTAACTTTCATTTTTTCAAAGTTTCTAACATAAAAAAGAGACCTTTTAACTTTAATTTATTTATTCATTTTGGTGGTAAGTTGAGATGAAACAGCATAAAGTATACATTGTCAACTTGATATGGTCATACTCTTGTTCATGGTCATGTTCAATCATGCAAACCGATTACTGTAGATTCTATCATGCTGAGCTGTTGCATGAGTTGTTACAGTGCTATATCACATGACCTGACATGACCTGACATGACCCGACATGACCTGATATGACCAGAGGGCAGCTACTGGTAAGCCTGTGTAAGCATGCTAATAGTATCATTCAAATGTCAATTGTGTCTGAAACAACAGCTAAAATCTTACAATTAGTAACATAAGGTGAATGAAGAAAACACCCAAATCTGGCATGAATATATATTTATATATGTAAAGAGAGCTGGACATGAAGAAGTTATCATACAAACCCACTGGCACAAGGGTTAATCAATGTAAGAGGGCCAGTCATAAAGAAGCAGTGGACAAACCCGCTGGCACAAGGGTTAATCAATGTAAGAGGGCCAGTCATAAAGAAGCAGTGGACAAACCCAAAGGTACAAGGGTTAATCAATGTAAGAGGGCCAGTCATAAAGAAGCAGTGGACAGACCCGCTGGCACAAGGGTTAATCAATGTAAGAGGGCCAGTCATAAAGAAGCAGTGGACAAACCCGCTGGCACAAGGGTTAACCAATATAAGAGGGCCAGTCATAAAGAAGCAGTGGACAAACCCGCTGGCACAAGGGTTAATCAATATAAGAGGGCCAGTCATAAAGAAGCATTGGACAAACCCAAAGGTACAAGGGTTAATCAATATAACAGGACCAGTGAAAAAACATTGTTCAAACCCACTTGCACAAGGGTTAAGTAATGTGTGCTCCTGATCATAAAAAAAACATTGAACAAACCCAAAGGCACAAGGGTTAATCAATGTAGGGGGCAGGTCATGAAAAAAAACATTGAACAAACCCACAGGCATTAGGGTTAATCAGCAAAAGAAGGTCTGCTCCTGAAGCCTCATACAAACCCACAAGCATGAGGGCCAATCAATCCATCAATCAATCAATCAATCAATCAAGTGGGGAGAGGGGGACATCAGGCATGACATATCTGGCATTTCTTGGTAGGGAGTGGGGCATTAGTAGGCTAGGGCTGCAGCAGCTAGTTATAAGAGAACCCCACTGAGGTAGTTAGGGTTAGTCAGGGACACCACCACACAGGGGCTGGCTGAGGGGTGAAATGTTTACCCCGTTGACAATCGTTCCCTCCTCCTTTCTTAACTGATATTTAGGATCATCTATGTTTATCTTAGCCAAGTCTTCATCAATCTGAAAGTTGTCATGGTAATCAAAAAATATAACAAATAGCAATAAACATAAGATTTGCATGCATATGTGTGAATATATTTTTACGGCACAAGACATACTTCAGACTGTGGATGACAAACATTCAAAACGATACTTTGGCACACAAATATTACAAAATAAGAGAGATTGTATTTACATAAAATAAATTGAATGAATTTAATTAGAAAACTAGTAAATATATAGTGAATTGAACAAGCAAGTTTTTAGCTTATTTCCTTTCCAGAAGACAAGCACATCAAGGTGATGCCCAATTAGATATAAACTTCTTCTTGCTTACATTGTGAATTTGACAAAACAATAAATTAATAAATTACCAAGTAACAAAATAATGAGATAAAGACAATAATCAGTGCTCAAATCTGAACAAGTAACGATAATTAATGATGTTGGAGCCTGTGTGAGCAGACATACTGACCATGACATGCTTGCTGTTCAGATAAAGGTTGGGCACCAGTGGCTCCATGCTGTGCAGGAACTCCATACCACGTGCAACATCTAGCGCAAACCTCAGTGCCTGGTTCTGGTCTACCACGATACCTGCCAACATACAACATACAATGGTCACATGACCAAGACAACTGCCAACATATAATATACAACATATAATGGGCACATGGCCATGAAACCTGGCAAAATACAATTGGCATATGACCATGATACCATGGCATACAACATACAATGGTCACATGACCAAGACACTTGCCAACATACTTCAATGGTCACATGACCAAGACAATTGCCAACATACTTCAATGGTCACATGACGATGATACTTGCCAAGATACAATAAATGAACAAATCATCACTACAATGTAATTTGTCAAACTTTGCAGACTAACTCTTGTATTGGTCAGGTTCTTATTCTAAGTCACATACCTGTTTCCCCATGCAGCACGTTGTAGAGCGATCCAAACGGCATGAACTGGCTTATCACGATGAGGTTAGGTGGCTGGTTGCACGCGCCCAGCACAGGCAGAATGTTAGGGTGGTTGAAAATCCTGGAACCATTCATATTTTATTAAGAAAGATCATTTATACTGACTGCGTTCATTCAATACCAACAAAGGCCCATTCTATGTAGTAATTATTACCCTCAGCCCCTGATGTAATCAGGCTTGCAGTGCTTGCAGTAGGGTATTGCAGTACTCCTGGCGTGGGTATGTATGTATGTATGTATGTATGTATGTATGTCTGTCTGTATGTCTGTAGCGAACATCCTTGTCATCGCGATAACTCAAGAACAAATGATGGCAGCTTCATGAAACTTGACACACATATGCATCTGGTGAAAACCTCGGACGAGTTCGATGGACGGTGACCTTGACCTATTTTTCAAGGTCACAGGGACAATTATGTGAAATCCCAAGAATCGCATAACTCAAGAACAAATGATGGCAGCTTTATGAGATTTGACACCCATAAGCATCTGGTGAAGACCTCAGAATTGTTTCTATAAAACATGACCTTCACCTACTTTTCAAGGTCACATGGACAATTATGTGAAATCATCCTTGTCATCGCGATAACATGAGAACAAATGATGGCAGCTTCATGAAACTTGACACACAAAAGCATCTGGTGAATACCTCGGACGAGTTTGATGGATGGCGACCTTGACCTATTTTTCAAGGTCACAGGGACAATTATATGAAATCCCAAGAATCGCATAACTCAAGAACAAATGATGGCAGCTTTATGAGATTTGACACCCATAAGCATCTGGTGAAGACCTCAGAATTGTTTCTATAAAACATGACCTTCACCTACTTTTCAAGGTCACATGGACAATTATGTGAAATCATCCTTGTCATCGCGATAACACGAGAACAAATGATGGCAGCTTCATGAAACTTGACATACAAAAGCATCTGGTGAAAACCTCGGACGAGTTCGATAGATGGCGACCTTGACCTATTTTTCAAGGTCACGGACAATTATGTGAAGTCCCAAGAATCGCAATAACTCAAGAACGAATAATGGCAGCTTTATGAGATTTGACACACACAAGCATCTGGTGAAGACCTCAGAATTTTTTCTATGAAACATGACCTTCACCTACTTTTTAAGGTCACAGGGACAATTATGTGAAATCATCCTTGTCATCATGATTACTCAAGAACAAATGATGGCAGCTTCATGAAACTTTACACGCATAAGCATCGGGTGAAAACCTCGGACTAGTTTGGTGGATGGCGACCTTGACCTATTTTTCAAGGTCACAGGGACACATGTGAAATCCCAAGAATCGCAATAACTCAAGAACGAATGATGGCAGCTTTATGAGATTTGACACACACAAGCATCTGGTGAAGACCTCAGACTTCTCTTGAGGGAACATGACCTTCACCTACTTTTCCAGGTCACAGGGACAATTATGTGAAATCATCCTTGTCATCGTGATAACTCAAGAACAAATGATGGCAGCTTTATGAGACTTGACACACATAAGCATCTGGTGAAGACCTCAGACTTCTCTTGATGGAACATGACCTTCACCTACTTGTCAAGGTCACAGGGACAATCATGTCAAATCCACGTCATTGCAATAACTTAAGAACAAATAATGGCAGCTTCATGAAAATTGACACACATAAGCATCTGGGAAGACTCCAGATGAGTTTGATGGACGGTGACCTTAACCTGCTCTTCAAGGTCACCGGCCCATCTCAATAATTCTAGAGTAAATGATGACAGTTTCATGATACTTGACACACCTAAGCTATCAAAGGAAGTAGATTTTATGTGTTTTTTTACCCCTGCATCAATTTGCCTTGGTGCAGTGACGTTTTGTTCACAAATATTGTGTAGAGCAAATGTTGTGCAATGAGTTACCAGGGCTGAGGGTTGATGCATCTCTGATGCCTATGTTTTGTTTGCTATCAAATCCTATTCTCATCTATGTTAGGGTTATTCTCACCAGAGTTTGTGGTATTCTCACCAGTCTTGGGGGTATTTTCACCTAAGTCTGGGTTATTCTCACCTGAGTCAGTGGTATCGTCACCAGTCTTAGGGATATTCTCAACTGAGTCAGGGATATTCTCAACTGAATCAAGGGTATTCTAACCCAAGTCTGGGTTAATTTCATCAGATTGGCAGTTTTCTCACTTATATTAGGCTGGGTTATCCTGCCCTGAGTATGAGTATTCCCTCCTTAAGAGGTTATTCTCAACCATTTAGGGAAATTCTCACTTAGTCGGGTCTTCTAAGCAGATTTGGGGTTATTCTCACCTGAGTCGGGGGTATTCTTCCTTAAAGTCCCGGGAGTTTCTGATGGTGCACTGCCGCATCTTGAGTATCTTTGCTACAATGTCGTTGCCTTGCCATGTCCCGCGCCATACCTGACAATTCAAAACAAAAATTAATAACTTCTACCAATAAGCAAATAAATACAATAAATGTCCTTTATTTCTAGATCCTCTTTGGACTAAAAATAAAAATAAAGGACTATATTCCATAATTAAGTTCACTATAAAAAATCTGATAAAGGTTTGGCTAAAATAAATGCATATTTGCATAACATGTCTTATTCACCATCGCAAGGACAGTAAAGTAATTTTGCACCATGTGCTACACATGTGTTGAGCCATTCACTAGTGACACCTAGTGAGAGCAGGTGAGAGTGCCACCTGGACATAACTTACATCTCCAGAGTGTGTGGATGTTATCCTGACTTGCAGGTTAAGCTGCTGGACATCAATCCCCGAGTGCCGAGAAAGTGTGGCATCGCCTACAAACACAGCAAATAGTAATTACAGTTCCAAGCAAAGCTTTAAAATATTATGAATAAATTACAAAAAGAAGAAGTGTTTTATGTTTAAGCCAGGTGTCAGTTCTAAATATAATGCACATGCAAATAGGTAAATAAATTAAAATTGTATTTCTTAAAATTGATCAATCAGTTAAGAAGTTTAGTATCTTAATCTAATTTAACATTTATGGAAGTTTTAAAGAATTATACAGTAGAGGATTTCTTACTGTGGTCACACATCTGAAGCCTAAAATTGCCTGATGCAGCATAACATGAAAAGTCATTTCCATTAATCATCAAAGATTCTTTCTTGTTCCTAAATGTGAAATCCCTGGAGCAAATGGTGACCTATCAAGATGCATGTGATTTCTTGTGACTTCTTATTCTGTCATTTCTTGTGACTTCTTTTTCTGTTATTCATATCTAGCGACAGCAGCACTTTTGTCACAAGAATTCACAATTGCATGAAAGTTCATATTTCTGCATCAAATTGGATACAACTTTTTTTATAATGTTCTATCACAATCTTTCAGAAATATGTCTTTACATTATAAGGCAGGTCTATGTTTACAGAACATAATGTATTTCTACTGGTCTCTTGAATAATGGCTCAACTGGTGAGAAAAAACATGTGCTTCTGATAGTCATATAAACATTCCTTCCAAACCTGACATTGTTCAGCAAGATTGTTATTACATATGCATGTTACCGCATATGCATATATATATGTGCATATGCATGTTACCGCATATGCAAATATATATGTGCACGCATGCAAATGCATATTAACGAACATACATGCACATTTACATATATGCACATTAACACATGAAACTCTGGAAAAAATGTGTGAAATATATTTCTCCAGTTTCAAAGCACATTCTGCTTTTTTTCAAAAGAAATCTTCCTTGTTTGTCAAAGCCTTTCACTACAAGCATCATATTCCTCAAGATGAGAACAGTATTTCAAATCTATTCTAAATTTTGCGAAAAAAAATTTGGGTCAACATAATCTAGATTTTATCAAATATTATTTAAGAACAGTTATTAAGTATTCTCATCAAAAAGTGAAGGGAAAATGGAATTTAAGAGAACAGTGTGACCAAAAGTAGATGAGTGTGACCAAGTAACTAAAGCATACATGTGATATACAAAGTAAAATGAGGCAAAGGTTAACTTAAACTGTGGGTCTTAATGCTGGATGCAGGCTAGAAGGCAGTGAGTACCTACAACTGTGGGTCTTAATGCTGGATGCAGGCTAGAAGGCAGTGAGTACATACAACTGTGGGTCTTAATGCTGGATGCAGGCTAGGAGGCAGTGAGTACCTACAGCTGTGGGTCTTAATGCTGGATGCAGGCTAGGAGGCAGTGAGTACCTACAACTGTGAGTCTTAATGCTGGGTGCAGGCTAGGAGGCAGTGAGTACCTACAACTGTGAGTCTTAATGCTGGATGCAGGCTAGAAGGCAGTGAATACCTACAACTGTGGGTCTTAATGCTGGATGCAGGCTAGGAGGCAGTGAGTACCTACAACTGTGTGTCTTAATGCTGGATGCAGGCAAGAAGGCAGTGAGTACCTACAACTGTGGGTCTTAATGCTGGATGCAGGCTAGAAGGCAGTGAGTACCTACAACTGTGGGTCTTAATGCTGGATGCAGGCTAGAAGGCAGTGAGTACCTACAACTGTGTGTCTTAATGCTGGATGCAGGCTAGAAGGCAGTGAGTACCCACAACTGTGAGTCTTAATGCTGGATGCAGGATAGAAGGCAGTGAGTACCTACAACTGTGTGTCTTAATGCTGGATGCAGGCTAGAAGGCAGTGAGTACCTACAACTGTGAGTCTTAATGCTGGATGCAGGCTAGGAGGCAGTGAGTACCTACAACTGTGGGTCTTAATGCTGGATGCAGGCTAGGAGGCAGTGAGTACCTACAACTGTGGGTCTTAATGCTGGATGCAGGCTAGAAGGCAGTGAGTACCTACAACTGTGAGTCTTAATGCTGGGCGCAGGCTAGGAGGCAGTGAGTACCTACAACTATGGGTCTTAATGCTGGATGCAGGCTAGGAGGCAGTGAGTACCTACAACTGTGAGTCTTAATGCTGGATGCAGGCTAGGAGGCAGTGAGTACCTACAACTGTGAGTCTTAATGCTGGATGCAGGCTAGAAGGCAGTGAATACCTACAACTGTGGGTCTTAATGCTGGATGCAGGCTAGAAGGCAGTGAGTACCTACAACTGTGAGTCTTAATGCTGGATGCAGGCTAGGAGGCAGTGAGTACCTACAACTGTGGGTCTTAATGCTGGATGCAGGCTAGGAGGCAGTGAGTACCTACAACTGTGGGTCTTAATGCTGGATGCAGGCTAGAAGGCAGTGAGTACCTACAACTGTGAGTCTTAATGCTGGGTGCAGGCTAGGAGGCAGTGAGTACCTACAACTATGGGTCTTAATGCTGGATGCAGGCTAGGAGGCAGTGAGTACCTACAACTGTGAGTCTTAATGCTGGATGCAGGCTAGGAGGCAGTGAGTACCTACAACTGTGGGTCTTAATGCTGGATGCAGGCTAGAAGGCAGTGAGTACCTACAACTGTGGGTCTTAATGTTGGATGCAGGCTAGGAGGCAGTGAGTACCTACAACTGTGACTCTTAATGCTGGATGCAGGCTAGGAGGCAGTGAGTACCTACAACTGTGGGTCTTAATGCCGGATACAGGCTAGAAGGCAGTGAGTACCTACAACTGTGGGTCTTAATGCTGGATGCAGGCGAGGAGGCAGTGAGTACCTACAACTGTGGGTCTTAATGCTGGATGCAGGCTAGAAGGCAGTGAGTACCTACAACTGTGGGTCTTAATGCTGGATGCAGGCTAGGAGGCAGTGAGTACCTACAACTGTGACTCTTAATGCTGGATGCAGGCTAGAAGGCAGTGAGTACCTACAACTGTGGGTCTTAATGCTGGATGCAGGCTAGAAGGCAGTGAGTACCTACAACTGTGGGTCTTAATGCTGGATGCAGGCTAGGAGGCAGTGAGTACCTACAACTGTGAGTCTTAATGCTGGATGCAGGCTAGGAGGCAGTGAGTACCTACAACTGTGGGTCTTAATGCTGGATGCAGGCTAGGAGGCAGTGAGTACCTACAACTGTGGGTCTTAATGCTGGATGCAGGCTAGGAGGCAGTGAGTACCTACAACTGTGAGTCTTAATGCTGGATGCAGGCTAGGAGGCAGTGAGTACCTACAACTGTGAGTCTTAATGCTGGATGCAGGCTAGGAGGCAGTGAGTACCTACAACTGTGGGTCTTAATGCTGGGTGCAGGCTAGGAGGCAGTGAGTACCTACAACTGTGACTCTTAATGCTGGATGCAGGCTAGGAGGCAGTGAGTACCTACAACTGTGAGTCTTAATGCTGGATGCAGGCTAGGAGGCAGTGAGTACCTACAACTGTGGGTCTTAATGCTGGATGCAGGCTAGGAGGCAGTGAGTACCTACAACTGTGGGTCTTAATGCTGGATGCAGGCTAGGAGGCAGTGAGTACCTACAACTGTGGGTCTTAATGCTGGGTGCAGGCTTGGAGGCAGTGAGTACCTACAACTGTGGGTCTTAATGCTGGATGCAGGCTAGGAGGCAGTGAGTACCTACAACTGTGGGTCTTAATGCTGGATGCAGGCTAGGAGGCAGTGAGTACCTTCAGCTGTGGGTCTTAATGCTGGATGCAGGCTAGGAGGCAGTGAGTACCTACAACTGTGGGTCTTAATGCTGGATGCAGGCGAGGAGGCAGTGAGTACCTACAACTGTGGGTCTTAATGCTGGATGCAGGCTAGGAGGCAGTGAGTACCTACAACTGTGAGTCTTAATGCTGGATGCAGGCTAGGAGGCAGTGAGTACCTACAACTGTGGGTCTTAATGCTGGATGCAGGCTAGGAGGCAGTGAGTACCTACAACTGTGGGTCTTAATGCTGGGTGCAGGCTAGGAGGCAGTGAGTACCTACAACTGTGAGTCTTAATGCTGGGTGCAGGCTAGGAGGCAGTGAGTACCTACAACTGTGAGTCTTAATGCTGGGTGCAGGCTAGGAGGCAGTGAGTACCTACAACTGTGGGTCTTAATGCTGGATGCAGGCGAGGAGGCAGTGAGTACCTACAACTGTGGGTCTTAATGCTGGATGCAGGCTAGGAGGCAGTGAGTACTAATAACGATAGGACTTAATGCTGGATGTGGACTTAGGAGGCAATGAGTACTTACGACTTCGGGTCTTGTATCCGAGCCAGCTCCTGTCCTTGAAGGGAACTTTTTTCAGATCCTGGCCCATCATACCAGCACGCTCTGTACACAGCATAAATATCACAAAATTTATATCAATAACAAGCAAAGCACAGTGATTCAGGACTCCGCAATAACAATGGCACAGTCAGAGAGTTTTTTTTTTAAATCCCTGAATCAGAAATTGAAATAATTCTACTATCTAGATCTAAGAGAATTTTCCACACTTTTATCTGTCCATAAAGTAATTCTGGGAGTTTTATATGGGAACTTAAATGATGTTCTGCTGGACATTACTTGTGAGATCACATTACATATTATGATTCCAATAGCAATAACAGAAGTAAGGATGTCATAAAGATTTGACATCTCTTCATGTCTATCAACTTTCCTTTCTATCCATTTAGTATTTGCTCACTATGGGACATTTCAATTTGATTATCTTAAATTTGAAATTCAAAAGCGATGAAAGAATATGAGTAGGTCTTGAAATCTTCATAATTATTGTGGAGGACACCAGCACACAAAAAATAATTTCAGTATAAACTTTGAGTAGAACATATTATCCCAGAGATCTGTTTTAAAATATAAAAAAACGTCTTGGTAATGTAAATCTGGACATATTTGCAACAGACGCTCATATTTCATTGGGGTTGAAAGATGAATTAAAATTAATAGTAAACAACTAAAAACTAATAATCACAAGGATATTTTCCAATATATTTTGTCTTTTATCTCAATTACATAATGACACAAAAGAAACATTTACCAAATTTGTCTAGCAACCACCCACAACAGTATTATTCTGGAAAGAAATAGCAAGGCCTGTCCTTACCTCTCAGTGTCTTGGCCACAGAGGGCTTTGCTCTCTCTAATGGAGATTCTTCAAATTTATTGCAGATACAAACATAGGCACCGTTGTTCACAAGGTCCTGTAAAGAGAGGAAAATAAAAATCTTTTAAAAAGTTACAATACAGAAATACAGAAACAGCCTAGGTAAGTTATATAACATTTGATCATAAAGAGCCTAATTAAAATGTTTATCAATATATTATAGTTAGAAATAGTGGGCATTATATATATAGCATTGATATCCGACATTGTTGGTTCATAGCACTTAATATTAAATTCCCTACCTCATCCAAGAAACATAAAACATTGACATGTCCCTTATCTCAGTCATGGAATCATACCCTGAGAAGCAGATATAGTGCATCAGTATGTCACCTACTCAGTAATGGAGTTATAGCCAAGCGGCAAACATAATGAATGGGTCTGTCCAGAAGCAGACATGATGCATGAGCATATCTAGGATGCAAGGGCATTCTCAGAAGCAAGCATAAAGCATGGGAGTGTTTCTTACCTCAGCGATGGAGTCGTACCCCAGAAGCAAGCATAAAGCATGGGAGTGTTTCTTACCTCAGCAATGGAGTCGTACCCCCTCAGCAATGGAGTCGCACCCTCAGAAGCAAGCATAAAGAATGGGAGTGTTTCCTACCTCAGCAATGGAGTCGTACCCCCAGAAGCAAGCATAAAGCATGGGAGTGTTGCTTACCTCAGCAATGGAGTCGTACCCCCAGAAGCAAGCATAAAGCATGGGAGTGTTGCTTACCTCAGCAATGGAGACGTACCCCCAGAAGCAAGCATAAAGCATGGGAGTGTTTCTGACCTCAGCAATGGAGACGTACCCCCAGAAGCAAGCATAATGCATGGGAGTGTTTCTGACCTCAGCAATGGAGACGTACCCCCAGAAGCAAGCATAAAGCATGGGAGTGTTTCCTACCTCAGCAATGGAGTCGTAGCCCCAGAAGCAAGCATAAAGCATGGGAGTGTTTCCTACCTCAGCAATGGAGTTGTACCCCCAGAAGCAAGCATAAAGCATGGGAGTGTTTCCTACCTCAGCAATGGAGTCGTACCCCCAGAAGCAAGAATAAAGCATGGGAGTGTTTCTTACCTCAGCAATGGAGTCGTAACCCCAGAAGCAAGCATAATGCATGGGTGTGTTTCCATGTTCATTCACAGCATTTATGTTCGCCTTGTTGTGCATCAACTAAAAGTAGAGAAATACATCAATGTGTCACTCAATAAATTCAATTTTTACTGCTCGAGCATCAACATTTTGATCCACCAGGTGTCTCTTTAATGTTTTAATGTTTACAAAGTTCACCAAATGAATGTATGACATATTTTAACAAACTAGGTGCAGCAGGGACAGAAAAAAAAAACCAAAAAATATTTTATGGCAAAAAAACAATTAAATTATAATTTGTGAAAAAAATTTGATTATAATTAAGGATATGATGCAATGAAATCAAGGAGAAATTTGTAAATTAAAGACAGTCCTTTTGTATCCTATCTTATAAGAGTAACAATAATAAAATTTATTATTTAAAGCACTTTAATCAGTCCAGCGCTGTTCAAAAACATTAAAGGTATTGAGCATGTCATAGCAGGAGTGCGCCTGTAGGATGCATACTTACGATGTTGACGATGTCTCTGTGTCCGTGTGCGGCAGCCAGGTGTAGAGCAGTGTCGTCACCCATGTTGGTAGCATTGATGCGAGCTCCCCGTGCTATCAGCATGTCAACAATGTTAGTCCTTCCCTCCCGTGCTGCCCAGTGCAGCAGACTGAACCTGTGATCATCTCTGAAACATCAAATAATGCATAAACTTTTGGTTCAATGCCTGATAATCAAAAACCTAAGCATATAAAAAATGCAGGCCTTGACATACGCACTGGTGCCCGGGCCACCAGATCCTCTGTTTGGGCCAGTGAATGGTCTGTTGTAGTGGTCCAGTTGGGCAACCATATTTTTGGTCTTTTAGTGGCTCAAAACAGCTCAAAATATGTTCATTTTATTATAATCCTTGATAGATATTTGTCTCATATCACGAACAATGGACTTGTAAATTTTTATTGGGACAAGTAACTCCCACTTATTCCGATACAGCCTTATATACAGTGCTCTTCATTGTATCACACATCCTATTATCCTTACTTTCTTAGAAACTTCGGGCCACCACTTCTCATGCTCTGGTGGCCCAACCAGACAACTAACATTTCTCTTTATGTCAAGGGTCGTAAAACGGAAGGCTTTTTACAAGCAATTGGAGCCAAACATCCACTTGGTCATGTAAAATTGAAGATAAATAATTATGAATGAGTAATGAGTATTGCAACAGATGAGTTTATCATTTGGTCGCTAATCATCCATTTGGCCACACATGAACTTGACCCAATGAGGACACACAAGATTACAGCTGTAGTATGACACATTGTTAGTATGCAGCCCAATACTGTCATGTGTGACCTTTTTTGATCAAATTTACATGTGAGCAATTGGAGGTTTTGTTTCAACTGTTTTATGGGTGAAATATGTGTGTTATCAAATATTTTAACACAAGCTGTAAATGTGGCACAGATATATATAATGATCTGTCCTCTTGTATCATGTTTAAACACCGCGACCAGCATCCTGGTGGACTACTTCATCAGTCTAGCAGCATTCCTCTATCCTAAGTAGTAACCATCCGTTATCCTAACCATCCACCTCCTGGAGTCTCTCTTCTGCACACTCATCAGTGTGAAATTTCACTTAAATCTGTCTTTTATGAAATTATCATTTGTGAGATCTGATTATATTTGTTATAATACTTTTTAACATATCATGCATGACACTGTGCAAATATTGGTGAAAATAAGAACACATGAATAAAGTTAAAACTGAAAATATATGTCTATCTAGTTTTTTCCTCACAGATATTTAGAACTATATTCATAATAAGACAATTTGATATATTAATGTAAATCTGTTTCTTTTAATTCCTTGATTTGATTTAACTGGGCTATGTATAAGTGTCAAAATCAGTTTTCCAATTCTCGTTATCTGTAATTTTGTAGTATGTCTCAATTAGCACTGGTAATTATAGTTTAAGATGACAAATATAAACTCCATTTATTTCAACCAGATGAATATGACATGTGGAGCCCAGTAAAGTATGACTTCATGACTGGCACAACTTGGTAACTCACCCCTGGTTCAGATCGTTCTCAGTGTTGTCCAACCAGATTCGGACCTGGAAAGCGTTCCCTTCTCTTACGTGGGTAAAGATATCGTCCATCTTGACTCTGTCCTTCTTCCCGAGCTGCTGAAGTCAAACACAACACAAGTTTCTAAAAATATTCCTGGAATGCCTGCGTTCTGATCTCTGCGGACAGGGTGCTATTTGAAGTTAAGGATTTTTGGTTCTTACCTTGTTGCTATCCTGATTATTATACGGTCATTATATTCTATATAAACTCAAGGTTGTTACAAAATATCCACTAAGTCAATCAAATCACTATAAATGAACCAGTAATTGAACTTTTGAAAGCGAAAAGTTGGACACCAACAATCAACAAGGCTGCCCTAGTTTCTTTGGGGGAACTTCCGGTTTAGTTTATAAAATTGACACCAGGTGGCTACTATCCTACATCTTCTTAAATTCACCAACAGATGACAGTATTCTTTTACTGCAAAGCTCACTGTCCCAAAGATGAATGCATGTTTAAACAAACTATATTAATGAAAAGGGAAACTTGTTTATAACCTTAGATTAGAGGGAAAATGCAATTTTAGGATTAAAATTCCTTGTCAGCATCTCTACTATTTTGTCTTTCTCTCAGTTTCCTCTGATTTCTTTTTAATTATATTTTCATTAATATTGTTAACTTTTTTGTTTTACTTTCAGATACCAGTTTGTGAAGTATTTTTTACAAATGCTATTTTGGAAAATACGTAAATCACAATGTACCTGATTGTCTGATTCACTTACCATGCTAACTACCCATACCTGATTACCTGACTCTCCGGGCTGATCGATTCACCAACTCTGATTACTCACGGACTGCATGTGCCCACTGACTGCATGTACCTGATTACCTGACTTACCTACTAAACATTCCTGATAACCTGATTTACTGCTAGGCTGATTACTTGATTCATTGACAATAACCTGATTACCTGACTTACTAACTACATGTACCTGACTCACCAACTAACTACCTGATTACCTGACTTTGAACTTTAAAACACTAGATATCCAGTTATACTGGAAATATATGGAGGTTTAATTCAGGTGTGCAGCAACATTGGAAGTATATGGAGGTGTAATTCATATGACTAGTTGTATTGGATGTATGTGGAAATATAATTCAGGTGTGCAGTTATATTGGACGTATATGGAAATATAAGTCAGGTGTGCAGTTATATTGGAAGTATATGGAAATATAATACAGGTGTGCAGTTATATTGGAAGTATGTGGAAATATAATACAGGTGTGCAGTTATATTGGAAGTATGTGGAAATATAATACAGATATGCAGTTATATTGGACGTATGTGGAAATATACATAATACAGGTGTGCATTTATATTGGAAGTATGTGGAAATATAATTCAGGTGTGTTGAAGTATGTCGAGGTGTAATTCATGTGACTAGTTATATTGGAAGTACCGGTATATGTATATGGAAATATAATACAGGTGTGCAGTTATATTGGAAGTATGTGGAAATATAATACAGGTGTGCAGCTATATTGGAAGTATATGGAAATATAATTCAGGTATGTTGAAGTATGTCAAGGTGTAATTCATGTGACTAGTTATATTGGAAGTATATGTATATGGAAAAATAATACAGATGTGCAGTTATATTGGAAGTATATTGAAATATAAGTCAGGTGTGCATTTATATTGGAAGTATGTGGAAATATAATTCAGGTGTGCATTTATATTGTAAGTATATAGAAATATAAGTCAGGTGTGCATTTATATTGGAAGTATGTGGAATTATAATTCAGGTGTGCATTTATATTGGAAGTATATGGAAATATAATTGAGGTGTGCATTTATATTGGAAGTATGTGGAAACATCATTCAGGTGTGCATTTATATTGGAAGTATGTGGAATTATAATTGAGGTGTGCATTTATATTGGAAGTATGTGGAAACATCATTCAGGTGTGCAGTTATTTTGGAAGTATGTGGAAACATCATTCAGGTGTGCAGTTATTTTGGAAGTATGTGGACAAATAATTCAGGTGTGCAGTTATATTGGTAACATGATGTGGTAGAATTTAGGTGTGCAGTCATATAGAATGCATGCAGTGGTAGAATTTAGGTTTGCAGATTGTAAGGTTGTGGTTTGGCATTATCCAAATTTATGTCAAATGTATGCCTTAAATACTTAATTTTGTTACATAGCTTTTTTTATTTGTTACATGTTTAGTACATTTTAAGCAGGTGATTAAACAATGTGACATGCATGTTATATTTACATAGTAAATGTGCAGCTTTCCGTCATATTTTGGATATGTAGTAACAACATGGAACTGATTTTTTTCAGGACATCTGAAAATACCATTCAACAATTAACAACTTTACTTAATTACATAAAATACTCAAGATCTAAGTATCTATTTGAATGTTTCTGATTTTGTTTTTGTAACAAAAATATATCATGTCTAATTCAGACCCCCAAAAAATCAGCAAAATATTGGGTAGTTGTAAAAATATTGAAATATTCAATTTGAAAGAAAAAAGAGTTTTCTGCAAAAAATATTTGATAGAAGGAACTTGACATGTTAAGCACATGTTAAGCACATATTCAGATATTCAATATTCAAACTTTAAAGCTTCCAACTGTAAAACATCCAATAAAAAGGATGTATATGTTTGATAAATCACAAACAAAACTTTGTAGAGCATGTAGAATGTATACTGAAGTAGCTGGGGAAAATAATGACAAAGCACGGCGACATATTTAAATGAAAATGTTGCAGGAGCCATGTGTTTTTATTGTGGCTTTGTATTGTCAGGTGTATACTATTGTGTTTTATAGTGATTGACTAATAACAATCAGTTAATAGTCACAGTTTGCTGACCTTATATACAAATACATTGTGATTTTTTGTTAAAATTGACAGTTGAGTTTGAATATTCTCTTTACACAGCCAAATGCAGCCACAAGTATAGGTTTGGAACTACTTAAAGATTGGTTCTTATTGTCCAGTAGAGTATGTGGAGGATGCATATGTTGACTCCACTCTTATTTGCAACAAATCCTTAGTTCAAAGATGATGGGATTTATCTGAAAAATAAATCTTATTCTTCCCAATTTTAGGTCACATTTCAAAAAAGGTTCACAAGGGATGTCAAACCTTATGAATCTTGTTTATGTTGCGAGGGTCCCTTTTTGTGGGAGGGGGCTGTAACTCGACCAAGGTCACATTTGTAACTTCAAACTTTTGGTCACAAGTGAAACACCAAAAATTCTGTTGACCGTCAATTGGAGCATAAATTTGTTGACTTGTCATTTCGTCTTTTTAGGTGCATCATTATCCCACAATGAAGTTTGAAAAAGGAAAAACCACTGCTGACTATGACGACTAATCTGCTTGTAATATTCAATTTGTAAATATATTTTAATTAAACTAATTTTCAAAATCCTATTATTTGTTATTCATTCTTTAAATTTAGTTGACAGGGTAGGTTGTGGAAAGGTACCCTGTGGGTAGTAAAAAGTTTCCAAAGAGGTTGTGGGAAAGTCCCAGAAAAGTTTTGTGAAGATAGACTTCTGCAAAATTTCACTAAATATGTTATGTTTCTAATATCCTCAGTTTTAAAAAATATACAAGGAACATACCGGTATGTTACAACAACATAACCACATACATATATGTAATAACTAACTGTATACAACATATTAATGTTTGCTGGGCAGCAGTAAAATTCAGGAGTGAACTTCCCGAAAAGTTGTGATGAAGTCAAATGCTAAGACTTGTTTAAATGAAAGATTTGTTTCTTTACCCAATAAAAATAACAAAAGTCCATGTTTTTATTAAAAAAAAGAAATTTTCCATTTTATTGTCTAATAAGATCTTTCATATTTATTTGTAATTGATTTACAAAACCTTGCAAGATTCAAAACACCTTGCTTTTTACAAAATCAAAGGTATTAAAAAGCCTTCAAAAAGTGTGTGCCTTCCACCTTTGGTCTCAAGACTTTTAGGATTTTGTAGCACTCATAACAATTCTTTACATAATTAAATTAGGATTATCATTCATATTCTTCAGCAAAATGCACTCCATGATTGGTAAAGCTAATTTGTCACTTTAAATAAAAAACAATACTAATGATTTGAAATGCTACCTTTATGCCACTCTTGTACAATTGGTGCATTATATTTATAGCTTTGAAAATCACAGAGGTCAAAGGTAGTTATACAGAGATTTGGGGTATGTTTAAATGATATATGATCAAGGCACTGCTATATTCCAACTATCTCGCTGAAAACAATAAAATAAACCTGCCAAGATTATTTTGTTTTGCTGAAAGTGGGAAGAGATATTTTTGTACTTAAGTGGCCAATGTTGTGGTCTGTATGGGTACAGCCTGTTTTTCCATTAGGTAAGCATTAATGAACAAACAGGCCTCTGTAAGCCAATTTACTCCAGTGTCCAAATCTGAAGGTGCTATTTGTTAGAAAACTTTTAATTTGCATGTGTTTGCACTAGATCACTGGTCAGCAAAGTCAAGTAAAGTTTGACAAACTGTTCAATCGATGATTTGCAGAAGACCCATATGGTAATATGAATCGTTATCAACATTTGATCACAGAGTTTAGAGTATAAACATTTATATTATGCAAGAAAAAGTGCAATTTCATGAAAGCTTTGAGAGACTATCCAAATGCAAGGTTTTTCACAGCAGAGTATTTTAGATTTTGAACGTCCTCAATATGTACAATAAGTTTACAGCCATCGGTATTAACACAAATAAATATAAATTATGGAATATCAAAGGTTACTTTGGATTTAGAAGTCAAAGGTAACAACGTGCGGAAAATAAGATGTGAAAAAAAACAGTTCAAGGAAGTGTTGTTTCAGTTTGATTTGACAATCAGAAATTTAATGTCTTGTTTCTGGATGGGAAATAGCATCATGCATGTGACCAGATTTATTATTGAAATAACCATCACTTGTAATGCTTGTTAATAATGAAGCTAACCTTTATGAGTGATCAGATGTCAGAGACCAAGGTTTCCCCATTTGTGATCTCAACCCCCAGATAACCCATCAGTGGTCGGTGGCCATGATCCGTGTGTACCCCCCATCAATGGTCAGTAATCCAATCCCTGGGCTAACCTCAATCAGTGGTCATGTCCCTGGCCCTGAAGTACCCCATTAGCGGTCAGTGGTCTTTACCCGACTTCCCTTGCCAATTGCCTAACTTGGAAATATGTACATCTTAAGTCTACAACTTATAAATACTAGTAATATAATCTGTGTTATAATTTTAACCCATTTTTAACAAACATGTAGTCATTGCTGCCATAATTGATCTCTGGCCGGCTTGCTACAATTGTCTGATGGACATAATATCCTTGACTTTTCATGTATTCCACGTAGCCATCTTTGCCTGTTTTGGCATGTTCATATTCCACTGTGAAAACAGATATATCCAACTTATCAAACGGAATGGTTTTGAGCACTTCTAGCTCCAATCCCTCCACGTCCAGGCTGAAGTAATCTATGTGGGTACGGTTCAGAGCAAGCATCATTGAGAAGAAAGGAAAACAATAGACCTCATGCACAGTGCTGCCCCCTGTGGTCTCGCCCATGACTAACTTCCCTTGTCCCATCACATGTTCCTTAAACTCCATCTAAAAATACAACAAAATATCATTCAGTTTTAAAGTGAGTGAAGTAACACAGTTTGATATTCTAACCTCTATGGATGGCAGCTAAGAATTTGTTTTATATTTATCAGCAATCATTGAATATCTCATATTTAATTGTGTCCCTGTGAGTTCATACAAGACACTTTAACATAAGTGGGACGGGGAATATCTGACATGTATTGTTTTCCTTCATTCAGGGTATTTGACATTAGCAAAATAGATACACAATGGCAGAGGGGATAGAAGTAGACTTTCCCAACTTGATGGGTAGTAATAGGGATGATGCAGGCATTGCTGAAGTAGACATACACACAACAACAGAAGGATAGTGGCTATTGACTTCTTACCTTGATGGGGTACTGATAGGGGTAGTAGAAGACCTATTCCCTTGTTGGGGTACTGATAGGGACTGATGCAGGCATTAATACTGTGGATAGATCCACGATGACCAGGGGATAGTGGATATGGGGAACAGGAAATAGTGGTTGGCTTCTCACATTTATGGGGTACTGATAGGGATCATAGAAGACTTTCTTACCTTGATGGGGTACTGATAGGGGCTGATGCAGGCATTGATACTGTATGATTTCCTGTTCTTGCCTCGGATCTGCTTGTACCAGGAAGGGTCCATCTCTATGAGGAGCCCAGTCCAACCCCGACGCTGCTCAAAGTAAATAGTGTTAGACGACCTCTCTCCATCCAGAGCTCCACACTCCACAAAGAATCCACCTTCCTGAAATAATGGTACTCATAAGAAGTGCTCCAGATCGACTTTTCACAAGAAATGATTGTCATCATAATAAACACTAGTCATAGACCTATCTTTAGTAAAATGATTTTGGGTTTTATGTCTCTTTCTTTTGAAAGGATACCATCTCTTTCTTTTGAAAGGATACCATCTCTTTCTTTTGAAAAGATACCAGTTATACCCCTTCCAGATACGCTCCTTCTATTCATTTATCACAGGTTACTAGTTAATACCGTGATCATACAGCTGCTGCTGGTTGTGAAAAGTGAGGCTACCATGCAAGGGCTGACCTACTGAAAGTCTTCTGAGTTATGAGTGCTAAAAATGACAGCCTGCCAATATATGCTTGAAGCTGAAATGCAGACCACCTGCTGCTATCAGGCAGCCAGCTAATAAATGTTTTAGCAGCCTGCCTACCTAATGTAAGCTGCCATGCAGCAGCTGTCTGACCTTCTGACCTAATTTTGAATTATGAGTACTCAAAATTGTCTCTGACTAAAATTCAGCACAATGTTCATTCTGTTGCATGTCCCTTGTCTTTATCTCAGTCTAAAAGTTTACTTGGCACAACCAGAAGAAATAAAAAAATTCTATCCCACAATATAAGCAATGCCATGCCCCCTTTTCAATGGAGTCATGCCCACTTCTCAATGACATCAAGCTAAAGGGCATATACTAGGACTTCTAATTCAGACTGTATTTTACAGAAATCTGGTAAACATTGATTAGGTTGCCTGAATAAAAAACATATGACTTGCAGAGAAATAACATATGGTTGCATAAAAACAACAATGTAAATACCAATTTTAAAGAAATAAGCAAGAACACACCAAGAAAATGATTTGAAATTGAGCTGTTAAAATTCAACAAATTTTCACTATTTAAAAATCATTACTACATATCACACAACAGATTCAATGGATCTATCTGCATCCACTATTCTTTCCCTTCTGATGTGTGTGCTCTTTTGATTGGTCGAGACAGGTGGTGACATCATGACAAGAGCCAAAATTTGTTATGAAATTTTGGCGGAAAAGGTATAGCTTCAGTGAGAATATTTGCTTTTGGCTGGGGCGTGAAGCAGCACTTTGATGCCTTTGTTTACTTTCTATTTATCTGCACATAATTATGTGTTAAATAAAAACTACTTGCCAACTTTACAAGAAACTTTTATTTGTTGGTGAAATTGGCCGTTTCTCATTTTAGGCATGTGCAGTTCAGCAGTGCATGTTTTTGAACTACCAAATTCAGTGTAAGGAAATAAATAAATTCTCACACACATGACCACAGTAGAACTATGTTGTCATCATTAACTAGACCATCCTTAGCTGGCCCAAATGACCCTGTTGCCAGTTAATTTGAACATTTTTTTTCTCAGTTGTTTGATGATTTTTCTCTATTATTTATTCTGAGAAAGCAAGCTATGAGATGTTGAAAAGCAGACGTGTGGCGATCACCACTTCCTGCTATTGCTACTTTTGGACACTTCTTCTGATCATGCGTTAGCTGCTCTCTGATCAGTTGAAATAATTGCCATTGTTTCCCATCATTGTCTCGACTGCCGTGATTGGTCAGTGAACTGGACATGCATGCAGCACTTGTAGTATTATTCGTTAAGATATATACCTCAGGATCCCATTTCATCCAGCCCAAAATTATTTTTTACCAATTAACACCATGAAAAGTTGTCCGTCTGCACCTCTAGAAAACTAGAAATGGTTGATGACAGAGGTTTGTTTTGTGTTGTATACCTTGGTTTATTATGTAATGATGTCATTGAGAAGTGGATATGGCAGCATTTACATTGTGAGGTGAATAAACATATTTGATGACTGTGGCACAACCAATAGGCAGATTGCAGGTCGCCATTGAAAACAACACACCGGAACTGCACAAACAAAATCGGAAGTGCACAAAAAAGCTCTCTGAAATCTAATCATAAAAAAAACTGATGGTAACCTGCAATCACACTATTCAAATCCTCCCTTGTCACTGGATTGCCATACATATCCTATACATCACAATGTACAATATAGAAGGATTGTATGGTGCTTGTATGAAATGACAGCATTTATATGTTGTCCATATATTTTAGGAACCCAAGCAAAACAATTATGATTGTCCAGGAATTTGAAGGATGTGTAAATGTTTTCCAAATTAGTAACTATCAATAAACATTTAATTAAGACTTTTTTAAATTCCACTGCCTATTTGAACAATTACTATTCTATGCATCAACAAGCATGAACCCATTAACTAGTACCCTCCATAGCAGGACTTTTCTATCATATCAGTCCCTACCACCAAAGCTATAAATGGGCGCACAGAAACAGGCTTTAGTCTTTAGCATTCAGAAAAATTTGGCTGTCAACCCATTGGTGAAAGAATATAAATAGATTTGTTTTGTATTGGCAGTTGTACAGGTTGGTCAGAAAATGTGCCAGACACCTGGTTACAGTTTATGACCTAATGTTGGTCAATTCAGATTTGATGATATTTTGGTGAGCAAAGGCAAGTATTTAGACTTGGGGATTTCCAAACTTTGAATGAGATCAAAACCAGGACAATGACTGCAGAGGTAGTAATTGAATACTACCTGTGTAATGCAGAGTAATTAACTAGAGACAATACATAAAAGAATCCCTGGTCTTAGTAATGTGCCTTGGGGTCAATCTGTCATGGCCTGTTTTACAACTGACTGGACGCTCAGTGTCCTCAATGCCTTAATTTGCACTTGATTGGTTTATTATGTTATTTTTATAAAATACATTTCCGACAAACTTACCTTGTTTTTCAGAAATTTGTCCACAGCTTTTGCCTGTTCTGTCTCAAACAGTGGATAGCTAAACTTTGGTATTAAGGGGGATGGAGGGTCGACAGCATGGGTGCGCAACACACGTAGCAACTCTGGGTTATCGGCCGACACAGCGGGGCCGGTCAAGTCCTTCATCATGGAGTCCAGTCTCAGAGTGACATCCCCCTCAGTGGCGCCCCCACGGTGCCGCAAGGAGTTCATCATCGCATTGAGCTGTTCCTGAGAAGGACAGGTTTCTATTTTCCAGGAATTTGGCAGCAATGATTCTATAAATGATCTGCTTATATATAGCACTGTGAGTATTCCTGCCATGGCGATGAGGAACCACACCACCAGGCGGCGCACATTGACATCCCGACCTGGACGGGTCACTGGCTGCTTTGAATAGGAAGGCATTTGGACCAACTGAAATAGTTATAACAATAATCGTTATTGTTCTATTGTTCATGGTATTTAGAACATCAATCTGGTAAATTCTTTTAATTGCGAATATACAAAAATTAAACTGTTAATTATATGGAATATACTGGACTGGGTTGTCATCTGCCTCCTTCGAGCCAAATTTTCTTGATTGCTCTGTTATATTCACATCTTTATGGCTCAGACTGATTGGTTAATTTATCCACACAAAACGGAGTGCACTCACCACTGCCCACTCACTCAAGTCCAACCATGAGAAGAAATCTAACTTGAAAGCATTCAGACTAATCATAACCGTGCTCTCAATGGCACATGCCAGACCCTATTCATGATTTGGGCCATGTATGAGACAAGGATTCTACCTGACAACATGGATAATGGATTCTGCTTATTTAAGAATAAGGGTTTGGGTTATCTCATCTCAGGATAAGGGTTGGTGTTACATTGGGAGGTGTTACATATTAGGATAAGGGTTGGTGTTATCTCATGATAAGGGTTGGTGTTACATTGGGAGGTGTTACATCTTAGAATAAGGGTTGGTTTTATCTTAGGATAAGGGCCAATGTTATAATGAGTGGTGTTACCTCTCAGCTATTGTATATAGTTGCTCCCTATTTACTTTTTACATTAACTGCACAATAGAATCTGTGAGATCATATGGTAGTGATGGCTTCCTGTGTGAACTCCACTCATTGTTGCAAATGGACGACACTTTGCTCTTTGCTACAGGGAGGAATCCCATGCAAGAAAAGCTGAATCTCCTTCATAGCAGCACAGGCCCTAAAAACATGGGAATCCACCCAACAAAATCTCAGTTCATGACAGTGAATGCCGATGACCAGGAGCCATTCATAGTGGGTGATAGTGTTATCTCCTACACGGATGAATACATTTATTTAGGATCAAACATATCAAACTCACCAGTCGCAACACAAGCAGAGTCACACATTAAAGCAAAGCAGAACCATATTCGAAAGTTTGTCTCCTTTGTGACAAAAACTGACAACCTCAAAGCAGCATCACAGGTATATCTGACAGCCCAAAAAGTGCTTCTAGGAGTCCGGACACAGACGTGCACTGATACTGTGCAGCTGGAGCTGGGCCAGGGCAGTGCTAAGTCATACATTCAGCATCGGCAGAAACAATTCCTGGAAAAGCTCAGAAAAAGAACAGATTATCTAGAGAGTCCCGTGCATTTTGCCATTACAATTGCCAAAGAAGCCCATTCAAAAATGGGTGTGTATATGGAGAAACTAGAGAATGATCACAGAGACCCTAGGAAACTTGAGTTAGAACAGATCAGAGACAAAGTCATAACAGCAGACACTACCCGAAGGGTATCATACAGAAATATCAACCAAGAATTAAAGAGGCATGAGGTTTACTCAACTGTCGGTATTCCAGAGTACCAACGTATAGCTTTCTCACGACTCAGGCTGGGCTCACATTGGCTCAAGATAGAAACTGGGCGATGGTCCAGGATCCCGGAGGAAGAAAGATTGTGCCCTTGTGGGATGGTACAATCTGAAGAGCATGTGCTTTGTAAATGTGTACTTTTAGATCACCTCAGGAGCGAAGACAATGGAATAGACTGTACCTCCCTTGGAACAATTATGAGAACGGATAATTTGAAAGCGCTAGCATTGTACACGTATAGAGCATTGAATGAAGCAGAAAAGTTGAATAAGTGATGATGAGCAAATAAGGAACTGAATGACCAATAATATATGTACTTAATATATCACCTGTGGATGGTAACAAGTCACATATATATGTTCATTAGTATAAAGCCTAAAGCAAAGCAAGTATTTTATGCAGTATTACACATTGATATGTTTATAATGGACGCAACTTATACTGTTATACTGTTTATTTTCTGTTTTTCCCCATATTTAATTGATCTACTTTGTTTTGTTTAAGTTGTTGTCAATAAATGAATAATAATAATAATAATATATGTGGTGTTATACAAACTTAAATCATGATAAAGCACATCTGAAGGTAAGGCCTGAGGGTGACTCATTTAATCTCATTCATGAAAACTGCAGATTTCTTTTTCCCCATATTGCATATTCATCGCCAATTTCTCATTCACTAGGAATATTTATCAACATTATAGTTTGCCAACTGTTACAAGTTAGCATGGGCACTAAACCAGCTTAAAACATCATAGTCAAAACAAGGTGGGGTGATAGTCCTCAGATCATGCAGATAGAGATCATCTACCCATGGATTAAACCTGGGATTACCCCGGGACCACGCCCATTACATGTTGATTCACTTGCCTGCTTGAGATGATAATAATGGTGTCTGCAATCAGTAAAGGTTCACAGATTCCTGGCAACAGCAGCAGTCATGGTCACAAGCGTACCACGTGAGTCACTCCCTGACCAAACAAGAATGTGTCCGTTATTGACTGTCCCAGATAGGCCCACGGCGGCGGCGATATGAGTGGTCAGCAATGGTCAGTGTGTGGTCAGTATCAGGGGTTGTGTAACACACTGCCTCAGCGACAAGTCCCGACCCGTGTCCCAACTCATACAACCAAATATTAAAACAAAAAGTGCTCTATAACTATAAGGCAACCCCAGTAGACAAACCTAAGCAGATAACTGCCCCGGAGATATCATTATTTGTTATATTGAGATGGAATATAACCGGAACATATCAATTACACACATGTAAGTTAGCACATTACCTTGCCGTGTCGGCGTCAGCTCTCAGTTGGGTCTGTGGCGTGGTTACCCGGAGACAACACCGCGTCTGACCCACTCACACTCTCAGATCACTTACTCCACGTGGCTTGCACTAATCCCGTCATTGTTTTTTTTGGTTTCATGTTTTCACAAGTATGACATACACAAGTCCTAAACTGGTCATGGTCTTTGTAACCTGTGCAGGTGCAATCATTGACTAAATAGAGATGTTTAGTTCATGATGCAATTGTGTCGTTGCTAATTTTAGATGTAATATTTAATCTACACCCACCAGGTGTCTCTTGTGTCATGTACAATAGATTATGGGATGGGTAAACTTGTAGACATGAGAGCTGATATATGATGACTACTATTCAATATGGCGTGAAGCGAATGCTTTGATATAATGACAACACATGTGCCTGTTTAAAAAAACTGATCGGTTTTGGAATATTGAAAATAAGAAAAAGACGGTCACGGGTGTACCTATGATTAACATTTTTAGTCCTGTGAGTCAAGCTTGTATGCCTACCAAATCACACAACGAGTGACAGATTTTAACACCGACCAGTGAGACTTCCTCAACACAAAATTTCAAAACAGTTTTTTTTTTGGCAACTTCAGTTGCAACTTTGACATTAACCTAATTGTCCCCAGTCGGCACGCGTATCGGTCTAAAACATCGCCCTCTGGTGCAGTTTGACAAATCTCATATGTTGCGGCTTGGGCCTTTGATGACCTCAACACCAGGGGAGCTACATTACCACGCCATGGACAATCAGAGGTCTTTCCACGAAACTGTCACAGATAACAAATCAACCCCTTTTTTAAAAATAAAATAATCATGAAAAAAAATAATGACAAAAATAAAAATCAGTGACAAGGAAGACTCAGTATGGAAGAACAGACTGTGAGAGTTTTTAGAAAGGGTGGGTATCCCTGCTGTGTGTTACATAGATAACACGGCCAGTCATTGGACCCAACTGATAAGAAGGATTGTAAACAGACGTACATCTTAACCCAGTTGGCTGGTCCCGATTGGAGGAAGTGGACTGGTATTTTTGCCTCGATAGAATTGAATATTAAGTATTGATGAGAACCATGTGTATTTTTTTACGATTTTGAAAAAAAACAACAAAATAAATGAATGAATAAATAAATAAATAAATAAATAAATAAATAAATAAATAAATAAATAAATAAATAAATAAATAAATAAATAAATAAATAAATAAATAAATAAATAAATAAATAAATAAATAAATAAATAAATAAATAAATAAATAAATAAAATCACATGAACTAGGACTCATCCACTTCCTTTGCTATGTTGACAGAAAATACAAAACTTTTTATTTTAAATGTCTGTGAGACCCTGCATTTAAATTGGCAGATGGGGGCACAATAAGTTCACTTTTCTGAGCAAGATCACACGAATAAAATGTGTGTAAAAATGGCAAATACAAAATATGAACTTGTATTGTTACACTGGTTAACATATCTCTAGATAGTTTGTGCTGCACAGGTCGTCTACACAGCACTAACTATGTAAGAAAGGCCATGACATATCAGGCTGTGTTGAGGCAATAGGTGCATATTATTGTATAAAATATCCATTTCATAGAATTTGAAAATCGAGTCCTATGACTTTTAAAATAGTTCAATGCCACGTCATATATCCAACTCTTTGAGCCCTTCACTAGGAATACAGAGGGGGTCAAGGGAAAACATCTTATGATGATGAGACATTTTGTAAAAAAACTAAAAAGATTTTCTTCCTTTTCCAATTTTAAGAGAAAAAAAGAGGAACCTGGCTTGTTAGAGAAGGAAAAACAAAACCATATTTACGATTTGAATATAAACTTTATTACAATTGGTGTTAACAAAATGAACTTATTCGTTTTGTTGCAAAACATGTCCATTGAAAATGTTTGATCTGAAATATGCTTTCTTATTTATCAAATGCTACAGTTTTAAAATAATAAGCAATACACTATTATATATATGCATTACAATTAGCAAATTAGTCTTAAATGACCACAATGTTGAGGTAGGTTCAGTTCCACCATAGCACAAAAGTTATAAATGGCTTCCTATTAAGTTCAGATGCAATGCATGACAGTCTATGGTATATACATTGCCTAACATGTAGTACAACTGAGATACATATTGTGATATATAGCACCAATTTTACTTTTATACATAGTTATGAAAAATGTTACACTTGTTTCTTTAAATGAAAAATTATGCGATAAAGACAATTCAGGCATTTGATATCATGGCAATGTTGTTGTACTTATTCATATGTCGACTCTTGCATTAAGATGGCAAAACACAACGGATGTTGTCTTCTATTTTCTTTCAATGTGGCGTTGCTTTGATTGAGGATACTTTACTTTGTACAGAATGAAGAAGGATGGTGAGAAATTAAAGCAGAAGTCTATTGGATTTATTAAGAAGAAAATATTAATGCCGAAAATAATGATAGATATCTATTATTGGCTTGAAGACCACTTCTGGAAGGCTTAAATGAATGATCACTTGAAATGTACGGGTATTCTTAACAAATGATTAATAAAAAGGTCATGATATGTAATAAAATAATCCTGTACTTTGAAAAGTTTGAACATGATAACTTTGTCTTTGGTCTTGGGTCAATGGATTGCTGGTAATCCTGGTAATGCCAGGAGTTGAACATTTTACTTCCTGTGTCATTTCAAGAGCTCAACATTGACAATGATGATTTTTTTTGGTTTGTACAATGAAGCTTTTTTGTTTATAAGAAATCCGAATTTGATAATGATGTTTTAATTGGTTGGGAAGACATTCCCATACACGATGAGGATTTATTTGCTTAGTTAGCTTTCAAAACGAGGTTATGAAGTTCACTTTGTTGATAATAAATTTGAACAAAAAATGATGTTTAATTGAGACCATGATGCTTTTACCTATAACTCTACTCAGACATTGAGGCTCTCTTTTGATGGTAAGATGTTCTATTTGGTCAGGTGATCAACCTGGACAAAGAGGCTTCCTTTGGTCAACCTAGACAATGATGCAATCTTTGGTTGCTAAAGAGCTCAACCCGGAGAAAGTAACTCGACAGGTTGTTAAGTGCTCAACCAAGATAATGACCACTGTCTTCAGTTTGATGGTTTGTTATGTAAGATGTTCCAGACAAGCATTTCATTTATTCCTTGATGTATAGGATCTCAACTGAGACCAAGATGCTTTTGAGGACAGCTCTTCATTCAAGCAACCAGGATAATGATGTAATTTTTGGTTGCTAAAGAGCTCAACCTGGACATTGAAACTGTCAACAGGTTGTGTGTATATAATGATCACTGTTTTTTGTTTTAATCTTTCTTAGGAGCTACCTCCAGTCAAGCATTTCATTTATTCTTGGGTGTTTACAATCTCAACTGAGACCATGATGCTTTTTACCCATAACTCTACTCAGACATTGAGGCTCTCTTTTGATAGTAAGATGTTCTATTTTGTCAGGTGATCAACCTGGACAAAGAGGCTTCCTTTGGTCAACCTAGACAATGATGCAATCTTTGGTTGCTAAAGAGCTCAACCCGGAGAAAGTAACTCGACAGGTTGTTAAGTGCTCAACCAAGATAATGACCACTGTCTTCAGTTTGATGGTTTGTTATGTAAGATGTTCCAGACAAGCATTTCATTTATTCCTTTATGTATAGGATCTCAACTGAGACCATGATGCTTTTTACCCATAACTCTACTCAGACATTGAGGCTCTCTTTTGATGGTATGATGTTCTATTTGGTCAGGTGATCAACCTGAACAAAGAGGCTTCCTTTGGTCAACCTAGACAATGATGCAATCTTTGGTTGCTAAAGAGCTCAACCCGGAGAAAGTAACTCGACAGGTTGTTAAGTGCGCAACCAAGATAATGACCACTGTCTTCAGTTTGATGGTTTGTTATGTAAGATGTTCCAGACAAGCATTTCATTTATTCCTTGATGTATAGGATCTAGACTGAGACCAAGATGCTTTTTACCCATAACTCTACTCAGACATTGAGGCTCTCTTTTGATGGTATGATGTTCTATTTGGTCAGGTGATCAACCTGGACAAAGAGGCTTCCTTTGGTCAACCTAGACAATGATGCAATCTTTGGTTGCTAAAGAGCTCAACCCGGAGAAAGTAACTCGACAGGTTGTTAAGTGCTCAACCAAGATAATGACCACTGTCTTCAGTTTGATGGTTTGTTATGTAAGATGTTCCAGACAAGCATTTCATTTATTCCTTGATGTATAGGATCTCAACTGAGACCAAGATGCTTTTTACCCATAACTCTACTCAGACATTGAGGCTCTCTTTTGATGGTATGATGTTCTATTTGGTCAGGTGATCAACCTGGACAAAGAGGCTTCCTTTGGTCAACCTAGACAATGATGCAATCTTTGGTTGCTAAAGAGCTCAACCCGGAGAAAGTAACTCGACAGGTTGTTAAGTGCTCAACCAAGATAATGACCACTGTCTTCAGTTTGATGGTTTGTTATGTAAGATGTTCCAGACAAGCATTTCATTTATTCCTTGATGTATAGGATCTCAACTGAGACCAAGATGCTTTTGAGGACAGCTCTTCATTCAAGCAACCAGGATAATGATGTAATTTTTGGTTGCTAAAGAGCTCAACCTGGACATTGAAACTGTCAACAGGTTGTGTGTAGATAACGATCACTGTTTTTTGTTTTAATCTTTCTTAGGAGCTACCTCCAGTCAAGCATTTCATTTATTCTTGGATGTTTACAATCTCAACTGAGACCATGATGCTTTTTACCCATAACTCTACTCAGACATTGAGGCCCTCTTTTGATAGTAAGATGTTCTATTTGGTCAGGTGATCAACCTGGACAAAGAGGCTTCCTTTGGTCAACCTAGACAATGATGCAATCTTTGGTTGCTAAAGAGCTCAACCCGGAGAAAGTAACTCGACAGGTTGTTAAGTGCTCAACCAAGATAATGACCACTGTCTTTAGTTTGATGGTTTGTTATGTAAGATGTTCCAGACAAGCATTTCATTTATTCCTTGATGTATAGGATCTCAACTGAGACCAAGATGCTTTTTACCCATAACTCTACTCAGACATTGAGGCTCTCTTTTGATGGTATGATGTTCTATTTGGTCAGGTGATCAACCTGGACAAAGAGGCTTCCTTTGGTCAACCTAGACAATGATGCAATCTTTGGTTGCTAAAGAGCTCAACCCGGAGAAAGTAACTCGACAGGTTGTTAAGTGCTCAACCAAGATAATGACCACTGTCTTCAGTTTGATGGTTTGTTATGTAAGATGTTCCAGACAAGCATTTCATTTATTCCTTGATGTATAGGATCTCAACTGAGACCATGATGCTTTTTACCCATAACTCTACTCAGACATTGAGGCTCTCTTTTGATGGTATGATGTTCTATTTGGTCAGGTGATCAACCTGGACAAAGAGGCTTCCTTTGGTCAACCTAGACAATGATGCAATCTTTGGTTGCTAAAGAGCTCAACCCGGAGAAAGTAACTCGACAGGTTGTTAAGTGCTCAACCAAGATAATGACCACTGTCTTCAGTTTGATGGTTTGTTATGTAAGATGTTCCAGACAAGCATTTCATTTATTCCTTGATGTATAGGATCTCAACTGAGACCATGATGCTTTTTACCCATAACTCTACTCAGACATTGAGGCTCTCTTTTGATGGTATGATGTTCTATTTGGTCAGGTGATCAACCTGGACAAAGAGGCTTCCTTTGGTCAACCTAGACAATGATGCAATCTTTGGTTGCTAAAGAGCTCAACCCGGAGAAAGTAACTCGACAGGTTGTTAAGTGCTCAACCAAGATAATGACCACTGTCTTCAGTTTGATGGTTTGTTATGTAAGATGTTCCAGACAAGCATTTCATTTATTCCTTGATGTATAGGATCTCAACTGAGACCAAGATGCTTTTGAGGACAGCTCTTCATTCAAGCAACCAGGATAATGATGTAATTTTTGGTTGCTAAAGAGCTCAACCTGGACATTGAAACTGTCAACAGGTTGTGTGTAGATAACGATCACTGTTTTTTGTTTTAATCTTTCTTAGGAGCTACCTCCAGTCAAGCATTTCATTTATTCTTGGATGTTTACAATCTCAACTGAGACCATGATGCTTTTTACCCATAACTCTACTCAGACATTGAGGCTCTCTTTTGATAGTAAGATGTTCTATTTTGTCAGGTGATCAACCTGGACAAAGAGGCTTCCTTTGGTCAACCTAGACAATGATGCAATCTTTGGTTGCTAAAGAGCTCAACCCGGAGAAAGTAACTCGACAGGTTGTTAAGTGCTCAACCAAGATAATGACCACTGTCTTCAGTTTGATGGTTTGTTATGTAAGATGTTCCAGACAAGCATTTCATTTATTCCTTGATGTATAGGATCTCAACTGAGACCATGATGCTTTTTACCCATAACTCTACTCAGACATTGAGGCTCTCTTTTGATGGTATGATGTTCTATTTGGTCAGGTGATCAACCTGGACAAAGAGGCTTCCTTTGGTCAACCTAGACAATGATGCAATCTTTGGTTGCTAAAGAGCTCAACCCGGAGAAAGTAACTCGACAGGTTGTTAAGTGCTCAACCAAGATAATGACCACTGTCTTCAGTTTGATGGTTTGTTATGTAAGATGTTCCAGACAAGCATTTCATTTATTCCTTGATGTATAGGATCTCAACTGAGACCAAGATGCTTTTGAGGACAGCTCTTCATTCAAGCAACCAGGATAGTGATGTAATTTTTGGTTGCTAAAGAGCTCAACCTGGACATTGAAACTGTCAACAGGTTGTGTGTAGATAACGATCACTGTTTTTTGTTTTAATCTTTCTTAGGAGCTACCTCCAGTCAAGCATTTCATTTATTCTTGGGTGTTTACAATCTCAACTGAGACCATGATGCTTTTTACCCATAACTCTACTCAGACATTGAGGCTCTCTTTTGATAGTTAGATGTTCTATTTTGTCAGGTGATCAACCTGGACAAAGAGGCTTCCTTTGGTCAACCTAGACAATGATGCAATCTTTGGTTGCTAAAGAGCTCAAGCCGGAGAAAGTAACTCGACAGGTTGTTAAGTGCTCAACCAAGATAATGACCACTGTCTTTAGTTTGATGGTTTGTTATGTAAGATGTTCCAGACAAGCATTTCATTTATTCCTTGATGTATAGGATCTCAACTGAGACCATGATGCTTTTTACCCATAACTCTACTCAGACATTGAGGCTCTCTTTTGATGGTATGATGTTCTATTTGGTCAGGTGATCAACCTGGACAAAGAGGCTTCCTTTGGTCAACCTAGACAATGATGCAATCTTTGGTTGCTAAAGAGCTCAACCCGGAGAAAGTAACTCGACAGGTTGTTAAGTGCTCAACCAAGATAATGACCACTGTCTTCAGTTTGATGGTTTGTTATGTAAGATGTTCCAGACAAGCATTTCATTTATTCCTTGATGTATAGGATCTCAACTGAGACCATGATGCTTTTTACCCATAACTCTACTCAGACATTGAGGCTCTCTTTTGATGGTATGATGTTCTATTTGGTCAGGTGATCAACCTGGACAAAGAGGCTTCCTTTGGTCAACCTAGACAATGATGCAATCTTTGGTTGCTAAAGAGCTCAACCCGGAGAAAGTAACTCGACAGGTTGTTAAGTGCTCAACCAAGATAATGACCACTGTCTTCAGTTTGATGGTTTGTTATGTAAGATGTTCCAGACAAGCATTTCATTTATTCCTTGATGTATAGGATCTCAACTGAGACCAAGATGCTTTTGAGGACAGCTCTTCATTCAAGCAACCAGGATAATGATGTAATTTTTGGTTGCTAAAGAGCTCAACCTGGACATTGAAACTGTCAACAGGTTGTGTGTAGATAACGATCACTGTTTTTTGTTTTAATCTTTCTTAGGAGCTACCTCCAGTCAAGCATTTCATTTATTCTTGGATGTTTACAATCTCAACTGAGACCATGATGCTTTTTACCCATAACTCTACTCAGACATTGAGGCTCTCTTTTGATAGTAAGATGTTCTATTTTGTCAGGTGATCAACCTGGACAAAGAGGCTTCCTTTGGTCAACCTAGACAATGATGCAATCTTTGGTTGCTAAAGAGCTCAACCCAGAGAAAGTAACTCGACAGGTTGTTAAGTGCTCAACCAAGATAATGACCACTGTCTTCAGTTTGATGGTTTGTTATGTAAGATGTTCCAGACAAGCATTTCATTTATTCCTTGATGTATAGGATCTCAACTGAGACCATGATGCTTTTTAACCATAACTCTACTCAGACATTGAGGCTCTCTTTTGATGGTATGATGTTCTATTTGGTCAGGTGATCAACCTGGACAAAGAGGCTTCCTTTGGTCAACCTAGACAATGATGCAATCTTTGGTTGCTAAAGAGCTCAACCCGGAGAAAGTAACTCGACAGGTTGTTAAGTGCTCAACCAAGATAATGACCACTGTCTTCAGTTTGATGGTTTGTTATGTAAGATGTTCCAGACAAGCATTTCATTTATTCCTTGATGTATAGGATCTCAACTGAGACCAAGATGCTTTTGAGGACAGCTCTTCATTCAAGCAACTAGGATAGTGATGTAATTTTTGGTTGCTAAAGAGCTCAACCTGGACATTGAAACTGTCAACAGGTTGTGTGTAGATAACGATCACTGTTTTTTGTTTTAATCTTTCTTAGGAGCTACCTCCAGTCAAGCATTTCATTTATTCTTGGGTGTTTACAATCTCAACTGAGACCATGATGCTTTTTACCCATAACTCTACTCAGACATTGAGGCTTTCTTTTGATGGTATGATGTTCTATTTGGTCAGGTGATCAACCTGGACAAAGAGGCTTCCTTTGGTCAACCTAGACAATGATGCAATCTTTGGTTGCTAAAGAGCTCAACCCGGAGAAAGTAACTCGACAGGTTGTTAAGTGCTCAACCAAGATAATGACCACTGTCTTCAGTTTGATGGTTTGTTATGTAAGATGTTCCAGACAAGCACTTCATTTATTCCTTGATGTATAGGATCTCAACTGAGACCAAGATGCTTTTGAGGACAGCTCTTCATTCAAGCAACCAGGATAATGATGTAATTTTTGGTTGCTAAAGAGCTCAACCTGGACATTGAAACTGTCAACAGGTTGTGTGTAGATAACGATCACTGTTTTTTGTTTTAATCTTTCTTAGGAGCTACCTCCAGTCAAGCATTTCATTTATTCTTGGATGTTTACAATCTCAACTGAGACCATGATGCTTTTTACCCATAACTCTACTCAGACATTGAGGCTCTCTTTTGATAGTAAGATGTTCTATTTTGTCAGGTGATCAACCTGGACAAAGAGGCTTCCTTTGGTCAACCTAGACAATGATGCAATCTTTGGTTGCTAAAGAGCTCAACCCGGAGAAAGTAACTCGACAGGTTGTTAAGTGCTCAACCAAGATAATGACCACTGTCTTCAGTTTGATGGTTTGTTATGTAAGATGTTCCAGACAAGCATTTCATTTATTCCTTGATGTATAGGATCTCAACTGAGACCAAGATGCTTTTTACCCATAACTCTACTCAGACATTGAGGCTCTCTTTTGATGGTATGATGTTCTATTTGGTCAGGTGATCAACCTGGACAAAGAGGCTTCCTTTGGTCAACCTAGACAATGATGCAATCTTTGGTTGCTAAAGAGCTCAACCCGGAGAAAGTAACTCGACAGGTTGTTAAGTGCTCAACCAAGATAATGACCACTGTCTTCAGTTTGATGGTTTGTTATGTAAGATGTTCCAGACAAGCATTTCATTTATTCCTTGATGTATAGGATCTCAACTGAGACCAAGATGCTTTTGAGGGCAGCTCTTCATTCAAGCAACCAGGATAATGATGTAATTTTTGGTTGCTAAAGAGCTCAACCTGGACATTGAAACTGTCAACAGGTTGTGTGTAGATAACGATCACTGTTTTTTGTTTTAATCTTTCTTAGGAGCTACCTCCAGTCAAGCATTTCATTTATTCTTGGGTGTTTACAATCTCAACTGAGACCATGATGCTTTTTACCCATAACTCTACTCAGACATTGAGGCTCTCTTTTGATAGTTAGATGTTCTATTTTGTCAGGTGATCAACCTGGACAAAGAGGCTTCCTTTGGTCAACCTAGACAATGATGCAATCTTTGGTTGCTAAAGAGCTCAACCCGGAGAAAGTAACTCGACAGGTTGTTAAGTGCTCAACCAAGATAATGACCACTGTCTTCAGTTTGATGGTTTGTTATGTAAGATGTTCCAGACAAGCATTTCATTTATTCCTTGATGTATAGGATCTCAACTGAGACCATGATGCTTTTTACCCATAACTCTACTCAGACATTGAGGCTCTCTTTTGATGGTATGATGTTCTATTTGGTCAGGTGATCAACCTGGACAAAGAGGCTTCCTTTGGTCAACCTAGACAATGATGCAATCTTTGGTTGCTAAAGAGCTCAACCCGGAGAAAGTAACTCGACAGGTTGTTAAGTGCTCAACCAAGATAATGACCACTGTCTTCAGTTTGATGGTTTGTTATGTAAGATGTTCCAGACAAGCATTTCATTTATTCCTTGATGTATAGGATCTCAACTGAGACCATGATGCTTTTTACCCATAACTCTACTCAGACATTGAGGCTCTCTTTTGATGGTATGATGTTCTATTTGGTCAGGTGATCAACCTGGACAAAGAGGCTTCCTTTGGTCAACCTAGACAATGATGCAATCTTTGGTTGCTAAAGAGCTCAACCCGGAGAAAGTAACTCGACAGGTTGTTAAGTGCTCAACCAAGATAATGACCACTGTCTTCAGTTTGATGGTTTGTTATGTAAGATGTTCCAGACAAGCACTTCATTTATTCCTTGATGTATAGGATCTCAACTGAGACCAAGATGCTTTTGAGGACAGCTCTTCATTCAAGCAACCAGGATAATGATGTAATTTTTGGTTGCTAAAGAGCTCAACCTGGACATTGAAACTGTCAACAGGTTGTGTGTAGATAACGATCACTGTTTTTTGTTTTAATCTTTCTTAGGAGCTACCTCCAGTCAAGCATTTCATTTATTCTTGGATGTTTACAATCTCAACTGAGACCATGATGCTTTTTACCCATAACTCTACTCAGACATTGAGGCTCTCTTTTGATAGTAAGATGTTCTATTTTGTCAGGTGATCAACCTGGACAAAGAGGCTTCCTTTGGTCAACCTAGACAATGATGCAATCTTTGGTTTCTAAAGAGCTCAACCCGGAGAAAGTAACTCGACAGGTTGTTAAGTGCTCAACCAAGATAATGACCACTGTCTTCAGTTTGATGGTTTGTTATGTAAGATGTTCCAGACAAGCATTTCATTTATTCCTTGATGTATAGGATCTCAACTGAGACCATGATGCTTTTTACCCATAACTCTACTCAGACATTGAGGCTCTCTTTTGATGGTATGATGTTCTATTTGGTCAGGTGATCAACCTGGACAAAGAGGCTTCCTTTGGTCAACCTAGACAATGATGCAATCTTTGGTTGCTAAAGAGCTCAACCCGGAGAAAGTAACTCGACAGGTTGTTAAGTGCTCAACCAAGATAATGACCACTGTCTTCAGTTTGATGGTTTGTTATGTAAGATGTTCCAGACAAGCACTTCATTTATTCCTTGATGTATAGGATCTCAACTGAGACCAAGATGCTTTTGAGGACAGCTCTTCATTCAAGCAACCAGGATAATGATGTAATTTTTGGTTGCTAAAGAGCTCAACCTGGACATTGAAACTGTCAACAGGTTGTGTGTAGATAACGATCACTGTTTTTTGTTTTAATCTTTCTTAGGAGCTACCTCCAGTCAAGCATTTCATTTATTCTTGGATGTTTACAATCTCAACTGAGACCATGATGCTTTTTTCCCATAACTCTACTCAGACATTGAGGCTCTCTTTTGATAGTAAGATGTTCTATTTTGTCAGGTGATCAACCTGGACAAAGAGGCTTCCTTTGGTCAACCTAGACAATGATGCAATCTTTGGTTGCTAAAGAGCTCAACCCGGAGAAAGTAACTCGACAGGTTGTTAAGTGCTCAACCAAGATAATGACCACTGTCTTCAGTTTGATGGTTTGTTATGTAAGATGTTCCAGACAAGCATTTCATTTATTCCTTGATGTATAGGATCTCAACTGAGACCATGATGCTTTTTACCCATAACTCTACTCAGACATTGAGGCTCTCTTTTGATGGTATGATGTTCTATTTGGTCAGGTGATCAACCTGGACAAAGAGGCTTCCTTTGGTCAACCTAGACAATGATGCAATCTTTGGTTGCTAAAGAGCTCAACCTGGAGAAAGTAACTCGACAGGTTGTTAAGTGCTCAACCAAGATAATGACCACTGTCTTCAGTTTGATGGTTTGTTATGTAAGATGTTCCAGACAAGCATTTCATTTATTCCTTGATGTATAGGATCTCAACTGAGACCAAGATGCTTTTGAGGACAGCTCTTCATTCAAGCAACCAGGATAATGATGTAATTTTTGGTTGCTAAAGAGCTCAACCTGGACATTGAAACTGTCAACAGGTTGTGTGTAGATAACGATCACTGTTTTTTGTTTTAATCTTTCTTAGGAGCTACCTCCAGTCAAGCATTTCATTTATTCTTGGATGTTTACAATCTCAACTGAGACCATGATGCTTTTTTCCCATAACTCTACTCAGACATTGAGGCTCTCTTTTGATAGTAAGATGTTCTATTTTGTCAGGTGATCAACCTGGACAAAGAGGCTTCCTTTGGTCAACCTAGACAATGATGCAATCTTTGGTTGCTAAAGAGCTCAACCCGGAGAAAGTAACTCGACAGGTTGTTAAGTGCTCAACCAAGATAATGACCACTGTCTTCAGTTTGATGGTTTGTTATGTAAGATGTTCCAGACAAGCATTTCATTTATTCCTTGATGTATAGGATCTCAACTGAGACCATGATGCTTTTTACCCATAACTCTACTCAGACATTGAGGCTCTCTTTTGATGGTATGATGTTCTATTTGGTCAGGTGATCAACCTGGACAAAGAGGCTTCCTTTGGTCAACCTAGACAATGATGCAATCTTTGGTTGCTAAAGAGCTCAACCCGGAGAAAGTAACTCGACAGGTTGTTAAGTGCTCAACCAAGATAATGACCACTGTCTTCAGTTTGATGGTTTGTTATGTAAGATGTTCCAGACAAGCATTTCATTTATTCCTTGATGTATAGGATCTCAACTGAGACCATGATGCTTTTTACCCATAACTCTACTCAGACATTGAGGCTCTCTTTTGATGGTATGATGTTCTATTTGGTCAGGTGATCAACCTGGACAAAGAGGCTTCCTTTGGTCAACCTAGACAATGATGCAATCTTTGGTTGCTAAAGAGCTCAACCCGGAGAAAGTAACTCGACAGGTTGTTAAGTGCTCAACCAAGATAATGACCACTGTCTTCAGTTTGATGGTTTGTTATGTAAGATGTTCCAGACAAGCATTTCATTTATTCCTTGATGTATAGGATCTCAACTGAGACCATGATGCTTTTTACCCATAACTCTACTCAGACATTGAGGCTCTCTTTTGATGGTATGATGTTCTATTTGGTCAGGTGATCAACCTGGACAAAGAGGCTTCCTTTGGTCAACCTAGACAATGATGCAATCTTTGGTTGCTAAAGAGCTCAACCCGGAGAAAGTAACTCGACAGGTTGTTAAGTGCTCAACCAAGATAATGACCACTGTCTTCAGTTTGATGGTTTGTTATGTAAGATGTTCCAGACAAGCATTTCATTTATTCCTTGATGTATAGGATCTCAACTGAGACCATGATGCTTTTTACCCATAACTCTACTCAGACATTGAGGCTCTCTTTTGATGGTATGATGTTCTATTTGGTCAGGTGATCAACCTGGACAAAGAGGCTTCCTTTGGTCAACCTAGACAATGATGCAATCTTTGGTTGCTAAAGAGCTCAACCCGGAGAAAGTAACTCGACAGGTTGTTAAGTGCTCAACCAAGATAATGACCACTGTCTTCAGTTTGATGGTTTGTTATGTAAGATGTTCCAGACAAGCATTTCATTTATTCCTTGATGTATAGGATCTCAACTGAGACCAAGATGCTTTTGAGGACAGCTCTTCATTCAAGCAACCAGGATAATGATGTAATTTTTGGTTGCTAAAGAGCTCAACCTGGACATTGAAACTGTCAACAGGTTGTGTGTAGATAACGATCACTGTTTTTTGTTTTAATCTTTCTTAGGAGCTACCTCCAGTCAAGCATTTCATTTATTCTTGGATGTTTACAATCTCAACTGAGACCATGATGCTTTTTACCCATAACTCTACTCAGACATTGAGGCTCTCTTTTGATAGTAAGATGTTCTATTTTGTCAGGTGATCAACCTGGACAAAGAGGCTTCCTTTGGTCAACCTAGACAATGATGCAATCTTTGGTTGCTAAAGAGCTCAACCCGGAGAAAGTAACTCGACAGGTTGTTAAGTGCTCAACCAAGATAATGACCACTGTCTTCAGTTTGATGGTTTGTTATGTAAGATGTTCCAGACAAGCATTTCATTTATTCCTTGATGTATAGGATCTCAACTGAGACCATGATGCTTTTTACCCATAACTCTACTCAGACATTGAGGCTCTCTTTTGATGGTATGATGTTCTATTTGGTCAGGTGATCAACCTGGACAAAGAGGCTTCCTTTGGTCAACCTAGACAATGATGCAATCTTTGGTTGCTAAAGAGCTCAACCCGGAGAAAGTAACTCGACAGGTTGTTAAGTGCTCAACCAAGATAATGACCACTGTCTTCAGTTTGATGGTTTGTTATGTAAGATGTTCCAGACAAGCATTTCATTTATTCCTTGATGTATAGGATCTCAACTGAGACCAAGATGCTTTTGAGGACAGCTCTTCATTCAAGCAACCAGGATAATGATGTAATTTTTGGTTGCTAAAGAGCTCAACCTGGACATTGAAACTGTCAACAGGTTGTGTGTAGATAACGATCACTGTTTTTTGTTTTAATCTTTCTTAGGAGCTACCTCCAGTCAAGCATTTCATTTATTCTTGGATGTTTACAATCTCAACTGAGACCATGATGCTTTTTTCCCATAACTCTACTCAGACATTGAGGCCCTCTTTTGATAGTAAGATGTTCTATTTTGTCAGGTGATCAACCTGGACAAAGAGGCTTCCTTTGGTCAACCTAGACAATGATGCAATCTTTGGTTGCTAAAGAGCTCAACCCGGAGAAAGTAACTCGACAGGTTGTTAAGTGCTCAACCAAGATAATGACCACTGTCTTCAGTTTGATGGTTTGTTATGTAAGATGTTCCAGACAAGCATTTCATTTATTCCTTGATGTATAGGATCTCAACTGAGACCATGATGCTTTTTACCCATAACTCTACTCAGACATTGAGGCTCTCTTTTGATGGTATGATGTTCTATTTGGTCAGGTGATCAACCTGGACAAAGAGGCTTCCTTTGGTCAACCTAGACAATGATGCAATCTTTGGTTGCTAAAGAGCTCAACCCGGAGAAAGTAACTCGACAGGTTGTTAAGTGCTCAACCAAGATAATGACCACTGTCTTCAGTTTGATGGTTTGTTATGTAAGATGTTCCAGACAAGCATTTCATTTATTCCTTGATGTATAGGATCTCAACTGAGACCATGATGCTTTTTACCCATAACTCTACTCAGACATTGAGGCTCTCTTTTGATGGTATGATGTTCTATTTGGTCAGGTGATCAACCTGGACAAAGAGGCTTCCTTTGGTCAACCTAGACAATGATGCAATCTTTGGTTGCTAAAGAGCTCAACCCGGAGAAAGTAACTCGACAGGTTGTTAAGTGCTCAACCAAGATAATGACCACTGTCTTCAGTTTGATGGTTTGTTATGTAAGATGTTCCAGACAAGCATTTCATTTATTCCTTGATGTATAGGATCTCAACTGAGACCATGATGCTTTTTACCCATAACTCTACTCAGACATTGAGGCTCTCTTTTGATGGTATGATGTTCTATTTGGTCAGGTGATCAACCTGGACAAAGAGGCTTCCTTTGGTCAACCTAGACAATGATGCAATCTTTGGTTGCTAAAGAGCTCAACCCGGAGAAAGTAACTCGACAGGTTGTTAAGTGCTCAACCAAGATAATGACCACTGTCTTCAGTTTGATGGTTTGTTATGTAAGATGTTCCAGACAAGCATTTCATTTATTCCTTGATGTATAGGATCTCAACTGAGACCAAGATGCTTTTGAGGACAGCTCTTCATTCAAGCAACCAGGATAATGATGTAATTTTTGGTTGCTAAAGAGCTCAACCTGGACATTGAAACTGTCAACAGGTTGTGTGTAGATAACGATCACTGTTTTTTGTTTTAATCTTTCTTAGGAGCTACCTCCAGTCAAGCATTTCATTTATTCTTGGATGTTTACAATCTCAACTGAGACCATGATGCTTTTTACCCATAACTCTACTCAGACATTGAGGCTCTCTTTTGATAGTAAGATGTTCTATTTTGTCAGGTGATCAACCTGGACAAAGAGGCTTCCTTTGGTCAACCTAGACAATGATGCAATCTTTGTTTGCTAAAGAGCTCAACCCGGAGAAAGTAACTCGACAGGTTGTTAAGTGCTCAACCAAGATAATGACCACTGTCTTCAGTTTGATGGTTTGTTATGTAAGATGTTCCAGACAAGCATTTCATTTATTCCTTGATGTATAGGATCTCAACTGAGACCATGATGCTTTTTACCCATAACTCTACTCAGACATTGAGGCTCTCTTTTGATGGTATGATGTTCTATTTGGTCAGGTGATCAACCTGGACAAAGAGGCTTCCTTTGGTCAACCTAGACAATGATGCAATCTTTGGTTGCTAAAGAGCTCAACCCGGAGAAAGTAACTCGACAGGTTGTTAAGTGCTCAACCAAGATAATGACCACTGTCTTCAGTTTGATGGTTTGTTATGTAAGATGTTCCAGACAAGCATTTCATTTATTCCTTGATGTATAGGATCTCAACTGAGACCATGATGCTTTTTACCCATAACTCTACTCAGACATTGAGGCTCTCTTTTGATGGTATGATGTTCTATTTGGTCAGGTGATCAACCTGGACAAAGAGGCTTCCTTTGGTCAACCTAGACAATGATGCAATCTTTGGTTGCTAAAGAGCTCAACCCGGAGAAAGTAACTCGACAGGTTGTTAAGTGCTCAACCAAGATAATGACCACTGTCTTCAGTTTGATGGTTTGTTATGTAAGATGTTCCAGACAAGCATTTCATTTATTCCTTGATGTATAGGATCTCAACTGAGACCAAGATGCTTTTGAGGACAGCTCTTCATTCAAGCAACCAGGATAATGATGTAATTTTTGGTTGCTAAAGAGCTCAACCTGGACATTGAAACTGTCAACAGGTTGTGTGTAGATAACGATCACTGTTTTTTGTTTTAATCTTTCTTAGGAGCTACCTCCAGTCAAGCATTTCATTTATTCTTGGATGTTTACAATCTCAACTGAGACCATGATGCTTTTTACCCATAACTCTACTCAGACATTGAGGCCCTATTTTGATAGTAAGATGTTCTATTTTGTCAGGTGATCAACCTGGACAAAGAGGCTTCCTTTGGTCAACCTAGACAATGATGCAATCTTTGGTTGCTAAAGAGCTCAACCCGGAGAAAGTAACTCGACAGGTTGTTAAGTGCTCAACCAAGATAATGACCACTGTCTTCAGTTTGATGGTTTGTTATGTAAGATGTTCCAGACAAGCATTTCATTTATTCCTTGATGTATAGGATCTCAACTGAGACCATGATGCTTTTTACCCATAACTCTACTCAGACATTGAGGCTCTCTTTTGATGGTATGATGTTCTATTTGGTCAGGTGATCAACCTGGACAAAGAGGCTTCCTTTGGTCAACCTAGACAATGATGCAATCTTTGGTTGCTAAAGAGCTCAACCCGGAGAAAGTAACTCGACAGGTTGTTAAGTGCTCAACCAAGATAATGACCACTGTCTTCAGTTTGATGGTTTGTTATGTAAGATGTTCCAGACAAGCATTTCATTTATTCCTTGATGTATAGGATCTCAACTGAGACCAAGATGCTTTTGAGGACAGCTCTTCATTCAAGCAACCAGGATAATGATGTAATTTTTGGTTGCTAAAGAGCTCAACCTGGACATTGAAACTGTCAACAGGTTGTGTGTAGATAACGATCACTGTTTTTTGTTTTAATCTTTCTTAGGAGCTACCTCCAGTCAAGCATTTCATTTATTCTTGGATGTTTACAATCTCAACTGAGACCATGATGCTTTTTACCCATAACTCTACTCAGACATTGAGGCCCTATTTTGATAGTAAGATGTTCTATTTTGTCAGGTGATCAACCTGGACAAAGAGGCTTCCTTTGGTCAACCTAGACAATGATGCAATCTTTGGTTGCTAAAGAGCTCAACCCGGAGAAAGTAACTCGACAGGTTGTTAAGTGCTCAACCAAGATAATGACCACTGTCTTCAGTTTGATGGTTTGTTATGTAAGATGTTCCAGACAAGCATTTCATTTATTCCTTGATGTATAGGATCTCAACTGAGACCATGATGCTTTTTACCCATAACTCTACTCAGACATTGAGGCTCTCTTTTGATGGTATGATGTTCTATTTGGTCAGGTGATCAACCTGGACAAAGAGGCTTCCTTTGGTCAACCTAGACAATGATGCAATCTTTGGTTGCTAAAGAGCTCAACCCGGAGAAAGTAACTCGACAGGTTGTTAAGTGCTCAACCAAGATAATGACCACTGTCTTCAGTTTGATGGTTTGTTATGTAAGATGTTCCAGACAAGCATTTCATTTATTCCTTGATGTATAGGATCTCAACTGAGACCATGATGCTTTTTACCCATAACTCTACTCAGACATTGAGGCTCTCTTTTGATGGTATGATGTTCTATTTGGTCAGGTGATCAACCTGGACAAAGAGGCTTCCTTTGGTCAACCTAGACAATGATGCAATCTTTGGTTGCTAAAGAGCTCAACCCGGAGAAAGTAACTCGACAGGTTGTTAAGTGCTCAACCAAGATAATGACCACTGTCTTCAGTTTGATGGTTTGTTATGTAAGATGTTCCAGACAAGCATTTCATTTATTCCTTGATGTATAGGATCTCAACTGAGACCATGATGCTTTTTACCCATAACTCTACTCAGACATTGAGGCTCTCTTTTGATGGTATGATGTTCTATTTGGTCAGGTGATCAACCTGGACAAAGAGGCTTCCTTTGGTCAACCTAGACAATGATGCAATCTTTGGTTGCTAAAGAGCTCAACCCGGAGAAAGTAACTCGACAGGTTGTTAAGTGCTCAACCAAGATAATGACCACTGTCTTCAGTTTGATGGTTTGTTATGTAAGATGTTCCAGACAAGCATTTCATTTATTCCTTGATGTATAGGATCTCAACTGAGACCAAGATGCTTTTGAGGACAGCTCTTCATTCAAGCAACCAGGATAATGATGTAATTTTTGGTTGCTAAAGAGCTCAACCTGGACATTGAAACTGTCAACAGGTTGTGTGTAGATAACGATCACTGTTTTTTGTTTTAATCTTTCTTAGGAGCTACCTCCAGTCAAGCATTTCATTTATTCTTGGATGTTTACAATCTCAACTGAGACCATGATGCTTTTTACCCATAACTCTACTCAGACATTGAGGCTCTCTTTTGATAGTAAGATGTTCTATTTGGTCAGGTGATCAACCTGGACAAAGAGGCTTCCTTTGGTCAACCTAGACAATGATGCAATCTTTGGTTGCTAAAGAGCTCAACCCGGAGAAAGTAACTCGACAGGTTGTTAAGTGCTCAACCAAGATAATGACCACTGTCTTCAGTTTGATGGTTTGTTATGTAAGATGTTCCAGACAAGCATTTCATTTATTCCTTGATGTATAGGATCTCAACTGAGACCATGATGCTTTTTACCCATAACTCTACTCAGACATTGAGGCTCTCTTTTGATGGTATGATGTTCTATTTGGTCAGGTGATCAACCTGGACAAAGAGGCTTCCTTTGGTCAACCTAGACAATGATGCAATCTTTGGTTGCTAAAGAGCTCAACCCGGAGAAAGTAACTCGACAGGTTGTTAAGTGCTCAACCAAGATAATGACCACTGTCTTCAGTTTGATGGTTTGTTATGTAAGATGTTCCAGACAAGCATTTCATTTATTCCTTGATGTATAGGATCTCAACTGAGACCAAGATGCTTTTGAGGACAGCTCTTCATTCAAGCAACCAGGATAATGATGTAATTTTTGGTTGCTAAAGAGCTCAACCTGGACATTGAAACTGTCAACAGGTTGTGTGTAGATAACGATCACTGTTTTTTGTTTTAATCTTTCTTAGGAGCTACCTCCAGTCAAGCATTTCATTTATTCTTGGATGTTTACAATCTCAACTGAGACCATGATGCTTTTTACCCATAACTCTACTCAGACATTGAGGCTCTCTTTTGATGGTAAGATGTTCTATTTTGTCAGGTGATCAACCTGGACAAAGAGGCTTCCTTTGGTCAACCTAGACAATGATGCAATCTTTGGTTGCTAAAGAGCTCAACCCGGAGAAAGTAACTCGACAGGTTGTTAAGTGCTCAACCAAGATAATGACCACTGTCTTCAGTTTGATGGTTTGTTATGTAAGATGTTCCAGACAAGCATTTCATTTATTCCTTGATGTATAGGATCTCAACTGAGACCATGATGCTTTTTACCCATAACTCTACTCAGACATTGAGGCTCTCTTTTGATGGTATGATGTTCTATTTGGTCAGGTGATCAACCTGGACAAAGAGGCTTCCTTTGGTCAACCTAGACAATGATGCAATCTTTGGTTGCTAAAGAGCTCAACCCGGAGAAAGTAACTCGACAGGTTGTTAAGTGCTCAACCAAGATAATGACCACTGTCTTCAGTTTGATGGTTTGTTATGTAAGATGTTCCAGACAAGCATTTCATTTATTCCTTGATGTATAGGATCTCAACTGAGACCAAGATGCTTTTGAGGACAGCTCTTCATTCAAGCAACCAGGATAATGATGTAATTTTTGGTTGCTAAAGAGCTCAACCTGGACATTGAAACTGTCAACAGGTTGTGTGTAGATAACGATCACTGTTTTTTGTTTTAATCTTTCTTAGGAGCTACCTCCAGTCAAGCATTTCATTTATTCTTGGATGTTTACAATCTCAACTGAGACCATGATGCTTTTTACCCATAACTCTACTCAGACATTGAGGCCCTATTTTGATAGTAAGATGTTCTATTTTGTCAGGTGATCAACCTGGACAAAGAGGCTTCCTTTGGTCAACCTAGACAATGATGCAATCTTTGGTTGCTAAAGAGCTCAACCCGGAGAAAGTAACTCGACAGGTTGTTAAGTGCTCAACCAAGATAATGACCACTGTCTTCAGTTTGATGGTTTGTTATGTAAGATGTTCCAGACAAGCATTTCATTTATTCCTTGATGTATAGGATCTCAACTGAGACCATGATGCTTTTTACCCATAACTCTACTCAGACATTGAGGCTCTCTTTTGATGGTATGATGTTCTATTTGGTCAGGTGATCAACCTGGACAAAGAGGCTTCCTTTGGTCAACCTAGACAATGATGCAATCTTTGGTTGCTAAAGAGCTCAACCCGGAGAAAGTAACTCGACAGGTTGTTAAGTGCTCAACCAAGATAATGACCACTGTCTTCAGTTTGATGGTTTGTTATGTAAGATGTTCCAGACAAGCATTTCATTTATTCCTTGATGTATAGGATCTCAACTGAGACCAAGATGCTTTTGAGGACAGCTCTTCATTCAAGCAACCAGGATAATGATGTAATTTTTGGTTGCTAAAGAGCTCAACCTGGACATTGAAACTGTCAACAGGTTGTGTGTAGATAACGATCACTGTTTTTTGTTTTAATCTTTCTTAGGAGCTACCTCCAGTCAAGCATTTCATTTATTCTTGGATGTTTACAATCTCAACTGAGACCATGATGCTTTTTACCCATAACTCTACTCAGACATTGAGGCCCTATTTTGATAGTAAGATGTTCTATTTTGTCAGGTGATCAACCTGGACAAAGAGGCTTCCTTTGGTCAACCTAGACAATGATGCAATCTTTGGTTGCTAAAGAGCTCAACCCGGAGAAAGTAACTCGACAGGTTGTTAAGTGCTCAACCAAGATAATGACCACTGTCTTCAGTTTGATGGTTTGTTATGTAAGATGTTCCAGACAAGCATTTCATTTATTCCTTGATGTATAGGATCTCAACTGAGACCATGATGCTTTTTACCCATAACTCTACTCAGACATTGAGGCTCTCTTTTGATGGTATGATGTTCTATTTGGTCAGGTGATCAACCTGGACAAAGAGGCTTCCTTTGGTCAACCTAGACAATGATGCAATCTTTGGTTGCTAAAGAGCTCAACCCGGAGAAAGTAACTCGACAGGTTGTTAAGTGCTCAACCAAGATAATGACCACTGTCTTCAGTTTGATGGTTTGTTATGTAAGATGTTCCAGACAAGCATTTCATTTATTCCTTGATGTATAGGATCTCAACTGAGACCAAGATGCTTTTGAGGACAGCTCTTCATTCAAGCAACCAGGATAATGATGTAATTTTTGGTTGCTAAAGAGCTCAACCTGGACATTGAAACTGTCAACAGGTTGTGTGTAGATAACGATCACTGTTTTTTGTTTTAATCTTTCTTAGGAGCTACCTCCAGTCAAGCATTTCATTTATTCTTGGATGTTTACAATCTCAACTGAGACCATGATGCTTTTTACCCATAACTCTACTCAGACATTGAGGCCCTATTTTGATAGTAAGATGTTCTATTTTGTCAGGTGATCAACCTGGACAAAGAGGCTTCCTTTGGTCAACCTAGACAATGATGCAATCTTTGGTTGCTAAAGAGCTCAACCCGGAGAAAGTAACTCGACAGGTTGTTAAGTGCTCAACCAAGATAATGACCACTGTCTTCAGTTTGATGGTTTGTTATGTAAGATGTTCCAGACAAGCATTTCATTTATTCCTTGATGTATAGGATCTCAACTGAGACCATGATGCTTTTTACCCATAACTCTACTCAGACATTGAGGCTCTCTTTTGATGGTATGATGTTCTATTTGGTCAGGTGATCAACCTGGACAAAGAGGCTTCCTTTGGTCAACCTAGACAATGATGCAATCTTTGGTTGCTAAAGAGCTCAACCCGGAGAAAGTAACTCGACAGGTTGTTAAGTGCTCAACCAAGATAATGACCACTGTCTTCAGTTTGATGGTTTGTTATGTAAGATGTTCCAGACAAGCATTTCATTTATTCCTTGATGTATAGGATCTCAACTGAGACCAAGATGCTTTTGAGGACAGCTCTTCATTCAAGCAACCAGGATAATGATGTAATTTCCAGACAAGCATTTCATTTATTCCTTGATGTATAGGATGTATTTAACCTTAATAGTAATGCTTTCTTTTTTAACTTGAATTAGACATTGCGGATTCCTGTTGTTGGTGAGATGTATGTTACCTACCTGTTAAAGTAATTTCCAATATGAGTATAATTATTAAGGAGCTTGTTATGAACAAAGCTATCCACACGTTACTTCTTTAATATAGATTACCTGTATGTTTTATGATTTGATCATTCCTCAATTAACTTAAATTTTCTTGCTCATGTTCTTCAAGGTGGCCAACTTTCAAGAATTGTTTTTAAATTTAGACTCGACTTATTTAAAGATACAGTTTAATTGTTTCTGGGTCCAACCTTTTTGTAATGTTACTGTATAACGTGTAGGAGGAACTAGACATTCGACAATTATTTCTATGGTATTGTACTATCTCTAGTCCGACTTCATCATTTGCATCTCAGAGAGCTCACATGGCACTCAATACCAGACCCTTGACAATAATCAGTTCAAACTTAGTTTTGATTTGAATTAAACTTCAATGTGAATAATTAGAGGGGGGATATTTAAATATAAGAGCACAAAAACATACTAAAGTGGTCTCCAAGGCGCAATCCTACATATCTTGTAATATTTACACAGTCTAAAAAAACGATTTTCAATGTGATTTTTGGAGTAAGATGTTTTCTGTCAAAGTAAAGTATCCGTATAATACAATAATGAATAGTTAGAACCTGTTTGGACGACTGACGTTGATCTTTGTGCGTCTTCCAGAGGACTTGATACTTGCCATGTTCAAATCTGAGTGTCCGCCAGATAGCATCTCAAGCTTTGACGTTTCCCTTTTGTTAATAGGTGGCAGCACCTGATAATTAGCAGATGAGAATTGTTCATGCCTGGATACAGGCATACCAGATCCTCTCACCACAGGGAGCCTGAGACCTAGTGCTGGCATATAGTGATGTTTTGGAATGCTGCATTGATAGAAATCTTGCATTTCTGCCATCTTGTGTTGCTCTAAGTGCGCCATGTCGAAGCGCATCGTGCGTCTTTGTGGGACGTTGCTGTTGATTCTATCGGTCTTGTCAATGACGGGTATTTCCCCGCCGAGGAGTACTGGCTGCAGTCTCACTGTCACACGCGTTGGCTCCTCGGTAGTGTGCCTAACAGGCATCACAGCCTTCTTCCTGTTGATGTGGCAAAATCGCAATCGTTTTAGTTACAGATGTTAGAATAGGGCAATAAATAATATTTTACAAATTCGTGTTCCCTAAAAATGGAGAAGAATGTAGCCTAATGATGTTCACATTAAATAGATTAAGCCATGCGTGCTTTTAACCTGTGCCTTTTCTCAATATTATACGCAAACAATATGTCAATTTTTGTGTCATATTTTCATTGTGCCTAAAGGCTGATGTCCTGTCATATGTAACATTTACTTCATATCTCAGTGCATACATCCCAAGCTAGAAAAGCTTGTAATGTGCGGTTCACTTCAAACGAGAAAGTATCATGTGATAAACTGTTTTAAAATTCAAGGAAACTTGATGATGTCTTATTATCATTCAACAATGCCTAATATGTTTTATTGTGCTGTGGAGTTACTGTTAAAAGAATATCTTAATAAATATATTTTTTTGTATTGGCAGAAAGTCTATAAGAAAAAGATTTTTTTGTGATATGGATATGCATTGATTTTTGACACGGCCCATGTAATTTGGCTGCATCTGGACTGAGGATGGTATTTGGACATCAGGATGGTATTCGTGGCGATTATGTTTTTGTTTCCATTAGAGTAACCACCAGACTTATAGAGACTTAATCAGGTCACTAACCATTCTCGGAAGTGATATTTTCAAATACATTCTGATGGTGCCGCTATCCTTACATTAAGTAATAAAAACATAAGACTGATGCAGATTGTAATATATTTTAAGCAAGGTCACCTTCTGGGCTTGCGGCGGGGCTGCCTGTGTTCCATGAGGGGGGTCTTGGGTGGCAGAGGCAGAAGCTTGTTGTCCAGATTGACCTCACACCCCTGTGCTCTGTGGTGAAGAAGTGGGATGTGCTGGTCTGGGAAGTGTTCCTGGTGCCTGGCCAGTGACCTCAGCTGGGGTAGATTTTTCTTGGTTGTCTCCTGTAGGTGGCGTGAGCAGTTTTCCGTCCACTGCTCCCTGGTTTGGTTCACCACGGGATAAGGAGGGGTATGGCCGCGGTGACTGGGGGCGATCTTTGTGCCTGGTAACAAAATGATAATGAGAATAAATATTATCATGTGATAAACACAACTTTGATCAACATTTGTCTTCAATGTGGTTATATATAATTATTTCATAATATACTGACCACAGACGCCGTCGGTGAAGGGGAGGTCAGCGTCTCCGATGTTGACCTTCATGCCGCGGATGCTCTCGTATTCTACCGCGTGTCTGGTCCTTGTTCCGCTGTACAACTTCATGTCCACCTGAAGCAAATAATTACACCTCTTACCTCTCTGTAAATGCCAATATTTCCTCACTGTAAGAAACTATGGAGGAATATATGGGTGCACCTCACCACTCATATTGTGACGACACAATGCGTACACCGGGCTGACAGTTGTTCCAGCCGCATTTTAAATATTTTTCTGCTATCTTATGAATTGTCATATTTCATCAAGTAAAAAAGTCCCTTCAAAGCCAAAATATAAACAACCTCGAGTAAGAAATTCAACTGAACAATTTAACTTTTTTACTAAAAGCGTTATGTTTGTAAACCATTATTTTAAAATTATGTGGTCTGCGTGATTTCTGTTATTGTGTGAATTTCGGTCCCAAGAATTGTGCAAATCTTGTTGCAGAGTTAAATATAATTACACTAAAGTTGCCTTCTTCATACAATACTTGAGCTGCCTCATTACTGGTTCCGTAGCGTTCCCTATTTGTATGACACTTTATACTAAATTTGTATAATACTCAAGCTCCCTTATTCCTGTGATACTCTAACTGTTTCACCCCTGTCATACGCTTCCTGTTTTACCCCTGTGGTAATAATAATAATAACAATTTATATAGCGCTTTACCAGACTAGGTATGCTCAAAGCGCTTTAACTACTCTAACTGCTTTACCCTTGTGGTACTCTACCTGTTTTACCCCTGTGGTACTCTAGTTGCCTTATTCCTGTGGTACACTAACTGCTTTACCCCTACGGAACTCTAACTGCTTTACCCCTGTGAAACTCTACCTGCTTTACCCCTGTGATACTCTACCTGCCTTATTCCTGTAGTACTCTACCTACTTTACCCCTGTGGTACTCTAACTGCCTTATTCCTGTGGTACCCTACCTGCTTTACCCCTGTGATACTCTACCTGCTTTTCCCCTGCGGTACTCTACCTGCTTTACGCCTGTAGTACTCTACCTACTTTACCCCTGTGATACTCTACCTACTTTACCCCTGTGATTCTCTACCTGCCTTATTCCTGTGGTACCCTACCTGCTTTACCCCTGTGATACTCTACCTGCTTTACCCCTGCGGTACTCTACCTGCTTTACGCCTGTGAAACTCTACCTACTTTACCCCTGTGATTCTCTACCTGCTTTACGCCTGTAGTACTCTACCTACTTTACCCCTGTGATACTCTACCTGCTTTACCCCTGAAGAACTCTACCTGCTTTACCCCTGCGGTACTCTACTGATTTACCCCTGTGAAACTCTACCTGCTTTGTCCCTGTGATACTCTACCTGCTTTACCCCTGTGGTACTCTAACTGCTTTACCCCTGTGATACTCGTCCTGCTTTACCCCTGTGATACTCTAACTGCCTTATTCCTGTGGTACCCTACCTGCTTTACACCTGTGATACTCTACCTGCTTTACCTCTGTGGTACTCTAACTACTTTACCTCTGTGACACTCTACCTGCCTTATTCCTGTGGTACTCTACCTGTTTTACCCCTGTGGTACTCTACCTGCTTTACCCCTGTGGTACTCTAACTGCTTTACCCCTGTGATACTCTTCCTGCTTTACCCCTGTGATACTCTACCTGCCTTATTTCTGTGGTACTCTACCTGCTTTACCCCTGTGGTACTCTAACTGCTTTACCCCTGTGATACTCTACCTGCCTTATTCCTGTGATACTCTAACTGCTTTACCCCTGTGATACTCTATCTGCTTTACCCCTGTAGTACTCTACCTGCTTTCCTCCTGTGGTACTCTAACTGCTTTACCACTGTGATACTCTACCTGCATTGCCCCTGTGATACTCTACCTGCCTTATTTCTGTGGTACTCTACCTATTTTACCTCTGTGGAACTCTAACTGCTTTACCCCTGTGATACTCTACCTGCCTTATTCCTGTGATACTCTAACTGCTTTACCCCTGTGATACTCTATCTGCTTTACCCCTGTAGTACTCTACCTGCTTTACTCCTGTGGTACTCTAACTGCTTTACCACTGTGATACTCTACCTGCATTGCCCCTGTGATACTCTACCTGCCTTATTTCAGTGGTACTCTACCTATTTTACCTCTGTGGTACTCTACCTGCTTTACCCCTGTGGTACTCTGACTGCTTTACCCCTGTGGTACTCTGACTGCTTTACCCCTGTGACATTCTAACTGCTTTACATCTGTGGTACTCTAACTGCTTTACCCCTGCGATAATCGAGCTACCCTATTCCGGTGATACTCTACCTGCCTTATTCCTGTGATACTCTACCTGCTTTACCTCTGTGGTACTCTACCTGCTTTACCTCTGTGTTACTCTACCTGCTTTACCCCTGTAGTACTCTAACTGCCTTATTCCTGTAATACTATATTTGCTTTACCCCTGTGATACTCTAACTGCTTCACCCCTGTGATAATCTACCTGCATTGCCCCTGTGATACTCTATCTGTCTTATTTCTGTGGTACTCTACCTGTTTTACCTCTGTGGTACTCTAACTGCTTTACCCCTGTGACACTCTAACTGCTTTACCCCTGCGGTACTCTAGCTTCTATTCCCCTGCGGTGCTCTACCTGCGTTACCCCTGTGATACTCAAGCTGCCCTATTCCGGTGATACTCTAACTGCTTTACCCCTGTGATACTCTACCTGCCTTATTCCTGTGGCACTCTACCTGTTTACCCCTGTGATACTCTACCTGCCTTATTCCTGTGATACTCTAACTGCTTTACCTCTGTGATACTCTACCTGCTTTACCCCTGTGATACTCTACCTGCCTTAATCCTGTGATACTCTACCTGCCTTATTCCTGTGATACTCTAACTGCTTTACCCCTGTGATACTCTAACTGCTTTACCTCTGTGACACTCTACCTGCCTTATTTCTGTGGTACTCTACCTGTTTTACCCCTGTGGTACTCTAACTGCATTACCCCTGTGGTAATCTAACTGCCTTATTCCTGTGATAATCTACCTACTTTACCCCTGCGGTACTCTACCTGTTTTACCCCTGTGGTACTCTACCTGCTTTACCCCTCTGATCCTCTAACTGCTTTACCCCTGTGGTACTCTAACTGCTTTACCCCTGTGACACTCTAACTGCTTTACCCCTGTGGTACTCTACCTGCCTTATTCCTGTGGTACTCTAACTGCTTTACCCCTGTGGTACTCTAACTGCTTTACCCCTGTGGTACTCTAACTGCTTTACACCTGTGATACTCTACCTGCTTTACCCCTGTGATACTCTACCTGCCTTAATCCTGTGGTACTCTAACTGCCTTATTCCTGTAATACTCTACTTGCTTTACCCCTGTGATACTCTAACTGCTTTACCTCTGTGGTACTTTCCCTTCCTTATTCCTGTGGTACTCTAACTGCTTTACCTCTGTGATACTCTAACTGCTTTACCCCTGTGGTACTCTAACTGCTTTACACCTGTGATACTCTACCTGCTTTACCTCTGTGATACTCTACCTACTTTACCTCTGTGATACTCTAGCTGCTTTACCCCTGTGGTACTCTAACTGCTTTACCCCTGTGACACTCTAACTGCTTTACCCCTGTGGTACTCTACCTGCCTTATTCCTGTGGTACTCTAACTGCTTTACCCCTGTGGTACTCTACCTGCTTTACCCCTGTGATACTCTAACTGCTTTACCCCTGTGATACTCTACCTGCATTGCCCCTGTGATATTCTACCTGTCTTATTTCTGTGGTACTCTACTTGTTTTACCACTGTGGTACTCTAACTGCTTTACCCCTGTGACACTCTAACTGCTTTACACCTGTGGTACTCTAACTGCTTTACCCCTGTGATACTCTACCTGCATTGCCCCTGTGATACTCTACCTGCCTTATTTCTGTGGTACTCTACCTGCTTTACCCCTGTGACACTATAACTGCTTTACCCCTGTGATACTCAAGCGTCCCTATTCCGGTGATACTCTAACTGCTTTACCCCTGTGATACTCTACCTGCCTTAATCCTGTGATACTCTACCTGCTTTACCTCTGTGATACTCTACCTGCTTTTCCTCTGTGATACTCTAACTGCTTTACCCCTGTGGTACTCTAACTGCCTTATTCCTGTAATACTCTACTTGCTTTACCCCTGTGATACTCTAACTGCTTTACCCCTGTGATACTCTACCTACCTTATTCCTGTGGTACTCTACCTGCCTTATTTCTGTGGTACTCTACCTGTTTTACCCCTGTGGTACTCTAACTGCTTTACCTCTGTGGTACTCTAACTGCTTTACCCCTGTGACACTCTAACTGCATTACCCCTGTGGTATTCTAACTGCCTTATTCCTGTGATAATCTACCTGCTTTACCCCTGCGGTACTCTACCTGTTCTACCCCTGTGGTACTCTACCTGCTTTACCCCTCTGATCCTCTAACTGCTTTACCCCTGTGATACTCAAGCTGCCTTGCCTTATTCCTGTGGTACTCTAACTGCTTTACCCTGTAAAACTCTACCTGCCTTATTCCTGTGATACTCTACCTGCTTCACCCCTGTGAAACTCTAACTGCTTTACCCCTGTGAAACTCTACCTGCTTTACCCCTGTGATAATCTACCTGCTTTACCCCTGGGGAACTCTACCTGCTTTACCCCTGTGGTACTCTAGCTGCCTTATTCCTGTGATACTCTACCTGCCATATTCCTGTGATACTCTAACTGCTTTATCCCTGTGATACTCTACCTGCCTTATTCCTGTGGTACTCTAACTGCTTTACCCCTGTAATAATCTACCTGCTTTACCCCTGTAGTACTATACATGCTTTACCCCTGTGGAACTGTAACTGCTTTAACCCTGTGATAATCTACCTGCTTTACCCCTGTGGTACTATACGTGCTTTACCCCTGTGGTTCTCTTACTGCTTTACCCCTGTGATACTCTAACTGCCTTATTCCTGTGATAATCTACCTGCTTTACCCCTGCGGTACTCTATCTGCTTTACCCCTGTGATAATCTACATGTTTTACCCCTGTGATACTCTACCTGCCTTATTCCTGTGGTACACTAACTGCTTTACCCTGTGATACTCTAACTGCTTTACCCCTGTGATACTCTAACTGCTTTACCCCTGTGAACCTCTACCTGTTTTACCCCTGTGATAATCTACCTGCTTTACCCCTTTGGTATACGTGCTTTACCCCTGTGGTACTCTAACTGCTTTACCCCTGTGGTACTCTAACTGCCTTATTCCTGTGATAATCTACCTGCTTTACCCCTGGGGTACTCTAACTGATTTAACCCTGTGGTACTCTAACTGCCTTATTCCTGTGATAATCTACCTGCTTTACCCCTGCGGTACTCTATCTGCTTTACCCCTGTGATAATCTACCTGTTTTACCCCTGTGATACTCTACCTGCCTTATTCCTGTGGTACACTAACTGCTTTACCCCTGTGATACTCTAACTGCTTTACCCCTGTGATACTCTAACTGCTTTACCCCTGTGAACCTCTACCTGTTTTACCCCTGTGATAATCTACCTGCTTTACCCCTTTGGTACTATACGTGCTTTACCCCTGTGGTACTCTAACTGCTTTACCCCTGTGATAATCTACCTGCTTTACCCCTGTGGTACTATACGTGCTTTACCCCTGTGTTACTCTAACTGCCTTATTCCTGTGATAATCTACCTGCTTTACCCCTGCGGTACTCTATCTGCTTTACCCCTGTGATACTCAACCTGCCTTATTCCTGTGGTACACTAACTGCTTTACCTTTGTGATACTCTACCTGCCGTATTTCTGTGATACTCTACCTGTTTTATCCCTTTGATACTCTAACTGCTTTACCCCTGTGATACTCTACCTGCCTTATTCCTGTGGTACACTAACTGCTTTACCTTTGTGATACTCTACCTGCCTTATTTCTGTGATACTCTACCTGTTTTATCCCTTTGATACTCTACCTGATTTACCCCTCTGATACTCTAACTGCCTTAGCCCTGTGATGTTCTAACTGCTTTACCCCTGTGGTACTATACGTGCTTTACCCCTGTTGTACTCTAACTGCTTTACCCCTGTGATAATCTACCTGCTTTACCCCTGTGGTACTATACGTGCTTTACCCTTGTGATACTCTAACTGCTTTACCCCTGTGGTACTCTAGCTGCCTTATTCCTGTGATAATCTACATGCTTTACCCCTGTGACACTCTAACTGCTTTACCCCTGTGATACTCTAACTGCTTTACCCCTGTGATACTCTAACTGCTTTACCCCTGTGAACCTCTACCTGTTTTACCCCTGTGATAATCTACCTGCTTTACCCCTGTGGTACTATACGTGCTTTACCCCTGTGGTACTATACGTGCTTTACCCCTGTGTTACTCTAACTGCCTTATTCCTGTGATAATCTACCTGCCATATTCCTGTGATACTCTAACTGCTTTATCCCTGTGATACTCTACCTGCCTTATTCCTGTGGTACTCTAACTGCTTTACCCCTGTAATAATCTACCTGCTTTACCCCTGTAGTACTATACATGCTTTACCCCTGTGGAACTGTAACTGCTTTAACCCTGTGATAATCTACCTGCTTTACCCCTGTGGTACTATACGTGCTTTACCCCTGTGGTTCTCTAACTGCTTTACCCCTGTGATACTCTAACTGCTTTACCCCTGTGAACCTCTACCTGTTTTACCCCTGTTATAATCTACCTGCTTTACCCCTGTGGTACTATACGTGCTTTACCCCTGTTGTACTCTAACTGCTTTACCCCTGTGATAATCTACCTGCTTTACCCCTGTGGTACTATACGTGCTTTACCCTTGTGATACTCTAACTGCTTTACCCCTGTGATAATCTACCTGCTTTACCCTTGTGGTACTATACGTGCTTTACCCCTGTGGTACTCTAACTGCTTTACCCCTGTGATAATCTACCTGCTTTACCCTTGTGGTACTATACGTGCTTTACCCCTGTGGTACTCTAACTGCTTTACCCCTGTGATAATCTACCTGCTTTACCCCTGTGGTACTATACGTGCTTTACCCCTGTGGTACTCTAACTGCTTTACCCCTGTGATAATCTACCTGCTTTACCCCTGTGGTACTATACGTGCTTTTTCCCTGTGGTACTCTAACTGCTTTACCCCTGTGATAATCTACCTGCTTTACCCTTGTGGTACTATACGTGCTTTACCCCTGTGGTACTCTAACTGCTTTACCCCTGTGATAATCTACCTGCTTTACCCCTGTGGTACTATACATGCTTTACCCTTGTGGTACTCTAACTGCTTTACCCCTGTGGCACTCTACCTGCTGTACCCCTGTGGCACTCTAGCTGCCTTATTCCTGTGATAATCTACCTGCGTTACCCCTGTGACACTCTAACTGCTTTACCCCTGTGATACTCTAACTGCTTTACCCCTGTGAACCTCTACCTGTTTTACCCCTGTGATAATCTACCTGCTTTACCCCTGTGGTACTATACGTGCTTTACCCCTGTGGTACTCTAACTGTTTTACCCCTGTGATAATCTACCTGCTTTACCCCTGTGGTACTATACGTGCTTTACCCCTGTGGTACTCTAACTGCTTTACCCCTGTGATAATCTACCTGCTTTACCCTTGTGGTACTATACGTGCTTTACCCCTGTGGTACTCTAACTGCTTTATTCCTGTGATAATCTACCTGCTTTACCCCTGCGGTACTCTATCTGCTTTACCCCTGTGATACTCTACCTGCCTTATTCCTGTGGTACACTAACTGCTTTACCTTTGTGATACTCTACCTGCCGTATTTCTGTGATACTCTACCTGTTTTATCCCTTTGATACTCTAACTGCTTTACCCCTGTGATACTCTACCTGCCTTATTCCTGTGGTACACTAACTGCTTTACCTTTGTGATACTCTACCTGCCTTATTCCTGTGATAATCTACCTGCTTTACCCCTGTGACACTCTAACTGCTTTACCCCTGTGATACTCTAACTGCTTTACCCCTGTGAACCTCTACCTGTTTTACCCCTGTGATAATCTACCTGCTTTACCCCTGTGGTACTATACGTGCTTTACCCCTGTGGTACTCTAACTGCTTTACCCCTGTGATAATCTACCTGCTTTACCCCTGTGGTACTATACGTGCTTTTTCCCTGTGGTACTCTAACTGCTTTACCCCTGTGATAATCTACCTGCTTTACCCTTGTGGTACTATACGTGCTTTACCCCTGTGGTACTCTAACTGCTTTACCCCTGTGATAATCTACCTGCTTTACCCCTGTGGTACTATACGTGCTTTACCCCTGTGGTACTCTAACTGCTTTACCCCTGTGATAATCTACCTGCTTTACCCCTGTGGTACTATACGTGCTTTTTCCCTGTGGTACTCTAACTGCTTTACCCCTGTGATAATCTACCTGCTTTACCCTTGTGGTACTATACGTGCTTTACCCCTGTGGTACTCTAACTGCTTTACCCCTGTGATAATCTACCTGCTTTACCCCTGTGGTACTATACATGCTTTACCCTTGTGGTACTCTAACTGCTTTACCCCTGTGGCACTCTACCTGCTGTACCCCTGTGGCACTCTAGCTGCCTTATTCCTGTGATAATCTACCTGCGTTACCCCTGTGACACTCTAACTGCTTTACCCCTGTGATACTCTAACTGCTTTACCCCTGTGAACCTCTACCTGTTTTACCCCTGTGATAATCTACCTGCTTTACCCCTGTGGTACTATACGTGCTTTACCCCTGTGGTACTCTAACTGTTTTACCCCTGTGATAATCTACCTGCTTTACCCCTGTGGTACTATACGTGCTTTACCCCTGTGGTACTCTAACTGCTTTACCCCTGTGATAATCTACCTGCTTTACCCTTGTGGTACTATACGTGCTTTACCCCTGTGGTACTCTAACTGCTTTACCCCTGTGATAATCTACCTGCTTTACCCCTGTGGTAATCTACCTGCTTTACCCCTGTGGTACTATACGTGCTTTACCCCTGTGGTACTATACGTGCTTTACCCCTGTGGCACTCTACCTGCCTTATTCCTGTGATACTCTAGCTGCCTTATTCCTGTGATACTCTAATTATACTTATGGTACTCTAGTTGTCCCTATTTGTATGATTCTCGACGTCTCTCTTCCTATGTTACCCTCGTTGCCTAGAATCATTGATAGAGGTTCATTTGTGCTTATATTACTTGCCCTTTTCCTGTGATAATTTAATTTATTTTCTTTCTGTCTTCATCTCTCTCGTGGTACACGTTCATTTCATACTTTGTTATAAGGTATAGGTACTTAATATTTCTTATGGCTGAAACTAATAAGGGCCTAACTGACAATAATATATTGTTACAATAATCATTTTAGTCCATCACCTATTGATAATCTTCTGTTATTTTGTCTCATAAACTATTCTGTCTCGGAAACTAAGATCACGAGAGTACGAATCAAATGCATCTCCACAAGTAACTGACATATACACATTAGTCCTTGTCGTCTCTGATCGATATAGTATACAGTATGTTAGAATATAGTCTATATTATACATAACATATATTTCATTACTGCTCTAAGAGCTGTATACCAAAAGTTGAATAGGGCAAAAACATATGCACCAATTGTATTACCATGAAAATCATTTTTGACACCTGTAACCAAGACACAAACCATATGTTTGTTGAACTGCTCATTATTCGAAGCTAACTGAAAAGTAGATGTTTACTTTTCTTATAACTGACCAAAGTGGACACACCGACAGGGAAGCAATATAACATCCATCCTCAATACTCTTCTATATGACCTCCGACCCATCCCCAATGCGCACTCTGTGAACCTATAAGCTCACATCTCACAGTGCGCGTGAACCAATAAACTCACCCTTATTTGATTCCAGCACAAAACCACCGTTAATATAGTAAGAAGGAGGATTTAACCAATGTCTTATCCGGCCCCCTTCACTTTATTTTTTTACTTCTAAAACCCAGGACCCCGCGTTCTGTTTGATCCTGTTTTGATTCTGTTTTATCTGTCTAATCCATTCAAATTCACTCTGCCTTACCTGGACTGCAGTAGACGTGTATGAGAAACCTTTTCATCAGTTTTATCTGCTTTCAGGAAAGTAAAAAGAGTGTTCATAAAGACTTATGAGCTCTATGATACAAATGATTCATGAATATCTCCAAACCTTTTCTAAAATATGATGATGCTGAGCAATTCTACTCTTTATGTTTAGAAAGATGAACTCGTGGACTTGGCCAAGACCGTTCTACTTCATCACAAGTTGTGAAAATAATAAAATTCCAAAGAAACCTTCTAAAACCTTTTCATGTTTATTATACTCTACGCCCTTCTCATCAACGTTTTACCTTTTTCCGACCTTAATTGTGAGCAGTTCATCAAATTAATATGAAGAGTCTGAAAACACATTAAAACATTTTCTGGTACTCAGTATATTTCATAGTACTTTTCTGTATTACTATGTCTGTATTACATAGTAATTTCAAGGAAGGCACTTGTGGAAAACGTAAAGGAAAATATGAGAAAAGTATTTGTGCACACCTACGATCGTTTCACGTGCAGCGGGCAATACATATTTACTCTTCCAGAGTATTCTGAGTTAGGTCCTGATGACCTTCACAATGATATAAAGTAGGCGTACTCACCTGAATGTCGGCGCCGGGAGAGGCAGACTTTGAACTGGATCTGTTATCTTTGTTGTCTTTATGTTTGTTCTTGTTGTTGTTGTTTTTGTTGTAGTTCCTGGAGCTCTGGCGGCTGGATGCTGAGCTATAAGAACTGGCCGTGCTGACGGACCTAGCACTTCCGCTGCTGACAGATTCGGCCGTGCTCATAGAACTGTCCGTGCGGACGGAGAGGGCCGGGCTGATAGAACTGGCCCTGGTAGCCCTGCTGGTGGGGGGCTCTGTGCTCACTGTGCTGGCTCTGCTGCTCACGGACCGGTCACTGAGAACCATACTGGCAGCGCTGTCTGAGCTTGAAATACTCTCTATGCTTGATGAGCTGTTTGTGCTTGAAATGCTGTTTGTGCTTCCTCTGCTGTCTGTGCGAGATGAAGTGCGGCTTGCGGTGTTAATTCTGCCCCTCGTGCCCCGGCGGGGGCTGGAGGGTGGTGTGACGGGTGTCATCACCAAGGATTTATATATATAAAAGCTAACTTATATGTTGAGAACGGGAGAGCTGTTGCCGCGCGTCCCCTTTTTTTCTCGGTTGCGTTGTGAATGCCGTTACCAGGGACAGCGACCTGTTCCCAGAACGAGGCCGCGTCAAACCATTGTTACGTGTAAGCGTCGTGAACAATGGGTTCAAAGTCGACGGCTGATCGGAGCGATATGGCTGTTCGCGGAGATCCAGAACAATGGGTTCAGAATCGATGGCCGCTCGCGAGGATCAAGAAGGCATTGTTTGAGTAACTGGTAAGTGGTAAAAAAAGTTCCCGCCCGTTTGTTGGAGCAGAAAATGAAGGCCGTCAGCAAGCTATTTGACCTTTAACGTCCTTGATTACCACACCCAGAATGGCGGGCGATTAGTGGAATGAATCCCGAACTGAGTCTCGTCACAGCAAGGGCCACAATATGATGTCACCTCAATGTCTTCAAGATCACCGGTTTTTTTTATATTCTTGGTGTTCTTTTATGATCGCTGGTTTGAAATTGTAATTCTTTATGAGGTATCTTTGTTAAGCAGCTCTGAATTGAGGGGTATTTGTTTTGTCTTGTATATAACGAGGAATATATACTATCTGTGTCACATTTCTCTTGGTTGATTGCAAAATGGATATATTCCGAAATATCACATGATAGATATCATCATGAAATATTTTGTGACAGAACTAGTTTTTTTTATAATCTCCTATATAGGAGGCTTTATCATTTTGTTCTTTTTTGACTTTGCAAGATCTCACGCGAAATTTTGCAAACAACTTCTTAAAAATACTGGCAGGGCCTAATTGGTCAGAAAATATCCATTATCCTCTATTCAGATATTATCCTCCACCCACACATTACCCTCTGCGAATATAGTTCCCTCAACAAATATAATACCCTCTACAAATATACTACCCTCCGTCCAAGCATTACCCTCTTTCCAGACATTAACACTTTTCCAGAAATTACCCTCCACGAATATATATAACTCTCCGTCCAGACATTCTCCTTCCAGACATTCCCGTCCATCAAAACATTACCCTCGTTTACAGAAATTACCCTCTGTCACCTCTACCAATATATTTCCCTCCGTCCAGTCCTTCCAGGCATTTCCCGTCACCCAGACGTGAGGATATGTACGCTATTCAAACGGGGAAGTTATCTTTGGGGTATAGGGGCCTAAATCTACTATCATTATGGGGTAGGCAGAAAACATTCAAGCTTCATAAAAAGTCATTAAAATCTCTCTCCCCCAAAGGGTGTATATTTATACATAAATTCAGTCAACATGTATTAATATTCCTAAAATATTAAATGATATGCAAAATGAAATAATACAAAGCGCCGTGAGCAGACCTGGTCTGAAATGGCGCTATAGAAATTTATTATTTTTATAATATTATTATTAAAGTTCATTGCAGAAATATCGAAGTCAGCATAGGCGAAAACGTTTGTCAATGAAAATTTGACGTTTATCATTATTCTGATTTTTTTATAACCTTAAGAAGTCTTCCCAATCATTTCATGAAGAGTTTAAGATGATGCTTCAGCGAATGTCCTTGCTATTATTTTCAATCAGGTTTTTCTCTTTTTATGCCGCTCGCATATTGTCAAACATAACAAGAAAGATTGAAAAAATCTTTGCATTAAAAATGGGAAATCTCTTAATTCTGATGCAAAAATAGATAATTTATGATGTCAATGAAAAATGAATATATTTGGGATGTGGAAATAAAAAAATTCTTTTAAAATATAATTTTCAAAAGTGTTATGTCATTTGCAAATTTATATTTTGGATTATGTATCCCTCTTATAAAATCAACACAGAATTGTTTTGTAGGGTATATGAGCATTTCTATTCAATACAATATATATATTTGTGGGCAGATATTTTCAATACTAGCGATTTGATAAATTCATGTTTAAAGTCTATGTCTATTTCAATCTAAAAGGAAATGAAAGTAAAGATTTATTGTGCCTTTCTTAATTTATACAGGTAATAAAGTCTTTTAAATAACATATTGTAAATAAATTTAAATCATTATAAAAATAGTGCCTAATTTAACACAGTTATATGATGACTGAGATTTTGATGTCCCATTCTCATGGATAGGTAATTTAAAATATAATCATAAAATTAACATATGTTATAATCACATTATACAAGATGCTACAGAATTTACACAAAATCAAGATTGCTACAATGCTTGTACTTATAGATATCATTAAATAATGTCATTAAGCAATACACATGACCCTAATAATGTCCTTGATATATTGTGTTGATAGTTTTATGACATAAAAAGTGTTTTGCTTCAGATTATCCGATTAAACACAAAACAAAGGCAGTGTTTGTGCTTTTATGTTTATGTGATAATGTAAAAGAGTCAGCCAATCTTTCCAGATCTTTGTCTGACAGTAACTTCTGGCAATCCTTGTCTGATAGTAACCTCTGGCAATCCTTGTCTGATAGTAACCTCTGGCAATGAGTTCTTTCAGATAGGCTCTGTGGGGGCAATGGGCAGTGGTGCAGATGGTAAGGTTGCAATGCCCTCAGCAATAGGGCCTGATATTTAGAACAATTTAGACTGCAAAATCAGCAAAAACATGCTAAATTCTTGATTTCATTCTAAATTCTTGATTTCATTCTAAATTCTTGATTTCATTCTAAATTCTTGATTTCATTCTAAATTCTTGATTTCATTCTAAATTCTTGATTTCATTCTAAATTCTTGATTTCATTCTAAATTCTTGATTTCATTCCAAATTCTTGATTTCATTCCAAATTCTTGATTTCATTCAAAGTTTATAAGACCATGCTAAATGTCCGCTGTTTGGAAGGGGTTAAGTGTGACTTGTTGCCAATTAGCACAATTAGCACAAACTTAAGATTTAACATGATTTCCGTTGTCAACTCTGGGGCAGACATACCTTTGGAGAAGGTGCTAAATTTAGATATAAAGTTATTGCTACCTTCCCCTTCATATTGGCCAAGCATCGGTAGTTCCAAACTGATAAAATTACATCACATAAACAACAATTCCAAGAAAACTTTGGACAAATTTATGATAAAAGTATGCAGCTTCAGACATGTGTAAAACTTGTGAGGGCCTCAATGTTTTAGCCTACCAGGGCATAATTACATGTTTAAGGGTTTGGATAACTTAAATCAACATCGGGAAATATAGACTGTGCTGATTAAAGCACCTCTTCATATTCAAATGTTTAAACTGTTCTGTATACTTTCTAACGTTCTTAAAATAATAAGCAAAACGTGTTTTTTTAGAAATGCTCTGACACGATGGAATGCATTACATTTTAATGCAAAACGTGTGTAAATTGATCAAATTTTACAAAAGAACTAAAAAGAAATTGTTTTCAGAGACATTATCTTCAAATGCTAAATGTTTTTCTATTTCCTGTGCAAATCATACATTTAATATTTTCAGGGAAATCGCTCTCTTTTGTTGTGGAGAAGCATAGCAATTTACCACCAAGTAATTCATGGTTCTGTCCAGCTTAACATTATCCACGCCTCCCTCACAATAGAATGTTGCCAGCCTTTCTCCTGTTGCTATGGACCACAATACAGCTGTCTTGTCATGGGATCCTGTTGCTAGGTAACGATTGTCGAAAGATATGTCTGCAGATGAGATCTCGTGAAGGTGACCTTGAAATGTTTGTATCTGTTCTAGTGGTGACAGCCTCCATAAATATACAATGTTATTTTTGTTATCAATCTCTAAACCAAGTTTCTTATCTGCAGAGAGAAACTCCCCCGTATCAACGATTTCTTCATATTCGAATGATTCATTCCGTTCTTTATACATTCTCACTGCCAGAAGTTCTGGTGTTTCATTTTTTGACACATTCCAACAAAGGAAAGCCAAACTATTTAACAAATCCCATCTGAGATGCGTTGGCATCTGGAACCGCTGTACCAATTTCCGAGATTTAAGATCAACTATGTCAAGTGCTTTGTAATTCATATGGGCCAATCTATAAGTCAAGTTTGTGATGAGGAAGTATTTGCCATCCAGTGTGGTTGCTATCTTTGTGAACAGAAGTTTTCTCTTTCCACCACTAGATGAAATATTTGGTATATCTTTGGAAATGGGAGGGATGTCTATTTCATCTTCCTTGTCCAGGCTGGGCATTGAACACACCTCCAAAACGCCATCTCTGATTATTAAACACTTTAACTCCAGGCAATCAGATGATGTTGACTGAATTTCTGCAAACAAACTGAAGAATGAAGACTCAAAGAATTTGGTAGCGCTTATAACTGGCTTGAGATGGTCTTTGATAATGCACACTGCCATATTATTGCGGCGTTTTCGCTGATATATCAAGAGGTCTCCATAGGGGATCACAACGCCATGGGTTCTAGTTTTGTGGGTGATAGCTTTGGCTTCTAGGATTTCTTGGTACTCCCTGGTGAGCTTTTCTGTCATGGTCCTGTTGACGTGTCCAGACTGAAGGTACCAATATCTAGGCCCTTGTAGGGAGTTCTGAGGGGCGGTTATCACATAGGGGCCTGCGGTGACTACCTCCAGACATTGCTCATCTTCATCAAGCTCTTCTGATATCTCTTCTCTCTGCACCTCAGGAATAGCAGCTTCTTCAAGGGATTTCGCAACTAGCAGTTTTGTGTCCCATAATTTAAAGCTATTGTCAAATGCAAGGGTTATCAAATATCTGCCATCTTGTACAACTTTCATAAAAGTTGTGGCTAGGCTTTGCACCTTGATCACACTAACCTCTGACATACTATTTAGGTCCATCACTGTGATATTCCCATTCAGCCAGCCTACAAAGGCATATGTCCGGTCTGGCATCACGGCCATAGTACTGGGCCTCTTGTACCACTGGTGACTGAGTGGTGCCCTCTGGTAGCTATCACAGTCTGAGTTCCATACGCATATTGAAGTTTCAGGGATTTCATTTTCTTTGTAAATGCCTGCAATAATCTTTGTTCCGGATGAGTCAGAGTGACATGCAAATGGTACGATACCTTTACTATCTTCAAAATGTACATTTTTACTGTATGTACCATTGTTTTCAACGTGGTTATATTTGAGAATGGACACTCTCTCTGTTGACATTGTTGTTCCCACAAGGCAGATTGCCTGGTTCAGGAAACATACCGTGTGTGGTTGAAGCTCGCCATTGGTTTCGTATTTACTCACAATATTAAGGCCATTGACATCATATAAAGTGATGACATTCTTAGCTGAGGCCAGTATCTTTGTATCATCATGCAAAAATGTCAAGTTATCCAGAGGCTTCTTTATAGGGCAGGGCGTGGAGTGTAGGATTCCATCACCCTCCAGGTCTATCAGGGATAGGATGACTTGAGTTTTCCACACCTCTGTCTTGCTGACCTCTTTTGGTTTTCCCAAGCGAAACCCAACCGCCATATACCTGCCACTTTCGCTAAGTGCCTGGCAACGCACGGTCACTTTGTCATATTCGCCGTCAAAATATCTGAATTGTTTTATTTTATCTCCGCTGATCAACTCTCTGACATAGAGGAAAGTGGTGTCACAGTAATACAAGTTGGTGTTTTCTTTGTTCATGGTTGTGTATACTACTTTGTCTGCCTGGGCTGACATGACCAGATCTTTACTGCTCAGATCCATTACCTGAACTTTACACTTACTGTTCGTCCGTCCCTGCCATATCGCTGCTAGGTACATCCCATTCTCATTGGCAGAGCCGGCACAACCCAGCATGATATCTAGCTTGATAGGGCTAGCCGGAGACTGGAACTTTACCGGGTGGACTGGCAGTAGCAGCGGCACAGTACTGGAACGCAGGAACTCACCAGCATCTGATATGAACTTCTCAACACACGCTCCAGTACTGGCATACTTGGATAGTCTCTGGGTCACGTGATAGGCCAGTAAAGTGGGGTCAGAAAAGTAGGGCACAATGCACATCGTGAGCAGATCCCTGAGCAGATTGACCTCACAGTCAGCAGTAAAGTCAGCTGACTCTACCAGAGAGTCATACTCCTTGACAAGGAAGGTCACGTCCAAGGCGTGCATCTTGATGTACACCCAGTTAAAATTAAGCAAGCATTTCTCCTTGGCTGCATTGAGCTGTCCTGCCTTAATCAGGTGGTAAGGAGCAGCATTTAACTTCCTGATGTTGCGAACCACCAGCGGCTGATGACTTACGCATCTGTCAGCCTCCTCCATCACTTTTCCTCTCCTCAGGTGCAGTTTAATGGTCCTTTTAATGCCATTTTCTTGCAGAAAGAGTTCAGACAGGTGTTTGTGAAGATAAATCTCCTGTTCTGTGTCAGACAGGTATCTATGCTCTGCAGCTTCCCAGAACTGACGGTGAAACCAAGTCATCACTACTTTGCCGTCCACCCGCTTCTCTGTTATGTAATCTCGAAGGGCGAACTGAACACGTGACCACATCAGAGATGGGATGCGTATGATGCCCTCTAGTGGTGGATCATGGTACTGATAGACCTCGTTCAAAATTTTATCATCACAAGAAAGCACGTCCTCCATTTCGACGCCAGTGAGACCACCAAGTCCACAGGTGAGGTACCCCAAGGCATGCTGTACAAATGTCTTGCCATGTTTTACCTCCAGGTTATCAAAGAGGATTATAATCGCAGATGTGGCATCCGTCGCCAGTTCTTCATGACTGATTGGGGTGTAGGAATGCCACGTCTTAGCGCTGTCCATCATTAACTTCAAAAACAATGGTTGACTACATTGTTTGAAAACATCTTTGACGGCCTGACGCTGGACGGCCGTGAGATTTCTCTTCTTTGTGGATAAGTGAAGTTTAATCATCTCGTCTCCAGAATCCTCAGAAAGTGGTTCAAGTTCTCTGATGTTGCTTATCCTTTTCTTTATGTTTTCTACAAGCAGCGGCCTCTCTGAGAGTACAGACACAATGAAGTATATATTCTGTGGCAGTAGCTTTGGCAGCCATGACATGCTGACCACATCTCTGGATTTGTGTAGCTGGTCTAGTGAGTCCAGAATAATGACCAGTGGCTCACTCCCCGCCATCTTGGAAACATGCTCCAGAATCCTATAGAATCTTCTCCTCACGTCACCAAATGTTTCAACGTTTCCCTTCCTCGGCATTTGTAAATTAAAATTGATACATAGCTGAAGTGTGATGGATTTAAGAACATCGTTTATATTGCTGCTATCAGGGGAGGTCCCGAGGAACCTCATTACCCTGACTACATGTGGACCCAGCCATTCCTCAGTGCTAGCACCCACATAGGCTAATAGGGCCGTCTTGCCGTACCCAGACCTGCCACTTATAACATAGGGGGCGCGACTGCTGCTCTGCGATGTTACATACTCCTTAACATCCAACAACTCCTTTGTTCGACCACAGAATATTTGGATTTTGTTTTTGGCAAATCTAGCATGGTGCATCACTTCTTGATAAACCTGAGTTATCTCAGAATTATCATCCTCTCTTTGAGTCAAGCCCTTCTCTATTATTGCTTTCATATCAGTCACAAAATCTTCACAAAAATGTTCCAGATAATAGGTGTGGTCATCGGCGTGGGATTTTTCCAGAGCAGTTCCTTGCCACAACACCTCGTAGTTCTTGATGTTTTCTTGTCCGAGCTTGGGCTTTACGGTTTTAGCCAGAAGTTCTTCCCTGAGTTGGAGACATAATTGGTCAATGTGGCCTTGCTTGATGTCAACGAATCTGGTGATGTCTTGGTCAGTGAGTCTTTTTCCAATGCCCTGGAGATCTCTCATGTAACACAGCACCTCTGTGCGAGGCTGCTGACTTCGATCCAGGCCCTGCTCTATCTCCTCCTCGGTCACTGCAAACATAAATATCACCAACTTCTTATATGAGCCATGGCCATACCTACACCTACCCACCTTTTGCAATCCAAGCAGTTCTCAACTATTATCTTATCCATAGTATCATGGTATCATACCTGAGTTGAAGTACTTCCTCTTGCAGTCTTTGCTGAGGAGGCCCTGGGTGACAGCTGTTTCCATTGCCTGTCTGAGCACCGACTGTAGCTTATCATAGATGCCGTTCCATATGACCTTATGTGCTGCCCTCTTGTCTGCATTCTCGGGACTAGTATCATTGTAATACTCCAACCGAGAGTGAATTGGCTATAATATGAAATGGTCACCATGTTATTAATCAATCTAACTGATTATAAGCAAAAAAATGTGTATACATAACTTAAACAAAAATAAATAATAAACAGATGTGGATTTTTGCAATATTTTAGAAATTGGTTGAGAACAAGTGATGTTGCATAATTGAGAATATGTGTTATTGATAAGTGTCATACCTGAAGCACATATTGGGGTGGCACATTGTTGACATCTTCCAAGAACCATTCATTCAAATAAGTAAAGCCCTCTAGCTCACTCTTTGAAGCAATGGACCTCAATGTTTCAAACTCATAGCTATCTATCCTTGCTGGAAATGGCTGCCAGCCATAACGGTTACCCAGTAACATCTGCCAAAATAAATATGTCATCAGGTCACGTGCACGACATTTAAATTGTAATTGTTTATTGATTATGTCTAACGGAATTTCAAGTTTCATTTTCTTTTTCAATTTGATTGATTTTCTGTCTCACCACAAAGTTGGGTCCACAGGAGACCTGCTGACAGGTGATGATCTCTTGCAAGCAAAGCGCTGACACCTGGTGGTCATTCATAACATCATCGGTAACTCCCCATCTCATGTCCACCACCTGGAAGTCCAGGCCCCTCTCTGAGCAGAACTTCTGAAGCTCTGGATAGGCCTTCCGTGGCAGGATATTACGCTCGGCCTTGAAATCTGCAGCCATTCAATTGGTCTAGTTTCAAAACGTTTAGTTTGTAGTTCAAATAATTAATAAGATTGTATTTCTACGGCTTTACATGTATACATCTGAACCTAACGCAAAGTTAAAGCAATCTGATGAAATAAAGCATTCATAAAAATATAATATAACACTGTATATCAGTTGTGCATCAAATGATCTAATTAGTTGTGCAATCAGTGGTTCAGTCATGATCTAATTAGTTGTGCATTCAATGGTTCAGTTATGATCTAATTAGTTGTGTAATCAATGGTTCAGTCATGATCTAATTAGTTGTGTAATCAATGGTTCAGTCATGATCTAATTAGTTGTGCAATCAATGGTTCAGTCATGATCTAATTAGTTGTGCATTCAATGGTTCAGTTATGATCTAATTAGTTGTGTAATCAATGGTTCAGTCATGATCTAATTAGTTGTGCAATCAATGGTTCAGTCATGATCTAATTAGTAGTAGTCATGATCTCAGTTGTGCAATCAATGGTTCAGTTATGATCACAGTTGTGCAATCAATGGTTCAATCATGATCTAATTAGTTGTGCAATCAATGGTTCAGTCATGATCTAATTAGTTGTGCAATCAATGGTTCAGTCATGATCTAATTAGTAGTACAATCAATGGTTCAGTTATGATCACAGTTGTGCAATCAATGGTTCAGTTATGATAATGAAGATGAATTGTTAATCATGGTGATGGCGATCAATACAGTATTTTTACTTGAATCGTCACGGTAATAATAATGGCACTGTACTTGGCGTTGAAAACCATTTAAAACACGTGAGTGACTTATTTATTATCATAAATCTTTAAAATAACACTGCACCTCAGTCAAGCTTACGTCAATCATATTGTGTATTCGAGTGTTTTTTTTATCATTATCAATATATAACGCATGAATCATAGTTGTATCAGTCAGTACTATGTGTACCTGTGTCTTGGTTAGGGCAATACATATAAATGAACCGTTGCACTCTCTACCACTACTCAAGTAGCAGTCATGCTGCCAGTGTCTAATGTGGGAGCCTCTTACCAGAGAAGGTGGAGCTGAGGAAGATGCGGACAATGTTGGAGGGTATGGGAGGGAGGTGATTGAGGGAGCCCCTCAGAATGTCAGTCACGTGGGGTGGTAGATGTGTCACCTCCCCCTCATCCAGTTCCACCACCATCTCCTCTTCCTCTGCATCAGGACCATCTGTGTCGCCCCCTACACTTTCCACCATCGATACTTGTCCCTGGTATCTTGAGCTCCCTTCTGAGGAGGTAGGCTTGCTTGAACTGTCCATGGTATTTGGGTCCTGAACATTATCTGCTGACAGCTGCTGTTTATACCGTGGCTGTTCTGTAGGTTGTGTTTGTTCTGTAGATAGCTGCTGTTTGTACCGTGGCTGTTCTGTAGGTTGTGTTTGTTCTGTAGATAGCTGCTGTTTATACCGTGGCTGTTCTGTAGGTTGTGTTTGTTCTGTAGATAGCTGCTGTTTGTACCGTGGCTGTTCTGTAGGTTGTATTTGTTCTGTAGATAGCTGTTGTTTATTCTGTGGCTGTTCTGTAGATAGCTGCGGTATATACTGTGGCTGTTCTGTAGATAGCTGCTGTTTATTCTGTGGCTGTTCTGTAGATAGCTGCGGTATATACTGTGGCTGTTCTGTAGATAGCTGCGGTATATACTGTGGCTGTTCTGTAGATAGCTGCTGTTTATACGGTTGTGTTCCTGTAGGATGTTGCTGTGAATCGTCTTCCTGGCTTATTCCTCTGTCAACTGAAATGAGATCTGAATTTTTATCCATTCCTCCGACAGGCTGATCTCAGTTTATCATCAGATCAAAATATAAGAATTGCCAATAAAGGTGAGAAGGTAAAACAGTTCAAAGTCTGAACCCTTAAATGCACTTGTGTTTCTTTATCTGGTTTCTAACTGGTCGGAATCTGTCTTCTTATCAAACATTATCACCAATATCCTCATCTTATCCATGCCATAATCACAAGTGTGTTGTTAACTTTTTCAGCGCTCTGTATTTTATCAGCATGCCAGGTCATGGCAATAAACTTATTCAAAAGTAGATTCTTAAACATGCTGTTGATACCTGCTGCTGATACCTGCTGGATGTTTCTGGGTTCCCTCCCCTTACCTACCGCTGATGCCTCCTGGATATTTCTAGGTTCCCTTCCCTTACCTGTTGGATGTTTCTGGGTTCCCTCCCCTTACCTGCTGCTGATGCCTGCTGGATGTTTCTGGGTTCCCTCCCCTTACCTGCCGCTAATGCCTGCTGGATGTTTCTGGGTTCCCTCCCCTTACCTACCGCTAATGCCTGCTGGATGTTTCTGGGTTCCCTCCCCTTACCTGCCGCTGATACCTGCTGGATGTTTCTGGGTTCCCTCCCCTTACCTGCTGCTGATGCCTCCTGGGGATTTTTGGATTGTATCTCGTCATGCTCCTGTGGGGTTAGGTGAAGGAAGCTGTTCCACACTAACTGTGCAGGAGATATGCCTTGGTCTCGTATATACTTCATACATTGTATGAGATACTTGACGGGTTCACTGGGTCTGTGGTGAACCAGTGCTGTCATAAAGCTCTGTAAATAACAATGTCAATATTAAACATAGTATCTTGGTGTATGTTGTCAGTCTATTCCATTTTTTTACATGTTGATGAGAGTGTTGGTTGGGCGTACTCTGTGTGAGAATAACCTCCCGTTTCAGAATAGTCGATTTCAGCAAATATTGTTTTAATTTTTATTGTTTTAATTTATATATATATATATATATATATATATATATATATATATATATATATATATATATATATATATATATATATATATATATATATATATCATATATCAATATCAATATCAATATCAATATCAATATCAATATATATATATATATATATATATATATATATATATATATATATATATATATATATATATATATATATATATATATATATATATATATATATATATATATTGATATTGATATTGATATTGATATTGATATTGATATTGATATATATCTGAATTACTAATATGCATAGAGACATGGGGGTCGATGGGGTGATTAGTATATTGATATCTTTGATATCTTGTAGTGTTTTATATCTAATACCATCGCAGGACTAGAACATGCCGTGTTTACATTCTGTTTGTTCAGTCTGGTATACCAACTCTATATCACTACAGTACATACGTGGAAGAGTTGGTTTATACACTTCCTGTCCATGTACTGGGCGGCGCTTTCTTCATTCTTGTTATTGTCCATCCCACCTCTCACCAGCTGCAATCGGGATCCCCTTGGTCTATAAAAGTTAAATTTATACAACTTCTTAGATCCAATACATTACCACGTGTTGATGGCATATATATATATATATATATATATATATATATATATATATATATATATATTCATCCTTTATATATTCATATATTCATCCTTTATATTCTGTCAAAGGGAATTTATATGAGCAAAATACCAAATTTGTAATTAAACAGGGTACTATAACAAGGGGACAGATATTACATAGAACTAAGTATTTTTTTTATTAACTTGACTTGCGTACATTATATTAACAATAAATGTAGCTGTAGTTCCAGCAATTTGAGTGTGATAATCTGGGATAATCTGGGTCAGAGACTATATATGTGATCAATAGTCCACTGTGTCTTCCTACTGTGTTTCTGTAAACTGTATCTGGCATTGTATGCCTGTCTATTGTGCACCTGTCCACTGTATGCCTGTCCATGATGTGCCTGTCTATTGTGCACCTGTCTATTGTGCACCTGTCCACTGTATGCCTGTCCATTGTGCACCTGTCCACTGTATGCCTGTCCATGATGTGCCTGTCTATTGTGCACCTGTCTATTGTGCACCTGTCCATTGTATGCCTGTCCATTGTGCACCTGTCCACTGTATGCCTGTCCATGATGTGCCTGTCTATTGTGCACCTGTCTATTGTGCACCTGTCCATTGTATGCCTGTCCATTGTGCACCTGTCCACTGTATGCCTGCCCATTGTGTGCCTGTCTATTGTGCACCTGTCTATTGTGCACCTGTCCACTGTATGCCTGTCCACTGTGCACCTGTCCACTGTATTCCTGTCCATTGTGTGCCTGTCCAATGTGCACCTGTCCACTGTATTCCTGTCTATTGTGCACCTGTCCACTGTATGCCTGTCCACTGTGCACCTGTCCACTGTATGCCTGTCCATCGTGCACCTGTCCACTGTATTCCTGTCCATCGTGTGCCTGTCCAATGTATTCCTGTCTATTGTGCACCTGTCCATTGTATGCCTGTCTACTGTGCACCTGTCCACTGTATTCCTGTCCATTGTGCACCTGTCCACTGTATGCCTGCCCATTGTGCACCTGTCCACTGTATTCCTGTCCATTGTGCACCTGTCCACTGTATGCCTGTCCATTGGGTGTCTGTCCACTGTATGCCTGTCCATTGGGTGTCTGTCCACTATATGCCTGTCCATTGTGTGCCTGTCCATCCTGCACCTGTCCACTGTATTCCTGTCTATTATGCACCTGTCCACTGTATTCCTGCCCAATGTGCACCTGTCCACTTTATGCCTGCCCAATGTGCACCTGTCCACTGTATGCCTGTCCATTGTGTGCCTGTACATACATGTGTACAATGTTTTCATCCGAACTGGTTATGTAACCAACTGCAGCCACACAATTAACTGGTTTCAGATAGCCACTAAACTTCTTTTGACCCAATCTGTCAAAGACACATTGTAGCATACAAAAATGAATATTTTACCTTAAATAAGAATATTTGCATTGAAATATACTGACCAAATGATATTGATATGATGTCCCAACATTCCTGTGGCGATAATATGTTGAGATATGCATCAGTGAGCACGTGGGCACCTAGTTACCAGGTAAACAGTAAATGTCAGGAGTGGTTGTTAAGCAGGACAGATCAATACCCGGCATCATTTCCACGTGATAAAAACATGTGTTGTCACATTTAGTGAACAATTTCTCCTTTTGTAACAAAATAAAACCTGATAACTGCATATATGGAATAAATATAGAGTTGTAATATTAAATGAAAAGGGGGTTAATCTTCTTTAGTCTTCAGATTATAAAGTGTATCTTGGCACTGAATAACTGAATCTGCCGACGTCTTTTAAAATTAAAGTTTCAATCGACGGCACAGAATTAGGATTTGAATATAATCGATGAATATTATCATCTCAATGTCATCCTTTTAAAAAAATTATCGTTTTTATATTTTGATATTTGTCGGTTTTAAACATTTTCAGTGATATATTACAATCTTCGTTTGATTGATTCTGTTGATATGCAAATTATTTAAGTTAATGTGCATATTCATTATTTCCTAAATAATCAATTCCTTAAGATCGAGATCACGGGATTTAAAAAGGCAAAGAGAACAAATTTCTGTTAATTTTGAGATAATTGTGCAACAGCGGCGAATGCAGGAAACCATTCTCCATCTTCATCTTCTCATAAAGTGCAGGGGAGCAGAGGGAAGGGGTCTAATTGTTAAAAAAAGAACCATAAAATGCTAAATATGAGCCCCTGGTTGCTTAAATCCCAGAACATCCACTGTTCAGGAATAATGTATGTAACGTGTGGTGGTTTATTATCACACTTTTAGTTCCAGTAGAATATCAAAATACTTTACATTTCCTCAGAAACCAGTGAATTTGTATTGATTTGTATAATAGCATGATAGTTCTGGTATTGTGTCCAGCCTATTGAATGCATTCATATTTTTAACTAGACCATGCATATTTTCCCCAAATGACCCTGTTGTCAGTAGACTTAAACTCTCTACCATTATCATTGAACAAGTATTTTTTATTTAGATGTTGAAATGGAGACACGAGGTGATCACCACTCCCCGCCCTTGACACTGTAGATACTTCTTGTAACCGTTTGTTTAGCTGCTCTCTGATTGGTCGAAATAATCGCCATTGTCTCCCAACATCGTCGGCGCCACCTGGAGGGTTGGGGCTGGATAAGGGGTCCTACTTAGGGTCCTCGTCACTGCGATGACAAGCTTTTTCACACGTTCCCATTCTGTCCTTCATTATATATAATAAACTTTCCAAAAAGTTCTCTTGCAGGTCAACTTCGTGCAAAAGACCGGGTTTATCAATACTTGCCTGGTCCGCGATGACTTAATCGCTAAACCGAGTGAAGTACATAGAAATTTTAGACAGTGGGCCAGTCAATGGAAACCTGGTAAAAGGAATGTGACGGCCCATGGGTCAGTGACCAAGGGTTCTCGCTACTTGATCCAAATAATCATATCTCCATATCTGTCTCGCAGTACAACTTAATTATTATATTCATATTCCTTTATCTTTTTAATGAGACCAATATTAATCAAAGTTGAACAACAATCAAAAGTATATTTTTGTCATTTCCATCATATTTTCAATAAAATATGGTAATTTCAGGACTGGATTACTTATAACAGTTTTATTTGAGGCCAATGAAAAAAATCTTGTTCCTCATATGTTTTTATGTTGTGAAAAATAGAAAGGATGGAGTGGGGGTCTTTTCTCACATATTCATGTGAATTCGAAAATCAGTAGTTTAAGAACTTCATTTCAACGGATGAATGGCATATGGGTTGTCATGATGGTACATTGTCAGAGGTCACAGCGGCGCCTGGATGTATGTCAGAGGTCACAGCGGCGCCTGGATTTATGTCAGAGGTCACAGCGGCGCCTGGATGTATCTCACTGTACTAGCTCTTGTTGGGCACTTTTTTTCATTCCCAATGGGAATGAAAAAAAAAGACTTTTGTTAATCTGTCGTTAAAAACAAAAAAAATTGTTTTTACTGAACCTGTTATTTTCCATTTTTATCGCAAACTAATTATCGTCAGTATCTAACCATTGTAATATGTGGGCTTGATGTTACATTTCTGTTGTTAATCATTATACATTATCAAGGGTTCCGGCAAGGCATCAAGTTTAAATTTTGTAATTCATTATTTCTTTTTGATGACACTTAGAACATTATATATATAAAAAAAATGGGTAAGGGCGGCAATGAGAAACAAAACTTTTTTTTTTTTTTTGCCTTGCCCTTTATGAGGTGGACCTTTATATTACAATAGCCGATTTCTGAAGTTTGAATTGAATTATTTTCATCATTTTGCCCGAGGTCAAATACTGGAGCAGGACTTGAACCGTAACAAAAATATTCATACGCGATGATAACTCAGATGTGTTCGGCTCATTTCTTTCGAAAAGGTTTTTCTCAGTTTGCACAGGACATTCTTGGGGTTGAGAGTGTGACGTGACTTGTTTAATCAGTGAGCGTGACCAAGCTGTCACAGACACTGAACATACATCGGAGGGGAGGGCAGTTACAACTTGTCACCATCTCAGACCGTCGCTAGCTTTATCACACCTTGTGGGATGTATTAAGATGAGCTCTCCGTGGTGACATGATGTGACAAGCCCGTGAGCTCATCCTACCTGATATAACATCCCCAGCACCACCCATGGGATGCACTTCACATCGCTGATGCTATCACATCCTTGCTACTGAGTGCACGAGGTGATTCATGCCTAGCTGGTCAGGACACACTGAGGTTATAGGTTGTCGGTTGAGTGAGCGCTATGTACGGGGAAGAGGACGTGTCTCGCCGGGGCCGGTCCCGGACTTCCCGGGTGGTGTACGGGGCCTGCTGCATGACGGTATGGACCTACATGTTCATCTGTCTCCTGGTGATGTCCATCGGTCATCCTATCACCCTGGTGTATTACTACCACCACAGCGTCGCCTACATCATGGCCACAACGCCAAACTCAAGTCATCCGCTTACGCCAGTTACGTCATCGCCGTCTAATGCCCTGACCACGTCCCGGGCGCAGGCACCGCGGCCGGTCGCCGTCACACAGACCCCTCAGGGCCGACGCCTCCCCCAGGTCCTCATCATCGGCTGTCACAGATGTGGCACTTGTAAGTAGTTAACATTCTGATTAAATATTATCAAGTGTCCGAACATAGAGAATCTCAGTTATATTCTGCTTTGACATTCTTGGAACAAGAGAGGCCGAATATTTGTATAATGTCACTAATAATTCTGAAGCAGTTAGTGATGTACGATTGGTGATGAAGACATGTCCCTTTCATCAGTAATTTCTGATATGAAACTCACCGTAATGTCGGAAATATATGTCACTTTAGTTCTGGTATAGACATAAATGCACATATTACAAGAGAAGGCAAAAAAAAAATGCAGAATTTACATGAAGATCAAACTATGTTTTGTGTTTGCATCACGCCTGGAGGGTCATGACTATATATATATATATATATATATATATATATATATATATATATATATATATATATATATATATATATATATATATATATATATATATATATATATATATATATATATATATATATATATATATATATATATATATTTATATATGTATACCGAACTATCCTGTACGCATAACTAAGTGCAGATATGTCCCGATACTTTCCCTATACTCATTGGCTGCCCCCGTTTATACTTCCAGGACCTCGCACTGTTCATGGTTATGATGATTACATGATGGTTTTATATCTTTTTGTTCACAAAAGATTTTGTACTCAGTTCCGACATTTCTCATTTTTAAGTTCATATTTTTCTGTATACTTTTTCTGTTCAACGTATTCTGTTAATATATCTCAATAAACTTGCTGTCAAAGTACAGTGTAGAGACATCTTACACATATTTACGTTTCCATGAAAAGCGGGGTGTTTCAGGCCAAACTTGATCGACATGCTCTCAAATACAACTCATATTTTTTGTCCTCTGGAATCATTTTTGTAGTTTGTGGCGAAAGGTTTATAACTCGTCTGTGAAGATTTTCCATAACAAGTAATTAATCTGCGATTGCTGATTTTTTTATATATATGTCAATCTTAATATATGTCTTAAGATGTCAAGAAGGGACACAGTTGACTATTTGATACCTACTTGACCATTTACTGCAGCAACCTACTTGACCATTTACTGCAGCAACCTATTTAACCATTTACTGCAGCAACCCACTTGACCATTTCCTGTGGCATACTTCTTGACCATTTCCTGTGGCATACTTCTTGACCATTTCCTGTGGCATACTTCTTGACCATTTCCTGTCGCATACTTCTTGACCATTTCCTGTGGCATACTTCTTGACCATTTCCTTTGACTTTACAAACTGAAGTAAAATTCAAGTACGACTTGAGTGCTGCATATATTTTGATCATTTCTATTGCTCACCACCTGAAATCCATACAACTCGTCAAACACAGCAATGTCTAGCACATTCCCAGACATAATGCAATATTATCTCGCAGAAGAAATCAATCAATGCCATTTATTAATTGATCTGTCAATGGTCCCTTACCTGATAATTGTATATTGCTATTTGTATATTTTCAGCTGCCCTGTTGCATTATATGAGTTTCCACCCGTCCATCACAGCAGCTAAGCATGAAGTTCATTACTTTGACAACTCCTCCCGCTTTGCTGAGGGCGACACCTGGTACCGGGGACAGATGCCTCTCACGGACAAGCCTGGAATCACCCTAGAGAAGACAAGCTCGTATTTCTCCGCACAAAAAGCTCCACAGAGGATTAAATTATTCAATCCCAGGATTAAGCTACTCTTCCTTGCAAAGGACCCCACGAAACGCTTACTATCCGAGCTTAGCATCACTCTTCAAGCCAATAGAAACAAGACTTATGATTATAGGCATGATATAGAAAGTCTAGTCCTGCACAACACGAGTACGGGGAAAGTCGATAACAGCTCGTCTCTTATCCAGAGGGGACTCTACCATGTGAATATGAGACTATGGTTGCAATATTTCAGCAAGAGCCAGCTGATGGTGGTGGACTCTGACAACCTGAGAAGGGATCCAGCAGCACAACTTCAAAAGATTGAGAAATTTTTGCATATCCCAACCTATTTTCAGAGAGAGCATTTTGTGTTTGACATTGGCCGCGGGGGTCTTCCTTGCCCAGCGAAAGGCAAGGGGCGCAAAGAGTGTCCAAAATGGAATAAGGGGATTAAACTAGAACTCAGTAAATCTAACCCAAATCTTGTTGCTAAGATACAAGAATATTACAGGCCATACAACAAACAATTTTTTGATCTTGTTGGACACTGGTTTCCATGGTCATAGCAGAATGAAAAGGCAAGAATCTATGAGAAATGATAAAAGTGCGGTCCCCAACCCACAGTATTGTGATTCTTAAAATGATTTTACTAACTGTTCACTTTATCATGATCTTTATCTCACTGCCAAATATATTTAAAATAAACAAATGAAACATGATATCAAAATGGAGCTGGAGTGAAGTGTGGATGTGAAATGTATAACTCTGCTATTTATTCTATCTTAGTGTATTGTTTTTCATTTTCAATGAAAAAAAGAAGAAACAAAAACACACACACACATACATGGGTCTTTTCTCCAAAGGAAAATCAAATATTCATGGATGATGAGCATGTTTTACTTGCTTGGAGGTATATCGTAGTAATGATACTAATGGTTAACATGTTAATAAAATATTTCAATTTATGAATCCAAATCTACATGCAATGATCAGTATTATGGAACCAAGGTATCACCTACTGGACAGCCAGTCCAGTGTCTATTGTTCTGAGAAAAGGTGTCTTTATGAAGCTGTATTAGGCATTGTCTACAACACTGGCATACACTTTTGTGTGGCTCTTATCAATGCTTTTTGTGCAAATATGAATATTGATGGCGCACATGGTTTGCTTGCAAAAAAGGCTCACTCTATCAGTCCCCTTTTGTGAGGGAAATAACTGAATCTCAGTCAAGATAATTTATCACATTTACTGATAAAGGCATTTAGCTTACAAGTAATTGTGACAAGAAAATATTCTGTATTTGTTAATGTCATTGCAAAGGTCAAATTGTATTCATGGCTAAGTATTAGCATCTAAAGCAGGACTTATAGATGCAACTGAAATATTTGAATCATGTAATTTTATGTACATATTTAATAAATATTTATATGTCAACTGAATCTAAACTAACTCAAATTGTAAAAACAAAATTGTTAAAGAATGCAATAATGTTGTTAAAATAAATATTTAAATAACAATTCATATGTATTCACATGTTTTTTCCATAAAAATCTAATGGGGATTGGACGTACTGGTCAAGTTATTTGGGGCACTATTTTGGGGTGGCAAAAACTTGGAAGACATGTCTAGAACATTTCAAGTGTCATAAATATTGTTGCCATAATTTAAGAGGGCTGTTACTCTCTGATGTTAAATGTCCTTGTGTGCTTAATTGTAAATTCCGTGAAGGAACTATTTTTCCGGTATAATCAACCTATTCAAATCATCTCGAATTCCTTAACCTTCAAAATGGAAAACACATTTCTCATCGTTATAAAAGACAAAGAAACTTACCAATAATTTTTTGGCAAATAATTTTATTTTGACCCCATTTATGATACAAATACATTTTATCCAATAATTTTTAGCACAAAAAATATTTCCTACAATAGTACATCACACTGGGTTCAAAATAGGATAAAAACTTGAGCGATTTTCAAGGAACATGTAAGCTTCTCATTGAATCCTGAATTTAGTTCCTCAATAAAATAATACTGAATAGATTACAAAAACATCATTATTTTTACTTTTTCTACATTTGATGTTTTCATGATCCTGACATGACCAATAAATATATATGCTACAGCTAATATGTGGCATCAGCAAGACTGGCCAGAGATCGCTCGGTGGGAAGTGAAACCTACAAATGAAGTTCTCACCCAACATGATCTCATTTGTACGATTATTTGACCATACAAGTTACGCATCATTTTATTTCTACTGTTCCCTATCATCACCGCAGGAATCTGTTTTCATGAGGGTTTGTAGATGTTGACAATATATTTACTATTAAACACCTCTGATCTCAATTTGACATCAATACATCAACAATATATGCATCATAAATGATTGATATAGAAAAAGTTACAGAGGTATATACAAAACTGTAGCAGAAACTGTATAGTGCTAAAGAAAACAAGTTAACAATATACACATAAAATTTATATGGCAAACTTCATTCTTGAAAGGCAACATAGCTATTTGCCCATATCAGATATCTTATAATCTCAAAAATTTGGGGGTATTTCAATATCTTTTTATCAATTGATGTACTTTTGAGTGTTCCCTGTGCAACAAACCTTTAGGAAATGCAATTCTAAATCAAAATCCAAACAAACCCTGCAAGATATTCACAGATATTGAAGAGATTTCACTTTTATCATGGTGCATACACTTATAACTTGTTTTATGTGTAAAAGAATCCGTCAAATCTTCATGAAGTATAATGATCTTGAATCCAAAGTATATTGAGCTACAAGCTTTCTAAAAGATTTTGAATGCCAGTCAGAAGCATAGATGTGTGAAAATAATTAAAGCAATGTTCATTTGCATATGAAGGCAATAATAAGTACAAGAAATAAAGGGGTGTGTTATATTAACAAGATGGATATCACAGGAATAAATGCTTTAATAAATATATCATTGCCAGGAAAGCAACTTTCCACCACCAAGCTCCCGCCCCCTTCCCCGGCTTAGTTTTAATCTACCTTACACAGCTGTTTTAATCTTACACAGCTGTTTTAATCTACCTTACACAGCTGTGGTAAGCATGTGACTAGTGCCCAGAATGTCAGGTTGAAACACATTGTATCAACTCCATGTTTTCTAGAATTTTACATGTCTCATAGTTCCCTGAACAGCTGTTTATTTAATATCTTGAATCATTCTTACAATGACATATAAAGATAACATTGAATAGTAAAACCTTTGCATAGTACAATCACAAAGCATATTTGGCAATAAACAGACAAGCTTTTTTTCTAAATTCTCAACCTTACCAAAAGTTTAGGAAATGGAAAACATCTCTTTTGTATGAAAATGGTTTGCACACTTTGCAGGAAGACCACTTTTAGAAGAATTTATGTCCAAAGGAAGCTGCAAGTGGAATGTATAAGAAATATTATATGGGATCATAATATATGATATCATAGTTAAAATGATTTATGTTGTGTTTTGGTATTCCTGAAATGATATCATAATCACTAGACAAAAGATACCATAAAAGCAATGAATATAATCATGAACAGAAATATTTTAAGCATCATACAACTTCAAATTATTAACAATGTCGAGTTTCAACCAGTGAACATTTCACATATTTAACTTGTTGCGTCATATACAAAGTGCTTTCTGAAGTCCAATCTGTTCTTCATATAAATGACCTATTACGCATTAGAACATCACACTGTTCTGACCTTTGATTTGACCATAGCCCAGTTCCAACCTTTGATTTAACCATAGCCCAGTTCCAACCTTTGATTTGACCATAGCCCAGTTCCAATCTTTGATTTGACCATAGCCCAGCTCAAACCTTTGATTTAACCATAGCCCAGTTCTGACCTTTGATTTAACCATAGCCCAGTTCTGACCTTTGATTTAACTGTTCCACCCTTGCAATTCAGCATGACCCAGTTCTAGCTGTGCATTTCACCATGACCCAGTATGAGCCTTGAAATTAACCACTATCCAGTTTAATCTTGCATTTCCTTGTGGTACATTGTGGCACAATTCCACTTTGAATTAATCTGAATTGTTAAAACTTAAGACTCTTTTTAATATCATAAATATGGTTACTTATCAGAAACCCAAATAAGCACAAACCATGAGGTCCATCAATATGCTTTTGTACATCAGAACATAGATCAGCACAGCATTTAAAGTTTAATCTTACAATAATATCTGTTTGGGTTTAAGTAGCTTACAGTGACCTATTTATCCTCCTGAAACATACAAGCTTATCATATATGTGAAGTGTGGTGACAATATGCTGTTTGGTGTGTTCTGTAAAATATAATATTTCTCTTGATTTTGATGGCTCCTGTGACCTTGATATAAAGATGGCTCATGTGACCTTGAATATAGCTCAAGGTCATTCATTATAAGCCACATGACCAGGACAGTTCCTCAATAACAGCCAAACATCTATTTACCAAGACACCAAATAAGGTCACACATGGGTATCACATGACCTTGTCTGTGGCCTATTTAATTATGCATTCCTCATATATGGTACAATATGGTTATGTGATGACCCTCCATGACCTTATTTGGTTAGGTTTATAACTAAATATGGAAATTTATGTTTGTCTTCCATTTGATATAGACATGAAATCAAAACACAATTCTGGTTGGCTCTGGGTGAGAATAAGGCCTGGGAAAAACAAACACTAAGATCAATAATAGATTACATTACAGGCAAGGGTCATTTTAGTTTAATCCAATCAATTTTATACAAGTAATCACCTGCACATTGCTTAAGAGGCCATTATATTTGTCACCTGGTCGAGTTTATTATCATTATCATTTCTAGACATAACTTTTGGAATGATCTGTTTGAGTCATGTTATACCACATCACCCTAGTATGTTGTATGCTGGTATGATGGAATGAAATGGTAAATGTCTGGCCCAAAGTGTTTTGACTGTTCCCCTATTGGACTGTTCCCCTGTCCTACTGTAACCTATGCGACCATGCCTGTTTGACCATCTGACATAAAAAAATATTATCTAAATTCTATTTTTTCTTTTCAACACACGTTTGGCATTCTGATTCAATTAGCATTCTCAAATAATATTTCTTGAGTCAGCAAAGAGACTGGGATTAACTACTTGTGGGGTCTGCTTCTTCTAGCGACTGTCAGGCTGGGAGACAGAATTCTTATCCACGGTCAAACACACCATGGCCAAACAGGAGAGCGGTCAAAGATGTCAGCACCCTGGAGCCAAACATCTTTGGGATCACATATAAATATGACCCCTTATGGTCCCACAATGCTACTGCATGACTTCATGTGATCACAGTTGTGGTATGGCTTGGCTTGGTCATTTCTGATGCATGCTACAATATATATACAGGACAACTCTGTGTAACTAATCTGTTCATGTTTATGCATGATCAATTACAAGTATGCTACCAAATGATAAATTATACACAAATATTTCACTTTATACCCTCATTTCATGAAGTGAAAATATTAATGCAGTAAATACATAAACTGAAAATATTTTTGTTTACAGAATTAAATATATGCCCACATTGTGGTGAGCAGTTGAAGCCATATATCAAAAGGATCTTGCATGAAGGTGAACATGAGGTCAGGATCTCACATGAAGATGAACATGAGGTCAGGATCTCTCATGAAGGTGAACATGAGGTCAGGATCTCACATAAAGGTGAACATGAGGTCAGGATCTCTCATGAAGGTGAACATGAGGTCAGGATCTCACATAAAGGTGAACATGAGTTCAGGATCTCGCATGAAGGTGAACATGAGGTCACAATTTTGCATAAAGGTAAACATGAGGTCAGGATCTCACATGAAGGTGAACATGAGGTCACGATTTTGCATGAAGGTAAACATGAGGTCAGGATCTCTCATGAAGGTGAAAATGAGGTCAGGATCTCACATAAAGGTGAACATGAGGTTAGGATCTCGCATGAAGGTGAACATGAGGTCACGATTTTGCATGAAGGTAAACATGAGGTCAGGATCTCACATGAAGATGAACATGAGTTCAGGATCTCACATGAAGGTGAACATGAGGTCAGGTTAAGCTAACTCCATGATCATATTGGAGGAGATGACCAAATATTGCCATACAACTGTGCAGATGATGATTCGCAATGTCAAGGCCTGACTTTATTTTCTCACATTTATGCATGACCATATATGTGTCTGGCTCCAACTGCCGAAGAGATTGTGAGTGAGGCTCCAATTCCCACCACTCAATGCTAGGTCACGACAAATAACCAATAACTAAGGTTACATTAATAAGCTAAGCTATGTTTCAACACAGCATACCAATATATAATAACAAATAAAAAAATGATAAATTTGAAGAAAAAAAGTCTGAAAGTAAACTTTTAAAAATTCATGAAAATTTCTTCTGTTGTATCATGTTGTATAATAGTTTGTCTTTGATAAAAAAAATATTTGACAAACAGTGTTATTAGTAACCATATTTGGTAATTTCAATATCACAGGGAAATAATTCATTTTATTCTCCATCTTTCAATGGTCTCCAAGTTTTGGATAGTATTTATCCATTGATTACTTTCACAATTCTGACTTTGATCAAATTTTCACTATCCTTTGTAACAATAAATCTAAATAAAAATATGGCTATAAAACAAGATTACATTTTAACTTTCTGTACAATACAAATAAAAACCATTTTATTTTGTTTCTAGGTGAATAGAATGGAATGCTAACTGTCTGTCTATCACTGCTGCTTCAGCTGAACCTTGTCATGGGGCTTATTTTCCACACAGAAGTTCTATGTACAATTTCTTTGGGTTCAATCTTTTCATGGCTTGAAAAGAAGTCAAGGATTGATTATCAATGGACATCATAAAAAAGCTATTGCGAAAATGTTCTTTTGGATACACATTTGCTTTTAAATAAGCTGATGATTTCTTCTAGCACCCCATCCATTTCATGTCAGAAAATGTATATGTAAATAAGTTTTTAGGAATCTCCAGATTGGCTCTTCCTGCATATTTATCATGTCCTTGAATTCCTGGTGTCTGTATTGGATATTTGTTCATAAATATTTTGTTTTCTAAAGTTTATTATGAGGACCAGAAATATAGGTATTGTTGTCTAAAATCATGGAAATATAACTTATTTCATTTGAATTGCAATTTGATTCTTTAATGACAAAACCAATGGAATGATTTATCCCGTATATACGCCCACCACAGAATCTTTTAAATTCATTGAATTTTGGTCAAAGCATGATTACTGGTGCCGCCACTGCTTAGAATGCTATACATCTATTTGTAAGTGTGTGATGAAAAAGATTCAAGCCAGGAACAGGTGTGAGGAGTCTGCCGCTTCCTGTAAGGTGTACAGTCTGCAGACATGTGGTATTAGCGTTAATGATAGGTTACCTGTCATGCTTTGGGGTTGCCTTTCACTATGTCACAAACAACAATTTTTTGGTCAAGGCATATCCAGATACATGTAACTACTTCAAATCATATAATTTTTAATACACTTCATAAGTGAAAATGATTCTTAAACCATTCTTAAATATTAAAAATATATCTCAATTCATTGGATAAATATATACAGCATATAAAGGAGCAAATCTCATATATCCTGACCGAGTACAACTCTTATAATCATGATCCACTTGAAGAGCTACTACTTCACAATAAGCTGCGTGTTAAAGCTGAAAGACATTTATAATCAGGATAATATGTTGTAATTGTTTGTTCCGATTTATGGTTTATACAAAGGCCGAGATTTAACCTACGTTTATATGTATCACAAAATATATTCAGGTGACAGAAATCCATGTCTCAAATTCAACAAAGGCTTTAAATGTTTTCTCTTTTTGTCAACTGGAGATTGCCCATGTGAATAGTGCATTGCTACATGGAAATTTCAGTCCATATGGCCTCTTTTAGATTTTACTCAGCATAAAAATTGTTACAAAGCATTGTGATGATTGTCTTTCATGAAAAAGAATGAAAATATTCAAACTTGTAATGTTTATACTATAAAACCAAGGGAATGAAATATATTTGTCATTAATTTGAGCATAAATATCCACCCCTGCCTTGTGAATATGAGACAGCACAGTGTTTATTGACCCTTTCATTGTTAGATCTGCATTATCAATGTATATATTTGGTCCATGGATCTAATAAACATCCTCTGACCAGTGACCACTACTGAGTATGGAATTTGTCATTGAATATTATGTTTCAATACCCAATTGATTTAAATGACATGAGCAGGTGGCGAACAATTATATTTTTATATAAATACAGAATTAAAATAACTCACACATGAGCATGTAAAATAATCAATGCCACTCCCTACTGAAGTGCATCAATGTGACAGACAAGGTATACCACAAGTCTACACATGACAGACAAGGTATACCACAAGTCTACACATGACAGACAAGGTATACCACAAGTCTACACATGATAGAAAAGGTATACCACAAGTCTACACATGATAGACAAGGTATACCACAAGTCTACACATGACAGACAAGGTATACCACAAGTCTACACATGACAGACAAGGTATACCACAAGTCTACACATGACAGACAAGGTATACCACAAGTCTACACATGATAGACAAGGTATACCACAAGTCTACACATGACAGACAAGGTATACCACAAGTCTACACATGATAGACAAGGTATACTTCATGTCTACACATGACAGACAAGGTATACCACAAGTCTAAACATGACAGACAATGTATACTTAATGGCTATACACGACAGACAAGGTATACCTTAAGTCTGGATGTAACAGGCACAGACAAGTTATATCACAAATCTGCATATAACAGGGAAGTTATATCACAAATCTGCAAATAACAGGCAAGTTATACCACAAGTAAGTATGTGACAGACAGGTTATCCCTTTAGATTGCATGTGACAGAAAAGTTATACTATCAGTCTGCATATGTTGGAAAGTCATACCATGAGTCGTCATGTGACAGGCAAGTTATACCACAAGTCTACAAATCAGTTAAGTCCACATATAGATTTTGTCACAAACATTCCAGACCTTGTCACCCCATGCCTCCAAAACCATATCAGGTCGTTCTGGACAGATCATGCAGCATGTTATGCAATATGTTGATTCTAACCTGGCTTGATGGGTTCATGGCAAAACATATACATGGATTGAACAAAGTAAACAGATAATATTCTCAGGATTGCGTCAGCAGCAACCCCCCTTTTGACCTTTTTTACTTAAATCTATAGTGTCTGCTTGGGCATTGTTCTGTCTGTTGTTATCCATTGTTCTTTCTATGTCTACTGTCCTCTTCACAGCCCATATAAATGCGGTTTCCACATTAGTGGCCGCCTTGGCACTAGTTTCAAAGTGCGACATTTTGCCGTTAAGGTCACACCACAGCTGAGCCTCTTCCTTAGAGATCTGTCTTTCTTGTGGATCAACATCTACTTTGTTTCCTAACACAACAAATGGAAAGCTGACACCATCTTGCACATCAGCATAATATAAAAATTCTTTCTTCCACATGCTGAGGTTCTTGAAGCTCTGGTAATCGTCCATAGAATAGGTGAGAAGGCAGCAGTCGGCGCCTCTGTAGAAGGGTGTCCTCAGGCTCTTGAAGCGTTCCTGCCCTGCAGTGTCCCATATCTGCAGAGTGTAACACTCCCCGTCAACATCCACATCTTTGTTCAGAAATTCAACTCCTATGGTGTGAAATGACTGAGAGTCAAATTTGTTGCTCACAAATCGATTCATGAGTGAACTCTTCCCTACTCCCCCATCTCCCAGCAAAACAACTTTGAGCAGTTTGGACTTGCCACTTGACATATTGATTGCTTGGATATTGGATCAAATATACTATGTCTTGAGGTGGATCAATAAGTCCTGATATGGTGGTCGTGTGATCTGGTAAGTAGGTCAGGCTGATCCTTGCAAACACTAATCCCGGGTAGCTCCACTGTGGGCATTCAGATCCCTCAAACCAATGATTTATTTCTGAAACAATGCTGCCAGACTTTCACTGCAGCAAATATCAATGTTTAGGATTTCCTCTCAGTTTTGCCACTTCTGAGACACATGATCTGAAAACAAACAAAAAAATAAATAAAAATAAATAAATAAATAAATTGATATAAGACACACCAATAAAAACTACTTTCTATTTAAGCATAAACAATACCTGGGGAAAAGACATGTCTAAATTGATTAACATAAAATTCATTCAAAAGTCTTGTTGCAGAACCTGACACTTTGACAGGCTTATTACATAAAATTTTATCAGAAGAGTTACAAAGTTCCAAATTGCAAATATCAATTAGTAGTCTGAATGGGTACAAAAAGTCAAAATGAATTCTGAAAAGAACACCCATAAATTCCACTTTAACATTAATAAATAATCGTGGTTAATTTGCTGATATGTTCCATAAATTCTAAATAACTTAAAATTCAAATGGAATGCCCGTGTTTTTTGTTATGAGTAGTGACATCTCGTCTGGTTTAGTCCTGTCAGTGACAAAGTGACAGTAGCTGTTCAGAATTTCAGTTGTCAAACTTTCATTAACAGGCAATATTTCTGGTGTAATATTCACTTTCTGAATAAGGTTGGCGACTTAATCAATCTTTTAAAATACTGATTTGAACGTGCATATATTGAAGATATAATGACGAACAAAATGCAAACATACTCACAAAATTATAGCTCTCAGACATGATTTCTGGTATCTGCCCTGAAATAAGTAATGGAGGGTATGACGTCATCTCAAATCACATGATTGCAGTCACAGGATTCCCCACCTTTTCACCAACAGGTGGCACTCCGGAAACTTTACCCTCGCACAGGTTACCCATATAAAAAGAGGCCCTATTTTAAAGCGTACAGCGACTATGCAGCGCCCTTGCCACTAAGAGACAGGCTCAGTGTGATAATTGAGTGCCCATGCTATATTTATTTAAGTCACAATAATATTCAAATGATTGGAAGTTTAACCTGTGACAGCCAGAAGATGTTTAGCATTATTAGATATTTGTGGTGTCTGAATTTGTTGTGATGCTGCATCGCTGTATCGTTATGCTGTAGCGTTGTAGCGTGAATGAATGAATGAAATCTATGCAATATTAAATTGCAAGAGGGCCGTAGCCTGGAGAGGCGGCCCTGCAGTGTGATTGCTGTGAATTGCAATCATGTATTGTTAAATTTGGTCATTGATTATTGCTATTGACAAATGGACTATTGTTGTTGTGAGTTGGTTAACTGAAAGATTTTTTTCAGAGACCATTCGCACCGGGTTCCCCCTACTCTTTTCGATAAGTGCTACTGGGTTCTTTAACATGCTCTGGGATAGGGTCAGATACATGGGACCACGACGTTTTACGCCCAATCCGAGCGGGCGAGCAATAACCTTGCTGGGGGACAATTTAACCAGGCATTGTCAAAGGGGGACCTACCCATAGTGAGTTTAGAGGTGGTTTTATGTTGTATTCAGACTTTGTGTGTGGGTTGCATATATGAGAAGTTATGTAGAAATTTTGATTAAAAAGTAGTGAGAATTGCATTTTACCCAGTGGGGTGTCCATAGGCAAAAGTGAACCTTTTTTGTTTACGCTTGTTTTGTTTGCCTTTGGATGACAGAATAATTCAGAAGATTTATATTATTATGTGTTCCATCTTATTATGTGTATAAATGCCTAATTATAGTTTATTTGAAATTGCTAGGGGACGGGTGGTGTGTGATTATCGGTGCAAATGGCCCGATTTGGGGCACTGAAAGCCGACTATGGGCAGGATATACACTGAATATCTCTGCAACCGCTGTTGGTCATTCTTGTGAAACCAGAGCCGGCAATCTGTGACCCAGGCCAGGCATTTTCACTATTATGGGTGGCATGTGTTAGTAATGTGTTAGGTTTATCTACCCTGGCTGTCAATGTAGGGATGTAGGACATACATTCCATCATTGCAGCCAGTGGTAGGAATCAGGTTCGTTTCCGTTTTGATTAGTCAATGTGTCCTCGGGGAATCAGCCAGTGGCCACTGTGACCCGATCTCTTAAGTGACCATTGATTGACCATCCGCAGTCAGTCAGTCATGCGGGCTGCCTACTTCATGGGTTCTAGTGGGATCTTTTCCAGTTCCTATCTGGGCACAGGATACTGAGTCAGGATATAATGCAGATCCACAAAGTTTAAGGCATTATAGACCACCTCAGCTGCAGCCTGGGTGTGGTCAGCGCCATCTTCCACATCATATACTCTATTGTCATATTGTCTAAGAGGCATTGTGTAAAAGCATTCTAGCAGGTAGTGCCACAGTGGTTTACTGGTGGGCCTACTGCAATGCTCGCAGGCTCTATCCATATCTCCTAACAATTCCCAAGTGCACTTGTAGCCTAGTCTAAGTCTATGCATGGTGACCTGTAGGGATCTGTGGTTCTCAGCTAGTCTGGGGAGTGGCTTGTATCTAGTGGCTATGGCATACCATCTGGCAGTTCCTGAACCGGGTACACTGTATTTGTGCCTGAGATAGTGCCTTTCCTTTGAGTCAGAGACAAAAAGTAGTCTGGTCTGGCTAAGAGAGGGGAGGACATGGGCTGATATCTTGGATAGCTTGGAGCCTGCATTCGCAGCCTCGTCTGCCATATCATTACCCTCAAGTCCAATGTGACTGGGGATCCAGTGTAGCACAACAGCCCTGTTGTCTGATTGTAACTTATACAGGGTAACATAAACTCCCGTGATGAGCTTAACATTGTCTAAGGGGTGACCTTTCTCTAGTGCTTTGAGGGATGACTGTGAGTCTGTGATTACTAGTACTGGGCCTGTCTTGTTGTGAAGGGCATCTAGGAGGGCAAATGAAATGGCAATGAGCTCAGTCTGCAGGGTTGAGCAATTGTCACTATTTCTCCATAATTCCTGTCTACCTTCCTGACAATAACCAGAGCCTGACCTGCCATCTTCCTGAACTGAGCCATCAGTGTAGTACACTGTTGCTCCCGGGGGCCAAACAATATCTATGGATGCATGAGCCTGTCTGAGCATGTCTGCCCTATCTAGGTCTGATTTCTTGCTGGCCATAGGCATGTATGTAATGCTATACGGGAGTGGCTTCCAGGGTGGAGGGATGACATAGTTGGAGGCTGGAGTGTCTGCACCTTTGTGTAATACTAGTCCATCTCTAAACCCTAGCACTAGGGAAGCAGCCCTGGTGGCCCAGTGATTTCTCCTGGAGGGCATTTTGCCACCATCACCGAGGGCTATCTTGGTACTTTTCCTAAGAGGTGTTACTACATGGGAGTGCATAACCTTGGCTAAGAAGCATGCTGTGGTCTGAGCTATTCTAACTCAGACAGCTGGGATGCCTGACTCAAGTTGTAAATTCTCAGTTTTAGTCCATAACGGGGCACCTAATATGAGCCTGAGGGCTTTGTTTTGTATGACCTCAACCTGCTGTACTGCACTATCTGAGGCAAATGCTAACAGTGGTGTGGCATAGTCTATTAGGCTACGTGTAGTGGCTAAATAGTAGAGTCTGAGAATCTCACTTTTGGGGCCTATCTTGATGGAAGAAAGGGCTCTCATGACGTCTATTCTCTTTTGGCATCTTTCCTTGAGGTAATTGACCTGACAGTGCATGTTAAAGGCGCTATCTATCCACACCCCCAGATACTGATACACAGGGACCCAATCCAGGGCATGGCCCTGTATTTGGAGCTGTGAGCTGGGTGTGTTCATTTTGATGCACATTGCTTTTGTTTTGGAGGCAGATATTTTGAGCCCTAAGTTTGTGCATTCTCTAGATAGGATGTCTAGCGAGTTCTGAGCTTTGAGGGTCAATCCCTTACCTTTGCGTTGGGGTGGGCAGTGAACTGTAGGCCAGGCCTAACGTCATCCAAGGCTTTGGTCAATTGATATGTGTCAGAGATATTACTAGTGTTCAGCTTGAACTTGGGAAGGGAGCTGGTAGAGGGAGTCTTTGTTGTTTTATGAGTAGGGGTAGGTTTTGGCACAGTTCGTGTGGCTGGGCGGGGGGTGGAGGTTGTGGGCTTGGCAGGGGTCTTGGAAGGAGTCTTTTTTCCTGTATCAATAACAAGTTCTGGATGGGCAATGACAAGAGGGGTGGAGGACTTGGTGTATGGGGATTTGCTAGCAGTAATGTGGGGAAACTCGTTGTAGCGTTGCAGCGTTACATCATATTTTTCAGTAACAGACACACACACAATCACACAAGTTTGCAGCCCTGGCTGGGCGTTGTGGTCTTGTGTGGCGTTGTGTTGAGCGCTGGGAGCAGAGAAAGTGGGTCAATAATTAACTCGGTTACCGCTTAATAAATATCTGGCCCCGAAGATTTTGCAAACGAAAATCATTATAAGATGAACCTTTCATTAAAAGATACTCAAGGTTGGCCATGTGGCCAACTTAATCGAAGTTTAAAGTCTATAATCAAGTAATATATTGCCTCCAGTGGAAAATCCTGGTCTTTTCGCTCACGTTTGTTTTGACTTTAGGTCTGAATGTTCAAGGTTTGATATGATTAAGCTGTATGTCTATGGAGCCTACCCCGATTATCGGTCCATGGCGGCCATGTTTTGGCTTAATAATTCTGCTTACACCATCAGATGTCGCTTTTGTTTGAGAAGTGATTTGTGAGTGCGTGGTAGAGTAAGAAGATTTTGCCTTGGGTTTTTTTGCCTTGGGATTTTGCAAACTTACGCGAGCTTGATTTTTTTAAATCAACACTTGTCGTAAATACTTAGCTACCAACAAATGGCTAGCTGTTCTGAAATCTGCATTGAAGCACGAAAATAATGAATTAAAGTCAAATAAGTCAAATAATATAACTCATAGACAAAAATCCGAATTTTTGCCTCTGAGTTATAACAATTTCTATGAGATGTGGCATCATGGCAACTCATCGTTTTACACAATGGATTCAAAACAATGGAAATTTTATATTTATATGAAACTGACCAATATTTTGTTAATGTTTTACAATATACTTTGATTTCTTTTCTTTTTTTGAAAGAAAAATTTAGAATAGTTGTTCTCTTGAAACACATCTACCGTCAAAAGTATCCACTCCAAATGACTTGAAAACAAATATATGATTGCTTCAATAAACAATTTTTGAAAATAAAAATATATATTCCAAACTTGTTATTTTTCATGATTCATACACGTATTGTGTCAAATTGTGTAAACACGGAGTATAGAAATAAAGTTTCTAAATATCCAAATCATCTGCATAACAAACAAACATTTCATGTGTGATATGAAGACCTATAACTTTATGTCATATTTTTAAGAAAATTACTTCGAAACTTTCTTATCTGGCATTTGTATGGCGTCATCATACAGTTATAATTACTTTAATGTTGTATCAATCTCAGGTTATTCTCAGCTATTTTTTTCTCTCTAGGAGTTATTTATATAATCCAACAAGTGTTGATTTTAAAAAATCAAGCTCGCGTAAGTTTGCAAAATCCCAAGGCAAAAAAACCCAACAAAACCTTCTTACTCTACTACGCACTCACAAATCACTTCTCAAACAAAAGCGACATCTGACGGTGTAATCAGAATTATTGAGCCATAACATGGCCGCCATGGACCGATAATCGGGGTAGGCTCCATTGACTTACGGCTTAATCATCTTGAAACCTCGAACATCTAGCCCTAAAGGCAAAACAAACGCGAGCGAAAATTAATTATGGTTTGTGTAAGAAATGTTCGTTAACAGTTTTAAGAGGAATAGGTTTAAACGTTTGGGGGACATTTATAAATGGAGTGTGTGTGTGTATGCGTTTGTGATGTCTTCAACTATTCTATAATATTATGAAGCTCCTTCCAGAGGGTATACTAAATTCATGTGGGACATACTTTCACAAAAGATAGTTTCGTCGTGAATTGGCTAAATTGCATATTAAAATCAAATTAAATACTCTGACACCTGCCATTCACAATAATTTTATTTATTCATGTCATATATCATAATAAATTGAATTTTGATAATTCTAAACTTTTTAAATGTATGACTTTTTATGGGACACCGGTCATGTGTCATGTGACAAACTTTAGCCACAAAACAACATAGGAGAATTTAGGACAAGGAAACTGTAAAGGTGTACTAGATTTTGTACGCGATAACTGTCAGACAGTTTTACCAGGTAAGTGGAAACGTATATTAACTTATCATAGAATGATAACGTTCCTTGTTTAATGAAACTCTGCTCAATTTAGGACCCACACACCCTAGAGAAAGTTGGGGAACATTTCATTTTCATGAGTTTGTGTGAAATTGTGTCTCGATTTGTGTGATACACAATCAGACTCAGAGTCATCTGACATCAGCCATAGCTTATGGCACAGGAGACACAGTGTTTCACATCTCTGGCAAATGATGATGTCATATTGATGGTTGTCTTCAAGCTGATGGATATCATTCCTTGGCCTTCAAAGGCGATGCACTGTAGATGTTTACTTTGAATATGAATAAGAGAATAACTCCACCAAGGCACTGAGGCACATCATGGAATAATATACTTAATGGAACATGTATCTAACTTGTTAACAGAATTTTTTTTAAATCCTTTGTTTGTCCTTCCAAAGTGCTCTGAAATGACTTTAGATGAATGTTTTGTAAATATTCTGATGCAAAATTTGTATATTGCAAAGCACAATATCATTCCTGTTTGTTCGGGTAAATGATAAAGAATTAAATAAAGAATTATATTTAGTGGTAAAATCTAGACTTCAGTATAAATATTGTGAAAACTGTAAAAAGATGAAAAGTTGTAAATGCTGTAAACAGCTTGCTAGATTATGACAATTTATAATGTATAAACAGTAAATTCCATAACACAGACCAGATGCGGAATTATTGACCCTTGAATTGCCCTCAAATGATCCCTTTTTAATTTCCTGTGTGTTTTGGAGGTGATCATGATGGGTTATGCACTTCAAGATAAGGTCATCAAGTTGGTCATGAATGTGACAAAACAAGATTATGGCCTTCATGACCTTATTTGGTCACTTTTATTTCACTATGTCGCTATGTATCTTGATATTCTGGCCAAATGTTTAAATGAATATTAAATCTGATTTCCAAGAAATGACAATATCTGAGCATCTACATAGAGATTGATCACTGATCATGGTCATGATGTAAGGCATAGAGCTATGCTTTGTAATATCATACCTTGCAGACTTTTGCTTTATAAATGTATTATGGAACTATTATTTTTATTTAGAAAGATTTTCTGATTACTCAGGCAGTGGTGAGACTGATTATTATGGTTGATTAATGAGTTATCTGGTCATGCAGGCTGATTATTGAGCTATTTGGCCACCAAGGCTGAGGAAGGAAATAGGTTTTGCTCATGTAAGGTTATGTTTCACTCCAAACCTGCATTTATATAAATGCCCCTGCAAGGTCAGGTTGTATCTTTTATACATTGCCATCTTGATCTTTCAGAGTAACTCATTTATGAAAGATCGAGATATAGACAGCACTGAATATGGCATTGGAAGTCCTAATCTTGGCACATTAGATGTGTGAAATGTCATCAGTTTGCGTGCCCATCACAGGCAAATTTTGGCACCAAATTTGAATCTGAATGATTTCATTTTCCCCATGGTGGAAAATAATTTTGATACTGTTTATATGAAGTCAAATTATGTATGAGTATGTAGAAAACATTGTTTTTAAGAGCACAATATTGTTTCTGTGTGAAAGAAATCTTGTAACAAATGTGTTTCTAAGAAGTTGTAAGGGAGAGCTTGGTGTTATTTTAGGATGCCATTGCTGTTTTGCCTGGTGGCGCGTGGCAACACGGTGCTTGCCAAATATGCCAGCTGTGCAGGAAACTTCATGGAAGTTGTGGAGCAGGTGCTCGCTAAGATACCACCAGAAAATAACAAACTTACATATTCTCATGGCAGGTGGGTAATTTTGTTTAACTTTATGATGATAATTTTCATTTAAAATGGCCAACCCTTATCAATGTTATTTGGCCAAAATTATTATTAACATTGGGTTATATATATATTTTTTCAGTTTTTGTATGAAGGCAGATAGGTATCAATGAAATTACAATATTTCAAATTGTTATTATTTCAGTATTTGTATCAACATTTCCAAATAATGAACATTGCTTTAAAAAGCAAAAAATCTGAAATTGATATCTGAATGAGTGAAATCTATATTTGTCAAATCTATCTTTTGATATGCACAGCTGGTTACAGCTTAGATATTTCTTTTTTATATTTCAGCTATTTATTTCATTATATCTCAGAGAACAAAATTGTGCACATGTGCATAACTGATGATGACTTTGAGAGATCACGGGCCTTCATGTTCTTAGATGATGTCAAAAAACGGTTTGTATATGCATGACTAAAGATAACATCATTTAAAAGTTTACTGCATAAAGATAAAAAATATAATTAAGCTGTCCAACCCATCCTAATAGTTATGTCAATCACTGACTCAGTTTTGTTCAGATTTACATCTTCAAAGCTGAAATTCAGATTTAATCGTGAATTATAAATTTTGAATAAGTTGGCCATGTTTATGATAATATATGTCCAATATACTGTAATAGAAAAGATATTTTCCTAATGTACATTAGAAGGCCACGAGGCTAGAAAGAATTAAGCTGTCTTTACTACCTGGGTTTTGAGTGATAAAAACTGTCCAAAACCTGGAAAATACCTGGGAAAAACAGATTTTCCTGGGTTTTTCCCACCAAGGCTAAAAAAACAGGTATCAGACATCCAAAGCCCAACCCTCAGCCATAAAGCTCAATATAATTTGATAAGACTGTTTTAATAGTTCTGGTTTTGTAGGTTTGAGATGCACTATGGAGACCGAGCTCAGACAGCTCTACCTTATGCCATGAACAGTGAGTTCTCCAAGGTGCTAGCAGCTCAGATGGTAAGTCCCCACCTACCTCACCTCGTCTTTTGGCCTCCTGATAATGCACATTACATTTATAGATAAAAAATATAATCAAATAAGTCATGATGATATCAAACACAATTCTGTCTGATAAATGGCTTTCACACCTACCCTGTGGTATTTACCGGTAATCATACAGATATTAGAACAAAATAGATATTATCAGAGATAAGTTTGAACGTCAATAAAGTATGGTAATTATCTCAGAAAAAGAGCATGTGTTATGTTTCATGCAAAATAGTATACATATTGTGACCACTAAGTGTGTGATAAGCGGTCGCTGTGGCTGTGGCCTTTGGGATAGGTGTGCAACATAGTGTTGATTAGACCATGGTGCAGTAAAATTGATTGTGGAAAATGTGTCCTTTGTCAGACCTTGCCCTAACATAGATTCTTCTTGTTATTTATCACCAGCTACCAACAGTTGTAGCTATCATCTTCCCCTGTGGCCTTATATGTACATGTATAACATTTGGCAAATAATTTGACCTCAAACTAAATTATGATCAAAACCATGCTCCATATCTTTTTAAAATCTGTTTAATTCTCTGAAATATTGTGAAAGACAAAGATAACCACTAAAAATGCCATATAATTGGACTTGTTCCGATGAATATAAGCCTCATTTCTCATAACTTTTTATTGGAAATACAAGTTACAAAAGAAGTGTTTCATACTTTTATTTATGAGCTCAAGGATATCTTTTCTGCGGCAAAAGCAATACTTTGTCAGAGGTCACAGCTGCACATAGAATGTTTTTTTTCTTCTCTGTGGTGGGCTTATCCAAAATGTGGCCCACTGAGATTTCTTTAAATCAAGATATGGGCAATATCTAATGTCTATGTAGAACTGAGGGCATTATGTGAAAACCCATAAAATATGATACTGATGCTGATGTTCATGCTGATATGAATACTGATACTGATGATGATATTAATGTTTAAACTGATGATGATACTGATGCTGATACTGATGATGATATTAATGTTTAAACTGATGATGATACTGAAGATGATAATAATGTTTAAACAGATGATGATATTGATGTTTAAACTGATGATGATACTGATGCTGATACTGATGACGATATTAATGTTTAAACTGATGATGATACTGATGCTGATACTGATGATGATATTAATGTTTAAACTGATGATGATACTGATGCTGATACTGATGATGATATTAATGTTCAAACTGATGATGATGCTGATACTGATGATATTAATGTTTAAACTGATGACGATACTGATGCTGATACTGATGATGATATTAATGTTCAAACTGATGATGATACTGATGCTGATACTGAAGATGATATTAATGTTCAAACTGATGATGATACTGATGCTGATACTGAAGATGATATTAATGTTTAAAACGATGCTGATAATGTAATCATTTTGATACGTATGCTGAAGATGACATTAAGGATTATTTTTATGCTCATAATGATGTTGTCACCTGTTACTGATGCTGAAACTAATAGTGTTGACCAGCCAAACAGTGACAGACAGGACATATATTAATTTGAGCTAATGATTAATTAGTGGGCTGATATTCTCCTCCACAATGGGCTGTGGGGTTTGGACAGCTTTACTGTGGATTTTTTGTTCTTGTAGACTAGTTACAATCGGCTATGAAATACATGACAAATTAACCTGAAATGACTTTGTGTTCCATTGCAGAGACACTTTAGTGCTGATACAGTAGAAGTGGACAAAATAGACCGAGTTCAGAATCAAGTGGATGAGCTCAAAGGCATCATGGTCAGAAATATTGGTAAAGATTGTTTCTTAGCCTAGACACATCAAATGCATTTATTCCAATCAAGATTTAGTCTCAACTATAATGAAATAAAGATAAAGACATTGCCTGGCAAACATTGGTATCATCTAGTTCACTTGGTTTGTATTTGCAGATAACCTGGCATCAAGAGGAGAAAGACTAGAGCTGCTTATAGACAAGACTGAAGATCTCAGTCAAAATGTGAGTCAATTCGCATTAAATCAATTATATTAAATGAAATTGAATTCAACTTAATTAAGAATAGAAAATGCTGGGACAATTATTTCAGGGGAGAAACGAATAAAATTAAATAATAAAAAACTAATGCAATACCTTTGTAATTTACAGTGAATATTATCATACACCTCTTCTTACCCTTTCCTACATACTGATGGCCCAACAGGAATGTTATTGTAACTAATGTGGGGTGTCTGTACATCTTGGTACAACATTGAATGCAATATCTTATGAACAACTTTTTGGCATTGAACCTTTTGGGTCCAAGGCAATTCAAGAAAGGATATGCTTGTTTTGAAAGACAGTGCAGAAGCTGACAATAGGTCAGTTTGGTCATTTTGCTTTCATTCATAAAATTAAGTATTAAGTCAACACTGTTAAGTCATGGAATGTTTTTTGTTGTAGTCTGTATCCTTCAAGAAGACCAGCAGAAACTTAGCACGGTCCATGTACTGGAAAAACATCAAGTTGACTGTTATAATTGTCGTCGTTTGTATTGTGAGTAGTAAAGTTATTTATGCATTGCCTAGAATTGTCAAGATTAACTGCACATCCCACATAAAAGCCACCAGGCACAAGTTTACTCACATCATTAAGTCAACTCCATAAAATATGTCAGTGTTGTTATCATGGGTGATATCCCCCCCCCACACCCATCTTAAATTAGGTTTTAATGGGTATTATTTCCTCTATGTATCAAGGAGATTTGTGTGAATAGATCTCTAGGTTAATTCCATGTTAATTCTCAGGGGTAAAGGTCATTAACTGTAACTTCTCAACTTTGAAGCCAAACTTGTCAATGCCCTGGACAATTTGATTCTTTGGCACTTTTATCTCTTACAAGTGCATATCAGGCCTTGCCAAGGAAATGATTAAGTCAAGTTTATTCTGTAATTTTACAGATTAGAACATATGTGAGGTAGACATTAAATGATTAATGGGGCAGAACTGCTTTTGTAATTTGGGTTGGGGTTTTCCAAGTAATGTTGGCATATTATTGACTTTTTGTAAGATTTGATTTCTGAATGCATTATCAGAGTTAGCATTTGTTGTGTTTTGTCCTGATTAGTGGGATTATGAGGTAATGTATATCTTATGATTGTTTTGCAGGTGGTTCTGTACATCATTGTGTCTATAGCCTGCGGTGGGATGGCCTGGCAGAAGTGTGTCAAGTAATCCACACTTAATCCACAGTTAATCCTCTTAAATATGCACATAATCCCAAAGTTAACATAATTAACAGGACCAGACAAAGGGATTAGGCATATTATGCATAAAGCAGTACCAGTACTGTTTACATAAGACAACAGATGTTATGTACAGTATCTCTCAAAATGTCATCACAATTTCATGTAAATTATATATATGGTCTTGCACATGATAAAAATATAAAGATGTGAAATGATCCTCTTCAAATCATCATGATTATTATTGAATAGTTTTAGACTAAAGATAAAGGAGAGTGTGACAGAGATATTTGAAGGTACTGTGCTTTATGCCTGCTTCAAAATGGAATTTGTAATGTTGATGGCTTTTTAGCCCAGCTGCTTAGCATCCAGTGACTTGGTTGAACTTACTATGCAGACAAATTTTTCAATTTGGTTTGTACATCTACTTGGCCTTCAATATGGAATGTTCCTCAGTATTTGTGTTTGTTACGGGTAAGGGATAAATAGAATGAGAAGAAAAAAATATAGCCTTCTCTCACCAATCTCACATGGTGAAGTGAAAGTCAGGAGCATGTGAATCATCTAAAAGAGGATCAGGAATATTTACTTAATGGCCTAGGGAATCTACAAAATTTAAGAAAATTGTTTTACTGATTAATATTGTTCCACAATCACAATGTTATCATGTGGGTATGTGCTTGGTGAGAGAATGGATGTTGTAACTCTGAAAGGTGAGGGTTCAAAATAAAAGTCTCTTCTGTGACATACACAGGTAGAGTCTATATATAGATGTGGCACAGACACACAGTCTATAAATAGGGCGGCCTTTATATCTGTAAGGCGTACACATGGCTGATATATATAGTTGCCTATTATGATGACTGATGTATGGTAGGACTGTGATTAAGAGTGATAAAATAGGCCCAAATAGGAGCACTGTAGGGAGGGAAGGTGTACATATATATTTTATTAAAAGATTAACCTATTTCAAGCCTTGGATTTGTTTGGACTGAACATTAGTCCGACATCTGAGGCCGGATGTCAAGACTGATGTGGTGGCATTGGTTAAGACATGACAGTTATTTCTGTTATTTAATGATGCTGTTTAATTTTATACTATATGTTGTTCTATTGAGTATAGTTTTTTCATTCTGATTGATTTAGACATTAGAATAATAACAAAGATTATAAATGAATAATTTACCAAGAATAGGATGAGTTCTTTCTTCATAAATCCTTCACCTGTCCTGTGTTGAGGGAATGAAATTTAGTTTAAGTTCCCAGTAGCTTAGCTACACACAGGAAAGAAATAAAAAGAGCAATTTGTTTGCATAATAAGTTATGTAAAACTAACTGGATAATGAATAACTTTTAACTAAATTTTATAATTTATTTTGTATGCAAATATATAATTTTGTAATAATAATTTTGTTATTATAATTCTCAGTTCAAAATCCCTAAAAAAATAATCTTCAACACAATATTTTGTCTTTTATAATCTGTATATATAGGCACAATAACAGATAAATAGGAATCCACCTAGTATTCTTTATTCTTGCCTGTTTATTATACACTCCTTGATTGTATTGTTTGTGTGGCATTTAATAAGCCCAAGCCAAAATACGTCACCAGCAGAGACAATTGTACATGGTTAAAACTGGATTTGATGAGAAAGTTATACATGTTATAGTGCTATGTTGCATATGGTGTAAAGTGTGTCAGTTCAGACATTTAAAACAGAGATTGGAAACAAGCTGAAGTTCTGCATTATCGCTCAGGCGAACCGATCTTGTGGTGGCGCCACCGTTGCCACAGTAAATACTTTAACACAGACCTGGATCCAGATTCATGGCCAGCACACACAAGGTGTTTATTGATCAACATTTGGGCTTGCTTGTGTTTTGTATGTTGTTTTCACAATCTATATATATATCCTTCAGCTGTTTTACAGCTTTTAAAAGTTAGTTATTTACTCATAATGCCTGTGAATGTGTTATAAACACACCATTTTTCTCTCTTGTGGACTCTTATGCCATGCTTAAACATGAGAGAGTTGGATGGTGCACCACACTGACACCTAGTGGCAGACCTGCTCTTTCCAATCTCTGTTTAAATATCTCTGGTCAGTTATACTATAAAGTGTGTAAGTTATATAAGGGCAAAGCCTTTCAACTGATATTGGTGATATCGAGATAGGGTTTGTTAATTCATGTTATTCTAGACAAGTTTATTATGTACTTATCCATGGTGGACCAACAACTCACAAGATAAGAGTCTGGTCATCAGATAGTGTGAGCTTCCTGTACAAGTTGGACCCTCATATATTATAGGAAACTCAAGTTTCGCTCTTCGAGTTTCACTCTTCAAAGTATGCCATGTGTATTTAGAAGTACTGGTCACCATCTTGGGAAAGTACAGGAGTCTGTGTGAAAACCTTTAACCTAATTTCACAACAAAAATATTAAAATGCTGTTTTATTTTCTTTAAAGGAAATGTAGGTTCCAATGGTTCCTTAATCAAAGGGCCAAACAATAATGTTTAACATTCAGACAGTTTATGAGCAAGGATTACTTTGATTAATTGCTTGTTATGGAGATAGAAGTATTTGGAAAATAAACAATTTGGCAAATATGAAAGTATCCCAAGTACTCACTTAGTATAGCATATTAATACTCTAAGTCAAACATATCCTACTCCTGTGCATTATATGTGTGATAACAGCTTTAAAATTATCTACAAAGAGCATTTGTTGCTCCACAGCCCACTTGTTTAATGGAATATTGTTGATAACTGGTGGGTAGGGTAGGTGTACAATGATCTTAAATTGACCCTTTTCTTAGCAAATAGAAGGTATTTATTATTTGGTATATGAACTTACAGGGCAGAAGTGCTTTAAGACCAGTACCTTCGTGCAGTATGCTGTATTATAAAAAAATATGTTTGTTGCCTGGATTTGACTTTAGACCTGTGACCTTGACTTTGCCAAATTTGTCCAGGTTATATATCAATTATTATCAGCATGTGACATCTTGTTTTGCTGTCTTGTGGGAGTAATAATTAAAGAACTATAATGTTGCTCCATGTTTTCTTGGTAAACACGAATGCATGATATTCTTCATTGAGAGATGGGCTGTGGGGCTTGGACAGCTCTGATGTGTAATTATTCCATAACAGATATCGTCTATTTCATTATTATTAAAAATTCTTTCTTCTGCTATATTTACATTGTACTTAAACTGCCATTACTTTTAATTGTAAATCACTTTTGATGAAATGATATAATTTGTAAGAACATATAATATCACAACATGAGTAGGATGGTATTTCCAGATCAAGATCCACAACAGGTCTCTCAGAGTCTGGGAAATGGGAGGTTTCCAGCTTTTATAACCACATTATTATAGAGGATAAGAAGGTTAAACCTTGTTTGGTGCTATAGTGTGAATATTGATGAAGTATTTTGTTGTTGGTATGTTTAAGTTTAAGACCAGATATGACTTGAGGAACAGTGAATGATACACTGACATCTTCAGTGGTCACCAAAAAAAGCAGGACACAGACAATTCCACAATTTAAATGCAAATGTCTGCTGTAAAATTGTTCTTTTTTTAATATATAATTTAATGTAATAGCAGTCATCTAGCCTGTGTTCATAAATACTTTTGGTGAATCCTTGGACGACAACATTATAGATTATTTGTCCTTTAAAAGCAACTCTATTCATGGCATATACCCATGTTGAGATATAGTAGAGGTCAGATGAAGTTAAAGCCAAGAAGCCATCTAGTTAATGACAGCTTGAGGAGGTTTGTTCTCAGCACAATGTTAACATTTAATTGTCTCTGGTCAGGATCTTTCCAGTCATAAAGACAGCTGTAGAAAATATAAGAATGAACATAAAGATTGAAATTTTTACATTGCTGCTGAATGGTGTGTTAAAATTCTCTATGTACATGTATAAAACAGGTAAATACATGTCATGTTCCTGAGAGAGGCTGTCTTCATTAGCCTTCCTATTATTGATGGTTTAATTCTATAGATACAGAGCTTAGTTCTATGTTAACATGCAGTAACAGCTTAACACCTGACCCATGTCATATTAACACAAACATGCTGTACATTTACTTTAGTTGTCACATTTGAAGTGTATATATCAAGTCAAATACAATTAAGTCTGTTTATGTAAATACAGCAATTGTAATGTACATTTTTGTAAACAAAATAAATTTAACTTCAAGTAAAGGAGAAGTGTTTTTGATATTTAAAAATATATATTATTTTGACCACCTGATTTGGCACAAGCCAAAGACACTTTTAAACCTTGTTTATGTTTTTCCTTTAAAAAAATGGAAAGAGATATGTACTAAAAAATGCTGAAAAATCTTGCCTTTATAAACAACAATAATTCAACAGAATACAGGTATTAAAACTATGCTTTAACCTCGGTGAAAGAGATTTTGACATTAAAAATTAATGCATAAAAAGTTTAAAAAGTTAAAAATGATAACAGTTTAGAGCATCTCCCTTTTATCCTATCTGAGATGTTTTCCCCTCTGCCACTTTGGAAATATCAAGCTTTAAAGGTATAAACATTATCATTCCCATGTTCAAATGACAATAACAAACTACATTTCACTATATAAATGGGTGTATTAGGTGTACTATCATGGTCATTGGAAGGTTAACCTTGGTAGGTATTCTACTCATTCCTGGCGACCAGTGGTTCATGCCACCCTGTGACCTTTAAGTTAGGTAAAGGTCATCCATGAACAATCTTCTCCCAGATATTGATTTGAAGCGTTACAAAATTGGTTTCTTTTTGTCGTTCTGGCCTTTGAAAGTTTGTTTATTATGTCAGAGCACAGTGGTACTCCCAGTATCAGTACCATATATCTTCTAAATTTGTAAACATGCCAGAGTATCATAACTCAGTTACAATGGCCTGGAGAATAAGGACCATTTATCACACAAGAGGGGAAATATTTTCACTGCATTTGTTTAGTGTATTTTAAAAAGAAATCTTGCTTGTTATATAAATATAAGAACTCAAGTAGATCACTACATTTTTATCCCTCTTTTATTTTATGTAAAGTACAAAAAATAGAAGTCTAAACCTTTAGCCATAACAATTGAGAAACTGGCAATCTAATGAACCTTAACTCAAACTCCAATGACAGTCCAGTAGTTACAATGCACTGAGTGAAAAATGAGATAATTTAATGTAGTGCTTGTCCATATGGAAGGAAGGCCATCTGGTGTACAAAACATATACAATTTTAAAACAATAATAAAAAAAATCATTCCAACAAAGATATTTTGTTCCAGGCATGAATGACACCTAAATAGTATTACCGGTACCTTCTTCTTGCATGATATTAAAAAATGATATATCAGCTGAATGTTGCATGATATCAAAGATATATCAGCTGAATGTCACATGATATCAAAGATATATCAGCTGAATGTTGCATGATATCAAAGATATATCAGCTGAATGTCACATAATATCAAAGATATATCAGCTGAATGTCACAAGATATCAAAGATATATCAGCTGAATGTCACATGATATCAAAGATATATCAGTTAAATGTCACATGATATCAAAGATATATCAACTGAATGTCACATGATATCAAAGATATATCAGCTGAATGTCACATGATATCAAAGAAATATCAGCTGAATGTCACATGATATCAAAGAAATATCAGCTGAATGTCACATGATATCAAAGAAATATCAGCCGTATATCATCTGATATCAAAGATATATCAGCTGAATGTCGCATGATATTAAAGATATATCAGCTGAATGTCACATGATATCACAAATATATCAGCTGAATGTCGCATGATATCAAAGATACATCAGCTGAATGTCACATGATATCACAAATATATCAGCTGAATGTCACATGATATCAAAGATATATTATCCGTATATCACATGATATCAAAGATATATCAGCTGTATGTTGCATGATATCAAAGATATATCAGCTGTATATCACACAACACAAAAAAAAACATATGCCAAAGGTCTAAAAGCTGCACTGTCAATTGAGAAGACCTAAAAATGAGTATCACATGTCCTTGTTGAATTCATAAAAAATTACCTTCAAGAGTAAATCCCACTCACAATCTCATTCCATCTCATTTAACATATTTACATTAAACATACATTCAATGATATAGCATAATGTTTGAATCTGAAATAATATACATAAAAGTATATATTTGAATAGAACATCCTGTTTTGTTAAATCACACGAGATACATAACAAACCGCTTTCACTTTTACTACCCTAGCAAAAATATCAGTTATAAATTAATCATATGTTGAGGATCTATATTTCATTTTTCAAAGCATAAAAGGTTGAACACTGCTGAGATATTTTCCTCCCATAAATTAACATCTTTGATAATCCTTTCAAGCAATAACTACTGTATATTTTTCTGGAATGTCTTTTCAAACAACATATGCTGTTAGCCTGATAACTACCACACTGAGTATGGAATGGTCCACTGTCCAGGAGGGTGCAGTGGGACATAGACAATTGTTTTGACCATGTGTTTTGACACAATTGCCCATATGCCAATACTTCCAAGTTTTGAATCATGCAAATGACATAAATCTGAAAAAAATAATAAATTGATGGGTGCAGGTGAAAAATCTTTGAACAGAACACGTCTTATAATATCACACTTATTTGTTATCACATCTGAAGATTGATTTGGAAGCACTGATCCAATAAAGCACATAGATCAATATTGTGATTGGAAGATTTGTCATGGTGACATTTAGTCACAATTATTTGTACTGGAAGATTGTCATTGCATATTTAATATTAATATTTTCATTCAAAAATATGCCATAATGATAATTAGACATAAATAGTTTACACAAAAATTGGCCATGGTGATATTCAAATCAATATTTTGATAACTCAGCAAAACCATTTAAGATCCTGCCACTGCCTCTATGTCGGCAAATGTACCCTGTACAATCAAGGATTGTATATTGCTTGTTATTGAAAGGTTTGCCATAATACCATGTACAAAATCAATATTGTGATCAGAAGATTTGCCACGTTGATATTTAGACATCAATATTGTGATAAGATGATATGCCATGTTGAATTTAGACATCAATATTGTGATAAGATGATATGCCATGTTGAATTTAGACATCAATATTGTGATACGATGATATGCCATGTTGACATTTAGACATCAATATTGTGATAAGATGATATGCCATGTTGAATTTAGACATCAATATTGTGATAAGATGATATGCCATGTTGAATTTAGACATCAATATTGTGATAAGATGATATGCCATGTTGACATTTAGACATTAATATTGGGTCAGACCAGATGTGTATCTTGGTGGTACCATTGAAGTTTCCCCCTAGTGGCTTTCAGACATCTATGTTTGCAAGTTTTGCCAGTTTAAAGGTCCATGCCCATCTACAGGGTATGCTACTGAGGTTTATCCTAGGCAACGTTATGGCTATGCCTCCATCTGATCTGGCTTTCCACTCAATGTTGCCTTTATACCCGCTCCATGTGACCAGAGTACTGTCTGTTGTACGAGGGGCTGAGAGTTCCAGGATGTCATTGTCAGGCCAGTCCAGAAGGAGGGCATATATCACAGAACCATCAGAACCTTCACTCTTCTTGGTGTAGCTGAAAATATTTATATATTGTTTTAGAAACAATATCATCGATTATTTTCAAGTAGTCTGAATGAGAAAAAATAAGTTATTTTGATTATAAAAAAACTATTATGATTTTCCAAGGAAAAATAATTTGCAAAAATTTAATTGCTTTAAACATAACTGTAGGAACTAAAAATTATCCCGAATTTATAAAAATTGGTAAAACAGAAATATAGAGCACCGATAAGGTGAATGATTTGGGTGTGTTTTTGTACCGAAATATGAATATGAAAAATTACATCAATCAAGTTTGTAAAAAAAGGATTTTTCATTAATGGAAAGTGGCCAATATAAGATACAGTATTGATGAAAAAACTGCCAATATATTGATGCATGTATTTATTACTTCTAATATAGACTACTACAACAATTAGCTTACTAGACTTTCTTGTTGAGTTTTTCTTGAGGTGTGTGCCACATTCTTGTCCCATAGATGGCGTCACCATTCACCTTAAGCCAATCTCCCATTTGAAGCAAACGCTCCTCAAATATTGGTGGGATTCGACCATCACCAGTCGGACCAATATTCATCAACAGGTTGCCACCATAGCTGCAACATTCAGGAAAATTATTGGTGAGTGCCCTCTGGTGACAATTATTCTGAAGGAACTACTTTCTTTTTATGGCAAAATAAAACCTTTATAAAAATGTACCTAAAACTGTTCAACCATCTGAATGAATTCCCTTTTCATTTAAACTTTCCCATGACCATGCTACACTTAGAGATTGCTATTTGTCATGATATTTTTGACTTACTATTCCATAACTTTGATGTTTTACTTTGATATACCAGATATCTTCATACTGTCAAATGTAAAAAGTATGGCATGCTGTGGAGACAAAAAAGAGAATTTTCAAATAATTTTGAACAGGTGATAAAATATAGGGACAATATTTTTAATTTGAAACAAATATATTTGTTTTTATTTCCAATAATTACAATATTTCAGTGTGTAATTATTAATTTTTCTCATTGGTGCTATGACAAATACCAGGGAATATAATTTAACATTGTTAGTGTACCATTTCCCATAAGGTACAATAAAAAAAACCCATAAATACCTTTTGTCATGTTCCATAGAACTCTTTTTTATGTAGATTTAAAATCTTTTTTTATGTGATGTCAATTTTAAAAAATGGTTACTTATATTTCAGTGAGGGTGAAGATCTTTTTGTAAACTTGGATTACATGAAATAGGTTTACACACAAAGAAACTTGATACTATGAAGAGGTAATAGAAACAAGTGAGAATATTATGAGGCTCAGAGTTATGTTGAAAAAGAAAGTTTAGAAGTGTAAAAGTGTACACATGTAATTTTTAACTCTGTTAGTTCTGACTAATTAATGACTAACTGTAGCTAGCCACATAATAACTTTACCTGACAGTTTGTATCAATATTTCTGTTAGACCGTCCATGTCATAATAGTCACCAAGCCGAGCATTGCGTCGGTAGCCCCATGACTCCCGGTCTATCGTCATGCAGTTCTCCCATTTCCTTTTCTGCATCTTGCCATCCTTACCTGGTTATAACACATTTTTCAAAGAAATATCATGAATAAAAAAAAATGTACCATTCATCATCTTGTCCAATAGTTATTTCTTAAATATCCTTTCTATGCTAAAACTGTGTAACCAAATCAATCATTAACACTTTCACTTTCGTGTAGTGTCTATCAATATGAAATCTGAAGGTAACTTAACTGAACTGACCTGGGTTATATCTGTCATCACACGTCAGGTAGCCTCCATGTTTGCATGTATAGAGTCTACATGTAATCTGAAGGTAACTTAGCTGAACTGACCTGGGTTATATCTGTCATCACACGTCAGGTAGCCTCCATGTTTGCATGTATAGAGTCTACATGTAATCTGAAGGTAACTTAGCTGAACTGACCTGGGTTATATCTGTCATCACACGTCAGGTAGCCTCCATGTTTGCATGTATAGAGTCTACATGTAATCTGAAGGTAACTTAGCTGAACTGACCTGGGTTATATCTGTCATCACACGTCAGGTAGCCTCCATGTTTGCATGTATAGAGTCTACATGTAATCTGAAGGTAACCTAACTGAACTGACCTGGGTTATATCTGTCATCACACGTCAGGTAGCCTCCATGTTTGCATGTATAGAGTCTACATGTAATCTGAAGGTAACTTAACTGAACTGACCTGGGTTATATCTGTCATCACACGTCAGGTAGCCTCCATGTTTGCATGTATAGAGTCTACATGTAATCTGAAGGTAACTTAGCTGAACTGACCTGGGTTATATCTGTCATCACACGTCAGGTAGCCTCCATGTTTGCATGTATAGAGTCTACATGTAATCTGAAGGTAACTTAACTGAACTGACCTGGGTTATATCTGTCATCACACGTCAGGTAGCCTCCATGTTTGCATGTATAGAGTCTACATGTAATCTGAAGGTAACTTAACTGAACTGACCTGGGTTATATCTGTCATCACACGTCAGGTAGCCTCCATGTTTGCATGTATAGAGTCTACATGTAATCTGAAGGTAACTTAACTGAACTGACCTGGGTTATATCTGTCATCACACGTCAGGTAGCCTCCATGTTTGCATGTATAGAGTCTACATGTAATCTGAAGGTAACTTAACTGAACTGACCTGGGTTATATCTGTCATCACACGTCAGGTAGCCTCCATGTTTGCATGTATAGAGTCTACATGTAATCTGAAGGTAACTTAACTGAACTGACCTGGGTTATATCTGTCATCACACGTCAGGTAGCCTCCATGTTTGCATGTATAGAGTCTACATGTAATCTGAAGGTAACTTAACTGAACTGACCTGGGTTATATCTGTCATCACACGTCAGGTAGCCTCCATGTTTGCATGTATAGAGTCTACATGTAATCTGAAGGTAACTTAGCTGAACTGACCTGGGTTATATCTGTCATCACACGTCAGGTAACCTCCATGTTTGCATGTATAGAGTCTATATGAAATCTGAAGGTAACTTAGCTGAACTGACCTGGGTTATATCTGTCATCACACGTCAGGTAGCCTCCATGTTACCATGTATAGAGTCTATATGAAATCTGAAGGTAACTTAGCTGAACTGACCTGGGTTATATCTGTCATCACACGTCAGGTAGCCTCCATGTTTGCATGTATAGAGTCTACATGTAATCTGAAGGTAACTTAGCTGAACTGACCTGGGTTATATCTGTCATCACACGTCAGGTAGCCTCCATGTTTGCATGTATAGAGTCTACATGTAATCTGAAGGTAACTTAGCTGAACTGACCTGGGTTATATCTGTCATCACACGTCAGGTAGCCTCCATGTTTGCATGTATAGAGTCTACATGTAATCTGAAGGTAACTTAGCTGAACTGACCTGGGTTATATCTGTCATCACACGTCAGGTAGCCTCCATGTTTGCATGTATAGAGTCTACATGTAATCTGAAGGTAACTTAACTGAACTGACCTGGGTTATATCTGTCATCACACGTCAGGTAGCCTCCATGTTTGCATGTATAGAGTCTACATGTAATCTGAAGGTAACTTAACTGAACTGACCTGGGTTATATCTGTCATCACACGTCAGGTAGCCTCCATGTTTGCATGTATAGAGTCTACATGTAATCTGAAGGTAACTTAGCTGAACTGACCTGGGTTATATCTGTCATCACACGTCAGGTAGCCTCCATGTTTGCATGTATAGAGTCTATATGAAATCTGAAGGTAACTTAACTGAACTGACCTGGGTTATATCTGTCATCACACGTCAGGTAGCCTCCATGTTACCATGTATAGAGTCTACATGTAATCTGAAGGTAACTTAGCTGAACTGACCTGGGTTATATCTGTCATCACACGTCAGGTAGCCTCCATGTTTGCATGTATAGAGTCTACATGTAATCTGAAGGTAACTTAGCTGAACTGACCTGGGTTATATCTGTCATCACACGTCAGGTAGCCTCCATGTTTGCATGTATAGAGTCTACATGTAATCTGAAGGTAACTTAGCTGAACTGACCTGGGTTATATCTGTCATCACACGTCAGGTAGCCTCCATGTTTGCATGTATAGAGTCTATATGAAATCTGAAGGTAACTTAACTGAACTGACCTGGGTTATATCTGTCATCACACGTCAGGTAGCCTCCATGTTACCATGTATAGAGTCTACATGTAATCTGAAGGTAACTTAGCTGAACTGACCTGGGTTATATCTGTCATCACACGTCAGGTAGCCTCCATGTTTGCATGTATAGAGTCTACATGTAATCTGAAGGTAACTTAGCTGAACTGACCTGGGTTATATCTGTCATCACACGTCAGGTAGCCTCCATGTTTGCATGTATAGAGTCTACATGTAATCTGAAGGTAACTTAGCTGAACTAACCTGGGTTATATCTGTCATCACACGTCAGGTAGCCTCCATGTTTGCATGTATAGAGTCTATATGAAATCTGAAGGTAACTTAACTGAGCTGACCTGGGTTATATCTGTCATCACACGTCAGGTAGCCTCCATGTTACCATGTATAGAGTCTATATGAAATCTGAAGGTAACTTAACTGAGCTGACCTGGGTTATATCTGTCATCACACGTCAGGTAGCCTCCATGTTACCATGTATAGAGTCTATATGTAATCTGAAGGTAACTTAGCTGAACTGACCTGGGTTATATCTGTCATCACACGTCAGGTAGCCTCCATGTTTGCATGTATAGAGTCTACATGTAATCTGAAGGTAACTTAGCTGAACTGACCTGGGTTATATCTGTCATCACACGTCAGGTAGCCTCCATGTTTGCATGTATAGAGTCTACATGTAATCTGAAGGTAACTTAGCTGAACTGACCTGGGTTATATCTGTCATCACACGTCAGGTAGCCTCCATGTTTGCATGTATAGAGTCTATATGAAATCTGAAGGTAACTTAACTGAACTGACCTGGGTTATATCTGTCATCACACGTCAGGTAGCCTCCATGTTTGCATGTATAGAGTCTATATGAAATCTGAAGGTAACTTAACTGAACTGACCTGGGTTATATCTGTCATCACACGTCAGGTAGCCTCCATGTTTGCATGTATAGAGTCTATATGAAATCTGAAGGTAACTTAACTGAACTGACCTGGGTTATATCTGTCATCACACGTCAGGTAGCCTCCATGTTACCATGTATAGAGTCTACATGTAATCTGAAGGTAACTTAGCTGAACTGACCTGGGTTATATCTGTCATCACACGTCAGGTAGCCTCCATGTTTGCATGTATAGAGTCTACATGTAATCTGAAGGTAACTTAGCTGAACTGACCTGGGTTATATCTGTCATCACACGTCAGGTAGCCTCCATGTTTGCATGTATAGAGTCTACATGTAATCTGAAGGTAACTTAGCTGAACTGACCTGGGTTATATCTGTCATCACACGTCAGGTAGCCTCCATGTTTGCATGTATAGAGTCTATATGAAATCTGAAGGTAACTTAACTGAACTGACCTGGGTTATATCTGTCATCACACGTCAGGTAGCCTCCATGTTTGCATGTATAGAGTCTATATGAAATCTGAAGGTAACTTAACTGAACTGACCTGGGTTATATCTGTCATCACACGTCAGGTAGCCTCCATGTTTGCATGTATAGAGTCTACATGTAATCTGAAGGTAACTTAACTGAACTGACCTGGGTTATATCTGTCATCACACGTCAGGTAGCCTCCATGTTTGCATGTATAGAGTCTATATGAAATCTGAAGGTAACTTAACTGAACTGACCTGGGTTATATCTGTCATCACACGTCAGGTAGCCTCCATGTTTGCATGTATAGAGTCTATATGAAATCTGAAGGTAACTTAACTGAACTGACCTGGGTTATATCTGTCATCACACGTCAGGTAGCCTCCATGTTTGCATGTATAGAGTCTATATGAAATCTGAAGGTAACTTAGCTGAACTGACCTGGGTTATATCTGTCATCACACGTCAGGTAGCCTCCATGTTTGCATGTATAGAGTCTACATGTAATCTGAAGGTAACTTAACTGAACTGACCTGGGTTATATCTGTCATCACACGTCAGGTAGCCTCCATGTTACCATGTATAGAGTCTACATGTAATCTGAAGGTAACTTAGCTGAACTGACCTGGGTTATATCTGTCATCACACGTCAGGTAGCCTCCATGTTTGCATGTATAGAGTCTACATGTAATCTGAAGGTAACTTAGCTGAACTGACCTGGGTTATATCTGTCATCACACGTCAGGTAGCCTCCATGTTTGCATGTATAGAGTCTACATGTAATCTGAAGGTAACTTAACTGAACTGACCTGGGTTATATCTGTCATCACACGTCAGGTAGCCTCCATGTTTGCATGTATAGAGTCTATATGAAATCTGAAGGTAACTTAACTGAACTGACCTGGGTTATATCTGTCATCACACGTCAGGTAGCCTCCATGTTACCATGTATAGAGTCTACATGTAATCTGAAGGTAACTTAGCTGAACTGACCTGGGTTATATCTGTCATCACACGTCAGGTAGCCTCCATGTTTGCATGTATAGAGTCTACATGTAATCTGAAGGTAACTTAGCTGAACTGACCTGGGTTATATCTGTCATCACACGTCAGGTAGCCTCCATGTTTGCATGTATAGAGTCTACATGTAATCTGAAGGTAACTTAGCTGAACTGACCTGGGTTATATCTGTCATCACACGTCAGGTAGCCTCCATGTTTGCATGTATAGAGTCTACATGTAATCTGAAGGTAACTTAGCTGAACTGACCTGGGTTATATCTGTCATCACACGTCAGGTAGCCTCCATGTTTGCATGTATAGAGTCTATATGAAATCTGAAGGTAACTTAACTGAACTGACCTGGGTTATATCTGTCATCACACGTCAGGTAGCCTCCATGTTACCATGTATAGAGTCTACATGTAATCTGAAGGTAACTTAGCTGAACTGACCTGGGTTATATCTGTCATCACACGTCAGGTAGCCTCCATGTTACCATGTATAGAGTCTACATGTAATCTGAAGGTAACTTAGCTGAACTAACCTGGGTTATATCTGTCATCACACGTCAGGTAGCCTCCATGTTTGCATGTATAGAGTCTATATTAAATCTGAAGGTAACCTAACTGAACTGACCTGGGTTATATCTGTCATCACACGTCAGGTAGCCTCCATGTTTGCATGTATAGAGTCTATATGAAATCTGAAGGTAACTTAACTGAACTGACCTGGGTTATATCTGTCATCACACGTCTGGTAGCCTCCATGTTTGCATGTATAGAGTCTATATGAAATCTGAAGGTAACCTAACTGAACTGACCTGGGTTATATCTGTCATCACACGTCAGGTAGCCTCCATGTTTGCATGTATAGAGTCTATATGAAATCTGAAGGTAACTTAGCTGAGCTGACCTGGGTTATATCTGTCATCACACATCAGGTAGCCTCCATGTTTGCATGTATAGAGTCTATATGAAATCTGAAGGTAACTTAGCTGAACTGACCTGGGTTATATCTGTCATCACACGTCAGGTAGCCTCCATGTTACCATGTATAGAGTCTATATGAAATCTGAAGGTAACTTAGCTGAACTGACCTGGGTTATATCTGTCATCACACGTCTGGTAGCCTCCATGTTTGCATGTATAGAGTCTATATGAAATCTGAAGGTAACTTAGCTGAACTGACCTGGGTTATATCTGTCATCACACGTCAGGTAGCCTCCATGTTTGCATGTATAGAGTCTATATGAAATCTGAAGGTAACTTAGCTGAGCTGACCTGGGTTATATCTGTCATCACACATCAGGTAGCCTCCATGTTTGCATGTATAGAGTCTATATGAAATCTGAAGGTAACTTAGCTGAACTGACCTGGGTTATATCTGTCATCACACATCAGGTAGCCTCCATGTTTGCATGTATAGAGTTTATATGAAATCTGAAGGTAACTTAGCTGAACTGACCTGGGTTATATCTGTCATCACACGTCAGGTAGCCTCCATGTTTGCATGTATAGAGTCTATATGAAATCTGAAGGTAACTTAGCTGAACTGACCTGGGTTATATCTGTCATCACACGTCAGGTAGCCTCCATGTTTGCATGTATAGAGTCTATATGAAATCTGAAGGTAACTTAGCTGAACTGACCTGGGTTATATCTGTCATCACACGTCAGGTAGCCTCCATGTTACCATGTATAGAGTCTATATGAAATCTGAAGGTAACTTAGCTGAACTGACCTGGGTTATATCTGTCATCACACGTCTGGTAGCCTCCATGTTTGCATGTATAGAGTCTATATGAAATCTGAAGGTAACCTAACTGAACTGACCTGGGTTATATCTGTCATCACACGTCAGGTAGCCTCCATGTTTGCATGTATAGAGTCTATATGAAATCTGAAGGTAACTTAGCTGAACTGACCTGGGTTATATCTGTCATCACACGTCAGGTAGCCTCCATGTTTGCATGTATAGAGTCTATATGAAATCTGAAGGTAACTTAGCTGAACTGACCTGGGTTATATCTGTCATCACACGTCTGGTAGCCTCCATGTTTGCATGTATAGAGTCTATATGAAATCTGAAGGTAACCTAACTGAACTGACCTGGGTTATATCTGTCATCACACGTCAGGTAGCCTCCATGTTTGCATGTATAGAGTCTATATGTAATCTGAAGGTAACTTAGCTGAACTGACCTGGGTTATATCTGTCATCACACGTCTGGTAGCCTCCATGTTTGCATGTATAGAGTCTATATGTAATCTGAAGGTAACTTAGCTGAACTGACCTGGGTTATATCTGTCATCACACGTCAGGTAGCCTCCATGTTTGCATGTATAGAGTCTATATGAAATCTGAAGGTAACTTAGCTGAACTGACCTGGGTTATATCTGTCATCACACGTCAGGTAGCCTCCATGTTACCATGTATAGAGTCTATATGAAATCTGAAGGTAACTTAGCTGAACTGACCTGGGTTATATCTGTCATCACACGTCAGGTAGCCTCCATGTTACCATGTATAGAGTCTATATGAAATCTGAAGGTAACTTATCTGAACTGACCTGGGTTATATCTGTCATCACATGTCAGGTAGCCTCCATGTTTGCATGTATAGAGTCTATATGAAATCTGAAGGTAACTTAGCTGAACTGACCTGGGTTATATCTGTCATCACACGTCAGGTAGCCTCCATGTTTGCATGTATAGAGTTTATATGAAATCTGAAGGTAACTTAGCTGAACTGACCTGGGTTATATCTGTCATCACACGTCAGGTAGCCTCCATGTTTGCATGTATAGAGTCTATATGAAATCTGAAGGTAACTTAGCTGAACTGACCTGGGTTATATCTGTCATCACACGTCAGGTAGCCTCCATGTTTGCATGTATAGAGTCTATATGAAATCTGAAGGTAACTTAGCTGAACTGACCTGGGTTATATCTGTCATCACACATCAGGTAGCCTCCATGTTTGCATGTATAGAGTCTATATGAAATCTGAAGGTAACTTAGCTGAACTGACCTGGGTTATATCTGTCATCACACGTCAGGTAGCCTCCATGTTTGCATGTATAGAGTCTATATGAAATCTGAAGGTAACTTAGCTGAACTGACCTGGGTTATATCTGTCATCACACATCAGGTAGCCTCCATGTTTGCATGTATAGAGTCTATATGAAATCTGAAGGTAACTTAGCTGAACTGACCTGGGTTATATCTGTCATCACACGTCAGGTAGCCTCCATGTTTCCATGTATAGAGTCTATATGAAATCTGAAGGTAACTTAGCTGAACTGACCTGGGTTATATCTGTCATCACATGTCAGGTAGCCTCCATGTTTGCATGTATAGAGTCTATATGAAATCTGAAGGTAACTTAGCTGAACTGACCTGGGTTATATCTGTCATCACACGTCAGGTAGCCTCCATGTTACCATGTATAGAGTCTACATGTAATCTGAAGGTAACTTAGCTGAACTGACCTGGGTTATATCTGTCATCACACGTCAGGTAGCCTCCATGTTTGCATGTATAGAGTCTACATGTAATCTGAAGGTAACTTAGCTGAACTGACCTGGGTTATATCTGTCATCACACGTCAGGTAGCCTCCATGTTTGCATGTATAGAGTCTACATGTAATCTGAAGGTAACTTAGCTGAACTGACCTGGGTTATATCTGTCATCACACGTCAGGTAGCCTCCATGTTTGCATGTATAGAGTCTACATGTAATCTGAAGGTAACTTAGCTGAACTGACCTGGGTTATATCTGTCATCACACGTCAGGTAGCCTCCATGTTTGCATGTATAGAGTCTATATGAAATCTGAAGGTAACTTAACTGAACTGACCTGGGTTATATCTGTCATCACACGTCAGGTAGCCTCCATGTTTGCATGTATAGAGTCTATATGAAATCTGAAGGTAACTTAACTGAACTGACCTGGGTTATATCTGTCATCACACGTCAGGTAGCCTCCATGTTTGCATGTATAGAGTCTATATGAAATCTGAAGGTAACTTAACTGAACTGACCTGGGTTATATCTGTCATCACACGTCAGGTAGCCTCCATGTTACCATGTATAGAGTCTACATGTAATCTGAAGGTAACTTAGCTGAACTGACCTGGGTTATATCTGTCATCACACGTCAGGTAGCCTCCATGTTTGCATGTATAGAGTCTACATGTAATCTGAAGGTAACTTAGCTGAACTGACCTGGGTTATATCTGTCATCACACGTCAGGTAGCCTCCATGTTTGCATGTATAGAGTCTACATGTAATCTGAAGGTAACTTAGCTGAACTGACCTGGGTTATATCTGTCATCACACGTCAGGTAGCCTCCATGTTTGCATGTATAGAGTCTATATGAAATCTGAAGGTAACTTAACTGAACTGACCTGGGTTATATCTGTCATCACACGTCAGGTAGCCTCCATGTTTGCATGTATAGAGTCTATATGAAATCTGAAGGTAACTTAACTGAACTGACCTGGGTTATATCTGTCATCACACGTCAGGTAGCCTCCATGTTTGCATGTATAGAGTCTACATGTAATCTGAAGGTAACTTAACTGAACTGACCTGGGTTATATCTGTCATCACACGTCAGGTAGCCTCCATGTTTGCATGTATAGAGTCTATATGAAATCTGAAGGTAACTTAACTGAACTGACCTGGGTTATATCTGTCATCACACGTCAGGTAGCCTCCATGTTTGCATGTATAGAGTCTATATGAAATCTGAAGGTAACTTAACTGAACTGACCTGGGTTATATCTGTCATCACACGTCAGGTAGCCTCCATGTTTGCATGTATAGAGTCTATATGAAATCTGAAGGTAACTTAGCTGAACTGACCTGGGTTATATCTGTCATCACACGTCAGGTAGCCTCCATGTTTGCATGTATAGAGTCTACATGTAATCTGAAGGTAACTTAACTGAACTGACCTGGGTTATATCTGTCATCACACGTCAGGTAGCCTCCATGTTACCATGTATAGAGTCTACATGTAATCTGAAGGTAACTTAGCTGAACTGACCTGGGTTATATCTGTCATCACACGTCAGGTAGCCTCCATGTTTGCATGTATAGAGTCTACATGTAATCTGAAGGTAACTTAGCTGAACTGACCTGGGTTATATCTGTCATCACACGTCAGGTAGCCTCCATGTTTGCATGTATAGAGTCTACATGTAATCTGAAGGTAACTTAACTGAACTGACCTGGGTTATATCTGTCATCACACGTCAGGTAGCCTCCATGTTTGCATGTATAGAGTCTATATGAAATCTGAAGGTAACTTAACTGAACTGACCTGGGTTATATCTGTCATCACACGTCAGGTAGCCTCCATGTTACCATGTATAGAGTCTACATGTAATCTGAAGGTAACTTAGCTGAACTGACCTGGGTTATATCTGTCATCACACGTCAGGTAGCCTCCATGTTTGCATGTATAGAGTCTACATGTAATCTGAAGGTAACTTAGCTGAACTGACCTGGGTTATATCTGTCATCACACGTCAGGTAGCCTCCATGTTTGCATGTATAGAGTCTACATGTAATCTGAAGGTAACTTAGCTGAACTGACCTGGGTTATATCTGTCATCACACGTCAGGTAGCCTCCATGTTTGCATGTATAGAGTCTATATGAAATCTGAAGGTAACTTAGCTGAACTGACCTGGGTTATATCTGTCATCACACGTCAGGTAGCCTCCATGTTACCATGTATAGAGTCTATATGAAATCTGAAGGTAACTTAGCTGAACTGACCTGGGTTATATCTGTCATCACACGTCAGGTAGCCTCCATGTTACCATGTATAGAGTCTATATGAAATCTGAAGGTAACTTATCTGAACTGACCTGGGTTATATCTGTCATCACATGTCAGGTAGCCTCCATGTTTGCATGTATAGAGTCTATATGAAATCTGAAGGTAACTTAGCTGAACTGACCTGGGTTATATCTGTCATCACACGTCAGGTAGCCTCCATGTTTGCATGTATAGAGTTTATATGAAATCTGAAGGTAACTTAGCTGAACTGACCTGGGTTATATCTGTCATCACACGTCAGGTAGCCTCCATGTTTGCATGTATAGAGTCTATATGAAATCTGAAGGTAACTTAGCTGAACTGACCTGGGTTATATCTGTCATCACACGTCAGGTAGCCTCCATGTTTGCATGTATAGAGTCTATATGAAATCTGAAGGTAACTTAGCTGAACTGACCTGGGTTATATCTGTCATCACACATCAGGTAGCCTCCATGTTTGCATGTATAGAGTCTATATGAAATCTGAAGGTAACTTAGCTGAACTGACCTGGGTTATATCTGTCATCACACGTCAGGTAGCCTCCATGTTTGCATGTATAGAGTCTATATGAAATCTGAAGGTAACTTAGCTGAACTGACCTGGGTTATATCTGTCATCACACATCAGGTAGCCTCCATGTTTGCATGTATAGAGTCTATATGAAATCTGAAGGTAACTTAGCTGAACTGACCTGGGTTATATCTGTCATCACACGTCAGGTAGCCTCCATGTTTCCATGTATAGAGTCTATATGAAATCTGAAGGTAACTTAGCTGAACTGACCTGGGTTATATCTGTCATCACATGTCAGGTAGCCTCCATGTTTGCATGTATAGAGTCTATATGAAATCTGAAGGTAACTTAGCTGAACTGACCTGGGTTATATCTGTCATCACACGTCAGGTAGCCTCCATGTTACCATGTATAGAGTCTACATGTAATCTGAAGGTAACTTAGCTGAACTGACCTGGGTTATATCTGTCATCACACGTCAGGTAGCCTCCATGTTTGCATGTATAGAGTCTACATGTAATCTGAAGGTAACTTAGCTGAACTGACCTGGGTTATATCTGTCATCACACGTCAGGTAGCCTCCATGTTTGCATGTATAGAGTCTACATGTAATCTGAAGGTAACTTAGCTGAACTGACCTGGGTTATATCTGTCATCACACGTCAGGTAGCCTCCATGTTTGCATGTATAGAGTCTACATGTAATCTGAAGGTAACTTAGCTGAACTGACCTGGGTTATATCTGTCATCACACGTCAGGTAGCCTCCATGTTTGCATGTATAGAGTCTATATGAAATCTGAAGGTAACTTAACTGAACTGACCTGGGTTATATCTGTCATCACACGTCAGGTAGCCTCCATGTTTGCATGTATAGAGTCTATATGAAATCTGAAGGTAACTTAACTGAACTGACCTGGGTTATATCTGTCATCACACGTCAGGTAGCCTCCATGTTTGCATGTATAGAGTCTATATGAAATCTGAAGGTAACTTAACTGAACTGACCTGGGTTATATCTGTCATCACACGTCAGGTAGCCTCCATGTTACCATGTATAGAGTCTACATGTAATCTGAAGGTAACTTAGCTGAACTGACCTGGGTTATATCTGTCATCACACGTCAGGTAGCCTCCATGTTTGCATGTATAGAGTCTACATGTAATCTGAAGGTAACTTAGCTGAACTGACCTGGGTTATATCTGTCATCACACGTCAGGTAGCCTCCATGTTTGCATGTATAGAGTCTACATGTAATCTGAAGGTAACTTAGCTGAACTGACCTGGGTTATATCTGTCATCACACGTCAGGTAGCCTCCATGTTTGCATGTATAGAGTCTATATGAAATCTGAAGGTAACTTAACTGAACTGACCTGGGTTATATCTGTCATCACACGTCAGGTAGCCTCCATGTTTGCATGTATAGAGTCTATATGAAATCTGAAGGTAACTTAACTGAACTGACCTGGGTTATATCTGTCATCACACGTCAGGTAGCCTCCATGTTTGCATGTATAGAGTCTACATGTAATCTGAAGGTAACTTAACTGAACTGACCTGGGTTATATCTGTCATCACACGTCAGGTAGCCTCCATGTTTGCATGTATAGAGTCTATATGAAATCTGAAGGTAACTTAACTGAACTGACCTGGGTTATATCTGTCATCACACGTCAGGTAGCCTCCATGTTTGCATGTATAGAGTCTATATGAAATCTGAAGGTAACTTAACTGAACTGACCTGGGTTATATCTGTCATCACACGTCAGGTAGCCTCCATGTTTGCATGTATAGAGTCTATATGAAATCTGAAGGTAACTTAGCTGAACTGACCTGGGTTATATCTGTCATCACACGTCAGGTAGCCTCCATGTTTGCATGTATAGAGTCTACATGTAATCTGAAGGTAACTTAACTGAACTGACCTGGGTTATATCTGTCATCACACGTCAGGTAGCCTCCATGTTACCATGTATAGAGTCTACATGTAATCTGAAGGTAACTTAGCTGAACTGACCTGGGTTATATCTGTCATCACACGTCAGGTAGCCTCCATGTTTGCATGTATAGAGTCTACATGTAATCTGAAGGTAACTTAGCTGAACTGACCTGGGTTATATCTGTCATCACACGTCAGGTAGCCTCCATGTTTGCATGTATAGAGTCTACATGTAATCTGAAGGTAACTTAACTGAACTGACCTGGGTTATATCTGTCATCACACGTCAGGTAGCCTCCATGTTTGCATGTATAGAGTCTATATGAAATCTGAAGGTAACTTAACTGAACTGACCTGGGTTATATCTGTCATCACACGTCAGGTAGCCTCCATGTTACCATGTATAGAGTCTACATGTAATCTGAAGGTAACTTAGCTGAACTGACCTGGGTTATATCTGTCATCACACGTCAGGTAGCCTCCATGTTTGCATGTATAGAGTCTACATGTAATCTGAAGGTAACTTAGCTGAACTGACCTGGGTTATATCTGTCATCACACGTCAGGTAGCCTCCATGTTTGCATGTATAGAGTCTACATGTAATCTGAAGGTAACTTAGCTGAACTGACCTGGGTTATATCTGTCATCACACGTCAGGTAGCCTCCATGTTTGCATGTATAGAGTCTACATGTAATCTGAAGGTAACTTAGCTGAACTGACCTGGGTTATATCTGTCATCACACGTCAGGTAGCCTCCATGTTTGCATGTATAGAGTCTATATGAAATCTGAAGGTAACTTAACTGAACTGACCTGGGTTATATCTGTCATCACACGTCAGGTAGCCTCCATGTTACCATGTATAGAGTCTACATGTAATCTGAAGGTAACTTAGCTGAACTGACCTGGGTTATATCTGTCATCACACGTCAGGTAGCCTCCATGTTACCATGTATAGAGTCTACATGTAATCTGAAGGTAACTTAGCTGAACTGACCTGGGTTATATCTGTCATCACACGTCAGGTAGCCTCCATGTTTGCATGTATAGAGTCTACATGTAATCTGAAGGTAACTTAGCTGAACTAACCTGGGTTATATCTGTCATCACACGTCAGGTAGCCTCCATGTTTGCATGTATAGAGTCTATATTAAATCTGAAGGTAACCTAACTGAACTGACCTGGGTTATATCTGTCATCACACGTCAGGTAGCCTCCATGTTTGCATGTATAGAGTCTATATGAAATCTGAAGGTAACTTAACTGAACTGACCTGGGTTATATCTGTCATCACACGTCTGGTAGCCTCCATGTTTGCATGTATAGAGTCTATATGAAATCTGAAGGTAACCTAACTGAACTGACCTGGGTTATATCTGTCATCACACGTCAGGTAGCCTCCATGTTTGCATGTATAGAGTCTATATGAAATCTGAAGGTAACTTAGCTGAGCTGACCTGGGTTATATCTGTCATCACACATCAGGTAGCCTCCATGTTTGCATGTATAGAGTCTATATGAAATCTGAAGGTAACTTAGCTGAACTGACCTGGGTTATATCTGTCATCACACGTCAGGTAGCCTCCATGTTACCATGTATAGAGTCTATATGAAATCTGAAGGTAACTTAGCTGAACTGACCTGGGTTATATCTGTCATCACACGTCTGGTAGCCTCCATGTTTGCATGTATAGAGTTTATATGAAATCTGAAGGTAACTTAGCTGAACTGACCTGGGTTATATCTGTCATCACACGTCAGGTAGCCTCCATGTTTGCATGTATAGAGTCTATATGAAATCTGAAGGTAACTTAGCTGAGCTGACCTGGGTTATATCTGTCATCACACATCAGGTAGCCTCCATGTTTGCATGTATAGAGTCTATATGAAATCTGAAGGTAACTTAGCTGAACTGACCTGGGTTATATCTGTCATCACACATCAGGTAGCCTCCATGTTTGCATGTATAGAGTTTATATGAAATCTGAAGGTAACTTAGCTGAACTGACCTGGGTTATATCTGTCATCACACGTCAGGTAGCCTCCATGTTTGCATGTATAGAGTCTATATGAAATCTGAAGGTAACTTAGCTGAACTGACCTGGGTTATATCTGTCATCACACGTCAGGTAGCCTCCATGTTTGCATGTATAGAGTCTATATGAAATCTGAAGGTAACTTAGCTGAACTGACCTGGGTTATATCTGTCATCACACGTCAGGTAGCCTCCATGTTACCATGTATAGAGTCTATATGAAATCTGAAGGTAACTTAGCTGAACTGACCTGGGTTATATCTGTCATCACACGTCTGGTAGCCTCCATGTTTGCATGTATAGAGTCTATATGAAATCTGAAGGTAACCTAACTGAACTGACCTGGGTTATATCTGTCATCACACGTCAGGTAGCCTCCATGTTTGCATGTATAGAGTCTATATGAAATCTGAAGGTAACTTAGCTGAACTGACCTGGGTTATATCTGTCATCACACGTCAGGTAGCCTCCATGTTTGCATGTATAGAGTCTATATGAAATCTGAAGGTAACTTAGCTGAACTGACCTGGGTTATATCTGTCATCACACGTCTGGTAGCCTCCATGTTTGCATGTATAGAGTCTATATGAAATCTGAAGGTAACCTAACTGAACTGACCTGGGTTATATCTGTCATCACACGTCAGGTAGCCTCCATGTTTGCATGTATAGAGTCTATATGTAATCTGAAGGTAACTTAGCTGAACTGACCTGGGTTATATCTGTCATCACACGTCTGGTAGCCTCCATGTTTGCATGTATAGAGTCTATATGTAATCTGAAGGTAACTTAGCTGAACTGACCTGGGTTATATCTGTCATCACACGTCAGGTAGCCTCCATGTTTGCATGTATAGAGTTTATATGAAATCTGAAGGTAACTTAGCTGAACTGACCTGGCTTATATCTGTCATCACACGTCAGGTAGCCTCCATGTTTGCATGTATAGAGTCTATATGTAATCTGAAGGTAACTTAGCTGAACTGACCTGGGTTATATCTGTCATCACACATCAGGTAGCCTCCATGTTTGCATGTATAGAGTCTATATGAAATCTGAAGGTAACTTAGCTGAACTGACCTGGGTTATATCTGTCATCACACGTCAGGTAGCCTCCATGTTACCATGTATAGAGTCTATATGAAATCTGAAGGTAACTTAGCTGAACTGACCTGGGTTATATCTGTCATCACACGTCAGGTAGCCTCCATGTTACCATGTATAGAGTCTATATGAAATCTGAAGGTAACTTATCTGAACTGACCTGGGTTATATCTGTCATCACATGTCAGGTAGCCTCCATGTTTGCATGTATAGAGTCTATATGAAATCTGAAGGTAACTTAGCTGAACTGACCTGGGTTATATCTGTCATCACACGTCAGGTAGCCTCCATGTTTGCATGTATAGAGTTTATATGAAATCTGAAGGTAACTTAGCTGAACTGACCTGGGTTATATCTGTCATCACACGTCAGGTAGCCTCCATGTTTGCATGTATAGAGTCTATATGAAATCTGAAGGTAACTTAGCTGAACTGACCTGGGTTATATCTGTCATCACACGTCAGGTAGCCTCCATGTTTGCATGTATAGAGTCTATATGAAATCTGAAGGTAACTTAGCTGAACTGACCTGGGTTATATCTGTCATCACACGTCAGGTAGCCTCCATGTTTGCATGTATAGAGTCTATATGAAATCTGAAGGTAACTTAGCTGAACTGACCTGGGTTATATCTGTCATCACACGTCAGGTAGCCTCCATGTTTGCATGTATAGAGTCTATATGAAATCTGAAGGTAACTTAGCTGAACTGACCTGGGTTATATCTGTCATCACACATCAGGTAGCCTCCATGTTTGCATGTATAGAGTCTATATGAAATCTGAAGGTAACTTAGCTGAACTGACCTGGGTTATATCTGTCATCACACGTCAGGTAGCCTCCATGTTTCCATGTATAGAGTCTATATGAAATCTGAAGGTAACTTAGCTGAACTGACCTGGGTTATATCTGTCATCACATGTCAGGTAGCCTCCATGTTTGCATGTATAGAGTCTATATGAAATCTGAAGGTAACTTAGCTGAACTGACCTGGGTTATATCTGTCATCACACATCAGGTAGCCTCCATGTTTGCATGTATAGAGTCTATATGAAATCTGAAGGTAACTTAGCTGAACTGACCTGGGTTATATCTGTCATCACATGTCAGGTAGCCTCCATGTTTGCATGTATAGAGTCTACATGTAATCTGAAGGTAACTTAGCTGAACTGACCTGGGTTATATCTGTCATCACACGTCAGGTAGCCTCCATGTTACCATGTATAGAGTCTACATGTAATCTGAAGGTAACTTAGCTGAACTGACCTGGGTTATATCTGTCATCACACGTCAGGTAGCCTCCATGTTTGCATGTATAGAGTCTACATGTAATCTGAAGGTAACTTAGCTGAACTGACCTGGGTTATATCTGTCATCACACGTCAGGTAGCCTCCATGTTTGCATGTATAGAGTCTATATGAAATCTGAAGGTAACTTAGCTGAACTGACCTGGGTTATATCTGTCATCACACGTCAGGTAGCCTCCATGTTTGCATGTATAGAGTCTATATGAAATCTGAAGGTAACTTAGCTGAACTGACCTGGGTTATATCTGTCATCACACGTCAGGTAGCCTCCATGTTTGCATGTATAGAGTCTATATGAAATCTGAAGGTAACTTATCTGAACTGACCTGGGTTATATCTGTCATCACACGTCAGGTAGCCTCCATGTTTCCATGTATAGAGTCTATATGAAATCTGAAGGTAACTTAGCTGAGCTGACCTGGGTTATATCTGTTATAACACGTCAGGTAGCCTCCATGTTTGCATGTATAGAGTCTATATGAAATCTGAAGGTAACTTAGCTGAACTGACCTGGGTTATATCTGTCATCACACGTCAGGTAGCCTCCATGTTTGCATGTATAGAGTCTATATGAAATCTGAAGGTAACTTAACTGAACTGACCTGGGTTATATCTGTCATCACACGTCAGGTAGCCTCCATGTTTCCATGTATAGAGTCTATATGAAATCTGAAGGTAACTTAGCTGAACTGACCTGGGTTATATCTGTTATAACACGTCAGGTAGCCTCCATGTTTGCATGTATAGAGTCTATATGAAATCTGAAGGTAACTTAGCTGAGCTGACCTGGGTTATATCTGTTATAACACGTCAGGTAGCCTCCATGTTTGCATGTATAGAGTCTATATGAAATCTGAAGGTAACTTAGCTGAACTGACCTGGGTTATATCTGTCATCACACGTCTGGTAGCCTCCATGTTTGCATGTATAGAGTCTACATGTAATCTGAAGGTAACTTAGCTGAACTGACCTGGGTTATATCTGTCATCACACGTCAGGTAGCCTCCATGTTACCATGTATAGAGTCTATATGAAATCTGAAGGTAACTTAGCTGAGCTGACCTGGGTTATATCTGTTATAACACGTCAGGTAGCCTCCATGTTTGCATGTATAGAGTCTATATGAAATCTGAAGGTAACTTAGCTGAACTGACCTGGGTTATATCTGTCATCACACGTCAGGTAGCCTCCATGTTACCATGTATAGAGTCTATATGAAATCTGAAGGTAACTTAGCTGAGCTGACCTGGGTTATATCTGTCATCACACGTCAGGTAACCTCCATGTTACCATGTATAGAGTCTATATGAAATCTGAAGGTAACTTAGCTGAACTGACCTGGGTTATATCTGTCATCACACGTCAGGTAGCCTCCATGTTTGCATGTGGCATCTGATCCCCACCGGTCATTGGTCACCACTGTATCCTTCACTGGACTACAAACAAAACATGCTATCTATTATATTATATATTAATTAGCATCTCTGTCAATCTAATTCATATGGTATTGGGTTTTATTTTAATTTCCTGATCAATCAGGATCGAGCTCCCACTTTTCCCGCCAGATGGAACGTTTACTTTTATATATGATCGTCACGCCATCTGAGGTATAACGTACTAGTGTCAGTACAAGGCTTTTCTTTTCAGTCATTTTATAAAAAAAGGCATAAAGAATGTGAAATTTGTTCACACCAACTGATTTATTATGTGATTATTTACCCCTGTTTGACTTTTCAGAATGAAAAAGTCATTTAGGATCAAAGAGGAGAACTTGACATATCAGACCTTTCCTTGCTGGAGGCTGTCAATCAACACTGCTACACTTTTGAGGCACGCATATTTTGACATTTCTGATGATTTCAGGTGATAACATAAACTGTTATCTCTGTACACTGTGATTGTGTAAGTGGTGCAATGCATAATTAAAAAGTGTAGCAGTGTTGAATGACTGCCTCCAGCAAGGCAAGGTCCGATGTTTTTGTTCTTTGGTTTCAATGGTACAGACGAGTTAAAGCTGTTTTGTGTAGTGTCCGCGCTTATTTACAAACACTTAGCAACCAAATTTATGAATGGTATCTAGGGAGTTCAAAATGAGGCAAAATGCAAAGGCAATCAGCCATTGAAGGGCGGCTCGATCCTGACTGTGATGCAATAAATGAAATTTCAAAATTTTCTCTTGGCAGCCGGTTTTTGGATTTTCGGCACTTTATGATATATACTGAATGAACAATGTTCCTCAATAAACAATTTTTCTCAACAGAGAATGCTCCTCCATGAAAAATGTTCCTCAATGGACAATACTCCTACCTGGACAATGTTCCTCAATGGACAATGCCCCTCAATGGACAATGCCCCTCAATGAACAATGTTTTTCAATGGAGAATGTTCCTCAATGGACAATACTCCTCAGTGGACAATGTTCCTCAATGGACATTACTCCTCAATGAACAATACTCTTCAATAAATAATGTTCATCAATTGACAATGAATAATGTTCATCAATTGACAAATTGAATGTTCCTCATTAGACAATACTCCTCACTGGACAAAGCTCCTAACTCCAAACTATTTGTCACAGCAAACTTTTTAAAGCCGCATACATATGTACTAGATGTGTTCCTTGCAGTGATCTCTTACCTGTCATTATAAAGCCAAGCTATGAACTCGGTACTATTCCAGTAGGAGGAAGGTGCGTCCCAGGCTCCATCACTCCACACGATATCTGGTTTATAGGTGTTCACCATATCATGCAACTCTGGATGAAGCTTGTCCTGCAAATATACCAATCACCTCAATTGGCGGAGTCGTGTGAAGATGATACAAATGATGTGGGTGTCATAAATTTTAATTATTTTTATATAGATTTATGGTGACATGCAGAATGCTTTTACATAGACAATATTCTACATGAATATAATGAGCAGACCTGAGAAGCATGCAATTACCTTGATGTAATGTTGAGTTCGGAATTTGTTTTTCTTATCTTCCAAATACAGTGGGTTAAACCATTCATATGCAGAGTGATAAAGTCCAAACTTGAGTTTGGTCCGCCTTGTCACAGACTTCTGCAAATCACCTGAAAAACAATATATTATTAGTATATGTAGTATGTCCTGGATTGTACATAAATTGTTGTCTAGATAATTATAAAAAAAAATTAATTGACTTTACATTTTAGGTCATATAAATGTTTTTAACATTAACTGACCAACAAGGTCTCTGTGGGGTCCGTTTTCCACAGCATTCCAGTTCCAGGATTTCTTGGATCCCCAGAGTGTGAAACCGTCATGATGCTTGCTGGTCAGCACCATATACCTGAGAAATGCAAGAACACAATACTTCAGTACCACAATATACATTTCACCATGCTTGTAGCCACTCATATCATGAATCTGCATGATTTATACATGATATCTGGCTTCTCATGTGCATAATGCTGCTGTCAATATGCATGACATACAACTCAATATATGGTTCCCCATGTGCATGACCTAAACAAATGTGGCTCCAAAATATCTCACCTACTGGGTGCCCAAAATGTGCATGACCATGATATATATGATATATGGATTGTATTAGTATGCATGACCTAAACTTTTACTTTTCAAGAATGTGCATGACCAACACATTTGGTTCCCAATAATGTACATGCATACATATATGGTTGCCATTAAACATGCATGACCTCTGAAAACATAATTTCCATTATGCATTAATTATGTGATCCTTGAATTGTTTTAACCATTTTTAAAATTCACGAATTAAAATATAGCTGTACTTTGGAGAGGCATATTTGTTGCATAATTGAGCCATTGAGTGGGCTGCAGCCAGCATGCCCTGAGCCTGAGGGTGCTGCGCAATCCTGGGGGTATCAGCTATGCTTATGAATGCATAATGCAAAATCACATATTATAACTGAATAATTATACTTTAGTATAATATACTTGTTTCACATACATTTGAAAAACAAATTGAGGTTATTTCAACTTTTGTCATTGTTTGGCTTTTTATACACTGCTCCAATGCATTTTAAATTTCAAAAATTAGAGTGGCCACATAGGTATGTTAAATATTATTCTCGTTTGAATGGTCTCAGCAAATTTCCTCCAAGCCAATGATTGAATAATTAATGGTGCTTGCCTCATACCTTGCTCCTGCTTGCTGGAAGACATCAGCCCAGTGGTCTGGGTCAAAGAACTCGGCTGTAAACTGTGGAGCAAAGTCTGTGTACTGCTGCTTTGGGGGGTAGTTCTTCTTTACGAAAACATGGACACTATTTATGGCTTTCTTCGTGTGGTACTGAGCAGATGGCTTTCCATTATTGTGATAATACCAGAACCACTCGGCTAGTCCTCCTGTACCAGCTCCCACAAAGCTGGGCACAGAGTACACGCCCCAGTGTAGAAATATGCCAAACTTGGCATCCTCAAACCACTGAGGAATTGGTCTGGTTTCTAGGGACTTCCAAGTAGCCTCATACTTGCCCCCTGGTGGAGAAAACACCATTGGTCCTGGGACTATGACCTGTCCTTTTACATCAGAATTGTTGTAGATATGTTGAGACATAACTGCCCTCTTCTGTCTGTTGTGGTTAGAGTTAGGGCTGTAGCCATCCCGGAGTTCTGCTGGCAGTGCTGGGGCCCCACCAAGACAAGGGTAGAAAATAAACACCTGAGCCAGAAGAAACAACAGCTGCAGCAATGCGATCTGGGTCAAGATGCTCTTCCTGGATAATAAACTGAAGCGAGGCATGTCTTGTAAAATTGTCAGCTCATTGATGAAATGACTGATCCTCCTGACCAAGGCCACGAGTCTTGGTTGTTGTTGTTGTTTGTGTCAGATTAGATTTGTTTGTGTTTGCTTGACAGCTGGCCGGATGTCAGTCTGCAATCAAACCCAAACTTCCAAAATAAAAGAGCAGATCGATTGTAGTGCCACCTGTCGTACATTATTGCTCTTTCATTTTTCCCACATCCTCAGTGATAAATGTCCAGCGTTTCATGTCGTACAAGACGGGGATGTGACAATCGAAGTTATGATCTGATTCTGTTTTTTAATATTTATTTTCACTCAAAACCCTTACAGTTATTTTTTCTGGAACATTAGATATGGAAATCAACATTTTTCAAAAGTATTTTTCTTCCATCACAGTACATTTCTGATCCGGCTCGTGTGTTCCCACCTGTGTGTTCTCACCTACTAAAAAATAGTGATCCCACAGACTCAGGGGGAAAATATAGAGACATAGTTTGGTTTCGAAAAAATAGAGAATGGGAAAAAATGCAAGTCTGAAGTTATTATTATTCCAATATGATCATGGCTGCCACATCACTTTTCCCCAAAGTGTCATATTGAGACAAACGTGAGGTTCATTTGATCTTTAATATTTGACTTATTTTTCAAATATACTTCAAAATATGCCACATATCCTGAAACACTTGAATAAATTATTGGCCAAAGGATATATACCATATAAAAATAGATATATCCCATTTTTTTCGTGACCAATCCATTTTTCTGTCCAATTATAACTTTTTTTTTAGACATTTTTAATGATCTAATTGAAGGAATTTCAAATGCAAGTACTCTATCTTTATTAAGAACAAGTGCCTTCGGCTGGGAAAGGATGCTGTCTCTCTCTGTTGTGGCTATCTCTCACTTATGCAGCTGTCTCTCACTGATATAGCTGTCTCTCACTGTTGCAATTATCTCTCACTGTTGCAATTATCTCTCACTTATGCAGCTGTCTCTCCCTTGTACAGCTATCTCACTGATGCAGCTGTCTCTTACATGTGCAGCTATCTCACACTTATGCAGCTGTTTCTCACTTGTGCAGCTATCTATCTCTGCTGTAACTACCCCTCACTTGTGCAGCTATTTCTCACTGTTGTAACTATCTCTCACTTTGCAGTTATCTCACTTATGCAGCTGTCTCTCACTTGTTCAGTTATCTATCTGTGTCACACAGTATAACTGTCTCACTTTTGTAACTATCTCTCACCTATGCAGCTGTCTCTCCCTTGTACAACTATCTCTCACTGATACAACTGTCTCTCACTTATGCAGCTGTCTCTCACTTATGCAGCTGTCTCTCACTTGTGCAGCTATCTATCTCTGCTGTAACTGTCTCTCGCTGTTGTAATTATCTCTCACTTATGCAGCTGTCTCTCCCTTGTACATCTATCTCTCACTGATACAGCTGTCTCACTTATGCAGCTGTATCTCACTTGTGCAGCTATCTATCTCTGCTGTAACTGTCTCTCACTGTTGTAATTATCTCTCACTTATGCAGCTGTCTCTCACTTGTTCAGTTATCTATCTGTGTCACACAGTATAACTGTCTCACTTTTGTAACTATCTCTCACCTATGCAGCTGTCTCTCCCTTGTACAACTATCTCTCACTGATACAGCTGTCTCTCACTTATGCAGCTGTCTCTCACTTGTGCAGCTATCTATCTCTGCTGTAACTGTCTCTCGCTGTTGTAATTATCTCTCACTTATGCAGCTGTCTCTCCCTTGCACAGCTATCTCACTGATGCAACTGTCTCTTGCATGTGCAGGAATCTCACTTATGTAACTCTCTCATTTGTGCAGCTATCTCTCACTGCTGTAACTATCTCTCACTGCTGTAACTATTTCTCACTTTGCAGTCATCTCACTTATGTAGCTGTCTCTCATTTATGCAGCTATCTCTCCCTGTTGTAACTGTCTCACTATTGCAGCTATCGCTCAATATTGCAACTATTGTAACTATTTCTCACTTGTTGTAACTATCTCTCACTTTGTCATGTCTCAATGCAGCTATCTCTCAATTATGCAGATATCTCTTATTTATGCAGCTATCTCTTATTCATGCAGCTATCTCTTATTTATACAGCTATATCTTATTTATGCAGTTATCTCTTATTTATGCAGCTATCTCTTATTTGTGCAGTTATCTCTCAGTTATGCAGCTATCTCTCAGTTATGCAGCTATATCTTATTTATGCAGCTATCTCTTATTTATGCAGATATCCTTTATTTGTGCAACTATCTCTTATTTATGCAGCTATCTCTTATTTATGCAGCTATCTCTTATTTATGCAGCTATCTCTTATTTATGCAGCTATCTCTTATTTATGCAGCTATCTCTTATTTATGCAGCTATCTCTTGCTGTTGTAACAGTCTATCACTTGCTATCTCTCACTTGTGCAGCTATCTCTCAATCGTGGTGGCTAAAAATATCTGCATTTCACCCATATAGACCACTTTTGTACAAAACCTAGCAGGGCCTCAATAAATAGGTCAATAAATAGGTCAATTTACCGATGGTTGAAAACAAAGCTCTAATACAGAAATATAGGCATATTGGGAGGTAATTTTCATTTTTAATGTAATTATGACAACAAATAAGTGATAATTGTGCCATTCATAATATGCTAAAGGTGCAACCCTTCACATAAACTTGCAAAACAAAAGTGAAGTGGAGATTAGTTCAGCGTCACTTCCACCAGAGGGCAGGCTACGTGGTGACGCAACAGCGAGATGACACGCTCTTATCAGTGGCGAATTTTATTTCAGCCCATACCTCATACAGCAACTTTTTTTTTTTTCAAATCTCGTCACCCTTCCTCTCTGATCACGTTCATGCTTTTTTTATATATGTATGTAAAAACTCACGAAAATGTTTTTTCGCACTTTCAACTTTTTCAATTTTCATTAGAGGAAAAGGGCCATACTTTGGAATAAGATTTCTAATATTTAAAGGTCTACATATTCTTGACATGTCTACTAAGCATAATATGCTTAGTATGTCTACCCCATCAGTCAATCAAAATTCCTTTATACTATGCAACTACTCTCTCGTTATTGAGAAAATTGCACAAAATACTGTAAATTTTCAACTTCCTCAGATTTATGTCTTTCAAATATGTCTAATCACCCATTAATCAATCAAAATTCCGTTTTTGTATTCCCACAACTCATATCAATAGGTACATTGAATTTGAGGCTTTATCGAGGGAAAAGGGCCGTACGTCTGCATCCAGATTTATGCTCTCACACTGAAAGGTCCAGACATATTTAAAACATGTCTATGATATATTTCTAAACACCCATTAGTCAATCAAAATTCATTTAATTCAGGTAAAAAGGTCTTTGCGTGTTAATGCATAGAAATCGGATTTAATACGTAAAAGGATATACCTATTTTTTAAATATTTTTTTTGACAGGGTATTTTTTAAAATTTTATTTGACAGGGTATATACCCTTTCATATCCTGCTATCTGGGCATTGCAAAGGGCATCACTCAAATACTGGGTTATATCTCTGTCATGATAAGAATTTACCCTGGCAAGGTCAGCAATGGCCGTCAAATGCACCATCTCCCGCCCACCATTTTTATAACCAAGATAGGCACCACAGTCCACCAGAGGCACACGCAAACTATTCACCAGGTCCGCCCTCTGGTGGAGTTTGGATAGGCACAGGTCCATCCAGAGACATTTAACACATATATGTATAAATTTCTCTGGTCCATCACTCTACCAACTGTGTCAGTGGAGCCAGCCAGTTCAACAATAATGCAAATTATGAGTTTTAGAAAACATAAAGTGGCATATCCTATGCTTTTATTTTCTTAGACAAATTATTATGTTTCAATTTTTCATAGAAGTTGTCTACATTTTAAATTATTCACCAGTAGCACATTGAAAAAACATAATTTGTGCAATTCTACCAATAAGTGGCGCTCTCTCAGTTCGCTGAACTTGACCAATGTACGACTATAAACATGATAAATTATAGTATGTGGATTTGATCAATTTTGTTTGACTGAGTTTCGGACTGACATAGCATAGCGTCAGGATCTTTGAGCAGTAACTACTCGTTATGAATATTCATAAATTAGTCACGAGTTACAGGTAATTGTGCTCTGATTGGTCAAGTATGTCAAGTGATAGTGTCAGGCATATTGCAAGTAATTTAGGAAGGCCCACTGATATATGCATATATAGAACCACACAAAAGTGGGTGCCCAGTGTGCCCAGGGATGGGACAGCATGCGCGGACATTATTATCACACCTTTGTTGAGAACAACAGGCACTGACCCGGGGGGGTACTCTCATAGTCAGCGTTACCGGGGAAGCTGGGCTAAATCAGGGTACCAATAATGATAGATTATTTTAAATCAGGGTACCAATAATGATAGATTATTTCCCTAAATCAGGCTCTGGGGTTTTCAGTTCCAGCCTCCGCGGGTTCCAGCCTCCGCGGGGGCACTGACTGGCCTGACTGGCCCAGCAGATGACATTTAGGTTCATTTTGATCAAGAAGCTTTCAATTCTGATTTAGATAGTCAGTGGGTGGGACTTGCATCATAAATAATTTGGGTATTCTTGGATTGGGAAGTGTGCAAAAATGGTATAATTATGGACGCTATCCCAGTCCGTGTATGGATCACCGCAGCATAAAAAGGTTCAGAAGGGACGCTTACAGTAAGCATTCCCATATAAAAAATAGATTTTTAAAGGTTGAAATTTATATTGGATAATTAAATCTAATTTCTGAAGTTGATATCGTCACCAATATCATACATTTGTGATCAAATATTTGTAAATATCTTAATCACGTCATTAATTGGATCCGAAGTTTTAGTCTTGTCCACGTTAAAAAATTCACGTCTTACATGCTTACCGTATGAGTTCTAAACAGATAGGACCGTGATAAATTGATTCAAGAGCACGTTATCTTATCTCCGCATTGCTCAGTATGTTATTCCTGTAAACTATACTTATTAAGATCACTCTTTATCATGATTATAAGGCAGATGAGCTGTTACTTTTGGATTTGTACAATTCTCATGACAAATCTAAACACTTTGTGTTGACAGTGTATGAATATGACAGTGTGCACACAACCTCAAGCTATATGAATATATGGAACACGGCATTCAGCCAGCCGTGCAGTGCGTGTACCATAACAGATAACGTTAATGCAGCCATGTCTAGGTGGTTGAGAGTAAAGAGGAAGTCATCCCTGTTTATTCTACTGCAGGTGATCTTTGTATCTGTGCAGGTGTTTGTTTTCTACCCTTGTTATGTAGGAGCCCCTGATTATGCTGACGTGACAGGTAAACACAGCCATGTCATACAGAAGAGAGACACACCGGACATTAACTCAATAAGCAACTCAGCACTGCCTGGTGGAGGGTCTGTGGGCAGGTATGAGGCTACTTGGCAGTCCCTGGACTCCAGACCGCTCCCCCAGTGGTTCGACGATGCCAAGCTGGGCATATTTATCCACTGGGGGGTGTACTCTGTCCCCAGTTATCACGCTCATGGCAGCGCCGAATGGTTCTGGACATACTGGCATTCTGGTGCAAAAGGCGTAAAAGAATTTGTGGTTAAAAATTATCCACCCAAACATCATTACACAGACTTTGCACCTCAGTTCACAGCAGAATTCTTTGATCCTGACCACTGGGCAGATATCTTCCAGAAGTCAGGAGCAAGGTGAGCAAACTGAGTACTTTAGTTGATATTCTGTTGACTGTAAGCTTTAAAGAAAAGTATGTTTAACTTTTTTTCTTTTGGTGATTTTTTGTAAGGTATATTGTTCTGACTAGCAAACATCATGACGGCTTCACACTCTGGGGTTCCAAGAAATCCTGGAATTGGAATGCAGTGGAAAACGGACCCCATAGAGACCTTGTTGGTATGACTACTCTTACAAATATAATTGTCTGCCCTTGTTTCTTTCAAGGTCAAAGTTGGCATAATAATTATAATAATAATAATAATAATAATAATAATAAAGAGCAAATTGTCTTCAACTGTCATTATAATCCATCCCAGGTGATCTGCAGAAGTCCGTGAGGAGTAAAACCAAGCTTAAGTTTGGACTCTATCACTCAGCATATGAATGGTTCAATCCTCTGTATTTGGAAGACCGAAAGAATAAATATAAGACCCAGCAGTACATAAAGGTTGGTATAATTTAAAATAATTATATGATAGAACAGTGACTATTTGGTATCTGGTACCGGTGTATTGTGATAGGAATTGCAGATGCAAGCATACAATGCTGAATATGGGCCAAATGTTGTGTTCTGCTTTGGCACAGCTTGATCAGATAACACAGCATTCATAGGCCATGCCCATCCTGGTGTTAATAGCAACCATATTGATTATATATGTGATTCCACTCAACATTTCTGGCTCTCTTGTTGCTTGCAGTGTCAAGTGACTGGTCATAGAGGCGTGTTGAAACCTGAGGTGCAAATAATCCCGGCCATGAATCAATATTAGGCTGCAATGTTCTTTCAAAATTAATTTATTAGGCAATTAATTTTTCCTTTGAAATATGTCGTGGGTTGATTGACCTATATGCAAGAACGTTACTGCAAATAAGGCAAATTCAAAATGACGTTTATTTGTAAATATATTTTCCAGAATGTGATATGAACATCTTTCCATTTATCGTAAATGCGATTACATGTAATTATGAGTTCAGATTTGTTTATATATTTCATTTACAAAGGCTGTGACTTCCATTTATTTAATTTGTGCTACTATGTATTTACAATATTAATTTTCACCAAAAAATTAGCTGAATTAGCTTTGTTAGCAGCCAATTGCACTTAACAGTTAATGCCCTCCCAGAGGTGGTTTCAATTATAAACGTTTTTAAACTGTTTTAGAGATTTAAACCTATTCAACATTCAAGGTATTGCAGAGGCCGAAATTATTTTGTTCTAGGGTCATTGATAATTTTATCTGGTTATCTTTGTATAACTGACCACTTAATTGTTTTTCAAGTGAATGCTCTGTCGTAGCAGGGCCTTGCTATATATTGATCTTAAATATATAAAACAATTTTTGTCTAAAACTACTTTTCTTGTTTCTTATCCGTGTCTTGTATTTATGTATTGTTGCTAGCCTCTATGAAACTTTTCAGCACAACTGTTATAAGTGATTTATAATATTTGTAAAATAGGTGATTTAATTAAAAAAAACTTCACTGAACAATAAAAGCATGAAACAGTAAAAATCCACGAAGGCTATTTTGAATGTATCTTTATTATGTGATATTATGATATTATCTGTCCTTTGTCTAGGAAAAGCTGCACCCAGAGTTGTATGATATGGTGAACACTTATAAACCGGAAATTGTGTGGAGTGACGGGGCCTGGGAGGCCACTTCTGCCTACTGGAATAGTGCAGAGTTTGTAGCATGGCTATATAATGACAGGTACATGAAAATTCATACAGATTACCTTATGAAAACAGATAAAGTCGAACACAGACTGGCTCTAACATCAGAAATTGCAAGGTCCCAAATAAAATATCTGGACCAGTAGGTCGCATACTGGACCTGAGACCAATGGACCAGTAGGTCGCATACTGGACCTGAGATCAATGGACCAGTAGGTCGCATACTGGACCTGAGATCAATGGACTAGAAGTTTGCATACTGGACCTGAGATCAATGGACTAGTAGGTCGCATACTGGACCCAAGATCAATGGACTAGTAGGTCGCATACTGGACCTGAGATCAATGGACTAGTAGGTCGCATACTGGACCTGAGATCAATGGACTAGTAGGTCGCATACTGGACCTGAGATCAATGGACTAGTAGGTCGCATACTGGACCTGAGATCAATGGACTAGTAGGTCGCATACTGGACCTGAGATCAATGGACCAGTAGGTTGCATACTGGACCTGAGATCAATGGACTAGTAGGTCGCATACTGGACCTGAGATCAATGGACTAGTAGGTCGCATACTGGACCTGAGATCAGTGGACTAGTAGGTCATTTACTACAAATGAGAAAACTAAACTCTGTCAGTCATATGCTGACCTCAGATAACCTCACAACTCGGTCAGATAATGGAAATGAGGTGACTGGACTGGTAGGTCACTAAGTTGATATATTATTACTTGACTAGTATGTCATCTTCTGGAGCTGAGATAAAGCCCTGTACTGCAATTGAGTCTGTTATGTCTGTTTTGACCCCATAATGAAATGTGTACAATTCTTTGCAGATTGGATAATTTGTGTAGAATTATTCCATCACATTAAGTTGATTTCTCCAAATATCGTTTTTTTTTTTTATGGAATCCACCAGCACAAAATAAATGAGTCCTGACTACAGCTGGGACAGCCTTTATTTCATTGTGCAAACCATGCATCTGTATAGATACATGGAAATCTATAGGTTTCATATCATTATACTTATTGGTACACAATGAACGATATGTTGAATCCATTGAATCTGTGATTTGAAAAGATGAACATTCTATTTGTATTGTGGATCCATACTGGACCTGAGTTTTTATTGAAACATACTTATAAGCTTATATTATGTATCCATTAAAGAATGTTAGAATTCTTTTGATTTGCAAACATATTCCATTTGCCTTTTAGTCCAGTGAAGGATACAGTGGTGACCAATGACCGGTGGGGGTCAGACACAGCCTGCAAACATGGTGGCTTCCTTAACTGTGATGATAGATATAACCCAGGTCAGTTTGCCAAACTCTATATCACAGCAACAAATACATTCTCTATCCAGGAAGACAAATTGTCTATTTGTAGAAAATACAAATTATCTTATAGGTATCTGCAGAGGTAGATATACTACTCTGCCTGCATATTAAGATATGTAGAGTTATCAACCTGTCTTCTATATTAAATAGAAAGAGAAAAAAAATCATAACGTTAAATTCTTATTACAGGAAAAGATGGTAAAAGGCAAACTAAGAAATGGGAGAACTGTATGTCCATAGACAAGGCTTCCTGGGGATACAGACGCAATGCAAAACTGGAAGATTATTATGATATGGATGGACTCGTAGAAGTATTAGTACAATCTGTCAGGTACTGTATTATTACATACCGTATTTACTCAAAAATAGGACGACTCTGTGTAAAAGACGACCCCCAAATTGATGTTATTTTGCTTGAAAAGGCCAATTTTGATTGAAGGATGAGTCGGTTCTTCCTAAAAAAAGTCGGGAAATCTCGAGACATCGGCACTGCTACCATTCAAGTTTGGCGGCCATTTTAAGTAAAACATAAATACATAGTTTCAGGGATCCATTATTACACAATATATTAATATTTAAATGCAAGTTAATACACTGTGGTGATACTCTGATCGTTTTCGTGCCAAAATTAAGAGCTTCTCCCCGTCACTTCTGCTTTTCAAAATGGCGACCTTGTGTTGTGTATGCATCTTAAAGTATTATTAAACTCACATTCTCTCCGACTTGTGGATAATTTTCACTTATTAAATGGACTATTGTTTACACGTCAGCTGACACGTGGTAGAATACTTCTCTGTATTTTATAATACAAAGATTTTACTAATATTGCCATTCTCTGCTAGGTGTTTATAGCACTCGATCGGCCGCCTTTCATGAAATTGAAAACAAAGTTGCGTTGAATGATAAAAACAACAGTAATTCCGGTGTATGTTCGGGTCTGTGGTCCTTGTGTATAAGATGACCCCCCCAAACATTGACAAAAGGTTTCGGTCCTCATTCCTCGTCCTATTTTCGAGTAAATACAGTAGATGAACTCACGGAAGTATTTGTACAATCTGTCAGGTATGTGCTGGTCATAAGGTTGGTGGAATATATATATATATATATATATATATATATGTTTATAAGCTCATGGATGACTGTAGCTTTAGTAGACCAGTTTTGAAATATTTGAAAAAGGTATTATAATCTTTGCAGCTATGGTGGCAACCTGCTCATGAATGTTGGTCCGACCTCTGATGGTCGAATCCCACCAATATTTGAGGAGCGTTTGCTTCAAATGGGAGAGTGGCTTAAAGTGAATGGTGACGCCATCTATGGGACTAGAATGTGGCACACACCTCAAGACGAACTCAACAAGAAAGTCTAGTAAGTCTCAAAGGAACCTGATAACATAATCTAAACACTTAAATGTTGATACAGTATAAAATTGTGAAAACTATTGATCATCCGATATATTGACAGCCAGTTTTAAACTTTTTAATTAACTTTTGAGTGGAATATCTGGATTGCTCACCTTTTATTTATCCAACTTCATTTTATAGGTTTTGTACTGCAATTGATATGATGTTTATATGAAAACTTATGTAGGACAGATACAATTTGTGCAAAGGAGAAATGCTAAATTGCATTTTAAGACCTTCCAGGACATGTTGTGTTCATAACAGGTTTAGTTTCAGTCTTTGACTTGAAACGGTGTGGCACAAATTGGATCTGAGCATACCACATCAAATCTTCCATTTATCATCAGGCACCGATCCACAAAATGTGCAACCCTGGTGCAAAGTTTGTTGGACTGTGCAAGACGAATAGGGTTAATGATAGCTTACCGTAAGAACGAATATGAAATTTACAGATCCGCTTAATTGAAATTGGATCGTTTAATATTTATTTACTTTCTTTCTACCAGGAGGGAGATATTTATAATTTGTTAGGGCTAAACATCACATTATTGTATTTGAAGCTGGAAAAAGCTGGAACAGTTATGCTATAATATTAAATATTTTCAGCTACACCAAGAAGAGTGAAGGTTCTGATGGTACTGTGATATATGCCCTCCTTCTGGACTGGCCTGACAATGACATCCTGGAACTCTCAGCCCCTCATACAACAGACAGTACTCTGGTCACATGGAGCGGGTATAAAGGCGACATTGAGTGGAAAGCCAGATCAGATGGAGGCATAACCATAACATTGCCTAGGATAAACCTCAGTAGCATACCCTGTAGATGGGCATGGACCTTTAAACTGGCAAAACTAAAAAATATTGATGCCTAAAATGTAAAGACTATTCAGTTTTATTGCCTGGATGAGGCACTGGGGGGGGGGGGGGGCATCACAGCACCCATGGCCATACTCTCAATGTAATTAGAATATTGTTTCATCAGCATCAATCATAAACTGTGAATGATGCACTGAGGTAGGGACAATATCTGTGAATGGTGCTATTTTCTCTACTCCATGCACATTATAAGCAGAACATATCAGCCTAGATCACAACTGGAAATCACTTATTAAAATGTGTTCATTGTCTAAAATGTTTTTTGTTTTTGCTTATATTTTATATTTTGGTTGGAAAAAAATTAAATATGCAAAACCGCACTGCTGTTATTCAAAGTAGACATTTTTATGCCTTACTCCCTGAGGAAATATCACATGACCTTTCATGGGAGAGCTTTTATACATACCGGTATATATAGATGTCTATTGATTTTTATACTGTGCCATATTTCAATGTGCGAATAAAGAATTTCAAACAAACTGCTGCTGAGCACCCTCTACTGGTGAATGTTTAGCCAGAGAATATATTCCAGAAAATATATCTTAATAATAATCCTATGATGTTCAGACACACATCTTGTTCGCTGACCAATCATGGTAATTGATACAATGGTGGGACACGATGGCAATTATTTAGACCAATGAGAGAGCAGCTAACAAACGATTAACAGAAGTGTCCATAGTAACAATGGTTGGAAGCAGCGATCACAACGAGTCTACATTTCAGCGTCGTACAAGATGGCTTTCTCAGAATAAATAACAGAGAACAATCATTAAAACAACAGACAAAAAATATGTTCCAATTAACTGGTAACAGTGTCATTTGGGATGATTACAGATAGTCTAGTTCATACTAGTGCAGGAAAGAATCATCTTGATGTTGATGGTTTCCACTGATCATATTACACAAGGAATGATTGTCACACTATGAGAAGAGTTTTACAGAACTGTTTAATTATTGTGATCCCTGTTGTTTAATTTATATACAATGTTTATACTGACACAAAGAAGGAAAGTTATTTTCTTTATTTTTTAGGAAAATGTTTACTCTCAAATTTCTTGAAATATCACATCTTAAAACTTTGTTCCAGAATTTTAATGAGAATTTTGATTTTCAAGGACTACTGTACATTTGCTGATGATCAAAAGTACATTACACCTATAAATGTAACCTTGCTTATGTTAAACAATGGGCAATTATTATTGCAGAACAATGAAGGTTTGTACAATAACTTAAATAAATGCTTATATGTTACTAATCTAATTATCTAACTTGTCTTTAAGGATCTGTTTTGTTATTTTTGGCTCAGCTCTCCCCTCAGACAACCTCAGAACATTTCCCATCAATGACTTGAATACTTTTATTTTACCATTTTTGTATGCCATTGCCTGAAAATAAACAAAAGACATATTCTGTACTGATCATTAAAACCAATATTTCAAACTAAGAAGTGGTTGTACAAAAGCATTCTGTTATTCTACCATGTGTTCTACAAATGCATTCAAGTTCCCTTGTTATTGTATGTGAAATTTCTATTATCAAACCTTAATTGAGCACAACAATTCCAACCTTTAGCCCCCATTCATCTGACAATTTAATACCTTTCAGAATAATATATGTATACATGTATATGTTGTGGAGGGAGATTTACCTTAGTATGGTTGTCCTTGATGACTGAATCACAAAGTTCGGCTATAATCTGTGGGTCAGTGATCTGTTGCCACCCTTCACGCTCTAACACTGCTGCTGCCGACACTCCATGCTCTCCGTGCAATATGTCCAGCATCTGCAAACATCAAGCTCATATACTGCATCTCTTAAACATCAAATCTGTGATGTCCTGCATCTCAAAAACATCAAACTAATTATGTTCTGCATTTAAGAAACATCAATATGAATATGTCCTGCATTTAAGAAACATCAAATATGTTATGCCCTGCATCTGAGAAACATCAAATTAATTGTCCTGCATTGAAGAAACACCAAACTTTTATGTCCTGCATCAAGGAAACAAACTAATTATGTCCTGCATCTAAGAAACTTCAAACTATTTATGTCCTGCATCTGAGAAACATCAAACTAATTATGCCCTGCATCTAAGAAACATCATACTACTAATTTTGTCCTGCATCTGAGAAACATCAAGCTAATTATGTCCTGCATTTAAAAAACATCACACTAATTACATCCTGTACCTCACAAAATATCCTGCAAATTGTAATAAAAATGTGTGCCTTTAGGGGAAGGTATAGTTTGAATTGAGTCTGTATGTAAATGGCCTATATGATGATAAAGTAACTAGTTGATTGGATGATAAAGTGATTGTCTGCAGGGGTTGTATAGTGATTGTTCTATTGGGTGGAATAGTTATTGGTCTTTGGGTTCAAATAGTGACTGGTCCATGGGTGGTACAGTGACTGACCCTTGGGTGACATAATGATATAGTCACTGGTCTATAGTCACTGGTCTATGGACACTGGTGTAGGTGGTATAATGATATAGTCACTGGTCTATGGACACTGATGTAGGTGGTATAATGATATAGTCACTGGTCTATAGTCACTGGTCTATGGACACTGGTGTAGGTGGTATAATGATATAGTCACTGGTCTATGGACACTGATGTAGGTGGTATAATGATATAGTCACTGGTCTATAGTCACTGGTCTATGGACACTGGTGTAGGTGGTATAATGATATAGTCACTGGTCTATGGACACTGATGTAGGTGGTATAATGATACAGTCACTGGTCTATGGACACTGGTGTAGGTGGTATAATGATATAGTCACTGGTCTATGGACACTGGTGTAGGTGGTATAATGATACAGTCACTGGTATATGGACACTGATGTAGGTGGTATAATGATATAGTCACTGGTATATGGACACTGATGTAGGTGGTACAATGATATAGTCACTGGTCTATGGACACTGATGTAGGTGGTATAATGATATAGTCACTGCTCTGTGGACACTGATGTAGGTGGTATAATGATACAGTCACTGGTCTATGGACACTGATGTAGGTGGTACAATGATACAGTCACTGGTCTATGGACACTGATGTAGGTGGTATAATGATATAGTCACTGGTCTATGGACACTGATGTAGGTGGTATAATGATACAGTCACTGGTCTATGGACACTGATGTAGGTGGTATAATGATATAGTCACTGGTCTATGGACACTGATGTAGGTGGTATAATGATATAGTCACTGGTCTGTGGACACTGATGTAGGTGGTATAATGATATAGTCACTGGTCTGTGGACACTGATGTAGGTGGTATAATGATATAGTCACTGCTCTATGGACACTGATGTAGGTGGTATAATGATATAGTCACTGGTCTGTGGACACTGATGTAGGTGGTATAATGATACAGTCACTGCTCTATGGACACTGCTGTAGGTGGTACAATGATATAGTCACTGCTCTATGGACACTGATGTAGGTGATATAACGATACAGTCACTGCTCTATGGACACTGCTGTAGGTGGTATAATGATATAGTCACTGGTCTATGGACACTGATGTAGGTGATATAACGATACAGTCACTGCTCTATGGACACTGATGTAGGTGGTATAATGATATAGTCACTGGTCTATGGACACTGATGTAGGTGGTATAATGATATAGTCACTGGTCTATGGACACTGATGTAGGTGGTATAATGATATAGTCACTGGTCTATGGACACTGATGTAGGTGATATAACGATACAGTCACTGCTCTATGGACACTGCTGTAGGTGGTATAATGATATAGTCACTGGTCTATGGACACTGATGTAGGTGGTACAATGATACAGTCACTGGTCTATGGACATTGATGTAGGTGGTACAATGATATAGTCACTGCTCTATGGACACTGATGTAGGTGGTATAATGATATAGTCACTGGTCTATGGACACTGCTGTAGGTGGTATAATGATATAGTCACTGGTCTATGGACACTGATGTAGGTGGTATAATGATACAGTCACTGCTCTATGGACACTGATGTAGGTGGTATAATGATACAGTCACTGCTCTATGGACACTGATGTAGGTGATATAACGATACAGTCACTGCTCTATGGACACTGATGTAGGTGGTATAATGATATAGTCACTGGTCTATGGACACTGATGTAGGTGGTATAATGATATAGTCACTGCTCTATGGACACTGATGTAGGTGGTATAATGATACAGTCACTGGTCTATGGACACTGCTGTAGGTGGTATAATGATACAGTCACTGGTCTATGGACACTGATGTAGGTGGTATAATGATACAGTCACTGCTCTATGGACACTGATGTAGGTGGTATAATGATATAGTCACTGCTCTATGGACACTGATGTAGGTGGTATAATGATATAGTCACTGGTCTATGGACACTGATGTAGGTGGTATAATGATACAGTCACTGCTCTATGGACATTGATGTAGGTGGTACAATGATATAGTCACTGCTCTATGGACACTGATGTAGGTGGTATAATGATATAGTCACTGGTCTATGGACACTGCTGTAGGTGGTATAATGATATAGTCACTGGTCTATGGACACTGATGTAGGTGGTACAATGATACAGTCACTGCTCTATGGACACTGATGTAGGTGGTACAATGATACAGTCACTGGTCTATGGACACTGATGTAGGTGATATAACGATACAGTCACTGCTCTATGGACACTGCTGTAGGTGGTATAATGATATAGTCACTGGTCTATGGACACTGATGTAGGTGGTACAATGATACAGTCACTGGTCTATGAACACTGATGTAGGTGGTACAATGATACAGTCACTGGTCTGTGGATACTGATGTAGGTGGTATAATGATATAGTCACTGGTCTATGGACACTGATGTAGGTGGTACAATGATACAGTCACTGGTCTATGGACACTGATGTAGGTGGTACAATGATATAGTCACTGGTCTATGGACACTGATGTAGGTGGTACAATGATACAGTCACTGGTCTGTGGACACTGATGTAGGTGGTATAATGATACAGTCACTGCTCTATGGACACTGCTGTAGGTGGTACAATGATATAGTCACTGGTCTATGGACACTGATGTAGGTGGTACAATGATATAGTCACTGGTCTATGGACACTGATGTAGGTGGTACAATGATACAGTCACTGGTCTGTGGACACTGATGTAGGTGGTATAATGATACAGTCACTGCTCTATGGACACTGCTGTAGGTGGTACAATGATACAGTCACTGGTCTGTGGACACTGATGTAGGTGGTATAATGATACAGTCACTGCTCTATGGACACTGATGTAGGTGGTACAATGATATAGTCACTGGTCTATGGACACTGATGTAGGTGGTACAATGATATAGTCACTGGTCTATGGACACTGATGTAGGTGGTACAATGATACAATCACTGGTCTATGGACACTGATGTAGGTGGTACAATGATATAGTCACTGGTCTATGGACACTGATGTAGGTGGTACAATGATATAGTCACTGGTCTATGGACACTGATGTAGGTGGTACGATGATACAATCACTGGTCTATGGACACTGATGTAGGTGGTACAATGATATAGTCACTGGTCTATGGACACTGATGTAGGTGGTACAATGATATAGTCACTGGTCTGTGGATACTGATGTAGGTGGTACAATGATACAGTCACTGCTCTATGGACACTGATGTAGGTGGTACAATGATATAGTCACTGGTCTATGGACACTGATGTAGGTGGTACAATGATATAGTCACTGGTCTATGGACACTGATGTAGGTGGTACAATGATATAGTCACTGGTCTATGGACACTGATGTAGGTGGTACAATGATATAGTCACTGCTCTATGGACACTGATGTAGGTGGTATAATGATATAGTCACTGGTCTATGGACACTGATGTAGGTGGTATAATGATATACAATGTAGTCACTGGTCTATGGACACTGATGTAGGTGGTACAATGATATAGTCACTGGTCTATGGACACTGATGTAGGTGGTATAATGATACAGTCACTGCTCTATGGACACTGCTGTAGGTGGTACAATGATATACAATGTAGTCACTGGTCTATGGACACTGATGTAGGTGGTACAATGATATAGTCACTGGTCTATGGACACTGATGTAGGTGGTACAATGATATAGTCACTGGTCTGTGGATACTGATGTAGGTGGTACAATGATATAGTCACTGCTCTATGGACACTGATGTAGGTGGTACAATGATACAGTCACTGGTCTATGGACACTGATGTAGGTGGTACAATGATATAGTCACTGGTCTATGGACACTGCTGTAGGTGGTACAATGATATAGTCACTGGTCTATGGACACTGATGTAGGTGGTATAATGATATAGTCACTGGTCTATGGACACTGATGTAGGTGGTATAATGATAGTCACTGGTCTATGGACACTGATGTAGGTGGTACAATGATATAGTCACTGGTCTATGGACACTGATGTAGGTGGTATAATGATATAGTCACTGGTCTATGGACACTGATGTAGGTGGTACAATGATATAGTCACTGCTCTATGGACACTGATGTAGGTGGTACAATGATACAGTCACTGCTCTATGGACACTGATGTAGGTGGTACAATGATACAGTCACTGCTCTATGGACACTGATGTAGGTGGTATAAAGATACAGTCACTGGTCTATGGACACTGATGTAGGTGGTACAATGATATAGTCACTGGTCTATGGACACTGCTGTAGGTGGTATAATGATACAGTCACTGGTCTATGGACACTGATGTAGGTGGTATAATGATATAGTCACTGGTCTATGGACACTGATGTAGGTGGTATAACGATACAGTCACTGGTCTATGGACACTGATGTAGGTGGTACAATGATATAGTCACTGGTCTATGGACACTGCTGTAGGTGGTATAATGATACAGTCACTGGTCTATGGACACTGATGTAGGTGGTATAATGATATAGTCACTGGTCTATGGACACTGATGTAGGTGGTACAATGATATAGTCACTGCTCTATGGACACTGCTGTAGGTGGTACAATGATACAGTCACTGGTCTATGGACATTGATGTAGGTGGTATAATGATACAGTCACTGGTCTATGGACATTGATGTAGGTGGTATAATGATACAGTCACTGCTCTATGGACACTGATGTAGGTGGTACAATGATAGTCACTGGTCTATGGACACTGATGTAGGTGGTATAACGATACAGTCACTGGTCTATGGACACTGATGTAGGTGGTATAATGATATAGTCACTGGTCTATGGACACTGATGTAGGTGATATAACGATATAGTCACTGGTCTATGGACACTGATGTAGGTGGTATAATGATATAGTCACTGGTCTATGGACACTGATGTAGGTGGTATAATGATATAGTCACTGCTCTATGGACACTGATGTAGGTGGTACAATGATATAGTCACTGGTCTATGGACACTGATGTAGGTGGTACAATGATATAGTCACTGCTCTATGGACACTGATGTAGGTGGTACAATGATACAGTCACTGCTCTATGGACACTGATGTAGGTGGTACAATGATACAGTCACTGCTCTATGGACACTGATGTAGGTGGTATAAAGATACAGTCACTGGTCTGTGGACACTGATGTAGGTGGTATAATGATACAGTCACTGCTCTATGGACACTGCTGTAGGTGGTACAATGATATAGTCACTGGTCTATGGACACTGATGTAGGTGGTATAATGATACAGTCACTGGTCTATGGACACTGATGTAGGTGGTACAATGATACAGTCACTGGTCTATGGACACTGATGTAGGTGGTATAATGATACAGTCACTGGTCTATGGACACTGATGTAGGTGGTACAATGATACAGTCACTGGTCTATGGACACTGATGTAGGTGGTACAATGATACAGTCACTGCTCTATGGACACTGATGTAGGTGGTACAATGATACAGTCACTGGTCTATGGACACTGATGTAGGTGGTACAATGATACAGTCACTGGTCTATGGACACTGATGTAGGTGGTACAATGATATAGTCACTGGTCTATGGACACTGCTGTAGGTGGTATAATGATACAGTCACTGGTCTATGGACACTGATGTAGGTGGTATAATGATACAGTCACTGGTCTATGGACACTGCTGTAGGTGGTATAATGATATAGTCACTGGTCTATGGACACTGATGTAGGTGGTACAATGATACAGTCACTGCTCTATGGACACTGATGTAGGTGGTATAATGATATAGTCACTGGTCTATGGACACTGATGTAGGTGGTATAATGATACAGTCACTGGTCTATGGACACTGCTGTAGGTGGTATAATGATATAGTCACTGGTCTATGGACACTGATGTAGGTGGTACAATGATATAGTCACTGCTCTATGGACACTGATGTAGGTGGTATAATGATATAGTCACTGGTCTATGGACACTGATGTAGGTGGTACAATGATACAGTCACTGCTCTATGGACACTGATGTAGGTGGTATAATGATATAGTCACTGGTCTATGGACACTGATGTAGGTGGTATAATGATACAGTCACTGGTCTATGGACACTGCTGTAGGTGGTATAATGATATAGTCACTGGTCTATGGACACTGATGTAGGTGGTACAATGATATAGTCACTGCTCTATGGACACTGATGTAGGTGGTACAATGATACAGTCACTGCTCTATGGACACTGATGTAGGTGGTACAATGATACAGTCACTGGTCTATGGACACTGATGTAGGTGGTATAATGATATAGTCACTGGTCTATGGACACTGATGTAGGTGGTACAATGATACAGTCACTGCTCTATGGACACTGATGTAGGTGGTACAATGATACAGTCACTGCTCTATGGACACTGATGTAGGTGGTACAATGATACAGTCACTGGTCTATGGACACTGATGTAGGTGGTATAATGATACAGTCACTGGTCTATGGACACTGATGTAGGTGGTACAATGATACAGTCACTGGTCTATGGACACTGATGTAGGTGGTATAATGATATAGTCACTGGTCTATGGACACTGATGTAGGTGGTATAATGATATAGTCACTGGTCTATGGACACTGATGTAGGTGGTATAATGATATAGTCACTGGTCTATGGACACTGATGTAGGTGGTATAATGATACAGTCACTGGTCTATGGACACTGATGTAGGTGGTACAATGATATAGTCACTGCTCTATGGACACTGATGTAGGTGGTATAATGATACAGTCACTGGTCTATGGACACTGCTGTAGGTGGTATAATGATACAGTCACTGGTCTATGGACACTGATGTAGGTGGTATAATGATATAGTCACTGCTCTATGGACACTGATGTAGGTGGTACAATGATATAGTCACTGGTCTATGGACACTGATGTAGGTGGTATAATGATATAGTCACTGGTCTATGGACACTGATGTAGGTGGTACAATGATACAGTCACTGGTCTATGGACACTGATGTAGGTGGTATAATGAAGTATCTTTAAATCAGTGTTATGGTTGATCGATGAGGTGGCATAAAATTTGTCAAGTGGAATGGATAATCGGTTGGTAGTGAACAGGCTTTACAAATATTAATGTGACTATAATAACTTTGAGGAGTGTGAAGGCGACATTTACCATTACTTTGACCAATGTCAGTTGGGAGATGAGGTGACATTTATGTGCATATTACCTTTGTAAAGTAAGATGAAGTGAGTATTACATTGAGGAGTGTGGTGTCTGATGTGAGGTGACATTTATGTGCATATTACCTTTGTAAAGTAAGATGAGGTGAGTATTACCTTGAGGAGTGTGCTGTCTGATGTGAGGTGACATTTATGTGCATATTACCTTTGTAAAGTAAGATGAGGTGAGTATTACTTTGAGGAGTGTGGTGTCTGATGTGAGGTGACATTTATGTGCATATTACCTTTGTAAAGTAAGATGAAGTGAGTATTACCTTGAGGAGTGTGGTGTCTGATGTGAGGTGACATTTATGTGCATATTACCTTTGTAAAGTAAGATGAGGTGAGTATTACCTTGAGGAGTGTGGTGTCTGATGTGAGGTGACATTTATGTGCATATTACCTTTGTAAAGTAAGATGAAGTGAGTATTACCTTGAGGAGTGTGGTGTCTGATGTGAGGTGACATTTATGTGCATACTACCTTTGTAAAGTAAGATGAGGTGAGTATTACCTTGAGGAGTGTGGTGTCTGATGTGAGGAGACATTTATGTGCATATTACCTTTGTAAAGTAAGATGAGGTGAGTATTACCTTGAGGAGTGTGGTGTCTGATGTGAGGTGACATTTATGTGTATATTACCTTTGTAAAGTAAGATGAGGTGAGTATTACCTTTAGGAGTGTGGTGTCTGATGTGAGGTGACATTTATGTGCATATTACCTTTGTAAAGTAAGATGAGGTGAGTATTACCTTGAGGAGTGTGGTGTCTGATACGAGGTGACATTTATGTATATATTACCTTTGTAAAGTAAGATGAGGTGAGTATTACCTTGAGGAGTGTGGTGTCTGATGTGAGGAGACATTTATGTGCATATTACCTTTGTAAAGTAAGATGAGGTGAGTATTACCTTGAGGAGAGTGGTGTCTGATACGAGGTGACATTTATGTGCTTATTACCTTTGTAAAGATGAGGTGAGTATTACCTTGAGGAGTGTGGTGTCTGATGTGAGGTGACATTTATGTATATACTACCTTTGTAAATATGAGGTGAGTATTACCTTGAGGAGTGTGGTGTCTGATACGAGGTGACATTTATGTGCATATTACCTTTGTAAAGTAAGATGAGGTGAGTATTACCTTGAGGAGTGTGGTGTCTGATGTGAGGTGACATTTATGTATATATTACCTTTGTAAAGTAAGATGAGGTGAGTATTACCTTGAGGAGTGTGGTGTCTGATACGAGGTGACATTTATGTGCATATTACCTTTGTAAAGTAAGATGAGGTGAGTATTACCTTGAGGAGTGTGGTGTCTGATGTGAGGTGGCATTTATGTATATATTACCTTTGTAAAGTAAGATGAGGTGAGTATTACCTTGAGGAGTGTGGTGTCTGATGTGAGGTGACATTTATGTGCATATTACCTTTGTAAAGTAAGATGAGGTGAGTATTACCTTGAGGAGTGTGGTTTCTGATGTGAGGTGACATTTATGTATATATTACCTTTGTAAAGTAAGATGAGGTGAGTATTACCTTGAGGAGTGTGGTTTCTGATGTGAGGTGACATTTATGTATATATTACCTTTGTAAAGTAAGATGAGGTGAGTATTACCTTGAGGAGTGTGGTGTCTGATGTGAGGAGACATTTATGTGCATATTACCTTTGTAAAGTAAGATGAGGTGAGTATTACCTTGAGGAGTGTGGTGTCTGATGTGAGGTGACATTTATGTATATATTACCTTTGTCAAGTAAGCTGAGGTGAGTATTACCTTGAGGAGTGTGGTGTCTGATACGAGGTGACATTTATGTGCATATTACCTTTGTAAAGTAAGATGAGGTGAGTATTACCTTGAGGAGTGTGGTTTCTGATGTGAGGTGACATTTATGTGTATATTACCTTTGTAAAGTAAGATGAGGTGAGTATTACCTTTAGGAGTGTGGTGTCTGATGTGAGGTGACATTTATGTATATATTACCTTTGTAAAGTAATATGAGGTGAGTATTACCTTGAGGAGTGTGGTGTCTGATACGAGGTGACATTTATGTATATATTACCTTTGTAAAGTAAGATGAGGTGAGTATTACCTTGAGGAGTGTGGTGTCTGATGTGAGGAGACATTTATGTGCATATTACCTTTGTAAAGTAAGATGAGGTGAGTATTACCTTGAGGAGAGTCGTGTCTGATACGAGGTGACATTTATGTGCTTATTACCTTTGTAAAGATGAGGTGAGTATTACCTTGAGGAGTGTGGTGTCTGATTTGAGGTGACATTTATGTATATACTACCTTTGTAAATATGAGGTGAGTATTACCTTGAGGAGTGTGGTGTCTGATACGAGGTGACATTTATGTGCATATTACCTTTGTAAAGTAAGATGAGGTGAGTATTACCTTGAGGAGTGTGGTGTCTGATGTGAGGTGACATTTATGTGCATATTACCTTTGTAAAGTAAGATGAGGTGAGTATTACCTTGAGGAGTGTGGTGTCTGATGTGAGGTGACATTTATGTGCATATTACCTTTGTAAAGTAAGATGAAGTGAGTATTACCTTGAGGAGTGTGGTGTCTGATGTGAGGTGACATTTATGTATATATTACCTTTGTAAAGTAAGATGAGGTGAGTATTACCTTGAGGAGTGTGGTGTCTGATGTGAGGTGACATTTATGTGCATATTACCTTTGTAAAGTAAGATGAGGTGAGTATTACCTTGAGGAGTGTGGTGTCTGATGTGAGGAGACATTTATGTGCATATTACCTTTGTAAAGTAAGATGAGGTGAGTATTACCTTGAGGAGTGTGGTGTCTGATGTGAGGTGACATTTATGTATATATTACCTTTGTCAAGTAAGCTGAGGTGAGTATTACCTTGAGGAGTGTGGTGTCTGATACGAGGTGACATTTATGTGCATATTACCTTTGTAAAGTAAGATGAGGTGAGTATTACCTTTAGGAGTGTGGTGTCTGATGTGAGGTGACATTTATGTATATATTACCTTTGTAAAGTAAGATGAGGTGAGTATTACCTTGAGGAGTGTGGTGTCTGATACGAGGTGACATTTATGTATATATTACCTTTGTAAAGTAAGATGAGGTGAGTATTACCTTGAGGAGTGTGGTGTCTGATGTGAGGAGACATTTATGTGCATATTACCTTTGTAAAGTAAGATGAGGTGAGTATTACCTTGAGGAGAGTCGTGTCTGATACGAGGTGACATTTATGTGCTTATTACCTTTGTAAAGATGAGGTGAGTATTACCTTGAGGAGTGTGGTGTCTGATGTGAGGTGACATTTATGTATATACTACCTTTGTAAATATGAGGTGAGTATTACCTTGAGGAGTGTGGTGTCTGATACGAGGTGACATTTATGTGCATATTACCTTTGTAAAGTAAGATAAGGTGAGTATTACCTTGAGGAGTGTGGTGTCTGATGTGAGGTGACATTTATGTGCATATTACCTTTGTAAAGTAAGATGAGGTGAGTATTACCTTTAGGAGTGTGGTGTCTGATGTGAGGTGACATTTATGTGCATATTACCTTTGTAAAGTAAGATGAGGTGAGTATTACCTTGAGGAGTGTGGTGTCTGATACGAGGTGACATTTATGTGCATATTACCTTTGTAAAGTAAGATGAGGTGAGTATTACCTTGAGGAGTGTGGTGTCTGATGCGAGGTGACATTTATGTGTATATTACCTTTGTAAAGTAAGATGAGGTGAGTATTACCTTGAGGAGTGTGGTGTCTGATACGAGGTGACATTTATGTGCATATTACCTTTGTAAAGTAAGATGAGGTGAGTATTACCTTGAGGAGTGTGGTGTCTGATACGAGGTGACATTTATGTGCATATTACCTTTGTAAAGTAAGATGAGGTGAGTATTACCTTGAGGAGTGTGGTTTCTGATGTGAGGTGACATTTATGTGTATATTACCTTTGTAAAGTAAGATGAGGTGAGTATTACCTTGAGGAGAGTCGTGTCTGATACGAGGTGACATTTATGTGCTTATTACCTTTGTAAAGATGAGGTGAGTATTACCTTGAGGAGTGTGGTGTCTGATGTGAGGTGACATTTATGTGCATATTACCTTTGTAAAGTAAGATGAGGTGAGTATTACCTTGAGGAGTGTGGTTTCTGATGTGAGGTGACATTTATGTGCATATTACCTTTGTAAAGTAAGATGAGGTGAGTATTACCTTGAGGAGTGTGGTGTCTGATGTGAGGTGACATTTATGTGCATATTACCTTTGTAAAGTAAGATGAGGTGAGTATTACCTTGAGGAGTGTGGTGTCTGATGTGAGGTGACATTTATGTGCATATTACCTTTGTAAAGTAAGATGAGGTGAGTATTACCTTGAGGAGTGTGGTGTCTGATGTGAGGTGACATTTATGTGTATATTACCTTTGTAAAGTAAGATGAGGTGAGTATTACCTTGAGGAGTGTGGAGTGATTGATGAGGTTTTGCTCCCGCATGTCTATCAGCTCTTCTAAGTTTGTACTGTTTAAATAACTGCATCAAATTACACAGTAAGTCAATTATCATTCACATTTTCCATTTTAGAAACTCTAAATATAGATATTTATGCTGTAAAATAATTTTATACATCTAATTTGGATAATAGTCTTGAATATTAGGGGACTGACCTTTCATTGAGCGTTGCTTCATTTCTGTTGAGCACTGCTAGCACATTGTTGAGTAACATGTTAAGAACTGCTTTTACTGGATGTTTGCCAGTCCGCATGATCTCCTCAAACAACTTGGCCAGCCCTGGTTCATTCTGAAAGAGGAGACACATATCACTACCATGTTCACACATATCACTACTTAAAAAACTGAAAAAACATAGTTATCAGGTGTCTTCATATCTTCAGTAAGTTCTCTGAGATAACATGCAAAAGACTGAAAGCTGCTTCTTTGGTTCATCCAAAATTACAGCACATAAAGACATACAAACAGAGTACAGAGTGACTGAGACTCCTGAAACACTAAGGCTTACAACTAGAGTGCAGGCTTGATTGAGATGCATGCCATATTGATCTAGAAATCTTCTTCGAATGTCGTTTGGCAGTTCTGGCAGCTGTTTCTTCAAATCATCTATGTTGATCACCTGATTTTCTGCACCAGGTGGCACTGTTTCATTGGTATATAACCTTAATGGGGGTAGATTGGGTTCAGGCATAAACCTGTAGTCATGGAGACGCTCTTTGTCTCGCATTGCTAATGTTGTACTGAAATGAAAACAATTTTATTAAATTTTTTACCATGGCCATGTGCGGTTATATTAAGAATCCAATTTCACAAGTAATCTTTAAAAATTAGAAGTTTAACTGAATATTTCCTGTTTAGACCCACCCTGAATTTGCATCAAACATCCTTGTCTCACTCTCAACCTTTCCTCCACTTTCCATAATTAAAATCTGTTGCTCAATCTCATAATCTATAAAAACAAGGAATTTGTGTTGTTGAAAGAGGGAGCAGATATTCATATCTGGTTACACAATGAATAGAAAACTAGAAAACTTGGACCATGAGAAATGTGCATGGCTGAAATTATGTACATGGCAACATATTCTGACCAAAATGTTCTGACCAAAATGTTTCCCATACTTGAGATTATGAACAAGTGATACTGCTATTACTCCATCATGAGATTGAGATATTTAACAGTATCTTGTGTATATCTTTTTAATTTATCTCTCACCGATAGCTTTCGCCACATTCCTAATACTGTTAATGTTCTTAACTTCCCGTCTAACACCAAGTGGCTCCCCCTCATGGTGAATTGAAATACTGGCATCTACTCGCATTGCCCCTTCTGCAAAGACAAATTCACATGAATATATTTACCCAATACATCTATAAAGGATGTTAGGTAGAGATAAGATATCTAATTTAAAAAAAAAACACTAAATCAATATGAAACTAAATATCAATTTGACTGGAAGAAAGAAAGCAGTTATGGTAGTATATGTTCTGACTGGACAAAAGCAATTCTGCCAATATATACATGTATACATATACATGTATATACATCTTAATAATAGTACTATGAGTACCAATGACACATCCGGTTCACTGACCAGGGTCATTTGGGGCAGCTAAGGATGGTCTAGTAATTAATATGTACATATTGCATTTAACTGATGACAACTCAATGTTTAATCCAAAATACAAATGTTAAAAAGGATTAAAAACACAAGTTGACAAACTGAACATTCAGAATCTACCAGAATCTACAACTCACCTGCCATGATTCCATTACAAGTTCCCAATGTCTGCAGAATGTGTTGTAATTCCTTGACAAATGATGCTGCCTCCTCACCACATGTAAAGTCTGGCTCTGTCACTATCTCCATCAATGCCATGCCTGCAATAATAAAATCACTAGTCAGTAGACATATCAAATTTGTATTCCAGTCCAATGATAATCACCACACACATATGATATTGACTTAAAGTAAATGCAATTGTATACAGACAAATGATGTTGTATGTCATGATGTCTGATTCTCTGGTGGCTGTACACTCCTGTATCATACAGACAATGCTCAAAACTGCTCTGTGGAGATCTAAGAGACTCATATCTTCTGTAGAGGCTATTGGCACTGAGATCTAAGAAACTCTTGGCTCTTTGCTCTGCTTTGTTGAGATCTATGAAACTCATCTATTCTGTTGTATAACAGACTAAGTACAGAGTTAGACATGTTCTATTGAAATCTTAGAGACTCACATATTCTCCCTTATGACAGACTTTTGGCACTGACCTGCTCTGTTGAGATCTAAGAGATGCATATCATCTCACTTATCACAGACTCTTGGTGCTGACATGCTCTGTTAAGATCTAAGAGACTTGTATCATCTCACTTATCACAGACTCTTGGCACTGACCTGCTCTGTTGAGATCTAAGAGACTCCTATCACCTCACTTATCACAGACTCTTGGCACTGACCTGCTCTGTTGAGATCTGAGAGACTCCTATCATCTCACTTATCACAGACTCTTGGCACTGACCTGCTCTGTTGAGATCTAAGAGACTCCTATCACCTTACTTATCACAGACTCTTGGCACTGACCTGCTCTATTGAGATCTAAGAGACTCATATCATCTCACTTATCACAGACTCTTGGCACTGACCTGCTCTGTTGAGATCTAAGAGACGTATATCATCTCACTAATCACACACTCTTGGCACTGACCTGCTCTGTTGAGATCTATGAGATTCATATCATTTCACTTATCACAGACTCTTGGCACTGACCTGCTCTGTTGAGATCTAAGAGACTCATATCACCTCACTTATCACACACTCTTGGCACTGACCTGCTCTGTTGAGATCTAAGAGACTCATATCATCTCACTTATCACAGACTCTTGGCACTGACCTGCTCTGTTGAGATCTAAGAGACTCATATCACCTCACTTATCACACACTCTTGGCACTGACCTGCTCTGTTGAGATCTAAGAGACTCATATCACCTCACTTATCACAGACTCTTGGCACTGATCTGCTCTGTTGAGATTTAAGAGACTCCTATCATCTCACTTATCACAGACTCTTGGCACTGACCTGCTCTGTTGAGATCTAAGAGACTAATATCACCTTACTTATCACAGACTCTTGGAACTGACCTGCTCTGCTGAGATCTAAGAGACTCATATCACCTCACTTATCACAGACTCTTGGCACTGATCTGCTCTGTTGAGATCTAAGAGACTCCTATCACCTCACTTATCACAGACTCTTGGCACTGACCTGCTCTGTTGAGATCTAAGAGACTCATATCACCTCACTTATCACAGACTCTTGGCACTGACCTGCTATGTTGAGATCTAAGAGACTCATATCACCTCACTTATCACAGACTCTTGGAACTGACCTGCTCTGTTGAGATCTAAGAGACTCATATCACCTCACTTATCACAGACTCTTGGCACTGATCTGCTCTGTTGAGATTTAAGAGACTCCTATCATCTCACTTATCACAGACTCTTGGCACTGACCTGCTCTGTTGAGATCTAAGAGACTAATATCACCTTACTTATCACAGACTCTTGGAACTGACCTGCTCTGCTGAGATCTAAGAGACTCATATCACCTCACTTATCACAGACTCTTGGCACTGATCTGCTCTGTTGAGATCTAAGAGACTCCTATCACCTCACTTATCACAGACTCTTGGCACTGACCTGCTCTGTTGAGATCTAAGAGACTCATATCACCTCACTTATCACACACTCTTGGCACTGACCTGCTATGTTGAGATCTAAGAGACTCATATCACCTCACTTATCACAGACTCTTGGCACTGATCTGCTCTGTTGAGATTTAAGAGACTCCTATCATCTCACTTATCACAGACTCTTGGCACTGACCTGCTCTGTTGAGATCTAAGAGACTAATATCACCTTACTTATCACAGACTCTTGGAACTGACCTGCTCTGCTGAGATCTAAGAGACTCATATCACCTCACTTATCACAGACTCTTGGCACTGATCTGCTCTGTTGAGATCTAAGAGACTCCTATCACCTCACTTATCACAGACTCTTGGCACTGACCTGCTCTGTTGAGATCTAAGAGACTCATATCACCTCACTTATCACACACTCTTGGCACTGACCTGCTATGTTGAGATCTAAGAGACTCATATCACCTCACTTATCACAGACTCTTGGCACTGACCTGCTCTGTCGAGATCTAAGAGACTCGTATCACCTTACTTATCACAGACTCTTGGCACTGACCTGCTCTGTTGAGATCTATGAGACTCATATTGTCTTCTGTGTCATGCAGACTTTTGCCACTGTCCTGCTCAAGTTGAAGTTGAATGAGACGAGCAGACTTGTATGTGGGTTGTGTGAATCCTGCTGATGGGTTAAACACCACATAAGGCACTGTCCCTCCAGTCCCAAGAGGCTCTCTCTGTTGGGTTATCTGATATCCTGTCTGTGGGGAAAACATATTTAAAAATTTTCACATTCTAGGTATGTTGATTATAAAAATACTTCTTTAACTCTTAACATACATGTCCATTAATAGTCTTCTGTCATTAGTACTCAAAATAATTTTCATATATACCAGTATAACTTACTGGTAAATCAGCATAGAAATAGTGTTTTCGATCAAATTTGGAACAAAGGTTGACACGGCAGTTGAGGGCCAAGGCTGTGCGGACTCCCGCCATGACGCATTCATGATTCAACACCTGCAGAACAAGACACTTCCATTGAAAAACACATCCATCTTGTTTACATTTGATACAAGTTATAAGTCTCATAACAGATGAAAAAAGGAACTCTCTTCAAAGTTGGCATACAAAGTGAAAAAATATGATCATTTGATTTATCTTATCATGCTTATTTTATTACCTCAATTGAATGTTTGGTCAGCTATAAATGTCATTGTTCAAGTTTATTATCTCTGAGGTTTTTTTCTGTTATGGTATGATGTTTGATTGTTTTATTTCAGACATTAATAACAATCCTAAATTGGGACTGTAAACCACCTCGCAGGTGCCCATATGCTTTGGCTGGAATTCCGATCCTACATCACTGGAAATATGTGGTCATTGTCTGAGGTTTCCCTGTTTCTATATTTACATGAACCAATCAGAACAATCTTCCTATCATTAGTGCCATTTTTGCTGCTGCACAAACCCATTTCCCTGAGAAGGCATTGATTGTCATAATGTATTTGGACAAGGATTGTTCAGTTTTACTTACAGGTAGAGTTCCAGGGAGCGCAGCATCAAGATATGCCACCTGTTGGTTAATTGGGGCAGCAAACTTTGTGGCAGCCCCTGAAAACAGTTTACTCTCTGCCAAGATCTGTGCATGAATCTCTAGACCAACCACACTTCTCCATTTTGTGACACTAAAAATAGAAAAATTATGTATCCATTTGGGACAGATAAATAAAAAAGAGAATGACTCAGGTATCCTATCCAATCAAACTAGCTATGAAAAAAGATAGAATAGTAAATTCAGCTATTAAACTTCAGTTCTCTTGAAAGTGATGGGAATTTTCTGCAGCAAAGAAAATTTACAAAAACATAGAAAATATTGGATATTTTGGAATATTGTTCTGTGGTATTGTTTTATCATTACATTCTGCATATACTGTCTGAAGTACACCATTTATAAATGCCCTCTTTACATCAAGGTGTGAAAATACAAATAAATTTGTTTCATCTTTTAAAATCATTACGTTTGTGTTACATCATCACCCCCTGCATATGCCACGAGAGGCTGGAAACTTATGTGGTTCTCAATGTGCCAGTTCCAATTATCAATGATTAATGGTCAGTTATTCCTGCAGGAAAGTTGGACAGTTCCAGTGTGTAATATTTTAGTGAGGAAAATTAAATAACATCGGCTGATTGCAGATTGGCATCTTGCCCATTGAATACAACACACTCAAACTGCACAGAAAATCAAAAGTTAAAATCCAATCATTAAATATAGGCCAATGGCCTAAGAGCTGTACTAATCATTTTTTTGGGGTAATATTTGTGACCATTTTCTGGAAACTGCTTCAGAAATTCTCATTCAAATCATTTCCCAGAGCAGACTTGAGCAAATGATCATTTTGACCAATCAAAATGCATGTTCCATACTGAATTTGGCCCCAATTTGTTATCTAGATTCTCACTGGCTAAATGACAGCCTCCTTGACAACGATAGCAGTTAGATTTTTGAAAAAGTACTCGGGTCAAGACAAGATGGTAACCTGTAATCACACTATGGAGATTGACAATTAGTCATAAAAGCAATTTCAAATGAAGCTCAACTACATTTTGCAGTTCAAAAATAAAAGATTATTCCTTCCAATCTGGAATTCCATACCTAAAAAATCGAAATTCAAAATCAATAAAAAATTTCAGCAAAAAGGTGAAAACAATATTAATATAATTTTTAACCATGATAATCTAGTGATGTGACAGTGAAACCCAATAAATCTATATCCTTTACAAGTTTATTCACAAATGTTTACAGATTGTACATTGCTCCCAAATAGGACATCTATATGTATTCACTCATATGATCTTTTTCCTGACCCATCAACATCTAATCATGTTAATTTTATTTCACATCTTAATCACTACATCATCTTTACACATCATAATCACTATTCATTTACTGGTATTAATAGGTTTGCTTGATAGTTTGTTAAGTCAGTACATATGTAGGTAGCATTAGGACTTAGTAAGGAGACTGGCTCGATAAGCTCCAAGCTTCTCTGGAATCCTTCCGCACTGTTAATTACATTCATATAGATCTATAGGGATATTACTTAATTGATTAATATCAGAATATCATATTTATGTACTTAACAAAGGAAAAATAAAATATTGTATTGTATCATATTATTCCAATCACTCAGTTGGTGGGTCTCTGATGGATTAACCCCGAATGCACTAACTTGTTTAAATTTTGCTGATTGACAGGACTAGACCCAGTTTTTTATCTCCAGGGACAAGTGTACCTGCATGCTAAGTTAATAAAATGTGTAACCATGGTTATTCAGAATGCTCAACAAAGCACTCGGGTCAAAAGTTCATGATCCAAGAAGTATGATTACATTGATCCGAGTGGTCATGATTACATGTACATTGTAACAAGTAGCAGCCAAACAGAATGTAACAAAGTCATTAAGCCTGAACAATGGAAATGCCGGTGGTGAATGTTCAAGTCCTTCGCTGGTGTGGAAAGTATGGACGTCCGACAACAGACTTTATGAATAGATCTCTGTTGTGAACTTCGTGTCTATTAGTGGTTAAACTTAGGGGTTAAACTTATTGTCTGGCTTGAGCTGGCCTTGAAAGACGAGTTGTGCCAGGCTGGACACTTGAGGTTACCCCGGGGAGGTTATCAAGGCTTGAGTATGTTAGCTGGAGGTATGATGAAGCTCTACAGTCAAGTCAAATAAACTTTTATCATAAAATATCTTTTTCTTTATAATTTCCTTCGATGTTAGACATTGGATATATTACTTGTATCAACAAGAAACCATTGACATTGCCCAACATCACATTTGATCACTGACAGGTGACTACATCTTTGGGCGATAATAAATAACATTGTGCATGCATAATAGATATTCATTTCAGAATAACGTACATTACATTTATTCTTTCCTTACCTCTGGCTCTTACTCCTAGTATTTGCTAAATTAAATAAATATCGCAACTGTAAAAATGACAGCCGAAATTGTTTTCGCAAATTACAAAAGTGCTTCATTCCGGAAGTGTTTCAAAAAGAGTAAAAGTTGTTTTCGTCTGCTTGACCCGTTCAAGCACAAAAGTCTGCACCCAAAGGTCCAAATGATAAGTTTCACTTATTTCTGGGATTCTTCAATCAAGCCATCAATGACCAATAAAAATTTCCCATTGACCATTTTTATCTGACCCCATATCAAAGTAGTTATTTCATAAACATTTTCGCTCGCGTTTGTTTTGACTTTAGGTCTGAATGTTCGAGGTTTTGATATGATTAAGCTGTAAGTCTATGGAGCTTACCCCGATTATCGGTCCATGGCGGCCATGTTTTGGCTCAATAGTTCTGCTTAACACCGTCAGATGTCGCTTTTGTTTGAGAAGTGATTTGTGTGTGCGTAGTAGAGTAAGAAGATTTTGCCTTGGGTTTTTTTGCCTTGGGATTTTGCAAACTTACGCGAGCTTGATTTTTTAAAATCAACACTTGTTATTAAATGAAGGATATAATATTTTATAATATTGAGGTATAAGTTAGTCTCGGGAGGGTACTTTAATGGCAAAAAATATAAAAAAAATAAAAATTTCCTGCACAAATTTTTATATGTTAATATGAAACTTGACAAATAACTTTTTTTGTAAATAATACTTTTTTTTATTTTTTGCACACGGACCATTCTAAATATTCATTTTCGAACAAAAAGATATCTCCATATTTTTTTCTGTCGCTTGGGTCAGCAATCTTTTTTTAGCAATCATTTTGACCTTTTGAAAATAATTTTTTTGTGCAGCCTATGCAAGTCTCAATTTACTTTTTCTAAAAGTTGTCATTCTCAATAATTTTTTCTCTCCATCAATTGGTCTCAGATATATTTTTTTCCAACTTTCCTCTACCCCCAGCTCTGTCGAATGAATAATGGTCTGACCCCAAGTCCAATGATTAATACTTTCTGTGAGGAATAATTTGACATTTTATATGAAAAATCTATTTTGTATCATGGAACAATATAGATTCTTCTGAAAAGATTTTTTTTGTTACTTTCACTCACATCTATATCTTTCAAATAAGTTTTATTACTGGATGATGTCTTCAAATGTCAATTATCTCTACATGAAACTGTTGTGACTCAGAAGAATGAAAAATAGTAAAGTATTTTCCAATGCAAATCTACATTAGTGTACTGTACATAGTATCTTAGTGGACAATATAAATTTAATAAATCTCAATCTTCAAGGAATTTATGCAATATATGTCAAGTTTGGCTTAATATAAAATATAAATAACTCAACACTCTTATTTCTACAACCAAAATTTTTGGAATTACAATATTCAACTATATAAATTATGTAAATATCACAATAAAGATTTTTTTATGCAAATATATCCAGCTGACCCAGCAGCTTGAGGCAAGCATACTCCAGATTAGCTACAGCATTTTGTAGGTAATGAAGTTTTGAGTTTGTAGGTACAACGGTTGTGAAAGTTTTTAGGTACAGTGGTTGTGATAATTTGTTCATACATTATTTGCTTCACTTTGTCAAAACAGTCAGGACTGGGCTGCCCTTCAACGGTGAAAAAGGAAACGTTCCATCTGGTGGGAAAGTGGCAGCTTGATCCTGACTGAACAAATGTACTTATCTGTTAATGTGTCAATGTCTCCAGTCTATGCTGATGTTTTGTCTATGTCTCCAGTCTATACTGTTGTTTTGTCTATGTCTCCAGTCTATACTGTTGTTTTGTCTATGTCTCCAGTCTATACTGTTGTTTTGTCTATGTCTCCAGTCTATACTGTTGTTTTGTCTATGTCTCCAGTCTAGGCTGTTGGTTTGTCTATGGCTCCAGTCTATGCTGTTGTTTTGTCTATGTCTCCAGTCTATGTTGTTGTTTTGTCTATGTCTCCAGTCTATGCTATTGTTTTGTCTATGTCTCCAGTCTATGCTATTGTTTTGTCTATGTCTCCAGTCTATGCTATTGTTTTGTCTATGGCTCCAGTCTATGCCACTGGTTTGTCAATGCTGTTGTTTTGTGAGTGTCTCTAGTCTATTTTGTTTTGTTTAAGGCTCCAGACTATGGTGTTGATGAGCCACTATCTCCAGGATATGCTTTTTAATAATATGTGACTGCATCTCAAGGGTATGCTGTTTATGTGTTGGATTCATCAGGCTTTGTTGCAGATGGGTTGGTAACTTTGTAGGGGGAGCTGGCTTGTATTCCTAACAGACCCTCTGTTTCTCTCAGCCTGAAAAGATAAACACATAGGTATCTCACAACTCACATACAGATCTTACAATGTTTTGAAAGGTATATATTAACAGTGATAGTGATATGATAGATGCATGTTAGCAGTTACAGTGATGTGATATATGTATGTTAGCAGTTACAGTGATGTGATAGATGTATGTTACTGGTGAAAGTGATGTGATAGATGTACCCCGTATTTACTCGTGTATAAGTCGACTCGTGTATAAGACGACCCCCCAAAATTGAGGTTATTTTACTTGAAAAAAAACAATTTCCGAATATAAGACGAGTTGGTTTTTCAAGAGATATCGGCTCTGCTACCATTCGAGCTTAAGCTGAAGCTTGGCGGTCATTTTAAAAGTGAACGTAAATATGCTTAAAATATAAGATATTAGCCGTCTTATACACGAGTAAATACAGTAAAACGTAAATACGATGTTCGTATTTTCGAAATAACGGATATCAGAGCAGATCGATTTTGATTGCGTTTTAAATGATAAATAAAGGTATTTACCCAATATTATCACAAATTGTTCGAGAACAGAACAAAACCATCAATCCATTTAAAACGCAATTAAAATCGATCCACGTGTGAAAGCATTTCTGTCAACAAGGAAGACACGACTCAAAGCAGTGGAAACAAAGACGAAATGCAAAACTGTGAACGCTGATAATTGGAATCAGTGAGAACAAAGTCAAAACAAAGTGTTTCGAAATAATATTGGGTAAATACTTTTATTTATCATTTAAAACGCAATTCTCCTGCAAATCTGCAAAGTCAGTGATCACATGACTTGTGAGTCACGTGGCCAATCGATCTGCTACGTCACGGACATCATATTTACGTTTTACTTTTACTTCTATGTCTATTAAAATTACGCTTTGCAGGTCGAGAACAGAATAATACCGTCCATTATTGCGCAATATATTAACAATCGTTTTCTTGCTAAAAACAAGAGCCTCTTCCCATCACTTCCGCCTTTCAAAATTGCGACCACGTGTTGCGTTGAGTCGTGTCTTCCCTTGTTGACAGAAATGCCTTCACACGTGGATCGATTTCAATTGCGTTTTAAATGATAAATAAAGGTATTTACCCAATATTATCACAAATTGTTCGAGAACAGAACAAAACCATCAATCCATTTAAAACGCAATTAAAATCGATCCACGTGTGAAAGCATTTCTGTCAACAAGGGAAGACACGACTCAAAGCAGTGGAAACAATGACGAGATGCAAAACTGTGAACGCTGATAATTGAAATCAGTGAAAACAAAGTCAAAACAAAACATTTTGAAATAATATGTTTTAAATGATATATAAAGGTATTTACCCAATATTATCACAAATTATTTTTCGCAAGAATTTCTCCACGATGTAGAACGTAATGCGATGTATGTGACGTCCTTAATCTTAGTGTCACAACCAACACGTGGGAGAATATTTCTTTGTGTATTATAAAACCAATGATATTCATTATATCGCTTTTAATTATTATTGTTTATATCGATCTTAGCATCAAAACAAAGCGTGTTAATACACAAAGAAATATTCAACCACGTGTAGACAGTAGTCCGCCTGTCCGATATTTGCTTTCACGCTAGTATTGCGTAATGCATGTTAAATGAATGGATGGTTTTGTTCTGTTCTTGACCTGCAAAGCGAATTTGTGATAATATTGGGTAAATACCTTTATATATCATTTAAAACATATTATTTCGAAATGCTTTGATTTGACTTTGTTCTCACTGATTTCAATTATCAGCGTTCACAGTTTTGCATTTCGTCTTTGTTTCCACTGCGTTGAGTCGTGTCTTCCTTGTTGACAGAAATGCTTTCACACGCGGATCGATTTTAATTGCATTTCAAATGATAAATAATGAAAACGCTTTGTTTTGAGGCTAAAATCAATGATGTGGAGAAATTCTCGACGTAATTGTGATAATATTAAGTACATACCTTTATTTATCATTTAAAACGCAATTAAAATCGATCAGCTACGGATATGAAAGTTCAATTTGACATGTTGGCCGATCCACTTTTGTCTCGTGGGCACCCAGACGCTAAGATAAAGGACGTCACGTACATCGTATTACGTTTTGTGATAATATTGGGTAAATACCTTTATTTATCATTTAAAACGCAATTAAAATCAATCTGCTACGTCTGATATTCGTTATTTCGAAAATATGAACATCATATTTACGTTTTACCGTATTTACATTTTACCGTAAATACTCGAGTATAAGACTGCTCTCGTGTATAAGACGACCCCCTAAACATTAACTAAGAGTTTTTGGAAAAAAACCTCGACTTATATACGAGTAAATACGGTATATTAGCAGTGGTAGTGATGTGATAGATATATAGTAGCAGTGACAGTGATGTGATAGATGTATGTTACTGGTGAAAGTGATGTGATAGATGTATGTTACTGGTGAAAGTGATGTGATAGATGCATGTTAACAGTGACAGTGATGTGATAGATGTATGTTAGAGGTGACAGTGATGTGATAGATATATGTTAGCAATGACAGTGATGTGATAGATGTATGTTAACAGTGACAGTGATGTGATAGATGTATGTTAACAGTGACAGTGATGTGATAGATATATGTTAGCAATGACAGTGATGTGATAGATGTATGTTAACAGTGACAGTGATGTGATAGATGTATGTTAACAGTGACAGTGATGTGATAGATGTATAGTAGCAGTGACAGTGATGTGATTTATGTTAGTGGTGAAAATGATATGATAGATGCATGCTAGCACTGACAGTGATGTGATAGATGTATGTTAGAGGTGACAGTGATGTGATAGATGTATGTTAGAGATGAGAGTGATGTGATAGATATATGTTAGCAGTGACAGTGATGTGATAGATGTATGTTAACAGTGACAGTGATGTGATAGATGTATGTTAGAGGTAACAGTGATGTGATAGATGTATGTTAGAGGTGACAGTGATGTGATAGATGCATGTTAGCAGTGACAGTGATGTGATAGATGTATGTTAGCAATGACAGTGATGTGACAGATATATAGTAGCAGTGACAGTGATGTGATAGATATATGTTAACAGTGACGTGATAGATGTATCTTAGCACTGACAGTGATGTGATAGATATATAGTAGCAGTGACAGTGATGTGATTTATGTTAGTGGTGAAAATGATATGATAGATGTATGCTAGCACTGACAGTGATGTGATAGATGCATGTTAGCAGTGACAGTGATGTGATAGATATATGTTCGCTATGACACTCAGCATTAAGATAGTGGTAGGAATAGGGCATACATCATTAGGATGCGCTGTCTCTGATCAAGCGCCATATCCTCTTCCTTTGGGGTGCTGGTCATGTGAACATCTAGTGGTGGTGAGCTTGTGTTCAGACTGGGTTGATGAGAGATCTTGGATCCTGATACAGGTGGCGTACTGGTGCCATTCTCCGTATGCTGAACCATATTCACCTGATGTGGCATCAGGAATGAGGTATCTGTCTGAATTTGATGAACTGTATCCACCTGACTTGGCACTGGAGATGAAGTGCTCATCTGTAATGGAAAAACTGAGTTCTCCTCGCTTGCTACTTGAGACTGGGTACCAGTCTGGATTTGATGAACTGGGTCCTTCTGACTTTCCAGATGAGCAGAGGGCTTGTTACTGGATAAGCACCTGGGATGTGTCTCTGCTGTCTTCTGAACCTAGAATATACAGCAAACCACGGTCAGTTGTTGTTGCTCTATGTATGTACTTCAGGACATTAATTTTAGCTTGATCTTATAACCCTTTAATTCTAGCAGTATAATATTATATTTTCTTCCTTATAACTTACTATAAGGTTCAAAATCCAGATTAATCTAAAAATCGTTATCTTTGTAGACTCCACGATAAAGTTTCAAGTTATTGCTAGTTCTCTCCAGTTTCTTCATTTACAAACTTTGACGTGATCAGATTTTGATGGCTTCCCATCGTGCTATCGTGTGCCCAGGAGGAATTCCTGCATAGTGCAACTGTGCAAAGTAGTAATAATTTCCCCAGCTGCATGGGATGATATGAGAGTTATATATTTTCAACATTTGCTTTGGTTTAAACTGTGGAACAACATGTAGGCTACTTATAGTAAAAAATATGACATCTCTGGAAAGGAAATGTTTAACATATCTTTATCTTTACGAAATTGTACAAGGAGTTTTTATTATTTGGGGTAACATTCCATACATCTGATGTCAACTGTCAATCATGATTTTAGGAAAATTGAGAAATGTCCATGAGTGACTAGATTTGAAGGAGATGATTCCTTCAGCTAACTTTCCAATATTGACACAGAAAGTCAATTCCTGTTGTGAAACCAAAGTGAAAAATGTTTCTTTGTCCGCAAAATATGTGAGCCATATCTTGATGAAAAATAAGAGTAGGAAATGTTTGCTTATTCACTCTGTGGTGGTTGAAAACAATTCATTTGATGTTGTTGTTGACAGCTTGAAGAGCCAATCACATAAAACATCCCTAAAAACCATTGATTGAATTTGTGGTTTTCTGCCTGCATTATTAGACACAGAATTAAAGGTAAACTTTAAACTACTGATCCTTCTGGACCATACAAACATAAAAATCAACAACAATTTGTCATTATCTTGGTGTCTATCCCTTGCCCATGTTGCCCCCTCCCCCTACATATATACTATGATTTTAAAATACCTGGTCCTGGATTGCAAATTTGTTCTCAAGCAGGGCAATACGGGCCAGCAAACTTTCCATCACACCAGGTGGCACTGTACCCATTGAGGTCTCTTTTTGAGGGTTTTGTTCTGTATACTGTTTTTTTCCAAAAAAAATGAAAAATATTACTGCACAATATTTTGGACTTAGAAAGCTTGATACAAACACACTGAGTGAGCATTTAAAGTATCAAAATATACATGTACCTGGTACTTGCTTTCCAGATTTGTTACTCTCTGGTGTAGGGATTCCAAAGTTACGTTGAAGTTTTTTATGACATTAACCAGTTTGTCCATCTTTGTTGTCATCTCTGTTAATATCTAAAAAAAGAACATTTTATTTGTATCAAAATCAGAATTACTCAGTTATATGAGTTGGTTCTTGTATTTTTGGGACCAACCCTACTGCAAGCAAGTTAATGAGGCCAAAAAATTGATTCATATGATAAGGACATACTTTTATCAAGAAGGTCAATATATAAAAGTTCATGAATACATGTATTAAATGAGGCCATTACATCTAATAAGGTTTTTACAACCAACTGCAACCAAACGTTATAGTTGTGCTTAAAATAAAGGTACAGTAATTTACAAAGAGGATTAAATCTAATCATGTGCCATGTCAATTTTTCCTATTAATGGGATTGTCATGACCTTATGGCTACTCAGCGAGCTTTGTTGTATGCTGAAGCTGTCATGACCTTATGGCTACTCAGCGAGCTTTGTTGTATGCTGAAGCTGTCATGACCTTATGGCTACTCAGCGAGCTTTGTTGTATGCTGAAGCTGTCATGACCTTATGGCTACTCAGCGAGCTTTGTTGTATGCTGAAGCTGCCACTTACATCAGGGTCTGGTGCTGCCACCTTGTGGTGGATAGTTTGACTGCGGGCCGGAGTGGTTGCCACAATGTCAATGGGTCTGAGCTGCCAGTCATCCTCCATCTGGCCAGCTATCTGATCTGTAACTGTCAGCAGGCAACACAAACATCAAAACTATATCTATAATCTCTTGATTATTACTGTCCGCAGCAAGCATCTCATACAAACGTTTGCAGTTTAAATCAAATGTAGTACTTGCCTTTTTCATGTTTTTAGTCAAACATTTAAGTGGAATATTTACCTCAAAATTCTACTATTCAAAAATGGTGTCCTTTTAATAAGTACATAAATTACAGATATAACAATCGCTATCAAACTCATTACAGAATTATTTAACTCTACTGAAAAATGAATATTTCTACTATTTTATCAACCTTAAAATAAGAAATCGATTCTCATTTCTAAATCAATGGCACAGATGCCTGATATAACTTTCCCTGAGGGACTTACAGCTGCTGCCCATGCTGATGACCTCCACTGAGTCGGTCCGGTCCGTGATGGTCGGTGGCAGAGATGACCTTTCAAGAGAATCCCTGACTATGGCAGTAGGTGGCGCTTCTTGAAATGTCACTCTCCTGCTGCCTCCTAGTGGTTGTGGGGATGTGTGTCGCATACCGGCGCCACACGGTGGTGTTTTAGGACGCTGGCCATCACTGTCGGGTACTGTAATTATTGGTGGGGCCATGACCTGGTTCACCACTCTGGGTACTGGGTTCTCCTTACTGCTTGCAGCCTTGCCTGAAGCCAGACAAAAACATATCATTCTATTAGATCATGAATTAGAAGAATGAAATTTCATTAATGAAACATATCAATCAGTGGTGAAATTCAATACAAAAAATATATCAGGGATTGATTAGCACTGGCCCGGAGGTCCTGAAGGTTTTTTTTAAAGCATATTGTAAATATAGACATCAAAATGATGCTTTATGCCCTGGCCAAAACCTCTACATCTTTCCTGCCAAAATTTCATAAAGAATCTAATTGGCTTCTGTGATGATGTCACTACACTAATCAAAAGTTGATTTTTTTTTGTGCAAGAGGTGAAGATGATTTTTAAAAGGTTGTAATTTGCAGAATGTTAGTGGCGGAGCATGATTTCAATGAAAATTTGTTTCTGGTTGAAATGATGACATATTCTGATATCATTCTCAACTTTAAATTGTTCCTTGCTTTGGTGTTACTGTGCAAGCTATGTGTTGTTTCTGTGCAAGCCATATGTTGTTTCTATGCAAGCTGTGTTGTTTCTATGCAAGCTATGTGTTGTTTCTATGCAAGCCATAAGATCACTATTTTCTGGATTTCCAGAAACTAAAGACAAGAGCAGAAATATTGCTGGACCTAGTACCGTATATATATATATGTTTGTATATTAAAACACACACCCCTTGTAATGTTTGCCACAAACACTTTAATATTACTCAATTTCACATGATGCTACACTGTAAACAACTCCTCATGTTTGCATCAATGTGAAAGATCTGACACCTGAATGCTGGGTGAGGGTCACATTTGGGTCACAGCATGGTGCCCAGTAGCACACCCCAGCCTCTTGTAACTTTGAATTGGTTAATTACCCTATAGGCATGTGGTCAAGTGGGGAAACTTCAGGGCTCAATGCTGATTATAAGATAATACTGTAGGTTAGTTCAGTACCGGTTCCATGAATCGTTTCAAGTAGAAAGAACCAGGACAGTTCCAAAACATTAAAAACCGACGGGTTGCCAGGACTCTTCAGTACCGGGGCCCATCCCTAGGTCTCACCTGCATGCTTGGTTGAATCTCGGCAGGTGCCAGTTGCTGTGGCAGGCTGGAAATGAATACTTGATTATTAAATGAATACTTGATGTGGAATATTATTATATACAATTTTTACTATATGCTAATCAGAGCCAATAAATGCACAAGGCAGATTTACAGAATATTTGATAAAGCTTTGTACAGAACTTACTCGAGGTCCCAGTCTTGCTGCAGTCTTGCCACTTGATGGTTTGAGCTTAGACACTTTGGGCCCATGATCACGCTGCCATCTGGTGAGATGAGCCAGAATCTCTGCACACATGATTATCTTGCGTTCTGCATAGCCAATATTTAGGAACTGATCCTTCGTTAGGGGAGGCTTGTAGCTGAACAATTCACGCAAAACCTTAAAAAAACCCACATTTCTTATAATGGTTTTATAGTTAATTTCAGGCAATAAAATTAAGAATAAGCGTCATTTTTTTAATGGAAATAGTGTTGCGAAATGAAAAATACAAACAGGACAGTAAGTATTTGGGGGTGCATTGGACCAAATTACCAATTTCCATCAGCTAATATCACATTTTACCTTGTACATGGCCTCTACAAATCTGAGATCTGACTTTCCAAACATCTCTATTCCTATTTCTGATATCTTGGCAGCCAGCGTGCGGCTGTAGTTGATGAAGGCGTGGTGAAGGATTGGTAGGAAGGCCTCTGCTGATCCTTTACTCATTCTGAAATCACAATATACTCTTTTAATCTTTGAAACAATAACAATGAACAGCCATAGTATCAACACATCACATTTCAACTCCCAAATTTGAAATAGATTATCAGTGTGGGATTTTAGCACTAGCCTGTAGTCCCAGACTAGACGAAACACTTTCGTACTCGTACACCTTCCCCTGATGCTAGCCCGACTGTCTAGTAGCTAGTCATGATTTTCAAGATTTGGTAAATATGACTTTTTGTCATTTGATTAATCTTACTAAATATGAATTGCCCTAACCAAGTACAGTACTGGTTCAGGCTAGTACATTTTTATTTGGGCAAGTGCAAATCTCCACTTACTAGTCTGACAGTCTAGTAGCTTAAAAGTATTTGGCCCAGACTGGTTTATGACAAATGGGTTGTCCAATTCAATCTAAGATCAAGATTACCAGGTTTAGATCAGAATAATCAGTCTCGCCAGGTAAGAAAGACATTCAAATAGATATTAATTAGAAAACAAAACAAAGTTTACCAGAAAAATATAAAATTTAAAGTAAAAGGCACATTCCTTTAAGACCTTAAAAATAGAAAATTAAAATTTAACTGTTTAATAGTTTGAAACCTACTTGTCAAAGTCCATTTCATTATTGAAGTTGACCTTTTTGACCTCTGCCTGTAGTTTGCGAAGGTTATTCTTCAAGTCTCCTGTTGACATCCTGTGATTTGTCTGAAACAAACAAAGTAATCAACTAATGAAAATATATGGAAAGTTTTACCATGGTTAAGTAATGTTCATGTTCTTCACTATTCTCTCTCCCATTTGAAAGAAATCTCCTAGTACAACACATCTGAACATGTATGTTGGTTAAAAAAACCACTTAGATTACCTTGGATGAAAGTTTATATCATTATTATTGCTCTCAGATAATTCACACCATTTTGACCACAAAAAACAAACAAAAAGAAATGGTGGTGCTCATTGAGTAGTAACATGGATGGGGAAAAAATAGACAAAGAAAACAGAAAGTAAAGAAACCAAATTAAATATTTAAATAAAGAAATTTAAAAATATAGAAAAAACACACAAACAGGAAAAAGTGGTGCTCCACATGTATCACGGATGGGAAAAAATAGCAAACAAAACAAAATAGCAAACAAAACAAAAATTATAAAAGACAAAACAAAAGTTATATCAAACAAAACAAAAATTATAACAAACTAAACAAAAATTAAAATAGGTAAAACTTAAATAAACACAAAAATGAAACATTGCAAAATAATGGGGTGGTTGAAATTATCTTTGTTCATCTTTTGAAAACATTTAATTTGGTACATGAACGATTTATTTTAGCACAACAGTATGCAAAGTCCCATCTCTTTTGTATTTATAATCTAAGTTGCTCTTATATTGCTAAGGCGCTAACGCAAATCATCGATCATGACTTTGGCTTGTGATTTCTCTTCTAATTGTCTGATTTACACCAAATTTGAACTAAATCTAATCAGAATTCCATGCTTTATCGATTATAAGGCATTTTCAAGCAATATTAATTTTAAATTTTGAGCATTGATGGACAAAGACGATGTTGTCATCTTCAATGTTTTGTCATCACACACTTCTTTTTCTTTGTTTACAGGTTATAGTTATGTGTTCATACGCTAGCACATGCACATATAAGAATCTTTTGCATGCATACGACAAATACTCCACAGCGGCATCAGTTGCTTGAACAGTATTGACCACAGAAAAAAACGAATTACCACCTACGGGAAATGACTACACAATCCCCATGATCATACTGATCACAGAATAACACAGATAGTTCCTTTTTTGATATGCACTGCCTGTTGTTACATCACTAAATGGTGTATCTAAACAGTCAAAGAATCAGAAAAACACAAAGACATGGGTTCATGCCCTACAGTACGGCTATCAGTACCCTTTCCTCCATGCAGGTCCCCGACCTGGGAGGAGGGTACTGACGATTTGCATTCTAATATCACGCGGGTGCGCCTCAGGAATAAAGGTGCTAATTTTAAACCGTGAAAACAATGTCACATCTGCAGTTTTGAGTCAAATCTTCTGGGCACTTCATTCCATTTCTTCACAGCTTTCTTATTTCACTGATATCCACTATATTGGTGAAGTAAATAAACATAATAATTGGAATATCCTCTGGATTAAGATAATTGTATCATTCTGCCATAATGAATGGTGCATTATGGTATAGAAGTAGTCAACCATGAAAAGTGGGTTGCCTGAGACAAAAGGAAGACACCCCTACTTTATTTATTTATTTATTATAAATCTCTTACATTGATTTGTCTGCAACATGTTATTTTTTTAAACAAAACTATTTGAAGGTAACCTTATCAAAAAAATTATTGTTTTCAAGAAAAAAATATAGTGAGATTGACCCACATGTAATAATAAACAATGTAACATGGCTGCCAACTTTAGTTTGCCAGGGTTGCTCACATGAAATAAGATTATATACAACCTTTAATAGATACCAACTCTAGAAGGTAGGAAAGAAATAGAGTTGATTTTAGTCCATTTAAAATTAATAACTAAAAATACGATGCAGGTACATGCAGAAATTCCCTTTTCCAGATTTTGCTTCTAGATCACCAGAAACAAGTGTTGATTTTAAAAAATCAAGCTCGCGTAAGTTTGCAAAATCCCAAGGCAAAAAAAACCCAAGGCAAAATCTTCTTACTCTACCACGCACTCACAAATCACTTGTCAAACAAAAGCGACATCTGACGGTGTAAGCAGAATTATTGAGGCAAAAGATGGCCGCCATGGACCTATAATCGGGGTAAGCTCCATAGACTTATGGCTTAATCATATCAAAACCTCGAACATTCAGACCTAAAGTCAAAACAAACGCGAGCGAAAAATTGAGGGTCCAGTCTATTAGTCTATACCGTACATGGGCCACTGGCCCATGATTTCGGTATATGGTTGCTATACTAATAGCTATAATGCCCTAGGATTTTGCAGCTGGATGACCTAAACCTCCTCATCCAGGTTCCAGACACTTGGATTCATGACTCAGAAGTTCCTACTTATCTGCACAATTATTCCCACACTGTGCAAGATTCCTACTCTGAAGTTTGAGCATGACAATAATTGACAACATCATTAATCATGACCTGATTGATACCGGTACCGTGTCAAACATGCAAACTGATAAAGCTCAGAGCAAGACTGAGTTCATGACCCACGTATACCTTCATTATCTTGTACATCATTTAGAGACCACAGTTAAAGCCAAAACTTAATGAATTACACTCAAAATTTGTTACTTACACGAAGACAATCCTCAGTAAATTACACCTTGCTAGACTTGTCACTTCTTGTTTGGAACTGTTCGCTTGTCAGAATTTCCCGCGAAATATTTCTGCTCAACCTCACATTCTATTCCCTTTTCATAATTATGCATGTCGATCTGTCTGGTCACTCATAGAGAGAGCTTTGAAACATGAGACTATTTGTTGTTCAGCTGGTTCCCTATCTATAGCTTTTTAACACACTCCTACAGTGACGGGAGTTTCAGAACATCAACAGTTGCTGTGAGGAGAATACATCGCCAACCAATCACTGTGCGTGTTTGATGAGGTTCTTGCCAGAGGGTATCATGAGGTGAACAATATTTCAGAACGTGGACATTTTGAAGGCCCACTTTGTGTAATTTCAGCCTTGCCTTGACACTTTCGGGCGTTTCTTCTACTGAGCAGGTAGGCTATGTTACATGTATGTTATTATGCTAGATTTTGCCTAGGTAATATATAGATAATGATGTTATCTTTTCATATAACACCCATAGGTGCCACAGAGGGCCCCCAAAATGTACTCGTAAGGTAGAATGTACTAAGTATTAACTTTAACTTTTGCCGTAATGACCAAAGACAAAGTTATCATCATTAGTATTTCATGCTATATATGAGGTTAAAAGTTGAGAAATCAAATTTGAATGCTTTGCGTAAATTAAGAATCTATTTTTTTCTATTTATTGAATATGCTATGATTTCTCCTGTATTAAGGTGCCATTTTGTTTTAAATTACTTGAATGCCCCATTGCAGTCTCAGAGATTCCATTATTTTGCAGATATATTGCCTGATAGATGACAGACGAAGAAGACAGGATGTGGAGGAGTGAGGCAGGAGACGATGGGTCTCCTTCAGTGTCTGCCAGGAAGCACCGCCCCTCGGAACAATGCCAAAATAAACAACCTTGGTATACACATAAGAAATTCCGCAGATACTGGCATCATCATCATCAGGTATGGCAGTGGTATCAGTGCCATCTGGTGGCAAAGTATAACTCTAATATCTACTCCCCGACCTTTGGGTCATCCTGGGGAATGGGCGACCAATATGGTGCCTATTACAAACAGTGGCACACCTGGTGGCAGAATTGGTATCATAACATTCACAGACAGTGTCAGCCCAGTAGAGCCAGACCCAGGCCATCTGGGTCATCATGTAATGCAGGGAATGGTGACTGGAGTGAGGTGTCCAACATGTCTCCAGAAACCAGTAGTACATCAATGAATCAAAACAAACCAAAGACAAGCAAGCCTAAGATGTCAAAAAGCCGCAAGAGGTCACGAAGAAGGAAGAAATCTCAGGCCCGGCAACGCAAGCGTTCGCGCGTGGAGGTGAGCATGATGGGAGGTGGGCAGCAGGGATGCAGGACGTTTGAGATGGAGATGAGTGGAGGCAGTGATGACGAGAGCTGCATGGAGATGGAGATAACAGATGAGATGCTCGAGTTCTTTGCTCAGTCTGCCCAGCATCGCAAACAGAGAGGTATGTAGCTCTGCCACATAGTGTGATTGTAGGTTACCATCTTGTTTTTTATGATTGTATTTTAGAGAGTATTTTTGCATTTCCAAATTTTTTGTACAAGGTGGCAGCCAGCAATCAGCCTATTATCATGATTATGAAAATATCAAAAGCATTCACAGCTGCCTTACCCTACAACTCACTAGGGTCACATTTCTGATCTGAGTGCTGGACACTTGGGGCTTTGAGGAGTGTGACATCTTAACAACTCCCTCGAGCCCTGTTAACACTCATCACACCTAGTTGACCTCATGGTGTCCTAGCTTGCTGGGGTATGTGTCCTCTTGTGGAATCCTGCATCATACATGGTCCTAGTTGACCTCATGGTGTCCTAGCTAGCTGAGGTATGTGTCCTCTAGTGGAATCCTGCATCATGCAAGGCCCTAGTTGACCTCATGGTGTCCTAGCTAGCTGAGGTATGCGTCCTCTAGTGGAGTCCTGCATCATGCATGGCCCTAGTTGATCTCATGGTGTCCTAGCTTGCTGAGGTATGCGTCCTCTAGTGGAGTCCTGCGTCATGCATGGCCCTAGTTGACCTCATGGTGTCCTAGCTTGCTGAGGTATGCGTCCTCTAGTGGAGTCCTGCATCATGCATGGCCCTAGTTGACCTCATGGTGTCCTAGCTAGCTGAGGTATGTGTCCTCTAGTGGAGTCCTGCGTCATGCATGGCCCTAGTTGACCTCATGGCAGTGATGAAAGTCTTCAGGAAATAACCTGAATTCAGGTTTTTTTCTTCAAATGTGAAATTCAAAATGGTCTGAACTCAGTCTGAAACATCCAAAAATGACATTTCTGGAAGGGGGTAGGGGTATCTTCAGGTTAATTTTTAAGGGTTTCAGGTTTTTTCCTGAATGCTGACTTTCATCACTGTCATGGTGTCCTAGCTTGCTGAGGTATGCGTCCTCTAGTGGAATCCTGCATCAAGCATGGCCCTAGGTGACCTCATAATGTCACTTACTGAGTGTATTTCTCTATTTCATTGTCAGATGCCACACGTTTGGAAGAAGAGGGGGAAGAAAAGGAAAAAGACTTCACAGCAACTGGTGAAGGTGAGAACTCTTTAATTTCACAAAACTTTTTATACATACAAATTAAAATGTTACCTTAAGAAAACGAACATGGTGCATAACATTGATATCAAGTTAACAAGGTTCTTAAATTTTGAAAAGCTTGTGAGATTATCTTGACAGTCATATTCAGTAACTGTGCAGTGCTATATTTCTAAGATGATTGAATCGGATCTTGACTTTCAGAAGTGACTCGGTCTACAGTGCTGCCACCTGGTGAGCAGCGTGGAGTGAAGCGCACGGTTCAGATGAAGCAGTTATACGGGCGTGGTGCTGCCATGATACATGGCATGGAAACAGCCATGCAACTCAACTATGACCGGAACTGTGACATCAAACAACCCAAACTCTGGCCTAATATACCACTCAGTATAAAGTTTGATGATAGATAGCAACAATGCTTTGTTAGACTGAACTGATAGATTATAAACTTAAAATGTTTTGATGTCAAAATTATGGCATATATTTATATTATTTAAGTTTTATATTATTAAAGATTTTAGAGTTGGATCATTCCCCATTAATAAATGTGTCAAGAAAGTGGAACTTTACAGGAAGAAAGGATGCCTGATCTTAAATTTGTTGTGCACCTATTTGATATTTTTTGCAAATACTTTCCTTTTTTTGTGGGAAGGAGGGGGGTGGGGATAATATGTTCATTTTGAATGATCAACCACTTTTTATATCTTAACCTATGGTTTATAGTATTATAGTCATGGTTTTGGAACATCAAGCCAATACAACCAGAATTAATTGACATAGTAGGTGCAGATATTCATCAAGAGTATATAATCATTGCTTTACCTGGGCTCCTGCATTTCTATATAAGTGAAGTCATGTGCGATAAAGGATGTTATAATTGTAAAGCCACAAGAAAATCGAGTGATAATTCAATTTGGTAAAAGAATCAGAAAAACACATGCCCTAGGATTTTGCAGTTCTTGCCCTTTAGGTGTTTGCACACTGAAACGCCTCAACATGTATATCAATTTACCCAATGCTGAAGCTTGTTTGATTTTTTTATTAATTAATGTAACATAATGTTAATGGCAATTTGGTAGATTATTTTTTATTAATTATATCTTGCCAAGTACAGAACAAATACAAAGTTAAATAAAAAATCTCATATAAAATTGGCTTCACAATTTAAGAAATAATGTATATAAATATATAAGAAGAACAAAATTTCAGTATTTTGAAGTAGATGTATCTGATGAGTCCTTGAAGTAGATTTATCTGATGAGTCCTAGATACAAGGTGCAATAAATAAACACAAGTTGAGTAAGCAATCATACTATGAGTGAAGGTAAATGTATAGAATCAGACCTTTGAGAGAAACTTTGTGACAAAGGACTATTGCCACTCATTCATTCTTCTTACTTCCTCTGCCATCATTGCTTTGTATTGACATTTCAAATTTGGAACTCAGTGTCCAGTCCTGCATGTGAATCACACCTACCAAAATATCATAGGATCAAAATTGACCAGTCTCAGGTCGCAATCTATGTCACGATCTATGTTCACTTGGCTGACTGAGATGCTAACCAATCATAATCTCTACGAATAGTCAATTATATTTTTACCAATCAGTTCAGAGCCAAATTTTTATGAATAGCGATGATTTACCACTTTTTTACCCTCAGCCCCTGATGTAATCAGGCTGAGGGTATTGCAGTACTCCTGGCGTGGGTATGTATGTATGTCTGTATGTATGTATGTATGTATGTCTGTAGCGAACATCCTTGTCATCGCGATAACTCAAGAACAAATGATGGCAGCTTCATGAAACTTGACACACATATGCATCTGGTGAAAACCTTGGACGAGTTCGATGGACGACGACCTTGACCTATTTTTCAAGGTCACAGGGACAATTATGTGAAATCCCAAGAATCACAATAACTCAAGAACGAATGATGGCAGCTTTATGAGATTTGACACACATAAGCATCTGGTGAAGCCCTCAGAATTTTTCCTATGAAACATGACCTTCACCTACTTTTCAAGGTCACAGGGACAATTATGTGAAATCATCTTGTCATCGCGATAACTCGAGAACAAATGATGGCAGCTTCGTGAAACTTGACACATATAAGCATCTGGTGAAAACCTCAGACGAGTTTGATGGACAGTGACCTTGACCTATTTTTCAAGGTCACAGGGACAATTATGTGAAATCCCAAGAATCCCAATAACTCAAGAACGAATGATGGCAGCTTTATGAGATTTGACACACATAAGCATCTAGTGAAGACCTCAGAATTGTTTCTATAAAACATAACCTTCACCTACTTTTCAAGGTCACATGGACAATTATGTGAAATCATCCTTGTCATCGCGATAATACGAGAACAAATGATGGTAGCTTCATGAAACTTGACACACAAAAGCATCTGGTTAAAACCTCGGATGAGTTTGATGGACGGCGACCTTGACCTATTTTTCAAGGTCACGGACAATTATGTGAAATCCCAAGAATCGCAATAACTCAAGAACGAATGATGGCAGCTTTATGAGATTTGACACACACAAGCATCTGGTGAAGACCTCAGACTTCTCTTGATGGAACATGACCTTCACCTACTTTTCAAGGTCACAGGGACAATTATGTGAAATCATCCTTGTCATCGTGATAACTCAAGAACAAATGATGGCAGCTTCATGAAACTTTACACGCATAAGCATCTGTTGAAAACCTCAGACTAGTTCGGTGGATGGCGACCTTGACCTATTTTTCAAGGTCACGGGGACAATTATGTGAAATCCCAAGAATCGCAATAACTCAAGAACGAATCATGGCAGCTTTATGAGATTTGACACACACAAGCATCTGGTGAAGACCTCAAGACTTCTCATGATGGAACATGACCTTCACCTACTTTTTAAGGTCACAGGGACAATTATGTGAAATCATCCTTGTCATCGCGATAATACGAGAACAAATGATGGTAGCTTCATGAAACTTGACACACAAAAGCATCTGTTGAAAACCTCCGATGAGTTTGATGGACGGCGACCTTGACCTATTTTTCAAGGTCACGGACAATTATGTGAAATCCCAAGAATCGCAATAACTCAAGAACGAATCATGGCAGCTTTATGAGATTTGACACACACAAGCATCTGGTGAAGACCTCAGACTTCTCTTGATGGAACATGACCTTTACTTACTTTTCAAGGTCACAGGGACAATTATGTGAAATCATCCTTGTCATCGTGATAACTCAAGAACAAATAATGGCAGCTTCATGAAACTTTACACGCATAAGCATCTGTTGAAAACCTCAGACTAGTTCGGTGGATGGCGACCTTGACCTATTTTTCAAGGTCACGGGGACAATTATGTGAAATCCCAAGAATCGCAATAACTCAAGAACGAATCATGGCAGCTTTATGAGATTTGACACACACAAGCATCTGGTGAAGACCTCAAGACTTCTCATGATGGAACATGACCTTCACCTACTTTTCAAGGTCACAGGGACAATTATGTGAAATCATCCTTGTCAGGCCACGGGCCGTGGCGAAGTTGGTTAGAGCGCCAGCTTATTAGCATCAGTTCCTCTGTGGTGATCCAAAGGTCGTGGGTTCGATCTCCGGCCGTGCCGAGAATGAACTCATGATACAATTTCTCATATGAGCTGAGGCCCGTGCCAAAGGGTTAACCCGTTGTCCTTGTAAATCTGTGACCGGGTGGGTTGTCATGTCAAGGACCTGCGACATGACAATTCAGTGAGGCAGCACTATATCTGCTACAAGTTGGTCTCATCACGAAATGACTGAAATAATGTTGAAAGTGATGTAAAACCCCAAACAAACAAAAAAAATCATCCTTGTCATCGCGATAACTCGAGAACAAATGATGGCAGCTTCATGAAACTTTACACACATAAGCATCTGTTGAAAACCTCGGACTAGTTCGGTGGACGGTGACCTTGACCTATTTTTCAAGGTCACAGGGACAATTATGTGAAATCCCAAGAATCGCAATAACTCAAGAACGAATCATGGCAGCTTTATGAGATTTGACACACACAAGCATCTGGTGAAGACCTCAAGACTTCTCATGATGGAACATGACCTTCACCTACTTTTCAAGGTCACAGGGACAATTATGTGAAATCATCCTTGTCATCGCGATAACTCGAGAACAAATGATGGCAGCTTCATGAAACTTGACACACATAAGCATCTGATGAAAACCTCAGACATTTTTGTATGGAACATGACCTTCACCTACTTTTCAAGGTCACAGGTACAATTATGTGAAATCCCTATCATTGCTATAACTCAAGAACGAATGATGGCAGCTTTATGAGATTTGACACACATAAGCATCTGGTGAAGACCTCAGACTTCTCTTGATGGAACATGACCTTTACTTACTTTTCAAGGTCACAGGGACAATCATGTCAAATCCACGTCATTGCAATAACCTAAGAACAAATAATGGCAGCTTCATGAAAATTGACACACATAAGCATCTGGGAAGACTTCAGATGAGTTTGATGGACGGTGACCTTATCCTGCTTTTCAAGGTCACCGGCCCATCTCAATAATTCTAGAGTAAATGATGACAGTTTCATGATACTTGACACACCTAAGCCATCAAAGGAAGTAGATTTTATGCATCAATTTGCCTTGGTGCAGTGACGTTTTGTTCACAAATATTGTGTGGAGCGAATGTTGTGCAATGAGTTACCAGGGCTGAGGGTTGATGCATCTCTGATGCCTATGTTTTTCATTGGCAACAGGGATTGATACGATAGAGAAGTCCTATTTTAGATGGTAATAAAACACTTGGAACTATTGTATTGCAATTGACATATTCATAAATCATATCAGATAATTTAAATGTCTTCCTAATAAGAAAATATCAAATTTTATAAATTGCAAAGTCTACAAAATGAGCAAAAGGAAAGAAGGTTTTTCTTGATTTTCTTTGTTGATTTCCATTTTGTGGACTAAGTGTGCTTTATTATGGCACAAATATATACATGTATTTAACCTGATTTATACATGGTTCTCTGCATAACCCAGCTATCAGGTAACCATGCATTTGGTCATACCCCAGCCAACAAGTAACCATTTGGTCATAACCTAGCCATCATGTGCCCATTTGATCAAACCGCAGCTATCAGGTTACCATTTGGCCATAACCTAGTCATTAAGTAACCATTTGGTCATAACTTAATCATTAATTGACCATTTGGCCATAACCTAGTCATTAGCCATTAGGTAACCATTTGGTCAAACTCCAGCCATCCGGTAACCAATTGTTCAAACTCCAGCCATCAAGTAACCATTTGGTCAAACTCCAGCCATTAGGTAACCATTTGGTTAAACTCCAGCCATCAAGTAACCATTTGGTCATAACCTAGCCATTAGGTAACCATTTGGTTAAACTCCAGCCATCAAGTAACCATTTGGTCAAACTCCAGCTATTTGTAACCATTTGGTCAAACTCCAGCCATTAGGTAACCATTTGGTCAAACTCCAGCTATTTGTAACCATTTGGTCAAACTCCAGCCATTAGGTAACCAGTTGGTCAAACTCCAGCCATCCGGTAACCATTTGGTCAAACTCCAGCTATTTGTAACCATTTGGTCAAACTCCAGCCATCCGGTAACCATTTGGTCAAACTCCAGCCATTAGGTAACCATTTGGTCATCATGGCCCTATTTTGTTAGGCCCCAACCATCATATGGGTTATAATAATACATGTAATGTCTCATACAGCTGGTCCCTCCATAATACATATTATAGCATAGTGGACAGTCAATTTAATTCTGCTAAAGTTGGCAACTGTTGTAGTCAGTGTCCGGTATAATGTTTTATATTTTCATGTCTTGGTGAATCGACTTGTCATCTTAAACTGTTTGGAGTTGTTTTTTCATTTGAATGATGCTGCTTCGCTGTGACTTGTTCCTGCGGCCATCTCCAGGTCTCTTCAGGTGCCACACATGCTCCCCTACCATACACCTGAAACACACAGGCTTATAAACATTAGTCTGCAAACAAACATGACACATACAACTCGACCATTCAGTAGCTGCCCCAAATGACCCTGTTGCCCGTTAACTCCAATATTTTTTTCTCGGTTTAATGTTTTGTCTCTATTTTTTCTGAGAAAACCATCAATACGATGCTGAAATGTAGACATATTTCTGCCATTGTTACTATGGACACTTGTAATCGTCTGTTAGCTGCTCTCTGATTGGTCAAACTGATTGCCATTGTCTCGCACCATTGTCTCAACTGCTGTGATTGGTCCCAAAACGGGATGTGCATTGGACATCATAGGATTATTATTAATATAAGCTTTTGTTGTAAATAACATACCCAGTTTGTTTATGGCTGATCTTTTGATGCTCCGTGGATAGATATTTGATGAATTTTTCAGAGACTTTTTCCTTGCAGCAAGACCACACCCACACTTCCTTATCTGTACCTAGAACCATCATGTTACCATGGTTACTCAAGGATTACATCTTATATGCCACATTGATGTCAATCTTATGACATATTTTCTTGTGAAGGAATTTCAAAGAAACTTCATGAATATCCTGTTCATAAAACTTGATTGTCAAATCTACACATTATAGGATTTGTTACATGATTCCAAGAAATTAACTTTATTTGTGATAACTTTTATCACATTATTAGGGGTTATGCACCAATATTGTCAGATGTACCGGTACTAATTAAAATCTTTAAAACCATATGAATTTCAACAATAGTGGCAAACATAATTGGTGATATCAATATATTAATTTCCCTTGTAATAGAAGCCCTATATGGAGTACTGACTTGTGTATCCGGGGTGGTAAGTGCACGCTCCTGCTGTGGTGTCGTCCCTGGAGTACGCACAGAGGCACTGTATACACCTGGCTCCTTGCTCTAGAACCTTCCTGCTCGGGCCCGCCCGAAGTGTGTTGCCACTGAATCAGAAAAGATGTGCTGGAATTGCCATTGACATCAATCTCAAAAGGACAATTTTGACAATTTATTTGGCAGATGTTTGTTTTTGTTTCACTTTTAAATGTTTTATACAATTTGCACTTCATTATAAGGTGTAATGCATCAGTCCTCTAAATAGGAACATTATTTAGAAGTTGGCAGCTGTGCTTCGAGGGTCATTTCCCACCACAGTTACTTCAGGGCACTTTTTAACTTTTAGCTGATTCATAGAACCATGTTAACACACCTTCTGGAATGTAGAAACCTTTTGGAGAATGTCTTTTGGAAATCCTCCTTTTTTCCTTCTGTAGCAGCTGAAAAGTAGATGTACACAGTGTTAAGGAAATGTAGGATTATACATCATGCCAATCCAATGTGCACAGGGCAGGTGTTAATGCTGCAATGTGGGATCAGAAAAGACATAAAACTTTCCTCAACCCTCAAAACTGGGACAGTACTTCAGAAAAAAATCTGGTTAAGTTTGCCAATTGTACATGTATGGACAAATCATTGAACTACTTGGGGTTTACATAACAACTATTAAAACAATGAGGCAAAAATGTAAAATGTCATGTTTTGTACACAATATGCAGGCCCACTCCATTACCCCGACATTGATTTTCTACAGAAGTTTCAAACTGAGCCTAGTATAACCAGGTATAATTTAGTGGAATCAGGCATTGCATCTTCATGTAGCTTATGCATGTGAGAAACAATTCAGTGTTTGCTGTTGTACTTTATCAAATCATGGCCAATAGCCTTGGAGCTATGCTGATATTGCTTTTTTAATGTTTGTGAATGTTTTCTGGAAATGGGTGTAAATCACTTCAAAATTTAAATCCTTTAATAGAGTAGACTTGAGCAGATGATACTTTCAACCAATCAAATGCACATTACATATTCGCTAGCGTTTGTTTTGCCTTTAGGGCTAGATGTTCAATGTTTCAAGATGATTAAGTCGTAAGTCTATGGTGCCTACCCCGATTATCGGTCCATGGCGGCCATGTTTTTGGCACATTTTTTCTGCTTACACCGTCAGATGGTGCTTTTGTTCAGAAGTGATTTGTGAGTGCGTAGTAGAGTAAGAAGATTTTGGATTTTGATTTTGCCCAAGGATTTTGGGATTTTGGGATTTTGCAAACTTGCGCGAGCTTGATTTTTTTTAAATCAACACTTGTTGAATTTGTTATCTTGATTCTCATTGGCTCTATCAACTCCACCAAACTTTTCTTTGGTTGAAATAGAAGAGACCCTGCATGTTTCACAAACCCCTCCAGATCACCAATCTGGGCTTTGCTGATTGGTGATTTAAGAACACTAATTCTAGTTGGCTGGTATTTGTCATGTTATTCAAAATGACATCCATGATATCCCTTGGCAACTCAATGATAGCTATTAGTTTTTTCCCAAAAGTCATAAAAAGATGGAAAATATTCTGAGCCAAATGGAACAAGTGTTGATTTAAAAAAAATCAAGCTCGTGTAAGTTTGCAAAATCCCGAGGCCAAAAAAACCCAAGGCAAAATCATTGGGCAAAATCCACGAAAATCTTCGTACTCTGCCACGCACTCTCAAATCACTTCTCAAACAAAAGTGCTATCTGACCTTGAAAGCAGAAATTTTGAGGCAAAACATGGCCGCCATGGACCGATAATCGGGGTATGCTCCATAGACTTACAGCTTAATCAGTCAAAAGCTTGAACATCTAGCCCTAAAGGCAAAACAAATGCGAGCGAAAATAGATAGAATTGGTCCCCTGAAAATACCCTCATGTACTAATAGCTAAGAATTCTGACCAATAGTTAAGAGAAGATTGACAGACAGATAGAATGACAGAAAATTTCTCCTTTGCAGAAATTGTGCTATGCAAGTTAAAATCATAAGAAATTTGTAAAATTTGCATCCATGAAAATTTTTTTCATCTGATAATACTACATCTTAACTACTGGTACTGATAGAAATGAAATCCAACCAGCAGATAAAGAGAAGATCAAGTTTGATGGAAAGAGAGAGTGACAGAAAATTCCCACCTCTCGCTGTACACGCTTGGCTGGCAAAAGTTAAAAATAGTCACTTTTCCCACATAAATTGTTTATATATCCCAATGGCTTTTTTCCTGTAATATGTGTTTCTCCACTTTTTTCTTGTGCTAGTAAGTGCCTCAAATCAAATTAAAATATGAGATGTCAATGAAAGTAAATGGTGGTCATCTTGCTGGTACATACCATAATAAGCGGCTCGTACTGCTGAGGACCTTTTCCTCCTCTCCACCGCCCACAGTTTACCAAGTTTCTGCTGGTGATCTCTGTACGCCAACACCTAAACATAAAAAATGTAGCATTCACACCATTAAATTGTACTATATTATGTATATGGCAAGTTGCTTTTAATATCGTTGTGCACATCAAATGTATCTACAATAAATCTACGACATGTATTTTACATATATCATCATTAAGAATCCATTCTCACTGCTCAAGTTGGCCATTCTGCAAACTGGTGTTAAAATGTCATGCATGGAGGAACTTTGTAGACGTGCAAGCCTGGCTCAGAGGAGTAATAAATTTTGACTGGCATGTCATTTTATTTCAGTCAGTATAATTCATCCATTATGGTCTTTCTATTCTTATCAAGATTCCAATACCGATTAGATTTTTTCTTGGTGTGCGTTTATCACCAAATATTAATGTATCATGCAACATTCCCTTTAAAGCACACAGAATTGCAGTCAGACCATTCATGATGCAGGAAATACTTGTTGAAACACTAATATTGAAACTTGAACAGAGAATTAGTTCAGTTCAACCTTGGCTTGTGTGAGCATGGTAAATACTTTCCATATATAAAGTAAAATATGCTTACCATAGCATTGTCTTGCACCCAGCAGGAATCAGGGCCCAGTAGGAATTCCTACATTGTGCAACTGCCCAAAGTAGGAATTCCTACTTTGTGCAAATAAGTAGGAATTTTCAGATATATCAATAACTGATATGACTGGATGTGGCTAATATAATTACAATGTTTATTAGTTTACTATTATATTTTTTATTTAAAAAAATAACAAACACTTCCTCTGGCTTAATTGGACATTGTTGGCATTATAGAATATGGTTACAAATTTTGATTGACTAGTACATTATAATAGAGATATGACATTTTTGGAAATAGAAATGTTGATTGTCATTTTACTTTGACAAAAAATGTACAAACATTTTTGTTTGTTTGAAATATTCGTATCGCAAATTTAGATCTACATTTACAAGCCCACACCCAGATATCTACCTATTTGCCAATGAGAAATGTACATATCACTGATAAAATCATATTTTTTATGCACACAACTAATATCAGTGCATTCTCATATCATCATTATTATTATAACAGTCCTATTTTCATATTGCCTAAACCTCCTCATTCTTATTCCTGACATTTGGATTCTTGACTCTGATATTCCTACTTATTTGCACAATGTAGGAATTCCTACTTTGTCCTGCACAATGTAGGAATTATTCCTACATTGTGCAAGATTCCTACTTTGTGCACGACAGCATCATGGACTTTGCGTTTTTTCACCACATTTAATGTCATTGTGATTAGTTCCTCTTTGGCAGCATGAAAATTGCCGCCTCCTTTCTCAGAAATAGTTGCCATTATATTGTCCTCCGCCTCACCTTGCCGCATGGACAGTAAACAGTTCCGAGGGTGGATGACGACACAAACTTTGTACTCTTTACACAATTTCTTGATATGGCAGCCTCCCTTTCCTATGAGGAAGTTAGCATGGTGCTGCATTGGGAGGTTAAATGTGACTGTGGCTGGCTCTGAATTCTTTTGTAGATCAACTTCAGCCTTGGCAGTATCAACTTCAGCTTCCTTTCTCTCAAAATGTGTGTAATTCTTGACAAGTGTATCCTGTAATATTCTCAGAAACATTGTGGAACAGTGCTGATCAACAGAGGAACACCTCCTCTCCATTATTCCGATAAACTCAATGAGAATTATTTTCTTTGAAGGTGACATTGTTTTAATTCCATTGAGCATGATGTCTAATATGTAATCTGAAAAAAAAAAAATAATTAGAGGAATGGATTTCACAAAGAACAATTTTGGTATCTTGTATTCACAAACAGCTGATGGGTTTTTACCTGTTTGCACCTCCTGTAGTCCACAAGAGCATACCAATTTGCCCACCTTCCCTATATATTTGGGTGGAAGAATATCTCTGTCTCTGACGATGTTTAGCAAACACTGGAAAGTATTTCTCCATTTCCTACCATGATAGAGACATCCACTTTCAGCCATACTAAATTCATGCTTCGTTGTTTGTGTCTTCATGGTCTCAGTTTGTAGCAATTAATGGATTATGTACAACTTTCCACTGCAAAATGTTTGCGTTGCACCAGAGATATTTACGAGTAAACCTTATAAATGTCTGGTTGCACCATCAGCAAAACAATAACAAACTGGTCCCCTCTCCATGCTTTCTCCCCACCGGCGTTGCTTCAACCAAAGAACACGAATCTTCAACGATGGAGGATCGTTTATTACCCTTTTGCAGGATCTTCATCATGCAAAACCTTAAAAAAATAGACCTGGCCTTGCAATATATTTATCTGCACCTGCATTGTTGGAAATGCGACGTGACATATTTCAAGGAACATGATGATAAAGTTTATATTTATTAAAATTATCATTTTTGATTTCACTACAAATGAGAAAACTGACATTTGGTGCCCTGTACATTTCATATGTTGTCACTGTTTTGTAAAGAAATGTAAGATGAACAGTTTACTGCCCCAAATCATGATAATTTTTTTATTATTTCAACAAATGTGAACAATATAACAAGCCGTTATCATTCATTCTTGCTAATTATCATTAATGAGTACATTATCTTTGAGAAAACTGACATTGCATGTCTTTGTCATTCATTGTTGATATTTATCATTTGTGATTGCACTATCTTTGAGAAAACTGACATCTTGGATGCCCTTTAGATTTCATATATTGTCACTTATTAATTATTACTTTTTAATATTTTTCCGAAAAATCAATAAATATGAATAACATAACATGTCCCTATCATTCATTTCCGACAGATTGCCATGCATACAATGGTTATAATTCAGAACATGATTTGTGTTTCAGATTATCATAAAGATTATGGGCCATTTCTTCTCAAGATCAACTGCAAGATCAACCACAGCTATCAGATTGGGATACATTTGGCACTTTGTCACATTTGTTACAACAGGTCAATTCTATCTATCTGTTAGACTGTGGTTGAGTCAACTGCCAACAAATGCAATATTACAGACTGTCTTCATTTTTGTAAAGATGTGAACTTAAAATAAATTAAAAATTTGAAAACCGTGAACTTTGCAACTTGAACTTGAAAAAAATCATTGCTATTTGGTTTGCATGGGCATCAAGATGTTTATATTTTTATATTTGGTTTATATTTATTATTGTGATTAATATCCTTTTTGTGTCATCTTGTGTAGTGGACTTTGATTGCATCAGATTGTTATTCACACCTGATGCTGTAAATTGGTATTGCTGGTATTTTATGTTTGCTGAACTGTATCATAGGTGTGATCTACTCCAGTCTTGTCTTCCCAACACCCCAAATTTGCTCATCAGTTCTGACCAATGAAATTGAATCTTTAGCACTGAGATCTGCTCTTGCACATATCTGCTCATCATAAACCAGTAATATCATACCTGCTCCAATAAAACAACCAATCACAACACATCTACTCCAAATAAACCAATGAGTTGAGTTGAGTTGAGTTGAGTTGAGTTGAGTTGAGTTGAGTTGAGTTGAGTTGAGTTGAGTTGAGTTAACCAAGCCAATTACAGAGTTGATCTCATTGAGTTAATCTTGTGTTTAGCTTAAATAATCTGTAATTTCTTATACGGCTCATAACTTCTAAACATGCCTCCGATAAAAACTACTCCAAGATATAAATCTGGTGGTGGGAAAAGTTGTGTAGCCTATGGATGCAGCAATTACTACAGCAAAACTAAAGGTTCTGGCATCTCATACCACAGTTTTCCCTGGAATGCAGAACGGTGTGAGAAGTGGGTTGTCAACCTGAAGCGACTCCGTTCCGATGGCAGCCCTTACAGACCTCCCAACCCTAAGAGTGCCCATGTATGCAGTGAGCATTTCATCACTGGTATGTATTCAATACATTTACAAGATGTCTCTGTTTTTAAGTTATATTTTACCATAAGTTTGCATAATATGTTTGTTCACTTATCCATTTGTACACATTTCTGTTTTTTCAGGAAAACCAAGCAGAGATCCTCTGCATCCAGACTATGCCCCTCAACTTTTTCAGCACACACCAACACTTTCGCGAGCTCAACTGGTGGCATCTCTCGACCGTTACCGGGCAGCGAAGTTTCGTGACCCGCAGAAGCAGCGGAAATCATTATTGGCTGAACTCGCCCCAGTCCAAGAGATTGTCTCACCGGTTAAGCTTGCTGTCCCTATGCCAGATGTCCCTGTCACAGTGCCAGATGTCCCTGTCACAACGCCAGATGTCCCTGTCCCAACGCCAGATGTCCCCGTCCCAATGCCAGATGTCCCCGTCCCAACGCCAGATGTCCCTGTCTCAACGCCACATGTCCACGTCCCAATGCCAGATGTCCCCTTCCCAACGCCAGATGTCCCCGTCCCAATGCCAGATGTCCCCGTCCCAACGCCAGATGTTCCTGCCGAGGTGGCCAACACCTTATCGTCCCTTCCACCTGGCCATTACCCACCCTACCATACACCAGCTGATCAGATGCTTGTCCACCTTGACCACATCTATTGTGTTCAACGAAATGAGTCACTACATGAACTGTCAACTGAACCCCAGTTGAGCAAGCCAGTAACTGAAAGCGAAAGACAAAGATTGCATCATGAGATAAAGAAACATATACAAAGTGCAAATTTTTATAAAAGCAAGTATGAGGACATGAAGGCTACGGCCAATGAATTAAAACAGAGACTAAATGCTACCCATTTGAGTTCTGCATTCATTGAAGGTGATGATGCTAAATGTAAATATTATACAGGTATTGATTGGAGCGTATTTCTCACTGTTTTCACATTTTTATGTTCATTTGTATCAAACAAAACCAACCAGAAACCCATTGTGTCTTATAGGGATCAGTTCTACCACACCCTCATGAAACTCAGGTTGAATGTCCCATTTACATTACTTGCTGATGCAGCATGCATTTCACCAACAACAGTTAGGGCTAATTTCTGGGTATGGACAAATTTATTAGTTGGGAAGATGGGATTTTTAATCAGATGGCCAGATGCTGAAACTGTGAGACAAACTACTCCCCTCATGTTCAAAATGTATTTTCCACGCTTAACTGGTATTGTTGATTGCTTTGAGATTTTCATTGATAGACCAAAGAACCCAAAGGCCCGTGCACAAGTTTATTCTAATTACAAACACCATAGCACTGTTAAAACTTTTATTTCCTGCACACCACTTGGTTCAGTTTCCTTTCTTTCACTAGCTTGGCGGGGTAGGGTATCAGATTTAGAAATTGTAAGGGGCAGTGACTTCATTAATCCTAAGTATCATAATCCAGGGGATCAAATTCTGGCTGACAGGGGTTTCACACTTCAAGATGATTTCGCAACAATATGTGGGTGTGAATTACTTATTCCTGCATTCACAAAGGGCCGTCCACAATTATCACCTGCTGAGGTAGAAAAATCAAGAACTCTTGCAATGGTTAGAATCCATATTGAGAGGATCATTGGTCTCATGCAGGAAAGATACACCATCTTACAGGGACCAATTCCTCTCAATTTGGTGAAAAGTAAGAAAGATGAGATTTCTGATGAGGAGCTGGTAAATGTGGACAAAATCATAAGGGCATGTGCAATATTAGTAAATCTGGGACCAAGCATTGTTACTGGTAAAAACATTAGATAATAAATAGATAATAAATGTGTGTATATTGAATGTACAAATAAACATATTGTTAAACTTTATTCTTGTAATTGTCAATACATTTTTTATCACAGATCTTAAACCCAGAACCCCATATTCATTTTTCCAGAAATTTCCCCCGAAGTTATAACAATGATTTCCCCTGTACTTGAAAGTCATTTAAAAATTGATTTCCCCTGAACTGGTGATTTCACCATAAACTTAAAAGATGATTTTCCCCTGTATTTTACTGGAACATTGAAAGTCATTTAAAAGTTGATATCTCTCGAACTTGTGATTTCACAAGAACCTTAAAAGTCATAACTATGATAATTTCCCGTATTTGTAATTTTACTGGAAAAATGAAATTTATTTAAACGTTTATTTTACCAGAACATTGAAAAGTCGTATAAAAGTTAATTTCCCCTGTACTTGTAATTTTACTGAAATACATGCTTAAATGGACACACAGAACATGCCTGTTTTCATGTTCCCCACACAACATGTTGAGTTGTGGGTCAACATTGTATAAGTAAAACAAAAAAATGTATAAATGTATTTCAGTAAATATAATTTATTAATATGTCAAATAGTACATCATTCAGCACAAATTGTAAACATCTTATTTGGCTAAATGCTAAGAAGAATATGATACAACACATTTTAATATCACCAGAAAATATGTCATGTTGCCATATGTATTTTTAGATATTTGATTTAATTAACCATTATCTCAGATCATGCATTTATTATAAACCATACTCCTTCATAAAATAATAATCTCTATTATTAATCTTATTAAATCAATCAAGAATCACATCACAAAATGAAATATCACAAAGCAATCTTAAATATCATATTGCCACATTATCACATTCTACTATATCAACAAATATATTATCATGTTGCCACATGTATTTTGAGATTACATTACATTATCCAGTGTCACAGATCATATGTACTTCTTGTAAACCAATATCACAAAACAATCCATTATGTTGCACCGATACCCAAATTAGATAAAACAAGAAATGTTGACAGTCACAATAATTTATTTACAGTCAATATTTGAATTTCTTTGCTGTTGTGTGTTTCTGCGATTTCTTCCTTTTCATGCTACACTGGCGACAATACCACTCCCCCTTTGGGACGGTTTTACGCTTCAGACATCTTAAGTGGTACCATTGATACTGACAGGCTGCATTGTCACATGCCACCATGGTTTCATCATCATCCCATTCTGCTTCTGGTGTCTGGCAAATACAGTAAAGGGTTCCATTAATATTTTCCTTTTCATCCAAAGTGGAACCCATTTCCAGGGAACGCGTAACCAATTCCACCAGTATGACCTGGCGGAAATACTTGCCACACCGTCGCACAATTTCAAGCCCATATTTCCTGTCACGCTGTACACTTTTGATGACCACCACATTCGGAGTCCACGTAACAAAATCGCACACATCAGTATCATATACTAACATGTGCATCTGCATTTGCGTGTAATACTGATGGTTTTTATTAACTGTTCCATCAGAGTTGAAACCCATACGTTTATCTTTATACAGTTCTTGTTCATTTAGGCAGTTCTCATGGGATTTGGGGCACTTCACCTCAAGAACACGTGACCCACAACAGTGGCACTGCACTAACCCATCTGGGGATGCACCAAGAAATGGCATGTCTTCTAAAATTGAAAGTCCACACTTGTGGATGCCAAACCCATCGTGATCCGACATTGTCTCTACATATGCTGCAATGCCGTCCTTTTCATGTTCCCTTCCCCACAATACAGCAGCCGTTGACAGTGTCGATGGTTCATTGCAGCATATTTTCTTGGTCAATGACTCGGATGGTGTCTCCAAACTTGTTCGCATTGCTTGGTGCGCTGTAGAGCTTGTGATACGACCAGCTCTCATTTTGTACCAGACAAGTGAATTTGATTGGGAAATGGTCTGAGATTGTAAAAAAGTTATTTCGACTGCTGTCGTTTGAAGATTGTATATCATTGTTGACAATTTCATTTCCATCTCCTGATCAGACCATTTCCTACTGGATGGATCGTACAAACTCCTCATGTCAGTTGGTAGTTTTTTTCTTTCGTCGACAGGTTGGCTTTTAAAGTCCCTGGCAGATGCATTATATGTGCTAAGCACAACTGGCTTTGTTGGGCACATGTTCAACAGCTGTAGGAGGTTCTGCTGCTCTTGTTCTGTGGATGGTGCCACTGGCACATTCTTGTGTCGCAGTTTTGCTGTTGATGCCTGGCTTGCTATCAGCACCTGCTTCATGGGAGCGGGGGCTACACGACGCACAAAGTCATTGTTCCATACACATGGACGGTCAGTACACACCTGCTTATTGTAGCCCATGCGGTTTGCATACTCCACTTTGTACAACAGTGCACCAACATGATAACATGATTCACCTAACCTGAAAGTACATAACAGAAACTGTCAATGATAAATTCAGATAACTTTTGTATTAAATTTGTAAGGCATTGATTCTAATATTACCAAAAAATAATTTAAAAGAAGCTTTAATGTGTATATTCTCATGCAAAATAACACCGACATTTCTGTACAGCATAGAGAATTTTAAATAAAATTATAATGACAATGAAACATGTATAACAAACTTCTTGTTCATTATCTTGAATATATCACAGCAGAACTTACCCAGCTTTGCAGGTGCAGTGTGCAGCAAGGACAGTTCCACTTTTCTCCACTGCTGCCCATGTGTCATGTGGAGGGTCGTTCACACGCATTGATGGCATAACTTTCACCTTAAAGATGATGATGTTTTTCCGTGTTGTCATATGCTGGACAGTCTGTACCCATCCTGACTCCAGCATCCGCCAAGCCTCAGTGCTGCGATAATTCTTCATGGCTTCCTTTGTGAAAACCCCTGTAATTAAACAAAGATTAGATACATTTGTAAAATGAACAAGGATAATCAGTTCATGGAACATGTTATGGGAATTGCACCCAATGACCTAAGCAAACAAAGACAGCTCAATCTTGGGTATCTTGGACAATATAAGAAATCTACAGGGTACACAAAAGGTCAGTTTTCTATAGGGCACCCAAAATGTCAGTTTTCTCAAAGATAGTGCAATCATAAGTGATAAATATCAACAATGAATGAATTGTTACATTACACTAACTTACTTCTATGACTGAGACCAGACGGAGTCTCAACAAGGTAGGAATAAATGTCAGGATACTGGACGTCTGGCCACTGAGTTGGGTCATCAATCCACAAACTTGCTGCATACTGAAAGGGACACTGGTCCAAACCAACAACACACAGTTTCTGATGATATCTCTCCGGAGATTTACTATCCAGTCCATCCACATAGTTATAAGACATATCTCAATCTAACTTGACACTGTTTGATAACCTGTGATGTAAGTTTCCTCATAAAAATGTGCAAAATTGTATCCTCTGCTCTTTGTTCAACGACTTGTAATTCAAGATGGCGGCGGCAAGATGGCGCCAACAGGAAGTGGCTGCTCTGCACATGCGCACTTCAAATACCAGGTAAAGGGTTGTGAACTGTATTCTCGAAGTTTATCTTGGAATGAGATCAAGTGCGCTTGGCAAAGTCCTGATATCATGGATATTGATATTTATACCCAAAGACATCGGCAAAATGGACTTGAAATCCACTGTTTCTCGAAACACCACGCACTGCCCATCATATTGAAGTTTCCCCAGTAAATAAACTCGACCTCCGGCGATTGACTGTTACAGTTATGACCCATGTCACTATCGTTCCCAGTCATAATGTCTAAAAATACAAATCTGTGTGAATTCTGTAGTGTTTTTTCTTCAGTTTTTTACCCGATATCACACGTGACAACGTGAAATGGCATTTGGAAGAGTCCCAGTGATGACGTCATGGAAACACAAAGGGAGAATCATCATATGACATCACAAGCATCACAACGTTGTGGAGTTTCCAGATTGTTGCTGTCACTCCCGTAAATAAACTGATCCACTTTGCACAAAATCGTAAACAATGGCAAAACGATGCTGAGATCAAGAAAAGACAAAGAAATATTTTCAAACAGGACTGACATCTTATGTTTACTTAAAGGGAACATAATTGTTTGATTGTTAGTTGCCGGAAGTCAAGTTCTACTGGAGTCGTCAGTTAAATTGGATGGGCAGTGCGTGATGTTTCTGGAAACAGTGGATTTCAAGTCTATTTTGACGATGTCTTTGGGTATAATGGCCAGGCAGGCTGTTTGTAAACATAGGCAAGAAAGGGGTTGTGTCCACATCACCCTGTATAATCCTCTCTGACCATCTCAGTGGCAGCCCTCCTTGATCTCATGAAGAGATGGGAGGGTGGAGGGAGAACCTTATAAATTAAAATGTGCATATATAATTTTTTACATGTTTTTCAATCAAAACCTTTTGGGTCATTCAGACAACAAATTAAGCACTGAATAGTTAATCTGAAGTAGACCAGGAAATCAGATTCTTATCTTTACACAAGTTATATAATGAGTCTCTGAAGTTGACCGCTCCCCCACCCAGCTGCAGCAACATCTTGCCCTTTCAACTGTTGATCAAATTAAAAAAAATAAATCTCAGAACACTTTTATTGTTTAAAAGAGGTTTGATATTAAACATTTAGATTTCAGAATACAATATGTTGTAGCTCCTGTGCTCATGCGGCACTGTATTAAGTACCATATATTTCTATTAGAAAGTGACAAATTTATTAGAATGTATCCAATTTATGCTGGCTGAGCTCTGGGTGTCTTGATGGCCAAGACCTGTTTAATAGGTTCCACACCCCTCCTTTCATACTTTAACCCCCTCCTTTAATATCACCTGGCAGGGAGCAGAAGGTAGTAGTAAATTCTGACAACATGAAAGGTATATTTTAGGGATAATAAGAAAAGATAAAATGTTAATGAAGGAGGTCATTTTTCCTCAGCCTTCCTCTGCTCACAATTGTGTCAGGCTGCCCAAGAATTTCACACATCAAATAGGGGCTAGAAAAGGATTACAGAACATTACACACCACAAAGAACATCAGGGTGGGGCCGCCAGCACCATCACTTCTTTTATATACAGTCGACCCTCACTTTCTGACATTTCAATAAACCGACACTTAACTATCCGACCAAATTTTATTTCCGATCTACTGTTTTTCTCTTTATTTGTGCTCAGTTATCCCAAAATTTCAGTTTTAGACTCCAACGTTCCTTTTTGTATACAAATTCTGCTTAATCTATTGATATTGGACCCATTTATCCAACATTAAAGAATGGATATTTGAATTGTTATAAAAAAAACTTCTGTTTGGTGCATGGAAATGATATCAGAATGATCAGCACACAGTGCAATTCCTGATTAAAATATAGCGCTTTATGTGAAATACAATCTTGAGGAATTTATATGTTTAGCTGCACACCATAATTTATCTGGGTCATAGTTTGGGAAGCAGGGATAATCTCAGATGGCAACCAAGCTTGGACACAAAGTTATCTCTGATCAGGTGTCATCCCTGTGATGTGGTCAGTGGCTCTCTCTATTCTCTGTAGGGTATTTTTCCAACCTTGAGGTATATTATTAGATATAGTGCTGCCTCACTGAATTGTCATGTCTCAGGTCCTTGACATGTCAACCCACCTGGTCACAGATTTACACATTAAATACACCATAGTTCTACCCACTGCCTCGTCTCTTTGTCAGCAGTCTGTCCATCAGTATGTATCAGTTTAAGTGTTTCACTCTCCATCACACACAATTATGTCGGATTAATGGGATTGTCAGAAAATCAAGGGTTGACTGTAGGTTAATACTAGAATATAGGTTGCAGACAGGCGGGGGCTCAATATGTCTCCCCCGACAAAGAAACTTCTGACTGAAGTGACAACATGCAAATTGCCTGATGAAATTGAAACCCTTATCATCTGGATTTGATTCCTGCTATATCATCAAAACAGCCAACATCTTTGTAGGCAGTGTGTGCCATGAGAACATGTTGCATAGCCTTAGTGTATTACTCTGAGACATTTTAGTTAACCACTAAAATAAAAAACACCCACATATTTAGTACATCTTAAACTAAACTGCAAAATAATGAATCTCTAAAACATTACTCCATTGGGTTTTAAATTTAGAAGCAACCCATAATACAACTCTGTGTAGGAAACTTATAACTGTACCCCCTGGCTCCCGCCATGACCAACGGCATATAGAGCAAAACTAAACAGACACCCCTTTGATCAGAGGAGCAAGACAACAATATTAATGTGTTTGCAGTGCAATTTAGTCCTTGTCCAAAATTCAGATATCACTTATTTTGTTATGTTAACATTGAAGATAATAACTACTCAAGGATTATTTAATATCCATACTGCACATCAGACTTAATAGATGGCCCTAAAAATGTTATCAGATAGAAATTCTGATTAATGGGATAGAGGTAACATTTCTGCCTGAGTGTATCACATCAGGCACATAGTGACATTATATCATGATTACATCTCATATAAAGCTGATATCTTAGTTTGATCATCAATGTTATCAAATTTTTCAGACCCATATCACAATAAGACCGTTTTGCAGTCAATATATTTTAGTGATTTCAGTTTCAGGCATGTAGACACAATGACATTTTAACAATTTAAAAAAAAATCATTGCACCAGACCATAAAACGCTATTCTATCACTGAAATTGACATCTGTGAGCATGACCCAAATAGAGCAAAAAAAATCCTCAAGTAACTAACTGTACACTGCTATTAGCATTGTACCCGCTATATCTCGTTGACACCATCACTCTATAGGTGTTAGTATGTAGGACAGACAGAGAGGGTCTGGGGACTCAAACTCTCTGGCAACGTGTGCCATATATGTGTTGATATATTTTTTCAAACAGATTCTTGTGAGGTCATCTGGATGTGGTGCCTACTATATCATCAAAATCACGATAAATGGGAGAGATGTAACAATTCTGTCTGAGTGTGTCATCAAGCACATAATGACACTGACACTGACACTGACACTGACACTGAATAATTTTTTATTGTCTCTTCTGGTGTTACACATTTCATATCAATATATTACAATACAACCAGGAGCTCAAATTTTAGCCATAAGAGACCATACAGTCGATAAAACATACATTTTTTATTTTATTAATAAAATTATAATTTTTTTTTTTTTTTTTTGATAAGATATAAGATACAATGGACAAATATCTGCCATAACTACATCTTTGTACATATATATCTATCACAGATCTTTGCCCCATATCAATTTCTCACATATAATAGTAGGCGACGTTTCTTGAGCATATCATGGCAGGCTCTGGCAGTATATTTACAAATGTCTTCATCATTCATCAAGGTTACAAATTTGTCTTGTTCTGACATATTGGTAAAATCATGTATAGTTTGTGCTACTGAATTAAATAAAATCTCTCGTTCTGCATTAAAAACTGGACATGACATCATAAAATGATACTCATCTTCAATATTACCATTTTGGCACAATTCGCATAACCTTTGCTCCAATGGCATTTTGTGAAAATCTTGATGTTGTGTAAAACAATACACCATAAATGCCAATGGGATGGATCCTTTCTTGTTTGAGTATTTATGTGGAGAGATAGAGAGGACCTTTATCTTGCCCTGGCTCCAACGTGTTGCTCACAGGACTTGGTGACATTTCTTTCTAATAATGATCAAACTATTAAAGTAAGAGACGGCATCCTATGTACCAAGCCAGCATAAGAGGGCATCCCATGTACTAATCTAACATGAGAGGTCTTCCCAGGTACCCAGTCTGCATAAGAGGGCATCCCACGTACCAAGTCTGCATGAGAGAGCATCCCAGGTACCAAGTCTGCATAACAGGGCATCCCAGGTACCCAGTCTGCATGAGAGGGCATCTCAGGTACCAAGTCTGCATGAGAGAGCATCCCAGGTACCAAGTCTGTATGCGAGGGCATCCCAGGTACCCAGTCTGCATAACAGGGTATCCCACGTAATAATAATAATAATAATAAAAAATTTCTATAGCGCTATTTCAGACTCAGTCTGCTCATGGCGCTTTAGTATGTAATACTCTCTATAAAGGTGTGTTTTCAGCTTCTTTTTAAAGCAGTCAATCGTTTTACAATTTTTCACACCTAGTGGTAGGGAGTTCCAGTTTCTTGGTGCATAAGCCGAAAAGGCCCTATCACCGTAAGTTTTTGAATTTGTTTTCGGGATAGCATATTCATTATTTTCATATGATCTAAGATTTTTTTCCCCTGTTTTTTCCTGTAGCATACTTGATAAATATTTCGGGGCCATTTTGTATCTTCCATGTAATTAATGCCATCTTGAATTTTATTCTCGCCTCCACAGGCAGCCAATGCAGTTCCATTAGCTTATGCAAAACTGTGAACGCTGCCCGGGGAACGCTGATAATTGGAATCAGTGAGAACAAAGTCAAAACAAAGTGTTTCGAAATAATATTGGGTAAATACTTTTATTTATCATTTAAAACGCAATTCTGCAAAGTCAGTGATCACATGACTTGTGAGTCACGTGGCCAATCGAGAACAGAAAAAAAACATCCATCCATTTATAACATGCATTACGCAACACGTGGTCGTAATTTTGAAAAGCATCAAAAGAAAACATAACGTATATTGATCGATTTTAATTACGTTTTAAATGAAAAATAAAAGTTTTTACCCAATATTATCACAAAACGTAATAAGATGTATGTGACGTCCTTTATCTTAGCGTCTGGGTGCCCACGAGACAAAAGTGGAGTGGCCAACATGTCAAATTGAACTTTCATATCCGTAGCTGATCGATTTTAAATGATAAATAAAGGTATGTACTTAATATTATCACAATTACGTCGAGAATTTCTCCACATCATTGATTTTAGCCTCAAAACAAAGCGTTTTCATTATTTATCATTTGAAATGCAATTAAAATCGATCCGCGTGTGAAAGCATTTCTGTCAACAAGGAAGACACGACTCAACGCAACACGTGGTTGCAATTTAGAAAGGCGGAAGTGACGGGAAGAGGCTCTTGTTTTTAGCGCGAAAACGAGTTTGATATTTTAATTGCATTTTAAATGATAAATAAAGGTATTTACCTAATATTATCACAAATTCGCTTTGCAGGTCAAGAACAGAACAAAACCATCCATTCATTTAACATGCATTACGCAATACTAGCGTGAAAGCAAATATCGGACAGGCGGACTACTGTCTACACGTGGTTGAATATTTCTTTGTGTATTAACACGCTTTGTTTTGATGCTAAGATCGATATAAACAATAATAATTAAAAGCGATATAATGAATATCATTGGCTTTATAATACACAAAGAAATATTCTCCCACGTTGACAGAAATGCTTTCACACGTGGATCGATTTTAATTGCGTTTTAAATGGATTGATGGTTTTGTTCTGTTCTCGAACAGTTTGTGATAATATTGGGTAAATACCTTTATTTATCATTTAAAACGCAATCAAAAAGGGAAGACACGACTCAAAGCAGTGGAGACAATGACGAAACGCAAAACTGAACGCTGATAATTGGAATCAGTGAGAACAAAGTCAAAACAAAGCGTTTTGAAATAATAGACCAATAATATTGGGTAAATACCTTTATTTATCATTTAAAACGCAATTAAAATCAATCTGCTACGTCTGATATTCGTTATTTCGAAAATATGAACATCGTATTTACGTTTTACCGTGTTTACGTTTTACCGTAAATACTTGAGTATAAGACTGCTCTCGTGTATAAGACAACCCCCTAAACATTAACTAAGAGTTTTTGGAAAAAAACCTCGTCTTATACACGAGTAAATACGGTAGTCCATTTAGTATTTTAAAAAGTTTCTTTGGATCAGATTTATTTGAATTTATTTTGTCAGAATAAAATTTGCATCTAGCCTTGTTTATCATATCGTTATATTTGTTTTGTTGCGCTTGATATTGTAGTTTGTCTGATATTAGACCTGGTTTTTTGTGTTTCCTCTCTAATTTTCTTCTTTTTCTCTTTTCAGAGGGAATGACATCCGATAGCCATGGAGCCGGTTTCCTGACGTGTATGGTTCTCTTTATAACCGGGCCATGTTTATCCAGGACATCTGTTAACCTGTTGTAATGGTTTAGGAGATTATCAAGATCATTGTCACAATATGACATTTTATCAGCAAAATTATCTTTTATATCCTCCATAAACCTTTCAATATTCATTTTTTTTAAATTTCTATTTGATATCTTCTCTTTATGTTTTATTTTCGATTGTAGATTCAGATGTATTTTGATTATATTGTGATCTGATAACTTTTCATCCACTAGGTGTCGCTTTACGATGCTACTATGTACACTAGATATTAATAAATCTAATGTGTTACCCAGAATATGTGTTGGTTCTTCATCCCAGGTACCAAATCTGTATGAGAGAGCATCCCAGATACCAAGTCTGTATGAGAGGGCATCCCAGGTACCAAGTCTGCATGAGAGGGCATCTCAGGTACCCAGTCTGCATAAGAGGGCATCCCACGTACCAAGTCTGCATGAGAGAGCATCCCAGGTACCAAGTCTGCATAACAGGGCATCCCAGGTACCCAGTCTGCATGAGAGAGCATCCCAGGTACCAAGTCTGTATGCGAGGGCATCCCAGGTACCCAGTCTGCATAACAGGGCATCCCACGTACAAAGTCTGCATGAGAGAGCATCCCAGATACCAAGTCTGTATAAGAGGGCATCCCAGGTACCAAATCTGTATGAGAGAGTATCCCAGATACCAAGTCTGTATGAGAGGGCAACCCAGGTACCAAGTCTGCATGAGAGAGCATCCCAGGTACCAAGTCTATATAAGAGAGCATCTCAGGTACCAAGTCTGTATGCTAGGGCATCCCAGGTACCCAGTCTGCATGAGAGCGCATCTCAAGTACCAAGTCTGCATGAGAGAGCATCCCAGGTACCAAGTCTGTATGAGAGGGCATCCCAGGTACCAAGTCTGTATGAGAGGGCATCCCAGGTACCAAGTCTGCATGAGAGGGCATCTCAAGTACCAAGTCTATATGAGAGGGCATCCCAGGTACCAAGTCTGTATGAGAGAGCATCCCAGGTACCAAGTCTGTATGAGAGAGCATCCCAGGTACCAAGTCTGTATGAGAGGGCATCCCAGGTACCCATTCTGCATAACGGAGCATCCCAGGTACCAAGTCTATATGAGAGTACCAGTCTGCATAACAGGAAATCCCTCGTACCAAGTCTGCATGGGAGAGCATCCCAGGTACCAAGTCTGTATGAGAGAGCATCTCAGGTACCAAGTCTACATGAGAGGGCATCCCAGGTACCCATTCTGCATAACGGAGCATCCCAGGTACCAATTCTGTATGAGAAGGCATCCCAGGTACCAAGTCTGTATGTGAGGGCATCCCAGGTACCCATTCTGCATAACGGAGCATCCCAGGTACCAAGTCTGCATGAGAGAGCATCCCAGGTACCAAGTCTGTATGAGAGGGCATCCTAGGTACTAAGTCTGCATGAGAGGGCATCCCAGGTACCAAGTCTGTATGAGAGAGCATCCCAGGTACCAAGTCTATATGAGAGAGCATCTCAGGTACCAAGTCTGCATGCGAGGGCATCCCAGGTACCAAGTCTACATGAGAGCGCATCCCAGGTACCCATTCTGCATAACGGAGCATCCCAGGTACCAAGTCTGTATGAGAGGGCATCCCAGGTACCAAATCTGTATGAGAGAGTATCCCAGATACCAAGTCTGTATGAGAGGGCAACCCAGGTACCAAGTCTGCATGAGAGAGCATCCCAGGTACCAAGTCTATATGAGAGAGCATCTCAGGTACCAAGTCTGTATGCTAGGGCATCCCAGGTACCCAGTCTGCATGAGAGCGCATCTCAAGTACCAAGTCTGCATGAGAGAGCATCCCAGGTACCAAGTCTGTATGAGAGGGCATCCCAGGTACCAAGTCTGTATGAGAGGGCATCCCAGGTACCAAGTCTGCATGAGAGGGCATCTCAAGTACCAAGTCTATATGAGAGGGCATCCCAGGTACCAAGTCTGTATGAGAGAGCATCCCAGGTACCAAGTCTGTATGAGAGGGCATCCCAGGTACCAAGTCTGTATGAGAGAGCATCCCAGATACCAAGTCTGTATGAGAGGGCATCTCAGGTACCAAGTCTGCATGCAAGGGCATCCCAGGTACCAAGTCTGTATGAGAGAGCATCCCAGGTACCAAGTCTGTATGAGAGGGCATCCCAGGTACCCATTCTGCATAACGGAGCATCCCAGGTACCAAGTCTATATGAGAGAGCATCTCAGGTACCAAGTCTGTATGCGAGGGCATCTCAGGTACCAAATCTGTATGAGAGAGTATCCCAGATACCAAGTCTGTATGAGAGGGCAACCCAGGTACCAAGTCTGCATGAGAGAGCATCCCAGGTACCAAGTCTATATGAGAGAGCATCTCAGGTACCAAATCTGTATGCTAGGGCATCCCAGGTACCCAGTCTGCATGAGAGCGCATCTCAAGTACCAAGTCTGCATGAGAGAGCATCCCAGGTACCAAGTCTGTATGAGAGGGCATCCCAGGTACCAAGTCTGTATGAGAGGGCATCCTAGGTACCAAGTCTGCATGAGAGGGCATCTCAAGTACCAAGTCTATATGAGAGGGCATCCCAGGTACCAAGTCTGTATGAGAGAGCATCCCAGGTACCAAGTCTGTATGAGAGGGCATCCGAGGTACCAAGTCTATATGAGAGAGCATCCCAGATACCAAGTCTGTATGAGAGGGCATCTCAGGTACCAAGTCTGCATGCAAAGGCATCCCAGGTACCAAGTCTGTATGAGAGAGCATCCCAGGTACCAAGTCTGTATGAGAGGGCATCCCAGGTACCCATTCTGCATAACGGAGCATCCCAGGTACCAAGTCTATATGAGAGAGCATCTCAGGTACCAAGTCTGTATGCGAGGGCATCTCAGGTACCCAGTCTGCATAACAGGAAATCCCTCGTACCAAGTCTGCATGGGAGAGCATCCCAGGTACCAAGTCTGTATGAGAGAGCATCTCAGGTACCAAGTCTACATGAGAGGGCATCCCAGGTACCCATTCTGCATAACGGAGCATCCCAGGTACCAAGTCTGTATGAGAAGGCATCCCAGGTACCAAGTCTGTATGTGAGGGCATCCCAGGTACCCATTCTGCATAACGGAGCATCCCAGGTACCAAGTCTGCATGAGAGAGCATCCCAGGTACCAAGTCTGTATGAGAGGGCATCCTAGGTACTAAGTCTGCATGAGAGGGCATCCCAGGTACCAAGTCTGTATGAGAGAGCATCCCAGGTACCAAGTCTATATGAGAGAGCATCTCAGGTACCAAGTCTGCATGCGAGGGCATCCCAGGTACCAAGTCTACATGAGAGCGCATCCCAGGTACCCATTCTGCATAACGGAGCATCCCAGGTACCAAGTCTGTATGAGAGGGCATCCCAGGTACCAAATCTGTATGAGAGAGCATCCCAGGTACCAAGTCTATATGAGAGAGCATCTCAGGTACCAAGTCTGTATGCTAGGGCATCCCAGGTACCCAGTCTGCATCAGAGCGCATCTGAAGTACCAAGTCTGCATGAGAGAGCATCCCAGGTACCAAGTCTGCATAACAGGGCATCCCAGGTACCCAGTCTGCATGAGAGAGCATCCCAGGTACCAAGTCTGTATGCGAGGGCATCCCAGGTACCCAGTCTGCATAACAGGGCATCCCACGTACAAAGTCTGCATGAGAGAGCATCCCAGATACCAAGTCTGTATAAGAGGGCATCCCAGGTACCAAATCTGTATGAGAGAGTATCCCAGATACCAAGTCTGTATGAGAGGGCAACCCAGGTACCAAGTCTGCATGAGAGAGCATCCCAGGTACCAAGTCTATATAAGAGAGCATCTCAGGTACCAAGTCTGTATGCTAGGGCATCCCAGGTACCCAGTCTGCATGAGAGCGCATCTCAAGTACCAAGTCTGCATGAGAGAGCATCCCAGGTACCAAGTCTGTATGAGAGGGCATCCCAGGTACCAAGTCTGTATGAGAGGGCATCCCAGGTACCAAGTCTGCATGAGAGGGCATCTCAAGTACCAAGTCTATATGAGAGGGCATCCCAGGTACCAAGTCTGTATGAGAGAGCATCCCAGGTACCAAGTCTGTATGAGAGAGCATCCCAGGTACCAAGTCTGTATGAGAGGGCATCCCAGGTACCCATTCTGCATAACGGAGCATCCCAGGTACCAAGTCTATATGAGAGTACCAGTCTGCATAACAGGAAATCCCTCGTACCAAGTCTGCATGGGAGAGCATCCCAGGTACCAAGTCTGTATGAGAGAGCATCTCAGGTACCAAGTCTACATGAGAGGGCATCCCAGGTACCCATTCTGCATAACGGAGCATCCCAGGTACCAATTCTGTATGAGAAGGCATCCCAGGTACCAAGTCTGTATGTGAGGGCATCCCAGGTACCCATTCTGCATAACGGAGCATCCCAGGTACCAAGTCTGCATGAGAGAGCATCCCAGGTACCAAGTCTGTATGAGAGGGCATCCTAGGTACTAAGTCTGCATGAGAGGGCATCCCAGGTACCAAGTCTGTATGAGAGAGCATCCCAGGTACCAAGTCTATATGAGAGAGCATCTCAGGTACCAAGTCTGCATGCGAGGGCATCCCAGGTACCAAGTCTACATGAGAGCGCATCCCAGGTACCCATTCTGCATAACGGAGCATCCCAGGTACCAAGTCTGTATGAGAGGGCATCCCAGGTACCAAATCTGTATGAGAGAGTATCCCAGATACCAAGTCTGTATGAGAGGGCAACCCAGGTACCAAGTCTGCATGAGAGAGCATCCCAGGTACCAAGTCTATATGAGAGAGCATCTCAGGTACCAAGTCTGTATGATAGGGCATCCCAGGTACCCAGTCTGCATGAGAGCGCATCTCAAGTACCAAGTCTGCATGAGAGAGCATCCCAGGTACCAAGTCTGTATGAGAGGGCATCCCAGGTACCAAGTCTGTATGAGAGGGCATCCCAGGTACCAAGTCTGCATGAGAGGGCATCTCAAGTACCAAGTCTATATGAGAGGGCATCCCAGGTACCAAGTCTGTATGAGAGAGCATCCCAGGTACCAAGTCTGTATGAGAGGGCATCCCAGGTACCAAGTCTGTATGAGAGAGCATCCCAGATACCAAGTCTGTATGAGAGGGCATCTCAGGTACCAAGTCTGCATGCAAGGGCATCCCAGGTACCAAGTCTGTATGAGAGAGCATCCCAGGTACCAAGTCTGTATGAGAGGGCATCCCAGGTACCCATTCTGCATAACGGAGCATCCCAGGTACCAAGTCTATATGAGAGAGCATCTCAGGTACCAAGTCTGTATGCGAGGGCATCTCAGGTACCAAATCTGTATGAGAGAGTATCCCAGATACCAAGTCTGTATGAGAGGGCAACCCAGGTACCAAGTCTGCATGAGAGAGCATCCCAGGTACCAAGTCTATATGAGAGAGCATCTCAGGTACCAAATCTGTATGCTAGGGCATCCCAGGTACCCAGTCTGCATGAGAGCGCATCTCAAGTACCAAGTCTGCATGAGAGAGCATCCCAGGTACCAAGTCTGTATGAGAGGGCATCCCAGGTACCAAGTCTGTATGAGAGGGCATCCTAGGTACCAAGTCTGCATGAGAGGGCATCTCAAGTACCAAGTCTATATGAGAGGGCATCCCAGGTACCAAGTCTGTATGAGAGAGCATCCCAGGTACCAAGTCTGTATGAGAGGGCATCCGAGGTACCAAGTCTATATGAGAGAGCATCCCAGATACCAAGTCTGTATGAGAGGGCATCTCAGGTACCAAGTCTGCATGCAAAGGCATCCCAGGTACCAAGTCTGTATGAGAGAGCATCCCAGGTACCAAGTCTGTATGAGAGGGCATCCCAGGTACCCATTCTGCATAACGGAGCATCCCAGGTACCAAGTCTATATGAGAGAGCATCTCAGGTACCAAGTCTGTATGCGAGGGCATCTCAGGTACCCAGTCTGCATAACAGGAAATCCCTCGTACCAAGTCTGCATGGGAGAGCATCCCAGGTACCAAGTCTGTATGAGAGAGCATCTCAGGTACCAAGTCTACATGAGAGGGCATCCCAGGTACCCATTCTGCATAACGGAGCATCCCAGGTACCAAGTCTGTATGAGAAGGCATCCCAGGTACCAAGTCTGTATGTGAGGGCATCCCAGGTACCCATTCTGCATAACGGAGCATCCCAGGTACCAAGTCTGCATGAGAGAGCATCCCAGGTACCAAGTCTGTATGAGAGGGCATCCTAGGTACTAAGTCTGCATGAGAGGGCATCCCAGGTACCAAGTCTGTATGAGAGAGCATCCCAGGTACCAAGTCTATATGAGAGAGCATCTCAGGTACCAAGTCTGCATGCGAGGGCATCCCAGGTACCAAGTCTACATGAGAGCGCATCCCAGGTACCCATTCTGCATAACGGAGCATCCCAGGTACCAAGTCTGTATGAGAGGGCATCCCAGGTACCAAATCTGTATGAGAGAGTATCCCAGATACCAAGTCTGTATGAGAGGGCAACCCAGGTACCAAGTCTGCATGAGAGGGCATCCCAGGTACCAAGTCTGTATGAGAGGGCATCCTAGGTACCAAGTCTGCATGAGAGGGCATCTCAAGTACCAAGTCTATATGAGAGGGCATCCCAGGTACCAAGTCTGTATGAGAGAGCATCCCAGGTACCAAGTCTGTATGAGAGGGCATCCGAGGTACCAAGTCTATATGAGAGAGCATCCCAGATACCAAGTCTGTATGAGAGGGCATCTCAGGTACCAAGTCTGCATGCAAAGGCATCCCAGGTACCAAGTCTGTATGAGAGAGCATCCCAGGTACCAAGTCTGTATGAGAGGGCATCCCAGGTACCCATTCTGCATAACGGAGCATCCCAGGTACCAAGTCTATATGAGAGAGCATCTCAGGTACCAAGTCTGTATGCGAGGGCATCTCAGGTACCCAGTCTGCATAACAGGAAATCCCTCGTACCAAGTCTGCATGGGAGAGCATCCCAGGTACCAAGTCTGTATGAGAGAGCATCTCAGGTACCAAGTCTACATGAGAGGGCATCCCAGGTACCCATTCTGCATAACGGAGCATCCCAGGTACCAAGTCTGTATGAGAAGGCATCCCAGGTACCAAGTCTGTATGTGAGGGCATCCCAGGTACCCATTCTGCATAACGGAGCATCCCAGGTACCAAGTCTGCATGAGAGAGCATCCCAGGTACCAAGTCTGTATGAGAGGGCATCCTAGGTACTAAGTCTGCATGAGAGGGCATCCCAGGTACCAAGTCTGTATGAGAGAGCATCCCAGGTACCAAGTCTATATGAGAGAGCATCTCAGGTACCAAGTCTGCATGCGAGGGCATCCCAGGTACCAAGTCTACATGAGAGCGCATCCCAGGTACCCATTCTGCATAACGGAGCATCCCAGGTACCAAGTCTGTATGAGAGGGCATCCCAGGTACCAAATCTGTATGAGAGAGCATCCCAGGTACCAAGTCTATATGAGAGAGCATCTCAGGTACCAAGTCTGTATGCTAGGGCATCCCAGGTACCCAGTCTGCATCAGAGCGCATCTGAAGTACCAAGTCTGCATGAGAGAGCATCCCAGGTACCAAGTCTGTATGAGAGGGCATCCCAGGTACCAAGTCTGTATGAGAGGGCATCCCAGGTACCAAGTCTGCATGAGAGGGCATCTCAAGTACCAAGTCTATATGAGAGGGCATCCCAGGTACCAAGTCTGTATGAGAGGGCATCCCAGGTACCAAGTCTGTATGAGAGGGCATCCCAGGTACCAAGTCTGTATGAGAGAGCATCCCAGATACCAAGTCTGTATGAGAGGGCATCTCAGGTACCAAGTCTGCATGCAAGGGCATCCCAGGTACCAAGTCTGTATGAGAGAGCATCCCAGGTACCAAGTCTGTATGAGAGGGCATCCCAGGTACCCATTCTGCATAACGGAGCATCCCAGGTACCAAGTCTATATGAGAGAGCATCTCAGGTACCAAGTCTGTATGCGAGGGCATCTCAGGTACCAAGTCTGCATAACAGGACATCCCTCGTACCAAGTCTGCATGGGAGAGCATCCAAGGTACCAAGTCTGTATGAGAGAGCATCTCAGGTACCAAGTCTGTATGCGAGGGCATCTCAGGTACCCAGTCTGCATAACAGGACATCCCTCGTACCAAGTCTGCATGGGAGAGCATCCAAGGTACCAAGTCTGTATGAGAGAGCATCTCAGGTACCAAGTCTACATGAGAGGGCATCCCAGGTACCCATTCTGCATAACAGAGCATCCCAGGTACCAAGTCTGTATGAGAGGGCATCCCAGGTACCAAGTCTGTATGTGAGGGCATCCCAGGTACCCATTCTGCATAACGGAGCATCCCAGGTACCAAGTCTGTATGAGAAGGCATCCCAGGTACCAAGTCTGTATGTGAGGGCATCCCAGGTACCCATTCTGCATAACGGAGCATCCCAGGTACCAAGTCTATATGAGAGAGCATCTCAGGTACCAAGTCTGCATGCGAGGGCATCCCAGGTACCAAGTCTACATGAGAGCGCATCCCAGGTACCCATTCTGCATAACGGAGCATCCCAGGTACCCATTCTGCATAACGGAGCATCCCAGGTACCAAGTCTGCATGAGAGAGCATCCCAGGTACCAAGTCTGTATGAGAGGGCATCCCAGGTACTAAGTCTGTATGAGAGGGCATCCCAGGTACCAAGTCTGTATGAGAGAGCATCCCAGATACCAAGTCTGTATGAAAGGGCATCTCAGGTACCAAGTCTGCATGCAAGGGCATCCCAGGTACCAAGTCTGTATGAGAGAGCATCCCAGGTACCAAGTCTGTATGAGAGGGCATCCCAGGTACCCATTCTGCATAACGGAGCATCCCAGGTACCAAGTCTATATGAGAGAGCATCTCAGGTACCAAGTCTGTATGCGAGGGCATCTCAGGTACCCAGTCTGCATAACAGGACATCCCTCGTACCAAGTCTGCATGGGAGAGCATCCCAGGTACCAAGTCTGTATGAGAGAGCATCTCAGGTACCAAGTCTACATGAGAGGGCATCCCAGGTACCCATTCTGCATAACGGAGCATCCCAGGTACCAAATCTGTATGAGAAGACATCCCAGGTACCAAGTCTGTATGTGAGGGCATCCCAGGTACCCATTCTGCATAACGGAGCATCCCAGGTACCTAGTCTGCATGAGAGAGCATCCCAGGTACCAAGTCTGTATGAGAGGGCATCCCAGGTACTAAGTCTGCATGAGAGGGCATCCCAGGTACCAAGTTTGTATGAGAGAGCATCCCAGGTACCAAGTCTATATGATAGAGCATCTCAGGTACCAAGTCTGCATGCGAGGGCATCCCAGGTACCAAGTCTACATGAGAGGGCATCCCAGGTACCCATTCTGCATAAAGGAGCATCCCAGGAACCAAGTCTATATGAGAGAGCATCTCAGGTACCAAGTCTGCATGCGAGGGCATCCCAGGTACCAAGTCTACATAAGAGCGCATCCCAGGTACCCATTCTGCATAACGGAGCATCCCAGGTACCAAGTCTGAATGAGAGCGCATCCCAGTTACCAAGTCTGCATGAGAGAGCATCTCAGGTACCAAGTCTATATGAGAGAGCATCTCAGGTACCAAGTCTGTATGCGAGGGCATCCCAGGTACCAAGTCTGTATGAGAGGGCATCCCAACTACCAAGTCTGCATGAGAGAGCATCCCAGGTACCAAGTCTGCATGAGAGATCATCCCAGGTACTAAATCTACATGAGAGGGCATCCCAGTTACCCATTCTGCATAACGGAGCATCCCAGGTACCAAGTCTGAATGAGAGCGCATCCCAGGTACCAAGTCTGTATGAGAGGGCATCCCACGTACCAAGTCTATATGAGAGAGCATCTCAGGTACCAAGTCTGCATGCAAGAGCATCCCAGGTACCAAGTCTACATGAGAGGGCATCCCAGGTACCCATTCTGCATAACGGAGCATCCCAGGTACCAAGTCTGTATGAGAGGGCATCCCAGGTACCAAGTCCATATGAGAGAGCGTCTCAGGTACCAAGTCTGCATGCGAGGGCATCCCAGGTACCAAGTCTACATGAGAGGGCATCCCAGGTACCCATTCTGCATAACGGAGCATCCCAGGTACCAAGTCTGTATGAGAAGGCATCCCAGGTACCAAATCTGTATAAGTGGGCATCCCAGGTACCAAGTCTGTATGCGAGGGCATCCCAGGTACCCAGTCTGTATGAGAGGGCATCCCAGGTACCAAGTCTGCATGAGAGGGCATCTCAGGTACCCATTCTGCATAACGGAGCATCCCAGGTACCAAGTCTATATGAGAGAGCATCTCAGGTACCAAGTCTGTATGTGAGGGCATCCCAGGTACCCAGTCTGCATGAGAGCGCATCTCAAGTACCAAGTCTGCATGAGAGAGCATCCCAGGTACCAAGTCTGTATGATAGGGCATCCCAGGTACCAAGTCTGCATGAGAGGGCATCTCAAGTACCAAGTCTATATGAGAGGGCATCCCAGGTACCAAGTCTGTATGAGAGAGCATCCCAGATACCAAGTCTGTATAAGAGGGCATCCCAGGTACCAAGTCTGCATGAGGGGGCATCTCAGGTACCAAGTCTGCATGAGAGGGCATCTCAGGTACCAAGTCTGCATGAGAGGGCATCCCAGGTACCAAGTCTGCATGAGAGAGCATCCCAGGTACTAAGTCTGCATGAGAGGGCATCCCAGGTACCCATTCTGCATAACGGAGCATCCCAGGTACCAAGTCTATATGAGAGAGCATCTCAGGTACCAAGTCTGTATGCGAGGGCATCCCAGGTACCCAGTCTGCACAACAGGGCATCCCACGTACCAAGTCTGCATGGGAGAGCATCCCAGGTACCAAGTCTGTATGACAGAGCATCTCAGGTACCAAGTCTGCATAAGAGAGCATCCCAGGTACCAAGTCTACATGAGAGGGCATCCCAGGTACCCATTCTGCATAAGGGAGCATCCCAGGTACCAAGTCTGTATGAGAAGGCATCCCAGGTACCAAGTCTGTATGAGAGAGCATCCCAGGTACCAAGTCTATATGAGAGAGCATCTCAGGTACCAAGTCTGCATGCAAGGGCATCCCAGGTACCAAGTCTACATGAGAGGGCATCCCAGGTACCCATTCTGCATAACGGAGCATCCCAGGTACCAAGTCTATATGAGAGAGCATCTCAGGTACCAAGTCTGCATGCGAGGGCATCCCAGGTACCAAGTCTATATGAGAGAGCATCTCAGGTACCAAGTCTGTATGAGAGGGCATCTCAGGTACCCAGTCTGCATAACAGGACATCCCTCGTACCAAGTCTGCATGGGAGAGCATCCCAGGTACCAAGTCTGTATGAGAGAGCATCTCAGGTACCAAGTCTACATGAGAGGGCATCCCAGGTACCCATTCTGCATAACGGAGCATCCCAGGTACCAAGTCTGTATGAGAAGGCATCCCAGGTACCAAGTCTGTATGTGAGGGCATCCCAGGTACCCATTCTGCATAACGGAGCATCCCAGGTACCAAGTCTGCATGAGAGAGCATCCCAGGTACCAAGTCTGTATGAGAGGGCATCCCAGGTACTAAGTCTGCATGAGAGGGCATCCCAGGTACCAAGTTTGTATGAGAGAGCATCCCAGGTACCAAGTCTATATGATAGAGCATCTCAGGTACCAAGTCTGCATGCGAGGGCATCCCAGGTACCAAGTCTACATGAGAGGGCATCCCAGGTACCCATTCTGCATAAAGGAGCATCCCAGGAACCAAGTCTATATGAGAGAGCATCTCAGGTACCAAGTCTGCATGCTAGGGCATCCCAGGTACCAAGTCTACATAAGAGCGCATCCCAGGTACCCATTCTGCATAACGGAGCATCCCAGGTACCAAGTCTGAATGAGAGCGCATCCCAGGTACCAAGTCTGCATGAGAGAGCATCTCAGGTACCAAGTCTATATGAGAGAGCATCTCAGGTACCAAGTCTGTATGCGAGGGCATCCCAGGTACCAAGTCTGTATGAGAGGGCATCCCAACTACCAAGTCTGCATGAGAGAGCATCCCAGGTACCAAGTCTGCATGAGAGAGCATCCCAGGTACTAAATCTACATGAGAGGGCATCCCAGTTACCCATTCTGCATAACGGAGCATCCCAGGTACCAAGTCTGAATGAGAGCGCATCCCAGGTACCAAGTCTGTATGAGAGGGCATCCCACGTACCAAGTCTATATGAGAGAGCATCTCAGGTACCAAGTCTGCATGCAAGAGCATCCCAGGTACCAAGTCTACATGAGAGGGCATCCCAGGTACCCATTCTGCATAACGGAGCATCCCAGGTACCAAGTCTGTATGAGAGGGCATCCCAGGTACCAAGTCTATATGAGAGAGCGTCTCAGGTACCAAGTCTGCATGCGAGGGCATCCCAGGTACCAAGTCTACATGAGAGGGCATCCCAGGTACCCATTCTGCATAACGGAGCATCCCAGGTACCAAGTCTGTATGAGAAGGCATCCAAGGTACCAAATCTGTATAAGTGGGCATCCCAGGTACCAAGTCTGTATGCGAGGGCATCCCAGGTACCCAGTCTGTATGAGAGGGCATCCCAGGTACCAAGTCTGCATGAGAGGGCATCTCAGGTACCCATTCTGCATAACGGAGCATCCCAGGTACCAAGTCTATATGAGAGAGCATCTCAGGTACCAAGTCTGTATGTGAGGGCATCCCAGGTACCCAGTCTGCATGAGAGCGCATCTCAAGTACCAAGTCTGCATGAGAGAGCATCCCAGGTACCAAGTCTGTATGATAGGGCATCCCAGGTACCAAGTCTGCATGAGAGGGCATCTCAAGTACCAAGTCTATATGAGAGGGCATCCCAGGTACCAAGTCTGTATGAGAGAGCATCCCAGATACCAAGTCTGTATAAGAGGGCATCCCAGGTACCAAGTCTGCATGAGGGGGCATCTCAGGTACCAAGTCTGCATGAGAGGGCATCTCAGGTACCAAGTCTGCATGAGAGGGCATCCCAGGTACCAAGTCTGCATGAGAGAGCATCCCAGGTACTAAGTCTGCATGAGAGGGCATCCCAGGTACCCATTCTGCATAACGGAGCATCCCAGGTACCAAGTCTATATGAGAGAGCATCTCAGGTACCAAGTCTGTATGCGAGGGCATCCCAGGTACCCAGTCTGCACAACAGGGCATCCCACGTACCAAGTCTGCATGGGAGAGCATCCCAGGTACCAAGTCTGTATGACAGAGCATCTCAGGTACCAAGTCTGCATAAGAGAGCATCCCAGGTACCAAGTCTACATGAGAGGGCATCCCAGGTACCCATTCTGCATAAGGGAGCATCCCAGGTACCAAGTCTGTATGAGAAGGCATCCCAGGTACCAAGTCTGTATGAGAGAGCATCCCAGGTACCAAGTCTATATGAGAGAGCATCTCAGGTACCAAGTCTGCATGCAAGGGCATCCCAGGTACCAAGTCTACATGAGAGGGCATCCCAGGTACCCATTCTGCATAACGGAGCATCCCAGGTACCAAGTCTATATGAGAGAGCATCTCAGGTACCAAGTCTGCATGCGAGGGCATCCCAGGTACCAAGTCTATATGAGAGAGCATCTCAGGTACCAAGTCTGTATGAGAGGGCATCTCAGGTACCCAGTCTGCATAACAGGACATCCCTCGTACCAAGTCTGCATGGGAGAGCATCCCAGGTACCAAGTCTGTATGAGAGAGCATCTCAGGTACCAAGTCTACATGAGAGGGCATCCCAGGTACCCATTCTGCATAACGGAGCATCCCAGGTACCAAGTCTGTATGAGAAGGCATCCCAGGTACCAAGTCTGTATGTGAGGGCATCCCAGGTACCCATTCTGCATAACGGAGCATCCCAGGTACCAAGTCTGCATGAGAGAGCATCCCAGGTACCAAGTCTGTATGAGAGGGCATCCCAGGTACTAAGTCTGCATGAGAGGGCATCCCAGGTACCAAGTTTGTATGAGAGAGCATCCCAGGTACCAAGTCTATATGATAGAGCATCTCAGGTACCAAGTCTGCATGCGAGGGCATCCCAGGTACCAAGTCTACATGAGAGGGCATCCCAGGTACCCATTCTGCATAAAGGAGCATCCCAGGAACCAAGTCTATATGAGAGAGCATCTCAGGTACCAAGTCTGCATGCTAGGGCATCCCAGGTACCAAGTCTACATAAGAGCGCATCCCAGGTACCCATTCTGCATAACGGAGCATCCCAGGTACCAAGTCTGAATGAGAGCGCATCCCAGGTACCAAGTCTGCATGAGAGAGCATCTCAGGTACCAAGTCTATATGAGAGAGCATCTCAGGTACCAAGTCTGTATGCGAGGGCATCCCAGGTACCAAGTCTGTATGAGAGGGCATCCCAACTACCAAGTCTGCATGAGAGAGCATCCCAGGTACCAAGTCTGCATGAGAGAGCATCCCAGGTACTAAATCTACATGAGAGGGCATCCCAGTTACCCATTCTGCATAACGGAGCATCCCAGGTACCAAGTCTGAATGAGAGCGCATCCCAGGTACCAAGTCTGTATGAGAGGGCATCCCACGTACCAAGTCTATATGAGAGAGCATCTCAGGTACCAAGTCTGCATGCAAGAGCATCCCAGGTACCAAGTCTACATGAGAGGGCATCCCAGGTACCCATTCTGCATAACGGAGCATCCCAGGTACCAAGTCTGTATGAGAGGGCATCCCAGGTACCAAGTCTATATGAGAGAGCGTCTCAGGTACCAAGTCTGCATGCGAGGGCATCCCAGGTACCAAGTCTACATGAGAGGGCATCCCAGGTACCCATTCTGCATAACGGAGCATCCCAGGTACCAAGTCTGTATGAGAAGGCATCCAAGGTACCAAATCTGTATAAGTGGGCATCCCAGGTACCAAGTCTGTATGCGAGGGCATCCCAGGTACCCAGTCTGTATGAGAGGGCATCCCAGGTACCAAGTCTGCATGAGAGGGCATCTCAGGTACCCATTCTGCATAACGGAGCATCCCAGGTACCAAGTCTATATGAGAGAGCATCTCAGGTACCAAGTCTGTATGCGAGGGCATCCCAGGTACCCAGTCTGCATGAGAGCGCATCTCAAGTACCAAGTCTGCATGAGAGAGCATCCCAGGTACCAAGTCTGTATGATAGGGCATCCCAGGTACCAAGTCTGCATGAGAGGGCATCTCAAGTACCAAGTCTATATGAGAGGGCATCCCACGTACCAAGTCTATATGAGAGAGCATCTCAGGTACCAAGTCTGCATGCAAGAGCATCCCAGGTACCAAGTCTACATGAGAGGGCATCCCAGGTACCCATTCTGCATAACGGAGCATCCCAGGTACCAAGTCTGTATGAGAGGGCATCCCAGGTACCAAGTCTATATGAGAGAGCGTCTCAGGTAACAAGTCTGCATGCGAGGGCATCCCAGGTACCAAGTCTACATGAGAGGGCATCCCAGGTACCCATTCTGCATAACGGAGCAACCCAGGTACCAAGTCTGTATGAGAAGGCATCCCAGGTACCAAATCTGTATAAGTGGGCATCCCAGGTACCAAGTCTGTATGCGAGGGCATCCCAGGTACCCAGTCTGTATGAGAGGGCATCCCAGGTACCAAGTCTGCATGAGAGGGCATCTCAGGTACCCATTCTGCATAACGGAGCATCCCAGGTACCAAGTCTATATGAGAGAGCATCTCAGGTACCAAGTCTGCATGTAAGAGCATCCCAGGTACCAAGTCTACATGAGAGGGCATCCCAGGTACCCATTCTGCATAACGGAGCATCCCAGGTACCAAGTCTGTATGAGAGGGCATCCCAGGTACCAAGTCTATATGAGAGAGCGTCTCAGGTACCAAGTCTGCATACGAGGGCATCCCAGGTACCAAGTCTACATGGGAGGGCATCCCAGGTACCCATTCTGCATAACGGAGCATCCCAGGTACCAAGTCTGTATGAGAAGGCATCCAAGGTACCAAATCTGTATAAGTGGGCATCCCAGGTACCAAGTCTGTATGCGAGGGCATTCCAGGTACCCAGTCTGTATGAGAGGGCATCCCAGGTACCAAGTCTGCATGAGAGGGCATCTCAGGTACCCATTCTGCATAACGGAGCATCCCAGGTACCAAGTCTATATGAGAGAGCATCTCAGGTACCAAGTCTGTATGCGAGGGCATCCCAGGTACCCAGTCTGCATGAGAGCGCATCTCAAGTACCAAGTCTGCATGAGAGAGCATCCCAGGTACCAAGTCTGTATGATAGGGCATCCCAGGTACCAAGTCTGCATGAGAGGGCATCTCAAGTACCAAGTCTATATGAGAGGGCATCCCACGTACCAAGTCTTTATGAGAGAGCATCTCAGGTACCAAGTCTGCATGCAAGAGCATCCCAGGTACCAAGTCTACATGAGAGGGCATCCCAGGTACCCATTCTGCATAACGGAGCATCCCAGGTACCAAGTCTGTATGAGAGGGCATCCCAGGTACCAAGTCTATATGAGAGAGCGTCTCAGGTAACAAGTCTGCATGCGAGGGCATCCCAGGTACCAAGTCTACATGAGAGGGCATCCCAGGTACCCATTCTGCATAACGGAGCAACCCAGGTACCAAGTCTGTATGAGAAGGCATCCCAGGTACCAAATCTGTATAAGTGGGCATCCCAGGTACCAAGTCTGTATGCGAGGGCATCCCAGGTACCCAGTCTGTATGAGAGGGCATCCCAGGTACCAAGTCTGCATGAGAGGGCATCTCAGGTACCCATTCTGCATAACGGAGCATCCCAGGTACCAAGTCTATATGAGAGAGCATCTCAGGTACCAAGTCTGCATGTAAGAGCATCCCAGGTACCAAGTCTACATGAGAGGGCATCCCAGGTACCCATTCTGCATAACGGAGCATCCCAGGTACCAAGTCTGTATGAGAAGGCATCCAAGGTACCAAATCTGTATAAGTGGGCATCCCAGGTACCAAGTCTGTATGCGAGGGCATTCCAGGTACCCAGTCTGTATGAGAGGGCATCCCAGGTACCAAGTCTGCATGAGAGGGCATCTCAGGTACCCATTCTGCATAACGGAGCATCCCAGGTACCAAGTCTATATGAGAGAGCATCTCAGGTACCAAGTCTGTATGCCAGGGCATCCCAGGTACCCAGTCTGCATGAGAGCGCATCTCAAGTACCAAGTCTGCATGAGAGAGCATCCCAGGTACCAAGTCTGTATGATAGGGCATCCCAGGTACCAAGTCTGCATGAGAGGGCATCTCAAGTACCAAGTCTATATGAGAGGGCATCCCACGTACCAAGTCTATATGAGAGAGCATCTCAGGTACCAAGTCTGCATGCAAGAGCATCCCAGGTACCAAGTCTACATGAGAGGGCATCCCAGGTACCCATTCTGCATAACGGAGCATCCCAGGTACCAAGTCTGTATGAGAGGGCATCCCAGGTACCAAGTCTATATGAAAGAGCGTCTCAGGTACCAAGTCTGCATGCGAGGGCATCCCAGGTACCAAGTCTACATGAGAGGGCATCCCAGGTACCCATTCTGCATAACGGAGCATCCCAGGTACCAAGTCTGTATGAGAAGGCATCCCAGGTACCAAATCTGTATAAGTGGGCATCCCAGGTACCAAGTCTGTATGCGAGGGCATCCCAGGTACCCAGTCTGTATGAGAGGGCATCCCAGGTACCAAGTCTGCATGAGAGGGCATCTCAGGTACCCATTCTGCATAACGGAGCATCCCAGGTACCAAGTCTATATGAGAGAGCATCTCAGGTACCAAGTCTGTATGCGAGGGCATCCCAGGTACCCAGTTTGCATGAGAGCGCATCTCAAGTACCAAGTCTGCATGAGAGAGCATCCCAGGTACCAAGTCTGTATGATAGGGCATCCCAGGTACCAAGTCTGCATGAGAGGGCATCTCAAGTACCAAGTCTATATGAGAGGGCATCCCAGGTACCAAGTCTGTATGAGAGAGCATCCCAGATACCAAGTCTGTTTAAGAGGGCATCCCAGGTACCAAGTCTGCATGAGGGGGCATCTCAGGTACCAAGTCTGCATGAGAGGGCATCTCAGGTACCAAGTCTGCATGCTGCATGAGAGGGCATCCCAGGTACCAAGTCTGCATGAGAGAGCATCCCAGGTACTAAGTCTGCATGAGAGGGCATCCCAGGTACCCATTCTGCATAACGGAGCATCCCAGGTACCAAGTCTATATGAGAGAGCATCTCAGGTACCAAGTCTGTATGCGAGGGCATCCAAGGTACCTAGTCTGCACAACAGGGCATCCCACGTACCAAGTCTGCATGGGAGAGCATCCCAGGTACCAAGTCTGTATGACAGAGCATCTTAGGTACCAAGTCTGCATAAGAGAGCATCCCAGGTACCAAGTCTACATGAGAGCGCATCCCAGGTACCCATTCTGCATAACGGAGCATCCCAGGTACCAAGTCTGTATGAGAAGGCATCCCAGGTACCAAGTCTGTATGAGAGAGCATCCCAGGTACCAAGTCTATATGAGAGAGCATCTCAGGTACCAAGTCTGCATGCAAGGGCATCCCAAGTACCAAGTCTACATGAGAGGGCATCCCAGGTACCCATTCTGCATAACGGAGCATCCCAGGTACCAAGTCTATATGAGAGAGCATCTCAGGTACCAAGTCTGCATGCGAGGGCATCCCAGGTACCAAGTCTACATGAGAGCGCATCCCAGGTACCCATTCTGCATAACAGAGCATCCCAGGTACCAAGTCTGTATGAGAGGGCATCCCAGGTACCCATTCTGCATAACGGAGCATCCCAGGTACCAAGTCTGCACGAGAGAGCATCCCAGGTACCAGGTGTGTATGAGAGGGCATCCCAGGTACTAAGTCTGCATGAGAGGGCATCCCAGGTACCCATTCTGCATAACGGAGCATCCCAGGTACCAAATCTGCATGAGAGCGCATCCCAGGTACCAAGTCTGCATGAGAGAGCATCCCAGGTTTCTTTGCTGCCAGTGTCGAGTGCTTGGTCTGATACCTTATATCCTCTGTATTCATAAAACTTGTTGCTTCTGGTGTCTAGAATCACCTTCAGACCCATCAGCGACATATTTTGAAAGTACAGTGATCTTCGGACTTGTTACGACGGTGGTTGTTGATACACAAACAAGGGGCTACTACCAGCCATTTCTTCTTGTTGTGACGCACCACCCGCTGTCCAATACACACTTGCAAGCAACTACGTAAGTAGTTCTTTCTTGCAATATACCTATTTATAGGTACATATACCAATCTAATTTGCACGCTATTCGTGTCTGGACACGTTTCCAGAAGCTTCTAGAAGCAAATTCGGTATATTAAACTATTATACAGTGCTTTTCGGACTTGTTCCGACGGTGGAAGAACAGAGTACTCGTTACCTGTTCCACCCGCTGTTCAAACCAACTAAATTGCAAGCGGCTATACAAATAGCCCTTTCTTGCATTTTACCCCCCAGGTATTTACTGCCTAAAGAAATTTTTAGCTAAATTACACCAAAACTCTGCTAAAATTTCTAATATTAGTGCTATATATAGCTTCTATTGACGGGCGGCCCACAGCGCCTCTACCGTTAAATCTCTAAGTTAGCCGGCCTCAGCGCCCCCTAACAGATAAAGCTACATATCATTGTATATGTCCTCTATTTTGTTCGAAACTGACAACTGAGGAAATTAAATATTACCTACCAGCATTGACCAATACCTGTTCAATGCTGCACAATCATGGCTTTGTTTGTATATGCTCATGCTTCAACATATACGACAAGAATAGTGGCGAAACCACAAAGACACTTACCTTGCCCCACAATGGTATAGGGTCAAATAAAATCCTGTTGTGTGACATTCACACTAGCATCTTCACGAAGAATTCTTCTTTGGAAAATATTAATTTCAATATTATTCCACGTGCTTACTTCAGGTTGCTGCAGGAGATTATTACAAACTCAAATATTAATATATTTGAGTCTGAGCATGAAATTGAACTGTTCCCTGCTCAATTTCGCTTGGTGCTCGATACCTGCGATTACATAAAATCGGACACGCTACTATCTGTACATGGTGTGAGCAAGCAAAATTGTCAGTTCAATTTTGTTAAATATACACAAATATCGCACCCAAAACATCTTTATTGGGAAAACATATTCATTCTGCCTCCTCGGCCACAAAAACATGGACTGAACAACAAATATGTTGAAAGCCCATGCAATTCGTCAAAATCATGTAGTTTTGGCAAAATTATTGGTGGTAGCGTACAACGTGGCGCTCTACGGAAATACCCGAACCACAGTTTTTGGAGCCACGAGAACAGACGAACGACCACAAATCGCTACCATTGTCTATCAGATCCGGAAACACCCGAATCACATCGGCTCGTGGAAACACGTGGTCCGAACGTAAACATAAACAATGGCAATACACATCCGTCTTCTGCTTCGACCAATCACGTCTCATGGCCGTCTCTAACGACACGTGCTCGCTCTGCTCCACGTGGTCGGCCACGGATTGTAAATAAACAGCATTCTCGTATTAAAAATCCTAATAGAAACGGGAAGAAAACATTAAATATTGGATGTTGCAATGTACAGAGCATATCTAGCAAGATCCTGCCAGTAAAAGATTATTTTACTGAGCATGACCTTGATGCCCTGTTCATGACTGAGACTTGGATGCATGACTCAAAATCTGACAAAGTCAAAAGTGAACTTAAAGAGGGGTCACTTGAATTTGAGTCTTTTCCTAGGATTGGTCGCACAGGGGGAGGATTAGGGATTTTATACAAATCTGAACTCCCCTTCACAACCAATAGGGCCAACCAACCAGTAGTCACCACCATGGAGCTCATGGAGTCATTCATCACATTGAAGGGAAAAAAGATAACATTTGTGGTGATATACAGACCTGAACCATCTGATCGGAATAGATATACCTACTCTGAGTTCTATGATGAGTTCACCCAGTTGGTTGCACATTATGGTTCCTTTAGTCATGAGGTCATTTTCCTTGGTGACTACAACTTCCATGTCAACTTGCCCTTAAAGCCCGATGTCATTAAGTTTAATGACATCCTATCTACCTTTGATCTAACACAATGGGTTCAGGAACCAACCCATAGGTTAGGGAACACCCTTGATCTAATCATGACCTTTAGGGGAAATAAGCTCATGAAGAGTCACCTGGTAGATGAGTACCTATCTGATCATAAAATGATTAAGATTTACCTTGATATTATACCTCCTAAACCCCCCAAAAAATCTATCAAATTTAGGAATTTCAAGGGATTAGATCTTGAATCCCTAAGAAGGGACATCAAATCCCTAACTGACAGAGACACAACTTGGGAACATTTATCATTGGAGGACATGGTAAATTATTATGATAGGGAACTCACATCACTCATGGACAAACATGCACCTATCAAGGTTGCCATGGTCACCCAACGCAATCCTGTACCTTGGATGAGTGACCAATTAAAGCTCGAAAGATCTCTCAAGAGGAGGCTTGAGAGAAAAATGAGCAAGACTGGCTCTCAAATTGACAAGGAGCTGTATAACTCTCAGAGGAACAAATACAACTCAATGCTTAAATCTGCTCAATCATCATATTTTTCCAACCTGGTTGAGGAAAACAAACATGACCCTAAAAAGCTTTTTAGAGTCATTGACACAGTCATGCACAAGAAAAAGGACACACCTATGCCCCAATCTGACTGTGAGATTACTCAAGCTGAGAAGTTCAACACATTCTTTCTTGAAAAAATAGAGAGAATCCGCCTGGACATTGATAATGCTCCACCCGGCCAAACTTCGCCACCAGGTGACACTGCGAACAATAGTACTACATGTCTGGAAAGGTTCACACCCTTAACCATTGATGACGTACGGAAATTGGTCAAAAGGTCAGCAAAGAAGTCATGTGACCTGGATCCAATTCCAACCTGGCTCTTACTTGACCTCTTAGATGACCTCCTACCAATAATTACTTCCATCATAAATAAATCACTGATGGAATTAGCAGTATCAGAAAATATGAAAATAATAATAATAATAATAATAACGATTTATATAGCGCTATATCAGACCAAGTCTGCTCAAAGCGCTTCATTAAGATAGTGTTTTCTAAATAGAAATGTTTTAAGTTTCTTCTTGAAAGTTTCAACAGTTTTACACTTTTTCACTTCAAGGGGCAGCGCATTCCAGTTCCTTGGCGCATACGCCATGAAAGCCCTATCTCCATAAGATTTCATATTAGTCTTAGGTACTACGTATTCATTTTTATCATTAGATCGCAGTCCCATACCCAACTGTTTATATTCTAATAAATCAGACAAATATTTTGGGGCGAAGCCATTTTGCACCTTCCATGTTAATAGAGATATTTTGAAATCAATCCTAGCTTTTACTGGTAACCAGTGAAGTTACTTAAGTTTTTGCGTGATATGATCTCTCTTTTTGAGCTTCCCAACTACCCTCGCCGCAGAGTTCAGTAATTTTTGTAATTTGGCTTATTCACACTCAGGAAGACCCGCTAGAAGGGCATTTCCATAGTCAAGGGTAGAAGTGACAAATGCATGAGCAAGGGTGTTGGCTGTTCCCTCATCTAAACAATTTCTTACTCTTGATAAATTTTTTACATGGAAGAAACCGTTTTTACACATTTTTCTGATTTGTGATTTCATAGATAGTTCTTGATCTAGAATAACCCCTAGATCCTTAACAGAATTTGATCTAGGGATTCTAGTTTCCCCTACTAGAATATCTTCAGGTACATTTTTCTTTCTGAATTCACAGCTTTTACCACATAAAAGCATTTCTGTCTTTCCATCATTTATCTTCATTTTATTCTCTATTAAGAATTTTTTAACCTCTATAATACAATTTTCCATCTCCTTGCAGGACTTAACTCTAGTTTCTTTAGACTTAGGATCAATGGTGATGTAGAGTTGTGTATCGTCAGCATAGATGTGATGCTTGAGACCATAGTTACCAATTATATCTGATAAAGGCTCCATATATGCCGTAAATAATAAAGGTCCCAAAACTGAGCCTTGTGGGACACCATATTTAATCTTAATATTATCAGATCTTTCACCATCAATTACAACACATTGTTTTCTATTAGACAAGTATGATCTAAACCATTTAAGGGCAGTCCCTGTGATACCACATCTTTTTTCCAGTCTATTAAGCAATATTTCATGATCAATAGTGTCAAAAGCCGCTGATAGATCAAATAGTACCAGCATTACCGTTTTACCATCATCAATATCCATTAAGATGTCATTCTGCACTTTGAGTAATGCAGTTTCAGTACTATGGAACTCCTTATAGGCTGATTGAAATAGGCCTTGAATATCATTTCTAACTAGATGTCCCACAAACTGTTTAGCTACTGCTCTTTCTATTAATTTTGATAAGTAGGCCAGGTTCGAGACTGGTCTATAATTCTTCTTTATTATTATTATAAAATATTTTATTCATACACTTTTTTACACAAAAAAAGGTATAGTTTTATTTACATGCTTTTCAGATTAAAAGATGACTAGATAAAACACTATAAAACCGCAATAAAATCACTGGGTACATACATAATCAAGCAAGTCATTTAATTCTGTAAATGTAAAACCATTAATATTCACATCATTTCTCAATGCATCTCTCAATTCTGAAATCATATCCAATGCCACCTGATCCTGTGCAGAGCATTCAGACATGTAGACATTCTTAAGAATATAGTTCCCTCTTGTCATAACATGATCAATATCACAGTTTATCCTTTTGGCAATGATCCTTATGTTTGAGCCCATTATACTCCTAGCAGTTGCAGCAGCCATCCTTGCTACATAACATACTCGTCTGTTGTTTGACTTCTTCATTTCATTCACCATATTAAGAAATCTACAGTAAATCTGGTCCATGGCACTAGGAACATCTAAAATGTGAGGCAGAAACCTAGTGTGTGTCATATACGGTAGGCACAGCACTCTTCTGACACATCTATTCCACATAATCTGAAAGTCTTTCACATGTCTATCCTCAAAAGACCAGGCTTGGGCACCATAGAAATGTGCACACTGTGAATTAAATACTTTCTTCGTAATAGCATCTTTACTTTTACCAAGTGACACAATCATGCTGTTCACACGACCCACTAGATCACTTCTCTTCATCCTTATCTCTGTCACTTCATGCAAATCAGCATCAATATGGTTACCAAGATGTTTGACACTCTCAGTCCATTCCAAGGATACTCCCTTTAACTTAATTTCTGGCACCTTCTTCTTCCTCTTCCTTTTACTGAACAAGACACATACAGTCTTTTTGGGGTTGTATTCCATGCTGTATTCCTTTCCAAAGGCTTCACATGTTTCTATCATTCTACGCAGCCCATCTGCAGTGGGACTCATAACTGTCAGATCATCAGCATATCCAATGGCACCTAGAAAATGTTCTCCTATCCAGCACCCATGCTGCTCTGTTTCCAATTTCATGAGTAGTTCATCCATATAAATGCAGAACATCACTGGTGAAATCACTCCACCTTGTCTAATTCCATTTATCGTTCTGAAATGTTGTGAGTGCTGACCTCTCCACACTGTTCTCAACTGCTGCCTTTGGTACATATCCAGCAATGCACGAAGTATAATTGGTGGCATTCCTCTGCGCATCAAAACACTAAATAGTTTGTCATATCTAACTCGGTCAAATGCTTTTGTAGCATCAATAAAACATGCATAAATTTCTGAGTCATTACTCATATAATATCTAACAGTCTCTTTGAGCACCAGTGTACACATGGTAGTGCTGTGACTGTCTTTGAAAGCATACTGCATCTCACTTGTAATAAGCAATTCATTATACTCCATTATTATGGTAATATCCATAAGTTTAGCCAATGAGCTACACAACACAATTCCCCTGTAATTGGTTCCAACACACAGATTACCTCTGCTGTCTTTTGGTATAGATGCTATAGTTCCCATTAACACATCTTTAGGCTGGTATCCATGTGTATACACAGCAGTGAAAAGTTGAGCAACATGCTCCTTGAACATATCACAAGATATCAACAGGTGATTAGATATCAGTCCCTTATCACCATCTGCTTTGTTGGCTTTTAAATATGTAATGGCTTTCTCTACTTGCTCATTTGTCACCACACGCCCATCTTCTGTCTGACTACAGTTCTATCTGACACAGTCTATGATCTCAGCCATAGTCTCATCACTAGAAGGCACAGAGTTGTACAGTGCACTGTATTTGTCAGCAAAGGTTTCTGCTATATCCTGTGGGTCAACTTTACCATCAACTGATGGTGCAGTTCCACCTCTTGGTTCCAACTTTCTTATCTCACGATAAAAGTCACGTAATCTGTTTTCTGATATGGCTTCTGCCATTCTCTCCTTTCTTTTCTGGTCTATATTGCGTTTATTCCTTCTATTCGCATATAGATACTGTCTCTTGGCGTTTCTCATACATTCATATATAACACCAGTCTTTGGTTCACCATTCTGTTTCCATATATTATGCCAAAACAAATTTTCATCTCTATAAGGCTTCACCTCACTTGTCCAGTAAGGTCTTTTGCTTTTCTTCAGTTTAACACGTGGGAGCACTCTATCTGATTCCAGACAACAGTTCCAGGCCCAATTTCTTAATTAAGGGTCTAATGATGGCCATCTTCAGGTCATCAGGCATGTCTCCTAATGAGATTGACTTATTTATGATGGCCTTTATTAATGGCAGTAAATTCCCCATGCATTCATTTAGAAGCCATGTAGGGATTGGATCCAGCTCACATGACTTCTTTGCAGATTCTCTAATTATTGTTTTGACTTCAGAATCACTTAACAATGTGAATTTTATCAACTGTGTATCAAATCTGACTTCCTCATTTATTTGTTGATTATTTTTATCAATTTGGTCCATGGACTCTCTAAGATTCGAAATTTTTTCAAGAAAAAAATTATTAAATTCTGAGGCTAACTCTTTTTTGTCATTATGACTAGGGAAAGGGGTGTCCTCTTTAGTATGTAGTAATTTATTTAATATTTTAAATAATTTTTTCGGATCTGATTTATTTGAATTTATTATTCCCGAATAATAATCGTTTTTCGAATTCTTAATGATATTATTATATTTGTTCCTCTGTATTTTAAATTGTATCTTATCTGAGGAGAGGCCAGTTTTATCATGTTTCCTTTCAAGTCTTCTTTTCTTTCTTTTTTCAATCCTTACATCATCAGATAACTATGGTGCCGGTTTCCTAATATTTATGGTTTTATCCACATTAGGAGCATGTTTGTCAAGTACCATTGTCAATTTGTTATATTTATCAAGTAATTAATTTAGATCTGCATCTTGATATGATTGACTATCGTTGAACATTTCCTCAATGTCTCTTTTAAATTCATCGATATTCATTTTTTTGTAATTTCTATATGATACAGTTTTTTTGTTATTGACTTTAGTCTGCAGATTAAAGGTAAGTCTTAGGATATTGTGATCTGATATTTTTTCATCAACTATATGTTCCTTAATTACATTACTATGTATGCCTGTTATTAATAGGTCGAGCGTATTTCTCATAATATGCGTTGGTTCTGACACATGATTATGTAAATTATATAGATCTAGGACTTCATTGAATTTTATTACATTAGGCCTCTCGGGTCTATTCATGTGAAAGTTATAGTCGCCCACCAATATAACTTCATGTGTATATGTGCTATAATAAGACAGTAGTTCACTGAATTCTTCGAAAAATTCTGTGAAAAATATTTATTTCCATCATTTCCATTGTCGATAATTTATGTGTGTGATTAATTTTCTTTATGTCTATTTCAGGTCTATAGATAATCGCCAGACCCCCGCCAGACCTTAGGACACGTGGTACATGTTCAATATCATAGTTGTTACCTTTAATTTCACCTCTTATGATTTGTTCATTCATTTCATTAATCCAAGTTTCAGTTATAAAGAATAAGTCAACATTATTTTCATTAATATATAAATTTATCAGTTCTGTCTTATTTCCAAGACTTTGAACATTGGCTGTTGCAATAGTTAGATCTTTGTTCATTATAATGTGTGTATTTTTTTAAAGGTTATGTTTTACATGTCTATTCATTTTGTTATTAGTTAAGTTTTTATTAAAGTTAATTTTATTTGTATTCTCCTGAGCATTAAGGCAACTTTCAACCGGGAAACCGGCCATTGACCCTATGACGTCATTATGGAGGGAACCTCTTTCACCCCCAGCAGATTGCCCTCCATGACGGCCAATCAGATTAACGGAGGGCGGAGCTAACGTCCGATCGCTTCGAGACTTAGTGCGGTGATTAATAATATAAGGACTATGTTCCTTTTGCCTGAAATTATGGGTTGCAATTTTGTTACTGTCAGAAAGATATTCAAATCGATTTGAGAGCGATATTTCGTTTAATGGCGTAGTAAAACCTGTTCTACTCTTACGGACCATCCTGTGGTGGGTGTGGTTATTTAGACCACGTGACCCAGATAAGGCATTTGATTGGTTCAAGTTTTTTCTTATGTTTCGTATGTTAGAGCTACCATTAAGATGCTTATCATTAAGAGTGTCCAGTTGGGGAAGCCCTTCACCCCTGGCCATGTATTTAATATGATCATTGATTCTCACCATTTTATTTAAAGATGATGTGCTTCCATTAAATTCTTTACACTTGCGTTTTCGGATATTATTGTATAGATTGACTTCTTGATTGTTTGGAATCTTCAATACCTCAGCATATGTGGGCTTTAAAAATTCTACATGTTTATTTGCTGTTTCATATTCTTGGCTATCTTTATTACTTAAAAGATAAAAAACTTTGTTTTGACATTGATTTTTGCATTGGCTACAAGGACATAAGGTATTATTATTACTGAAAAGATAAAAAACTTTGTTTTGACATTGATTTATGCATTGACTAAGGGGACATAAGGTATTTATCTTTTCATGTGAAAAAATGACATTATTAAAATCTTTTTCACATTTGTTTAAATTTATAATCATGCAATTTTCTTTAAAATCGTCCTGCATCATAAAAACATCTCCATTCATAGAGTTTTTCTCATTTATAAAAACATTTTCATTCATGCTGTAATCTAAGATGCAATCATTTTTTTAAAGTTTCACATTATCGCGAGGTATTATATTTTTTAATGGCACAGAGATATTTTTAGAGCTGCCAATCGTGGTCCAGTAATTCACACTACCATATTCATACCTATAAGCATTATCATTATCTACATGATTTAAATTTTGGTTATACAAGATTCTTTCATTATACATATTTCTCTTCTGAAACCTTATGTCCCCCCGACCCCGTCATTTGTTAAATTTTTGCCTCTTCAATGAATGCATCATAACACCTCTGCTGAAGAAACTCGGTCTAGAACTGGTTGAAAAAAACTATAGGCCTATTTCCAACCTAACATTTGTCTCTAAACTAACCGAGAGGGCGGTTGCAGACCAACTAGTCCCCCATCTTGTAAGGAATGGTCTTACTGACAAGTTTCAATCAGCCTACAAAGAATATCACAGCACTGAAACCGCTTTGTTAAAAGTGCAAAATGATATCTTGGGTTGCCTTGACAATAGAAAGGCAGTTATCTTGTTGTTGCTTGACCTTTCCGCTGCCTTTGACACTATTGACCATCAAATCCTTTTGGACAGGCTGAGGGATAGATGCAACGTCAAAGGTCATGCACTCTCCTGGATTCGGTCATACCTAATGGACAGAAAGCAATGTGTGAAGGTGGGGATCCATAGATCCTGTCTCAAATCCTTAAAATATGGGGTACCCCAAGGCTCAGTCCTGGGTCCTATACTGTTCACCATTTACATGACACCCCTATCTGATATACTTGCAAAATATGGTCTGAGCTATCACATTTATGCAGATGATACTCAGATCTACATCCCTGTTGACCACGCTTCTCCCCATCATGTGGATATGAGCAGACACAAACTGGAGGAGTGTGTCAGTGAGGTCAGAAACTTCCTCATATCAAACAAGATGAAGATAAATGATGGAAAAACAGAGATGCTCATATGTACTGACAGGTACAGTACTACCACCCATAGCAGTATCCCAACCACAATCAGAGTGGGTGACTCTGATATTGCTCCTAGTCAGTCAGTTGTTGACCTTGGTATCACATTTGACTCCAACATGGACATGAAGGCCCAGATCAGGAAAATGTGTCAGAAGGGCTATTATCACATCAGGAACCTGGCGGCCATCAGACATTGTCTAGACGAGAAGACCGCGGTAATACTTACCCATGCTTTTGTTACATCCACCCTTGACTATGGTAATGGTCTTCTGGCGGGTCTTCCTAAAACTGAGATCAGGAAACTGCAATACCTCCAAAACTCTGCAGCACGGGTAGTTGGAAAAATCCGGAAATTTGATCACATTTCAGGAAAATTAAGGGAACTGCATTGGCTTCGCGTTCATGCGAGAATTGATTTTAAAATTCTTCTATTAACCTGGAAAGCCCTTAATGGTAAGGCTCCGCCTTACTTACGGGATCTACTCCTGATTAAAGAAGGTGAACGCTGTCTAAGATCCAATGATGGCACCCACCTACAGGTACCTAACACCAGGCTTAGGACAGTAGGTGACAGGGCCTTCTCATCTGTAGGTCCACGACTATGGAATTCCTTGCCTACTAATATTAGGACAAGCATGTCAGTCTCCTCGTTTAAGAGTAGGCTGAAAACTCATCTCTTCAGGATGCATCTCCTGAACTCAGCGCTATGAACAGACTTGTCTGGTATCAGCGCTATACAAATTTTATTATTATTATTATTATTATTATTATTATTACTAAGTCTGCATGAGAGGGCATCCCAGGTACCCAATCTGCATAACGGAGCATCCCAGGTACCAAGTCTGAATGAGAGCGCATCCCAGATACCAAGTCTGTATGAGAGGGCATCCCAGGTACCAAGTCTATATGAGAGAGCATCTCAGGTACCAAGTCTGCATGCGAGGGCATCCCAGGTACCAAGTCTACATGGGAGGGCATCCCAGGTAACAAGTCTGCATGCGAGGGCATCCCAGGTACCAAGTCTACATGAGAGGGCATCCCAGGTACCCATTCTGCATAACGGAGCATCCCACGTACCAAGTCTATATGAGAGAGCATCCCAGGTACCAAGTCTGCATGAGAGAGCATCCCAGGTTCCAAGTCTGTATGAGAGGGCATCCCAGGTACTAAGTCTGCATGAGAGGGCATCCCAGGTACCCATTCTGCATAACGGAGCATCCCAGGTACCAAATCTGCATGAGAGTGCATCCCAGGTACCAAGTCTGCATGAGAGAGCATCTCTGGTACTAAGTCTGCATGAGAGGTCATCCCAGATACCCATTCTGCATAACGGAGCATCCCAGGTACCAAGTCTGAATGAGAGCGCATCCCAGGTACCAAGTCTGCATGAGAGAGCATCCCAGGTTCCAAGTCTGTATGAGAGGGCATCCCAGGTACTAAGTCTGCACGAGAGGGCATCCCAGGTACCCATTCTGCATAACGGAGCATCCCAGGTACCAAATCTGCATGAGAGCGCATCCCAGGTACCAAGTCTGCATGAGAGAGCATCTCTGGTACTAAGTCTGCATGAGAGGGCATCCCAGGTACCCATTCTGCATAACGGAGCATCCCAGGTACCAAGTCTGAATGAGAGCGCATCCCAGGTACCAAGTCTGCATGAGAGTGCATCCCAGATACCCAATCTGCATAACGGAGCATCCTAGGTACCAAGTCTGTATGAGAAGGCATCCCAGGTACCAAGTCTGCATGAGAGAGCATCCTAATTACCAAGTCTGTATGAGAGGGCATCCCAGGTACCAAGTCTGTATGAGAGGGCACCCCAGGTACCAAGTCTGCATGAGAGGGCATCCCAGGTACCCATTCTGCATAACGGAGCATCCCAGGTACCAAGTCTGAATGAGAGGGCATCCCAGGTACTAAGTCTGCATGAGAGGGCATCCCAGGTACCCATTCTGCATAACGGAGCATCCCAGGTACCAAGTCTGTATGAGAAGGCATCCCAGGTACCAAGTCTGCATGAGAGAGCATCCCAGATACCAAGTCTGTATGAGAGGGCATCCCAGGTACCCATTCTGCATAACGGAGCATCCCAGGTACCAAGTCTGCATGAGAGTGCATCCCAGGTACCAAGTCTGCATGAGAGCGCATCCCAGGTACCAAGTCTGCATGAGAGAGCATCCCAGGTACCAAGTCTGCATGAGAGAACTTCACTCCAGGTTAACTCATCTTTCTACACCTATTATTGACGAAACCGCGGTCATTTGTATATACGATATTCAATGGAATCAAAGCTGCATCTCGTAGCCTCACGCAACTGTGATTACCTTGTTCGCAACGTCAAGAGGACCTCACTCCAGGTTAAATCTATTTCTACTCTAATTATTGGCGAAACTGTGGTCTTTTGTTTTTGTAATATTCAATCATTTCATAGAAATGTGCATCTCGTAGCCTCACTCAGGCAACTGTGTTTACCTTGCTCGCAACGTCAAGACAATTTCACTCCAGGTTAAATCATTTTTCTACTGCAATTATTGACGAAACTGTGGTCTTTTGTTTTTGTAATATTCATTTGAAAGAAATGTGCATCTCGTAGCCTCACGCAACTGTGTTTACCTTGCTTGCATTGTCAAGACTTCTTTTTCCATTGCAAGTTAAATCTTCTTTTTACTCCAATTATTGACAAAACTATGGTTTATATTAATTTGCACCTTTGCCATTTCATATTATTGTCGGTTCACTTGTAATAATAATAATAATAATAATAATAATAATAATAATAATAATAATAATAATAATAATAATAATAATAATAATAATAATAATAATAATAATAATAATAATAATAATAAGATTTGTGCGGTCAAATATGTGTATGGTACCTGTTCGTCTGGTGATGTGCATTGCGTGAGTACATACAGTTTATGTTACTTTTAAAAAAGCAATCACAGGATAAAATGAAAGCCGAGATCAACTGAGAGGTACATGAAGGTAGAGAATCGACTACCGGTTATTAACAGGCTTCACGACCACATAAAAATATGTGTAATCATGTATTAAATAAATATCCTTCATCCATGTTCAAAGTAAATCTATACACCGAAAAAAAGTATAAAAGTAAAATTCTTCTTCCTGGTTGGCTTTTTTTCTATTTGTCTATGACGAGCTCGTCTCGACTAACTTGTTGATCACGTTGATGATATTCCGATGACTATATATATCGAAATGAGGATGTTTACCGGAGTCCAGCTCCGTCCCTTTGGCCTAATATAAACAAGGCAATGTCTACGTATAACACGTTTATCCATAAGCGAAAATACCAGACATTGGAGATGAAAGCTTGGAGCAATGACGAATCGTAGACGATAAATAGTTGTACAAGGGAGAGCCGCGAAAACATTCACACCTTTTATGTTACCGGGATAGTCGTTTGATTGCTCTTTTTTATTTATTTCGAACGAGATATGGCCCTTTTCCCCTGGCAAATTGAAAAAAGTTAATATAACACATTCCAGGGGAATTGACTGCGCAATCCATGGATTATCCATGATTGCGAAGACAGCGCCATCCCCCGGAATGTGTTATATTAACTTTTTTCAATTTGCCAGGGGAAAAGGGCCATATCTCCTACTCATATAATTTACCTCGCATTCTAATGCCACAGGATATGTTCTAGACATGTCTAGCAAGTATGTCTAACCCTCCATTAGTATATCCATGATTGCGAAGACAGTGCAACAATGCTTGGGAATCATTAACATGCAAAAAAATGTGACTGTCATAGATAAAGGTATATTTAAATGTTTTACAGGATATATATCCTATTACATAACGTTTCTACCCAATTACCAAAAGAGTATGAAGGTGTATACAGTTATTCTCCATTAATATATTGATAATAAATGATTAAGACTGTGCTGCAAGGTTGAGAAGGCCATTAATCATACTGAAAAACTCATTTGTCACAGGAAAAGGGATATACCCGTTTTTGACAGGATATATATCCTTTTACACAACTTTTTTTCACCATGTCCCAAAAGGGTACACTGATACATACTTATTGACACCTTTTGAAAAAAACGTCAAATATCAAATATCAAATATCAAAAGAACTTCACACTCGTTTATTTCGAGGCATTTTTTACACTTCTACGGAATCAAAGTTAACATTAAAATTAGCAATAAGAGTCCAGATATATTTGAGCTAATGTGTACAATTAGGTAGAATCATATTATTTTACCCTAGTATTTCTGTTTGTGTGTGTGTGTAAGTGCCCACCCCCCCACACCCAGTCCCCCCACACCCAGCCCCCCCACACCCAGTCCCCCCACACCCAGTCCCCCCCACACCCAGTTCCCCCACACCCAGTCCCCCCACACCCAGTCCCCCCACACCCAGTCCCCCCCACACCCAGTCCCCCCACACCCAGTCCCCCCCACACCCAGTTCCCAGTTCCCCCACACCCAGTCCCCCCACACCCAGTCCCCCCACACCCAGTCCCCCCACACCCAGTCCCCCCCACACCCAGTCCCCCCCACACCCAGTCCCCCCCCCCCTTCCCGGCCTCAGACGCTATTAAGCCGATCTGTCTAACTTTTCTGCCTTTTCATTTGATTGTTCTTGTCACGCTGTGAAAGTGGGCCGAGTATATATTTTGGTATATTAAACGGATAAGCAGCTTACAGAGGAACATGTGCTTAATCTACGTGAAGGAAAGTAACTCTATATGATGGCTCAAAAATCACGAAATCTCCCCAAGAAGGCAGTTTGACCCTGAAGACCTTTACACATCCTTAACACTGAACTCAGTCAAGGTTCTTATGAGATAGTTGACTGATTGAATGTTTTCATTAACGTGAATAAGTTAAATAAGTGGCTGTAAGCTTCCTCCACTGAAATATACGTGGACAGGGACAGTCCCTATAAACAATTGCAACGCTCCTCTGGAATACACGAACCTTTGCAACAAATCACAAAATCTTATTTTTATTATTCATCTTTTTGCACATATATCTTGCAAAAGTTTCAATTATACTTTGATATATGTATTGGGTATCAATAACAAGCCAGAGACGTTTGAATGTTTAAATATCTCTGAGCAAGCTTAAATGAAACTTAAACAATGCCGGTCTATGCTTTGGCATTTACAAACATTAAACAAACAGTATTTTAATAAAACACAATCAGTGTGTCAATATAACCTGGATCTCTATTTATATTTTGGATCCGATATGACAATGAATAAACCCATCTCAATTGAAACTTTACATTAAGAACATAGCGCCTATCTCACCAATGCTTTCAAATAGCCGTTAATTGCTGTTCATGTGAAGTGAATCTGACGCAAACAATCTGTCACATGGTTGTCTCAACTTGTTGACGCAGGTTCATAGTGAGCCCACGAGTGACATCCTGTGTTCACGTGTATAAAAGCCGCGCTGCGCTGTCCACCCCTCACAAAGCAACGGCACACTTGCAAACACCAACTTACAAAATGGAAAAAGAAAGCAAATTACAGGAGGCCGATTATGTGTCTGAGGACCCATGGGATCTTCCAGATCTTGACATAAAAACTGTTCAATGGTCAGGTAAATAGATCTTTTTTCTATTTGTTGCCGGAGTATTTTATATATTCTATTTATGAATGTATAAATTGTGCCTACGGGTATGTGACATTTATTTATCAGATTCATGAATATTACTTTTATTACTCTGCCTGACACAGGTAATCGTTTTTTCGTTTAAATGATTGGGATGTATCGGCCCTGATCGGCCGCGGCATCCCATCCCCGCTTTGAACATTGATGGTGCGCTTATATACTCTTCCCGTCGTTTTATTTATAAAAAATATCAAATATCAAATATATTTATCGTGAACTTGATGGTTTGCTATCATCCCTTATTAGCCTTTTTTGCTGTGAGATTTGATATTACTATAATTTTGTTGTGAACTAGGGGAAATGAGCACAAACTACTACTCTCTTACTCTGTAACCCGTTTTTTTTTCTTTTTTTATTATAATTATATTTTTTTGCTCTCTTGACCCCCAATGTCTTTTCGGAACTTCAGCAGTAACTATTTTTTTGTGATGTATTATGCATAAATAATGGTCCAGTCTATGTAAGTTTCGTTTTGCACACATGCCAAGAAACGATAAAACAATTCGGGGAAAACTATATGCTAAAAGCTTTGAAGGTTTCATCTACAAAAATATACATAATACATTTATTGAAGTGTGGAGGGATCTATGTGACACCTGTCACTCAGACGAGGGGGGCAGTGTGGAGGGAGCTAAGTGAAACCTGTCACTCAGACGAGGAGGTCAGTGTGGAGGGAGCTAAGTGAAACCTGTCACTCAGACGAGGGGGTCAGGGTGGAGGGAGCTGAGACGAGGGGGTCAGGGTGGAGGGAACTAAGACGAGGGGGTCAGTATGGAGGGAGCTAAGTGACACCTGTCACTCAGACGAGGGGGTCAGTGTGGAGGGAGCTAAGTGATACCTGTCACTCAGACGAGGGGGGCAGGGTGGAGGGAGCTAAGTGATACCTGTCACTCAGAAGAGGGGTCAGGGTGGAGGGAGCTAAGTGATACCTGTCACTCAGAAGAGGGGGGCAGGGTGGAGGGAGCTAAGTGACACCTGTCACTCAGACGATATATATATATATATATATATATATATATATATATATATATATATATATATATATATATATATATATATATATATATATATATATATATATATATATATATATATATATATATATATATATATATATATATATATATATATTGCATGCAGACACCACGAGGGTTGCCATCAGTACAACATGTCGTAGACATCAGTGCTGCCACGAGACCCGCCACGAGTGACAGGTGTGCAGTTTTTGGGCACCTTAGCAGTCAAGCGAATAAAACTTCGGTATGCATACTCAATAAAATCTATAACCGTGTCTTTGTGAATTCTTTAAATAGTATATCCCCAACCTCCAACCATACGGAAAGCCTTGTCAAGCTTTATTATTAATTGTTGTCATTGTCAAGCTACACTGAAAATAGTTGTTACTGTGAAGCTAAGAAAATATTGTGTTTTTTGTTAGCATCAAAATCATTTATGATAGCTGTAAAAGCACTAAAATGGTGGCGGTAAGGTCAAATATTGCATCTCCTAATACGTATGTTAAACATTCTTTAGAAATCCGTAAAGATCTGTATTATCTTTGATAGTTGACATATCTCTTGAAAAATGTTTGCAAGAAGTTGAAATTCAAGGCATGTAGGGCAAACTTATTGACATTAAAAAATTTCGGTGTTCATCTATAGCACGGATTTATTTAAGAAAAATATTCTATTTTCCTCTGAATCCTAAATTCCTAGAAACTGGTTTTGTAGTAACTATATTAATCAGTAAGATGCACGAGTTCTTGAAATGAACTTATCACACTGTTGGAACGTTAGAACTAGATATGTTGATGTTTTAACGTTCTAACATAACAGGGGATAGGGCAGCTGATTTTATTATGTTGTTATATTGTCATATAATACAGCACAAATGTTTACAGGGGCAGAATATAATATTAATCATTTTAGGAAAAGTAGAAAGTGTTGTATAACAGTTATAGACACTCTAGAATTATAAAATTGAAAAGAAATGTATAAATATACCATCCTAGTACATGAGTTACAATTCTATATTTGGTGTGAGACATGGTCAGCTCCGGGATTTTATGTACCAGTTTGGATTGTCCACAAATAATTTGCATATGCATAGAGAGCATTATAAAAAGCCTTACTTCTGCTAAGCGCATCTTAACACCCCTGTCTAATTATAGATTTCTCATACTTGTTTCTTATGAGGCATTTTGTATCGGCCTTTGACCACTCTTGATAGCAGTTGTGCTATATATAGGAATACAAACTCTGTCTGTCTTTGTATTCATGGTTGCGTAAATGTCTAAAATGTATTGGTAATGTTTGTTCATCTTTACCCGGTCTTGTCTCGCATTGGCAAGATGGGAATAGGTTATTTACCATCCTGTTTCTTTCACTATCTCAAGACTTTATCGACCCTTGTTGACAGCAAAATGTGTATTAAATCACCAATCAAAAATTAATTATTCTCAAATTATGTAATTCCATTTTAAAGTGCGATTGTTTACCATTTGACCTAAAACAACCCTATAGAAAACAAATATACAATATCTTGGAGGACTAATTATACATTTTCTTACAACCAGGTCGGTTGTCATGAAAAATCTGCAACAAGTACTAATGTAGGTCTTGCCACGATATGACTGAGTTAATGACAGACGTGATGTAAGCCTGAACACATATCTATATATATTCTTGTATAACGGATTGACTATCAAAAGCGAGTGCGTGGTGGAAATGGCAGGCGAACTGTTCACGTTTGCATGTGCAAACAGACAATCCCATTTTGGAGTTTATGTCAAGTTCCTGGTGCTTTACAATATACACAATGAGAATAATATGATAATACACATTTGGATAACATCTATTTATAACAAGTTACAACAACTTTCATTTGAATGGCTCTTCACATAGGGTCAAATGTCAATATTACTTTAGTGTAATGATTTTCAATGAAATATAACTTGTGTGTGTGTGCAACAATTCAAAATAAAATAATCAGGTTATTAGGTGTAGACTCATTGATTGATAGCCCGAGATGGCAGCAATAGGCATCAATAAACTGATATGGGCTAAACTACTATACTGCAAAGACCGTGAAACTTTAACAAATACTTCAAATCAGATGTTGTGGCTGAGATACAACATACAAATTCCAGAAAAAAACTGTTTTATAGGAATGAGAAAGATATTTTAATGGATATAGCTGGTAAATTTGTATTTGACAAAGTTAAAGTATGAGTATTCATTTTTACTAGTCACAGACAGCCTTAAAACTAGAATTTATTTGCCAAATGTCTGCATGTTTGAAATTCTTTTGGTTATTTAGGACATTTTCTCATATTAATCTGGGAAGTTGACTGGTTCAGTCTTACATGTAGATGCGAATATTAGGCACACTAAAAAGTTTCATTCCTTATAACCTCCCTTCTTTAATTATATATAACAAAATATAACAAAAACTGTGACATTTAAGAGTGTATTGTTTTTTTTACATTTCAGAATTGACAACCTTGGGTAAGGTGAAGCGCGTGCTGTGGGACTACTTCTTCCGCTATGTTTGCCTCATTGGTTTCCTTTACCTCTTCATCTGCTCACTGGACTTCCTCAGTTCTGCATTCAGGCTGCTTGGAGGTATGACTATATCTTTTGAATAATTGCTGGTGCAAATACGTACTATCATATTGTCAGGATAAGCTCGGTCACAATGAATGAATGTAATATTTTGTATCATTTTATTTAATATTAAAAGAAGGATCTGTGAACATGGACCATATAACACCATTTGGTTTCTATATGTTTAGGTCGCACTGCTGGGAAAGCATTTTCTGAGAGTGAGCTGCTCAAGAATCCCGTAGCCGGCTTAATGATAGGAGTGCTGGTTACTGTGCTGGTTCAGAGCAGTTCCACATCCACCTCTATCATCATCTCAATGGTCGGAGCAGGAAGTAAGTATGCACACCCATTCAAATTATATCCGGAGTAAAGGCAAAAATCCTTAAGATAATGATAATCAAATCAAACAGTTTATTGTCTAAGTTTCCTCTAAGTGAATCAGCTAGAATAACTGTATACCTCACTGCACCAACTCATTTCATTAAACTTGTCAGAAAACCGCACAAATTTACAAACAAAATGGAAACTTTGAATTTTGTCTTTCATCTGTGATATATTATGATTTTGGTATTTTATCTTCCAGTTATAAACGTGAAGGAAGCAGTGTTCATTGTGATGGGGGCCAACATTGGAACAACGGTGACGAATACTATCGTTTCCATGGGACAAGCTGGCAAGAAGGATGAGTTTAGAAGGGCATTTGGGGCTGCTACAGTCCACGATATGTTTAATTGGCTGGTTGTGATTGTGCTACTTCCAATAGAAGCTGCTTCAGGTTTGTGCTGCTATATAATCTTGAAGGCTTTACCATGTGTTTCTACTGATCATTCCTAGGCATTTTAAATATACTTTCTAGGCGTGAACTGTGACAAGAAATTAGATCTTAAATCGAAATGGGAAAGGATATAAAAATGGGAAAAGATATAGAAATGAACTGAGAATAATGTAATTATCACTATCATGAGAGCCAAATCACATATTTTGTGGCTTTCTATTCACTTTATCTCACATCTTATCCTCATTAAGGCATCCTTTGGTCATTCCTTAATTACATTGAAACAATCACTAAATATACATTACATTACAATCCTAAACTGTTTGCAATTTTTGTCATGTACTCTAATGTTAATCAAATGTATATGTTTCAATTTCAGGATATTTGTACGAACTTTCTGGACTAGTTATAAGAAAATGGAACGTAACAACAAATGAAGGTGCAGACATGGAACTATTGAAAAAAATTACCAAACCCTTTACCAGCAAAATTATTAAGGTAAAAATAACATCTTATCAAATAAATAAAGGTTTAATTTATCTGAAATTTGAGACAATCATGCACTCTGGATGCTTCACAAGAACTGCTACAAAATCCTGATTTCTCTGAACCTGTATCTTAATATTATTTTTAACATTATTCTGTTTCTAATTGTTAATGTAATTTGGCATTAAGCAGTTTACTGTTTCTAATTGTTAATACCTCTCTGAACCTGTATCTTAATATTATATTTAACATTATTCTGTTTCTAATTGTTAATGTAATTGGGCATTAAGCAGTTTACTGTTATTAATACAATCTAATTGCTTTAATGAAATATTAATATCATTTCCCACAAAATAACATTTCAGATAGATAAAAATGTCATCAAAGACATAGCACTTAATAAAAGCGTGGAGGGAAGAACAATACTAAAGGTATGGTGCCAAAAGGAGAAAACCGAAGAAAGTGTTCTATTCAACTCTACTACAGGTCTGAACCAAACCATCCAACAGGTCATCCCTGGTGAAAGATGTAAGTTGCTTGTGCTTGATTGTTCTATTTAGATTATTTATGTGCTTAGATATTTGTTTATTTCTACATGTCATTATATTCCTCTTTATAAAGATGATTAACACTTTGTTAACAACTTGCAGGTGAGGCCTTATTCTCGCAGACAAACCTGAGCGACTCAATTGCTGGGATCATCTTGCTGCTCGTGGCCCTGTTCATCCTGTGTGCATGCCTTGTTCTCATCGTCAAGCTGCTTAACTCCATCCTCCAGGGCACCATCGCTAAGGTAGTAAGGAAGGTGATAAACTATGAGTTCCCTGGTGCAGCTGGGTACTTCACCGGTTATATTGCCATATTGGCAGGAGCTGGACTCACCATCTTAGTGCAAAGCAGTTCTATCTTCACCTCTACTTTAACACCTCTGGTGGGCATCGGCATCATTAAGCTGGAAAGAATGTATCCGCTGACTCTCGGGTCTAACATCGGCACCACCGCTACTGGCATTCTGGCCGCACTGGCATCTGATGGGGAAGCCCTCAAGCGTAGCATGCAACTAGCTCTTTGCCATCTCTTCTTCAACATCTCTGGCATTCTTTTGTATTATCCTATTCCCTTTATGAGATTCCCCATACCTCTTGCTAAGGGCTTGGGAAACACCACTGCCAAATATAGGTGGTTTGCCCTTGTGTACCTGATATTTATGTTTTTCCTGACTCCGGCCCTTGTGTTTGGATTGTCCTATGCAGGCTGGTCAGTGTTGGCTGGAGTTGGAGTACCGCTCCTTCTCATCCTCATTTGTATTGGGGTTGTCAACATACTTCAGAACAAGATTCCTCGTGTTTTGCCAAGGAAACTTCGTACATGGGAATTTTTGCCCCTGTGGATGCATTCATTGTCCCCTCTGGACAACCTCATAATGAACATATTTGGACGTTGCCACTGCTGTGATAAGCTGACCCAAGTGGACCGAGACTCAAATCCTGTTGTAGTAGTAGCTGATCAGTTGCCTCCCTCTAAAGCACATGAGAATATGGCTTACCAAAACAGTCAACAAGACATTCATAAAACTGCTTTGTGATTGGATACAAATGGCAACAATTTGCTCCAAAGTGGCTCAAAACTGACTTAATTCGCATTTGTAAAATTAGCATTTTTGTTTTTGTATATAAATGGCAGATATTCCCAGACACCAAAGTGGGGCTTTTTGAATTGTAATAATCATTTCTGGTGAAGGCTACATTATTATACATAAAATATACCTAAAAATAATCTTAAAGGGAATTGAATATCTCAAATGATCTGATGCCTATTTTGAAAAAATCAGGTTTGAGGTCAATTTAACACCACTCCTTGGAATACACCTTTGGTACAAAGATAAGCTCTACAGGGTTTGAAGCATTCAAGAGAACGCATGTAATTATAACTATGGGATTTATGAACTTGTGGATAATGATTTGACTCTTTATACAATAGAGTTCAACTCATATCAATTATTTTGACCAACCAGGTGCAATATATTAATAAATGTTTATAATGTTTTTTTACAGATAGATATTCTGCAAGGTTAAAAAACTTAGCGTTCACAATAGATAAATGTATATTTAGGTTTGAATACAAAACTAATCAAATGGATATGATATAGTCGCAATGAGTTCAGATATCATTTGTATTTATTTATATTAAATAATATATTTTTAACAAGAACTTTATTTTTACGTAAAATAAATCTTTTACAAAAGAAATAAATGAATTTGATCTTTTGTACGTAACAAATAAAACAAATAATGACTTCATCCCAAAAGAGAAGAAAGATTAAATCTTCATATTGGTGATATACACATGTGGGGTATAAATCATAATTTGAAGAAAAAAATTCAAGTGTTTTTGGACGTTTCCAAAATTAGATCAATTCCATATTTTGTGAAGTGCGTATCAGTCAAATAGAACCCCAATATGGATTAAAGATAAAAGATTTCTTCGTCAGCATCATAAAAGAGTCTTTCCCGACCTGAAAGAACATCATATATGCTCAAGGTTGGCACATCATGGCCAGCTTACTCGAAGTTTAGAATCCATGATTAAATCTTGAAATCATCAGCTTTGCAGCCTCCATGTTGCAGTTTCTTTGCAAACGTATCTGAGCTCAGATAAATATCAATATGAAGATTTTCATGTTAATTTTCTGCATAAGGTTATTATTTTTCATATTTTCTTTGGAAAAAAAGAAAAAGAAACCAATTCATTTCTGCATTTTCTGACGTGCATATCGTTGTTCTAACGTGCAATACCTTCTGAAAGTAAATAATACAATCATGCTTTCTCAACTGAGAAAATAGCTGTGACACATAAAATATTCAATCGCAATATTATTTGTTTTCTCGGATGAGAAACTTTTTGGGACACACACTATTAAATCCAATTAAGATATTTATGTTCTGTCAAATATAATATATGGTGACCTTGTTCAAAGAACCACCTTTGTATGATTCATATCTTGAATCATGTCGTTCATATATAACACGAATATACTATTTGTTTCATATGTATTTTACAGCCCAGTACAAAAACTCCACCATGGCCACAGGTGGCGCTGTACTGAGACTGTGCTGTTAAAGGTATAAAATGACATATTAAAGCATTCATGAAATCACAGAGGTCACTTTTGCCAAGATTTAGGGCATGCTTAAATGATATGTGGTAAACAGTGATACAAGCAAGATATCTCACTAAAATCAACCAAAATAGACCGACCATGGTTACTCTGTTTTGCTGAAAGTGCCAAGTACTCGCTGTACTCCAGGTGGCCACATGTATACAGGCATGTGACCTCTATTGTGGAACATTAATGGATAAACAGGCCTCTGCAAACCAAGTTACTTCATTGTCCCAATCTGAAGGTGCCCCGTTTTTAGCAAAACTTTACTTTGCACTAGATCACAAAGTTTGTTGACAAAGTGTTCAATGGATGGGTTGGATTTTGCTTTGATCTACTTTGAAATGGCACAGAAATTTATGTAGGGGAATATAATGGGTAATAACATTGATTGCAAAGTTTGAGATATAAACATATATATTATGCAAGGAAAACGTGCTTGATAGCCTCATCTCATGGATGCCTTAATGGACATAAATAAAAATGTTATGTTGGTATTACTAGACCTCTATGCGGCTCTTGACTATTGACCATAAATAGGTTGGAGAAAAGATGTGGCATAAGGGGTATGGCACTTAGCTGATTCAAATCATGACTAACAGATAAAAAATTATGTGTGATTATTGATGGAAAAATATTAGAAAATATAGATTGTAATTAAGGTGTTTCCCAGGGCTCTTTTCATGGCATACATAGAACCACTCACTAAAATCATTGGTAAAAATTGTTATGCATTTTTCCATCACAATAGACCCCAAATCTGAAAATATGACAAAAATATCCTGCAATGAAATGGAAAATTGCATTAAATATGTCAAAGAATTTTTATTGGATAACAAAATGAAAAACTGAAATGATAATTTGTGGTATTTGTGGTAATAATTTCTCAATTCCTACTGAAATTAGGGTAGGGGAGGCAAACGAGTAATAATGTCAAAGACTTAGGTGTAATATAAGACACTAGACCAGGACACATTAAAACAACAAATAGCATTTTTTTTCGTGTAAAGTAGTTGGGGAGCCAATCTCAGAAAGATGCTTCTTTTGGAAGTTACTGGGCCCCCAAAACGCATGGTCTAATTTTAGTATATTAAGGAAGAAGACACATTGGGGGTCAATTTTATATGAAAAAAATATATCTAAAAAAATATATGTTGAGATATCACTGGTGCCATGATAACCAAATCATTTTCATAGCATATTAAAAATAAATATACTTTTCCCCATAACTCTGATATTTTATGAATTAGTATTCCTAAACTTTGCATACACATGGAATCCATAATATACTTTTGGTCATAGGTAAAATTAGCCAATTAACAATTACATATTTTTTTGTCCATTTTCATATATTATTTGTGAAAGAATTTTATGTTTGGCATGAATGTGTTGGTCATTAACACATACCAATAAATTACAAAAATGACTATTTTCAAAGGAAATTGGTTGCCATGGAAACCAATTTAATCAAATTTCCACACTTTTTTTCAAAGAAATATACTTAATTTATCAATTGGTGAGATAAATACATTGATTATGACACTTTTGTCTTGTGGTCTTATAATGTGATTAAAATAATTATTTTGAAAGAATATTGGTTGGCATGGAAACCAATTTAATCAAATTTCAATGTTTTCTTATTTTCAAAGCAACCTTCTTAATTTATCAGTTGGTGCAATAAATACATTGATTATGGCCCTTTTTGTCGTGCCATCTTATGATGTGATCATTGTTGTGTTTAAATGGAGACCGTGGCAGAAATACAATGATAATTGTTGCCATGGCAACCAGTAATCAGAGATAATGTAAAATTGTTAGACTGCTCTCAAAATTAGATATTCGGGTCTCTTATTTCTTTGATTTTTAATGAATTAAAATCAAATTTGGCATGACTATGAAGACCATCGGCACACACACCAAAAGTACAAATAAAATCATTTTGAAAGAATATTGGTTGCCATGGAAACCAATTTGATCAAATTTCTATGCATTCTTGTGTTTAAAGCAACCTTCTTAATTTATCATATGGTGCAATAAATATTGATTATGGCCCTTATTGTTTTGTCATCCTAGGATGTGATAATTGTTATGTAAATGGAGACCATGGCAGAAATAAAATGATAATTGTTACCATGACAACGAATAATCAGAGATAGTGTAAAATTGTAGACAGCTCTCAAAATTTGATATTCATGTCTCTTTTTTCTTTGATTTTTAATGAATTAATATCATATTTGGCATAAATCTGTAGGTCATCCGTGCACACACACACAAAATACAAAAAGAAATATTTTAAAAGAAATTTGTTTGCCATGGAAACCAATTTAATCAAATTTTTATACTTTTTTTTCAAAGCAACCTCCTTAATCTTAATACATTGATTATGGCACGTTTTGTCTTGCCATATTATAATGTAGTTATTGTTATGCTTAAATGGAGACCATGGCAGACATAAAATGATAATTGTTGCCATGGCAACAATTAATCAAAGATAATGTAAAATTGTGGACTGCTCTATTCATGTCTCTAATTCCCTTGATATTTGATGATTAATATGATATTTGGCATTAATGTGTAGGTCATCAACACACACAAATAAATTACAAGAAAAGATTATTTTCAAGGAAAGTTGGTTGTCATGAAAACCAATTCGATTAAATTTCTACCTTCTTAATTGGTCAGTTTGCATGGGTAGTGGGAAAGATAAAAAAACATGATAAATATAACAGGCAAGCTGATGGAGTTAGAGTAGCATTAGGTTGAGGCTAGGATAGATTTTAAAATAGCCTTACTGACATGGAAGGTACATAATGGGTATGCACCAAAGTACCTATCACTACTGTTCATCAGGACCAAGAACCCGCAAATCAATGGATAATAATGAATATGTTATACCCAAAACAATATGAAAATGTATGGAGACAGGACTTTTGAGGTTCACGCCCCAAAAGTATGGAATGCCCTGCCCATGAAAGTGAAAATCTGCAAGACGGTTAGCTTCAAATCTAAACTGGAGACTCACTTACATGTATACAGGAAACACTATTTACAAAAGCGCTATGTGCAGACATTGTCTAAAATAGTGCAATACAATTTTTTATTATTATTATTATTATCAAGATAAAGGTTGCTTGTAAGTGGGGTAAATATGGATTCCACCAAAGATTGTTACTTATATAGACAACCATGGTTGGTGCTCTTAATGACATATTTCACGTGATGCCCGACAAAGATTTAATCTAAGCTTACATATCCCTCTGACTTAGTTTCGATTGAATATATGTGCTCTTTCCGATGTCATACTTTAAAAAGAAATAATCAAATTGTGGATGAAAACTGACAATGTGATATAGCAAATATTCAGTATCTATGACAGGGCATAAAGCTATTATAATGGTGTATTGATGGTTAAATGAATTGCGGAAATAGCAAGAAATCAGCCACCCCATTTTAAACCACAAAGGCTGCTGTCTTGTATGATATTTCAGTGAATATAGAGAAAAATAGATTCCAATAATAAGATTGCTCACATGACTCTTTTGAAATCCTTAGATTGCTGATATTTGCTTTCAACGTATTTTTGTTATTCTATAATTATTGTCATTCAGATTTTAAGTTATAACAGCACACCGATAGCGAAAATTAGTTTATAAAATAAGTCTGGGAATCATAAACTTTGTCCACATTATTTGCACATAACAAGATCCTTGTATCAAATATATTAAGTTGTTTCATAAATTGTCCGTGCCCCTTAAATGCATTGAGCATCCCTTGAAAGAGATCTAGTGAATCCACTAACGATTGTCACTGTTGATGTTACTAAATACTGTTGATGACAACTACCTACCTCCAGATACACACCAACCCTATGAAATGCATTAATTATTATCTAAACTCATTACTGAATCCATATGGATTTATAGTTATATTCTCGGATGCATTGACGTCGATGAAGGTCACCATTGCCGCCGAGCAGGTAGAAAGCATATATTAATGCCACGGGAGATATTGATGTCAAGCCTAATGATATATAAATATGATGAGCTAACGTATATTCCATCACCGTCTTTGTACAGCTCCACACATTCATAACACTTATTATGGAAGAGCTTCAGAAAGGGGAAATTTTACAAAATATTTGTACACGTTTTAGTTAATTTTATTCTATACAAATGTCAGAAATGGATATATGGTGTATATACTTGGTACCGATGCGTTTGAAAAACCCCGATATTAATGACACAATATTGACAAAAATGGATCAAAGAGATTTTAACACAGAGAAAATTAATAATGTTGATCTTCCAAACAAATCTTAACATAAAGAGGATTTCAAATTATATGATTTCATAAAACTAATCAGTCTAGGAAAATATACAAATAATGTCTGTGTATCGAGGAGTGGGACCAAGCAGGGCTCACCAGTTCAGGTCAATATACAAATAACGCGGAAAAGTCTAATTCACAAATTAGTGTGAACGTTTGATATGCCAATGGCCAAATAAAACCAAAGGAAAAATCCAAAATGAAAAGAAGGGACACAATTAATCTTAAGGGTGACTTTGTGGATTATCCAGGAAGTAGAAGAGTTCCAAATCTCGGAAGTAGAAGAGTTTCAAATGTGTCTAAATCAACAGTTGGTTTGGACAAATATGGTAGAAATGATGAATACTGGAATTCAGATGTGGCAGCCAGAAGACAATCAATTGTTTTCTCGACCAAAGAAGCATGGGCACCAGCTTCACATAAGAGTGACTCTGGGAGACAGTCGTCAGTATTTGGTGGATATCCTCATCAAAGAGTCCACTTCAAGCACAGGCCACAACATGTGCATTCACTGAAAGCGAATGAACTGTTAAGAGCCCCCCAAAAAGACAGCATCAATAAGTTCAAAGTGGCAGCCGTAGGCATGGTTGCTTTGCACAGGTTGATAATGGGACCGGAAGCGGAAGAAGAGAAAATAGTGCTGCCATCTATGGCAAGAATTACAGCCACTCTGTCAGCGGAGGCACAGTATGCCATGATGGAATGCTATGAAGACAAGGTTTATGACAATCTCCTTATGGCTCACCCTGAGATGCAGTACAGGGTGGAGAGACCACGGTCAGCCCAAGGAGTAGTCACAGCTATATGCCCCTTACTGCAAAGAAGAAAGAGAAAGGTTGAGCGAGTCAGACATCTTCGTGGTCCTACCAATCAGGGGTCAAAATCAGATGAACAAAGAGACACCTTAGGTGTTCAGAATTCTATCACTTTCAATCTTACCAAAACCAGAATCAACACTAACAAGAAAAGAGACACTAGAAACAGTATCGACAATTTTACAAACCGGAAAAAGAAAAATGTAACACATTCTAATTTAAGATCAAAACCGCAAAACGAGGTAATTGAAAATACACTGTCACCAAAGCAGATGGAATTGACTGTTTTAAATACATTTTCACATGAGCAAAGTGGTGTATTGCCAACAACCTCGTCAAATGTAGAATCGCTCTCACCTGGTCTGTCGAGACATACTACTCCCCGCATTGCAGGATGTTATTCAGAAGAACAACTAAGGGTCAGCTACAGAATTAATCAAGTCATTGATATTTTAGATGACCTGAAGGTTTCCGAAGATGAGAAACTGACCTCAGCCGACCATGGAGATTCCACCGAGTACTCGGGTTCTGTGGAATCATACCAGACGTGGTCTCAGAAGTGGCCCCAGGAGTTTGAAGTGAAGGAGGAGGAAATGAGAGTTGAGGAGGAAAAGAATAGAAAAGGGGCAGGAAAAAATGATGATAATGATGATAATAATGATGATAATGAGAATAAGGAAATGTCAAGGGCTATAGCAATGAATCTTGGTGTGTTTGAAAAACAACATTTAAATGATATAATCAAGAAAAGAGCATACATCCTGCGTTAAGTCCTATTTGAATGGGTGCAAATGTTTATTATATCCTTTGTTGTGGAATGGAGATAGAATGTCTCATATAGGCTTTGAAATCTAACTTGGACGCACTTACACTACAGCAAGAGGAATCCCTGAGGAACATTAGTGAACATACACATCAAAATCAGAATCTTACAAGACAATCACATCTGACCTTGGAAGCTGTTCAAGAGGACTTAATGAAGAGTAAAGCTGAATCAGAACACAAACTCTCTCAACTGGAAAATGTGGTAAGTCCACTTGTAGATCAGATACATAAAATGAAGAAAGAACAAGCATCAGAAAATTGTGCCTTTGCAATACGCAGGTCCTTGATTTCCAAATGGAAAAAGACTCTTAATGAAAGGAAAATGGCACACTATCATTTCATAGATTCTGAAAAAACAGCAGATATCTATTACTCTTGGATGGATTCACGCCCACCCATTATTCCATCTAAGTTACTACCCAAGCTGATACCAGGAGAGTACACTGATGAAACTCATGAAAGACTCAAACAGAGCATCAGCAAGCTACAATTTGAACATGCTAAACTGATACGACAATCACGACAATTTCTTAACAAGAGAGACTATTTGGATTCAGTTATGGCTGCACATATTTCTGCAAAATGTCAAGGCAATGAGGACTTACTCAAAAAAGTCTGTAGCATTTGGGACAGGGACTGTGAGAGAGAGGCACAAAAATCTATGAAAATCTGGATGCAGAGAAAATGTACCTGGCTGAAGAATTATGAACATGAATTTGTCTATGGTCCTAAAACAAAAAGACCTTCTCAGAAAACAGCCCCTTCAAGCAACCAGAATAGAATCAAGATGAATTTGAGTACAGGCTCAAAAAATCCCAGTAATCAAAATACCAACAACCACCACAACAAGACCTTCCAAACCAGACAGAATCAAAGGAATCAATCCTATAGTGGTACTGGTCTTAAGCCCCAGCAAAGGAGACCCTATATCCAGATCAAAATTGGTCAGAACCAAAAAAGGCAAGTTAATCTGGACTATAACGTTGCCCAACATAAAAAGATCAGACAGTCTGGTCCGGACACCCAATACTACCAATCAAATAGGAGTAATACTGACCATTCACAACAGAGAAAAGGGAGACAACTTACTAGAAGCCCCCACAACCAACAATCAGATAGAAATCGTAGGAATCGTCCGTTTGGACCATTCCTATATTCCGAAATAGCAGGCAGATCCATTCCTGGGAGTGTACCTTTCACCAGTTCTTCAAATCCGAGTCCCCCAAATAAAAATACCACAAGACGAACCACAGATACTCACCTGACACCAAGATCATCACATTTTTTAGGCAAGAAGAGCCCACACCTGAAATGGAGATAGAGCAAAGGAAGGACACTGTTCAGGTCATCAATCTCAGTCAGAACACTTTAACAAATGAGGAAATTCAGGTTTTATCCAAGGGAAATAAATTCACCCCAACACCTGTAAGCCACTCTAATGACCTTAGAACAGACATTAATAATTTCTGCAGAAATCTCAGATTAAAAGAATTTTTCTTTGACCAGGAGCCCATTGATGATGGGGACAGCAATTCAGAAACACCTCTGGTCAAGAACAAAAGTACATTTATACCTCCATCAAACCGTAACAAAAAATTAGACCGTTACATTGAGTTCCTACAGCACATTCCTCTAAAGAATTACAACCAGCAATATCACTACAACATGACAAAAAATGAATTCATGGCACTCAAAGGATTAAAACAGAAAAAGGATATCATCATTAAACAAGCAGATAAAGGAGGCGCCATGGTGATTATGGATAATAAATACTACAAAGGCAAAATCATGGAAATCTTAGGGAACACAGACAACTACAAAGTAATAGACAAAGTTACTGATATTAACTGCATGAGAAAAGTGAAGCTCCTCACAACTAAATTTTCTGCCCAGTTATTACCGGAAGAAATTGATTATTTAATCAAGTTTGAGTGCAAAACCAGTAATTTCTATGGTCTCCCGAAAGTTCACAAAAGCAAAATAATTAAAAATGCCAGTGAAGCCAACAAGGAGGTATACATCCATGTACCAGAACCGGCAGACCTCGATTTGAGACCTATAGTAGCTGGACCTGCTTGTTCTACACACAGACTTAGCAATCTTCTGGACATTATTCTTAAACCCCTAAACAACAAAATTGACAGTTATATAAAAGACACTAGAGACTTTTTGAAACAGCTACCTAAGGAGATACCAAAGGACAGTGTCCTAGTGACCTATGATGTCAAAAACTTATATGGAAGCATTCCCCATACCTTAGGATTACAAGCAATACAGTTTTGGATCTCAAAATATCCAAATTCAATATCCACTAGATTCTCTGCAGACTTCATTCTACAGGGAGTAAAGCTTATTTTAGAAAATAATACCTTTCAATTTGGGAACACTTATTTCCAACAATTGAAGGGTACAGCCATGGGCACCAAAATAGGACCTACATATGCAACTTTAGTGATGGGGTATCTTGAGGAACAATTATACCAACAACTTATTTCAGACAAAAGTGCAGAACTTTGTGACAAATTTAAAAAATATTGGAGACGATTTCTGGATGATTGTTTCCTCATCTGGGATAATAATGATGGTCCTCTCAACTACCTGACTGAGACTCTCAACTCTTTACATCCAGCAATCCAATTCACACAGGATTCCAGCCCTGAAAAGGTACCATTTTTGGATGTCCTTGTTATCAAGGATGGAGATAAGCTGACAACAGACATTTTTCATAAACCTACAGATTCTAGAAATTATGTCCATTTCTCCTCACATCATCCTAGGCATACCAAAACGAACATTCCATATGGTTTGGCACTCCGCATAGTAACCATTGTAAGTGACCAATCACTTAGAAAGAGGAGACTCCAAGAACTGGAGTATGATCTGAAAAAAAGAGGATATCCAGATGGCATAATCAAAACCGGTATTAGCAAAGCATCGCAACAGGACAGAATGACCATTCTCAACATGCAAAAAAATACCAATAATGAAGAGAACATACTGCCAATAGTCACCACAAACAATCCTCATAACACTAACCTCTTCAACATTGTCACCCACACAATAGGATCGCTGGAAATGGATAGCACATTCAAATCATTACTCCCTGAATTAAAATTTATCAACAGCAAAAGACAACCTCCTAGTTTAGGCAGACTACTCAGCAGAGCCAAATTCAATGAAACTTACAATACAGCTGGAAACGTCTCAAAGTGTGGAGAAAAAAGATGTGGCACATGTAAAGTTATATTAGAGGGATCAGAATATAAACTCAAAAGAACAGGGGACATACTAAAACCCAAAACTAATCTTGACTGCAGAGCCACATATATAATCTATGCAATAAGATGTCCTGGATGCCAACATGACTATATAGGTTCAACCAAACATCTGCGACATAGGGTCTCCCTTCACAAATCTCATATATCAAATCCATCTTATCAAAATTGCCCAGTGTCAGGACATTTGCGAATTTGTGGCAAGGGGAACTTTAAAATATTTCCCTTTTTAAAAATACAAAAAGAAAATCCCCATGTACTCCTCAGAATAGAACACTCTTTAATTGAAAAATATAAACCAGTGTTGAACAGTACTTCAAACTCGATAGCAATGGGATTACCCATATGTTAGTTTCTCCTACACCTGTATATTGTCCTCTTATTATAATTTCTTATATTTTACTTTATTTCATGATATATTTTAAGGTTTTCCATGTTATATTTTTCACTCAATTTTATTAAGCATTGCCTACTTTAATCTCTTAAATGTATGTATAGTTAAGATATGATTATAACAATGCCCAATATGACAGAGTTGTCAACAGCTTTTTGACATCCCGATACAGCAAGCAGACAAGTGCAATTAACTTAACTATGTCTCTAATCTTCTTGTTAATCCGCTTGTTTATCAGCATATTAATCAGCTTGTTAATCTGCTTGTTTATCTGTTTGTTTATCAGCTAGTACAAGCTTGTTTGCTATATACTCTTGTAATGATATATAAGTGAACACTTTCAATGGTTTGTTAGTTAAGCCTGAAGAAGTCCCTTGAAGGACTGAAACATGTCGCAATAAAAGGTTTTAACTCTTTGTCACCACGGACTTTGTTGGATTACTTTTATCACCATAACACTGTATACAACTACCTTTTTACTTTGGACTATATATATATATATATATAATTGATGCAGCATTTTCTTGAATTCACTGAGTCACTGAGACACAATATTATCATTGTTATTTGTGTTTGACCACAGTGTTTGACCATATCTATTTATATAGATAGTGATATATATATATAGATAGTGATATATATATATAGATAGTGATATATTTAGATAGATAGTGATACACATCATTGCATTGTGATACTGGTGGTGTATCGGACATGGGAAAACAGCTTAAAGATTTAAGATAAATATATGTAACAGTGGAATCTAAAAATACAATTTGGATAAATGTATTATGATATATCCGTCTATATATTTGACTTAATTGGTTTGACATATATTCACAACGACTGAGGATGAAGCATTCATTCATATTATATTGGATTAATAAAATATGCAAGTATAAAGTGCAAGGAAGGTATTGATTTATTCTCTATGAATTCCACATGGGAAGTAAAACAAGTTTATATGTTAAATCAATTATTGATGTTATGTTGGGTAGTGTCCCATTCTGTGGTATGTGTCTGTGGAAATATCAATCCAACGCTTCGATGCTTTGAGATTATAAATATAATATAGGTTCAGCAGTATTGCTTAATTTATCTAATTGGATTAAAGGATTTGAGCAATCAGATGTACGATTGCTGCTCTCTTCTATCAAATGATATCTATTTTACAGAAATCCCCGTCATTTAATGGTTGTTACCCTTGGTATTTCGCTCAAGAATGAATAATCGATAATTAAAATGTTAGGCCTTATCAAACTTTATGTATTTTGAGGCGTATCTCGATCAACTCAAGGCCGCGTGTTGTTTTAGTGCTTTCACGGCTTGGCTAATATCACAAATGAACACAATACGGGCGAATGCATCAGCCGCTGTCTCCCATTTAACTTTTTAATCTCCCATTATGGTCGCATACCAAAGACTTTCCTTAGAGAATAACATGTTATGACGGTACCCAATCCACATGGAGATTAAAAACGACATGGTCAGATTCAAACACCTGTCTGGTTCCTATTTCAATGTTGACAGTCAGGTCAGATAGACTTGGGTCTGATTCATTCTCCTCTACCCAGCGCCATTGAAAGAGCGGTGACAAGGCTAATGGCAATTCAAATTATTATACCCAGCTTTGTTACTATGTGCGCACTATATGGAGTTTTCTTACTATGTGTACACTCTATGGAGTTTTGTTACTATGTGTGCACTACATGGAGCTTTGTTACTGTGTGCACTACATGGAGCTTTGTTACTATGTGTGCACTACATGGAGCTTTGTTACTGTGTGTGCACTACATGGATCTTTGTTACTATGTGTGCACTACATGGAGCTTTGTTACTATGTGTGCACTACATGGAGCTTTGTTACTGTGTGTGCACTATATGGAGCTTTGTTACTATGTGTGATTACATGGAGTTTTGTTACTATGTGTGCACTATATGGAGCTTTGTTACTATGTGTGCACTACATGGAGCTTTGTTACTATGTGTGCAATCTATGGGGCTTTGTTACTATGTGTGCACTACATGGAGTTTTGTTACTGTGTGAACACTCTAAGGAGCTTTGTTACTATGTGTGATTACATGGAGTTTTGTTACTGTGTGTGCACTACATGGAGCTTTGTTACTGTGTGTGCACTACATGGAGCTTTGTTACTATGTGTGCACTACATGGAGTTTTGTTACTGTGTGTACACTCTAAGGAGCTTTGTTACTATGTGTGCACTACATGGAGCTTTGTTACTATGTGTGCACTCTAAGGAGCTTTGTTACTGTGTGTGCACTATATGGAGTTTTGTTACTATGTGTACACTCTATGGAGCTTTGTTACTATGTGTGCACTACATGGAGCTTTGTTACTATGTGTGCACTATATGGAGCTTTGTTACTATGTGTGCACTCTAAGGAGCTTTGTTACTATGTGTGCACTCTAAGGAGCTTTGTTACTATGTGTGCACTCTATGGGGCTTTGTTACTTTGTGTGCACTACATGGAGTTTTGTTACTGTGTGTACACTCTAAGGGGCTTTGTTACTATGTGTGCACTTTATGGAGCTTTGTTACTATGTGTGCACTACATGGAGCTTTTTTACTATGTGTGCACTACATGGAGCTTTGTTACTATGTGTGCACTACATGGAGCTTTGTTACTATGTGTGCACTACATGGAGCTTATTACTATGTGTGCACTATATGGAGCTTTGTTACTATGTGTGCACTATATGGAGCTTTGTTACTGTGTGTGCACTACATGGAGCTTTGTTACTATGTGTGCACTACATGGAGCTTTGTTACTATGTGTGCACTACATGGAGCTTTGTTACTATGTGTGCACTCTATGGAGCTTTGTTACTATGTGTGCACTACATGGAGTTTTGTTACTGTGTGTGCACTATATGGAGCTTTGTTACTGTGTGTGCACTACATGGAGCTTTGTTACTATGTGTGCACTACATGGAGCTTTGTTACTATGTGCGCACTATATGGAGCTTTGTTACTGTGTGTGCACTATATGGAGCTTTGTTACTATGTTTGCACTATATGGAGCTTTGTTACTGTGTGTGCACTACATGGAGCTTTGTTACTATGTGTGCACTACATGGAGTTTTGTTACTGTGTGTACACTCTAAGGGGCTTTGTTACTATGTGTGCACTACATGGAGCTTTGTTACTATGTGTGCACTACATGGAGCTTTGTTACTGTGTGTGCACTCTAAGGAGCTTTGTTACTGTGTGTGCACTACAGGGAGTTTTGTTACTATGTGTGCACTACATGGAGCTTTGTTACTATGTGTGCACTATATGGAGCTTTGTTACTATGTGTGCACTACATGGAGCTTTGTTACAATGTGTGCACTACATGGAGCTTTGTTACTGTGTGTGCACTACATGGAGCTTTGTTACTATGTGTGCACTACATGGAGCTTTGTTACTATGTGTGCACTACATGGAGCTTTGTTACTGTGTGTGCACTATATGGAGCTTTGTTACTATGTGTGCACTACATGGAGCTTTGTTACTGTGTGTGCACTACATGGAGCTTTGTTACTGTGTGTGCACTACATGGAGCTTTGTTACTATGTGTGCACTCTAAGGAGCTTTGTTACTGTGTGTGCACTACATGGAGCTTTGTTACTATGTGTGCACTACATGGAGCTTTGTTACTATGTGTGCACTATATGGAGCTTTGTTACTATGTGTGCACTACATGGAGCTTTGTTACTATGTGTGCACTACATGGAGCTTTGTTACTGTGTGTGCACTACATGGAGCTTTGTTACTATGTGTGCACTACATGGAGCTTTGTTACTATGTGTGCACTACATGGAGCTTTGTTACTATGTGTGCACTACATGGAGTTTTGTTACTATGTGTGCACTATATGGAGCTTTGTTACTATATGTGCACTATATGGAGCTTTTTTACTGTGTGTGCACTACATGGAGCTTTGTTACTATGTGTGCACTACATGGAGCTTTGTTACTATGTGTGCACTACATGGAGTTTTGTTACTATGTGTGCACTATATGGAGCTTTGTTACTATATGTGCACTATATGGAGCTTTTTTACTGTGTGTGCACTATATGGAGTTTTGTTACTATGTGTGCACTACATGGAGCTTTGTTACTATATGTGCACTATATGGAGCTTTGTTACTATGTGTGCACTACATGGAGCTTTGTTACTGTGTGTGCACTATATGGAGCTTTTTTACTGTGTGTGCACTACATGGAGCTTTGTTACTATGTGTGCACTCTATGGAGCTTTTTTACTGTGTGTGCACTACATGGAGCTTTGTTACTATGTGTGCACTATATGGAGCTTTGTTACTGTGTGTGCACTCTATGGAGCTTTTTTACTGTGTGTGCACTACATGGAGCTTTGTTACTGTGTGTGCACTATATGGAGCTTTGTTACTATGTGTGCACTATATGGAGCTTTGTTACTATGTGTGCACTCTATGGAGCTTTTTTACTGTGTGTGCACTATATGGAGCTTTGTTACTATGTGTGCACTATATGGAGCTTTTTTACTGTGTGTGCACTATATGGAGTTTTGTTACTATGTGTGCACTATATGGAGCTTTGTTACTATATGTGCACTATATGGAGCTTTGTTACTATGTGTGCACTTTATGGAGCTTTGTTACTGTGTGTGCACTATATGGAGCTTTTTTACTGTGTGTGCACTACATGGAGCTTTGTTACTATGTGTGCACTCTATGGAGCTTTTTTACTGTGTGTGCACTACATGGAGCTTTGTTACTATGTGTGCACTATATGGAGCTTTGTTACTATGTGTGCACTCTATGGAGCTTTTTTACTGTGTGTGCACTACATGGAGCTTTGTTACTATGTGTGCACTCTAAGGAGCTTTGTTACTATGTGCGCACTATATGGAGCTTTGTTACTGTGTGTGCACTATATGGAGCTTTGTTACTATGTGTGCACTACATAGAGCTTTGTTACTATGTGTGCACTACATGGAGCTTTGTTACTATGTGTGCACTACATGGAGCTTATTACTATGTGTGCACTATATGGAGCTTTGTTACTGTGTGTGCACTACATGGAGCTTTGTTACTATGTGTGCACTCTATGGAGCTTTGTTACTATGTGTGCACTCTAAGGAGCTTTGTTACTATGTGCGCACTACATGGAGCTTTGTCACTATGTGTGCAGTATATGGAGCTTTGTTACTATGTGTGCACTCTAAGGAGCTTTGTTACTATGTGCGCACTACATGGAGCTTTGTTACTATGTGTGCACTACATGGAGTTTTGTTACTATGTGTGCACTATATGGAGTTTTGTTACTATGTGTGCAGTATATGGAGCTTTGTTACTATGTGTGCACTATATGGAGTTTTGTTACTATGTGTGCACTCTATGGAGCTTTGTTACTGTGTGTGCACTATATGGAGCTTTGTTACTATGTGTGCACTACATGGAGCTTATTACTATGTGTGCACTATATGGAGCTTTGTTACTATGTGTGCACTCTATGGAGCTTTGTTACTATGTGTGCACTCTAAGGAGCTTTGTTACTATGTGTGCACTACATGGAGCTTTGTTACTATGTGTGCACTATATGGAGCTTTGTTACTATGTGTGCACTCTATGGAGCTTTGTTACTATGTGTGCACTCTATGGAGCTTTGTTACTATGTGTGCACTATATGGAGCTTTGTTACTATGTGTGCACTACATGGAGCTTTGTTACTATGTGTGCACTATATGGAGCTTTGTTACTATGTGTGCACTCTATGGAGCTTTGTTACTATGTGTGCACTCTATGGAGCTTTGTTACTATGTGTGCACTATATGGAGCTTTGTTACTATGTGTGCACTATATGGAGCTTTGTTACTATGTATGCACTATATGGAGCTTTGTTACTATGTGTGCACTCTAAGGAGCTTTGTTACTATGTGTGCACTACATGGAGCTTTGTTACTGTGTGTGCACTACATGGAGCTTTGTTACTGTGTGTGCACTCTAAGGAGCTTTGTTACTATGTGTGCACTACATGGAGCTTTGTTACTGTGTGTGCACTCTAAGGAGCTTTGTTACTATGTGTGCACTACATGGAGCTTTGTTACTGTGTGTGCACTACATGGAGCTTTGTTACTGTGTGTGCACTCTAAGGAGCTTTGTTACTATGTGTGCACTCTATGGAGCTTTGTTACTGTGTGTGCACTCTAAGGAGCTTTGTTACTATGTGTGCACTACATGGAGCTTTGTTACTGTGTGTGCACTACATGGAGCTTTGTTACTATGTGTGCACTACATGGAGCTTTGTTACTGTGTGTGCACTATATGGAGCTTTGTTACTATGTGTGCACTACATGGAGCTTTGTTACTGTGTGTGCACTACATGGAGCTTTGTTACTATGTGTGCACTACATGGAGCTTTGTTACTATGTGTGCACTACATGGAGCTTTGTTACTGTGTGTGCACTACATGGAGCTTTGTTACTGTGTGTGCACTACATGGAGCTTTGTTACTATGTGTGCACTACATGGAGCTTTGTTACTGTGTGTGCACTACATGGAGCTTTGTTACTGTGTGTGCACTACATGGAGCTTTGTTACTATGTGTGCACTACATGGAGCTTTGTTACTATGTGTGCACTACATGGAGCTTTGTTACTGTGTGTGCACTACATGGAGCTTTGTTACTGTGTGTGCACTACATGGAGCTTTGTTACTATGTGTGCACTACATGGAGCTTTGTTACTATGTGTGCACTATATGGAGCTTTGTTACTATGTGTGCACTATATGGAGCTTTGTTACTGTGTGTGCACTACATGGAGCTTTGTTACTGTGTGTGCACTACATATGGAGCTTTGTTACTGTGTGTGCACTACATGGAGCTTTGTTACTGTGTGTGCACTACATGGAGCTTTGTTACTATGTGTGCACTACATGGAGCTTTGTTACTGTGTGTGCACTATATGGAGTTTTGTTACTATGTGTACACTCTATGGAGCTTTGTTACTATGTGTGCACTACATGGAGTTTTGTTACTATGTGTGCACTACATGAAGTTTTGTGACACAGAATATCTCAAATGATAAATATAACCAATTCTATTTTACAAATTTACAAAGACGTGACAAAACCCCAGTATTAAGTCTAAATACTTAAAACTGAAATAATTGGTGATGCAAGTTCTTAATTCTTTGGTAATGCAGGTTCTTTCTCGCGTAATGATCACAACGACATAGTGTGCCCACGTTCAACCCAATTGAAGTATCTAGTTTGTTTATGGTTGATGTTATTGCTTGTGGTGTGAAGTGAAGCTTGAAGTGAATGAGTTGGAATATTTGTTTTCACCCCGATGTGTCTATGTTGAATGTTCATACGCACTGTGGTTGCCATGCGATTTGAATAATGCATTTGTGAGGCATGATATGTTTATGTTATTGTTACGGCAGTGACATTACAATTGACAATACGGACCTAAACGAGAGGAAATATAGATCTAAAAAGCACATCAACCTATTAGATAGGAGAAGCACTCATTAAGGGACATTATTGCGGAGATATAGAGATTCTAATCAGAGTATAGAGGTGAGGAGCGGATACCAAGATGCACCGGAACAATCCTAATCGATACATTGCTCAGTACCATTACAAAACTCCAACATATAATCGGCTTTATTTTGCTAACCTGGTTAAAGATTTGAAGCTGAGGGACATCCCCATCAGAGAGCTACCTGATGATGTATACTTCAAGCTCTCCTCGGAGAGGGATAGGGAACGTGAGGAGGAGGAGAGGCGGAGGAGGATCAGGGAGAAGGTCATGGTGGCCGTGATGAAGATGCGAGAGAAGGCCGCCAAATCCAGCACCTTATGGAGAACAAAGAAGCCCAAGACGAAGACAGAGAAGAAAGAGGATGTCGTTAAGGAGGAAGTCATCCTGGAGGAAGAGGAAGAGGAAGAGGACGAGACTGAGGATAAGGAGGATGTCGTGGAGGAAAGTAGTCCCCCGCCTGCTGAGCCACAGGTGTATGAATACCGACTGCCTTATCTGGATCACGTGATCTCTCACACCTACATACCGAGAGAAAACCGTCCGCCGAAGAGAGACAAAAAGAAGTCCGGAGAGAAAAAATCTCACATGAGCAGAGAAAGTCTGCCGCAGAGAATGTCTGACATGTCCGTGACAAGCCTGCCTGAACTGGGCGGTGCGACAGGGGAGGCTGGAGGTGGTCAAGACCCTCAAGATCCCGAGGACTTTGGCTACAGAGAGTTGGACCGCAGTAAAGAGTTTGACCCTCTGCCATGGAGCCACTACTACCTGCATGAGTATGACAAGGGGGAGATTGAGCAGGACCGAGAGAGGGCCGCCCGCGGGGAGAATGCTGACGACCGGGGCAGAGTTATCATCCACATCAAGAGAGAGTATAATGAGAACACGGCCAAGCCAGGCACTCCTGATTCAAGTATTGATAAATGGGACCATGGAAGCATATCCTCCATACTGAAAGCCAGGACGAGGAAGCAGCTGATTGCCGGCGGGGTGGATTATAGCATGGATTATAAGGTCCGGCGGAGTAAGGCCGTGCAGGAAGCGCAGCCGGATTACCTCTCCCTGGAGCGCAAGTTGAGGAAGCAGCACGAGGCGAGATTCTCGGGATGGGATCACCATAGAAACAGGATCAACCAGGTCATCAACAACATCTTATGTGGAGATGGTACAGAAAATGCTGAGCTGAAATGTAAATCTGGAAAATACGTTCCCACCAGTTATTCCACGTCAGAGGACTCGGATCTCGCAGGGGAGTTCAGTATTACTCAAACCAACTACCCACGACCAGCCCTAAAGCGCATTATGAAAGAAAACTTTGACTACGAGTATTAAGTGTGTGATACAAAACAGAAGGGCAAAACCCGAGCTTGCTTGGAGTTGGACAAATAATGCCTATTGCTTGTTGTATAACAATCTTTTTAAAAATTAACAATTATCATTGAATTTCTATATTTTAAGAAATGATTCAAAATATTTAAAGTAATTATAGCATTACTGATATTATGTTTGGGAACATAATATGAACACAGTCGTTTCCTGCAGAAAACAGTCATAATTATTTACCTAATACATGTGCACTTTACCCGTAGTATATTTACATTGTTTTGTCTCATATTATACACAAGGGTACACTTCCACTTTTGTAAGTTAGGGCACTTGTTTTTCTTTTCTCAAAATTTAGCGTTAAATTATAATTTGTCGTGAGCTTGGCATTAAGGATTTTAAAAGGGAGTTACCCTTGGAACTACCTAAAGGCTTTTAGTCATTGTGCAGAAACATATTGCACAACCTTACACCCATCTCTAGGTACCTTTTAGCTAATAGACCAGGTAGATTGCATGCATCGTATTGAGAAAAATACACAGAATCAAAAGTATGAATTTTCTTTAACAGCCATGAGACAGTGATGATATTTGAGATAATTATAATGTTATTGAAATACAAAATCAAAGAAATATAGAGAGGCGATCATCACAAAACATAAACCAATGAAAAATGATGGCCAAATACCATTCTAACTCACATTGATATGACTACAAACAGCTCCACCACAAGACAATGCATGAATTGACCTAGAATATTGATCAGTTTTGGTTCAAGGTCTCAAACACAGTGTGGAGGAATTTGGCTGGAGGATTGGCTAACAGGGGTGCACGTATACAGTGAGGTTAACAACTTCAACCCAACCAATCTAACTGTTTTATCATGCAGTAAATAATAGATTTGCCTGGTCAGAAAGTCTATACAATGTTAAAAACGCAACATTAACCTCAAGACCTCCAAGCACGTGAAACCTATCTGTGCAAGACCAGTGCTCGCATAATGATCTGCTGCTGTGTTTGACTGCTTCCAATACTTAGGGACTGGCTACAAATAACTTAAGGGTATGAATTTCTCTTTTTGAGTAGTTCTCTCCTGAATAACATATATTAAAAGGTATGAACCTGAAGGGCAGTAAGACTTCTACTTTGACATTCAAATCTTCTGTTATGAGTTAGATTTTAACCATTTCAATGTGCTTTGGTTTCTTTCATTGTCGATTACTATTTGAGAATATTTTCTCTTTGAAGTCTTGATTCTGTATAACATGTAAATTCAAATTTGGCGTCACATTAGACTGCCGCATCAGGAATTTAGGAAATTTAGGAAATTTGATCTCATATCTTATTGATCACAAATAAGCTCATTGGCTCAGATTAACACTCGGATAGGGAACTTATCTAGTTTTATAAAGATCAGATTTATTCACAATAGACATTAAGTTCATACACACGCTATGTTCAACTTACAAATAATCAAGAAATATATATTAAAGTTATCCATGCACAAATTTGTATCTCAGAAATGAATTTCAATTTTGCTTATATATAAGGTATTCAGTTTTATTATTATATTTCACAAAACGCAAAAAATAATGCATATATATTCTATACTCATTAAATAGTATTATTGGTAAAAGTCTGATGTATTAATCTATACTGAAAGTTTTTAAATTTGAATTTCCCTGGTTACAAAAATGGTCAGATTCGAGATATATTTTATATTGTATTATATGTTTTATATAATATATTGGTTTTTAGTTTTTCAATGTGGAAGATTTTATTACAAACTATCCATACTAGTAGTATCACGAATTGTTAATATTTGTCTCTATTTATACTTTGCCTTAAATTAAAAAAAGTTACTGTTTATTCAATATTTATAGTTTGTCTTTATCATTTATGACGTTTCCCCCTATGGTCTAATCAATCTTCAATAGTTTCTATACTATGGATATTACAATTGTGCCACATAACTGTTTAGTCGAAACTTTATTACATTGCTAACATTATTGTATATTTCATGTAATTCGCACCAATTGTTATGTAGTTCTGTTTGTTTGGTGTTTCAGCATTATTTCAGTTATTTAATGATGAAAAAAGGGAAAAGGGGTCATGTGAAAAATTGAATAATGAATGCAACTTCGGTATGTTGATGGATCATCACAGGAGAACTGGTACAAATAAGCTTATACTCTACCCGACTAAACCAAATAATTATTTTTCTATATAGTTTGATAGCTATCTTGTGTCTTTTCTGTCACTTAATGGCACTTTTGTATTCAGATAGCAATAGATGTATAGTGAATTGTCATGTGCGACAGAGCATGTCGTTGGCCACGTATCGAAAACCTCAGGCGAGATCTTGTTGACATTTGCACAATTCTTAAATAAATTGATTTTTGATTTTTGTTTTAATCTATCATAATAATTAGGACTGTTCACATCCTCGTGTATTTTAAGCGGAGGGAGCTGACAGCCACCTATCTACTCCATCCAAAATAATCAATATATTTAGTTGTTCTGCTATCTGATACAAATTTTGAATGAAAGCCTTAAGAATACCGAATATATTTCTATATTTCAATCAAGTTTCCTATTATTGACATTTACTGTGATCTGATAACAACTTTGACGGAGATTAATATAAAAGGCCAAATAACACATAAAATCATTATTATTCCAATCTAGTGTCCTATTATTGACTTTAATTTTGGTCAATAAAATTTCGGAAATGATAAAACACCAACATGAAACATAAATACAGTGCCATTTAAGAATTTTACACAATTATGTAGTTTTTGTTAATCAAGTTTTAAATCGACCTTTTTGGCAAACATGATTTTAATCAATATTGATTCATTTTTAGACAGTATTTGTGAAGCAAAGGTGAAAATTAAATAAAACTGATTTAGTTTAGTGACAATTATCCAAGACCTCACTCCACATATACGGATCAAGATACGCTGCACCATTGATTTGCAAATCCTACGTGAACTTGACTTTTTAAATCCATAACATATTATTTCATTAAGAGAAAATGTTAAACTTTGAATGGGTGAATATCTTTGGTATGGGATTGGCGCGTGTGAGAGATTATAAAGTTGAATATAGAATAGTCTCGTGAATGCATAGACGTATACGTATTCCGTTTGCGACAAATTCATTAAAGTTAGAATTCACAATTACGAAAACACTAAATTGTCATGAATATCTAAAACACCAACACATTGAGACAGTGGTAATCAAATCATTAAAACCTCCATGTAATGTAATGTAATGTAATAATCGATGTATATTAAACCTATTTTCAACTTCAAACATTATCAAGGAAACATTCAAATGTAAAATCATTTGAAATCACTCCAGTGATTATTTCTATAACATAGCGAAAAAGTTCTCAAATAATTTTCCTATTCGACTGAAAGGATTTAAAGAATTTTACCATTTTTATAACCAGTTAATAAAAAAGAATCAAATAAAGTGATTTGAAGGCTTAGCAATAGAAAGCAATGATATTCCTATCAAAATGGTAAGATGGTATGATCTTTTCATTTTGCCAATAAATGACCCCTTATAATTTACTGTTGGAAATTATAAGGGATCATTATCACATGATAATAACAATCAAGTGATAATACCAATCACGTAACAATGCCAATCACATGATAATACCAATCATATGATAATACCAATCACATATCATCACCAATCATATGATAATACCAATCACATATCAATACCAATCATATGATAATACCAATCACATATCAATACCAATCACATGATAATACCAGTCACATATCAATACCAATCATATGATAATACCAATCACATATCAATACCAATCATATGAGAACACCAATCACATATCAATACCAATCATATGACAATACCAAATTTTGTATAAGGATTGAACGGTGTCCAAATAAGCTAGCCATAAAATATTTTCCTAGCAAAATGAACGGCTACAAGATGGCGCTACATAAAACTTTTAAATTATTGTAGTAAAAAAACTCCTTAAATTCTAATATACAAAGCTAGATAAAAGAAGAGCAGGTAAATTCAAAGGTCACCAAATTTTGTAAGACTGTTGAGGGGTGTCCAAATATTTGTGACCTTTGAATTGATCTGCACTAGTGTTTTTTTAATATTATAAGCTAAGTTTGATTAATAAAGATAATTTTAAAATTGTATGTGGCACCATCTTGTAACAAACTATCCATTGTGCCGGGAAATATTTATGGCTAGCATGTTTGGACACCCCTTAACCTTCATGCAAAATTTGGTGACCTTTGAATTGACCTGTGCTGGTTTTCCCGCTTGTTTCATATAATGTGTTGATAATTTTATTCTTTAGGATTTTAATTTAAATATAAATTGCCACAAAATACATCCCAGTGACATTTTGAAAACAATATTGCAAATATGTTATGTTTACAACCTCATCTATCGATTTAAAAAAAATTCTGAATAATGAACTGTGAAAAGTGAATAAGTAACAAACTTCACAAATGTTTGTTTGGCCAGAAAGTGAGTGCACCTGATGTGTGTGCCAGTATAAGCCAATTGGGCGGGCATTGTGAGTGCACATGTGCAAAGCCCACCAATTGCCCACTTGTCTGTGGATTATGCAATCGACCTTGCGGAATAGGTTGAGACAATGTCATGCCTATAGTGGCACAGGTAGTAAATGACTCTACCTCGCCATGCAGAGAAGTTATGTCTCTGAAACAACCAAAATACACCTGCCAGAATTATTGTTTTGCTGAAAGTGCATATAATGTGGTCACATGAGTACAAGCATGTGACCACCATTGTTGTCCGTTAGGATGTTAGGCCTGTACCAATAGACGAACACTAATGGATAAACAGGCCTGTGTAAGCCACATCACTCCAGTGTTCCAATCTGAAGGTGCCCCATTGTTACCAAACTTTTCAAAAATAGGTATTTGCACTGGATCACTGGTCAGCTGAGCAAATTTGGTTGACATCCAAAGTGTTCAATGGATGGTTTAAATTTTGAACAGAAAATTCACCTACTTTCAAATGACACAGAAATTTATGTATGGATAATATAATGGAAATAGGGTATACACATTTGTCTGTGCTTGAAAATCTTTGAATAACATGTCATGTGTATTTGGTAGAAAACGGAGTGACACTGTACTAATCTCTGGTTCGGTAGAAAGCAAAGGCAAGGCTGGTCATCCATAAAAACAAAATTATCTTGGCCAGTCCGGTGATCGTAGAATGCACCGCTAGGTGTCTCTCCAGTTGATCTGTCATCGCCAGAGTTCTCTCTTCCTGCAAGCCTGGTATGAACAGAATGGTAGAGTCATGAGAAGTGGCCAGATTTGCTAGATTGGCCCCAGGTCATAAACTGGTCTTTCCCTCTGTATATAAAATATGGCAAGGTCTATCCCTCATAAGTATCTATACATAAAGTATGGCAAGGTCTATCCCTCACAAGTATCTATACATAACGTATGGCAAGGTCTATCCCTCACAAGTATCTATACATAACGTATGGCAAGGTCTATCCCTCACAAGTATCTATACATAACGTATGGCAAGGTCTATCATCACATGTATCTGTACATATAATATGGCAAGTCAGGTTATGTAGATGTATGTAGCAAGGGAAAAGATTCATTGCAGATATTCTCAGACAGTAGGGGAAATCAATCAGACAGCTGAATTATGTTAGTAATGCACATCATTTTTTAATAATCATTGACAAGTAACAAAAATAATGTATAATATACACCTGGGGGACACAGGCGAGTCGTGTATTTTTGAGTGGTCAACCATTGCTTAGTTACTTAAGTAGAATCTCAGCCATATCGGGATATATCATGGAATGACAATATTTCATATATGGTACAATTTATTTATTTATTTACAAAGTCACAATTTAGTAAGTTATACAACATGATTCATAACTGCAAACTATAATGCGTGTAATCAGCTTGTATGTGCCTCGTAGAAATTGGACATTTTTAAATATGTCTTACTGAACAAGTACTTTCTGACTAGGCATTTACATACTTCTTGTTTTTTATCTCAAGGGTCAGGACCTTGTCAGTTTTTTTGTTTTTGTTTTTTTTTGGGGGGAGGAAGGGGATTCTTTTCCTTTTTTGTTATTTTTCTTTTTCGAGGGGGTGGCGGAGGGGTGGTTGGATGACCGGTGTTAAACAAATTAAAATGATTCATATTTTACCGAGTCAGGAAAGAAGAGTAAACAATTAGATGAAATGCAATATTAAAGACAAAGAACACTTACTTCACTCATGAAATGCACAAAAGTTTACCTTAACACCTGAGCTACGGAAAAGCAGTTATTCTATATTATCATATATTTAAATTCCTAGTTAGGAGCAAACTAATCTACAATTTGGAGTTTTAACATCAGCACTATATTTTATAGATATGTCTACAAAGGCACTACGTCTACTGCGCATGCGCCTACCGGTATGTTTCTGGTAACGCCCAGTGAAACCTAAAAAGAAACCAACAAGTCGTGTATAAACACTGTGCAACTATGTTTAAAGATTATTGTTGAGCTGTATTTACATTGTAAGCATACCTGAGATATGATATATGAACATAGTGTATCATCACTTACCATGGACCTTATTCCAGCAGTCTGTATCATCACTTACCATGGACCTTATTCCAGCAGTCTGTATCATCACTTACCATGGACCTTATTCCAGCAGTCTGTATCATCACTTACCATGGACCTTATTCCAGCAGTCTGTATCATCACTTACCATGGACCTTATTCCAGCAGTCTGCATTATCACTTACCATGGACCTTATTCCAGCAGTGTGTATCATCACTTACCATGGACCTTATTCCAGCAGTCTGTATCATCACTTACCATGGACCTTATTCCAGCAGTGTGTATCATCACTTACCATGGACCTTATTCCAGCAGTCTGTATCCTCACTTACCATGGACCTTATTCTAGCAGTCTGTGTCATCACTTACCATGAACCTTATTCCAGCAGTCTGCATCATCACTTACCATGGACCTTATTCCAGCAGTCTGTATCATCACTTACCATGGACCCTATACCAGCAGTCTGCATCATCACTTACCATGGACCTTATACCAGCAGTCTGTATCATCACTTACCATGGACCTTATACCAACCAGCAGTGTGTATCATCACTTACCATGGACCTTATTCCAGCAGTCTGTATCATCACTTACCATGGACCTTATTCCAGCAGTCTGTATCATCACTTACCATGGACCTTATTCCAGCAGTCTGCATCATCACTTACCATGGACCTTATTCCAGCAGTCTGTATTATCACTTACCATGGACCTTATACCACCAGTCTGCATCATCACTTACCATGGACCTTATACCAGCAGTCTGTATCATAACTTACCATGTACCTTATACCAACCAGCAGTCTGTATCATAACTTACCATGTACCTTATACCAACCAACAGTCTGTATCATAACTTACCATGTACCTTATACCAACCAGCAGTCTGTATCATCACTTACCATGGACCTTATTCCAGCAGTCTGTATCATCACTTACCATGGACCACATACCTGCAGTCTGTATCATCACTTACCATGGACTGCATACCAGCAGTCTGTATCATCACTTACCATGGACCACATACCTGCAGTCTGTATCATCACTTACTATGGACCACATACCTGCAGTCTGTATCATCACTTACTATGGACCACATACCTGCAGTCTGTATCATCACTTACTATGGACCACATACCTGTAGTCTGTATCATCACTTACCATGGACCACATACCTGCAGTCTGTATCATCACTTACCATGGACCACATACCTGCAGTCTGTATCATCACTTACTATGGACCACATACCTGCAGTCTGTATCATCACTTACTATGGACCACATACCTGCAGTCTGTATCATCACTTACTATGGACCACATACCTGTAGTCTGTATCATCACTTACCATGGACCACATACCTGCAGTCTGTATCATCACTTACTATGGACCACATACCTGCAGTCTGTATCATCACTTACTATGGACCACATACCTGCAGTCTGTATCATCACTTACTATGGACCACATACCTGTAGTCTGTATCATCACTTACCATGGACCACATACCTGCAGTCTGTATCATCACTTACCATGGACCACATACCTGCAGTCTGTATCATCACTTACTATGGACCACATACCTGCAGTCTGTATCATCACTTACTATGGACCACATACCTGCAGTCTGTATCATCACTTACTATGGACCACATACCTGTAGTCTGTATCATCACTTACCATGGACCACATACCTGCAGTCTGTATCATCACTTACTATGGACCACATACCTGCAGTCTGTATCATCACTTACTATGGACCACATACCTGCAGTCTGTATCATCACTTACTATGGACCACATACCTGTAGTCTGTATCATCACTTACCATGGACCACATACCTGCAGTCTGTATCATCACTTACCATGGACCACATACCTGCAGTCTGTATCATCACTTACCATGGACCACATACCTGCAGTCTGTATCATCACTTACTATGGACCACATACCTGTAGTCTGTATCATCACTTACCATGGACCACATACCTGTAGTCTGTATCATCACTTACCATGGACCACATACCTGCAGTCTGTATCATCACTTACCATGGACTGCATTCCAGCAGTCTGTATCATCACTTACCATGGACCTTATTCCAGCAGTCTGTATCATCACTTACCATGGACCTTATACCAGCAGTCTGTATCATCACTTACCATGGACCTTATACCAGCAGTCTGTATCATCACTTACCATGGACTGCATACCAGCAGTCTGTATCATCACTTACTATGGACCACATACCTGCAGTCTGTATCATCACTTTTCAGAGTGGGGACCTCATACCAGCAGTCTATGTCATTATTACCAGGCACCATGTCTGTATATGTATCATCACTTACCAGGCAACCAACCAAACCAGGCACCTAAAGCCAGCAATCTATGTCATCACTTACCAGGTGCCTTATTTCACCAGTCTGTATCATCAATACCAGACACCCGATACCAACAGTCTGTTTCTTCCAACACTTACCAGGCACCTCATACTGGCAGTCTGTTTCTTTCATTACTTACCAGACACCTCATACCTACAATCTGTTTCTTCTATCACTTACGAAGCACCTCATACCTGTATCATCACTTACCCCAAGAGTCTAGTTGATGCCTATCCCGGTCCTTTATTACTTACCGATGCCTTTACAGTTGTGGTCTATCACACAGGTGGCGCCACTCCACCTCCGGTTCCTCCCACAGAGATATTCAGTGCCTTTCCGGCTGTCGAAGCACACGATATAACGGTTACAATCTGAGGGATGTCCATAAGCTCCCGCCAGCTTGTTATGGCAAAAACCTTCAACATATTATCAATACCTCACTAGTTATTAGCTCAAATATTATCCATTTTGGTTTTTTAAAGATATCTATATCTATAAGTTTACTCGGCAACACCAATTGGCCCCGGGGGCGGGGGGGGGGGGGGGTACTCTCATGATTTTAACCCGCAGAGGCTGGGATGGAACTGAAAACCCCAGAGCCTGATTTAGGGAAATATTCTATCATTATTGGTACCCTGATTTAGGGCTAGCTGATATTTGGTACCCTGATTTAGGACTAGCTGAATGTTTGATACCCTCATTCAGGGATGATGCAGAAGGAGGAGATTTGCCCCCCGGGCAATTGGCATCCCGCCGAGAGATATATTGCGGTGTTATAAAGCACTGAAAGACAAGAATTAATTATGCGCTTACTATCGCCAAGATTAATACTTCTTTCCACTTGGTCCCATTCTGGCCCAGAATGTATTGATCTCTGAAGATTTGGGGGAGACTTGGGTTGTGAGGCATGGTTATGTTGGTGTTCAGATCCCGGAGGCGCATTGCGGACAGACTCATGATTATGGCGTGAAGCATAACGCTGTCCTTGCTTTGGCCCATGCCGCAACTGCCGGCCATTGAGCTGCACTTCCAGGTGATTCTCAATGGGAGGTTCTCTATAATTTGCAGCTTGCTCAAATCGTCTTGTGTTTTCATGGGGGGTTGTATGCATCGGAAATGGTTCATTATCCTCCTTGTAAGGTGATCCATACCTATGTTTATGCTTATAAGGTGATCCATAACTATGTTTATGCTCATAAGGTGATCCATACCTATGCAAACGCTGATAGGGTGATCCTTGTCTTTGTCCCTGTTCAAAGTTTGGCTTGGGCATTCCTGTTTGTTCATGGTGTATTATATGGATTGCCTTTTCCTGGTTGAGTGGCGCATGTCTCTGTGGGTGTTCATATGGTGGTTCATGTCTCTGTGGTGGTTCATGTCTCTGGGATTGTTCATATGGTGGTTCATGTCTCTGTGGTGGTTCATGTCTCTGGGATTGTTCATATGGTGGTTCATGTCTCTGTGGTGGTTCATATGGTGGTTCATGTTCCTGTACATGTTCAGGCGATGACTCATGCCTTTGTGACTGTTCATACGATGCCTCTCTCAGTGAGTCATGCCGTGCCAGTGATTCGTGTATATGTGAGTCATGCCTTGCAGGTGACTCATGAATATGTGAGTCATGCCTTGCAGGTGACTCATGAATATGTGAGTCATGCCTTGCGGGTGACTCATGAATATGTGAGTCATGCCTTGCAGGTGACTCATGAATATGTGAGTCATGCCTTGCAGGTGACTCATGTATATGTGAGTCATGCCTTGCAGGTGATTCATGTATATGTGAGTCATGCCTTGGGATTGGCTGATGTCTTTGTGATTGTTCAAATGGTGACTCTCTCAGGACATCATGTCTTTGATGTGTCTCATGTGAGTCATGTCTCCCAGGAGGCTCATGTATATATGACTCATGCCTTTTAGGTGGCTCATATGCTGGGAGAGGCTCTTTATGTTGTCCACGCAGCCCATTTATGGCGTCGCCTTGCGAGGAGGGTCCATATATATCTCGAGTTGGGGAATGTGAGAATTCATTCTCCCAGGATCTTGGGGCAGGTGTATATATATGAGAAAGCTGGAATGGAAGTTGTTTGGCATCATGTTCTTCAAGAACTTTGTCTGAGTTCGGCTTCCAGGACATTGGCCGGCGGGGGGAATATTCTGTGTGTTCACTTTTCCCATCTCCAAATCCTCTGTGAAAATCAGACATTCTTCTGCCCTCACTGGCTTCGTCATAATAGTCAACGTCATTGTATTCGCTGCTATCATGTCGGTAGTCAAGCCCTGGTGGTCCGGGGGGTCCAATCACACCCTTTCTACCAATAGGACCTCTAGGACCTCTTGGACCTCGTTCACCCAGAGGCCCTCTGTTACCCTGTGGTAGAGGACCTGCAAATATTGCATCGTTATAAAGATATATCAAAGAAATGATATGACTAACCTTCAAATAAAACATTAATGGAGACATGTTTGTTTAACGCAAGCAACCTACTCATTTCACAAAGAAAGGCGGCGGGTTCAAAGTTGCCATATTCATTGATAGTGGACCAGTCATCTGGATGTTCCTCCCAGCCATTGGTGGAGGCGGCCACGTAGTTGGAGAGGAAGTCTCTGGGGTTTGGTTCTCCGGGCCTCCAGGGTATAAGACCAGCCATACCACCATCAAACCAGTCCCAGCGTCCCTCGTGAGCAGTGTCGCTCAGACCTATCCAGTACAGGTTGTCAGGGGTCAGGCCTGCCCTCTGTCAAGGCCAGAAAGAACAGGTCATCTGACCTCTCATAGATACGCTTACTACTCAGATTTATTAAAATAAAAGATAAGAAAATGGGAAAAGTGAGATGTTTTATTTATTTATAGAACACATCATTACAGTAGATAATATGGGTACTGATTCCAACAAAAAAGTCTCAAACCAGTCTGATTTCCTCTGCATCCCGGATTTTCTGTGGACTATCTAAGGTAGCGAGATCTGCTCCCATGGCCTGACACTGAGACCGCGCCCCTGTCCACCGCCTCCGCTCCAGATAACTATACCGCACCATGTTATAACATCGTCCATTTAGCAGTGTGAATCCTCCCATGCAATTACCTACAGAACATAGTGCACTATGTAAAAACACCACCCAATCAAGCAGTGCGAACCATACTATACTACAAGTATCTACAACATAATGTACTATGTTAATGTACCATGTTAAAACATCCACTGTCCAGCAGATACAATTACCGAGCGAGCATGACTCACCATGTTATAACATTTCCCTTCCAGCATGGAGAACAATCTACACAATTGTCTTCAGAACATAACGCATCATGTTATAGCATCCACAGTCCAACAAAGTGAACACAATTATCTACATAACATAGTGCGTCATGTCCAGACATCTCCTGCAAAGCAGGGTAAACTTTCTTACACAACATTGCTTAGCACATCTTTATGTACATTCGACCCAAACATATTGGAGGCCAGTTCGTCAGCCATGAAACACAAATACAATTAAAATATACCTTTTAAATCAACAAACTCTCTCGCTTCCGCGTAGTTTAAAAAAGATATTCTTCACTTCATATCTATCATTAGGAAGGTCACTAACATAATTATTACACTTGCTTAGTGACAAAATCTTTTTGTGTGAGAAAGGTTTAAAACAATTTTATAAACATTTATGATGAGGTTGGGAATAAAAATGTATCATACCCTCTGTAAGGCCAGTGTTGTATATAAAGATCACGCAGTACACGAGCAGTAGCTTCATACTGATAGTTACTGCTTAAGCATAGACACCAAAGGTTCCTTCATGCTGTCCTCAAGTTGGTGGCAAATGACGCTACCTTTGCTGCGGTCACTAAATCCAGATGCACACTTCCGTTCATAATGCTCTTACTGTGAAATTATTCATTATCGCTGTATTCTTTCAAAATACAAAAATGAACAAATCAGTCGATTGTTATGTAATACATGGTTATGTATGGTGATAAACACAGTAAATTTAGAATTAACACTGCATGGAAAGGGTGATGTCAATTTACATATCTACTACATTAGAAAACATCTTTATCTGGTATAAATAAATCCTCTCCAAGGGTTTAAAGCTATGACTTGCAATTTACGATTGATATTTATAGACTACGAAGCCGATTTGAGCAATAAATTTCTATTTGAGAGGTGTATGTTTTATTGACATGTGACCTGTTTGTGTGAGGGGATCTCATGCCTCGAGACACCGCCTCGGGCAGCAACACCTTAATTCTCACTCAGTCCTACTCTTAACATTCATACTTTCATTTATGCAAAATTATTCATTGATAAAAAATATTATTTTCTAGTTCTATTGAAATACAGTGCAATTCTTTGATATCTTCCAACTCTTATATCTGCCCATTTAAATGAATGGTGGTGAGGGAAACGTGGGCAGGCGTTTTGGGGCTTTATCCTGCAGGGTTTGTGTCGTAACACAGCAGGCAGCAGTGTGTCATCTCAACACCTGTCTGCATTAAAACAATGTTTATATACATATCATCATATCATTTATCATGATTGGTGGCATAATGTTGATCGATCAGAATAAATATGTCTCATATTTCTTTTGGAATTTTCCATATTATTGTCATTAGGTATAATTGCTGAGCCAATCTTATTTGTTTAATGTAGAAATAAGTTTAATATCAAATAAGAGTAAAGCTGATAAAATAATAGATTCTGAGATATCGAATTACCTACGTTGTTTTAAAGATATATCTCACAGAATTAACGAATACTTGATCTATTATATGACAATGGTTACTGACCTAACAAATATATAGCTAATTGTATTGACTTAAGACCTCACAACTGTAATTGGCCTAATGTATATAACAAAGTTTATCGACTTCAGTCCTAACAAATGTTATTATCCGTGTATGTAGCAAATGGTATTGACCTGATACCTAACAAATATTATTGTCCTGATATGTATCAAAGGTTAATGACCTATGATATATAAAATGGTAACGTCCTAAGAATACACTTTAGGAATTGTTATTTATCTGAGATGTGACAGATCTGAGATATATATCAATTAATCATTTTCTGACAACTAAATGATACAATGGATGAGGAATGTCTTGCAGCTATTAAACAGATCACAATGCAGTAAAACAGCAGGTTACATATTCCCTCTCTGTGTTAATCTCAGGAGTCATAATAGACATATACATGGAAAACAAATCAGATATTTTCATATCACAGAGAATGGGAAAATAATATATAAGATAGCTGCCCCAGAATGAAGCTTTCTGAATGTATGCTGGTTCTACATGCGGTGATACACACCAGTGGGACATCTGTCACTCAAGGTAATGCTTCAAGTGGGGCACTTACATATTTTGTGAGTAACCTATGATTAAAGGAAAAAAGTGGAGCAGCAGAGACTCAAAGTAACGTTTTGAGTTGGGCAGCCGGTATTCAAGTAATTACTCCAAGCACAAGGTAACTCATATCAGTAACCGTATATATAACTATGATATGAGCGAATGATACTAGCAAATTCTTTGTCAGTTTGAACATCATATAAATCAATTTGCCCGATGCAGTTTCTTTATTAAGTGTAAAAGAGTACAATAATTGTGTTAACATAAATGAGCTGTGCATGTTTCATGACCTGTGGAGCAGCGCTGCTCAGAGGTTAATGGTGTGACTCGTGGTGTTACAGGGGATGCATGATAATTGCCTGGTCACCAAAATACAATTAAGGAAGTCACAATAGTTTGGCATGTTATGCCCCCAAAAATATGGCACAAGCGGTTCACAAGAGAAAAAAGATACGATTAATTTATAGATATGATATGAACAACACAAAAATGGGATGTATAGATGTGTAATAGTCATATACATGTAAATAAGATATATATCATTCCAAAGACAAAGAGCATATGTGTTCAATTCTATCTCGCCATTCATTTCCCTAATAGATTTTGGTGAGACAAATTCATATTTGACATTTGCGTCCATCGACTTTCTATGGGTCTTGATAGTAAGTTAGCAAGTAGAGAGCCAGGTTGAAAATGATAATTCAAAATCTGCTCTGGCTGACGCTGTTACCCGTTAGATGGTCATGTATTCGGAGTTTGCAAACTACCCCAACAGGAACGATTTGCACCAATTACACCTTTTGTATTTCACGTTTTTGGAATGCTGACTAGAAAAGGTAAGTGACAAAATACATGCGTTAGAATATTAGTAGTTTTCATCTAAACAGTTTATGATAAAGTCATTCAACATGGTTTTGTTATGTTGAATACACATTATGTGTGAGTATGGTTCTTTTAGGTGAACACTTTGTCACCAAAAAGGTTTTTTAAAAGCTGATCAGGAACTGTGCAAGTTTAAATATTTCATGTCATGTTGTGTCAGAAAAACATGTGGGTAAGTTGCGTGTAAGAGGAACAATGGTGATATCACATGGTCACATGGTTCTCAGTGAAAACAATGGCTGAGTAACTTTGAATATATGAAAGTTTGGGCTAGATTAAACGTTTACTACCGTGGTCTCCATATTTTTACATGGGAAAGTTAATAGGCATCCTACCAAGGCAGGCGTTTATATAATTTAAGCTGACACGTTCAGTAAATGATATTGTTATGTGATATATAGGTGTGAAATATTCACAGAATGTTCTGAGGGCTGGCTGCAGAATGGCAGGCCATATTTACCAAGCTGTTTATGATATATAGACATGGTAGGTGTGGTATATAGATGGGATGCGATATGTGATGTGATATATAGGTGTGATTATGGCTGTGGTATATCCACAGAGTGCCCTGAGGGCTGGCAGCAGTATGGCAGGCGGTGTTACCTCGCTGTTATTAATGATATATAGATATGGTATATAGGTGTGGTATATAGATGTGATGCGATATGTGATGTGATATATAGGTGTGATTATGGCTGTGATATATCCACAGAGTGCCCTGAGGGCTGGCAGCAGTATGGCAGGCGGTGTTACCTCGCTGTTATTAATGATATATAGATATGGTATATAGGTGTGGTATATAGATGTGATGCGATATGTGATGTGATATATAGGTGTGATTATGGCTGTGATATATCCACAGAGTGCCCTGAGGGCTGGCAGCAGTATGGCAGGCGGTGTTACCTCGCTGTAATTAATGATATATAGATATGGTATATAGGTGTGGTATATAGATGGGATGCGATATGTGATGTGATATATAGGTGTGATTATGGCTGTGATATATCCACAGAGTACCCTGAGGGCTGGCAGCAGTATGGCAGGCGGTGTTACCTGGCTGTTATTAATGATATATAGATATGGTATATAGGTGTGGTATATAGATGGGATGCGATATGTGATGTGATATATAGGTGTGATTATGGCTGTGATATATCCACAGAGTGCCCTGAGGGCTGGCAGCAGTATGGCAGGCGGTGTTACCTCGCTGTTATTAATGATATATAGATATGGTATATAGGTGTGGTATATAGATGTTATGCGATATGTGATGTGATATATAGGCGTGATTATGGCTGTGATATATCCACAGAGTGCTCTGAGGGCTGGCAGCAGTATGGCAGGCGGTGTTACCTCGCTGTTATTAATGATATATAGATATGGTATATAGGTGTGGTATATAGATGGGATGCGATATGTGATGTGATATATAGGTGTGATTATGGCTGTGGTATATTCACAGAGTGCCCTGAGGGCTGGCAGCAGTATGGCAGGCGGTGTTACCTGGCTGTTATTAATGATATATAGATATGGTATATAGGTGTGGTATATAGATGGGATGCGATATGTGATGTGATATATAGGCGTGATTATGGCTGTGATATATCCACAGAGTGCGCTGAGGGCTGGCAGCAGTATGGCAGGCGGTGTTACCTCGCTGTTATTAATGATATATAGATATGGTATATAGGTGTGGTATATAGATGGGATGCGATATGTGATGTGATATATAGGTGTGATTATGGCTGTGGTATATTCACAGAGTGCCCTGAGGGCTGGCAGCAGTATGGCAGGCGGTGTTACCTCGCTGTTATTAATGATATATAGATATGGTATATAGGTGTGGTATATAGATGGGATGCGATATGTGATGTGATATATAGGCGTGATTATGGCTGTGATATATCCACAGAGTGCTCTAAGGGCTGGCAGCAGTATGGCAGGCGGTGTTACCTCGCTGTAATTAATGATATATAGATATGGTATATAGGTGTGGTATATAGATGTGATGCGATATGTGATGTGATATATAGGTGTGATTATGGCTGTGATATATCCACAGAGTGCCCTGAGGGCTGGCAGCAGTATGGCAGGCGGTGTTACCTCGCTGCTATTAATGATATATAGATATGGTATATAGGTGTGGTATATAGATGGGATGCGATATGTGATGTGATATATAGGTGTGATTATGGCTGTGGTATATTCACAGAGTGCCCTGAGGGCTGGCAGCAGTATGGCAGGCGGTGTTACCTCGCTGTTATTAATGATATATAGATATGGTATATAGGTGTGGTATATAGATGGGATGCGATATGTGATGTGATATATAGGTGTGATTATGGCTGTGATATATCCACAGAGTGCCCTGAGGGCTGGCAGCAGTATGGCAGGCGGTGTTACCTCGCTGCTATTAATGATATATAGATATGGTATATAGGTGTGGTATATAGATGGGATGCGATATGTGATGTGATATATAGGTGTGATTATGGCTGTGGTATATTCACAGAGTGCCCTGAGGGCTGGCAGCAGTATGGCAGGCGGTGTTACCTCGCTGCTATTAATGATATATAGATATGGTATATAGGTGTGGTATATAGATGGGATGCGATATGTGATGTGATATATAGGCGTGATTATGGCTGTGATATATCCACAGAGTGCCCTGAGGGCTGGCAGCAGTATGGCAGGCGGTGTTACCTCGCTGTAATTAATGATATATAGATATGGTATATAGGTGTGGTATATAGATGGGATGCGATATGTGATGTGATATATAGGTGTGATTATGGCTGTGATATATCCACAGAGTACCCTGAGGGCTGGCAGCAGTATGGCAGGCGGTGTTACCTCGCTGTTATTAATGATATATAGATATGGTATATAGGTGTGGTATATAGATGGGATGCGATATGTGATGTGATATATAGGTGTGATTATGGCTGTGGTATATTCACAGAGTGCCCTGAGGGCTGGCAGCAGTATGGCAGGCGGTGTTACCTCGCTGTTATTAATGATATATAGATATGGTATATAGGTGTGGTATATAGATGGGATGCGATATGTGATGTGATATATAGGTGTGATTATGGCTGTGATATATCCACAGAGTGCCCTGAGGGCTGGCAGCAGTATGGTAGGCGGTGTTACCTCGCTGCTATTAATGATATATAGATATGGTATATAGGTGTGGTATATAGATGGGATGCGATATGTGATGTGATATATAGGCGTGATTATGGCTGTGATATATCCACAGAGTGCCCTGAGGGCTGGCAGCAGTATGGCAGGCGGTGTTACCTCGCTGCTATTAATGATATATAGATATGGTATATAGGTGTGGTATATAGATGGGATGCGATATGTGATGTGATATATAGGTGTGATTATGGCTGTGATATATCCACAGAGTGCCCTGAGGGCTGGCAGCAGTATGGCAGGCGGTGTTACCTCGCTGTTATTAATGATATATAGATATGGTATATAGGTGTGGTATATAGATGGGATGCGATATGTGATGTGATATATAGGTGTGATTATGGCTGTGGTATATTCACAGAGTGCCCTGAGGGCTGGCAGCAGTATGGCAGGCGGTGTTACCTCGCTGTTATTAATGATATATAGATATGGTATATAGGTGTGGTATATAGATGGGATGCGATATGTGATGTGATATATAGGTGTGATTATGGCTGTGATATATTCACAGAGTGCCCTGAGGGCTGGCAGCAGTATGGCAGGCGGTGTTACCTCGCTGTTATTAATGATATATAGATATGGTATATAGGTGTGGTATATAGATGGGATGCGATATGTGATGTGATATATAGGTGTGATTATGGCTGTGATATATCCACAGAGTGCCCTGAGGGCTGGCAGCAGTATGGCAGGCGGTGTTACCTCGCTGCTATTAATGATATATAGATATGGTATATAGGTGTGGTATATAGATGGGATGCGATATGTGATGTGATATATAGGTGTGATTATGGCTGTGGTATATTCACAGAGTGCCCTGAGGGCTGGCAGCAGTATGGCAGGCGGTGTTACCTCGCTGTTATTAATGATATATAGATATGGTATATAGGTGTGGTATATAGATGGGATGCGATATGTGATGTGATATATAGGTGTGATTATGGCTGTGATATATTCACAGAGTGCCCTGAGGGCTGGCAGCAGTATGGCAGGCGGTGTTACCTCGCTGTTATTAATGATATATAGATATGGTATATAGGTGTGGTATATAGATGGGATGCGATATGTGATGTGATATATAGGTGTGATTATGGCTGTGATATATCCACAGAGTGCCCTGAGGGCTGGCAGCAGTATGGCAGGCGGTGTTACCTCGCTGCTATTAATGATATATAGATATGGTATATAGGTGTGGTATATAGATGGGATGCGATATGTGATGTGATATATAGGTGTGATTATGGCTGTGGTATATTCACAGAGTGCCCTGAGGGCTGGCAGCAGTATGGCAGGCGGTGTTACCTCGCTGTTATTAATGATATATAGATATGGTATATAGGTGTGGTATATAGATGGGATGCGATATGTGATGTGATATATAGGTGTGATTATGGCTGTGATATATTCACAGAGTGCCCTGAGGGCTGGCAGCAGTATGGCAGGCGGTGTTACCTCGCTGTTATTAATGATATATAGATATGGTATATAGGTGTGGTATATAGATGGGATGCGATATGTGATGTGATATATAGGTGTGATTATGGCTGTGATATATCCACAGAGTGCCCTGAGGGCTGGCAGCAGTATGGCAGGCGGTGTTACCTCGCTGCTATTAATGATATATAGATATGGTATATAGGTGTGGTATATAGATGGGATGCGATATGTGATGTGATATATAGGTGTGATTATGGCTGTGGTATATTCACAGAGTGCCCTGAGGGCTGGCAGCAGTATGGCAGGCGGTGTTACCTCGCTGCTATTAATGATATATAGATATGGTATATAGGTGTGGTATATAGATGGGATGCGATATGTGATGTGATATATAGGTGTGATTATGGCTGTGATATATTCACAGAGTGCCCTGAGGGCTGGCAGCAGTATGGCAGGCGGTGTTACCTCGCTGCTATTAATGATATATAGATATGGTATATAGGTGTGGTATATAGATGGGATGCGATATGTGATGTGATATATAGGTGTGATTATGGCTGTGATATATCCACAGAGTGCCCTGAGGGCTGGCAGCAGTATGGCAGGCGGTGTTACCTCGCTGTTATTAATGATATATAGATATGGTATATAGGTGTGGTATATAGATGGGATGCGATATGTGATGTGATATATAGGCGTGATTATGGCTGTGATATATCCACAGAGTGCCCTGAGGGCTGGCAGCAGTATGGCAGGCGGTGTTACCTCGCTGTTATTAATGATATATAGATATGGTATATAGGTGTGGTATATAGATGGGATGCGATATGTGATGTGATATATAGGCGTGATTATGGCTGTGATATATCCACAGAGTGCCCTAAGGGCTGGCAGCAGTATGGCAGGCGGTGTTACCTCGCTGTTATTAATGATATATAGATATGGTATATAGGTGTGGTATATAGATGGGATGCGATATGTGATGTGATATATAGGTGTGATTATGGCTGTGATATATCCACAGAGTGCTCTGAGGGCTGGCAGCAGTATGGCAGGCGGTGTTACCTGGCTGTCAATAATGATCCTCAGACCTGGGTCTCGGCCAGATTGAAGTGCAGGACTGGGGGAGGTGACCTCGTCTCCGTCAATGACGTCACTGAACAGACTATAGTCACTGACGTCACTAAGGTATCAAATTACATATCCTTATCTAATGACTATCTTCTCTTGGTAATCTTGGTTATAATGGTTATAATGTACTTATCAAATCTAGAAAACTAAAGTTCCTGGGAAAAAATCATAATCTGTTTGCAGGATGATGAATCTGCTATTGGATGGGCCTCTATGTATATCGAGGCCCATCCACAACCAAACCTGTAATCTGCTAAGTTGTTGTATCTATGACAATGTCATTAAAGTATTCATTATAAAAATTACAATTTAGATAAAATCATTATGTCGTGAAATAAGTTTAAAAAAAGTGAAGTGACATCAAATCATGTGTTTTCCTTCACTTGAGAGACGTAACTGGAAACAAGCGTATAGATTTTAAAATGTGAATGGCGTTCACACGTTTTGTTTGGAGGGCAAGATCAATTGATTGCGGAGGTCAAACCGTTTAGTACTGCACAGAGATAGAAAGTTAATTGAAAACTACCTCAAATCATCTAAAGGGTTTCTTAATGATATGCGATCTTGGCGAGTGACTGAGATATTATCCACGCAAGACCTCCTCTTTCAGGCAGCCGGCATTGGTGTGTATCAGGGATTCTGGATTGGTTTACTGGACACTAGTGTTAAGAATGTTTACAAGTGGGTGGATGGAGCAGTTCTTCAGCCTGACTTCAACCTTTGGAAACCAGGTAAACTATATAAAACCAACGCAAATATGTGAGTGTAAAATGACACATCTACTTCACAACACGTGGCATATTATGTTAAAAAACTGGTTATAACAAAAGCAGATAAGGTCAATTCTTAAGTATTATTTAGGTAAGGAAACACAATAGATTACGTAATCCTTAAATTTGGTTAAGAACGTGATTTTATGGAATTATAAACAAGATTTGAAGACAATTATTACATAATAAGCATTAAATAAAAGAGGATTTTTTTCTAATTTTACACACACAAAAAAACTCTTGATATTGTTGAATTTTAACATTATATTTGAAAATAAAATCTACATCATAGAGATTTTCACCAATTTATGATACAGTACATATTTGGTGATTGCATAGGTCAGCCTGATAATGCTGGTGGCTTGGAACACTTCGTCGTGGCGGACTCAGAAGGATGGATGGACTTTCCCAATGAGGCCAGAGTTCTCGCATATGTCTGTGAAATAGGTAACAAAAGGTCCACTGTAAAGCTCATCAGGGCTTGATTATAACACTGACCATGTGGTTCCGAAGGGCCAGTATAGGCCAGTGGTTTTAATATTCAACTGCCCCGGAATTATTCGAAATATTCTCATTTTTCACTGTTGGATGATATAGGCCACTATTTGACAACAGAATGGTCAGTGTATTTCAGCACGTTCAGGGCAGTCTAACCTTTTCAGGCCAGTGATGTCAACCTTTATGTCAAGGTCTAACTCATAGCAAAAACTTTACAAATCACAATCAATATTTGTGTTTTCAACAAATGTCCAATCCAATGCATTTATCAGAAAACACAAACCGAAAGCTTGTAAACAGCTAGAACATATTGACAGTGGTTTTTATGTCCTAATGGGGGTTATTTTCAATATGATATCATGTATGGATTAATCTTCATGAACTGAAATAAATATATTACCTGTTTTACCACAGGTCTTGATGCTTCCCATGAGAAGGACACTCTACCCAGGGGAACAATAGGACCCCCAGGTGTCGCGGGTCCTCCAGGGCTCCCAGGGTATCCAGGGCAAAGGGGGATGCCTGGGGACCCTGGAAAGCCTGGCCCTCCAGGTCCCAGTGGTCATAAAGTCATATATCACTCATACCTGCCCACAGTGGAGGCAGGCAATAAGGCCGCACCAGTATCTCCCCCTAGCGGATGGTATGAGGAAGAGTTTTATGAAAATGGGAAGAAAGTACGTCGCTTTTTTCTTCCAGAACAACTGGCTCATGAGGGAGTTGGCAAGGAGTCAGATGGTGAGTCAACACTCTGTCCACATAGAGCTACAATTCTCTATCCCCATAGAGCCGCAATGTTGTAGTACAGATGAAGGTTTTTCTTTATAAATGATTAGTTCAGTATTTACCAAGCTTTGCAGGTTGACAACAATAATTTTACCAAATAGTGTATGATACGTAGAAAATAAGGTGGGCTCCATCACCCCTGTATAACTTTTCTACAGTCTCATATAGAGGCAATATTAAAATTACTAAAATGAGACACTGTAAGTTTCAGATCTATGCATTTGAGAAATAATTCACTGTCCCATTGTATTTGTTTTAAATCGTAAAAATATTGAAAAATGTCTGAGCCTCATGGAAAACTTCCTGACAATACCACTTCTTTCATAATAGAACTAAGGAATCCAATAGTTTCAGAAAAGATCCCTGTTGACAGACGGACAGGATGATATATTATTTACCCCTCTCACTGCTTATTTTTGCTTGGTTATGCTGGCAAAGCCAGCACAGCTAAAAACAATGAAAGCAAGTTGATTCCATTGTGGTTGATTGCAGAGTTCTGTAAAGGTAGGCTGGCGGGAGCTTATGGACACCCCACTGACGCCAGCAAATACATAGTCTGCTACAGTGCCCAGAGAGGGGTGGAATTCCCTTGCAGACTGCATCAATCCTGGAAACAAGGCAAATGTCAAGATTCAGAAGGTTAATATGTTTGGTACTGTAATGAGGGGATACTTTTGAAATAAAATTGTATTATTATGTCAAAACTAGCTTTCAAGTTTATCAGAGAATACATGTAGCAATGCTCTTACGATGACAGTTATGCCACAAACGATTACAGCTGTTTTATGTTTATTATTTTTTTTATAAAATAGGTAAAACAGGTGTTATAGATTTTATTATATATGTTACTTGAAATGATAAAAACTGTGCCAGTATTCCTTACTTAATTCAATATAAAATTCATATTTCTAGAAACACAGTTTATGACATTAAGGGGTAAGTCTTCTATAATTATTTTCATCCAATGTTTTGACAAACATTGGTGTTGACTTTTGTTTGTTTGTATTTAAGACTTTTCCATCATAATCAAGGCTATATCCAGCCAGATTAAACACCATCATAGGGCTCAATGCCCTGCTATTTTTGAAGATTGGCTAAGAAAATGTTCTTTTGCATTATCACAGACATGATATCACAATCATTTGCTTTTATTGCAGATCCTTTGCACTCATCATTAAGTTTAATGGACCGGCTGATAAAGTATGAAACAGAGCTTAGAGCACATGAGATGGTAGATGGGGTTGCCATGGTGATCTTATATATCATCACTATGATCATTATGACGTCATACATCAAGATGAGATGGAGGCATTGGGTCTGTAGTTCTGCGACCACGAGTACACAGGAAAAACCTAATAACTCCTTGGTTTGACAATCTTAAATAGCTTCCTGATTTGACTATTGAATCACTCGTTTAATTTAAAATGAGTCACTAATTTGAACTTTAATATGGATACAGTGATATATTTGATTATTATAAAAAAAATATAAAATAACAGTTGGTATTCATGATTATTAATGTTAAGTGTCCTCTGGTGAAGATTTTTCTCTTAAGGAGCTATTTTCTTTTTATACCAAACATAGGCCAATGTCCTGAGAGCTGTGCTTACCCTTGCTGTTTGTCAAGTGAAAGGGGGCTGATGCAGCGAGCTATTTGTTCCAGCAGATCAGCTTATAATAAATTATGACAACACGGCCCAGAAGAAAAGGCAATAGCCTGGCTGTTCCTGGTGTTCTTTTGATTAACTAGGAAAGTCAGAGCGTGGGACTTTAGCTCTTTTAGTCCCTATATGGACAGCATAAATGTGGTTAAGTTAATGTACTCCATATCGGAACTAACCCCATCACCCACACATTGCTTTATTCCAGAAATTTCAAATATATAGATCAGTATAATGAGGCACTGGATGTTCCAAATATATATTTTCCCCTTACTTCAGAAGTTATGCTTGACATAATTAGCAGAGCTAAAAAGTAATGAAAAACCGCTCAATAGTGGTAAAGGTTGGACACGTGACCAACTTACTCGAAGTTTAAAATCCACTATTAATCATAAAATCGCCAGCTTTGTAGCTTCCATTTTAAAGTTTCTTTGCAAACATGTCTGAAGTCTGAAAATCGCTCAAATCGCTCAAATAAAGACCCTATATAGATTTAATCTTTTCTGCATGTTTTTAATACTTTAAAATCATTTTCCACATTTGAAAAAAAACGAGAAACAAAAATAATGTTGAGATCTCTGTTAGCATTTAATTCCAACAAGGATTTACATGATATACAGTACAAGGAATAAAATTTACATCACTTTTATCTAAATTTCCAGATATATTTGGCATACTTGCGGTTGAGCAATATTGGAATGTTTTAAGATTGGCCCACGATTTAACTTTGCTCCTCAGTACAGGAGGGATAAAATTTCATGATCTGTCATGAATTTTTGTTTTGACATTATAATTTTCAAGTATTTTCATTTAATAATTTCATGCACTTAAAAAGTTTGAAACTGGTAACAGTCACCAATCATCCTCAAGTACTTGACCTCTGACCTGCATATATAACCGTTGTTCTGTCACATTTGAAGGCATTGTGTTTAGCAGAATAATAATTTGGCACATTGCGTTATGATTTACATTGTTGTCATTAATATTGGCATGGTTTGATGCATGTTTGGCACAAGATGCGTTCACAGCAGTCCTTCAGTATACATGCATTCTATACATATCTACACCAACATTTTACAACTCAATTTTACACTAAAACCCTTGCTGAAGGTATGATCCATACTATTTTTGTGATTTCAATCAGATTATTTTGTATATATATCATCAGAGAGATCCTGAAAATCATAGGTCTAAATTTAAAAAATTTGGCTGTCAATGACAATTTTGGAAATTATTTCAATACTATATTCCAGCCCAAGTTTATTTTATTCTGAGAGATTTTCAATAATATGACAGACCACAACCTAAGATAATCTAAAACTTTATCTATTAGAGAAGGAAGTGCAATGTATATTTGTATTATCTAGTTATCTAGGTGCTAATGAATTCATTTCTGATAGTGTAACCCTTTACACTGATATGACAAGCCCTATTGTACAACCCAGCCCAGTAGCATGCAGAGCACTAGCTACAGAGCAGTAACTCATCTTAGTATACATTAAGAGATAATAGTTGTGTGGTACATTGATCTCACTTCATATCACTAACAAAGTACATGTATCTATTCATTCTATTAACTATAAGAACACAACACAACATTAATAATTATTTCTCTCTAATTCCCATGGTAACAATAATGATATTGATAGCTGTAATTGGCACTGGTGCGGATTTCACAGATTTCATCAAATTTCAAGGATATCTCATTCATTTCTCTGTAATTGCCATGACAACAAATGATATTGATTATGGTAATTGGCACTGGTGCGGATTTCACAGATTTCACCAATGTTCAAGGATATATCATTCATATCTCTGTAATTGCCATGACAACAAGTGATATTAATAGCGGTAATTGGCACTGGTGCGGATTTCACAGATTTCATCAAATTTCAAGGATATATTATTCACATATATTTGATCAGCATCATAAGATTTTATACTGTGAGATTTCTAATTACTACAAAGTGACCTTAGGTGAATTGTGAGTTGGTGCTGAACACATCAAGCCAAATGGCCATATAATATTCCTCAATAGATGGCACTAACTGGTTTATAGCTCTGCATTACATGTCCATATTAATTCATATGAATTTGTATGTGTCATTGCTATGTTTGATGCATAACAAAATCTAATGTAGCACTTGGCTAGGTACTAAGCTTCATCACAAAGATCAACTTTCATTTATTATCCAGGATATGAATTAAGGTCTCAGCACTTTTACGTCAGATACTTTTACTTCTGACACTAATTGCCAGAATTTATTTATGACTATCACTTATGACAAAATGATGGATATTTATGCTGATATATTCTATCTAGAATGAACACCACTGAGTGCAATTAAGTGCAATACTAAGTGCTCTGGTTGATTCAAGAGAATATTACCAACATCTCTAATCAAACCATGTGGCATACATGATCATAGTGACAAAGATGTTCAGATTTCACAATGGCAGTATATCGTCCATATATTTGCAGCTATACTCCCAACAAGGAGTAACACCCACCAGGTGACACCACAGGTCCAAAACAAAAACTGCTGAGTAAATTGATAACAAGATTGGGTCAGATTCATCAATCAAAGGTCAAATATTGTAAAATGTTTTTGTAAAATGACATTGAACGAATTACATGTGAGGTATCTATAAATCACTATCAATCTATAGACTCTCTGTCTACACCAACCAAATTAACGTTTAACCATTTTGAAAAGATCACATATATATTTTGTGGAACAATCCTGTTGCTATATATTAAGTACTACATGTACATTAACATGGTTAAGTTCTAGAAAGCAGCACCTCTTACATGTATTTTTGGCAGTTATGTGGCATTCAACATTGCTTTTGTATTGTATCACTACATATGAGTGTATGTGTGAAGTGTTCACTAATAACTAGAATCTCTGTATGGTAAATGAAAAGTGCAAGTATACTCATGCCACTGATATTAGTAGAACATCTCAAGATGGGATGTGCTGGGGCTCTATATGGTATATGCTAGAGGCTCCAGATGGGATATCCTGGGGGCTGAAGATAGCATATGCTGGAATCCTATATGGCACATGCTGGGGGCTCTAGATGGGGCATGCTGGGGGCTCTAGAGGGGATATGCTAGGAACTCTAGATTGGCTTTTCCAGGGGATCTACACAGGTCACTCTTGGAGCAATGGATGGGATGTATCCTGAGCTCTAGATGGGCTGTGTTCGGGGCTCTAGATGGGTTGAATCCGAGGCTCTAGATGGGCTGCATCCAAGGCTCTAGATGGGCTGTGTTCGGGGCTCTAGATGGGCTGTGTCCAGAGCTCTAGATGGGCTGCATCCGAGGCTGTAGATGGGCTGCATCCGAGGCTCTAGATGGGCTGTGTTCGGGGCTCTATATGGGCTGCATCCGAGGCTCTAGATGGGCTGTGTTTGGGGCTCAAGATGGGCTGCATCCGAGGCTCTAGATGGGCTGTGTTCGGGGCTCTATGAGGATCTCATTGACTGCTGCATACTCTGGCTGTGTAGTGGCGTATACCACTGCTCGCCCGATGTCGTCTGGCTCCAGCACCTTCTCCTCCTTATCAGCACAGAACTCACTCTGAGCCTGAAGATATACATATATAAAACATGAGTATCCAGTATACAGGACAGCAAGTATCAATGATACAGGCAGTCAAGTATCAATGATAAAGGTAGATATATATATCCATGATACAGGTTAAAAGTATTAATGATATTTTGATAGACAAGTTCTGGGGCGAAGACAAGACAAGTAGCATCAATATTAGAGTTGGGTAAGTACCAAGGTTACAATATGATATATTTATCTATGGTACATTTTGGTAAATGTTCAAGTGTTGTGTCCTGGTTAGAGGTAAATGTCAATGGCAATGGGATGTAAAAACAACCCAATCACCAGGTTTATAAATTTCATAAATTTAATATTTTACATAATTTGGAAACAAATTGCTTAAGTTCATGCAATCAGCATCATATTGAGGGCAAGTTGGCTTACCTCGTCATCAGTGGAGTGTGAGAGGAGTTCAGTGAGCACACTGCCGGGCTGGATGCAGGTGATCTTAATGCCAGACTTAGCCAGTTCCACTCTCATCCCTTGTGATAACCCCTCCACAAAGAACTTAGTGCCGGAGTACACTGCAAGCCCAGCAAACCCCTGAAATAGGATAACGTCCATAAATGATACAAATACTGTTGATATGAGCAATATAAGCACTTGTGTTTACACTGTAAGGACTGATATTAAAACTAAATATGAGAAATGATATGAATAATGATATAAATGGTATGAATAACGATGTATATGTATATGTATATATATATATATTCATATTATTAGGGCTGATATTTATATTATAAGGGTCATACCCTTCTCCCTGCATCTGAGGACATGTTGACAATGTGGCCAGACTTCCTCTTCAACATTCCTTCAAGAACAGCTCCTATGCAGTTAATTACACCCTGTTTACAAACAAACATTTTATCCGTCACAAAGAATTCAAGAAAATGTGAACAAAATATTCATACATATATTGATACCTGATATTGATACAGTGACTTATTTCACTGTTGATATCTATATCTCATGTTTAATTTAATATTCATGACCCGTTTTACAGTTGATATCAATATGTATAAGTCACTTAACATTTTACATTAATGAGTTAACTTACAGTTGAAAACTCATTAGAGTTGGTATCAGTCTTACCTTAAAGCAGATATCTATAACTCATGTGATCTAATTCATAGACCCTGTTAAATATCAAGACCCCTCCCCCAAATTCCTATATATTATGTAACCTTATGTAACTTGCAGGGTACAAACACACATAGGAAATAGAGGAAAAAGAGGAAGCAAACACACACAGGACAGACTGACAGACAGAGTGATTTCTGCCTTCCGGTACCTCAATAAGACATGACTTAGAGTTGAAATCCACATGACTCAACTTCCAGTTCAAATGTATGACTTACAGTTCATACCAATGAATCACCTCACAGTTGATATCCATGACTCACCTGGTTGATATGTATGACTCACCTGGTTAATATGTATGACTCACCTGGTTGATATGTATGACTCACCAGGTTGATATGTATGACTCACCTTACAGTTGATATCCACTACTCACCTGGTTGATATGTATGACTCACCTGGTTGATATGTATGACTCACCTGGTTGATATGTATGACTCACCTTACAGTTGGTATCCACTACTCACCTGGTTAATATGTATGACTCACCTTACAGTTGATATCCATGAATCACCTGGTTGATATGTATGACTCACCTTACAGTTGATATCCATGACTCACCTGGTTGATATGTATGACTCACCTTACAGTTGATATCTATTTGTGTGTTCCACTCATCCTCCTTGAGGTTCTTCATCATGCTGTAGTACATGATCCCTGCATTGTTCACCAGGATGTTCACACCTCCTAGGGTATACTCAGTGTGCTTCACCAACTCCTCCACCTTCAAGCAAAACACACATCTCCTTTCAATATAAAATCCACAATCTATCAAATATATTTGAGTTCATTTGGTCTGAACTATCTGTCTTTTTGTATTAGTATTACAAGATGCCTCACTTTTGAGGATTATTTTGACTAATGAGTTACAACATTTATCCAGTTTTCAATGTCCTGATTTGAGTGTTAACATCTAAGCCATTGAACATGTTGAACAATAAGTATAATGGTGACATACGTCTTTCCTGTTGGTGACATCTGTTGCCACGGCAATAGCAACACCACCTTCACTCTCTATGGCTGACTTAAGATCCTGTAGTTTTTCCACACGTCTGGCTGCTATGGCAACCTTGGCCCCAGCTCTGGCAAGATGTGTTGCTACGGCAGCACCAATCCCACTGGATGCACCCGTTACTATGGCAACTTGTCCATTCAGTGGCTTCTCCACTGCAATTATACAAAACGTCATGGTTTATATGTTGTGGACTTTCTACCAGATAGATTTAGTATGTATTGTAGATAAAAATTTGTGAAATCAACTCAATCTTTTTAATCAAATTGAATTTTAATGACACTGTTTTTATTCATATTGGGAATTTATGAAATGTCAATTTCAAAAATAGAAATTTAAAACAGCACTAAACCTGCATCAAGGCAGGCGTGAGTGCAAAATATCCAAAATATCTTGTCCAATAATTACTCCATTACAAGTGTTGATTTTAAAAAAATCAAACTCGAGCAGAATTTGCAAAATAAGAAAATCTTTTTGCAATTAAATGAATCTTCTCTTGTAGTCTTGAAGTAAACTTGGCATGACTTTAATTAGATCACACTCTATCACAGGAATAGAAATCACTTTTCACTTATACATGTTATACTAATGCCATCTATTGGCAAAACATGCCCAACATGGGGCAACAAAACATGAATGCTCCATAGACGTACAGCCTATTAGCATGATTAGTAATCAGTTGAAACCTCAAACATCCAGCCCTTAAGCAAAAGCAAATACGAGAGAGAAATAATACTTTTCAAAGTAAATCAAATCTTCCCATAGCATTACATAAAGGTTGCAAACTGCTAATTTCTATATTTTGATAAATGTTTACAAAGCTTGTGTGTAACCATGAGTAAGGTTTAAAACTGTGAAAAAATTCTATATTTTTATTAAGTGTGTTAGTAAACATAACAAAGATTTAAAGTTACCTACTTGTTGCTTTTGTATTTGCAATATTCTGAGCCATGCTTGTCAATAGCAAAGGTAATTGTTGTTATCATAACAGTTATTTTGTGGGTCACACTATACAAGCTAGAGAAATGTCTTCTCTTTTGCATTCATGACACATCTTTGGACCAATCCATTTGAGTCAATGAACATGATGAAATAGAACACATAATCATGCCAAAGATGAACAAAAATAAAGCATGCGTATATCCTGGTCAACATGACTTAAATATAATTGGAAAATCCCCTTTTAAGTTAAGAAAATGTATTTAATTGCCTTCAATTCTTTTGCTATTTTGCTGCATATTCATGATACTTGAGGTTTCAAATGAAGTCTATGGGGTGTTGTAGTATTATTACCCCATGACTGCCATGTTTTGAGGTGGACTTTCACAATACAACTTTACTACATGTACGATTCTTGTATACTCACATGTAGTTTTCCTGCACACTGGGCGTATGATTCTTGTATACTCACATGTAGTTTTCCTGCACACTGGGGGTATATGATTCTTATATACTCACATGTAGTTTTCCTGCACACTGGGGGTATGATTCTTATATACTCACATGTAGTATTCCTGCACACTGGAGGTATGATTCTTATATACTCACATGTTGTATTCCTGCGCACCGGGGGTATGTATCTTAAATCACATGTAGTTTTCCTGCACACTGGGGGTATGATTCTTATATACTCACATGTAGTATTCCTGCACACTGGGGGTATGATTCTTATATACTCACATGTAGTATTCATGCACACTGGGGGTATGATTCTTGTATACTCACGTGTTGTATTCCTGCACACTGGGGGTATGATTCTTATATACTCACATGTAGTATTCCTGCACACTGGGGGTATGATTCTTATATACTCACATGTAGTATTCATGCACACTGGGGGTATGATTCTTGTATACTCACGTGTTGTATTCCTGCACACTGGGGGTATGATTCTTATGTACTCACATGTAGTTTTCCTGCACACTGGAGGTATGATTCTTGTATACTCACGTGTTGTATTCCTGCGCACTGGGGGTATGATTCTTATATACTCACATGTAGTATTCCTGCGCACTGGGGGTATGATTCTTCGCTTTGCTAGCTTCTTGAAGTAGACAGAGAGGAGGGTGTGGTCAGCTTCGGGGTACGACAGCTTCAGCACACGCAGTACCTTCTGTGTGTTGTCATTCTTGTATGTACTCAACTCACTGAACCAACTTGCATCTCTGCTCACATCAGAAAAAAAAAAACAATATATTATGTGATCAAAATTTTAAAAGATATTGCATTATAATATCTTTTATGATCAATAGTTGTTAGTTATATAACTGACCCTGCCATGCTGTCCAGCAATCTCTGCAGGCCGTTCTCTCCACGTCTCTTCTGAACAGTCTGAACACTGCAAGCAGTCATAAAACATATCATTACCATGATTACTGAGCTGAGGATTTATCAATGTTTTAACACAAACAATGGAGGCACTGTTAACATAGTTAACTGTTTGAGTTTTATTCAATTTTTGAGTCTTTCTGTATCCTTACCCACATCAAAGAATCAAATTTAGAAGGGGACATAAAAATTAGACAAGTGTGAAGAACATTTTCAGCAGATAGATATTGTAAAAATTGTATGTATTGTACAAAGGAGGAGGAAGGGAATCTTAAAGGGAAAGTGGACATATACATACATGTATACATATACATATACATATATATATACATATACATATACATATACATATACATATACATATACATATACATATACATATACATATACATATACATATACATATACATATACATATACATATACATATACATATACATATATATATATGTTAAGACAGTATAAATATACATGATATATGTGTGTATACTGACTGTTGTATCCAGGCTGGGTATGGCATCATCTTGAGGGGGTAACCATGAGCCTGCAGCCACTCAAACACCCACCTACAAACATATATACTCCTCATAGTGACATGCGAACAAACAAATAATCTGTGCAAAATAATTGTCAGTTATTTAATACTGTTGTGAAAATATCAGTTTTAGAATCAGATCACTGAATGCTTATGTAATTACAGTCAAAGGCTTTAACCTGAAAAATACCTGAATCTCTTACCTAACTGAAATACATTTAGGAATCATCTCACAAGTCTTAGATATCTGTAATATTAAAGGGTTTAGACCAATTGAGATGAGGATAGACTGCTTACTTGGACTTGACGGGGGCAGTGTTAATCAGGTGATAGACCTTGCCAAGGCCCAGCGCCATCCGCTGTGTCAAGGACACAATCAAGTTGGAGGCAAAGTCAACGGGTGTGAACTCCATGTCCCAGTTGAGGTCCGGGGCAGCCATGGCCTGGATGCAGCCCTGGAGGATGAGCAGGGTGAAGTCTGCCGGGTTCCACTGAGCCTCACGACTGTCTCCAGACAAGTTCCCTGCAGCATCCAACAACATTAAGATCATTATCATGTGAAGGTATATAATTATCGTATCATATATTATCTATATTAACTCAGGTACAAGAGAGATAAACTATAATTAGTCTTTGGACAGATCGCAGACTACTTCTTTTCATCTTCATTTTACAAAGTATTCTAATTGAATAACTTCAGAACATCAGAACCACTCAATGTAACTATCAAAATATAGACTAAATGCAAATGATCTGTATTGAATACTGCTTTTTTGTAATGTTTTTGAAGATATCCTGAAAAAACCTGTAAATTGCTTTATAAAAGATAATTTTAAGTAAAATCAGTCTTGCAGGTCATAAACAGGCAATGTGGGAATGGCAATTCACAATTTTATAAACAAAATCATTATTATGGTGGTTTGACTCCATCACCTCCACATTGCTTTTCTACAGAGGTCTTAAATTTAAGCTATATTTAGAATAACAGAATGAGGCAGTGGGCGTTCCAGGTATCTGTGCATGTCGAAAACAATTGCAAAAAGTCCAAGAAATGGGATGTTTTGTTTCCCACCTGGCCTGTAGATGGCAGCAGGGAGTCCTCGGTCCATGGCCCTCAGCACGAGCTGCTCTGCCACCCACTTGGATTGGGAGTAGCCATCTTTGAGGTCATCTGCCAGACTCAGCATGTCATCATCTTCAGTGCAGTCCTTCAGGCCATTGGGAAACACTGCATTTGTGCTGCAAAATAATATTATGATATACCTCATTCTTTAGATCTATTTTACCTATTTTAAAAGCAATCTCTCAAAAATATAATCTCATTAAATTACTTGTGATTACATAATTTTGATATTAATTGAATATATTGTAAAGCCTAGCATACCTGATGTAGTGTAAAGGCTTGATCTTACTCGCACATGCAAACATGAGGACATTTTCAGTGCCCAGGACATTGGGACCATGCAGGGCCTGCCAAAATACAAACACAATACTCACCGACCATATCTTTAGCAATTTCTCATTTTTTTAAAATAAAATTATAACTATTACAATTTAACTTAATCTATTTATTTTCCTTGATGAGAATGATATTCTTTGAATTGAGTCATTTTCAGTTGGATTTAGTGGTAAATCATTGAGCATAAGGGGTAATTAAAATCTGGGGTGTCTCACCTGGTAGGGGTAGATGAGGTTAACGTAGGCGGCAGCATGAATGATGAAATCTACTTCTGTACTGAGATAGGTGTAGTCCTCCTCACTCATCCCCATGTTCATTAACCCTACATCTCCTGCAAAGCAATCATGTCCATCTAACTCCCTGATAAACACCTCATATCAAATAAAACAAAACTTCATCACTTATACTCAATATCTGAGTTAAAATAATCTTGTTATCTAAAAAGAAATGACAGAGCAAATATTAAAACATTAAATGGTAAATGAGAGGTGTGGAGGATGTTACCTTTGATGGCAGTGACCCTCTCTAGGAACTTGGCCTGCAGGGCAATGTGCTCTGTGGTGCCCTTGCTGGGGTCTTGGTGCAGCATGCCGTACTGTACCATGGTCTGCCTCACCCTGCTCAGCGGCTTGCCATGGGGAGTCTCACGCACAAGGCAAAATATGTGAGTCTGAAAAGTATCAGCTTTATCCTCAGCCAAATTGGCAAAATGGTAATAGTGAGAGTAAAATGTATTTTAGGCGAGTAAGCATACTGGCAAGACATTTTGACCTTGACCTGATTGGAAATGTCATAAAATGGCTATCGTAAAAGATATCTGGACGTTTGCTTTGAATTATGCAATTGTGAAGAATAATTTGAATCAAAGCATTTTTTGCAAGTTGGAGCACTGCAACTAATACTGACCTAGATTACATTGGAAAATATGGTAAATCTGTAAATTTTGGAGGCATTTTGTGGAAGCTAGAATACCAGCAAGGCATTTTGAAGTTGACCTTGTGGCCGATTGTACAGACCTTTGTCTCAGTGAGTAGATCTCTGAGGAGGAAGACGCCCAGGAATCCAGTGGCTCCGGTTAGAAGTACACGACCTTTATTCCATCGTTCTCCGTACTCCATGGATCTCCAGAATGCCCTCAGCTGCATGTCCATGCTACAAAGGCAAACATATAGTTGTGATTGCAGACTAGGGCAACTAAACAGATGCCTTTACAATGTCTGAATTATCAAATATTTAGTACTTATTACAATATAATATCTGCATAACTATAAACTAATCTTAAAATAGCTACATGTAGAATGTATATGTTCTGCATTGTCTGAAAATAGCAACTAAAATAAGTAAACATCTGTGTTTGTATAATCTAATAGGATTTAGGAATGCTACCTGAGCCTAGCCTGGTTGTGCCGGTCGACCTCCTTCCTGAGGTCGAGTACCGGAGAGAGCCTGCACGGGTCCTCGCCGTCCCCATGTCCCAGCTTAGCATCGAGGAACTTTGCCATCGCAAACACCGAGGAATGGATGAAGAGTTCCTTGACGGCCATCTCCACCCCAAACCTCTCCTTCACTCCGTGCAACAACTTAGTGGCCAACAAGGAATGTCTGCAAATGTATTAAATATATCTTAAGCTCAAATCTAAATTAGCACTTATTTTAGCATGGCAAGTGTAAGGACAATTTATAACAATAACTTTGAGGTATTTTTCTGGCTACATATTCCATTTATAACAAATGTTACATAACTGACCCGCCAAGATCAAAGAAGCTCTCCTGGGTATCAATGACCTTTAGTTGGAGGATGTCCCGCCAGATGGCAGCGAGGTCTTTCTCTGTGTCGGTGGAGGGCTCACTCTCAGCATCCACCTCGGAGGCATTCTTGTCCACTGCTGGGAGGGCGCGCGCATCAAGCTTCCCAGAAGATGGCAGGATAGGCAAACTGAAATTAAATCTAACTTGATTAATATGTGTTGTGCTGCTAATAAATTTGTTTCACGAAAATCTAAAAAAAACGTAGTATGAGTTACTATTCTCTCATAGTTCCAAAAGATTATTTTATTTATAATAAAATAGATCAAACTGAAATTTATGATGAAATGAGAAAATATTTTCAAATTTCTGATAGAGGTTGCCCTTTAAAAAGTCAAAAGGAAAGTTTCAATTAAAATATATTACCAGTTTAGGAGCATGAAGTAGGAGGGGATCATGTAGAATGGGAGCCGCCTCTTGAGTGCCGCCCGGATGTCCTTCTTGGTGGCTCTGCCCTCTGGTACGACGTAGGCTACCAGATACTTGTCCTCTCCCTCATTGCCCATCACAGATACCACACATGCATTCACCATGGTCAGCTCCAGCAGGGCCGCTTCCACTGCCTGAACACACAACAGCAATGCACTGTTTTAACTGAAACACTCTGCATTATTCTATGGAGTACTTTGTTGGAATATCCTACCTGAGTCCCTACGGAGTACCTTATCTGAGTCTCTATGGCGTACCCTATCTGCATCTCTATAAAGAACCCAAACTTTAGTCTCTATGGAGTAACCTACTTGAGTCTCTATGGAGTACCCTATCTGTGAATGTATGGAGTACCCTGCCTGCGTATCTATAAAGCACCCTACCTCAGTCTCCATGAAGCACCCTACCTCAGTCTTTATTGAGTACCCTGCCTGTGTATCTATTAAGGACCCTACCTGAGACTATGGAGTACCCTGCCTGTGTATCTATTAAGGACCCTACCTGAGTCTTTATGGAGTACCCTACCTGTGTATCTATTAAGGACCTTACCTGAGTCTCTATAGAGTACCTTACATGAGTCTATATGGAGTACCTTACCTGTGTATCTATCAAGCACCCAACCCGAGTCTCTATGGAGTACCCTACCTGTGTATCTATTAAGCACCCTACCTGAGTCTATGGAGTACCCTACCTGTGTCTCTATGGAGCACCCTACCTGAGTCTCTATGGAGCACCCTACCTGTGTATCTATTAAGGACCCTACCTGAGTCTCTATGGAGTACCCTCGTATCTTGACCATGGAGTCACAGCGGCCGCAGATCTCGAAGCTGCCATCACTCAGCAGATAGCCCCAGTCCCCGGCCTTGTACAGCCGGTCCCCATACTTGGCCGGCACAGACTCGGGGCGCTGGATGAAGCGTTTAGCATTCAGCTCCGGTCTGTTCAGGTAGCCAACTGCCAGGGTGGGACCACTCACATATATCTGAAATAAATGTCTATCTTTTATAATGGAAATTTTCACTTGATTGAGTGGTTAAGACAATTGTATTATCTGACCAATATATATGCCATACCTATAGTTATTGCCTAATGCATATGACAATTTTTTAGTTATTGCCTGATCCATTTGACAAATATTTAGTTATTGCCTCATATATGATATACCTATAGTTATTGCCTAATACTTGACATATTTAGATATTGCCTGATGCATTTGACAAATATTTAGTTATTGCCTCATATATGGTATATTTATAGTTATTGCCTCATACTTGGCATATTTAGAAATTGCCTGATACATGACATATTTAGTTATTGCTTGATGAATATGACATATTTACAGTTTTTGCCTGATGTGTATGACATATTTATAGTTATTGCCTGATGTACATTATATGACATATCCATAGTTATTGCCTGATGTGTAAGGCATATTTACAGTTATTGCCTGATGTGTATGACATATTTATAGTTATTGACTGATGAGTATGACATATTTACAGTTATTGCCTGATGTGTATGACATATTTACAGTTATTGCCTGATGAGTATGACATATTTATAGCTATTGCCTGATGTGTATGACATATTTATAGTTATTGACTGATGAGTATGACATATTTACAGTTAATGCCTGATGTGTATGACATATTTATAGTTATTGCCTGATATATATGATATATTGTTAGTTATTACCTGATAGATTTTGACATGTTTTCAGTTTTTACCTGATACATATGACATTTATAGTTAATGCTCGATACATATGACATATTTATAGTCACTGCTTGACCAATAGATGTTACATATATGGGAAAATATGAATCACTGTTTACCTCTCCTGGGACTCCGACTGGCTGAACCTCAAAGTTTTCATCAAGAACTACGACCTGCACTCCCGGCAGAAGCTTGCCTACTGGACAGAACTTCTGATTCTTCAAATTTGCCTGCAATATATTTGAGAAATTGACAGTAAACTGTGCAAAACAGGCAGAAAAATATAGCCCAGGGAGTGTACTGTGCTCATGTCTCTTATCTATAATGAGCAAGATTTTTTTTTCTTTAAACGGACAGTAACATATTCAACAGATGGAAGTCCTGTTGTGCATGTTGACTGAGCAGCTTAATATCCTATTTTTCAGTTTTCCAATGCCCTACCTGTTAGAATGCAGTAAGTGGTGCCACCTATCTGTTCCTGTCTGTACCATTAAGTAAGGTCATCTGTTAAAATGTGATAAGTGGTGCCACATACATACTCTTGTCTGCACCACTGAATGAGGTCAGCTGTTAGGATGCTGTTAGTGGTGCCACCTACCTGTTCCTGCCTGTACCATTGAGTGAGGTCAGCCATGGCGATGTCATGAGCCTCAGACACACTGTACAGATTAATGAACTGCACCTTGGGAAGAACCTTGATGCATCGCTCTAGAAGTCCCATAGTTACAACCTCGCCACAGAATATGATGGTTCTAAACAAACAGAACAGATTTTTGTTTTACTCTTACTCTTATATACACACACATAGTCTTGAAGAATTAGCAGGAGAAAAATTCTAAAATATACTAGTAGTTAATATGTTGTGATATTAGTATATTGGATAAATCAAATGGCACTGCAAGTCTTTGGGGGTCATGAGGTCAGCACTTCATTTACATCAAGGATTGATATACAATTCATATAAATCTGTTGAGTATTGATCACAGAGTAAGTCACAAACAAAGTTTTATAGGTGTCAAATTGTTGTTTTGAGTATGCTTAGATATAAATATCTAAAATGTTAAAAGTAGTTGTGAGGATGTGGTGTAGGTGGCAGCACCTGAGGGACTTGGCCTCCTGGATGTCAGCGTCTGGGGCATCAAGCACTGCCTCCAGGAGAGAAGGGGTGAAGAGGATGCGTGTGATCTGATTCTCCGCCAGGAACTCGCATAGCAACCTGGGGTCGTAGATCACTGTGTCTGGGATGATGTAGCATGGAACCCCTACACATGCACAGGGTTAATAAAACACACTGAATTGGTTAGCTCTGTCATTTGTGAATATTTTAGGTTAAAATTTTAACAAAAATACACAAATTAATGCATAGGAGTAGAGTAAAAATCAATGCAAGAAAATGTCTAGTTTGTTAGGCTTCAGGAGTGTATTAATTATGAACACCAAACTATTAGTATTTGAATATCAAGAATATCATATTATTCAGAAAGTGTTTCACACCTTTAATCATTGGCCTCAGCATTTCCCATACAAAGAATACATTGCAAGCTTCTCTCTCATCCTTGCTGTAAGGGTATGCTTGGTGGCGCCACAAGTATGAAAACACAGCTCCACGATGAGGACACTGGATGCCTGGGCCATTCAAAATATAAGTTGTAAAATCATTAATAAATATTATTGTAAATCTACATAAAAATGTTGAGTCTGTAACCTACATGTATATCATAACCACAAATACTTAGAATTCTTATTAAAATGACAAGAGACCTTTGGGTTTTCCGGTGGTACCAGAGGAGTAGACGGTGTAGGCCAGGTGATCCAGGGTGAGTTTAGGCTCTGGAGGAGGGTGGCCATACTTCCGGTTCTCCTCACGCAGTCTCTCTACCCATCCTTCATCACAAACAATCACATTCCTGGCCGTATCTGAAAAATTAGATCCATAACAGGCTTACATGTACATTCCATACAATCTCCAATAATTTCCATTATATTTTGATCAACTGGAAATTTTATACATTGACTTATCTCAAAAGTAGTGCCACAGTGCTGAAAAGGCCCACTCGACCATTTTACCACTCAGGTTTTCCTCTCCCAAAAAGACAACCTTGGATGGCAACATGGCAAAGATATGTAATTTGTGGTCGGAAAATTGTGTTGGGGAAAAAATGGGGATATTTATTGGTCTGCATCCCTGAATGTTTGATGATTTGGCCTGAGTAAGATAAATGTAAAGTAAGCCTTGCTGAAATGTTTATTTTTGTCAGCATCCTGGATCTCCACTGTCATTGTTTGTGTTATCATGTCTAATTAATTGATAAAGCAAAAGAAAGATCAACAATCACTGTCCCAGTGACAGGCTCCAAATATATAAATAGACTTAATGTGTATAAAACATTATTAGTGCATCATGTGTTTGATTTGGTGTCTTGGGCATAAACATTAATACATGCCATAATAAGATCCTGATCATGAGAATGAATCACAGGGCTTGACATACGCACTGGCCCAGTGGCCTGGGGCCACAAGATCCTCTGTTCGAGCCAGTGAATGCTCTGTGGAAGTGGCCCAGTTGGGTAACCATATTTTTGGTATTTTAGTGGCCCAAACTATCTTGATTTTATTATTCTAATCCTTGATAGATATTTGTCCCATATCATGATCAATGGACTTTTGATATGGACAAGTAACCCCCACTCAGACACTAATCACAATACAGCCTTATGTACAGCCCTATGTACAATGTATCACACATCCTATATAATTAAACTTCGGGCCACGACTTCTCATGCTCAGGTGGCCCAACTGGGCAACCAGCATTTTTCTCTTTATATCCAGGCCTGAATCATTGCAAACAAATTTCTTCAGAAGCTCAGTGCCTTCCATTTTGTGACTACCGGTAGTTTAGATTTGCCCAGCAAGGCTCTGTCTGTGGTGTGACAGGACAATAGGCTTGAGGAGAACTCTGTGCTTCATTGTTCTGCTAATCCAGCTATCCATCACATGTGGTTGTCATGGCAACACTTCCCTCTTTAACTCCTAACCTCCTCTACCATAGCACCATGAATGCCATATTGGGATATATCTTACTTCCTGAATCACATTAAGTTTTTGTCTCAATCATTGTTCAATTAATCTTAATGTTGCAATTTGTCATGAAGCAGTTCTAAATATCTCTCAGAGGCACCACTGAAAAAAATGGTTTAATTTTTCTTCCAGAGGCCCCACTACAAATAAAACTCTATTGCATGTTGAATTTTATTTTGTTTGCTTGTTTGGGGTTTTATGTCACTTTCAACATTATTTCATTCATTTCATGATATAGTGCTGCCTCACTGAATTGTCATGTCACAGGTCCTTGACATGACAATCTACCTGGTCACAGATTTACAAGAACAACCATCGGGTCAACCCTTTTGACATGGGCTTCAGCTCACATATGAAATTGTTCCACAATTTCAATCTTGGCATGGCCAGGGATCAAACCCACAACCTTTTGATCACCACAGAGGAACTGGTGCTAATCGGCTTGCACTCTAACCAACTGCGCCACACCCATGGCCCTTGCACGTTGGAACCCCTATTGTAAATTTGACCTGGTTTAAAAGTTAGAACATCTACATGTACTACACCGACCATGCTGAATCATATACCATGTTGCTGTTGTGTAAAGTGTATTCAAAATAACTTCAAATGAACATGATTACAAGCTGCACTCCAGACAGATTACACATACTGGTAAACATCAGATAAAATGTACATAGATGTAGTCATTCATCAAGTGAATAGATGTTCGGAAAATTTGTTTCCGCACTGCAGGGAAACTGACTGCTCTGATACATGTATCCTTCAGTGGCTAATTAGCTGTCAGATCCTTATTGCCACTTGGTATGTACTGGATCCTCGTATGCCCACCTGCTTTGTACATGTACTACATGTAGGTTATGGTATGCCTACATGTATTTAGTATGTACCGGTTCATGGTTTAGTTTGTACCGGTTCATCTCTCTTGGAACTTGTTAGAGGGAAATCTAATATAGCAGGGTTTTTTGCTCAAGTGTAATTAATAACTTCATGAAAAAGAATAATACTGCATCATTTTTTCCCACACATCTTCCATTAAGTTTGTAAGTCTACCTTGTATGTACGAGGTAATTGTTTGGTATGCACTGCGTCAGGGCATGTCTACCTGGTAAGCACTGGGTTGTGATATGTCTGTTTGCTATGTGCTGTCTCATGGTATGCCTACCTGTGATGTCCTGGATCCTGGTATGCTTACCTGGTATGCACTGGGTCCTGGTATGCCTACCTGGTATGCACTGGGTCATGTGAGGTCTGCCTGGTATGTACTGGGTCATAGTATCTCTACCTGGTATGCACCAGGCTGTGATAAGCCTACATGATATTTACTGGTATGCCTACATGGTATGCACTGGGTCCTGGTATGACTACCTGATATGTACTTGGTCCTGGTATGCCTACCTGGTATGTACCGGGTCCTGGTATGCCTACCTGGTATGCACTGGGTCCTGGTATGCCTACCTGGTATGTACTGGGTCATAGTATCTCTACCTGGTATGCACCAGGCTGTGATAAGCCTATATGATATTTACTGGTATGCCTACATGGTATGCAATGGGTCCTGGTATGACTACCTGGTATGCACTGGGTAATGGTATGCCTACCTGGTGTGTACTGGGTAATGTTATGCCTACCTGGTGTGTACTGGGTAATGTTATGCCTACCTGGTGTGTACTGGGTAATGGTATGCCTACCTGGTATGTACTGGGTGGTGGTATGCCTACCTGGTATGTACTGGGTGGTGGTATGCCTACCTGGTATGTACTGGGTGGTGGTATGCCTACCTGGTATGCACCGGGTCCTGGTATGCCTACCTGGTATGTACTGGGTGGTGGTATGCAATGGATGGTGGTATGCCTACCTGGTATGTACTGGGTGGTGGTATGCCTACCTGGTATGTACTGGGTGGTGGTATGTACTGGGTGGTGGTATGCCTACCTGGTATGTACTGGGTGGTGGTATGCCTACCTGGTATGTACTGGGTGGTGGTATGCCTACCTGGTATGTACTGGGTGGTGGTATGCCTACCTGGTATGTACTGGGTGGTGGTATGCCTACCTGGTATGTACTGGGTGGTGGTATGCCTACCTGGTATGTACTGGGTGGTGGTATGCCTACCTGGTATGTACTAGGTCCTAGTATGCCTACCTGGTATGTACTGGGTGGTGGTATGCCTACCTGGTATGTACTAGGTCCTAGTATGCCTACCTGGTATGTACTGGGTGGTGGTATGCCTACCTGGTATGTACTGGGTGGTGGTATGCCTACCTGGTATGTACTAGGTCCTAGTATGCCTACCTGGTATGTACTGGGTGGTGGTATGCCTACCTGGTATGTACTGGGTGGTGGTATGCCTACCTGGTATGTACTAGGTCCTAGTATGCCTACCTGGCATGTACTAGGTCCTAGTATGCCTACCTGGTATGTATTGGTTAATGGTATGCCTACCTGGTATGTATTGGGTCATAGTATCTCTACCTGGTATATACCAGACTGTGATATTGAAATTTACTGGTATGCCTACCTGGTATGTACTGGGTGGTGGTATGCCTACCTGGTATGTACTGGGTGGAGGTATGCCTACCTGGTATGTACTGGGTGGTGGTATGCCTACCTGGTATGTACTGGGTGGTGGTATGCCTACCTGGTGTGTACTGGATGGTGGTATGCCTACCTGGTATGTACTGGGTCATCGCTGGATCAACAAACACTGCAACAGGCTGAGCGTCTGCGAATATATCCTCCAGGAGAGGGACTGGGTAGGACACATCCAGCGGCATGTATGCCCCTCCTGCCACACCAAAATATTCTGATTACATCCATTTGCTATAGCAATAGCTTCAAAAAGTAGAATCACATGAATTATTCTGTCCTTAAAGCAGAAACAATATTTCAAATCTTAGTTGTTCACTTTATTCAATAATTATATTTATTTGATATCCATGATCTTCATGTTTTATCATAAAATAAGGATTGAAAATTAGTAATATGACTACATTAGAATTATATAAGTATCATTCCAAAGAGAAAAGAAATATGATAACAATTATAATTTTGGCCTGACCTGCCTTCAGGATAGCAATATAGGCGACGGCATACTCCAGACACCGCTCCATGTAGATTCCTGCGATACTGTTGGGTTTAACTCCTCTGATGCGCAGATTAACCGCCAACATGTCTGTCAAACTGTTTAGCTCCTTAAAGGAGAGTTTCCTGCCATCTGCCGAGACCACCGCTGTGGCGTCCGGTGTCGCCCTCGCCTGGCGCACGAACATCTCGTGAAGCAAACCTTGCTTCTCATAGTCCATCTTGCTCCCTCTGGTGGACAACTGGAAAATTAACACATTCACATAATTAGGCTTGTTGCTTTTAACTTAGGTCATTAATTCATTAATATTTTACTGAGTGTTCAGCAGAGCCCAGATTTTATTGGAATTAATAATTCTTCAACCGTACTTGACAATAAGAATTTTCAAAAATTAATCTGGAAAACTACTTTTAACCTTGACAATGTGTGATTCATTAAAGCTGTCAATTATCACCCTAAACCCTAAACAAGGTCAAGACTCAACTGTGTGCCAAGGATAATATAAGAGTAAGACTCAACTGTGTACCAAGGATAATGTGAGGATAAGACTCAACTGTGTCCCAAGGATAATATAAGGATAAGACTCAACTGTGTCCCAAGGATAATGTAAGGATCAGACTCAACTGTGTGCTGGGGATAATGTAAGGATAAGACTCAGCTGTGTGCTGGGGATAATGTAAGGATAAGACTCAGCCGTGTGCTGGGGATAATGTAAGGATAAGATTCAGCCGTGTGCTGGGGATAACGTAAGGATAAAACTCAGCTGTGTACTGAGGATAATGTAAGGATCAGACTCAACTGTGTGCTGGGGATAATGTAAGGATAAGACTCAGCTGTGTGCTGGGGATAATGTAAGGATAAGACTCAGCCGTGTGCTGGGGATAATGTAAGGATAAGATTCAGCCGTGTGCTGGGGATAACGTAAGGATAAAACTCAGCTGTGTACTGAGGATAATGTAAGGATAAGACTCAGCCGTGTGCTGGGGATAATGTAAGGATAAGACTCAGCTGTGTGCTGGGGATAATGTAAGGATAAGATTCAGCCGTGTGCTGGGGATAATGTAAGGATAAGACTCAGCCGTGTGCTGGGGATAATGTAAGGATAAGATTCAGCCATGTGCTGGGGATAATGTAAGGATAAGACTCAGCCGTGTGCTGGGGATAATGTAAGGATAAGATTCAGCCGTGTGCTGGGGATAACGTAAGGATAAAACTCAGCTGTGTACTGAGGATAATGTAAGGATAAGACTCAGCCGTGTGCTGGGGATAATGTAAGGATAAGACTCAGCTGTGTGCTGGGGATAATGTAAGGATAAGATTCAGCCGTGTGCTGGGGATAATGTAAGGATAAGATTCAGCCGTGTGCTGGGGATAATGTAAGGATAAGACTCAGCCGTGTGCTGGGGATAATGTAAGGATAAGATTCAGCCGTGTGCTGGGGATAATGTAAGGATAAGACTCAGCTGTGTGCTGGGGATAATGTAAGGATAAGACTCAGCTGTGTGCTGGGGATAATGTAAGGATAAGATTCAGCCGTGTGCTGGGGATAATGTAAGGATCAGACTCAGCCGTGTGCTGGGGATAATGTAAGGATCAGACTCAGCCGTGTGCTGGGGATAATGTAAGGATAAGACTCAGCTGTGTGCTGGGGATAATGTAAGGATAAGACTCAGCTGTGTGCTGGGGATAATGTAAGGATAAGATTCAGCCGTGTGCTGGGGATAATGTAAGGATCAGACTCAGCCGTGTGCTGGGGATAATGTAAGGATCAGACTCAGCCGTGTGCTGGGGATAATGTAAGGATAAGACTCAGCTGTATGCTGGGGATAATGTAAGGATAAGATTCAGCCGTGTGCTGGGGATAATGTAAGGATAAGACTCAGCTGTGTGCTGGGGATAATGTAAGGATAAGACTCAGCTATGTGCTGGGGATAATGTAAGGATAAGATTCAGCAGTGTGCTGGGGATAATGTAAGGATCAGACTCAGCCGTGTGCTGGGGATAATGTAAGGATCAGACTCAGCCGTGTGCTGGGGATAATGTAAGGATAAGACTCAGCTGTGTGCTGGGGATAATGTAAGGATAAGACTCAGCCGTGTCCCAAGGATAATATAAGGATATGACTCAGCAGTGTGCTGGGGATAATGTAAGGATAAGACTCAGCCGTGTGCTGGGGATAATGTAAGGATAAGACTCAGCTGTGTGCTGGAGATAATGTAAGGATAAGACTCAGCTGTGTGCTGGAGATAATGTAAGGATAAGACTCAGCCGTGTGCTGGGGATAATGTAAGGATAAGACTCAGCTGTGTGATGGGGATAATGTAAGGATAAGACTCAACTGTGTGCTGGGGATAATGTAAGGATAAGACTCAGCCATGTGCTGGGGATAATGTAAGGATCAGACTCAGCCGTGTGCTGGGGATAATGTAAGGATAAGACTCAGCTGTATGCTGGGGATAATGTAAGGATAAGACTCAACTGTGTGCTGGGGATAATGTAAGGATAAGACTCAGCTGTGTGCTGGGGATAATGTAAGGATAAGACTCAGCTGTATGCTGGGGATAATGTAAGGATAAGACTCAGCCGTGTGCTGGGGATAATGTAAGGATAAGACTCAACTGTATGCTGGGGATAATGTAAGGATAAGATTCAGCCGTGTGCTGGGGATAATGTAAGGATAAGACTCAGCCATGTGCTGGGGATAATGTAAGGATAAGACTCAGCCGTGTGCTGGGGATAATGTAAGGATAAGACTCAGCTGTATGCTGGGGATAATGTAAGGATAAGACTCAACTGTGTGCTGGGGATAATGTAAGGATAAGACTCAGCCGTGTGCTGGGGATAATGTAAGGATAAGACTCAGCTGTATGCTGGGGATAATGTAAGGATAAGACTCAGCCGTGTGCTGGGGATAATGTAAGGATAAGACTCAACTGTGTGCTGGGGATAATGTAAGGATAAGACTCAGCCGTGTGCTGGGGATAATGTAAGGATAAGACTCAGCCGTGTGCTGGGGATAATGTAAGGATAAGACTCAGCCATGTTCTGGGGATAATGTAAGGATAAGACTCAGCCGTGTGTCGAGGATAACTTGATGATCCATCTGATAAGTTCACCTCATAGATGTGAACAATGCCACCATCAGTAGCCTTCAGACTTTGGAACAGGAAGAGACTTTAACCCTTATGACTTGATCCTGTTGATCCTGTACTAAAAGGACAGTATCAGTGCAAAGCTTCTGACCTCAGAATAAACATGACACAAAGGTCAAACATTCAACAATGTTGCTGCTTATCACTGTAAAGTTTATCTGGGGATAATCTGTATATCTGATACTTTGACAGTCAACACAACAGAGCGATTTGGTGATGCAAACTTGCATTTGTAACAATGTTCACAAGATGCTCTCTGTTGTTACTCCTGTAGATTCACATGATCATGATGATAACAATCAAGTCTGATAAGAAATCTCCTTGATCACATCTCAGATATAATCTCCCAATCACTCAGAACAATGAGCGAGTTTAGATTAAGATATGTATGTTAAGATGAGGAGAAGGTCATTAAGGACAAATCATCACCCATCAATTCTATGTATTAACTGCACTAACTTGGCCTCACTACCTCAATATCAAATCTCCTTAACAATAATAAAATGTGCCTTAGTATCACATCTTTATAATAATAAACTGTACATCAGTATCACATCTTTATACTAATAAACTGTGCCTCAGTATCACATCTTTATAATAATAAACTGTGCCTTAGTATCACATCTTAATAATAAACTGTACCTCAGTATCACATCTTTATAATAATAAATGTGCCTTAGTGTCAGACCTTGATAATAATAAATTGTTCCTCAGTATCAGACCTTAATAATAATAAATTGTTCCTCAGTATCAGATCTTAATAATAATAAACCGTTCCTCAGTATCACATCTTTATAATAATAAACTGTCCCTCAGTATCACATAATTATAATAATAAACTGTTCCTCAGTATCACATCTTTATAATAATAAAGTGCACCTCAGTATCACATCTTTATAATAATAAACTGTTCCTCAGTATCACATTTTTATATTAATAAACTGTTCCTCAGTATCACATTTTTATAATAATAAAGTGCACCTCAGTATCACATCTTTATAATAATAAACTGTACCTCAGTATCACATCTTTATAATAATAAACTGTACCTCAGTATCACATTTTTATAATAATAAACTGTACCTCAGTATCACATCTTTATAATAATAAACTGTCCCTCAGTATCACATCTTTATAATAATGAACTGTACCTCAGTATCACATAATTATAATAATAAACTAATCCTCAGTATCAAATTTTTATAATAATAAAGTGCACCTCAGTATCACATCTTTATAATAATAAACTGTTCCTCAGTATCACATTTTTATATTAATAAACTGTTCCTCAGTATCACATTTTTATAATAATAAAGTGCACCTCAGTATCACATCTTTATAATAATAAACTGTACCTCAGTATCACATCTTTATAATAATAAACTGTACCTCAGTATCACATCTTTATAATAATAAACTGTTCCTCAGTATCACATTTTTATATTAATAAACTGTTCCTCAGTATCACATTTTTATAATAATAAAGTGCACCTCAGTATCACATTTTTATAATAATAAACTGTACCTCAGTATCACATCTTTATAATAATAAACTGTTCCTCAGTATCACATCTTTATAATAATAAACTGTTCCTCAGTATCACATTTTTATATTAATAAACTGTTCCTCAGTATCACATTTTTATAATAATAAAGTGCACCTCAGTATCACATTTTTATAATAATAAACTGTACCTCAGTATCACATCTTTATAATAATAAACTGTACCTCAGTATCACATCTTTATAATAATAAACTGTACCTCAGTATCACATCTTTATAATAATAAACTGTACCTCAGTATCACATCTTTATAATAATAAACTGTTCCTCAGTATCACATCTTTATAATAATAAACTGTTCCTCAGTATCAGATCTTAAAAAATAATAAACTGTTCCTCAGTATCACATCTTTATAATAATAAACTGTTCCTCGGTATCAGACCTTAATAATAATAAATTGTTCCTCAGTATCACATCTTTATAATAATAAACTGTTCCTCAGTATCAGATCTTTTTAATAATAAACTGTTCCTCAGTATCACATCTTTATAATAATAAACTGTTCCTCAGTATCACATCTTTATAATAATAAACTGTACCTCAGTATCACATCTTTATACTAATAAACTGTGCCTCAGTATCACATCTTTACAATAATAAACTGTACCTCAGTATCACATCTTTATAATAATAAACTGTACCTCAGTATCACATCTTTATAATAATAAACTGTGCCTCTGTATATCATCTTTATAATAATAAACTGTACCTCAGTATCACATCTTTATAATAATAAACTGTTCCTCAGTATCACATTTTTATATTAATAAACTGTTCCTCAGTATCACATTTTTATAATAATAAAGTGCACCTCAGTATCACATCTTTATAATAATAAACTGTACCTCAGTATCACATCTTTATAATAATAAACTGTACCTCGGTATCACATCTTTATAATAATAAACTGTACCTCAGTATCACATCTTTATAATAATAAACTGTGCCTCAGTATCACATCTTTATAATAATAAACTGTACCTCAGTATCACATCTTTATAATAATAAACTGTTCCTCAGTATCACATCTTTATAATAATAAACTGTTCCTCAGTATCTTTTTTTTTTTTTCCAAAGATCACATTTATTTCAAAATTACATAAAGTCTTGCCACATAAGGTAATATTATAGCCCCAAATACCCCCAACCCCCCGCTGCCAGGTGGATCATGTCAAACATCAGAATATATGTACATACATAGATTTTGTAGATATTTGTCTAGTTGTTACAAACTATCAAAACTATCAAGAATAAATTGGTATTTTTCAAACTGTTCTGATTTTTTCCTTTGACAATATATATTTCTATGTATAGTTAACATTTTTATAATAATAAACTGTACCTCAGTATCACATCTTTATAATAATAAACTGTTCCTCAGTATCACATCTTTATAATAATAAACTGTTCCTCAGTATCACATTTTTATATTAATAAACTGTTCCTCAGTATCAGATCTTTATAATAATAAACTGTTCCTCAGTATCAGACCTTAATAATAAACTGTTCCTCAGTATCACATCTTTATAATAATAAACTGTTCCTCGTTATCAGTATCACATCTTTATAATAATAAACTGTTCCTCAGTATCACATCTTTATAATAATAAACTGTTCCTCAGTATCAGACCTTAATAATAAACTGTTCCTCAGTATCAGACCTTGATATTAATAAACTGTACCTTAGTATCAGATCTCCTTAGTAATCAATCAGCTTCAGTTAAGATGCAAAGTATGATCTGAATATCTAGTAATTTTCAAAACAGTGATCATTAAAACTGTCTAGATATTCTGTCATTGATCACTAGAATACTACACTTGTACACATGTAGCTGTGTGATAAATGCAAGGAATCAATACTCCTGATATGAGTGGTAATCTGGCTGATCCAGGGATCCAGTGTGGCACTATCACTGCAGAATACATCCTTACTACATATTCTGCCTCTTATATGTACATATCAACATGTGCCACAGTAAAAACCTCATACAGGGTGACATGGTAAAGACCTCATACAGGGTGCCACATGGGCAAAAACCTCATACAGGGTGCCATGGTAATATAATAATAATAATAATAACGATTTATATAGCGCTATATCAGACCAAGTCTGCTCGAAGCGCTTCATTAAGATAGTGTTTTCTAAATAGAAATGTTTTAAGTTTCTTCTTGAAAGTTTCAACAGTTTTACACTTTTTCACTTCAAGGGGCAGCGCATTCCAGTTCCTTGGCGCATACGCCATGAAAGCCCTATCTCCATAAGATTTCATATTAGTCTTAGGTACTACGTATTCATTTTTATCATTAGATCGCAGTCCCATACCCAACTGTTTATATTCTAATAAATCAGACAAATATTTTGGGGCAAAGCCATTTTGCACCTTCCATGTTAATAGAGATATTTTGAAATCAATCCTAGCTTTTACTGGTAACCAGTGAAGTTCCTTAAGTTTTTGCGTGATATGATCTCTCTTTTTGAGCTTCCCAACTACCCTCGCCGCAGCGTTCTGTAATTTTTGTAATTTGGCTAATTCACACTCAGGAAGACCCGCTAGAAGGGCATTTCCATAGTCAAGGGTAGAAGTGACAAATGCATGAGCAAGGGTGTTGGCTGTTCCCTCATCTAAACAATTTCTTACTCTTGATAAATTTTTTACATGGAAGAAACCATTTTTACACATTTTTCTGATTTGTGATTTCATAGATAGTTCTTGATCTAGAATAACCCCTAGATCCTTAACAGAATTTGATCTAGGGATTCTAGTTTCCCCTACTAGAATATCTTCAGGTACATTTTTCTTTCTGAATTCACAGCTTTTACCACATAAAAGCATTTCTGTCTTTCCATCATTTATCTTCATTTTATTCTCTATTAAGAATTTTTTAACCTCTATAATACAATTTTCCATCTCCTTGCAGGACTTAACTCTAGTTTCTTTAGACTTAGGATCAATGGTGATGTAGAGTTGTGTATCGTCAGCATAGATGTGATGCTTGAGACCATAGTTATCAATTATATCTGATAAAGGCTCCATATATGCCGTAAATAATAAAGGTCCCAAAACTGAGCCTTGTGGGACACCATATTTAATCTTAATATTATCAGATCTTTCACCATCTATTACAACACATTGTTTTCTATTAGACAAGTATGATCTAAACCATTTAAGGGCAGTCCCTGTGATACCACATCTTTTTTCCAGTCTATTAAGCAATATTTCATGATCAATAGTGTCAAAAGCCGCTGATAGATCAAGTAGTACCAGCATTACCGTTTTACCATCATCAATATCCATTAAGATGTCATTCTGCACTTTGAGTAATGCAGTTTCAGTACCATGGAACTCCTTATAGGCTGATTGAAATAGGCCTTGAATATCATTTCTAACTAGATGTCCCACAAACTGTTTAGCTACTGCTCTTTCTATTAATTTTGATAAGTAGGCCAGGTTCGAGACTGGTCTATAATTCTTCTTTATCAATTCCAGGCCCAATTTCTTAATTAAGGGTCTAATGATGGCCATCTTCAGGTCATCAGGCATGTCTCCTAATGAGATTGACTTATTTATGATGGCCTTTATTAATGGCAGTAAATTCCCCATGCATTCATTTAGAAGCCATGTAGGGATTGGATCCAGCTCACATGACTTCTTTGCAGATTCTTTAATTATTGTTTTGACTTCAGAATCACTTAACAATGTGAATTTTATCAACTGTGTATCAAATCTGACTTCCTCATTTATTTGTTGTTTATTTTTATCAATTTGGTCCATGGACTCTCTAAGATTCGAAATTTTTTCAAGAAAAAAATTATTAAATTCTGAGGCTAACTCTTTTTTGTCATTATGACTAGGGAAAGGGGTGTCCTCTTTAGTATGTAGTAATTTATTTAATATTTTAAATAATTTTTTCGGATCTGATTTATTTGAATTTATTATTCCCGAATAATAATCGTTTTTCGAATTCTTAATGATATTATTATATTTGTTCCTCTGTATTTTAAATTGTATCTTATCTGAGGAGAGGCCAGTTTTATCATGTTTCCTTTCAAGTCTTCTTTTCTTTCTTTTTTCAATCCTTACATCATCAGATAACCATGGTGCCGGTTTCCTAATATTTATGGTTTTCTCCACATTAGGAGCATGTTTGTCAAGTACCATTGTCAATTTGTTATATTTATCAAGTAATTTATTTAGATCTGCATCTTGATATGATTGACTATCGTTGAACATTTCCTCAATGTCTCTTTTAAATTCATCGATATTCATTTTTTTGTAATTTCTATATGATACAGTTTTTTTGTTATTGACTTTAGTCTGCAGATTTAAGGTAAGTCTTAGGATATTGTGATCTGATATTTTTTCATCAACTATATGTTCCTTAATTACATTACTATGTATGCCTGTTATTAATAGGTCGAGCGTATTTCCCATAATATGCGTTGGTTCTGTCACATGATTATGTAAATTATATAGATCTAGGACTTCATTGAATTTTATTACATTAGGCCTCTCGGGTCTATTCATGTGAAAGTTATAGTCGCCCACCAATATAACTTCATGTGTATATGTGCTATAATAAGACAATAGTTCACTGAATTCTTCGAAAAATTCTGTGTAAGTATATTTGTTCTTATCAGAAGGCTCAGGTCTGTATATTGTAATAATAGTGCATATCTTATTTTTAGTTTTAATATTTATTTCCATCATTTCCATTGTCGATAATTTATGTGTGTGATTAATTTTCTTTATGTCTATTTCAGGTCTATAGATAATCGCCAGACCCCCGCCAGACCTTAGGACACGTGGTACATGTTCAATATCATAGTTGTTACCTTTAATTTCACCTCTTATGATTTGTTCATTCATTTCATTAATCCAAGTTTCAGTTATAAAGAATAAGTCAACATTATTTTCATTAATATATAAATTTATCAGTTCCGTCTTATTTCCAAGACTTTGAACATTGGCTGTTGCAATAATTAGATCTTTGTTCATTATAATGTGTGTATTTTTTTTAAGGTTATGTTTTACATGTCTATTCATTTTGTTATTAGTTAAGTTTCTATTAAAGTTAATTTTATTTGTATTCTCCTGAGCATTAAGGCAACTTTCAACCGGGAAACCGGCCATTGACCCTATGACGTCATTATGGAGGGAACCTCTTTCACCCCCAGCAGATTGCCCCCCATGACGGCCAATCAGATTAACGGAGGGCGGAGCGAACGTCCGATCGATTCGAGACTTAGTGCGGTGATTAATAATATAAGGACTATGTTCCTTTTGCCTGAAATTATGGGTTGCAATTTTGTTACTGTCAGAAAGATATTCAAATCGATTTGAGAGCGATATTTCGTTTAATGGCGTAGTAAAACCTGTTCTACTCTTACGGACCATCCTGTGGTGGGTGTGGTTATTTAGACCACGTGACCCAGATAAGGCATTTGATTGGTTCAAGTTTTTTCTTATGTTTCGTATGTTAGAGCTACCATTAAGATGCTTATCATTAAGAGTGTCCAGTTGGGGAAGCCCTTCACCCCTGGCCATGTATTTAATATGATCATTGATTCTCACCATTTTATTTAAAGATGATGTGCTTCCATTAAATTCTTTACACTTGCGTTTTCGGATATTATTGTATAGATTGACTTCTTGATTGTTTGGAATCTTCAATACCTCAGCATATGTGGGCTTTAAAAATTCTACATGTTTATTTGCTGTTTCATATTCTTGGCTATCTTTATTACTTAAAAGATAAAAAACTTTGTTTTGACATTGATTTTTGCATTGGCTACAAGGACATAAGGTATTATTATTGCTGAAAAGATAAAAAACTTTGTTTTGACATTGATTTATGCATTGACTACGGGGACATAAGGTATTTATCTTTTCATGTGAAAAAATGACATTATTAAAATCTTTTTCACGTTTGTTTAAATTTATTTTCATGCAATTTTCTTTAAAATCGTCCTGCATCATAAAAACATCTCCATTCATAGAGTTTTTCTCATTTATAAAAACATTTTCATTCATGCTGTAATCTAAGATGCAATCATTTTTTAAAAGTTTCACATTATCGCCAGGTATTATATTTTTTAATGGCACAGAGACATTTTTAGAGCTGCCAATCGTGGTCCAGTAATTCACACTACCATATTCATACCTATAAGCATTATCATTATCTACATGATTTAAATTTTGGTTATACAAGATTCTTTCATTATACATATTTCTCTTCTGAAACCTTATGTCCCCCCGACCCCGTCATTTGTTAAATTTTTGCCTCTTCAATGAATGCAAAAATTTGCATCTATCCCCAAACCTGCACTCCCCATTCTTCTCATAGTTTTGACAGGGAATTGCTTTACTATCTAATTGTTGCATATTTTTGTACTTTATGTTAGAATTTCTTCCGAAAATTAATTTTTCATGAAGCGATTCAATAAATTCATTTGATGCCATCAAAAGTCTGTAAGAAGTATACAATGGAAAGAATTCTGTACTTTCTATAAAGTTCTATATTTAACCTTGTAATCTGTTTTCAAACAGGAGATTTCTGTCTGAGTCCAGTATTAGTGTAGTAAGACAGATAGTACCTCCCGCACGAGAAATACTAATTTAGAGCTCCGTCTTATACAAATAATATTAGCCTTAGAATAAATTCAAGATATGTTCTCTACAATTGTGTGTCTTCACAAAAATAAGATAGATAGTATTCCCCGCACGAGAAATACCAATTTAGAGTTCTATCTTATATATGTATCAAGAACAAAATTATCAGTGTAGTAAGACAGATAGTACCTCCCGCACGAGAAATACTAATTTAGTGCTCCGTCTTATACAAATAATATTAGCCTTAGAATTGTGTGTCTTCAAAAAAATAAGATAGATAGTATTCCCCGCACGAGAAATACCAATTTAGAGTTCTATCTTATATATTTATCAAGAACAAAATTATCAGTGTAGTAAGACAGATAGTACCTCCCGCACGAGAAATACTAATTTAGAGCTCCGTCTTATACAAATAATATTAGCCTTAGAATTGTGTGTCTTCGAAAAAAATAAGATAGATAGTATTCCCCGCACGAGAAATACCAATTTAGAGTTCTATCTTATATATGTATCAAGAACAAAATTATCAGTGTAGTAAGACAGATAGTACCTCCCGCACGAGAAATACTAATTTAGAGCTCATTTATAGAGCTTATTTATACAAATAATATTAGCCTTAGAATAAATTCAAGATATGTTCTCAACAATTGTGTGTCTTCAAAAAATAAGATAGATAGTATTCCCCGCACGAGAAATACCAATTTAGAGTTCTATCTTATATATATTAGCTTCTATAATTTTGTGATTAAGTTGCCACCAACTATAGGGGTTCTTAGTGCCACTGTTAATTTGCTCACTTGGGCCAGAACTGTTTGAGGTAGAGCTATTGTCTGGCAGGCCAAGCTTTGTGCACTGACACCCGGATTAACCTGTCAAATGATGTGGGTCTTATGTTTCAAATTTGTTTTCACTGATCACTCAATATTTCTTACCAAGAAATATTATATTCAGTGGAGAAATACTATTAGACTTTTGCTTTGTATATTTAATTCAATGTTATACGCACCTGGTATATATACGTTTATATATACTTATCCAACGATGGTGTTGTCTTCAACTTAAACAAAGATTTGAAGGTGTTAATCAGGAGCTCAGGCTAGGCACGTCTGCACTGCTTGAGAGCAGGCCCTCATACAGGGTGCCATGGTAAAGACCTCATACAGGGTGCCATGGTAAAGACCTCATACAGGTTGCCACATGGGCAAAAACCTCATACAGGGTGCCATGGTAAAAACCTCATACAGGGTGCCATATTAAAAACCTCATACAGGGTGCCATGGTAAAAACCTTATACAGGGTGCCATGGTAAAAACCTTATACAGGGTGCCATGGTAAAAACCTTATACAGGGTGCCATGGTAAAAACCTTATACAGGGTGCCATGGTAAAAACCTCATACAGGGTGCCATGGTAAAAACCTTATACAGGGTGCCATGGTAAAAACCTCATACAGGGTGCCATATTAAAAACCTCATACAGGGTGCCATGGTAAAAACCTTATACAGGGTGCCATGGTAAAAACCTTATACAGGGTGCCATGGTAAAAACCTTATACAGGGTGCCATGGTAAAAACCTTATACAGGGTGCCATGGTAAAAACCTCATACAGGGTGCCATGGTAAAAACCTTATACAGGGTGCCATGGTAAAAACCTCATACAGGGTGCCATGGTAAAAACCTCATACAGGGTGCCATATTAAAAACCTCATACAGGGTGCCATGGTAAAAACCTTATACAGGGTGCCATGGTAAAAACCTTATACAGGGTGCCATGGTAAAAACCTTATACAGGGTGCCATGGTAAAAACCTTATACAGGGTGCCATGGTAAAAACCTCATACAGGGTGCCATGGTAAAAACCTTATACAGGGTGCCATGGTAAAAACCTCATACAGGGTGCCATGGTAAAAACCTCATACAGGGTGCCATATTAAAAACCTCATACAGGGTGCCATGGTAAAAACCTTATACAGGGTGCCATGGTAAAAACCTTATACAGGGTGCCATGGTAAAAACCTCATACAGGGTGCCATGGTAAAAACCTCATACAGGGTGCCATGGTAAAGACCCCATACAGGGTGCCATGGTAAAGACCTCATACAGGGTGCCATGGTAAAAACTTCATGCAGGATGCCATACAGGGTGCCATACAGGGTGCCACAGTAAAAACCTCAAACAGGGTGCCATAGTAAAAACCTCATTCAGGTTGCCATGGTAAAACCTCATACAGGGTGCCATGGTAAAAACCTCATACAGGTTGTAAAACCTAAAGTTGGCACAAAACATGGCATATGACTATTTGGTAATGTGGGGCTCCTCTGCTTTCTATATTTTTTAAAATCTGATCTAGTGCCCACAATGGGTCCACATAAACACTATGCCTTAAAATATGATATCACCCTCCTTGGTCCAGGTACCACTAAATTAACCACATGTTGAATACTGTGCCTTGAAATCTGATCTTATCCAATCCAAGTCCAATTAGGTAAAATCAAATCATCAGCGAGAATGAGTGACATAGCGAATGTAACAGGTTTATAGCAGTGGGAGGAGCGGATGTCCAGAAAGCACCCTGCAGAGCACTTTCAGTGACATGTAATATTGGCTGTGCTCGACTTCCATTAACCAAATCAACCACACAGAATGCCATTTTTTTCAAAAATTATCAAAAAAATAGTATTTAAAGGAAATGGGCATGGAATTATCCAAATAGTTAAAGGGGTCATAGGCCATTTTAATGATTGGCCACTTTTAGTGATGTGTTTCATAGACATATTCATAAAAGGATTTCACTAACTTCCTCATATTGCTGAAAAAAATTATATACATGAATTTTTTTAGAAATACGTCAGCTACTAAATGTTATAACCCAATTGACTCTACATTCAATATATTTTTTATTTTTTTCAATAATTTCTATTCATACTAATTTTTTCATATTTTTCAGGGAATATTTCTTCTTTTTTAGGTATTATTATGATAAGAGCAACTTATTGCTGATTATTTTCTGAAATTAGATTAATATTTGATTTATATAATACCTCAAAAATAAATGTGAGGTCAAATTAAAGTCCGTCAATTTGTCACTTTTGTAACCCTACCGATTTAAGCTATTTTTAATCATTTTAGCTTCATAATAAATCTTGAAATTGACGGACTTTTTTTTCAATTTATTTTTAGTATTAATGTGTTTTTCTGTGCAGTATTCTATATATTTTCATAAACTAACCCCCAATAAGCTGGCATTATTATATTATTTAAAAAAAACTTAGTATTATAGTATTTTCCTCTGTTTTCCCTTATAGATTGACCATAAAACTATAAATTGCTCTCAAATGGTTAATTATGAACAGATTTTGATGAATAAGGACTCTACGAGCTCGTATTTGAAAGATGTAGATGATAGGATAATAAAACATGTAGATAGTTTCGTGGAAATAGGCTTTCTATTTTCAAGGTCATTGAAAGGTCACTTCAAGGTCACTGGCAATATTTGATCAAAATAGCTTAAGAAGGTTGACATTCGATCACATATCATTTGTATATGTATATTGAGTAGTAAAAAAGTTATATCCCTATGTCTGCCATTTCTAGTGATGTAATTCACATAGGTCCCAAATGGGTAATGCCAAACATGAAATATACAGGGTGTCACTTGTTGCTGTTCTATACAATTCCTGATGGTTCAAATAATCAATTCAAATTGTAAGATTATATTCAACAGTTTGTAGTATAATATTCAGGAGTTTGTGGCATTATATTAAGAAGTTTGTTCAGATTGTACTCAGCATTATTTTGACAAAATGCCCTCAGTTTACCCAATGTCACCCCATAATAGGAAGGAGAAGAATTTCAGAACCATTGATTGTTTTCATTACAATTTCAATCTCAAATACATGTACATAATAAATGGTCAAGCTCTGGTGGCAAGAACGTTAGATCCGTCACATGTCTACTGTTGTACATTCGTGAGTGACTGATTAAATAGGGATTTTCTGTCAATTACTTTAATGGCTGTAGCTGCCTTTGCAAATGGTTGTTTTACCCTCTGAGAATTTTCAAGGTGACTTCCTTTGACTCCACACTCCCTCTGCACACTCCAATTCCTAACCTTAAATATCTTTCGAAAAGAGTCAATCAGAGTTGCTAACATAATGTGCAGAGAAAATCACCATGTACGCACAGTAACAGCTATATGACAGCTATATGACAGCTATATGACAGCTTCATGTCACTCATGCTGACTACTAACACTCATACCAGAACACATTTCGCACACTGATATTATAGCTGTCATCAACATCTGTAAACAGCACTTGTATTCTCAGTCAACATAATAATAGCATTACATAAATGCAATTATTGACAAAGATGAGTGGTGCCACAGTAATGATGACACTCCCCGAGCCCAGCCTACAGGTCAGTGAGTGAAGGAACGTGCCTATATGCACCACACTGCAGCTACGGCCACGCGGCTATGGCTAGCTGTGACTGACTGCTCACCTTGCGTCTCTTGCTGCCTGGCTCATCCATCTGAACCAATAATCCAATAAGGGCACGACTCTATCACTTAGTCCATTGATCTTCTAATAAATAGATTCCCCAATTCCATATGCATGGCGTTTTGCCATATTTTCAGGCATATTTCCACCAGCGGTGGTCTCGTAGCTGCTTGAAGTGTGTGATGTAAACAACTAGCTCTCTGCAATCCTTCAGGGACCAGAGTATTTATTTGGGCAGGGTGCCTGCGTGGCAGACAGCTAACCAGCCTGCGTAGCAGTCACCAGCAAATCAATTATGAGGTCAAATCTCCCCCAAAACTAAATGATTCAATTACAGGTTTATAGAGCCAGCTTGGCTTTTATAAAGATAATGCATTAGTTTCTAATATGATAGCATCCCACATATTTATGTGATATTGGTGTCCCAGTAGACAGGATTTATTGTAACTGATTGTCCTGAGGGTTCAATATTTAAGCGTTCTCCTTATGGTCCAGTATCTCATTCTAAGACGAGAAAAAATGTTTGTTGTCACTGAATATTGTCGACTGGCCTCAAAATTTCAGAATATGTTTATATTTTTGAAAAAAATGAAAAAATCATTTTAGGGTATATCTTGAATTTATATGTTGGCTCCCTAACCCTGTAAATTTGCTACAAAAGGGCTCCAAATTTGGTTTCTAAACTTGGCCACTACAGCACAGCACTCACTGGCCAAAGCAGAGGATCTGCTGGCCCCAGGCCACCGGGCGAGTGATAATGTCAAGGCCTAAATTTAACAACCAAATACTTCTCTCAAGCATGGTGTGACACAGACATGGCCACACTAACAACTCTCACAACCCCACATCTATTGTGATCATATTAATTTTATAAAGTCCAAATGGAATTGTTTTTAAATATGTGACAAATGTCTCGTTGATTGATGATAAGGGAAATTGATTACATCACTGACAATGCAAAAGTTCAATGTTTATAACAACTTATGATCATCTGTTGCTTAGATTTTGATGTCCTATCATATAAAGATTATGCTGATGTTGAAGTTTTCATCAAAATAATATGTGGTAATGTTACTGTGAGGCACTCGAGCTATCTCCCTGAAATCAATCAAAATGCACCTGCCAGGATTATTGTGAAAGCCAAGTATTATGCTTGTACTCATGTGACCACTGTTGTGATCCCTAAAGGGTACCACTAGCACTGAATCTGGGGTGGGAGAGCTCTAAACCATTATGGGCGTAAATCTCAAACAATCTGGAAAATCCCGTCATTCTGGATCAACTATCATACCCAAAATTGAAAGAAAATATAACATGCTCATCAGTTACACATATAAGAATATGATCCTCTAGAACTGCATTTTAACAAGATTTTTGTGTAATTTTAACACAGGAAGATGCCCTAGTTCAAGACTGCATAATAAGGAGTAATCTAGCTAGACTTTGGGGCACAAATATTACCCTAGAAACTTCAAAGATGTACTATAAAATTTACACCATCAAAATTAACATACTAATATTTCAGTGAGAACGGTTCAGAGCTTTCCCACCCCTGTGAACAGACAAATTCTAATCATGCTAATCAATGCTGATGGACAAACAGACCTCTGTAAGCCAAGAAATTCCAGTGTCCAGTGATTTTAGATTATAGTAACTATGGCGGGAAGTGGTGATCACCATGTGTCTACACCTCAACATCGCATAGATGGCTTTCTCAGAGTGAGTGACAGGGACAAATAATTAAACAACTGAGAAAAAAGTGTTCGCATTTACTGACAACAGGGTCATTTGGGGCAGCTACTGATGATATATATAACTGATATCACAAAGAATATGGTATTTACAGCAGAATAGAAAAATACTCTTTCATTATTAAAATTTACCTGTTTCCTACATGCCTTGATTAATTTTGAAACAATTTAAAATAATAAATTTTTCAAACACACTCAGGTAAATGGAGTCTAATGCAGGACCACAAAAGCAACTAATTTATGTGGATGAATTGACCACTACATCAACAAATATGTAAAGGCCTGAAGTTGTCAAACAGTCTGCCCAGACCAAAACAAGAAAAATTTCTTTAAAAATATTTGGCTGTTAAAAAACAATGTTATCTGTACATTCATACAGTAGACTTTTCAGAAAAAGTATTAAAAAAAATCACAACAATATTTTGCAATCATATAGATATTTATATACATTTATTCTGAAATGTTAACTACTATATCTGTGTTAATTTTGAGATGTTTTCATGATTAATTAGTAGGAAATTCAGATTTCACCCCAATATAAGACTGCTGTCTCAACCTTTTTATAATGTAATTATTCTAAAAAATCAAGGTATAATTCGAGTATAAAAATGATATTAATAAAAATTTACCTTTTGTATATGCTCTCTGTCTTTCGCAGTTAGCCTCACAGGGATTCTGGCAGAAGTGATGAGGCTTTGATCCTATTTGCTCTTTTCCCTTTGAAGATGTCAAAATGGCTACACACTGTGAATAGCTTGCCTGGTTCTTGTGAAGCTGCGACTTCTACAGTTGAAGATTTTTCCTGTGCGGCTCATGGGCTGTGTGGAAATAATTAAAATAATATGCGAATAGCTCCCATCTATTTTATACTTCAGATATGAGATCAAACCAGTTGAGGTGCACTTTGTCCTTGTCTTGGCTTTTGGATTTTGATCATGCGATTTTGATAATCTGTGTTTTGATCACACCACTCTTTGATAAACTAATAACCATTTCACTTATCGTATTATCTGACTTTGTTTTGAAAATTCAAACCTTTAACAAAATCAGGCAGTTACTGAATGTGTGATTTAATTGTTGACAGAATTTGATGTGGTTGTTATTGAATGCAAGATTTAATTGTTAACAGTATTTGATGGGGATGGTACTGAATACATGACTTAATTGTTGACCGTTTTTTATGTTTGCTTGTGCCAAATTAACAGGATATATATTGTTGGAAGTGAATGATATAATTAATCTTGATTTTTCTGTGACATTAATCATTAACTTGTGACAATGTCATCATCTTATTCTATTGTTTGCTGACTGACTTCACTTTCCTGCTCTGGTGCTGCTCCTGGTGTCCATCTTGTGAACACCACAGATTATTCCACCTATGCCCCCTGGTGGCTAGTGTTCAATACTGATTATCATAAGATAGGAGACATTGGTCATGTTATCAATGTTTTACCAATAATTTGATGTCAAGTGAAAAGAAAAATAATAATAAAACACAAAATACCAAAAAAAAATACAAAAAAAACAAAAACAAACAAGAAAAAGTGGTGCTCCACATGTAACACGGATGGGCAAAAAAATAAAAAACAAAACAAAAATTACAATAAATACCTTCAATTGACTTGACATAGGTGGAGGATAATTATTGATATACAGGTATATCTTTTACCTGGTATAAACATGATGAAGAGATATATGGCAATATCCTTGTCTTTATGTACAGTCCACAGGTTGCCAGAGAGTGAAAGTCCCCAGACCCTCTCTGTCTCTGCCCTATATAAAAATAGTGATGGCAGTAGATGTCGCTCTGGCTGCCTGTGGTACAGACAACACTGTACATTATGAATTTTGAACTTAAACATAAACATGTTAAAAGTATACAACTGAGCAGAGTATGAGAACACTAAATTATTCTTACCTGAATAAAATCTAGACAGTTAAATAAACCAACTTGATGTGCCTTTCTTATATTTTTCTCCGAGTTTTTTTCTGACAGGAGGGAGGCTCAAATAATTATGATGATTTTGTAAGTCTGGCGAGTATGGTGTGATGCTGTCTGCTGATGCAGAGAGATGACTGATGTGTATGTGTGTGCATCTTTGTGTGAGTGCTGTGTGGATGTCAAAATGAAACTAAATTCTCAAATGTCTCCAAACAGATGCAAAATATGCAGCCAGAATTATTTATGATTTTGATAACTTTTTCAAAAATTATTTCAATAACTTTTTCAAAAATGTTTCATTTTATGAAACTATTTAAGATTCTCATTCGTTAGTTTGATTTTTGGAAATGATTCATTCTCTTGTAAAATAACCCCGCACCGGAAACCCGCATATGTCTTGGAGGTAGATTACAAAATGGCGAATCATATTGGGGAGACGTGGGAGATCAGGACAACGGAGAAGAATGGCGGTCTTTACAGGGGTGTTGTGGCAATGTTGGATGGTAATAACGGCAGGGTTACACTCCAAAAAGGTGAGATAGTTTGTGTTCTAAGATTTTAGGTACTTGGGCTTACCATAGAATAGATATTGATGTCGACGAAGTGAAACTCAAAAGTTTTCAAGAAAACTTGAGACTGGCTCAAATTAATTTTAAATCCTTCGAATAATTTGATCTATACATCCCGGGGTTTAGCTTCACTGGGGGGAAGGCTATATGCCTGGTTAGGGAATGTCGGGGTGTGCTTCCCCCCTGTATGCACGGGATGCGCCAGGGGTTTAAGGTCAGGTAGCTAGACAAATAGTAGATAGAGGAAGCCTAGAGGGTTGATTGTTCTGGTTATTCTCTGGCCAATATTTTAAGTGGAATGTAGGGGGCAAAATTCTTGTGGTGACAGTGGGAAGGGTGGAAAGGTCGAGCTGTGCTTGCATAGCTGCCAGGTGGTACCTGGATAAGACTGAAACAAACAAACCGATCAGCTGCACAAAGTCAGGTATAAGTTGATTATGATCAAATCATTTGCTGTGCGATCGTATGGTCTGCTGCACAGATAACTTTAAATTTGTTTCGCAAAGTTTTCAAGTCTGAAGTGTGCAAAACTTGCCAGAAGCCACACTGAGTGTGATAAAAATTGCAAAAGCTGTTGACTGCAAGTTATTTATATCATCTTTGATTTGTAATACCAAGAGTGTGATTTACAGGTAACCATCATGGGTTTTTTTAATGGTTGGTTTTTGAGAGCTTTTGTGCACTTACGATTTTGATTGTGCAGTTCTGGTGTGTTGCTTATAGTGGTGCAGTATGGTGTCGGACCCGCATTCAGCTTATGGCTAGTATGAGGGTATGACATAGGCTATGCGTGGATTTTAGGGTGAAAGGTGAACGGTTATTTGGACCGTTCTCCCATTTGACCATTCCAATGATTGATTATAACCTGTTGGACCATGCCTGTTCAACCGCATAATGTCAATTAATTTGCCAACTTCCTACTTTTTCTTTTCAACATAAGTTTGGAATTCAGCGTCAATTAGTCTTCTTGAAGGATATTGCATGAGTTTTGAGCTGTTACAGAGTAACTGGAGCCCACTTTTTGTGAGCTCTGCCTTTACAGCCAGGATTGAACATGGGGACAGAATTATTGAACAGGAGAATGGTTGAAAATGCCAGCATCCTACAATTTTAAAGATTCATTGGCTGATTGCGGGTCGCCTTACTGCCCCATTGAAAACAACACACCAGAACTGCACAATTAAAATCGGAAGTGCACAAAAAAACTTTCCAAAATTTAATCATTTAAAAAAACAAGATGGAAACCTGCAATCGCACTGTACAGTTCCAATCTTAATTTTTTCATATACCATTTCAGTAGGTAGTTTTTAGCTGGACTGAGGGATTGGAGTAAATGGGGATTTCCTGATTTGTGTGTGTGTGTTTGTGAATAATCTACTCTCATATTCACATTTTCATCCCACATTCATCCTGTATTCAGTTTATCACTTTTTGCCTTAATATGCCAGATTTTCTTCAATTGTTTTCTTGGAAACTATTGGGTTGAATTCTTAACTATTCATAGGGCAGATATTGTATTCTCAGTAGACCAATCCTGTTTGTCTATCATGGGGCTCAAATTTTTCTGATTTATTTTTTTAAATGATTTTTTAAAAAAGTTCAGAAGCTATCGCTGAGTACAATGGGTGAATTTATTTTGTAGCAAGCAGCCAAAATGGAGATTATCCATATTACTCCGTAATCCATATGATACTGGAGAAAGTATGGTCATTTCCTGTGTCTGTGTTGTAAATCATCTTTTTCTGTCAACAGTTGGGTTCAAATGATAGAGGCAATTGTTGAGTTTGTTTAACGTTAGGGGGAACAGTGTCTTCTAAAGTTCTTTTTTCCCGCCAAAAAAAGTCATTTGAACCCCAAAAAATGACATGGTGCAAGATAATTGCTTTGTATGAAAATAACTACAAAACGGATTTCAGTCTTAAATGTATCAAATGCTGAGAGATGGATTTTCCTTTTGATTAAATATTTAATTTGTTTTTAAAATTTTATCATTTTTAATCATTTTAGATTCAAAATTGAAGCAAAAATTAGAAAAAGATGGTTTTTTGGTAACAATTAAAGAAAGGATAGAGCTTACTTGAAAAACATTTTTGGGCATAACTACACTAGCAATCTCCAGAACCAAGGCATTAATCTTTAGCTAGAATGATGTTATTTAGTTTAAATAGACAGAATTTTAAAAGATGTCTTATAACTCAAGTAATTTGTGTTTTTGTAAATAAAATGATTCAAATAAATGCAACTTTTTGACACCATTTGGTAATTTTTGACTTGAGTTTGAAGAAAGTTAGGTATCTCAAAATATAGACCATTAATCAAAATTCCATCTATTTAAACTAAATAGAATAATATTTGGAGTAAACCTGTTCTTAAATTTTGGTAATTAAACTTGCAAAACTTCTCAATTTTGTCATAAAAAGCGTGGGAAATTTTCAGAAATATGAAGTTTAATTTACTTCTAATTTTGTATCACTGGGCAGTGATGAGGTCTAATGCAGCAACTACTGGCTAATGGATTAGTCATAAAAGATCAATACATGATGTTTTCATGTGTATTAATAAGCATTGATCCCATCTGAACCAATATATGGTATTTATTTAGTTGGTTTTGGTGGGTTATAATGTTGCACTATTTCATGCAGTTGAAGGATCAATGACGTCATAATGGTGGTGTGGCTATTTATCAATGAAATAGTGACGTCATGCACTTTTGGTATCTTAGCAACAGTCAACAACACATTTCATACAGTTGTGATCCTCTGCATGAAGTGTCTCTGTTCCCCCTAACGTTAATACCACCTATTAGACTCTAATTCCTGTATGTGCTATTGCAAATAAATATATTGTGAAATTTGTTTGAAATCATTGGTTTACATTGCCTGGAAATGTTTCCTAATCAATAGAACAAGGAATTCTAAGTTGTGTAGTTCAATTTGGTGTAAATCGGATGATTAATACATGAATTAGCAGTCATTTAAATCATTCATGAAACAAAGGTCACCGGCAATTTGCAAAAGTGCCAAGTACTGCCTGCATTCTTTTGATAACCAGGTGGCCACATGTATACAATCATGTGACCTCTATTGTGGTCTGTCAGGGTGTTAGCCCTGTACCATTGGACAAACATTAATGGAAAAACAGGGCTCTGTAAACAAAATCTCTCCATTGTCCCAATCTAAAGGTGCCCCACTGTTTGTGAGACTTTACTAAGCAGGTGTTTGCACAAGATCACTGGTCAGCTAAACAAAGTTTGTTGACAAAGTGTCCAATGGTTAATTTGGATTTTAGCAGAAGAATCAGCCACTCTCAAATGGCACAGAAATCTATGTAGGGGAAATATGATGGAGAACTTTTGATTGCAAAATTATATAAACATTTATATCAATCAAGGAGAAAGTGATTGAAAACCTCATTTCATGAATGCTTTAATGATAAGGAATGGGATGTGAGCAATATGAGGAATATCTCATAGCATCCTGCTTTTCATGACAGTCTCCAAAGGTTGTATCAATACTAAATTATTATGTCCATAGGTGTCAGAGAGTCTGCTCCAAGGAAGTTTGGGGTGGGTTGGAATCACAAGAGAGGAGTGGTAGTGAGACAGGGAATGGTTGTATTTGAGGGTAACTGGCCTTTCTGCTTCAGTATAGATGAAGTTTTCTTTGCCCAGGAAATAAATACATACATGTATTGTACATATGATATTTTTTAATGTCCTGATTGTTTCTTTCTTCCACAGTCGTATCCCTCTCAACAGACCAACTTATTCCTGGACAACAACATTTCTTTAGTAGAGAGATTCAAGAAAGTAAGTACAAAGTGCTTTAGAAATATGAATTCTCAAAGGAAAATAATTTAAAATAGCTGAATATAATCAATAGTAACATTTATATGTGAGAAAATAGATGTTTGGCCCCTAAATAATCCTGGAAACATGAATTGTTTGAACCAATAATTACTAATGATACTGTTTTAACAGTATAATTTATACAAATGCCTTTTTATCAGATCTTTTGAAATTTATACCAGTTCATGTTTAACTTTAGGGACTTGACTGAATCCTAAAGTATTACACATTACATTGATTGTTTTTTGTCAAATTAAGCCATACATAATTTCATGTTATTTTCCAGTAAAAGTCATTGCAGAAGCACCCAAAAAGATGCCACAGTAAGTTGTAAAATAAGTCATTTTGCACAAAGTATATGTATTTTTTAATTTGATCAAGAACCTTAGGAATACCAAACATGAATTCATAAGATATAATGAGTCTGGTGGGTCAGTTCTCCTTTCTAACTGATAGCAAATGTTAGCTCTGGTAGCACAGGCAAAAAGTGACACTGACATTGCACAATGCTTAGCATTGGGTAATAATTCATACAGAGGTGTTAGTGAACTATTGTATAATATATTGGGTTTATACGAGTAGGCTGATGCAGAAGAACTCTACTCCCCCGCATTTAAAAAGAATTCAAGACCTGGAGATCAGCAACTTGCTTCTCAGTCGGCAAGTGGAACGCCACTCTAGCGGGGACGAGGCACCATCCACAGGCAAGAGGAAAGAGCCAATGCTCAAATGCAACACTTCCTGTGAGTAGACGATTCGCTCTCCTCATTCACGTAAGAAATACCATCATGTCATCATTCCATTTAGCAGTGCAGCTAATTTAATCAGTCCTCTCAGTTGTTTCATGTTATTAATCCAGTGATTGGTAAAGTCATTGTCATTATTCTTGTGAATGGCAGAATCATTACCATTTGTGTCAGTAATCCATGTAGATTCATTATTATTCCTGTCAGTAGTGGAATTATTATCATTTCTATGAGTAGTGGAATTATTATCATTCCTGTCAGTAGTAGAATCATTATCATTCCTGTCAGTAGTAGAATCATCATTTCTATGAGTAGTGGAATTATTATCATTCCTGTCGGTAGTAGTATCATTATCATTCCTGTCAGTTGTGGAATCATTTTTATTCCTGGCAGTAGTAGAATCATTATCATTCCTGCCAATGGTAGAACCTTTATTATTCACTCATTCAATCATTTTCAGTCCCACCACTGCACAATGAGGAAACTGGTGAAGAATCTGACAAAGGAATCGGCTCACCAGGTGGCTCCACCGGACCATGGATACAGTCCTACACATTTATTGATCAACTCAATGAGGAGTTTGCCACAGCTGTGAGTATCCTTATTATTACCAAGCTTAATACTTCATTTTCTCATATTGTTCATGCTTTTGATATAATAAATCTGGTATGAATTTGTTTTCTTCAGGTGGAGTACATGATGAGTTTTAAGATCATTGGGCTAGCCATGTCAGGCGTAGACATAGGAAGACAGGGCAAGCTCAGCTTGATACAGGTCGGTATGTTATGAGTTTTAAGATCATTGGGCTAGCCATGTCAGGCGTAGACATAGGAAGACAGGGGAAGCTCAGCTTGATACAGGTGGGTATGTTATGAGTCATAGAACAACAAGATTAGCCCAACTGGGTGAGTGCCATGAGATATAAGAGTTACATGTAGATAATTTTGCTCTCATATCATATATCAACCATGCATGCCCCAGACGGCTTAAAAAAGCTCAAGTTATTTTCCACATTAAAGAAGCTTTATTGAGAATTGTTTATTTCTCACTACCCTACTTGGCTTTGCTTAGTCCCAGAGGTGTCAACTTTTAAATATTCTATTCTTGTATAAAGCTGATGATGTTTATAAAGGGTGGAACAGAGTAACAGTAAGCATGAGGAATTCTAATTTGACATAATATTAGACATACAAAATTTTAAAAATAGCATGTGTACAGTCATTTTTGGATGAGGAGTATTATTAAATCAAATATTGCTTAGATTTCTGTAAATGCCTGATATATATTTGAATTGATTTCTTTTCAGATGTCGACATCAGACCAGATTGTGATCTTTGACATGCAGGAGCTTGGGACGGCAGGACTGTCTCAGGGCCTGGCTCAGATAATGGAGCACCCCGGCATTCAGAAGGTACTCCCTTACCATGACCACAGACACTCATGCAGGATAAACACATTATGGGGCTGTTAACATGGCTGCACTATGGCCCTCAATCTTAACAGCAAATAGCAGCTTTATAGCTATGCTTCCACAGTGAGGGGGCAGAAATTGTTTTTCATTCTCTCTGTCTGTTAACTTTGATCTTTTTTTTCTGAAACTAGTGGTTGGAGCTCTCAGCTCTCAAATTCTAGGGGTCTAATTCTTGATATTTTCCATTGCGATCAGAATTGTTTGTATATTTTATGATTTAAAAAAAATCTAATGGCTATTACTCAATTGTCAAGAAGGGTGCTATTTTGAATGATATAACAAATATCAGACCATGAGAATCAAGATAACAAATTTAATATGTAACATGCATTTTGAATTGCCTGGCTTAATTTACTATCAGCTCAAGTCTGCTCTGAGAAATGATTTATGAAGCACTTTGCAAGCATTTCCAGAAAATGTTTGCATACATGATGAGAAGCAATGACCAGTGTAGCTAGCTGTAAGGCCATTGGCCCAATAGATGTTTACAATGAAGGATACCCACACTGCTATTACCATATTTCAAGGATATATTTCTGGTAGTCACAGCCTTATATTCCTTGTTGTTTCAGAAATATATCATTGGTTTTTTAAGCTGTATATTCCTTGTTGTTTCAGGTGATTCATGACTGCCGCTGTGTCTCAGATATCCTGCACAATCAGTACCAAGTGAAGCTTGTCAATGTATTTGACACACAGGTAGGTTTAACTTTATTACTATCTGTTGCAATATCTTTTCAATAAAGAAAACTGTGGCAGTGTTTGAACTTCTATTATTTTCAGTATTATAACAGTGGTATTTTCCAGAAGTTATACCATATTTTTACTGAGAATATTCTCTGTTTAGGTGGCAGGAGCCATGGTATTCCGGATGAGTGATAAGACATTCCCGCGCTATGTACAGGCCTTGAACTCAGCTGTGCGTCAATATCTGGAAACTGAAGATGATCGCCTCTGGTTCAAAATTAGACCTCAGGTTGAAGGGGTGGGCATCAATCTTTTTTCCCCCTAAAATTGTGAACAAATACATTTGATATATAATTCCAAAGGAATTTATTTTAGAACATGAAATGCAAACAAATAAGTTCAATAAGCTGGATGAAAATGTTTAGTTTATCTTATTTATTGGGAGATGAGTTATAATATTCATGCTATAACAATATTACCATGACAACTCAATGGTGTTATACTTTGCAGGGCAGGGCAGGTCCATATGACTGAGGCATCCCATATTCGTAGTGCTATTAAATTTTGCAGCTTGTTACAAAACTTTGCAGCTTGTTATAATTATGATGATATACAGTACATCTAGGATTGGTCCATATGGCTACATATGGACCAGATTTATCAGACTTTGCAGCTTGTTATAGAGGTGAAGTATTCCATATTACTAATGTTATCAGACTCTGCAGCTTGTTTTAAAGGTGTTATACTTTGCAGGACAAGTCCATTTGGTTGGAGCGTCCCATATCACCAGTCTTGTTAGATTTTGCGGCTCGCCAGGTGCGCTATTTGAGGCAGCTGCGTCGTAGCTTGATGGAAATGATGCTGCAGGACTTCACAGAGGGAGTCAACATCTATCTCAGTGTTAACCGGGATGCCCCGGAAGACGAAGTGCCGAATGTCAGTGCTAAGCCAAAAAAAACACAACACATATTTTTTACAAGGGGAAAAGAAATAAAAAATTACTGCAATTTTCAAATTTGATTATGTTCTCTGAGATACTAAGATTTTATATGAGATTACTTTAAGGCACATTAAGACTGCTTTTTACCCTCAGCCCCTGATGTAATCAGGCTGAGGGTATTGCAGTACTCCTGGCGTGGGTATGTATGTCTGTATGTATGTATGTATGTATGTCTGTAGCGAACATCCTTGTCATCGCGATAACTCCAGAACAAATGATGGCAGCTTCATGAAACTTGACACACATATGCATCTGGTGAAAGCCTCAGACGAGTTCGATGGACGGCGACCTTGACCTATTTTTCAAGGTCACAGGGACAATTATGTGAAATCCCAAGAATCACAATAACTCAAGAACGAATAATGGTAGCTTTATTAGATTTGACACACATAAGTATCTGGTGAAGACCTCAGAATTTTTTCTATGAAACATGACCTTCACCTACTTTTCAAGGTCACAGGGACAATTATGTGAAATCATCTTGTCATCACGAAAACTCGAGAACAAATGATGGCAGCTTCATGAAACTTGACACACATATGCATCTGGTGAAAACCTCGGACGAGTTCGATGGACGGCAACCTTGACTTATTTTTCAAGGTCACAGACAATTATGTGAAATCCCAAGAATCGCAATAACTCAAGAACGAATGATGGCAGCTTTATGAGATTTGACACACACAAGCATCTGGTGACGACCTCAGACTTCTCTTGATGGAACATGACCTTCACCTGATATCAAGGTCACAGGGACAATTATGTGAAATCATCCTTGTCATCGTGATTACTTAAGAACAAATGATGGCAGCTTCATGAAACTTTACAGGCATAAGCACTAGTTCGGTGGACAGCGACCTTGACCTATTTTTCAAGGTCACAGGGACAATTACGTGAAATCCCAAGAATCGCAATAACTCAAGAACGAATAATGGTAGCTTTATGAGATTTGACACACACAAGCATCTGGTGAAGACCTCAGAATTTTTTCTTTGAAACATGACCTTTACCTACTTTTCAAGGTCACAGGGATAATTATGTGAAATCATCCTTGTCATCGTGATAACTCAAGAACAAATGATGGCAGCTTCATGAAACTTTACACGCATAAGCACCTGGTGAAAACCTCGGACTAGTTCGGTGGACGGCGACCTTGACCTATTTTTCAAAATCCCAAGAATCGCAATAACTCAAGAACGAATGATGGCAGCTTTATGAGATTTGACACACACAAGCATCTGGTGAAGACCTCAGACTTCTCTTGATGGAACATGACCTTCACCTGATTTCAAGGTCACAGGGACAATTATGTGAAATCATCCTTGTCATCGTGATAACTTAAGAACAAATGATGGCAGCTTCATGAAAATTGACACACATAAGAATCTGGGAAGACTCCAGATGAGTTTGATGGACGGTGACCTTAACCTGCTTTTCAAGGTCACAGGCCCATATAAAAAATTCTAGAGTAAATGATGACAGTTTCATGATACTTGACACACCTAAGCTATCAAAGGAAGTAGATTTTATGGGTTTTTTACCCCTGCATCAATTTGCCTTGGTGCAGTGACGTTTTGTTCACAAATATTGTGTGGAGCGAATGTTGTGCAATGAGTTACCAGGGCTGAGGGTTGATGCATCTCTGATGCCTATGTTTATAAAGCAGCTGTAAGTACATAATGTGACTGCTCTGTCCAGGGCAGCTGTAAGTACATAATGTGACTGTTCTGTCCAGGGCAGCTGTAAGTACATAATGTGACTGCTCTGTCCAAAGCAGCTTTAAGTACTTAATGTGACTGCTCTGTCCAGGACAGCTGTCAGCACATAATGTGACTGCTCTGTCTAGGACAGCTGTAAGTACTTGATGTGACTGCTCTGTCCAGGGTAGCTGTAAGTACATAATGTTACTGCTCTGTCCAGGGTAGCTGTAAGTACATAATGTGACTGCTCTGTCTAGGACAGCTGTAAGTACATAATGTGACTGCTCTGTCTAGGACAGCTGTAAGTACATAATGTGACTGCTCTGTCCAGGGCAGCTGTCAGTACATAATGTGACTGCTCTGTCCAGGGCAGCTGTCAGTACATAATGTGACTGCTCTGTCTAGGACAGCTGTAAGTACATAATGTGACTGCTCTGTCTAGGGCAGCTGTCAGTACATAATGTGACTGCTCTGTCTAGGACAGCTGTAAGTACTTAATGTGACTGCTCTGTCTAGGACAGCTGTAAGTACATAATGTTACTGCTCTGTCCAGGGCAGCTGTCAGTACATAATGTGACTGCTCTGTCCAGGGCAGCTGTCAGTACATAATGTGACTGCCCTGTCCAGGGCAGCTGTCAGTACATAATGTGACTGCTCTGTCCAGGGCAGCTGTCAGTACATAATGTGACTGCCCTGTCCAGGGCAGCTGTCAGTACATAATGTGACTGCTCTGTCCAGGGCAGCTGTAAGTACATTATGTGACTGCTCTGTCCAGGGCAGCTGTAAGTACTTGATGTGACTGCTCTGTCCAGGGCAGCTGTAAGTACATAATGTGACTGCTCTGTCTAGGGCAGCTGTCAGTACATAATGTGACTGCTCTGTCTAGGGCAGCTGTCAGTACATAATGTGACTGCTCTGTCCAGGGCAGCTGTAAGTACTTAATGTGACTGCTCTGTCTAGGACAGCTGTAAGTACATAATGTGACTGCTCTGCTCAGAGCAGCTGTAAGTACTTAATGTGACTGCTCTGTCTAGGACAGCTGTAAGTACATAATGTTACTGCTCTGTCCAGGGCAGCTGTCAGTACATAATGTGACTGCTCTGTCCAGGGCAGCTGTCAGTACATAATGTGACTGCTCTGTCCAGGGCAGCTGTCAGTACATAATGTGACTGCCCTGTCCAGGGCAGCTGTCAGTACATAATGTGACTGCTCTGTCCAGGGCAGCTGTAAGTACATTATGTGACTGCTCTGTCCAGGGCAGCTGTAAGTACATAATGTGACTGCTCTGTCCAGGGCAGCTGTTAGTACTTGATGTGACTGCTCTGTCCAGGGTAGCTGTAAGTACATAATGTGACTGCTCTGTCCAGGGCAGCTGTCAGTACATAATGTGACTGCTCTGTCCAGGGTAGCTGTAAGTACTTGATGTGACTGCTCTGTCTAGGACAACCTTAGGCACTTAATGTGACAAGTATATTGTTGAGGTACTTGATATCAGTTTTTGTGTTTCAGAATCCACATGAGCTCGCCACTCTCCCGGCTAAGTTCAGAATCATCTGTGGAAACATGTCCCCAAGAAACTTTCAATCAGATAACAGATATCATAGAGACTATCACAGATTTGATGAGAATGGATTCCTTGAGAATGCAACCAAGGTGCCGGATCCCAGCATTGTGTACAGCCACGCAGGCATCAGTCACGCCTCAGCAGAATCCAGGGGCCTCAAATTTATTCCTCCAGGTGACCACCCTCAATTACTATGTATTATATCACACCATAGGTCACAGTGCATCTCTAAATATATATTAACATAATGTATCTGGTTCTGGTATTAAATAATTCCCAAATAAAACAGCTAAACTGTTACTGTGTTTATGTCAACAATATAATCAGATAAATGATGGTGATGAAATCTTGCAGCAAAATTAATTCACAAGTAAGAAATGTTTTTTAATTTATCAAACCTAAAGCAACACAAAAGCTCCAATAAAGTATGTGGCCATGACTACAGAAGATGAGTTGGAGCCGGGCTGGGGCAGGGCTCAAAGTTGTATGATGAATTTTTGCCTGTGTTCTCAATATCAAAGAACTTCATTTCAGTAAATAATGTTTGGAGTATTTATAATAGAACAAAATGAACAGATGGACAGAGAGATGCCACGCATGATGACAATATCCTGGGCCAATTCAATTGTCTGAGTGTAAAACCAATGATTTTGTTGTAACCAAAAATAAAAAGATATATTTACTGTTACAAATTGGTCCTTTGATAAAAGAGATTATTTTAAATGTTTTATTGTATCATTATTTTAAATATTTTATTGTATCATTGCAGCTACAAGAAGAAGTTTGAATAGAAATACTTCAAGTATAACCAGTCCTACATCTGCCAACACAGCGCCCTCTAGATTAGAACCATTCCAGGTGGAGCCACATGCTCAAGATATGCTCAATGTTGAAGATTCACAAAGTTTAGAGGAAGCAGAAGAAAAGTTGAGGCAAAAAGCTGATGCTTTATCACCAAAATCCTCCAAAGAGGAATCTAATTCCCTAATAGATGAGATGAAACACTACCCACTGGTGCTGCGACCTGGTGGCACAGAATCACAAGTCAGATGTGACACAAAGACAGTCACTCAAAATTCACAATCACATGGACCTATGGTGCAAAGATCTAGTGACACATTTGACGTGATCCCAGCAAACAGTGTGAGCTCTGGTTTGCAATCAAGAGGTCCGGTACTGGGCCTGAGCCCACAGAGACCCTATGAGGACAACAGTACTGACTCTGATACCTCTATCCGGTCCCATGCCTCATCATCTAGCCATAGTAAATCTCCCTCAGAACAGGTCTGGTTGAACATGGGAATCGGGCGTGGTAAAGCACCAAGAGGATTAATGGCGGTTAGATCGCCACCAGAGGGCACTCACAAATGGGTGCCGAGTTGCCAAAGTGACAGAGTTGCCACCCAGTTTGAGGATATTTTTGTTGCACAACAATCTGCTTTCCCGTCACCGCCAAAGCAGGTCTCCGACAGCAGGATAAGTGGAGTTGGCAGAGGGGCACTACTCAATAAATATGGCCGACAATTGTCACACCAATGATGACATACACCATGAAACATTGTGTACAATTCTGAGATCTTTTTAGAGATAAAAGAATTCTCAATAAATACTGATTTTATTAACATGGTATTTTGAACAATTCTCTGAAGTTATTTTATTGATTATTTTAGACTTATTCTGAGACATATGGCAGTGTTGCATCAAGGTGTTACCCTGGCTTGATGGAAACATCCTCTGATTTTTAGGGCCTTAGTCAGGTGATTAAAACCTCAGATATATTGTGGTGTATGCCAAAGAAAACTCAGATATATCATGGTATAAGCCAAGCGAATGTGAAACCTCAGATATATTGTGGTGTATCCCAAAGAAAACTCAGATATATCATGGTATAAACCAGATGAACGTGAAACTTCAGATCTATTGTGGTATAAGCCAAGGTAGGGGGAAACTTCAGATATGAAATGGTGTAAACTTCTTTTTTTCTGCCCTGAATTGAACTTACAGTGATCGTTATCTACAAAAATTACAATATTTATGTCCCATCAAAGATGGAGTCATTTTATTATCAGTACATACAAGGGCAGTTTATGTGTTAGCAGAAGTTAGTATTACTTTCAGTAATGTAAATTAATAAATAATAAAGATATTCCAACTGAAAAATATGACCACACATTGCCATTTTACTCCCATGCATAAGGGTGTCTTTGTATATTTTGTATGTTCTCATTTTAGGATTTAAACAAAGATCAGATATATTGCTATGAAATTGTTTCTGCTATTCTGAAGAATTATGTGGGGAGGAAATGGCATTCTTAGCTTCATGAGAAAATAAAGATAATTCATTGATCAGTGATGCAGAATGGTAAACAATAGATGAGCTTTCAATTTCCTACATAGCATCATGTCTTCTCTCAAAATATTTCTGTTCACAGATGTCCCAAACTATGGCAACCAGTAATTTTTAATCAACAACAGAATGACATTTTTTCCACCTTATCTTTAGCAATATTTGGCTCTTTATTATTAGTTTTGCTGAATTTTGAGAATTTGCTGATTTGCCATCAATGGCTTGCTATCAGTGCTAACATCATAGTGGTGTATTGCCATCAATGCTGGCCAGATGTCTTGACATCAGTGTTAACATGCTTACTTGTCACCCGTGGGACCATGGTGATTATCTGTGAGACTATGGTGACTTGCCATCTGTGAGAATATATTGTTTTGCCATTAGTGGAAAAATGGTGTTTTACCATCACTTAGAATAAGCTGACTTGCCATTGTTAAGGGACCCTAAGTTGACCTGTATATCTCCCATACTGGACAGTATGGGTAATGAAGGGCTGATAGATAATACATTGCATCTGCTTGTGATGAGGTATGAAGATTTGAACATTGAAATCTTTATATTTGCTGGAGTATTTAACTATTATTATAGTACTTAAGTAACACTGTTTTTAATGAACTGTTTGTTTTGATTTTGATGTTTATTACTGAGTAAAAAATGAGATGGTAAGAATGAGTAGTGGCATTGCTGTTGCCCTGATGTATCACACCTTGGTCAAATGACGTAGGGGACTTGACCTGCCATACCTGACATGAGCTTAGCCATAAAAGAGAATATAACTGACAGATGATGACAAATATCCAACATCTTTATCAAATTTATGTAGAGAAACATACCTAGTCATGATGGTTGATTTTAATTTCTTTTTATTCTTCTCTGATTTTTTTTTTATTACCATTAACTACGTGAGACTGACTGTTCTGAGATTTATTCAAATAGCGGTACTCTTTTTAATAACAACCAATGAGTTTTGTTATTTTTTTAATGTAAAAATGCTTATTAACAATTGTGAATTATAATATTGAATAAGAATACTTCTATACATGTGTTGTATCACAGCAATAATTACTAATTGTAATTTGCTAATACACATTATTTGATTGGCAAGGTAATTATTGTTTTTGATTTGTCAGTTGATGCATTGGAAAGGGTTGATAATACATTACAATTAATGTATCAAGGTTTAAGTTTTGCCTGAATGTGATTCATCAGTTAAATACCATAATAATATTACTACATGGCAAAATATGTTTTGAGAATTTATTTTTGTACTAATAAATATATTTCATACATGAATATGAAATGATAATAAAAGATACATATATAATTTGTCTTTTAATTGAAAACATTGTGCTACATATGGACAACCCAGTGTGGGTAAGGCAAATATCTCTGTTACGTGTTATGTCCCTGTGTGGTTGAGGCGGGTATCTCTGTTAGTTGTCATGTCCCTGTGTGGTTGAAGTCCACTTGTTATTGATAAGAAGGGCCTAGTGAACAGTCCACTTGTCAATGATAAGAAGGGCAGACAGAAAAGTCCACTTGTCATTGATAAGAAGGGCATAGTGAACAGTCCTTTTGTCATTGATAAAAAAGGCATAGTGAACAGTCCATTTGTCATTGATAAGAAGGGCATAGTGAAAAGTCCTCTTATTATAGATAAGAAGAGCAGAAAGAACAGTCCATTTGTCATTAATAAGAAGGATACACTGAACAGTCCACTTGTCATTGATAAGAATGATACACTGAACAGTCCACTTGTCATTAATAAGAAGGATACACTGAACAGTCCAATTGTCATTGATAAGAAGGGCAGAAAGAAAAGTCCACTTGTCATGATAAGAAGGGCAGAAAGAACAGTCCACTTGCCATTGATAAGAAGGATACACTGAACAGTCCACTTGTCATTGATAAGAAGGGCAGAAAGAAAAGTCCACTTGCCATTGATAAGAAGGGCAGAAAAAACAGTCCACTTGTCATTGATAAGGATACACTGAACAGTCCACTTATCATTAATAAGAAGGGCAGAAAGAAAAGTCCACTTGTCATTGATAAGAAGGGCAGAAAGAACAGTCCACTTCTCATTGATAAGAAGGGCACAGTGAACAGTCCACTGGTCAATGATAAGAAGGGCACAGTGAACAGTCCACTTCTCATTGATAAGAAGGGCACAGTGAACAGTCCACTGGTCAATGATAAGAAGGGCACAGTGAACAGTACACTTATCATTGATTAGAAGGGCTCAGTGGACAGTACACTTATCATTGATTAGAAGGGCTCAGTGGACAGTACACTTATCATTGATTAGAAGGGCACAGTGAACAGTACACTTATCATTGATTAGAAGGGCTCAGTGGACAGTACACTTATCATTGATTAGAAGGGCACAGTGAACAGTACACTTATCATTGATTAGAAGGGCTCAGTGGACAGTACACTTATCATTGATTAGAAGGGCTCAGTGGACAGTACACTTATCATTGATTAGAAGGGCTCAGTGGACAGTACACTTATCATTGATTAGAAGGGCTCAGTGGACAGTACAATTGTCATTGATTAGAAGGGCTCAGTGGACAGTCCACTTATTGATAAGGATGGTTATTGACTCGTGTAGTACTACTGGATTGCGTGTATTGATACATGAATTTGTTTGATCATACTTGAAAACGTAAACGTCTGACAGATTTTTCGTGTAACTAACTACACACAGATAGGCTGCCTGCAGTGTTACACAAGACTGCACACACATAACTATGTAAGAGATTTATGTGGTGTTCTGCATGGATTAACACTAATCTGTTTGGATTCAATCCAAAAATGATCAGTTGTCATCATACAGATATCTACCACATAACATAAACCACTGCTCTGTGAAGTAGACGTCCACACAGCGCTCCAAACAGAAATACAATCCAGTGATCTCACAAAACACTTTTATATGGAGAATGCGACTGTGCTCAGTGCCCCCTTCACACCCTGACAATCAGTGTCCTTCGACAAGGCGCATTCCACACCTCCTGATCAGCCAAAATATAGGAAAAAAACATCTATAAAAATGTGTGTGAGAGCAAGCGCTTTTAGTGATGCAAAATCTGGTGCTTAATGTTTAATGTTACTTTTTAATTCCTGGCATGATTCAGTTTTCTTTTTAAAGAGAAGGGTTATGTATGAGAAAAAGTGGAGTTTCATATTGAAGGGATTTGTATTTATTGCCCTCAAGAATATCTGGCCTTGTGCCAAGTACACGCGAATAACGTTAAGCGTCCAGTTATGATAAAAATATTATCTACATTTCTGCATTGAATGTGAAGAGTCTAAAATTTCATATATGATAAATAAACCGTGCCTCTGCCAAAGTTGTGAGATTGTTATTATCATTTTAATCGTGGATATATTTTTGGATACACCTTTTTGGACACACCTTTGAAATCAAGAAAATATAATGATTTGGTTTTGCTAAAAATTATATTAAAGTACATGCATTTGTATATCTAGATATTAATATACAATGATTTGGTTTTGCTAAAAATTATATTCAAGTACATGCATTTCTATATCGAGATATTCTCTTCGAGATGTAGATGATCTGTTTGCCCTCAGGTGGGGAACCTACACTGAATATGTGCGATCTGTTTGCTATGCACTTTGTTTGTTAGGAGATTAACAGAGATAAACACGGTATCAACATGACTTAATCCCAACAAGAATGTGCTAATAATTAGAGTGATATACGTTACATCATCATGTGATCAAAATAGTCAAAATGGAAATACGCGAAGTGGGCATTAAACCGGAAATGATGTCTTGAAATAAAGTTGAAGGCGCTTTTGAGGTAATTAGAATATTCGGAGAAAGTGCATCGCTGACTTCAGAGAGGGAGAGACATATATTAGTCAGTCGATTATAAATATTGCTTTATGTGTAGCACATATGAAGTTTGTAACTCAAATCCCTATGTTTCTGAACATATTTCACCAATCAGACGTTGAAATGATCAATCAGTCAATAACTGATAACCGAGGCAAATCACATTTGTCACCGCCACTCTAGCCCGTGCTGAGATTTCTATGAATTTCCTTTAGTTTTATTCATTGCTCGCTTGGGGTGAGGTAACATCTCTCATGCCCTGGGGATAGGTACACGCAAGTATGTAGTTATATTTGAGGTGATGAGGATGCTAAGGAAGGTTGCCTGTCTAATTCAGGCTGTGAGTAATGAATAAGGTCTGACAATGATAAGTGCTTGAGACAAACCTCCCTGACATCAAATAAATGGTAAACACCAACAACATCACCTATCGTGTAACTTGTGTATAATTACTGCTATCTTGAATATTAAAACATTAATCAACCCTGATTACTCTGTTGCAACTAAGATGACCACATCGAGGTTATACATAAGGCAATCTTAACCGGCAAAACATATCATTACTCTGGTTATGAATCAGAGTGATTACTGGCAAAGGACAGAGTGTGTTTGCCAAAGTGGGCAGGGACAAATTGACATATTAAGTAAACCTATACATTCTTTTGAGTTGCAAACTTTATTTGGTGGAGTGTAGCAGCTTTGCTTGTATTTAAGCTCGAGGCAAGCTGATACTTGTGTTTGGGAAACAAACACAATGAAACAATTTCTTCGCAGACCAATTGAACATGCGAACAAGCAACCTGACTATAGAAGTATTTTTGATGTTCAGATTTGGTGATTTCAAATTGTACTTGTATCAGTCTACATTTATATTTTTTTACTACTTGCATAAATGGAAAGTAGTAAAAATATTGTTCCAACAAATGAAAGAAACATCACCATATCAAAAATAATGTTGTTAACTATTTGGATCGCACAGCCATTAGTTTCCGTTTCCTCATAATTTTCTCTCTGAGAGAGGGTGCCAACTTGACAGATGAGGGCCTGTCAAAAAGGTCTTCTACCTTCTCAGGAGAGGTTTTAAATGTTTGAATGATCTCCAAACTGGATAACTCCTCAGTCAAGTCATTTAACTCTTGCTGAACATGCTTAACATTTTCATTGAATTTATCCAAGTCATTTTTTAGAGCCTTGTATGCATTGTTGCTGGCTTCCACAGTCTGTGACATTTGCTCTTTCTTGCTTGACATCTGTTTGAACTCTGTCTCCACAGAAGTCAACTCTTTTTCAATTTCTTTCAGACTTTCTTCTAACTCTTTAAGTTGTCGCGAGAGCCGAGACTTTTTTAATTGTAAGCTATAGTTCTTTTTAGTTTGTGAAATGCTGATATCAAGAAAGCCGACCATACCCTCTTTTTGCTTTTTCTCATCAATTTTATACTTTTTAGACTGTGAACATTGGTGAACATGCGCCTCAAGGGTTTTAAGTTCATTGTCGATTTTCTGCAGTTTCTTTTTGTTTGCCTTGAATATATCTAGAGATTCTTTGACGGATGTAGCTAGCACCGATTGTTTTTCTCTTTGGTTCTGGAGATCCTGTTCTTTCTTCCTGGTCTGACTCCGAGCCTGTCTGATGTGGTTGGTTATATCATGCATATACGTCTCATCCTTATCTACCCATTGCCGTGATAATCGACACACATGAGATAACTTCTCAGAAACGTCTGGAAACAGTCTTAAGATCGGAAATGCCTTCTGGTCACACATCACAAGAACCCGCTGTGAAAATTCAGTGTTCGTAAACAGTTCTTGTTTGATTCCATTTTCAAAGCTCCTCAGGAGTTCATCGACGCCCTTAAGAGCATCATTGATTTTAGTCTTATAGGTTTTAACATATTCTGAGTATTCTACAGTCAGTTCCAGATTACTCATCCCGCTTCGGTAACTTATACAACTCGATTGCATCCGTTTGAGCACCTTGGACCGGTAGTTCATTGACACGGATTTCAGTCCATCCAGGTTTTCTTTAAGATGTTCCCAGAATTCCGTGATATCATCCACTACATTTTGATCTATGTCATCCTCCAGTGACCTGACCTTATTAAGCAGGGACACGAGCTGGATCTCACTGTCCACCACGTCCAGTTTCTTGCCGTTCTTCCTCAGCTTAGTGTTGCATTGCAGCAGCTTGTCATTGACAGTCTTAATGCTCTGCTCATACTTCTCCTCATCATTCTCTTCACATTCATAGAACTCCCTCTTCACCTTGTCCAGGTGGATCTCCACGTCCTCCACGTACTTCCTCAGATTGTCCAACCCCTGCAAATATCACCAATATGCTTTAAATAAGGCTAATATATGTATATATACATGGATGGTACCAGTCACCCCCATGTTTGCAATAACACTATCATTATATGTTGATTTCATCTCTATTTCATAAAGGCTTAATGAAAATAAATCTATTACAATGTTCACGATTACGTTAACACCAACGTCCCATAAAATAACTTATATCTACTTTTGAAACATATTAACTTTTTTCCCTTGATCTCAAGTTTCAAGAACTCAAATTATATTTGTAACTTTAGTATGTTCAGAGATATTTTTATGAAATCTTCAAAACTATTTTAAATATCTTGCTCACAAGTTATAGAGGTAGAGTTCAGTAATATATCTTTCTGAGAAAGCGTAGAAAATTTCATAATCATATTTTCAATAGCACTATCAGTATATATTGGGGCATGTCAAGCGTAGAAAATTTCATCATTATGTTTTCAATAGCACTATCATGCAGTATATTTTGAGGCATGGCTAGCGTAGAAAATGTGACCATTATATTTTCAATCGCGCTATCAGTATATATTGAAACATGGTTAGCGTAGCAAATATTATTATCATCATGATTTCAATAACGTTATCATTATATAATGAAGCTTGGCGTGATAGAAAATATCATGTTTTCAATAGCGCTATCATTATATAATGAAGCTTGCAATTGGTATGGTAGAAAATATTTTCATCATGCTTTAAATAGCGCTATCATTATATAATGAAGCTTGATATGGTAGAAAATATTAACATGTTTTCAATAGCGCTATCATTATATAATGAAGTTTGGCATGGTAGAAACTATTTTCATCATGCTTTCAATAACGCTATCATTATATAATGAAGCTTTGTATGGTAGAGAATATCATCATGCTTTCAAGATAACTATCAGTATACGCAGAGACATGGTAACCGTTGTAGGGTAAAGTTCTGGTGGAACTCTGTGAATTTGAAGACTGGGTGAGACAAAATGGTAATGAAAATAGGTTCTCACATTTCAGCTCAGTCTTTAAACTTGTGATCTGCTAAAGACCGATTATGGGTCGCCATGCATACTGACCCATTGAAAACAACACCCCGGAACTCCACAAACAATATCGGAAATCCAATCATTAAAAAATTAAGATGGTAACCCGCAATCGCACTTTTTGGACATGTCCGGGTAATGGTATATCTTTAGTTTATTTCATAAAAGTAAATAGTGACCATGCTAGTAAAACATGGAATAATTTTCCTTCTAGATTGGCATCATAAACACCACAATTAACCGTGTTGCTGATTGACCCCATACAACTCAGATTGCTATATTGCTGAGACCAATAGTTTGATGATATAGTAATTTCAAAGGGTATTGAGCGAATGGATTGCGCCTTTACATCCTGTCCTTGGCAAAGCATTATTTTGAATCTCTTTGGAAGACACAAAGTCATGTCTTGTAGTCTGCATTAAATGCCAAGAATTAGTTTGCCGCATCCACCAACCATGTTTATTTTACAAGATATTTCAAGACATGAAAATCAAATGTCTTTGCATTATAGAATCCGATATGGGGAAGTTTGCTCACCTGCAGATATTCTTTGTTCATTCCGGCCCGGGTCTCCATGTTTTGTCATTGCCCTAGAAATGATAAACGAATCACCGTGAATAGCAAGGACATTCATTCGCACCCTGGTGTTAGTGTATCTTTATCTCTAACATTGCCATAAGCCCAAAAACATTCCCATAATTGGGCCTTTTCCTCAAATGTGTTTTTCATTTTCAAAAGAAAAACAAGCCCACCACAGAGGAAAACTGCTGCAAAGTTAACAGTTAATCTGTCAGTAGGAGCTTAATCCTTACAAAGTTATGGTGACCCTCCAAAATTAAATCGTACCATTTAGATTGGGGACTCCTCTATAAAGCGTGAAAGCCTCTCACAGTGGCGTGGATCACTGGCCTCACTAAGTGGCTGGTATAACATACAACTCACCATTAATGATCATAAGAAAGCCGGGATCGCAGCCAGGCACAGGCGCTAAGAGTCTCCCCGTGCTAATCAACCTCCGCCTTATGGTCAGGTGAAACCAGTATTTTGTTGATCTCTGATCCAGGTCTCTCAAGAGCATGATATAAGCAGATAAAATCTTACTTCAACTTTTGTAACCTAAATCCCCTTTATAACTGGACACGATCACGTTGTGGTTATCACCATTTTGGGTTGCTTCTATGCTTGATAGTGCAGGTTAGATCTTATATGGAGTTATATTAAGTATATTGAGTGTGTGGTGTGGAGGTCCAGCGCTCAGCAAACAATCCCCACATGTGTAAGTAGTGGCAGGGTTTAATTTGTCCTAAACACTTAGCTACCTGTGTGCACCATGTTCAGAGGTGACCAGGTGACTCCTTCTTATCAATCAATCAGTTATCGATATATTGATCTTGTTGTCCCTGTAGCCTGATACCCCTCTCTCTGCCCACCTGGCAGCGGTTGGCAGCACTCAATAGGTACCACACCCCCAGGCTGCTCAACCCGCTTCACATCTCCCCTCTCTTTGATTTCTCTATCATGTGTATCATACAAAGTGGAGTGTCAATAAATGAAATAGTCTCATTCTACTGTCATTTTCTTCTATTTAATCACAACTAAATGAACATTAGTTATTAGTTATTATTTTATCTCGTAACCCTCATATTCCCATCAACAACTGCAGGGGCAAGAATTATTCATTCTAGTAACCCTGCTCCTCTCAGTAACAACACCTTAACAACTGAAGGGACAAGGGTGATCATTTATTCCAGTAACCCTCCACTTCTCAATAGCATCACCTTAACAACTGCAGGAACAAGGATTACCATTTAATCTGCCTACTTTAACTACCCAATAAGAGCTTAGAGTAATGCATAGCAACTATACCTTTTTTACTCGACATGACATTCTCCAAACCATAAACACACCAAAATCAGGTAAATTCTAATCTGAGCTGAACTGAAGACATACTTGTACATGAACATCCAATTCAAAGTTGCATTGTTTTAGTTTAAGTTGCTGTTTCATTTTGATGTATGGTTCAACAATGTATCTTAATCACAAGGTCATGGCTCATGTTGACTGATATATGTCAACTTTACGATTGATTCATGTTATCTGCTGATACTGTGTTCATATTTATTTTTTAGACAAGGAAGATTAATGCAGTTTCTTATAGACTTTTCCCCTTGGCGTCTTTTCATCGTTTATAGTGCAGAGCACGATTGAATGATTTTTGAGAAAAAAGCTGAGATTTTTTTTCACAAAACACTAAACAAAACTTCTTTATAACAAAACTAATTTAAGTATTACCATAGCAACGGAGTCGTTTATGGACCACTCATGCATCAGGAAAAGATTGGTCAGTGATCCATGCAAGTAACATGACTTCTAATGGATGCAGTCTTCCACATTAAAAGCTTGACAAATGGTCTTGTTGTATGGCCAGCCATCGGCCACATCCAAGATAGCCTGCTGAAAGACACACCTCGCAGCCTCCAATAGGTGTGCTCAGTGAATATATGTTGAGGATGAAATCTAAATCCACAATGGGACAAAGTGTGCTCATCAGTGCTCATTCAATATGTATTGTAGTAGAAATAAAAGTCAATATAATGACAATAGGCACACTAATAGACCTTGAACTTTCAGCTAAATAATTTGAATTATTATTTATTGATATGGTCTTAAATATTGATGGTGAAAGTAGAATTAATAGTATTTAAGCTACTTTGGAAACATGTAGATGACCTATTTTTTATAGCCTTTTTGGGCTATCAATAAGACATAAAACAAGCGTTGAAAAGTAATAACCTTTATGTTTATCCAAACAGGTATTATTCAAGAGTTGTATCCCCTTGATTCTATGTCAGAAAGCATTACACCAAAAAAACTAAAATTGTTAAAAGAAATGCACCAGTATCATATAATATTTATTTATAATAAGTATAATATTTGGTATCATCAAGATTAAAAAGGGGGAAAATAATTTCCATAATAGCTTTAATACTATTTGCTGAGATCATGACGATTTTAGGTGGGGGGAATGCCGGCGAGCAGAAAGCCACAGCCCTTGAGAGTACATCCATATGTACACATGAGATCCTTGTATTAATGTTAGCATAACTGATACTGCTGAGGGCTGGACAAACCTGCGTCAAGGTCAACACAGAGCGTGCTTTGATGTCATCTGCCAATATGACCATGAGACTACGATTCCCTTAGTCCGCCTGGCTGGCACGCCATGTCTCTATCTTGCTTTATATGTACAGAGTCTAATTCTCACTTAAATTTCAGGAGATCACCGAAATAAAGAATCAATTCATTCATGGAATAGTATATTTCAGGAACATTAGTGACAAATAATATATAACACAATCCTAGATGATATATTGAATAATATTGACACAATTATATGTAATACATGTATGACTCTTCAAAATGATGTATCATTTTATTAAAAACGTAATATATAAGCAGATTTGAGGTGGTAACAAAGTGATAGCATGTTCATATCTCTGTTTACTTGAGCATATTGGCAGTTTTAATATATCGGTCATATGTGCAGCGCAAGTGCCAGACGGTATGGAATTACAACACAGGCACTCAGGGAACCAATGGCTAAATCAGATCTATTAAACTTGTAAATTTACAGCTTAAATTATGTGTTGATCAATTGATTTTCATTTAATTGAAATAGTTGAGAGATTAGTTGGCTGAATAATCAGGTACACCGGAATAATGTTTTGATTTCACATGACTTATTGGTTCTGGGAATGATTGTAGATGAGGTGAATATTGTGAATTGTTATTGGGTTATTTTATATATATATATATATATATATATATATATATATATATATATATATATATATATATATATATATATATATATATATATATATATATATATATATATATATATATATATATACTATATACTATGATTGTATTTGTTTTTGTATATAACAGAAGAAACTGTGACAATGTTGTTTGTAGACAAGCTTAAGTAGGAGAGTATTATTGCCTTTACCTTTTATTTTCTGGGGCAATCGTATTAATACTGCCTTATGTGGTCTGGACTTTGGGGGAGTGATATTGCCTTTGCCCATAGTGGGCTGCCTATGTCCATGTTGTCTAGCATTAATATTTAAGGGAGTAATATTGTCTTTGCCATTTGTGTTTTAGTTGTAATATTACCTTTGCTTTCTGTGGCCTGTTGTCTGGGAAGTAATATTGCCATTGCCCTACTTGGTCTGTAGTCTGGAGGTGTGATGTATCAATTGTCCCAGTTGGTCTGAGTGAGGTAATAGTAGCTTTGCCCTTTGTGGTCTCGGTTTTGGGGGAGTTATACTGCTTTTGTTCTGTGTGGTCTTTGCCCTTTAACAATATTTTGTTCCCTCAGGCAATGTGTGAATCAATAATTGTATAATAGTTGTGAGGAATCAGATTGTTTGCCTTGAACGATGTCTACACACATATATATGTATATATTGGCAATAACAAGCTTAAGATAGCATATCATCTAACAGATATGCAATTCCAGCCCACACAATGCATAATATACATGTATGTGTATCTATTGAAGCATACTTGGTATATTAAACAACCATGCAAACAGAATGATATGTAGCCCAAAGCTGTGACAAACACACCTTTATTGCTATTTTGAAGTAATCTCTTATTAGGTATCACTTTTGTAAATGTATTTGTAAGAATACAGTCACATTAAAGACTAGAATAGAGTGTTTGACACTCAGTGCAGCATTAGTTGTCTTTGTTCACCATTTTGTCAATGGTATTAATATTCTTAATCATTCTTCTCCCACAAATCACACAAGGATGATCATGATGTACACGTTAATACTGAAGAAGCCTTTAGAACTAAACTTACTGTCATAAGTACCAAAGTTTAAGTCAACAGACATCATAGAGTGCTAACCTAAGAGGTTGTCCATAGTATTATATCACATATCAAATACACCTTTTCGGTATTGTGTTGATTGGTGTGAAATAAAAACACCCTTTTTTGATATCAATCAATATTTACATAAATTATAATTACCTTAAAATATAAACACAGTTTGTCTCTCATCAGGTTTTTGTACATAATGTGTGGAGCCAGGTGTCAAATAGGATTTGGCACCCAAGCTTTAAGAGGTGCATTCGCGATTACAAGACGGCTACCATTTAATAAACATTTCCTCTTGTGTTTGTATAGGCTTATCTCATGCAGGTAAGTGGCAGATGTGAAAGCAAAAAGAGCAACTTGGTTGCGCAGTGGACTGATTGGAAGTGGACTGTGTATTGAACACATCCATAAAACACTTGATAGAACTCAAGCACTGTATTAGACGTCATCAAGTGATACTTCACATTTCAACATTTACTTTTCCTGCCTATATATCGGCATTTCTACTCAGGAATAGACATTTGCTTTGATGTATTCAGTTTAGGGCAAAACAGTTTCAAAGGTGAGCACAGCAGGGTGTATATTCCGCACAAAATTGCACACAAATAATTTTAATTTTCACCAAGGAATCCCATATGCGCAAAATTGAGATCTAAGATTTCTTTCGTGAGTTTGCTGTCCTTCATTAGTTTATACATAACCTGATTTAATTAGTCTGCCCATATGATCAGCTGTGGCCTTATCACGTGATATTTCAGCCATGTGCACAGTCCATACATCACTGTATCATCGCCTAATAATTGAGGCTGTGAGGAGTGTGGCACATGCGGAGCTCAATATAGACGAAGACAATCCTTGTCCAACCAAAGTAAGACAATCAAGGAGCTCTAATCTAAACAGGTTCAACTTAGTCGTTTAAATGGGTTCGATTCAGTTTGTGCAGCGGGCGACAAACACCACTGATTTTTTAGGAGTGTTCTGATTGGTTCATTTTTCACCTAAACATAGGACAGGGCAACCCCAAACAATGACCAATGAAACATTATTGCAGTTATTGCCTGGAAGTGTGGTCATAATCCCGGCCACGCATCCAGCCACCTGCAAGTTCCATTGCTGTCCCATCATTTAGGACTGTTATTATTGTCTAATATTGTCCTCAAAAATAAAATTGCGAACACTTCATGAAGCGTGATGCCCTGCTTTATCGCACATGATTCAGGATAAGGGAACTCACTGAACATATGAAGGTCTTGAACATGTATGAAAGAATTGCTGTAATATTATCCTGACGTATCTTAGATCTGCGAGGCTGATCATCGATAAGCCGCCATAAAAGTGCCATATCTATGTACTTATTGTTTGATGTAACAGAGACATGATAGTGTAAAGAGCCATATATCAATATTTAACATTAACACTTTTATGTGAAATAGTACCTAACTCTTTTGGGAGTCCATATATCTCTTGGCTTTATCAAAAAGAAGACAGCCATTTTGATTCATATCACTCCCATTTTATTTCAAATGATTGTTATTATTGTTAACTTTATTGCATACTCAAGGTTTGATTTGTTTGTGTATTAACGACCTTTTCAGCATTGTTCATGTCATATCAGGTCAGAGTGAAGCCTATCACCGAGACTCAATGCCCAACTCTTTCTGAAGAGTGACTGGGGATCTTTTCATTTACATTATCATATAGAAATGATAACACAAACCAATGCTTTTGATGACCATTCATGGACCATTCATCGAGTGAATGGGAAACAAACGGACGTTTAGCATGAAAGACAGACGTGCTACCAACAGAGCCACATCCCACCCTCTACATACTCAATGTATACATTGGGTGGAATAGGGTGTTCCAAAATATCACTTTTTCGTCATAGAGCTAACCACATTTGGACTCCCATTCCTATTGACAACAAAATAAACTTCTGAAAATTAAAACTCTCTACATAGATGGCTTCCATCTTGGGATTGACCCTGAAAAATGGCTCAAAATACTGAAAATCGCCAATTTTCGCCTTTTTTGTCATATTTTTGAGCCAACCTTTTGAATTTTATTTACATGATAAGACTTTGGAAACTGGACCAGAATATCAATATTTTGTGCAGCATCAGTCTTAAAATACTATTTGTCAATTCAGTATTTATTTATTCATATTCAAATATATGAAAAAAGTACATTAATAGTCATAATCAGTACATGTTCTCGGTACTACATGACTAAGATACAATCTTAACATTTGGATTGAAATTTGGTTCAAATTTGAACACTCTGAAGAACCTCTACGAAACTAAAATATATATATATAAGATATTTCTTATGAATTTCTTTCAGATATTTCTTGCACTATCACAAGCTGAGGGAGAAAAAGGACCAGGGATGGCGCTCTGAAAACACGAAGAAGAAACAGATGGGTGAAAAATACAAAGGGCAAATGGGCTATTAGTAGGACCAGTAAAAGGACATTTTAGAAGGGGTTATAAAGGACAAGTATCGATAGATTATGGCGCCATTGTCATTACTAGAGGTGGAGATGTTGTATTACTAAATGAAAAAAAAATTAACAGTACTTATTTTCAATAATAAAGTGAAATATTTGTGAAATTCGTGTTTGAGTAGAAAATGCACTGCAATTTATAAAGTAAACTAACTCATTTCATTGCATTTCAAGAGTGTGACAATTGTATGCATCGTTTTAATATAACTTTTTGGAAACTGACAAAATGCCCTTCTCTTTCAAATATTAAAAAGAGATCTTCCATTTATATCATTAATATATGATAGCAAATTGTGAAAAAGTGACTTGGATAAAGAGAATTGATTTTTTGTTATCCACATTTCTTTATAATTCCTAGCTGGGGTGTTGAATTCTGCAAGAAATTAAGTGGGTTCTTCTTTCCTACCAGTTAACACATCCCACATGATCATAAACGTCTTTATTAAAGGACGAGGCATTTGATAGAATTTTAGAAGAGGTGATCGGAATTTACCATATCAACCATTTGATATTTACAATCCACAAATATAATGGAAAGCTTAATGTTACATAGTGCATGTGTCAACCGAGATGAATGCTTCGATGTGCGTGAAGTTGACAGTGTTACCATTTTGGATTACATCATATATACAAGTGTTCAAAAACTGGGTCCATATTTGCAGCGAATTTGGCACTTGTCAAGGAAGTATATGGTAAAGTATGTCAGGGAAATATGACCTCCCTCCTCCCAACATTTATGATGTAAATTCAAAATAGCATTAAAGCAATCGCTTGCGCATTCCTCTCATATTTCACTTATTCCGCTCAAAGTTAGCCTCGTGGACACCTTACTCGAAGTTTGAAATCGATAAGATAATCGTTAAATCGTCAAATATCGCCAAAAATGTATTTATGTGGTATCTTCTTCTTGTTAATGTAAGGTTTCACTGGGAAAAAATATTTTCGTCTGTGTCAATGTCCGTGTCCATTACTGTGCTGTCCAATTCGACAGATATGTCGTATTTAGTAGAGAATGGTCCATCTCAACACAGACGATGCCAAGGTATAGGATATAAATCGTACTGACGATGCCAATGTATTGGATTTGTTTGTGCATATTGTAATTATCCGCTTGAAGTCTGTGTGGACATCGTGAAGAACCCATCATGGAAAGGCCTTTTTTTCTTAAATTACACTCTGACTGAGAACACATGGAAAAAACGATTAAATTATTGGATGTTTGTCAGATGTATAGGTGTGTTAGTTATTGTCAGATGTATGGGTGTGTTAGTTATTGTCAGATGTATAGGTGTGTTGGTTATTGTCAGATGTATAGGTGTGTTGGTTATTGTCAGATGTATAGGTGTGTTGGTTATTGTCAGATGTATAGGTGTGTTGGTTATTGTCAGATGTATAGGTGTGTTGGTTATTGTCAGATGTATAGGTGTGTTGGTTATTGTCAGATGTATAGGTGTGTTAGTTATTGTCAGATGTATAGGTGTGTTAGTTATTGTCAGATGTATAGGTGTGTTGGTTATTGTCAGATGTATAGGTATGTTGGTTATTGTCAGATGTATAGGTGTGTTGGTTATTGTCAGATGTATAGGTGTGTTGGTTATTGTCAGATGTATAGGTGTGTTGGTTATTGTCAGATGTATAGGTGTGTTGGTTATTGTCAGATGTATAGGTGTGTTGGTTATTGTCAGATGTGTAGATGTTTAGGTTAATGATAGAGATGTATATGTTGGTTAATTAATGATAGAGATGTATATGTTAGTTAATGATAGATATATGTTGGTTAATGACAGAAGAGTAGATGTTGGTTACAACACTCATTCATTCAAAACACCTTTTCCTTGCATAATATAAATGTTTATACGCCAACCTTGGCGATCAAAATTTATTATCCATCATATTTCCCCTACATAAATGTATGTGCCATTTGAAAGTGGATGAGTCTTCTGCTAAAATCCAAATCATCCATTGGACACTGTCAACAAACTTTGTTTAGCTGACCAGTGATCTTGTGCAAACACCTGCTTAGTAAGTCTTGCTAACAGTGGGGTACCTTCAGATTGATTGGGACAATGCAGTGATTTGGCTTACAGAGCCCTGTTTGTCCATAAATGTTTGTCCAATGGTACAGACCTAACACCCTGACAGCCCACAAAAGAGGTCACATGATTGTATACATGTGGCCACCTGGTGGTCAAAAGAGTACTGACAGTACTTGGTACTTTCAACAAATCACAATAACCATGGTCAGCGTATTTTGGTTGATTTTAGTGAGCTAGCTTGCTTGCAATTGTATCACAGTTTCGTGGCTACATATCATTTAAGCATACCCTACATATCATTTAAGCATACACCAAAAATTGCTTGTGACCTCTGTGGTTTGATAAATACTTTAAAGACAGAGATGTAGATGTTGGTTAATGTCAGATGTGTAGATGTTGGTTAATGATAGAGATATTGATGTTGATTAATGTCAGATGTATTCATGTTAGTTCATATCAAATATGTATATTCTGTTTCATGTCAGATTTGAAGATGTAACTTTATGAAAAAAAATTTATATAATTATATACAATTCATTTACAACTGACATAAATTTATAATCCATTACACTCTTGTCTAATTTTATTTTGACAATCAATTGGACAATACATGCTCTGAAAAAAGAGAGATTCGAAAAATGTGCAGTAATAATTGTTAAATTAAGACAAATTAATTTACCTAATTTGATACAAGTGCCTACTCCTGGGAAAGGATGCAATCTCTCAATTTTGCATCTGTCTCTCACTGTTGTATGTATCTTTCACAGTTGTAGCCAACGTTAACTCTAACCTTTGCAACTGTATCTCGCTGTCTCAATTGCAGTTATTTCTGACTTATGCTGCTATCTCTCACTGTTGTTGCTATTTCACTTATGTAGCTATCTCACTGCTGTTGCTATCTCCCACGCGTACAGCTATCTCTCTCTTTGGCAAGTATCTCTCATTTATGCAGCTATCTCTCACTGTAGCTATCTCTTATTTATGCAGCTAATTTATTTTTGTAACTATATCTCACTTAGCTTACCGGATCCCACCGGCAAGTTATGTGGCTTGACGGTGGTTTCTGTCTGCTGGGGCAGGAAGCCGTTCCCGGCTTATATTCAGCCCCCCTCTTTGCCTGATTACTTTCGCCAGGTGACCCTTGAACGAGTTCACCGTGTTACAATCCACTGCTTCTTGAGACAAACTGTTCCATGAGTCTATGACACGTTGTGAGAAGGAAAATTTCCTGATGTTGAGTCTGGTGTGCTGCTTAAAAATCCTAAGGTTATGACCCCTTGTAAGTCTCTGCACACTATTGTCTCTCATCTCAAAGTATATTTCCCTGTTCACATCATCAAGGCCTTTCATGATCTTGAACACATGTATTAGGTCAGCCCTATCCCTCCTGGTTTCTAGGGACATTAATCCGGTCCTCCTTAACCTCTCCTCATAGGGCAGACCCTTCAGTTCTGTGATCATGCGTGTAGCCCGCCTCTGTACTTTCTCCAGATTATCTATGTCCTTCTGCAAGTGTGGCCTCCATGCTTGGACACAATACTCCAGGTGCGGTCTCACTAGCGATACTTATGCAGCCGTGTCACTGTTGCATCCACTATGATATCTCACTTGTGCAGCTATCTCTCACTTACATAAATATGCACCTGTCTCTTATTGGTGTAATTATCTCTCACTTATGCAGCTATCTCTCACTTATATCATACACATGCAACTATCACTGTTGTAGCCATCTCTCACATGTGCAGCTATTTCTCACTTATGCAGCTATATATCATCCGCCTGCAGGTTTTCAAGATGGGAGGGAAATTTCAGATTCGAATTGTTCATTAACATTAATAGCAAGCAATGTCAGTGATAATGTGTGTTTGTTGTGCATTCTTATAACTTAAATATAAGTACATCTACATCTACATCTATAAGTTTACTCGGCAAAACCAATTGGCATCCCGCCGAGAGTGCAAGATTGCACTAAGGGGAGCAGCTGGTACACACCACCTGCTTGTTGCCAACCTTTATACTCTGGCAAGGGAGTTTCTGAAGGATGCCGAGCTACCTGTTTCCAATGTAGTTAAATGAGGGGGAAGGTTGTTCCAGTCAGTCACTGTCCTTGGAAAATAGCTGTATTTATAAGGGTCACAGCTTGTCGCCATCTCGATATAGCGATTTCTATGGTTTTTCCTTGTGGGAGCTGATTTCATTTTGACATGTTCTGGAAGTTTCAAAGCTATTTCACCATTTATAGCTTTGTACAATAAGACCAGCCTCTGGGTCCTTCTTCTCCCTGCTAGTGAATCCCATTTTAGGTCTTCCAGGATTTTTGTTACAGTGCCTGTTTCTCTCTTCCAGTTTCCAGCCACAAATCTAGCAGCTCGTCTTTGAACTGATTCTATGCGGTCGGTATCTTTCTTGAGGTAAGGGTCCCACACACTTGATGCATATTCTAAGTGGGGGCGCACAAGTGTATTGTAGGCAGCCTCCTTGATATTTCCTGGGCACATATTGAAATTCCTTCTTACAAATCCCAGTACTTGATTTGCTTTGCAAACAATGTTGTTAATATGTTCATCCCATTTCATATCTGTTTGGAGCTCGACTCCCAGGTAGGGATGATGTTCAACATGTTGCAAGATGTGACCATTTAGTGTATATTTTCTTGACTCAGGAGCTTGGCTTTTTTTCTTGCTGCTCAGGGTGTAGCATTTCTGAGCATTGAAGTCCATTTGCCACTCATTTGACCATTCCTCCAGCATATTTAGATCCTCTTGCAGTTTTACTGCATCCTCATCATTTTCAACTATCCTATATAGAAGGCTGTCATCTGCGAAGAGCCTTATGTTTGAATATTTTAGTTTCTCTCCAATATCATTTATATAGAGTAGAAATAGGATTGGCCCAAGTACTGTACCCTGAGGCACTCCAGATTTAACATGGACAGGGTCAGATTCATCACCGTCAATAACTACCCTCTGTTCACGGTTTGTAAGCCAGTTTTTTATCCATGAACCGATCTGCCCTGAGATTCCGTAATACTCAAGCTTGTGATTCAGCCGCTCATGGCAGACTGTGTCAAAGGCTTTACTAAAATCAAGAATGAGCATGTCAACATTTTGCCCATCATTTCTAGCCTTGAGTATGTCCTGTAAGGTTGTGATTAACTGAGTTTCACACGAGTGGCCTGTCCTGAATCCATGCTGAAAATTTACCAGGATATTGTAAAGTTCGCAGTGATGCAGTACATGCAGTAAACATTACAATTTACAGGGGTAAAACTGAGATAAAACTGGATGCATATTAGAGCAATGTATTTCATATCTTGAGTAATTTCAGTTTCACAACAAATAAGAGAGAACTGCTCTATTTATAATATACGTATTGCTCAACCTATTACAGCAAAACTTGCAAAATAGTGGACACGGTGTAGCATCAACAAATTCCACTAAAGCCTAGTAAAGGGCAACGTGGTAAACCAAAAGCGAGATCGCACGCTCTTATCAGTGGCGAATTCTGACGTAGCCAATACCCCACACGGAAACATTTTTCGTACTTCCTCGAGTTATGATGATAACAACCGTAAGAGGGCACTTGTAATTATTGTGACGTCATTGTCAATGAACTTTGTGAAATTGTCATTTACCCTTTGAGTTCAGAAATATGCCGCTTCTCGAACACAAGGGAACATTTGGTGTGTTTCTTGTGTTAACCTTGGGGTATATGGTGTATATCCTCGCAACTGATCAGAGGACACAATGGAAAAGAACAGTTTCATCTCATCATAAGCCGAATGGTAAAAAGGGACCTTCTTAAGTTTGCCCCGCCATTGTACGTAACATAGTGCGTTACACAGCACAGCTGGTTGGTAGACTCTACTAGACTCAAGTACATTCAATGTAGACCTACTACATTTTGTAGACCCCATTTGCAGATGTCTCCAGGCATAGAAAACTGGATTCGTTTCAAACCTTATGACCTACATATGTTGGCGTTACGTCAGCGCCCCCTGCGCGTGCCATAAGACTGATAATGCCGCTGCACTTCTCTCAGATACCGTGTCCATCCCTTGAGCCTTGTACTTGATTTTGCTTAGGTTCTTCCATACATAACAGATAAGAACATAAAGATAAGGGCCTCAAGAAAATTCACCACAATTTTCTATCTTTGCTAATTACGAGAAAAATGACCTATCTTTATGGCTTTGACAATAATGACCATATCATATATGTTATAAGTTATAGTATAACTTGTTGAAAACTGATTTTTATGATAGCATGGAGAATAATATTTTGTCATTGCATAGTAAGTAATGACTTTTCAGTACGAGTATACTTTCATCATAGATGAGAGAAAATGAGCTCAGTTATGACGGATAATATATCAATGATATATATCAGTGATCTCTGCATAGTTTCAGTTTGCCAAATAGGGAATAAATCTCAGAGTAAATCGGCTCAGGAGGAGTCTGGAGCACCCAGCATCAGTGTGATATTCTATAACAGAATAGAAAAGACCGGCAGCGAGACCACCACCAAACTGCTGCAGAAGTTATCTCATGTGAACCACATCAATGTGAAGTTTGACATCCAGCCACTGCCTCAGCATGCTGAAGCCATCCATATGTTCCCCAATGCTACCCAGGTATGATGATAGCAGCAGTTTTAAAATTTACATTGAAATACATGTAAATCTTTTAGCAATTACAATATTATATCATGCGAAAAAGGCATATTCAAGGTCAGTCAAATTAGTGAAGTTAAGTATCATACAAAAAGGTCAATTCTAGGTCCCACCAGGTCCCAAAGTATTATTTTTGAATTCATATATTAAAGTGCAATCGAAGGCTGATATCAAAGAATATTTCAGATATCTTAGATAAAGTATAAAACACATTTAATTTAAAGGTCTTTGGAAAATTGATGCATTGAAAATTAAATGAATTTTAAACATACAAATAAATTGCATTTGAAAATCAGTAATGAATATGATTTACAATCAGTATTTTTTAGTTATAAAATATTATAATGTTTCTCTACAAATCAGTTGACCTGTGCCCTTATTGATTATTTCAAAATGATATCAAGCATATATTAGCGTCATGGAGTTTAGGAGTGATGTATATGATTAGTTAAAACATTTGATTTGTATAATTTTGTTTATATTTCTTTTCATGGTGTCATAAAGATCAATATATCATCTCTGCCAGTGCAATATATGATTGACCCTTTTCTCCATGCAGGAAGGGAACTTCGTTGCAAAGGTTTTGAGATTTAGAAGACCTCTAATTTATATCAAACACCTTTACTATCTGAACTTTAGCAGGTAAGATTTAAATGGCATAACTGAGTTACACCATCAATGCCTCAGAACATGTTCACAAATCATTTTGTTGTTTGTTTGGATGAAAGACCTCATTGCACTATTTAGCCTATATCAGATCATGAAAAGTAGCCTGTCACTGGGATTAAATGCCATTTATACTCTTTTATAAAAAGTCAGGAAAAGTCATGGTAGTCAAAAGTTGAATGGGAAGAGCTGGGAAAGTGCCCACACCTTTTGTGTTACTGGGAAAATCATAAGCACCGAACGCACCAAAATTGCCAAAAATGGTCAAATACTCCATCAAAATCTCTTAAGATTTTTATATGCTGATCCAAAGAAACATAAAAAGCTAATTTGAGTGATATAAATTTGCTGCAAAATGTTAAGATTAAAATGTTAAGAGTAAAATATCTCTAATTGCTACAAGAGGTCATATCTTTATACACTTTCACTTTATTACAGTTATCAAGATGAGGTGAAGCCTGTCTACATCAACATTGTGAGGGACCCAATAGATAGAGCTATATCTTCTTACAACTACCAGCGATATCGCAAAGACAGGCCCCACTCAATGGGGGCAGAACGTAGACACAGGGTAAGATGCACCAAAGACAGGTCCCACTCAATGGGGGAGGCACGTAGACACAGGGTAAGATACATCTAAGACAGGTCCCACTCAATGGGGGAGGTGCATAGACAGAGGGTAAGATACATCTAAGACAGGCCCCACTCAGTGGGGGAGGTGCATAGACAGAGGGTAAGATACATCTAAGACAGGTCCCACTCAATGGGGGAGACACATAGACACAGGGTAAGATAAATCTAAGACAGGCCCCACTCAATTGGGGAGGAACGTAGACACAGGGTAAGATGCACCAAAGACAGGCCCCACTCAATGGGGGAGGCACGTAGACACAGGGTAAGATACATCTAAGACAGGTCCCACTCAATGGGGGAGGCATGTAGACACAGGGTAAGATGCACCAAAGACAGGCCCCACTCAATGGGGGAGGTGCATAGACACAGAGTAAGATACATCAGAAACAGGTCCTACAACCTGGGGGGGGGGGCACATAGATACAAGGTAAGATACACCAAAGACAGGCCCCACTCAATAGGGGAGGTACATAGACACAGGGTAAGATAACGTGGTGGAGGCATTCAGATAGATTGTATATTGTAGATTGGCATCAGAGTTTGCTAATACCTGAGAGCAATAATAGATATTGCACTCAGTTGATATTCAGAGTCTCATAATTATCTGAATATTGTTTTCCAGAGTATGGATGAATGTATCGCAAGCAATGCCACGGAGTGTGCAGCTCCTCAGTATACAGCAATGTATGTGCGCTCCTTCTGTGGGTCCAAACCAATCTGCATGTAAGTATGGCTCTCTGGTCACTATATATGCAATTTGTTAGAATATAGTCCATCTTATTATATATATTTATTATTGCTCTATGAGTTGCATACAAATAATTGAAACTTATTTCAACATAAGTTATACTTCATGAATCATTCTTGATGGTTTTTCAAATTGAGACTTCCTTTTATCTTCATATTCGTGATTACCGCTGGACTGTAGGACTCCAAGCCAGGGGGCGCTACAGCAGGCCAAGCACAACATAGACAAGCATTACATAGTGGTGGGGATGCTGGAGAGACTGGAGGATTTCTACAGGGTCCTAGAGGTGGCAGCACCATCCTACTTTAAAGGTCTTCTCTCTTTGTATAAAGGTAATTGGATTTTGCAAAAAGAACACATAACCTGTTGGGTCAATATTCACAAACAATAAATTATAAATTGATTTATTTTCAGACACAATTGTTGAATTTCTACAAAAACTCATATATAATTATGTACATTTGTATAAAATGTTAGAGGGGTCATCAGATGATTTGTTTCAAAAATCAAGTCAGGATCTGGTTATACATCTCTTACAAAACCTAATATTTTGTGTTCAATATTGGGGTGAGGAATGGTCTTTTTGATTTACAAAATGTGATAAAAAGTATGTAATAATAATAAGAAATTAGACATTCAAACAGTGCCTAAGGTGCGGTTGTTTCTGATTAAACCTTAACAAAAAATAAAAAAATAAATGGAGTGTGTGGTGTACAAGATGACAAAGCACATCCCTTCAGATTTCTCAATTAATTCATATATTTATTTATCATTATTATTTTTTTCAGAAAACAAAAATTCGACAAAGGCCAAACACAAATGGAACAGAACTTTGAGAAAAGATACACCAGGTGAAATGTCCAGAGCAATGTTCAGGGAAAGACTCAAATATGACTATAATTTATATGAATATATCAAGCAAAAATTTGACTCAATCTTGAGAGTACATCCAGCAATATAAAGGAATATATTATTGGGATACTTTCTCGGGGTTTTATAACTCACTATACAGTGAAGTGTTTTCAACTGGTCCTGTTTGAGCAGAATGTGGAAATATAATGTTATCATAAAAAATCATATTATTTAAAAAAAATGGAATTCCACACTCAAACAAAAATGGTTTAGTCTTCTTTATCTGAGACAAGAAGAAGCAGTGTGGATATTGTAAAGTCTCCCTGATGTAAGGATATATTGGTCTCCCTGATGTAAGGATATGTGGATGTACTACATTCTCCCTGATGTAAGGATATACTGGTCTCCCTGATGTAAGGATATACTGAAGTCTCCCTGATGTAAGGATATACTGAAGTCACCCTGATGTAAGGATATACTGGTCTCCCTGATGTAAGGATATACTGAAGTCTCCCTGATGTAAGGATATGTGGATGTACTACATTCTCCCTGATGTAAGGATATACTGGTCTCCCTGATGTAAGTATATTGTAAAGTCTCCCTGATGTAAGGATATACTGGTCTCCCTGATGTAAGGATATACTGAAGTCCCCCTGATGTAAGGATATGTGGATGTACTACATTCTCCCTGATGTAAGGATATACTGGTCTCCCTGATGTAAGGATATTGTAAAGTCTCCCTGATGTAAGGATATACTGAAGTCTCCCTGATGTAAGGATATACTGAAGTCTCCCTGATGTAAGGATATGTGGATGTACTACATTCTCCCTGATGTAAGGATATACTGGTCTCCCTGATGTAAGGATATACTGGTCTCCCTGTTGTAAGGATATACTAAGTCACCCTGATGTAAGGATATACTGGTCTCCCTGATGTAAGGATATACTGAAGTCTCCCTGATGTAAGGATATACTGAAGTCTCCCTGATGTAAGGATATACTGAAGTCTCCCTGATGTAAGGATATACTGAAGTCTCCCTGATGTAAGGATATACTGAAGTCTCCCTGATGTAAGGATATGTGGATGTACTACATTCTCCTTGATGTGAGGATATGTGGACATACTACATTGTAATGCAAGGATATGGACGTACTACATTCTGATGTGAGAGGATATGCTCTATATTCTGATGTGAGGATATATTCTGAGGATATATACTTTTCGTGATATTTGTATATATTGAACTGTTTGATGTATGGATATATTATGTATTGAGCTCCTTGATGTGCGGATACGGGGGATGTCTCAGTCTCCTTGTTGTGAGGACATTTTTATCTTCAATTTTCTCCTGGTGCACAATGATCAAAACCACATGAACAATGTTATTGCTTCATTCAATACAACATGTAACAAAGTGAACTTTCTTACAATCCAAACAGATCTATCAAATGACTAGAGATCACATTGCAATTACAATTATGTGAATGAACAAGTAAATTGATCTCAGCTGAACTCTTGTAACACGGGAAAATGTATGGTTTGCATAATTTTGGTTCTTGATTGGTCTCAGATTAATATATTTTCATTTACTTTTGATCCATGGTGTATGTGGGTGGGTGGGGGAGGGTAGGCAAAAGCACTTTAAAATATGACTAAATGAGGCTCCACAGGGTTGTATTGTGGCCTGACCTAGCTCCATCCATACATGATTATAGAGATAGGCATAGATAAGATAAAAGTAATCATCCAGGATTTTATTGGTTTTTTATTATATATATGCAAGCTACATTTTAATATAATTTCAAAATATACAAATATTGTCAACATATGTTAGTCATAGCAGCAAAAGCTGTGAATTACTATTGGTGTATTAATACATGACAAGGGCCCTTTATTTAGCATTAATCATTCAAAGCATGGGCCAAATGTTTGACATAATATGTTAACATATTTAGAATTGGTTCACAAGTGCACAGTTTTTTACCTTTTTCCTCACATAAGCTACATTCATTTGAGTGCATATCATTTTGTTTCTCTGAAAATTATCTTGCAGCAAGTTAAAATCTACGACACGTGCGTTGAGCGAGATGCATGCAATTTTTAAAACAAGACTAAATGCTCAGATTTGCTTGCAACTAAAATTAAGCACCCCCTATATCCTGGCTGAGTTCATTATGCAGCTGTGAATTACAATGCTATTAAGATGTAACACAGGCATAGCTCAAGGACAGTCATAGCATACTGGTCTTTAGTAGATTAACAAAATATATTGAATATCTTTGCACTTTGCATTTGGCGTTAACCTCTATTATTTGAATAAAACTCACAAGAATTGTGTCGCCAGCAAAGGCATGGAACACAAGATGCAGTTCTATTATGAGGAGAAGAAAAAAATGTTGTCTTTGGTTACAGTCAAATGAAAATTAATTTTTTAATTAGTTTTCAAAAACTACTTTCAATATTTAACAATATATGACACTAATTATAAGTGAGGTGGAAATCATCCAGTGAAAAGTGAAAAAAATAAAATAAAAATATATTTTTTTTTAAACCAAGTGAAAATCATGCTTCCTTTATCAGCTCTGAGTGGAACAGTTCTCATGATCAAATATCTTGATATTCCTGGAAAATTACTTGTATTTGAAGAAATCAGCGTTTTTTAAAATGCGAATGATCAATTTTAATGTTAAGCAAACAAACTATGATATTCTCCTCGGTAAACCAACACATACCAGTTGACATTTCTACATTCAGCAGAAGATAAAAATCACAGCAAGTAAGATTGGAAATCTCTTTTATCACAAGATACATATTCATATTTGAAGATATATTTACAAATAAATAAAATAAAAACAGCATACAAAATGTATAAAATATGACAGTAGTATCTAGACTTATGTACAGTTTCTTAAATTGGAATTGTGATTGCGGAAGTGACCATGGTCCAGTAAAATGAACACATCTTGTGGCAGAGTAACAGGCTGTGAAGAGCACCATTTTTTGGAATATATACACAGTACAAGTGAAAATCTCATTCCTCCCCCCCCCCCCCCTCCCTACAGAAATGCAGTGGTCTTGTTTGTGAGCTAACAATTCTATAGCTATATTACATACGGTACTTGTAAAATGCACTTCTATTTGATCTTACTTTAAATCCCCAAATGAAGCAATAAAACTGTCTAAATCTTTCTTTGTCATCTCTAAGAGGACAAATATTGTTTTTGTCACAAACACAATCATCAGCTGACCTTTAATTGGAATTGTCTGCCATAAAATTGATTTTTTTAAAAAGATATATTGGCAGCATCACCTTGTGTAGATGAAAGTTACCCACCAGAGGGCAGCTTTGAATTGTGCATATTTAAGTTACCCACCAGAGGGCAGCTTTGCCTTGTGCATATTGAAAGCCTGATAGACTTATTCCTAGTAATTAGAACATTACAAGCAGTGGCATGTCAGTTGACTTATCAGAGGAGAAAACAAAACTTCTCTTTACTGGCCTTATGTCAGGAAATTTTTGGTGATTTTTAGTCAATAATGGCAATTTGCTTTTTATCTATATTTCTGATAATATTTGATAGCAAGCATTTTTTCCTCTTTATTTGTAACCTTTTTTGTGTTAATATTATTACACTGATATGTTTCTACATTCTCCTTGTCAACCATTGTGAGAGTCGTTGGTCTCTTAGCAACCAGTTTCTCCTTCTTTTTACCTTCTTTTTCAATGTCTTGCTGCTTAGCAACTTTTACTTTCTTTGTTTCAATTTCTTTGTTTCGAGTTACATTGTAATCAGAATTTCTATTCCGTAGTACAGCACGACTGAAACGCCTTAAAAATCCAAAAGATTTCTTCTTCTTGATCTTCTCCTCTTTAATCTCTTCCTCCTGAAAGTAATAAATACAACATAAATTTTAATTAAACTTTTACAGTATCTTGGGTTGAAGAGATATATATTAATAATGTTGTCACTGCAGCTGCCACAGCTTGTTTCAAGATTTGGCGAGGACGTCTTCTAATTTATAGCTTTGTCCAGTATGATGTATATAGTATTTAACCTTGTCCAGCATGATGTGTATCTAGCATTTAACCTTGTCCAGCATGGTGTGTATCTAGTATCTTACCTTGTCCAGCATGGTGTGTATCTGGTATCTCACCTTGTCCAGCATGGTGTGTATCTAGTATCTCACCTTGTCCAGCATGGTGTGTATCTGGTATCTCACCTTGTCCAGCATGGTGTGTATCTGGTATCTTACCTTGTCCAGCATGGTGTGTATCTAGGATCTTACCTTGTCCAGCATGGTGTGTATCTGGTATCTCACCTTGTCCAGCATGGTGTGTATCTAGTATTTAACCTTGTCCAGCATGGTGTGTATCTAGTATTTAACCTTGTCCAGCATGGTGTGTATCTAGTATCTCACCTTGTCTAGCATGGTGTGTATCTAGTATCTTACCTTGTCCAGCATGGTGTGTATCTAGGATCTTACCTTGTCCAGCATGGTGTGTATCTAGTATCATACCTTGTCCAGCATGGTGTGTATCTAGGATCTTACCTTGTCCAGCATGGTGTGTATCTTGTATCTTACCTTGTCCAGCATGGTGTGTATCTAGATTCTTACCTTGTCCAGCATGGTAGTGATGTCCTCCAGGCTGAGGGTCTGGCCCCAGTTTTCCAGGCTCAGTGACGCCAGGGCACATTTGCTCTCTGGGATTGGAGCAGGGCGACTCTGCTTTGTCTGCTGTTGCCGTTTTTCATATTTATGCCATTTCTGCACAGGATGACATGAATCATTGACGTCACTAGTGGTGCGGCGGTGAGTGGGTCTGCCCTCTGGTGGTATTGCTGGAACCTTGAACACTAGTGCAGGGCTTGGCAACTCCTTTATTTTGCCCTTATTATCTGTAAATTACAGATTTCCATATTACAATTTATTGAATATTGGGTGATATTTAAAGTTCTTAATCTTAATTTTCTCAATATTATTTAATCCCAAAATCTTCACAATAATATCTAACCCAATTATTATTTATGATAACAGGATGAGAAATATGTCCGAATGCATTTAAGGAATGCAAATTTTTTCCTTGAAAAATATTTTCAATAATTTTGAATTCTGAAAGGCATGTACTAACCAGGATCTAAGAATGAAGCTGTTTGCATTTGGTTTCCACGGCGATATTGTTGACCAATAACATTTTCCATGAAGTCTGGCAAAGTACACCTGGTGCCCTCTGGTGGCACTTTGAAACCAAACAGTTCCTCCAGGGCTGCGGAGGGAGTAGGGAGCTGGGGAGCAGCACTAAACAACAAAATATGTTCATAAACAAAACATACAAAATGAAAGTTTGAAAGGAGAGAATGTTGAGGTGTATATTTCCAGATATATTACCTGGTTGGAGAGTGCTGAGGGGCAATTCTGCTGAGGAAGAGAGTCTGATCGTCGCTGTCAGTCACCACCAGGCGCGCTCCCATCTGACTGCTGATGCGGCCCGAATGGACTGCCTCCAACAACTGCTCAATCACTTTGTCTGTTTGCTGACTGACAAATGATGAACATGCCACTGAAAACATCAAAGAGTGCTAGCTATAGTTCAGTACTATAAGAGAAGCCTATTCTTTCAATTTTAATGCAATTAATAAGGGTCAAAAGAAGCCAGTGGGGTATACCAACCAGTAACAATTAAGTGAAAGTTTTTGGAAAAAAGAGAATTTGCATCAAATGGAAGTGTTTGACATATCATTCTCATTGAGTGAAACCTTACCAGCTTGCTTGCCAAACACTCTGGCTTCCTGCCCTTCTGTGCACTTGGCCGCCAGGTGGCGCCTCCTACCATCAGCCACGTTGTACTGATGATGCAATGCAGCTTGCTTCTGTTAACACCGCAATTGGTAACAAGTTATCACCAGAATAATTATTTGTGGTTCTTAAGTAAAACGGGATTACAGGTTGACATATCAAGACTTCCTAGCAAATGTCTTTAAGATTATGCCTTCAAATAGTTTCCAAAATTAGGAGCTGGAATATAAATACCCAATTACATAAAGTCAAAAGAAGCTGGTGGTAATATTGTAACAATTACTTTGTATGGACAAATTCTATATACATATATTGTATATCAACTTTCTATGAATGAAATGTAATGTTGCAATGTGCACTCTTTGGTTCACACTCCCTTACCTTGCGTGCTGTGTTTACCATGCGGCAGAATCTGAGCAGCTGCTTGAAACACGCCTGCAGGTCAAAGGTTGTATCCTCCTCACAGAAGTAGAGTGCCACCTGTTGGGAGAGGTTGCGTAGCCTGACAATCTGGTCCTGGAGGTGCTGCAGACTATGCTTCACATCCTGAATACAACCAATCCACTCATATAACATACTATCAACATGTACATTTGCATATTTTCTGACATGCCATGGTCTTCTTCATAATTCATCACTCACACACTACTATTGTTTTTTTCAAATTCAGGTCATAAACTAAGGTGCAATATGTGGTATATATATGGTACTATACCATACTGCCCCAAGGTCAATAATAGGATAGATCAATAGAAAATCATTCATTTTTTTCTAATTTTCAAATTTCTACCTGTACTGAATAAGGGCATTTTGTCCTAACCATGTTCTTAAACATTGCAACTAATTTAAATTGTTCACCTTCACGTACCTCAACAAATGGATCAAACTTGTCTTTAAGTTTGGGGTTGGCTGTTGCTAGATCCTGAAGCAGTTGACGGAGCTGTGTGTTGAGCTGAGTTACCTCCTGCTTCAGAGATTCCAAATTGTGACTGCAAATTCCACATAAATTTCATCATATAAACAACTTGTTCTTCTTTCACAAACAAATCATATACCGGTAGATTTTTGTTTAATTTGACACGAAGCAAAGAAGCTTTTTTAATGAATAAAACACAATTGAGATAACAAGTTCCTCTTTTGAAACTGACCTAGCAGCTTTCTCCAGATATGGGAAGTCGTTCAGGAAGAGAAGAATTTCCTCATTCTGACTTTCCACACTACGGATCAAATGACCCAAAAGATCACTTCTGGGGTCATGACCTTTGACCTGGGACAGCCTGTGCAGACTAGATAACTTGACACCAGTTGCGTTTCCAAATGGGGAGCCCTGCAAGCACATTTAAAGAAAATTAAAATAAGCCTTAAGTGACGTTTGAATATTGAGTTTTCTCTTCTAAATTTGTACTTTTAATGGCAAATATTTGTAGACATGTAACTAGAAAACTGGGGTTGAGAATGACAATAATCTCGGATTAAAAGAAAACTTGTTATATATCAAACTCCAGAAGAACTATTAATTTATAACGGTCAAACTTCAGCTGAAATTCAGGTAATGTTCTCAGCAATATAATATTTGACATCCAGGGGGCAGCACTTGGGACTCACAGCATTAAGGAAGTTTCCTGTGTCTAGAATGAGTTTGAGGAAGTCCCTGAAGCCTGGATGGTGCAGCAGGTCGCGGCATGCCTTGGTCATCGCACTGAAGGCTGTTTGCAGCATCTGAAACTTGCTGCAGAACTCAGCTTTGAAGACGAGTCCGTTGAATAGGGCCTGGTAGTCTGGAATGTCACTCAGCATGAGCAGAAACTGCTCAGCCTGTCCGAGGTCGTAACGCTCCCCTTTATACAGCCGCATCTGCTCAATCTGAAAACAGACAATTTATAAAGTTGCTCAGTCTGGGGACAGACAAATTATACAGTTGCTCAGTCTGAAAATAGACAGATTATACAGTTGCTCAGTCTGAAGACAGACAGATTATACAGTTATATACAAACAATGTATACACATTTAAATATTTGGCTCGATTCTTCTCGCTATGTGAGTGTCTTGTGAATGCTTACCTCATCATTTGATGGCAGGATAGCTTTGAGGTAGCGGATGGCAGATAACCCAAGGTGAGCGTCATCTAACTCTTCAATAAACTCAATCACTTCCTCCGCACTGTAATCTGATCGACTGAAGAACATGTTCACTGCCAAACTGTCGTTAGTGCTCAACAGCTCCACCTAGTGAAAAAATATATGCATTACAGCTTCACATTCTTTGCAAATCTGTTTGAAACAAAACATATTTTTAATTTTTTTATTTATTGATCAATATCTATTGTTACTTAATCAAGATGATATGTTAGAGTGGCTGCAGGGAGCTTGTATCTCCCCATCTCACCTCGTCCTCGGCATCCGGGACCCTGTTGGGTTCCGCAAACTGTTCCTCGAGCACCTTGTAGTTAGGCATGATGGAGCGTCCATAGATCTGACCCCAAAGACTAACCTGTCCTGAAATATCACAATACCAATACACTTAATATAAATAAAACAAACAGGAAGACTAATATTGTTAATATCTTCATGGGGAGAACTACATGTATGAGACAGTTTCACTTTTGGTTACATATCTCACCATCAATATCAAGACACTTATGGATTTTTATGGAATGGTAAGTATTTTGATCTTTCAATAACCAGGTGGCACTCCACATCTCTAAATATTTGATTTTATCACACTTAAGTATATCATCAGATTTTGCACAGAAAGCTTTGCACCTTTATATCTGAAATAATTTTAACCAGATTTTGTGTTTACATTGAAAGTGTATAATTTATTTCGAAAATCTTGAATTAACATTATGTTTTTTATTTTGTAAAAAAGAAAAAAAAAACTGAAACAAAATGTTAAGTAGCTTGTTATATATAAAATTACAAGGTTGAACTTACTCTTGGATTTTTCTGAGTTGACCTTGACCCACTTTACAGGTCGTACTGGCCGTTGAGGTATTGGACCTTTCCTATTCATCTCTTTCTCTTCCTCCATAACTCGCCCAAGTCTGCTTGACCCTCTCGTTGACCCGTTCCTCTTGAAGATGCCATCTTTCATATTTTCATAAGGACTTGTACTTTTACAAGAATTGACAGATATTCCACTGTCTTTCCGGTCCATTTTTTGCATTCCAGGTGCTCCAGATACAATATCGTCCTTCAGAAAATGGGAATCTTCCTCACTCAATGGACTTTTTCCTATCTTAGCATTCAGTGAAGATTGTTTACTTTTGGACATTTCCGATTCTTTAACTTCTGACAGGTTTTCCATGAAGGACTCCACGTCTGCTGCTGTGCGTAAGCTTGCCACCTGGTGGACAACTTTGGAAATTACCTGCCATATTGTGGGACTGTAAAATATCAAATATAAGAATACAGTTATTATGAGTGTCTTTGCCACATCCTGGAGACCAGTATTAATTAATATTCAGTTCTGGCTCCTCTTCATGATCACTGAGGCATTCATCAAGGCTGGTGACAAATTCAGAATGAGGCACATGGGTTATACTGTGAGTGCCCTCTGTGAAAAAAATTACATCGACAAATCTCGAAACAAGCCTTTCCCTGTTGCATAATCTGCAAGACCAATTTGCTAATCTTATTCATTTCTAACCAAACCATTTTCAAGGACCAAAGGACTATATTACTATTTTGAAACAAATATATTTTACATATTTTTTTAATTTTCTCATCTGCCACCAGGGGATAATCATTGAAAAGACCCATAAATACCCTTAAAAATGACTAAATATTGACCAAAAATATATGCCTACCAGTCAGGCCAACTTTTCATCATGCCAACTCTTCAACATATTTTATCACTACCTCAACACTAAATATATCAATATCTGGTGTAAATCTGTGTCTTACTTTTCTTTGTGTGTCTGATCAAGGAGGTAGAGGTCCTGCAGGATGTCGAGGAAGTCAATGGCCTCAGGGGTGCCCAGCAGCTTCTGGTAGGTGGCGTAGAACACGTCCTGGTGACTGTTATAGTCCAAACTCTGGGTCGGACACAGCTCCAGCTCATCCTTGCGTTTCTGTTCCTGGAAGACCTGCATCTGCACGGCGAGATCCGGCTCCCGAGCCACATCCTTCCTCAGAATACACATTACTTCCAGGATTTGCAGCGCTGTAACCAAATACACAAATCATTAACCTCAGGATACACGAGTACTGTAACCAAATACACATAGCGATCATTAACCTAAGGATACACCAGTACTGTAACCAAATACACATAGCGATCATTAACCTCAGGATACACGAGTACTGTAACCAAATACACATAGCGATCATTAACCTAAGGATACACCAGTACTGTAACCAAATACACATGGCGATCATTAACCTAAGGATACACCAGTGCTGTAACCAAATACACATGGCGATCATTAACCTCAGGATACACCAGTACTGTAACCAAATACACATGGCGATCATTAACCTCAGCATACAACAGTACTGTAAACAAATTGTTTTTTTTAACAGGCTGCATTCTAGTTACGAAAGTTATGAATGCTTGGGTTTGTTTTGTATAATTTTTCTTGGGGACTGGAGATTCTTAAACTCTTCAATTCAATCCATTGCAGCGAGATGTAGTGACTCACCCACAAATTCGTTCCTGACCCTGACCCTGTCCTTGACCTCTGGTGTGCAGTTGATGATGCAGTTGATGAGTGCCATCATACTTGTCCTGTAGGGGGCAGTCTCGGCCTCGCGTAGTTCCGTCATCAGCAACCAGAAACGGCTCTCATGACTATGCAGCTTCTGTTAAACACAACACATTGTTTACATGTTCACATAATTTTGTTTTTAATTTGGTAAACTTATACATCATAATGTTGATTTGCACTGCTTAATAGTGACAGACCAGATAATGTTGCTGGCTTCTGGAATGACAAAGGACTCTCATTTCAGTCCCAGTTGGTTTTGATAATACATGTATGCATCACCAGATTATTCTCACTAGATGGCACCAGCAGACATAAGTGCATTTCACTCATTTATAAGCATGAGAAGTAATCTGTTTGTTTGCATTGAATGAATAAATTTGTATTCCTTATCTCACACTTGAATCAGTAAGCCTATATTGCAGAGGAATGCTCACCTTGTAGAGTTTGAAGGCCTCCATGAGTTTGGAGTAGCCCTGACTGGAGAAGACGCAGATTGCCGTCAGCAGCTCAAACATGTGCTTCTTGGCCAGCGGGTTGGGGGTGTTCAATGCTGAAAAACACAACACAAATTCATTAATCAATACAATAAATAGACTACAAATTCAGATTACCAAAATTAAACCACAAATGTATAACAACCCCAACTGTCTACTACTTCTCTTGTTTTTACAAGTTGAGGGGTCTGCAGTCTTCAAATGGTATTTTTGAGGGTGCTATGAAAGTTAATAATAATGAAAAAAAATAAATGAAAAAAAAATAATAATAATAATAATAAAATTTATATGACACTGATAGTGGTGTCTGTTCATTATCCATTATCGACATGTCATTTTATTTTGATCAGTTTAAACCCCGGACTGCCTTATTCATCTCAAAATTCCCAAACTGATTATTTTTTTCTGTATATTCATTTGTTGCCAAACTATTAACGTATTCCTTTGCAGCATAAATTATGGTAGTCATCATATCATGTTTATGAACCTATCCCAGCATGCATTGGACGAACCTATCCCAGCCTGGATTGGACACAAGAGACACCTGAGGATCACAAAAGTTGAAACTCAAGCAATGAGAATTGACCCATCAATATAAAGCCAACAATGCAGCTTGACCATATAGGATGTTTGCCTGTTTGAAGCTGTACCCCCGTGATTGTATCAAAACATGAGACATTTTTAAATATAAGAAAACTGATAACCTCTAAATGAACCCTTCTTATTCATGTGTGAACAAGGATAAATTGGTGTCTAATACTAGTGTATGTGCGATTTGAACTTTGCCCATTACAAATGAAAAAATAATCTTTTCAATCTGCCATGTTTAAAGTATGTTTTTGACACTGACTATGCAAACTACCTTAAAAGAGCATTTTTCTGTTTTCAAAGAATATTAACTTTGGTATACAAAAAAATAGATAAATTACAATCAATGAACCTGTGCCATATGTTTTCACCTGATACAAAAAAAAATCTTCTGCCTACTGAAAAAGTGTAAGGAACTGTGAGGCGTAAGTGTGGAGATGTGAAGGCATACCGGTATGTCTAGAATATATCATCAAATTTAACATTTGTCCCTATGCTCATAATGTTATTGAAATTTCTTATTACCATATTGTTAACATTTCAAAATATGGTTTCTAATATATCTGACATGGAATTGACCAGTTCATGGAAACATCTACCGGTATTCTGCAGAGGTGAAATGTAATTGCAAATTGCACATATGCCATCTGTCAGCATTGTATTGTCACAGCTGGTGGCAGTTTCACTTTGGAATTAACCACACATTATCTATATCATGTGATTAAACTATGCAACATCTGTAAGTTTTGGGAGGATGTGAACCACGAACCCACTAAAACACTTGTCCCATGACTGAAAAATTCAGGATGAAAGAATGAATGTCTGATTGAGTCTATTTTCAAACCATCAGTTACATCAGTAAACATCAAGGGCATATTTATATAGACCTGCCCATGCTGACCAAGCATGGCACTATGAAGATATGCTGACATGCATGACACTATGGAGGTATGCTGACATGCATAACACTGTGAAGATATGCTGACATACATAACACTATGGAGGTATGCTGACCATGTATGACAATATAGAGGTATGCTGACCATGCATGACAATATAGAGGTATGCTGACCATGCATGACAATAGAGGTATGCTGACCATGCATGACAATATAGAGGTATGCCGCTCATGCCTGACAATATAGAGGTATGCTGACCATGCATGACAATATAGAGGTATGCTGACCATGCATGACAATATAGAGGAATGCTGACCCTGCATGACAATATAGAGGTATGCTGACCATGCATGACAATATAGAGGTATGCTGACCATGCATGACAATATAGAGGTATGCTGACCATGCATGACAATATAGAGGTATGCTGACCATGCATGACAATATAGAGGTATGCTGACCATGCATGACAATATAGAGGTATGCTGACCATGCATGACAATATAGAGGTATGCTGACCATGCATGAAAATATAGAGGTATGCTGACCATGCATGACAATATAGAGGTATGCTGACCATGCAGGACAATATAGAGGTATGCTGACCATGCCTGATAATATAGAGGTATGCTGACCATGCATGACAATATGGAGGTATGCTGACCATGCATGACAATATAGAGGTATGCTGACCATGCAGGACAATATAGAGGTATGCTGACCATGCATGACAATATAGAGGTATGCTGACCATGCATGACAATATAGAGGTATGCTGCTCATGCCTGACAATATAGAGGTATGCTGCTCATGCCTGACAATATAGAGGTATGCTGCTCATGCCTGACAATATAGAGGTATGCTGACCATGCAGGACAATATAGAGGTATGCTGCTCATGCCTGACAATATAGAGGTATGCTGACCATGCATGACAATATAGAGGTATGCTAACCATGCAGGACAATATAGAGGTATGCTGACCATGCATGGTACTGTGGAGGTATGCTGCTCATGCATGACAATATAGAGGTATGCTGACCATGCATGGTACTGTGGAGGTATGCTGCTCATGCATGACAATATAGAGGTATGCTGACCATGCATGACAATATAGAGGTATGCTGACCATGCATGACAATATAGAGGTATGCTGCTCATGCCTGACAATATAGAGGTATGCTGACCATGCCTGACAATATAGAGGTATGCTGCTCATGCCTGACAATATAGAGGTATGCTGCTCATGCAGGACAATATAGAGGTATGCTGACAATATAGAGGTATGCTGACCATGCATGGTACTGTGGAGGTATGCTGCTCATGCATGACAATATAGAGGTATGCTGACCATGCATGACAATATAGAGGTATGCTGACCATGCATGACAATATAGAGGTATACTGACCATGCAGGACAATATAGAGGCATGCTGCTCATTCATGACAATATAGAGGTATGCTGCTCTTGCCTGACAATATAGAGGTATGCTGACCATGCATGACAATATAGAGGTATGCTGACCATGCAGGACAATATAGAGGTATGCTGACCATGCATGACAATATAAAGGTATGCTGACCATGCCTGACAATATAGAGGTATGCTGCTCATGCACGACAATATAGAGGTATGCTGACCATGCATGACAATATAGAGGTATGCTGACCATGCATGACAATATAGAGGTATGCTGACCATGCATGACAATATAGAGGTATGCTGACCATGCATGACAATATAGAGGTATGCTAACCATGCATGACAATATAGAGGTATGCTGACCATGCATGACAATATAGAGGTATGCTGACCATACATGACACTATGGAGGTATGCTGCTCATGCCTGACAATATAGAGGTATACTGACCATGCAGGACAATATAGAGGTATGCTGCTCATGCATGACAATATAGAGGTATGCTGACCATGCAGGACAATATAGAGGTATGCTGACCATGCATGGCAATATAGAGGTATGCTGACCATGCATGGCAATATAGAGGTATGCTAACCATGCAGGACAATATAGAGGTATGCTGACCATGCATGGCAATATAGAGGTATGCTGACCATGCAGGACAATATAGAGGTATGCTGACCATGCTTGATAATATAGAGGTATGCTGACCATGCATGATAATATAGAGGTATGCTGACCATGCATGGCAATATAGAGGTATGCTGACCATACATGACAATATAGAGGTATGCTGACCATGCATGACAATATAGAGGTATGCTGACCATGCATGACAATATAGAGGTATGCTGCTCATGCCTGATAATATAGAGGTATGCTGACCATGCATGACAATACAGAGGTATGCTGACCATGCCTGACAATATAGAGGTATGCTGACGATGCAGGACAATATAGAGGTATGCTGCTCATGCAGGACAATATAGAGGTATGCTGACCATGCAGGACAATATAGAGGTATGCTGACCATGCCTGACAATATAGAGGTATGCTGACCATGCAGGACAATATAGAGGTATGCTGACCATGCATGACAATATAGAGGTATGCTGACCATGCATGACAATATAGAGGTATGCTGACCATGCATGGCAATATAGAGGCATGCTGACCATGCATGACAATATAGAGGTATGCTGACCATGCAGGACAATATAGAGGTATGCTGCTCATGCATGACAATATAGAGGTATGCTGCTCATGCATGACAATATAGAGGTATGCTGACCATGCATGACAATATAGAGGTATGCTGACCATACATGACAATATAGAGGTATGCTGACCATGCAGGACAATATGGAGGTATGCTGACCATGCATGGCACTGTGGAGGTATGCTGACGATGCATGATAATATAGAGGTATGCTGACCATGCATGGCACTGTGGAGGTATGCTGACGATGCATGACAATATAGAGGTATGATGACCATGCATGACAATATAGAGGTATGCTGCTCTTGCACTATGTATGGCACTATGGTGATATGACCGGTATTTATCCAACAATCATCCTGTTTTTCCTATCAGTACCCTTCTCTATAAAATTAACCTCCAATCATCCACCATTTTCCTTTGTCACTGATGTGTTAATGAGACAGATATAATACCTGCAATCAATGTCTCAGCCTTTGTTGCCAAAACTTCAAAGCTAACCACACTTCAAAACTAATAATTTGAGGATGATTGCAGTTTGTTGTGGGTTGTGTCATTGTTTGTATACAGTTCATCCCTCTGGATGCTTGTTAATTGTTAGATAACAATGGGAGGGCAGACAGGCTGGGGTCGCTGGGGTGTGTCATGTCAAAATGCTGCTAACAACAAGTGTCACCTGACCTCTCGGCTCCAATCAAACATCTTAGGCCCTTTATTCATCATATTCAGCAGTCTTAATATTGGGACATAAAAATGGAATATAATAAATGGAACATTATAAATAGAACAACAATAGAACAAAACAAATGGAATATCAAAGGGTCTACTACCTAAGAAGCATAAATATGGGTAGCAATCAAAAACATATCGCCTCAATTAGTCAAAAAGCAGTAAAATTTCCTGCACCAAATGAAGCTGTCTCTTTAATTTAAAAAAATAAACGAGTCTTTAAAAAAATTAAGATTTGTGCTTTTACTATGGTGAAAGTACTTCCTAACTAAATACCCTCTAATTTCATATTTGACGACTTGGACAGATATCATTTACAAGATAATTTGACTTGGATACAGGAGTTGAGAAGTTCACCCCAAGTCTGACCGGGAACCAACTAAGTGTGAAATTCCATAGAATTTGAACAACTGAAAATGTCTGCAGCTCCCATTGTGGGAAGAACAGCCCTCTTGAGGAACAAAACATTCAGTTTGAATATCCAGGGTGCCAGGGCCTCCATTACATTAATCATGTTTGTAAACACCACAAAGTGATTTTCTTGGGATACTGGGAGTTTAAGCAAATAATCAATATTCTTGGTTAAGACCTGTTTAATTAATATATTTTCAACTTCCAAACTTCCAAACTGATTTTTCATATATTAAAATAAGCATAAATTGAGGAAAATTACAACTTCAGTTAACTTCACATGTTTGACCTCACACTTTTCTCTAAAAAAAGTAATAACTTCAAAGGAATCATTGAAACAAAAAGAAAAACAGATGCAGATTTTACTTATTTTCAAAAGCTAGAAAGGTTTATAATGTCTCACATCACTTCAATAGTAGAGCTGTTTGCGTGATGTAATAGCACTTCTCATAGATCTTGAACACACCAATTCAAGGGGTATTTAAGTTGTGAGCCTCAGACATGCTAGATATCACCCCCCTCCTAAGAGGGCCTGCCCCTCAGAGGGCCTGCATCCAGCACATACAATCACAAGTATCTCAACTATGTTATCTTCTAGATCAATTTCTAACAAAACATACAAAATGGTCAATTAACTGAGTTACATAAAGCCTGCAGGATGCGGCACAACCTCCTGGATGGCAGACCATAATTATCAGCCTCATCTCTAACTTCCTCATTAACATAAACCAAATTTACATGTAAATTTGCATATGTACTATTATGGGATTTCTCTCTGTTAGTAACAAAATATATTGAATGATATTTGACCTTTTTGAAGATACTTTTGGATACACTAAATCTACTGGTCAGAAGATTTGGAAATTTGTATGCACTTTGACATCAACATTTGGGAACATTTATAATCATATGAAATGCTTGCTTGATGACAAGATGATATGCATTGATAAGAATAGCTTGATAATTGCTTGTTTTATTATCAGATGATAAGAAAGTTCTTAACGATTCTAATCATTAATTGATATATTTTCACGACATCGATGACATATAATTATGATTCACTGTTAACTCCATATTTCTAAGGAAAGTCCTCAAAAGAATGACACTCAAGCCTTTTTATCAAAATTCAACATTTGAATTGCCAACTGAAACTTGTGCAACAGCTTGTCTGGGAACAGGACCGCAGGAATTATTCATAGTTGTTCAGACATACAAAGCAAACAGTGTTCATGACAAAAAAACTCCTTACAGTTTCTCAGCACACTCTGAATGTTGAGGACACGGGGAAGGAGGCTGTAAGTGCGGGTGACACTGGGAGTAACGAGGGAACAGGGAGAGGTCAACGGTTAGTGTCAGGTGCCAGCCAGGCCTCCTTGCAATCACAATACAAGTGTGACCCATCATGTAGGCAGGGTTGTCAGAGTACCTGTCAGAGTACCAGGGCAGGTGACAGACCCTCCTCCAAGACATCCTGGAGTACAGAGATGGCATAATAGAGTAATGGGTTTTCTATTGTATTGGTATTTGGCTTTTACTTGTATTTGTTAAAAAATTTACTTCTTTTTTTCTTCACATGTGTAATGTCACACTGATCTGTGATCACATTATTGTGGCAAATAAAACAACTAGAGAAAATCATATATTTAAAATAGGGTGGACTAAAACCCAATTTGTGTTTGCCCTCTTGGCCACCCCTATAGGTATGTAGAGGCAGGTGCAGCAGGTAGCACTGAAACCACCAGGATAAATAGTGTTTAATCAAACCAAACTCAGATAACTGATCTCATAAAAATATCTTCAATTCAAAATGGACAAAAAGCCTATTGATGGAATCGAATATGAGGGTTGTGGAACATTATATCAAAACAGATTCTGAGCTGATTTTGATGTTAGCTTCATACAGCATTTGCAGCTCAGGCATCTCATTAATCCCCAGGTGCCACCAGAGGTCACTGGAGATTGAGTAAGCCAGTGGCAGGTGTTGGGCTTATTACATGGCACTGTATACTTACTATTATTTGGGGAGATTTAAGATGTAAACCAAGACAGCTTGGTAACACGGCAGTTACAATGATACAAACTTCCCATGTGTTACCATTGTACTTGAACCCATCATTATCAACGTTTTTAAAATTTAAACTGTAAAAGGCAGATATCTTGGCTCTCATAGAAAATGACAGTTATCCAGTATCGAGCCATTTTGGACCTGATCCTAATAAGATGACAATAAACAAAATAACTATCAGGCAGAATACTGAATTTCTAAGAAGTCTTAATGTCAAATATGCTCTGATACAAATTGACACTGACCATTGTGAAATGAATTTGAAGCCTCATAAAGTAAGGATGTCTAGACTGTGATAACGATTAGTCCCCAGCCAGTGCTTATCTGTCCTATCTATCACTGGTGTGAAGCAGATATATTGAGTCATTGACCACTTTATTTCACTTATCTACAGCAAAATAGATATTTCTACTTTGATCTAATAGTCCAATCTACAAATCCTCTCATCAATACAGCAAAAGGGAAGCCACGAAAAAGTGTGTTTTTTTTAGTAAAGTAGTTTTGTTTATATTTTTCTACACATTGGCAGGTAAATGAGTGGAAATTTCCTGACTATGTGGTTGGAAATTTTAAATCTTGAATAGTTTAAATCTTATATAACAGTTTATAGAATAGTTTACTGTATGGTTTAGACCCAGTCAATCCTAACCACCTTCCTGAGAGGTCTGCACATCCTCACCCTTATAACAGGCCATTTTGCCTGCATTCCATTCCTCTGTAATTTGGGTTAATGTGATTAATTTATTGCACTGTGAGCACATAAAACTGATTAAATGTCCACTTTAAATACTGCAAAAATTCTCTGTTACAACTATTAACAGCAGCATACACCCTTTCACCAAGGTAACCACACACACAAACGACCAAAAAATATATATATAAATCTAAAGTTCAGGTAAGTTATGAAAAGTTATGAATGACAGTAAGTTATAGCTTAGAGTAATTAGAGTTATTAGAGGAATATTAACTGGTGGCATAAATATGATCCTGAGGAAGAGAACATAAGGTAAAGGGGCCAAAGATCAGGAGCTCGAGTGGAAAGGGGGGCAACAAATCCCTCTATCAGCCTCTGATTAGCATTCTAGTAGATATCAGGCTGATAACAAACTTCTGAAAACTAGTCATGATGAGTCAGGACCTACCCCCTGTGGTGGGTGATGGTATACTAACTGGCTGGCCCCTAAATGGCCATGGGAGTGGAACAGTAGTAGCCTCCCTCCTCTAAGATGACTCTAAGTATTACTCTAAGCTCTAAACTTCCTCTAACATTGTATAATTGTCATACAGAAAATGTTAAATTATATCAAATTAAAGACATAACAAAAAATATATTATATTGAGGTTCTTGAAGGCAAAGTTGATCAGGAGAAAGGAGAATTAGAGTGATAATGGTGTTCACCCCTGTGTAATACAGTATGAACACAGGTAAAACACATACCCCAGGGACATTAAAAACAGGTGAGGAAACTGCTGAATCTCCTGCTCGAGTGTCACTGCTGAATGCCAATCTCAAAATGTGACAGAAACTTTTAGCAAACTTGACACAGTTTGGAGTGGGCGAATGTCTTGGTAATTAGACAGGCAACTTGACTGTCGGTTGTGATTAGGGTGTGTTATGTCACAAACAAACCACTGTCACATCGCAGCAGTGTTTGACACATACTTGACAAGTGCCCCTAATTGAACCCCCCTCTCCCCCTCATTGTTCCCCACTAAACATCAAGATTCCTGCTTTGAAACACAATTGATATCATTCGCAACTAAATATGCACCAAGTCATTACAACTGCATTATACTGCAAATTATAATTAATAGATTTACAAATCATAACATATTAAATATAATAAGACTGAAATTAAGAATCTTTGTGTATACACTCTGCAGCTACGTTTTCAATTTCTTTTTGTTGATAAATGAGTTCATCTGAGAAATTGCTGGATAGGTAGTTGAACTGTGTCCTCGTATTGTGCCGGGTACATATCATAATAGAAGGTCAAACATCATATTAGTCAACACCAGGTGCTGGGCTTATCAACCCAATTATCTTTCCCTGTCTTCCCAAACTGCTTCATGTACACAAAACATATTAGCATTTCACACTATCATGGTGCTCTTTTTCTTTAATAATCAACACTCCATTCTATTTGCCTTTGCTATTATAAATAGAAATGTCTTTCTTCTTATCCATGCTCAACACATGATACAGAATAACTCAGATAATGTAAAGTGTTATATAATAACAATACCCCATAAGATCTTATGAGGTATTGATAATAAGCAACTAGTTATTATGCAAGAGGAAATGGTTTTAATATACATTGCATCCTTAAAGTTATGATGGGATCAGATTGAATTAAAAATATTTCAATATTATCCCTCATTACTGAGTGTTTTATTTGTCAAATATTCAACAGGTAAACATCGCAACACTTGGGCGAATTTCCATGATGTACCAGAGGTAAATGAAAGGATGTTTGCTCTGTGTTTATGTATGTGGTGACTGTTTGTTGATGGTTGTTATGACCCTTTGTGAGGGTACCAGTGAGACTCTATGAGAACTTGTTTGCTTCAGAAATACAGTGCCCTCTATCCATAGTTATATGCATGATCCATTAAGGAACATTTAATTAAGCTTTATCTGACACATTTTTGAACTGAAAGATATTCATTTAAAAATATCAGCAAAAATGACAATTCCATTTGATTTTATGTTTTAGTTTAAAAATAATTGAATTCAAAGCAAAACTTGCTAAAATATTCATTAACTTTTATGTAATGTTTATCTGTTATTTTCTGAGATGCTTGTCATTTTAGCCCAGGTCACATTTACCCACAAGTGGCTTCTGGGATACACTTGACTGAATGACCCTGGTTGTCAGCAATATGGCACATTTTAAACAGCGGGCAAGATTTGGGTAAGCTTACCATTTCCCTTGATGGCCTACCGAGAACCCAGATGTGGTTTCCAAAATGTAGACATTTGATAGCCACAATCCGCCAACTACTTCCTATCTCTGACGGTTATCATGTTTATATTTACAAACCCAGATAACTGCCTAATAGCACAAATATAGACCTGATTTTTTTTCTTCAAAAACTAAAACCTTTCTTTTCTTTCTGCCAGGACATTCATATTTGGAAAATGATTTAACAGTAATATTCAAAATTAATTATGCAGGTTAAGAGGCAGTGAGTCATATGAACCGTTGCTGGAATGTGTATACCAATGTTTTTCCTGTACGTGATGCTATTCTGCCTGGCATATAAAGAAGACAATGTTAGTGTCTGGCTGCTGACCCCTGAACATTCAAACCCCCGGCCCTTGTAAACACTCCATGTCATCTGTATCAACTGTCTGCCTCCACTGCTACACTTGTGTCAACATGCAAAATTGCTAAACTGACTTTTATAAATATTTGGATGGACATTTATTGCCTGACTCTGTAAAAGCAGCTGACATGTCAGAAAGAGAGATTTATCCATGCTAATGAAAATATCAACTATCAGATAAGAACTTTGAGTTTAGTTTAAAGGGTCTAAAGTCTTAGAACAGGCCTCAACAGTCAAATATTTGTCATGATTTTTGAGCCGTTACAGATTTTTTTCTAAAACATGGATTTAATACACGTGCATCTGTCAGCTGTTCATCTATTTATATTACCAAGATATGGCCCAGTCCTAACTCACAGCTCACTCCATGTTTTTATGGATCTGAAGATATTGCCACATCTATTTATTTATATTTGTATTTTAATTTTTTTGATAGATGATAAAAGACAGTACTCACCTTTGACTAACTTTTGGATATAATCATCTTGCTGTGTGATGTATTTAATGCCTACTCCAGTATTAAGAATCGCTTTGACACACGATATACAGTCCAGCTGTAATATAGCATCGGAGAAGCTGGAGAATCCATGATCTGGGTTGTCTGCCAGCTGTTCCAGAGTGTCCACTAGGACTTGTAGGCCCTGGTATTCCAGGAACTCTCTCAGCCAGGGAGTGGAGCTTTGTTCTATCCTCGCCTTGAGGGCGTAGTAGACATGGACGGAGGGACTGTGTGCCAGCTGGACACACCTAGCCGGGTCCCCGTTCTCTATGCCGGACAGGATTAACGTATCCTCCATCGTATTTCCAGTGCCTCTCTCGTGATTTCACCACCTGTCAACAAGAAAATACCGAACTTAACTCAACGTTTCTTGCCCCAGATCTACGTTATACCAGTCCCCAAAATGTCCCGGCGAGTCTAACATATTCACAAATCATAATTTTAAACTCTTACCGCCCAATCTTTAAGATTCAAGAAGCTTTTTCATATCAAATCCAACCGTCACGATGAAAAAAACCTTGTGTATCTGTGTCTGTCATTGAGTGGAGTGTTTGTATCTGCCGCCGTGAGGAGGCCTCAACCAACCGCCGGGCGGCCCCGTGACCTGACCCCAAACTGACCCGGCCCCGGCCCAGTGACTCACGCCAGTCAGCCAATCACCGCTCTCCCGCTCAAACTCCGCCACAAACTGCACTCAGAGAGACACTGATATGAAAAAAATAAATTATAATATATATTTATTGATATTAATATATATATCTTTTTACAAACTGATTATGTAGGCACATATTCAGAAATAAGATATATGTATGCGTAATAGACTAGTAAAAATATAAATGCAATGTTGAAAAGTTACTAAAATACAGAGTAATAATTGCAGGGTCCATGTGCATATCATCTGAGAGTAATATTAAAGTTATATCTTGGAGTGATATATACTCCAATGTGTATATATATATATACCTCCCAGGTTTGATCAACGAACACGACTCTTTGGTTTCATCAATTATATGATTTCGATTTTAAATTCAGTAGAATATTCATAGTATACCACAACTGAATACCTTAATTATAATGACAGTTAGATTCATACATCAAGAAAATGCACCTTCAATGCATCTACAGGTAGACCTGCCCTAGCTGGGCTGGCACTATATGGGGTCAGGGAGCGTGATGAGGACATCCCAAGCGTGACCACATCTGGCAGATGTTCATAGCGGCACAGGTAGCTGACCCGCATCTCATTACAAAGGTCATGTCGCCATGTTCTGCATACCGATGTATATCAACCTTTTGTAGTTCCCCTAGCTGCCTTATTTACCCCAGACAGGAGGCAATTATACTAATTAAACCTCGATCATAGGTCTGGGTTTCTATACTTTAAGAACGAGTGAGCCACGTGCCTCAGGATGCTAATGATTCGAACCTCTACCAGCAGGGGGCGTACTTCATGCTAAACTCCATGATTCAAATTCGACCCAGACATTAAACATGTTAAACAATAAGCGTTATAATTTTAACACAAATAACAAATAGCCTCGATCACTGAGGCCTTTCTGTTTGATCCCACCTCTCTGACTCGGCCCATATGCTCCACCTTCCCCGACTGATTCACACCACTCTAATCTGACACATTATGTCGATAGCATTTGGTGGCTCAATCACCGAGATCATCAAATAAACGAATCGCCTTGAATTTTAAGAGGATAATTTCGTTCACAGAAAATGTGATACAAGCTATAATAAAGACATTAAATTGCTCCCTTTCTTCATCAACGCTGTTCAGTAGGGGAAGGATAAGTGTCATTCAGTAGAGGAAGGGTAAGTGTCATTCAGTAGGGAAGGGTAAGTGTCATTCAGTAGAGGAAGGGTAAGTGTCATTCAGTAGGGGAAGGAAAAGTATCATTCAGTAAGGGAAGGATGAGTGTCATTCAGTAGAGGAAGGATAAGTGTCCATTCAGTAAGGGAAGGATAAATGTCATTCAGTAGGGGAAGGATAAATGTCATTCAGTAGGGGAAGGAAAAGTGTCCATTCAGTAAGGGAAGGATAAATGTCATTCAGTAAGGGAAGGATAAGTGTCATTCAGTAGGGAAGGATAAGTGTCATTCAGTAGGGAAGGATAAGTGTCATTCAGTAAAGGAAGGATAAATGTCATTCAGTAGGGAAGGATAAGTGTCATTCAGTAAGGGAAGGATAAGTGTCAATCAGTAAGGGAAGGATAAGTGTCATTCAGTAGGGAAGGATAAATGTCATTCAGTAAGGGAAGGATAAGTGTCATTCAGTAGGGAAGGATAAGTGTCATTCAGTAAGGGAAGGATAAATGTCATTCAGTAGGGAAGGATAAGTGTCATTCAGTAAGGGAAGGATAAATGTCATTCAGTAAGGGAAGGATAAGTGTCATTCAGTAGAGGAAGGATAAGTGTCCATTCAGTAAGGGAAGGATAAATGTCATTCAGTAAGGGAAGGATAAGTGTCATTCAGTAGGGAAGGATAAATGTCATTCAGTAAGGGAAGGATAAGTGTCATTCAGTAGGGAAGGATTAGTGTCATTCAGTAGGGAAGGATAAGTGTCATTCAGTAGGGAAGGATAAGTGTCATTCAGTATGGGAAGGATAAATGTCATTCAGTAAGGGAAGGATAAGTGTCATTCAGTAAGGGAAGGATAAATGTCATTCAGTAGGGAAGGATAAATGTCATTCAGTAGGGAAGGATAAGTGTCATTCAGTAAGGGATAAGTGTCATTCAGTAAGGGAAGGATAAATGTCATTCAGTAGGGAAGGATAAGTGTCATTCAGTAAGGGAAGGATAAATGTCATTCAGTAAGGGAAGGATAAATGTCATTCAGTAAGGGAAGGATAAATGTCATTCAGTAAGGAGATGATTAGTGTCATTCAGTAAGGAGATGATTAGTGTCATTCAGTAGAGGAAGGATAAGTGTCCATTCAGTAAGGGAAGGATGAATGTCATTGAGTAGGGGAAGGAAAAGTGTCCATTCAGTAAGGGAAGGATAAATGTCATTCAGTAAGGGAAGGATAAGTGTCATTCAGTAGGGAAGGATAAGTGTCATTCAGTAGGGAAGGATAAGTGTCATTCAGTAGGGAAGGATAAGTGTCATTCAGTAGGGAAAGATAAGTGTCATTCAGTAAGGGAAGGATAAGTGTCATTCAGTAGGGAAGGATAAGTGTCATTCAGTAGGGAAGGATAAGTGTCATTCAGTAGGGAAAGATAAGTGTCATTCAGTAAGGGAAGGATAAGTGTCATTCAGTAAGGGAAGGATAAATGTCATTCAGTAGGGAAGGATAAGTGTCATTCAGAAGGGAATGATAAGTGTCATTCAGTAAGGGAAGGATAAGTGTCATTCAGTAGGGAAGGATAAATGTCATTCAGTAGGGAAGGATAAGTGTCATTCAGTAAGGGTAGGATAAATGTCATTCAGTAAGGGAAGGATAAATGTCATTCAGTAGGGAAGGATAAGTGTCATTCAGTAAGGGAAGGATAAATGTCATTCAGTAAGTGTCATTCAGTAGAGGAAGGATAAGTGTCATTCAGTAGAGAAAGGATAAATGTCATTCAGTAAGGGAAGGATAAATGTCATTCAGTAGAAGAAGGATAAGTGTCCATTCAGTAGGGGAAGATAAGTGTCCATTCAGTAGGGGAAGATAAGTGTCCATTAAGTAGAGGAAGGATAAGTGTCAATCAGTAGGGAAGGATAAGTGTCATTCAGTAGGGAAGGATAAGTGTCATTCAGTAGGGAAGGATAAGTGTCATTCAGTAGGGAAGGATAAGTGTCATTCAGTAGAGGAAGTATAGAGATTGATTAGAAATTAATCTATGGGGTTGGAGTATAAAGGCCATGCAATACTACAGAGTCTGTGTCTTGGTGTAGAGTCGGGATATTTCAGTTATTGAGAAGGAACAGTCACAATGCCGTTCAGAGAAGCCATGGTATTTAACCATTTTATACATAAATAGAAAATGATAAGATTTATCGAGTGATATCACCACTTTATTGCATATTATATACACAAAAATAACAATATATTTATTTAACTTGCGTAATAAGTGATAATGATTGACGTTAATAATATATGGTTTTGTTGAGGTTTGTTGCATGTAAATGTTACTGCACCACAGCTTTAGATTAATTTTTACCACAGCTTTAGATTATTTTTTTATGTAAAACTATATATATATATTAATTTGAGTCAATTAATGCTGTATATTAAAATGATAGCACTGACCATTTGATCACAATATATGTTTGGCAATTTCATAAAAAAAGTTCTCTTGAAATCTCATTAGATATCTAAAATAACAGTATATATTGGTCTTATATAACAGGTATTTGAAGTGTAAGTCATGATAATATTCCTATACTGTAAAATCTACAACAATAGTTGCTGTTATATTGACCCATTATTACCAAACAAAATAAAAAAATCCAACTTTTCCGAATATGTGATTCATTTTTTTCTGGGGCTATTACTCACGCCATTTGTTAATATTTACCTGCAAATCATATTAAATGAACTCATAATTTAGATGAATCCAGCCCGTTTTAATAAAACTAAAGTTCATTGTTCCAGTGACGGAGACTATAACTTCCACCTTTTGTAAGCGTCTCGAAAAAGGTTTTTCAGTAGATATAGCAGGAATTGCTGTAAGATACAGCAAGCGTTGCTGATGTTCTACAGTTACTTCTTTTTGTGAATATAACTTTCATTGTTATTGCAATTTTGGAAATACCATATATTATCATCTTTCCAATCTCATTTTCATGTTTTCAAGGAAAATGGCTTTCTAAAAGTCTGTAGATGTATTTATACTTTTAATGGATATAAGAAATATTAATTAAAATACAGAGAGTGGGGTCATGCCCATTACGATGGGTCACCCAAACACGATTTTGGCCAATTACTATATAAATAGAAAAAAAGGATCACTTTTAGTGCATATCATCGAGAGCTCAAGATTATGCATTTGAGAGTATGTTAATCAATGCCATATGAACATATGATAAGAAAACATCTGTACTCAATGCAAAGTAAATGTGGTTTATACGTCAAATACCCTTCTCTAGCCAATGCTCTTAAAGGTAGAAGAGTAGCCCATGGTACCCTGGCCTGACTATACCCCTGCCCATGAAGGGTATACCACGGTACCCTGGCCTGACTATACCCCTGCCCATGAAGGGTATCCCATGGTACCGTGGCCTGACTATACCCCTGCCCATGAAGGGTATCCCATGGTACCATGGCCTGACTATACCCCTGCCCATGAAGGGTATACCATGGTACCGTGGCCTGACTATACCCCTGCCCATGAAGGGTATACCATGGTACCATGGCCTTCCCTCGCACCTACACACGAAGAGAACAATATATATGTTACCCTGGTCTTCTTACATTTTGCCCATGCATCCCTGCCCTTGAATGGTATACCATGGTACACTTCCCTCCCCACATCCCTGCACTTGAATGGCATACCATGGTACACTTCCCTCCCCACATCCCTGCACTTGAATGGCATACCATGGTACCCTTGCCTCCCTACACCACTGCCCTTGAATGGTATACCATGGTACCAAGGCCTTCCCTCGCACCTTGAATGGCATACCATGGTACCCTTACCTCCCCATAGCCCTGCCCTTGAATATCATACCTTGGTAGAAACCATGTCCACATAACCGCTGAAGTCAAATGAAACAAGTGCATCTATATTCTAAAGGAAAATTTTGGTTCAGGCTGACATCTTTAAATGCAGTTTGCGAGAAAACACCTTGTGGAATTCAAAATGATCTTGCCAACTGAGCTTCATTAAACCTTCAGTGCTTTGACTTTGTAATACACAGACGGTGCATGCTTGTCTTAGAAAAAGATCTTTGCCGTGGTCAAACAAAATACTGGTGTACATCATTTAGCGGGAGAGTTAATTTCTCCCATCCCAATCTTTGAATAAAAGTGCATGGCAGTTTTGCTATAATGTATGTTACTTGAGTGACGTGAAGAAATCCTGGACGAGTATACGTGCCGACAGTTGAAGATCGTTGCAAAATTTGTTAAACTTCGATAAACTTATAACGATAACCTTAACGATGCGTCCAATTCTGAACGCATCGACAAATGAATATCGTATACAAATTAATAATGCGTTTACAATGTTATAGTCAATCTAATAAATAATAAACTAATGCCGCTGTAGGTTCAAGTAAGAATAGTGCTGAAAACACACCACTATATTACATTAATTATGCGCACTGGTCAACACCTCCATATGTAGATGTCAACAATATGTGCACCATCGTGATTCAAACATTCCATAGAATCATCTTTATTAAAAGTGGGATACAACAAGAAATTGTGAGCACAGATGTTTCACAAATAGAGAGCACACGTTGAGGGAAAGGCTCCTTGTCGTGAATGCGGATTTCATCTCACGTTAAAAAAACAGCAGGAAAGAGAAGAAAAATTCCCGTTTTCCTCTGAAAGGTCAGTTTCATTTTTAGTCCCGGCAACCCATTTCCCATTCGACCTCTCCATTGAAAGAGTTATGATATTGATTTTCCCCACTGATAACAAAATCTGTTTTAATCTTCATTTTTTTGCTCACACTATTTTTACCCTGACCGGCAATTTCATTCTGTCGATTTCCTACAAGAATTATCCCTGATCCGTCTCAATACAAAAGCATATCGTTGTCTGTTATTGAGGATTTATATATAATTGTCTGTTATTGAGGATTTATAGTTGACAATACAAACATACAGGTAGTAACAATACAAACATACAGGTAGTAACAATACAAACATACAGGTAGTAACAATACAAACATACAGGTAGTAACAATACAAACATACAGGTAGTAACAATAAAAACATACAGGTAGTAACAATACAAACATACAGGTAGTAACAATACAAACATACAGGTAGTAACAATACAAACATACAGGTAGTAACAATACAAACATACAGGTAGTAACAATACAAACATACAGGTAGTAACAATACAAACATACATGTCACTTATAGGGAATGCGTCTAAATTTTACATAGGTGTTTATATTTCAATCAAATATATATTCAGATTTCTTCGAATTGCTTTACATATTATCTTGGAGTAATCATAATTATAAGTACTCTCAGATATTATGTACAGCTAAAGTTGGTAGTAAGGGATGTGTGTCTAAGCTTGATGTGATATTTGCCTGGTGGTGACAAAACCATGACAACCTGGTGTGATTTGACAATCGTATCATTGTACAGTCAACTCCGAAAACACCGGTACCTTTAATTAAAGCATTCATGAAATCACAGAGGTCACAGGCAATTTTACAGAGGTTTTGGCTATGCTTAAATGATATTTGACCATGAAACTGTGATACAAGCAAGCTGTCTCACTAAAATCAACCAAAGTACACTAACCATGGTTATTATGTTTTGCTGAAAACCCACTGTTAGCAAGATTTTACTAAGCAGGTGTTTGCACAAGATCACTGGTCGGGAACCAATGATTTGGATTTTAGCAGAAGAATCTTCTACTCTCAAATGGCAGAGAAATTTATGTTGGGGAAATATGATAGATAATAACTTTTAATCCCAAAGTTTGGGGTATAAACATTTATATTATGCAAGGAAAAAGCATTTGAAAACCTCGTTTCATGAATGCTTTAAATTATATGTGGCCACGAAACTGTAATACAAGCAAGCTATCTGACTAAAATCAACCAAAATACACTGACCATGGCCAGGATTACTGTGTTTTGCTGAAAGTGCCAAGTACTGCCAGTACTCTTTTGACCACCAGGTGGCCACATGTATACAATCATGTGACCTCTATTGTGATTTGTCAGGGTTACCATTTGACAAACATTAATGAACAAACAGGGTTCTGCAAGCTAAATCACTCCCTTGTCCCAATCTAAAGGTGCCCCACTCTTAGCAAGATTTTACTAAGCTGGTGTTTGGTCAGCTGAACAAAGTAAGTTAACAAAGTGTCCAATGGATGATTTGGATTATAGCAGAAGACTCACCCACTTTCAAATGGCACATACATTTATGTAGGGGGCATGTGACGGGTAATAACTTTTGATCCCAAAGTTTGGGGTATAAACATTTATATTAGGCAAGGAAAAGTGCTTTAAAACCTCATTTCATGAATGCTTTAAACTCGGAATTTGATTGATTTTCAATTTGAAAATCCGTCCGTCGGTTTAGAACACACCTAGGCCACTTAGGGGAAATCTTTGTCCATATTTACTGTTCTGGCCCTGTTGAAGCAACGATTTCTGATTTTGTGAACTCACTTGCCTCGAAGTTAGAGACTTTGATTTTGTCCTCAGGCACAAAGTAAACCGCAAATATTTTTGGAACAAAAAGACAAACAATAGTGACAATACTGTTGAGGATGAGAGCCAGGGCCAGAAGCGCCGCCTTGTGATAAGCGTAGAAAGCAATCATGTGAGTGGGCAGGAAGGCCGTCCAGATGAACAGAGTGGTGGTGTCGGCGATGAAAATGTACCACGACTCGTTGAAGTTGTCCGGCAGCTTGCGGGTGAGGAAACCAAAGATGGCGCACAGGAGCAGGAGAAAGATGTTAACAGAGAGGGGGATGAGGAGCGTGTAGAGGGAGAGGAAACAATGCAGCTCGACGAACCTCTCCGTATCCACGGGCATTGTCATCACCGCCCGGGACTGCTCAAACAGGAACATGATGACTGTCAGGCACACCTGAAACAGACAGAATGTACTATAATATGATGACTGTCAGGCACACCTGAAACAGACAGAATGTAATATAACATGATGACTGTCAGGCACACCTGAAACAGACAGAATGTAATATAATATGATGACTGTCAGGCACACCTGAAACAGACAGAATGTAATATAATATGATGACTGTCAGGCACACCTGAAACAGACAGAATGTAATATAATATAATGACTGTCTGGCACACCTGAAACAGACAGAATGTAATATAACAAGATGACTGTCTGGCACACCTGAAACAGACAGAATGTAATATAATATAATGACTGTCTGGCACACCTGAAACAGACAGAATGTAATATAACATGATGACTGTCAGGCACACATGAAACAGACAGAATGTAATATAATATAATGACTGTCAGGCACACCTGAAACAGACAGAATGTAATACAACATGATGACTGTCTGGCACACCTGAAACAGACAGAATGTAATATAACAAGATGTAATATAACAAGATGACTGTATGGCACACATGAAACAGACAGAATGTAATATAATATAATGACTGTCTGGCACATCTGAAACAGACAGAATGTAATATAACATGATGACTGTCAGGCACACATGAAACAGACAGAATGTAATATAACATGATGACTGTCAGGCACACCTGAAACAGACAGAATGTAATATAATATGATGACTGTCAGGCACACCTGAAACAGACAGAATGTAATATAATATGATGACTGTCTGGCACACCTGAAACAGACAGAATGTAATATGATATGATGACTGTCAGGCACACATGAAACAGACAGAATGTAATATAATATAATGACTGTCAGGCACACCTGAAACAGACAGAATGTAATATAACATGATGACTGTCAGGCACACATGAAACAGACAGAATGTAATACAACATGATGACTGTCTGGCACACCTGAAACAGACAGAATGTAATATAACAAGATGTAATATACCAAGATGACTGTATGGCACACATGAAACAGACAGAATGTAGTATAACAAGATGTAATACAACATGATGACTCTCAGGCACACATGAAACAGACAGAATGTAATATAATATAATGACTGTCTGGCACACCTGAAACAGACAGAATGTAATATAATATGATGACTGTCAGGCACACCTGAAACAGACAGAATGTAATATAATATAATGACTGTCAGGCACACCTGAAACAGACAGAATGTAATATAATATAATGACTGTCAGGCACACCTGAAACAGACAGAATGTAATACAACATGATGACTGTCTGGCACACCTGAAACAGACAGAATGTACTATAATATAATGACTGTCTGGCACATCTGAAACAGACAGAATGTAATATAACAAGATGTAATATAACAAGATGACTGTATGGCACACATGAAACAGACAGAATGTAATATAATATAATGACTGTCTGGCACACCTGAAACAGACAGAATGTAATATAACATGATGACTGTCAGGCACACATGAAACAGACAGAATGTAATATAATATAATGACTGTCAGGCACACCTGAAACAGACAGAATGTAATACAACATGATGACTGTCTGGCACACCTGAAACAGACAGAATGTACTATAATATGATGACTGTCTGGCGCACCTGAAACAGACAGAATGTAATATAATATGATGACTGTCAGGCACACATGAAACAGACAGAATGTAATACAACATGATGACTGTCTGGCACACATGAAACAGACAGAATGTAATACAACATGATGACTGTCTGGCACACATGAAACAGACAGAATGTAATATAATATAATGACTGTCTGGCACACCTGAAACAGACAGAATGTAATATAACATGATGACTGTCAGGCACACATGAAACAGACAGAATGTAATATAATATAATGACTGTCAGGCACACCTGAAACAGACAGAATGTAATACAACATGATGACTGTCTGGCACACCTGAAACAGACAGAATGTAATATAACAAGATGTAATATACCAAGATGACTGTATGGCACACATGAAACAGACAGAATGTAGTATAACAAGATGTAATATAACAAGATGACTGTATGGCACACATGAAACAGACAGAATGTAATATAATATAATGACTGTCTGGCACACCTGAAACAGACAGAATGTAATATAATATGATGACTGTCAGGCACACCTGAAACAGACAGAATGTAATATAATATAATGACTGTCAGGCACACCTGAAACAGACAGAATGTAATATAATATAATGACTGTCAGGCACACCTGAAACAGACAGAATGTAATACAACATGATGACTGTCTGGCACACCTGAAACAGACAGAATGTAATATAACAAGATGTAATATAACAAGATGACTGTATGGCACACATGAAACAGACAGAATGTAGTATAACAAGATGTAATATAACAAGATGACTGTATGGCACACATGAAACAGACAGAATGTAATATAATATAATGACTGTCTGGCACACCTGAAACAGACAGAATGTAATATGATATGATGACTGTCAGGCACACCTGAAACAGACAGAATGTAATATAACATGATGACTGTCAGGCACACCTGAAACAGACAGAATGTAATATAACATGATGACTGTCAGGCACACATGAAACAGACAGAATGTAATATAATATAATGACTGTCTGGCACATCTGAAACAGACAGAATGTAATATAACAAGATGTAATATAACAAGATGACTGTATGGCACACATGAAACAGACAGAATGTAATATAATATAATGACTGTCTGGCACACCTGAAACAGACAGAATGTAATATAACATGATGACTGTCAGGCACACATGAAACAGACAGAATGTAATATAATATAATGACTGTCTGGCACACCTGAAACAGACAGAATGTAATACAACATGATGACTGTCTGGCACACCTGAAACAGACAGAATGTACTATAATATGATGACTGTCTGGCACACCTGAAACAGACAGAATGTAATATAATATGATGACTGTCAGGCACACATGAAACAGACAGAATGTAATATAATATAATGACTGTCAGGCACACCTGAAACAGACAGAATGTAATATAATATAATGACTGTCAGGCACACCTGAAACAGACAGAATGTAATACAACATGATGACTGTCTGGCACACCTGAAACAGACAGAATGTAATATAACAAGATGTAATATAACAAGATGACTGTATGGCACACATGAAACAGACAGAATGTAGTATAACAAGATGTAATATAACAAGATGACTGTATGGCACACATGAAACAGACAGAATGTAATATAATATAATGACTGTCTGGCACACCTGAAACAGACAGAATGTAATATAACATGATGACTGTCAGGCACACATGAAACAGACAGAATGTACTATAATATAATGACTGTCTGGCACATCTGAAACAGACAGAATGTAATATAACAAGATGTAATATAACAAGATGACTGTATGGCACACATGAAACAGACAGAATGTAATATAATATAATGACTGTCTGGCACACCTGAAACAGACAGAATGTAATATAACATGATGACTGTCAGGCACACATGAAACAGACAGAATGTAATATAATATAATGACTGTCTGGCACACCTGAAACAGACAGAATGTAATACAACATGATGACTGTCTGGCACACCTGAAACAGACAGAATGTACTATAATATGATGACTGTCTGGCGCACCTGAAACAGACAGAATGTAATATAATATGATGACTGTCAGGCACACATGAAACAGACAGAATGTAATACAACATGATGACTGTCTGGCACACATGAAACAGACAGAATGTAATATAACAAGATGTAATATAACAAGATGACTGTATGGCACACATGAAACAGACAGAATGTAATACAACATGATGACTGTCAGGCACACCTGAAACAGACAGAATGTAATATAACAAGATGACTGTCTGGCACACATGAGACAGACAGAATGTAATATAACAAGATGTAATATAACAAGATGACTGTATGGCACACATGAAACAGACAGAATGTAATATAACAAGATGTAATATAACAAGATGACTGTCTGGCACACCTGAAACAGACAGAATGTAATATAACAAGATGTAATATAACAAGATGACTGTATGGCACACATGAAACAGACAGAATGTAATATAATATAATGACTGTCTGGCACACCTGAAACAGACAGAATGTAATATAACATGATGACTGTCAGGCACACATGAAACAGACAGAATGTAATATAATATAATGACTGTCAGGCACACCTGAAACAGACAGAATTTAATACAACATGATGACTGTCTGGCACACCTGAAACAGACAGAATGTACTATAATATGATGACTGTCTGGCGCACCTGAAACAGACAGAATGTAATATAATATGATGACTGTCAGGCACACATGAAACAGACAGAATGTAATACAACATGATGACTGTCTGGCACACATGAAACAGACAGAATGTAATATAACAAGATGTAATATAACAAGATGACTGTATGGCACACATGAAACAGACAGAATGTAATACAACATGATGACTGTCAGGCACACCTGAAACAGACAGAATGTAATATAACAAGATGACTGTCTGGCACACATGAGACAGACAGAATGTAATATAACAAGATGTAATATAACAAGATGACTGTATGGCACACATGAAACAGACAGAATGTAATATAACAAGATGTAATATAACAAGATGACTGTCTGGCACACCTGAAACAGACAGAATGTAATATAACAAGATGTAATATAACAAGATGACTGTATGGCACACATGAAACAGACAGAATGTAATATAACAAGATGTAATATAACAAGATGACTGTCTGGCACACATGAAACAGACAGAATGTAATATAATATAATGACTGTCTGGCACACCTGAAACAGACAGAATGTAATATAACATGATGACTGTCAGGCACACATGAAACAGACAGAATGTAATATAACATGATGACTGTCAGGCACACCTGAAACAGACAGAATGTAATATAATATGATGACGGTCAGGCACACCTGAAACAGACAGAATGTAATATAATATGATGACTGTCAGGCACACCTGAAACAGACAGAATGTAATATAATATGATGACTGTCTGGCACACCTGAAACAGACAGAATGTAATATGATATGATGACTGTCAGGCACACATGAAACAGACAGAATGTAATATAATATAATGACTGTCTGGCACACCTGAAACAGACAGAATGTAATACAACATGATGACTGTCTGGCACACCTGAAACAGACAGAATGTAATACAACATGATGACTGTCAGGCACACATGAAACAGACAGAATGTAATATAATATAATGACTGTCTGGCACACATGAAACAGACAGAATGTAATATAATATGATGACGGTCAGGCACACCTGAAACAGACAGAATGTAATATAATATGATGACTGTCAGGCACACCTGAAACAGACAGAATGTAATATAATATGATGACTGTCTGGCACACCTGAAACAGACAGAATGTAATATGATATGATGACTGTCAGGCACACATGAAACAGACAGAATGTAATATAATATAATGACTGTCTGGCACACCTGAAACAGACAGAATGTAATACAACATGATGACTGTCTGGCACACCTGAAACAGACAGAATGTAATACAACATGATGACTGTCAGGCACACATGAAACAGACAGAATGTAATATAATATAATGACTGTCTGGCACACCTGAAACAGACAGAATGTAATATGATATGATGACTGTCAGGCACACATGAAACAGACAGAATGTAATATAATATAATGACTGTCAGGCACACCTGAAACAGACAGAATGTAATATAATATGATGACTGTCAGGCACACCTGAAACAGACAGAATGTAATATAATATAATGACTGTCAGGCACACCTGAAACAGACAGAATGTAATATAATATAATGACTGTCAGGCACACCTGAAACAGACAGAATGTAATACAACATGATGACTGTCTGGCACACCTGAAACAGACAGAATGTACTATAATATAATGACTGTCTGGCACATCTGAAACAGACAGAATGTAATATAACAAGATGTAATATAACAAGATGACTGTATGGCACACATGAAACAGACAGAATGTAATATAATATAATGACTGTCTGGCACACCTGAAACAGACAGAATGTAATATAACATGATGACTGTCAGGCACACATGAAACAGACAGAATGTAATATAATATAATGACTGTCAGGCACACCTGAAACAGACAGAATGTAATACAACATGATGACTGTCTGGCACACCTGAAACAGACAGAATGTACTATAATATGATGACTGTCTGGCGCACCTGAAACAGACAGAATGTAATATAATATGATGACTGTCAGGCACACATGAAACAGACAGAATGTAATACAACATGATGACTGTCTGGCACACATGAAACAGACAGAATGTAATACAACATGATGACTGTCTGGCACACATGAAACAGACAGAATGTAATATAATATAATGACTGTCTGGCACACCTGAAACAGACAGAATGTAATATAACATGATGACTGTCAGGCACACATGAAACAGACAGAATGTAATATAATATAATGACTGTCAGGCACACCTGAAACAGACAGAATGTAATACAACATGATGACTGTCTGGCACACCTGAAACAGACAGAATGTAATATAACAAGATGTAATATAACAAGATGACTGTATGGCACACATGAAACAGACAGAATGTAATATAATATAATGACTGTCTGGCACATCTGAAACAGACAGAATGTAATATAACATGATGACTGTCAGGCACACATGAAACAGACAGAATGTAATATAACATGATGACTGTCAGGCACACCTGAAACAGACAGAATGTAATATAATATGATGACTGTCAGGCACACCTGAAACAGACAGAATGTAATATAATATGATGACTGTCTGGCACACCTGAAACAGACAGAATGTAATATGATATGATGACTGTCAGGCACACATGAAACAGACAGAATGTAATATAATATAATGACTGTCAGGCACACCTGAAACAGACAGAATGTAATATAACATGATGACTGTCAGGCACACATGAAACAGACAGAATGTAATACAACATGATGACTGTCTGGCACACCTGAAACAGACAGAATGTAATATAACAAGATGTAATATACCAAGATGACTGTATGGCACACATGAAACAGACAGAATGTAGTATAACAAGATGTAATACAACATGATGACTCTCAGGCACACATGAAACAGACAGAATGTAATATAATATAATGACTGTCTGGCACACCTGAAACAGACAGAATGTAATATAATATGATGACTGTCAGGCACACCTGAAACAGACAGAATGTAATATAATATAATGACTGTCAGGCACACCTGAAACAGACAGAATGTAATATAATATAATGACTGTCAGGCACACCTGAAACAGACAGAATGTAATACAACATGATGACTGTCTGGCACACCTGAAACAGACAGAATGTACTATAATATAATGACTGTCTGGCACATCTGAAACAGACAGAATGTAATATAACAAGATGTAATATAACAAGATGACTGTATGGCACACATGAAACAGACAGAATGTAATATAATATAATGACTGTCTGGCACACCTGAAACAGACAGAATGTAATATAACATGATGACTGTCAGGCACACATGAAACAGACAGAATGTAATATAATATAATGACTGTCAGGCACACCTGAAACAGACAGAATGTAATGCAACATGATGACTGTCTGGCACACCTGAAACAGACAGAATGTACTATAATATGATGACTGTCTGGCGCACCTGAAACAGACAGAATGTAATATAATATGATGACTGTCAGGCACACATGAAACAGACAGAATGTAATACAACATGATGACTGTCTGGCACACATGAAACAGACAGAATGTAATACAACATGATGACTGTCTGGCACACATGAAACAGACAGAATGTAATATAATATAATGACTGTCTGGCACACCTGAAACAGACAGAATGTAATATAACATGATGACTGTCAGGCACACATGAAACAGACAGAATGTAATATAATATAATGACTGTCAGGCACACCTGAAACAGACAGAATGTAATACAACATGATGACTGTCTGGCACACCTGAAACAGACAGAATGTAATATAACAAGATGTAATATACCAAGATGACTGTATGGCACACATGAAACAGACAGAATGTAGTATAACAAGATGTAATATAACAAGATGACTGTATGGCACACATGAAACAGACAGAATGTAATATAATATAATGACTGTCTGGCACACCTGAAACAGACAGAATGTAATATAATATGATGACTGTCAGGCACACCTGAAACAGACAGAATGTAATATAATATAATGACTGTCAGGCACACCTGAAACAGACAGAATGTAATATAATATAATGACTGTCAGGCACACCTGAAACAGACAGAATGTAATACAACATGATGACTGTCTGGCACACCTGAAACAGACAGAATGTAATATAACAAGATGTAATATAACAAGATGACTGTATGGCACACATGAAACAGACAGAATGTAGTATAACAAGATGTAATATAACAAGATGACTGTATGGCACACATGAAACAGACAGAATGTAATATAATATAATGACTGTCTGGCACACCTGAAACAGACAGAATGTAATATGATATGATGACTGTCAGGCACACCTGAAACAGACAGAATGTAATATAACATGATGACTGTCAGGCACACCTGAAACAGACAGAATGTAATATAACATGATGACTGTCAGGCACACATGAAACAGACAGAATGTAATATAATATAATGACTGTCTGGCACATCTGAAACAGACAGAATGTAATATAACAAGATGTAATATAACAAGATGACTGTATGGCACACATGAAACAGACAGAATGTAATATAATATAATGACTGTCTGGCACACCTGAAACAGACAGAATGTAATATAACATGATGACTGTCAGGCACACATGAAACAGACAGAATGTAATATAATATAATGACTGTCTGGCACACCTGAAACAGACAGAATGTAATACAACATGATGACTGTCTGGCACACCTGAAACAGACAGAATGTACTATAATATGATGACTGTCTGGCACACCTGAAACAGACAGAATGTAATATAATATGATGACTGTCAGGCACACATGAAACAGACAGAATGTAATATAATATAATGACTGTCAGGCACACCTGAAACAGACAGAATGTAATATAATATAATGACTGTCAGGCACACCTGAAACAGACAGAATGTAATACAACATGATGACTGTCTGGCACACCTGAAACAGACAGAATGTAATATAACAAGATGTAATATAACAAGATGACTGTATGGCACACATGAAACAGACAGAATGTAGTATAACAAGATGTAATATAACAAGATGACTGTATGGCACACATGAAACAGACAGAATGTAATATAATATAATGACTGTCTGGCACACCTGAAACAGACAGAATGTAATATAACATGATGACTGTCAGGCACACATGAAACAGACAGAATGTACTATAATATAATGACTGTCTGGCACATCTGAAACAGACAGAATGTAATATAACAAGATGTAATATAACAAGATGACTGTATGGCACACATGAAACAGACAGAATGTAATATAATATAATGACTGTCTGGCACACCTGAAACAGACAGAATGTAATATAACATGATGACTGTCAGGCACACATGAAACAGACAGAATGTAATATAATATAATGACTGTCTGGCACACCTGAAACAGACAGAATGTAATACAACATGATGACTGTCTGGCACACCTGAAACAGACAGAATGTACTATAATATGATGACTGTCTGGCGCACCTGAAACAGACAGAATGTAATATAATATGATGACTGTCAGGCACACATGAAACAGACAGAATGTAATACAACATGATGACTGTCTGGCACACATGAAACAGACAGAATGTAATATAACAAGATGTAATATAACAAGATGACTGTATGGCACACATGAAACAGACAGAATGTAATACAACATGATGACTGTCAGGCACACCTGAAACAGACAGAATGTAATATAACAAGATGACTGTCTGGCACACATGAGACAGACAGAATGTAATATAACAAGATGTAATATAACAAGATGACTGTATGGCACACATGAAACAGACAGAATGTAATATAACAAGATGTAATATAACAAGATGACTGTCTGGCACACCTGAAACAGACAGAATGTAATATAACAAGATGTAATATAACAAGATGACTGTATGGCACACATGAAACAGACAGAATGTAATATAATATAATGACTGTCTGGCACACCTGAAACAGACAGAATGTAATATAACATGATGACTGTCAGGCACACATGAAACAGACAGAATGTAATATAATATAATGACTGTCAGGCACACCTGAAACAGACAGAATGTAATACAACATGATGACTGTCTGGCACACCTGAAACAGACAGAATGTACTATAATATGATGACTGTCTGGCGCACCTGAAACAGACAGAATGTAATATAATATGATGACTGTCAGGCACACATGAAACAGACAGAATGTAATACAACATGATGACTGTCTGGCACACATGAAACAGACAGAATGTAATATAACAAGATGTAATATAACAAGATGACTGTATGGCACACATGAAACAGACAGAATGTAATACAACATGATGACTGTCAGGCACACCTGAAACAGACAGAATGTAATATAACAAGATGACTGTCTGGCACACATGAGACAGACAGAATGTAATATAACAAGATGTAATATAACAAGATGACTGTATGGCACACATGAAACAGACAGAATGTAATATAACAAGATGTAATATAACAAGATGACTGTCTGGCACACCTGAAACAGACAGAATGTAATATAACAAGATGTAATATAACAAGATGACTGTATGGCACACATGAAACAGACAGAATGTAATATAACAAGATGTAATATAACAAGATGACTGTCTGGCACACATGAAACAGACAGAATGTAATATAATATAATGACTGTCTGGCACACCTGAAACAGACAGAATGTAATATAACATGATGACTGTCAGGCACACATGAAACAGACAGAATGTAATATAACATGATGACTGTCAGGCACACCTGAAACAGACAGAATGTAATATAATATGATGACGGTCAGGCACACCTGAAACAGACAGAATGTAATATAATATGATGACTGTCAGGCACACCTGAAACAGACAGAATGTAATATAATATGATGACTGTCTGGCACACCTGAAACAGACAGAATGTAATATGATATGATGACTGTCAGGCACACATGAAACAGACAGAATGTAATATAATATAATGACTGTCTGGCACACCTGAAACAGACAGAATGTAATACAACATGATGACTGTCTGGCACACCTGAAACAGACAGAATGTAATACAACATGATGACTGTCAGGCACACATGAAACAGACAGAATGTAATATAATATAATGACTGTCTGGCACACATGAAACAGACAGAATGTAATATAATATGATGACGGTCAGGCACACCTGAAACAGACAGAATGTAATATAATATGATGACTGTCAGGCACACCTGAAACAGACAGAATGTAATATAATATGATGACTGTCTGGCACACCTGAAACAGACAGAATGTAATATGATATGATGACTGTCAGGCACACATGAAACAGACAGAATGTAATATAATATAATGACTGTCTGGCACACCTGAAACAGACAGAATGTAATACAACATGATGACTGTCTGGCACACCTGAAACAGACAGAATGTAATACAACATGATGACTGTCAGGCACACATGAAACAGACAGAATGTAATATAATATAATGACTGTCTGGCACACCTGAAACAGACAGAATGTAATATGATATGATGACTGTCAGGCACACATGAAACAGACAGAATGTAATATAATATAATGACTGTCTGGCACACCTGAAACAGACAGAATGTAATACAACATGATGACTGTCTGGCACACCTGAAACAGACAGAATGTAATACAACATGATGACTGTCAGGCACACATGAAACAGACAGAATGTAATATAATATAATGACTGTCTGGCACACCTGAAACAGACAGAATGTAATATAATATGATGACTGTCAGGCACACATGAAACAGACAGAATGTAATATAATATAATGACTGTCAGGCACACCTGAAACAGACAGAATGTAATATAACATGATGACTGTCTGGCACACCTGAAACAGACAGAATGTAATATAACAAGATGTAATATAACAAGATGACTGTATGGCACACATGAAACAGACAGAATGTAATATAATATAATGACTGTCTGGCACACCTGAAACAGACAGAATGTAATATAATATAATGACTGTCTGGCACATCTGAAACAGACAGAATGTAATATAACAAGATGTAATATAACAAGATGACTGTATGGCACACATGAAACAGACAGAATGTAATATAATATAATGACTGTCTGGCACATCTGAAACAGACAGAATGTAATATAACAAGATGTAATATAACAAGATGACTGTATGGCACACATGAAACAGACAGAATGTAATATAATATAATGACTGTCTGGCACACCTGAAACAGACAGAATGTAATATAATATAATGACTGTCTGGCACATCTGAAACAGACAGAATGTAATATAACAAGATGTAATATAACAAGATGACTGTATGGCACACATGAAACAGACAGAATGTAATATAATATAATGACTATCTGGCACACCTGAAACAGACAGAATGTAATATAACATGATGACTGTCAGGCACACATGAAACAGACAGAATGTAATATAATATAATGACTGTCAGGCACACCTGAAACAGACAGAATGTAATACAACATGATGACTGTCTGGCACACCTGAAACAGACAGAATGTAATATAACAAGATGTAATATAACAAGATGACTGTATGGCACACATGAAACAGACAGAATGTAATATAATATAATGACTGTCTGGCACACCTGAAACAGACAGAATGTAATATAACATGATGACTGTCAGGCACACATGAAACAGACAGAATGTAATATAACATGATGACTGTCAGGCACACCTGAAACAGACAGAATGTAATATAATATGATGACGGTCAGGCACACCTGAAACAGACAGAATGTAATATAATATAATGACTGTCAGGCACACCTGAAACAGACAGAATGTAATATAATATGATGACTGTCTGGCACACATGAAACAGACAGAATGTAATATGATATGATGACTGTCAGGCACACATGAAACAGACAGAATGTAATATAATATAATGACTGTCTGGCACACCTGAAACAGACAGAATGTAATATAACATGATGACTGTCAGGCACACATGAAACAGACAGAATGTAATATAATATAATGACTGTCAGGCACACCTGAAACAGACAGAATGTAATACAACATGATGACTGTCTGGCACACCTGAAACAGACAGAATGTACTATAATATGATGACTGTCTGGCGCACCTGAAACAGACAGAATGTAATATAATATGATGACTGTCAGGCACACATGAAACAGACAGAATGTAATACAACATGATGACTGTCTGGCACACATGAAACAGACAGAATGTAATATAACAAGATGTAATATAACAAGATGACTGTATGGCACACATGAAACAGACAGAATGTAATACAACATGATGACTGTCAGGCACACCTGAAACAGACAGAATGTAATATAACAAGATGACTGTCTGGCACACATGAGACAGACAGAATGTAATATAACAAGATGTAATATAACAAGATGACTGTATGGCACACATGAAACAGACAGAATGTAATATAACAAGATGTAATATAACAAGATGACTGTCTGGCACACCTGAAACAGACAGAATGTAATACAACATGATGACTGTCTGGCACACATGAAACAGACAGAATGTTATATAATATGATGACTGTCAGGCACACCTGAAATAGACAGAATGTAATATACATGGTGAATATCAGGTTCGCCTGAAAGAGATACAGTATAATAATGATATAACAAGGTGCCTGATTTTTTCCAAGGTGTTCCAAACACGTTACTTAAATAATGTGAATACTACATGTGATTGTTATTCAAATATTGAATTAAAGTATAATGCCATGAAGACCACCCTGAACAGCTCTTTCGAGATTGACAATTCAATTTAATTAACTGACACTATTCTAAGCATATACCCATGTAGGTATTTCCGTTTAATCTTTGGACAGTGCTTTAATATGTGTGCCAGAAAACGTCAATATTAGGATCCTTACGTTTAAGAAATATAGTAATGTATGAGCTTTTATTTTCTTTATTGAACCTGATAATTTGGATTGTCAGAAGCTATTGAATTGGAAAATGTCAAATTATTTTTTACTGTGAGGTAAACCTCATAAGAATTTTAAAAGTTGCAATCATACTTATTCCTCTCAATATAATATGTAAGTATAATCGACAATACTATTTATACTCTGTGAAACCTCATAATCACCTTATATCAAATAGAGATTTGTGGACATATTATTGGAAGGAAGTGTTTTGTTCCCGAAGGGATTAGACAGACTCCGTTAATTTCATGATCATTAAGAGGACCTCAACAGTGATTAGCATGTGAGTTGTTAGCCAATATCTTAACATAACATAATTTTCTCAAGCTTTATGCAATTGCTTACCTGTAAGACAAGAATCCCTAGAAATATAACAACTTGTGAGAAGCCATCGATGAAGCGGACCCTGAGTTTGCATTTCTCGGCGGCGGCGAATATGCGGTACATTCTGACGGTCTTGAGCAGGAGAGGAGCGAATATGAAGGTACAGCACAGATGGAAAGAGAAATAGGTAAAGGCACAAGAGATGTCATTGGGCTTCACAATATAGGCATAAACTGTCCCAGATGCAACCAGGATACCGAACAGAATAGGAAACATCAGCTCACGGCTAGACCCCTTTATTACTTTTTTGTTGCTGTGTTTCAAGAAAATTCCAGTGATGAAAAGAAACGTGAGAATGCCACACCCAGCCAATGCTTCCAGTCCCAGGGCGATCCCATCCGTCCACAGCATGTAGGTGGGAGCGATGTCCTCGCACGTCGTGAAGTTGACCTGGTCAGGCCACGTGAGGACGCCACATGTCACACAACCCCTGAGGTCCGCCAGGAGGCGCTCGTTGTCGCGGCAGCGGTGACACTGCCAGCAGCAGGTCACCTCTCCCTGGATGTAGAACTCGCCCGTCCCGCACGGCTTAGCACACACGGATTCCGGTACGTCGTTGTGCTCAGACTCGCCGCTCTTATACCAGGATATAGTTCCATCATCAATGTTCACATCGTCCAGTACACTGCTCCACACTCCAGCCCGGACCTGTCTGAAGCCGGTACCATCTGCATTGGTCTCAAAATGAACGATATCGTAACCGCCTTTCAAATCGCCCTTGGCATCAAACTCAATCTGCTGAACGTACCCAGGAAAACTCACGTTCCTGATGTAGGTCAAGAGATCTGAGCCGTCCACACACGCTCTTAATGCCTGCGTATTGCCAAAAGCTGTAGGGCATTTGTCTGTTATGAGCTGATGTAAAGCCACCACAAAGGCCTGCACAGAGTCCATCATCCTGGGCGGCGTAGGGTCCCACGAGAACCCCGGCAGCTCAGAGACCTTCATATCAGCATAGACGGAGCAGTCAGTGTCAGAACCTACCGCATCCCAGCTACATTGGAGATCCTCGGCCAGATACTGGCCAAACCATATGTTGTCTCCTACCTTGTGGACGGGAGGTAGGGTTTCATACCATGTTTCAAAATCAGGGGCTTTTGCTTTTGTTGTGATCACCCCAAAGGACCCCACGAAGAGATGGTCGATCCCAGCATAGGCTGATATAGCATAGACAAAAGAGTCCGTGCCGATGAAGATGAACTCGCCCACCGCGTCCATCCTCTCCGCGGCCCTGAACAGCTCCCGGACCATCCGACCATTGAGGACGACGAGGACCACGTGGGCCCTGCTGTTATTCCTCAGGTCGCTGATGACCTCCTCGTACTCCCGTGGCTGCATCTCAGCCTCCATGATCTTGGTATATGCAATGCAAACCCCTATCTTATCAGAAAGCCTTATGATGTTCTTCACAGCGTTTACACCAAAGCTTCCCTCTGTGGCTAGCACAGATATATATGTCCAGTTGAAGTAGCCTACCATGTCTACCATCGCTCGAGTCGTGAATATATCCGGTGGCTGGGTCCTTGAGAAGTATTCGTAGTTGACCTTGAGGCTGAGGTCATCACTGGTGGCGAGCCAGCTGATGTGCGGGATCTTGTAGTGACTGAGGACACTGCTTGCCTGGGTGGCTTTGGAACTGGAGCTGAAGCCTACCACTCCGATCACCTCATGAGACGGCCTGAGCTGCGGAGACTGGGGGAGGCCGCTACACCCCGTCCGGGAGCACTCCGGGATCTCTACTAGCTGTGTGGCCCTCCCGGCAGCTATGCTGGGTCTGGCACAGTCGTTAAGGAGGACCACACCCAGGGTGGTGTTGGGCAGGATGTTAGGATCGTTGTTGGCTTTCTCCAGCGTGTACCTGACCGAGTGGGCTATTTGGATGACCCACTGTCTGCGGCCGTTGCGGCACACTTTCCCGTCAGCGCTGTAATATAGGGGTAACATGACGGCGAGCTTGAGGTCCCCCTCTTCCACATAGTCATCTACGGGAGTGTCATCTCCCAGCAAGTCCGAGCAGACCCAGGGCACGGACACCAGAATGACCACCACGGCGAGTAGCATCCTGCCAGGCATCTTGTACCATCTCATTGTATAATCTCACTAGTCCAGTAACTATCGTCCAATCCCCAGTCCTGATGACATAGTGAGAAGACTCCATTACCTTTAATATCATGAGACATAGTATAAATTATGATAAGCCAGTGACGTATGCAGGGCTATTAGGCCCGATATGTCGGGCCCGTGGCATTAGGCTACTCAAGCTCTATTGTTAGATTCCCAGATCCTTGACAATCAAAATAAATGTACTTTGTTTTTGGCACTGATTGAATAGTATGGCATTCAATTTCATAAATTATTTGATGTTTCTCTTCGGTAATGTAATATTTATCCAAAGCATTTTGATGTTTCTCTGCATCCATTGGAGAATTCTCTCTTCAGTAGTTTTATGTTTCTCCTCAGGATTTGATGTTTCCCCGGAGATATTTGATGCTTCCTGTAACCAATTTGATGGTTTTACTCCAATTATTTAAATGGCCCAGTTATTTAAATTAACAAAACGTTTAAAACAAAGATCCCTTTAAAATTTTAGGATTTAATCAATGTTAAATATATACATGGGCATGCGCAGACAAACTATTTATACCCCATCGCTCAGAAAATATATTTCATCGTATATTGCTGCTGTGTGAATTCGTCATGAAAGGATCATTGAGGGTTTATGATCAACACAATTAAGGTATATACATTCCAGAGAATTCAGGAGGTATTGTTAATTTGAATATGTTTGACATATAATATTGAAACAAATCTTTTATATTCAATCGTCTTGTATAATTTGATGATTTTTTGGAGGAAGGCCAGGAAAGATAGTTTAAAACTATTTGAAATTCTTAGCACTGAAATTAAAGACATTGGGAGAGCACACACATGATGCACATGTTTGTATACACCTATGCCAACTGTACCGAGGAGACCAAACTAAGACTTATGGTATACCCTTATCAAGCAAATATGTCACATGCACCCTTAATTGCCAGGGTATATTGATAATGTTGTGAAATTTGAATGCTTCACGTGTCCTCTGTGAAGGGAATTATCTCCTCTGTATTTGGTATACTACCTGTTGATTTGGGTACGTTTGGTTGAATGTCTTGTATAATGCGTGTAGGATTTAATAAATGACTTGAAAATGCTAGAATTATTTCAGAGTAAGAGCAATGTTAAGTGATGCCACAGGCATTGTTGTGGGTTTTAATGATTGCTATGGAAATAAATTGTACCACCGGGTATGATACTCAAAGGCATATTATACAGGTCAAAATCATATCTGTAAACTTTAGTATCTGTTTACGATAATGGTATCTACTTACACTAACGGCACCTGCCCACACTCATGGTAACTCATTCATTGTATCTATGTATATCTTCTCACACTCATTACTTCTGCTGATACCAATGATATCTGCCGACACTAATGACATCTGCCGACACTAATGATATCTGCCCACACTGATGATATCTGCCCACACTGATGATATCTGCCCACACTAATGATGTTTGCCCGCACTAATGATATCTACCGACACTAATGATATCTGCCCAAACTAATGATATCTGCCCACACTAATGATGTCTGCCCACATTAATGATGTCTGCCCACACTAATGATATCTGCCCACACTAATGATGTCTGCCCACATTAATTATGTCTGCCCACACTAATGATATCATTGATGCGGGTGGCGGGGAGGAGCGGACGCGTTTTCTAGGAGCTGCTATTTCTAGGAAACTAAATCACCTTTCATCCTTCCAATAAATACCTTCTCTCAAGAAAATCATACCAAATCTCTGGAGTACCAACCTAAATATACCTTTTGTGAAAATTGGAATAATTTGTGTTGGACTTTAAGGCAAGAAATCGACTTGAACAGGACGAAAACAACGACAGCGTGGGATTGTATATATAAACCTATATATACCGGGCACGTATAAAACCTCCTAGGACTTATCATAATACAACCGTCGGTCTCAATATATTAAGTGTCGGTCTCGCTAAATCGATTTACTATTATATAATATTTCCTGGAAGGTACCTGTGGAAATAGAAAATAAACATTAAGTTTTCCTCCCGCCAAAACCAAAACTACAGTGTACACAAAGAACCCGCATTAAATATACCCCTCTGACCGCTAGTACGTTTCTACAAATTAGAATAGCGTGTCAAGTAGATCATATTATTACACAAATTGGTAATTACTACAATTGTGGGATAACAAAAATAAATATATTGAGTTCAACTATTCCTGGACACGCCAGTACTGATAAAGGTGTGCAAGGTGAGTTTATCAATTCTGACATTTCTCGTGACCATATTAGGCATATAACTACAGTATATAAACCCTGACTACTGTGTGGCAATCATCGTCACCCGGTAGCAGTAGAAGAAGGACCCAGCCGATAACCACCAAACCTGGGGAACAGTTTGCACGCTTTGTGTTTTTATCTGGAGTTTTTAATAAGACAGTTTTTAAAAAGAAAGATTTTAAGCAAGCGTCGTTGCCCAGTCATCAGCGAAATCCGGGTGGCGATAAGAGTGACTCTGCAACCAAGCGAGTAAGTGGTCAAACATTATAATTATAATAATTAAGATTGTCAAACTTGGTGTGTGCCCTATTCTTCTATAAAAGAAATTGGGTGACGTGTTTTGTGTTGACTTGAATTTTCTCCATATAGAAAATTTAAAGTTATATGATTGAAATCTTTCTTGAAGTTTGATTTCTATATCTACTGGTTTTGATTTTCTCCATATAGAAAATCTAAACTATATTATACTACAAATATCCTCCATATAGGATTAATTGTTGCTTTGGTACTTCTCTCCATAAAGAGAAAGTATATTGTTTACGGGTTCCTCCATATAGGAATCAAGTTGTTAAATTCGGGTTCCTCCATATAGGAATCAGGTTGTCGAATTTCTCTGCTGTGAGAATTTACTGATATATACACAAAATTCCTCCATATAGGATTATTTGTGGGTTTTGTTGCATCTCTCCATATAGAGAAAATATATTACTATTTGTGTGCTATCGGGTTCCTCCATATAGGAATCAATTTGTCGAATTTCTGGTTTTTTATCACCAAATAAATAATTTAAGGAAATTGACACAAAATTCCTCCATATAGGATTTGTGTGCTGTGCTTAATCTTCTCCATATAGAACATTAAGCTATTAATAACTCCTCCACATAGGGGTTCTGTGTTGTAATATTATAATATTGTCTTTCTCATATTGAAGGCAAATAGAATTAAAAATCTGAAGTGTTAACTTGTGTAATATTATTTTTCTCATACTGAAGGCAAATTGGATTAGAAATCTGAAGTGAAATCTTGTGTAATATAATTAGTTGTAACTATTGTTAACTACTGTGATCAATTTTCTCCATATAGGAAATTGAGGCTGGTCTGTGAATCTGTGCAAATATACATATAAATAAAAATAGTTTTGTGTTTTCTTATGTAATTGAAGCATACTATGGCGATGGCAGAATATGCTCAGCCCGACCTGGAGGCAGATCTGGACACTACTGTGGTAGAAACTACAGCAAAACCTCAGCGTGGCAAAGTCACCAGGAGTAGCAGTAGTAACGCTACTGCAGCAGCGCCTCCTCCTGTGGCAGCAGCAGCTCCAGCTGGAAGGAAGGATAAACAAGTCGATAAGCAACTCAAGCTTGAAATTGATGAATTAAAGATAAAATTGAACAATTATAAGGCTAAATTAAATGATACTCTAGAACAATTACATTTCTCTAATTTGAAGATTAATGAATTGAAAGATGAGCTGGAAGTCAAAGACTCAAATATTGCTGTTTTGTCAGAAAAATTAGATGAAGAAAAAGCTGAAAATAAATTGTTAACTCTAAGTCAGGACTCGCCGAGTAAGGGTAACTCTGACAGTAAGAAGACCCCTGAAAAGCCGAAGATCCTTTTTCTCACTGAAAGTGTAAATGGCTGCAGGATCAAGAAAATGGCATCAGATTTCAGAGATGTAAATATTTTTGTCCCAGATATTGGGGAAAATACTTCTGCAGTCCATCTTAAGAGCACGATATCTAGTAATGATACAATAACAAAGTTACGTGAATTTCACTGTATAGTGGTCATACTGGGATCACAAGATATTGTTGATGGAGAAAAAGTTCATGATGTGTATGAAGGTATTCTTAAAGTCATGAAGGTTCTGCTTGAGGACATGCATGCACAGGTAATTTTGTGTACGACTCCACCCAGTAGGATCAATTCAAGTGAGTTCACACAGCTTAACAAGAAAATTCCGAACTTTAGAATCTCTGAGGACAACAAATGCAAATTGCAAGTAACAACATTTAGGAATGCTTTTGAATCTTTTTTAAGAATCCAAACTATGGTTGATGATGGTTACCACATCACTGATGTCGGCGCCAAGGCTTTTGTTAATTACATAATGCCAATGATTTATATTGATCTCACTCAGGACTTGAATGATTTTCCACCTGAGACAATACCTAGCTCTATGGGTAATATACAAGTAGAGAAAGGGGAGATTGAGTCTAAAATAATTGCTGAATTGATCAAAACTGATATCAATATTGTAAAAGAGGTTCCCTCTGATAAAATGGGGGCAATTATTGGGAATAAGGGTTCCACAGTCAAAAATATCCAGCATTTTTCCTCAGCTAAGCTGAGAAAGATATCTTGGAATCATTCGGAAAATATTAAATCTCAGAATCCTGAGGATTTAGCGCAGGGCATGCTCATCATGGGTAGTCCCCTACAGATGATCATGGCCCTGGACGCAGTTGATACTATCATAGCTGAAAGCACCCCCAAAGTAGAGTCCAGGGGTATCTGCACCAATTTTGCTAGAACTGGCAAATGCAGCTATGGGGTTAGATGTATCTTTGAACATGTATCTGGTGGCAAAAAAAAAATGAAATTTAATGAATGATGTTTTTCGGGGGGTAAGGGCAAAAATTATAAAGATAAACTTGGTAATATTAGCACAGAATATGTTAGTAGAAAGTGTTTTTCTGCTATAAATCCTATTTCAAAGTGTTTGTCTGCTACGAATGGTGGTGAAAATTTAAAAAGTAGGCTGTACTGTGATAGTCATTTAAATGAATTAATCAAAAATGTGATGAAAATTCCACATCGCCAAAACTACTGTGATAATATTAAACATAATTGCATGATGCATGATACAGTATTGAGATACAGTGGTTGTGAGGTTTGCATGAGTAATCTTGAATGTAATTGTAAACATCAAGTTTTTAAAATAAATGATTTTAAAAGGCCAAATTATGATATTTTCTGTGAAGATGCTATAACATGTACATTAATAAATAAGCCCCTCCCTTACCTCCGCAGTCAAACTATGGGCATTGATAAAAAGTTTTCTTCTAACAAAATTAAAAAACTATATAGTGAAGTTCTGTGTAGCAATATGAAACAATTTCCAAATGGTAATTACAAGGGCAAATCGACTTTAAATAAAATAGTTAATGCTGAAAACGATGCTAATAAAATTCGCAATGTTCATATTAAACAAACAGCTCTGAGGGAAGGGATTTCCCATATGGACACTCTTAATCAAAATCATCTTAATGGCAGCTCATACATGCGAAACATAAGGAAAAACTGGAACCAATCACATGTCTTTTATAGATCACGTGGTCGAAATGGCCCCGCCCATAATAGACAGATCCGTAATAGTAGAACGTGTCTCCCGATGCCTGTTGACAACATATTGCTTTCAAATCGGTTTGCATACCTTTCTAACGATGGTAAGATGGTAACACATAATTCATATCAAATAGAGCACTCTCCTAATATTAGAAATCGCCGCACGAAGTTCCGAAGCGGGCATACGTTGGCTCCGCCCCTCTGCAATTTGATTGGCCGTCATGGGGGGCACTACGCGGGGGGTGATATGGGAATTCCTCGAAATGACGTCATAGGGTCAATGACCGGAGTGCGTGCAGATGGTTGCATTAATCGAGATAACATAGATGAAATCAATACAAATAAAAACTCAATTAATAATATTAAAAATAGAAATAACATACATTACGAAATAAATAAAGAACTAACAATTGCTACTGCTAATGTACAAAGCATAGGAAGCAAAGTGGAACTTCTAAATGTATACATAAATGAAAATAACGTTGATTTATTTTTTGTTACTGAAACTTGGATGAATGAAGCAAATGAAAAAATAATTAAAGGTAAAATCAAAGAAAATAATTACGACATTGAACACTTACCACGTGCACTAAGATCGGGCGGCGGCTTGGCAGTTATCTTCAGACCTGAAATTGACATAAAGAAAATTAATAACAGTCATAACTTATCAACTATGGAAATGATGGAAATTAATATCAAAACCAAAAACAAATTATGTACTATTATCACCATTTATAGACCAGAACCCTCAGAAAAAAACAAATACACTTATACAGAGTTTTTTGAGGAATTTAGCGATTTGCTAAGTTATTATTCTACATATACACATGAAGTGATTTTTGTTGGTGACTATAATTTTCATATGAATAAACCAGAAAGGCCGAATGTAATTAAATTTAATGACATCTTAGATTTATACAATTTGCATAATCATGTGACTGAACCTACACACATATTAGGTAACACACTGGATTTGTTAATCACAAATATAAATAGTAACTTGATAAAAGAACACAAGGTGGAGGAGAAAATATCCGATCATAGTATTATTAAACTCACTTTAAACCTTCAAACTAGAATAAAAAATAAGAAAAAGGTATCATACAGAAGTTACAAAAAAATGAACATAAAAAGTTTTATAGATGATGTCGAAGAGAAATTTGGTGATAATAAATCATATGATGAAAAGGACCTCAATGAATTATTAACTGAATATAGCAAATTAACATGTATACCTGATAAGCATGCCCCAATCATAGAAAAAACTATAACCAATAGGAAACCAGCTCCATGGTTATCTGATGAGATTAAAAACGAAAAAAGGAAAAAAAGGAAACTTGAAAGAAAACACGATAAAAGTCGACTTGCGTCTGACAAAATTCAATATCAACTACAGCGAAATAAATATAACAATATGATTAAGGACTCAAGAAATAGTTATTATGCAGAAATAATTAATACTAATAAATCGGATCCAAAAAGGCTGTTCAAAATACTAAACAAACTACTACACACTTAAGAGGACACTCCCTTCCCCAAACATAGTGATAGTAAAGAGTTGGCATCTGAATTTAATAATTTTTTTCTTGAAAAAATCTCGAACTTGAGGGAAAATATGGATAAAAATGATAAAACATCATCACTGATGACTGAGAAATGTAAATTCAGTACTCACCTGGAAAAATTTGCACTATTAGATGATGCAGATGTATCAAAGTTAATCAAAGAGTCAGCAAAGAAGTCGTGTGAACTAGATCCCATCCCAACCTGGCTTCTGGCTGAATGTATGGGTCCCCTATTACCGCTAATAAAGGCTATTATAAATAAATCTATTTCAATGGGTAGCATGCCAGATGACTTGAAAATGGCCATCATTAGACCATTAATTAAGAAACTGGGTCTGGAATTGATAAAGAAAAATTATAGACCAGTATCTAATCTTGCTTATTTATCTAAATTAATAGAAAGGGCGATTGCTGCACAATTTGTTGGTCACCTCATAAAAAATGATATTCAATGTATATTTCAATCTGCTTATAAGGAATTTCATAGCACTGAGACTGCACTGTTAAAGGTACAAAATGACATTTTAATGGATATTGATAGTGGTAAAACGGTAATGCTAGTGCTACTTGATCTATCAGCGGCATTTGACACTATTGACCATAACATATTATTGAATAGGCTGGAAAAAAGATGTGGTATTAGGGGCACTGCCTTACAGTGGTTTCGGTCATATCTAGCAAACAGGAAACAATGTGTGACAATTGAAGGTAAAAGATCTGAAAATAAGAATATTAGTTATGGGGTTCCTCAGGGCTCTGTGTTAGGACCACTGCTGTTCACAGCATACATGGAGCCTCTGTCTGACATTGTTGGTGATTTTGGTCTCAAACATCACATCTATGCTGATGATACGCAATTATATATTACAATAGATCCAAAATCTGAAGTAGATAGAAATAGGTCCTGTATTGAAATGGAAAAATGTATTAAATTGATAAGGAAATTTTTGATAGAAAATAAAATGAAGATAAATGATGAGAAAACAGAAATGCTTTTATGTGGTAAAAGCTGTGATTTCAGAAATGACAATTTACCAAATGAAATCCTAGTAGGTGAGACTAATATCTCTAGATCAAAAACAGTTAAGGATCTTGGGGTTATTCTAGATCAGGAGTTATCAATGAAATCGCAAATTAAAAAAATGTGCAAAAATGGTTATTTTCATGTAAAAAATTTAGCTAGCATTAGAAACTGTTTAGATGAGAAAACAGCAAACACTCTTGCTCACTCTTTTGTCACTTCTACCCTTGACTATGGGAATTCACTTTTAGCAGGACTACCAAAGTATGAAATTGCCAAACTGCAAAAATTACAGAATGCTGCAGCAAGAGTAGTAGGTAAACTCAAAAAGAGGGATCACATTACACAAAAGCTTATGGACCTTCATTGGCTGCCAGTTGAGGCGAGAATTGATTTTAAAATTTCTCTATTAACATGGAAGGTGCAAAATGGCTTTGCCCCAGAATACCTCGCCCAATTATTAACTGGTAAGAAATCTGATCTGGGACTAAGATCCAATAATAAAAATGAATATATAGTACCCAAGACGAATATGAAAACATATGGTGACAGGGCTTTCATGGTGTATGCTCCAAAAAACTGGAATGCCCTGCCCCTTGAAGTGAAAAATTGTAAAAGTATAGACACTTTCAAGAAAAGGCTAAAGACGCATTTGTTTAGGAAGCATTATCTCGAGACGCGCTTAGAGCAGACTTAGTCTGATACAGCGCTATATAAATTTTTATTATTATTATTATTTTTATCTGCCCACACTGATGATATCTGCCCACATTAAAGATATCTGCCCACACTAATGATATCTGCCCACATTGATGATGTCTGTCCACACTAATGATGTGTGCCGACACTAATGATGTCTTTTCAAACTAATAGTATCTCAAACTGATGGCACCTGCCCACTGATGACATCTGCCCACACTAATGATATCTGCTTACATTAGTAATATCTGCCCACACTAATGATATCTGCCCACACTAATGATATCTGCTTATATTAGTAATATCTGCCGACACTAATGATATCTGCTTATATTAGTAATATCTGCCGACACTAATGATATCTGCCCACACTGATAACATCTGCCGACACTAATGATATCTGCTTACATTAGTAATATCTGCCTACACTGATATCTGCCCACACTAATGATATCTGCCGACACTAATGATGTCTGCCCACAATAATGATGTCTGCCCACAATAATGATATCTGCCCACACTGATGTCTGCCCAAACTAATGATGTCTGCCCAAACTAATGATGTCTGCCCACAATAATGATATCTGCCCACACTGATGATGTCTGCCCACACTGATGATGTCTGCCCACACTGATGATGTCTGCCCACAATAATGATATCTGCCCACACTGATGATATCTGACCACACTGATGACATCTGCCAACACTGATGACATCTTCCCACACTAATGATATCTGCCTACATTAGTGATATCTGCTTACATTAGTAATATATGCCCACACTAATGATGTCTACCCACACTAATGATATCTGCCCACACTAATGATATCTGCCCACCCTAATGATATCTGCCCAAACTATTGATGTCTGCCCACACTGATGATGTCTGCCCACACTGATGATGTCTGCCCACACTGATGATGTCTGCCCACACTGATGATGTCTGCCCACACTGATGATGTCTGCCCACACTGATGATGTCTGCCCACACTGATGATGTCTGCCCACACTGATGATGTCTGCCCACACTGATGATGTCTGCCCACACTGATGATGTCTGCCCACACTGATGATGTCTGCCCACACTGATGATGTCTGCCCACACTGATGATGTCTGCCCACACTGATGATGTCTGCCCACACTGATGATGTCTGCCCACACTGATGATATCTGCCCACACTGATGATGTCTGCCCACACTGATATCTGCCCACACTGATATCTGCCCACACTGATGATGTCTGCCCACACTAATGATATCTGCCCACACTGATGATCTCTGCCCACACTAATGATATCTGCCCACACTGATGATATCTGCCCACACTGATGATATCTGCCCAAACTGATGATGTTTGCCCACACTGATATCTGCCCACACTGATGATGTCTGCCCACACTGATGATGTCTGCCCACACTAATGATATCTGCCCACACTGATGATATCTGCCCACACTGATGATATCTGCCCACACTGATGATATCTGCCCACACTGATGATATCTGCCCACACTAATGATATCTGCCCACACTGATGATGTCTGCCCACACTGATGATATCTGCCCACACTGATGATCTCTGCCCACACTAATGATATCTGCCCACACTGATGATATCTGCCCACACTGATGATATCTGCCCACACTGATGATATCTGCCCACACTGATGATATCTGCCCACACTCCTTATATCTACTGGCATACTAATGATATGTGCTCACATTAATTATATCTGCTCACACTCATTATATTTGCCCACACTTCTTATATCTGCCCATATTAATCATAGCTGAACGTTAGATATGTTCCCTATCAAGGTTCTTAATATATATATCACAACCAGCTGGAAATGAGGCAGTAATCATAGACAGTCTGTCAATTCCCCGATCTCATTACCGTCCCGGTCCCACCAGCCTCTGGGGGTGACCACACCATATGACACCATATTTGGAAGGTGTGATGAGCCGTTCCAGGGGATTTTCCTTGCAGGTTGCATTCCTCTCATTGCAGCTTTCCAATCACACATCGTCACCTTTTTCTCAAATAAGATATTCATTTGTCACTCCTGCTTCAATTGGTAACTCATCGCTCTTATTCCAGTGCATCAATCTGATTTTGATTAAGAAATTCAAGTAATTTTGTCTTGCTTACTCCTATTTATCACATCTATTGGAACATAATCACTTAGTATTTTATAAGGGCCTTAGACCCACTTGTAATATGCGTGCAATGTTAAGATCAGACAACATTGACTATGTGCCTCATCAGTTTATGAACTCAGATTTATGTTCACAAAATAATGGCACAATCTATACTACAAATACCTTTATTTCGTCAAAGAATGCCACCGAGGCTAAAAACATATCAGACACAGATCTGGTGTTTATATTTTTTCATCAGTTAGAAAATTTGGTGTCATTTTTGTTAGTCTGACTAACATTGTCACAGAGTCTTATAGTCAGATAAGAAATAAAATACGATACTGACAATACTTAAAGTTAATAGTGACTTTCAAATACGTGAACACTGTAGCTATTAAGTCTATTTTAATTACATTTACATACTATTAAATCTATTTTAATTACTTTCACTTTACAGTAGCATGTACATTGGAAATATGTGGACGTTTTGAATAAAACAATAAGACTCAGATGTTTAGTGGACTGGTTTGAGATACATATTTCTGTGGATCAATATGAGGATTTCAAAAGAAAATATTTATCGTCTAATTAAATATAATATAAATCATGTTTAATGAGAATTGTAAATCATGTGAATTGGTTTCGAGAAGTATTGAATATTTTAACGAGAGGTACCTAAAATACTCACATACAGATATAAACAAAACCACATACAAAGATTATTTTATTAGCCAAAGAATGAAATCACCTGCCTTGTAAAATAAAAGGACAAAAGTGAATAGGTAATAAACTACCCCACAGATCAGACACAGAGCTACATGTCAACTTGTCCATTGTGTAGTTATGGAGAAAGAGTAAAGTCACTGTATTAATTGGTTTAAGTCAGAATAAATGATATTATTGCTACCTGATTGGTTAGTACCATTATGAATAATTCATGACGTTATTAAGATGTTAAGAAAAACATAACGATGTTGTAGGTCTGAATGCAGTGCTAGTGAGATTTAAACAAAAGCTCCTCCGGATCTCATTGGATTCATCACATCCTTATAAATAAACATCCATTTCTTGTTTAATGTGTGTTGGATATTAACTAAATATTACCCCATTTGTCAATGTGCTCAATTATGTCAGATTACTTGGGTTTCTTCAGGCCCTGAATTCAAATTCATTGGTTTCCTAGAGAGTGTAAAGACCATTACAACTAGTAAAACTAACTTTTTGATGGATGGCAAAATGCAATTGACGTTGACATATTCAGCAATAAAATTTACCAGCTGTAACTATTTTGAGGAATGCAAATTATGACTAAGTGATAACTTTGTGGAGTTGTAAACTAGTCAACAATACACATTATTTGTCATTACATAACATGGACTAAGAATAATGATAATCTTATATTCAAAGGTTTTCACCACTAAGTACATTCTCATAGTTTCATACAAAGATGCACTGTATGCATACTATTTTTGGATAAAAAATTGTATTATTTTGATTGTAATAGTATAATTTGATACCAAAACTTATTTTAGTACTTAAGCAATTTTAAGTTTGTTCATTAGCGAATTTAGTTGAATAAATGTTTTATAATATTAGTAAGCAAAATTATTTCAAATTATGTTTATGGTGACATGCTTTCTAGATGCATAAAACTGACTTTCTCTCAACAGGTACACAACAAATCTCCTGTAATTTGAATATAGGATTTAAATCAGAATCAATATGAATATTCACCTATTTTCCATCAATCAGTGCACATTATTTGTGAAGTCATTTCTTGATTTTTGTGAAGTCATTTCTTGAGTCCAAACCTGACATAGTTTTCACCAATGACGGCAGAGGCTGATATGAGACAGATGTCCTGTAATGGAGGGAAGGCTTACACCTGAATCATATCATTACCTTAAACTTTGACATATCAAAACATACTTTTTCATCATTACCATTATTAGTATTGTGACATATTTGCAATTCGTTATGTTTAAAGTTATATTTTTTGTGAGCCAAAATAATCTGTGTTTTAACCACAGGGATATATTATTTCTATTATTTATTTTCCAGTTTGATAAAACAAAAATATGAATTGTTCCATTGGTAATGACAATTGCCCAATATTCACAAATAATGTCGTACATTGTGTTGACTTTGTCGTATTACCACTTTTTTTTTCTAGATATATCTTGATTTTGTATGAGTAGTTTTGAGAAAAGAATCAAGGCAAATAGTATCAGAATTTTTATTCAGCATTGGCTTGAATTTAAGAAGAAACAAGTGTATATGTATATACCGGCATAAATGCTTAAATGTATAATTATCCTATCTCTTGTAGATTGAAAACTAAGCATCTTTGAATACATTTTGAGGCTGAACTGCCCAGTTAATTTCATCAAACTCTTTCTTATGTTAAAACCCAGAATGCAAAATATAGTCACATTAACAATAAATAATGTGCGTGTCACTCGAAGTCAGTGTCAAGCAGATAAATTGTAATGAAATCCTTAGTTATAAACGTTTCATACAAAAATGCATTTGAACTAATTAATTGCATAAAACTTCCATTGTGAAAATAATAATCGTTGTAATTTGGTTGGTCTTCCTCGCGAACAGCATATATCACAGTCACACTTTTTGACATGCGGACCCCTTAGTACCAGTCATCGTGAGACATGTAATCTCCATGCATGTACCGTAGCTTGTGTACATCCGGGACAGCGAGCGGCTGAGCAGGCCCCGTATGTAGGGGATCTACGAAGGTGGACCGGTACACGTAGAAATTGTTTCTGTGAGATGGGTCCCTCTCAGACTGCTCATAGAGAGTAGAGCTGTTTATCCTGGCGGGATCCGTCCATCTGGGGTCCCTCCAGCCTGGCTCTGCTCTGTGTACTCCCTGCTCAGCTGCTGAGTAGTTTGTGGCCACAAAATCTGCATCATAAACAGGCAATCCCGCTAAAGTGCTGCCCTCTGGCATGTCAAATCTCATATGAGTGGTGCCACCTGGGAGGCCATACATTGACGCCATTGCGGCCTTTCTGCTGGCGGCGGCTTGTCGCATCTTCTCCTGACTGCGACCCCCAACCGGCTGGAGATCCTCGGACTTGGTGCAGCCTATCACCATACCACTGTCGCCCCCTTTGCTGCTTGAACCCGGCAACTTCCCTCCAATTCCACAGTACTCTGCCTGATATTCGGTGTTCTTACTCATCTTGGAGTCTACAAGGTGAAGCAAACACTGTCAAATCACATGACACTTAACGTTAAACAACATGAACAATCAGCTTCAACGTTAACCATTGTATGGTAAGTTTCAGATCATTGGATACACCATTATAATTAGCTGTTTATTATAGTTATAGAATGAGGTCGGGTTAGTGTAACTAAGATAAAACTGATAGTCCTGTTGGCAGTGCGTTACAATAGAAATGGAAAAAAATCTGAGTTTCACGGAAAAAAGATTCATCTGCTTATAATAATATAAATTACCTGATATAAAAATAGAAAAGAATCCATCAAACAGTTCTAAAGAAGTTTGACAGACAGACAGAATGAGAGACAGTTTTTCCCTCTCACTACATACGCTGATAATATCAGCACAGCTAAAGACTAGCCGTATTGCAATATAAATGAATAATAGATATATTGTCAAATACATGACAGAGCATTCCTGATATCATTCCTGATATCATCGTGCTTGTGATGAGGAATTTACCCCATTGATTCTTGTCTGTATCAATAAGAACAAAATGTGTCTGATTAAATTTTAAACATTTCATTGTAACACCACTCATTGACTCTTTCTTATTTTACCTTATTACTCTCAGTGTTTTATCCCCCGTACATATTGTTTGTTTTATTTGTTTGATATCAAACTGTAAATAAAATCAAAAGTTTACATATTACAGCTTCACGGACATAAGTTTCAAAAGAAGACCAAAATTAACCCGGAATCAGAATATATATATATATATATATATATATATATATATATATATATATATATATAAAGCCTGGTTTGACACTGTATTTATTACAATGATTAATCATTCCCGTTATCAAACAGTTTGAGTATTATAGAACTTTCAATTTTTCATAATGATGCATGGTAAAAGTAAAATTAACAGTATATATGTTAATCTTATTTATGGATGGTACGATTATTGTAATATTTTGATTTTAAGCCGGTCCTTTTAATTTGGTGATATACTCAAAGGGTTATGGTAGACTCAAGTGCTTCGCAAATATTGAGACAGATTACACTCCAACTCAGATAATCTGTTTTAATATGTTTGCAAAGCATTTAGAATATTACTCAATGTGGTCTGATACAATTTATTATATTTCTGATAATATATGAGCATTAAACTGTGCATGACAATTTGTGCTCATTTGATCATCATATATGTCAAAAAATATTTTATTATTCCTTTATACAAAACAAAGCATATAATATTAGGTTTAGAGAATTAGGTTTTGCGAATATCTTTTCACTTTAATTTGAGGAGCAGTATTGTTCAATAGGAGGAGACTTGTGATTATGTGTTAAAATAAAGAGATGTTATGTTAATTATTTGTCAAAATAGAAAAAAATATCACACACCTTTGGACCTGGCTGATTACGTTTTTGTGCCGGGTATATTGGCTTTGTCTCCTTCCAGGCTCGATATTCCAAAAACAAATGTTATAAATGTTGCTGGAGAGCACAGCAGGTAAACATTGAGATACAAGATGGCGTCCGCGGTTGCCAGGTGATCGTCACACTATCTGACCTCCACACCTGGCGCCATGCAGTGCCATCTCGTGGCTATTTTCCCATACAGTTGTTTTAAATATAAAGTTCACAACGAATCTCAAAGAGGACATTTAATCCAAGAAACCAAGTAAAGCGCACAAGCATTTGAAATCCGTATACCCTTTATGAAATAAGTGATGCTGTTTTGTTATTAAAAGAACATCTCAGGTTTTATCTATCTATTAATTTTATGTGGGACCATGTTCCATGCGAGATATGTGCATTTTGCCCGTGATCAGAGTGTTTTCTCAACTGTTTGATATAAGCTATTTTGCTCCTCCCGAAAATTGCTTCTTATTCAATACACACAGATGACTATCTCGATCGAAACTGCAAGAAACGCTCTTTCTTGGAAATAACCTGAAACAAGATTAAGAGACAGTTTTACCCATAAAGAAAAGTGCAAGCATGCTATAATAAAAATGATTGAATTCTATCCGAGCCAGCTGCAGAGTTGTAATGATTATTATGAAAAGCATGTTTAGACCTAAAACTGTATCATTTTCACAATACATTTCTATACTACCTTTACGCAGATATTTCTACTGCACACTGTTGGAAGTAACTGTACAATAACAGCAAGTTCCTTTTCTACATCGAGTTCAAAGCACTTCCCACAATAGCTTAGATAAAAGTTCATTTTGCTGTCAGATGAATGATATCATCTGATATCAATTTATCACACACAACCATACTTACTGTGTAATACTTCTCAGGGTTTAAATCCTTCGACTGAAAATTTAAACTGTTAAAATGTGTTTATTGTGATAAAATAACATGTGAAAATATAAATCATGAACAGCTAGCTATGTTCTTGACTTTGGAACGTATAATTAATTACACATTAATAATGTGAAGTCTTAATGTATAGAAAATATCAACTGAAGATCAAATAATACAAAGAAATATAATATGAAAGAAATATGAAATAATATATAATAAGAAATTTGAAAGATGTAGAATATGTTATAACAGCAGTTTCACTTGATTTTAACTAAAAAAAATCCATTGGCCGATTGCCGATCTCCATGTTGTTTGTTTTTCCCGATTGAAAAGTAGACACCGGAAATGTACAACTTTACAGGAACCAGAACTGAACAACTTCTTTATAACTGGGAGAGATTGGCAGGGGGCCTATGCAACTTATCACTTATTAATTAACAAACTGAACAGTTCTGGAAATGTTTAAAGGATTTTTTTTAATATTGTGGTATATCGTTTCTCAGAATAATGTAAAAAAATATATGAAACAATTGTGTTAACAATTGTGTTAAATGTCACCGTATATCTTGATATTTACTCACCCACTTTGGTAAACGACATAGATGGGTGCATGTCATCAGTTTATGACCTGTCAATCACGTGGAAATGATAATTTGGGGAAGGCGTTATGAAACTTTCCAAAGTATTATATATCAATGCCATGAGAAATCTATATTTGAATATATTTGAATCATAACTGAGATCATAAACGTTGCAAGGGTGAACTTATTTGTCAATAAGGTGTATGGCGACCTCCCAAATGACTGAGAGGCAACAACCGCCTCAGTTAAATGGACGAACTGTGATGTGCTCCTAACATCATGATGTGTTCCCAACATTGGGATAGGTTCTATATAACTCAACTGGAAGATGATTATTGTAGATTTACAGTCATGTCTCTCACCTGCGTTTGCCTGTTATTTTCTACAACAGTGTCTGTCATATTTTAACAGTGTGAATTCAAAAAGACACACGTTTTAGTGTATATATATATAAATATATATATATATATATATATATATATATATATATATATATATATATATATATATATATATATATATATATATATATATATATATATATATATATATATATATATATGTATATACATACATAAAACACACTTTACATGACACTGGCCATGCGGATAATCAGTTTTCCACATTGTGCAACAGGGAAAGGGGACATTATTCAGTTTTTAGACTCTCCTTACTGGCAATATATCATGATGTATTTATATTTTTATCTAGGTATGAGTGCGTAAATATCATTTTAAACAGCACAGTATTATTTCGAGAAAAAATGCTTGTTATCCTCAACACTACCCAATTCATATGAAAGTACTGAGAGTTAAGTCGTGCATAGCCATCTCTAATTCCCCGTCACAAACTCGGTCCACATTTTCAAGTTCTCTATTTAAAAATATTTCAGTCTGGTATAACATTTTATCACCATATTTAACACATACGAATAAAGTGTCCCTGTAAATGCTATTTCTGAATGTTGGCGTGTAATTTGCCTTGCTCCTCTGACCTGCCTCTGACATGCACGACATTGGCAGGATCTGGGATGTCATGTGATGAAGTACATCATAGCAGTAGTTAGATGTACTGGCACAAACAGATTTCTTAAGAACAAATTTCTATTTCTGATGTATCTATGTCCCTCGCAACAGAGTATACCTTATGATATTAAAATCAAAACAAAATTTGTTATCAAAACGCTAAGTCATTACGGCTAAAAGGTTGCAAATACGTCCAGTATGTGAAAAGATATTCTTTTCTGGACGGTCATTTTGCTTTTAGGAACAAATAAGCGATACATAATAGAAAGAAAAAAATAATAACCTCGTCTCATTAAAAGATACGTAGAATATTACACGCACAGAAATTTACTGAACAACAAACCACTCCGGTATCATAATGGTGGAAGCAATAATCCGAAATTACTTCCTCCCAGATATTTTTCGATCACTCTCTGATGACTTAGCACATTCGAGCTGACATTTCTACCATCTTGTTCACCAACCATGACCACTGGTAATCGTCTATTTTCGTCTATGTTTCTATGCAAACACCAAAGCCAATGAAATAATAAAATATCTATGTTCTTTATACTCTTCAAATACTAAACATATATTATTTTCGAATTTGCTTTTTATGAAATATCCCATTTTATGACAATAACCAAGATAAGTGATTAGGTCAGTATATTGTTATCACTTTGATTACAATAAGTAATAGTATAGCTAAACTACACGATTAGTCAGACATGCACATTTGTCTTTGGTTTGATTAGATCTCGCCTTTAATGGTGGATTCATCAAGGAGTAACTGAGCGAGGACATGTTTATGTTATTGGCAGAGATATGGGGATTGAAGCATAAAAAGCTAGTCACACCCTGTGTCGTCTTTGTGCCTATCTGTGTGTTGTCTGTTCCATGCCACTGATCCTGTCCCCGTGAAGTTCTGCAGAGGTCAAGCTACTTGCTACACACTCACCGGCAACATCTGGATACATCCCAATACCCGGCTCATGTTCACTGGGATACAATCCTACAGCACAACCACACAGTCTGGATGCTAAATCCTAACTAGAAACTGTGAAAAACCATTTTCACAGTACTGTTTCTTCTCCTTAAGTATTGGGCTGTTTCAACAAACCGGAGACTGGCGTGACAACTTCCAGGTAAATATCACATTTGACCTGCCAACAAATCATAGTCATTACGTTCAGTTTATGCAGTTCCACAAAAAGTTACTTTGTTTTGATCTCTTGGCTCTTCTTTCATAATATATATTTTTTAAAGCAGTTATACAAAACAACAACGTTATTCCGTACACTTACAAAGCAAATAGACCAACTATTTGTCTATATTTTTGAAATTATTTGAAGTATTTAAGGATGACAACACATATGTTTTGGCCAATTCACCCCTTGCTAGTATTTCCACGAATGCAATGGCCTTTTTCGCTTTATTTATATGCTTTTCTTTTATACAATCAAATTAGAGTCGGTATAAGGACTGTATTATTTTATAACGATACGATACGATACGAAGCTCAGTTTTAACTAGCCCCCCCTTTAATGTTAAACGTCAATATTCAAGATATTATAACTACGAGTGTTTTGAGACTTCATTTTGCGAGAGTTGGATTTTATATGTAACTGATGAATGTGTCAATTTCTTGATAATATGGATTTGACATAAATATCAAAGAAAACAACTTATTTAAGGGTATTTATGGGTCTTTTCAATGAGTGCCAAAATACTGTACTCAATGGGAATTGGTACATTTACGGTGTCAAAATAAATTCCCTATTAAGATAAAAGCATTAATGACATTAATCAATATTCAAACACTACAATATTTTAATTATAAGGTATGATTACAAGTATATTTCTTTCAAAATAGTATTTTGTCATAATTTTCTTTGATGATAGTTTTCATGAGAAATGAAGAAGACAAGCAAATTAGTTTTGCAGATTACACAACAGGAGTAGGCTTGTTTTTAGCTGTGTTTATTTCATTTAATTTGGAAGAAAATTCACTGTGAAACAGATTTTCTTATTTTGATTTATATAATTTAGAAATAAAAAGGAAGTTTGGCAAACAGATATGTGAAGGGTGGTGAAAACATTAATATTTTTGAAATGGTCAAGTGTGCGCTTTACCTCTATTTCTCTCTTAATGTTTTTGAAAAATAGAAAATCTGTTTCACTAGGATCGCAGTAAATATTGTTAAGATCACTTTTACAAAGTTGTTTGGAAATCCACTTTATTGTGTTCCCATAATCTGCAGAACATTTTCCCTTTAACATTTTGACATGACAAAATAACTTTTGGAGCAGTGACATATTACTACACCACTTTTTATGAGTTAAAAAGATATGAAGCTTTCAATGATATCAAAGAAATTCCATTGTAATTTTAAAATAATAAATCAATAATTATATTACAAAAATAAATATCATAAAAGGTCATTTCATGACTTGAAAGTTTAAATGAAAAGGGAACATTTTTTGCCAGTTGAGCATTTTTCCCATACTTTTTTGAAAATTTTCCATTTTGGCATAAAAAAAAGTAGTTCCATTAGAAAATCTGCTACCAGAGGACACTCACGACCATCACCCTTATATATCCATTGTTTACCGCATGGCATGACAAGATTTGTTTTGAATTAGCTGTGATTTTGTGTCCGATGAAGTTGCGAGCTTCTGGAAATGATGTTATTATGTTGCGGCTCTTTGGTGCGAGTGGCAAGAATAGTGTAAACTGGGAAGGAGAGATATAATTTTGTAATGACGGCTCGCTTGTTAAAACTGAAAGATTTGTTTACAGAAGGGGAAGTTCAGGGGTGGGAGAGCTCTGAACCAATCTGGGCGGTAATCGAAACATATCTGGTTGGTATGACGTCAGTCATACCATTGTTCTGAACCAATCTGAACCAATCTGGGTGGTTCTGTTATATAACGACTTTTTATATCTCATAAAAAGCATCAAAATCACATCAAAAAATTTAACATATTGCGTTACAGTTGAGTGTATAACAGTGTCCTGTTAATAACAGTGTCCGGTTAATAACAGTGTAAATTTTATGATAAATTTATAACGTTTTTACAGTATTATTTGTGCCCCCAAGTCCGGAATTACTCCTCTTTATGCACTCTTAAAGTGGGGCACATTCTTGTTTTAAAATGTGGCAATATTCTCGTTAAAAATCAATTTCAGATGATCATATACTTATAAATGTAACTGATGAGCATGTTATTTTCTTTAACATCTGTGTATGATAGTCAATATATAAAGATTAAAGAAAGCAACTTTTTCAGTCTAGCCAATGAGTGCCCAGAATGAAGTTGTGAGCGTCCAGAATGACTCGATTTGACCAGATTGGTTCAGATTTACTGCACATGTGGATTCAGAGCTCCCACCCCTGAATTTTCAGTTTAAAGCTCCTATCCCTGCTGGTGTTGTATACATTTTATTTGAATGCCTTTTTTGCAAACAAATACATAAATTTCAAAGCTGATGTGTTTCAGAATCTATGTTAAAAATGATGAAATGCTCAAAAATGCAAATATATGATATTAAAGGAGGTCATTTGGTTTTTGGCCTATAGTTCTCTGTAGTATTTGTGTCTGGAGTAATTGTGGCTTTAGTATTTGCGTCCTGAGCATTTGTGTCTGGTGTATTTAAGTTCGGAGTACTTCGGCCTGGAGTATTTAGGTCTTGAGTATTTCACCATTTGCTATCCGTATAACCATAATGGTATCAGACGTGTATAAATGTTGTTAGTATTACTAATTTCTATTTTATTGATTTATTGAGACCTTAGTGAACAAAGCAGATTATTTTAAATCAATTAGAGATCAGCTTCTCGGAAACATGAAAAGTGTCGGTAGTGCACACTTAAACCTCAGGCATAGTGTCGGTAGTGCACACTTAAACCTCAGGCATAGTGTCGGTAGTGCACACTTAAACCTCAGGCATAGTGTCGGTAGTGCACACTTAAACCTCAGGCATGCGATTGTAAACAGACAAACCTCTTTTAGAAAATCAAAGCAGGGCCATGTTAAATATGTAAACATAGATGCAGTTACAACTGTGTGTGTATAAAATATATTTCGAATAAGTATATAATTGATCTATTCGTTTTCAGATCAACTTGTATCTTTTAACGGATACAACTGTTGGTGAATCTCCTAGTGCTAAAACAAAGCATCTCTGAGTTGTAAAGAGCCGAATTGTGCGGAAAAATTCAGAACTTACATCGTAGAAACTTTGCTATATATAAACACGTTGTATTTACACAAGTTATAGACTTGCATGATATTCACTTATGCACGAATAGCAAACCCTTTGCCGAATAAAAACACATCTAACTTGCATTGGTATTAGATGGAGAGGGCAATGAACCTTATTATGAACCACAGTGTTACTGTGGATATTACTGACTGCCTCATATAATGCAGAAGATATACACCTGAATATCATTCAAACAATTTATATATTTTTGATTAGTGGTTTAATAACTCACAAGAGAGATTAAGGATTGATTTCTATGACGTCACCAGTAGAACTGAATATATGTTGGTATGAGGAATGCTTATTACTTGATTATATACATTCATTTTTAAAGGAACTTCTTTAATAGAAAAAAAGGCTATATTTAGCAGAGGTCAGTGGTATGCACTTCCAAGAGGTTTCTTTCGTCAGCATCATGGCATGTGAGTCATATGTTTGTGTTTTGGAATGTGTTCATTGATTTAGAATATTTTGCTAGTTTTTAGCCATCAACGTTCATAAATATTATCTACCAAGTATTATTTTAAATTTATTACCCTATATAAAAACATTTGACCTGTTTCCAAATTTCGTGCAAACTGTACATTTGAATGCTACACCAATCCACCAAAAACAATTTGTAATCTGTGACCTGAGCAATGATTAAGGATTTTTTCATTAAATTCTATTTTTGAATGAATGACCTGCAGTGAGGTCATGCAGGAATATGTTAACAACTCACAACTCCATCCAATCTTTAAACTCAGTGTTTCAAAACTTACCCTAGCCTTAAATTAATTTATATTTCTGCCTGAGATTACTTGTATAAAAATCAGAAAAGTCTGTGATTCAGTTGAGGGAAATATTGTACAGTTGCAAATATCATGAGCAATTAAACAACATGGGGTACAATATTTGTAAATTTCCTGGAGAATAATTATTTACAGGGTGTTTCACCACTCAATGACCGTTTTTTTTCTCATCTGTCCTGGAACACAAATTGCAATGCCATGAACGAAATATTTCAAGAAAGCACGAGCTAAAGTTTACAGTTTCTTAAAATGATTTACTATCTTAACATTGTATGGATCCTTTAATTTTTACTTAACTTTTTAAAATCTAATTTGAAACATCAGATTAGTAGAGAAGTGGTGCAAGAGCTTTCATGCCCTTAGTTTATATGTAGCAATACTATATATACACATGGCTGAGATCAAACCTATATTTATCATTTGGTTTGCAGACCGCTCATGGCTTGTAGTGCACTTCTCAAAGAAGCAATTCTTGGAACAGAATTGCTTCTACTTACGTTTAAGTATGCCAAAGTAACGTTTGTTCTAAGAAATCTCTTGAAATTCAAGGAAAAAGGTATGCAGAAGACAACATTCTTTATAGTTGTGCAGTTTACTGGATCGACATGTTTTTGTATTTTCTCAAGAGATAGTTCCTTATTTTGTATAGGCCTGGTCCATGCTTGTGACTGGTTGAATAATGAAATATCCCATCAAATGGATTCAGTCTACTGGTAGAATAAATGCTATCTAAAACAGCAGATTTTAATATAAGTAACAGAGCATTCATAGACTTTGTATAAACTTCTTGAAACAATAGATGCAGCATATAAAGATATTGAAAGATTTCATGAAACCAGATTTTCAAATACGTTTTCGTACATGATGCAACTACCGTACAGTTGTGCAAATGGTTGGCTTTTGTATGTGTTCATGCACAATAAGACAACTGTGTACAATAAGACAATAAGACTCATGCACAATAAGACAACTGTGTACATGCTCATTTAAAACTAATTTAGAATGGATCATTCATAATTTGGGAGGGGGTATATTTGGAACATCTTGTTGGAAAAGTATATGATTAATATATCAGTTTCCACATTATTTCAGTCATTTCATGGTGAGACTTGATGTATCAGACTTGATGTATAAGGAGAAAAAATCAAGATCAAGAATTTTCTTCCCCCTCCCATGACTATTTTTGTCTGACAATCTTGGTATACATGCCACTAAAACTTATTTGTTGTTGTACTCACTTTCTTACAATAATAATGACACAAATTGTCCATGTTACCCCATGTGAAGCTATATTTGATTCAGTGTCTATTGGCTGCTAAAAAGAAGCTTGTGTTGGGCATGTTCTCCTAAAACTGTCAATCCTGGCCTTTACTTGCAGAGCTTGGTAAAAATCCAAAATCTGCTCTTTAGCCTTCTACAAAAATCCAAATCCAAATTGAATACTTCGTCAGCAAATCTTGCTCAGCTGACCAGTTATCTAATGCAATCGCCTACTATGTAGAGGTTTGCCACAAATGGGACACCTTCGGATGGGAGAGTGTAGTGATTTGGCTAACAGAGGCCTGTTTGTCCATTAGTGCTTGTCTCTTGGTACAGGCCTAACACCGCCCAACACCGACCACAACAATCGTTACATGAGTAAGACATCGTATTAGGTATTTTCAGCAGTTGATTTCCAGGAATGCATCTCAGTATCATGACCACAAATCATTTCCCCATTTTCTGTTACACTGTTTGTGATGAAACTTAAACCAAGGACGCATTCGTTGATTATATTGATTAAAATCTCTTAAAAACCGCGTGATGATTTTCAATCATATACAGACATCAATACTAATATCAAATCATGGATGCCTTCCAAATTTGGCTCCCATAAAAAAATTCTGATATGTTTCCTTTTTGACAGAACTTTCCAAAACTGGTGGATATCTGGAATTCGCAGAAAATCCTTGGTATACATCAATTGAAAGAGATTGAACAAGGAAAATAAAATGTGATTTTTGCGATTTGATTTGGAGATTTCCCAAATTATTATTTTAAAGAGCCACCTGTATAGAAGCGCTACTTTTCTACGCCTTGTGAATTATGTGATAGGATTATCGCTCAAAAGATATAATTAGTGCTCACGAGAAAGAATTGGCTCTCAAAATGATACTAGCGTCAACACAACCCAACACAATTGAGGAAAAGTGCTCAGAAATGAGGATTAGTGCTCACAAATGAGGATTAGTGCTCACAAATGAGGATTAGTGCTCACAAATGAGGATTAGTGCCCACATATGAGGATTAGTGCTCACAAATGAGGATTAGTGCTCACAAATGAGGATTAGTGCCCACAATTGAAGAAAGGTGCTCACAATGGAAGATTGGCGCTCACAATAGAGGATTGGCGTTTATATTGATATTACAGTTTGACAAACGTATACATCATTTTCAAGCTAAATCTTCGTGGATTCTACATTAGTTGTTCTGCATATAAGGCATATGAGCTTGATATTCATGCCAGTAGAGTGAATAAGCTGTAGAAATTGTGAAGCTAGGAGACCAAATGAAACCAGTTGCTTGTAACAAACCATTAAACACGAATCTGGCAAAGGTTTGCTTGCTTACCCCAGATGATTATATTTGTCAAAGCCAAAAGATGTTTCTGAACAATGTATGGGTGGAAGATTCTTTTCAACATAGAGGTCTTTGACAAACACCACAAGCGGGAAGCACCTCGAGAGAAGCCAACTAGTCCTCACATTTGCCATCGATACAAAACTAGCCAGAAAGATGTCCTCAATATCATGTTTGTTTTACATACATAGTGAAGATCTTAATGATGTCAAGGACAAATACGCATTTTATATATTTTGTATATCATATGATCACGATCCACAGTTCAACCTTTTAAGCGTTCTTAATCTGGTTTGTCTCGACAAAAATATAATCCATTATACCGAGGAAATAAATAACAAGACAAGTCCTTTTAAAAATATATATATAAAGACATGCCCGATAAAAAAATCTTGCCTGATGGTTGTTCCCCGGAACATCGCCATGTTTCCATTTTATGTCACCACAATGTAGTCCTCTCTTTCGATTTGTTGCAATAACTTCATGGTTTCTACATAAAGGCTTATAATATGAGATTTATATTTAATGACAACGTAATTAACCTTACAATCTGTCGACACACCAATCGACATGCTATATTATGTAAGGAGATAGTGTCTGGAAAAAGGTTACATAGGAGAGGCAACAATATTTCCTACAATTTAGCCAATTCTTTTTCAACCATCGTCATTCTAACATGTTTTGCCGCCGGCATACACCGCCTACATAGACATTGGTCAAATGGGGATATTTGGGCTCAGGAACGCGACCAATGTCAATGTAGATCTGGTTAGACGGGCGAATGCAATGGTCATATTTGCATCTGATTAGACTTCCATTTTGCTGACCCCCATCATCATTTTTCTTGATTATCAAATCAATTCACATCATTTAATATATGAACGTTAATATGAAATCCAGTATAGTATAAGGAAATGCAAAGTTTAAAGCTGTGTCTAATGAGCTTTCATAACTTTCAAATGTAACAGAAAATGAAAGATTTGTTTGGTCGTTTCATTATTGCTTTTCACTATCTACTTGGTTCAGCTTTTCACTTTGAAACATATCAACAGGACTGCAAGCAATCCCATTCCTGACAGGTTCACATCATTAACCTTGAGTAAAGATCTGGAACTGATTACAAAAGCAGCACATACATCATGCGACCTTGTCCCTATTCCTTCATGGCTTCTTTGTGACTTCTTGGATGGGCTATTTTATTACAGCCATTACAAAGAAATCATTGTATCAGCCACAGGGAAGATTGTATCAGCCACTGGGAAGATTGTATCAGCCACTGGGAAGATTGTATCAGCCACTGGGAAGATTGTATCAGCCACTGGGAAGATTGTATCAGCCACTAGGGAGATTGTATCAGCCACTGGGAAGATTGTATCAGCCACTGGGAAGATTATATCAGCCACTGGGAAGATTGTATCAGCCACTGGGAAGATTGTATCAGCCACTGGGAAGATTGTATCAGCCACTGGGAAGATTGTATCAGCCACTGGGAAGATTGTATCAGCCACTGGGAAGATTGTATCAGCCACTGGGAAGATTGTATCAGCCACTGGGAAGATTGTATCAGCCACTGGGAAGATTGCTCTTACAGTCCCACTATTGAAGGATATGGGAATAGAGTTAGTTAAGAAAATTTATAGGCTAGTCTGCAACCTTGCCAGTATATCAAACCGGTCAGTGAAGGAGATGTGGCCAACCAGTGTCAGTGTGCATACAAGGAAATTGGTATTGAGGGTATTGAGAGTGAACTGGTGGTACAAGATTTCAGTCTTTGTGATGTAGATAACGTTATGTCAATAATACTTCTGCTACTTGATCTGGGGGCAGCATTTGATACTTTAGCTCATCAGATATTGTCTGGACTATATACCAGGTGCAAAGTAACTGGTCATACCCTAAGATTGATTAAGACAAATATCATAGACAGAAAATAGTATGTTAAAGTGGTGCATACTGGCCTATTCTGAAATCCATTCTATATGGTGTCAGACAAGGATTATTCTTTAGACCCACCCTTTTTACTGTTTATGTGTTTCTTCTTAGTGATATCATAGCAAAGTATGGACTGAGCTACCATAGCTATGCAGATGATACTTAGATATACAAGTTTATGCATCAGACGAGTAGACAGCTAATAGACATATCTAGACTTAAGGTTGAAAAATGTGTTAATAAGGTCAGACCCTTCCGGATCACAAAAGATATGAAGCTCAATGGTGTAAAGACAAAGATGCTAATTTGTGATAACAACAGACATGCCCCTACTACCAGACATGACTTTGGTTAATTTAAAATGGGTGAATACTGACATAAAGCCAAATCCTGCAGCACGTGGCTGATATGGTCTGCTGATGAATTAGTGCAACCTCTTTCTTACCCAACCGATAAAAGAGTATTCTAATAAAATGGTGTGAGTAATGAGGTTCAACCAGTTCTTTATGTTTTTGTGGTTCTGGTGGTCGGCAGGGTCATGACTATCATAGAGGCCCTTCGTGGTTGATCGGCAGCCAGCTGAGGCCAGCCTCGAACCGTATTATCAGCAGACCAGCCTGGTACTGTGTAATACAAAGTAGGTCTGAAATAAGAAGTTCATGTCATTCTGCCAATTGCTTAAATGCATCATTAAAATAAGGAAACGAGCCATTTCTTAAATGCACATAAATGATTTATTATGTTCTCCTAACAAAATAAATCTGCCTACACCATACATCTTAATTATTATAAATTCACATTAAATAAATCAAATAGTCTACAAACCATCATATGTACAAGCAGTCCTGGCTGCTAATTAATTAAATGATACAATTGACAATTGAAATAACAAATTGATATATTTATACCTGGCCGAACACCCACCGGGAGGCGAATGCGGCATTTAAATAGAACATAAATTAGGACATATTAGCTAAAATGGGAGGGATGGAGGGAAAACTCAGCGCCTTGATACTGAATAATGATATTAATTGGCGGGCTCGCCTTTAAGTACCCAGACCCACCCTGCCTCACTGCAGGCTGGGGGGTCGTGTCATGCTGGTACCTGATCCCCAGTGCGTTCCCCTGCTTTAACCACCTTTACCTACCATAAAGTCTCCTTAAAATAAGGAAACGAGCCATTTCTTAAATGCACATAAATGATTTATTATGTTCTCCTAACAAAATAAATCTGCCTACACCATACATCTTAATTATTATAAATTCACATTAAATAAATCAAATAGTCTACAAACCATCATATGTACAAGCAGTCCTGGCTGCTAATTAATTAAATGATAGGTATTGCTTTTTTTACTTGTTTAGTAAACGTTTTGACAGGGAAATGTTGTGAGGGAAGGAGTCCCTGACGTAGCCCTGGTAGGCCTGGGACCTCCATCTACCCAGTGCCGCCACCTCCCAGTCTGCCCAGGCGTTGCTGCCCGCCTGGGTGGCGGCGCCACTGCGTAGACTGTGGCTAGAATAATCCCTGCTGACCAGGCCCACCAGGGCAATCAGGGACTTGATTTTTTGGTTCAGAAGTGATTTGGTGAGAGGAGTCCCCCCAGGCATGGCGAAGAGGGGGGCATTAGGGTTCAACTTGCCGCTGGCCGCCCTCATCCCTAAGTATGACCACATGCAGCATGGTGCACAGAGGGGATGACTGGAGCAGCCAATGACCTTGGAGAAGCCCTTGGGGGCTGTTTTTGAACGTGAAACTGTGAAAGTCATAGACCTGGGGCCCTCGGGGGGGCCAAACACCACTTGGCTAACTTTGGGAGGGGGAATCAGAACTTGCCTGCTGCCGTCGGCCAGCAAACCTGTGTATTCTGCTCCCCTGAGGCAGCCAAAGTAGCCAAGGGTGAGGGCCGCCCTCCACATGGAGCCCTGCAGGTCGTTGGGCAAATTAAGGCACAGTCTATAAAGCAGCTGAAAAGTTATGGGTTGCTTCTTTACAGGCTCAGGGGATGCTAAACATACTGCTTTTAAGGCAAGACCTACCCGGGGGGTGTTGGTGGGGGGTGGGTCGAAACCATGAATGATATGGAGGGACCTTACCGCTGCTAAGTAGACGCTTATTGTATTGGCTGTGAGGGAGGGGCCCCGTTTACCCGGTTTGTTGGACAAATGGGCTATGTACCTGAGTACGGTGCTCTCGGTTGAGGGGATTGCTTCTAAACCATGTGAGAGGCAGAAGTGCATGAATTGTACCTGAGCTGAGTTATAAGTACGCCTGGTTGTGGTCTGCAGGCCGTTCTGCAGGAGAGCCGATACCCTCTGATCCAAACCTAGAACATTAAGTAACATGAGAGTTAGCCAATTGGCTAAGTGAGCAAGCTAATGAATTTACATAAAACGTATTTTCATATAATACAGCATAATCATCCCAGTAGACTCCGGTCATTGGCTCGTATGGGTGAAAACATTAATATTACTACAAATAATTACAGCGGACGACTTTTTATCAAAAACCTGTACATAGCATTGGCCGCTTGAGGCTTAGTGTTAACATAAGAAAATTAATTCCAGTTAGGATCCGTACTATGGTGAATACAGATTAGGCGTACAAGTTAATGTCAAAAAAGTACACGTTAGAGATACCACGTACATAGTTAAAGACAAATTACAAATAAACAGAGTTTCTCTACAAATATAGCATGTTAATGGTGAATCATGCGTATATTCTAGTTAATGTTATATACATAAGTTCATTATGAGTTGATAAAAGTTCATAGTTAGTTCCTGTTAATCCAGTAGAATAACATTAGGTCCATTAATCCAGGCAGGAGCGTTAACCCGTTAAGAATTGATTAAGCTCAGTAGTCATATAATATAGGCATAGCCTTGGTCATCTGTCTGTCACTGTAGGGGTGAATGGCTCGGTACCTATTCATGTCCAACCTACTCAGGGCATCTGCAGCTGAATTAAAGTGAGTCCCGATGTGATATGCCCTGTAGTCCATCCTAAACAAGCTTGTGTACAAATAAAGCGAGCGTATCAAATTCATCAAACCTGGGTCTCTGGACTTTGCATCATTAATGCAGTAACAGACAGCAATGTTGTCGATATTCATACAGCTACCACTACTGCTGCTAACTCCCGCCAGGCTATGCTCATGGTGCTCATCCACGCATGCTCACCCTTGAATTCCAGGATAGTCCAGGATTCCCTATAACTTACACCTAGGGCTACATCTGAGGCATCAGTGAAGAGTATCTCGGCGTGCTCCATGCTCCACTTAGTAGGGAACCAACATACCCCATTGTGAAGCCTGAGGCAGCGCCTCCACCACTCAATATCTGATTTAGCCTCGCGAGTTAGCCTGATTTTGTGGTGAAGTTGTTTGGGCCTCTTGGCTAAATGGTTAAGGCGGCGTGTGAATAAACTGCCATCAGCTACTACCCTAGCACAAAATGTGAGTTTGCCTATCAAAGACTGCAGCGCTCGCTTTGTAGTGTACTGTCTGCCGACAAAAGTGTCAAGTTCTTCCAAAATGTCAGTTAAACGTTCCTCAGAAATGCTCAGTTGTTCCTTTACAGAGTCAATAACAATGCCTAAAAACTCCATCCTCTGGGAAGGACCCATGGTTTTTTCCTCCTGAATGCTGAACCCAGCTTCCCTGCAGGTTTGAAGAATTATATCAAGAGAGTTTTTGCACCCAGTTACAGTGGGCGACAGGGTCAGGATGTCATCCAAATAATGGATGCTGTCGCCCGCTGCACCACGTTTCTTGTATACATATTCCAGACCAGTAGCAAAATCGTCAAACAAACGTGGGGCACTTGTCAGACCAAAGGGGAGGCATGCCATTTGGTATGTATTGCCATTCCAAGAAAAACCTAACAAATGTCTGTCGCCCTCTGTAACTTTGACACTTTGAAATGCAGAAGCTAAATCAGTCTTACACATGTATGCACCTTTATATTTCTGTAACATTTTAACAGCGTCGAGCACTGTAGCATAAGTGAGTGAGAAGTCCTTTACATTGATGCCATCGTTGGTTGCCCCCCGGGAGGCCAAGAAAGGTCATGAATTACTCTCGCTTTAGAGCTCTTTTTCTTCAAGAAGGCTCCCAATGGGGAAACCCTCATGTTGGGGGGTGGTTCCTTGATTGGACCTACTATCCTACCCAATTTTAGGTTTTTTTGAACAAACTCCTCGACTTTTTCCTTATGTACAGTGGCCGACGGCCAATTTTTTGATGTAACAGAGATACTATCATTGCCCTGGTAGCCTATGCTGACCCCATGCAGCGCCCTCTGGTAGAGCGCTGCAGCAAATTCTTTATCGGGATGATCCTGCAGATTATCCCTCCAAAATTCAGGTTGCAGAAACGTGCTTGATGCTTGCTGTGGCACACTTGCCCTGCTTGATACATAGCTCAAAGGGGAGTGGTCCCTGACATTGGCGACAGATATGCTGTCTTCTACATAACTTATAGGTGCACTTGAGCAAGTTAAAGTTATTGCATATTTCCCCTGTGACCGACTGGCGTGCCTTCTGACCGGGTTCACGCGCCGTCGGCGACTGTACCGACGACGCGAGTGGGGGAAAGGGGCATTACCCTATCCTGACATGGTCATAGTTCCTACACCTAGGGCAGCGAGGGGCATATGGTTTGATAGTGGTTGCATCCAATATAGAGTATATCAAGTGTGGGTCTACATTAGAGAATTGAACAGACATTTTAGACATTTGTAGACGGTGGCGAAGGTCTAAAGTAGCAACACTTGCCCATGTGTAGCGTTTCTCCCATTCCACTATCATAGATTTATATTCAGTCATCTCATCATATAGGTATATACCATGTGTGTGTACCATTAAGTGTTCATAGGTAGCCCAAGCTTCTAACCAAGATTTCAAGTCTGTTACATTCCTACGTTGATTTTTGTGTTTGTATCTAATTGAGCCATTGCAATCCAGGTAAGACTGCAAGTCGAGCGCATTATCATTATCTATAGTCATGTTATGTAGAAAATCTTGTATAGCAACGTACTCACCACTCACAGCACTGCGCACCGTCTTGTCTGGAACTGTCTTGACCCTGCACAGACCTGTGAAGTCTGTAATGTGAGTGGTATTCTGCAGGCCGGGCAGAGGTCCTCCTAGCAGGGGTGGTGGTTGGCGGGACTGGTGGGTGCTGTGAGTGGTGGTTATATAGTGGCTGGCTGTGTTGTGAGGTTGCCATGGTGAGTGGTGGGCTGTGTGCAGAGGTGCGGGTGGTTGAGTGCATTGGCCTTGGAGGGGTGGCAGGTTGAGTGACCCCTGGTCAGGGTAGGATGGCCATGCCCTGTTGTGTAGGCCGCCGGCAGGTGTCGCCTGCTGTACCTGGCTTGCTCCTGCAACACTCCTGGACAAATTAATGTGAGCCTCCAAAAGCTCCCTAACCTGGCCCTGAACTGCGTTGATGCTTTCTGTCAAACTTCTCAATGTTATATCCTCTTCTGCCTGGCGCTCGCTTTGATTTAAAGCCTGCCTACAGTCTGTCAAAAATGGATTATTGGCACTTAGCTTGCTGGCATTAAGCCCCGGTGTCGCTGAGACGCTTTGCTCCAGTGTAGCTTGCTTTGATGGAGTCCTGGCTGGGGTCTCCTGGCTGCCCTCCTCGACTGAGGTGTCGGTGTCGGCTCCGGCGTCGGTGTCGCTGGCCGGCCCTGGACGTGGGTCATGGTCATCGAGGAGAGAGGCACCTTGACATGATGCCTTTGTGTGGCCCTTCATGGGTAGGCCACAGGCCTTGCAGCATCGCTGCCCTGGCAGTTTTGGCATATCTGGACACGATATCCAATATCTAACAGAAAAGGTTCTTAAACTCACTGAAAGGTTCCGGAACTCTACTGGCTTTCCTTCTGCTAACTTCTGGGGGCTTCTGTCTCAGCGCCTTGATACTGAATAATGATATTAATTGGCGGGCTCGCCTTTAAGTACCCAGACCCACCCTGCGTCACTGCAGGCTGGGGGGTCGTGTCATGCTGGTACCTGATCCCCAGTGCGTTCCCCTGCTTTAACCACCTTTACCTACCGTAAAGTCTCCTTATAGAAGATTTGTCACCAACGCATGTACGGGTAATTTCAGTGATTTCATAATTTGGAGTTGAACAAAACATTTTGCTCAACTTAAATCTTGCATCTTTACCTCGAGAGTTATATACATACCATTTGGGCCATACCTTCTATTTATACTAGTGCCATTTACTGTTAGTATATGTTTCTTTTCACATACTCTGTGATCTTCAATGATAATCAATATTTATATAATAAATAATAATAATCAATATTTATTCAATATTTCCATGTCTCCGAAACTGATGAGCAGATTATCTTCTTTGGGTATGATAGTCGATGTATAAAGATTAAAGAAAACTTTTTCAGCCTGGCCATTGTTCACCGTACGGCACCGTTCAGATACCACTCAGATTGGCTGCGATTTATTGCACAGATGTGTTGTGAGCGCCCAGAATGACGTCATTTAGCGTCCAGCTCCATTTTGAGCGTCCAGAATGACGCGATTTGACCAGATTGGTTCAGATTTACTGCACAGATTGGTTCAGAGCTCTCCCACCCCTGAAGATGGCTCTGATCCAGTTATGAGGCAATAAGAGCATCACATATTGAGCATTTCTCCTGGTAGTGCCATCTTAAATAAAATATATGTCTTCACGCTCCACGTGGTATCTATACATATCTATTTCTTTGGTATTAATGTTATTTCAGGTTTTTTTTTTCAAAATGCACAATGTGGTTTTAGATTAAGAAAATATTTGAACACTGTCTGGGATAAGGATCGATAATTTGGTGGCAAAGGTCCAATTAAGAAAATGCTATTGGGCAAGATCCAGGATTCAATTACTAGTACCAGACCATAATTCAAAAAACGTTCTTTTATAATTTAAAACCTCTCACAAATTCCTTCTGTCAACATCATAAATTCCTTCTGTCAACATCGGTAAACATAATGTCAATTTCAATAATCACGTGCTTAATATTATCCTTCTTTTTTTTAGCCTTTAGAATATACCAAATGTATAGTCAATGGCACGTTGCCTGTCTGGTAGGAAAACTCATTTCTTTTTTGTGCTGGATGTGTTACCCTATGACATACCTACATCTTATATACATCGAAAAACATACAATGACAAAACAGAAATACCGAATGAAATTTTCTTCGTGTTCTATGTGTTGTTTGTTATTTCTTTGAATATTAGGTTCATCAGTAATTAACTGTTTGATTCGTATTTTTCAGAGTGATTCGTAATTAGTGTTAAATTCCTGCTGCCAATGTATTATTTATATCACACATTTCGCTAAAAACTGTCCATGAAGTGATTTGTAATAAAAGAAGTCACTCAAAGAGATAAAATCAGAGATTGATATTTCTGAATGGACCTAGAAATCATCTTTCACACTTTACTAACTATAATGGCTCAATTTCTCTTTACATTTTGCCTTTGATGTATCCGATTGTAAAATACATAAACAAATTCTGAAATTAATTGTTAAATCCATCGACAATAATGCAGTTGCAGACTGACAATGTTCCTAATTTGATATAATTGCATTTGTAGACCAGCATTGGATATATGCAAAGAAGCATCGTGACCTCTTTCCCTTTGTCTGATAGAAAGAACGTATCACAAGAATCACATATCGTTAAAAGATGGCATAAGGCGATCCCTCTTTGTACATTATCAGTCTGAGTCTCAGAAGTGTGTGGGAACTGGAGGTATGAAAACATCGGGGTGTTGGTCTTGAACTTCTTGTAAGATTTAAAGGTAGTTTAAAGTTCTGAATTATCCATGTTATCAAGATGACATTTTCTTTAAGCACATTAGGACAGCTTGAAATTGTTCGGAAAGCAGCAATAAGTCGCCATAAGTGAACCAATTCCCATTTAACTTTTATGCACCTGACCATAATCATGCCATGCAAAAAACACGTGCTGACCTATTTGAATGCAATTCTCACTCTTCAGTCACATGATGTGTTAAAATCTGTCAAGCATAGAGAAAATTTGAAGCCCATATTAGCTTCGTTCATGGTAACAAATGTTGATTGACATGTCATTTTATTTCAAACAGTCTTATAATTCCCCATAATTCTCTTTCTATTTTTCTCAAGATCCCGAAACTGATTTTATTTCTGTATGTGCGTATGTTGCCAACCTATCAATGTATTCCCTTCGCAGTGAACAGAATGATAGTCAACATATCAGCTGCCATATCTACACACCTATCCCAACATGCATTGTACATGACACAAGAGACACCTGGTGGATCACACATGTTGAAACGCAATCAGTAAGAATTAACATAGGCCAGTGGCTATGCTGCTCACTACTTTTTTGTAACATTTTCTAGAAATTGCTCCATAAATGATCATTTAAATCCTTTCCTAGAGCAGATTTGAGCAGAAGATAATTTTGTCAAATCAAAATGGGTGTTACATATTGAATTTGGCCCCAACTTTTTATCTTGATTCTCATTGGTTACTATGTGTCATTAAAAATGGCGGCCTCCCTGACCACTCAGTGACAGCTATAAGATTTAAAAAAAATCAAAACAAAATTGTTGAGATTCTAGGCCTTAAGAAAAAGAGATAGAATTGGTCCCATCAAAATAAAACATCTTTCCTGTTGATATCAGCTGTTGATAGCTGACAGGACCTTCGTTCAGTAGTTTCAGTAAGATCAAAGTTTACGGACAGAATGGCAGAACTTCCCACCTTCCATCACTGCATATAGTCAGCATAGCTAATAAGCAAGTCATTCAGTTTGTACAGACCGGAATGTACCCTATCTGTACATGTTGCCCCGTGAGAGTGTGTCTTGCAGTATTATAATGGTGATTGGTGTTTCTTGGAAAGCGGTCTTCCAGAGCATGACAGGACAGCACCTATCGCCCTACGTAAAGATATCATATTATCGCAAACCATGACGATGGTATCATATCAGATAGCCCAAAGTGCGATTTCAAAAAGAATAAAAATCCCCCAAAACATTACATTGCTTTTGAATTAATCTTCATGGCTATATTTATTATAAAAGTGCGCTGCTAATTAAAAGATGTTTTATTATATGCGCGGCTTTACGGCTTTTATACATTTATTTTATATACAAATTGTGATGAAAATGTCTTTTTTAATCCTTTTCGGCCTGTATTTAAGTGGACAAAGACAAAATATTAAGTCCATTTCGTGAATGGTTTGTGATCAATAACAATTTATGCTAATTCATATTAAATATCAAGCTTTAAACAATCAAGATTAGTAAGCAGATAATGAAGGTATCGATAACTTGAAAAGAGATGGAAATTGTATCACATGATAGTCCTGAAATAGTTGAGATTCGTGCTGGCATATGATGTGATGTGTGACAGAAGTTTGTGCCTCCCTACCATAAGAAAAAGTCTGTTGCATGAATCACTCTTAAAGGGGAAGGAAACCATCACAATTTGTGGAGTAGTGGTTTAAATTTCAACAACATCAACCCATATATTACATGAAAATAAAATTTTGATATTTCATTTTAATACTTTTACTGTCATCAAATATTTTTAAGATAATCTCCTTCCCGAAAGTGACCAATTATCAGATGTTCATAGGTGGCAGTATGAATTTCGTGTGAGTCAGCAACTGTCAATTTCGTGGATTCTAGTCGAATTAAATGGGAAATCATTGAATGCATCATTCACAGTACTGCCAGCACAGTACTGCCAGCATTTGACTCACCGGAACATGTGGTGACGCCTAGCGGCCAATGACATGTGACGTATGAGATTGGGATGGCAATAATATTTTGCTGGTGGCAGCCAATCAGAAAAATTATCAATTAATTGCCAGTTACAGCATAAAATGTGGTTACATAAATTCAATAAATATATGTTCAGTATCATTGTTTGCCACATACAAAGTGCATATTTTTATCTGTGTCATCTTGCCATTTCAAACTGTGGTTAAGAGGGGTGTTGTGTCTTCACACATGTGACAAAAACCATCTATTTTAATAGGTAGAAAATAAATCACACTGGGCCCTCCATATGGCACAGGTTTGAGGCTTATAAAACAATTTTTGACTACTGTTTTATGGAAAAACTTAAAGAAACCATATCAAGTTATTTAAACAACAATTTACAAGCTTTTGACAAATAAAAATAATTGAAACATGCTTTTAAGGCAGCCATGACACCTTCATCCCTTATGCTGATCACAGAACGCAATAAAAAGGTTCATATTATTTATCAAATTGTGAAAAGGTCAAACAAGACAGTACAAATATCATAAAAATCGTGGTTGGCTCCCAAAAGTTTGATGGAACTGAGAATTTAATCAAGGCTTTTGATTTATTATCATATTCAATACTTTGGAAGGTTGATCTATTAAAATCACCACTTGTTTATGCTGCGAGTTACCTGCCAGCATTGGACCATAAATAAGTGTTTCTGTACAGCCAAAAGAGCATATAAACCGTAACATTTCCCTTTAAGAATTTCCTCTCTCACAGAGCCTGAACCATATGTCTTTATATGTTCTAGTGTATGCGAAACTGTGATACATGCAAGCTATCTCACTAAAATCATCCAAAATATACCGACCAAAGTTATTGTATTTTGCTGAAAATACAAGTTCCATGTGACCTCTATTGTGGTCTGTCTATTGTGGTGTAAGGCCTGTGCCAATGGACAAACATTAATGAGCAATCAGGAATATGTAAGTCATATCACTCAATTGTCCCAATCTAAAGGTGCCCCATAGTCCTAATCTAAAGGTGCCCCAACTTTACTAAGTAGGTGTTTGCATTAGATCACTAGTCAGCTATGATGATTTGGATTTTAGCAGAAGACACATCCACTTTCAAATGGTACAGTAATTCCCACAGGGTAATAATAATATTTGATAGCAAAGTTTGGGGTATGAACATTTATATTATACAAGGAAATGTGCTAGAGAACCCCATTTCATGAATGCTTTAAGTTCATTTCATATTGTGAGTGTTTGTGGTTGTTTTATAGTCAACATTATTGTATTACTGTATCTTCCATTAATATGTAAAGTTATAAATGCATGCAATATAGGATATTTAAACAAACCAGATAAGCCCGATGTCATCAAATTCATGGATATTCTATCCACCTTTGACTTAGATCAATGGGTGACTGAGCCCACTCACAGACTGGGCAATACCCTTGATCTAATTATTACCTTCAAAGGAAATAAATTTCTCAAGAGTCATCTGGTGGATGAATATATATCCGATCACAAGATGATTAAGCTAAACTTAGGGATCACGGCTCCTAGGGCCCCTAAAAAATCCATCAAATACAGGAAATATAGGGGGATGGACATGGAATCCCTTAGAAGGGACATCAAGTCCCTTACCGTGACTGGCCCATCTTGGGAGCACCTTTCCCTCACTGAGATGGTCAACTATTATGATGAGGAGCTTACTGCCTTAAAGGACAAACATGCTCCTTACAAACATGCCGAAGTCTCCCAACGCAAACCAGTTCCCTGGTTTAGTGACCAACTAAGGTCGGAGAGGTCTCTCAAGAGAAGGCTTGAGAGAAAAATGAGTAAGACTGGACTTCATATAGACAAGGAATTATATAACGCTCAGAGGAATAAATATAATTCCATGCTGAAGTCTTCTCAATCTAGTTATTTCTCCAATCTTGTTGAGGCAAATAAACATGACCCTAAAAAGCTTTTCAAAGTCATTGATACGGTCATGCACAAAAATAAGGACACACCAATGCCTATGACTGGTTGTGATGCCACCAAAGCCCAAAAGTTCAATTCTTTCTTCCTTGAAAAAATAGAAAGAATAAGATTGGACATGGATAATGCTCCTGGCCCGAATCTGTCACCAGGTGGCACCACGAACAATGGAAACGTACCTGGTGCAGCATGTTTAGAGAGGTTTCTCCCCTTGTCCATACAGGACGTGGGCAAACTTGTCAAGAGATCAGCAAAAAAGTCATGTGAATTGGATCCCATTCCTACATGGCTTTTAATTGACCTCATGGATGACCTCCTACCAATAATTACCTCCATCATCAATAAATCACTGATGGATGCATCAGTAATAGGCGACAATGCGTGAAGGTTGGGACTCACAGGTCCCCACTCCTACCCATAACATATGGTGTACCCCAGGGGTCTGTCCTGGGCCCAATACTTTTTACCATATACATGACGCCTCTGGCTGATATCCTCACCAAATATGGGCTCAGCTACCATATCTACGCGGTTGACACTCAAATTTACATCCCTATTGACCATACCTCTTCTCATCACACTGACATCAGTAGATGCAGACTGGAGGAATGTGTTAAGGAGGTCAGAGATTTCCTCATATCAAATAAGATGAAGATAAATGATGGAAAGACTGAGATGCTCATCTGTACTGACAGGCACAATACTGCTACCTGCAGCAACCTCCCTAACACTATCAGAGTAGGGGACTCCGATATCACCCCCAGTGAGTCAGTAGTTGACCTGTCAGTAGTTAACAAAATGTGCAAAAAGGGCTACTATCACATTCGAAATTTGGCGGCTATTAGACAATGTCTAGATGAGAAAACCGCTGTAACGTTAACCCATGCCTTTGTTACATCCACTCTGGACTATGGAAATGGCCTCCTGGCAGGTCTTCCTAAATCTGATATCAAGAAATTGCAATATGTACAGAACTCTGCGGCCAGAGTTGTAGGTAAAATCAGGAAATTTGATCACATATCAGAAAAACTGAGAGAACTACACTGGCTACCTGTGCACGCCAGGATTGACTTTAAAATCCTGCTGATGACCTGGAAGGCCCTAAATGGTAAGGCACCGCCTTACCTGCGTGATCTACTCCTAGTGAAACAAGGTGACAGATGCCTGAGATCCAATGATGGGACTTACCTATCAGTCCCTAAAACTCGACTTAAGACCGTGGGTGACAGAGCCATTTCATCTGTCGGCCCAAAACTTTGGAACTCTCTCCCTAATGATATTAGGACCTGCACCTCGGTCACGCTCTTTAAGTGTAGATTGAAAACACATCTATGAACAGACTTGTCTGATATCAGCGCTATATAAGTGTTATTATTATTATTATTATTAGGATATTGCTGATTAATGATTTAACAGGATTTTAAAGGAAAATATAAATACTATATACGATAAGGCATTTTTGTTTTGAGGGTAAATATTTGTGTTATATTCGATCTTGTTCAATATGTTTTTCTTTGTGTTCACAAGAAAGATCATTCATGGCGTGTCATTTCCTTTGGAAACCAGCCAAAAAGAGGCACTTTCACCGAAGTTTAAGGATACCAATAGAATATAGTTGAAAATATTAATCAAATAGATCCCTCCTAGCATCTTGACTTTTCCTCCATTATGTACATTTTGTCAATATGAATACAAGCAGTTGGGGATTTTGATTAGTTTGTTTGTATTGACGAACTTTTCATCAATGTTTTAGGTCAGATAGAAGCCTGTTTACAAAACCTTCTCGTTTGGAGGTGTCAATGGGAATCCTTTTTTTGTTCATTGTCACGAAGGCACGGCCTGTAATAACCAGTCATTAAGCACTGGCTTGGGTGGGAAACAACTCAGTTGCAGACATCTACCTTTTCCGACCATGTAGCATAACCGAAGTACTATCTTGATCAGGTTTCAAACCCCAGACTTTTAGCATGGGAGACAAATATATCATCAACTGAGCCCCGCCCTAAGACGGATAGGTGACTTCGGGTAGTGTATGGTATATTTCTGGTGATTCATTTCTTGTGACTCATTTCTTGTATTTCTTGTGGCTCATTAAATGTGTTTCATTTCTTGTGATTTATTTCTTGTGATTAATTTCTCATGGCTTATTTTTCGTGATTTATTAATGCGATTCTTATTGTGATCCATTTATGTGATTCTGCACTTAATGTGTTCATTTAATGTGTTCATTAATATGATTCATTTCTTGTCATTCATGCCTTGCTGTGATAGCACTGAAATCAAAATGGTTAGTTGCCTGTTAATCTTTTAAAGGCCTGGACATAATTGGATCACAACATGATGTTATGATTTTAGATGCACTTTCAACATTGACATAGACCCACCACTTTGAGATGGACCGGCGCTGGATGGAGAGTGCTCTGGTATTGAGCATCCTGCTGGTCATTCCACTGCTGACCTCACCTGCCCATATTGGATCCCCACCGACCAGCCCCTGGTTTAAAGGTTAAGAAATATATTAACTCATATCATCACTAACGAATAGAGATAAATGGCAATATCTGGAATATCAGTTAATTTCAAGGATGAAAGCAAAGGTTAAATAGAACAATGAACACTGAAGTAATGTGAACAATGATCAATGAACCTTATGAGGAACACCACCTTTAAAGGACAGATATATTATCTTATATAAATGTATATTTCCATCTTTGGGGTTATTATAATATATATCAAGGCTTTTCCTTAATGTTCAGTCATCAGTTTTTAAAAACCTTTGAGATGATTTTTTTTTCTTATTTTAGAAATAAAAGGAAACTGCCCGGATACATTTCCTGACCATTTGCGAAACTGTGAAGAAATATGTAATGGTGACGAATCATGTCCTGGTGATCAAATGTGCTGCTCCAATGGACAGTGTCCACAGTGTATAGGTGAGTCTAGGTGACTGTATGGACAGTGTCCACAGTGTATAGGTGAGTCTAGGTGACTGTATGGACAGTGTCCACAGTGTATAGGTGAGTCTAGGTGACCAAATGGACAGTGTCCACAGTGTATAGGTGAGTCTATGTGACTAAATGGGCAGTGTCCACAGTGTATAGGTGAGTCTAGGTGACTGTATGGATAGTGTCCACAGTGTATAGGTGAGTCTAGGTGACCAAATGGACAGTGTCCACAGTGTAAAGGTGAGTCTAGGTGACCAAATGGACAGTGTCCACAGTGTAAAGGTGAGTCTAGGTGACCAAATGGACAGTGTCCACAGTGTATAGGTGAGTCTAGGTGACCAAATGGACAGTGTCCACAGTGTATAGGTGAGTCTAGGTGACTGTATGGACAGTGTCCACAGTGTATAGGTGAGTCTAGGTGACCAAATGGACAGTGTCCACAGTGTAAAGGTGAGTCTAGGTGACCAAATGGACAGTGTCCACAGTGTAAAGGTGAGTCTAGGTGACCAAATGGACAGTGTCCACAGTGTATAGGTGAGTCTAGGTGACCAAATGGACAGTGTCCACAGTGTATAGGTGAGTCTAGGTGACCAAATGGACAGTGTCCACAGTGTATAGGTGAGTATAGGTGAGTCTAGGTGACCAAATGGACAGTGTCCACAGTGTATAGGTGAGTCTAGGTGACCAAATGGACAGTGTCCACAGTGTATAGGTGAGTCTAGGTGACCAAATGGACAGTGTACACAGTGTATAGGTGAGTCTAGGTGACTGTATGGACAGTGTCCACAGTGTATAGGTGAGTCTAGGTGACTGTATGGACAGTGTCCACAGTGTATAGGTGAGTCTAGGTGACCAAATGGACAGTGTCCACAGTGTAAAGGTGAGTCTAGGTGACCAAATGGACAGTGTCCACAGTGTATAGGTGAGCCTAGGTGACCAAATGGACAGTGTCCACAGAGTATAGGTGAGTCTAGGTAACCAAATGGACAGTGTCCACAGAGTATAGGTGAGTCTAGGTGACCAAATGTTCAGTGTCCACAGTGTAAAGGTGAGTCTAGGTGACCAAATGGACAGTGTTCACAGTATATAGGTGAGTCTAGGTGACCAAATGGACAGTGTCCACAGTGTATAGGTGAGTCTATGTGACCCAATGTTCAGTGTCCACAGTGTATAGGTGAGTCTAGGTGACCAAATGGACAGTGTCCACAGTGTATAGGTGAGTCTAGGTGACTGTATGGACAGTGTCCACAGTGTATAGGTGAGTCTAGGTGACCAAATGGACAGTGTCCACAGTATATAGGTGAGTCTAGGTGACCAAATGGACAGTGTCCACAGTGTATAGGTGAGTCTAGGTGACCAAATGTTCAGTGTCCACAGTGTATAGGTGAGTCTAGGTGACTGTATGGACAGTGTCCACAGTGTATAGGTGAGTCTATGTGACCAAACGGACAGTGTCCACAGTGTATAGATGAGTCTAGGTGACCAAATGGACAGTCTCCACAGTGTATAGGTGAGTCTAGGTGACTGTATGGACAGTGTCCACAGTGTATAAGTGAGTCTAGGTGACCAAATGGACAGTGTCCACAGTGTATAGTTGAGTCTAGGTGACTGTATGGACAGTGTCCACAGTGTATAGGTGGGTCTAGGTGACCAAATGTTCAGTGTCCACAGTGTATAGGTGAGTCTAGGTGACCAAATGGACAGTGTCCACAGTGTATAGGTGAGTCTAGGTGACTGTATGGACAGTGTACACAGTGTATAGGTGAGTCTAGGTGACTGTGTGGACAGTGTCCACAGTGTATAGGTGAGTCTAGGTGACTGTATGGACAGTGTACACAGTGTATAGGTGAGTCTAGGTGACTGTATGGACAGTGTCCACAATGTATAGGTGGGTCCAGGTGACCGTATGGACAGTGTCCACAGTGTATAGGTGAGTTTAGGTGACTGTATAGACAGTGTCCACAGTGTATAGGTGAGTCTAGGTGACTGTATGGACAGTGTCCACAGTATATAGGTGAGTCTAGGTGACTGTATGGACAGTGTCCACAGTGTATAGGTGGGTCTAGGTGACTGTATGGACAGTGTCCACAGTGTATAGGTGAGTCTAGGTGACTGTATGGACAGTGCCCACAGTGTATAGGTGAGTCTAGGTGACTGTATGGACAGTGTCCACAGTGTATAGGTGAGTCCAGGTGACCAAATGGACAGTGTCCACAGTGTATAGGTGAGTCTAGGTGACTGTATGGACAGTGTACACAGTGTATAGGTGGATCTAGGTGACCAAATGGACAGAGTCCACAGTGTATAGGTGGATCTAGGTGACCAAATGGACAGTGTCCACAGTGTATAGGTGAGTCTAGGTAACCAAATGGACAGTGTACACAGTGTATAGGTGAGTCTAGGTAACCAAATGGACACTCACCTGACAGTGTCCACAGTGTATAGGTGAGTCTAGGTGACTGTATGTACAGTGTCCACAGTGTATAGGTGAGTCTAGGTGACTGCATGGACAGTGTCCACAGTGTATAGCTGGGTCTAGGTGACTGTATGGACAGTGTACACAGTGTATAGGTGAGTCTATGTGACCAAATGGACAGTGTCCACAGTGTATAGGTGAGTCTAGGTGACTGTATGGACAGTGCCCACAGTGTATAGGTGAGTCTAGGTGACTGTATGGACAGTGTCCACAGTGTATAGGTGGGTCCAGGTGACTGTATGTACAGTGTCCACAGTGTATAGGTGAGTCTAGGTGACCAAATGGACAGTGTCCACAGTGTATAGGTGAGTCTAGGTGACTGTATGGACAGTGTCCACAGTGTATAGGTGAGTCTAGGTGACTGTATGGACAGTGTCCACAGTGTATAGGTGAGTCTAGGTGACTGTATGGACAGTGCCCACAGTGTATAGGTGAGTCTAGGTGACTGTATGGACAGTGTCCACAGTGTATAGGTGGATCTAGGTGACTGTATGGACAGTGTCCACAGTGTATAGGTGAGTCTAGGTGACTGTATGGACAGTGTCCACAGTGTATAGGTGAGTCTAGGTGACTGTATGGACAGTGTCCACAATGTATAGGTGGGTCTAGGTGACCAAATGGACAGTGTCCACAGTGTATAGGTGGGTCTAGGTGACCAAATGGACAGTGTCCACAGTGTATAGGTGAGTCTAGGTGACTGTATGGACAGTGCCCACAGTGTATAGGTGAGTCTAGGTGACTGTATGGACAGTGTCCACAGTGTATAGGTGAGTCTAGGTGACTGTATGGACAGTGTCCACAGTGTATAGGTGAGTCTAGGTGACTGTATGGACAGTGTCCACAATGTATAGGTGGGTCCAGGTGACTGTATGTACAGTGTCCACAGTGTATAGGTGAGTCTAGGTGACTGTATGGACAGTGTCCACAATGTATAGGTGGGTCTAGGTGACCAAATGGACAGTGTCCACAGTGTATAGGTGAGTCTAGGTGACCAAATGTATCTTAACTTTAAGTGTTAGTAAACTTGACATATCGCATGGATGATTTGTAGGAGAAACAGATTAGCTTATCTTTGAAAGTGTTTTTGTGTTATCATACCTTATGTTATATATAATCTGATACCCTAGTCCTTCTTAAATCTTAAATGTAATTCTCCTCTTTGACACTATTATAGGCCCTCATAAGGGGTACAGTCAGCAGTGCCGCCCCGAGGGGCTTGGAACATGCCTATCTGATAATCTGGCAGCTGTCGTAATCTCACTCACTCAAGTGGTGGACCCAGGCATCATCTTTGTACCTGGATTCAATGTAGAGCCAACCTCAATGTGAGTTCCTCGTATTATTTGCCTTGAGATCGGAGATTCCCAGTTCGAATAACATGACTGGGTGTGATATGTATGACATCACTGAGTGTGATATGTATGACATCACTGGGTGCGATATGTATGGCATCACTGTGTGTGATGTGTATGGCATCACTGGGTGCGATATATATGACATCACTGGGTTTGATATGTATGGCATCACTAGGTGTGATATGTATGACATCACTGGGTGTGATATGTATGCATCACTGGGTACGATATATATGACATCACTGGGTGTGATATGTATGACATCACTAGGTGTGATATATATGACATCACTGGGTGTGATATGTATGACATCACTAGGTGTGATATGTATGACATCACTGGGTGTGATATGTATGACATCACTGGGTGTGATATGTATGAAACCACTGGGTGTGATATGTATGGCATCACTGGGTGTGATTTGTATGGCACCACTGGGTGCGATATGTATGACATCATTGGGTGTGATATGTATGGCATCACTGGATGTGATATGTATGACATCACTAGATGTGATCTGTATGGCATCACTGGGTGTGATATGTATGACATCACTAGGTGTGATATATATGACATCACTGGGTGTGATATGTATGACATCACTGGGTGTGATATATATGACATCACTGGGTGAGATATGAATGGTATCACTAGGTATCACTGGGTGTGATATGTATGACATCACTAGGCATCACTTGGTGTGACATGTATGGCATCACTGGGTGTGATATGTTTGGCATCATTGGGTGTGATATGTATGGCATCACTGGGCGTGATATGTCTGGCATCACTGGATGTGATATGTATGACATCACTGGGTGCGATATGTATGACATCACTGGGTGTGATATATATGGCATCACTGGGTGTGATATGTATGGCATCACTGGGTGCGATATGTATGACATCACTGGGCGTGATATGTCTGGCATCACTGGATGTGATATGTATGACATCACTGGGTGCGATATGTATGACATCACTGGGTGTGATATATATGGCATCACTGGGTGTGATATGTATGGCATCACTGGGTGCGATATGTATGACATCACTGGGTGTGATATGTATGGCATCACTGGGTGTGATATGTATGACATCACTGGGTGTGATATGTATGGCATCACACGGTGCGATATATATGACATCACTGGGTGTGATATGTATGACATCACTGGGTGTGATATATATGACATCACTGGGTGTGATATGAATGGTATCACTAGGTATCACTGGGTGTGATATGTATGACATCACTAGGCATCACTTGGTGTGATATGTATGGCATCACTGGGTGTGATATGTTTGGCATCATTGGGTGTGATATGTATGGCATCACTGGGCGTGATATGTATGGCATCACTGGATGTGATATGTATGACATCACTGGGTTTGATAGGTTTGGCATCATTGGGTGTGATATGTATGACATCACTGGGTGTGATATGTATGGCATCACTGGGTGTGATATGTATGTCATCACTGGGTGTGACATGTATGGCATCACTGGGTGTGATATGTATGGCATCACTGGGTGTGATATGAATGGCATCACTGGGTGTGATCTGAATGGCATCACTGGGTGCGATATGTATGGCATCACTGGGTGTGATATGTATGACATCACTGGGTGTGATATGTATGGCATCACACGGTGCGATATGTATGACATCGCTGGGTGCGATATGTATGGCATCACTGGGTGTGATATGTATGACATCACTGGGTGTGATATGTATGACATCACTAGGTGTGATATGTATGGCATCACTGTGTGCGATATGTATGGCATCACTGGGTGTGATATGTATGGCATCACACGGTGCGATATGTATGACATCGCTGGGTGCGATATGTATGGCATCACTGGGTGTGATATGTATGACATCACTAGGTGTGATATGTATGGCATCGCTGGGTGTGATATGTACGACATCATTGGGTGTGATATGTATGACATCACTGGGTGTGATATGTATAACACCACTAGGTGTGATATGTATGGCATCACTGGGTGTGATATGAATGGCATCACTGGGTGTGATATGTATGACATCACTGGGTGTGATATGTATGGCATCACTTGGTGTGATATGTATGGCATCACTGGGTGTGATTTGTATGGCATCACTGGGTGTGATATGTATGGCATCACTGGGTGTGATATGTATGACATCACTGGGTGCGATATGTATGAAATCACTGGGTGTGATATGTATGGCATCACTGGGTGTGATATGTATGACATCACTAGGTGCGATATGTATGGCATCACTGGGTGTGATATGTAAGACATCACTGGGTGAGATATGTATGAAATCACTGGTTGTGATATGTATGACATCACTGGGTTTGATATGTATAGCATCACTGGGCGTGATATGTATGACATCACTAGGTGCGATATATATGACATCACTGGGTGCGATATGTATGGCATCACTAGGTGCAATATATATATGACATCACTGGGTGCGATATGTATGGCATCACTGGGTGCGATATGTATGGCATCACTGGGTGTGATATGTATGACATCACTGGGTGCGATATGTATGGCATCACTAGGTGCGATATATATATGACATCACTGGGTGCGATATGTATGGCATCACTGGGTGCGATATGTATGGCATCACTGGATGTGATCTGAATGGCATCACTGGGTGTGATATGTATGACATCACTGGGTGTGATATGTATGACATCACTAGGTGTGATATGTATGACATCACTTGGTGCGATGTGTATGGCATCACTGGATGTGATATGTATGATATCACTAGGTGTGATATGTATGACATCACTGGGTGTGATATATATGACATCACTAGGTGTGATATATATGACATCACTGGGTGTGATCTGAATGGCATCACTGGGTGTGATATGTATGACATCACTAGGTGTGATATGTATGAAATCACTAGGTGTGATATGTATGACATCGCTAGGTGTGATATATATGACATCATTGGGTGTGATCTGAATGGCATCACTGGGTGCGATATGTATGGCATCACACGGTGTGATATGTATGGCATCACTGGGTGCGATATGTATGACATCACTGGGTGCGATATGTATGGCATCACTGGGTGTGATCTGAATGGCATCACTGGGTGTGATATGTATGACATCATTGTGTGTTGTTATTGATAATTTAGTATTGCTATATATGTGATATATATGACATCATTGTGTATTGTTATTGATCATTTAGTATTGCTATATATGTGATATATATGACATCATTGGTTATTGATTCCAGGGCCCCGGAGTACTGCATTGACAAGTATCTGCCAGTGCCAGAATGTTTCCGCCAGGGATCTGGTGATGATATCAGGGAATTCTTCGTCAGCCTCACCACAGCTGTATCCTTCAAAATTCAACAGCTTTACTGTAAATGTTCTCATTGATAATGTATAAAAAAACTCAGTAATGTTATTGATGATATCAGCTTGGAGTAATTATTATTATATTATTTATGATATAGCATTTATAAAATTCCTGTTGCATTTTCTATTGTTATTTTTTGTTGATTTTAAATGATGACATAACGTTTTATAAGTCAATTTATTTCTGATGGCGCTTATATTGACAGGGATATAAATTACATTTTCTAATAGTAATTTTTTCACAGAACAACATGGTATATTTTTCTAACCTGCCAATATATGTGCTCATAACTAAAAATCAACTGGAATGAAAAATTAACAATAAAACATGCGGTTCTATCAGTATTTGATGTTGTAGCAGCAATTTTTAGCATATTGTCATAACTTTGATATGATTTCATAAATCTTTGCATAAAATCGTCCAAACTTGGAGCAGAGAAATAAAATTTATACCTCCATAATCAGTGAAACAAGGAGAACATTTCATCTGCGATATGTATAGTTCTAAATTGTAGTTTTGGTGAGGCAAAATTGGTTTGAAAAAGAATTACGTCAAAACTTTTTCATCTTGCACCTATACGGCGTCATCATAACAATGGGTATGGCCGCAACTATGATGTCCCTTTTGATCTTGCGACGTTGCGCCTCCATACATAATTACTCCAAGATATCAGTCATGAACTTTTTCAGCAAAATATAACAAAATAGCAACATAACTTGTTAGAGAAATGTTATTTCAGGATTTGAATATAGGGTGTTTGTCTTAACGACATTTACAACATGTTATGTCTTAAAATGATAAGTTGCTTAAAAAACAAGGTTTTTATTGCGCATGAGTTAAATGCATTTCTTTTTTATCAGATAAGCTGATGTACAAATGTCCTCTTGATGATCTACAGGAATGTGCAGCCAAAGGTGATTTGTTTGCATGCTGCAATTGATTATCTGTATATCGTAAATAATAATCCGTCTCCCAATATTCTCCCTATATTCTGTCTCCTAAATAGTCTCCCCAATAATCTCCTTAACGTGTCTCCAGTGGTACAATATATATCCTGCCTAAATTAGGGATGATGCGAGACCAATAATAGGAAACAAACTAGGGACTGGTCTCAGATATTTTAAAGACTGGAATTGCCTATTGGACACCTTACAATGTCAACTTAGACTTTAACTTAAGGGAAAGTTGCAGTGCAATGTTAATAAAGTATGACTTCATTACACACTCACATTCATGTGTTCATCACATTCAGTTCACGATATGGGAGAGCCAGGCAGTGATGACGGTTACCAAGGTGATGAGTACTCGGGAATATCGGCCTATTATGAGCTGGCCACCTTGATTCAAAACACCAGTAAGATAAGTCTCATTTATTCCATAGACAATAATCACCAAAATGGAAATTAATAAAGATAGATTTCTGAGAACCGATACATAAAATATTGAAAAATGAATATGTTTATAAAGATTTAATTCTTAGGGTCCAAGTCAAAGTTAAAGAGCAATTCATTATTTTCAGTAATTCCCTATTTTCAGTATTTCACTATTTTCAGTCATTCAATGTTTTCAGTAAATCAGTGTTTTCAGTAATTCGCTATTTTCAGTAAATCAATATTCAAATTTAATAAAGAATGGGATGTAGGATTACTCTTATTAAATGTCATATTCAGATTACAGCTTATTGGATGCTGTCAGGATGTGTAACTCCGGTGTGATGGCTAAGGCAGTGGACTGTGTAGGGGGCGCTTTGACCAACTTCACGCGAGAATACTTACTCAACAGGACTATACCGGATCCAGATATTTATATTACGTCAGTATAATATTTCTATCGACTCAAATATTATACACAGTAGTAGTTCATGATATGGTTACTTGTCAAAATTAATGAAAAAAATGAAATTATTTTAGTACAAGTTATCTCAGCATCATTTATTAGTCCCCCATCAGTAAACATTTACAGACGAGCATGAAGTTTATTGGATATTGGATATTTGACGTTTTTTTCAAAATGTACCAAAATTTATATTACTATGCAAACATCTAGGATCAAGTGAAATTCGGCAAAAAAAAGGATATATATCCTGTTTAAAAAGGATATATCCCTTTTACCCTGACAAACTGAATACTATAAAAGATATGTTAGTTTCAAAGTGTTGTGGCACTGTCTTAACAAATTTTGAGAGGCTAAAGGGGGGTTAGACATGCTTGCTAGACATGTCTAGAATAGCCCCTGAGGCATCAATATGTGGGGAAAAATCTGTGGGTAGCAGATATGGCCCTTCTCCTCTGACACAGTCGGAAATGGGTTTATCACCAAAGAACTGGGTTTCTCACATTCTAAGAGTTGTGGCACTGTCTTAACAAATTATGAGAGGCTAATGGGGGTTAGACATGCTTGCTAGACATGTCTAGAATAGCCCCTGAGGCATCAATATGAGGGACAAAATCTGTGGGTAGGAGATATGGCCCTTCTCCTCTGACAAAGTCGGAAATGGTTTTTTTCACCAAAAACTGTGTTTCTCACTTTCTAAGAGTTGTGGCACTGTCTTAACAAATTTTGAGAGGCTAATGGGGGGTTAGACATGCTTGGTAGACATGTCTAGAATAGCCCCTGAGGCATCAATATGTGGGGCAAAATCTGTGGGTGGGAGATATGGCCCTTCTCCCCTGACATACTGAAATATCATATATTGCCATATATAGCACTTTCAAAGTGTTGTGGCACTGTCTTAACAAATTTTGACAGGCTAAAGGGGGGTTAGACATGCTTGCTAGACATGTCTAGAATAGCTCCTACGGCATCAATATGTGGGGTAAAATCTGTGGGTGGGAGATATGGCCCTTCTCCCCTGACATACTGAAATATCATATATTGCCATATATAGCACTTTCAAAGTGTTGTGGCACTGTCTTAACAAATTTTTGAGAGGCTAACGAGGGGTTAGACATGCTTGCTAGACATGTCTAGAATAGCTCCTGAGGCATCCATATGTGGGACAAAATCTGTGGGTAGCACATATGGCCCTTCTCCTCTGACAAAGTCGGAAATGGGTTTTTCACCAAAAACTGGATTTCTCACATTCTAAGAGTTGTGGCACTGTCTTAACAAATTTTGAGAGGCTAACGGAGTGTTAGACATGCTTGCTAGACACGTCTAGAATAGCTTCTGAGGCATTAATATGTGGGGCAAAATCTGTGGGTAGGAGATATGGCCCTTCTCCCCTGACAAAGTCGGAAATGGGTTTTTCACCAAAATTCACATTCTAAGAGTTGTGGCACTGTCTTAACAAATTTTGAGAGGCTAACGAGGGGTTAGACATGCTTGCTAGACATGTCTAGAATAGCTCCTGAGGCATCAATATGTGGGGCAAAATCTGTGGGTAGCAGATATGGCCCTTCTCCCCTGACATACTGAAATATCATATATTGCCATATATAGCACTTTCAAAGTATTGTGGCACTGTCTTAACAAATTTTGACAGGCTAACGGGGGGTTAGACATGTTTGCTAGACAAAGGGATATATCCTTTTTAAACAGGATATATATCCTTTTTTTGCCGAATTTCACTTGATCCTAGATGTTTGCATAGTAATATAAATTTTGGTACATTTTGAAAAAAACGTCAAATATCCAATATCCAATAAACTTCACGCTCGTCATTTACAGAGCATCATTTATACTGAGAACTAAATGGCTGCCTCAAGATCAGAGTTGCTAAGATGATTCACCATGAAAGGCATTATAAGTTCCTTACCATTCATTTCAACACACATAAGTTTCATATACCTTTATATGCAAGTCCCCTTATACAGGCTTTGCTTAAGTCGAAGAGTCCTTCCTAACTTGGAAGAAGCCTAACTGAAACGAAATCCAATGTGGCGATTACAAAGTTGAAAAGTATTGTGTTGTGAGTGAATTCGCACGTATTTTTATGGGGTCAAATTCAATTGTGGTTAGTGGAGCGAATCTACAGTGTCAGTCAGACTGACCAGTACTTTCCTTGAAACTTCCAGATCATTCACTCTCACTTTCAAGTCTTTCCGTTGACCTTAGATGTTGCTGTTTTGTGTATTTTTTCTACTTCAGGGCCTTTTTATGATATTACTCTGAATTTTGTAAACATGTCTTTTTGTAACATTTTATTTAAAAATTTGCTTTTCGTGTCGGGTCCTCAAATGGTTTTGAACCATTTTTCGACAAACTTACAGCCACCTTGTGCTTTCACAGCTTGGATAGTGCTATCACAAATTATTTTCACTGAAACACAATACGTGAGAATGCTTTCGCTGTTCTCCATCATTCAACATTTTAATCCCTCACGCTGGTTTCCCAATGTTTGGTATTTTCTCTAAAGGGAATAACAACTCATGGCAAGATACTAACATTAAGCATATATACTTGCAGATCTCGCGATATGTGCCTATCTGGGATGTTGAATGATGATTGCCCTGGTCATACTGTCATGAGGAGAATATTGGCAAATATCACTGATGTAATCGATCTGGTTATGAGGAACACATACAAAGGCAATCCATGCAAATACCACAAGGCCATCGCTTGCTTCACTGACCCTTTGGTTTGTATTTTAAAACCGATCATTATAAACCGAAAGCAAATAGCATAATATTGAATAGCATTCTTTTATAGATACCATTTAACAGTAAGTTACACTCTTATCATACAAAGTGCCACATTAGATTACACTCTTATCATACAAAGTACCACATTAGATTACATTTTTATTAAACAAAGTGCCACATTAGATTACATTGTTATCATACAAAGTGCCACATTAGATTACATTCTTATTAAACAAAGTGCCACATTAGATTACATTCTTATTAGACAAAGTGCCACATTGGATTGCACTTTTATTATACAAAGTGCCACATTAGATTACATTGTTATCATACAAAGTGCCACATTAGATTACATTCTTATTAAACAAAGTGCCACATTAGATTACATTCTTATTAGACAAAGTGCCATACTGGATTACTCTCTTATCATACAAAGTGCCACATTAGATTACATTCTTATTAAACAAAGTGCCATACTGAATTACACTCTTATCATACAAAGTGCCGTGTTAGATTACTCTCTTATTATACAAAGTGTCAGACATCACCTTAATACAAAGTATCATGTTAGACATCACCTTAATACAAAGTATCATGTTAGACATCACTTTAATACAAAGTATCATGTTAGACATCACTTCAATACAAAGTATCATGTTAGACATCACTTTAATACAAAGTATCATGTCAGACATCACTTCAATACAAAGTATCATGTTAGACATCACTTTAATACAAAGTATCATGTTAGACATCACTTTAATGCAAAGTATCATGTTAGACATCACTTTAATACAAAGTATCATGTCAGACATCACTTTAATACAAAGTATCATGTTAGACATCACTTCAATACAAAGTATCATGTTAGACATCACTTCAATACAAAGTATCATGTTAGACATCACTTTAATACAAAGTATCATGTTAGACATCACTTCAATACAAAGTATCATGTTAGACATCACTTCAATACAAAGTATCATGTTAGACATCACTTTAATACAAAGTATCATGTTAGACATCACTTTAATACAAAGTATCATGTTAGACATCACTTCAATACAAAGTATCATGTTAGACATCACTTCAATACAAAGTATCATGTTAGACATCACTTTAATACAAAGTATCATGTTATACATCACTTTAATACAAAGTATCATGTCAGACATCACTTCAATACAAAGTATCATGTTAGACATCACTTTAATACAAAGTATCATGTTAGACATCACTTTAATACAAAGTATCATGTTAGACATCACTTTAATACAAAGTATCATGTCAGACATCACTTCAATACAAAAATAATATGTCGGTTTCACTCTGATACAGTGTTATGTAGGATACGACACAAACAGTATACACAACCAATGTGCACATCTGGGTTAAATCTGAAATGTCCTTTGGTATTGTTCAAATGTCATGACATTTAGTTCCCATTGCAGTATGCCTACGAGAACTATGGAGAATGGTACTACAAGTATTACACAATCCTACAGAACGCTGGCCACCCTGTCCCTAAATGGTTGTCAGACAAATTTACTGCAATGTCCATTTCCGGGTAAGTTAGGTCAAATCTAACATTGTGTATAAGAGTTGAATATTTTTGCTGAGGAAAATACAAGAAACTTCTTTTCAAAAAGGTCAATTTCCAGAGCCAGATTTCTAAAGTTCTATTAAGACTAGTTAAACCGATCATGTGAGTTAATATATCTGAGTAATAAGAAACACTGTTAGACGTAACTGTAGAGATAGATCAAATTATGCTATATTAACACTTTCTACTTTACCTAAGGTATGAGTTATATTGCAGTATTAATACAACACTTTCTACTGCACATAAGTCTACAGCGATACTTAATGTTACATAAACCGGACCAAATATATTCAAATTGTAAAGTCACATTTTTCCATACATGTGTCAAATATCTAAAGGGCAAATATCTTTTAAATTGCAAAATTATTTTCTTTCACCCAACAATTTATATGAATACGTAATAAGGTTTCAATAAGAATAGTTCAACTGATCATGAGGTATTGAAATTGATGTTATTGATATTCCACAAAGGGCATATCCTTCGAACACGAAATTATGGCATTCATAAAAGCAGATTTTCAATCAGTAATTTCATTACCCAATATAAATGCCTTAATTTGTGATCAAATGTTAATACCCTTCCTATTTCCAAAACATAAACTTTGGTGCTACTTGAAAGTAGATGAGTCTTCTGCTAAAATCCGAATCATCCATTGAACAATTTGGCACCAACTTTGCCTAGCTGAACAGGGAGCTAGTACACCTGATACCTGCTCAGGAGAGGTTTGCTAACAATGGGGCACCTTCAGATTGGGACACAGGAGTGCTTTGGTTGAAAGAGGCCTGTTTATCCATTTGTATTTGTTTATTGATGCAGACTAACACTAACTTACGGACCACAACAGTGGTCACATGAGTATGGGCACTGGTTACTTTCAGCAAAACACAATAATCCTGGCAGGTGTATTTAGGTTAATATCAGGGAAATAGCTTGAAAGTATCAAAGTGTATCATAACGTCATCTTATTTAAACATGTCGCATTTATCCCGTCATAAAATGTTTCTTTTTTTTCAGAATAGTACAGAATATCTAATTTTGCTAATTATGTACATTTGACAGTGTCTATGACAAAGTGATGCAATGCTACAACAATGCCACAATGCAGTGTCAAGCAGGGGAGAAGCAACTACTAGAAGCAGTCAGAGGCCAGTACACCCAGTATCTAACAAAAGACCTGCCTGACAGAAATGGTAAGATACACCCTGTACCTGACCAGACCCCTGCCTGACAGATACACCTAGTACCTGACCAAACCCCTGCCTGACAGATACACCCAGTACCTAGCCAAACCCCTGCCTGACAGATACACCCAGTACCTGACCAAACCCCTGCCTGATAGATACACCCAGTACCTGACCAAACACCTGCCTGACAGATACACCCAGTACCTGACCAAATCCCTGTCTGACAGATACACCCAGTACCTGACCAAACCCCTGCCTGACAGATACACCCAGTACCTGACCAAACACCTGCCTGACAGATACACCCAGTACCTGACCAGACCCCTGTCTGACAGATACACCCAGTACCTGACCAAACACCTGCCTGACAGATACACCCTGTACCTGACCAGACCCCTGCCTGACAGATACACCCAGTACCTGACCAAACACCTGCCTGACAGATACACCCAGTACCTGACCAAACCCCTGCCTGACAGATACACCCAGTACCTGGTCAAACCCCTGCCTGCCAGATACACCCAGTACCTAGCCAAACCCCTGCCTGACAGATACACCCAGTACATGACCAGACCCCTGCCTGACAGATACACCTAGTACCTGACCAAACCCCTGCCTGACAGATACACCCAGTACCTAGCCAAACCCTGCCTGACAGATACACCCAGTACCTGACCAGACCCCTGCCTGTCAGATACACCCAGTACCTGACCAAACCCCTGCCTGACAGATACACCCAGTACCTGGCCAAACCCCTGCCTGACAGATACACCCAGTACCTGACAAAATCCCTGCCTGACAGATACACCCAGTACCTAGCCAAACCCCTGCATGACAGATACACCCAATACCTGACCAGACACCTGCCTGACAGATACACCTAGTACCTGACCAAACCCCTGCCTGACAGATACACCCAGTACCTGACCAAACCCTTGCCTGACAGATAAAACTGTTTTTATCCTTATTCCACCAGATAAAGAATGTTCAATGGAGGACACCGATAAATGCATAGAGGAGGTAGCAAAACTAGGAGCCAAGAGAATATGTGAAGAGGGAGACATTGACACCTGCAAGTAAGCCACTCAACATTATACAAGATTTTTGTCTAAGATGCTGGTCCAAGATTTTTCCAAAAGCCTTTCAGAATACATATTTTATATATCTATCCAGCCATTTTATTATTGTATCATTACATCATGGTTGAAAGAGTCTCAAAATGACTGCAATTCAAGCACGGTATTCACTTAAAAGAAAGAAAGCACTTCTTATGACTTCCAGTGATCAGCATATGGGATGTAGGTGTCATGTTTGCCATAAAAACATGTTTTCACTACTTTTACTAATTGTCAAATGCTTGTAAATTGTAATTTTATATGGTATATTATGATTTTTCATAAACAGTGTTTAGTTTTATGAAATGTTTATCAAATTAACAATATATAAGCCGCATACTTGTCCCATAAACAAGTCAAGGATACTAAATATTCTAAAATGGCCAACAATTGCCACAGACATGAAGGCATCAACACATTTCTATACCAGCAAAAGATGACCATAAATTTAGAAAATTTGAGAACTGCGAAAGCATTAAAATGCTTTCCCAAAATCTTTTTTTCGTATCTTTTTTTCATATTTGTGATATTTAAATTGCTTATCCATATTTTGTGAAAACTTTATTAAACAATGTAATTATCTTTTTTAAAAAGATATCTCAGACAAATCCGAGTAGAATAACACCAATACACTCTTGTGCTTATGGATGTGTCTTTTGCACTTCAGAAATAAGCTGGTTTAAATATCTTTAAGCCAATTACTAATAAAAGGATCATGAGATAAAATGATTTAATTTGCTATAATTTTATTCTTTCATTTTAATTTGAAACGAAAGATGTAAAACCTGTTTTAGGATTTTTCCCTCCTATTTTAATGTTAACTCTTCAGTGTGCACCTATCATCACCCTCTTAAAGAAAAATCTCTGAGTCTCAAAGAAAGATACTTAGTGTATTGGTTTCATATGATCATTAACCTTAACCTTAACCCTGAGGCATATATACCAAACATAGATCCAAACCAAACCATAGTTGTTATACGGGAATATCGTAATCAATCTTTTGACTTTTCAGTGAGTAGAAGCAAGTCTGAGTGCACATACTCTTAAAGTGCACAAACTGTTAAACAGTCTGCTTCAAAAATTATAGTATAAATGATTTATACTTAATCACAATGGTAGCAAAATACTTATCGGACTGAAGGCAATGTATTGATTATAGACAATATATTTCAGGGCAAAATCAGCAATCCGTTGCATCGAGAGATCAGCTCAGAATTGTGAAATTATCTGGGATGTCGGATTCCTGGAGTTTTTCCTCAAGACTGTTTCAGATGGTGTGCATGAGATGGAATTTGATTCTGGAGGTAAGAAAATCAAAATACTTAGGTCATTATGTCTGTTGAATGCATTAAGGAGAGAGGTTTGGTTGAAATGGTTAACAAATGTGATATCACACATTGAGGTGCAATCAAAGATCAAACATCACACCACCTTTGAAATGGCATTAAAAAAGAAATGTTTACATATAAAATAAATATCATGACCCTTATGTTGGAAAACCTTATCTTAGGTATGTTTTATTCATTTAGCCTTATGTGAATGGAAAGTTGCATATCCTCTGACCAGAGTAATTGGAAAAAGTCTAATTGAAATGCTGTCCAACAAAACTGACAACAGAACAGACTGGTGCAGGTAAGGTATATTGTCTGAGAGATACTGGAAGGTTGTCATGTGTGAGAGAGTGGTGCAGGTGAGGTATATCATGTGTGACAGAATGATGCAGATCAGGTATGTTATGTGTGACAGAGTGATACAGGTAAAGTATGTTATGTGTGACAGAGTGATACAGGTAAAGTATGTTATTTGTGACAGAGTGATACAGGTAAAGTATGTTATGTGTGACAGAGTGATACAGGTAAAGTATGTTATGTGTGACAGTGGTACAGGTAAAGTATGTTATGTGTGACAGAGTGATACAGGTAAAGTATGTTATGTGTGACAGTGGTACAGGTAAAGTAAGTTATGTGTGACAGAGTGATACAGGTAAAGTATGTTATGTGTGACAGATTGATACAGGTAAAGTATGTTATGTGTGACAGTGGTACAGGTAAAGTAAGTTATGTGTGACAGAGTGATACAGGTAAAGTATGTTATGTGTGACAGAGTGATACAGGTAAAGTATGTTATGTGTGACAGTGGTACAGGTAAAGTAAGTTATGTGTGACAGAGTGATACAGGTAAAGTATGTTATGTGTGACAGAGTGATACAGGTAAAGTATGTTATGTGTGACAGTGGTACAGGTAAAGTAAGTTATGTGTGACAGAGTGATACAGGTAAAGTATGTTATGTGTGACAGAGTGATACAGGTAAAGTATGTTATGTGTGACAGTGGTACAGGTAAAGTAAGTTATGTGTGACAGAGTGATACAGGTAAAGTATGTTATGTGTGACAGAGAGATACAGGTAAAGTATGTTATGTGTGACAGTGGTACAGGTAAAGTATGTTATGTGTGACAGTGGTACAGGTAAAGTATGTTATGTGTGACAGAGTGATACAGGTAAAGTATGGTATGTGTGACAGAGAGATACAGGTAAAGTATGTTATGTGTGACAGAGAGATACAGGTAAAGTATGTTATGTGTGACAGTGATACAGGTAAAGTATGTTATGTGTGACAGTGGTACAGGTAAAGTATGTTATGTGTGACAGTGGTACAGGTAAAGTATGTTATGTGTGACAGAGAGATACAGGTAAAGTATGTTATGTGTGACAGTGATACAGGTAAAGTATGTTATGTGTGACAGAGTGATACAGGTAAAGTATGTTATGTGTGACAGTGATACAGGTAAAGTATGTTATGTGTGACAGTGGTACAGGTAAAGTATGTTATGTGTGACAGTGGTACAGGTGTGTTATGGGTAGGATATAGAATGGTGAAGGTGAGGTATACGTTATGTGTGACAGAGTGATATGGGTAGGATATGTTATGTGTGACAGATTTTTCATGAATACTGATGACTTGAGGTCGATCCTGTGCGCACCTATATACGTATGGTGGTAGAGACTGATATGATAGAGGAGTCCTGCTGTGAAGTGTAAATCCCCCTTAGACTAAGTTTCTACCAAGTCCACTCTGATCTTTGCTACGACCAGGCATATATGTTATCATAGAGAGAGGTGTCTTCTCAAATACATACGAGCTTACATTAATTGCGATGAAACTTCTTTACTCCTGAACCTCATATTATTTAAATGAATATTGAAGGGATCGTCATATCTTGATGGTCATAAATTAACAAAAATATTGTCTTTATATTGCCTGTAGATCATGCCATAGGGAAATACTGTTTACAGTACTGTTCTGTCCATCTGTAGTGAATCTGTGTATACTAAATTGGTGTATACTTAAAAAGAACTTAGATTGGCAACAATAATATTGTGAATGTATAAAATGATATTTTTCTCTTTTTTTCAGTACTATCTTTTCAGCTATAAATGATCTTGAGACCAAGGTCAGACAAGAGAAAAACGGTGACCTTATTTCGCGGAACATGGCTTCACTTCGGGACTCTCTTCTGCGATTCTGTTTCCCAAAATGCAAAATTGAACAATTAAAAAAATGTCAAAACGTGCTTAGGTATTATCAAATCATGTTAGGAGGAGGAGTTCACATTTTTTATCCAACAAATGTCAAACGATATGGATGTGTGTAAGTACAGAATATTACACAGTAAACAAATGTATCATTGAACATTCTCTTTATATCACATATTCAAATCATGCTAACACTTTATCTACATGATTAAATCATTAAAGAAGCTATAAATATTATTTGACGACATTGACAGAACTTATGTAGACTATATTTATTCAAAAGTAACATTTGTATAACATTGACTGATTTATAAATGAATCCTGTAACATGCGATGTTACTCTACTTAAAGTCTAATAACGCATTTCCATAATTACATTAAGTATCTAATTACAAATAAATCTAATCAACCTGACACAAAGTGGTTTTTTATGTTTTAGGGAAGTGAGTAAAATGACCGAGTGCATGAAAGGCGCCATCACGTCGTGTCCTGATGAGAAGCGCCTCCTAGCTGAACTCAGCGACTCGATGACCGCATCAGGCCTCACGTCTGTTTGCCTGAACGTCACCGTTAACAACTGCATCCCAGATCCTTGTGCTAACTCCACACAGAAGACAAGATGTGTGCCGGACGAAGATGGTTTCACCTGCCAGTGCCTGCCTTTGATAGACGATTGTGCCAAAGCAGACGACAACGACGACGATGATGACAAGACGCCAGATGCATGTAGGTCCTGCTTGAGATATAGAATTACTTCCCTATCAGAGGGCCTGGTGAAAGTGGGAACAAGAAAGTTTTCTTTATAAAAGAAGCTAAATTGTGGTATCAAAACAATGTTATTTACAAACTCTGTTATTTACCAACTCACGAAGAAAGTACCAAGACTATTCTTCACAACGATGATGATGTCATCAGATTTGGCACCATATTTGACTGCAACATGAAATGATGACGTTTATTAAACATGACGAATGTGCAAAATTTCAATGATCCAGTCGAATATTTCTGGGTCAGATCATTGTTAAACAAATACTTCTCCAAGATCCAGATTAACAGTAACAAGAACTGACAGAGGATCTTAATATTCTTATTATAGACGAAATGTGCAGACCCCAGATGGCGCAGCAGTGCATCTTTAAAAGTATAAGAAATCTTGTACAAGATCAGAAGAAACTGGCAGTGAATCCAGCTGATGCATCAGCTGATGCCTATTGTCGGTGAGTACAACTCATTCTCTGAAATTTTCCTTTGATTGTCTGTGTCTCTTGGTTATATGTCCCTTTAGTATGATATCACTTGATCATGTCCCTTGAGTATGATATCCCTTGATCATGTCCCTTGAGTATGATGTGCCTTGATCATGTCCCTTGAGTATGATGTGCCTTGATCATGTCCCTTTAGTATGATGTCCCTTAAGAATATCCCTTGATCATGTCCCTTGAGTATGATGTGCCTTGATCATGCCCCTTGAGTATGTTATCCCTTGATCATGTCCCTTGTGTGTGACATCCCTTGACCATGTTCCTTGAACATGATAACCCTTGACCATGTCCCTTGAACATGATATCCCTTGACCATGTCCCTTGAACATGATACCCCTTGACCATGTCCCTTGAACATGATACCCCTTGACCATGTCCCTTGACCATGTCCCTTGAACATGATATCCCTTGAGCATGTCCCTTGAGTATGATGTCCCTTGAGTATGATGTCCCTTGAGTATGATGTCCCTTGAGTGTCATGTCCCTTGAGTATGATATCCCTTGACCATGTCCCTTGACCATGTCCCTTGACCATGTCCCTTGACCATGTCTTCTATGGATATTCCTTGAGCTTGTCCCATGAGCATGCCCCCCAAAGATGTTATGTGAGCTTGTCTTCTAAAGATGTCTCTTGAGCAAGTCGCTTGGGCATTTTCCTCAGGCATATTCCTTTGAACATGCCCCTTGATGATGCTCATTAAGCATGTTCCAGAATGATATCTTTTGAGAATGTCCCTTCATCATGTCCATCATCTTAGGGACTCAAGGGACTTGCTCAAGAGCATTTTCTCTGAGCATGGATCTACAAGAACATATTTACTCCACAGAACTTTTTGTATACAGCTCTTAAAGCAGTAATAAATATATGTTATAATAAAGACTATAATATAACATACTGTATACTATATGTATATTGCTCAGAGACGACAAGGGCTAATGTGTACATGTTAGTTATTTGTATACCGGTAGATGCATTCGATTTGTACTCACTTGATCTTAGTTATATCCTGACTCAAATGGACAAGGTATGTTTCGAGTCGATGTTATACATCGTAATTTGATAATTCTGGATGTCCGATGTGAAATTTATGGCATAAAGAACCGCATCAGTTTTCAGTGTGTGTGTATTGTATACTCGAAGCTCACTGCACAAGCTAGTCAATGACGTCTATGATTTACGGCAACTTCAAAATGATGAGAAAATATAAATATCATTTTCAAAAAGGAAACTATACAAATTCTTTAAAAAAGACTTTCTTGTTATGAAAAGTAGAAAGTTGTCATATTTCTATATTGCGTTCCTTGCAGGTACAGTATGGAGAGACAGGAATGCTTGAAGAACAGTACCTCAGGGTGTGGTGGAGCTCTGGACTCCCACCTTCTGCTGGCTGGGCTGGAAACTCTCAACTCACGTCTGGACAGAACATGCAACCATTCAGGTGATGTCCCACTGCAAACTCTCAGACTGGCAAATGCCAGCACATTCTGTAGGCATGACAATAAGGTCGCAATGTGGAACATAAACAAGAGAAAATATATGATTGATTCGCTTGTATTATGGATAGTATTATTTTAAGATCACTGGCCCATACTGGAACTCCCCTGGCCCACCAGGGCAGTATATTTCAAATACAAAGCCCTGATTTATTATCATTATTATACAAGTATAATACAGCTACATGTACAGTTGCATGCATATTTTCAACATATACATACTTTTAGCAGATACAAAATAACTAACCCTTGATTTATAAAGCATGGTGTTGAAATGCTATGAAATATTTTTCAAGAAACGTATAATATTAGTTTTGTCTTACACAGGCCCTGCCTCGCTGTTGGGAGTATGCACCTCAGATGCTGTCAAATGTTTTGATGACAATTTTTTTAAAGCAGGTGAAAACCTAACAAATGCATGCAAAAGGTAATCATGTAGGATTATTTTCAATGCTTAATATAAATAAGAAATGAGTTATCAAAGGAATTATTTAATAGAAGAATGAATGAACTGTACTACATGAAACCTATCACTGGAGAAGATGCTAAATATCACATACCAAATTATACTTAAATCGTTCATAAACCATTTCACTGATAAGGCAACTTACATGTATATCTGGTAGTCCTAGTGAGCTTTGAATAAAGCAGTTTTTTGTTGCTTTTAGTGTACCAGAGGTTGTGAAGTGTGTAGATGGCTTAGAGGATGACAGCAATAAAAACTTCACCTCCTGGGTGTACACCATGTTAGATGTGCTTTGCCCACGCACCGGCTGTGACCTCCAAACAACCACTGCCTGTGCCATGAGCTATGATGCCACGCTCAAAAACTATCTTGGAGATGACTTTAGAGATTACTCTGGAGGTAACTCTGGAGGTTACTCAGGAGGTTACTCTGGAGGTTACTCTGGAGGGTACTCTGGAGGTTACTCTGGAGGTTACTCTGGAGGGTACTCTGGAGGTTACTCTGGAGGTTACTCTGGAGGGTACTCTGGATCTGGAGGATACTCTGGATCTGGAGGATACTCTGGATCTGGAGGATACTCTGGATCTGGAGGATACTCTGGATCTGGAGGATACTCTGGATCTGGAGGTTACTCTGGATCTGGAGGATACTCTGGATCTGGAGGTTACTCTGGATCTGGAGGATACTCTGGATCTGGAGGATACTCTGGATCTGGAGGATACTCTGGATCTGGAGGTTACTCTGGATCTGGAGGATACTCTGGATCTGGAGGATACTCTGGATCTGGAGGTTACTCTGGATCTGGAGGATACTCTGGATCTGGAGGATACTCTGGATCTGGAGGATACTCTGGATCTGGAGGATACTCTGGATCTGGAGGTTACTCTGGATCTGGAGATTACTCTGGAGATTGGGGATATGATTATCCAAGGAAACCAAATATCTCGTGCAGGTAAATTCCTCATTCTTTTCTTAATTGAAGATTTTTTTGCGACATAATATCTCTCAGACCAAGGGAATGTTTCCATTTGTTTTTGCTTTCGCTTTAGAAATCATTCATTTTGACAAACAAAGTCTGTTTAATTGATATAATCTCACTCAATATACCATGTTTCTAGTTATCTGGACAGACTGCTAACATGTGCCCAGGAAAATACAAAGACATGCAAGCCTTACTGGAAGGCTATGATGGGGGCCAGAATCAGAGACCTGATGAAGAAACATGACATCGATTATTATTGTGCAGGTAACGTTAAAATAAATGTGATAATCTCACACAGTAGAGAAACACATTCAACTTTATGTTATATATGAATATGGCATTGGTGGATACTTCTAACAGGGTACATTATCATGTCATATAAGATAAATCAGAGAGCAATATAACATTTATTATTGCTCTCAGGATAAATGTATAAGATTTTGGGACACAAAATATGTTTTTGATATACACAGTTATAAGATTGGTGAATGATACCTTTAAAGCATTCATGAAATGAGGTTTTCAAGCACATTTTCCTTGCATAATATAAAAGTTTATACCCTAAACTTTGTGATCAAAAGTTATTACCCATCATATTTCCCCTACATATACTTCTATGCCATTTTAAAGTGGACAAACTTTGTTTAGCTGACCAGTGATTTTGTGCAAATACCTACTTCGTAAAGTCTTCTAACAATGAGGCACCCTAAATTGGGACAATGGAGTGATTTGGCTTACAGAGCCCAGTTTGTCCATTATTTTTTGTCCAATGGTACAGACCTAACACCCTGACAGACCACAATAGAGGTCACATTGTATGCATGTTGCCACCTGGTGGTCAAAAGAGCACTGGCAGTACTTGGCACTTTCATCAAAACACAATAACTATGGTCAGTGTATTTTGGTTGATTTTAGTGAGATAGCTTAATTGTATCACAGTTTCATGGTCACACATCATTTAAGCATACCCCAAACCTCCGTAAAATTGCCTGTAACCTCTGTGGTTTCATGAATGTTTTAAGGCACATCCCAATGTACAGGGTCTTCCACTTGAGAGTGTCATTATCGTGTCATGCAAATTAGATGTCATTAATCTGACTGTGGATTGCTGATTGCAGGCAGAGTGGACCCATGCAGGAAGAAAAGGCTAACAACCTGTGTGCTGGACAACACTGTACAACTCATGTCCAACATATTTGACACTGTCAAAAATGCATCTTCTCTGAATAAAACCATTTGTCAAGGGTATGAGATAATTGAAAGTCATTGCATATACATATGTACAGTTTATATTATACTAGAACTTAAATGTGTAATGCACTTATAACTGATTAAAAACATTTAACTTATTTTCAGTCCACTCAAAAGATTAATTGATTGCAAGGAGTCACATATTGTGCCATGGTGTCCACGTAAAATGTTCTCAACTTACTTGATGCTCCGATCATCAGTCATGAAAGATCCATTACAAAAGTATTGTGAGAATGGTAAGTATTAAATACACAGTATTCAAAGGAAATGGTCTACATTTATAAGTGCATTTGTGTTTTTTTTGTGTTGAGAGCCTCCTGGTAGCAGATTTAAAAAAAAAACATTAAAATGAAAAAGTTGTTTAATTTCAGTGTGAAAATAGGTTCCTTGGGATAAATCAATATTTTTCAACACTAAATTAATAGACCTGATATCAAATATATGTACGGTATGTTGCAAAATACTGTTCTTGTCTTGAAGTGCTTTGTAATGGTTTGTTGCCAAATGAAGAAATCAAATTAGTTATGCAGAGAAAGGCTTGTTTTAAACGATATTTGTGTTGTTTTATTTACTAAGGAATTTACTGTGAAAGAGATTTTATCTTTTTAGGTTGTAAAGTTTCAAAATAAAAGGAGAGTTTGGCAAATAGGTATATGATGACAATAATAAAGGACACATTTTTCAATTGTCTTAGATGTGTACTTTATATTTATTTTTCTCTTTGTATGATATTAAATGATTATTTTCATTACCATTGTTTATATCAATGTAGTATGATCACTGGAAAATCTAGCTGAAAGGGGGTCTATATTCAATAGATAAGAAGCTTCCCATATTATTTTTAAAACATTTGATTTCACATAAAAAAGTAGTTCCTTCAGAAAATCTGCCACCAGAGGACACTCAGCACTAACACATAACTGCCTTAATATTAGTTTTAACTTATCTTTAAATTTCTATGAATCTGTTTTATATGAATATATTATTTGCTCTCCTTGGCAAAATAGATTCTTCCCTCTTTGTTTTTCACTGAATTTGATAATTTCAGTTTGTTTCCATGATTCAATTATTTTACCATGTTGATATTTTTTCATTTCATTGATTATGTAAAGATGAAACCACAGTACGAACCTTCGTGTTTATTTCCTATTACTGATTAACACTGTTTGTATTTCAATATAATTGGTGAACACTTTATATTCAATGATAGCTGAACATTGTTAATATTAAAAGGTGACATTTATGTAGCGCCGTTTCCAGACATTGTCTGCTAATAGTGCTTGATGATAACTGGCCGGGAAATTCTGGGTCTCAAGGCGAATTTTCTAGCAATTGCTATTTGATATATTCCATGATAGCTGATGAACACTGTTTATATTTGTCAGGCTTCCCTCAATCTTTTGGAGAATCTTGTACTGAGCTAAAGATCTGCGTGGACAAGGAGGTGAACAATACTGTCCTGCAAGACAAATGCCGGTAAGGATCTTGGTGTTCAACGTTCACTATACAGACCATGTTGCTGAGAGAATGTAAATGATTAACATGGATATCTTAATTGCAGTACAATTACACACATTAATTCATTTTGAAATATTCATCCTCCTAATCAATCATGTCAAATGTTATCATAAACTGACAAAAATGAATGCCAACGGTGAAGAGATTAGTGACACAGTCATTCTGAAAATATCCAGGTAGATTTTAATCTGAAATTGATAATATCTGTCAAATGTCAAAAATCGGTTTTCTAACAAAACAATTATTTCCTGATTTTTTTTAAATATAAAATTGTTGAAATTGGTAATTTTTTCATTTATAACAGTAAATAAACTTTATTTAATCTCAAATGTTTGAAAGTGAATGTTTTAGTGGTAGAATTCTAAAAGACCAAATGTCAAAGGTGTTTTATAAAGTTCACACTGATTAATGGTCAAGGTAAACAAATATTGATATTTTATCTACAATGATTGTGTACTATTAATGACATGTGCAGCATTAATCTAAGATACAAAATATTGTCTCTTCAGCTTCACTGGAATCTTAGAAAAGTGCATGAAGGAGAGTAATGATTCTTGTCCAGTGCTTGGCAACCTACTTCTCAGCAGTCTACAGTATGCATGCCCCAGAAGCACCAAGTGTGATGTGCACAAGTCTGTATACTGTGTCAAGACAATAATGGACACTGTCAAAATGAAGACTGATAACCTGGATTGTGAAAACAAGAATAATATAAGGCCCCAAAATAATGCCAACCCAAGACCTCCAAATAACACCAACTCAAGACCTCCTCCCAAAAACAACACCAACCCAAGACCCCCTCCAAATGGTAAACCTAAATTCATGATTGAACTGAGAGAAAAACTAATGGAATATATTTATATTGGATTAGAGGGAAGTGATTTAGAAGGACTTGAAGATCACAGATATGATGAGATAGATGAATATGATGACAATGGCAAAGGAATGGAAAGAATGGATAAGATGCATGCTCCAATGGCAGTCTTTGCACAATGCTTAGAGAGGAAAAAAATTAATCCAAATATGTATGAAAGTGGAAGGAAATCATATGACTGGGGTTATGATGAGAAAGGTCCAAAATATGACAACGATGACTGGGGTTATGATGAGAAAGGTCCAAAATATGACAAGGATGACTGGGGATATGATGCGAAAGGTCCAAAATATGACAAGGATGACTGGGGTTATGATGAGAAAGGTCCAAAATATGACAAGGATGACTGGGGATATGATGCGAAAGGTCCAAAATATGACAAGGATGACTGGGGATATGATGAGAAAGGTCCGAAATATGACAAGGATGACTGGGGATATGATGACAAAGGTCCAAAATATGACAAGGATGACTGGGGATATGATGACAAAGGTGCAGGATACAACAAGAGTGCCTGGATGAAAACCATGGACCCAGACACAATATATGGACCAATCTTTGCAGCTCATTGCAGGTGGGTGACTTAAATTTATTTTTTACATAATCATTTATACAGAAAGAAGTTATTCATATTTCTTAATTATCAAAGTTTGGATCTATTAAAGATCATTTAAAGTTTTTCTTTGGGTTACTCATATTTATGATTGATTGATATCTTTATTATACTGACAGGAATTCATACAATAATATAATTTGTATTCCTTTTGGGGAATTATCAGTCAGTTGATACATATTACATTAGCATAAATACTTTAATTACATTGTTGAGTTTGTACGATGACTTATAGGTACATTATGGCAAAGATATATAAAAGTTCTCTCTGTATTACTTACATGTATCACATATACAAACAAAATTCATCCTCTAAATATAATAAAAATAAAATTAACAACAGCAGTTATGCACCCAGATAGTCTACACATTACAACATAACAGCTCATTATATAAATAAAGTAAGACAATATACAATGGAGAAACATTGCAAATATAACTTAATGTCAGAGCACAGAGACAGTTATTAGACAAATAGTTTAAATTTGTATTGCCCTGTTTGACATTGATTGACCAACAGGTTTTCTTAGATACTGTCCTTGATAATTCATAACTTCAGGAAGTCCAGACAATCCTTATAAGAATCCTTCAATAACACACCACTTTGTGTCAAACTGCATTTCAATAACGCGCCACCTACATATACATCAAACTGCAGCTTCATCAAGCGATGTGACCACAATACATAAAACAAAAAAAGTCTTGGTCGAAAAAAGTTTTTTTTCAGCATTATCTAAGAATATATTTATTCAAAGACAAATTTATTGACTATTATATATTTATAACTTCAAAAGGGGAATCGAGCTAGCAGAAAGGTGTGCATGCAGAAATGGAAAATGCTCGAAATCTTTGGCAAAAATGATTATAAAATCCGAACTTGGAATGGAGAAAATAGAACTCCTACATAAATGCAAAGGTGAGAAAGCTTGGGACATATTTTTGTTTTTTTTGTCAGAATAGATAAAAGCTTTGATAAAACTGGTCATAATTATTATATGAATGGAAATTAACATTGTCTTTCAGCTGCGGATGTTGAGGTTGCATTTGGAAGCATCAGAAATGAAAGCATAAGATTCCTCTCTGATATTGATTTCAATAGTGGCCCAGAAAACATCACAAAAACAGCATTTAGGTAAGTTAACAATGAATCATATGAAAAACACAACTATGGTAATTGTGTTTTTGGAATAAATAAATATTATTTCTCTTGATATTTTAATGAATTCAATATAGATCATGTGTGAAGCCTCATTTTTATGTAGTACATGTGTATCAGGATATAAATGAACATTTGTAATCAATTATATTGGATAAATTATGTTATTACAATAAGTATTATTTTGTTTAAATATTAGGTTCATCAAAAATATAGGTGGAATCATTTTTGAGAAGACATTTGCAACTGGTCACAGACGAATTGTATTTGAGACTTTACTGGAATCTGTTGTCCACCCCTCCCTTCAAATGGGTGCGTATAATCTTAATGTTAAATATGAGAATTTTGTCTCAAATGTTTCAAACAATTAAGAGATAAATAGTGCAAATGCTATTTATCCTTCACAATTACTAAATGTGTATTCATTGGGAATATAAGGTTTAGTGCATGACATTTCATACAGTATAAAAGGGTGTTATTCAGTGGTGTTTTATAATTGTTTTGGAGGAGCAATGCTTTGACTACCCAATTATCTGTGACTTGCCCCGCAGTATTAGGAACCAATCAGAGACAGGACAATTCTTATGTACATTGTATATGTTATTTAGCAGCTCGAAATATGTATATTTTTTGAGCATATGAGTGACAGAATATTATTGCTTACATGAAATCACAGAGGTCACAGGCAATTTTTAAGAGATTTTAGGTATGTTTGAATGATATGCAGTCATGAAACTGTGATACAAACAAGCTATCTCCCAGAAAGGAACCAAAATACACCTGCCATGATTTTGCTGAAAGTGCCTAGTACTATTGTTTTGGTCTTTTAGGGTGTTAGGCCTGTACCAATAGACAAACACTAATGGACAGGCCTCCATAAGCCAACTCACTCCAGTGTCCCAATCTGAAAATGCTTTATTGTTTACAAAGCAGGTGTTTTCCCTATATCACTGGTCAGCTAAGCAAAGTTTGTTGACAAAGCGTTCATTAGATGATTTGGATTTTAGCATAAGAGACATCTACTTTCAAATGGCACAAAACTTGTAGGGGTAATACGATGGGTCATAACATTTGATCACAAGTTTAGGGTATAAATATTAAATACATATAAGAAAAAAGTGCTTGAAATTTTATGAATGCTTATATTACAGCCATGAAGCAACACGGTCCCAAGCCAGCAGATCAACTTAATACAAATAGGACACTTAATACAAATGGGACCTCGCCCAGAGGGAATGGCAGCATTGAAGAGAAGAGCAACAAAACTGGTCCAGGAGCAAACCTGTTCAAAGGCTGTGGCTCAGAGATGGTCAAATGCTTCCTGAACCTCATCAATTCTGTTAATGAGACTGGAAATGCAAATAACAGGTGAGTGAACATCTTTTGTTATTTTTTTATTGTGTACTGGCTTTAATTTCATTCAGAGAGTTTACTGAACAGATAAATCAAATATATTTATCATTTTATTAGAATCTAATACAACTAAAGCATGGTACAAGTTTTTAGCTATGCGTAGCACAGCTTCTGCAGTAATAGGGGAATGTTTCGCTCATTCTTTTTGTCAACTTTGATCTTATCCTATGAAACTGCAGGTCAAAGTTCTTAGCTATAAGCAGGCAATATGTTGTATTTTCAGGGGAGCAATTCTATCTATTTTTCATTAGGCTCAGATTTTTACCATTTTGTTATTCAAAAATCAAATAGCTATTTTTAGAGAGGCAGTTAATTTGAATAATATGAAAAATATTAGCCAACGGGAATCAAGATAGCAAGTTGGAACCAAATTCAATATGTAACCTGCATTATGATTGGTCAAAATTATTACATGCTCAAGTCTGTTCTGTAGACACTAATAACTGTCCCATATACATATAAGGACAGTAAACCACCTCGCAGGTGCTCGTATGCTGTGGCCGGATTTCTGGTCACACGTCATTGGAAATATGTGGTCGTTGTTTGGGGTTTCCTTGTTTCATATTCATGTCAACCAATCACAGCAATCCCCCCAAGAATAGTGACATTATTCGCCCGCTGCACAAACCCATTTCAACGAGATGTCCTTGATAGTCCTAATATAGATATTTGGACTGGCAGAGTCTATCTGTTCTGGGAAAGGATTTGATAATCATGTATGAAGAAAATTTTAAAAAATGTTCATAAAAATCACAAAAAATAATGATCAGCATAGCTCTAAGCCATTGACCTATTTTTGATATAATATTTAAAAAAAAAGATGAACAGATGGTTACATTTTGGTTTGTTTGATAAGATCGGTGAGCATGTTCAGAGAGTGTGTGAGGAGCAGCAATGAGTCGTGCCCCTTCCTGTTGACCCGGCTGACAGCCATCACCGACCTGTTCCTAGTCCGCCCTGGTTGTGATATACCACAAGCTACAAAGTGTCTAGCCCAGCTAGATGACATGGACATAGAGGAGCAGAAAACAACCCAGGGTGAGGATGAGAGAGAAGAGATGAAATTATCAGACTACTTAGAGGGTTCCTTTAAGAAGAGGGGACAGACGTCAGACATGCAACTCCTTGTGGGAATGTTGACAAGAAGACAGCGGTCAAAAATGCCTGGATGTCCAGATTATGGAGATGGAGAAAAGCAAAATATGACAAAAAAAGATGAGAGGAAAACATTTAATCCAGAGCCAGTTTGCAAGTAAGTTTAGTTTGTTGGTTGACCTCTTAGTATTGATGCATATGAGATAAATGATCATTCTCCTGTTACATTAAAATAACAATTACCTAATTATGCAAGAAATCAAAAAATGAATATAATATTTTGCTCATGGAAATATAATGCCCAACGTGGCAGCTGGCGAACCACAAAAATAAAAATAAAAGTTTTCCTTAATATCCCAGTAATGAAGAGTAATAAAAAGGTTTTAATGGGTTACAGAAAGCTTCAGAGTGTGAACCAGTGTGTGCGTGAGAATGTGGAGACCTGCTCCTCACTGTGGAACATTGGCCTTACCCGGAAGATAAACCAGCTGCTGAAACCGGCTGCTGCAATGTGCTCAGGTAACATTACACAAAGCTCACGCTGGTCTCTGTAAGAGTCCTGGTAATATCCTGCTCATATATCTGATAGGATATTGCCTTTAAATCACAGTATAATAATTTGAGATTTTAACACTAGCCCATAGTCCCAGACAAGTATAGATACCGTTGGGCTAGTGCACCTTCCTCTGATGCTAGCTGGACTGCCGAGTAGCTAATCATGATTTTTCAAGTATTGATAAAAATGTCCCTTGCCATTTGATTAATCTTATTAAATATGAATTGACCTAACCAAATACAGTAATGGTTTAAGTTAGTACACTTTGATTTGGGCTAGTGCAAATCTCCACTTACTAGCCAGACTGTCTGGTAGCCTGAAAAGTATTTGGCCCAGTATACTATATAATAATTGTAAAAAAATCAAGATTTAGATTTCCCAAATCAATCCCATCAATATGTATCTCTTTAAAATAAGAATGTTCTTACTAGTTATTAAATATGTATTTGACGAAAAGTTACAAATAACAAGAGTTTGTAATTACACAGGTGTTGGAGATCCCCAAATGTGTCTAGAAAATGGAGGGAGAGGTATTATAACTGGGTCAAGTAAGGAGAAGATCTGCAGGTATGAAATCACAGTCCTCCTGCTGTCACCATTTTAAACACAGATACTGTAGCTGTCTAAGATTTTGTAGTCTGTAGTCCCAGACTAGAAGAAAGAATTTCGGACTATCACACCTTCCCCTGATGGTAGCCTGACTGTCTATTAGCTAATCATGATAGTTCAAGTATTGATACAAATCTCTATTTATCATTTGATTAATTTTACTAAACATGAACTGCCCTAACCAAGTACAGTTCTGTACTAGAAGCATACCAGTACGTGGTGTGTGTGTGTGAAATATGCATGTAATGTAATTAATAAAAGAAAATATCTGAAAAATGGTTTTTGTTCATTGTAATATATTAACCCATTTTCCATTGAAGATAACAACTACAGTCATATTTGTATTTTATATTTTAGTACTATAGCAGACACAAAGTCATGTCTGGAAAGAGAGGTCTTTTGGTTACCGGCTGAGAAGAAAATGTTAGCTGTGTTTTTTTCCAAACAAATTTTTGTTAAAACACAAGAAGAAATCTGCAACAATGGTAATGCCACAGACTTCTTTTTAATATGAGACCCACATTCTCCCCATTGTAAAGAGAGTTAGTTTTTTTCATTTTTTTTGGTAGAAATTCCAGAGGTAAAATATTCTTAACCACCTTACACTTTAAAATGCAATTTCAGATAATCATCAAGTTAAATTTGTTGTTATACAACTAAATTGCTTTAAAAAATATTTCCTATCTTTATGTTTCAGTTACTGAAGACTTAGCAGATTGCTCTGCATTTAGCGTATGTCTCTATCACGCAAAGACCAGGTAATTATTTCATTATATTTCTGCTCACCTTCATGTCTTTAAATGGAATTTATTTTATCATCATTTCTTTAAACATCATTTATTTGTTGTTGCAGTGAGGCAATATTCAAGTGTACAAGAACACCCATTTTGACCGTATGTCCACTTCTTAAGCATGCCCTGCCATTTTTTGAAATGATTTACCCAAGAGCACAGTGCCACATTCAGGCTGCTGTAGCGTGCCAAGCTTGGCAACTCAGGGAATTTAATGTGCAAGCCATCTCAGACAAGTCACCAAACTGTGAAGATTTTATTGATTTTGTGCCAGATCTGGACGAAGACAGACTTTCACAACTTCAAAATCTAACTCTCACTGGAAACAATACAACAGTCAATAAGAATTGCACAAATTCAGGAGATAATTGCATTGAACAGAAAAATGAACAAAGAAGAACACACATCAGAGACTTGGTAAAGAAACCTATGAAACAATGTAACCTATGGTGGCAGATGAAAAAAGATTATGAGGTTATGGAGGATGATGGGAAAGGATTTCAACCTCCTCAGGATGATGCTAAGAAAAAGGAAAATGGACAAGGCAATAATAATGAGAAAGATTCTGAAAGGAAAGGCAAGAATGTTAGCAAGCCCCAAGTGGAGGGTTCTGATAATGATGAGATGTGGGTGCACCCCCAGTGGGGCCTCATGACACCGTCCATGTCAGACTCTGCACGTCTCTGCATGTAAGCTCCCAACATAACATACATCTGCCACATTTCATTTATATCAATTTCTTTTATCAATTTATTAGAGAGATTGATATCTATGCTGATCAATTTACCAGAAAGATACATTATTATGTATTACAGTTTTCTTGTAACATTGACTCTTTATAAGTATTTTTATTTTCCATATAAGGGTGTCAAATAAGGCAGAGTCTTGTATCAAGGAAAACCTCAGGGAATGCTCAGGTAGTTGGGAAATATTTAAAAACCTGATTAGTGAGAATAAACTGGAGGATACCACTAAGCTCTGTGGTGGTAAGTTTTGACTGTTTTCTGTGATTATTTGAATAAAGATACAGGCTTAGGAGATTTAATTAAGGGGTTATACAAACTTGACACACACAAGTTTCCTTAAACACAGTATCACATATCTTCAGACTAAGAGGAACCTTAATTTTGCATTTTAGAATGTCAAGTCAAGGATGCTTCTGTATGCATGTTGCAAACACTTTGGAAAACTGTATCAGAAAGGACTTCAGAGAGACCTGATCTTGGCAGGTGAGAACATCCCCATTTTATACATCTATTTGTTACAGTTTTCATTGTACAGGATGTTACATAATCTGAGTAGAACCCAAACGTTCATTTTCTGATGTTGAAATTATCAAAGATGTTTTCCCAGAACATGCTATTAGAGCCTAACTGATAAAATCTAAGATGTAAAGACCTAAAAAATATGGAGACATCCTCTGTAATTCTAGGTTGCAGTAGATAATATTTGCCAAAGTGATGTGAGCTGATATGATCTTATATCAGGACTCTTTAAGATGGCATTGTAGTTTGGAAGATTAATTTATTAATTACTCACTATTTTTTATTTTTGTTATTTCTAAAAGAAAAAATCAATTATATTTGTAGGTTATTGGAAGACTTGAGACAGTGTGTGGCAGAGGAAAAGTTTTATGGTTGTGAGAAATGGCAACAGATGGCACTGCAGCTCATTAACAACCAATTATCCAAGATGGCTGTGGGCCTTAAGAAATGTGGAGCAGGTACAAGCTCCTTATGCAAACAGCTCAGCCCATCAAATAGTTTCTTCTCCAACTCTTATAATATAACTCAGCCACTTGCCTATATTGTAGGCTTAGGCCATTATAACTCCTCGAGCAGCACAGTTTGTTCTTCCACCAAGTATTTCATATAATAACACATGGTCACCTATAATATATAGCATTTTCATCTTGACTTATAGTCCCCCCCCTTCCCCCCACTAATTTCTCAGTTGGATGGTCTTTTAATGAAGCACCAGATTCCCATCAGATGTATCCCATATCACCATGAGTTTTTGGTTCACATTGTTTGACATGTATCCATGATAGACCACAAGATGACTAGCTTGTATTGAGGCCTGACTACAAGATGACTAGCTTGTATTGAGGCCTGACTACAAGATGACTAGCTTGTATTGAGGCCTGACTACAAGATGACTAGCTTGTATTGAGGCCTGACCACAAGATGACTAGCTTGTATTGAGGCCTGACCACAAGATGACTAGCTTGTATTGAGGCCTGTTGTGGGTATTTCAGGTGCATATATGGAGGGCTGTGCTACTGTAAAGAGATGTGTCAATGCCACTACCTCAAATATCACAATGTTAAATGAAACCTTCGACTTCAAAATGGACAGCGATGGAGCCGTTAATAAGTCGCTTATGTAAGCATAATACATAAAATGTTATGTTTGATATCCTGGCTTCTTATCCAAACTCATATAATACATGCTTTTAAATTTGATATTAATTATTGAGAGAGTTTTCTGTTGTTGCAGGTTTTGGAGGCAGCTGAGCCTATGTGCAGGAGAGAGCCTTGGTGAGTGTGGAATAGTGAGAGATATAGTGAAGCCTATAGTAAACTATGTGTGGCCGGAGAAGACCTGCAATGTGAGAAGTGGCATGTTCTGTATGGAGAGACTTCTAAGCTCTGCCCACCTGGTGTCAATCCTCTCCATGAACCCGCACTCACGCAGGATGATGAAGACTCGACCGCTCCATGTTGACCTCCCAGGTGTCAGTTCCGTCAAAGGGGAAAATGGGAACGATGATACGGTCAGCGTGGGTGGTATCCTCGTGCCAAATATGGAGAACATGGGCCGCTCAGATGACAGATATGATAGAGATTGGGATGATATGCCATATCCAGATGAAAGGATGAATGATAGATATGGAATACCTTATGGGCCTAAAGTTCCAGATAAAAATGGGATGCCTGATGGGTACGATATGCGAGACAGAGATTGGATGCCTGGTAAGCCAGATAGAGATTGGATGCCTGGTAAGCCAGATAGAGATTGGATGCCTGGTAAGCCAGATAGAGATTGGATGCCTGGTAAGCCAGATAGAGATTGGATGCCTGGTAAGCCAGATAGAGATTGGATGCCTGGTAAGCCAGATAGAGATGGGATGCCTAATGGGTATGATATGCGAGACAGAGATGGGATGGCAGATAGAGGATTGCCCCGACTCCCCTTGGCAGTAATCAAGATGCTGGTCCGGGATATTGGCATTGATGATGTGGACTTTGAAGCTGGAACAGAGCAGCTCAGAAATCTGGCTCAGCGGGCATGCATGTGAGTTCAGAATGGCATCATCACTGATGTAATCCTGGGGAATACATCAGAGATATTTTTCGAACATCTATAATTGATATGATTTCTATTATAAGTAGCTTGAAATTGAAATAAACAAATTATGCTTAAGGCATCATTTTATGTATGTAAGTTTATTTGTTTATCATAGTTTCGGGAATTAGATTCCCAATATTGTGAGGGTTTTTATAACATTTCAGTTCAGCTTGGGTTGCCATGGAGTGTTCTGAGGGCATGACAATGTGTCAGCGATCTTGGAGGGACAGTGCTCATATGCTAATTGCCTCATCACCAGTATTTGAAGGACTACAGAGAACTTGCTCAGGTGCTGAATTACGTCATACAAATATATAGTGTAAATCTAAACATTTCATTATTCAGAATTGAACTATAAATGCAAATTATATTTGCATTCCAAATAACTTTATCACCATGAATCATATTTAAAGATGAATTCATACTAGATGGTGTTGAAGATGATAAGCATATTTTGCCTGTAGGTCTGTGTGACATTGAGATGGTCCCGCAGCTGTTAGAACAATCCCTGGCCTATCTCTCCCACGCCATTCTCCTGGATCTCAATGCATCCACTCCAACTGCCAACGCCACCTGCAGGTAAAAATATGTACCAGGATAATTCTTATAATCCTAGCAAAAGATAGCGAAAGTGGGAGCATATATATATATATATATGTGTGTCATAGGTTTATTCTTATATTCTGCCACGGTAATGACTAATTGCAACCAACATGAATATATTTGCATTTGTTTTACTTGAATAATAAAATCCATATATGACAAAATAACGTAACAGTTGGAAATGAATATATGCAAATATAAAAATAATTTGTGACAGAGTTGTTGAGGAACTCCAGATGAAGCTATCAAAGTCTGTGATGATGTGTGACGCAGGCAGGAAGATCCCTGTCCTCAACATCCTGACCGGCCCCATCAGGGATGCTCTGGATGCCTGTAATAATGGTAGGACCGTGGGCTACATTATAGATCTGCTAATCTGGACATATATAATCCTGTTAAATATAGTACATGTTACTATTGTTATGATGCCACATGAACAGTAAACCACAAATCAAATGTCTTGGTTTTTTGTCATGTGCGTGCGATAATGCAAAATAAAAAACAATCTTGGAAGAGTAACGCATTGTGTTCATTGAACATGACAAAAACCAAGACATTTGATTTGTCGTTTACCTCTGTTAACTGATTAAAGGTTATTAGGCCATCATTCTTATTTGTGTGTACGTTCAGAATAGTTCTTGCAAAAGGATCGGATTAATGATTGTTTCTATATTTTTTCACAGGTATGATGGTTGAGGATGTGAAAACTTGTCAAAGTTTTAGAATGTGTGTTGAAGCAGAGGTTGGGGGTCCCAAAAATGCAACACTGAAAGAGTGAGTTTCACAATTTTGTTAAGATATAATTGATTGAATACCCAAACACATAACTTATTGTATTAGAATATTATTTTTATAGTGTCTGCAATTTAATTTTTGTTGATTGTGATGGAAATATGCTGCTAATTCATGTGTAGATTGATGAATGTTCAATGAATAAACTAAGTATATTATATTTGTCAGCATTACCAATATTTTGTTTATGGTTTTTAAGGGTACTGGATTCTTGTGGTGTGAACGCTTCAGTGTGTAAAGTGTTCAACACCACAGTGAGGCAGGTGTCCATGAGGGTGATGGGGGGCGAGGTATGTCACAGCTGCCTGGGCCCTCTCTACACCTCACCTCACTTCTTCACCCTCCACATGCTGCGCCTCCTGTCTGGGAAAGTGCCCCGCCCTGACCCCGCCCTCTACGCCCACCTCCTGGGGGTCCCCGGCACCGTGGGCTACATCCATGACAAGGACAGCCAGACGTGGAATGGGACAAATGGAAATGGGACATATAAGGTGATGCGAGACCCAGAGGAAGTGGGAAGGGACCTGAAGAGCTTGGTATGGGACTGGTTATATATGTTTCCTGCACTCCTGGCAGAGAAGAGGAGCACTGCAGGAGGCATGCAGGAGGACAGGCAGGACTGGGAATCTAATAAAAAGGTGGATGATCGCTCAAACTCCAGCGGAAAAGGATTTAACCAAAGTAAGAACGAAAATGAGCAAAAATGTAAACCGAAAAATCTTAGTGATGGAAACAAAAAGATGATGAATCCGGACATGACTAAATTGTGCAGGTATTTATATTATATATAGTTTATTTAATGAGTCGCTGTAATATTTGCATAACCTCATTATAATTTATGCAGACATAGTAAGAATATGCTATCACCGTGAGACATTAAATAAATTATATTGTGGGCAATTCCAGATTATATCTGAAGACCAATAGTTGTCTGAATGGTGAGATCTGTCCATTGGTTTACTCAGACTATACCTACAACCTGACCAATCGGCTGCTTGGGTTGGAACACCTCGACCGAGTCTGCTCAGGTTTGTCATACTACTCAACAATACATTCTCATAAGAGGCCAAATCTTAATCTTTTAAATTAAGCTTACATTTTTGTTACATGAATTTCTTTTTTTATATGAACTTATTTAACCAAGGAAAACTATGGTAGAGAATTACCTCCTGTTATTATTTAGATAAAATTAGGAAGTAACTAGGTTTTTAAGAAACATATCTGAAGTTTTAAACGTTTTAAATGTGTCCCCAATGTAAATTTTAGGTCCCACATCTGCCACACCTTTAGAACATAATTTCTAGATATAAATATATACAGCTATTTCATGGAGGCTGACAAATGGAAGTGTAAATAGAAATAATTGGAATAATACCTCAAAGCTATGTTTATATGAATTATTTGTGGCAAATGCTTAAAAGAATGCTTCATGAAAGAGAATGAAACGACTATTTAGTGATATATCTGAGACCAATATATTAATGTGTCCCAGGGATGGAAGTGTACTTGTGATATGTACACATGTCAAGGCCAGGCTTAGTGTTACTGATATATTGTGCTTGCAGTGTGCAGTATGGAGGAAGCTATGGGGTGCGTACGCTCCAGCCTGGTGAATATCACCCAGGATCTTATCTCTTCACCCAATCTCCACAATTTCACCTGCATTGCATGGACACCTCTCCTGAACAAGTAAGACACTCCGCACTCAGCTAGCCCACACATTGCATGGTGTATAACTATTTGTGTAGTAAATGAAAATTAAATATATATGTATACATAGTAATTTTGATAATGTTTAGATTTTGTGTCTGTATTTATAGTGTGATAATACGTGAATAAGTTTTGGGAAGACTATATAGTTATAGTGCAATTGTAACTTCTAGATTTGGGAAAACTATATTTTTATGGAAAGATTATAATGTTTTAATTTGGAAAACTATTTTTATAGTGTGATTATAATGTGTAGATTCACAAGATTATATTTTTACAGTGTGATTATTATAGATTTGGGGAGACTATTTTTATTGTGTAATTATTATAGATTTGGGGAGGCTTTATCTTTATAGTGTGATTATTATAGATTTGGGGAGGCTGTATCTTTATAGTGTGATTATTATAGATTTGGGGAGACTGTATCTTTATAGTGTGATTATTATAGATTTGGGGAGGCTGTATCTATAGTGTGACTATTACAGATTTGGGGAGGCTTTATCTATAGTGTGATTATTATAGATTTGGGGAGGCTATCTTTATAGTGTGATTATTATAGATTTGGGGAGACTGTATCTTTATAGTGTGATTATTATAGATTTGGGGAGGCTGTATCTATAGTGTGATTATTACAGATTTGGGGAGGCTTTATCTATAGTGTGATTATTATAGATTTGGGGAGGCTATCTTTATAGTGTGATTATTATAGATTTGGGGAGGCTGTATCTTTATAGTGTGATTATTATAGATTTGGGGGACTGTATCTTTATAGTGTGATTATTATAGATTTGGGAGACTATCTTTATAGTGTGATTATTATAGATTTGGGGAGGCTGTATCTTTATAGTGTGATTATTATAGATTTGGGGAGACTGTATCTTTATAGTGTGATTATTATAGATTTGGGGAGACTGTATCTTTATAGTATGATTATTATAGATTTGGGGAGGCTGTATCTTTATAGTGTGATTATTATAGATTTGGGGAGACTGTATCTTTATAGTGTGATTATTATAGATTTGGGAGACTATCTTTATAGTGTGATTATTATAGATTTGGGAGACTGTATCTTTATAGTATAATTATTATAGATTTGGGGAGGCTGTATCTATAGTGTGATTATTATAGATTTGGGGAGGCTGTATCTTTACAGTGTGATTATTATAGATTTGGGGAGACTGTATCTTTATAGTATAATTATTATAGATTTGGGGAGGCTGTATCTATAGTGTGATTATTATAGATTTGGGGAGACTGTATCTTTATAGTGTGATTATTATAGATTTGGGGGACTGTATCTTTATAGTGTGATTATTATAGATTTGGGAGACTATCTTTATAGTGTGATTATTATAGACTTGGGGAGACTATCTTTATAGTGTGATTATTATAGATTTGGGGGACTGTATCTTTATAGTGTGATTATTATAGATTTGGGAGACTATCTTTATAGTGTGATTATTATAGACTTGGGGAGACTATCTTTATAGTGTGATTATTATAGATTTGGGGAGGCTGTATCTTTATAGTGTGATTATTATAGATTTGGGGAGACTGTATCTTTATAGTGTGATTATTATAGATTTGGGGAGGCTGTATCTTTATAGTGTGATTATTATAGATTTGGGGAGACTGTATCTTTATAGTGTGATTATTATAGATTTGGGAGACTATCTTTATAGTGTGATTATTATAGACTTGGGGAGACTATCTTTATAGTGTGATTATTATAGATTTGGGGAGACTGTATCTATAGTGTGATTATTATAGATTTGGGGAGACTGTATCTTTATAGTATAATTATTTTAGATTTGGGGAGACTGTATCTTTACAGTGTGATTATTATAGATTTGGGGAGGCTTTATCTATAGTGTGATTATTATAGATTTGGGGAGGCTTTATCTATAGTGTGATTATTATAGATTTGGGGAGACTGTATCTTTATAGTATGATTATTATAGATTTGGGGAGACTATCTTTATAGTGTGATTATTATAGATTTGGGGAGACTGTATCTTTATAGTATGATTATTATAGATTTGGGAGACTATCTTTATAGTGTGATTATTATAGATTTGGGGAGACTGTATCTTTATAGTATGATTATTATAGATTTGGGGAGACTATCTTTACAGTGTGATTATTACAGATTTGGGGAGACTGTATCTTTATAGTGTGATTATTATAGATTTGGGGAGGCTGTATCTTTATAGTATAATTATTTTAGATTTGGGGAGACTATCTTTACAGTGTGATTATTACAGATTTGGGGAGACTGTATCTTTATAGTGTGATTATTATAGATTTGGGGAGGCTGTATCTATAGTGTGATTATTATAGATTTGGGGAGACTGTATCTATAGTGTGATTATTATAGATTTGGGGAGACTGTATCTTTATAGTGTGATAATTATAGATTTGGGGAGGCTGTATCTATAGTGTGATTATTATAGATTTGAGGAGGCTTTATCTATAGTGTGATTATTATAGATTTGAGGAGGCTGTATCTTTATAGTGTGATTATTATAGATTTGGGGAGGCTGTATCTTTATAGTGTGATTATTATAGATTTGGGGAGGCTGTATCTATAGTGTGATTATTATAGATTTGAGGAGGCTTTATCTATAGTGTGATTATTATAGATTTGAGGAGGCTGTATCTTTATAGTGTGATTATTATAGATTTGGGGAGACTGTATCTTTATAGTGTGATTATTATAGATTTGGGGAGACTATCTTTATAGTGTGATTATTATAGATTTGGGAGACTATCTTTATAGTATAATTATTATAGATTTGGGGAGACTATCTTTATAGTGTGATTATTATAGATTTGGGGGACTGTATCTTTATAGTATGATTATTATAGATTTGGGGAGACTATCTTTATAGTGTGATTATTATAGATTTGGGGAGACTATCTTTATAGTGTGATTATTATAGATTTGGGGAGACTGTATCTTTATAGTGTGATAATTATAGATTTGGGGAGGCTGTATCTATAGTGTGATTATTATAGATTTGGGGAGACTGTATCTATAGTGTGATTATTATAGATTTGGGGAGGCTGTATCTATAGTGTGATTATTATAGATTTGGGGAGACTGTATCTATAGTGTGATTATTATAGATTTGGGGAGACTGTATCTTTATAGTGTGATTATTATAGATTTGGGGAGGCTGTATCTATAGTGTGATTATTATAGATTTGAGGAGGCTTTATCTATAGTGTGATTATTATAGATTTGAGGAGGCTGTATCTTTATAGTGTGATTATTATAGATTTGGGGAGGCTGTATCTTTATAGTGTGATTATTATAGATTTGGGGAGGCTGTATCTATAGTGTGATTATTATAGATTTGGGGAGACTGTATCTATAGTGTGATTATTATAGATTTGGGGAGGCTGTATCTATAGTGTGATTATTATAGATTTGGGGAGACTGTATCTATAGTGTGATTATTATAGATTTGGGGAGACTGTATCTTTATAGTGTGATTATTATAGATTTGGGGAGGCTGTATCTATAGTGTGATTATTATAGATTTGAGGAGGCTTTATCTATAGTGTGATTATTATAGATTTGAGGAGGCTGTATCTTTATAGTGTGATTATTATAGATTTGGGGAGGCTGTATCTTTATAGTGTGATTATTATAGATTTGGGGAGGCTGTATCTATAGTGTGATTATTATAGATTTGAGGAGGCTTTATCTATAGTGTGATTATTATAGATTTGAGGAGGCTGTATCTTTATAGTGTGATTATTATAGATTTGGGGAGACTGTATCTTTATAGTGTGATTATTATAGATTTGGGGAGACTATCTTTATAGTGTGATTATTATAGATTTGGGAGACTATCTTTATAGTATAATTATTATAGATTTGGGGAGACTATCTTTATAGTGTGATTATTATAGATTTGGGGAGACTATCTTTATAGTGTGATTATTATAGATTTGGGGAGACTATCTTTATAGTGTGATAATTATAGATTTGGGGAGACTGTATCTTTATAGTGTGATAATTATAGATTTGGGGAGGCTGTATCTATAGTGTGATTATTATAGATTTGGGGAGACTGTATCTATAGTGTGATTATTATAGATTTGGGGAGGCTGTATCTATAGTGTGATTATTATAGATTTGGGGAGACTGTATCTATAGTGTGATTATTATAGATTTGGGGAGACTGTATCTTTATAGTGTGATTATTATAGATTTGGGGAGGCTGTATCTATAGTGTGATTATTATAGATTTGAGGAGGCTTTATCTATAGTGTGATTATTATAGATTTGAGGAGGCTGTATCTTTATAGTGTGATTATTATAGATTTGGGGAGGCTGTATCTTTATAGTGTGATTATTATAGATTTGGGGAGGCTGTATCTATAGTGTGATTATTATAGATTTGAGGAGGCTTTATCTATAGTGTGATTATTATAGATTTGAGGAGGCTGTATCTTTATAGTGTGATTATTATAGATTTGGGGAGACTGTATCTTTATAGTGTGATTATTATAGATTTGGGGAGACTATCTTTATAGTGTGATTATTATAGATTTGGGGAGACTATCTTTATAGTGTGATTATTATAGATTTGGGGAGACTGTATCTTTATAGTGTGATAATTATAGATTTGGGGAGGCTGTATCTATAGTGTGATTATTATAGATTTGGGGAGACTGTATCTTTATAGTGTGATTATTATAGATTTGGGGAGACTATCTTTATAGTGTGATTATTATAGATTTGGGGAGACTGTATCTTTATAGTGTGATTATTATAGATTTGGGGGACTGTATCTTTATAGTATAATTATTATAGATTTGGGGAGGCTGTATCTATAGTGTGATTATTATAGATTTGGGGAGACTGTATCTTTATAGTGTGATTATTATAGATTTGGGAGACTATCTTTATAGTGTGATTATTATAGATTTGGGGGACTGTATCTATAGTGTGATTATTATAGATTTGGGGAGACTATCTTTATAGTATAATTATTATAGATTTGGGGAGGCTGTATCTATAGTGTGATTATTATAGATTTGGGGAGACTGTATCTTTATAGTGTGATTATTATAGATTTGGGGAGAATATCTTTATAGTGTGATTATTATAGATTTGGGGAGGCTGTATCTATAGTGTGATTATTATAGATTTAGGGAGACTGTATCTTTATAGTGTGATAATTATAGATTTGGGGAGACTGTATCTTTATAGTGTGATAATTATAGATTTGGGGAGGCTGTATCTATAGTGTGATTATTATAGATTTGGGGAGACTGTATCTTTATAGTATAATTATTATAGATTTGGGGAGGCTGTATCTATAGTGTGATTATTATAGATTTGGGGAGACTGTATCTTTATAGTGTGATTATTATAGATTTGGGGAGGCTGTATCTATAGTGTGATTATTATAGATTTGGGGAGACTGTATCTTTATAGTGTGATAATTATAGATTTGGGGAGACTGTATCTTTATAGTGTGATTATTACAGATTTGGGGAGACTGTATCTTTATAGTGTGATTATTACAGATTTGGGGAGACTGTATCTTTATAGTATGATTATTATACATGTATATTTGGGGAGGCTTTATCTATAGTGTGTTATTATAGATTTGGGGAGGCTGTATCTATAGTGTGATTAATATAGATTTGGGGAGACTGTATCTTTATAGTATGATTATTATAGATTTGGGGAGGCTGTATCTTTATAGTGTGATAATTATAGATTTGGGGAGGCTTTATCTATAGTGTGATTATTATAGATTTGGGGAGGCTGTATCTTTATAGTGTGATTATTATAGATTTGGGGAGGCTTTATTTATAGTGTGATTATTACAGATTTGGGGAGTCTGTATCTTTATAGTGTGATTATTACAGATTTGGGGAAACTGTATCTTTATAGTGTGATTATTACAGATTTGGGGAAACTGTATCTTTATAGTGTGATTATTATAGATTTGAGGAGGCTTTATCTATAGTGTGATTATTATAGATTTGGGGAGACTGTATCTTTATAGTGTGATTATTATAGATTGGGGAGGCTGTATCTATAGTGTGATTATTACAGATTTGGGGAGACTGTATCTTTATAGTATGATTATTATAGATTTGGGGAGGCTTTATCTATAGTGTGATTATTTTAGATTTGGGGAGACTGTATCTTTATAGTGTGATTATTATAGATTTGGGGAGGCTGTATCTTTATAGTGTGATTATTACAGATTTGGGGAGGCTGTATCTTTATAGTGTGATTATTATAGATTTGGGGAGACTGTATCTTTATAGTGTGATTATTATAGATTTGGGGAGGCTTTATCTATAGTGTGATTATTATAGATTTGGGGAGACTGTATCTTTATAGTGTGATTATTATAGATTTGGGGAGGCTGTATCTATAGTGTGATTATTATAGATTTGGGGAGACTGTATCTTTATAGTATGATTATTATAGATTTGGGGAGACTGTATCTTTATAGTGTGATTATTATAGATTTGGGGAGACTGTATCTTTATAGTATGATTATTATAGATTTGAGGAGGCTTTATCTATAGTGTGATTATTATAGATTTGGGGAGGCTGTATCTTTATAGTGTGATTATTATAGATTTGAGGAGGCTTTATCTATAGTGTGATTATTATAGATTTGGGGAGGCTGTATCTTTATAGTGTGATTATTATAGATTTGGGGAGACTGTACTCCGGCAGTGTCTGAAGGAGGATCAGTTTTATGGCTGCTCTGAATCTTTCCATATGCAGCTCACTGGCCTCAAAGTTATACTCAAGTCAATTTTTGAAGGATGCAAAGATGAAAAAGGTAAACTAAAACAGCGATATTAGCTGTATATTTACTCTGATCCAAATGTCACACTTGAATTTTTCTATGAAGTCAAGGTACCCTTCAAAACGTATCTCTATAACCAATAATGTTGAGATAAATCATGATTTTAAAATAAGGTAAAAATATATGTTACATTAAAAGAATCATTATTTTAAAGATTGGGTATAGTATTCAATTCAAATCTTTTATGACATTGCTCTTTCTCAACCCAATAAATTAGGTAACTCAAGTAAACCTGAAAACCCAAATAAACCTGGAAACTCAGGTAAACCAGGAAACTCAAGTAAACCAGGAAACCCAAATAAACCTGGAAACTCAAGTAAACCAGGAAACTCCAGTAAACCAGGAAACCCAAGTAAACCAGGAAACTCAGGTAAACCAGGAAACTCCAGTAATAAAGGAATCCAAAGTAACCCAAGTAATCCAGGAAACCAAAGTCATCCAGGAAACCCAAGAAATCCAGGAAACCAAAGTAGCCATGGAATTCCACCTCCTAAACCAAAGAATTGGATGGAAGTTCTGCTGGACCCACTTCCTGAGTGTTTGTCACAAGATGGCAAGCTCCAGAAAGCCTTGCAGGATGGAGAGGCAAACTTCACAGCAGTGTGAGTAACTGGGACCACCAGGGTGACCACAGTGATAGCCTAGCCTAATTTTGCCTTACTTAAGGTTTCCCAGACCCATATAGAACCTAGATTATTGATATATTCCTTTGTGTTTTAATACAGGTTCATTTAAACTTAAGTTATTTTTTTGTTATGTTAAAGTGTGAGTGTTGTTTGTCTTTTATTTAAGTGCCTTTTGAAATGTTGATGTATAACATGATGTTTTGTAGACTTGGCAAAGCAATTGATATGTGCAATAAGAGGAACGAGTCAATGCAGAAACCAAGGTGCCCAATCGCTCAAGGACTGCAGCTGATTGCTGAGTGGTCCTTGCCACCAGAGGGCTCTCACAGGTGCAGGGTCTCTGAAGCCTTTGATGAAGCTCAAGATCTCATTGATATCTCAAAGAAAAGAATGAAGAAAAAACAGAGGTGTGAAAACCAATTTAGAGATAAAGATGACTATGAATATTCCCGGTTCATGGATAGAAATAGGAAGATGCCATTCAGTGGTCAAGATGACAAATATAAATCAAAAATGTCAAACAAACCATCAAAGAAAATGTATGGAGACTCTCCACGGAAGTATGGGAATGGTGGCAATGGGAAGATGGGCGAGGGTCCTGATGAGATGTTAGCCAGGGCTTGGGAGGTCCTTGGTCTCCAGGAGGTTCCTGAGCATCTCAAGAAGATCCTAATGGATAAGAACAATACGCTGATGGGAACGGAGATCTTCAAGGGACTGAGAGCCCTCATTGGGGTTAATGCATCAAGCGATGAAGACTTCAAAATAGACCCCGGCTGCCATTCCAGGACCACCACGGTCCAACCTCGAGTGCCAGAGAACGGAAAAGATGCGTACGACCCAGGCCCGATGTTAAGGATGATGGTTGGGATTTTGCCTTATCTGATGCAGGAGATTGACTGGTCTTACAATGGCGACCACCATGATAGCAGTGTGAGGGACGTGGGCAAGATCCTGGAGTGGGTATTTGTAAACATCATCACCAAACTTCAATCATATGAAAACATGACTGAAGATGCCTACCAGAAGGTCAAGGAGGATTATAAGAAAATGATTAAGGAAGAACGTTGTAAAACTATAATGATGGATGATGTGCGAAAAGAAAAGGTGAGGGAGAATGAAGAAGAAATAGATGGGAAAGGATTTTTTGAAGATATTCTGGACATGTTCAGAGAACCAGAGGATCCGGTGAGGAACAAAGTTGACCAGTGCATGTGAGTATCAACTGTTCTGACTGGTATTTGGGTTAGGAAGTGTGTGTGTGTGTGTCTGTGTGTGTGTGTGTCTGTGTCTGTGTGTGGTTTTATGAAACTTTCAACATCATTTTAGTCATATTATGATGAGACTTACTTGTAAGTGCAATGGTAATGCTCTATGTTAGTACAGTATGTGCACTGTTTTCTTAGTATGATATTAATAATATATGAAAGTGCAATATTGTTACTGTACATGTATATATGTGCAATATAGGAAATGTATTTGCATGTAAGAATTGGTGTAATATGAAAGTGCAAAATAAGATGATAACAAGAATACATTAATATCCAAAGTAAGCTGAATGTTATTGATCTAAATAAAATGAAAAGAATATTAATAGAGAAATAACTGCTCATTGAAATGGATTGCATGCAATGTTATTTATTTATATATAACAGTGCAAAAATAGAAAATGTGATATTTGTGTAATATTTCAGTGAGATATGGGAAAAGTTGGACGCCATTAAGGACAAGGTGTCAGAATGCAGTCCCAAGTGGGATGCTATGCTGGACATTATCATAAAGAGCGATGGCATCATGAAAGCATTTCCCAAGTTCATGGAGGAGTGTAGAGGTAGCAATGAATTTATAGTTTGGATAAGTCACTAACACTGCAAATTGTTTTTTTGCCTTGTTATATTTTTCTATCTGTTTATTCATCAGTCAGTTTGTCAGCCCCTTTGATTACATTTATATGAACTTATACACCTGTGATCTGAATTAATGCCCTAAAAGACAATTTTTTTGGGGGGGTATATGTTTTTTTTTTAAGGTAGAGGCCATATCTCTAAAATTGACCTGGTTTTCAGAGCTCAAAGGGTATTGTTTGAATCAAAGAGATAGCATTAAATGATTGAAGCCAGGCATCATGTGAGCCACGGCAAAAAAAAAACATTTCCTTTTGTGTGACAAACGATGATATTTTTTCCAAAAAATAAAACAACTTCTGTAAAATGCAGCAAACTATCAACCAGCTATACTTCTTACTTTACCATGTTTGGAAATATTTTGCCCATAGTAACTAGTAAGGCAGTACCTGATAACTACATCACAGAGTATTCCTTAACAAACATAGTACAATGTACATTATACCTCTATTCTACCTCCTCCTGTCTATATAACAAATTACTTGTCATACCTCTGAAGGGTTACCAAGTGTGACAAAACTCTTAAGGCATCAAACTGTTGAAAGGTTTGTCAAATAATTAATAGAAGACAAAATATTACACATCACTATATGATATGCTTTTGTTGTATATTTCTTTGAAATGTTTGCCAATATAACATGACACAAGGTGATCTCAAAAATATCTCTGCAGTATGGTGTAGTCCTATGGAACACTGAACTGCCTGTTTGTATATGTGAACTAATACCATTGGCAACTGTTTCAGGCCTGTGCTACACAGAAGAAGAGATCAGACCTATGTTGGAATGTAAATTGGGAAAATATTTCCACTCATTGAAGTCACTTTCGCACAATTCCTTAAACCTTTCTTGCAGGTAGGGAACTCATAATTTTCACAATTAGCATATATCCTACTATAAAAACATGTACAACCAACCATATTTTGTCCACAATTAAAAACATATATGTACATGTATAACCAACCAAAAATAGTCGGCAATTAGCATACATGTACCATCAACCATAAATGGTTCACAATTAGCATACATGTAAAACCAACCACAAATAGACTGCCATTAGCATAAATGTGTGCATAACCAACCACAAATGGTCTGCAATATGCATACATGTACCACCAACCACAAACATTCCATAATTAGCATACATGTGACAACCAACCATAAATGGTTTACAGTCAGCATTCTTTCATGTAAACCAACCTTAAATAGTCCACAATTAGCATACACATACAGCCAACCACAAAATATTTACAATTAGAATTACATTACTAACCACAAATGCTTTACAATTAGAATTACATGAATGCACCACCAAGAATAATTATTTTAAGTTTTGCTTTTTGTCTGCAGTGCATTTGATGATATTGGGAAGCAGGTTTTCAATAATGTTATGATGTGCCCTTTCCCAAAGAAGTTCAGGGCAGTTATTCTTTATGAAAAGATCATCAAACCCATGGTGGACACTTGCCAAGATGGTATGTCTTTTTATTCAATATTTGGACATCATCTTTTATATGATTATTGTAAGATTCAGACACCAAATCTGGAACATCATTATTTTAACAAATTTAATGAGAACTAAAATATTTTAGATGTTATAACTTGATTTTTGTGAGGAACTTGATTTTTGTGAGGAGAACTAATGGATAGAATATGTTGTTGCTTAATTTTGCAGTTGCTGGAGGAAATGACCTATTTGCTTTGTGCCCTTCACTTGTTCCTTGTCTCCAAACTGCTCAGGGCAACACAAAACAGTAATTCTTAACTTATTACCTACAATTGTAAACATTTCCTGAACTGCAATCATTGTTATAGATCTTCATCTTATAGAAGTTCAATAGTGAAAAAAAAATCCTCAGGTGAAAGTGCTCTACCTCTATTGATTCATAAGATTTTAGCATGATTTACTTGATGCATGAAAATCCCAATATTTATCAATGCTGCATTATATATCTCTTTAGATATAAAGTGTTTCCATCCGAAAAGCATGAAATCTTACCTCAAAATTGTGACATTAAAAAATGTGCAAGCCTTCAATTCCTGTCATATCTCTATTTAATCACATAACAGTTTCATTTTGAGAAGTTTTATAGAAAATATTGATCTTCTTATCACAGAAAGGCTTTACCAGATTGAAAATGGAAAGTACTAAAAATTATTCATAAAACCCACATGAAAAAAAAATCATTAAGCAGGAGTGCCAAGCCCTCTCTCTGTTTACTGGCCTGGGACTACATAAGTGTACAAAATCAATTTTGTTGAAAATTTTATTGACCCCTTAAGCTTTACTTTTGACATATCGACAAGGCCAGTGGGAAGAAAATTATATAAATAATATTGGTACATTTTGATTTCCAATGTCACACTTTTTGGTCTGTGTTTTGAAAAAAAGAAAACTATATATCATGCAAGTAGTTGATAATTTCACATCATTTTGTCAAATCTGTGCCTTTCAAAAAAGAAAATTAAATATTATTCTTGCCAAGTAGGTGATAATTTCACATCATTTTGCCAAATCTTTGCCTTTCAGAATATTGGAGCAGTGCACTGCACATGAAACCAATTGTTCGTTTATAAACGATGTTCTGAGGCCGATTCTGACAGACTTCCTGCAGGACCCTAAACCCTGTGGTGCTGGCCAATCAATGGCATGTGTTGCCAACATGGTGAAACGTCCCTGGTTCATGTCCATAGCCAAGGAAGCGATGACTGACAGAAAAAGCAATGTGAGTGACTTGCTAAATTTGGCATTTTCAAAGAATCTTGGGTCTCATCCAGAGTGGCTGTACATGGAGAAATCAAGAGACGTGAATGACTATAACTATACCGGAGATTGGAATCCTGGACCTGATGCTGACCCACAACACCCTGGTAATGCATACGGCAAAGGATGGCAAGGGCCCCCTGGTAATGCATATGGCAAGGAATGGCAAGGGTCCCCTGGTAATGCATACGGCAAGGAATGGCAAGGGGCCCCTGGCAATGCAAATGGCAAAGGAGGGCAAGCACCTTCTGGCAATGCATATGGCAAGGAATGGCAAGTGCCCCCTGGTAATGCATACGGCAATGAATGGCAAGCGCCCCCTGGTAGTGAATATGGTAGTGGTGAAGCCAGGGGAGATGAGCCTTTTGGCAGAATGCCTCTGCAGGATATGGCTTGCAAGCTTGGAGGAGTGATGGCCAGAGAAAACAATCACAAGAAATACATCAACATGGAACAAGTCTGCAAGTGAGAAGAACATTTGTGTTCCTTAACCTCAATTTTTTAAAATTATTTTCCAGATTAAGAGGGATAAATTATAACTGTTTGGATGATGTGACAGAGGTATTCAGAAAGATTTGTCATACACAAGATAATTATTCATAATCATGTTGCATTTTTTCTTTTTCAGGGACATTAACAAAGCTCTCAAATGTAAAAGGAATCCATTTGATGACTGTCCAAATTTTAATTTCTCAGCAGGATTGCTTCAGGATATAGGACTAAAAAAACTAATCATGAAATGCTCAGGTAGGTCAAGATGAAATAAAGCTTTTCTCTAGATACTGTGTTAGAGGTCATTCTAACTGGGTCAGAGGTCATATGACAGCAAATTGAAATGCCTCTGAGAACAGAGACCCTACAAAATCCTTTGAGATACCCTTAGTGATGCAATTCGCCATGAGAAACCTGTTCTAACTGTGAAACTTCTCATGGAGCAATGCATGGGTGAATTTGCTGCATTCTCAGATGCTTAAAATCTCTTTTCTTGCACACATTGCTATCCTTGCTTATGTTATGAGATTCTCATCATGTGAAAAACATAATAAATAAATAACACAATGGTGCTAAATGTTATATTGTATACATGGATATGATAAAAACTATGCAATATATGAACTTGTAGTTTGTGAGGCTGACACAATGAAAGACAAAGTCATCTCTTCGCTTGCTGATATTGCGGTCAATACTACCCAGGAAAAGGCAGATGTTGTCAAAATATTCTATGAGTAAGTCACTAATTTTAAGTAGTATTTGTTAAATGTGTATTTCTGCCAGAATTACTTAACTATGTGATACAAAGTAATCACAAGAGGTCATTCATGTACTTTGGTAGTTTTTTTATATATAGCACAGAGAAGATTCATAAATTATTGCCCTTTTTGCAGGGCCCTGGATATGATGAACAGGACTTTAGATAGGAGCATGTTATATGGATGTGCTGAGTCAGACATGCTGTACTTTAAAATACTACAGAAGTTGCTGCAGTCAGCGGTGGCTGGGAGAGACATGTGCTATAATGGTAAATGAACCCAATACCATATATTTGGTGCATTGCATTGTTAAATAACTAATCAGAAACATTCTTTTGTCAGTATTCAAAATTACTGATTTTTATTCATTATTTGTTGTTAAAATTGTTAGCCTAGGGATTGTGGAAATATTTTGCCATGTCAATAAATCTTTTCATCAAATCAGGCTGGGGAGGACCTCCTCATGAGAGTTCTGGCCAGCCACAAGGAGCTGGTAATGGAAGCAAGCCCAGGGATGAGGAATTTAACAAGTGTGTTATGAATATGACAAGATCAATTAACATTCAATCAGTGCCTCCAAAACAACTTCTTTATAGGTGAGATTTAAAAAAAACATAATTATTCTTTAAATTAACATACACAGTACACATATGTTTTTTTATTGATATTAAGATGTGTGCATCTTATATTTGTCATGCATTACATACTAAACAGAACAAAAATTATGGGACATGATAGTCTTAAACTTTTCATCTGCTTGTAGGCTTTTAGAGATACGGACTAAATGTTCTCGTGACAATGAAGATCCGGACCCCATGTCACAAAAATTACCTGCCATTTTGGAGTTAATTGCTTCACCTTCCAAAAGCTGCAGTATTAGAGGTGCATTGGAACCTGTGACAAAGATAAAAAGCTATCTGATGTATGAACAGAACAGAGATAAATACATGTATAGCCCAGGGTATGAGTATGACAACCAGCCGCAGTATGCCTCTAACTCAACAAGAAAGTTTGACGTTGACCTCGAGGATGTCTTCCGTCCAGAGACGCTAATGGACACGAAGCCTTCCCTGGTGGCGGGCCTGAAGCGGGTTAAAATGTGCAGGTAGGTTGCCCCAGGACAAATTATCATAATCAACAAGATTATATAGACTGCTAAAAGATTTTCTCAATGATGAATGCATATTCATGCAAGTCCATGGTATATCTCGTTTTGTAGGAGGGTGGTAGAGATGGTGAAAGACTTAAAGTCAGCAGTGATTGGCTGCAGATCGCCTATTCTCAAAGTTTCTGCTGGGATGATTCTTAGCCAGTCTGCTGTCAACCTCCCCATGGTGATTTATGATTGCAAAGGTTTGGACTCTCATAATCTATATTGAAATAAATTTTCAGACTCCTGAAATTAAGAATAAGTCATTTCACATTTACTGACCTAAATATAAATTACTGAACTTGAATATGACATTTTGTTCTAAATGTCACTTCCTGACCTACATATGTCACTTCCTGACCTACATATGTCACTTCTTGACCTACATATGTCAATTCCTGACCTACATATTCCTGACGTACATCACTTCTTGACTTCAATATGACTTTTTGACCTTAATATCAATTCCTGACCTACATGTCATTTCTTGTCTTGACCATAATGTGACTTCATGATCTTTTGTGATTTAAATTTAACATGCATTTATATGCATGTGATCACCAAGTCATTTTTTGTTCAGATTGAATAAGAGGCTGATTCACACATAAGTCCATCTGTCATGTCACTCTGTTTGCAGATATGTGCCAGATACATCAAGTTCCATGGGTCATTAAGAAAGGTCTTAAATCCCTGCATAGATTATGGACCAATAATACTGATAATCTTCAGAACATGACTTGCAGGTAAGCTTGCATACTTTGTTACTCATATTGCAGAGAATATCACTGCAACGCCCAGATACAGTAATAGTCGGTGGAAGTGCCAAAGTAGTAAACAAGTAAATGCCTTAATGATTAGCAAAAGTGTTTATGATATACAAAGTGAAAGTGGTATACAATAATGAGAATTGACCTAGAGCAAGGTATGGGAGACATGTTCATATAACTGGTTTCAGTCCATGTACGAATGATGCCACCATCTATAGATATAGTCTTGTTGACTTAAATATCATTTTTACCCTTTGGGAACATTTTCAGAGCCTGCGCTATCTAGGCATCTGTTCCTTTTTCTTAATGTGATAACTTGAGTACAAATAATATTTGGTGCTTGAAACTTTAACCATGGCTACATCATATGATAATCTTGAAATGATGTACTTGTTTATTACCTTGACCTACATCTCTATATCATGTGACTAGGGGACCACAGTGACTGTCTCTGAGTTGTATTTTTGTCTAATGTTATGCAATTAAATATAAATGCTAAATATTGCCCATTATTTTCAGTTTAAAGAAGAAATTCTTCTTGTTGAATAATATTACTACCTCTTGACCTCTCATTACGTCCTTTATTGCATTATATTTTCAGTTTTCTGAGCTCAATGGCTGACATCTTGACATTAAAAACGTCTCTGTGTTCAAACAAGGAAATTCCTATTCCCTATAAGTCTCTCATCTCAAGAATCAAATTCCATGCTAAAGGCTGTAAAAATGGTACTGTATCAGATTATTTATATTCCAGAAATGTATTGTTATATTCATAGTCCAAAGGTTTTGGTTTAGTGTTTAGTGTTACTTAGCATCTTATATCAATCTTAACGTGTTCTGTCCTTGAAGTATGCAGTATTTATTGAAAACACTACGTTTGTGTACATTACCGTGATGGAAAATATATATGTTGCTAAATTTCAGGTAACATGGGAAATATATCAAATGATAGTTGCACAGGCTTTCTTAACTGTTTGGCAGTTTCAACTTCATCCTATCCAGACAGGTAAATAAAACTCTATGATCATACTTAAAACATTTCATCTGATTCTCATCATTGCTTGGCAGCTAAATCACTGGGGATATATCTTAATTTTATTTTTTTTAAATTAAAGCTTTAGAGAAAAGTGTGAAGTGGCTGGTGCTGATTGCTTCCTGGTGAAGGAGGTTCTCAGGCCGCTGGCTGAGGTGGTCCGGTCGAGGGCTGGATGTCAGCCAATCAGGGCCAGCGAGTGCTACAAAAGTCTCCTCGACAGCGACTGGTATAAGCAAGTCATGAACCAGAGGTCAAACAAAACCAGGCCTCCACAGAACAACATGGATACCATAGAATGGCTTCTAAAGAAGGTTATTGGGTACTCTATGTATGGTAAGTTTTATGTGTGTCATCCTTTGATACTCATATTGTTGATCATTTAATTCATACTTTATGTTTAATAAGTAAAACATTCTTAAAATATAAAAAAAAATCCCTTGACTAATCAATCCCGCATAGAAGGGAACTGAAAGGTAGAGCAATTGTTTTTTTTAAACAGCAGTCCCAGCTTGTCATTGATATAATTATATGCTTGACACATGCTGATAAGAGCCATGCACAAGGTGTGGATTGGGTGAGACATTGTGGGTCTCAATCTTGGACACTGTTCCAGTCCCTGTATGGATCCCATGGACATGGAAAAGGGCAAAAAGGGATGGGAACAGCCCAGAAAATCTCATAATAAGCGCAAGAAATGACCAGATAAAATTATGTCATTGTGGACAGATATAAAGACATTCTTCACCGATTTAGTGACATTGTGGACAGATATAATGACATTGTGGACAGATATAATGACATTGTGGACAGATATAATGATGTTGTGGACAGAAATAATGACATTGTGGACAGATATAATGATATTGTGGACAGATATAATGATATTCTTGACAGATATAATGACATTGTGGACAGATATAATAATGATGTGGACAGATATAATGACATTGTGGACAGATATAATAATGCTGTGGACAGATATAATGACATTGTGGACAGATATAATAATGATGTGGACAGATATAATGACATTGTGGACAGATATAATAATGCTGTGGACAGATATAATGACATTGTGGACAGATATAATGATATTGTGGTCAGATATAATGATATTCTTGACAGATATAATGATATTCTTGACAGATATAATGACATTGTGGACAGATATAATAATGCTGTGGACAGATATAATGACATTGTGAACAAATATAATGATATTCTTGACAGATATAATGACATTGTGAACAAATATAATGACATTGTTAATCAGATTATAATATTGTTGATCGGATATAATGATATTGTGGTAGGCTGGTCGCGGACAGCCGCGAGTGAGCGTGACGAGAGGTTTTTTTCACCAAAATTCCCCAACTTTCGGCCGCCGATATGAAAAAACCATACGATGTACAGTTTTGAAACTTTGCAAGATTATAGGTACATCCAAGAACTATAACTAGAATTATGATTGCTTGGATATCTTCGGAGTTACGGCGATGTTTATAGGAGGTGTTTGACGTTTTTTCACTTGTCATGTTTTTGCGTAAATGAAAAACGGCCTTTTGGATGCAGTAAACAAATTGATTTCCACACCTTAGTTATGAACGGATTTTCTTCAAATAAAAAGTAAAAAAAAATTCAAATCAACAGGTTTCTAAAACCGTTTGAGAATTTTGAAAAAGTTAATTTTAAGTTTTTGTAGATTTGATTTTAGAGTTTAGTTTTGCAGCATTACCTGGACCCGTTTGGGACTTCAAATTCTCACGTGGATTCCATATAAGGAGGTCTTTGACTGTGTTGACAAAAAATTTGACAATGATTGGTTGAAAACTAAGCTGTGGAAACTGTGATTGGTGGAGCATGTTTTTCTTGTTTTGAGCCTTTGGCCCAGGTTCTTGAGATAGTCACGTGACACGATGCGGTACCTTTGAAGTCAGCATTGTGACGTCAGAGGATCTGCAAGATCATCATCCCCCCGACCTATTTCACAGCTTCAAAGCATAGGAAATAGTAATTATAGCTCCTAAGGTAAGATGCTTTAACATGTGGTCTTGCTATGGTAAATCACAAACTTTGTCAAGTCACATAATTTGTCAAGTCACATACTATGTCAAGTCACATACAAGTCACATACTTTGACAAGTCACATACTTTGACAAGTCACATACTTTGACAAGTCACATAATTTGTCAAGTCACATACTATGTCAAGTCACATAATTTGTCAAGTCACATACTATGTCAAGTCACATACAAGTCACAATTTGTCAAGTCACATACTTTGACAATTCACATACTTTGACAAGTCACACACTTTGTCAAGTCACATACTTTGTCAAGTCACATACTTTGACAAGTCACACATTATGTCAAGTCACATACTTTGTCAAGTCACATACTTTGTCAAGTCACATACTATGTCAAGTCACATACTTTGACAAGTCACATAATTTGTAAAGTCACATACTATGTCAAGTCACACATTCTGTCAAGTCACACACTTTGTCAAGTCACACACTTTGTCAAGTCACATACTTTGTCAAGTCACACACTTTGTCAAGTCACATACTTTGACAAGTCACATACTTTGACAAGTCACACATTATGTCAAGTCACATACTTTGTCAAGTTGCATACTATATCAAGTCACATACTTTGACAAGTCACATACTTTGACAAGTCACATACTTTGACAAGTCACACATTATGTCAAGTCACATACTTTGTCAAGTCACATACTTTGTCAAGTCACATACTTTGTCGTCAAGTCACATACTATGTCAAGTCACATACTTTGACAAGTCACATACTTTGACAAGTCACATACTTTGACAAGTCACATACTTTGACAAGTCACATACTTTGACAAGTCACATACTTTGACAAGTCACATACTTTGACAAGTCACACATTATGTCAAGTCACATACTTTGTCAAGTCACATACTTTGTCAAGTCACATACTTTGTCAAGTCACATACTTTGTCAAGTCACATACTTTGTCAAGTCACATACTTTGACAAGTCACATACTTTGACAAGTCACATACTTATTCGAGAGAAAGTCAATTACATTCGAGAGAAAGTCAATTACAATCGAGAGAAATCCAATTATATTTGAGAGAAATTCAATTGCATTTGAGAGAAAGTCAATTACATTCGAGAGAAAGTCAATTACATTCGAGAGAAAGTCAATTACAATCGAGAGAAATCCAATTATATTTGAGAGAAATTCAATTGCATTTGAGAGAAAGTCAATTACATTCGAGAGAAAGTCAATTACATTCGAGAGAAAGTCAATTACAATCGAGAGAAATCCAATTATATTTGAGAGAAATTCAATTGCATTTGAGAGAAAGTCAATTACATTTGAGAGAATATCAATTACATTCGAGAGAAAGTCAATTACATTCGAGAGAAAGTCAATTACAATTGAGAGAAATCCAATTACATTCGAGAGAAAGTCAATTACATTCGAGAGAAAGTCAATTACAATCGAGAGAAATCCAATTACAATCGAGAGAAAGCTAACTTCCCTATTATTGCTAACATGCCTGGTCTACAATTCAGAATTCGGCCTTCTAAATTATTACATTATGTTTGAAACAAGTCTCAAAATGACTGCAATAGAAACACTGTCCTGTGGTCAGCATAAGGGATAAAGGTGTCATGGCTGTCATCACTTCGTGTTTACCACAATTTGCATTTAATTCATAACTTGTTTCTTACTGGCTGTTATTACTTTAATCCCCATGAGAGAAATTATTAAAGTGATATCTCAAAAATCTTTTAATATAAAATAGGTGGATATTGATAAAACTTAAATTGTTATTTCACTATTTGCGAAGGTTTCCTTCCCCTTTAATTAATGTTACCGGATTCCAAAAGTAATTCAGAATATATTTTCTTAAAGAGAAAACAATTACTGATAACTTTATTCCATTTGCAAATATTTTATTAATCCTTTAAGTTTAAAGTACTCAAATCCACAGCAGTCCTGAAATTATAAAGTACTGAAATTATAAAGTATAATATTTTATAATTGCTCATTGATGACTTCTTCGTAACGCACAAGCCCAGTAGCCACGTCAAGGCCAGCCATCACCATACTGGGTTTCTTTTTTGTTACCCAGAAAGACCAACACAGTGGAATAGCCAGTATTGCATATTTGAAATGACTGCTATCAATTTTAGATCATATTACAACATCATTGTAATTATTGAAAACCCCTGGCTACACCACCCAAGTTGCTTGATGTTTGAGCACAACATCAAGTATGTTGGAGAAAACTGGGCTTATCTAGCAAGCAAATAGAACAAAGCAGCATATTAATTTGCAAATAACAGAGTTAGTTTTGAAAATTGAAAATTTGCTAAAAGAAGTTTATAATAACTCATGTTAAATGAAAAAACATTTAACAATTTTTTTACATTCATGAGGTTAAGGTCATGCATCGTAATATTCAAATAAATATTGCATTCAACATAAACAAGTGAAACTCTCCTAATCTTCTCATACTTATTTTGCAGTATAATCTACAACATCTGCCACCATCTGCAACAAAAAAACCTAAAAAAACCAAAGACCTCCCGAGGCTAGGCCACGTGACTCCAGATGAGGAGGTTCAAGTCAAATAAGGAGTCACAGAAGCCTTGTACTGATTGTAGAATGCAGTTGCCAGGACCTGGATTATTACATGTTTTCCATGTTAAAATCTTAGATAGGCTGCACAGCAACTGATGTAACATCACTTAAAGAACACTGCAATCAAAATAGAATTTTTTTATGAAAAACATCAGAAAATCACGAAATTAACCAAAAATAAGATCTTATTCAACATGTACTTAAAATAATGGACATTAACAATAATATTCTTATTGTGTAATAGAATGATATTAAACAAAATCATTTTGTATCTAAATATTAATAAATCTCTTTGTTTTTCATTGCCCCCCAGTTTGCTTATAGAAATTTAGCTTTAACATCTTCCATTCTTCATAAGATTTTACCGCGACGCTGAAATTTAGAAATTTTTTGTAGAATATTTGTTTTGACCTCCCTTGATTCAGTTTCATACCTCAGCTATTGGAATGCATTTTACTTTGCATATACCCATTTAAGATATTGCCAGGAATATTACCTGTAATATGATGCAAAAATTTTGTAAATATTCCTATGCATTGCGAAGATATCGTATTTTGAATGGAAAAAATCCATTTTGTTGAAAAAAAGGCGCTTTTTTCGGGTACAAAAATAGATATGCACAATTTTACAAATTTAAACCTAAATATTTAAATCAAATTTCAAACTTAAACACCTTTAACTGAAATTCCCTCTTTATTGATATGCCATTAATGAGATTTCAAAAGATAATGGTTGAATCTGTGATAATATTTTTTTTATCACATCTTGCAAAGTGATGTTCAGAATAGCTTTTTGCAATTTTACGCATAAAAATGGCAAAGTCCAATGCAATAAATTTGATTTTTGGGACCTCTATATTTCTCCAATGTCAACATATTGCCTTTTGATATCTTAGAAACATGCTTATGTAGTAACAGTTAGTTATTTTAAACCAAATGGTAACTTCTGAGATCATTTTTTTGCAAATAGTGACTGCTCAAAAATGGCCCGGAGCCCAAATTTGTTCCTCGGCCGAAGCTGAATCGCAAAAAAGGCCAAAATTCAGAGCTTAAAAATTAAATATCTCCGCAACCGTTTGACGGATCATCTTCATCTTTTTTTTGTTTAATTTCTGTCAATGAGCTCTATACAATAGGCACTTAAAATATGCAAATTAGACAATTTAATTTTTTGAGTGTCCACCCTAATTGTGGACAAGTATAAAGATACACGGGGGGACCCCAACCTCATTTTCTCAGTAATGAATTTTTCACATTTTTCAATGAAGTTGGTCATTGATATTTAAATTAAGATCAGATAAACAGATATCATGGACCAAATATAATAATATTGCAGACCAGATATAATGACAACGTGCACAAATATGCTGATATTGTAGACCATTTATAGTATATAATATTGTACATGTAGACAAAATAATATGTAATTGTTACTCTATCCTATAGAATATCCTTTGGATCTTTCCTATGCATGGTGTTATGCTGGGGACGAAATGAGAAATAAGGCAAAGGAGAAAAAAGATGAATATGATGATGAATATGATGATGATGACTATGATGATGATGATGATGATGATGATGATGATGATGAAAGAAAAAAAGTAGATTTCAATGAAGTGTGTGGGTGAGTGTTTTGTCTCAGTTGACAGGTTAACTTGTTATCCTTCAGGTGTTCTTTGTAAAGGTAAGTTAAACTTGAATTGTGTATAAACAGGAAATGATATATGCAACAAATATCTATAAGTAGCATACTGCCCAAGCATCAGAAATAAATGAAAATGTTTCTTTTGTCAGTCACATGGACATAGTGAACCTGTGTGTAAAAATGTCGACTGACACCTGCGACGTCTATGACCAGAAACATTTTGAGACATTTATGAATAAGGAGGCGAAGCTTGGAAATATTACCCAGAAATGTAATGGTAAGTGCTCAAAGGTTTATTTATTTCATTGATTGTCATTTGTCTTATTTTTCTCATTTGTCTTATTTTTCTCATTGTCTTAATTTTCTCATTTGTCTTATTTTTGTCATTTGTATTATTTTTGTCATTTGTCTTATTTTTGTCATTTGTCTTATTTTTGTCATTTGTCTTATTTTTGTCATTTGTCTTATTTTTCTCATTCACTTTATTTTTCTCATTCACCTTATTTTTCTCCTTCACCTTATTTTTCTCATTCACCTTATTTTTCTCATTCACCTTATTTTTCTCATTCACCTTATTTTTCGCATTCACCTTTTCTTTCCCATTTGTCTTATTTTTCTCAATTGTCTTATTTTTCTTATTTGCCTTATATTTCTCATTTGCCTTTCTTTTCATCATTTGCTTTCTTTTCATCATTTGGCCTATCATTACCACATTATAGACTTATCGCTATCATTTTAATCATTTATTTGTGCAGTGTGTGAGGCAGACAGTGTTAGGAGCTGTGGTGCCCAGGTTATACAGGACATGATGGTGAATGTCACCCGCCTGCAGAGTATGACCAACTTCTCATGTGCCCACTGGAAACCTGTCCTCAACAAGTAAATACACATCCAATACTCAATACAAAAAAAGAAAACTTTATCTCAACTTCAACAAGTATTATATAACCAACCAAAAATAGATATCTAATCTTATAGTTATTTCTAAATGTGTACAACATTTGGAATTTCACAGTATTTATCAAATCTTTTATTGAATAGTTACAATTGTCTTATGAGATATTAATTGAGTATGTTATTGCTTGCAGCACAAAATATGATCTAGAAATGTGCATGGAGGGAGCAGAGCTTTATGGATGTTCCAACCAACTCATGGAACTAATGTCCATATGGAACATGATCAAAGCTGCTATATTCATAGCAGATGGCGCTAAATATATGGGTACAACATATCTCAATGTTAATTTAATTATAATTACAAAATATATATATATATATATTTATAAAAATGATAGTATATATATATGTTCTTTGGAATACTGACCCAGAATCTGCATTTTTTCAAAGTTTTTTAAAAAATCTTATCAATTTTTAGGTGGTAAAGACTACATACAAGGCAACAATGCTACTGGACCCAGATCGGATGCACCACCAGACAGGATCCTCAAGTGTATCAGCCAAGATATGATACTTCTACCCTCAGCCAGTCCTCACAATAACTCATGCCAGTCAGTTGAATATTCTTATTTCAAATTAAGCCTTGTTTTGAATCCAATTAAAGGTCTATTTAAAATATATATGATGAGTTCAAGTCAAACATTTAATTATTATTATAGGATTTTACAAGCCGTGGAAGGCTGTGTGAAGGTGATGAATAAGGATAATGCTGGAAAGTCGATGACATATAGAGTTGATGATGATGAGATGTCCATGAAGTGTCCTGTGTCTGCTATGCTGGTGCCCGTCTTACAAGCACTCTGCATGGATAGCAACACATGCAAGGTGCAGCCAGCTTTCCACGCATTCAGCAAAGCAGTGCAAATGCAATATACCTGGCAGGTCACCCAGCACAGACCTTGCAATCAGTCAGAGTTACGGGAATATCATAAGCTCAAAGAAATGTATGGTGACTATAACATATCAAGTTCTGTTGATGCACGAAAGAAAGATGATAAAGATGTGTGTATACCACCAGCGTGGAGTCAGGAATATGTCATGGAAGAGTTGCTAAGTGAGCTTGCCAGTCGGCGTCATCAACGTCTGTATAAGTATGGGGCAGAATGCAGGTCTGATAATACAGAAGAAGTCCTCTGGGAATTCATAGATAAAATGATGAGTGATAAAGAGGAAATGGATGATGACAAAGATGTCAGCAAACCAAAGATAAAATCAGATGAAGATGCTGATGCTGACCTACAGCAAGCTAGGATATATGAATTAAAGAGGGTATATAAACGATACATGAAGGGACGGGATATTCTCCGAAAACAGTGCATGTAAGCTATAAATTGATTCATCCCAGGAATTTATTTTAATTCCAGGAATTAAGGAATCTTGTTTCTAATGGCTGCCTTTTTCAATTTTTCAGTCACGAAATTCCAATTCCTGATACCTTTAACAACAAAAAAAACCTTTTTCAGGCACAGTTATGACCCCTGATAATGTATGACTATTGCAATAGAAAAGTTATCAACACAACTAATGTTAACCTTGGAAACGAAAAAATATATAGAATAACTTTGTATTCAATAAACAAGAAAAACCCAGTTTTGTAAAGAAATATTGAAATGAATCAAGAATTTTTTTCTGAGCTTTAATATAGCAGGAATGGTAAAATATTATAATATATAACATTTTCAATGTTCTTAAAATGGATTTATAATGAAAGAACACCAGCCTTGTAATTAAGACGGTTACTGTACTATTTTTCTATATATAGACAGATGACTAGTTTACAGAGTATTTTGTTTGCTTCAGAAATACTGGGAATGCTGTGAATGAAGTGATGCGCCATCTGGAGGGATGTTCTCCAGCATGGCCCACAGCCCTTGTGTCTACCATGCTCTTCGCTCCCAGCTTTATGAACCTCAAGATGAGATGCAAAGGTAAACACAACTGACATCTGTCACCACATTTATCGTTAAGGCCTGCCACCTTTTCTGTGTCACAAATTAGTTTATCTGTCTAAACCTCTTAAAAAATTATATAATTATCAAATTCCATGCTACATATATTATGCCAGTAGCTTAATTAGGTTTATTTCTAATCTTACATTGTCAAACAATATATCATACTATGTGTGCCACACTCTTTAATGCTATTTAATGCAAAAACAATATATCATTCTATTGTGTCATACTCTTTGTGTCACTCACTCTATGGGTCACTCACTCTATGGGTCTCACACTCTATGTGTCTCACACTCTATGTGTCTCACACTCTACGTGTCTCACACTCTATGTGTCTCACACTCTACGTGTCTCACACTCTATATATCACTCACTCTATGTGTCACTCACTCTATGTGTCTCACACTCTATGTGTCACTCACTCTATGTGTCTCACACTCTATGTGTCTCACACTCTATGTGTCTCACACTCTATGTGTCTCACACTCTATGTGTCTCACACTCTACGTGTCTCAAACTCTATGTGTCACTCACTATGTGTCTCACACTCTATGTGTCTCACACTCTATGTGTCACTCACTCTATTAGTCTCACACTCTATGTGTCTCACACTCTGTGTGTCTCACACTCTGTGTGTCTCACACTATGTGTATCATGTTCCATACCATACTTTGCGTGTCATACTCTGTCCTAGTCTTTGCGTGACATGGTAATTTTGAACTGTGTGTTCCATACTCTACATACATGTGTCCAAGTATATCATACTTCATATGTCTTATTCTATCTGTCATAATCTACATGTCATACTATCTACATACTTTATTTGTGTCACACTCTACATGTATATATGTCATATTTTCTATATTCATACTCTCTCTACAGCACACTCTCTATGTCATTTTCTCTATATGTCACACACTATATGTCATTCTCAATATTTGCCATACTCTTTGTACATGAATGTCTCATATTCTCTCTGTTTCATACTCTTTATATTATGTCCTATTCTCTATATGTGTCATACTCTTTATATTATGTCCTATTCTCTATATGTGTCATACTCTTTATATATGTCCTATTCTCTATATGTGTCATACTCTTTATATTATGTCCTTTTCTCTATATGTGTCATATTCTTTATATTATGTGGTATTCTCTATATGTGTCACACTCTTTATATTATGTGGTATTCTCTTTATGTGTCATACTCTTTATACTATGTCCTATTCTCTATATGTGTCATACTCTTTATATTATGTCCTATTCTCTATATGTGTCACACTCTTTATATTATGTGGTATTCTCTATATGTGTCATACTCTTTATATTATGTCCTATTCTCTATGTGTCATACTCTTTATATGATGTCCTAATCTCTATATGTGTCATACTCTTTATATTATGTGATATTCTCTATATGTGTCACACTCTTAATATTATGTCTTTTTCTCTATATGTGTCATACTCTTTATATTATGTGGTATTCTCTTTATGTGTCATACTCTTTATATTATGTCCTATTCTCTATATGTGTCATACTCTTTATATTATGTGGTATTCTCTATATGTGTCACACTCTTTATATTATGTCCTATTCTCTATATGTGTCATACTCTTTATATTATGTCCTTTTCTCTATATGTGTCATATTCTTTATATTATGTGGTATTCTCTATATGTGTCACACTCTTTATATTATGTGGTATTCTCTTTATGTGTCATACTCTTTATATATGTCCTATTCTCTATATGTGTCATACTCTTTATATTATGTCCTTTTCTCTATATGTGTCATATTCTTTATATTATGTGGTATTCTCTATATGTGTCACACTCTTTATATTATGTGGTATTCTCTTTATGTGTCATACTCTTTATACTATGTCCTATTCTCTATATGTGTCATACTCTTTATATTATGTCCTATTCTCTATATGTGTCACACTCTTTATATTATGTGGTATTCTCTATATGTGTCATACTCTTTATATTATGTCCTATTCTCTATGTGTCATACTCTTTATATGAGGTCCTAATCTCTATATGTGTCATACTCTTTATATTATGTGATATTCTCTATATGTGTCACACTCTTAATATTATGTCTTTTTCTCTATATGTGTCATACTCTTTATATTATGTGGTATTCTCTTTATGTGTCATACTCTTTATATTATGTCCTATTCTCTATATGTGTCATACTCTTTATATTATGTGGTATTCTCTATATGTGTCACACTCTTTATATTATGTCCTATTCTCTATATGTGTCATACTCTTTATATTATGTCCTATTCTCTATATGTGTCATACTCTTTATATTATGTCATATTCTCTATATGTCATATGTCATACTGTTTTACGTCATATCATCTGCTGCTGTTTGTAGAGTTGTGCATACCTCTTGTGCCAGTCAACATGATTGCAAAGAGTGCTGTCAAAACCATGTTCAGTAAAAGTCAAGCTTTTGAGGGGCCCATATCTCAGCAAAATGTGTCCAATTTGATTTGCAGGTAAATTTAAATAATTTTGTTTATAGTGCTCTTGGATATTACAATTGATTTATTTGTAAAAAAAATCACCCAGATATATCAAATATATCTATTAGCTTAATGTTTCCTAGAGACAAGGCACTTTCATTTTATGACTGAATGCCAGTTTCAAAGTTGTCCTGATTTTTTACTCAGACAAATGCAAAACGCTATAATATAATGATAATTGTGCCTCTGCTGCTGACTATTCCAGAGTGATGTCCGGTCATGCCAAGTTTATATATACCACTCATCAAGGATGTCCATTTGATGAGAAGTGTCAAGCTGTCATACTCCATGATATAATTTTCAAACCTGTAGCCAAGACATGCCAAAATGGTTAGTTTACCACCAATATTATCTACATATCATTCTTCGATTCTTTTGTTGGAATATCTTTCACATTTTAGATCAAGTCAGAAAACGACCTTTTCTTTCAGATTGGGAGAAAGTGTCATTTGATTGAATATTTTTATTGAAAATGTAAAATGGATTGCTTACTTTTTATGTGGTCCAGAAACAAAGCGCATGCAGATGTTCGCTGGGTGTGAACCACTGATGGAGTGTCTGCGGATGGTCAACATGTCTGACCTTAACAAGAAAGACCAACCAGAAGAAAACCCCATGATGGAGTAAGTAGAGCAACAAGTATTAGAATCATTTTAGTGTAATTAAATCGAAGTCTGACAGTCATTTAAAAGATCATTACCGGTAACTATGGTTCAAAATCATGGATTGAAATCAAGGACATGAAATACCCAACCTTTATCCAAACCTTAAAATAGTAATTCACAAACCTTCTCGTTTACCCCTAATGGACAGAAAGGATAGCTCCCCATTGTTCTAACAACATGTTTGTGACGTCACTTAGTAACATTCTCCAGGGCTGCAGCGTGTTATCATGTAATCAAGGTAATGGCATCAGAATGCATGAAACTTGAACTTTTGGCCCCAGTATGTAATGTAGTTGAGCATATCAAATTAACATGGTTATAAATTTTATTGATATAGTGTGCCGATACACTAGTCCATGCCAATCAAAAACATTTGAATAGGCTAGTCCTTTATACTTCATTGCTTAATGATATGTAAAAAGGAGTCCCACTTGCACAGTTGGTAGAGCAATGGATTGCCCCAATTTTAGTTCTATACATATCTGTACATAAAAATGGAAGATGGTGATGGGGCTGGGGGATTTGACTCTCACCTGTGTTACTTTCATTCTACATTAATAGGCTTAAAAGAGCAATTGTTGCTGAAAGGGTTGTAAAAACATCATTTCCAAATTAAATCATAATAAAGATCCTTTTGATCCTTTTGCATTGCAGTGTTGTAAGCAGGTGCATATCATCAGCCCCGAGCTGCACATTTGCTAACCGGACTCTGTCCATGCTGCAGGCCAGGTTCCTGTCTAAACCAGAATGTAACGCTGCCAGTGCTGTAGAATGTGCCTGTGATATAACAAAGACTGACTGGTTCAAATTCATGGCACACAAAGAGGATAATAGACAGGAAAGCAATGACACACTGGAGATTCCAGACAAGTACCGACCATTCCTTACCACCCAGGATCTGGGTGCCATGGGGGCCATGCCCATGTGGCTGTATGGTGAGAATAAGGCAAAGGATGATAATAACAAGGATAAACATGACAAAGATGGGAAAGATAAAAGTGGAGGGAAGTCTAAACAGGAGGATGAGGATGAGAAAAAAGATGAAGATGATGATGATAATAAGGGTAAAGAGGATGATAAGGATGATGATGATGATAGCAAAGGCAAAGATGATGATAAGGGCAAAGATGATGATGATAAGAAGGGCAAAGATGATGATAAGGGCAAAGATGATGATAAGGATGATGATGATGATAGCAAAGGCAAAGATGATGATAAGGGTAAAGATGATGATGATAAGAAGGGCAAAGATGATGATAAGGGCAAAGATGATAAAAAGGGCAAAGATGATGATGATAAGAAGGGCAAAGATGATGATAAGGGTAAAGATGATGATGATAAGAAGGGCAAAGATGATGATAAGGGCAAAGATGATAAAAAGGGCAAAGATGATGATGATAAGAAGGGCAAAGATGATGATAAGGGTAAAGATGATGATAAGGGTAAAGATGTTAAGGACAAAGATGATGATAAGGAAAAAGATGATAATAAGGGCAAAGATGATAACAAGAACAAGAGCAGTGATGACAGCAATGCTGATAAGGACAAGGGCAAAGATGATAATAAGGGCAAAGATGATGATAAGGACAAGGGCAAAGATGATGATAAGAGCAAAGATGATGATAAGGACAAGAGCAAAGATGATGATAAGGACAAGAGCAAAGAGGATAAAGAGTTAGATATGACAAGAAACCTAGCAGTGGCAGCATTGAAGAAAAAAATGAAACCAGACTGGGCAAAAATATGCAGGTGAGATTGCAGGGTGGATTATGATAATATTTGATAATATTCAGATTATAGAATTATTATGATACTGCTTTGAAACATTATCTAGAATGGTTTTAGCTTTAATTGTAGCTATGCATGGCATAACTACTGCTGTGATGGGAGAACTTTTTGGGATTCTGTCTGTCTGTCAAACCTCGGAAACTAGTGGTCAGAATTCTTATCTTTTAGTTATAAGATGTTGTATTTTCAGGGAACTATATATTTCTATTTATTTTCCATCAGACTCAAATGTTTTCCCATTTTTTAAATTGAAAATTATAATAGCTGTTACTGAGTTGTCAAGGAGTCTGCCATTTTCATTAACTTGACAAATATCAGCCAATGAGAATCAAGATGACAAATTCTATATGTAGTATGCATTTCGATTGGCCAAAATTATCATCTGCTCAAGTCTGCTCATGGAAAGGATTTAAATGATCACTTACTAAACATTTTGCATGCATATATTTACAAACATTACAAAAAGCAAGGATCAGCATAGCTCTAATACAGCTTAATGAATAACATAAAAAACATGTATTCTTATGTCTTGTCAGCTACTAAATTTGCGACAATATCAAATATTAAAAAGAGTTTGATAAAAATAATGTTCCGTGAATAATTCTTTGAAGTTTTCTTGCAGAGACATTAACAAAGCTAAGTTATGTGCATCTCTTGGTCCAAAAGATACATGTGATGCAGGAGAAGTGGGGGAGGCCACAATGTTGGCCAGCCGCATGCTGACAGGCCTTAATGTGGGACAAGCCGTGAAAACATGCTCAGGTAAACTGCTCACCCACTGGCTTATCTCACTTAATCATATCAACATGAAGGATTTAAATGTCTGAAAATTTTAATCATATTTTTTTACAGATAAACTGTGTCATGTCATATTTTTATACGTTGTCATCTTTAATATTTCACAATAACATAATGATATACTATAGCACTGTGTATAATGTTTTTTAAAAGAAATCTTTCTCATCTTTGTTTTTATTTTGAATGGAATGAAAGAGTGGAATGGGGGTGGTGCCCTTAAACTAATCTGCTAAAAATTGTTGTGTCTGAAGTAATATTCTGATGTGAGAGTGATCACTAGAATGCTTTAAGATATTTGGGTTTAAGAGGGACGGTGTCCTCAGACTGGCATGATAGTGTTGGTGTGGTGCCCTAAAATATATTGTATATTTGGCATATTGCTGACACTTATGTGTTTGAGATGATATGTTCTTCACAGACCAGATAGGGAATAATGGTGCAATGTTACTTAATGCTTGTGTAATACTTGCAGCATGTGAGATTCGGGAGGCAGAGGACTGCGTACGGGAGGCGGCGCTGAGAGCCATGAATGCCACCAATGAGAATTGCTCCTCCTTAATGAACAGCTTTAAGATGCAAGTCCCATCACAAACAATCATCAATAGATTATAATCATGATTAGCTATTTAAACAATTAAACAATTTAAAAAAGAATAGTAAACTACAATTACATAAATATTATATGAATTAATTGATAAATCATGGTATTTATTTTGGACAAGTGTAAATACCTCTTGTGCCAACATCTTTTTATTTTCTATAGTTTGATCTGATGTTGGTGTTAAGCTTTTCCACTCCTTGTATCTTTTATTATTATTGAGGTAAGAGTACATTTTTTTATTTGTTCTGATATACTCACAGGCAGGAACCAGTGATCATGAAGTGTCTGGCTGAGGAGAGGTTCTATGGGTGTTTGAAGATGGGTCACCAATTAAGGGCGGCTCTTCTGCCCAGAATATTTGGAGCTGTTGGGAAGAGGTGTGAGAAGAAAGGCAAGCCATGTGAAACCAAAAGCAATATTGATCCACAGTGTAAAAAACCTGTTGACAATAAACCCACTAAAGGTAGGACCAATTTAACAAGTCCCCTACTTACCCTCACTGGTTAATTCATTTAATATTCTGTTAACACTGTTTTATAGTTTCTGTAGACCATTCAAAATGTTAAATGAAGGCTTAGTAATCAGAATTTATTTATTTTATCATATAATTCAAGAAGTACATAAGCAGTATTCCTCAAAAGTATTCATGAACACAAGTCAAATGACTGTTGTTAGATCAAAATACTCAAAAAAGTAGAATATACGATAAGCAGACAATTAATGGCCGCATTAATTGTCCTGTATATTGCATATTTTTGGAAACACTGCTTTCTTTTCATAAGTGAATATAGCCAATAATGTTTAGATGTCATTTATGAGGTTAGGGAGACTTTGCGAGGATGAAACAATATCTCTGGTACAAAGAATGTGTTGAATATTGCAGGTAATATATCTGTGCCCCAGGATGACTCGGAGTGGTACCGCTGTGTCCAGGGCCTCATCTCTAACCCAGATCCCTCAGACTCCCTCCTCAACAAGACTCGCCAGTAAGAAACATTCCACACCATTGTAAATGTGACATTTCTGTTAGGTCTAAAAAGATATTTTTATTATCTTTATCAAATTAAATTTTTTAGATTGTTAGAAGCGGGAAAAACATGCTCAATGGGTAACAAGACACAGTGCCCCCTGGTGATGAAACTATTCACTGCCCTGGAATGGTTGGCTCCCACTAAGGTGTGTAATGTACCGGAGGCCCTAAAGAAAGCAGGGGACATCATCAACCTGCACACTATGCAAGATGAACAATGGAAGGAAGAATGGGAGAAGGATAAACCACAGGTATCTATAGGCGGACCAGTGTATGGCTTTGATGGTCTGGATGTGGAGGATGTGATTTTATCTGGAGAGCCAATAGTCCTGCCTAGGCCTCTTATGGATACCTTACACAAGTGCAGGTGAGTACTGGAACAGACCAAACCTACCGGATGACCGAGAGAGATAAGGCATGATGTGAAATCAGTGGCCATTCCTGACCTATTATAATTTAAAGATAAAATTGCTTATAATGAATTATTTTGGGGAGTGACAAATAGAAAATGTTACTATGGGAAAAAATAAATATTTTGACCAGTCATAATTAGGGTATACACTTCATTTATCAGATTGAGTCTCCCCTTCATGGGATGGTCCATCAGCTCATCCTCCTCACACTTAATATCTGAATCAATCCAATCAATTGCAATCTTCCAATTGCAATCCCACATTTGTATTTATAAAAACCACCAAGATATGCCTATGTAATTCTGTCTGATTATTGTCTCATTTTTAAAACCAACCAAAATATATGCCTATATAATTCTGTCTGATTTTATGTCTCATTTATAAAACCCACCAAGATTCTGTCTGATTCTTGGTTTGCTTTGTGCCTTTGTTCGTGCAGGAGAACAGGTGAGTTGCTGGGAGCGATGAGGAGCAGCGTGAGGGGATGTGCTGCAAGGAGTGTGACAGAACAATTGATCACCATGGTAACCATGAGCAAGGCTAATCTGAAGGATGCAAAGGCCACTTGCCAAGGTCAGACATTTCTCTATTTTGATCATAACTACTACAAATAATAAGATTTAATACTTTAAAATGCTTAGGTATTTTACATAGGAAAAGGTCCTTAACCTTCATATTATTTCAGTTTAAAATCAGTGAGAATTTTTGAATGAGCATGAAATCTTTTTCCCATATATTACTTCAGTGTGTTTAAGGAATGTATTATTATTATTATTATTATTTATTTATTTATTTATTACAGTGACACTTGTGTAACATATTTTAAAAAAAACAACATTGATATAAATATTAAAACACAACCAGCCGACATGGCGGCTTATGAATCACTTTGACTAGAAATTAAAACTTTTGTACATATGTGTTCTTTAGGTTTGTGCCGGTCAGAATATACTCCAAACATTGTCCGGATGACCATGAAGAGTCTCATAAAACTGATGATCACGAACAGAAACCTGACCGTGGAAAGAATGGCAAATGCAACCTGCAGGTACTGCCACATGTCCGACTCTCCATATCCCCTAATACATCCCTATTTATACAACTCAGAAGAAGGAGGATCTTAATCGCATTGATGTCCTTTTTCAATGAAATTGTTACTTTGCCTGTGGATCTAATGTCATGCAGATTTCTCTCAATATTTCCCTCATAAAATTTGAAATATTGCTTTATAATTTATGCATTCAGTATTCTGCTTATATCACTTATATATTTTCTTAAGTTAACATAATATCAAGTGTGGCAGAAATTTTACTCTCCAAGAACCAAAGAATTGCTTACAGATTAATAGAAGACATTTTGTGATTTGTTTTCTTTTGCAGCATTTTCTCACAACTGGGTCAAATTATCAAACTGTTTCATCAAACCTGCAAAGCTGATGTCAGGGATATTATTATGTCTAAAGTATTGAAGAGAGTAGATATGTACAATAAAGTCTGCAAGAATGGCACAGGTAGGCACATTATACTATTCACTCTATTATCTATTGACTTCAGATAAAGTCGAAGCCACTGGTAGGAGCCACATTGCCATCTGTTTCAATTTCCAGCTTGTCGGTCCAAATATCTTATCTATTGAGATTACTTCTTTTGGCATATCTTTATATGAGAATGATATTGGACATCATTACTCTTGTTTCAGATGTTCCAGTGTTGATGGGAATGTTTGCAGGCTGCAAGCCACTTCTGCAGTGCTTCAGAGATGCTGGGATTAATAAAACTGGAGAGTGAGTCTAACATAAACTCTGTGCCTCAATACCACCTGATTACTTAAATAATCCTTGAAGAAACTAGGATTGTTTACATATGTTCTCCAGTATTCGATCGCAGCAATATATGTAGTTTACATAAACATTGTAAAGATGTAATGATGTATCATAATTTGCCATATTGTTTTTTTAAATTTCAAATAAAATGTTACTATTTTTCAGTCCAATGGACATATGTGAGGATGAGTTGGACAGATGCGCATTTGCTAATACCACTGTGAAGGCGTTACTGGAGCTGACAGGATCAGAAGAGATGTGCTACCCCTCCCAGGCCATCCAAGCACTGCAAGCTCTCCACAAGGACTCACCTGCTATGGAGGACCTACAGGATCAGCGGCCCCCAGCCAAGGATGCTATCACCAAGAACCATTGGATCTGGAATAACATGGATGACCGGTACAAGGAGTATTTTGAGGATGATGATGATAGCAGAGAAAAAAGTGAAGATGATGATTATGATGATAATGATAGTGAGCAAAAACGTGAAGATGAAAAAGGTGTTAATAGCAATAGCAAGCAAAAACCTGGCAATAAAGGTGATCACCAGTATGCTATTATTGAGGATTATTTCAAGCCAAGCATGGCCCAGAGGAGCTCAGGGAGTGGAGAATATATGGTGGAGAATATGATTGCCTCATTGATGTGTGACATAGGATATAAACAGGATGAGGAACAGAAGAGCATAAAGTCCGACCTTGGTGAAATGTGCATGTAAGAAATGTCTAAATAATATGTTATAATTTAAAATTTATATTCCACAAATCTTTATGGATAACCTATACATTTTTTTGTTGTAAAAAAAAACAAAACAAAAAACAAAACAAAAACAACTTAATAGTCAGAAATGATTTATTATTTAAATTTTCTTGGTAATAATCTTCACTGTAGATATTGATTTCTTTGGCATGTATATTTATGTTACAACAGGAAAGCATTACTATAGGCTGATTGTTAGTTGCCATCATGCCCCATTGAAAACAGTGTACCAAACTGCATACAAATATATAAATAGTCAGTAATGCACAAAAACCTCTCAGAAATCCAATCAATGAAAAAATAAGATGGTAACCACAATCACATTATTAGCATAAAAGATGGATAAAAAGATGTATAAGTGGCTGATGGCAGATTTTTTTTATCATAGGAAAGTGAAGAAAGCCCAGTTCACAGCTTCTGTGTTAGTAGAAGCCTGCTCCATAGTGGACGATAGTATGATTCTCCCAGAGAAAAAGTCATTGACAAATCTCACCAGGATTTGTAATGGTAAGAGAAAACATTGATTTGTGGAGAAGTGAAAAAAAACTTCTCATTGCAATGACATTACTCAAACTTGATAAAAAACAAAAAACGACTAAATTGATAGTCAGATTATACTGATAATATCGTCGCACACAGACACTAATCTGTTTGTTAAATTTGTTTCAGAATGTGATGAGGCTGAAGTTGGAAGCTGTCTGAGCAATGCTGTTACTAACTTTACCCAGATTCAGGACAGCAATTCAACAAAGCAAGAAATATGCAGGTAAGAGGTTACTTCAATAAACATCTTGACAATTCATGGAAATAATTTGTTTCATGGAAAAAAATTGTTTATTACAATTGCACAATTATGGACTATATATGTAGATATCAATTAAGACATATTAGCCAAAAGAAGTATTTCTAACAATACCAAATTCGATTCAGCATTTAGAATGTTTGTTCCCATTAGGCAAGTATACATGTACTTTTCATGTCAGACCTGAGGAATAAATTTGGAATTGGCGTTCTATATTCCAATGTTTACAAATTTATCTTTTTTGTTATAATGCCATCTGTATCAGGATATAGAGTAATCTATTTGTCAGAATGCCATCTGTTTCTGGATATAGAGTAATCTATTTGTCAGAATGCCATCTGTATCAGGATATACAATGTAGAGTTAATCTATTTGTCAGAATGCCATATGTATCAGGATATAGAGTTAACTTATTTGTCAGAATGCCATATGTATCAGGATATAGAGTTAATCTATTTGTCAGAATGCCATCTGTATCAGGATATAGAGTAATCTATTTGTCAGAATGCCATCTGTATCAGGATATAGAGTAATCTGTTTGTCAGAATGCCATCTGTATCAGGATATAGAGTTAATCTATTGTCAGAATGCCATCTGTTTCAGGATATAGAGTAATCCATTTATTTTAATGCATTTATATATCAGGATATTTGGAGAAATGAGAGATTGTCCCAAGGGCAGGATGCTGTATGGCTGTGGGCCACGGGCTCAGTACATCAAACCTGTCATGCTCCAGATAGACAGATATATTGCCATGTGCCAAGTGCAAGGTAAACAAAACCATTCAAGAAGGTCACATTTCAGAATGTAAACCTCTTGAGAAAATGTCATTATCAATTAGATATGAGATTTAAGATATAAGTTATATTCAATTCTATCAAAGTAGAAAATACACTTGTTTTAAACCTGTTCACTTTGTCATTTTCCAGCTCCTGCTGCTGCTGATGACATTAACATAGATATGATGAAATCATGTAATAATGTGACAGCCTGTTTAAGAGCAACAGACCTGAAAAGCAAAGGCCTTTGTGTGTAAGATACACTTTAATATCTTGCCTTTTTATTTGATTTTTGTGTTTGTTTGATCAGTCTAAAAGCATCAAATATCAATATTTCAAAATTTTAAAAATGCTAAAATTTTAGTGTAGTGCATAAAATGAAAACAAAATTTAAAATATTGTATACAATTTTTTTTTTTAATTATGTACTACATTTACATGTCTATTTATAGTCTACCTTACCCTTAAATACAGCTTTTAGAAATGTGAATATTTTAACAGGGGATGGGAGTCGTTTAAGATGTGTGCTGGAAGGATTAATATTGACAAATGTAAAACAGCGGGGTTGCTGAGCTTCATCGTGGATGCCCTGTGCCCGAGTCAGTGCAACGTGAGTGTGGCTAGCTCCTGTGTCAGTGACCTGAAACACCTCACTCTTAAGGCAGAAATATTGGTGAATGCCGTGCTCCAGAAATACAGCTATAACAATGACTATGAGGAGGAAGATGATGACATTGACTGCGATGAGGAGGATTCAAAAGGGAAAGATAAGTGCAAGAAGAAAGATACAAAAGAGGATGATGATGATGATGATGATTGCGATGAGAAGGATTCAAAAGGAAAGGATAAGTGCAAAAAGAAAAATACAAAAGAGGAGGAGGATGAAGACTGCGATGAGAAGGATTCAAAAGGAAAGGATAAGTGCAAAAAGAAAAATACAAAAGAGGAGGAGGATGAAGACTGCGATGAGAAGGATTCAAAAGGAAAGGATAAGTGCAAAAAGAAAGATACAAAAGAGGATGATGATGAAGATTGCGATGAGAAGGATTCAAAAGGAAAGGATAAGTGCAAAAAGAAAAATACAAAAGAGGATGATGATGAAGATTGCGATGAGAAGGATTCAAAAGGAAAGGATAAGTGCAAAAAGAAAGATACAAAAGAGGAGGATGATGAAGATTGTGATGAGAAGGATTCAAAAGGAAAGGATAAGTGCAAAAAGAAAGATACAAAAGAGGAGGATGATAAAAAGAGTGACACTGATATGAAAATATTCCAAGGAGAAATGTTTAGCTTTTTACATGGCATGTGCAGGTACCTATCTTATCAATCATGTCAAGGCCCCTTAAAGTCATCATCCTTGCAGGTTGAGCCTAGTCATTATGCTAATATAATGTTATTAATCAAGAGAACATCACAGGATACCCTTTGAACCTTAACTTTTGCATTAGCTATGTGCCAATTAGACCAGATATTAGACCAACAAGTATATAAATCAACTCTTAAACAAAGATTTTGTTATACTGCTAAACTGGTGTTGATGTTGCAGAGATGTGAAGGAGTCCTTTGAGTGTGCCACTGGGTCTGTGAAGTGGTGTTCAGGCTGGTCGTCTCAGGTCGCCATGTCTCTCTCTCAGGTGAAGTTCCTCAGCACCATCTCCAGGGTGTGCTCAGGTAGGTTAGATCACAGGCTCTAGTGACTTCCCACTCTGCACTGCACGTGATTGCTTGAGCTCATTGTGTTTGTAAATGTTCCAGAGAAGCTCTGTAATCCGGCGGGGGCCATGTACTGTGTAGCCGACGTCATCAAGTCCCTCAACAAGACAGTGTATGCAGCAGTCACCGCTGGAACTAAATCCCTGAAATTAGACAACCTCTACAGGTAAGAACTCAGCAGCAGTATTTACAACAAAGACCCTAGCTTCTTGTAAAATCCCAATACTGCATGTAAGCTGAATACATCAAATCCTAAATGTATTGTAAATTATAAAACACGTCTCCTTTGCTGAGGGATAGGTTATCAATAACTGGCTATTTTGACCACTCCCTTGTTTGACTGTACTCCTTTTCAACCATAGCATGTTCAACCGTGTCTGTTCAACTGTATAATATCAATTAAATTACCTACTTTCTACTCTTTCACAGAAGTTTGACATTCAGTGTCATTTATGAGCTGTCTCAAAGGATATTTTGTGAATTTTGACTGGGACTGACTTCTTGTTGGGTCTGCTTCTACTAACCACGGTTGAACTGTGAGACAGAATTCTTTCAAAAAGTTGACCACACCATGATCGAACAGGAGAAAAATATATAAATTCCCACCGAGCTTTTTTTATGGTTAGGACTCCTGTATTGAAGGTTGCTATCTACTTCTCTCTAACCCCATGAGAGGTTATCAAAGGCTGTGGCTTGGGTTAACATATTTATTTCATGATGCAAAATAATCAGATAATTCAAAGTCTCAATAGTCTCAAAGGATATTTTGTGAATTTTGACTGGGACTGACTTCTTGTTGGGTCTGCTTCTACTAACCACGGTTGAACTGTGAGACAGAATTCTTTCAAAAAGTTGACCACACCATGATCGAACAGGAGAAAAATATATAAATTCCCACCGAGCTTTTTTTATGGTTAGGACTCCTGTATTGAAGGTTGCTATCTACTTCTCTCTAACCCCATGAGAGGTTATCAAAGGCTGTGGCTTGGGTTAACATATTTATTTCATGATGCAAAATAATCAGATAATTTTTTTGAAGAGCAGGGCATATTGACTTTGTGACCATTATGATAAAGATTAAAACATGCTGCAGTGGGGTAAATGAATATTATGATTTCAGCACAACAGTAATGTCGATGAGATGCATGAGTGACAAGGTTTTCTGGTGTGAGCCTCAGAAGAAGAGAATCTTTTCCATCATTCGAGCTCAAGTGCTCCAACCCCTACTTGACACACGCTCTCAAGGTTGGTCCCCAAGGTTCTGACATATAGAACATTAAATACGAGAGTATCACATAATATGGACATACTAGAATAAACAAAATGGCTGAAAATGATGATGATGATGATATGCCAAAGGGATACTTATCTGTCACTTTTTATGGACACAATAACTTGAGAATAAATCATGTTTGGTTCTTGAAATTTATACCATAGATGGAGCATATGACCTCAACCGTGATTTGTACTTATTTATTTGTCAGTGACCTTGACCTTCACTTCAAGGAAAAGGTCATGTGACCAGATCTCTGAAAATCTTGTGAATGCAATGAGTTGACAACAAATAAAAATACCACAAGCAACCATTGGTGCATCTTATTAATGCTTCAGATAGTGTGCTTGTATGAGATCTTGACCTTTATTGTAATGTCTTGTGACCTGAGCATTACCAAAACTAAGCCATAAAGTGTTAAAGTTTTTTTTCACTCCGTCCAGTGTTTCTATAAACAATAAAGGTATGCAGTCACCAACTAATAGTTTTATGTTGTGTTAATACCAGATTTGGTTTGGTCAAGCACTTGATAGTAACTTTGAACTCATGATCCCTGGGTTTTTTTTAAAAGGACATCGCCCTACCAATTGTGCTATTTCATCCAGCTCATTAATAATAATGACGATATTATGAAATTGATTTTACAATTTACAGGAAATTTGATGAGCAATTGCAGCTGCTTGATATCGACATTCCAGGCATTCCAGAAAGATGACGATGACTACTGCAAGTGAGTCACATCTTGTAGTCATGAAAACTTGCTCAAACTCAAACCCCCCTACCCAAAATAGCTTATGGAATTTCCAAATTATTGCATTAAAATTGTTTTATTTATGAATATTTTCAAATGTACAAAAAGACAAAACATTAATAAAGTCAGCTTAGATATTGTGCATTTGGGTACAGTTTGATCTAGATAAAAAATGCTTGTTAAAAATAAAATAAAATAATCTAAAATCTGCCTAAGAAAACATTATCTGAGTAAAAAAAATAATTAATTTTTTAAAATGGTATTGAATATGTTTGAAGGATTATGTCTCACTATGCGACATGTGCTGAGGCGTCGTTGGATGAGAGCTGTGGTTTGTCTGAGAGCATTCTGGCCATGCTTGGCTTCCTGTGTGAGGATGGCTGCCAGAAGGAGAAGGCCACGCAGTGTCTGTATGAGCTGGAGCAGATGATGCCTACGTCCCCCTGGCTGCCTCACCACCTCCCAGCCCTCAGCATCATCCAGCCACCCACTAGAGCAGGAGACAGTGATGAGGAATATGGTGATGATGATGATGGTGATGATGATGATGATGATGATGATGATGATGATGATGATGATGATGATGATGATGATGATGATGATGGTGATGATGATGATGATGATGATGACAAAGATGACAAAGATGACAAAGATGACAAAGATGACAAAGATGAAAAGGATGACAAAGACAAAAAGGATGACAAAGATGACAAAGATAAAAAGGATGACAAAGATAAAAAGGATGACAAAGATGAAAAGGATGACAAAGATAAAAAGGATGACAAAGATAAAAAGGATGACAAAGATAAAAAGGATGATGAGGATAAAAAAGATAAAAAGGATGATAAAGATAAAAAGGATGATAAAGATGACAAAGATGAGAAGAACAAGAAGGATGATAAGGATGACCAAAACTTATCAAATGAAGTGTGCAGGTATTTACAGGCTTCTGTCTTAAATTGAGAATTTATATGTAAGATGCTAAAATTATTGATATAAAACATACATTATGTTTTTTTTTATTTATGATGATTTTCAGAATGTTGCCTGACCAAATTGAATGTGTGAACAAAGCTGCCAAAACCTGCACTGGATTCTGGAAGACTCATTTCACTGAGGCTCTGAGATCCTGGCCTTTACTGGAGGAAAGAGAGGATGAATGTCTGGGTGAGTAGAGTGATGTCACAAAGGGGATGAGTGTCTGGGTGAGTAGAGTGATGTCACAAAGGGGATGAGTGTCTGGGTGAGTAGAGTGATGTCATGAAGAGAATGAGTGTCTGGGTGAGTAGAGTGATGTCACAAAGGGGATGAGTGTCTGGGTGAGTAGAGTGATGTCGCAAAGAGGATGAGTGTCTGGGTAAGTAGAGTGATGTCGCAAAGAGAATGAGTGTCTGGGTGAGTAGAGTGATGTCACAAAGGGGATGAGTGTCAGTGTGAGTAGAGTGATGTCATGAAGAGAATGGGTGTCTGGGTGAGTAGAGTGATGTCATGAAGAGAATGAGTGTCTGGGTGAGTAGAGTGATGTCATGAAGAGAATGAGTGTCTGGGTGAGTAGAGTGATGTCACAAAGGGGATGAGTGTCTGGGTGAGTAGAGTGATGTCATGAATAGAATGAGTGTCTGGGTGAGTAGAGTGATGTCATGAAGAGAATGAGTGTCTGGGTGAGTAGAGTGATGTCATGAAGAGAATGAGTGTCTGAGTGAGTAGAGTGATGTCGCAAAGAGGATGAGTGTCTGGGTGAGTAGTGATGTCACAAAGAGAATGAGAAAAAAGGTTATAGGCAACAAGATCTGCTATTCAAATAAGTATGTGTATAAATCATTATGTTCCAGTGTAGCTTTAAGAAAGGGAAGTCTGTATTAATATTTGGTTGTGTGAATTATTCCTCAGGTAAATGCAAGGGTGATGATGCCAAAAAATGTGCGATTGACTCCATCCAAAAGTTCTTCAGTGGAAAGTAAGTTATATTCATAATAATTTTATTTTCATTAATTATAAGCATTTTGAAAGTTTTTGTTCCATATTTTATCACTACAATTAGAAGCGCATGGAGAGGTGGTATGATAGGCATTCACTGCAACCTGTGCAGGATTCCTTCAATGTTCACAGTCATACATCATAATACACACCAACTCTACTCTTCAAAATAATACAATTACATAAACAACAACCATATCTTCTAAATATATTCCGCAATCATATTTGCCAAATTTAACTTCATTTTTTAAAAATAAACAGCACAGTTTTCAGCCTAATTCCTTCTTATTAACATTTCATGCCTTGTATTTATTTGAGTTATTTCTTAAATATAACTTTATTTTTATTAAATGACAGTCTAACAGTCTAATGTACAAGTGTTTATTTAATTTAAAATCCTTTTTGATATAAAAGTGACTAATTTTGAGAGGTTTATTGAGAAGAGAGTTGCTGTGTTATGTAGGTCATCAGGCAGCAATGAGAAGTGTGTCCAGGAGGCTGGTGGTTCCTGTCGGGGTGCCCTCGGTGATATATGGAGACAGACTGCAGGATTCATCAAGGCACTTGGTACGATATTGATCACACTGATATCACATCAAAAATATTTTACAAACTTTAAGACACTTACATTTAATTTAAGGTCTTTTGCAGGTTTTATCATTGCACTTTAAATACCTTTTAATTTGGATTTGAAAAATTGTGAAAGAATTAATTTTTGTGTGGGGTATTAAAGGCTTATTTGTTATAGTTTTAACTGTTAAAAGATAAGTTATTCAGGGTAGTAGTCACAAAAACAAGGAATTGAGACCAGAAACATTGTTGGAACTAGAATTTGTTCCTGATCCAATTGTATTTTTCCAGGTGATAGAAAGAAATGTAAAGGCTTGGAGCGTTGTCTAAAGGGGATACAAAACCGGGACTATTTCAATGGTAATGAGGCTGCAGTGCAGAAGAAGATGGAACAGTTCTGCGAGTATGTCTAATTTCTATCAAGATAGAATGAGTATTCAAGATCAAATCATGTTGCCAAAATATGTAGAGCACATACACCAAGATGCAATGCAGAAGTGTTCAAAACAATATTTCCACACGCAATATTTTACATAGCTTAATGTATAAACAATGCTTGTTTTATGCATATAGTATTCCAAGTTCTTAGACAAAATAACACATGATAATGCACCTGACTATATTGAATTTCCTGGTTTGGCACTAAATGATTACAGACTAAATGTTTGTTAAAGTGCATGTATTAATTAGTACCTGTATTAGGCAATAGGGTGGGTTGAAATTTATGATATAAACTTACTGGTATTGATAGATGATAAGGGCCATTCATTGATATTTGCAGTGACTGGGAGGACTTTATGGAGTGCTATGATAAGAATAAGATGGAGTGTGAGGGGATGGAAATAGCCTCGTCCGTCGCAAGTCTCATCTGTGCCTCGTCCACCTGTAGCGTGACCACTGCCATAGAGTGCACAGAGGACATCGACATCTACAAACTCAAGGCTATGCTGGATAGCAGTGATAAGGACGGCAGCAAGGAAGACAAGGAGAAGGCCTTAGAGGATATATGCAGGTTGGCATCACACTATATTTTATATATATATCATAGCTTCATGTGTAAACTACTTACACACCATATTAGGAATGATTGATATTACACTAATGATAACCAAGTTTATTTAATTCTGAGGTGTATTTTTTGTTAACATTTCAAGTGTGATTAATGACTTAAATATGAGTACAATACATAGGTCAATTTTAATTTCAGTTCATCAAGCATTGATTAAAAAGCATATATTCTAAAAGCAGAAATGTGAAAATTTTTATCTTCCAAAAAAAATGAAAAATCTCATCTTTTGTCACATGATGCCTCAAGATAGTGTTCTACACCTGTCAGATATTTGAGTTGCACCATGCCACATGTTAACTGATTTAAAAGAAAGTAAGATTTTAAGGCAAGAACATGTGAGTGCAGTGTTCAGGCTGACAGATCTCTCAAGTTGGTTCTGGTGGAAGGATCTCAAGAGTCCGAAGGACGAGTGAGATCCTTCCACCAGAACCAACGAGAGAGATCTGTCAGCCTGAACACTGCACAAACCTATGTTCTTGACTTTATCTCATACTTAACTCCTACAGATAGGTATGAGATAAAGGTTTTGGTTTGATGTCCAATCTATTTAAAGCAAAACAGAGAGGAAAACATTGCAGCATGTTAGGACCTATGTTGTGTGTGTCAAACAACATAAACAATGCCACGCCCCCTTTTTAATGACGTCACACTGACGTCACAATGACGTCATTATAACATATAATTTATTATGTTATGACGCCATTGAGAGGTGGGCATAGTGCCACTCTATATTGTGAGATCCTTCCACCAGAACCAACGTGAGAGATCTGGCAGCCTGAACACTGCACAAACCTATGTTCTTGACTTTATCTCATACTTAACTCCTACAGATAGGTATGAGATAAAGGTTTTGGTTTGATGTCCAATCTATTTAAAGCAAAACAGAGAGGAAAACATTGCAGCATGTTAGGACCTATGTTGTGTGTGTCAAACAACATAAACAATGCCACGCCCCCTTTTTAATGACGTCACACTGACGTCACAATGACGTCATTATAACATATAATTTATTATGTTATGACGCCATTGAGAGGTGGGCATAATGCCACTCTATATTGTGAGATCCTTCCACCAGAACCAACGTGAGAGATCTGGCAGCCTGAACACTGCACAAACCTATGTTCTTGACTTTATCTCATACTTAACTCCTGCAGATAGGTATGAGATAAAGTTTTGGTTTGATGTCCAATCTATTTAAAGCAAAACTGTGTGGAAAATATTGCAGCCTGCATGGACCTTTGTACCGACCTATGTTGTGTGTGTCAAACAACATAAACAATGCCACGCCCCCTTTTTAATGACGTCACACTCAATGACGTCATTGCCACATATATTTTACTATGTAATGACGTCATTGAGAGGTGGGCATTGAGATCCTTCCACCAGAACCAACTTGAGAGATATCTGTCAGCCTGAACACTGCACTCACATGTTCATTTCTTAAGATCTGTACTTTTTACAATGTTAACACTGGTCTGGTATATAAACCATCTGCGGTAGATAAATATGAGATAAAGTCAAGAGCATGGGTTCATGCAGTGTTCAGCCTGACAGATCTCTTTTGTTGGTTCTGGTGGAAGGATCTCAGTCGTCATTTGGACCAGGGATGATTTGCAAAAGTAGTTCGGCAGAGGGGTGATCTGCGAAAGTAGTTCGGCAGAGGGGTGATCTGCGAAAGTAGTTCGGCAGAGGGGTGATCTGCAAAAGAATATCTCATAGGTGCAGAACACTCTCTTGAAGCACCAAGTATGAGATAATGATAATTATCCATTTTATACTTCAATCAAATGCACCATAAACTAGATCTGCAATTATCATGGAGAGAACAGGATGAAATATTACTCAAAAAAACACTAGCAAAGCTGTCAATGATGCCCTCAGCTTGATGCAGATCCAAGATATATCTCATATGCTGCGAGCTACCGGTATATATAAGTGATATTGTGATTTCAGACAAGTTGGAAGGCTGAAGGCTTGCATTACTTACTCTGTTATAGCTTATATGCTGTGAGCTCTATATATGTGATATTGTGATTTCAGACAAGTTGGAAGGCTGAAGGCTTGCGTTGCTTACTCTGTTATAGCTCATATGCTGTGACCTATATAAGTGATATTGTGATTTCAGGCAAGTTGGAAGGCTGAAGGCTTGCATTACTTACTCTGTTATAGCTTATATGCTGTGAGCTCTATATAAGTGATATTGTGATTTCAGGCAAGTTGGAAGGCTGAAGGCTTGCATTACTTACTCTGTTATACCTTATATGCTGTGACCTATATATAAGTGAAATTGTGATTTCAGGCAAGTTGGAAGGCTGAAGGCTTGCATTACTTACTCTGCTATACCTTATATGTTGTGAGCTCTATATAAGTGAAATTGTGATTTCAGACAAGTTGGAAGGCTGAAGGCTTGCATTACTTACTCTGTTATAGCTTATATGCTGTGACCTATATATAAGTGAAATTGTGATTTCAGGCAAGTTGGAAGGCTGAAGGCTTGCATTGCTTACTCTGCTATACCTTATATGTTGTGAGCTCTATATAAGTGAAATTGTGATTTCAGACAAGTTGGAAGGCTGAAGGCTTGCATTACTTACTCTGCTATACCTTACATGTTGTGAGCTCTATATAAGTGATATTGTGATTTCAGACAAGTTGGAAGGCTGAAGGCTTGCGTTACTTACTCTGCTATACCTTATATGCTGTGAGCTATATAAGTGATATTGTGATTTCAGACAAGTTGGAAGGCTGAAGGCTTGCATTGCTTACTCTGTTAGTACCTGTAGCAGTGGCCTTAAGGGAAGCATCATGATGGAGGTCATGAAGCAGGTCACAGTGGAGCTGGGTGCAGGAGGAGAAGATGACATCTGTAAAGGTAAGTAACTCATTTAATAAAACACAAAGCTACTTTTGATATGTTCATATAAAGATATGATTTAGTTATATAAGAATGTATTTTGACATGCAGACAACTTTCTCAAGTTTTGGAATTATTTTTAGGGCAGTGTCGGAGTTCTGATGGAGTCCGTTGTTTCAAGGATTCAATCTCAGCTTTCCAGACTAATTCAGACAAATCTGTTGAAGGCCTTTGCCAGTAAGTAGGATATAGCCACAATAAATAACATCTTCATATAGCAGCAAAAAAGGTGCGATGCAACTCAGTTAGTAATGTCTCCCATGCTAAAGGTCTTGGCTCTGTTTCCCAGTGGAGACAATTTCTTTGGTCATGCTGCAAGGTCAAGAAAGTTGTTTCTCACTCCAAGTTGTTTTTCACTCCACTTTCATATCTGGTTATCAAAATGTTATATTCATGTCTATGTAATTATGTAAAAGAAAGATCTTACATGCAACTCACTCTTTGAAAAGATTAGGGCATTAATTGCATGACAGACTTCTATCTGATTTGAAATAGCTTGATAATGCTGTAAAGGCTGTTTATACAATCAAACAAACACTTGCTCTCTGATTTGCTATTTTCATGAAAGCTCTTTGAAAATGTTTTAGAAAGGTCATTTCTAAAAAGAATGATTCCATGTATAGTTTGCTTAAAATCTGTCCATTTGAGAGAAATCGGATATTTATTTTGTATTTGTTTGTTGTTTTCATTGATTTGTCTGTATATTACACAGGATGAAGTCAGAGATTGAAGGATGCTATTCCAAATATCTGCAGTTCTGCCCAAGACAGGAAATCAAGGAGGTCCTCATATATTATGAAATGATTAAAAATTGGGACAAGAAACTCCGATGTGATTTAGATAAAGGTAAAAAGCTGTTTTTAACTCAGAATGCAGTTCCCAGATTGATTTAAGGGATTCGAGGGATTTTGATCAAAATCCAACAAAATGTCCGACAATTAGGAATTATATTATTAGTAGTTGCTAAATATACCAGAATCCAGTACCAGTTTGATGATGTAGGGTAAATCTTTGTCATTAACCTTATCTTATCATTGCATATATCTACAGGCTCCTGCAAAAAGGTCTTTGATTGTTTCAAAGTTACCCCTAGAACTCCATGCCAGTGAGTATAGTGAATATTTTAACATTTTAAGTATAAATTGAAAATAGGAAAATATAAAACTTATAGAAATTTTAAATTGTATCACTTTTCAGTTTAGAATGGTTTAATGATTATGGACTTGTTTATAAATGAAGCATATGGTTGTCAATTAAGATATGCCAATGATGTTGGGATGTGCCTGGAGGATGTGAAGGATGATGGAGAGGGTTGTGATCTGCTGGGGAGGCTGTTCCTGTTTACCTACCAGGCCCAGTGTGTGCAGCCAGCGTGTGACCTCCAGGCAGCTGAGGACGAAGTGCAGGACCTGATGGACTACGATGAGGACGACAACGATTACTGCCTGTAGGTAGCCTCACTTTCATTGTAGCCATGGTAACAGTCAATCACATTGTAGCCATGGTATCAGTCATATTGTAGCCAATGTTAGCAGTAACTAATTTTGTAGGATCCTATAAACCCTAAAAAGTATTCACTCTTTTTGTCCATGGCAAGAGTTTGAATATAATGTTCCAGATTTAAAATAGAGTTTAATATTTTTCTCATCCTTGCTTCTGATAAAAAATGGGGTTAATTTTTCTAATTAGCAGGAAAATAAGCAGTATCCCTACAACTTTGACACTGACCTTTCATAACCTATCAAATAAGATCAATATCAAACAGGCTTATCATCATCATCATAAAAACCTTGCTAATTTTTCAGATTGCCTTGAAGGTTTACAGGGAAATTTTCCATATCAATATTTGGAATAAATATGATGCTGACTTTCCTTATTCCATTAAACTTCTCAACTATCGTCCAAAACAAATTGCCAATGTGCTTGTTATCAAAATATTTACATTTATCATTGTCAGTATGATTATAAAATACTATCCAACTCTTCTCTTTGTTTGCAGTAAAGCTGGATATTCTCTGCAGTATATAACAAAAGCTACAAGTTGCTGTCCAGGGAAAACCCTGAGAAATTACTACATGAATATAGTGGAGGACCAGCGAAGGAAGATTCAGTCAACATGCAGGAGTGAGTCATGTCAATTTTACCCACCTTTTACTGGCATATTGAAATATTGTTTCTCTCAATGGAATCCCAGATAAAAGGGTAACACAGCATTAAAATATTCAAGAAGATATAATTAAGAAATATTACACACCTCACCATCCAGCAGTTCAAGTATTATCAAATTTTGCTTTCATTATTGAGAGAGATATTATAAAATACCAGTAGTAAACTTTGATTATAGATCAATCATAACTTTTTAACAGTTACAGTGATGGGCCTTGATATTTTCCTCTGTCTTTTAGAGTGAATCTTATTCTCTGTGAATCACTTTATTGGTTACAGTTCTCTTTGGATCTCATTATCTGTTAAAATTATGGACATGACATTGTCCTCTTTGGTTCTCTTTATCTGTTACAGTTAGGGACATGACAATTTCCTCTGTGGATCTTTATCTGTTACAGTTATGGACATGACCTCTGTGGATCTTTATCTGTTACAGTTAAGGACATGACATTGTCCTCTGTGGATCTTTATCTGTTACAGTTAGGGACATGACATTGTCCTCTGTGGATCTTTATCTGTTACAGTTAGGGACATGACATTGTCCTCTTTGGATCTTTATCTGTTACAGTTAGGGACATGACATTGTCCTCTGTGGATCTTTATCTGTTACAGTTAGGGACATGACATTGTCCTCTGTGGATCTTTATCTGTTACAGTTATGGACATGACATTGTCCTCTTTGGATCTTTATCTGTTACAGTTATGGACATGACATTGTCCTCTGTGGATCTTTATCTGTTACAGTTATGGACATGACATTGTCCTCTTTGGATCTTTATCTGTTACAGTTATGGACATGACATTGTCCTCTTTGGTTCTCTTTATCTGTTACAGTTATGGACATGACATTGTCCTCTTTAGATCTTTATCTGTTACAGTTAGGGACATGACATTGTTCTCTTTGGATCTCATTATCTGTTACAGTTATGGATATGACATTGTTCTCTTTGGATCTCATTTTTTGTGATAGTTAGGGACATGACATTGTCCTCTGTGGATCTTCATCTGTTACAGTTAGGGATATGACATTGTCCTCTTTGGATCTCATCTGTTACAGTTAAGGATATGACATTGTCCTCTGTGGATCTCATCTGTTACAGTTATGGATATGACATTGTTCTCTTTGAATCTCATTAGTTGTGACAGTTAAGGATATGACATTGTCCTCTGTGGATCTCATTATCTGTTACAGTTAAGGATATGACATTGTCCTCTTTGGATCTCATCTGTTACAGTTAAGGATATGACATTGTCCTCTGTGGATCTCATTATCTGTTACAGTTAAGGACATGACATTGTCCTCTTTGGATCTCATCTGTTACAGTTAAGGATATGACATTGTCCTCTGTGGATCTCATCTGTTTCAGTTAGAGATATGACATTGTCCTCTTTGGATCTCATTATCTGTTACAGTTATGGATATGACATTGTCCTCTTTGGATCTCATTATCTGTTACAGTTAGGGGGATGACATTGTCCTAGTTGGATCTCCTTATCTGTGCCATTGAGGAACATGATATTACCTCTGTAGATATCTATATCTGTAACATTGAGGGACATTTATTTTGTCCTGGAGCTCTGTCCTACTTGTACTTTAAAGTTTTGGTAACTGTTCTGCAAAATGGTTGTTGCCTACAACCTTGATGCCCGTCCCTGATTAAGTATTCATAGTTTTGCAAGCATGACAATTGTCCTTACTGTATGGAGATAAATATGGACATATCATTTTCAGTTGAGTGTAAACCTGATGAAATCCCTGCATGCCAAGATAAGTTTTTGCAAGCATTTGCTGATGGGAAAGACCTAGAATAGTAAGTATATATTGATTTTACAGAAGCTTTGTATGTTTTCCAGTAAAATGAGCTTGAAAATTAATACAATATTATCCCATAGATGTGCATCCATTAAGAACACAAAATATTAAACTTGGGAACATGAAATGTAGTTTAGTGTAAGATTCATCACAAAGTCAAATGTTTCCATGTTTTTTTTATAGTTCCATCAGTGAAGCTGAGGATTGCCAGCAGACCAAACTACTGTGGTGCAGTGATGAAACAGTCCACAAGTACAAATACATCTACCAAGGCCTGGACATATTCAAGAAGAACTTTAAAAAGAGTAAGTCTCAAAGCCATCCAAGAAAGTTCTTTAATGACATTTAGAGACATGTGATCATGTGTCCATTGCTCCTGAAAGATTAATATCAAGCGAGTTCTCTCAATTGAAGTAGTGAGTTCCAGCACTAATATAAGCTTTATACCAAGTGAGTTCTCTCAACTGTTGCAATGAGTTTCTTCACTAATATAAGCTTTATACCAAGTGAGTTCTCAACTGTTGCAATGAGTTTCTTCACTAATATAAGCTTTATACTAAGTGGTTCTCTCAACTGATGAAGTAAGGTACAGCATTAATATCAGCTTTATACCAATGACGTATGTTGCAGCCCTGATATAAACATGTTTGCAAGATCTTGATGCATGTCATTGTTTTATCTTTACAGTTAATGGGAGCTGTGATCTTGCATCAGAAGTTTACATGGCTTTGTTAAATTGCAATGCTACATCACAAAATGGATCTGTCTGCAGGTAAGCTTCAATCTACATTCTACAGCTGAATTCAACAGAATTGTAAATCATGAATCATCCTGTCTTGTAGTTTCCATCCAGCTTCCAAAAACAGATGTTAATTTTGTTTCTCTACAATCCAAGTTCATGATGGATTCATATACATTGTGATTATAAAAACATTTAACCAATATTTAACCAATATAATAGAACATTTTAAAGAAGTAATATATTCTATGAATTTCTTTTTCTGGAAATTTTACTGAATAATATTAAATTCATGGCTAGACACCCAGATACCCATGACTAGACACCCAGAGTCTTATTAGTTAGCTTGGTACTGTTGACCATTTTCTTATAAAGTGATGCCCTAATATGAGTCAGTCTGGTATAATGTGATGTCCTGTTGTGAGTCCGTCAAGTACTTTATAGTGAGGTACCCTATTTTGAGTCAGTTTGGTTAAGCATGATGCCCTATTATGAGTCAGTGTGGTACTTTACAGTGTTGTGCCTTATTATGAGTCAGTGTGGTACTTTACAGTGTTGTGTCCTATTATGAGTCAGTATTTTACTTTACAGTGTGGCGCCCTATTATGAGTCAGTATTTTACTTTACAGTGTGGTGCCATGTCTGCAGAATGTGTCTTCAGAGTGCAAGCCTTTCATAAACTTAGCCAAACCCATAGTGGAAGAATTGTGTAGTTTCATGGAACCCGACATTTGGTATGAAAAGAGGTGTTCTCCTGATCAGATGATCACAAAATGCCTGGACAAAATCCCCCTGCAAGTCAAGAAGGAGATGCCAAAGTGCCAAGATGGAATAGTGACCACAGAAAGTGTGGGAGAGCTGATCATCAATGCCGAGGCATGCAGGTGAGTCATATGTGTCAATACAAAGTTAGTGCAGACCTCTGCAGGTGAGTCATATGTGTCAATACAAAGTTAACGCAGACCTCTGCAGGTGAGTCATAAGTGTCAATACAAAGTTAACGCAGACCTCTGCAGGTGAGTCATAAGTGTCAATACAAAGTTAACGCAGACCTCTGCAGGTGAGTCATATGTGTCAATACAAAGTTAGTGCAGACCGCTGCAGGTGAGTCATATATGTCAATACAAAGTTAGTGCAGACCTCTGCAGGTGAGTCATAAGTGTCAAAACAAAGTTAGTGCAGACCTCTGCAGGTGAGTCATATACATGTGTCAATACAAAGTTAGTGCAGACCTCTGCAGGTGAATCATATGTGTCAATACAAAGTTAATGCAGACCTCTGCAGGTGAGTCATATGTGTCAATACAAAGTTAACGCAGACCTCTGCAGGTGAGTCATAAGTGTCAATACAAAGTTAACGCAGACCTCTGCAGGTGAGTCATAAGTGTCAATACAAAGTTAGTGCAGACCTCTGCAGGTGAGTCATATGTGTCAATACAAAGTTAGTGCAGACCTCTGCATGTGAGTCATATTAGGACTGGAAGGATGGCAACGTACACCACTGGCAACAGACGGGAAGGATGTCCCCATTATTCTGGCTTAATCACGTCATTTTGTAACATTCCCTTGGGCAGCAACTTGTTTTAATGTAATCATGATGATGACGTCAGACTGATTGGATCATGAACTTTTGACCCCTGCACTTCATTGAGCATATTGAATAACTATGGTTATTAATTTATCAATTTAGTACATAAATACACTAATTCAGAATAAAATTAGTTAGTCCTGCCAATCAGCAAAATTTAGATAGGCTAGTCCTTTAGGGGTTAGTGCAGAACTCTGCAGGTGAATCCTATGAAATAGAAAAGGAAGTGTATCATTTATCATTATCATAAACAAGATGAATTTTTAATTAATCACAACTGGATAATAAATCTTACTCTCTGAATATTCCAAGATATTGACCGATTGTAGATTGAAAATATTTTTGAAAATCAAATATTTTTTTTAATGATATCACATTTTATTAGGATTTGGTATAAGTTTTTGGTTTGTTTCATAACAGCGCTGCCCAGGTTGTGAGTGATTGTGTGATGGAGACCTATGGAGGTTGTCAGGGAGGCAGCAAGGTTCAGGCTGAGATGAATACACTCTCAAACAGCATACAACAAAAATGCTCAGGTACAATCAACCAACAAAGGCCTCTATATAATTTCCATTTCCAATTAGGATCTTTGATTGAAACATAATAAAAAAAATTGGTTATGACAAGATAGAATTTTAAGATGATCTGCATTGAGAAGGACTTATTGATTTTGTTTCATTCGTCATATTGTATTCAGTTTCTAACTAACCCTACTGAGTCCTTGAGTATAAAGTATGAACCATGCACATATAAGGTGGTATAAGCTTGGGTTCTGGTGATACTGATATTCCTATGTACCTCATCCAGATGCCTGTGATCCTGTCCGCTTTGATAACTGCATTTTATCTGGTCTGAAGGATGTAATGAAGTACGCTATCACTGGCAACAACGATGACAAAGCCTGCAAGTAAGTAACCTCAAGGATGCTAGTTGGGTTTGTGATGTGAAAGTATAGATAATATTTAAAATGACAGACTTTTATATCGTAACTGGCCAGGATTCAAACTTGGAATCTCTGGAATCTCTGGAATCTCTAGAGAAATGCATCAGTTTCCAGCCTCTAGGCACGTACACGGGCTCGTACATATATATTGGGAAGTTATGATGCAGTGCTTTAATATATATTTAAGAGATGAAACGCCTTTCTCATGATTTTTCCACTCTATATCTAATGCAGATCATTAGTGATGGTCAAGTTTGAGAAGCAAAAGAAAATAATATATATAGCATATTTTCAATGTTTTTGACAACATTCTAGCCTGCAAAAAATGTTCATCACTTTTGTGCCCGGAAGTGAACCATATTCATATGAGCAATGAATCTTTATTGGGAAGCAGAATGCTTTCAGTATTGTGGTGGGTGATCTCAAGTAAACATGCATAGTGATGTAACAAAACTTCTCTCGAGGTGTGCAAAAGGGAAGGGAATTTTGGCTGATTTGGCTGACTTTGAATCTGATTTCTTCTATTTCAAGAAATACAAGATATAATATCTAACTTTTTTTATTAGTGAGACATATTATTAGTGAGACATATTGTTTGTACTGCTGACTATGCACTGGTATTGAATTTGTCTTAGATGATGTGTTCTTGTTACCAGGGCTGTAACAGATTCCTACGAGTGCCTGCAGGACGTCTTCCTATGTGGGGATCCCCGGGTGCGAGATGTCTACCAGATCCTGGGCTCATTCTTCAACAAATGTCCCAAGGACACCTGTGACAAAGATTGTATGTACTTGTAGCAAATACACGATACACCTATCATTTTGAGAGGATTTACTAACTTGCATGGTGATATTATCCACATAATTAGTAAATTGAAAACAATCATTTGTTAATTGTGTAGAAATAACTTTTTTATTTATGTCAAGGTTCTACCTTTGAGATGTAATTGAATTTGCTGACTAATTTACCTTTTCTGACTCACCTCAGTGTGTTTTGATTTGTTTTTCTGTTAATACAGGTATAGACATAGAGTGTTCCACTCCTGGGAGCGACTGCTTTGGCAAGATGGTCGCATTTGCCAACACCATCACTAAGGGTAAAAACAATACTCGGCCGGACATGACGGACATGTGCAGGTAAATGTCATTTAGAAATGAACGACAGCCCTCAATGTATCATTCCCCAGCCAAATTCCACAGGATCACCATCAAGCTTGACCTCCATCTCAGGATATGACATGTATATTGTGTACAATGAGAAACTGGCCTGAATTCTAACCAGTATTTCAGCCATTTTGTATCATATCTGGCAAGCATCTCAGGTCAACAAATGGGAGAGTCCACTTGAAGTGGGATAAGGGGGTCTGGACTTCTATCTCTGAACTACTTGTCTAAATTCAACATGAATTAATTACTCATTCTTTCCATCAAATATGAGTTGAAATACAATTAAAAAGCACTTTGTAACTTTTGAATGCTCCATTTGATAATGTAACATTTAATCTAGCCTGTATACATAAAATTCTGTTCAACCTACACAGTAAGGGACATATTGTGAATAAACACATTCAATTTGTTAATTGCTATCTAATGGCTGAAAACCTCATGTTGCATAATCCATCAGTATGGTCTACACTAGGAACTTGCCTTACATGTACTCTACCTAAGTACCTTGTTCTTTTTAAGTATAAACGTGTAAACTCTTAGTATTTTTTCAAAGATTGGGACAAATTTAAACACATTATTCAAGATGACAACATTCTAATTTCCCCACAGGCATCAACATGTAGTTAGGCCATCAGATTCATCATTATGTACTAGTTTTGTAATTGTTTTATCCAAATTATCATCTATAAAATCTATCATAAATATAGATTCAAATTGAAGACTTTCTCTAAGTCATGATTGGTTTTACATAAGAGTTCAAATGCTCATTCAGGGAAAATATTCTGCAGAATGGTCGTGACCATCATAGAACACACTGTAGCACAGTTATTCCTTTATTGTACTTTATTTTTTCTTTCCTTTACAGGGCTTGGTTTGATGTGGAAGAGTGTAGAGAGGAGTCAGATGTTCCAGACTGTGAAGGCTTAGATAAGATCTCTATCATAATGTCCAGACTGTGTCCTCGCCAGTGTCTATGTGACATGCAGGCAGCTGAGAGTGACCTCAAGTCCCTCAGCGCCATGCTGCAGGCCAGGTATGCCATAAAGTATGAGTTCCCTGGCCTGAGCAGCGCCACCGACACGGATGACATACCATCCCTGCCAGAGCTCAAGAAGGAAAATATAACACAGGAGTTCTGCAGGTAATAAATTCCGTCAGTGCCTCTCCATAGATACTGCATGCCGTAACCATGAATGAGAGGCCCAAAGCGGGAGGCATGGAGAAATCTCAGGAAACTTTACCTTTTTTTGATAATATTTTGATTAAATCTACAATTACTCATTGACAATTTATTGTTCAGATTTGTGTAAGATGTTTGGTAAATATATAAATATCCTCCGAATGACTGACCAATTTAAAATGTTAATTTTATTTGCTTTATGTCAAATAAAAGTCATACCATCATTTATTTTTCAATTTCGGTTCTTCTCAACAGGACATTTGCAAATGAAGTGGTCAAGATCAAGCAGAACACAAGGAATTGCCACGAGTTCTGGTTTGCAGAGCAGTTCTCTGGCAGGTGGGATGCCCTCATGGAGATTAGGACTGCTGCTATGGATTCCTGTGGCCGTAATATATGTTATATTTATATATAAAACTATATCACCAGAGTTAAATATCTAGAGAGAACACTTTGAGACTCATGACTCGATGTTACTTGCTAATACGCGATACAACATTGAAACTACTTGATGTTACTTGCTATTACTCAATACAACATTGAAACTACTTGATGTTACTCGCTATTACTCACTACCACATTGAAACTACTTGATGTTACTTGCTATTATTTGATACCTCTTGAAACTATTTGATGTTACTTGCTATTACTCACTACCACATTGAGACTACTTGATGTTACTTGCTATTATTTGATACCTCTTGAAACTATTTGATGTTACTTGCTATTACCCGATGCAACATTGAGACTACCTGATTTTACTTGCTAATACGCGATACAACATTGAAACTACTTGATGTTACTTGCTATTACTCAATACAACATTGAAACTACTTGATGTTACTCGCTATTACTCACTACCACATTGAAACTACTTGATGTTACTTGCTATTATTTGATACCTCTTGAAACTATTTGATGTTACTTGCTATTACTCACTACCACATTGAGACTACTTGATGTTACTTGCTATTATTTGATACCTCTTGAAACTATTTGATGTTACTTGCTATTACCCGATGCAACATTGAGACTACCTGATTTTACTTGCTAATACGTGATACAACATTGAGACTACCTGATTTTACTTGCTATTACTCACTACCACATTGACACTACTTGATGTTACTTGCTATTATTTCATATCTCTTGAAACTGTTTGATGTTATTTGTAGAGACCATGTGTAATGTGACGGTTATAGGCAACTGTGTATTCGATGCAGTGAACACATTTATGACCAAGCTGACCAAAGATGGCTCATCTAATATTCCCCATGTTGCCAGGTAAGGAAATACATGTAGATGACTCATAATAATTTCCCCATATGAAATGGTGAGGAACTAGACAACTCGTCTGATATTCCCATATGGTCAGGTGAGGAACTAGACAACTCGTCTGATATTCCCATATGGTCAGGTGAGGAACTAGACAACTCGTCTGATATTCCCATATGGCCAGGTGAGGAACTAGACAACTCGTCTGATATTCCCATATGGTCAGGTGAGGAACTAGACAACTCGTCTGATATTCCCATATGGTCAGGTGAGGAACTAGACAACTCGTCTGATATTCCCATATGGTCAGGTGAGGAACTAGACAACTCATCTGATATTCCCATATGGCCAGGTGAGGAACTAGATGACTGATCTAATATCTTCCAAATGGTCAGCTGAGGAACTAGGTGACTGATCTAATATCTTCCAAATGGTCAGGTGAGGAACTAGATGTCTTGTCTAATATCTCAAAGTCTGTGGGTTATGATTGCTTGTAATAGTGTGCTTATAGCAGTCTGGGATTTTAGCAAAAGTCTGTAGTCCCAGATGAGTAGAAACACTCTTGGACTAGTACGCCTTCCCTGTGTTTCTAATTTGGCACAGACTGTGGGTGATGATTGCCTGTGATACTGTGTTTCTAGTTTGGCACAGACCGTGGCTGATGATTGTTTTTAATACTGTGTTTCTAGTTTGGCACAGACCATGGGTGGTGATTGCTTGTAATACTGTGTTTCTAGTTTGGCACAGACTGTGGGTGATGATTGCTTGTGATACTGTGTTTCTAGTTTGGCACAGACTGTGAGTGATGATTGCTTGTGATACTGTGTTTCTAGTTTGGCACAGACTGTGAGTGATGATCGCCTGTGATACTGTGTTTCTAGTTTGGCACAGACCGTGGGTGAAGATTGCTTGTGATACTGTGTTTCTAGTTTGGCACAGACTGTGAGTGATGATCGCCTGTGATACTCTGTTTCTAGTTTGGCACAGACTGTGAGTGATGATTGCTTGTGATACTGTGTTTCTAGTTTGGCACAGACCGTGGGTGATGATCGCCTGTGATACTGTGTTTCTAGTTTGGCACAGACTGTGAGTGATGATTGCTTGTGATACTGTGTTTCTAGTTTGGCACAGACCATGGATGATGATCGCTTGCAGTTCTGTGTTGCTAGTTTGGCACAGACCGTGGGTGATGATCGCCTGTGATACTGTGTTTCTAGTTTGGCACAGCCTGTGAGTGATGATTTCTTGTGATACTGTGTTTCTAGTTTGGCACAGACCATGGATGATGATCGCTTGCAGTTCTGTGTTGCTAGTTTGGCACAGACCGTGGGTGATGATCGCTTGTGATACTGTGTTTCTAGTTTGGCACAGACTGTGAGTGATGATCGCCTGTGATACTGTGTTTCTAGTTTGGCACAGACTGTGAGTGATGATCGCCTGTGATACTGTGTTTCTAGTTTGGCACAGACTGTGAGTGATGATTGCCTGTGATACTGTGTTTCTAGTTTGGCACAGACCGTGGGTGATGATTGTTTGTAATATTGTGTTTCTAGTTTGGCACAGACTGTGGGTGATGATTGCTTGTGATATTGTGTTTCTAGTTTGGCACAGACCGTGGGTGAAGATTGTCTTGCTGGGAAGGCCTATTGGTGTGGTGGTGGTTTCTGGAACAACATCTATGACAAGGTCGACCGATATGGAAACAAATGTCGTACAGGTAGATATTGGACATGCTACAAACCATACATATATTCTTGGCAACATTTTATTGATGTCTAGAGATGGTGCGCTCGTTTGTGACCTTGATCTCCATTTGAAGATCATATGACCTAATGACCCAAAAATATTTTGAATGTGTTGACATCAAATAAAGATAAAATTACCAAATTTAAACATTACACCAAACTCGAGCATTTTTTTTTCTTTCTGAATTGCTTGTGAAATGATCCGTGATCCTTCATAAATCTATAATGGTACAATACGAACCATGCTGAAAACCACTGGTATTTGAGCATTCATCTTATGGTTTTGTTAAAAGTTCGTCCAAAAGAGGTCACTCCACCCTGCCAAGAAGTATCAACATGTCTGGGATCCGCAGCTCAAAGTGGAGGTCTATGCACGTAAGAACAAAAACCCTATAAGCCTTATGTTTTAAATTTAGATTTTGCTTATTTTGCTTCAAATCCAAAATATCTTATGAAATATGAATGTACAGATTAACAAATATGTACAATGCATGTTTCTATTAAATGAGAATTAAGCTCAGTCCACCCAGTTTTATATTAATGTTTAATAAGAACCACACCAATTAATCAAATTTGTTGTGCTTACCATATGGTTGAACTGTAAAAATCTATGATAGATAATTATCAATTAATTGTATTTGTAGGTGGTGGGCCAAGGTTCAGAGCTGTGCGGGGGAGAACCTGGGTGCATGTGAGGCTACAGAGTTCCTTAACTTCATGGTGCCTGTCAAGTGTAGTGTGGCTGGATGTGACATTCTGCAGGCCACCCAGTGCACTAATAGCTTCAAGCACCACATGCTGGATATGTCCAGTGTTCCCTCGGATGACTCCTTCATCAAGGAACTGCCCGGTAACTCCGGAACCTGCTCGTCAGTATAACTTATCCATGATAAGGGGCAGTTAAACAGCACATCTCCTCCCTTCTCAGCTTTTTACATGTTTTTCGCAACTTTAGAGAAAATATTTAATAATAATGATAAGGCTCTGTATAGCACTTTAAACAGAAAATGTCTGTTCATTTTGTTTACTCAGATACATGTACAAAATGTAATTCATGCTGAATAAGCATATCAAATAGCTACCTATTAAAGGACTGCAGATGTCTCTTTCAGATATGGAAAGTATTTGCAGCAGTGTGTATCTAGATCCACCTATCTATGCCCAGCCTTCGTGGAGAAGACATACCGACTGACAAAGTATTCCAAGGAAATAGCAGATGCAGGAAATGAATGCAAAGAGAATTGTGATGTGGATAAGTCTCTCAGCTGTATATTTGATTTCTTCAGGGATGTAATGACAGATTTTGTCTCAGGGGGAAGCCTCAACTTCTGCCAGTAAGTAGGCAATATATCCATTGTCCCCGCTTTCTTCACAACGACGTTAAATTGAGCTGCATCTGTCCGTCCGTCTGTGCTTTTGTGGTAAATTACTTGTGTGCACGATACAGCCAGAACGTTTGAACTTTTACCTTAGATATTGCACACATGCACTCCTGGGGACCTGGGATAATGGCTGTGATTGGTCAATTTCTGTTGGCATGACAACCATGTCTCCAACTTGGCTTGTGTGCCTGATACAGCCAGAATGGTTTAACAGTTACCTTAGATATTGCACACATGCACTCCTGGGGACTTTCCCCAATCTGATTAGGTTATGCAGTGATTGTTTGGTTTTTGTTGCCATGGCAACCATCCAAAGTACAGGGACCTCGAATCAATGCTCTTGTATTCTTGAAGTTTATTTTCAAGTTAGGTTAAAATAATGTAGGCAGAAAATCATCAATGGAGCCATTTCTCCCACAGGAAAAGGGACATTTTATTATTATTTTTGTTTTTGTTTTGTTTGGTTTTTTTTATAGAATAGATAAGAATAGATTAGAATGGATAGATAGATTAGGACTTGCTCATGTTATACTTCATATATGTAATCACACTGTGGGATTTCTATCCCCACTTGTTAATGCATGTCGCATCATTCATCATTTATTATAGAATGACTCATTATTTATTAAAAAATGACTCAGATTGACTCAGATTCTTTTGCAATTAATAAATGCAAGTAATAGCTCATGTACTTCATATTAGATAGATAACTTTTAAATAGAAATGGGTGAAATGTTATGTCAATCAATAATTTTATTTGTGAGATGCCTTTGTCTTGTAGAGCTGTGTTTAATACCTCAAGATGTAGCTTGGACAACATGTTTTTCTGTCCCTTTATGGACACCGAGGATGTGTGTATACCATATCATGTGTTCTTGGAACCATTCAGGAAAGACTGTCAGCAACAAGGTAATGAAAATATAGAGACCATCTAAGAATTACATACATTTCTTTAGTTTGATTGACTGTTACCATCCCTATAAACCTCTTTATGACATAAAGAGGGGTCCTGAAAAAAACTCAGTCAACTTATTTGACAGTTAGATTCTTAATTTATATTTGTACTGATTAAAAACCTAAAATAATTGATTCCCACATTTGCTGTATTTGCCAGTGTATGATTAATTATTCTCAGATGAATAAAAGATAATTTAAACAAATAAAACAAATATTTATGCGATGTAGTTTCAAATGATATTATTTTTGATTTTGTCAGATGGAAATTGTGAATGTAGTATTTTTTATTCCCTAATGCTTGCAGATGTGTCAGACTTTTTCACAGGATGTGACAAAGCTTGTCTCACTACCCATCTTGACACAATAATTATTGGAATTGAAACTGATATGACAAATGAGGAAACATGCAGGTGAGTCAAATAATATTGGACAAGTGAAAAAATATTGGACAAGTGAAATAATATTGGACAAGTGAAATAATATTGGACAAGTGAAATGATATTGGACAAGTGAAATGATATTGGACAAGTGAAATGATATTGGACAAGTGAAATGATATTGGACAAGTGAAATAATATTGGACAAATGAAATGATATTGGACAAGTGAAATGATATTGGAGTAATTTAAATCAAGTAATATTGGACAAGTCATTATATTGGACAAGTCATTATATTGGACAAGTTATTATATTGGACAAGTCAAATAATTTTGGACAAGTCATGTAATGTCATGTATGTCAAACAGTGGCAGGTAAGACAAATAATATCAGGTCACTCAATTCATATTATGTGTGTCAAATTAAGCAATCTTCATTTGAATTTTAGATTCCAATTAAGATATTTGCATTATCTATTATTTTGTTTTTATAGAAACTGGACGCTGGCTTCTTCATGCCTTGGCCAGTGTAAGCTGAGGGAGGTACTGGCGGGTATATTTGACACGGCCTGTCCCACTGCTACCTGCAACTATGACAACGTCACTGATGTGTGTGGACTGTCCTGGGACCACATCTATGCCTGCGGGATAGATATGCCAGACCAAGACAAGGACCAAGACAAGGACCAAGACAAGGATGATGAGGATGACCAAGATAAAGACACAAAATGGAGATTAAGATCCAAGAAGATCAATGGTTTCTTAACAGAACATGCCAAGTGCCGGTATGCCATTCCTTGTCCATACTCAAAAAGTTATTTGATTTCTATGTTTATTTTGGTGCCATTCTTGTTTCTGTACTATGACCTGTAATATTTACAGGAGAATCGCGGACCAGGGACAATGTGTGAGGAATGCGATTGGGTCCTGTCCTGCTTCCAGCATGGTGAATCACATCAACTCGCTGGTGAAGCCAGACACCAGGTGCAACGGTGAGCTGTCCAGCAGGATTCTGCTGCTTTAACATTGCTACTCAGAATAACCAGTGTCTCTCCATTTCACGTAAAAGTAACCTTGTTTCTAGCTCTGCTGTTTATGTCAGCAAGATGCCAGGTGCAATGGTGAGCTGTCACGTAGGATTCTACTGCTATAACATTGCCACTCAGAATAACTTGACTGTTACTATCCCTTGTGATCCGTTTTTATGCTGTGACGGTCCTCACCAAGGACAGTCAAAGAATAACCAGTTTCTCTTGATATCACATGAAATCAAGAGTCACTAAAGTTTAATTTGAGCTAATACATATTATATTGTATTATTTTGTGACGTGCCAGGTTGTGGCATGTGAAGTTTGATCTTTAAGTTTCATTGTATTGCTTTTGTTTGTGATCCAGGGACTTGCCAGGTACAGATGGCCAAGCAATGTGCTACTCAGCTGCCTGCTAATGTCACCAGTCTACTCAGCAGTAACCTAGGAAAAACTTCCATTTGCAAGTCAGTATATCATTTAGTATAAAAACTACTTCAAATATTCACGAAAAGTTAATCCCTCAAGAGAAAGTTTCAGTGTGAAGGATTAAAATGTAGGAGGGTGTTGTGTGGAAAGGGCATTCACAGCATTGTGTTTTGGGCAAAATCAAATATGTTTGGGGATGCCAGACTGTGAATAATGTAGAATGTAATGTATGTTATATCAGTTTTGAAAATGCACATTCAATTAGTTACCACTCACTTTAACTTGGAGTGTGTTTTGCAGGATATTGAAGGATGGGTTTGAGTGTGTTGTCCAGAATCTGATAGGCTGTGAGGAAAGTGAGATCACACCAATAAGACAAAAACTACAAACTGATCTATCCTTCGTCATTAAGGAATGCAATGGTAAGGAGCTCAACCATACAAGCAAGGCTCATATTAGTAATTACAACTTGACACAAATTTGACTTGACTCAAATTGTGGTCAAATGATATGTCTATACCCAAGAAATCGAAAAACTACTCTTATTTTGGCTTTTTACCCCTCAGCAAAATTTGTTGATGAGGTATTTTTGGAGCCTGCATCGGTTGGGCATCTGTCCCCCATGGGTGAGTGACCAGATCTCTCAAAATATTGTAAATAATAATATTGATAACAAATTCAGATGCCAGCCCATGTAAACAGAAGCAATCTTTTTATCTTGTAACCCCATCATATATTAGCATATGGTGCCACATTTCCTTCCAAATATGCCCACAAAACAAAGACACTGTAACAAAGCCCACAGATCAATGCAGGTTCCAATTCTTCAATACTCTAGAAAAGTGTAAAAAACTGAATGCCCTCTTAAAACCATGGATGCATAACAACCCTAAGTTTCCACTTTAAGATTAAGGTCTCTAACTGGTATTTTTAGACATATTATTACTCCAAGGACTGGAAATCTGTACCTTTAAATTCAAGTTCAGTTGTATGTTTCAATTAAGCTCTTTAGTTCAAATTTATGAACAAAATTAAGTAATAAGATGCTGTATGATTTGTGTTCTGGCTGTAAATAACTCAATTGATGGAGTATGTGCCTTGAAACCAGAGATTCCTGATTTGAATCCTGACCTGTTATTATCAAACAGTATGAGCAGAAAGTGTTAGAGATTAGCTATATAAATGTTACCTTTTACTCTGTAGAAAATGTTGAGATTGATGAGAAGTGTTTTGGCTCCCTAATCTGTCATCAGGAGAATGTGACATCCACCGCTGGCGTCTGCAGGTAGAGTGACCAGCTTTATCCCTGAGTATCAATCAGGTTAATCTAAAAAATCACCGTGTATACGATATATTGCATGCATATCCTAAATCTCATTGCAAAATGAATGTTACCTACGACATTGAGTCCCAGTGACCAATGTGTGATGATGCAATTTGCAGCCTTTTTTGTGTTGGTGTCCTTATCCAAAAAATGGATTTATAGAGTCATGTACCTGTTTACCTTTCTTTTAGTTATATTTTAATCATGTCCCTGGGTAAACATATCACTGCAAACAGTAGAAGAGACAGCTGATATGACAGCACCACCATATTGACCAAGAGAATAACATTTATAGAAAAAAATAAATATCATTTACACTTTTTACCACTCAGCCATAGGGCTGATGTGGTATTGTCGTTGCCTGGGCGGGCGGGCGGGCGGGCGGCGGGCGTGACACTTTGTGCAGGCCGTATCTCAGCAACCGTAAACAGCAGGAGCTTCATATTTGGCATGCATGACTACCATCCACAGTAGATGTGCACTGTCAGGTGTTTTGACCCCTATGACCTTTGACCTTGGTGCTGTGACCTTGAGGTTTCAAATTTTGTGCAGAGCATATCTCAGCAACCGTAAATAGCAGGAAGCTCATATTTGGCATGAATGACCGTCCTGGAGTATAGCTGTGCCTCGTCATATTCATTTTGTCACTTGACCTTTGACCTTGGCTCAGTGACCTTGAACGTAAAAGAGTTGTGTATACAATATGTCAGCCTCATCAAAAATGCAATACAGGCACTTCATATCTATTGTACAGTAATATTTTAGTGACAACATATGCACTGTTCTGTTTTTTCTTTGTTTTTATCGTTGACCTTGATGCAATGACCTTGACCTTTGAATTTTTGTGCAGGCTATATCTCAGCACCCGTAAATAGCAGGCGCTTCATATTTGGCATGCATGACTACCATTCACAGTAGATGTGCACTGTCAGATATTTTGACCCCTATGACCTTTGACCTTGGTGCTGTGACCTTGAGGTTACAAATTTTGTGCAGAGCATATCTCAGCAACCGTAAATAGCAGGAAGCTCATATTTGGCATGAATGACCGTCCTGGAGTATAGCTGTGCCTTGTCATATTCATTTTGTCATTTGACCTTTGACCTTGGCTCAGTGACCTTGAACGTAAAATTGTTGTGTATACAATATGTCAGCCTCATAAAAAATGCAATACAGGCACTTCATATCTATTTTACATCAATATTTTAGTAACCACAAATGCACTATATAGTTTTTTCTTTGTTTTTATCATTGACCTTGATGCAATGACCTTGACCTTTGTATTTTTGTGCAGGCTATATCTCAGCAACCGTAAACCTCAGGCACTTCATATTTGGCATGCATGACTATCATCCACAGTAAATGTGTACTATCAGTTTTTTTTACCTCTATGACCTTTGACCTTGGTGCTGTGACCTTGAGGTTACAAATTTACTCGTAATGGTCAGAACATGACAAATTTTGGGTCAATTCCACACAAAATTGTCCACAGATTTTAAATATGACACTTTTAATTTCATAAAATTCTTTTTTTAGTAAAAAAGAAGTAATTATTAAATAAACTATGCCAGCATGGGAGCTACCATGCTAGGATTTTAGTTTGATAATGAAGGATATGTGTATAATTCTGTGATAGCTGAGTGGTCTCCTGATTTCTAATCAGTCTCGTTATTGTTTAGAACCATCTCCATCAGATATTTAATTATCAAAGAAGATACAAGACCATTAGATATTGTGCATCAGAAATCTTAAAGAATAAAACTAATATATTTGTTAGTGCGAGCATTGCTGCCATCCAGTGTGTGGAATCGTATCCAGACTGCAAGCAAGTCTTCTACCAGGGGGCGTTCCAGATGGTGCATTGCAACCTGCCCGGATGCTCCATCCTGGACACGGCCATGTGCATAGAGGATGAAATTAACAGCTTCATGTTTAGTGTTAAGGGTGAGCTCCTCACATCCACTGTGGCAACCGCCAACTTCTCTGGCATCGGCAACGAGGGCGATCTCTCTAAAGCACTGACCGGACTCATCCTACGTGCACCTGATCAGAAATTCCTCATCGATTCTCCTCCAGATGAATTGTGCAGGTAAAGTACAGTTTGATTATTTTCCACTGTGAAAGTTTTACCAGCAACATGGAGAGGTATAATATAAAGATACTTGTATTGCAGTTTGATTATCAACATGGAGGTATAATATAAAGATACTTGTATTGCAGTTGAATATCAACATGGAGAGGTATAATGTAAAGATACTTGTATTGCAGTTTGATTATCAACATGGAGAGGTATAATATAATGATAGTTGTATTGCAGTTTGATCAGTGACATGGAAGAAACTACTCCACAGTAACTGCCTTATTAGATGTGACTGGATTCATGTTGGACAGCATGAACAAGAGCAATGTCACTGGAGTTGTATGCTTGGATCTGCCTATAATATATGATATATTCTTTGTATTGCAGTTTGATCAGAGACATGGAAGATACCACTCCACAGTAACTGCCTTATTAGATGTGCCTGGATTCATGTTGGACAGCATGAACAAGAGCAATGTCACTGGAGTTGTATGCTTGGATCTGCCTATAATATATGATATAATCTTTGTATTGCAGTTTGATCAGAGACATGGAGAGGTACAAGAAGAGGTGTGGTCTCGACTACCTCAGTGGGTGTGGCAAGTTCCAATCAATAATGCTGACACAGATAATATTGAAATCATTTGAAGATGTCATAGATGACGATTTGTATGATGATTGCAAATGTAAGCATCCACATTAACCTCTATTGTGAAATCAGATTTTTTTGTAAATAACTGTTGACTTCTCCTACCACATAATTAATTTCTTATATATTTATGTTCTTAAACTTTAGTGGATGACCTGGACGAGGAAAAAGGTATGATAACTTTCTTTTCCATTCATAGGCATATTAGAGCATATTCAATATCTCAGACTATTCTCAAGTAAATTCTTTTGTCATATCAGCACTGCAACTTCTCAAAAATGAAACCATATGTTTTTTTTTGGTTTTGAAAATTTTATAATTTTATAATTTCTTGGAAAACTAATAAGGCTTTCCAATTGATTATTTTTATTATAGTGTTTAATGTCTGATGACCTATTGAAAGGTTTATGATTGTAAGGTTTATTTTTATGCTTTACCTGCATTGTATTGATCTTAGTAACATAACTTTTATTTTAAATGCTTAAATTTTATAGGCAAATAAATATAATAGCAATACTCTGCTTGCCCTTGAATATTTCATGATGAAAATGCTGTATCCTTAACACAAATATCAAGCAACATGTAATTACTGTGTAATATTGCTCTTCACCAAAGTGGCTGAGACAGTTGTCATGAGGACTGATGTGAAGAAAGTCTGTAAACCTGGAAATCTGGGAAAGCTGAGAGGACCAATCAAAACATTTGTAAGGCTTTTTTTCTTTATTACAGGTTACTAACCTCGATACAGGTTGCCAAGTTAAATGCAAGTAACCTAGTTTATTACAGCTTCATTGAAATTTAATATTACTACTTTTCATGCAGGTTATTACAGAGTTAAATACAGAATACCAAGGTCCCAAATTTAATAACAGGTTGATGTAATATGTTTGTCAGTCAGGAAATGGTTAATTTTGTTTCGAAGAGATGAAAAGATGGAAGGAACAATTTTTGTAAATGATCATTTGTAAGTTAGCATAAATCTATTTTAGTCATTACTAAACAAACAATAACTAATACAAGTATGTAATACATGTTTTTTATAGGTTAGAAAATCATTAAAATTAATGCCTTGGCTGGTGAATGTTAACATTGAAATCAGGTGAGTACAAAAATAAGTAATTTTTTATAAGTGATTTCAATGAAATATGTTGGAAACTGAATTTTTTATTTTCTCCTAACTAATTTAACTACATGTAAATTCACCTTATTTGGTTTGAATTGAGACCACTCATTTACAAATATGTTTAAAACATATTTTACATTGATTTTTAATGTTCTCAACAACTTCAATATTTTTCTCTAGATGCAAAAATGACAAAACCATGGAAATTACGATCAAGATGCAATCTAAAATTAAACTAGTAGGCTATGACAAGTCTAAAGCCCACCAGAGCCTCAAGAAATCAAACCTCTTCATCGATGGTCAGAACTTCACCCTCTCCAACTTTATCCTCATCAGTTTTGGAAGAAAGGGTGAGATGATATATTTGTTTTTATTACTTTTACAAACAGCTCATTATTGAGACAAAAACGAACTTTTAGATTGTTTAATAAGGAATATGCATTTGAATATAATTATTTCAAATAAGTGTGGAGTGCTATAATAGATTGTTTAATAAGGAATATGCATATGAATATAATTAATTAAAATAAATGTGAAGTGCTATAATAGATTGTTTAATAAGGAATATGCATATGAATATAATTAATTAAAATAAGTGTGAAGCTCTGTCTTAGTGCTATAATAGATTGTTTAATAAGGAATATGCATATGAATATGATTAATTAAAGTAAGTGTGAAGTGCTATGATAGATTGTTTAATAAGGAATATGCATATGAATATGATTAATTAAAGTAAGTGTGAAGTGCAATAATAGATTGTTTAATAAGGAATATATACATGAATATAATTAATTAAAATAAGTGTGAAGTGCAATAATAGATTGTTTAATAAGGAATATATACATGAATATAATTAATTAAAGTAAGTGTGAAGCTCCATCTTATCAATTTCTCCTGCTGAGCATGATTCTGATCTCTTTATTCTGTGGGTTCCCAGTCAACATTGACCAGGACCCGTGTGCTTTGTTCGGACCTGACAGTTGCGAAGCAGGCAAATGTTGGATAATTTCTTCCAGTGACACAGTGTCAGAACCATACTGTCAGTAAGTAATACTCTTCAATATAATGGGAGCTTGAATGTGGAATTTACTATATCATTTTCCTCAATAATTTAAATAGTGACATTTTATGGGCACAGCATGGGCACAGATTTTTTTAAACAGATTTTTTAAACTCACTTACTCTGAGGGTATAATCATGGCTTTTGGGGTATAATGGCTTTGAGGGTATAATGGCTTTGAGGGTATAATGGTTTTGAAGGTATAATGACTTTGAGGGTATAATGGTTTTGCATGGAGAAAAGAGATTTCATTTATTTCTTGGTAACTGTAAGGACTTTATTTTAGGTGTGATCCCATGTTCCAAGGAAAATACTGTGAAGAGGATTTGTCTGAAAATGGTAAGAACCTGGGAAGCTAAATGTACTAGGAATCAATTTTGTGAAATAAACTTTAAAATGTCTCCCCTTTTTTCAGTTAACCTCTTAAACCCCTGTTCACCTTAAAGATTAAAGAAAATTGAAACTATTTTTTGTCTGTTTTGATGTTTAGTCCTTGGTGAAGTGGAGATGTCAGTGGATGTGGGAAGTCTGGCTTGGAGTGCGGACTTTCTGAACATAAGTGCCGGAAGAGGACAAGCCCTGCGACAGACTCTGCAAGCCTGGGTGGGTGCTCCCCTAATCTGGGACCAGGGAGAAGGCAATATTAGAATATAAGTCTAATAATCAAACACTTAGGGAATATTTGGATTAAAACCTTGTTTCCTTATGTCTGAGGCATGTATGTATGCATATGCATAATACTTGAAGAAAAAGTCTGCATTTTTATATCATAGGAGGTATCTTGTGTGCACAAGTGTGAGACATTTTCACATAGACATTTTCACATGGATCAACACCATGGGCCAAAAGTGCAATGGGCAATGTATTGAGCATTGTATACTTACTTCATCAAGCCAAGTTGAAACTGCCTTTAATGCTTTGTCTGAAATATGATAAACCATCAATTCATTAATTTAATTTTTACCCTCAGCCCCTGATGTAATCAGGCTGAGGGTATTGCAGTACTCCTGGCGTGGGTATGTATGTATGTCTGTATGTCTGTAGCGAACATCCTTGTCATCGCGATAACTCAAGAACAAATGATGGCAGCTTCATGAAACTTGACACACATATGCATCTGGTGAAAACCTCGGACGAATTCGATGGACGGCGACCTTGACCTATTTTTCAAGGTCACATGGACAATTATGTGAAATCATCCTTGTCATCATGATTACTCAAGAACAAATGATGGCAGCTTCATGAAACTTTATACGCATAAATATCGGGTGAAAACCTCGGACTAGTTTGGTGGACGGCGACCTTGACCTATTTTTCAAGGTCACAGGGACAATTATGTGAAATCCCAAGAATCGCATAACTCAAGAACAAATGATGGCAGCTTTATGAGATTTGACACCCATAAGCATCTGGTGAAGACCTCAGAATTGTTTCTATTAAACATGACCTTCACCTACTTTTCAAGGTCACATGGACAATTATGTGAAATCATCCTTGTCATCGCGATAACATGAGAACAAATGATGGCAGCTTCATGAAACTTGACACACAAAAGCATCTGGTGAATACCTCGGACGAGTTCGATGGATGGTGACCTTGACCTATTTTTCAAGGTCACAGGGACAATTATGTGAAATCCCAAGAATCGCATAACTCAAGAACAAATGATGGCAGCTTTATGAGATTTGACACCAATAATCATCTGGTGAAGACCTCAGAATTGTTTCTATAAAACATGACCTTCACCTACTTTTCAAGGTCACATGGACAATTATGTGAAATCATCCTTGTCATCATGATTACTCAAGAACAAATGATGGCAGCTTCATGAAACTTTACACGCATAAGCATCGGGTGAAAACCTCGGACTAGTTTGGTGGACGGCGACCTTGACCTATTTTTCAAGGTCACAGGGACAATTATGTGAAATCATCCTTGTCATCGTGATAACTCAAGAACAAATGATGGCAGCTTTATGAGACTTGACACACATAAGCATCTGGTGAAGACCTAAGACTTCTCTTGATGGAACATGACCTTCACCTACTTGTCAAGGTCACAGGGACAATCATGTCAAATCCACGTCATTGCAATAACTTAAGAACAAATAATGGCAGCTTCATGAAAATTGACACACATAAGCATCTGGGAAGACTCCAGATGAGTTTGATGGACGGTGACCTTAACCTGCTTTTCAAGGTCACCGGCCCATCTCAATAATTCTAGAGTAAATGATGACAGTTTCATGATACTTGACACACCTAAGCTATCAAAGGAATTAGATTTTATGGGTTTGTTTACCCCTGCATCAATTTGCCTTGGTGCAGTGACGTTTTGTTCACAAATATTGTGTGGAGCGAATGTTGTGCAATGAGTTACCAGGGCTGAGGGTTGATGCATCTCTGATGCCTATGTTTATTATTTATAATTGCCCGTTCACACTTAACATGTATACACTGTAGGTAATAAATAGGGAAGGGGACCCCCATGTCTGTTATCTTTTTTAAAAGTTACTTGAGTAAATACTGTTGTCTTAATTTTTGTATATAGCTGGAAGTAAGGTTTGGATCTAAAGAGAGTGTTCTTGGTGTGGCAGTCATCAGATTCAGGTGAGATAACATTGGTAAACTCTTTCTAAAGCAGGATTCTCCTTATCTTTCAATTATAGACTCATGCCTCTGTCATATTTATTTCACATTTTATTCACTGTAATTGCATTTCATTGCAGATTTTGTAAATTTGGAATCACCTTCAATACCACCAAAAAAATCATAATCTGTTGCATAGTTACTATGTATTAATATATTGTTAGGGTTATAAAGCTTTTGTGGGTTCTGCTTTATTCATAATCTTTGCAATTTCAGGGATAATGGCAAAGGATTTGTGAAAATGACATTCAAGCTGTTCATGTCAGCGAAAATGGACTCTGTCACCCGATCCAAACTGGCCCTGGCATTCCTCGCTCACATGAAACTGACAGTCTCATTTGAGAACACTACACATGTTTTCTCACAATTATATGTGCAACTAAAGAATGCTCCAGGTGGGTTAATGACACCATTAATGTTAATAACATCATTAGAGTTAATAACACTATAAATAAGCAGTCAATCTTACACAGTTAATGTTAAACACATCTTTAATATTAGACACACCAATGATGCAATCAACCTCATAAAATTTACCATATTTAATCACACCCTTAACCCCTAAAGGATGAGTCAATTGTTTTTGAACTAGTGTATCTTCAAAATAAATTAATGAATTTTATTACCATGGATATTCATTATGCCTGACGAAGTACTTGGGTCAAACGTTTATGAGTAAAACTGACATTACCATGAATAGATTGTAATAAGTTGCAGCCCAAGAGAATGTCACAGTGTGACATCATTAAGCTAGAGCAATAAGTATGTCAACGACCCTCCTAGCTGTCTGTTGCCACTGGTGGATGTTGCCTTCCTGTCCATGAGGTGTTAATGTACAAAACACCAATGATAATACTTAATTAAGAAATATTGCTAGAAGAGATTCGGGACTTTTTTCCTTGGTATTCATCACATAAAAGTGTCACACTGAAATCATGTTTGCAGTGATGGTCTCTGACTCTACCAGTCTGTGTGATCTGCTGAACAATGGGACAGTGCCTATCTGTGGAAGCAATGGAACATGTGAGAACCTGCCACCTAGTGGATTTACATGCAAGTAAGTCACCAGGTGTCACTCCATGATGGAGTTAACTTTGGATGATAAATCTCTAACCCTCATCAACTGTGCTATTTCCTTAAGATATAAACCACATTTAAAACAATAACTCTTCATATACTCAGATGCTATGAGACATTTAAACACAGTCTTCATTACAAACTTTAATGAACAAGTCACTTATGTCTCACCTGCGACAGCAATATGCGAGACTAAGATCTCACTGTCTATCTGTCTGTCAACATTTCCAGCCATGAGCTATTTTCAGATGATAAATCTTGGAGAATAAAATTACCCAGATAAAAATCATGCTTCAGTGAACAGTCACACTGTGGCTGTAATTTAAGCTGAAATGAATGTTCAGTTATTATGATCATTTGCAATAATGGAAGGAATAGTCATTGTTGGTTTGACTATAAATCTTGAAGATTATTTGTTTAATGATTCATATTGATTAATGATATAGGTATCAGGGACAAACTTCTTATTTCACTGAATAGTCATACCTCAATAAAAAAAACTTGCTTCTGGAGTTTATGTACATTTCTCAAACTGATAAGTATAAGTTGGAAGAAGTGCATCTCAGAATGTGGATCATTATTCTGTTGAATATGAAGAGTGGGCAAAATGAGGTGACAGGTGAGACCCTACTGTGTATCTGGTTTTGGTAACTGAAACTTCGTTGAGGTCATCTCTTTGAATGTTATTTCTCATGATTACATAATACACTTTGTTGTCAGTTTGTGTGTGTGAATTTGGGTACAATTAATGAAAAAAATGAGAACTTTAGATACTCAAGATTTGAATTTAAATTGTTTTCAGATGTCACAGCACTGTTCAAGGCCCACTTTGCAATATACGTGAGTAAATTGTCAACATTGTTGTTTTAAATAAAAATGCAATCGTGCTTATAGAATGTTACATTACAGCTAACAGCCAATTATTATGACAATATCAATAAATAATTCAGGAACTCTTGTAAAATAATAGTTTTACCCTCCCAGCAGGAATTGCGTATTGTTATGGCTGCAGCATGTATGTCTGTCTATTTGTTCATGGTATTCTATTATAATTATTAATATACATATGTAAGATAAAGCTATATTGGAGCTTGAATGACTCTTGAAAAAAGAAATTGTAAATTGAATAACTTTTGAAAAAAGAACTTGTAAATTGAATAACTTTTGAAAAAAGAACTTGTAAATTGAATTTAAAAGTCAATCACTTTTCAGCATTCCTGTTTTGGGTATGATGTCTGTTTAGAACTGACTAAATAAAAATAGCCAGGACTTTTGCGCTGAAATAGTTAGAACCATGTCAAAACCTGATATCTATAAATGGCACCCTAGGCTACTAAGAGCTGTGCACAGTATTAATTTGATATACACCTCTTTGAGGTTTTAGTTATTTGAAATGGCACAATGTGGTGAGATATAAAGTATTACAGTTTATGTCTAGTTTGATTTATACTACATTGTACACTTGCTATTCAACAGTTGTAAGATAACTTAACAATAATTATTATTTGAATTTCAGCTGTAATTGAGAAGCCAACGGGAACAGAGGCGCCAATAGTCACAGGTAAGTGCAGAGGGACAGGGGCAAAGAGAAGGGCTTGGGAAGGGGTTGGCATCATAGGTGCATAGTGGAAAGGGTAGGACGTGATAGATGCTTGGTGGGAAGGGGTTGGCATGATAGGTGCATAGTGGAAAGGGTAGGACGTGATAGATGCTTGATACGAAGGGGTTGGCATCATAGGTGCATAGTGGAAAGGGTAGGACGTGATAGATGCTTGGTGGGAAGGGGTTGGCATGATAGGTGCATAGTGGAAAGGGTAGGACGTGATAGATGCTTGGTGGGAAGGGGTTGGCATGATAGGTGCATAGTGGAAAGGGTAGGACGTGATAGATGCTTGATACGAAGGGGTTGGCATCATAGGTGCATAGTGGAAAGGGTAGGACGTGATAGATGCTTGATACGAAGGGGTTGGCATCATAGGTGCATAGTGGAAAGGGTAGGACGTGATAGATGCTTGATACGAAGGGGTTGGCATCATAGGTGCATAGTGGAAAGGGTAGGACGTGATAGATGCTTGGTGGGAAGGGGTTGGCATGATAGGTGCATAGTGGAAAGGGTAGGACGTGATAGATGCTTGGTGGGAAGGGGTTGGCATGATAGGTGCATAGTGGAAAGGTAGGACGTGATAGATGCTTGGTGTGAAGGGGTTGGCATGATAGGTGCATAGTGGAAAGGGTAGGACATGATAGATGCTTGGTGGGAAGGGATTGGCATGATAGGTGCATAGTGGAAAGGGTAGGACATGATAGATGCTTGGTGGGAAGGGATTGGCATGATAGGTGCATAGTGGAAAGGGTAGGACTTGATAGATGCTTGATACGAAGGGGTTGGCATGATAGGTGCACAGTGGAAAGGGTAGGACGTGATAGATGCTTGGTGGGAAGGGATTGGCATGATAGGTGCATAGTGGAAAGGTAGGACATGATAGATGCTTAGTGGGAAGGGATTGGCATGATAGGTGCATAGTGGAAAGGGTAGGATGTGATAGATGCTTGGTGGGAAGGGATTGGCATGATAGGTGCATAGTGGAAAGGGTAGGACTTGATAGATGCTTGATACGAAGGGGTTGGCATGATAGGTGCACAGTGGAAAGGGTAGGACGTGATAGATGCTTGGTGGGAAGGGATTGGCATGATAGGTGCATAGTGGAAAGGTATGACATGATAAATGCTTGGTGGGAAGGGATTGGCATGATAGGTGCATAGTGGAAAGGGTAGGACATGATAGATGCTTGGTGGGAAGGGGTTGGCATGATAAGTGCATAGTGGAAAGGGTAGGACTTGATAGATGCTTGATACGAAGGGGTTGGCATGATAGGTGCACAGTGGAAAGGGTAGGACGTGATAGATGCTTGATGAGAAGGGGTTGGCATGATAGGTGCATAGTGGAAAGGGTAGGACGTGATAGATGCTTGATGAGAAGGGGTTGGCATGATAGGTGCATAGTGGAAAGGGTAGGACATGATAGATGCTTGGTGGGAAGGGATTGGCATGATAGGTGCATAGTGGAAAGGGTAGGACGTGATAGATGCTTGGTGGGAAGGGATTGGCATGATAGGTGCATAGTGGAAAGGGTAGGACGTGATAGATGCTTGGTGGGAAGGGGTTGGCATGATAGGTGCATAGTGGAAAGGGTAGGACGTGATAGATGCTTGGTGGGAAGGGATTGGCATGATAGGTGCACAGTGGAAAGGGTAGGACTTGATAGATGCTTGATACGAAGGGGTTGGCATGATAGGTGCACAGTGGAAAGGGTAGGACATGATAGATGCTTGGTGGGAAGGGATTGGCATGATAGGTGCATAGTTGAAAGGGTAGGACTTGATAGATGCTTGATACGAAGGGGTTGGCATGATAGGTGCACAGTGGAAAGGGTAGGACGTGATAGATGCTTGATGAGAAGGGGTTGGCATGATAGGTGCATAGTGGAAAGGGTAGGACGTGATAGATGCTTGATGAGAAGGGGTTGGCATGATAGGTGCATAGTGGAAAGGTAGGAAGTGATAGATGCTTGATGAGAAGGGATTGGCATGATAGGTGCATAGTGGAAAGGTTAGGACGTGATAAATGCTTGATGAGAAGGGGTTGGCATGATAGGTGCATAGTGGAAAGGTAGGACGTGATAGATGCTTGGTGGGAAGGGATTGGCGTGATAGGTGCATAGTGGAAAGGTTAGGATGTGATAAATGCTTGATGAGAAGGGGTTGGCATGATAGGTGCATAGTGGAAAGGTAGGACGTGATAGATGCTTGATGAGAAGGGATTGGCATGATAGGTGCATAGTGGAAAGGGTAGGATGTGATAAATGCTTGATGAGAAGGGATTGGCATGATAGGTGCATAGTGGAAAGGTTAGGACATGATAGGTGCATAGTGGAAAGGGTAGGACATGATAAATGCTTGATGAGAAGGGGTTGGCATGATAGGTGCATAGTGGAAAGGTAGGATGTGATAGATGCTTGATGAAAAGGGGTTGGATGCGATAGGGAAAGTGCAAGGACTTCCTGTACAGATTTTCACTGCCCTGCCTCCTTTTTGAACATAAGTGATTCCAATGCACATCTTCATGGAAAGTCGAGTTGTTGTCATGTTCTGTTGAGTATTATATACATGTACATGTTTGTTTCAGTGTCATTCCTGGCTAACTATACACTGCTGACAAGTCTGATGTTTGATAAAGCATCCGCAGCTTATAGTAAAGCATTGACACAATTTGTGAGTAAATTTGATTTTAATAGTTTCATTATTTTTGTTTTCATAAACTGCCTGTGGACCACTTTACAAAATTTAAAGATTCACATAACTGAATCTTAGTCGATTGTATCAGATAAACCAGGTTAAGGTAACATAGTACACCCTTTTATTTTGTTCTATTTGCCTTGCTGGGCCAAGCAGACACACACTGATTAACTTGGGTGTGCCAATTATTATCATTTTAAATATTATTAGTCTGGCTCATTATGTATTATTTTGGTCATAATATCTTTGGGCCTATAATCATTCCAAAGAAAATTATAGTAAATTTTTAAATGGCTTTCTGCAGACCACAGAAGCAACCAGTATGTACCATATTTGGGTTGTGTATCTTGTTTTGTGTCGAATTAAATTTGTGAACGTGTTTGCATTCTTCAAAAAAAGTATTATTCCACAATGCAATTATAGAATTTTGTGAATACCTTTAAATGCTTTTATCTTTCCTGTTTAAGATGATGCCAATTTTGGATGGTAGTAATAATTTCCTGACGGTCGATCTGAATATCCTGAATGTAGTGTAAGTATGCCCATTAATTAGTTTTACATTGAGAATAAACACTTTAACTCTACAGGAATTGTTTTAACCCATGGCTATTACTAATAGGTGTAGGATATGTTGGCCATATCATGATCTCATTGATATTGTTTTGTCAGGAATGTGAGTGGTCAAGCTGGATATAATGTTCAAGTAATGGTTGAGGTAGAGGAGGGCGCCACCCAGGACTCAGATAAGCTGGTCAGCATCATCAGCAGTGTCCTGCTGCTCGCAACCTCACGAAATATCACTGCGTTACCTATCACATTCGCAGTCCTGGAAATCTATGTAACTGTCCCGGACGACAATGGCGGGGCAACAAATGGTAAGCACCCATCTGCACCTTACTTATCTTAATGATACTATGCGCGCCACTCACATCACAGCAGTCGAGGCAATGGTGGGAGACAATGGCAATTATTTCGACCAGCTACAGATAATTTAAATTGAGCAAATGATATTTATTGTTTCTATAATTTTTTTGGTCATCATATTGATGGACCTAAGAATGTCTCCTTAGGTATGATGAAATAGAACATTTTTTGGGAAAAGGTAAAATTCAAGGTCATTATGACATGAGCCTGTCAAATATTGCCATGAGTTAGTAACTCATTCACCATTATTTGTGTTTGGTTCTAAATATTGGTGGCACAATTTTAATTCTGTGTTAAAAAACCAACAAGAGTCTCCATTTTTAGGACTATTTTTTTTATCTGGTAATGAAAAGCTTAAAATATTTGACTTGCAGTGGTGGTTTCTGGACCGTGCTCGGTGTATGAAACGAAGGAAACTTGTGGGAAGAATGGAGATTGCCATATTGTGAAATTACAGCAAGAAGAACCTATTTGTCTGTAAGTATAATGCCAATTAAATATAAAGAATGTACATGTATATCAACAATGTATATCAATTTAAAAGGATCTATTTTATTAAGTGGATAATTTAGAATGCTCACAAAAATCAGTATATTTCCTTTATATTTAAGTAAACTTATATCAAGTTGAGTTTTTTTTGTTTTTTTTTCTCAGGTGCAATTCTGGGTATAAAGGTTATGGATGTTCTGATTTGGCATTTTGTAAGTACTTACAGATTTTCATCAACAGTTGAAATGTTTCATTTAAATGTTTAAAGTTTAAAATCTGATTCTTTCTTGAGTTAGTGATATGGAACACATTGATATTTATATGATAGTATTATGGGATAAGAAAATAATCATGAAGATGGATGATGATAATGATGACAATGATAAATGATTACATTTGAGATTCCCATTTTTCCAGCAATTGATTCCATGAAGTTCAAGATAAAGACAAGTCATAATTTGGATGCCAGTTACTTTGATAAATCTAACAGTAATTACACACAGCTTGCGACCTCATTGAAAATATTGGTGAGTAAAACTCTTTTTCAATTGCTGAATAAAGAGTTTCAATTTTCCAGTTGATAGTCTGAAGTATTTCTCCAGAATTACATTGTTTGAATAATGTTTCCCTGTTTCCCTTTTATTTCAGTTCACATATGCCTTTGAAATAGACCAGCCGAGTTCCATTGTGAATGAAATCAAAATTACCAATTTATTGTAAGATTATCTTTTATTCACAGAATATTTAAGGAAAAATGACAAATGTTTTTATCTTTTTAAACCCAGCCATTTATCTTGCTGGGCTTGTAGTTGTGGCCTGGGTTAGGCTGAAGGGAAGGCCATAGGTCATTACATTTTGTCCAGCCTAGATTTCCACAGCCAATAATAGTAGGGAATTTGTGCTTCACTAAATCCTTTTTTAATCCAGAGAATGAGCTTTGACCTTGAAACAACCTTGGCCTTTACCATTGAAATTTTGTCCAGTATATATCTCACCAAATGAGAACTTCATATAGAAAACAAACTGCTTTTATTCCAAGAGTTGTCATACTCAAAATTGACCTTCAAAAGTAGCCTCTTCTTACATTTTAGACATTTAACGTTTGACATTCAGACAGGGATCTTAGAATGTTGTATCACTTATTTGTCTGGGCCATTTCTCAGCGACAATAAATAGGAGGTATATCATGTTTGGCATAAAATACTGTCTGTGGATTCATTTACCATATTTGCAATGACCTTCACATTGAACAAAATGTCCACAGTCATGAATACAAAATATTATGCTGGTGTATGATACAGTATTTATACATTCATTTGATCCTTTGACCTTTGATCTTGTTACACTGACCTCAACTTAGAAAATTGCAAGAAGATTTCTCTGCAATTTGTCAAATGTTGTAAGCATTTTCTTCGAAAATGATACTTCTGTCATCAAAACCAATATATTTCTTATTGTAAACTCCTATCATTTTTAACAAGAAAATTCTTTCATTGATAAAATTAACAGTAAGTCTAAACCTCTTATCTGACATGCAAGTCCAAAAGTTATACATGTATTTACAAAACAAGTAACAAAATAAGAAACCTTTAATAGGGATAACTTATATGAATGTAACAATTTTGATAAAATATTTCTTTGATTTCAGATCTGGGTCAGTCATTGTTGAGAGTCAAGTTAATACGATTGCAACATTGACAATACAGAATAAAACCAGCCTGGCCTTGGCGATACTTACCACCTTAAATCTGAACTTTGTACTGGCAGGACAATCTGGAAACCTTACTGAGATGCTTGTGTTGCTAAATGGACAATACAGTAAGCAATCACTTACTCATGTCTGAATGTTTGTATTCAGGATCTTTTCATCACAACTGTGGCTATGTCAGGTCAGTTGGATTGCCATCCACTGGGACACAACAGCCTGCCCTGTGCGAAGAGGAACTGCAGATTTTTCTTTTCAATAATCCACATTGTATTCCTGATTTTAGGCTGGTTGAACATGAGACTGGTATAAATGTGACTGGGAGGGTTTGATACTGTTCAGGAATGAGACTGGTTAAAGTTGAAACTAATTGATATGTGACAAGTTAGGAATGAGACTGGTTAGGAATGAGACTGGTTAGGAATGAGACTATAATAGGGACTATCAGGCCAGGTGGATTCACTGGGACACAATGCCCTGCCCTATGCAAAAAGGAACCGGGAACTGGATTTTTCTTTTGAATTATCCATATTGTATAGTACAAAGTTTTTATTCTTGGTTTTAGGCTGGTTGGGAATGAGACTGGTTAAAAATTAGACTGGTTAGGAATGAGACCAGTTAGGAATGAGACTGGTTGGTGTACGACTGGTTATGAGTGAGACTGGTTGAGAATGAGACTGATTAAAATATATGAGACTGGTTAGGAATGAAACGGATTGTGAATCATTTGTGAATAAGACTAGTTGAGAATTAGATACTATGGGAATGTGACTGGGAATGTTCACCCCTTCACTCACACCATGGTCAGGCTACCAGCATAATATCTGTCCCATATTTGATGTGATAATTTACTTAGAAATTATTCTGAGAAACATTCTGTAAAGTATTCTCCCTATTTCAAATTTCATAAATGTTCAAAATATGTAGTTCGTCAATGTAATTTAATGTTTTTTCCAACCTAATTGTGTCAGAGATTAAGATTTTAACATTTAAAAGAACCCATATTAACATATTTTGTTTGACTTGATGTTTCTTTGATAGAACACATGGTGGATGAGTGCTCTTTGATAAAATGTGAGAATTATGGACTCTGCCAACCAACACCAAATGCAGCCCAAAAAGCTACCTGTCTGTAAGTATATATCCTATACTATGTGGAGGTAATTTGTAGATTGGTATCATAGTTACCAAGGTATGTGTTGTAGAAGATGTTAGATGAGATGAGATGAATATGCTTTACTCTAAATTCGCTGATGTCCTTTTGTAATCATATATTAATGATGTTCTTATGTTGAACCATATAATTGCAGATGTCCTGATGTTAAACCAATGACATAAAGATAAATATCTTTATGTTTAACCAAATTAACACATAGCAGCAGATGTCCTTATTTTCAACCATATAATCACAAATGTCCTAATGTTTAATCAAATGATCACAAACACCGTCATGTCAAGCATATAAAAGCAGATTGTACTCAACCATAGAACAATAGATAATAATATAATAATAATAATAACGATTTATATAGCGCTATATCAGACCAGGTCTGCTCTAAGCACTTCATTAAGATAGTGCTTTCTAAATAGAAATGTCTTAAGTTTTTTCTTGAAGGTTTCTATAGTTTTACAATTTTTCACTTCAAGGGGCAGGGCATTCCAGATCTTCGGTGCATATACCATGAAAGCCCTGTCGCCATAGGATTTCATATTAGTCATAGGTACTATGTATTCATTCTTATCATTCGATCGTAGACCCATACCTAGCTGCTTATACTCTAATAAGTTGGCTAGATATTTTGGGGCAAAGCCATTTTGCACCTTCCATGTTAGTAGAGCTATTTTGAAATCAATTCTAGCCTTCACAGGCAACCAGTGAAGTTCTATAAGTTTTCGCGTGATATGATCTCTCTTTTTAAGTTTCCCAACTACCCTGGCTGCAGCATTCTGTAATTTTTGTAGTTTAGCTAATTCACACCCAGGTAACCCAGCAAGAAGGGCATTACCATAGTCAAGGGTAGAGGTAACAAAGGCATGAGCAAGGGTGTTGGAAGTTTTTTCATCCAAACAATTTCTTATTCTTGATAAATTTTTTACATGGAAGAAACCATTTTTACACATTTTTTTGATTTGTGATTTCATAGATAGTTCTTGATCTAGAATAATCCGTAGATCTTTAACAGCATTTGATCTAGGAATTTTTGTTTCCCCTACTAAAATTTCTTCTGGTACATTTCTCTTTCTGAAATCACAGCTTTTACCACATAAAAGCATTTCTGTCTTTCCATCATTTAACTTCATCTTATTTTCTAATAAAAATTTCTTAACCTCTATAATACATCTTTCCATCTCTATGCAAGACCTATTTCTAGTTTCTTCAGATTTAGGATCAATGGTGATGTATAGTTGTGTGTCGTCAGCATAGATATGATGCTTGAGACCATAGTTACCAATGATATCTGATAAAGGCTCCATATATGCAGTGAAAAGTAAAGGTCCCAAAACCGAGCCTTGCGGGACGCCATATTTAATATTCATGTTTTCAGATCTTTTACCATCAATTATGACACATTGTTTTCTATTAGATAAGTATGATCTAAACCATTTAAGGGCAATTCCTGTGATACCACATCTTTTTTCTAGCCTATTTAATAATATCTCATGGTCAATAGTGTCGAAAGCCGCTGATAGATCTAGCAGTACCAGCATTACCGTTTTACCATTATCAATATCCATTAATATGTCATTCTGAACCTTAAGCAATGCAGTTTCAGTACTATGGAACTCCTTATATGCTGATTGAAATAGCCCTTGAATTTCATTTTTAACTAAATGACCCACAAACTGTGTAGCAACAGCCCTTTCTATTAGCTTTGATAAATAGGCCAGATTCGAGACTGGTCTATAATTTTTCTTTATCAGTTCAAGGCCCAATTTCTTAATTAAGGGTCTAATAATAGCCATCTTCAGGTCATCCGGTACATTTCCCAGTGATATTGACTTATTCATGATAGCCTTTATTAATGGCAACAGACTTCCCAAACATTCATTGAGTAGCCATGTTGGAATGGGGTCTATGTTGGAATGGGGCCATGTTGGAATGGGGCCATGTTGGAATGGGGTCTAATTCACATGACTTCTTTGCGGATTCTTTAATTATTTTTCTGACATCAGAATCGCTTAACAATTTAAACTTTTCTAACTGTGTATTGAATTTGACTACTTCAATATGCCGTTCTATATTTTTATCATTTTTGTCCATAGATTCCCTGAGGTTTGTGATTTTATCAAGGAAAAAATTATTAAATTCAGAGGCTAGCTCCTTCTTGTCATTATGTCTAGGGAAAGGAGTGTCCTCCTTAGTATGCAGCAATTTGTTTAATATTTTAAATAATTTTTTCGGATCTGATTTATTAGAATTTATTATTCCCGAATAATAATTGTTTCTTGAGTCCTTAATGATCTTGTTATATTTGTTCCTCTGTATTTTAAATTGTATCTTATCTGAGGAGTGACCAGTTTTGTTATGTTTTCTTTCTAGCCTTCTTTTATTTCTCTTTTCTATTCGTATATCCTCTGATAACCATGGGGCCGGTTTCCTATTATTTATGGTTTTCTCCACAACAGGAGCATGTTTATCAAGTATCGTTGTCAATTTGTTATCCTTTTATTCAACAGCAGAGGTCCTTTTGCATATCCGTATATTCACAGTTATCCTTTGTTTTAATTACTGATATCCTCATGATCATTCACATAATTATTGCAGATGTCCTTACGTTTAATCAAATAATTGCAGATGTCCTCATGATCAATCAAATAATTGCAGATGTCCTTATGTTTAATCAAATAATTGCAGATGTCCCTATGTATAATTAAATAATTACAAATGTCCCTTTTTTCGATCATATTATTACAGATGTCCTGTCGGTTTTATGGGAGAGTTCTGCGAGGAGTCCATTCCAGGTAGGTAGTTTTTCAGTAGTTTTTACCCCTCAGCAAATGTGGTTAAAATTGTATTATCGGAGCCAATGTCATCAAGGCGTCTTTGTATCTTTTTGTAAATGTAACTCCTTGAGAATAAATGATGTTTGGTTCTTGAATCATAAGCCATGGATGGATTATATGAAGATCTGTTGGTGACCTTGGCCTACATTAGAAGTTCATTTGAATTGGGAAGTTGACAACAATTAAAGAACATAGCATTAACTTATAACAAATCATGAGTACATCTCATCAATATCTCATAATGCTCTACTTTTATGTGACTTTGACCTACACTTTAAGGTCATGTGATCTGATCTCTGAAATTTCTATTCATTTTTTCAATGGCTTACAGACCAATCATTATTAAGGGGGAAGAGGATATATATATATATATAAGTGAATGTGTTCTTATATCTTTTTCAAGACTCTGACAAAATTGGCAGAATATATTCAAGTGTTTTGCATATTACATCAAATTTACTGTTTTTCTTTGTAGAACCAGTCACAACTGTCACCGTTCCAACAGGTAACTCTAAATTATTGATTTTGCTATTTCAAATTATGCATATTGACTGACAAAACTAAATTGGGATGAAATTAATAGATGAATGAGCTTAGTATAGTAATGTGACCAGTGGAAGAATGAGACCAGTGGAAGAATGAGACCAGTAGAGAATGATACTAGTTGAGGAATGATAGTAGTTAAGGAATGAGAATCAGTAGGGGAATAGACCAGTAGTAATAGAATGAAACGAGGAATGAGACAATAATGAGACAAGTAGTAGAACGAGGCCAGGAATGAGACAAGTAGTAGAATGAGACCAGGAATGAGACAATTAGTAGAATGAGGCCAGGAATGAGACAATTAGTAGAATGAGACCAGGAATGAGACAAGTAGTAGAATGAGACCAGGAATGCGACAAGTAGTAGAATGAGGCCAGGAATGAGACAAGTAGTAGAATGAGACCAGGATTGAGACAATTAGTAGAATGAGACCAGGATGAGACCATTAGTAGAATGAGGTCAGGAATGAGACAAGTTGTAGAATGAGACCAGGAATGAGACAAGTAGTAGAATGAGACCAGGAATGAGACAAGTAGTAGAATGAGGCCAGGAATGAGACAAGTAGTAGAGTGAGACCAGGAATGAGACAAGTAGTAGAATGAGACCAGGAATGAGACAAGTAGTAGAGTGAGACCAGGAATGAGACAATTAGTAGAATGAGACCAGGAATGAGACAAGTAGTAGAATGAGACCAGGAATGAGACAACTAGTAAAATGAGGCCAGGAATGAGACAAGTAGTAGAGTGAGACCAGGAATGAGACAAGTAGTAGAATGAGACCAGGAATGAGACAAGTAGTAGAGTGAGACCAGGAATGAGACAATTAGTAGAATGAGACCAGGATGAGACAATTAGTAGAATGAGGTCAGGAATGAGACAAGTAGTAGAGTGAGACCAGGAATGAGACAAGTAGTAGAATGAGACCAGGAATGAGACAAGTAGTAGAATGAGGCCAGGAATGAGACAAGTAGTAGAGTGAGACCAGGAATGAGACAAGTAGTAGAATGAGACCAGGAATGAGACAATTAGTAGAATGAGGTCAGGAATGAGACAAGTTGTAGAATGAGACCAGGAATGAGACAATTAGTAGAATGAGACCAGGAATGAGACAAGTAGTAGAATGAGACCAGGAATGAGACAAGTAGTAGAGTGAGACCAGGAATGAGACAATTAGTAGAATGAGACCAGGAATGAGACAAGTAGTAGAATGAGACCAGGAATGAGACAATTAGTAGAATGAGACCAGGATGAGACAATTAGTAGAATGAGGTCAGGAATGAGACAAGTAGTAGAATGAGACCAGGAATGAGACAATAAGTAGAATGAGGTCAGGAATGAGACAAGTAGTAGAATGAGACCAGGAATGAAACAAGTAGTAGAATGAGACCAGGAATGAGACAAGTAGTAGAATGAGACCAGGAATGAGACAAGTAGTAGAATGAGGCCAGGAATGAGACAAGTAGTAGAGTGAGACCAGGAATGAGACAAGTAGTAGAATGAGACCAGGAATGAGACAAGTAGTAGAATGAGACCAGGAATGAGACAAGTAGTAGAATGAGACCAGGAATGAGACAAGTAGTAGAATGAGGCCAGGAATGAGACAATTAGTAGAATGAGACCAGGAATGAGACAAGTAGTAGAATGAGACCAGGAATGAGACAAGTAGTAGAATGAGACCAGGAATGAGACAAGTAGAAGAATGAGACCAGGAATGAGACAAGTAGTAGAATGAGGTCAGGAATGAGACAAGTAGTAGAATGAGACCAGGAATGAAACAAGTAGTAGAGTGAGACCAGGAATGAGACAAGTAGTAGAATGAGACCAGGAATGAGACAAGTACATGTTGTAGAATGAGACTAGTAGTGGAATTAGGGTTGTGATAGAATGAGACCAGCAAAGGAATGAGATTACAGGTGACATGAGACCAGCGGAGAAATACCAGAAAAATCCCTGACAATAATTTCATTATTGTTTTTCAAATAAGAGGACAACTATGTGGAATGAAGAATTATAACTTGTTTGTCATCATATACATGTAAATATAGACATACATAAATGTTAAATATTTATATGTTTCAGTTACAAATGCCAGTGATACACTGCAGCCCACAGCCACAACTGCAGGTAAAATAATGAGATTTATCCATAAAAACAGTCACCATATTATATTACTAGTATCACTAATGTTAATGCTTATCCCTTAATTTTAATCCTTCAATTTTTATTCAAGTCATAAGCCGTAAACCTCAAGTCATGAATCAAATAATATATTTGCTAATAAGGAGAAGTTGCAAATATCACAACCGCTGCAAGTGAATATGTTACATGTACATCCATTTTAACAATCAGCGAGTGATACCTTGTGTGGTTTAGGGTACCTTTTATCCAGCAGGGGTACTTAATATGGTCATGTATACCTTTTATGGCCAGCAGTACCTTGTATGATCTGGGATGGCTTATGTAGGGGTACCTTGTATGGCCAGTGGGATGGCTTATGTAGGGGTACCTTGTATGGCCAGTGGGATGGCTTGTGTAGGGGTACCTTGTATGGCTAGTGGGATGGCTTATGTAGGGGTACCTTGTATGGCTAGTGGGATGGCTTATGTAGGGGTACCTTGTATGGCCAGTGGGATGGCTTATGTAGGGGTAACTTGTATGGCTAGTGGGATGGCTTAAGTAGGGGTACCTTGTATGGCCAGTGGGATGGCTTATGTAGGGGTACCTTGTATGGCTAGTGGGATGGATTATGTAGGGGTACCTTGTATGGCTAGTGGGATGGCTTATGTAGGGGTACCTTGTACGGTCAGTGACATACCTTGTATGGTCTGTGGTACCTTGTATGGCTAGTGGGATGGCTCATGTAGGGGTACCTTGTATGGCCAGTGGGATGGCTTATGTAGGGGTACCTTGTATGGCTAGTGGGATGGCTTATGTAGGGGTACCTTGTATGGCCAGTGGGATGGCTTATGTAGGGGTACCTTGTATGGCCAGTGGGATGGCTTATGTAGGGGTACCTTGTATGGCCAGTGACATACCTTGTATGGTCAGTGGTACCTTGTATGGCCAGTGGGATGGCTTATGTAGGGGTACCTTGTATGGCTAGTGGGATGGCTTATGTAGGGGTACCTTGTACGGCCAGTGGGATGGATTATGTAGGGGTACCTTGTATGGTCAGTGGGATGGCTTATGTAGGGGTACCTTGTATGGCTAGTGGGATGGCTTATTTAGGGGTACCTTGTATGGTCAGTGGGATGGCTTATTTAGGGGTACCTTTTACGGTCAGTGACATACCTTGTATGGTCAGTGGTACCTTTTATGGCCAGTGGGATGGCTTATGTAGGGGTACCTTTTATGGCCAGCAGTACCTTGTATTATCCAGGGTACTTTTCATGGCCAGGGGTATCTTGTATTGTCAGGGGTAGGTAGTAAAATCACAGGTACCTTGTATTTATAGAAATACCAACTTTCATCATGATATTCTAGCCAACCATACCAATCAAATGTCTGGGCCTGGTTTTTCACACAAATAGAATACTTATATTTGTCTTTAAAAAAGGTACACGAAAACTAGTTCCCATGGTGACTATGATTGTCAGTCTACCCATCTATTTTACTGCCAGTCATAACAGTTACTATAGAAAGTACTAATTTGAGTGCTAAATTAGTATGTTTTGTTTTATTTAGGAGAAGTGATCACAACTGAATCAACAGCTGTACCTACAACAACAGGTTAGTTAGACCAGTCCATTTCTAACCCACCGCAATTGTTTGCTAGTGAATCAATGTTTTCACTATGTCCATTGATCAGTTGCATTTTCTTTTTTCTAATTCGTGGAAAAAAGGACTGCAAAATAGTAAAAAAAAATCTCAAGCATAGCACCAAGACAACTAATAATTTCAGATCTATATTTGTTGAACTTAAACAATTTTTCAAGGTCTGCAGGGAATATTTATAGAGTGAACACATTCACAAGATTGTATAATGGGTTTCAGATCTGTAGAGTGTGTGCTTTTTATTTTCAGCTCCTTTTGCTTGTCCCTTACAGGAGAACATAGCTGGTGAGTCATATAAATAATCTGTCATCTTTCCAATATCCTTCAAGTGTATTTTAGGCACCAGAAATACAAGTTAATAATCAGTTGGCATCAAACTTTGCCCAGATATAACAAAATATGAAGCCAAATCTCATAATTTTTCAATGTGGGATCAACTAGGGAATTATATATTATTTTTGGTACAAAAATATTCTAAGAAATTTTTAAATGGCAGATTTTAGATCTGTGTTGATACTGTAACATTTTTTGTATTGTATTTCAGGAGAAGGCAAAATAGAAATATCCATTTGTTTAGATTTGATGTATAGTCAATCTCTGGCTGATTTCAAGGCCAATACAGAAGGATGTTCCATAGCTCTAGACCTTCAAAACACGGTGGGTATTTAATATAGTGTCACATTATTATTGACCTTTAAAAAGCCATTTTATCATTTAATTCATATAATGTTTTTTTTTAATGTTTTAGCTGAATGATACATATAATAGTGAGAAGGGTTTTATACTCAATGGGATAGAAATCACTTCCATAAGGTGAGCATAAAACTTTCAAATGGTTTTTAAATTTAAAATGAGATCTTTTTATTTTTAAGTGCCGCTGGGTTTCGTACATGTCGTCCCTCTGAAATAAATATTTTTATAGAGATAAAACCTAGCCAATTACTGTGATTGCTTTGAAATATGACAAGGATATTCTTCACATCAATATCTTAGAAGAGTTTGATGTTGACTTTTCTATTATGACCATGTTGGCCTCTCAAAAAGGTCAACATCAAATTGGCTTGTGAGTGCAATAAAACCTAGCCAATCACTCGGATGGTTTTGAAATTCGTACATTCTCTATATCAAAATCTTAAAAGAGTAAGAAGTGATTATTTTAAACTATCAAATAATGTCAAGTTGAAATTGGTTTGTAGCACTATTATTACATTTGGTTATATAATATCAGGGACTTATGGGGTTGTAAACACTTGCATGAGGTCACATCATATTTATCATATCAAAGTTATTTTCATCACATCAGCAAACCCAACACTACTTACAATGTATAATCTCAACACAATTCATGTTCTCAACACAACTCACACTCTCTACATATAACTCACAGTCTCAAAGCAACTCACAGCCTCACCACAACTCACAATCTCAACACAACTCACACTCTCAACATATAACTTATGGTCTCAACACAACTCACAGCCTCACCACAACTCACAATCTCAACACAACTCACAGCCTCACAACACAACTCACAGCCTCAGCACAACTCACTGTCTCAACGCAACTCACAGCCTCTCAACATATAACTTATGGTCTCAACACAACTCACAGCCTGGACACAACTCACAGTCTCGACACAACTCACAGTCTCAACACAACTCACAGTCTCAACACAACTCACAGCCTCACCACAACTCACAGTATCAACACAACTCATGTTCTCCCCTGATCGCTTTTCCCATATATGTTTCAGCCGATGTTCCTGTGGTGGGAATGGCAGCAGGTTTTCCTTCCTGGTCCGAGCTGGTCAGCGGGTCACTCTCCTGGAGAGGTCTCAGTATTCCAGCATTGTAGGAGGCATTAACGAGACCATTCAGCTTCCATCAAACAAAACACTTCTCAGTTGTGGACGAACCACCAAGTTAGGATCAAAATTAGGTTGGTAATGAAACCATGCAAATGATAAGGCACCACTGTTTTTAAAGAATAAAATTGAAATGCTCTCACAAGAAGTCAAGTTTGTGAATGATATAATAATAAATAATAATAATAAAATTTGTATAGCGCTGATACCAGACAAGTCTGTTCATAGCGCTGAAAAATTGATATGGGCAGCAATGGTCAAGTTTATAAACTGTCGCATCTACAAATGCAACTGAAGAGGTCTTCTCTAGCTGTGCTAAACATGTCAGCATAGCTTCAGTAGTGAAGGGGGATTTTCTGTCATTCTATATGCCTGTCAATTTCTCCTGTGAAATTGCTGGGTGTGGTTCTTAGCTACTAGTAGGTCAAACACTATATTTTCTGGAGACCAGATTTTTCTATTTGGGGGTCAGACATTTTCCTAATTTTTTTATTTGAAAATAAATCAATAGTTATCGCTGAAATTTCAAATTTGCCACACTGTGGCTGGACCTACATGTAGGTAATGAAACTATCAGACAACTAGAACATCCAGTGCCTCTTTCTTGTTGTTAAAATAAAGCCTCAGAAAAAAGGAATGTTGCGGTGACTTGAACATGTAAAAAATGATTTAACAAGATCTTGCCTACTAATAGCTAAGAACTCCGACCAGCAGTATCGGATAAAATCAAAATTGACAGAATGACAGGAAATTTCTCCCCCATTACTGCAGAAGCAGTGCTACGTACAGCTATAAGATACGTTGATGATCACAGCTCTTAAAGTGTCATATTCAATGTTTTATTTGGAAAAATAGATTTGCATGTTTCTGTCATCTCAGACATGACCATCTTTAAAGTTGATTTGATTCATTCTTAATGTCTGAATATACTTGCAGTGCCTGTTATTGATGAATGCTCCCTCTACAAAGACAAGGATTATTGTAAGAACAATGCAGTCTGTGAGATTAATGATGACAATGAACCTGGCTGCAAGTGAGTATGACTACACATTGAACAAGCAAAATTGATAAACTATATAATGTATAATAAATTAAAGATTTCATCGAACATTACCCGACGTGCCACTTCTTTAACTGTATTGGCAGATTGCAGAATGACTTCTGACAGATGTATGGCCTAAGTGAAGGGTAATATAGGACATATGTATTGTCTGATTGCCAAGAGATTTGTGAGTCTTATTGAATGATTGAAGTGGCCTATGGCAGATGTATTGCCTCACTGAAAAGGGGCTTTAGACAGATGTAGTGTCTAACTGCAGAGTGACTTAGGACAGATGTATTGCCTAATTGCAGAGTGACTTGTGATATATTTATTGCCTTATTGCCAAGTAATTTGTGCCAGATGTACATGTATTTCCTGATTGCTGAGTTACTTGTGACAGATGTATTGCTGGGTTACTTGTGACAGATTTATTGCCCAATTGCTGAGTTACTTGTGACAGATGTATTGCCTGATTGGCAAGTGATTTGTGCCAGATGTACATGTATTGTCTGATTGGCAAGTGACTTGTGACAGATGTATTGCCTGATTGGCAATTTATTTGTGTCAGATGTACTTGTATTGTCTGATTGGCATGTGACTTGTGACAGATTTATTAAGTGTCACCTTATAATATATGTGAAAGGTGTATGTCTATATTTTCAGGTGTGTCAAAGGTCTTGATGCAAATAACCAAGAGTTGGAATATCATGGATCAAAGTGTAACAAAGTCAAGGAAAAACCACCAGCAAACTTTGTAGGTCAGTGTCCACTACATTTCTTTGGTTCAAAGCTTTTGTTTTCCTGAACTACCTCCTTTGTTCTTTTGATTAGGCCACATGTTGAAGTGTCTTTTAATTTTCTAACTGTAAAATATCCAGGGTTATGTGATCAGATATGTTACTCTGCATTTTCCAGGCGAACATGTGATCAGATTTTTACTTTACATATTCTAGGGTTAGATGTGATCAGATATATTACGCTGCATATTCTAGGCTAAGATGTGATGAGATATGTTATGTTACATATTCTAGGGTTAGATGTGATCAGATATGCTACGTTACATTTTCTAGGGCTAGATATGATCAGATATATTACTCTGCATATTCTAGGCTAAGATGTGATGAGATATGTTACGTTACATATTCTAGGCTAAGATGTGATGAGATATGTTATGTTACATATTCTAGGGTTAGATGTGATCAGATATGCTACGTTACATATTCTAGGCTAAGATGTGATGAGATATGTTAGGTTACATATGCTAGGCTAAGATGTGATGAGATATGTTACGTTACATATTCTAGGCTAAGATGTGATGAGATATGTTACGTTACATATTCTAGGGTTAGATGTGATCAGATATATTACGCTGCATATTCTAGGCTAAGATGTGATGAGATATGTTACGTTACATATTCTAGGGTTAGATGTGATCAGATATGCTACGTTACATATTCTAGGCTAAGATGTGATGAGATATGTTACGTTACATATGCTAGGCTAAGATGTGATGAGATATGTTAGGTTACATATGCTAGGCTAAGATGTGATGAGATATGTTACATTACATATTCTAGGCTAAGATGTGATGAGATATGTTACGTTACATATTCTAGGCTAAGATGTGATGAGATATGTTACGTTACATATGCTAGGCTAAGATGTGATGAGATATGTTAGGTTACATATTCTAGGCTAAGATGTGATGAGATATGTTACGTTACATATGCTAGGCTAAGATGTGATGAGATATGTTAGGTTACATATGCTAGGCTAAGATGTGATGAGATATGCTACGTTACATATTCTAGGCTAAGATGTGATGAGATATGTTAGGTTACATATGCTAGGCTAAGATGTGATGAGATATGTTACGTTACATATTCTAGGCTAAGATGTGATGAGATATGTTACGTTACATATTCTAGGGCTAGATATGATCAGATATATTACGCTGCATATGCTAGGCTAAGATGTGATGAGATATGTTACGTTACATATTCTTGGGTTAGATGTGATCAGATATGTTACGTTACATATTCTATGCTAAGATGTGATGAGATATGTTACGTTACATATTCTAGGGTTAGATGTGATCAGATATATTAAGCTGCATATGCTAGGCTAAGATGTGATCAGATGTGTTACTTTACATATTCTAGGGTTAGATGTGATCAAATATATTACGCTGCATATTCCAGGATTATACGTGATCAGATATGTTTTATTGAATGTACCAGGATTAGATGTTATCAGATATGTCACTTTAAATGTACCAGACTTAGATGTGATCAAATATGTTACTCTGCATATTCCAGTAATAGATAAGATCGGATAGTTCCGTTTACATGTACATATTCTAGGGTCTGGTGATAACATCGATGTTTCATTTAATTCCATAAGATATTATTGCAAATCTGTAACCAATATCTGAGCTATTCATGTACCTATTATGAAATGATTCATCTGTCCAATCTCAAAGGTAATCCTCAAAGCAAAATTTCAAATTTAGTGGGGCAAATGATCCTATGATAATATCATTCTTTTGGTACTTTCAGTGAAGAAGAGGTACAAGTTCCGCATTAGATTCCGTATTAAATTTAACCCCAAGTTTCGTGGTTGTAATAAAAATTCCATAGCGTACCAAAACATAAAGGTGGAAATTCAAACCACGGTTAGTAAACTGTTTTTTAATTATTATAATTCTCTTTACAAATATAAAATATTCACTTTTCTCTACTTGAAATTATACTAACTCTCATCTCTCATCATATATATACAAGTATATATATATATATATATATATATATATATATATATATATATATATATATATATATATATATATATATATATATATTTATATATATATATATATATATATATATATATATATATATATATATATACATACACTCTAATCAATGCTTGATTCAATTTTTGTAGTTATATATATATATATATATATATATATATATATATATATATATATATATATATATATATATATATATATATATATATATATATATATACATACACTCTAATCAATGCTTGATTCAATTTTTTTAGTTACTTCTGGGAGTAAATAAACGTGTTAAACGTGTTAAAGGTGGAGTGTATATAAACATCGAAGTTGGCTGCTTGTCGTAAGTTTTGTTTTTAATTGATAAACAAATAGGTTCATTTCATGTCTTATTTTGACAAACTATATAATGTTATAAAGTATGATTTGGATTTATTTCTCTAATATTACCATCTGGGGGGCAGCACTTTATTGAGACCAGGGGTTGTTCTATATCATAACCCTAGTGAGGTGGCAGAAAATGACAACTCCATTCCTCGAGGGTGACAAGGGCTACATCACACAAGGGTGACAGTTCCATCCCACAAGGGTGACAGCTCCATCCAGCAAGGATGACAGCTACATCCCACAAGGATGACAGCTACATCAAGCAAGGATGACAGCTACATCCCACAAGGATGACAGCTACATCATACAAGGGTGACAGCTACATCCCACAAGGATGACAGCTACATCAAGCAAGGATGACAGCTACATCCAGCAAGGATGACAGCTCCATCCCACAAGGGTGACAGCTACATCCAGCAAGGATGACAGCTACATCCAGCAAGGGTGATATCTCCATCCCACAAGGGTGACAGCTACATCCCACAAGGGTGACAGCTTCATCCCACAAGGATGACAGCTACATCAAGCAAGGATGACAGCTCCATCCCACAAGGGTGACAGCTTCATCCCACAAGGGTGACAGCTACATCAAGCAAGGATGACAGCTACATCCCACAAGGATGACAGCTCCATCCCACAAGGGTGACAGCTCCATCCCACAAGGGTGACAGCTACATCCCACAAGGGTGACAGCTACATCCCAAAAGGGTGACAGCTCCATCCCACAAGGGTGACAGCTACATCCCACAAGGGTGACAGCTACATCCCACAAGGGTGACAGCTACATCCCACAAGGGTGACAGCTACATCAAGCAAGGATGACAGCTACATCCCACAAGGATGACAGCTACATCATACAAGGGTGACAGCTACATCCCACAAGGATGACAGCTACATCAAGCAAGGATGACAGCTACATCCAGCAAGGATGACAGCTCCATCCCACAAGGGTGACAGCTACATCCAGCAAGGATGACAGCTACATCCAGCAAGGGTGATATCTCCATCCCACAAGGGTGACAGCTACATCCCACAAGGGTGACAGCTTCATCCCACAAGGATGACAGCTACATCAAGCAAGGATGACAGCTCCATCCCACAAGGGTGACAGCTTCATCCCACAAGGGTGACAGCTACATCAAGCAAGGATGACAGCTACATCCCACAAGGATGACAGCTCCATCCCACAAGGGTGACAGCTTCATCCAGCAAGGGTGACAGCTCCAACCCACAAGGGTGACAGCTTCATCCCACAAGGATGACAGCTCCATCCCACAAGGATGACAGCTACATCCCACAAGGGTGACAGCTACATCCCACAAGGATGACAGCTACATCCCACAAGGGTGACATCCCAAACCCACAAGGGTGACAGCTCCAACCCACAAGGGTGATAGCCCCAACCCACAAGGGTGACAGCTACATCAAGCAAGGATGACAGCTCCATCCCACAAGGGTGACATCCCCAACCCACAAGGGTGACAGCTCCAACCCACAAGGGTGACAGCTTCATCCAGCAAGGGTGACAGCTCCATCCCACAAGGGTGACATCCCCAACCCACAAGGGTGACAGCTCCAACCCACAAGGGTGACAGCTTCATCCAGCAAGGATGACAGCTCCATCCCACAAGGGTGACAGCTCTGCCCAGCAAGGGTAGTTTCTCTGGGTAGACTTATATTGTAGTAGTAAAATAACTCCTTTGATCATGCAGCGAGGCTGAAAAAAGTAAGATGGATATCTGCTTTAGAGTTGCTTCTTGTTCTAATTTTAAATAGCTCATTTTGTTATGACAAAAGTGATAATGTCAATGACAGATCCCAAGTGGTGGTCATCATGATGTTAGATGCAGGCATGATCATAGCCTACCTTGTATTACAGTGAGGGCAGCACCGTGGTAAATTTGGAGGCCCAGAGTCCCCAGGAGGATAGTGCAACCCAGCAGTCTCTCATCTCTAACTCCCTGGTGGATACGCTGAAGAATGATCCTGTGGTATTAGATGACACCGTCGTAGAACCACAAGGGGACCCTATATTGCTCATTGATAATAATGGAACTACCGTAGAAGGTAAGCGGTTTTGAAATCAAAATCAGATATAATATGTACATCACTCCAAGGATGGAGGATTCCAAAGTCTTTTTTCTTTGTTGTGGTCGTTGCAAAAAACTACTTAAAATACACTTTATAGCAACTAATCTCTTGTAGATTTAGTGGGTAATATTATGGTCGCTACATATGTTTATCTGAGTGCGATTTTCTGGTTTCAGTTGCATTATCTGGGCCTTGTGCAGTGTATGATGCAAACTCAGTGTGTAAAAACGGAGGCAAATGTAAGTCCTCCGAAAACAAGGCCATGTGCGAGTAAGTATAAGTGCTACACATATCATTAAATTCTCAAATGTGCTCCAGTTTCCAAAAGCCCCCCTAACCACAGACCTCTGGGGGCCTTCAGCCCCAAAGTCCCCCCCCCTGGATCCGCCACTGATGATACAAGGAAAACTGCACGAGATAAAAATATTAAGCTATTGTTGTTCTTGTTCTAGGTGCCTGAGCGGATATGATGGGCCGTATTGTGAATCTGTGAAGTCAGAGATTGAGGCAGGCTTGTCTCCAGCCCTGGTGGCCGTCTCAGTTGTGGCCGCGGTGCTTCTCTCGCTTGCGATCATCATGGGCTTTGTTATATGCTGCAGGAACGGTCACCCAGGGGATGATGAGAAGTGAGTGTTAGCTTTTATCACCCTTTCTAATCAACCATTTTATACACCAGATTGCATGATAGCTGTCATAATGTATATCATATAATCCTGATGCTGTATGTCTAATAGTCCCCATGCTGTATGTCATAATAGTGGCCATGCAGAATGTCATAATAGTGGCCATGCAGAATGTCATAATAGTCCCCATGCAGTATGTCATAATAGTCCCCATGCAGTATGTCATAATAGTCCCCATGCAGTATGTCATAATAGTGGCCATGCAGTATGTCATAATAGTCCCCATGCTGTATGTCATAATAGTCCCCATAAAGTATGTCATAATAGCCACCATGATGTATGTCATAATAGTCTCCATGAAGTATGTCATAATAGTCCCCATGCTGTATGTCATAATAGTCCCAATGCAGTATGTCATAATAGTCCCCATGCAGTATGGCATAATAGTCCCCATGCAGTATGTCATAATAGTCCCCATGCTGTATGTCATAATAGTCCCCATGCAGAATGTCATAATAGTCCCCATGCAGAATGTCATAATAGTGGCCATGCAGAATGTCATAATAGTCCCCATGCTGTATGTCATAATAGTCCCCATGAAGTATGTCATAATAGCCACCATGATATATGTCATAATAGTCTCTATGCAGTATGTCATAATAGTCCCCATGCAGTATGTCATAATAGTCCCAATGCAGTATGTCATAATAGTCCCCATGCAGTATGTCATAATAGTCCCAATGCAGTATGTCATAATAGTACCCATGCAAAATGTCATAGTAGTCCCAATGCAGTATGTCATAATACTCCCCATGCAGTATGTCATAATAGTCCCCATGCAGTATGGCATAATAGTCCCCATGCAGTATGTCATAATAGTCCCCATGCTGTATGTCATAATAGTCCCCATGCAGAATGTCATAATAGTCCCCATGAAGTATGTCATAATAGTCCCCATGCTGTATGTCATAATAGTGGCCATGCAGTATGTCATAATAGTCCCCATGCAGAATGTCATAATAGTCCCCATGCAGAATGTCATAATAGTCCCCATGCAGAATGTCATAATAGTCCCCATGCTGTATGGCATAATAGTCCCCATGCTGTATGTCATAAAGTCCCCATGCAGAATGTCATAATAGTCCCCATGCTGTATGTCATAATAGTCCCCATGAAGTATGTCATAATAGCCACCATGATGTATGTCATAATAGTCTCTATGCAGTATGTCATAATAGTCCCCATGCAGTATGTCATAATTGTCCCAATGCAGTATGTCATAATAGTCCCCATGCAGTATGTCATAATAGTCCCCATGCAGTATGTCATAATAGTCCCAATGCAGTATGTCATAATAGTGGCCATGCTGTATGGCATACTAGTCCTCATGCAGAATGTCATAATAGTCCCCATGCAGTATGTCATAATAGTCCCCATGCAGTATGTCATAATAGTCCCCATGCTGTATGTCATAATAGTCCCCATGCTGTATGTCATAATAGTCCCCATGCAGTATGTCATAATAGTCCCCATGCTGTATGTCATAATAGTCCCCATGAAGTATGTCATAATAGCCACCATGATGTATGTCATAATAGTCTCCATGTAGTATGTCATAATAGTCCCCATGCAGTATGTCATAATATTCCCCATGCAGTATGTCATAATAGTCCCCATGCAGTATGTCATAATAGTCCCAATGCAGTATGTCATAATTGTCCCCATGCAGTATGTCATAATAGTCCCCATGCAGAATGTCATAATAGTCCCCATGCAGAATGTCATAATAGTCCTCATGCAGAATGTCATAATAGTCCCCATGCAGTATGTCATAATAGTCCCCATGCTGTATGTCATAATAGTCCCCATGCTGTATGTCATAATAGTCCCCATGCAGTATGTCATAATAGTCCCCATGCTGTATGTCATAATAGTCCCCATGAAGTATGTCATAATAGCCACCATGATGTATGTCATAATAGTCTCCATGTAGTATGTCATAATAGTCCCCATGCAGTATGTCATAATAGTCCCCATGCAGTATGTCATAATAGTCCCCATGCAGTATGTCATAATAGTCCCAATGCAGTATGTCATAATTGTCCCCATGCAGTATGTCATAATAGTCCCCATGCAGAATGTCATAATAGTCCCCATGCAGAATGTCATAATAGTCCTCATGCAGAATGTCATAATAGTGGCCATGCTGTATGGCATAATAGTGGCCATGCTGTATGGCATAATAGTCCCCATGCAGTATGTCATAATAGTCCCCATGCAGTATGTCATAATAGTCCACATGCAGTATGTCATAATAGTCACCATGAAGTATGTCATAATAGTCCTCATGCAGAATGTCATAATAGCCACCATGAAGTATGTCATAATAGTCACCATGAAGTATGTCATAATAGTCCTCATGCAGAATGTCATAATAGTCACCATGCAGTATGTCATAATAGTCCTCATGCAGAATGTCATAATAGCCACCATGAAGTATGTCATAATAGTCCCCATGCTGTATGGCATAATAGTCCCCATGCAGTATGTCATAATAGTCCCCATGCAGTATGGCATAATAGTCCCCATGCAGTATGTCATAATAGTCCCCATGCAGTATGTCATAATAGTCACCATGAAGTATGTCATAATAGTCCTCATGCAGAATGTCATAATAGTCCCCATGCAGTATGTCATAATAGTCACCATGAAGTATGTCATAATAGTCCTCATGCAGAATGTCATAATAGTCACCATGCAGTATGTCATAATAGTCCTCATGCAGAATGTCATAATAGCCACCATGAAGTATGTCATAATAGCCACCATGAAGTATGTCATAATAGTCCCCATGCTGTATGGCATAATAATGGCCATGCTGTATGGCATAATAGTGGCCATGCTGTATGGCATAATAGTGGCCATGCTGTATGGCATAATAGTGGCCATGCTGTATGGCATAATAGTGGCCATGCTGTATGGCATAATAGTGGCCATGCTGTATGGCATAATAGTGGCCATGCAGTATGGCATAATAGTGGCCATGCAGTATGTCATAATAGTCCCCATGCAGTATGTCATAATAGTGGCCATGCAGAATGTCATAATAGCCACCATGAAGTATGTCATAATAGTCCCCATGCTGTATGGCATAATAGTGGCCATGCTGTATGGCATAATAGTGGCCATGCTGTATGGCATAATAGTGGCCATGCAGTATGTCATAATAGTGGCCATGCTGTATGTCATAATAGTCCCCATGCAGAATGTCATAATAGCCACCATGAAGTTTGTCATAATAGTCCCCATGCTGTATGGCATAATAGTGGCCATGCTGTATGGCATAATAGTGGCCATGCTGTATGGCATAATAGTGGCCATGCTGTATGTCATAATAGTGGCCATGCTGTATGGCATAATAGTGGCCATGCTGTATGGCATAATAGTGGCCATGCTGTATGGCATAATAGTGGCCATGCTGTATGGCATAATAGTGGCCATGCTGTATGGCATAATAGTGGCCATGCTGTATGGCATAATAGTGGCCATGCTGTATGGCATAATAGTGGCCATGCTGTATGGCATAATAGTGGCCATGCTGTATGGCATAATAGTGGCCATGCTGTATGGCATAATAGTGGCCATGCTGTATGGCATAATAGTGGCCATGCTGTATGGCATAATAGTGGCCATGCTGTATGGCATAATAGTGGCCATGCTGTATGGCATAATAGTGGCCATGCTGTATGGCATAATAGTGGCCATGCTGTATGGCATAATAGTGGCCATGCTGTATGGCATAATAGTGGCCATGCTGTATGGCATTATAGTGGCCATGCTGTATGGCATAATAGTGGCCATGCTGTATGGCATAATAGTGGCCATGCTGTATGGCATAATAGTGGCCATGCTGTATGGCATAATAGTGGCCATGCTGTATGGCATATATTAGAATCCAAGTTTAGAATCCAATCCATATGGTATAGTGGTCAATATAGATGTCATGATAGACCACATGTGGATCTCTGTTTGTCAGTATATCCTTAATATTTAATGCTGTGTCATTGTTGCAGGGATTTGGAGGAAGACTCGCTGGCGAAGAGACCTGATCGGATAAGGAACGTGTATGCCAGGTACCATGGCTGGAACCACGGCTGGCAGCAAGGCAGTCCCCATGTCTACTCTAATGCATACTACTACCCATCTTACGACTCCAGGAAAGCCCAGTTTCCCAACAGAGGGCGCACCCACCATAATGCCTACCATAACACTAATGGGCACTCCAACTCTAATGGGCACTCCAACTCTAATGGGCACTCCAACAGCTACTGGTAACAGCCTTAGCCAAGCGCCTCAGTGGAACACCAGACGAGACAAGACAGCAATTATCTCAACTAACCCTCCACAATTTTTTTTACAACATATAAGTAACAGGACCCTTAAATAAACCTACAACAATATCAAACATAATAACATTACCAGTTGTCATAATGAAGACAATTATGATGTGTGATGATGCTCAATGAATCCAGGTTTTCCATATGAACTCTGAGATTAATATATGTGCAATAATACAAATGAAAAATGTAATATAATGATATCTTATATTGTAGCTCTTAAAATTGCTTGATTTATAGTTTATTAATGTTTTCGGAATATTGTATATTTTGAAGATTGGTTCCAAGGGTGACCTCTATTGGGAATATATCTAATCATCAATATGGTGAATCATTTCTGCTTTAAATATATTATTTCATTCAATAAATTCTTGTTCTGTTCTTTGCTGGAATTGCACTCATCAATTTCTAAATTAAGAAGCAGTCACTACATGTAGTGTAAATATTTCATCTAGAAAAAAATATTTTAGGAACAATATAGGCAATTCCTCATCAGATATGAAGTTAAGAAACCTAAATTAGCAATAATATGTCCCCTCCAGCCAAATGTGATTGTGGTCAATAAATATGTAAGATGAAACTGTGTTATAATGTTTAAGACTTTTGTGCTCAAAAAGTATGCAGTTAATTTCTCCTGCAACTTTGGAAAGACAATTATACAATATATATTTGATTTGATATACATGTATCTCCTTACATGTAGATAGAGGATATATTACACAATTTGTGATAACTGAAACACAAGATAAAATAGATATTCAAACCTTCTTAGACACTTATCTTGCATAAATAGGAAATATTTCTTTAAAAAGGTGAATTATAATGTACCATTAAAAATCTTATTTACACATGTATTAGATCGTTCATAAAATTATTCAAAATTATTCTCCATTAGGTAGTTGCAATGGTTATCTTTTAAATGTGTATAGTATAAATATTTGCAATTTAAATTGTTATTCTCTATTATTGATTTGGTCTAAAAATGTTATTTTTCTCAAATCTTGTTTCCATACAGTCAGAAAATATACATTTTGTGCCAAAATTACACTGCCACTTAAACAGATTGCATTTAACACTTTGAGTGTGCAACGATGCAAACAACCAATGACAAGGCCATCACAATCATATCCCAATACTTGATTAACTGATTCTGAACAATCAAAATGGCAGAGCACCAAAAGTAAATTAAGGAATGTTCTGGCTATTGTATGCAGTAGTATTTGTGATCCACATTGGATATTAGTATTTTCTCTTGACCATATATTAATTCCATACCCTGGTGAAGTTATGAAAAAATATTATGTCCAAAAGTTTTATGATAAATTGCAAAAAGTGTATTGCCATGTTTAAATATGCATGTCTAGGATGTAGAATATCTTGGTTTAAAATGTTTACACTGATTATTTAGGCCACTCCTCAACCCAGTGTACAGTATATTCAGCTTGTTTTAATATTAACGTGTTGTTAATATATTGTATTTACTTTATTGTTCTGTTGTAAATGTAGTAATTCTTTTTTTGGAAATAAAAGGGTCCATAAACACATACTTTGATTATTTTCAAAAACATTCTTTAAATTGTTCTCAAATTAATTTCCTTATTATAATGTATACATCATAACATTTATTTCAAATATATATTAGTACATTCAATTCAATATTATCACTGTTCAATAAATCCTTGAGTCTCTTTCACTGTAAATTAAGTAAGACAATTCTTCAGTAGAAGTATGGGGATTTTAATATTATTGAGGTGCGATGCTTTTAACAGTGCCAGATGGGCTGGTGATGCACAGTCTGTTCTGGATTGGAGGACAAAGTGATAGTCCTAAGGCAACTTTCAATACGAGCTTGAAGTTAATTCAATATTTAACATTTTTATCTTCAAAATATACCTTTATAATATAAGTATATATCCCTAAACATTTATATGATAAAAGTCCAACCAGGATAGAAAAGGATATATACCCTGTCAAAAATAGATGTATCGTTTTTTCCACAATAAATCTATTTTTTATGCATTTATGTTTTTACGTCTTTAATGTTATTTACACATATCCATTACAGACACATTAGATCATGTACTCTCAAACTACAGTTCACAGCATTCACAGCTTGGCATCCATAATCACAATTGGTTTACCTCCACCTTCGAAAATATGTGAACGCACTCTCAAATCAACTCTAACTTTTTATGTCCCCTGCAGTGGTCAGTGTTTACTCTAAGGCATTTCAGTGGTCAGGAAGTTTCTCTTCAGGAAAAAACATGTTCTGATATGAGGATGAAAAATATCCCTAACTCTGTTGCCCTTCTTTCTACTCTGACCCAATTAAATATGTGGCTGAATAAATGATGTTTTTTTTAAGTATGTGGTTATCACAAAAGTTACATAGTAAAGTCAAATTATGATTTTAAAAAAATGAATTATCATGTGTCATAACTCTGGAAGACCAGTCGTATAAGCTATCCAATATATGACATTTAAACTTATGAAGGAGAAAGGAAAAAGGACCCTAGAAACTTGATCTATATGACTGACACGGTTAAACCCATTGATGTTTCTGCGCTGTCGGAGAAACTTCCTGTAAGAATCGCTTCCCTGAAGACAGCGGAGGAACTTGACGGGGCAGGATTCCTGGTAACCGTAGGAAGAACTAATATGATCCGCCCGATACGTGTACGTACAGTTGCCTCTCCGATCATCGCTCATTTCAGTCCAATACTTTGCATTGCTTTTATTTTCAGCTTTTGTCCACTTGTTAGATATTGTATCCTGAAATAAATGTTTCCTCAAATTAAAATATTGTGATTATTGCTGAAATCTTAGTGTTTATATTTTTATGGGTTTTTTGTGTGTTTCTTTTAAGAGAACTATTACATTTGTACAATTCCTGAATACCACAATCTTAAAAATTTACATAACTAAGTAATTAAGTTTACAATGTTTGAATTGATATACCGGTATATATCAGCCAGCAAAAAGAGAAAGTATATTATTTCTCTATGGGCTGGGCGATTATTAGCAAAGAACCTTGATCTAGGTTCTTTGTTATTAGACTTGTTTTGCATTTGTAACTTATCAGTAATATGTTCAACATATCACAATAACAAAAACATTTTTTATCTTGAACTTTGATTATAAACATTTCATCAAAATGAATTAAGGATGACTCCATACACATATAATTCTTGATTGTTTTTCATGTTACAAGGTCACTGGACCATGCTTTCATGTATCATGAAAAAACCCATACTCTTAGCATACAATAATTGTGATTTCTTGATTATCGGTATACATACACATTCTTCTTCATAGTCCTCTGAGTCAGATTCGCTCATTCTATCGCCGCTTCCCACCTTGGTGAAGAAGTGCACCCCGGCGAACTCCAGCAGGGACCCGATGACGTAGACGAAGCACATGATAATGAACCAGTCCAGCGCCGTGGCGTACGGCACCCGGGGAAGGTCTTTGCGGGAGTCCACACTGATCGTGACCAAGGTCAACATGGAGGTCACTCCCAGACCAACACGGTCAGCTGAAATAAAAACATACTGTCCATCCTCACCGCTCTGTAACATGCACAGGTTGCCACTGAAACCCTCAATATTTGTTTTTAAACCAAATGATATTGTGCTTCATTTACACTAATTTACAGTTAATATAACTATTTCAAGTACATGTAGTTATTCATTGTTAGGTAACACTTAAGCATCAAGGTTACATCGTTTTGTAACAAGGTCTTTAACAGCGACATCTTGCATTAATATGTGATAGTCGATTTCAGACCATTGAATTACGTATATTGTATATTTTAATTTACGTAATTGTATATCTTTAATGGTATTTGTCGGACATTCATGAATAACTGGGCCCCTAACATTTTTCATGATAGCTCTTTTGCCCTCTTCAATTGACTTTTGCACAGCTGAAACTAAAACATTATTTTTTTCAAAATGAAGCCTTTGATTCATTTTTTTTTAATCTACAGATGTGAATCTCAATATCTTTTCTCAACCAAGTAGTATACTATCATAATAGTAGTTGTGATGGTTACGACAAAAAGACGTCTCTCAGGCTAGCCTAGACCATTGGTTTACTGAGGCATACGTCAGGATATTGCCCACACTGTCCACCAGAGGCACACGCAATCTATTACCACGTCGCCCTCTGGTGGAGTTTGGATATTGCCACAAAGCATAACAGTGGACAGACAGACATCACTGATCTCATTTCCCAAGAAACTTTACAATTCATCAAGGTCACATATCATATCAGATGTCGGTAGTGCATTGTTGTGAAGAAATAAAAGTATTTCATCTGGTCATATCAACTACTGGTGGTATGGACCCGTAGGTCATAAAAAGAGGTTCATAATGGATTAAAACAGTTAACTATTGTTAATTAATATATAAAGCAGTGTATCTGTTACCTGTGGCTTCCCTGTTAATCCAGAAGGAGACCCAGGAGAGGACAACGACCAGCAGACAGGGAACATAGATCTGTATGATGAAGTAACCCATGTGACGCCGCAGCTTGAACTCCACGCTCAGCGCCGAATATACACCTGAAAATACAAGGCACGGACAGAGCTGAATATACACCTGAAAATACAGGACACGCTCAGAGCTGAATATACCCCTGAAAATACAAGGCACGGACAGAGCTAAATATACACCTGAAAATACAAGGCACGCCCAGAGCTAAATATATACCTGAAAATACAAGGCACGGACAGAGCTGAATATATACCTGAAAATACAAGGCACGCTCAGAGCTGAATATATACCTGAAAATACAGGACACGCTCAGAGCTGAATATATACCTGAAAATACAGGACACGCTCAAAGCTGAATATACACCTGAAAATACAAGGCACGCTCAAAGCTGAATATACACCTGAAAATACAAGGCACGCTCAGAGCTAAATATATACCTGAAAATACAAGGCACACTCAGAGCTGAATATATACCTGAAAATACAGGACACGCTCAGAGCTGAATATATACCTGAAAATACAGGACACGCTCAGAGCTAAATATATACCTGAAAATACAAGGCACGCTCAGAGCTGAATATATACCTGAAAATACAAGGCACGGGCAGAGCTGAATATACACCTGAAAATACAAGGCACGCTCAAAGCTGAATATATACCTGAAAATACAGGACACGCTCAGAGCTGAATATACACCTGAAAATACAAGGCACGCTCAAAGCTGAATATACACCTGAAAATACAGGACACGCTCAGAGCTGAATATACACCTGAAAATACAAGGCACGGGCAGAGCTGAATATATACCGGAAAATACAAGGCACGCTCAGAGCTGAATATATACCTGAAAATAGAAGGCACAGACAGAGCTAAATATATACCTGAAAATACAAGGCACGGGCAGAGCTGAATATACATATGTAACATGTAAGACTGGCAGAACATTCTAAAAAGAATTGAAATGTTTTTGTTTTTTTGGCCTTTTTGCCATCTCAATCTATAAGTTATTGAAACATTATCGAAATTCAAATTTCGTGCAACCATGAATTTTCAAAATATCTGACAACAGACACATTTAGAAACAAGTAAACACCTTTAGAAATAAATGTCAAAACATTGAAAATATTTTAAACGAATATATTCACATAATTGATTATGAAATTTTCTTTGTGAATAATAATTTTAATACTTTTTATGAAAAAGCCTAAAACGTAAGTGTTTGAATTATATCTTTTTTTAAAGCACAGCATGGTTATTTTTTTAAAAGAAATCTTTCTTGGTATAAATATATAGTTACATTAACGTGTCATATTTGCACAAGTTTATATGATTTCTAAAATAAGTCTTTGTGTGTGCATGGTTTCTGTAAAAAAATGCAAAAACTTAAACAAATTACCAAAACTACCAAATTACTCTATTAAACACAAGTTATCACCAGGGAATAATGTATGATTTGATATGAGATGTGGGATAGTTACCGATCCTGTTGTTGACGGACTTATTGGTTGAGGCTGGGGTGCCGGTCAGGTCGTACTGGGACAGGCGCAGGTCCTTGGCCATCTTGATGGACTTATTGGGTCCATGCTTCCAAACATACATCACCTGCTCGCTCGTATAGGCATCTGCAGCAAGCATCAAGTCACATTCCTTATCATGGCATAATCATTCTTAGATTCTATTCTGCTGTTTGGCCTGATAGCTCCAACTTAATAAGTGTGAATGAATGAAATCTATGCAATATTAAATTGCAAGAGGGCCGTAGCCTGGAGAGGCGGCCCTGCAGTGTGATTGCTGTGAATTGCAATCATGTATTGTTAAATTTGGTCATTGATTATTGCTATTGACAAATGGACTATTGTTGTTGTGAGTTGGTTAACTGAAAGGTTTTTTTTCAGAGACCATTCGCACCGGGTTCCCCCTACTCTTTTCGATAAGTGCTACTGGGTTCTTTAACGTGCTCTGGGATAGGGTCAGATACACGGGACCACGACGTTTTACGCCCAATCAGAGCGGGCGAGCAATAACCTTGCTGGGGGACAATTTAACCAGGCATTGTCAAAGGGGGACCTACCCATAGTGAGTTTAGAGGTGGTTTTATGTTGTGTTCAGACTTTGTGTGTGGGTTGCATATATGAGAAGTTATGTAGAAATTTTGATTAAAAAGTAGTGAGAATTGCATTTTACCCAGTGGGGTGTCCATAGGCAAAAGTGAACCTTTTTTGTTTACGCTTGTTTTGTTTGCTTTTGGATGACAGAATAATTCAGAAGATTTATATTATGTGTTCCATCTTATTATGTGTATAAATGCCTAATTATAGTTTATTTGAAATTGCTATGGGGTGGGTGGTGTGTGATTATAGGTGCAAATGGCCCGATTTGGGGCACTGAAAGCCGACTATGGGCAGAATATACACTGAATATCTCTGCAACCGCTGTTGGTCATTCTTGTGAAACCAAAGCCGGCAATCTGTGACCCAGGCCAGGCATTTTCACTATTATGGGTGGCATGTGTTAGTAATGTGTTAGGTTTATCTAACCTGGCTGTCAATGTAGGGATGTAGGACATACATTCCATCATTGCAGCCAGTGGTAGGATCAGGTTTGTTTCCGTTTTAATTAGTCAATGTGTCCTCGGGGAATCAGCCAGTGGCCACTGTGACCCGATCTCTTAAGTGACCATTGATTGACCATCCGCAGTCAGTCAGTCATGCGGGCTGCCTACTTCATGGGTTCTAGTGGGATCTTTTCCAGTTCCTATCTGGGCACGGGATACTGAGTCAGGATATAATGCAGATCCACAAAGTTTAAGGCATTATAGACCACCTCAGCTGCAGCCTGGGTGTGGTCAGCGCCATCTTCCACATCATATACTCTATTGTCATATTGTCTAAGAGGCATTGTGTAAAAGCATTCTAGCAGGTAGTGCCACAGTGGTTTACTGGTGGGCCTACTACAATGCTCGCAGGCTCTATCCATATCTCCTAACAATTCCCAAGTGCACTTGTAGCCTAGTCTAAGTCTATGCATGGTGACCTGTAGGGATCTGTGGTTCTCAGCTAGTCTGGGGAGTGGCTTGTATCTAGTGGCTATGCAATACCATCTGGCAGTTCCTGAACCGGGTACACTGTATTTGTGCCTGAGATAGTGCCTTTCCTTTGAGTCAGAGACAAAAAGTCGTCTGGTCTGGCTAAGAGAGGGGAGGACATGGGCTGATATCTTGGATAGCTTGGAGCCTGCATTCGCAGCCTCGTCTGCCTTATCATTACCCTCAAGTCCAATGTGACTGGGGATCCAGTGTAGCACAACAGCCCTATTGTCTGATTGTAACTTATACAGGGTAACATAAACTCCCGTGATGAGCTTAACATTGTCTAACGGGTGACCTTTCTCTAGTGCTTTGAGGGATGACTGTGAGTCTGTGATTACTAGTACTGGACCTGTCTTGTTGTGAAGGGCATCTAGGAGGGCAAATGAAATGGCAATGAGCTCAGTCTGCAGGGTTGAGCAATTGTCACTATTTCTCCATAATTCCTGTCTACCTTCCTGACAATAACCAGAGCCTGACCTGCCATCTTCCTGAACTGAGCCATCAGTGTAGTACACTGTTGCTCCCGGGGGCCGAACAATATCTATGGATGCATGAGCCTGTCTGAGCATGTCTGCCCTATCTAGGTCTGATTTCTTGCTGGCCATAGGCATGTATGTAATGCTATACGGGAGTGGCTTCCAGGGTGGAGGGATGACATAGTTGGAGGCTGGAGTGTCTGCACCTTTGTGTAATACTAGTCCATCTCTAAATCCTAGCACTTGGGAAGCAGCCCTGGTGGCCCAGTGATTTCTCCTGGAGGGCATTTTGCCACCATCACCGAGGGCTATCTTGGTACTTTTCCTAAGAGGTGTTACTACATGGGAGTGCATAACCTTGGCTAAGAAGCATGCTGTGGTCTGAGCTATTCTAACTGTTATGAGGTAAAGGTATGTATGTCATATTACATTGAATACACACACACACACACACACACACACACACACACACACACACACACACACACACACACACATATATATAATTAATTATTTTTTTGACATCGGTGGGGAATGAGATGATACTTTTTGTTGTTTTTTTTGGTTTTGTTTTTGTTTTGCTTTTTTTTTGGGGGGGGGGTGTTGAAATAGAGGTCACGCGCACTAGTATTATATGCTTCTTTATACGCTTCGTTCTCTATTTCTCTAGTTCTATGAAGCTTGTCCACTAAGAAAGGTGGCCTTTTTGGGCCTGTAATGTAGTGGTCAGAATTGCTCCTTTCTTAGTGTGATTCGGACGCCAGACCGTCTCATGTGAAGATGTGTATTTGAGGAAAGTGGGTGTGAATAAAGCTATCATAGAGCAGCCATTATGGGCCAGATAATGACCAAATGGGCGGTCTGCCTGCATTGACCGTGTTTGGGATCAGGGGTCGCTACAGGGCAAGTGTTTGGGTCTTGGTCAGCTAGCATTGCAGAATATCTCAAAATAAAGCCTGCCCGAAGCAGTCTACAGCAATATATAAATATAAAATCAATGTTTCTGCTTCAGGAAGGTGTGTCTGACAGGGGGCGACACATATCCCGAGGAATCACAACATTTATACCCTGTGATTTAGACAGGATCACATGTTTGAATTTGAGGAAGTTAACAAATTGCTCCTATTACACTGGTATAGGGTATGAACACTTTGATCAGTTTTAAAAAAATGCCGCTGAGCTTAAGTAACGAGGGATTGATAACAATTATCACTGTAAATAACACCGATAACATCATCACTGTAAATAACACCGATAATATCATCACTGTAAATAACACCGATAATATCATCACTGTAAATAACACTGATAATATCATCACTGTAAATAACACTGATAATATCATCACTGTAAATAACACTGATAACATCATCACTGTAAATAACACTGATAACATCATCACTGTAAATAACACTGATAATATCATCACTGTAAATAACACTGATAACATCATCACTGTAAATAACACCGATAATATCATCACTGTAAAAACACTGATAATATCATCACTGTAAATAACACCGACAACATCATCACCTAAAATAACACCGATAACATCATCACTGTAAATAACACCGATAATATCATCACTGTAAATAACACTGATAATATCATCACTGTAAATAACACAGATACTATCATCACTGTAAATAACACTGATAATATCATCACTGTAGATAACACCGATAATATCATCACTGCAAACAACACCGATAATATCATCACTGTAAATAACACTGATAATATAATCACTGTAAGTAACACCGATAACATCATCACTGTAAATAACACCGATAATATCATCACTGTAAATAACACTGATAATATCATCACTGTAAATAACACCGATAATATCATCACTGTAAATAACACCGATAATATCATCACTGTAAATAACACCGATAATATCATCACTGAAAATAACACTGATAATATCATCACTGTAAATAACACCGATAATATCATCACTGTCAGTAACACCATCATCACTACAACACTGATAACATTATCACTCTGAGTAACACTGATAACATCATCACTGTAAATAGCACCGGTAACGCCATCACTGTAACACTGATAACATCATTACCCTGAGAACACTGGCATCATCACTGTAGGTATCATCGATAATATGATCACTGTAATTACCACCGATAACATAATCACTGCATCTCTGATAACACCATCACTAGATGTGTCCAAGGTTTTTCGCTATATAACAAACACTCTTCTGAGTCACTCTCTTGTGGTATTGTCTTGCGCCCAGTAGGAATCGTGGCCCAGTAGGAATTCCTACAGTGTGCAACTGCCCAAAGTAGGAATTCATACTTTGCTCAAATAAGTAGGAATTTTAAGATATATCATATCAATAACTGATGACTGGATGTGGCCAATATATTTACAATGTTTATCAGTTTTCTTTTAAATTTTGTATTTAAAAAATAACAGACACTTCCTCTGGCTTAATTGGACATTATTGCGTTAAAGAATATGGTTACAAATTTTGATTGACTCGTACATTATAATGGAAATATGACATTTTTGGAAATAGAAAAGTTGATTATCACTTTATTTTGACAAAAAGTGCACAAAGATTATTTTTTAATATTTATATCGTAATTATACGTTGACAAGCCCACATCCAGATATCTACTTATTTGCCAATCAGAAATGTACATATGGACTGATAAAATAATATTTTTTATGCACACAACTAATATTCCTACTTATTTGCACAATTTAGAAATTCCTAATTTGTCCTGCACAATGTAGAAATTATTCCTGCATTATGCAAGATTCCTACTTTGTGCATGACAGTATTATAAGTTCCCACAAAGCCTGGGTCGGCATATATTCGCTTAAAACAGACCTGCTCAGTGGATACTCTCTGCTGATATTCCACATGTCAGGTATTTTACCTGAAACTAAAGTGAGCTATATATCTTTAAAAGGTATTCATATTTCTTATGTGTCTGTCCCGAATCCCTCAGAGCCCCTGTTCTATGTGGACAAAATGTATCTTTGATCATTCACAAATGACTTTGACAGGAAGGAAATGAAAGCATTTTGTACTCACAGCTGGCAAACATTAAGGGGCAGTGCTGCACGTCCACCGGGAAGGCCTGCAGATACATGGGACAGTTTGCCTTGATCGTCAGCCTAAAACCACAAAGAACTCATCATCCCATCTTAGCTGAGATTACCAAAGTTTTGACACACATTTTCAAGGTTAACCTCGTGGCCAACTTACTCGAAGTTTAAAATCAGTGAGTAAATTGGCTTGTTCGATTTTTTTCGTTTTCACAATGTCAGAACTGTATATATATATTTTTGTTTAGATATCTTAGACTGAATGTATTTATGACCAATGTATTCTTTTCGAGGTTCCGTCCTGAGAAAATGCTGTCGTTTGATACTTTTTGCATGGAACTCTTAGAACAATAATAAATATATGTGGTAATATAGACTATATTATAACAATTGCATGTATAGTGAACAGAGACGACAAGGGTTGGTGCATATACGTCAGAGATTTCTGTGTACACGTCATTTTGTGATGCATCCGATTCGTAGATTTACGTAAATGAAGCTGCTTGGAAACAAAGACCACCTAAGTCACATTAGATTTTCATAATCAAATGCACCTTCAGCAGACGACATTTGATATACTTTGGATGGAAAAATATAAATATCATTTCCAAAATGGAAATTGCATAGAAATTCTTTTTTTTTTATAAAGACTTTCTTGTTAAAAGTGGCGTGTGCATCTTAAGTCTTATCATGAGAACAGCCAAAACGTCTCTGCGACAAGTTGTCACACTGATGTTGACGATAAATAAATATATTTTAAGAACTTTTAGTTTTTTTTTACGTCCATGCATCATTTAATTTGCCGTTATTGCAGTGTAGTGTATGGGTTATATAACATTGCAGTCTAATCTGATGCTTGAAATAAATTGCTATATTGCCCAGATGTTATCTAACCTTCTTCTTTTTTAAAACCTCTTGTAATCTCTAATGAGATGACCAGACATGTTTTTGCTGGAACAAGTACTCCATTGTAGTGCCTGGGGGACACTCCATGCTGAAGTTCACTTTGCTTAATACAATCCCAGCCACCCAGGACCTACATGCTGCATGCAACCTCATGCTCCAGAGGTCAGAGTCGCCCAAAAACGATCAGCAGACGTGTCCTCCCCCATGATTGCTTCTGGGCCGTGACGTCATCAGGAGACGCCAAACATACCCCACCTGGCAGGGGTGAAATGCATGACCACAGGCAGGTGGCTTGGGATGTGGTTTGCCTCAATCTCAACTGATGCACAAACCAGATTTGTTTAGCAAGTTGATGCATAACATAAGAGAGTGCTGATTTTGGAAGAATACAAAAAATATATAGATAAATAAAAATACATTAAACTATTACGGGGGGGGGTCAAGATAAACCGATATATTAATCAAATACCAGGTACTATTACTGTTGCCAACCCCTTTGATCATTATCAGCTGGTTATCCCTTAATTGCCTTTAACACCTGGTCACTCTTATTATGTAAAAAGTAATGTGAGGTAATTCTTATTCGGTGTCCAATCTAGGTTTGCTCATTACCCCGAACTGGGGGAAATAAGATAGGGAATGTGCTAACCTCATGGAGTAGAGCACTGTGCCGTCTTGTCTGATCCGTAGTAACTTATTGGGGGTGGTGATGGTGTGGAGATAGGAGCCCTGTCCATTCAGGAAGTGTGGGTCGGGCTTCCAGATGAGGTCCAGCATTCGGATGTGTACGGCCATCTCCTGCATGGGGCCCCGGAACTGCAGACGACGGTCCACCCACGTCTGACGGAAGTACGCGTCTATGGAAAACGTCTGAAATCCAAAACGGCAATGATTTCACACATGGTTGCACTAATGATTACATGCGTTTGCACACGTGATTGCACATATGATTGCAGACCTAATCGCACTTATGATTGCACAGAGATAAACATATTGCACATACTATATGTACTATATGGTTAAACATATTGATGCCCACATAATTACACAGATCATTGCACACAAGATGGTACACATGATTGCACACATGATTGCACACATGATTGCACACATGGTTTCTCGCATTATTGCACACATGGTGGCACAAATCATTCCACATTATCTGTAAAATTACCATATTCCACCATCATAAGAGATCAATTTTGGAGTTTAAAAGTTGAAAATATAACTATTATTTTGAAGAGAGATAAAATATGATTCTCAACGATTACTCTAAAACGTGAACGTCAAATAAGTAACAAACTTCACACACATTATATCATCATCTTGATGATCGATAGATACACAGGATCCTTGATGAAAAGTAGATATTAGATTCATAGTATCACGCAATTCGACATGGTGTAGATAATTCTTGACTGAGATACAACCCCCCCCCCCCCCCACCGAAGTAAGAATGGACCCACACAACATAAAAAAGTTCATCAAGGAAGGGGCAGTCACAGATAATTCTGAACCAGTTGAAATACAAGTGCATTATATTGATTTATATGAGAAACACGTTGCCCATTAACTGGCTCAATACGCAATGTATTTTTTATGAAAGTGGTGATTAAACAAGAAAAAGTGGTGATCCACATGTAACACGGATGAGGAAAAAAAAAAAAAAAAAACAAAACTGTCAACAAACAGAAAAAAAATTAAAATAAACAAAACAAAAATTAAAATAAACAAAACAAAAATTACAGCAAACAAAACAAAAATTAAAAGAAACAAAAAAAGGGATAATTTTGTGCAGCGATGGGCGATGACGATGTTGTCATTTCGGCGGGATGCCTATTGGCTTTGCCAAGCAGGTAAACTTCATAGGGCACCGTATCATTTTGTACTGCATTAGCTTCCAGCACACGGCACATGCATCAATGCACATGCACGGATACCTATTTGGTGTTTGCCATATGAAATACATTGAGCTATACGATGATCTTGGTCATGTCACCACTTCTGACGTCATTTGACAGTGACTCAATCTTTCGTGCCGTGAAAACAAATCAACACTTTTAACGTTTTGAAAGGAATAGGACTAACAAGATGACGTGTGAGGTACAATATACAGCTCAATTGCAATTAGTACAGCACAGTTTTACTCGATATTTGACCAAGTTAAAAATGTCCGAGTTTCATCTGCCGGTTTCGGACAGTTGCCGGTCACTGTACATATTTGTGTTACGTAATCGCCTCGTGCACGTGCCAACCATTGACATGACGTCAGTGACCAGCACGTGCAGTGAGAAAAAACTATATTCATACGCCGAATACTAGACTGGCCCCCTACCGAGTGTCAAGAAATGAGGGTGGCACCAGTCGAATCTATCGCATGCACACGGCGAACACTCCACAGTGGCGTCAGTTGCTCTAACAATAATGACCACAGAAAAAACCGAATCACAAACCACAGGAAATGAATACGCATTTCCCATGATCGTACCGATCACAGAATAACACAGATAGTTCCTTTTTTTGACAAGCATTGCCTGTCGGCAATGCTTGTCAAAAAAGGAACCATCCGTGTTACAAAAAAACCAAGCTCGCTCAGGATTTGCAAATTAATATGATAAGAAACCAAAAGGAAATGGAAAGCAAAGATATGCAATACTTTTCACAAGTTAAATGACAAAATCTCATGAGCCAAATCATCACGTGGCAGAAGAGCCTGGAGCCCGGGGCCTGGGGATGGCCGCCTAACTGATGACATTGGGTGATAATACAGTTACAATCCATAGACTTAGGGGCGATCCATTTGATTTTTGTGGGGTGGGGTGGGACAGGAGTACTGGATGAATAAATTTTTTTTCTTTGGTAGGGTGGATGAATAATTTTTTTTTCTGGTGTGGGGTGGGTGAATAAATTGTTTTTCTGGTGTGGGGTGGGTGAATAATTTTTTTTTCTTGTTAGGGGCGATCCATTTGATTTTTGTGGGGTGGGGTGGGACAGCAGTACTGGATGAATAATTTTTTTTTCTTTGGTAGGGTGAATGAATAAATTTTTTTTCTGGGATGGGGTGGGTGAATAAATTTTTTTTCCAAAATCTCCCACCCCACCCCACAAAAATCAAATGGATCGCCCCTTACAGCCTATATTCAATTGAAACCTTAATCATCCAGCCCGGAAAGCAAAACAATTCTTTTTTTCATTGGGCTCACTATAACACCCTCTCTAATAATCATTACTTGATTGCATGAAATTTACCACGTGTCTTCTTTAGACTGGGCGAAACCTATAGAATCATGTCATGCGATAAAATTAACCCTTATCATGCTTATTGGTCAATACAGTAAGAGGGTTTTAAAATTAAATCACGAATGTTGCCATGACTTGACGTGACTGAATAATTCATAAGCGGTCAATTTGAACGCCGTTGTCAACATAAGTACTTGGCCAATAACAGGGAAGGCCATTGCTGGGTAAGTCTTAATGGTGTATCTATTATCACATTGAAATATCATATTAAAATAAAACCCTGATTTCAATCTACAAGTAGATTCTTTAAACTCTATTCTTGTTTTGATCTACACCATTACAAACAAGATAATTAAAAATAAATCTTATGTTTACATTATAAGACCTAATAAGATAATGTTTGTCTTATTGTTCCCATTACAATGCCAGAAATCGTCCCCAGGTGACACGTCTGGTGTGCGTGCTGTCACGTGACCTGGCAGACGCTCGCCTGCTTCTACACATGTCTGTCTCCAGATCTCACTCTCTACAGACCACACAAAGTTTATCTACTCAAAGAAGTCGGAATAAACACCTGCCGTGTGAACATCCTTCACTTCTGCTATCTCATACAAAAATGAGAATGAAGCATGAATAATTCATTATTGTTTCCACTTGATTGGACTGGAAAAAGTAATCCGCGGTAGAATATAGATTTTAATATAGAAAATCTTAGCTTAAACATGAAAATAATCTGAAAAATGCATAAACGCTCAAGGTTGGCCTCGTGGTCAATTTACTCGAAGTTTAAAAGATATGATTAAATCTTTCTTTGTCTGAACTTCGAAAATCCACATATGGCAGAAATGTATCATGGGGATGGAGTACTTCCGGTTTTATAACCAAGGTGCAGTAAAATATTTAAGCCATATCTTGATGGCAAATAATTGCTTATATTTCTTGGATTTAGCACCAAAGTATTCATCACATCTTTAAACATGTCCAAGGACAGGAAGGTTATGTATTTGTTGGTGATTCCAAATCACTTTAAAAAAAAGCTTGTGGCTGATTAAGATGTCATGCCACAAAGCTTTGCTCATCAATGTATACATATGACTCCTGAGTTTGTCAAATTTGGACAACTGTACATTTTGAAGATCTTGAATATTAGTGATTTGATCTGAGGGTTAAGAGTGAATTTTGTTGGCAGGAATATGTTAAGAATTAATGAATTGTTGTGATATCTCGGATAACAGCCGACTTGTCTGTAATGTAATATGGATCCAGGCAAAATGTACCGCATTACATCAGTAGTTCTCATTACCTCTGCCATCATTGTCTTGGTTGACCTTAGAAATCTGGAACACCATCTTAAGCCAATAACTATATATTGCAAAATAAAAGATTGTATGAAATTGAAAATTTGAAGTAAAAGGTCTTCTGTAGATCTGTAGAGGATGGAATAGGGTAAATCATTGATACTGTGCCATGAAGAACCTGTCCATGTTGATTTCCCAACATGAGAACCTCTATAAGATCATTACATAAGATGCTCAACTGATTTAGATAACAATCGTCAAGCTGTGCTGAAGATATGATATCTTTTAATGTAACAATCAATTTGTCATTATTCTGCATTACATAGGTACTGCTGTCATTACCCTATATATGATACCATTCTAAATTAAGGAATCCTCAGAATATAAATGCTTAACTTGCTCAAAAATAATATCATCAAACTGACTTGACCAACATCTGGTCATCAGGTCATAACATAATCAGGTGTCTGACATATAAACTGACCAAGCAGTACAGCTAGCAGAACAAAATAGAATCTATTTCAGTTAGCATTTATTCCCCGCCAATCAGTTCACAGCCTTCAGTTACAGGGACTGATATGATGAAGAAGTCCTGCTATGGAGGGTAATTCTTCATATTTTCGCTGCACATTTAAGTTGATCAATAAATGTCTACCCCGAGAGTACTATTACCCCTTTGACACAGACCATGTGATCACAACACAAATGGAGATATTCTGATCGCTACTGATCCATTATGATAGGAATATGTTTGGCTGTTCTTTGCCCTTAAGAGGTCAACTGTCTTCATATTTGTGAATAACTACAATATGTCCCATGCACACTATAACCCTACTATCATGTACATTCCAAATATATTTGGAAGCACAACTGATTACATTGGGCAGCACTATTGGCTACATTGGATAGCACTACTGGCTACATTGGGCAGCACTACTGGCTACACTGGGCAACACTACTGGCTACACTGGGCAACACTACTGGCTACATTGGGCAGCACTATTGGCTACATTGGACAGCACTACTGGCTACATTGGGCAGCACTACTGGCTACTCTGGGCAACACTACTGGCTACACTGGGCAACACTACTGGCTACATTGGGCAGCACTACTGGCCACATTGGGCAGCACTACTGGCTACATTGGGCAGCACTACTGGCCACATTGGGCAACACTACTGGTTACATTGGGCAGCACTACTGGCCACTTTGGACAGCACTACTGGGTACATTGGTCAACACTACTGGTTACATTGGGCAACACTACTGGCTACATTGGGCAGCACTACTGGCCACATTGGGCAACACTACTGGCTACATTGGGCAACACTACTGGCTACATTGGACAGCCCTACTGGCCACACTGAGCAGCACTACTGGCCACAATGGGTAACACTACTGGCCACATTGGGCAGCACTACTTGCTACACTGGGCAACACTACTGGTTACATTGGGCAACACTACTGGTCACATTGAGCAACACTACTGGCTACATTGGGCAACACTTCTGGCTACATTGGGCAATACTAATGGCAACACTCAGGCTACACTGGGTAACACTACTGGCCACATTGGGCAACACAACTGGCTACACTGGGTTACACTACTGGCCACATTGGGCAACACTACTGGCAGCACTACTGGCTACATTGGGCAACACTACTGGTTACGTTTGGCAACACTACTGGTTACATTGGGCAACACTACTGGTTACATTGGGAAACACTACTGGCCACACTGGGCAACACTACTGGTTACATTGAGCCACACTACTGGTTGCATTGAGCAACACTACTGGCCACATTGGGCAACACTACTGGTTACATTGAGCAACACTACTGGTTACATTGGGCAACACTACTGGCCACTTTGGGCAACACTACTGGTCACACTGGGTAACACTACTGGCTACATTGGGCAACACTACTGGCCACATTTGGCAGCACTACTGGCCACATTGGGCAGCACTACTGGTTACATTGAGCAACACTACTGGTTGCATTGAGCAACACTACTGGCCACACTGGGCAACACTACTGGTTACATTGAGCAACACTACTGGCCACATTGGGCAGCACTACTGGCCACATTGGGTAACACTACTGGCCACATTGGGCAACACTACTGGTTACATTGAGCAACACTACTGGTTACATTGAGCAACACTACTGGTTGCATTGAGCAAAACTACTGGCCACACTGGGCAACACTACTGACCACATTGGGCAGCACTACTGGTTACATTGAGCAACACTACTGGTTGCATTGAGCAACACTACTGGCCACATTGGGCAACACTACTGGTTACATTGAGCAACACTACTGGTTACATTGGGCAACACTACTGGCTACATTGGGCAACACTACTGGCCACATTGGGCAGCACTACTGGCCACATTGGGCAGCACTACTGGTTACATTGAGCAACACTACTGGTTGCATTGAGCAACACTACTGGCCACACTGGGCAACACTACTGGTTACATTGAGCAACACTACTGGCCACATTGGGCAGCACTACTGGCCACATTGGGTAACACTACTGGCCACATTGGGCAACACTACTGGTTACATTGAGCAACACTACTGGTTACATTGAGCAACACTACTGGTTGCATTGAGCAAAACTACTGGCCACACTGGGCAACACTACTGGCCACATTGGGCAGCACTACTGGTTACATTGAGCAACACTACTGGTTGCATTGAGCAACACTACTGGCCACATTGGGCAACACTACTGGTTACATTGAGCAACACTACTGGTTACATTGGGCAACACTACTGGCTACATTGGGCAACACTACTGGCCACATTGGGCAGCACTACTGGCCACATTGGGCAGCACTACTGGTTACATTGAGCAACACTACTGGCCACATTGGGCAACACTACTGGTTGCATTGAGCAACACTACTGGCCACATTGGGCAACACTACTGGCAAGAATGGGCAACACTACTGGCTACATTGGGCAGCAAAACTGGCCACATTGGGCAACACTACTGGTTGCATTGAGCAACACTACTGGCCACATTGGGCAGCACTACTGGTTACATTGAACAACACTACTGGCCACATTGGCAGCACTACTGGTTACATTGGGCAACACTACTGGTCACATTGGGCAACACTACTGGCTACATTTGGCAGCACTAATGGCTACATTGAACAACACTACTGGCCACTTTGGGCAACACTACTGGTCACATTGGGCAACACTACTGGCTACATTGGGCAGCACTACTGGCTACATTGGACAACACTACTGGCCACTTTGGGCAACAATACTGGCCACATTGGGCAACACTACTGGCAGCACTACTGGCTACAATGGACAACACTAATGGCCACTTTGGGCAACACTACTGGTCACATTGGGCAACACTACTGGTTACATTGGGTAACACTACTGGTTACATTGGGTAACACTACTGGCTACACTGGGCAACACTACTGGCTACACTGGGCAACACTACTGGCTACATTGGGCAGCACTACTGGTAACATTGGACAATACTACTGGCTACATTGAGCAACACTACTGGCCACATTGGGCAACACTACTGGTTGCATTGAGCAACACTACTGGCCACATTGGGCAACACTACTGGCTACATTGGGCAACACTACTGGTTGCATTGAGCACCACTACTGGCCACATTGGACAGCACTACTGGCCACATTGGGCAACACTACTGGCCACATTGGGCAGCACTACTGGCTACATTGGGCAACACTACTGGTTGCATTGAGCAACACTACTGGCCACATTGGGCAACACTACTGGCTACATTGGGCAACACTACTGGTTACATTGAGCAACACTACTGGCTACATTGGGCAGCACTACTGGCCACATTGGGCAGCACTACTGGTCACATTGGACAGCACTACTGGCCACATTGGGCAACACTACTGGCTACACTGGGCAACACTACTGGTCACATTGGGCAACACTACTGGCTACATTGGGCAGCACTACTGGCCACATTGGACAGCACTACTGGCCACATTGGGCAACACTACTGGCTACACTGGGCAACACTACTGGTCACATTGGGCAACACTACTGGTCACATTGGGCAGCACTACTGGCCACATTGGGCAACACTACTGGCTACACTGGGCAACACTACTGGTCACATTGGGCAACACTACTGGCTACATTGGGCAACACTACTGGCTACATTGGGCAACACTACTGGTCACATTGGGCAACACTACTGGCCACATTGAGCACCACTACTGGCCACATTGGGCAGCACTACTGGCTACATTGGGCAACACTACTGGCTACACTGGGCAACACTACTGGTCACATTGGGCAACACTACTGGCTACATTGGGCAACACTACTGGCTACATTGGGCAGCACTCTTGGCCACATTGAGCAGCACGACTGGCTACACTGGGCAACACTACTGGTCACATTGGGCAACACTACTGGCTACATTGGGCAACACTACTGGCCACATTGGGCAACTATACTGGCCACATTGAGCACCACTACTGGCCACATTGGGCAGCACTACTGGCCACATTGAGCAGCACTACTGGCTACCTTGGGTAACACTACTGGCCACTTTGGGCAACACTACTGGCTACATTGGGCAGCACTACTGGCCACATTGGGCAGCACTACTGGCTACATTGGACAGCACTACTGGCCACATTGGGCAGCACTACTGGCTACATTGGGCAGCACTACTGGCAGCACTACTGGCCACATTGGGCAGCACTACTGGCCACATTGGGCAGCACTACTGGCTACATTGGGCAGCACTACTGGCAGCACTACTGGCCACATTGGGCAACACTACTGGCCACATTGAGCACCACTACTGGCCACATTGGGCAACACTACTGGTTACACTGAATAACACTACTGGCCACATTGAGCACCACTACTGGCCACATTGGGCAGCACTACTGGCCACATTAGACAGCACTACTGGCCACATTGGGCAACACTACTGGCCACATTGGGCAGCACTACTGGCCACATTGGGCAACACTACTGGCCACATTGAGCACCACTACTGGCTACATTGGGCAGCACTACTGGCCACATTGGGCAACACTACTGGCTACATTGGGCAACACTACTGGCCACATTGGGCAACACTACTGGCCACATTGAGCACCACTACTGGCCACATTGGGCAGCACTACTGGCCACATTGGACAGCACTACTGGCTACACTGGGCAACACTACTGGCCACATTGGGCAACACTACTGGCCACATTGAGCACCACTACTGGCTACATTGGGCAGCACTACTGGCCACATTGGGCAACACTACTGGCCACATTGAGCAGCACGTCTGGCTACATTGGGCAGCACTACTGGCCACATTGGGCAACACTACTGGCCACATTGAGCACCACTACTGGCCACATTGGGCAGCACTACTGGCCACATTGGACAGCACTACTGGCTACACTGGGCAGCACTATTGGCCACATTGAGCAGCACGTCTGGCTACATTGGGCAGCACTACTGGCCACATTGAGCACCACTACTGGCCACATTGGGCAGCACTACTAGCCACATTGGACAGCACTACTGGCCACATTGGGCAACACTACTGGCTACACTGGGCAGCACTATTGGCCACATTGAGCAGCACGTCTGGCTACATTGGGCAGCACTACTGGCCACATTGGGCAACACTACTGGCCACATTGAGCACCACTACTGGCCACATTGGGCAGCACTACTGGCCACATTGGGCAACACTACTGGCCACATTGGGCAACACTACTGGCCACATTGGGCAGCACTACTGGCTACATTGGGCAGCACTACTGGCCACATTGGGCAGCACTACTGGCCACATTGGGCAACACTACTGGCCACATTGGGCAACACTACTGGCCACATTGGGCAGCACTACTGGCAGCACTACTGGCTACATTGGGCAGCACTACTGGCCACATTGGGCAGCACTACTGGCTACATTGGACAGCACTACTGGCAGCACTACTGGCTACATTGGGCAGCCCTACTGGCTACATTGGGCAGCACTACTGGCCACATTGGGCAACACTACTGGCCACATTGGGCAACACTACTGGCCACATTGGGCAGCACTACTGGCAGCACTACTGGCTACATTGGGCAGCACTACTGGCTACATTGGGCAGCACTACTGGCTACATTGGACAGCACTACTGGCAGCACTACTGGCCACATTGGGCAGCACTACTGGCAGCACTACTGGCTACATTGGGCAACACTACTGGCCACATTGGGCAGCACTACTGGCCACATTGGGCAGCACTACTGGCTACATTGGGCAGCACTACTGGCCACATTGGGCAGCACTACTGGCCACATTGGGCACCACTACTGGCTACATTGGGCAACACTACTGGCAGCACTACTGGCCACATTGGGTAACACTACTGGCTACATTGGGCAGCACTACTGGCAGCACTACTGGCCACATTGGGCACCACTACTGGCTACATTGGGCAGCACTACTGGCAGCACTACTGGCTACATTGGGCAACACTACTGGCCACATTGGGCAACACTACTGGCCACATTGGGCAACACTACTGGCCACATTGGGCAGCACTACTGGCCACATTGGGCAACACTACTGGCTACATTGGGCAACACTACTGGCAGCACTACTGGCAGCACTACTGGCCACATTGGGTAACACTACTGGCTACATTGGGCAGCACTACTGGCAGCACTACTGGCCACATTGGGCACCACTACTGGCTACATTGGGCAGCACTACTGGCAGCACTACTGGCTACATTGGGCAACACTACTGGCCACATTGGGCAACACTACTGGCCACATTGGGCAACACTACTGGCCACATTGGGGAACACGACTGGCCACATTGAGCACCACTACTGGCCACATTGGGCAGCACTACTGGCAGCACTACTGGCCACATTGGGCACCACTACTGGCCACATTGGGCAGCACTACTGGCAGCACTACTGGCTACATTGGGCAACACTACTGGCCACATTGGGCAACACTACTGGCCACATTGGGCAACACTACTGGCCACATTGGGCAACACTACTGGCCACATTGGGCAACACTACTGGCCACATTGAGCACCACTACTGGCCACATTGGGCAGCACTACTGGCCACATTGGACAGCACTACTGGCTACACTGGGCAACACTACTGGCTACACTGGGTAACACTACTGGCTACACTGGGTAACACTACTGGCAACATTGGGCAACACTACTGGCTACACTGGGCAACACTACTGGCTACACTGGGTAACATTACTGGTTACATTGGGCAACACTACTGGCCACATTGGGCAACACTACTGGCCACATTGGGCAACACTACTGGCCACATTGGGCAGCACTACTGACAGCACTACTGGCTACATTGGGCAGCACTACTGGCTACATTGGGCAGCACTACTGGCCACATTGGGCAACACTACTGGCCACATTGGGCAACACTACTGGCCACATTGGGCAGCACTACTGGCAGCACTACTGGCTACATTGGGCAGCACTACTGGCCACATTGGGCAGCACTACTGGCTACATTGGACAGCACTACTGGCAGCACTACTGGCCACATTGGGCAGCACTACTGGCAGCACTACTGGCTACATTGGGCAACACTACTGGCCACATTGGGCAGCACTACTGGCCACATTGGGCAGCACTACTGGCTACATTGGGCAACACTACTGGTCACATTGGGCAGCACTACTGGCTACATTGGGCAACACTACTGGTTACATTGGGCAACACTACTGGCCACATTGGGCAGCACTACTGGCCACATTGGGCAACACTACTGGCCACATTGGGCAACACTACTGGTCACATTGGGCAGCACTACTGGTTACATTGGGCAACACTACTGGCTACATTGGGCAACTATACTTGCCACATTGGGCAACACTACTAGCCACATTGGGTAACACTACTGGCTACACTGGGCAGCACTACTGGCCACATTGGGCAGCACTACTGGCTACATTGGACAACACTACTGGCCACTTTGGGCAACACTACTGGTTACATTGGGTAACACTACTGGTTACATTGGGCAACACTACTGGCTACATTGGGCAACACTACTGGCTACATTGGGCAACACTACTGGCCACTTTGGGCAACACTACTGGTTACATTTGGCAACACTACAGGTTAAATTGGGCAACACTACTGGTTACATTGGGCAACACTACTGGCCACTTTGGGCAACACTACTGGTTACATTTGGCAACACTACAGGTTAAATTGGGCAACACTACTGGTTACATTGAGCAACACTACTGGCCACATTGGGCAGCACTACTGGCCACATTGGGTAACACTATTGGTTACATTGGGCAACACTACTGGTTACATTGAGCAACACTACAGGCCACATTGGGCAACACTAATGGCCACATTGGGTAACACTACTGGCTACACTGGGCAACACTACTGGCCACATTGGGCAACACTACTGGCCACATTGGGCAGCACTACTGGTTACATTGGGCAACACTACTGGCTACATTGGACAACACTACTGGCTACACTGGGCAACACTACAGGCCACATTGGGCAACACTACAGGCCACATTGGGCAACACTATTGGCTACCTTGGGTAACACTACTGGCCACAATGGGCAGCACTACTGGTTACATTGGGCAACACTATTGGCTACATTGGGCAGCACTACTGGCTACATTGGGCAACACTACTGGCCACATTGGGCAGCACTACTGGCTACACTGGACAACACTACAGGCCACATTGGGCAACACTATTGGCTACCTTGGGTAACACTACTGGCCACATTGGGCAACACTACTGGCTACACTGGGCAACATTACAGGCCACATTGGGCAACACTACTGGCCACATTGGGCAGCACTACTGGCCACATTGGGCAGCACTACTGGAAACATTGGGCAACACTACTGGCCACATTGGGCAGCACTACTGGCTACATTGGGCAACACTACTGGCTACATTGGGCAACACTACTGGCTACATTGGGCAACACTACTGGCCACATTGGGCAACACTACAGGCCACACTGGGCAGCACTACTGGCCACATTGGGCAGCACTACTGGCTACCTTGGGTAACACCACTGGCCACAATGGGCAGCATACTGGTTACATTGGGTAATACTACTGGCTACATTGGCCAGCACTACTGGCTACACTGGGCAACACTACAGGCCACACTGGGCAGCACAACTGGCCATATTGGGCAACACTATTGGCTACCTTGGGTAACACTACTGGCTACACTGGGCAACACTACTGGCCACATTGGGCAGCACTACTGGCTACCTTGGGTAACACTACTGGCTACATTGGGCAACACTACTGGCTACACTGGGTAACACTACTGGCTACATTGGGAAACACTACTGGCAACACTACGGGCTACACTGGGTAACACTACTGGCCACAATGGGCAGCACTACTGGCCACACTGAGCAACACTACTGGCCACATTGGGCAGCACTACTGGCTACATTGGGCAACTCTACTGGCTACATTAGGCAACACTACTGGCTACATTGGGCAACACTAGTGGCCACTTTGGGCAATACTACTGGTTACATTTGGCAACACTACAGGTTAAATTGGGCAACACTACTGGTTACATTGGGCAACACTACTGGCCACTTTGGGCAACACTACTGGTTACATTTGGCAACACTACAGGTTAAATTGGGCAACACTACTGGTTACATTGAGCAACACTACTGGCCACATTGGGCAGCACTACTGGCCACATTGGGTAACACTATTGGTTACATTGGGCAACACTACTGGTTACATTGAGCAACACTACAGGCCACTTTGGGCAACACTACTGGTTACATTTGGCAACACTACAGGTTAAATTGGGCAACACTACTGGTTACATTGAGCAACACTACTGGCCACATTGGGCAGCACTACTGGCCACATTGGGTAACACTATTGGTTACATTGGGCAACACTACTGGTTACATTGAGCAACACTACAGGCCACATTGGGCAACACTAATGGCCACATTGGGTAACACTACTGGCTACACTGGGCAACACTACTGGCCACATTGGGCAACACTACTGGCCACATTGGGCAGCACTACTGGTTACATTGGGCAACACTACTGGCTACATTGGACAACACTACTGGCTACACTGGGCAACACTACAGGCCACATTGGGCAACACTACAGGCCACATTGGGCAACACTATTGGCTACCTTGGGTAACACTACTGGCCACAATGGGCAGCACTACTGGTTACATTGGGCAACACTATTGGCTACATTGGGCAGCACTACTGGCTACATTTGGCAACACTACTGGCCACATTGGGCAGCACTACTGGCTACACTGGACAACACTACAGGCCACATTGGGCAACACTATTGGCTACCTTGGGTAACACTACTGGCCACATTGGGCAACACTACTGGCTACACTGGGCAACATTACAGGCCACATTGGGCAACACTACTGGCCACATTGGGCAGCACTACTGGAAACATTGGGCAACACTACTGGCCACATTGGGCAGCACTACTGGCTACATTGGGCAACACTACTGGCTACATTGGGCAACACTACTGGCTACATTGGGCAACACTACTGGCCACATTGGGCAACACTACAGGCCACACTGGGCAGCACTACTGGCCACATTGGGCAGCACTACTGGCTACCTTGGGTAACACCACTGGCCACAATGGGCAGCATACTGGTTACATTGGGTAATACTACTGGCTACATTGGCCAGCACTACTGGCTACACTGGGCAACACTACAGGCCACACTGGGCAGCACAACTGGCCATATTGGGCAACACTATTGGCTACCTTGGGTAACACTACTGGCTACACTGGGCAACACTACTGGCCACATTGGGCAGCACTACTGGCTACCTTGGGTAACACTACTGGCTACATTGGGCAACACTACTGGCTACACTGGGTAACACTACTGGCTACATTGGGAAACACTACTGGCAACACTACGGGCTACACTGGGTAACACTACTGGCCACAATGGGCAGCACTACTGGCCACACTGAGCAACACTACTGGCCACATTGGGCAGCACTACTGGCTACATTGGGCAACTCTACTGGCTACATTAGGCAACACTACTGGCTACATTGGGCAACACTACTGGCCACTTTGGGCAATACTACTGGTTACATTTGGCAACACTACAGGTTAAATTGGGCAACACTACTGGTTACATTGGGCAACACTACTGGCCACTTTGGGCAACACTACTGGTTACATTTGGCAACACTACAGGTTAAATTGGGCAACACTACTGGTTACATTGAGCAACACTACTGGCCACATTGGGCAGCACTACTGGCCACATTGGGTAACACTATTGGTTACATTGGGCAACACTACTGGTTACATTGAGCAACACTACAGGCCACATTGGGCAACACTAATGGCCACATTGGGTAACACTACTGGCTACACTGGGCAACACTACTGGCCACATTGGGCAACACTACTGGCCACATTGGGCAGCACTACTGGCTACCTTGGGTAACACTACTGGCCACAATGGGCAGCATACTGGTTACATTGGGTAATACTACTGGCTACATTGGATAGCACTACTGGCTACACTGGGCAACACTACAGGCCACACTGGGCAGCACTACTGGCCACATTGGGCAACACTATTGGCTACCTTGGGTAACACTACTGGCCACAATGGGCAGCACTACTGGTTACATTGGGCAACACTACTGGTTACATTGAGCAACACTACTGGCCACATTGGGTAACACTACTGGCCAAACTGTGCAGCACTACTGGCCACATTGGGCAGCACTACTGGTTACATTGAGCAACACTACTGGCCACTTTGGGCAACACTACTGGTTACATTTGGCAACACTACAGGTTAAATTGGGCAACACTACTGGTTACATTGAGCAACACTACTGGCCACATTGGGCAACTCTACTGGCCACAATGGGCAGCACTACTGGCTACATTGGGCAACACTACTGGCTACACTGGGCAACACTACTGGCCACATTGGGCAGCACTACTGGCTACACTGGGCAACACTACTGGCTACATTGGGCAACACTACTGGTTACATTGGGCAACACTACTGGCTACATTGGGCAGCACTACTGGCTACATTGGGCAACACTACTGGCTACATTGGGCAACACTACTGGCTACATTGGGCAACACTACTGGTGACATTGGGCAACACTACTGGTGACATTGGGCAACACTACTGGCTACATTGGGCAACACTACTGGCTACATTGGGCAACACTACTGGTGACATTGGGCAACACTACTGGTGACATTGGGCAACACTACTGGCCACACTGGGCAACACTACTGGGCTACATTGGGCTACATTGGGCAACACGACTGGCCACATTGGGCAACAGTCCTAGGCAACACTGTTGAACAGGATATGGTTCAAATTTTCTATGATTTCCATACGTATCGCATAGTAATGAAAATGTCTCAGAAAATACTTTGAAAATAATTTGTAATTTAAAATTAAGAGGCTCTGCCTGTAAAAACCTGCAAAATCTGCAAAATGTGGCGAAGGGTGTTCTCACAGATCAAGACAAGCCATATGTCATTAGAAAGGGTAGGGTCTAACTAAGATTTTTGCCAAGGGATTTTTTTCAGAAATTGATGGTTGCCATGGTAACATCATTTAAACACCCCAAAGTCAGGGTACCCCTTTTTAACAAAAAACACACATTTGAAAAATAAAAATTCCTAAATTCTGCAATATTAGCATCAAAATATTTCTTAATGAAATTGTATTGATCTATGATGCATGTATTTATTATATAGGACCAGTCTTTAGATTTTCATATTTGACCTTTACTTGACCCTTGACCTCATTAAATCCATACAGTGGTGTCCCCTGGTGGCCATGTTCGGAACTAGAGCCAAAATGTGAAAAACCAGGCAAGTTTATGGACATTTTTCTCCCAAGGCCAGCTAGATCCAGAAGTCTCACTATTATGGCAATATAGAGCAACACCTATATTACCAACATCAACAATAAAATTCGCGGGAACTTTTTAATTTTTTTTTTTAAACCCCGAAGAAAAAATGAAAAATCAAATTTGTCATTTTTGATATTCATTAAACAATACAAGTAAAACAGGCTCACAAGACACCTAAATCACATGGGAAATGAACATAATCTCACACAATCACACCTGAGGGGCTCTAGTCGATGTTGGTAAAACAAAACATATTCAAGGTCAAAGGTCAAAGTCAAGGTCATGCATCAAATGTTTGGCATTTTTCTCATTTTTACTGATTTTTGTGAATAATGAACAAATATTATGAAACAAAAACATATACAATTTAATGAGATGTTTGATTCAATCAAGTTAGATTGGTTATAACAGATCTGTAAAATATTTCTGTATAGATTTTAAACTTAAATAATATGTTTTTTTCAAATTATTGTCCAAGGTCGTTGGCGCAAATCTGCACAGGGTCATCTGTTTTTCAAAAATAGCATTTTCATCAAAATTTGACATATTCGACCTCCATGATCTCAGTGACAAATAATGTGAATATACTAGCTAACTGGTGTACATTATTCAACACAACCTCCTCTGCAATGTCCGATTCCCAAATCATTTGCTATTAACTATGTTGCTATGGTAACCAAGTAATCAAAATACCTTGTCCTCAATTCAGTCCGATTTTTCGAATTTTTATGATTTTTGCAATGTTTTGCATTGCAATTACTCATTATAATGACATTGATTGAACAAACTATGTTATCTATAATGGTACACATAGGTCATGCCCTTATTTTACATACAGAACATATTTCAGATCAAATGTGTTGCTATGGTAACCAGGTGATGCAATTACCTTGTCACTCACTCAGACTGAATTCACCGATTTTGATGATTTTTGTGATATTCAGCAATCTTATTCTGAATGAAAAACAACTTGAATGGACCATTTATATAGTCCCATGTGATAAACACAGTCCATACCTTTATGTTTCCCACATTGAAAAGTTCAGATCATATACATTGCTATGGTAACCAGGTGATAAAGATAACCAGTCCCTGATTCTGACTGACATCACCGATTTTGATGATTTTTGCGATATTGAGCATTTTTATTCTTAATGAAAAACAACTTGAATGTGTCATTTATAGAGTCTGTTTTGATAAACATGCTCCAAAACTTTATGTTACCCAAATTGAAAAGTTCAGATCAAATGCATTGCTATGGTAACCAGGTGATAAAAATACCTTGTCCCTCACTCAGACTAAATTTACTGATTTGATGATATTGGGCGATATTCAATATTGTTTTTCTAAATGATAACCAAGTTGAGTATACCAATTTTATAGTCTTTTGTAATAAACATGGCCCATACTTTAATATTCCACACATAGAATGTTTGAGATCAAATGAATTGCATGGGTTGCTATGGTAACCAGGTGATGAAATTACTTTGTCCCTCACTCAGACTAAATATACTGATTTTTGACAATTTTCAGCTATATTCAATATTGTTATTCTAAATGATAACCAACTTGAATGTACCGTTTATATAGTCTGTTATTATGAACATGGCCCATACATTGCTGCTCAGGGGTGGGATAGCTCTGAACCAATCTGTGCAGCAAATCGTGTCATTCTGGATGCTCACAACTGATCTGGATACAGATTTATCATAAAATTTACACTCTCATTAACACACTCTACTGAAATGAAATTTGTACAATTTTGTGATGATTATTATGTGATTTTGATGCTTATTGTGAGACATAAAAAAAAATTGTTTTATTACAGAACCATCCAGATTGGTTCAGAATTGGTTCAGAACAATGGTATCATACCACCCAGATATGTTTCAATTACCACCCAGATTGGTTCAGAGCTCTCCCACCCCTGATGCTACACACATAGAATGTGCCATGGTAATCAGGTAAAATTACCCAGTCCCTCAATTAGGCTAAATTTACCATTTATTGATGGTTTCCTTTTGTATTCAATATTGTTATTTGATTTCCCTTTGTATTCAATATTGTTAATGTACCATCTATATATCTGTTGTGATAAAATGACCTATGCCTTAATATTATACACAAAAGGTGATGATATTACCTTCTCCCTTACTCAAACCAAAATCCATATAGTTATTAAGTCAGCACAAGCTCCTGCTCCATTTCCACTGCTTCAGCCATGTCCACTGCCGCACTTTGTTTTCTTCTTCATTCAGTAATGCTTGGACATTATTTTACTATAACATGGTAATATGTAGGTCTAGGAATTTCTGTAGGCTGAACTTTTTGTGGCCGTGGGTCAAGGTCAAGGTCATGACCAGCACAGGAGCAACTTCACTTGTTAATGCTCTTTTTTTCTAACAAAATACAGCAATATTGATATTACTTGGTAGATGTGATAAACATATGAGGGTCTTGAATAAGTATGATATTGGGTGACCTTGGGCAATTTTCAAGGTCACAAGACCCAATTATCTAAATCAAATATTTGTGATATTTTGAAAAAACATGATAAATAGCATTTATTCTGACTACATTTATTTTATGCAATATCTTTTTCATAACTTTTGAAAAAAATTATGTAACTAGGTCACAGAGATCTACTTAAAGGCCATATAGATCAACGCTTCTAACATATTGTGAATCTAATCCTTTACAAATCAGAGAAAGTTAGAGCTTGATATTATGTAAATATAGGTATTCGTTATTTCGAAAATAAGAATGTTCGTAATGAAAACTCGTAGTGCCGTAATTTTTGGGCATAAATCCTCGTCCACAGGTTGCTCTCGCGTATAAGACGTCCCCCCAAACATTAACTAAGGGATTTTGAACAAAAACCTTGTCCTATACATGAGTAAGTACAGTACATACTGTCAACAATTACAAAGATTTATATTTTTTTTAAATTTAGGATAACAATATTGAATATAGCTGAAACTTGTCAAAAATCAGTATATATAGTCTGAGTGAGGGAAATTTCATCACCTGGTTACCATAGCAACCCATGCAATTCATTTGATCTCAAACATTCTATGTGTGGAATATTAAAGTATGGGCCATGTTTATTACAAAAGACTATAAAATTGGTATACTCAACTTGGTTATCATTTAGAAAAACAATATTGAATATCGCCCAATATCATCAAATCAGTAAATTTAGTCTGAGTGAGGGACAAGGTATTTTTATCACCTGGTTACCATAGCAATGCATTTGATCTGAACTTTTCAATTTGGGTAACATAAAGTTATGGAGCATGTTTATCAAAACAGACTCTATAAATGACACATTCAAGTTGTTTTTCATTAAGAATAAAAATGCTCAATATCGCAAAAATCATCAAAATCGGTGATGTCAGTCAGAATCAGGGACTGGCTATCTTTATCACCTGGTTACCATAGCAATGCATATGATCTGAACTTTTCAATGTGGGAAACATAAAGGTATGGACTGTGTTTATCACATGGGACTATATAAATGGTCCATTCAAGTTGTTTTTCATTCAGAATAAGATTGCTGAATATCACAAAAATCATCAAAATCGGTGAATTCAGTCTGAGTGAGTGACAAGGTATTTTTATCACCTGGTTACCATAGCAATGCATTTGATCTGAACTTTTCAATTTGGGTAACATAAAGTTTTGGAGCATGTTTATCAAAACAGACTCTATAAATGACACATTCAAGTTGTTTTTCATTAAGAATAAAAATGCTCAATATCGCAAAAATCATCAAAATCGGTGATGTCAGTCAGAATCAGGGACTGGTTATCTTTATCACCTGGTTACCATAGCAATGCATATGATCTGAACTTTTCAATGTGGGAAACATAAAGGTATGGACTGTGTTTATCACATGGGACTATATAAATGGTCCATTCAAGTTGTTTTTCATTCAGAATAAGATTGCTGAATATCACAAAAATCATCAAAATCGGTGAATTCAGTCTGAGTGAGTGACAAGGTAATTGCATCACCTGGTTACCATAGCAACACATTTGATCTGAAATATGTTCTGTATGTAAAATAAGGGCATGACCTATGCGTACCATTATAGATAACATAGTTTGTTCAATCAATGTCATTATAATGAGTAATTGCAATGCAAAACATTGCAAAAATCATACAAATTCAAAAAATTGGACTGAATTGAGGACAAGTTATTTTGATTACCTGGTTAACATAGCAACATAGTTAATAGCAAATGATTTGGGAATCGGACATTGAAGAGGAGGTTGTGTTGAATAATGTACACCAGTTAGCTAGTATATTCACATTATTTGTCACTGAGATCATGGAGGTCGAATATGTCAAATTTTGATGAAAATGCTATTTTTGAAAAACAGATGACCCTGTGCAGATTTGCGCCAACGACCTTGGACAATAATTTGAAAAAAAACATGTTATTTAAGCTTAAAATCTATACAGAAATATTTTACAGATCTGTTATAACCAATCTAACTTGATTAAACCAAACATCTCATTAAATTATATATATTTTTGTTTCATAATATTTGTTCATTATTCACAAAAATCAGTAAAAATGAGAAAAATGCCAAACATTTGATGCATGACCTTGACTTTGACCTTTGACCTTGAATATGTTTTGTTTTACCAACATCGACTACAGCCCCTCAGGTGTGATTGTGTGAGATTATGTTCATTTCCCATGTGATTTAGGTGTCTTGTGAGCCTGTTTTACTTGTATTGTTTATTGAATATCAAAAATGACAAATTTGATTTTTCATTTTTTCTTCGGGGTTTAAAAAAAAAATTTAAAAAGTTCCCGCGAATTTTATTGTTGATGTTCGTAATATAGGTGTTGCTCTATATTGCCATAATAGTGAGACTTCTGGATCTGGCTGGCCTTGGGAGAAAAATGTCCATAAACTTGCCTTGTTTTTCACATTTTGGCTCTAGTTCCGAACATGGCCACCAGGGGACACCACTGTATGGATTTAATGAGGTCAAGGGTCAAGTAAAGGTCAAATATGAAAATCTAAAGACTGGTCCTATATAATAAATACATGCATCATAGATCAATACAATTTCATTAAGAAATATTTTGATGCAAATATTGCAGAATTTAGGAATTTTTATTTTTCAAATGTGTGTTTTTTGTTAAAAAGGGGTACCCTGACTATGGGGTGTTTAAATGATGTTACCATGGCAACCATCAATTTCTGAAAAAAATCCCTTGGCAAAAATCTTAGTTAGACCCTACCCTTTCAAATGACATATGGCTTGTCTTGATCTGTGAGAACACCCTTCGCCACATTTTGCAGGTTTTTACAGGCAGAGCCTCTTAACAGAACAATTTGTTTCTGCAAACAGACAAAGCATAAAAGGCATACGGTCTGTCAAAATTAACAGTGCATATATTGTAAAGCTGATTCCAGACATGCCGATTATGAGAGGATAATAAGTTGTTGATTGATTAGTGAGAGGTTTTATCTCACCATGTCCACTTCAGATATGGGCCCCATGCTGCGTATGTTCATATCTGCCTGCACCACTGTCACCGCCCCTGCAAGATTAAATAAATACACGATCATCAGGGATAAGCCGGATTAACAGGATTCTTGACTTTACAAGTGTAGGATTCAAATGTTAAGCACTAAACCTAAAAACACATGCACCTAATCGTTTAGATTTTATCAGATGTATCATATAATGATCATGGATCTTAAGGTTTTATTTTTACAGATAATTAATTCACTGCTAAAAAATGCTCAGAAATGCAATGATATTCTGCCGAGTAACTAATGACACTAGCATGATGGGTAACTGGACATTCTCGATTGGCACCTGATTTTGTTGGATTACTGGTGACTCTGCTGATGACCCTTCTCGTACCAAAGCATGTCATGAGGCTTACCCTTCTTATATCCTGACCTGTCATGCTCCTTACACTTCTTATATCCTGAGGCTTACCCTTCTTATATCCTGATCTATCATGCTCATTACACTTCTTATATCCTGACCTGTCATGGGGCTTACTCTTCTTATATCCTAACCTGTCATGAGGCTTACCCTTCTTATATCCTGACCTATCATGCACCTTACCCTTCTTATATCCTGACCTATCATGCACCTTATCCTTCTTATATCCTGACCTATCATGCACCTTATCCTTCTTATATCCTGACCTATCATGTACCTTATCCTTCCTATATCCTGACCTATCATGCACCTTATCCTTCTTATATCCTGACCTATCATGCACCTTATCCTTCCTATATCCTGACCTATCATGCACCTTGTCCTTCTTATATCCTGACCTATCACGCACCTTACCCTTCCCATATCCTGATCTATCATCCACCTTACCCTTCTCATATCCTGACTTATCATGCACCTTACCCTTCTCATATCCTGACCTATCATGCACCTCACCCTTCTCATATCCTGACCTATTATGCACCTCACCCTTCTCATATCCTGGGCGGAGACTACTGTCATAGGACTGGAGCAGTTCATCGAGGATGTAGCTGATGCTCTGGTGGTGGGGGACCTCCGTGTTGTTGCTCACTGTACAGTGCAGCCTGCAAGAAGCAAAGTACAGTTACACCATCGAACCTTCTTCACCATCTCACCTTCTTCACCATCTAACCTTCTTCACCATCTAACCTTCTTCACCATCTCACCTTCTTCACCATCTAACCTTCTTCACCATATAACCTTCTTCACCATCTCATCTTCTTCACCATCTAACCTTCTTCACCATCTACCCTTCTTCACCATCTCATCTTCTTCACCATCTAACCTTCTTCACCATCTCACCTTCTTCATCATCTAACCTTCTTCACCATCTAACTTTCTTCACCATCTAACCTTCTTCATCATCTAACCTTCTTCACCATCTACCCTTCTTCACCATCTAACCTTCTTCACCATCTAACCTTCTTCACCATCTCATCTTCTTCACCATCTAACCTTCTTCATCATCTAACCTTCTTCACCATCTACCCTTCTTCACCATCTAACCTTCTTCATCATCTAACCTTCTTCACCATCTAACCTTCTTCATCATCTAACTTACTTTACCATCTAACCTTCTTCATCATTTAACTTTCTTCACCATCTAACCTTCTTCACCATCTAACCTTATTAATAAACTGTTGTGTTCATGGCGACGGTGAGGACTCTTTATTAGATACTTTACTAGTCACTTGTTTTATAGACATTTCAGTAGTGACAAGTTATGCAGAAACTTTGATATTGTCATGTTTTCGAAACACCTTTGTATTATGTTTTCTCGAAATTTTCGAGGTATTCCCAAGTCAATTACGTAAAGCAGCTTAAAAAGTGAATATTGAAACCTGAACTTTTTAAAGCCTGAAAACATTTCTAATAGCTTTGACTTGGAGTCCTGTTACACTGCAATCAGTGGGTGGCTCTTTTTGATTAATGAGTTGTTTCCAAACGACACACATTATAAACTGGAGATATTGGATCAATCATTGCTACAATGACGGTACTACTATTGACCTAGCCTAGTACAGTCATTGCTACCATGACGGTACTACTATTGGCCTAGCCTAGTACAGTCATTGCTACCATGACGGTATTACTATTGGCCTTGCCTAGTACAGTCATTGCTACCATGACGGTACTACTATTGGCCTAGCCTAGTACAGTCATTGCTACCATGACGGTCCTACTAGTGAAGTCATTGCTACCATGACGGTATTACTATTGGCCTAGCCTAATACAGTCATTGCTACCATGACGGTATTACTATTGGCCTTGCCTAGTACAGTCATTGCTACCATGACGGTATTACTATTGGCCTAACCTAGTACAGTCATTGCTACCATGACGGTATTACTATTGGCCTAACCTAGTACAGTCATTGCTACCATGACGGTATTACTATTGGCCTAACCTAGTACAGTCATTGCTACCATGATGGTATTACTATTAGCCTAGCCTAGTACAGTCATTGCTACCATGACGGTACTACTATTGGCCTAGCCTAGTACAGTCATTGCTACCATGACGGTCCTACTAGTGAAGTCATTGCTACCATGACGGTATTACTATTGGCCTAGCCTAATACAGTCATTGCTACCATGACGGTATTACTATTGGCCTAGCCTAATACAGTCATTGCTACCATGACGGTATTACTATTGGCCTAACCTAGTACAGTCATTGCTACCATGGCGGTACTACTAGTGCAGTCATTTCTACCATGATGGTACTATTATTGGCCTAGCCTAGTACAGTAAATGCTACCATGACGGTATTACTATTGGCCTTGCCTAGTACAGTCATTGCTACCATGGCGGTATTACTATTGGCCTTGCCCAGTACAGTCATTGCTACCATGACGGTATTATTATTGGCCTAACCTAGTACAGTCATTGCTACCATGACGGTATTACTATTGGCCTAGCCTAGTGCAGTCATTGCTACCATGACGGTATTACTATTGGCCTAGCCTAGTACAGTCATTGCTACCATGACGGTATTACTATTGGCCTAGCCTAATACAGTCATTGCTACCATGACGGTATTACTATTGGCCTAGCCTAGTGCAGTCATTGCTACCATGACGGTACTACTATTGGCCTAGCCTAATACAGTCATTGCTACCATGACGGTATTACTATTGTCCTTACCTAGTACAGTCATTGCTACCATGACGGTATTACTATTGGCCTAACCTAGTACAGTCATTGCTACCATGACGGTATTACTATTGGCCTAACCTAGTGCAGTCATTGCTGCCATGACGATACTACTACTGGCCTTGCCTTGTACACTCATTGTGTGAAATAAATAAGAAATACAGAAATACTATTGGCCTAGCCAATGACGGTACTACTATAGGTACTACTATAGGCCTAGCCTAGTGCAGTCATTGCTGGTATGATGGCCTGGTATGATACAATCATTGCCACTATGACAGTAATACTGGTGGCCTGATATGATACAATCATTGCCATATGACAGTAAGACTGGTGGCCTGATATGATACAATCATTGCCACTATGACAGTAATACTGGTGGCCTGATATGATAGAATCATTGCCACTATGACAGTAATACTGGTGGCCTCATATGGTACAATAATTGCCACTATGACAGTAGTATTGGTGGCCTGATATGATACAATCATTGCCATATGACAGTAATACTGGTGGCCTGATATGATACAATCATTGCCACTATGACAGTAATACTTGTGGCCTGATATGATAGAATCATTGCCACTATGACAGTAATACTGGTGTCCTGATATGATACAATCATTGCCACTATGACAGTAATACTTGTGGCCTCATATGATAGAATCATTGCCACTATGACAGTAATACTGGTGTCCTGATATGATACAATCATTGCCACTATGACAGTAATACTGGTGGCCTCATATGGTACAATAATTGCCACTATGACAGTAGTATTGGTGGCCTGATATGATACAATCATTGCCACTATGACAGTAGTATTGGTGGCCTGATATGATACAATCATTGCCATATGACAGTAATACTGGTGGCCTGATATGATAGAATCATTGCCACTATGACAGTAATACTGGTGTCCTGATATGATACAATCATTGCCACTATGACAGTGATACTGTTGGCCTGATATGATACAATCATTGCCACTATGACAGTAATACTGGTGGCCTGATATGATACAATCATTGCCACTATGACAGTAATACTGTTGGCCTGATATGATAAAATCATTGCCACTATGACAGTAATACTGTTGGCCTGATATGATACAATCATTGCCACTATGACAGTAATACTGTTAGCCTGATATGATAAAATCATTGCCACTATGACAGTAATACTGTTGGCCTGATATGATACAAGCATTGCCATATGACAGTAATACTGGTGGACTGATATGATACAATCATTGCCACTATGACAGTAATACTGGTGGCCTGATATGATACAATCATTGCCATATGACAATAATACTGGTGGAATGATATGATGCAATTATTGCTACCATAACAGTACTCCTATTTACTTAGTCTAATACAATTATCTGTTGCAGATGAAGCTTGGCAATTTATGGTCACAATAATAACAGGGAGACATCGTCCATGGTCCCATCTCCATTATGGGGTCCTATATAAAGGACACTGAAATATTTACTGCTGTTTGTGTAACCTTCTTTATTGTATCGAGTGTGCAATACACTCACAATGGTCAGCGGATGGGCACAATATTGAATGATGAGCATCGTGATCTGAGTCCAAATGAAAGTCCCAAACTAACTAATAATAATAATAATAATAATAATAATATTTGTATAGCGCTGATACCAGACAAGTCTGTTCATAGCGCTGAACTCAGGACATGCATCCTGAAGAGATGAGTTTTCAGCCTACTCTTAAACGAGGAGACTGAGGTACTTGTCCTAATATTAGTAGGCAAGGAGTTCCAAAGCCTAGGACCCACAGATGAGAAGGCCCTATCACCGACTGTCCTTAGCCTGGTCTTAGGTACTTGTAGGTGGGTGCCATCATTTGATCTTAGACAGCGTTCACCTTCTTTGATCAGGAGTAGGTCCCGTAAGTAAGGCGGAGCCTTACTATTTAGGGCCTTCCAGGTTAATAGAAGAATTTTAAAATCAATTCTCGCGTGGACAGGAAGCCAATGCAGTTCCTGTAGTTTTCCTAAAATGTGATCAAATTTCCTGATTTTTCCTACTACCCGTGCTGCAGAGTTTTGGAGGTATTGCAGTTTCCTGATGTCGGTTTTAGGAAGACCTGCTAGAAGACCATTACCATAATCAAGGGTAGATGTAACAAAAGCATGGGTAAGTGTTATCGCGGTCTTCTCGTCTAGACAATGTCTGATGGCCGCCAGGTTCCTAATGTGATAATAGCCTTTCTGACACATTTTCTTGATCTGAGCCTTCATGTCCATGTTGGAATCAAATGTGATGCCAAGGTCAACCACTGACTGACTAGGAGCAATATCAGAATCACCCACTCTGATTGTGGTTGGGATACTGCTATGTGTGGTAGTACTGTACCTGTCTTTTTTATGTTGTGCTGTCTTGGTATATGATACATTTGCTATGTTAATCCTTTAAAATTGTGATCTTTTGATGTTCTCATGACTGATGCTGGATCAAAATTTCAATCAAAAATCTTTTTAAACATCTTGAATAATTTTCGACAGATGCTGCTGGAAACAGTAAGTCTGCAGATAAAAATGCCACAAAAGACTAACCTAATTATAGAGCAAACCTGAGTGCAGATGTTTGCCAAGCATTGGCAGCAGAGGCAGAAATGACAATTTTCGATGAGTTGTGAAACAAGAAAGATGTTTTGAAAAAGGGAATATAATGTGCTGTGGTCGTCGTGTCGTAGATATGACTTATGTATTTCACACAAATTCTGCAAAAAGAAAAGCGAGAATTTCGATTTGGAGGAATTTTTCTAATGTAAGTGTGTTTTTGATTACATGATTATCATCTGCAGCATATGTTTGAAGCAAACGTTTTTTTAGAAAGGTTGGACATCTTTAAGATAGCCAATGCCAGTACATGTTGTTCTGTATACAGCAGTCTTTTATGGAGATATATTTCCAGATAGCATGTTATAAAATGTATTTTCACCAGTCCATTTTTTCTACAGAGCAAATCTATATAAACACCAGATGGCTTCACACTGTCTATTGCCAAGACACCCGAAATTTTAATAGGAAGTCTTTTGAAAATTACTTTTTTTGATACGCTCACTCAGCAGAAAAGGTATTAAAATTATTCTAAGATATCACTACCTTGGCATATTGTTACTGTGACTGCTCTGGCGTGGTGTTACTGTTATTGTGCTGTGTTACTTTAACTGTTACTGCTCTGGCATGGTGTTACTGTTACTGTGCTGTGTTACTTTAACTGTTACTGCTCTGGCTTGGTGTTACTGTTATTGTGCTGTGTTACTTTAACTGTTACTGCTCTGGCTTGGTGTTACTGTTATTGTGCTGTGTTACTTTAACTGTTACTGCTCTGGCTTGGTGTTACTGTTACTGTGCTGTGTTACTTTAACTGTTACTGCTCTCGCTTGGTGTTACTGTTATTGTGCTGTGTTACTTTAACTGTTACTGCTCTGGCTTGGTGTTACTGTTACTGTGCTGTGTTACTTTAACTGTTACTGCTCTGGCCTGGTGTTACTGTTATTGTGCAGTGTTACTTTAACTGTTACTGCTTTTACTTGGTGTTACTGTTATTGTGCAGTGTTACTTAAACTGTTACTGCTTTGACTTGGTGTTACTGTTATTGTGCAGTGTTACTTTAACTGATGCTGCTTTGACTTGGTGTTACTGTTATTGTGCAGTGTTACTTAAACTGTTACTGCTTTGACTTGGTGTTACTGTTATTGTGCAGTGTTACTTTAACTGATACTGCTTTGACTTGGTGTTACTTTTATTGTGCAGTGTTACCACAACCGTTTCTAATCTGGCATGGTGTTATTGTTACTATGCTAAATAACTGTCACTGTTTGGTGTCTCATGAGTTTTGTAATCGGTCCATTGATTTTTACATAAATCAAACGTGACATTTTCATTCAAGTTTTATATCAAACACGTTTCTGTTTAACGTAGAACCATCTCGCGCTTGCATACATCCATTTCTTTTTAAATATGTAAATCTGCATATTACCACCACGCCATATTACCTGCCATGCGAGAAGTAATCATTTGGACATTATGGAGGTCAATTCCACAACAAAACCTCGTCCTATCTGTGCGAATGCCCATGGTTCACATAAACAGTCTTGCAGAGAGGGGCAGAGATGAAAGCATCTTGCAAACTAATGTCATGTTGGTAAATGAAAGTAATGGCTGCATTAGTTCAGTGATAGAAAGTAATTGCCACATTAGAGACCAGGCCATGAACATATTCCACTTCAAGCTCAGTTTGAATATCATAAAGCAGATACTTGCAAATGTCTGTTGAGGTAGGAACAATATTTGGACATTTTTGACAGAAGGGGTAGATTATTTGGTAGTTGGTATTGTAGAAAGACTCAAACCGGGTATGGAAAACTCTGGGTAAAAAATGTGGCATTTACCTGCATATTTTGAAATCTTTGTGTATGCATCTAAATAATGGGTTCAAAGATATTGACAGATTTGTGAGGCAGCATTATATCTTCTATAAGTAGGTCTCGTCAAAATATAACTGATATTTTGTCGAAGCCCCTAACAAAACATAACAAAAATATATTTAACTTCACACACAATTATGAAAACATTCATGATTTTGAATTAGCTTCTGTGAAAATATAATAAAAGAAATAATAAATCAAAGTTTACATTTATCATACACTCTTATTTGAAGGGTTTTTGTGTACGTAAACATATTGATCCGGGGAATTTTGAGGATTGTAGGTTCACATAATTAGTTGATCAATGGTCCTCCAGCACTTGAGATCTGTAATATTTGCATGAGTGCCATATGCTGGGACCATCACAAATAACTCAGACACATACTGAAATATGGACCATGTTTGAGGCCAGTTAGATGTCGCTAATTATAGTCATTTCATTATTTGCAATGAAAATGTTATTGACCGAATGCAGTGTGATTTTACAAAAGCTTTCTATGAAAACAATTCAATCTCAAGAGGAAGACTGTTTTATATCGGGGGATTTGTGGAAAGACAACAAACTAATGAGATAGCCAGTTCTTTTTTTACCAAATAACATATCAAACGATTACATTGGATTAAATGTACCACATAAATAAAAACACATCTATGATATTGTTTATGCATTATTAGATATAAATACTAATGATTTGACAGTGAATGGTTCAAAATCATAAAATAAACATAAATCAAATGCAATTTATAACTTGAGCAAGTTTGATGAAACTGGAAATATGGAAGTGGCACCTCTCGAAATAATTGCGCTCATTAACAACAGAGCGAACTTCAAAGAGTCAAAGTAATGCCGCGTGCACACCATAAAACTGACAATAAAACACAATCAATGCTGACTTTCTAATGTGCATACTTTCAAAAAACTAAACTGTTTCTTTTCAAAGCATCTGTAAGTTGATATGGCAGAAAAGCAATTATATCATTAGCAACTGTGAGGCCTGTGAATGGAATCTTAATTCAATCCCATTTGCTGCAGGATGAGGGGGACTACTATATGCGAGGTTGATATCGCCAGAGACGCTCCCATCCACGCATGCGCATTGCACGGCCGAGTCCAATCCATCTGGCGATACATGTCATGATTTAAGACCGAAAAAAACGAGTGTGTGTCTTCATAAGATGTATCTATTTCTCATACAACATTTATTAGAACTCATTTTTTATTATTGTCTGACATATCTAAGTTGGAAACTTATTTTCAATAATTTAAATAAATTTTGAATTCATCCTTTTTTCAAAGCCATTTTTCCCTTTCACACAGACTTTCATACAACTATATTTTAATCATTTATTCTCAAATTCTTCTTTTTTTCAACCAGATTTGTGTTTCATACGCTATTTCATACAACATCTCGATTTTTTTCAAAGCCATTTTTCTCTTTCATACAGACTTTCATACAACTATATTTTAATCATTTATTCTCAAATTCTTCTTTTTTCAAAACCAGATTTGTGTTTCATACGCTCTTTCATACGACATCGTGATTTTTTCAAAGCCATTTTTCTCTTTCATACAGACTTTCATACAACTATATTTTAATCAATTATTCTCAAATTCTTCTTTTTTCAGAACAAGATTTGTGTTTCATACGCTCTTTCATACGACATCGTGATTTTTTCAAAGCCATTTTTCTCTTTCATACAGTCTTTCATACAACTATATTTTAATCATTTATTCTCAAATTCTTCTTTTTTCAGAGCAAGATTTGTGTTTCATACGCTCTTTCATACGACATCGTGATTTTTTCAAAGCCATTTTTCCCTTTCATACAGTCTTTCATACAACTATATTTTAATCATTTATTCTCAAATTCTCCTTTTTTCAGAACAAGATTTGTGTTTCATACACTCTTTCATACGACATCGTGATTTTTTCAAAGCCATTTTTCTCTTTCATACAGACTTTCATACAACTATATTTTAATCATATATTCTCAATTTCTTCTTTTTTCAGAGCAAGATTTGTGTTTCATACGCTCTTTCATACGACATCGTGATTTTTTCAAAGCCATTTTTCTCTTTCATACAGTCTTTCATACAACTATATTTTAATCATTTATTCTCAAATTCTTCTTTTTTCAGAGCAAGATTTGTGTTTCATACGCTATTTCATACGACATCGTGATTTTTTCAAAGCCATTTTTCTCTTTCATACAGTCTTTCATACAACTATATTTTAATCATTTATTCTCAAATTCTTCTTTTTTCAGAGCAAGATTTGTGTTTCATACGCTCTTTCATACAACATCTTGACTTTTTCAAAGCCATTTTTCCCTTTCATACAGACTTTCATACAACTATATTTTAATCATTTATTCTCAAATTCATCTTTTTTCAAAACCAGATTTGTGTTTCATACACTCTTTCATACAATATCGTGATTTTTTCAAAGCCATTTTTCTCTTTCATACAGACTTTCATACAACTATATTTTAATCATTTATTCTCAAATTCTTCTTTTTTCAGAGCAAGATTTGTGTTTCATACGCTATTTCATACAACATCTTGATTTTTTCAAAGCCAATTTTCTCTGTCATACTGACTTTCATACAACTATATTTTAATCATATATTCTCAAATTCTTCTTTTTTCAGAGCAAGATTTGGGTTTCATACGCTATTTCATACAACATCTTGACTTTTTCAAAGCCATTTTTCCCTTTCATACTGACTTTCATACAACTATATTTTAATCATTTATTCTCAAATTCTTCTTTTTTCAAAACCAGATTTGTGTTTCATACACTCTTTCATACAATATCCTGATTTTTTCAAAGCCATTTTTCTCTTTCATACAGACTTTCATACAACTATATTTTAATCATTTATTCTCAAATTCTTCTTTTTGCAAAACCAGATTTGTGTTTCATACACTATTTCATACAACATCGTGAATTTTTCCAAAGCCATTTTTCTCTTTCATACAGACTTTCATACAACTATATTTTAATCATTTATTCTCAAATTCTTCTTTTTTCAGAGCAAGATTTGTGTTTCATATGCTATTTCATACGACATCATGATTTTTCAAAGCAGTTTTTCCCTTTCATACAGTCTTTTATACAACTATATTTGATTATTTTGAAAAAAGTTGACTATTTTGAAAAAATTTGATCATTTTGAAAAAATTTGATCATTTTGAAAAAATTTGATCATTTTGAAAAAATTTGATCATTTAGAAAAAATTTGATCATTTAGAAAAAATTGGATCATTTTGAAAAAATTTGATCATTTTGAAAAAAATCTGATTATTTTGAAAAAAATCTGATTATTTAGAAAAAATTTGATTATTTTGAAAAAAAATGATTATTTTGAAAAAAAATGATTATTTTGAAAAATTTGCGGTTCAGTGATGAGGGAGAGGGCTACATTGTGGTGAGGGACAGTTCAATAATAAGAGAGAGGACAACATTAATAATAATAATAATAATAAAATACTTATATAGCGCTAAATCAGGCAAGCCTGTTCAAAGTGCTCACAAGTCCTTAGAAGTCTCATAGTATTTCTTAAAGAGAAAACATTTAAGTTTACCTTTAAATACATTTAAACCAGTACATAACCTCAGATCAGGTGGAAGTCTATTCCACAATAAAGGTGCAATATACCTGAAGGCCCTATCTCCATAGTATTTACTATTCGATTTCGGAATTATTAATTCTAGTTTATCATTCGATCTCAGTATTCGGCAATTAATTCTTTTGGTTAAGAGGTCCTTTAAGTATATTGGGGCCATGTTATTTAATGTTTTCCATGTAAGAAGTAAAATTTTAAATTCTATGCGTGCTGGAACAGGTAACCAATGTAATTCTTTTAAAATAGGGGTAATATGCTCTAATTTCCTCGTTTTAGTAACTAATCTAGCTGCAGCATTTTGCATTTTTTGTAATTTCTCAATATCTTTTTTTGGAAGTCCAATCAGTAATGAATTACAATAATCAATATTTGAGGAAATAAAAGCATGTACTAACATATTAGTAGATGATTTATTTAACGATTTTCTTATCTTAGCAATATTCTTAAGGTGAAAGAAACCTCTTTTACAGATATTGCTAATATGATTTTTAAAATTCATTGCAGAGTCAAAGATCACACCCAAGTTTTTTACCTTTTTAGTATTAGTTATTTTATCATTCCCAATTTTAATAGTATCAAAGTTATTCATTTTTTTGTTCTTATTTTTACCATATTTTGAAGCAATAAGAGATTCTGTTTTGTTATCATTTAAACACATTTTATTTTCCAGAAAAAAATTTCTAACCATTCCAGCACATTCTTGTAACTTATTATAATTTAATTCCATTTATTTATCATCATCTAAGTCCATCGAGATGTATAACTGAGTATCATCAGCATAAATATGATAATTCAAACCAAATTCTCCTATTATTCTAGATAGAGGAGAAATATAGATAGTAAAAAGGATCGGTCCTAAAACCGATCCCTGTGGAACTCCATATTTAAGGGACTTTTTTTGTGAATAATTACCATTTACCGTCACATATTGAACTCTATTGCATAGATATGATCTAAACCAGTTTAATACAGAGCCATTAATACCACAATTTTCAGAAAGTCGAGATAATAATATATTGTGATCAATAGTATCAAAAGCCGCAGATAAGTCAAGCAAAACAAGCAAAACCGTCTTATCATTATCAATATCATATAAAAAGTCATTATGAACCTTTATAAGTGCAGTCTCAGTACTATGGAACTCTTTATAAGCAGACTGAAAACAATCTCTTAAATTATTAATATCCAAATGATCTGTTAATTGATTGCCTACTGCTTTTTCAATAATTTTTGATATATATTTGAGATTTGATACTGGTCTATAATTTCTCTTAATCAGTTCAAGCCCAAGTTTCTTAAGAAGAGGTCGAATAATTGCAATCTTATAATCATTAGGCATTGTAGAGCACAGTAGTGATTTATTAATTATTTCAGTTATAATCGGTATAAATTCATCAATATGTTGTATGATCAACCACGCTGGGATGGGGTCAAGTTCACACGATTTTGAAGATAATTTTTTAATAATTTTCTTGACATCTTCATTGTTCAATAATTTGAATTTATTCCATTGCGGGCTATCGAATCTATTAGATTTATTCATTTCAATAGTGTTATTGATCATTGAATTATTATTGTCCAATTTTATCGGTGAATTTATATTGTCCAATTTATCTCTGATTTGATCAATTTTCCCAATAAAAAATTCATTAAAGTCATCCGCAAGTTTTTCATAATTATCCGACATAACAAAAGGAGTATTATTGTTCCTGTTCAATAATTTATTAATGGTTGCATAAAGTTTTTTTGGATCTTTATGATTATCAGTAATTATTTTTTCATAATATTTGCATTTAGAATCATTAATTATTTTATTAAATTTATTCCTTTGTTCTTTATATAGTTCTTTATCAATAGTCAGACCTGTTCTTCTCATCTTTCTTTCAAGTTGTCTTTTCAACATTTTCTCCATATTAATATCATTATTAAACCAGGGTGAAGAATTTCTAATTTTAATTTTTTTGTTGATGATTGGAGCATGCTTATTTAAAATCTTTTTAGATCCCTCAAATAAATCTACTAATTCATCTAAAGTAGAATTTGAAAACGGGGTTTTATTAAAATACATATTAATATCATTTTTAAAAGCGACATGATCCATTTTATTATATTTCCTAAATTTTATTACCTTTTCTTTGATCACCTCATTTGTGAACCTAAATTTACATCTTATTGTACTATGATCCGAAAAAAGATCATCTACAACGAAGTCCTCTAATGATGTGCTATCATTAAATTTTATTAATAAATCTAATGTATTACATAGTTTATGCGTCGGTTTATTTATTAATTGTGTACAATCATAATCATTCAATATTTCATTCATTTTTACTACTTCAGGTTTTGATTTTTTATTCATATGTAAGTTGAAATCACCAATAAGAAAGACATCGTGTGTGAAAAGTTTGTAATATGATAAAATGTTGGATAACTCATCAAAGAAGAATTTGAAAGTGAAATTATTTTTCTTGTTAAAGCCAGGTCTGTATATATTAACGAACGTAATTAATCTATTATTGTAGTTTAGGCATGTTTCCATAATTTCCAAAGATAATATTTTAAATGGTATATTATTAATAATTTTAATATCTAGTTCATCACGATGCAGCACTCCTAGGCCTCCGCCGGATCTCAATTTTCTTGAACATTTTTTGAATTTATAATTATTTTTTTCAAGTTCCTCACAAATTTTAGTATCTCTCTCATCAATTGTCTTTATTAAGAATTGGATATTATTTCTCCTCAAAAATCCGTTTTCATTTAAAAGTTCACATTTAGGAAGTTCTTTAAAAATTTTTACCGCCACAAAGCAGTATCCATCCATTTTGTGCCTTTTGATTTTTTCAATCAATAGTTCTTGTTGAAAAGAATTCTCATCATTCAAAACTGGAGGTGGCGCCACAACTACTACTGCAGGGCCTGCAGCTCTAATTAATGCAACAAATTATTAGAGAAGTTTGAATTTGACAATTGGGAAGAAATTTGACAATTGGGAAGAAATTTGAAGAAATTTGAAGAAATTTGAAGATATTTGAAGAAATTTGAGAAATTTTGAAGAAATTTGAGAAATATTGAAAAAATTTGAGAAATTTTGAAAAAAATTTGAGAAATTTTGAAGAAATTTGAGAAAGTTTGAAGAAATTTGAGAAAGTTTGAAGAAATTTGAGAAAGTTTGAAGAAATTTGAGAAATTTTGAAGAAATTTGAGAAATTTTGAAGAAATTTGAGAAATTTTGAAGAAATTTGAGAACTTTTGAAGAACTTTGGAAGAAATTTGGAAGAACTTTGGAAGAAATTTGGAAGAAATTTGGAAGAACTTTTGAAGAACTTTGGAAGAAATTGAAGAAATTTGAGATATTTTGAAGAAATTTGAGAAATTTTGAAAAAATTTGAGAAATTTTGAAAAAAATTTGAGAAATTTTGAAGAAATTTGAGAAAGTTTGAAGAAATTTGAGAAAGTTTGAAGAAATTTGAGAAAGTTTGAAGAAATTTGAGAAATTTTGAAGAAATTTGAGAAATTTTGAAGAAATTTGAGAAATTTTGAAGAAATTTGAGAACTTTTGAAGAACTTTGGAAGAAATTTGGAAGAACTTTTGAAGAACTTTGGAAGAAATTGAAGAAATTTGAGATATTTTGAAGAAATTTGAGATATTTTGAAGAAATTTATCAAATTTATCAAATTTATTCAAATTTATCAAATTTCTTCAAATTTCTTCAAATTGATCAAATTTCTACATAATCTTAAATTTTCCTCAAATTTGTCGCATTTCTTCAAATTTGTTGCATTTCTTCAAATTTATCAAATTTCTTCAAATTTATCAAATTTATCAAATTTCTTCAAATTTATCAAATTTCTTCAAATTTATCAAATTTCTTCAAATTTATCAAATTTCTTAAAATTTATCAAATTTCTTAAAATTTATCAAATTTCTTAAAATTTATCAAATTTCTTCACATTTATCAAATTTCTTCACATTTATCAAATTTCTTCAAATTTATCAAATTTCTTCAAATTCATCAAATTTCTTCAAATTTATCAAATTTAGTTCAAATTTATCAAATTTCTTCAAATTTCTTCAAATTTCTTCAAATTTTTCAAATTTTTCAAATTTCTTCAAATTTTTCAAATTTCTTCAAATTTCTTCAAATTTTTCAAATTTCTTCAAATTTCTTCAAATTTCTTCAAATTTCCTCAAATTTTTAAATTTTTTAAATTTCTTCAAATTCTACAATTAACCTCTTTGTTTTGCATTGGTGATTACATTCTTTTGAATTAAGGAGAACTGTCTTTTGATTTCATGATTTTACGATTTTAAGATCAATATATTAGTTTCAAGATGAGTTTTAAATGCTGCTTTGTGTTTCCATGGTTATTTCTTCAAACTTCTCAAATTTCTTCAAACTTCTCATCCCCGGCCATGACGAGATTGAACTCATAATACAATTTCCTATATGAGCTGAGGCCTGTGCCAAAGGGTTAACCCGTTGTCCTTGTAACTACGTGACAGGGTGGGTTGTCATGTCAAGGACCTGCGATATGACAACTCAGTGAGGCAGCACTATATCTGCTACAAGTAGGTTTCATCACGAAATGACTGAAATAACTTTGAAAGTGATGTAAAACCACAAACAAACAAATCAAACTTCTCCTAACTTCTCGAATTTCTCCAAACTTCTCGAATTTCTCCAAACTTCTCGAATTTCTCCAAACTTCTCGAATTTCTCCAAACTTCTCGAATTTCTCCAAACTTCTCGAATTTCTCCAAACTTCTCGATTTTCTCCAAACTTCTCGATTTTCTCCAAACTTCTCGATTTTCTCCAAACTTCTCGATTTTCTCCAAACTTACTCAAATTTCTCAAATTAATTCAAATCTAGTACTAAAAACAGACATTGTTTGGTTGCAGCACTATACAAATTTTATTATTATTATTGTCAGATTTCTTCCAAAGTTCCAAATTTCTTCAAAATTGCATTGCCAAATTTCTTCAAAATTGCCAAATTTCTTCAAAATTGCCAAATTTCTTCAAAATTGCCAAATTTCTTCAAAATTGCCAAATTTCTTCAAAATTGCCAAATTTCTTCAAAATTGCCAAATTTCTTCAAAATTGCCAAATTTCTTCAAAATTGCCAAATTTCTTCAAAATTGCCAAATTTCTTCAAAATTGCCAAATTTCTTCAAAATTGCCAAACAGGGAGAGGGTCACATAGTGTTGTTGGAGGGACATTTCTATAATAAGGGAGAGGGTCACAGAGTGGTGAGGGAGGGATAGTCCAGTAATAAGGGAGAGGGTCACATTGTGGTGAGGGACAAACAGTTCAGTGATAAGGGAGAGGGCTACATTGTGGTGAGGGACAGTTCAATAATAAGAGAGAGGGCAACATTAAAGAAGTTTGAAAAAATTTGACAATTGGGAAGAAATTTGAAGAAATTTGAGAAATTTTGAAGAAATATGAGAAATTTTGAAGAAATTTGGGAAATTTTGAAGAAATTTGGGAAATTTTGAAGAAATTTGAGAAATTTTGAAGAAATTTGAGAAATTTTGAAGAAATTTGAGAAATTTTGAAGAAATTTGAGAAATTTTGAAGAAATTTGAGAAATTTTGAAGAAATTTGAGAAATTTTGAAGAAATTTGAGATATTTTGAAAAAATTTGACAATTTGGAAGAAATTTGACAATCTGGAAGAAATTGGAAGAAATTTGACAATTTGGAAGAAATTTGACAATTTGGAAGAAATTTAACATTTTTGGAAGAAATTTGACAATTGGAAGAAATTAAACATTTTTAACAATATGATCATTTGTTGCAATTAGCCAAAATTAGCCAAAAATGGCTTTGAAAAAAATCATGATGTCGTATGAAAGAGCGTATGAAACACAAATCTTGCTCTGAAAAAAGAAGACTTTGAGAATAAATGATTAAAATATAGTTGTATGAAAGTCTGTATGAAAGAGAAAAATGGCTTTGAAAAAATCACGATATTGTATGAAATAGCGTATGAAACACAAATCTGGTTGAAAAAAAGAAGAATTTGAGAATAAATGATTAAAATATAGTTGTATGAAAGACTGTATGAAAGAGAAAATTGGCTTTGAAAAAATCAAGATGTTGTATGAAATAGCGTATGAAACACAAATCTTGCTCTGAAAAAAGAAGAATTTGAGAATAAATGATTAAAATATAGTTGTATGAAAGACTGTATGAAAGAGAAAAATGGCTTTGAAAAAATCACGATGTTGTATGAAATAGCGTATGAAACACAAATCTTGCTCTGAAAAAAGAAGAATTTGAGAATAAATGATTAAAATATAGTTGTATGAAAGACTGTATGAAAGAGAAAAATGGCTTTGAAAAAATCACGATGTTGTATGACATAGCGTATGAAACACAAATCTTGCTCTGAAAAAAGAAGAATTTGAGAATAAATGATTAAAATATAGTTGTATGAAAGTCTGTATGAAAGAGAAAAATGGCTTTGAAAAAATCACGATGTCGTATGAAAGAGCGTATGAAACACAAATCTTGCTCTGAAAAAAGATGAATTTGAGAATAAATGATTAAAATATAGTTGTATGAAAGTCTGTATGAAAGAGAAAAATGACTTTGAAAAAATCACGATGTCGTATGAAAGAGCGTATGAAACACAAATCTTGTTCTGAAAAAAGAAGAATTTGAGAATTAATGATTAAAATATAGTTGTATGAAAGTCTGTATGAAAGAGAAAAATGGCTTTGAAAAAAATCGAGATGTTGTATGAAATAGCGTATGAAACACAAATCTGGTTGAAAAAAAGAAGAATTTGTGAATAAATGATTAAAATATAGTTGTATGAAAGTCTGTATGAAAGGGAAAAATGGCTTTGAAAAAAATCAAGATGTTGTATGAAATAGCGTATGAAACACAAATCTTGCTCTGAAAAAAGAAGAATCTGAGAATAAATGATTAAAATATAGTTGTATGAAAGACTGTATGAAAGGGAAAAATGGCTTTGAAAAAAATCAAGATGTTGTATGAAATAGCGTATGAAACACAAATCTTGCTCTGAAAAAAGAAGAATCTGAGAATAAATGATTAAAATATAGTTGTATGAAAGACTGTATGAAAGGGAAAAATGGCTTTGAAAAAAATCAAGATGTTGTATGAAATAGCGTATGAAACACAAATCTTGCTCTGAAAAAAGAAGAATTTGAGAATAAATGATTAAAATATAGTTGTATGAAAGACTGTATGAAAGGGAAAAATGGCTTTGAAAAAAATCACGATGTTGTATGAAATAGCGTATGAAACCCAAATCTTGCTCTGAAAAAAGAAGAATTTGAGAATAAATGATTAAAATATAGTTGTATGAAAGTCTGTATGAAAGGGGAAAATAGCTTTGAAAAAATCAGAAATGTAAAGACATTTGAAGTGTTCATGTGATAGACTACTGAGAAACTGCACACACGTTTGAGAATGTCAGGAGTACACACACACCCGTTTTTTTTGGTCTTATATCCTGACTCAAATGCATCTGGCTGGCTTGTTCCAAGAAAAGTATTATTGATAAAAATATCCACAAAGTTTACAATTGTGCACTTCACGGAGCTCATATAAGATCATTACAATAACATATGACAAAAAATATGTTACTTTCATTATCTATGTAAATTCAATCTGAAGAACTCCTTACTTAATGAAGTCTTAGTTAATGAAGCATTGCAGAACCCCATGACAATCGTCGTTTTTCTTCTTTCTTTTTCCTGCGAACTGTGGAATAGCCCTGAGAATCATTCGTGGGATCACATAGACTGTGAAAAGAGACTATGTGTGCGCCCCATACACATATACACCCAGTGCAACTCCAATAAAGCCAGTCTTAAACAACGACAAAAACCCACTTTATATGGTGCCATAACATAGCATATACTTAGCGCATCCAAATGCTTTTAGCTCAAATAAAAATTGATCAAGGCACCAAACAATCTCTGTAAGTAACAGAATTAGCACAACCAGAAAAGGACTGAGCAAATCTTTGCAATGTGGTGTCTCCATATCTCCTTTCTTCCCCAGATATATTCTGGGATCCTAGTTCCTATATATATCACGGTACCCTATATATATATATATATATATATATATATATATATATATATATATATATATATATATATATATATATATATATATATATATATATCAGTGACAATATATGAAATCTGCAGGGCACCCAAACTGTCAATTTTCTCAAAGGTATTTAAAAATGATAATTAGCAAGAATGAAGGATGACGGAATGTTATATCATTCACACTTTTAGTATTGGTCGTATATATTTCAATATATTCTGGGATCCTAATTCCCATATGTATTTTTGTGTCCCAGTTCCATGATATTTTACGGGATCCTTTTAAAAGTATCCTGGGATCATAGTCCCTTCTAATTATATTTAGATTCCAAGAACTAATTAGACCCTAAATATAATCCTAATTTTGCCATATTTAGGTTATCAAAAATGGGTTGATTCTTATTGTGCATTTGCCATCAGTTTCAATGGATGGAACACAGTATGTTTCTTATAATTAGTTATCAATGACAAACAATCTCAATTCAATCTCAAATGAGAGAGGTAAAGGATGAGGTTTGTTCTTCGGATTCTTTATCTCTCCAATAATTACTTTGACATATTCCGTTATCTCCTGATTTAGGAAAAAATCCAATTTTCATTATCTTGGAATTAGTTGCTTGAATTGAATGCTATAAAGACAAAAAACCTTGCAGCTTGAAGCTATTGGTGCATTTGGGCTCTGAAAATGAACAAGCAGCCATTTTACTTCTCATGTATTCTTTTTTTCGATAATGGGGATAATCTGTTCATCAAACCGCTACTGTGTTCAGGTGATAATCTGCTTGTTACTGATCCAAAGCTAATCTTACATAATCTGCTCTACGTTTAAATGGAAATCCGTCGATAAACGTAGGTGACCTGTTGACTGGTCCCTCACCTGGGGAGATCGGGGGTCGAGACCAATTCCTTAGGAACTAGGAACTAGGAACTAGGAGAGAGGGTAGAGGGATCCCTCGCCTGATGAGGGGTTGGAAGGGAGGATATCCGGGTAGAGGGGTACCATACAAGGTGCAGCGTGGAGGGACACATCAAATAGTCATTATAACAAATGATATATGCATTAATGATATGAAGAAATCGACGCCATAAGGCACTTCTCTTTCTCAGTTCATTAAGTATATAACTTCAATGAATACCCCCTGGTTAGATAAGAGAAGACAAGAGGGAATTAAAGTAAATGGTGAAATTGGATGTGACCCTTGACATTTTATGTCAGATCAAATAAGAATTTGAGATGAAGTAGGAATAATTGGAACTTTTTAGTTTGTCTATGAACGTTTGCTATGTATATTTTTTCTGTCGATAATCTGCTAATCACCACCAACTTCAAATGATTCCTCTGCTAAACATGATCTATCGTCTGTTACATGCAGTAGTGTATTATGTCTGTAGAACTCATTGCATGATAAGCCATTCATTTATGAGAAATGAATTCATATGAAAATAATCGTTTCTTACAATCCTGTAAAGGTGAAATAGTGCTTTCAAAAGTGAAAAAAGTCTGGAACACCTTCATAAAATATTTAATCAAGATTGACATGAAATTTTAAAGCTACGTACCTGTCAATGAGGATTGTCCACAGAATGTGAGTATAGACAAGGGCTGAGGTAAGCTGCCCCGGCGATACCATGCTATGTCCGTGGGTCACACTCCGCGCTGTGCCGTACTATCCGTGTGATCTGACCGGGCATCACAGATCCGCTGCCAGGGCGCAGCCACCTCACCGACAAACGCCTCCAGACCGCTTCACTCTACAAACTGGTGCAGCCCAAATACCATGCCAACTTCTTATTTCAGATGGGAGCTTTTAGTTCACATATTTTTAAGTGTGATATTCTTAACTCAATGATTTTCATGAATGATTTAATGAATGTTAATGATTTTTGATATTTCATTAACAACATGATATCTTAGTGATACCTGATGGTTTTTATTAATATATACCATATTTATATTTATATGAGATATATTTTAAATGTCTCTGGATTCGCGCAATCATAGGATTGGCTGATAATAAGGAGAATGTCTTGTATGCATATAACGAATAGACCGTAGGACTTTTTGGCATAGAAAAGTTGATATGAATATCAAAAAAGAATTGTTGTGAAAATTGCAACAATACACACGTGTTAAAAGTACCAGTTTGTCACAAAAAACATACAAATTGGCACTTCTCTGTAAGTTCTTGGCCGATTTAGATCATTGACATCTCAAAATTTAGCTCATGGCCTCTACTCAAATTTTACAAGTCAGAATCACGTCTTTACGATCGCGCAATTTTACAAGTCAGAATCACGTCTTTACGATCGCGCACTGATGTTTCTTCTTTGCCGAAAGATGAAAATTAATATATCGTACATCAGACTAACAAGTTATCTGTATGTGTACTATAGTGGGGTATATCCATCAGTAAAACTTGTCATTACTTTATCCTACAAAGCGATCATCTTATGTAAAATTCTTACAAGATTTGAAAATATTTGTTTGATTTGACTTCTTTATTTGCGCGATTTGTGTGATTTGATATATTTGTTTCATTTGAATGACTTTTGTAATTTGTCAGTGAGTGATTTGTCTGGCCTTAGTGATTTATGTGATTAATATAATATGGCTGTTTTATGTCGTCGACGAGTGGACACTCCATAGCGATCGCTCAGAGACAGAAGTTGAGCGACAGTGGAAGTGATCGCCCAGAGACTGAAGTTGAGCGACAGAGGTAGTGATCGCCAATTCTTACAAGTCTTTATGTATAGCGCTAATTTTATTGTCCAATTGGCATAAAAAGGCAATAAAAAGGTAATCAGGTTTCAGGATGCGTGACCTTCAGGTGAAAATGCCTCAAACTGGTGCAGGCATCCAAAAATATGCATGCAATAAAAGTGACAAGATTCGCGTGGAAGCTATCGCTAAAAGTCAGACAAAAAGGGACCTCTTGTGATATACGATATTTTTGCTGATTAAATCCGTCCACTATATCACAGTTACCAGGAGATGAACGCTTCTTTGACACGGCAGATAGAGTATAGAATCTTCGCAAAATATCAACGTTTAATGTTTACACATGATTACCAGGTCTTGCTGTATTTATTATGTTTTCATTTATTCACATTTTTTCTGATCCATATGTTTACATTTAAAACAAAATATCAATAACATGAGTGTAAAAGTTTCAAATACCATTCATGATGTGATACGTAACAATGGGTCATGATGCAATAAATAAGTCAATGGATTTCACAGAAGCCATCTGGTTAGATTAGAGTCATTATCATAAAATTAGTGAACCAAAATTAGTTGATGGTGTTTATACATACTGTGATGTCAAGTGATTGACTCTGGCAGGCAGCTGAGTACCAGGTGTGAGGCCTAATAGGCCAGGAGCAGATAGCAAACATATCAACAACAATACCTGGAAATCCTTACTCTCTAAGCATCCCCATTATCAAATGAGCATCCCGATTATCACATCACTAATTTAACAAACCTGAATAATTTAAGGTCTAGCTATCTATCCGATTTTTTGAGAAGTTAAAAGAATAGGCAAAATGAGACAGAGCATGAACAGATTTTAAGAAGAATGAAATGAAAATAAGTAAATGTGCAACTTGAAATGTGAATATATATCATGGATTGGGTATACAATGATTGATTCATATGTTAAATATTTGGACATGCAATGATTGTTCAATATCTGTCATTGTCCGGGCATACAATAATTGTTCAATATCTGTCATTGTCCGGGCATACAATGATTGTTCAATATCTGTCATTGTCCTGGCATACAATGATTGTTTAATATCTGTCATTGTCCGGGCATACAATGATTGTTTAATATCTGTCATTGTCTGGACATACAATAATTGTTCAATATCTATCATTATCTGGACATACAATAATTGTTTAATATCTATCATTATCTGGGCAAACAATAATTATTCAATATCTATCTTGTCTGGGCATACAATGATTGTTCAATATCTGTCATTGTCTGGACATACAATAATTGTTCAATATTTATCATTATCTGGGCAAACAATAATTATTTAATATCTATCATTATCTGGGCAAACAATAATTATTTAATATCTATCATTATCTGGGCATGCAATAATTGTTAAATATCTATCATTATCTGGGCAAACAATAATTATTCAATATCTATCTTGTCTGGGCATACAATGATTGTTCAATATCTGTCATTGCCTGGTCACACATTGATTGTTCCATATCTATCTTGTCTGCGCATACAATGATTGTACAATATCTGTCATTACTTGGCATACAATGATTGTTCAATATCTATCATTATCTGGGCACACAATGATTGTTCCATATCTGTCATTGCCTGGTCACACATTGATTGTTCCATATCTATCATTGTTCCATTTTTTATAAACTAATATCTGTTCACTAAAACCAATGGATTGCGAATGTATCAAGATAGAATCAGATGCCAATATCAAAGATATTAAGATGAGAGAGGGGGAACAGAATGTATGGGGGTGAGGTGATGTATACCAGCCTCGTCCGTCAATGTCATGCTGTCAGATACGACACAAACCACACAGATAGGCTGCAAAAACCATCTCCACTCGGCCCGCTCTGATATCACTTCTCCCTTTATATAGGCGCTTTATCAATATTGAACATATATGAAAGCCATTGTCTTTATTACAATATTACAAGTGTGAGATTTGCATGGAAAATAAATATATGCATCATATTCTACCAAAACATCTTTTTGTCTCAAAGGGTCATAATGGTTTTTATTTTTTCTCAAAAAAGCTTGATTCATCTTGTGACTTACCTGTCAAGCAGAGATCTACACGTACTCAGTCTGCATCAGGTGTCCATCGGTTGAAGAACCTTAAACGATTTTTAGCTGTGAATATTCATCCTTCAGCAAAAATACTGTAATGAGCACCTAACAGAGCTTTTTCACTTATTCATCCTTCAGCAAAAATACTGCAATGAGCACCTAACAGAGCTTTTTCACTTATTCGAACTAATATTTAGAAAATATAGGTAAAACATTTCATCATTATACCATTAAAACATGCAGTTATCATGCAATACGTTTGTGTGCCTTATTTCCAAATATTAAATAGTAGATTCAAGTCAGGGTCAGGAGTTTCATATATCTCTGTTATGTAAATTGGTAAATTTAGGATTAGGAGGGCTATTAACACGGTATCAGCATAGATTAAGTCCAGACTAACGCCTTTTGTGGATGGCAGTGCCGTGGGAGATATAAGTTGAAATGTAAGTACCTGTGGCAGCTCTAGAATACTGTTAAATATAAGCTGAGGATAATAATGAGAATAAGATTGCCCTCGGGTATAAACGATAATGGTCCGTTTCATTACCTATGCAACTGTCTCAATGTTTTTATTCACATGGTTGCATTCTCATATTATTTAATCTTAAATGTACCAAACAAATATGGTCTGAAAATGATTACCAATTCCATGTATCAGGATTGAGTTTAGACTTTTCTGGTGTTGTTTTTAGTGCTATCTCACCTGACTCTGTTTAGTAACTTCTACCAGCAGTGTGTATATGCAGAGAATTTAATCACTTCTATTTCAGATTTAGTCCTCATTTTGTTTCTTTTGTAAAATAATTTATGCAGTGTTATCTGGGTATCTTCTCAATATTCTTAGCAATACTTATTCTCTGTCAAATGAGACAGGTCTTAAAGCCTGCATGGAACATGGCATCCGCCAGGTGAAGGCTCTATCTTGGATTCGTGATACATTGGATATCTTTATCTTACAAATATAAATATTTCTTATGTGTTATGTTGGGAATGCCCCATCTATATGAGCCTGATAGGAAATGCCTTCACTGAGTTTGAAAGAGCGATAACAGATGAGTTTATTATAGAGGGTTTCATCTTTGATACGTGAATGGGCAAATAAAAGACATAACCTTCCTACCGGAACAGGAAACAAAGCCATTAGACATATGGTGTTATAAGCAGACGACACTTATTCTTGAGCGGGTGATTAGCATCTGACGTGTCCAAAGAAGTAATTCTCCCACGAAACAAAAAACAAATGAAACAAACAAGACATCTGCTTGTTCGTGAGCCACGATAACGTGTGAGATCATTACGATCTGAGTGTTTTCTGTCCAAAACCATCGCTTCTTCCATCTGTCAATCTTAGCGTGCCACCTGCACCCTGCTCGCTCTTGTAGATACAGATCGGTGCCGTCTGACATGTCCAATTCCACCCATTCACAACGAGCCAAATGCATATCAGATGTGGAAGAATAGACTTCATTATGCCGTCTCACCAAAGAGGTCTTTGTGCTCTTTTGATCCATTCAACTTTATTTCAGCTGAATTTATGTCCAACTTCATACAGCTCCTTACAAATAACATCTCCGGACATCTCGGTTTGCAATTAGGATTATCTCCACAATCAGACAGTTTTCACGCAAATTGCTTCTATATATGAATTGTGCATCATGCAGATGTGTTTTTTGCATGACGCCATTGATAAAGAACATAACATAGGAAATCCAAGCAAATGTGCACCAATGCTGAAGGTATATAAAAACATTGGCACCATTGATCCGCTGGGAGATATTCCGCAAAGGATTAATATATCTAATTCGTCAAAGAGGTCAAGTTTTTGCTGAAGCTGGGGAAATGCAATTAATACCACTCATACCATGCAATATTTATTCATTATTTTGGTACATGTTTTTGTGTGGTTGAATCATAAGAGATGTATTCATTTTTTATTTTTAAGAAGGCAACTCAAATTGAATAGGTAAAATTCCAGAGTTAAACCAGGTGCAGTCCTAAAACTTTGAATCAATCAATACAAACAAACCGTGCCAATTGTTTTATATCGAGGATGATGAGTCACGATGATGAAAATCGCCTGAGAGTTCATTTTATTCTGTGAGATATTGCCACCCATTACTGACCAATCATCCAATTTTCCATTTAGATCATCATGTTTCCTCTTTCCCCCACAAATATATATGTCCCACATTATGTGCACAGGAAAACTATGTCAATATGGTTATTTTTATAGCATTGCCTTGTCCAAAGCATATGGGTTCAGCACTCTGCCATACAGTCAGGACCATCTCTTCTATGTGATATTGGCAGTATGGGTGCGGTGCCTGTGACTGACCGTGTATTGTTTGTGACAGCCATCAGTGGATCTCTTGGTCTGGTACTGGTCCTTCTGCTGAATGATCTCCCCCTGCTGAGTGATTCCCCATCGCGGTCTGCCAAAGGGGGAACGCGTATCAACCATGTGCACATCGGTGAGCTGTCACTGGTCATTAGAAAAACTGCAAATTGCTGTTGAAACACTCACTTAAATCTTGAAAACATATTAATAATCAAATGTTAAGTGTTAAAAATTAAAAGATGATTATATAATGTATAAAACAGTAAATATCAATAGGACAAATTTACACGTATCATGTAAATCTATAAGGATTATGTGATGTTTATTGAATAATTTAAAAATGATCTATCTAAAGGTTGGATGAGAAAGTGGAAATTGATATTATTCCTTGACTTAGGACACTGGGGAATTAGATGAGAGGTGATCATAGTGCTGAATAAAGCTGTGTCGATATGTCAATGCTTGTATGGAATGTTCCATCTGTTGTTCCAGCTCATGTATTACAAAGGATATATATATATGGCAGCTGCAGATATGTTGACTTGATACCTGTGACCTACCACTTATCTGACTGTAGGAGTAACTATTATGATATCTATATTTCACCGTGACACTGATCGATTAAGAATAACATTTATTCAACCAATAGACAATGATAACCAACCATGTGAAATTTAAGATGAAGGAAAATATATATCCCATTGAAGATCTGAATATCTTAAGCTCATGAACGTAAATTTGGCGCTATGACTAACATGTACAGGACATCATGGCATGTGAGTCATGTGTATGTTTCTTGAAATGTGTTCTTTAATTCACATCATATTGCTAGCTTGTTTTCATCAACAACCATAAATGGTATCCACCAAATTATTATAAAAAGTGATCATACAAAGGCATTCTCATTTTATCACCTTTTCTATATACAAAAAACTTTCAAACTGTATATATAAATGTTAAACTAATCCACAAGGCGGATCAGACTTCTGTATGTAAACAACATTAATTCCTGATTTGATAACTTGCAACCTGATCAAATGTCTGAGGACTTTTCCATGGAATGGACTATTTTTGCCATTTATGAATATGCGGGCTGCAATGAGGCCATGCAGGTTCACATGTGGACCCAAATACTACTAATTTACACTGATCATTTCTCGTTTTGTCCATTGAATAAATGTTTCTAACAGCATAATTCTTAAATATTAAGAGTGAATTAAATATTAATAGTGAAAGTACCCATCATGAGCCTCTCACTGACTCACTAACTGAAAGCGTCACTATGTAAATGGGTATTCACGAACTTTTCATGTGACTTCACTCGCTATGCGGCTGGCAAGATGGCAAGGAGATGAGACAAATCTTAAATCAAATATACATCTGGGATTATGTGATGATACCACTTTACTGGTATAATACAAAAACAAAACATGATATCTTCATTCCACAGCTTTTTTGTCTGAATAACATTTATTAGGAAGAAGAAACATTGGGGGTCAGTGTTTCATGAACCATCAATATTCCTAAACGTTGCATACACATGGAATCCATAACATATTTTTGATCAGAGGTAAAATCAGCCAATTAAAATATTTTTGGTTGACATGGTAATAGTATGGGCATTTTTGGCTATTTTTCAAAATATGCCCTCCTGAAGTTGTCTGCGGGTGACACAAATGCATAGACTTTGACAATTTTTGTCCTGCCACATAATAATATACTTACGCTTTAAACAAATTGAGACCATGATATAAACTCTGATGGTGTATATTGCCATGGCAACCATCAAGTTAAGTTTCAGAATAATCTCACAATTACATATTTTTGTGTCCATATTCATATTATTATTTGTGAATGAATCTTACATTTGGCATAAATGTGTGTGTCATTAACACATACAAATAATTTTTTTTTAAATGGTTATTTCAAAGGCAATTGGTTGCCATGGAAACCAATGTAATCGAGTTATGAAGCATATGAATCACTATACGTATTAGATAAAGTGTGGTCATGTGACCTTATGCAGTATCATGTCGAGTTGAAGAGGAAACATTATACATGTAAGGTCCAGTGGTCATGTTATATCAGATTTAAAGCTTGGGTCCCAGTGGCCAGCCAATAGCATAACATGTTTTAGGATGTTACAGAAGATGTGGTCAGTTGTGTGAAGTGAATTGGAATGGTCATGTGCCATTTGATAAACTCAGTGTTGGTTTGTTTCATGTCAGTTTGGTACCTGGAAATAAATGGTGATTTTCGATAATGTCCTACAACCAGTTCAATTTCTTGTAACTATGATATATTTGGGGTTATTCAGTGGGTTTTTTTAGTGGTAATCTGTTCTTAAATGGTGACTGGTATCATAGTGTCCAATTAACACATTACAAATCATTTACAAATTTTAACACTGCTTAACAAATCATATTGTCGAAGACATTATTTCAGTTTGACTTGACTTGGAAAGTAAAAAGTTGGATCATATCCTATTTGTTCACAAAATTTGGATTATTTAGGCCCAATAACCTTGCAATAACCTTGCTTTCAATAATATGCCCTGAACAAAATAGGATAGCTGGTTAGGTAAATTTTAATTTTGATTTTACTTTTTGTTAAAAGTGATCAAATATATTAAGAATGGATATATTGAAATGAAATTAAAACTTAAAACTATGTCTTTACACCAAGAAAGTTGAACAAAACATTAGATTAACTGGTTTGGACTCGGGCAGGTTAATTGGGAAATCGGAAACAAGCTTCATTTTTTAGGCCTAATGGTTCTAAATATGAACTCACGTTCTAAATGACATGATGTAATGTATATGGTTTATTTCACCGGGAGATATTATAGTCTCATATTAGTACACTCTCATGCACTCTCATGCATTATCACCACTACCATATCTATGAAGGCCACGGGCCGTGGCGCAGTTGGTTAAAGCGCCAGCTTACTAGCACCAGTTTATCTGTGGTGATCCAAAGGTCGTGGGTTCGAACCCCGGCCATGCCGATATTGAACTCATGATTCAATTTCCCATATGAGCTGAGGCCCGTGCCAAAAGGGTTAACCCGTTGTCCTTGTAAATATGTGACCGGGTAGGTTGTCATGTCAAGGACCTGCGACATGACAATTCAGTGAGGCAGCACTATATCTGCTACAAGTAGGTCTCATCACGAAATGACTGAAATAATGTTGAAAGTGATGTAAAACCCCAAACAAACAAACAAATATCTATAAAAAGTTGACAGTCAACACTGTGAGAAGTGCGTCTTATAATGTTGACCAAACAAACTTCATAATGCCACGCACAACAGTTAAGAGAAATAAAAAAAAATAATAAAACAATATCACCTTTAACTCAGCAAAATACTGAGCTATGATTAGCCAACAAACAAAACCCATGCTTTAAATATATGTGCATTGGTTTGTGTTGCAGACATGCAATGCTGGTGCCCAAGTACCTTCACAGACAGCATGACCCGCTTCGCTGACGCCACCTGTCGGTCGTATCTTGTCAACATTATCCAGGACAATGCCACACACGCCCTGTACAGCTTCACAAGTGACGATCACGTGAACTGGAAGAGGACACCGCTCACCAGGGAAGACATCCTGGGCAACGCAGTGTATCCTCCCGATAGAGGAACACAAAATGGCCATAAAATATACAATATCTTACTGGCACAAATATTTGTGGCTTATCTTGTATTTTTTTTTCAAATATGGACTGGCTACATTCGCTTCGGCAATGGCACTTGAAATGACCAACGACACAATCCATGTTCTGACTCGGTTGGCAGAGCAAAGAAAGTTTATCATAACATATATGGTGGTATTAATACTCCACACAGTCTTCTGGCTTATAATTGCCTCCACGTGTTACTCTCTCTTCTCTCAGAATTTTGTCATGACACGTGACATGACGTCACCATCTCACTTCGATGCTGATCAGACGCTCAATGGCAGAGTTCTGTGTGATTTTGATATTCTTATTCTAAGAAATCTACATGAAAGGAACGTTCAGTGTAACTATTTTATAGAGTATTTGGGCCAGGGTGTTCACAGCATGCTCCATACGGTCGCTGTGACCGCCAATGTGGTTCTAGGATTCCTGCTTTTCTTTGTTAGTCTTGGACATGTGCTCCATGCTGTCTTCATTGTTGGACTTTACAATAAGAACAGATTGAAAGAATTGCAAGATGCCAAAATCACAAACCATATAGACGATATATTGTTTTATATATCTGATCTTAATTTCGTTATTATCTTCAGTGGAATAATACCAAAAAGGCAGAAGGAATGGTCTGCAATATCTCCACAGGAAAGTGTGGGCTGACCGTTAGCTGAATATCATCATGATAATAACCGGACCACAGTATACCAGAATAAACAGAGAACACCTACAGATCAAACTGCACTGACATGGAGGACCTTTGAACTAGTTGCCTTTTGGTGCTCGGTCAAATAGCCATAAATTAGGCTATTTAGGCTATTTATATAAAAAATATAAAGTTTAGCCCCAATAGAAGTATAGAGATGTTTGACAATTGAAAATAAGATTTAAAAAATAATAAATCCTGTGACCTTGAGTTGACCTTGACATGATCTTGAAATATGAAAATGCTGTTGCACACTTAAACTCTCATTTTTTAAATCGTATTATGAAAGATCTCTCCAAAACGAAACAAACAAGCCCAGGATCAAGTCTGTACCTATAGTAGAAAAATTGAAATTTTCACTTTGTGAAAAATTGGCCATCAATTTGAAAGGTGTCCCATGTGGATATGTTAGAGGGATGTATAGTCCACTTTTTAAGCCATTATTGGTACAAATGCCATTGTAAAATTTTATGCCTTTTACAAAAATATTATTTTTATGGATTTCCATTGAAATCTATGTGAAAATCAGGAAAATAATATATATCTTTCAAATCCAAAAGGCAGAAAATCTACTAAACCAACTATTAAAATTCCTTTTGCTTTGCATGCTATCAGAGTTATATTTCCAGAATAATATGGGACACTTTTCATCATTATAATTTCATTATTTGAAAAATGACCATAAACTACAATGAATTTTAGCAAAATTACTCCTTGGAAATGCTATTCAAATGTATATATAGGCACCGTTTTTATGGAAAATATAGTCAACTTGTACTATTATTTGACATAATTGTACTTCTTGTAGGTATTTTTCAATAAATAAATATTTCATTAACTAGTTATCAAACTTTTTTTGAGAAATTTAAATTTAAGTGTGTAAAATGGTGCAAAACGTCACACTGACATCCACTACACATGAATTTGGACCCCTACCCATTCTAACGCCTATGTCCTAAATTTATGGTGATTAACACCTCTTCTGAGTTACATATATAACCCTCTGCCTTACTGTTTTTTTTAAATTGTATTAAGAATCATAGGGAATCTGAAAAGCTATGATAGTGTTGAAATTGAGTGATCAATGTCAATTTCCCCTTTACTCATATACAACTAAAGGGATGAAAGCTGAAATCACAACCTTGGATTAGATCATTTTTATTCCATGTATATAGTTATCAATTTTACATTTATGAACTTGAGGTGTGGATATTTCTAATCTGTACCATCCATTCCTTAAATTCAGTGTTTCAAAACTTAGCCTAGCCTTACCTTAAGTAATATTTCTGCCCAAATCTGAGATCACTTGTACAAAAATCCAAAAAACCTGTGATCCAATAGAGGGAATGGTGGAAATCAATAGTGTCCCATACAATATAATAATCCTGTTCTCAGTGGGGTGTGACAATGCCTTGTAGTTCTTTGCAAATATTATGAGCAATTAAACAATAGGGGGCGCCAAATTTGTCAAAGTTTCCTAGGGAATGATATTATTTACAGGGTGTTCCACCACCCAACCACCGTTTTTCTCTTATTTTTCTTGGAACACAATTTTCAACTCCATCAAACAAATATTTTTGAAAGCCATAAGGTAAAGTTTTCAATTTTTAAAAATGCTTTGTTATCTTATAATATCCTTTAAATTGTTAATCAAGTGTTATGGGACATGTTTAAGAAGACCATCACTGAGGCTATTAACAACCATATCCCACACAAGCTCTGCAATAAAAAGGACAACCTGCCTTACATCACACAGGAAGTGCAGAAATTGATCAACAGAAGGGACCGTGCATATGCAAAAAGAAAGAGATCTCGGAGAAACTTTGAGTGCTCATCAATCCAATATGAGAATATTAACCAGAAAGTGACCAACCTGAAAAGAGAAGTGCAGAAAGCCATACGGAGAGCATACTGGAAGTACATAGAAGATATTATAACACCAATGGAAGACAGTGAAGAAGGCAATTTTAGTGGATTAAAAAGATTTTGGACTTTTGTGAAGCACATGAGGAAGGACGACAATACCATCTCGCACCTCAAAGTTGACGGCAAGAAAATCTTGGACCCACCAGGAAAGGCCAACAAGCTCAATGAACAATTTGAGTCAGTCTTCACTAAGGACAGACCAACAGACCAACCTGAAGGCACTTATCCGACCCCGCCACAATACCCTGAAATGCCAGAAGTAAACATTACTGTACCAGGAGTGCAAAAGATGTTAGAACGCCTGAAGATTCACAAAGCCGCTGGTCCTGACCAGATAGGGCCCAGAGTTTTGAAGGAACTAGCACCCACCATTGCCCCAATACTGACAGTCATTTTCAGGAGGTCCTATGAGACAGGAGAAGTACCCCAGGACTGGATTAGAGCCAATGTAGTGCCGATTTACAAGAAGGGACCCAGAGACAATCCAGCTAATTATAGACCAGTCTCCTTAACCTGTATTGCCTGCAAACTGTGTGAACATATCATCACAAGTAGCATAATGAGGCACAATAGGGAACATGGGATCCTATACAAGCTGCAGCACGGGTTCCGGGACAAACGCTCTTGTGAGACCCAGCTCATAGAGTTTATAGCCGATGTCACCAACAACATGCAGGAAGGCAAGCAGACTGATGTTCTCGTAATGGATTTCAGCAAAGCGTTTGACAAGGTTAGTCACAGACGGCTCATACAAAAGCTGAACCATTACGGGATCACCGGGCGTACCAACAAATGGATACAAAGCTTCCTCTCCAACCGCAAACAAACAGTGGTGCTGGAAGGCGAGTCATCATATGAAGCTGATGTCACATCAGGAGTCCCCCAAGGTAGTGTCCTTGGTCCATGCTTGTTCTTACTGTATATTAATGATATGCCAGACAACATCTCAGCCAAGGTCAGACTATTTGCAGACGACACAATAGTCTATCTGACCATCTCATCCACAGAGGAGGCCGAGAGTCTCCAGGCAGACCTTGACAGGCTGGCAAAATGGGAGGAAACCTGGCAAATGGAATTCCACCCCCAAAAGTGCCAGGTTCTCACTATCACCCGCAACACCAAGAAGGTAGTGAAGCATTTGTACCGACTCCATGGCCACATACTAGAAGCAGTCACATCAGCTAAATACCTTGGAGTCACCATCACCAGTGATCTCCGTTGGAACGAGCACATCACAAACATAACCAATAAAGCCAATAGAAGCCTGGGATTCCTGAGACGAAACCTCAGAATCAACTCCCCTAATCTAAAAGCTACTGCCTACAAAACACTAGTGCGTCCACTAGTAGAATACGCCTCCACAGTCTGGGACCCTCATACTCAAAATAACATAAAGACAATAGAAATGGTCCAGCGAAGAGCTGCCAGGTACACACTGAACAGGCACAGGAACAAGTCCAGCGTCACTGACATGCTGGAAGTATTGGACTGGGAATCGCTGGAAGTCCGCAGAAAGCAAGCCAGGCTTGCTATGCTCTACAAGATGCAGAACGGGCTTGTTGCGACAGATCACCTAGAACACCTGACGCCAGTTACCAGTGCAACCAGGCACTGCCATGCTCTGGGGTTCCAGGTCCCACAGTCCAGGGTGGACTACCACAAGTTCGCCTTCTTCCCGAGGACTGTGGTGGACTGGAATGGGCTCCCCCCTGAAGTGGCCGGGGCTCCATCCCTTGATGCCTTCAAGAAGGCGTTGAGGAAGAATTAGACCACAGGAGCATGATCAGCACATCACCAGCACCGTCCGTCTCGCGCGGCAGCTCTCTGGGACGCCGGGGGTGCAACCAACACCACTCTGGGGCCTGCGTGCCACCGAGGGGTAGGACAAGAGGTGACCCCCGGGCACCCGGAGAGTGCTGCGATGGACATGTAAATAGGGCACATCACGTCAACCCTACGCATGCACACTGCACCGAGCGACAGTCTTCAATCTATGAAGTTCAGCTCGTATATGGAAGAAGAAGAAGAAGAAGTAAACATCAGATTGACATAAATATGGTGCAAGAGCTTTCATGCCCTTAGTTTATATATATAGTAATGCTATATATAGACACATGGGTGAGGTCAAACCTATTTTTATCATTTGGTTTGCAGACAGCTCATGTTAAGAATGATATAACTCACTAAATTTGACTTCTGATTGAATATGAAGTTTTTGCGTAGATAAATAGATTCTAAAATAAATAAAACAAAGCACTATTTTCTTTTGTGGAGCAGCATTTTTAAATCTTCAGCCTATACATTTGTGGACAGAAGACAGTACTCCTGTCACATTGATATATTAGTGCCAGAAGAGACAAGACGTCCATTAAAATGGAATGGTCAGTTCTTTTTATCCCACTTTAAAACTGCTGTACAAGTATTAAAAAACAGTATTAAATCATTAATTTAAAAAGGTTCTCAAGACAATTGGTTAAATTGTTGACATTAGAATTGTTCTAAATAAAAGCACTTGGTGAAAGCTTGGAGTAATAATGAATTACTCCAAGGTGAAAGGAACACATTATACGTTCCAACTGAAATGCAACAATCAGTGTAAAATGCCATCTGGAGGACTGCACCCCATAACTTTATCTAGGCCAGAGTTTGGGAGGAAGGGATAATCCAAGGCAACAACCAAGTTTGGATCCAAGTTATCGCAAATCATCCCTGTGATGTGGTCATTACCTCTTTCTGTACCTCTGTGGGGTACTTTCCACAACTTGTCACCTCTTGGTGTATTTTAGGATGTGATGCATGATACTGGAAGATTCAAGAGAGCTTTAGTCCAGTTTAGTTTAGAGCTGTAGAGTGAGTAGATGGTATCAAGTGTCAGAGTGGCCCTCTCCAGGTCAGATGATCACAGCATTTCTATGCTACGTGTCAGAAGGAAGAGTGTTCCACAAAACAAAAAGAATAACTTAAATTAAAAAAATAATTGAGATGTATTATTTCAAAGCTAATATCATAGAATGAGAGTATCCTGATGCAAGCCTGGTGATTATCATGGTGACAATCAAGCAAGTGAGCTTCCTATATTATAAGTTTATGCATGCTGTGTGTGTGTGGGAGGGGGCATATTACAGACCAGAGAGTGTGGAGGTCGAGACAATTCCTACACTGGAAAGTGAATGAGAAGGAACCAAAAGAGACTGTCTGACAGAGTCAAGATAAAAATCAATCTCATACCAAGTGGCCATTCTCTGCAAAGACCAACCAAGAACAATATTCAAAAGAAACCGCGAGAGCGTCGACAATTGCCATCCACGAGTTCCTGTCTGGTTTTGGTTAGTATGTCGAAAATATAAGTTTCTTAAATGAATTGCATAATTAACTTTCTTATTTCAAACTGAAACTATTAGGCCTCGGGCCACTATTACAATGCCCCATTAAATAGCACAATTCATTTTATGTCTCCTCTGATCTCCATCTCCATCTCCATATTTTCATGTATGGTAGGAATTATCAAGCACTACTTCCGTATGCCCTGGCCCCACATATCAAAAAGTAGACTCAGATTAAATCGAAACAAGGGAGAATATTATGAACATCTTGCCCAGAGTATTTCATATTAATGTGTTTCTAACACCAGGTGGCACTCAAACAATACCTCTTGAGATCCGAGGATGCAACATGTGGATATATCCGAAAACGGGCAGATGTATGTTGTGTCTGTCAAGATAACTGTTTTCATTATTCTCTTTACTCTTTAAACGGATTTTAAACTATTTGTAATTTGAAAATATGATTAGGTTAATATTGTTACTGTGTTGACAAATCATTGACTGACCTTCACTTTTCTTGCCCTAACCATAACTCTAATCCTCCCCCTCCACCTCCACAGAAGAGATCCATAAGGAATTGAGAGGGAGAGCTCTGAACCAATCTGTGCAGTAAATCTGAACCAAACTGGACAAATCGTGTCATTCTGGACGCTCACAACTGATCTGGACGCTAAATCGCACCACTCTGGGCGCTCGCATCATATATTACCTTAAAAACGTTAAAGATATATATATTATAAAATCTACACCATCGTATCTAACATACTGGAATACACTCAACTGTAAAGAATTTTTTTAAATTTTGTTATGATTTTGATGCGATTTTGATGCCTTTTGTGAGAAGCTTGTTATATGACAGATCACCTGGATTGGTTCAGACTTGGTTCAGAACAACGGTATGACGTCATACCATCCAGATATGCTTCAATTACCGGCCAGATTGGTTCAGAACTCTCCCACCCCTGTTGTCTAGACGTGAGAAATATGTTAACATTTAATCCCTCATGGCTATAATTGTAGGCCTGAATGTTGGTTGTCATTACATGTACTGGTTTTGTAAATATGCCATGTGTCACTTTTCCTGATTAAATTTATTCCATTTAACATTGGTGAAATTACTTATAATTACTATAAGTGTCTAATATCAATACATTTACTGTCATATAACTAAAGCAATAAATAGTTTGCCATTTATCAAGGTGAAATTGTAACGCGTGCAAATATTTAAAGCTTCTTTCATGATGAATTGACGCTTAAAAAATACACTATTATGAATGGTTAAAACAAAAAAAAGAACAAAAAAAATAAAAATCGTTATATTTGTTATTATATCTTACAAAAAGAACTAAATGTAATTGTAATCAAAGCATCTATAACTTTCAAAGTATTTTTGTTTTCATGCGCTGTACCTTCTCCATCTTTCTGATTACTTTATCTATCATTTTATTCATACTTGAAGAATCAAACTTCAAACTTCAGTTTGTGCGCACATGGCAGACACATTTTGGTGCCAAATTTGTAATATGAACATAAACAAATATCAGAACGTATCTAAATTCACATACATTATGTATATGGTTGCAATAACTTCATTGTGATCGATAATCTTTATGTAAAATCTACTTCATAAGAGTGAATAAAAACTCACTATCAACAGCACAGTATTATTTCATTTTCAAATAATTTTTTTTTCATCAGTAAGGAATGGTACAGGTGACGTCTAAAATGATTATGGTTTGCCCAAACTAGGAGGATTACTTCAATTAATAAATTCAGTATTTAGCCAAATCTTTATGGTAACCAGGCAAAGCAAATACTTTGTACTCAATTCATCAACAATCATAACTATTAATGATAATTGTAAGCTCCTGATGCCTGAACAGTGTTGGGGCATCAGTATCGTGCTCCGTCTGCGTGTACACGTCAACGATCTAAGATACAGGCTTCACAATATTACCACACATGCATCCCATGAAGGCCCAAATAGGATAGATAGGACCTCGGCATTGACCCCGACTTGTTTTTCAAGGTCACAGGCTTCAAATTGTAACCAACATCTTTGAAATTTTGCCATATCTTGCTGTATCTGTCAATCAACATTTGTTGCTTCTTTGAACCAAGCTTGCGTGTCTACAAAGTTGTCCTATGCATGCGTGATAGATTTTATTACGCTACACATAGGTTGCAGCTTGGACTACTCACTTGTACGAATGAATTTCATAGAAATTTGAATATGGTAACTTAAGATTGGAGACCTATAAACACAATGATAATACTCTTACGCCTTAGCTTTCAACTGCGTAATTGTATTTGATATAAGGTGTAATTTTCATCGTCAATTATTTTCCAAACTTACTTAACATTTCAGGTTTTTTAAACTTTATCTCTATGTTATCTGTGGTTGGTAAAAAGACATTTCAGTCATTCGTTCTTAGAGTCTAATAAGGAAAAGAATTCTTTGAGAACTACCTGAGAAAGAAGATATATCTACACAAGGGTAAGCAGCTTAACGGGAAAGTGAATGCATTGCCGAAAACACAATTGAATCCATGAACGTATTTTGAAGATTTTCACAAGAATAAGCTGGATGTTAAATTCAGAGGTTAAAGAATTATACCAGGAATGAGAAAGAAGACACGAACCACAGTATTATGTAAATCCATATATAGCTAACTTTATTAAAGATACACAAATATGAGCTTCACTGACTAAGCTTATAGGTTATAACTCAAATTGTTCAACATGGCTAAATTGTAAGACAATCTCCAAATATATTTCAAATAGCAGCAGGAAAATAGTCTACTTAAATTGCGAGAGCGTGCCCTCCAATTATATCTTCAGCTAATCCATTGTCTGGTAAACTTGTTTCCCCAGTATCATAACTGGAAAACGATCTTCCCTCAACCACACCAAACATCAACACAATGTTGAGATCTGTGAGTGCAAACCCGGATCTTGTGATCTGTGCCAGGTGCTGGAAGGTGGCACTGTTGTCTCCAGCCATGAGAGCGCTGCGGTGAACCATCGGTGTTATGATGAAGGTGTGAATCACATGCATTGCTGACATGACACACAAGATGGCAACCAGAACCACGTTGATTTTTGCTGCAAGGTGAAGTGGTAGAGTCATTTTATGCATTTGAGCTGTATCTAGGATGGATGGTGGCAAGTTGACCTCATACCCACACTCAACCGTGTACTTTTGAGTGTTTCCTAATTTAGGTATAGAAAAGCCACACACGGCTATGCCACTACTGTAAAGATCTGCCTCATTTTGGTATATTTGTCTAGCTGTATTAACTTTTACATCTGACGTAACACAATGTGTGTAACACAGAGATGTAATGCAAAGCCAAGCCATAAACATTAACACATGTAATGCCATATAAAAACATGCCATTTTCCTTTGACTTAACAAAGCACTGTATACAGTTGGATTTTTACTCAATTGCTGGCCATACCACCTGGAATACAGCCCAACATTACTGGCACAAATATAAGCAATGAAAGTAAGAAAAAACTGCGCAGCTATATACCAATATAACTTGGTCTTCCTGTCCTTGAGATAAAGATAACTTTTTACAGTTTTTGATTTATTGATAGTATTTTTTATCTTCTTGGTGTGCATGAAGACATCGTACCCTTCAGGTAATATATCTTCTTTTGTAACATATTCTTTTTCCACATTTGGGGCAGGCAGTTTAGTTCTATTGGAGCCACGACTCATAAATGTGTGGTACATTTGTATTCCCTGTCGATCATCCTTCTCTAGAATAATGGCCATGATCTTGCCTTTGCATACAGTATCTGTATATTTTACCATACTTGGCGCAAAGTGTGCAGGTGCCCAGCAATCTACAACTAGAGAGAAAAATCATTATTAAATCTAATTGTTAACCACATTTGTGTTATTTTGTAATTAATTTGTATCTTTATATCTAAAACTTTAAATTCCAACTTCTTTTCTTTACAAATTTATCAATGTAACATAACTTAAAAGTGTAATGACTTGTATCAATTAACAGTTCTTACTGTAATATTCAAAATTATTTCAAAATACTATTTGTAATTACTATTATTTTCGTCACTACTAATCATCTTGTTATGTCAATCTCAGACAATTGCTATGATTAACTGGTTATTTTCTCTAGATGTTTCAACATGAATTGTACTCCCAGAGTCAATATCTAAAGTTTTAATGGATGCGAATATTGTGCAGTGTTTCATTTTAAACGCCCACTGGACCAGGGTATTAAATTAATGATGCATAGATGGTATAATTATGGTATATATTGATGTTATTTGATCTAACTTTATATGTGCAGTGGTCATTGGTGTCGGGTGCTTTAAGCGAATAATGCTTTTCATAATTATACTACTAGTGACTAGTAATTTGGTCATTTAATTAACAAAACCAAAATCAGGTTTCCTTACAGACACATTTTGATACATATTCTACATTTCTATTTTTCAAATTATGTTCATGATTATTTGAAGCATATGATCATTCAAGGTAATATGAATTTTATATTATTCCAAATTCTTATAAACATATTCTGAAAAAATATTTTAAAATACAAAAGGAATACATTACCTTTCATATTAGACCAAATTTAGACTTTATTTGTCCACTATAAAATGGAAATCAAAAACCAACTACATGCCTGCAATTTTCATGCCTGCTTAGCAACCATCTGAGATGGAGTTTTCTCTATAAGAGCATCTTAGAGCTCGTATCTTTTCACCAAAGGTATGATGTTGGGAGTATGCACTGATTACCTTTGATGGATGGCAGTGCTATAATGTTTTTTTTTGTAATGCAATCTGTATATAAGTATATTGTAATTTGTGAAGTATGTCACCATTACAGAGGCAAAACTGAGAAAAACAATCATGTAAAGATGAAAGGCAGAGGCGACAATGTCCCAGATGTGTTGTGTTCAAACAAGATTGTGGCTAAACCAAGGGATAAAAAGCTTTCATGTGCAATTACAAGGGTTAGCAAGTGGTTTTTACTCTTCAAAGCATTATTTAATTACATTTTAGGCAGACTGAAATCTAAAAGTGCATGAAATGAATATATAGTGCATGGAAATACAGAAAGTCCCAACTGATATAATCGTCACCCACAGATGTTGAAATTATCGGTTCACATTGCTTTGTGATCCTTTCCTATTGATACAACAATAACAGGAACATGAATGTCTGATCAAGGATTTGCAGAAGCATCTCAGCAATATTAGGGGAATTTACAAATAAGACTTCAAATACATGACTTTGCATATTTTTGTGCTAGAAAATCTCTATATTTTCCTAATAAATATATAAAAAAAATAAACAAGATAGATTCAACTACAACACTTGTATGTGTGATTCAATTTATTTTGTGCTTGTTTAATATTTTGATCTGCCATTTTTTGTTGTAAATATATTATTTTTATTTTCATTAATTTGTATTGTATATTTTTATGATTCTTGTTTTAATATCTATTTTGATTTAAATTTACTTTCTGTTTTCATTATTTTATTCAATTGTATTGCTCCCCATTGTTAACAGATGATGATCACTTTGTCCTGTTGTTCAGGTCAAGTTCATTTCATTCCGAAAAAAAGATCCTCAGTGACTCTATAAAAATAGTAGAGCATTCAGGCTAGTATCAAACCTAATATAGCTTGAATAGTGCCGCAAAGGTTGTTCAACTAAAGCACAAAACATCTCTTGGCTATCATAATTACCATTGAGCTATGCCTCTTGGCTGCCTGTCAGTTGAGAAAAATCATTCCATCCTTTTATTATAAAGTACTATTAATCTATGATGCAACAATATTTACATTTTCAGGAATGTGCTGTATTTTATTGTTGGTGCATTTTAGAAAACCTAGAATGTTAAATAAAACACAAGGCACGATATTACTTAGAAATACAATGGCTAACTTTATTAACAATTTACTAATTTGACTTTCAATGGCTGGTCAACAAGAATGACTGGCACATTGCACAAAAAGAAAAGCAATCTTAAAATTCATTTCATAAACTGAAGCAGAGGTCTACTTGAACTCCAGAGTGTGGCCTCCAGTAGCGATTGCAGAACTTTCAGGTTTTCCATTATCAGGAAACTTGACATCACTAGTTCCATAACTGGAAAACGATCTTCCCTCAACCACACCAAACATCAACACAATGTTGAGATCTGTGAGTGCAAACCCGGATCTTGTGATCTGTGCCAGGTGCTGGAAGGTGGCACTGTTGTCTCCAGCCATGAGAGCGCTGCGGTGAACCATCGGTGTTATGATGAAGGTGTGTATCACATGCATTGCTGACATGACACACAAGATGGCAACCAGAACCACGTTGATTTTTGCTGCAAGGTGAAGTGGTAGAGTCATTTTGTCCAATTCAGTTGTATCTGGGATGGAGGGTGGCAAGTTGACTTCATATCCACATTGAACTGTGTACCTTTGAATGTTGCCCAAAACACGTATAGAAAAGTCACACATAACTAAGCCACTATTGTACAGATCTGCCTCATTTTGGTAAGCATGTCTAGGGGATTTGTTGTGAGCTCTTAAATCAGAAGTGACACAATGAGTGTAACAGAGACATGAGATGCAGAGCCAAGCTATGAACATTAAGATATTTAATGCCAGATAAGAACATGCCATTTTCCTTTGACTCAACAAGGCACTGTACACAGTTGTATTTTTACTCAATTGTTGGCCATACCAGCTGGAATACAGCCCAACATTACTTGCACAAATATAAGCAATGAAAGTAAGAAAAACCTGGGCAGCTATATACCAATATAACTTGGTCTTCCTTTCCTTGACAAACATGTTAATTATTACATTCTTGGTCTTTCCTATAGAATTTTGTATGTTCTTGGTCCTGACAAATACATCATACCCTTCTGGTAGAATATCCTCTTTTGTTACAGTATGGTTTGTCGTGCTGTTGAATCCAGGATTGATTAATGGATAGTATATTTGTCTTTCCTGTGGATCATCCTGCTCTAGGATGATGCTCATAATTTTGCCTTTGCATACAGTGTCTGTATATTTTGCCATACTAGGCTCAAAGTGTGCAGGTGCCCAACAATCTACAACTAGAAGGAAAATTCAATATTAAATCCATGAAATTAAGTTGTATTTTATAACAATTTGATAATATCCCTTGTTTGGATAATTTACTTTGAAATATATATTTGTGACAGAATGAATGGATTCTTACTGTCATCTTGGCTCAAAGTGGTCAGATAGTGCCATGTCTGACTCTGATAAAAAGTCATAAATGAATGATCTCTGTGAAAACATACAATATACCATCACATAGCAATAATGATTAACAGAACAGTGAAAAGATGTTTTAACAAGCCTTTTTAGGTTGACTTTCGAGCCTTTTAGGCAAACCCTTCGGAAACCCTTTTTATGTGTCAAATAACCTTTTTACACCGGTGAAACAAAAAGATTTCATATTCATTACAGTCTAATATGATGTGCTTGATTGTACAATCTGTTCTTAATTTTGATATATATAGATATATATACTACCTCACATATATTTGTGAATTCAGTACAACTGATGGGCAACAGTCATACAAATAAGATGTTTTTGCAGATCTACACCAAAGTGTCACAAATTACACCCAAGGATACATTTTTCATTGGTCTCTGGACTTTTCCCCATAGAATTCATTCATGTAAAATGTCTCCTTTCTCTCCTTGGCAGATCCTGGGTTTATAACAGGCTTTGCAAGTGAAGGCCGTTTTAGTATAGTTTTAGGAGATTTCACACTGTGCCGGCTTAATTTTAACATGTAATAGGCACTGAGTCAAATATTTTGGTAATGTAAATTGGTGTTATTGTTATTGTTTAATGACTAGATAGTGAGTACAACAAATGAGTCAGGATGTTAGTGACATGTATACCAAAATAGCCAGGGGGTAGACCATTAATCTTCAAGGGGAGGAGGGGGGAGACAAACAGAAAATACAAATAATAAATGATACATTCTAAATTACAATTAAACACAGGGAATGGGCATGTACACGTGTTCGGTTGTGGCATTGTATTTGAGCATGTATAAAAGCCAACCAATTGCACAGCTGTATTGTAATTGCATGCTAATGTGCAGAATAACTGTATGCAAAGGACAATGTTTCTTGGCAGAGGTAGTGTATGTGACTCTACCTTGTCATACATGGCCATGGGCTCTGGCACAGTTGGTTAGAGCACCAGCTTATTAGTACCAGTTCCTCTTTGGTGATCCAAAGGTTGTGGGTTCAATCCCCGGTCATGCCAAGATTGAATTCATGGTACGATTTTACATATGAGCTGAGGCCCTTGCCTAAAGGGTTAATCCGTTGTCCTTGTAATTCTGTGACCATGTGTGGGTTGTCATGTCAAGGACCTGCGACATGACAATTCAGTGAGGCAGCACTATATCTGCTACAAGTAGGTCTCATCACGAAATGACTGAAATAATGTTGAAAATGATGTAAAACCCCAAACAAATAAACAAACAAATTTTGTCATACAGAGTAGTCCACCTTGGCAAACACATACAGTTATAAACTGATTTATCCAGAACTGAATGTCTGATAAAGCATTTGAATAATAAATTGCTAGATGAGCTAAAAAATCGGTGAAACCACTTGGAGAAAAAAAATATTTTAAGAAAAAAATGAATTGAGACATCTGCAAAAAATATTTTTTCGATATCATTGTTCGAGTTTCAACCTTGTAGAAGTCAATTTTAGAGGGGAAAAGGAAACTAAAAATAATTTTGTCTTGCTTCACTCAGCACTACAATAGGAGCAATCGTGCTAAAATATGTTAATGGGGCTCTCAGATTCATATCATGATAAAATGTATAAAGTAATGTATAAAGTGATTTCAGGCTTCGACATTAGCCGGTTGCCCGCTTGCCCGGAGCTATATTTTACATGTGTTGGACAAGTCTGGCGGGCAAGTGCTGTAATCTTGAAATAATATACCACAGAGCCAATAAAAATTACTTGTCATCACTGTGCACAGAGCTACTAATGCGATGGCTGCCATTTTGTCTGCGATTGATTATCTTGACTCATGTTCAAAAGTCGAGCCCATTTTCTTACTCCAAATAACAATGAATCGTTTTGCAACCGTGAACGACTTTAGACATAAATCGAATATGTTTCTTAATTTGGTCCCATACCCTAATGTCTACTTAGATTTTATATAAATAATGATCGGGTACCAGTCAAATTTTTCCATGAACAACAGCATGATGTTGAGACATTTGGAACATCTCATCAGTGTATTTTGGCGCGAGTTTTGGTATTTTCCTATCCAGGCAAGTGAATTGTATTTCAGGGCAAGAAGATTTTTTATTTTACTTGCCCGGTGGGCAAGTGGGTCACAAATGTTAATGTCGAGGCCTGGATTTCACAATCAGACATGAAGACATAATGAAATGTTAACTGTTTCAGGCATCTTTAACAGAATTGGTAGACAAAATCAGACCTCAAACTTTTGTGTGATCACTATATGAATGCTGAAATTAAATTTATTGAATTGTAAAAATCTGCATATGACGAGACCTTAAAATGGTCCACTTGGAAAATGAGTCAGGTTCACAACTTTCATTCAGGGGGGTCCAGTACCCCTGTAAAGCCATAAGGTCAGTCAACCCTGCCCCAGATTTTGCCCCAGCTGCTGATTGGTGCTGCTCCACACAACACAGTTACCTCACAAGTTGACCATTGGTCAAACTGTCCACTCACAGCCCACTGGATGGTGCTGGTGGCTGGGCAGGCTGTTTGTAAACATTGGCAAGAAAGGGGTTGTGTCACCCCACCCTGCAATACCCCTCTGACTATCTCAGTGACAGTCCTCCTCCTTGATCTCATAGAGAGAGGGGGTAAGGACAAAAGGAGAAAAGGTGAACCTTATAATTTAGAATGTGCATATGTGTCATTTTTTACGTGTTTATCAATCAAAAACGTTCAGGCCATTCAGAAGACACAAATTAAGCACTGCAAAGTTTATCTGAAGAGGACCAGGAAATCAGATTCTTATCTTTACACAAGTTATATAATGAGTATCTGAAGTTGACCATTCCCCCACCCAGCTGCAGCAACATCTAGCCCATGGGAGGTATGGGGTAAAACCACAAATATGTTGTAACATGCTGGACACATGCACTCAGCCATGTGCTTGGTATTTATAAACAAACCTTAACCCACATCTCACACACAGTGTCAACGGTCAATCAAATTCAAAATAATTTAACACTTTTATTGTTTTAAAGAGCTTTGATATCAAACATTTAGATTTCAGATTAAAATATGTTGTAGCCCTTGCGTTCATGCAGCATTGTACCAAGTACCATACATTTCTATTAGAAGGTAACAAATATAATTAGAATGTATTCAATTTATACTGGCTGAGCTCTGGGTGCTCTGGTGGCTGAGACCTGTTTAATAGGCTCCACCCTCTTCCTTTTATACTTGAATCCCCTCTTTTAATACCCTGCCACCTGCTATATCTAAATTTACCAGCAGCCTGACTGGATGTCACTACTGCCCCCTCCCCATATCCTATTTGACCACCCATCTGTGGTCAGTGTACCATATCCACAACCTGCAACCTAACACTGCATCAAAATGTGACTTGATTGTTTACAGAGTGTAGCATTCTAACCATAATCATTTGATACAAAGGTTTATCCTGTTATCTGTGGTACAATTGTACATGCTTCACTTTAATTTAACATCTTCTGTACAAAAACACATCCCTAATTAATGTACTGTCAAAGTCTAAACCCTCTCCTTCACTACTGGTCTATTGGTTTATCCCTCACCACTATATGATCCACTGCCTCATCACTGGACTGTCCATCCTTCAACAGTATGTTACCCTCTCCCTCATCTCTGGCCTGTCCACCCCTCACCACTGTGTAATCCTCGTCCTCATCATTGGACTGTCTCCCTCAGCACTATGTGACCCTGATCCTCACTAGAATGTCCATCACTCACAACAAAGTGACCCTCTCCCTCATCACGAGAATGTTCATCCCTCACCACTATATGACCCTCTCCCTAACCACTGGACTGTCCCTCCCTAACCACTATGTGACCCCTCTCATCATTGACCCGTCCATCCCTAAAGACAATGTGACAATATCCCATGTTACTGGACTGTTCCTCCCTAACCACTCTGTGACCCTCCCCCTTATTTTTGAACTGTCCCTTCCACAACACTATGTGAACATCTCCCTCATGACTAAACCGTCCATCCCTCACCACATGTGACCCTCTCCCTTTTCACTGAACTGTCCCTCCCTCACCACTCTTTGATCCTCCCCCTTATTTTTGAACTGTCCCTCCCACAACACTATGTGAACATCTCCCTCATGACTAAACCGTCCATCCCTCACCACATGTGACCCTCTCCCTTTTCGCTGAACTGTCCCTCCCTCACCGCTCTTTGACCCTCTCCCTTATTTTGAACTGTCCCTCCCACACCACTATGTGACCCTCTCCCTTTTCACTGAACTGTCCCTCCCTCACAACTCTTTGACCCTCTCCCTTATTTTGTACTGTCCCTCCCACACCACAATGTGACCTCATCCCTCATCACTGAACGCTCCATTCCTCACCACAATTTGACCCTCTCCCTTATTACTGGAGTGTCCATCCCTCACCACTATGTGACAATTTCCCCCCTTATTACTGGAGTGTCCATCCCTCACCACTCTGTGACCCTCATCCTCATCACTGAACTGTCCATCCCCAACACTGTGTAACCCTCTCCCTCATTATGGAATATTAAAAACCATTAAATATCCACTAAATAGTCTTCATCTTGCATACCGGCCTCATTCAAATATCCTTCAGATCCTGCATTCCTGGAAGAACTAAACTGTAGTTTGTGAATTGGTTTATTTCTATGTTCTGGATAACAGTGTATACTTTTGAATATCTTCAGTTAATCAACTTATCTTAAAAAATGGCTTATCTTTAAAAAAAATCCCAGGAGGCAAATGTAAAATGTGATGGAAAAGCTTTTTGCTCGTGGCCCCAACTGATCAGATACAATTTGTCATTTCACTGAATATAATGAATACGAGATAACATTATATGCACAACAAAACAAATAGATATATCAATAGATAAAATATTATTCAGACCCGAAGTTCATTACAGAGTCATGAATTATATGTGAACAGATATATATTAATGGAGGTCTCCCTGGCCCATAAAAGATACCTATTGTTAAAGAAAAAAAATGAAAAGTACTGTTGAAAACTTATCAATGCTTATGTTAATCTAGGGTCAGATAAATTGATTTCTGAGTTCTCAGTGAGTTCTGATACACTGAAATGTGACATCAGACTACAAATTCCCAAGTACATGAATAATACATGAAACAGTCAATTTCATAAACTTATTTTCAGAAATACTACGATGGAGAGTAATATGCGCTGCACGCAGACAAGTTGAGAGGGACACTCACCGACATCAGGTTTTGGCACAGTGGCCGAGTTCTCTTTCTGGCCCGCCTGGAGGTCGTGCAGGATGTCTACCCCGAACATCATGGTCCCCACCACGAGGAAGCCCACGGCAGCCAGCCAGAACATGACTCGATCTGTCGGATGAAGCACCGCCATCTTACAACTGCCAAACCGTCTCGTTTATTGCGACGTGGAATTCTTTTCTTTTGTTGTCAGCGAGGGTTCCGGAACGGTTGCTCTGTCCTGGATTGTGGGGATAATTATAAATGTGTATCGCCGGCGTCAGTCAAGGATGTGGGTCAGGGATACAGACAGCAGAATTAGGACAGATAAACATTTGACGATTAGGCAGCCCTGGCCCAGATTCGGTGACCCCTGAGTGCCCCGGGAGCCGGGGAGGGGGATGCTGTTAGGTGTCAGGGGGAGGTTACCCCAGGAAGCGTGCCAGCTGGGGGTGACACTATCAGCATCATCATCATCATCAAAGGGGCGTTAACCTTTGTCATGCCAAAAACAGATACGAAACACTTACTATTTTGCAAAACAAGTGCTAAATGAACATTTCAATTATCATGTTTACACTTGTAATGACTGAAAAACACGAGGATATGAATGTAAACTCACGATATGGCCAATAAGTTTAAATATCTTATCATTCTCATAGCAGTACCCCAGAGAGACCTAAAACCAGCAGTTAGGGGTCATTTTTATTATAAACACCTTAGGCACTTAGCCTTAGGACGATTCTCATGAGTAAATGGAGTGTATATAGTCAGTCAGGAAGCTATGTAGTCTCGTATCATGCTCATCATGCTCATGTGAACATGCACTGAATTGTCATGATTGGGTTTAGAATCTGATCACTTTTTAACAACTGAAACAAGACTGAGTATGCCCAGTTCAATGAATTGTTATTAAAAAAACATACACCCAGTGACCTCGCATACGTAACAATGTGCACAACCTCCGAAAAGTCATCCTGTGCTCCATGATCTCTGAAAAGTCATATCACATGTTCCATGACCTCACAAAAATCATATCACATGCTCCACGACCTCACAAATGTCATATATGCTCCACGACCTCAGAAAAGTTAATTAACATGCTCCACGGCCTGAGAGAAGTGCACGTGCGGTATAAGGAAATTGTTACAAAAACATACAATTTGACCCTGCTCTGTCAGTTCTTGGTTAATTTACATCATTGACTTTGACTTTAAAATCTTGCAAGTATGTCTCATATAACATACGATCATCGCGCGAAATTGACGGTTATTAGCCCTACAGCATGTACATGTTGTAATTAACACGGTGCAGAGATATGGGGTTACAAGTCTTCGTTAAACTGCGATTAAATATATATAACTCTCTGTGCAGGGGTCAAGTATGGCACAGATCGATAGTATAATTAGTGACATGTGGCACTGTATCAACAACTGACCACATCACTGCAGAGGTTGTTTCAAACAGATTTATTGCAGCAATTAAAACTATACCCCAATATAACTAACACCCCTTCCCATGTTTCAGAAGTGTTTTTGATATGACAAAACAATTTCTGAGGAGAGAGCATGTGATATGATTTCTCTGGGATTGTGGAGCATGTGACATGACTGTACTGATGTCTTGGAGTATGTGATATGACTTCAGAGGTCTTGAAGCATGTGATATGACTTTTCAGAGGTCTTTAAGCATGTGATATGACTTTTCAGAGGTCTTGAAGCATGTGATATGACTTTTCAGAGGTCTTGAAGCATGTGATATGACTTTTCAGAGGTCTTGAAGCATGTGATATGACTTTTCAGAAGTCTTGAATCATGTGATATGACTTTTCAGAGGTCGTGGAGAATGGGATAAAACTCTATTAAGGGTTGGAGTATGTAACCTGAATTGTCAGAGGTCGTGGAGCATGAAATATTACTGTACCGTGGCCGTGAAGCATATGGCATGAATGAAATGAGTTCATGGAATATGTGATATGACTTTTCTAGGGTCCTGGAGCATGGGATATGACTTTTCCGAAGTTGTGGAGCATATAATATGACTATTTTTTTCCTGGGGCATATGATATAACTATACTTGTGGAGCATGTGATATGACTTTTCAGACATCACGGAGCATATGATATGACTTTTCTGAGGTCGGTGAGCAGGTGAGTTTACCTTTCTGGTGTCGTGGTGTTTGTATTTTAGCTTTTCTGAGTTTGTGGAGCATGTGATATGACTTTTGTGAGGTCGTGGAACATGTGGTGACCTCACATATTGAGACCCCTATTGTTATTTTATCCTCAATGCTAAGATGTTACCAGCATCTTAAATGCCATGATATAGTCATTTGGCTCTCTACTGAAAAAGAGCACAGCTCAATATGCATATAAGAATATAAGAAAAATGATTGTGAATGGTTTGTTTGTTTGTTTGGGGTTTTACGTCAATTTCAACACTATATAAGCCATTTCGCGATGAGACCTAATTGTAGCAGACCTAGTGCTGTCTCACTAAATTGTCATGTCGCAGGTCCTTCACATGACAATCCACCCAATCACAGATTTACAAGGACAATGGGTAAACCCTTTGGTACGGGCCTCAGTTAATGTGTTAAATTGTATCATGAATTCAATGATGGCCAGGGATCAAACCCACGACCTTTGGATTACGACAGAGGAACTGGTGCTAATAAGCTAATAAGCTGGCGTACAGTTAAAAGTAGTTACAACTGTATATATATATATATATATATATATATATATATATATATATATATATATATATATATATATATATATATATATGTATATATATATATGTATATATATATATGTATATGTATATATATATATATATGTATATATATATATATATATATATATATATATATATATATATATATATATATATATATATATATATATATATATATATATATATATATATATATATATATATATATATATATATATACATATATATATATATACATATATACATATATATATATACATGTATACAGTGTTATGGTGATAAAAGTAATCCAACAAAGTCCGTGGTGACAAAGAGTTAAAACCTTTTATTGCGACATGTTTCAGTCCTTCAAGGGACTTCTTCAGGCTTAACTAACAAACCATTGAAAGTGTTCACTTATATATCATTACAAGAGTATATAGCAAACAAGCTTGTACTAGCTGATAAACAAACAGATAAACAAGCAGATTAACAAGCTGATTAATAAGCTGATAAACAAGCGGATTAACAAGAAGATTAGAGACACAGTTAAGTTAATTGCACTTGTCTGCTTGCTGTATCGGGGTGTCAAAAAGCTGTTGACAACTCTGTCATATTGGGCATTGTTATAATCATATCTTAACTATACATACATTAAAGAGATTAAAGTAGGCAATGCTTAATAAAATTGAGTGAAAAATATAACATGGAAAACCTTAAAATATATCATGAAATAAAGTAAAATATAAGAAATTATAATAAGAGGACAATATACAGGTGTAGGAGAAACTAACATATGGGTATTCCCATTGCTATCGAGTTTGAAGTACTGTTCAACACTGGTTTATATTTTTCAATTAAAGAGTGTTCTATTCTGAGGAGTACATGGGGATTTTCTTTTTGTATTTTTAAAAAGGGAAATATTTTAAAGTTCCCCTTGCCACAAATTCGCAAATGTCCTGACACTGGGCAATTTTGATAAGATGGATTTGATATATGAGATTTGTGAAGGGAGACCCTATGTCGCAGATGTTTGGTTGAACCTATATAGTCATGTTGGCATCCAGGACATCTTATTGCATAGATTATATATGTGGCTCTGCAGTCAAGATTAGTTTTGGGTTTTAGTATGTCCCCTGTTCTTTTGAGTTTATATTCTGATCCCTCTAATATAACTTTACATGTGCCACATCTTTTTTCTCCACACTTTGAGACGTTTCCAGCTGTATTGTAAGTTTCATTGAATTTGGCTCTGCTGAGTAGTCTGCCTAAACTAGGAGGTTGTCTTTTGCTGTTGATAAATTTTAATTCAGGGAGTAATGATTTGAATGTGCTATCCATTTCCAGCGATCCTATTGTGTGGGTGACAATGTTGAAGAGGTTAGTGTTATGAGGATTGTTTGTGGTGACTATTGGCAGTATGTTCTCTTCATTATTGGTATTTTTTTGCATGTTGAGAATGGTCATTCTGTCCTGTTGCGATGCTTTGCTAATACCGGTTTTGATTATGCCATCTGGATATCCTCTTTTTTTCAGATCATACTCCAGTTCTTGGAGTCTCCTCTTTCTAAGTGATTGGTCACTTACAATGGTTACTATGCGGAGTGCCAAACCATATGGAATGTTCGTTTTGGTATGCCTAGGATGATGTGAGGAGAAATGGACATAATTTCTAGAATCTGTAGGTTTATGAAAAATGTCTGTTGTCAGCTTATCTCCATCCTTGATAACAAGGACATCCAAAAATGGTACCTTTTCAGGGCTGGAATCCTGTGTGAATTGGATTGCTGGATGTAAAGAGTTGAGAGTCTCAGTCAGGTAGTTGAGAGGACCATCATTATTATCCCAGATGAGGAAACAATCATCCAGATATATATATATACAATCCAGACGAATCAATATCTATGGTAGTTTGAAACTCATATTAAACAGGAAAATGATCTATGCTACAAGGAAATAGTTTATTCAAATTTCAATTGAGTTTGCAGTAATTACATTTCAAAATGATTAACCATGTCAACCTCCAAAATAATAATAATAATAATAATAATAATAATAATAATATTAATAATAATAATAATAATAATAATAATAATGATAATAATAATAATAATTATAAAAATAATAATAAAAATAATAAATAATGATAATAATAATAATAATAATAATAATAATAATAATAATAATAATAATAAGAAATAAATAATAATAATAATAATAATAATAATAATAATAATAATAATAATAATTAATAATAATAATAATAATATAATAATAATAAAAATAATAATAATAATAATAATAATAATAATAATAATAATAATAATTAATAATAATAATAATAATTATAATAATAATAATAATAATAATATCTTTATTTCGCAATAATAATAATAATAATAATAATAATAATAATAATAATAATAATAATAATAATAATAATAATAATAATTATAATAATAATAATAATAATAATAATATCTTTATTTCGCAATAATAATAATAATAATAATAATAATAATAATAATAATAATAATAATAATAATAATAATAATAATAATAATAATAATAATAATCATAATCATAATAATAATAATATCTTTATTTCGCAAATAAAAAAATGACAATTCAAGGATATATACAATGAATAAAAAGGTATTTCAAACTTTAAAATACAGTTAATTGGTCATCAATATGTTATATATCATCAGAATTTATAATAACATGGTAACAATTTCGTTTAATTGTATACGACAAAGAGAAAAATAACATTGCATATATCAAAAACTTCTGTGTTATCTTAGCTTTTCAGATTTCCTACGAATTTGATACTTCCTTATTTTATATGATTGAATATTGTTTTATATTTTATTCCTTCACAAATCATTTCTGCAGGTGTTCATGTGCACCCCTATGAATTGATTCTTGAATTGATCGATTTTCTTGTGCACCTTTTCTTGATACAACCTCAAACCAAAAAGCAGTAAGTTATGGCCAAAATGCCATTCTGCGTAAAAGAGCAAAAAAATAATAGTGTTTTTCTATGGTTACATTTGGGAGTAATTAATTTTTGCAAGTGGAACTGCCTTTTACTTGTGATTTATCTCGTAACACAATACTCCCAGAGAAATTAAAATAGACGGTTATTTAGCCAGTAAGTAGAACATATGAATTACAAATTTAGAAAAAAAAGAAAAAAAAAAACACTTTTGTGATTTTCTGCCTTTATTTTAAACCAGTGCTCATGGGGAAATATTCATTGGAACCCATCACCAGTACCAGTTTGATTAAGAACATTTATTCTCAGTTAGGCTGAAGCAAAAGTAACAACATTATGGAATGATAAGACGATAACATTCTTTTCTCCAAAGCCTCACTTGTTTTTTTATGATCTCTCAAATATAGAATGTAAAATGTTGGGGTTTTTTTAAATCAAGGGATTAAATTATTAATATTGTCCATTGGTCACCTATTCTCTTCTAGATGGTAGCAAGAGTGATCTCTACAGATCCTCTTTCCCTTCATTTATACAGTATAGTGAATTATTACGTAAATGCATTTATACATAATTGTACCTTGTTAGGATACGAGATAGATATCAAACTTAAGGCCAGGTAAGGTATTTTACCTCCAATGTTATGTTCAATATAAAAAGAGATTAAAATTTGGTGCAAAAATCAAACTGATGACATTAAGCATGATGTGTTTATCTGTTGTAGTATAGTCATAATGTAGAGGCATTACACTGCCTCGTAAATAATTAATGATACAGGACATTGTACACAGTATATAGGAGATAATTCAATTAGATACCAATATGAGTTTAGTAGCGGACATCACAGACACTAATTTTAGAACAGTCGCAGGTCAATTTAAAAAAAATAACAACAAAATCAAGGAGTTAGGTACACATTTAACATCAGTCTTACGGAATTGGAATACTGCAAATAAGATAATTCAGAGCAATAGACAAGCTATAAAACTAACATCACAGGTCCTATCAAAGTTAGTGGCATTAATTAATACTAACATACAATACGAAAAGATAGATGACTATTTAGATAAGCTGTTAGAAGCTATCACAAGATTAATTCAGGAGAAATTGCCAAATATGCTAGTAACAGTACCATCTTAGAGCAAACCACCCAGATTATGAAATGATTCATTCTAGAACTTCAGATTTCTATAAGATTGCTGACAGTATTTTCACATGTGTGAACCAAAACCTGATTCTTTCTGTCTTTAAAGCTTAAGGATTTCGATAGATTTGTGATGTATAGGATAGACAGTGTACCCATACCATTAAATATGTCTGAGGACAAGTTGTTAGATGGAAATGCCTATACCCAGGTAGGCATCAAACACAAATATATAGGTATAAGTGAGAACAATAATATTATTATTGTCATAAGTTGTCAAGGAATAGCAACTATAACAGGATTTCTGTACATTTTCCTTTGATCTTTTTTGTTTGTAAATGTCAATGACAAAACATTTTTAAGTTATAGTTTTCCAAATATGCCTTTAGATTATGGGCCATTCACATGTACATCCATGCCTCAAGTCCTCTTGCAAAATCAAAGTAGTCATAGCAAAGTTCACAGGACTGACAAATATCTGTTCTGGCCACAATGATGAGGTATTACAAGCATTATGTGTGGCCTTGTCACACAGTTTGCATTGATTTGTTTGTTTGTCATCATAGAATTACTAAAAATGTAGCCATGTAGTTTTTGCTTATTTAGAGGCTAAGAAGATTACATCATTTCTGTTGCAGGCATATTGATTGAAGCCCTTCATTTCAAAGAAATTAGGGCTTCAGTGAAACATGTTGCCATTCCCATCCTGGTTGGGCAGACGTGCACTGGAAAATCATTCATCTGCAAAGTCCTCCTCTTACGACTTGGCTTGAAACATGCCATGTATGAGGGTATTTGACATGCCAGAATGACTACAGACCTACTTTTTGTGCTCAATGATCCCGAATATTCACAGATTGTGAAAGACATCATCATGAATGTAAGTGCAGACAATGCTATTGTACCAGATTTTCTCCTACTAGTGTAACTACATGTAGTATACTAATTTGATCTCATAAAACTGTAAGGATTTGCACTTACATTTTGGGGTCAGTTTGCACTTAATTATATATTTTATAAACATTTTAATCCTATCAATTAACATATTTCGCTTTTGAAGCGGATGAGAAATAAGTGCATCAATATTCCTCTTTTTAAAAGGATTTGAAATGAGAAATACATTTAGAGTTATTGTGATTTTGTCGAGAACATTCAAAATTACTCTCTCAATTGTGTATGTAAATAAAGTATTTGACCCACGTGTATTTGTTTGTTTGGGGTTTTACATCACTTTCAACATTATTTCAGTCATTTCGTGAGGAGACCTACTTGTAGCAGATATAGTGCTGCCTCACTGAATTGTCATGTCTCAGGTCCTTGACATGACAACCCACCCGGTCACAGATTACAAGGACAACGGGTTAACCCTTAAGGCACGGGCCTCAGCTCATGTGGGAAATTGTAATGCGAGTCCAATCTCGGCACGGCCGGGGTTCGAACCCACGACCTTTCGATCACCACAGAGGAGCTGGTGCTAATAAGCTGGCGCTCTAACCAACTGCGCCCCGACCCGTGGCATAATCTGTGTAACTTGAATGCAATAGTGTATGTATATGGCCCATTATGCTGTAAGACAAACACTGACATTAATTTTTTTCTATGTATTAAAGAACAAATATGAAACAAATTAAAAAAATATTCATAGGCATCATTAATGTAAAATAGATACTCATTCCTGTCAATTCAGATAAACTCATTTTGCACGGTAGAATTGCAGAATTAAGGATAAGAAGCTGAAGATGATGTAGAATATTCTATAAAATGATTGTAAAAGTTATATTTTGTCACAAATCTTTGTTGTAGATCAGAATCACTGGGACAAACACCTGTTTACAATATCTTGGTTGTACAGGATTTTGTCAAAAAAACCAAAAGAAGAGTGGAACATATATGACAACATGTGCCAACTTTTAAAATCTGTGCAGCAAATGAAGATCTACCCCTTCCACCTCCATTCAACAGTATATTATTAACAATCACAAAAGTAATTATTGATAGTTTACATATAAAGAATCATGTGGATTCAGACTGTCACAAGAATCTTCATCCCAGCAAAATATATCTTATCCATCCAGTTCTTAAAGACTCAAAAGATACAATGTGTGCAGAGCAAACATTTGTCTGGCTTGGTAGGTATAAAAAGATATTGAATTCCATGCCAAAGACTCATCATTTATTTTACCTTCATCGTCTTGTTGTCAGAAGAAATAACTACATAGCAAATTGTCACAGACGTGGCAAGGATCCATTACTTCCAGGCATTAGAAATTCAAATACAGTATGAGTGACTAAAGATGAATGATAAGAAAACTAGTAGAATTATCTTATGAGAAAGAGTCAGTTTAGATTTTTTTGTTTATTGATTCATCCTCAAAGGATTTCATACATTATTGATATGCTGATTAACACCTACATTGTGTGTACATTTATAATTTTATGGAGAACTTGCTGGTCAAAATCGGTAAGCCCAAAAGAATAGATCATGTGTACATGTAGTGCTCATAGTTATATATAATGCAAAAAGAAATACCACACTATAGTTAATTGACTTAAAGATGTTTTTCACAAGAAGAACTGAATATGCTTGAGTGTGAATCATAAAAAAAATGTTTAGTCACCAAAATTATAGCTCGATGTAATGGAGGGAAGCAAATCAAATGTTAGAAACATTATTAAAAATATTTACAATTAATCTATTGATGTTGAAGTATTATTTTGATTCTCTTTTGATCTATCTCGAGTCATGTTGGGTTCTGCGCATGCGTTGAGAGTGGAATGGCGGCTTTCATTTGAGCTCCGATAAAATCGTCCTTCTTGGTCGATTTTCTGGAGTCTATTGCTAGTCTATCGCCTCACTTTCTCGCAGAGAACCCGGTCTATACAAAGCTCTATCTGATATCAGACTTATTGCAAGCTCTGACGGCAGTTTTGATTGGAAATCCGCTCGCGAGGGCGGGATCATACTGTGTTGTCTTTGCGAGGCACCGCGCTCACGAGTATCCACTCTTTGCTGCCAGTGTCGAGTGCTTGGTCTGATACCTTATATCCTCTGTATTCATAAAAACTTGTTGCTTCTGGTGTCTAGAATCACCTTCAGACCCATCAGCGATATATTTTTGAAATTACAGTGATCTTCGGACTTGTTCCGACGGTGGTTGTTGATACACAAACAAGGGGCTACTACCAGCCATTTTTTCTTGTTGTGACGCACCACCCGCTGTCCAATACACATTTGCAAGCAACTACGCAAGTGGTTCTTTCTTGCAATATACCTATTCATAGGTACATATACCAATCTAATTTGCACGCTATACGTGTCTGGACACATTTTCAGTCACTTCTAGAAGCAAATTCGGTATATTAAACTATAATTATACAGTGTTTTTCGGACTTGTTCCGACGGTGGAAGAACAGAGTACTCGCTACCTGCTCCACCCGCTGTCCAAACCAACTAAATTGCAAGCGGCCATACAAATAGCCCTTTCTTGCATTTTACCCCCCAGGTATTTACTGCCTAAAGAAATTTTTAGCTAAAATACCCCAAAACTCTGCTAAAATTTCTAATATTAGTGCTATATATAGCTTCTATTGACGGGCGGCTCACAGCGCCTCTACCGTTAAATCTCTAAGTTAGCTGGCCTCAGCGCCCTCTAACAGAAAAGAACAACATATCATTGTATATGTCCTCTATCTTGTTCGAAACTGACAACTGAGGAAACTAAATATCTTGTTCAATATTACTAAACATTAATTAACAAGACAAACTCTCAAAAGTGTGTTATATTTATATATATTCTGTATTAAATATACTACGTGGCAGAATAACAAGTTAATCTGACCCGCATATACACAGTACTCTCTGAGCGTTTGAAATTGAACAAATTGAACAGAATATTATCAAAAGTCTATAAATTAATCCACAAAGTGTTGGATTACCTACCAGCATTGACCAATAATCCGTGTCAGACGTTTCGCTTAAATAGCGCACACAACTGTTCATAGTCATTCAGTCTCTGATTGAACATAGACCGTGAAGAAGTCATTTTCCTACGTCTAACGCCAGCTTCAACGTTGATAACATGGCATCACGTGATTCCAATGGTCCTGCTAAGCAGACCCGTAGTCGCAGATCCGGTGACGTTAGTGCCTCTTCTGCTGATGCTGAACGACCTGTTCCAGTTACGAGGACTGTTGATGCGGCATACGATGTGCTCCAGTCCTCGTATGATCGTCTGCTAGTGACGTCCAATGCCACGAACGCCGAGGTGACGAGGTTGAACTCCGTGATCGAGGGGCTACAAGCTGACATAGCCACCGCTCAAGTCGATAACCAGGTGATGGCGACCGAGCTGGCGACTGCGTTGCAGACGATCCGTGAGCGGGACGAGGTGATACAGTCCTTCGTCGACCAGCCCTCGTCCGTGACGACTGCAGCCGCTGTTGAGCTGGCTGCATCTGATCCAGTGTTGCCGTACATGTTAGTGGTGCTCCCGAAGGATGGCCGTCAAGACGACATATCCTCCGGGCTTGTTCGAGCTGACTGCCGCATGAAATCTTCAGCAGAAGATCTTCACTTCCTGGCGCACCGCTCGGATCGCATCCCGGCAGCTGACCATGTCGTGATCCTGCCAGACACGTCCGAGCTGAGAGGCGGCGGTGATGGGGAGGCTGCTTATAACCGCTTCATTCATCTCGTCGGCATTATCAGATCGAAGGGCCCAACGGTTACAGTGCTCTCCCCGCCGCCTCTCATTGATGCTACATGTAGGCGGAACTGGATCGTTTTCTGCAGCCGGCTCAGGAATTTCACCCTGAGTGGGTACAGCTACCACGCCATTTCTTCCTTTGGTGGCGCCCTAAACGCTACTCTTGAAGCAGACGGCACACTCCTGGATAAGGCGATATCCACGATTACCACAAGCATCAACGACCTGACGATCCCGATGAAAGTTCCGGCAACGGACAAGCCATCTTCAGCAACGCTACTGTCTGATGAATATGGCGACAGTTCCTCGGCGACAGAGGAGAGGAGTAGGGCATCCACGTCCAGGTCGTCCTCTTCTCGCTCCTCTTCCTCTGCCGCCTCCTCTTCTTCCTCTTCCTTGAAGAGAACAAGGGGGAATAAAGACAATCGGATTTTTATCTCCAAAGATGCAGCCGGTGCCATCATTGGCAAAGGTGGCGCCACCATCCGTCGTCTGAAGGCAACTACTGGGGCATCCATCGGGATCGTCAAAGAACGAACTACAAAAGGAGAGACATTAAACTTTGTGAATATCAGTGGTGGAAATGAAGCCACTCTTAAAGCACGAAAGGAGGTTTTTAAAATCATAAACTCGTGCAAATGATGGTGCTGGCCGGCACCGTGTCATGATGTAAATATGAATAAAGAGATTTTCCATAATCATAACTTTGTTTGTATATGTTCATGTTATAAAACTATTGTTCAAAATGATAAGAATATTAAAGGACAGCTTAGACTGCCCCTTATGGGTTTTTCCTCAAACTATCTTATCCTTTGCAATATGCATGAATACAGTCTCAAAACACGTGGGTCGTTAGCAAAATAAATTTCTATCTTATCGCCCCTTCTCAAATAAAACTTCTCTGCAGTTCACCTTTTCAGAACGCAGCTAAGGTAATTTTGAATAGAAATATTGAATTATTTCCATGCCAACATAAACTCACACTTGAGACCCAACAGTCTATCAGCTACGACACGCTGCTATCTGTGCATGGTGCCGGCGAGCATCTCAAAAACACCATCAAAACAGCCAAAATTAGCATTTTGAAGATGGAAAATATCAATTTACAGGAACTACGACCTGCTACACACATTATTCTAATAGAAACTCACGTATGTCTTGTGGTAATCCTTCAAATTGTTCAAATTGTTGGGAGCCGTCTGCTTCAAGTTGTGCATCCCTTCCTCGTGGTAGCGTACAACGTGGCGCTTTACGGAAATACCCGAACCACAGCTTCCGGAGCCACGAGAACATACGAACGACCACAAATCGCTACCATTGTCTATCAGATCCGGAAACACCCGAATCACATCGGCTCGTGGAAACACGTGGTCTGAATGTAAACATAAACAATGGCAATACACATCCGTCTTCTGCTTCGACCAATCACGTCTCAGAGCCGGCTCCAACTACACGTGCTCGCTCTGCTCCACGTGGTCGGCCACGGATTGTAAACAAACAGCATTCTCGTATTAAAAATCCTAATAGAAGCGGGAAGAAAACATTAAATATTGGATGTTGCAATGTACAGAGCATATCTAGCAAGATCCTGCCAGTAAAAGATTATTTTACTGAGCATGACCTTGATGCCCTGTTCGTGACTGAGACTTGGATGCATGACTCAAATTCTGACAAAGTCAAAAGTGAACTTAAAGAAGGGTCACTTGAATTTGAGTCTTTTCCTAGGATTGGTCGTTCAGGGGGAGGATTAGGGATTTTATACAAATCTGAACTCCCCTTCACAACCAATAGGGCCAACCAACCAGTAGTCACCACCATGGAGCTCATGGAGTCATCCATCACATTGAAGGGAAAAAAGGTAACATTTGTGGTGATATACAGACCTGAACCATCTGATCGGAATAGATATACCTACTCTGAGTTCTATGATGAGTTCACCCAATTGGTTGCACATTATGGTTCCTTTAGTCATGAGGTCATTTTCCTTGGTGACTACAACTTCCATGTCAACTTGCCCTTAAAGCCTGATGTCATTAAGTTTAATGACATCCTATCTACCTTTGATCTAACACAATGGGTTCAGGAACCAACCCATAGGTTAGGGAACACCCTTGACCTAATCATGACCTTTAGGGGAAATAAGCTCATGAAGAGTCACCTGGTAGATGAGTACCTATCTGATCATAAAATGATTAAGATTTACCTTGATATTGTACCTCCTAAACCCCCCAAAAAATCTATCAAATTTAGGAATTTCAAGGCATTAGATCTTGAATCCCTAAGAAGGGACATCAAATCCCTAACTGACAGAGACTCAACTTGGGAACTTTTATCATTGGAGGACATGGTAAATTATTATGATAGGGAACTCACATCACTCATGGACAAACATGCACCAATTAAGGTTGCCATGGTCACCCAACGCAAACCTGTACCTTGGATGAGTGACCAATTAAAGCTGGAAAGATCTCTCAAGAGGAAGCTTGAGAGAAAAATGAGCAAGACTGGCTCTCAAATTGACAAGGAGCTGTATAACTCTCAGAGGAACAAATACAACTCAATGCTTAAATCTGCTCAATCATCATATTTTTCCAACCTGGTTGAGGAAAACAAACATGACCCTAAAAAGCTTTTTAGAGTCATTGACACAGTCATGCACAAGAAAAAGGACACACCTATGCCCCAAACTGACTGTGAGATTACTCAAGCTGAGAAGTTCAACACATTCTTTCTTGAAAAAATAGAGAGAATCCGCCTGGACATTGATAATGCTCCATCCGGCCAAATTTCGCCACCAGGTGACACTGCAAACAATAGTACTACATGTCTGGAAAGGTTCACACCCCTAACCATTGATGACGTACGGAAATTGGTCAAAAGGTCAGCAAAAAAGTCATGTGACCTGGATCCAATTTCAACCTGGCTCTTACTTGACCTCTTAGATGACCTCCTACCAATAATTACTTCCATCATAAATAAATCATTGATGGAATCAGCAGTATCGGAAAATATGAAAATAGCCATCATAACACCCCTACTGAAGAAATTAGGTCTGGAACTGGTTGAAAAAAACTATAGGCCTGTTTCCAACCTAACATTTGTCTCCAAACTAACCGAGAGGGCGGTTGCAGACCAACTAGTCCCCCATCTTGTAAGGAATGGTCTTACTGACAAGTTTCAATCAGCCTACAAGGAATATCACAGCACTGAAACCGCTTTGTTAAAAGTGCAAAATGATATCTTGGGCTGCCTTGACAATAGAAAGGCAGTTATCTTGTTGTTGCTTGACCTCTCCGCTGCCTTTGACACTATTGACCATCAAATCCTTTTGGACAGGCTGAGGGATAGATGCAACGTCACGGGTCATGCACTCTCTTGGATTCGGTCATACCTAATGGACAGAAAGCAATGTGTGAAGGTGGGGATTCATAGATCCTGTCTCAAATCCTTAAAATATGGGGTACCCCAAGGCTCAGTCCTAGGTCCTATACTGTTCACCATTTACATGACACCCCTATCTGATATACTTGCAAAATATGGTCTGAGCTATCATATTTATGCAGATGATACTCAGATCTACATCCCTGTTGACCACGCCTCTCCCCATCATGTGGATATGAACAGACACAAACTGGAGGAGTGTGTCAGGGAAGTTAGAAATTTCCTCATATCAAACAAGATGAAGATAAATGATGGAAAAACAGAGATGCTCATATGTACTGACAGGTACAGTACTACCACCCATAGCAGTATCTCAACCACAATCAGAGTGGGTGACTCTAATATTGCTCTTAGTCAGTCAGTTGTTGACCTTGGTATCACATTTGACTCCAACATGGACATGAAGGCCCAGATCAGGAAAATGTGTCAGAAGGGCTATTATCACATCAGGAACCTGGCGGCCATCAGACATTGTCTAGACGAGAAGACCGCGGTAACACTTACCCATGCTTTTGTTACATCCACCCTTGACTATGGTAATGGTCTTCTGGCGGGTCTTCCAAAAACTGACATCAGGAAACTGCAATACCTCCAAAACTCTGCAGCACGGGTAGTTGGAAAAATCAGGAAATTTGATCACATTTCAGGAAAATTAAGGGAACTGCATTGGCTTCCCGTTCATGCGAGAATTGATTTTAAAATTCTTCTATTAACCTGGAAAGCCCTTAACGGTAAGGCTCCGCCTTACTTACGGGATCTACTCCTGATTAAAGAAGGTGAACGCTGTCTAAGATCCAATGATGGCACCCACCTACAGGTACCTAATACCAGGCTAAGGACAGTAGGTGACAGGGCCTTCTCATCTGTAGGTCCACGACTATGGAATTCCTTGCCTACTAATATTAGGACAAGCACGTCAGTCTCCTCGTTTAAGAGTAGGCTGAAAACTCATCTCTTCAGGATGCATGTCCTGAACTCAGCGCTATGAACAGACTTGTATGGTATCAACGCTATATAAATTTTATTATTATTATTATTATGTTTGACCTAAACAATTTGCCATTGAGATTAAACATAGACACAAACTTCATTGACTCAATTGGAACTTAATTGGAGACATTCAACATTTTTATGAGAGTATTGATTAAACAAAATATGGCCCTCATATTTAGTCACTGGGTTTATGGAATGTTTGTTATTTCCTGTTTAGTCTGGACTAAAACTTCACTGATATGATGGGGAAAGTAGATATCACAACTTTTGCTAAATGGCAGACTTGTTAAGTTCTCAACACACATGCAATTGATTCACTGGGGGACACTTGCAACTGTCTCAGGGTAACATTTCACATCGTATGGCAGGATGTGATTGGCTACATTATGTGACTGTGTGGCTGCTGGCATGATGTCCAAGTCCTTCCAGCTAACCATGGACCTTATAAGAATAGATTGCAACTTCATAAAACAGAGCTGACAAAATCAGATACATTAACACATCTGTTTCACAGAAAAATGAATACTGTAATCATGAAAGCTGAACAAACTGGGAAGGTAAGTAATTTTTTTCCATTTGTTAGGTTTTTATGTCCAGTTGTTCAAAAATTAAAGGAATATTTGCCAATAGAGGGCAGTATATACAGAAGCATTTCATGGAATGTGAATTTATTAAGTGACGTGTGATTGAAATAGGGATGGTGGCACTTCAAGAGATGGTTAATAGGTAGTAGTTATTGGAGATAACATCAGAAAGGGCATTAGCAATTGGTTATCAGGATGATCAATGTGGTATGAGTCTGATATGTGAGTGTTGATTAAACCAAAGATGGCCCCAGGTGGCACCGCTTGAGGGATTATTGTTAGGTAGAATAGAGAGGAAATGATGAAGACTTATCAATGTGGGATGAATCTGAGATGGGAGTGTTGATTAAACCAAAGATAGCCCCAGGTGGGGCCACTAGAGTGAGTGTTAGTAAGAATAGAAAGGGGATGATCAAGTATGGTTAATGTGGAATTAGTCTTATATTTGACCATCAAAGGTTGCTGAAGATGCCATCAGCAGAGTGTTTTGTAAGATATTACAAAAAAGGATAATCAAACATGCATTATAATATTGAAGGGGAATAATAGGAGTGTATTTTAAACTGAGAAGCATATTTTAAATATTGTTTTTAGGAGATGGTATGTATATTGACATTGAAGAAGTGTCAATATTTGGTTCCTTATTTAATCCCATGTATTATTCTTTTCTTTTTCAGTTAGAAAGAGGTGGAATCACTGAGGTTTCCAGGTGCAGAACAGCAAGCCATATACCAGTAAGCAAAACATTTGTGCTAATTTTAGTTTCGGGAAATTTATATTACAAGATATCGGTAAAAAGATTTTAGCTGTTCTCATTATGTCAAAACGCCAAACGATTTGTTGTTAACCATGAACTTAGCTTTCAACATACCCGAGTGGCTCCATGCTTAACAGTTTTTTCTTGACAAAATTATGGTCGAAATGTGTATTGATTATCCCCTGAACTGAATGACCTTCCAAAAGGTCAAGGTCAAAATGTCTTGTTTTGTTCTAACTTCACCGAAATGTCTGGATTATAACCAAAAAAAACTAGATATTTTCTTCTCAGACAATTTATTGATGACCTTATTAGTGGATATATTTTTGCAATCAGGCCAATGGGTTACCATTATGCTTTGATTCTCAAATTTCTTACAGATAATCTGTAATGTCTACAGATTTTTACCAATAAGATTGGGCCACTGTTATGAACTTGCCAGGGCAGTCTTGTTTGCTTTCAGGGGGATAGACCCACATGACTTAGCTTGATTGAACTCTTTTGATGTGTGGGTACCATTTTAAACTATTTAAGATATGAATATGTGGATTTGCAAAGCACTGCCAGGTTAGGATGTCATGAAGGTGATCACTTTGTTGCCAACACAACCACCCATTTCAATGCAGATGGATGCATTTTACCGCCAAAAAGCTTGAAATATTGACTCCATAGTCTCAGAGGTGTATTTGCTTTTTATATTTTGGACTAAAATTAATGTATATGATAAATGGCTGGGAGAATGATATCATGAATAACACAAGATTGACAAAACCCCATGGACATATAAAAGAGTGTTATATTAGGTATATGTAAACTACAAAGATATTTTGCTTCAGGTATTTTAGGTCAAGGATATTATCAATAATGTGTGTTATTATTGCAGGATCAAAGGAAGATAGAGATAAGGTGCAACTAACAATGCCAATGTTGCCCAATTGGAAGATGAATAGGATAAGGGTGCGACAACTCTTTGCTTGAAAGAGTGTTTGCCACCAATGGTATACATGAATCTGATGTGTTTGACAGATTAGTTAAAAAAATCTTTTTGAAGTCTTTCTTCAACTACTACTTTTTGAACCAAATTTAGAATTTAATAAAATGCATCTGCCCAAATTGTAAAATTAATGAAACTAATTTTTTTCTTCATTTTATATGAACATAATTCCTGCATATTCATGACTTCATAATGAAATAAGGAATCATTATTTGGTATTTTATGATAAATAAACATGGTTGGCATCATAGAATTACTAAAAATGTAGCCATGTAGTTTTTGCTTATTTAGAGGCTAAGAAGATTACATCATTTCTGTTGCAGGCATATTGATTGAAGCCCTTCATTTCAAAGAAATTAGGGCTTCAGTGAAACATGTTGCCATTCCCATCCTGGTTGGGCAGACGTGCACTGGAAAATCATTCATCTGCAAAGTCCTCCTCTTATGACTTGGCTTGAAACATGCCATGTATGAGGGTATTTCACATGCCAGAATGACTACAGACCTACTTTTTGTGCTCAATGACCCCGAATATTCACAGATTGTGAAAGACATCATCATGAATGTAAGTGCAGACAATACTATTGTACCAGATTTTCTCCTACTAGTGTAACTACATGTAGTATACTAATTTGATCTCATAAAACTGTCAGGATTTGCACTTACATTTTGGGGTCAGTTTGCACTTAATTATATATTTTTTTAAACATTTTAATCCTATCAATTAATATATTTCTTTTTTGAAGCGGATGAGAAATAAATGCACCAATATTCCTCTTTTTAAAAGGATTTGATATGAGAAATACATTTAGAGTTATTGTGATTTTGTCGAGAACATTCAAAATTACTCTCTCAATTGTGTGTTTATTTTGTTTTTCACATGGACAGATATTGGACTGTTCAAGTAAATAAAGTATTTGACCCACGTGTATCTTGAAAGACTTTAAGCAAAAGGTTATGAAATGAGATGGGACAAATGAAGGATAGGCTTTTCCTTTGACAAGATCCTAGCCTTTTGGTCAGATCCTAGCCATTGGTCAGATCCTAGCCTTATTATGTATGACAGGTGCTGTACTAGCAACAGAAAATTCTTATATGGTGCGAGAGCTCAGAAGTCAGAGGACTGGGTAATTATTGATCTGAAAGAAACTTTTGCAGATCTCACTCTATACAACAGTTAGACAACAGTTAATTACCCGTGTAAGTACTTTATAGTCTCTGATATGTATTAGATGATCAACTGGCTTTTCACGTTGTTATTAGTTCCATCATATTTATGGCCAGGTTTTTTTAAGATAAAAAAATAGTTTTTATTGATTTTGTGCAAATCGCCAGTCAGAAGAAATATATTTTACTTTTATTATAGGTCTAGGTTTAAAAGTTACATTTCATTTACAGGTTACGAGAAGTTGTCCGCTGTGTTATCTTTTCCTTGACCATGTCCTAAGAACAACAAATTCCTAATGACGTGGACCTGCTCATGGTGGAGAGCCACAAGCTATTTGTGAATTTGTTGGCAGCCAAAATGGACCTAAAGGAGGTTGAGAGAAACATCAACTTAACAGTTGACAAGCTGTGTCAAAACATACCAGAAGGTATAGAGTCCAGGACAAGACTGGCTTGTTCATACGCAGCAATGCATACATATTCTTCTCTGGTAGGGACCTCAATGTTAAATATACATAATAATATACAATCTTTTAAAATGATACTCCATCATAAATGTTTGATGATTTAAAACTTCAATTCAATATTATTGATTTTGGGATGAATAGCAGTTTTAGTGTTGTTATCTTGAATAACATCTAAAAAAACTATGAATACAGACACTGGCATTAATGTGAAAATTGTCCTATTAGGATACAGGATTTCCTGAAATCTCCTTCATAATTTAATGTGTTTGGAACACATAATGTCTTTTTATATTTTCACTTATTATATTGATATATATATTTCAGGCGCTTAAGGCCCTTAACATTGCTGATCTAACATCCGAAGAGGAAATGTTGAGTCATATCCAGAATGTCGTAGTTAAGCAAGGGCTGCTAGCACACCAGGTTGTCCAGAAGGACCATTTTGAGCTGTCCTTTTTTTACCATCTTTCTGCAGTACTTGATGTGCTGGAGCCAACACAGGTAAATATAATTATGTACTCACACAATGCCCTGTCTTTTTTTCAATGTTCTTGTGATCAGGAAGAAACAATTTTTTTTTGGTCTTAAAAAGCCCTCAACAGACTAAATGGTATGCATTTATTTTCAGTGGGATGCCTATTGGTTTTGCCAAGTAGATGTAAAAGTGGTTTGGCACATGGACAGTAAGCCAGTTTTAAAAATAAATATTTTAAGGAATTTGCAGAGAAAGACCATTATTTATTTGATATTTGATAAGGACTAGTTTTATTACATGATGCTACTCATGTTCAGCATGTTAAATTTACTTACTCTTAGGTGATGCAAATGGTGGTGACACCTGTCGGGCACGACATCATTGTCATGCGCCTCAGGCAGCTAGCTGATATTGTGGCGACTTGCACCAGTCTTGAAAAGATCTCTGAGAAAATGCTCAGGACTCAAGCTCTCTCTGTTGGGGCAACCAAATCAAAGTCATGTAGATTTGGAAAACAAACCATGTCTGCAACATACATGAAACTGGCTGCCCTTCCAGAGAAACTTCAAGAGAGCCTTCAAAAAGGTAGGTTACAGAATCTGATGAATCTTCTATTCATGTTTAACTGGCCATTCCAACTAGTCTGGATTTCTCCCCTGCAAAAGCAAGTGTTTTTGCTTTCCCAAAATAGCAGGATTGCAACAGAAATTTTCAGATTGGTTCTACCAAGCCACAACAGAAGTTGCTCAACAATCCTGGGTTAATTAACATTTTGACAACTACTTTCTCTTGCTTGCCCCCAAAAATTATAAAACATCAACATAGTTCTCAAATCTCTGAAAATGTTTTAAAGAAGTTTAAAAGTTTGTTTTTTCTCGGTGTTTCATTTAGGACAAACTGCAGCCCAGGCACCAATGGCCCAGCTACAACAGATTGTAGCCCCATTCCTCCCAGCACCATCCAGCACTAGTCGCATCATTACCAATTGCTGCAGCACTCACAGCACCAGTCGATGCAGTTACAGCAGCACCAGTTGTCGCAGCACCAGTCACTGCGGCACAAGCTGCAGCATCACACGGAGGGGCAGCAATAGTTGTTGGAGCACCAGTTGCCACAGCACCAGTTGCCACAGCACCAGTTGCCGCAGCACCAGTAGTGGCAGTACCAGTAGTGGCAGTACCAGTCGCAACAGCACCAGTAGTGGCAGTAGCACCATTGTGGCAATAAGCAGGGTGTTACCAGCTACATGCACTAGAGAAGGTAATTAATATTGTTCAGCATTGATTGTGAAGCTTTTTGTCATGGCAACCATCATCATAAATAATGTAGAAATGTATACTGTTCTCAAAACCAATAATAAAATATTGTAGATTGAATATATGACATGCAGTTGTTACTTGTCTGTTTATAGCCAGTCAACTGCTCATATTGCCATAAACGATGCGTGGAAAGGGGAGAGATTGAACTACACAAGCAAGGCAGCCTCAAATGTTCCAAGTGCTTGAAGTGGGTTCATTATGGAAGTGCCCATCTGAAACATTACAGCCAGTTTGTTCTAAATGAGGCAAAGCCTAGAACTTGTAAGTTTTGTAAGGTGGGTCCTTGTATTATAACAATGCTTGATGATTTTAAAGTACAAACAAGAATATCAATTTGTTAAGTACAAACAAGATGATTCTATATAATGATATATGTTGAGAAAATTTTCTTATAAGAAGAATATGAATTTTTAAGTTCATAAGAAAACTAATTCTCAACCGGTTTTTTTTCTGCAGCATTATTTCAGGAAAACCGTTAAGTTGTCATTGTATTTTTTCCAATTTAAGTCTATTTTCCAAGTTTTAAATAAAGGGGACATTTTGAGTTTATAGTTTGCCAACAACATTTAACAAACTAACCCACTTTCTTTTTTAAATTCTCTGATATTAAAGTTATTAAATTAAATTAAAGTTATTTGAAATGAATTTATTTCATTTACTCTTCTACGCATCTGTCTTCTATAAATCCAAGTGTGATAGCTAATAATAATAAAGTGATTGAGATAATATGTACTGCAATTAAGGCATATGATGGTATGACTAAGTGTTGTTTGTTTGTGTGGGGTTTTACATCATTTTCAACATTATTTCAGTCATTTCGTGATGAGACCTACTTGTAGCAGATATAGTGCTGCCTCACTGAATTGTCATGTCGCAGGTCCTTGACATGACAACCCACCCAGTCACAGATTTACAAGGACAACGGGTTAACCCTTTAGGCACAGGCCTCAGCTCATGTGGGAAATTGTATCATGAGTTCCATCCCGGCATGGCCGGGGATCAAACCCATGACCTTTGGATCACCACAGAGGAACTGGTGCGAATGAACTGGCGCTCTAACCAACTGCGCCACGGCCCGTGGCCTTGACTAAGTGTTATATTTATGCAGTTTTTACTTGTTTGTTTAAAGAGTGCTGTATGCACAATTGAACAATGAAATATTGTGTACTGTACGTTGAAATGAACAGCTGGTTGATAAAAGGGTTGATTAAATTTGTTGATTTAAAATTTTATTAAGTCTATGCTGTGATTATTATGTACTGATTGAATATGTGAAAACATGTCAATAAAGATTAAAATATGTATTTGGTTTGTTTGTTCCTGATCTTTTTATAAGTTCATACTGTGAAAGGTAACTATTTCAGTTTAGGCATTCACAATTTTACCTTTGAAGAAGTCTTTGAAATATAAAAATAGTTTTCAGTGGAAATCTTTGGATTACAGGTAAAGTAGCTAGTAGCAATTGTGTATCAACCAAAATTAACACACACATGTCAGTAATTAATGTAAACCATCCCTCTGTATTCTGTGCTGCCTGCAGTGGCTGTAGTGAATACCAGAGAGGTCCCAAGGGTTTTCTGTGTGGCGAGGTGTTGTGTAGCGACCAAAATTAGTACAATGTCATACACTTCATGTATTAAGGAAAACAATCCCTCTGTGTTCTGTGCTGCCTTCAGTGGCTGTAGAGAATACCAGAGAGGTCCTAAGGTTTTTCTAAGTAGTGAGGTGTTGGTTTGTTTATTTGGGGTTTTACATCACTTTCAACATTATTTCAGTCATTTCGTGATGAGACCTACTTGTAGCAGATATAGTGCTGCCTCACTGAATTGTCATGTCGCAGGTCCTTGACATGACAACCCACCCAGTCACAGATTTACAAGGACAACGGGTTAACCCTTTAGGCATGGGCCTCAGCTCATATGGGAAATTGTATCATGAGTTCAATCCCGGCACGGCCGGGGTTCGAACCCGCGACCTTTGGATCACCACAGAGGAACTGGTGCTAATAAGCTGGCGCTAATAAGCTGGCGCTCTAACCAACTGCGCCACGGCCCATGGCCGAGGTGTTGGTAGCAACCAAAATTAGCAGATACATTTCAGAAATTAATGAAAACAATCTGTTTGCCCTGTACTGCCTGCAGTGGCTGTAGTGAATACCAGAGTGGTCCTAAGGTTTTTCTATGTAGTGAGGTGTTGGGTAGCAACCAAAATTAGCACATACATTTCAGAAAATAATGAAAACAATATGTTTGCCCTGTGCTGCCTGCAGTGGCTGTAGTGAATACCAGAGAGGCCCAACATGTTCTCTGCATAGCAACCACAACTAAACAAACAGTATAGAAACATATTATGCATTATTTAAGGAATACCAACTAAAATTACATGTATATGTCATGTGCTAATGATGCATTTTCAAGGATAAGCTTTTCCCCTAAATCATGCCATATCTATCATAAGACCCAAACACCAGAAAGGGAGTTATCAGATGTCCAGAACTTTCTGGTATAACAGAGACTGATATTGTTGAGTAGTAGTTGTCTGATCAGAATGTTGTCGCTTGCTGTCGCATTGGCCAGCATGGGAGTGAAAATTGTGAATCTTGCTCTTTTAAATGCAATAATTGTGAAGGTGAACATGCGTCATATTCTCGTAATTGTCCCTCTTTTATAAGGGAAAAGGAAATGCAGAGAATAAAGTACACAGAAAACATTTCCTTTCCAGAAGAAAGAAAATGAGTAGAAAGCAACGATACTCCTCAAAGAAATTCCTATGCTATTGTCACAAAATCAAAAGATACTAAACCCATTTAAGTTCAAGCAGATTTAACATGGCCAATTGTTGAAAAGAACTATTCCTTTATGAGCAAATGAATAACTGTTACAGCAATATCAACAGACTCCTGTATCTTCTACCCCTTAACTTACTCAATCAATCTTCAATAAAACCAACACAATCTTCCATAAAACCTTCACAAATTCAATCAACGTCAGGTGCAAACGTCAGGTGCAAATTCCAATTCTTCACAGCAGAACAAACCTGTTAATAAGTCTGACATAAAATAAACTAGAGATCAAGGAAAAAATAAAATACAAAGAACAAAGTCATAAGAAAGGATGGATACAAATGATCCTCCTGATATGTACAGCATTCAGGTGCACTCCAAGCATAATCGTAGTAGAATAAAATGATTATGTTTGACCACATTGTATTATTTCTCATTTTAAATATGGCTATCAGCAATATTACACAATGGAATTGAAGAGGATTTGAGGCAAACAGGCCAGAACTGGAGTTATTAGCCCAAAAATATAATGCATCAGTGACTTGTTTACAAGAAACTAAATTCAAAAATAATTCCACAACATGTAAGGGATATGTGATTTCTTAATAAATTTGGTTCAATTGACATTATGGACCGAGCACATGGCAGAGTTTCAATTTCTGTTAAATCCTGTATACCCCAAAGTAAAGTAACATTAAATACTAATTTACAAGCTTCTGCTATTAGGATTGCCTTGCACAATACATTAACAATATGTTCAATATATTTACCACCAAGTGAACCAATTAATATTACAGATTTAAATAATTTAATACCTCAGCTGTCACAACCATATATGCTAGTTGGTGACTTTAATGCTCACAACTATCTTTGGGGTGGCAGAAGTAATACTGATGCCAAAGGACGCATCATAGAAGATTTAAAAAAAAATAATTGTTTGTGCTGTTGGAATGACGATTCTCCAACATATTTACATCCTGCTACAGGCTCAATAACATCAATACATCTCTCCATGTGCACTCCAAATTTATTTTTACATTATTCCTGGGAAGTAGAGGAAGATCAATCGGGTAGTGATCATTACCCCATTATTTCAAATAACCATTTTCCTCCACCAGACAAACGAATCCTCAAGTGGTAATTTCATAAAGCCGATTCAAACATCCTGTTTTAATAAAATAACTCCAGAAATTTTAAATAATGTAGATGATCCTCTTCAAGTTTTTACAGACACATTGTATGATATTGCTGATGGGTGTATTCCCAATTAAAAGCCAAATTATAAAATTAAAGAAAAACCCTGGTTTAATGAGTGTAAAAAAGCTGTCAAGGAGCGAAAAAAAGCTTTAAAAAAATTAAATGGACAGCCAACTCAATATAATTTGCACCAATATCGTACAGAAAGAGCTAAAGCCTATTATATTAAAATACGCAAAAGAAAAAGTTGGAAAGATTACGTTTCTAAATTAAACACACGTTCACCAATTAAAAAATGCTGGGATATGGTGTGTAAAATTACTGGGAAGGGAGGTGGAGCAAGGATCAAACATCTAAATCATAATGGCCAATTAATTACAAATTCCACCGAAATTGTGTAAGACCTGGAATAGATTGTTCATTATTTGTTGATGATTTTAATTGATGCTACAGGTCCACAAGCCTGCATACTATAGAAAGACAGCTTCAATGACATCTTAATAGAATACAAGAATGGACTGATCATAACAGATTTAAGTTTACTTTAAAGAAAACTGTGTATGCACTTTTGTAAAAAATTGAAGGTTCACCCAGATCCTGAACTTTATTTAGGCCAAACTCAGATACCTGTTGTTGGAGAAACCAAGTTTCTTGGATTTATTTTTGACAACAAAATATCTTTTATACCTCACATTTAATATATTAAAAATAAATGCCAGAAGGCGTTAGAATTATTATGGGTTTTTGCCCATACGGATGGGGAGGGGACCGTAAATTTTTATTACAATTATATAGAGCGCTGGTACGTTCAAAGCTTGATTATGGATGTATGATATATGGATCGGCTTGTCCATCTTATATTAAAATGCTTGATCCAATTCAAAATCAGGGTTTAATATTGTGTCTTGGTGAATTTCGTACATCACGTGCAGATAGCTTGGCAGTTGAGGCAGATGAGCTGCCTCTTGATTTAAGAAGAGAAAAGCTTGCCCTTCAGTATGCTGCAAAAATTGCTGCTTGTCCAGACAATCCTGCAAAGGATGATATATTCAATCCAAATTATGTTGATCTTTTTGAAAATAAACCAAATACAATACCGGCTTTTGCATTCGCATCAAAGAATCTTTGCAATCTTTAAATATAAATCCAAATCAAATAGCTAAATTTTAATATCCAGAAACACTTCATAGACCTATGCAAATTTAAATATTAATGTATCCATGTCAGAATGAAAGAAATATTCAACAGATCCACCCCTTTATATAAATAGATATAAAGAAAAAAAATCTATTTTCACTGGATATCAGTGCATATTTACTGATGGATCATTTGATGATGACAAGGCTGCTGCAGCTGCTTTTAAGTGCAATCATATTTATTCACAACATCTGCCAAATAAATCTTCTATTTATTCTGCAGTACTTTATGATTTATACCTAGCTTTAGATCATGTGGAGAATTCTCCACACCAAACATTTTTAATATTTTCTGATTCTTTGTCAAGTTTACAAGCATTGAAAGCAAAAGATTGGAAAAATCCTTTTATTTACAATATCCTCTGTACTGAGGAAATCAAAGAAATTTGTTTTTATTGTATTCCCAGTCATATTGAAATCCTTGGAAATGAGGCTGCTAATCCTTGGAAATGAGGCTGCTTTATTTATGCAGTTGAGGTGTCCGCCAGTCTGTGACACTGGCAGGCAGGTTTATGATCTGCAGGCCCCTCAGAAGTACATAGTACAAGTACGGAATCTTAATGCGCACGCGTTGGTGGTCAGGGGTGTTTTTTATTAAGACCCGATTTCTTATCATAACCTGCCATTAAAAACGGCTAAATGGGAAATTTATATCGGAATTTTTTCACTTACATCGATTATAACCACTATCCGATTCGTGCAAGGAGTTCTGGTGGAAAAACAGTGAATATTTAAGGGCGAATTTGGAAAAGTATTTATATCTTGAATATTACACTGACGCTCACTGGTCCGCCATTGCTCATACACTGAAATACAGTGAAAATAATCATTTAGCATCCAGAGATTCTTTAAGGTAGCGCTGTATATTGGTGTTTAAGTAGACAAATAACTCAATCTCAAACTCAACTGCTAGTACACTGGAACAAAAGATACGATAAAACAAATACATGTCTGAGTTCAGCTTGTTAGCTTGGTTGGTAGCTTGACGTGCTCCGATTTAAACAACTCACCTGTCGTGCTGGTAAATTATGCTGTAAATTGTGTTATAAATTATTTCAGTGCGGCTCTGAACCTCAACACAAAAGGACGAAAAATAAAATCTGGACATTAATATAAACTGATATACAGGCATAGTAACTACGAAATCTTCAATTTGCCATATACTACGAATATCTACATACACGTACACGAAAACGAACGGTAAGAGAATCATAACTACTACATATATCAGTTTTAAATATTACTTTTAAATATTAGAATAATACAGTCTAAGACCACCATACGTGTGAAAAATACCGGTACCGAACCGATAACATGATATTGAGTATCAATCCAGACTATTATCTGGAAGTTTTTGATAAGAATACCCAAGCTAATTCTTGGAAAGAGCAATTACAAATATTATTTCAGACTATTATCTGAAATATAGTTTGATATCCAAGCTAATTCTTGGAAACAGAAAACATAGACTATAAAACAGTGGCCGGGCATACATACTGGTTGATTTCTGAATAAAACTAGGCTATCCCCTAGGAAGAAAAAGAAAGAAATAATTCCTATCTGTGCAGGCAAACATCCTGTGTAAATACAGACTATCCAAGCTAATTCTTGGAAAGAGAAACTGCAAACATTGTTCCAGACTATTATCTGGAATCATAGAGTTAATGATTCAAGCTAATTCTTGGCAGAACGCTCAGGCTAACATCCTATGTAAATACGTATCATTCACTAGGCTATCACCTAGAAATAAACTCTGTTCAGGCAAACGTCCTGTGTAAATTTCAGATCACTGCTAGGCTATCACCTAGAAATAAACTCTGTTTCAGGCAAACATCCTGTTTAAATTTCAAATCACTGCTAGGCTATTACCTAGAAATTACCTTCTGGAATACAAACCAGACTGCCCTCTGGTGTTAGAAAAAGAACGTAGTTATGAACACTTATCAAGTTAGAGAGATAACACATGATTTCTGGGATAGAAAGACAAAATCCAGATATTACAAAATATGGTGGGACGGGTTCCCCAAAACTGAAAGTACATACGAACCTGAGGGAAATATAAATCAGGACTTATTAAAAACATATTGGGCTAACAAAAAAACAGCAAAATCGCTAAGAAGTAAGAAAAAAGGTACAAAAATACTAGTCCAAAATAAATCAAATAATGACTCCTTCCATTCCTTACAGATGGCTTCAAAGGTAACGAAGAGAGCTGGGAAGAAGAGGAGGATCTCGTCGAAGTCCTCCTCTCCACCCACCCCGCTCAACTGGGCCGATTTGATGGAAGCGGAGGATGGTGATCAAGCAGGTGAACAGGGCCCCCCCCTCCAGTGGCCGGATGAAAGAGATGGAGCCTGCGGAAAGTGATGACCGTAGCGACACCTGTTGCTCAGACGGTAGCGACACCTGTTGCTCAGAAACCAGCTGATCCTATAAACCCCTCTCCGGTACCTGGCCCCTCTGGGACGGATGCTAGGGATGTCCATGCTCACCGAAAAATCCTTGAGCTTCACTAAGCTCAAAGAGGAAGATGAGAGTAAGCAGAAGCTGATCTAGAAAATGAGAGCAGACCTGGAGGAGGCCTCTTTTAAGTATCAGCCAGTGAAAGAGGAGATGGATGGCCTGTCAAAGAAGAACACCAACTTGAATGTGCGTCTGAAGCATGAAGCCAGTAAGTCTAAGAGAGCTGAGTGTAAGATTGAAGAGCTAAAGTGCACCATACAACGTAATATGGATCAGATCACAAAGCTTGAACTAAAAAATATTGAACACACCAAGAAAATCAGTGCTATGGCAGATGGCTCAACCTCAGCCACTGCTATAAAACCGGCCAGACCTCTGCCTCTGTCAGCTAAGGACAAAATTCTCTTTATCTCAGACCCGACCCACAGAGGTCTGATATCTCCCGATGATGAGAGATGGGGATGTGGTATAGTCATAGCTGAGCATGTGGCTGACATCAATGATTTTGAGGTGATGCTGAGGGGTCCAAACCCCCCAAAGAAACTGGATGACTACGGGGCAATAATTTTTTTTTTTTTTTTTATAAATGTTTATTAGACAGAAAAACATAGACATCACAAATATACAGATGAAATAAACGATTCCCCCCTACCCATGAGTGGCTCTCCCCAATACAAGTACAATGATACACTGAGTGTTGAAAGAGAAATATAGGTGGTAAAATAGTATATCATATGAACAAAAGTAATAATTAAATGTTGTCAAAAATAAACTGATACTTAACAAAAGAATCTGACCTGTGATTGGTGATGGCTGTACCTTTGTGAATTCTAAGTTTTGTTTTTAGTTTAACTAAAAAGGAGAATAAATCAATAGAATTATTATGTAGTAATCTTTGAATATATATATAATATTTGGCTTCAATAATACAATAGTTCAATACTGTTGCTATATCTGAGTACTCTGGAAAACCGAACAATATACATTCCTCTAAATAACCATTGTCATAAATTGCATTTTCTGGGCTCAATCTGTTCCACCATTTAAAGAAGCTATTCCAGAAATCTTTCACCTTCTTACAAAATAATACAAAATGAAGAATATCATCACATTCCTCGCAGTAATTGCATTGAGCATTGTCTTTAATTGTAATATCTTTTAACCATTTATTACAAGGTATAATGCGGTGTATGAGTCTGTACTGGAAGGACTGCAGTTTAGTTTCTGTTGTTACTTTAAAAGCCATTGTGTAAATTCTGGTCCAAACTTTGGGGTCTGCATTTTTGAAATCTTGGAAGTCATCAGCCCATTTAATGGAAGAACGGGGAGTAACATTGGATGAGTTTATTAGGCACCAGTAAAAATCCTTGCATCTGAATTTACTAATGTCCCTAACAATATTATTTGTGATGATACATAGATTCTTGTCTGGCACCCTGACTGGAACACTGGAGTTTATAATCTGTCTCCATCTAAGGGGTATGCTGTGCCTCAGTTGCAAAACATTCAAAAAGTTACAGTTGATATCATATTGTTTTTGTATTTGAGTGTGATTCATTACAGTACCTTCATTATTAAACAGATGCTTGATTTTCATGATTCCTTTTGATTCCCAGTCCCTCCAGTACAGTGGTTTACAATCAGCGGTTATGTATACATTGTTCCATAATACCTCCTCCATTATATCAGTGTATATTTTTGGTTCACAATTATGAATTGAGCACCACAATTTATGCAAATGCAAGTAGAAGTTTGGGATATTCTCATTTTCCATTGGATTTTGTTTATAGCTAAAAAATAAATCCAGATTCTTGGAGCCATAGAAAAATTCAGGTAACAGTTGCCATCTACTATGAGAATTGTTAGGTTTTTTTCTTAGTCTATTTATCCAACATAATAATAATGATTCAGTCTTTTTCCTGAAGTCACACAATTTGAGTCCGCCTCTCTCAATATTTTGAGTAAGTACATTTTTAGCTATTTTCGGTCTCCCTCCATTCCACATAAATTCCATAATTATATGATTGACTTCATATATTACTCTCTCGGGAGTATCAATCACACTTGCAACATATACTAAGGGAGAGAGTGCTAAACAGTTTAGAATAGTGACTTTACCTTTTAAAGAAAGGTTTCTTTGTCTCCATATATTAAGAGTGTTCTTAAGCTTAATTATTCTATTCTTGAAATTGAATTTGTAATTATCCTCCTCATTGTCAGTTAAAACAATACCTAGAGTTTCTAAATTGTCTTTAATCCATGATAGGCCATGTGGAAAATACTCATTATTCTTTAAGGTACCTATGTATTTGGCTTTGGTTTTAGTGATATTTAGCTTTAGGCCTGAGCATTTATGAAAGAGTTCAAAAACATTAATTAGATGCTTGATTGATTGAACATTAGAAAGGAAACATGTAGTGTCATCTGCTAATTGTGTTAGTTTTATTTCTTCATCTCCAACAGGAATACCCTTAATATTTTTATCTGACCTTATCTTGTGAGCTAATACCTCCACAGCAATAATGAAAAGATATGGGGACAATGGACATCCTTGTCTTACACCTCTCTGTATACCAAAAAACTCAGACAGATGGCCATTGTTTACAGTGGCAGAAGATATATTTGTGTACAAGAGTTTAATCCATTTTCTAAACTTGTCACCAAAGTTGAACTTTTTCAGTACAGAGTCCAAGAAATTCCAATTTAAAGAATCAAATGCCTTTTCAAAATCAACTGATAATATGATGCCAGGGATCTGAAAGTTTTCAGTGTAGTTAATTATGTCTTCAATAGTGCGAATATTTTGTCCTATATACCTGCCCTTTATATATGAGGTTTGGTCATTATCTATGATTTTTGGTAAAACTTTTTGCAGGCGTTTGGCTAATAAGCTAGAATTTTGTAGTCAGTATTAAGTAAGCTAATAGGCCTCCAGTTATGAAGGAATAAGCGATCTTTGTCTTTCTTAGGAATGAGAGTTAATATGCCTCTTTTTTGTTCCACTGAGAGTTCACCATTGATAAGTGCATATTGTAGACAATCTAGGAAAGGGGATTTTATATCTAACCAAAAGAATTTATAGAAATCAGTTGTAAGTCCATCCGTACCTGGGGTTTTGCCATTTTTCATGATTTTGACACAACTTAGTACTTCAGATTCAGTGATGGGTTTCTCTCAATCAATGAGGTCCTGATCTGAAAGGCAGGGTAAGTCAGATATTTCCAGAAATGAATTACATGCCTCTTTGTATAACTTGTTATTAATATCTAGATTTTCTGAATACAATCTTTTATAAAATTTGTATTGCTCATTTAGAATCTCCTTTTCATCAGTGACAGTTTTATCCTCAACCTGTAATTGTGATATTAATTTGTTGGTGTAATTCTTTTTTTCCAAAGACATGAAATATTTTGAATTTTTTTCCCCCGTCTTCTACCCATTTGGCTTTTGATCTAAATATTGCACCATTTGCCTCATGTATTTCTATATTCTCTAATTCTTTTTTTATACAATTATATTCTTCTAAGAGATCTTGCATATTATCTGATTCTGAGTCTATCATATTTTGAATAAGTATAAGTCTGTAATAAAGCTGAACTTTATGGTTGTTTTGCTCTTTTTTCTTTTTGGAACAATAGGGTATGGTAAACATTCTGATTTCTAATTTGATCATCTCCCATTTCAGATTCTGGTTTTCTAAATTACAGTATTTGTGGATGGAATCTTTTATCACCTCTTTTAATTGATGGACATATTGACAGTCTGTTAAAAGAGAATTATTAAATTTCCATACTCCCCTGCCCCTATTTGATGAACTACAACCATCAACTGAAACAGAGATAATACTATGATCTGAGTGCAATCCAGGGTCAATATCACAATTGTTAATGGTATTCAATAAGTTTTCAGATATAAGCAGGTAGTCCAATCGGGATGATTGACCTCTAGAATGCCATGTATACCTTTTCAGTGTAGGATTGAGAACTCTCCACACATCAACTAAATCTAACTGTTCCATAAGACACTTAATTTCTTCCCTATATTCGGGATTGTCATTTTTGTCAGACATACAACTCATTTTGTCTAAGTCAGGATTAAGATACAGATTCAGGTCACCGCCAAGTAAAATTGTTTCATTCTCATATTTCAATATTTTTTCAACTAATTCATGAATAAAACACATCTGTTCACGTTTATGGCTTCTAGTGGGAGCATATACATTAATGATGACATATGGGATATTATTTATGCTAATCTTAATAATTACATATCTTCCATCATCATCTTTTACTGTTTCCATGATGGAATACTCAAGCTGCTGAGGGAACAGCACAGCGACACCCTTGCTATTGCTCGTACCATTAGAGAAAATAATCTCATTACCCCATTCATCTTGCCAGGCACTTTCCATATCATCAGTACAATGCGTTTCTTGAAGTAATACAATAGAATTTGATTTTTTTAGTTTTTCAAATATAGCTATTCTCTTACTTTTTATACCAAGGCCATTTACATTAAATGATTGTATTTTGACTAATGAACTATTCACTGTTACATATAATCATCCATAAAAAATAATCACTCCATATGATAATACATACAATATATGTCATCTATGCACTCATGAACAAAGATTCATACAATTGACAAACCAAGTATATTTTTGAGCCACTCATAAAGTATCCCAAGTAGTCAAGAGGCATGGCCAATGCCCCCCTCTATTTTCCAACAACCCCATCAATTCCAACAACACATATATCAATTCCAACAATTGATTGAAGTGTAATGAAGAAATTTGATAAATCAGATCTATCTTATATGTTTATATTTATCTAGAAAAATGGTTGTATTCTATAAAGGAGAAGAATTTGATCAATTTGAACAAACTATCTGTGTGTGTCCATCAATTCCAACAATTCCATCTATCCCATGAACCAATATAATTCAATATTGATCATACCTTCAGTAAGTATTCTATGTACAGACCTACACAGTCCATAAGCTCTGTACATTTTACTACACCTATCTGGTCAACCCCAAATTTCTAGAAATGAGAAGAATCGGATGTATCTGAACAATTCCATCTTTGGCTACTTCCTATAAATTCCAACAATTCTATCAATCCCATCTATAGCATGTCCTGTCCTTCTGTCTTAATAAACTGGAAGAAACCCATCTATCTGAACTTTCTTTATATATATTAAACAGCCTGCTAATCTATTGATGGTGTTGATGAGGCCCACCTATGGTGAGTTGTGTAATTAATGACTTTATTGTTTCTATCAACCATTGTGGGATGCATGTTAGTACTACATTGACTACAAGAAGTAGTTACTCACATGATTATCTTGCATGGAAAATTTATACAAAAGCTTGTAGGTGGATTTATTAAAAGTTAGATGTGTTTTAATTGCCCTCACAGTTGGGTGGTTTCATGCCCCTGTGCCAGCAGAGATGACAATCAGCCCCTTGTCCAATGTTATCAACACCTCATGAGGTATTGATATCATGTTTACCCACTTCCACAATTTGCCACCTCCAGATATATATTACTCTCAACTCTGACCATCTTTTCTGCCAACATCCCAGTATAATTTTGTGACAATTAGGATTTTGATGAAAGCATTAAAGGTCATTATCATTATTCAACTTTCTTCATGGATTTACCATTTTCAAAAGAAAGAAACTTAAAGATTTATTAGATATGCTAATAATTGTTTCTAGAGGTAGTTTTCCAGCAAAGATTTGTATATTGCAAAATATTATGTCAAAGAAATAAAGTTAAAATCATCTTGATGAGATGATGTATAACAGTAACATTCTAAGATCAAAATGTGTACAAAATATCACCAAGTGACAAAGCAATCTGATATCATGTGGCATCAGTGGAGTGTCCCTGGTGGTGGAGCATCTGTCACACCTCGCAACTTGCAAAGAGCCTTTATCAATTACATAGGGTCTTTTCTGAATATGTAATCACAACATTTAACAAGGTGGTGTGCTTGATAACTAATTCTGGGTGATGAACCCTGATGACTTTATTGCCTCATTTAGCCACATGTGTTCTGCAGAATGTAAGTCAATCCACATTCAATTGATGGGATAGATATACATATTGTTGGAAAGATGGGATTGATGGTGAATTGCTTGGGCCTTTGGCAATGGATGGTAGTCAAATAACAAAGTGATGCCCAAACTAAATGGTTTTACCATGGTGTATATTATGAAGAGCAATCAATCAGTTCAAGCAACCATGAGACATGTACAAAAGAGCATGTAGCCTGAAAAAACAATTTGTGAAAGGAAGCATATTCTATAAAAAAGACACAACTAAATTGTAAATAAGATCACTCTATAGTAACCAATGTAGTGTGTATACAGCAAAAAAGCATGGGTATGTAATAAACTACTGTCTGTGATATACTAATATCTGCTTGACGATGAACAGTGAGTAAATGTAGTTGTAACAAAAAGGTCACAAAGAGTCAGCAATCAAATAAGGTGAAAATTGGTCCATGTCCTACTTAATAAATGGTGATGGTTCATGTTAAAGGATGGGTACATATGTACTAATCCAGAGGTCCTCCAAATTAATTATTGTCACTCTATCAGGGAGGAAAGCATCCTGCCGAGTGCGTTGTGACCCGGCCAAGTGGTATTATTCGGGGCATCCTTGTGGTGGAGACTCACTCCGGTCCCCCAGTACTTGTCTGTTGCTGACGCCTCTGCGATGAGCTTTCCTCGTTTGCTTTGTAGGTATTCAGCCATTTCCGGGTGGCTTGAGAACTTGGCTTTGAGTCCTTCTCTCATGACGTCATCCTTGAAGTTGGCCCACATGGCACTGTTGAAATTTTTAATATTCCTTGCTAATTGTTTCTGTTTGGCAGGGACTTTTTCATCCATGATTTTTTGCAGTGTGGTGTGATCATCAAAGGTCCTTGCCATGCTGGCACAGTAAAACTGTTCGACGCAATTATATGGCACACCGTCAATGACAAAGGGGGAGATGTGGAAGTTGCTGAGGCAGCTCTCCTTGTGCCAGAAGATTAGGGTCTGATCATTTTCCTTGACACAAATCTGATTTAATTTCAGACCTTCAGGCAGAGCATCAAGGGTGTCCACAGTATAACTGGATCCATTCAGATACAGCCTATCCTTGATCATGTACGCTTTTGCAATATCCGGGTGATTCCTAGCGGCACGTAGCACAGGATTCAAGCGGCTTCTGTTGAGTTCTGTCTCCTGACAGAAGTTTTCCTTGACAAAGATGCCACTGGGGGTAATAGATTTCAGGTTTCTCCTAGCTTTCCACACTAACTGTCGATCATTGAACCACAGAAATCGTACAATTACAGGTTTAGGGCTAAGCCTGCTATATTGCAATCCATGGATACGGTCAAATTTCATATCACTGACCACTGAAGGACTGAGACCCATTTTCACAAATATATCCTTCAGCACAGGGGTAAGGTTATCATCAGGACACTCCGGGATACCCTCAAAGACAAGATTTTCCCTCCGTCCATAATTGTCAAGGTCATTCTGTGCATCCTTCACCTTTTTCAGAGATTGCTTTAATCCCTGTATCTCACCCTTCAAACTGGTGTTTTCTACTTCCAAGGATGAAACTTGTTTTGAAAGTTCATTTGACTCTTTTCTACTATCCTCAGCCTCCTTTTGTGCATGCTGAATGGATTCAGTAAGATCTTGTACTGATTTCTCTAGTGTCTCAAACCTACTAAGAGGGGTAAGCAATTTCTCCAAGTGGGCCAAGCCAGCCTTAAACTCCTTGACTGACAGGTACTTTTCACCCTCATAATCCAAATCTAGGTCACCCTCCATGTTTGGCATAGGCAAGCTTGCCTTGCTGCTACCTGCCATTTTTGTAGGTGGGCTATGTGAATCACTGCCAGGTGAGACTTCTCCAAAATTTATCTTCCTTTCTTCCATAAATGTTCATGCACAAAATAGCTCCAGTTTGGTGAGGCTACACCACTTCCGACAGCCACAAGGGGCTATAAACAAGATTGACTACAAAAGTGCACAATCCACCATTGGGTCAAGAACTGGAACCATATACGGGGCAATAATTGTGTGCCTAGGCCTTTCTGAGGCTGAGAATGCGGTAGGGACACCCTCACAAAGCTGAAAAGGCGTGTGTTTAAGCTTTCTAAGCTTGTGACCTGCCCAATATACTGGTGCCAGCTACCACCAATATCGATTTTCTGTAACCCACAAATAGTGTCAGCACACACTGTGCTAAACCACCACCTTGCGAAACTAGCTGAACACTATGGAGGTAGCCAGCTAACAATTATTAGTAATCCTGCTAAGATCACTGACCCGCCTGCAGCTGATATGGTTACCTCGCCTACTGACCACACCTTGCGTGTGGATGCTGCTCGGGATTGGTTGGACAACATACTGAAGATCATCAAGCCGTCCCATGATTTTCCCAGTGAGTTGCCAGTATTCTGGGACCAAACGGAAAATCCCTCTGACTCCTCTTCAGATGGTGAGGATGGAGATGGACCAGCGTCTACTACAAGGAATAAGCACATCAATTTTAATGATGCGGACTATAAAAAGGAGTCAGCAACAACAATCATCCCTCATGGTTCAGCAGCAAGAATAATTGGTGCTGGGGGGAAGATGATACGGCACCTGGAGAAAATAACTGACACAGACCTTAAAAAGCTCGACTCTGGAAATGAAAACAGGACTAGGGATCAGATGAAGTTGTACTCTGGAAAGGAAAATAAGACCATTGATCGCATGAAGATCGTGGGAACCCCGCTGGGTATTGCCCATGCCCTTGTGGAGATAAGGATAATCATAAGGGAGCTTGGTCTGGACGATGAAGAAGGGGATGACAGAACAGACAGATCTACAAGGGACACCTGTGTCTACTTTGCCCAGGGGCGCTGCAGGAACGGCAATAGGTGCCAGTATTCCCATGATGTGGCAGCCCCGAGCGCCTCAGGATCTAGCTCTAGGGATGGGGACTCTAGGCATAACATACCTAGAAGTCCGGTTAAATTGATAAAGGCTAAGAAGCTGAGAAAGTATTGACATTTGCTAAAGGTGTGGAGTGACAAAAGTGTAATATGTCATGAATGTAATGATCAAAAGAATGCTGAATACCTATGTAAAATTGAAAACCATCTATCTAAGATATGTAATGGTACTTATCCTATATCAAATAAAGTTGAGATGTATTTGAATAATCTATCTTGTGTCTTTTCATATTTCCCATGTATCTGCAAAATCAATCAGAATATTTGGCAGTTTAATCTTATTTTTAAAGATATGCAGACGGAAACATATGAAGCTTCAAATAGTATTATTTCCCTACTTCTTAATCCTATTTTACATAAAAAAGAATTCAATGTTGTCCATACAGCACGATATAAATATTGGTCCATAATATCGCTCCACCCTAGAACAAACGATATAAAAAATATATATATAAACGAACAAAATCAAAGTGTTAAGATGAAAGTGAACCATTATTACGATTTTACTATGTCAACACCTCGTAGTACTACAACCACAAACTTTTACTACGATGTAACTAAAAATAGCTCACGATGTTCTACAAATAGCACAAAACAGGCAGGGGACACCTCTCTTGAAGATTATCTTAATGAAATCACACTTAAGGAAAGTATGAATGAAACTATAAATAGACATGTACAACACGAATCACGTAATGATGTCTGTACACGTGACCAGAAATGGCCTGATGGACAAATTCCAATCAGCATATAAGGAATTTCATAATACAGAAACTGCACTATTAAGGGTCCAAAATGACATTTTAAGGGACATAGACCTTAAAAAAACAGTAATACTACTTCTACTGGACCTATCTGTGGCATTTGATACAATTGACCATCAACTTCTACTAAACAGAATGGAATCAAGGTATGGGGTCAGAGGGCAAGTGCTCTCTTGGATAAAATCATACCTACAAAACAGACGACAATGTGTAAAAATTGGGAGTATGAGGTCCAATTCAAAACCAATTAAATTTGGGGTCCCTCAAGGATCAGTATTAGGACCGATACTTTTCACCCGGTATATGTCTTGACGGATATCCTAACAAAGTATGGTTTGAATTACCATATTTATGCGGACGACACCCAAATTTACATACCTGTTGATCACACCTCAGAGCAGGAATGTGTGATAAACAAACTGAAGTTAGAAAAATGTGTAACAGAAGTTAGGGAATTTTTAATATCAAATAAAATGAAAATTAATGACGGTAAGACCGAGATGTTAGCATGCTATGATGGGTATAGCACTACCCAGTCTACAGGCATCACGACCATTAAGGTTGGTGATTCACAAATATTACTGTCCTCATCCATAACAGACTTGGGCATCATTTTTGATGAAAAAATGGATATGAAGGCCCAAATAAAGAAAATGTGCAAGAAAGGATATTACCATATCAGAAACTTGTCATCCATTAGAAGGTGCCTGGATGAGAAAACAGCCATAACCTTAACCCATGCCTTTGTTACCTCAACGCTGGACTATGGAAACGGCCTACTTGCTGGCCTACCAAAATCAGAGATCAAAAAATTACAATACATACAAAATTCAGCAGCAAGAGTTGTGGGGAGAAAAAGAAAATATGATCATATATCAGAAAAGCTGAAAGAATTGCATTGGCTGCCTATATGCGCCAGAATAGATTACAAATTATTCTGATGGTATGGAAGGCCCTAAATGGGAAGGCGCCTTCTTACATAAAAGACCTCCTGCAAGTAAAAATAGGAGAGAGAAATCTACGTTCAAATAACGGTACATTTCTATGCGTTCCCCATACGCGCCTGAGGACGGTTGGTGACAGGGCATTCTCGGCAGTAGGCCCTAAACTATGGAATGACCTCCCTCCTGACCTCAGGACCTGTTCCTCGGCTGACCTCTTCAAGAGCAAGCTGAAAACCTACCTTTTCAAAACCTATGTTTTGAATAAAGCGCTATGAACAGATTTATCTGGTATTCAGCGCTATATAAGTTTTATTATTATTATTATTATTATATCGCTCCAAAAGTCTGTGTTATAATACCCACCACTAATCGCAATTGAGCTGAATGTTGTGTCTCGCATGTTATCTTGTAATCCCACTGTCTTTCAAAATGTTAAAAGTGTTTATTTGTTACAAAGTATTAACCTACCGTTATATGTAAAAGTAGTGATATTGCTCTGGCTGCCTGTGGTGGAGATCAAGACACGTGTGACCCGAACCCTGGATCTACACCCTACAGTGTTGAAATTCAACACTGCTATAAATTTCTAACATGTGTACATCGGCTGGACTGGCTGACCATGGGGGTTACTATCACCCCACAGTCAGGGTATCATTTTTTAACTTTGTATCATCCCTAAATCAGGATTTCAAAATTTAAGTCAGTCATAAATCAGGTTCTGGGTTTTTCAATTCCATCCCAGCCTCCATGGGTAAAAATTATGAGAGTATCCCCCCTAGGTGATGTGTGGATTGGCTCTGGTCGTTTCCATTCGCTTATAGTATACTAGGTCTGTTAGAACAGAGCCTTTCTTATAACATAGATTTCCTCTCGGTCTTAGACCCTGTATACAAAAAAAGCATGAACGTGGTCAGAGAGGAAGTGTGACGAGATGTGAAGAAAGAAAAGGTTGCTATGTGAGATGTGGGCTGAAATAAAATTTGCCACTGATAAGAACGTGCGGTCTCGCTGATGCCTCACCACATTGCCCTATGGTGGAATATGTTGACGTAAAAGCTGTCTCCATTTCGGTTTTACTTTGCAAGTTTATGCGATGGTTTGAGCAATATGCATATTATAAACAAAATAGTTCTCACTTATTTGTTGTGAGAATTACTCAAGATATGACATATAGTCTACAATATGCATACATTTTTGTATTTGGGCTCAGTTTTATCTTGGAGTAATTATATTATCGATTATTTGTATGACCTAATAATTGAGCTCCAGCTAGGTTTTGTAGTAGATAGCTGCTCAAGTGAGAGATGGATACAATAGTAAGAGACAGCTGCATAAGTGAAAGATATCTGCATAAATGCAAAAATGACAAATTGTTGCAATAGTGAGAGATTGCAACCCTTCTCAACCGACATAGCTAAAACAGTGAGAGCTGCATAAATGAGAGATAGCTGCAGTTAGACATGAGAAATAGCTGAACAAAGTGAGATATAGTTACAACAGTGAGAGATAGCTGCAAGAGTGTGAGCCAGCTACAGCCACATCAAATCTGAAAAGCTAAGACAGTGCCAAAATTGTGTGATCAATGCAATGTCAATTCTCCCCTCTGTCATATAGAACTAAAGGGGTGAAAGCTGAAATCACAACCTTGGATGAGTTCATTTTTAATCCATGTATAAAGTTATTAATTTTACATTCATGACCTTGAAGTTTGGATATTTCTGTTCTGTGCCATCTAATCCTGAGGTTCAGAGTTTCAAAAATTATTCCTACCTTGCATTGATTAATATTTCGGCCCAAATCTAGGATCACTTGTAAAAAAACAGAAAAGCCTGTGCTCCAGTTGAAGGAATTATAGAAATGAAAAGTGTCCCACAGAATACAATTTTAATCCTGTGCTCAGTAGGGTGTGACAATGCCTTATAGTTCATTGCAAATAATATGAGCAAATAAACACCAGGGGTGCAAAATTTGTAAATTACCTGGAGAATAATATTATTTACAGGGTGTTCCACCACCCAACCACCGGCCTATTCTCATTTCTCTTGGAACACAAGTTTCAACTCCATAATATAAATATTTCAAGGAAGAATGAGGTAAGGGTTATAGTTTCTAAAATGCTTTGCTATCCTAGCATTGTATGGATAATATCCTTTAAATTTTAGGATGTACCTATCTATATTAAAGCTAATTTGATACATCAGATTGACAGAAATGAGGTGCAATAGCTTTCATGCCCTTAGTTTATATATATAGTAATACTATATTTAGACACATGGCTGAGATCAAATCTATTCTAATCATTTGGTTTACAGACAGCTTATGGCTACAACAGTGAGATATAGCTACACAAGTGAGGGATTGCACCCCTTGTCAGCCCAGAGCACTTGTATGTATTGATAATGTAACATCAGAAGATACAATAAAAGAAACATCAGGATCAATGTCTGTGTAAAAAGGTGTAATATAATGCTGCCTCACTGAATTGTCATGTCGTAGGTCCTTGGCAACAACAACCCCCCCACCCCAGTCACAGATTTACAAGGACAAGGACGTGTTCACTCTTTAGGAAGCTGCCCTTTAGGCACCGGCCTCGGCTCAAATGGGAAATTGTATCATGAATTCAATCTCGGCACGGCCGCAGATCGAACCCACGACCTTTGGATCACCACACAGGAACTGGTGCTAATAAGCTGGTACTCTAACCAACTGTGCCTCGACCCGTGGGCCCCCGTATATGTATCCAGGGCTGCTATGCTCATTTGGTGAGATGTCTGTCTCACATGCTAAAGTTTCAGGTTCACTGCCAAGTAATTTTAAAAGACATGCTACACAGCAAAGAACTTTGGACATCTGGTACTGTTTCTCATTCCATCTAATGCTCCATGAACTGGTTATCAACGGCCGTACATGTATGTTACGAAGCTAATGTCATAATGCAAAGGAAAAATCTCCAATAACCCTTCAAGAGGAGTAGGGCACTGCGTCCAGAAATTAATATATATTGCATACACATATGCGATATCAATCCTTGAAGTCATCCCTGAAGTCAAAGTGCGTAAAAATTGGACGCATGGTGTGACTCTTAATTAGACTGTGGATTGTTTTGCAAAAAACCCCAAAAATTCACGCAAATTCCGTTTTGTCTTGAAAGGTGTATTGATTGGTCAAAAACTTGATCTCAGTTCATGTGCTGATGTTGTTCATTTCGGATTGGAAAATAATGACTCGGGGAATTCCAAATAATATCAAATGTAGTCAGAATGTGAAGAGTTGCAAACAAACATTTTATGCTGGTGTATATACTTTAATAAATAGAATACATTACTTTGTAAATATATCTGCTGTAAAACATGAATTCTTACTTTTTGTGTGGACTCTGCTGCCACCTGGTGTTTTAAAATATGGATGAACTTTATAGACATGCTAGTTTGGATGATAGTAGTAACAAATGGTGATTTTCTTTCGATCAGTTCATTAAACCCATAAATGTCTTTTTACTCGAGATTTCAAATCTGATAAGGTTTTTTCATCTGTATGTGTATTTGTTGCCAAAATATTAATGTATTCCCATCACAGCATACAGAATAGTAGTTATGATATCAACTGTCATGTCAGCAAACGTATCCTAGCATGCACCTGGTAGGTCACAAATGTTGATACTCAAGCAGTGAAAATTAAAATAATCCTTCTTGGTGTTATGAAGTTGATTCACGCCATCCAATAATAATCAAAATGTCAAACTGCTCAATTATCTCTGTTTTATATAATGCGTTGATTTTGTATTATTTCATTTACAAATTGTAGATATTTGCCTTTTCACATGACCGTTGTGTTTATTTCAATTTCCTGATTTGGATGTCCATTTAATAATGATTTCATTTCCCTATTTTCTGAAAACAAATAAAACAATAATGTTAATATATACATTTGTTGAGGACAACGCCACGTTCATGACAGCTTTCGCTTGCAGATGGAGCAGATTTTACTGCAAGGAATGAAATAGAAATATTGCTTTGACTGTTTTCATATTGTGGACCTTTTCATGGTGGTGTCCATGTTATGGGTTTAATTTCTTTATTATAGTCATAAAAACCAAATATATTTTTACTTGGTTAGTTGAGATCATTTACTTTTTAGATGTGACCTTAAAAATGTATGCACATATCATATGAATAGTTTAAGAGTATGACTAATATACAATTTACAATAATATAATTATTAAGGGTATTTATAGGTTTTTTCAATGAGTGCCTCCTCGTGGCAGAGGAGAAAATACTCAAAATGCTGTACATTATGGAAATTGGTGCAAATATAGTGTTAAAATACACTCCCTATTAAAATAAAAGCACAAACTGGCATTAATCAATATTTAAACACTACTATATTTGAATTATAAGGTATAGTAACAAGTATGTTTCTTTCCAAATAGTATTTTGTCCTCATTTCCTTGATGATAGTTTTGATGAGAAATGAAGAAGACAAGCATATTAGTTCTGCAGATTGCACAACAGGAGTAGGCTTATTTTTAGCTGTGTTTATTTCTTTTCATTGGGAAGAAAATTCACTGGGATCCTTGTGAAACAGATTTTCTCATTTTCATTTGTATAATTTGGTAATAAAAAGTAAGTATATCAATGATATATGTGAAGAGAGGTGCAAAAATTTATATTTTTGAAATGGTCGAGTGTGCGCCTTACCTTGGTTTTTCTTAATGTTTTTGAAAAATAGAAAATCTAGGATCACAGTAAATATTGTTAAGATCATTTTTACAAACTTGTTTGGAAATCCACTTTTTCATGGTCCCCACAATATGCAGAACTTGCCCTTTAACATTTTGACATGACAAAAGAAATCTTGGAACATTGACATATTACTACGTAACTTTTTATGAGTTAAAAAGATATGAAGCTTTCAATAAAGAAATTTCCATTGTGATTTTCAATGATAAATCAATGGTTTTATTAAAAAAAAAATATATCATAAAATGCCATTTCATGACTAGAATACCTTAATGAAAAGGGAACTCTTTTTGAAAGTTGAACAATTTTTCCGTACTTTTTTGAAAACGTTCTATTATGGTCTAAGAAGAAAGTAATTCCCTCAGAAATTCTCACTACCAACACCCATAAATACCCTTAGATAAAATTATAACCTTTTTCCACAGGATAAAACCTTTCCTTTTCATCCATAAATTCCTCTTCAGTATCTTCTTCACTATCTAGTAATTTTTCTTGGTCCTCCATTAATATATCTACATTTGGCAAGGTCTTGTAGAGTCCTCCTCTTTTCTCAATATCATGATGCAGGAAGCTGAATCAAATCGTAACAACCTCTATAATGACATTGTACCTAAAGAGTTCAGAACCTTAGAGAGCTATTTTAAAATACTCTACACATGATTTCTATCCACATTATGTGGCATTTCTTTATTCTGTAAACTGCTCCATGCATATGGAATAACAGGTTATTAGTATCACACCATTCAGGTCTGAAATCATCATCAGGGTGGCAGTATGGTATACCATTGATTTGACATTATGCAAATACGATTATAGGAAAGCAAGGAACATTTGATAATGATTGAGTAGTGCCTTTAAAATTAATTATCAGGTTAAAGCTGAAAAATGATGTTTAACATACCAAACAATAATTGACGTTGAAATTAAAACAGTGCCACCAAGCCCATAGCATGTTCCAGCCCAAAAGGTCAAGGTCAAAGGATAAATGTTGTTATATATGGTTGTGGCGAAAATCTCAACTACAGTCTGCACGGTTCCCATGACTGCATATATGCGCCCTGCTCACAACAAAGTAATTTATGGCAATTAGGAACATAAACTGCGACTGTCAGTCTATAAATTATATAAAGAGTGGCTCTTACATTATACTCGATAACGATTTAAATATAAAACAGTGTGTCATGCATAAAACTTAATGATTGGACAATTGAAGAGAACACAGTGAGCACAAGATTCCATTTTTCATCAGCTTCTCACAACCTGGATTATATTGAATTATAAAAGGACTTGACCTGTTTCCTCTGTCTCCACTAAATAAGACATGACTGTCCTCACTGTTATCCACATACTGGCCTGGAAAACACCGATTAAGGCAGCTGCAACAGCATGCAAACAAGCCATTATGTATGACACAACTAAAACCATCATTATATTCTACACATTACGTGAATTCACTTCTCAAAAAAGTGTCATGATGAATAAACAAATAGCGAACATCAAAATGGAGAGCATAATGGCGTATTATCTGATTATGAGATAAATCCCACTTGTCATCAATTCATTTGCATGACCGTAAACTATATTAAATAGTTGTGATTAAAACATCTAACAATAACCGTCAGCCCAAATAATCAGACTTTAAAGAGGATTATGTTCAGCTGGCTAAGGTCTTGGAAGACAAAATGGGACATCAATGTTACTGACTTTTTATCGTTATATGACGTTAATTCAATTGTTATATGAGGAAATATATTTTTATGTCCAATTCAAACATATCCAGGGTCAATGTAACTGCTGACTTAAATATGAGGAATTTCATTCTAAAATATATTTCAAGACAATCTCCAGTTGCTCCAAGGTCGAGGGTCCTCTATCTTACGTCTTCACTTTATTTAATAAGTTCAATAAATCTAATAACCATTACCAGTTCAAGGCTGATATGCCAATAAACACATATCTATCCATTAAAAATACATTATTTCTTATCTTTGTTATGGTCTCTCTGACACTTACCTATAAACACAAAGAATGTGACGGAGCTTAATCCTGTGAGAATAAGGGAAGCACCACTGGTGGTGAGTCCAGCCCCCAGCATCACAGTATCAGGAACATTGGCATAGCGCTTTATAAATGGTATCATCACAATGCTACCAAAACCTTCTATTACATTCCTGTACCCTACAAAGTATCCGTACAGACTCTGGGACCAACTCAGAGGCTGTCTTTTCAAGTACAAGTATCCTATCAACCAGTGTGCTGCAAACAAAATAAAGCAAGAAAGAAATGAGTATCGTCTCAGGCGCAAAAAAACATTTTAATTGCTCACTTTTTTATCTTATCGATGAAATTATCTTGGCAATGGAAAGAGAATAAAACAAAAGTCAGCCCTTTCAACTTTGGCTAGTTTACAAAAAGATATTTCGCAAGAATGTTGACACTTAAAGACATTAAATCACAATGACCTTCATGTCTTAAATAAATTGCTGAGCTGGAAAATAATTCTTCATATCTTAAACGCTTATGGTTATGACTGGTCATCCATTGCCTTGATTCTCCCTACTCTGTATTTACACCAAGATATCCGATCACCCACTAGAAAGAATGAGGTATTCGTGGTATTGGGGCTAGGTGGCATGCTTTTGGCTTTGACTGGCAACTGTTACTCTCCATAGCAGAGCCAGGATTTATACCTAGCTCTGCAATAATTGACCATAATCAGTGAGTACTGAGAGGTCACGCCCATAACAAGCTTCTTTTATAAGCCAATCGACACCGAGTAAAATATTTTGTCACATGTAATAACACAGCCAATCAGTATCTTCGTTTTGGTAAGAAAATGACAACAACAAATACATGTGCAAGTATAACTTTGATTAATAATGATAATTTAAAAATTGTATGTGGCACCATCTTGTAACTATCCATTGTGCCGGGAAAATATTTTACGGCTAGCATTTTTGGACACCCCTCAACCCTCATGCTACTCTGCATGGCGAGGTAGAATCATATACTACCTCTGCCGCAATACGTTGTTCCTTGCACAGAATTAGTCTGCATATTTGCATGCAATTATCATACAGTTGGCCAATTGGTTGGCTCATGGTACATGCTCATGCACAACAACACAACTCTACACGGGCTTATGCCAATTTCATATGTTCAAAAGTAATTTAGAATGGATCATTCGTAATTTGGGAGGGGAGTGTATTGAAATATCTGGTTGAAAGATTATACCATTTATATAATTTTGTTCCGGATTTTACATCACTTACAATGCTATTCAGTCAGTTCATGGTGAGGCCTGACATATAAGCTTTGCCCAAAAAGAAAAAGTTAAGATTTTTTTTCTCCTCCTCCCTTGAGGATTAATGATCCATCCCCTGCTGACTATTTGTGTCTGACTATTTTGGTATACATGTCACTGAAATATCAATCCTTGTTGTATTCACTTTGTTATAATAACAATGACACCAATTGGCTATGTTACCCCATGTAATGAAATATTTTACTCATTGTGTCCTGGTTGCTTGCACTGGGTGTGTCCTCTGTGCACTCAACCAAAGAGTTGAATATGCCGTTTACTTGCAGAGCCAGGTATAAATCCTGGATCTGCTGTGGAGAGTACCCTCATGCAAAATTTGGTGACCTTTGAATTGACCTGTGCTGGTTTTTCCGCTTGTTTCATATAATGCGTTGATAATTTTATTCTTTAGGATTTTCATTAATACAAAGTGCCACAAAATACATCCCAGTGACATTTTGAAAAAACAATACTGCAAATATGACATGTTTACAACTTTTGAATTTCAAAATGTTAAAAGTATTTATTTGTGAGAGTGAAAGTCCCCAGCCAATCTCTGTCTGTGTCCTTTATACTAAGGATTGACCTCCTGCCATCAAGTAGTGATGGCAGGAGACGTCACACTGGCTGCTTGTGGTGGAGGTCGAGACACGTGTGACCAAATTCCAACACCTTAACCCTGGATCTGCACCCTCTGAATTCAACACTGCTACAAATTTGTGACATGTACACAGAAATCGCTGGGCAGGCTAACCGGGGAGGTTACTTTCATAGAACTCCAAAAACAGGGTTTTCTTATTGCATCACCCCAAAGTCAGGGTATCATTTTAACTTTGCATCATCCTTAAATCAGGATGTAAAATTTTAAGTCAGTCCTAAATCAGGGTACCAATGGAGACAGAATATTTCCCTAAATCAGGTTCTGGGTTTTCAATTCCAACCCAGCCTCCGCGGGTTAAATTTATTAAAGTACCACCACACTGAGCCCTTGTCGTCTCTGTAATATAGTATACAGACTAACAGGACAGAGCCTTTCTTATAACATGTTTCTTACTACTCTAAGAGCTGTGTACAAAAAATCCCAAATAATTGTAACATACTTACGCGATGCTCCAAACAATATTAAAGCCGAAACAGTAACTGTAAGTATTATATGGCGTCCCCTGTTATTTGGTCTCTTTTTACACAGAATCTGAAGAGAATCCTTGTATGCCAAGACTGCATTTTTCACAAATGACGCGTGAGCATAACTTGTCTTGCACCTTGTATTTTTTATCCGCATAAATGTATAAATCACAGCTATTATGAGTAAAGCAAATGCACACGAGAAGACAAACGTGAAGCTCGTATTATCCAGCAACACCCCACCAATGGTGAAGGATATAATGGCGGCCATGTTGTACATGCCATTGGCCAGGGCCATGCGTTCTGTTCTTCTCTCAGCAGTTGTGGTAGTCGCCACATAGCTCAGCGCTTGACCAAAGAAAGTAGGCCATGACCCACCTAATGAGAAACAATAAAATGGAAATAATTCAGCGACACAAACACAGTCCATATCATGAACAAATAATTGACCTATCTATCTCCATTATGCAATGACATCGTGTTTTTTTTTTTTAATTTCAGCTTCACAGCACGCAGACTGTTGATTCGATACTTGGCCATTTGAATTCGGTTACCTAATATCAAGCTTTGTACTCTGATTTATTTATGTATGTTATTATTGTTACTTGTTACTTGTTACTGTTACTTGTTATTTTAAAATAAATCATAACATTAATAGAAACGGACCACTGATTACTCAAAGAGGAATAAGGGCGACAGGTTAACAGTGATATCACCAAAACCATTGGGGAAAAATCGAAGACTCTGGTCGATAGAAAAACAATTTGGTATGTTACAGAATATTACGGAAAGTTAAGTATAGAAATTTCCTTTGTAAACAGGCTGTAATATTTACCTAGACCCATCACAAATGGAGGCAACAAAAAAAGTTGGACGGGAAACAATGGATAAACTGATTCCAAAGATAGAATGATATAGAGGAGACCCTGTATAGCGGCCATCATTAATGGAATGCATATGGCGAGTCTCTGACTGTACAAATCCCCAACTATTCCATATATATACGCCATTGATATACAGGATCCACACAGAATATATGTCTGATACATTATCCAATGGGAAGATTCTGTCTGCACCATATCCTCTTCGGCCTTGTGTGTCTTGTTGTGCAGACTATCACAAATGTGCGTGTCATTTCTGAACAGTTCTATGCAGTTTTTCTGGTATATGAAAGCCGTGACTGCCGGACCAGCCAGCTCGCTGGCAAACACAAACAGAAATATGGACGGCTCCACTGTGATACTTGTAAAAAAGTTCCTCATGTTTGATATAGCTGCCCTGCACATGTTGACTTGATCTTCCTGCTGGTATAAGGTAAGGCAGCTGTTGTGAAAAGTGTTGTTTGCTAATAGTGTTGATTTTGTTCATATTGGGCCTAATCTGAAAATAAACATAATAATGATTTATTTATTGTATTTAAAACATCTGTACCGCCGATCCATAACGATCTGAATATTTTATAGTATGTCGTGTATATATTACGAGTGTATAATTCTGATAAAAGAGAATACTTAAAACGCAAAGTTGAAGAATTGACTGCTGATAATTATCATGATATCGATGACGACACCTTAAATTCATTCAACCTTAAGTGCCAATTCAGTAAATCCAGTCTGAGTAGAAATATTTGGTGGTCAATGCTATCAAAGGCAGCTGAGAGGTCAAATAGAATTAGTACTGCTGATTTTCTAATGTACATTGTACATGTGACAGGAATATCCTTGCACGTGTGACAGGAATATCCTTATACATGTGACAGGAATATCCTTGTACATGTGACAGGAATATCCTTGTGCATGTGATAGGAATATTCTTGCACATGTGACAGGAATATCCTTGTACATGTGACAGGAATATCCTTGTGCATGTGATAGGAATATCCTTGCACATGTGACAGGAATATCCTTGTACATGTGATAGGAATATCCTTGTGCATGTGACAGGAATAACCTTGTACATGTGACAGGAATATCCTTGTACATGAGATAGAAATATCCTTGCACATGTGACAGGAATATCCTTGCACATGTGACAGGAATATCATTGTACATGAGATAAAAATATCCTTGTGCATGTGATAGGAATATCCTTGCACATGTGACAGGAATATTCTTGCACATGTGACAGGAATATCCTTGCACATGAGATAAAAATATCCTTGTGCATGTGATAGGAATATCCTTGTGCATGTGATAGGAATATCCTTGCACATGTGACAGGAATATCCTAGCACATGTGACAGGAATATCCTTGCACATGTTATGGGAATATCCTTGCATATGAGATAAAAATATCTTTGTGCATGTGATAGGAATATCCTTGTATATGTGATGGGAATATCCTTGTACATGTGACAGGAATATTCTTGCACATGAGATATGAGACATGGGAATATAGGGCAATGATTGCAGAGGTAGTAATTGAATGCTACCTCTGTAATGCAGAGTAGCAACTTCCAAGCAAACTGGTGAGGGTGAAGTACTTGAGGAACACAACAAATTTACAAAATGTTCAATATTCGCTGAGTCCATTGTCTCCCCAGACATAGATCAGAATGAGACACTTGTGTCTCCCCCAAAGATTCCTGCCGGTGGCATGTAGCGAGTGCATAAATGCCATGTCCTTTAACCCTACAATCAGTAAGGTCACTGACCTCTGAGTAATCAGATTTTTATCACGCCATTCATTGAATAAATGTTTCATGTCAGGCATATTTCCAAATTAGACTGGTGTAAATAAATAAAAAATATGATACCCAAATGTGCACTAAAAGGCGGATATTCCTGGGTCTCAAGGTGAATGCTATTCTGATAGTGCTTTAATTGATAAACATTTCATCATCTCATCATCATATAAAGACCAGTACAACACACATCTTCGGGACACAGACATCCAAATGATGCAGCCCATATAAACAAATGCTTTGAAAACACATCATGTATGAAGGCGCAGCGATATGGTTAGGTTGCTGGCTTGCATGTGTCATTATTGTGCATGCTACTCTCATTCTTTAATGAACAAGTATATTTGAAAGATGATGATCACATGGTACACAGAGAAATATATCTTCCTAAAAAGAAACGACATTTTGCTGTTTAAAATCATTATAAATGACCCAGTGAATATGTTAAGCATATTTCTGAGATTTAATTGATTTTACTATCCGTTATGAACCATACCTGAAGGGAGCAGAGGGCCTGAAACTCGGTCAAGCGATTTTATGGCAAGATGCGTTTTTGACCCAGATGTGTTTTGCGTTTTGCTGCAAGTGTGTTTTTGTATATATACTCCGGTTCATCATAAAGAAGTATTTGTCAAGTGCTGTAAGTTATAATATCTCTGTAAATACTAGATGCACGTATATCATATGAACATAGAAATTGTGATAGTGGTCTCTGTAATCGTGGCATCTTGGTCTCTGAAAACCATTGTGAGGGAAGAATATAAACTTATTGGTTTAAATAATGTAGCAATTTCAGAAATTCTTATTTGTGAAAATTTTCAAATATTGGAATACATCTAATACCATATTCATTGAATGCATCTAATACCATATAAATACCATATAAGTAACATCATCATGTATATATATAGTCTCACTTCTCCAAAGCCTCGACATTAGCACTGCTACCACAGACTGTCCGGTGAAGGTCCATCGACTATCAGGAAGACTGTTATTTTAACAATTCTAGATTAATCAGAGATTGTGATGTTATCATATCTCAGATAATATTCTGAGAATCCCATCTCTGAGCCTGGACACGCTCAGCTATCTGAATGCTCCCTGTGATGTGGTCATCATCTCTCTCTGTTCTCTGTGCATGCTGTGGGGTACTTTTCACAACTCCGCAGAGACCGACCAATGTCCCGGTAAGTGAATCACTGTGCAATGCATTTGGTTGGGTGGTGAGCTGTTTTGGTTTGCACTAGACGATATCTTGGCAAGAACGTATTGCTTCCTCAGTTCCTCTGCATTTCCATGATTCAAGCCATTTTAACATTTTCAAGCGCATCTGCATATTTTCATCAAGTTGCTGTCTCTCTCATCCACGGATTGGTTAATATTTTGTGATACTTTCACGTTCTTGATACCCGTGAATGTTTGACAACAAAATCATGATAATGGACAATGAACCTCTTCTTTCCGGTTCAATATTAACATGATTAAGCAATAAAAAATGACCAGTGGTCAGCATGGACATCCTGGAAGCATGTTAACTTACCTGTGATACTGAGCATGCCGAGCAGACAGGAGACACATCTGCACATCTGTTACTGCGCGAGGCACACACGTGTACATTACAATTGAACAATCGGTCTTCCAGATCATTAAACGAGACCGAGCCGAAAGTAGGTCGCCTGAGGTTGTCCTAGTTCAAACATTTCTCATGGACTAAAAATATACATGGAGTTTAACGTCCGCCGCCTGCAAATTATCTTTCTCGTTCATAGCCCAACATGCACATCACTATTAAATGAGTTTTATTATAAAAAAACCCATTTAAGCCAGTGCCAAGTTGTGTGTCATTAAAGTACTTACGAGTGCACATAATAGCTGCACTTTCCGATATTAACAAATAATCACATACACTCACCCCGTCTGCAAACCAGAGGATAAATGATTAATATTAATAATAATGATGATGATGATGATGATAATAATAATAATGATACTACTAATAATAATATATAAAATGATGATAATAATAATAATTATTATTTCATACATTGTCAGTTTTTGATGATTGCAGTTGAATCACCTTTCCACTCCAATTATTGATAAAACTGTGGTCTTTGGCATATGTGTATCTCCGTGCTTACCTTGCTTGCAACGTCAAGAGGTATTCAGTGTAAGTTGAATCACCTCTCTACTCCAATTATTGTACTCTCCATAGCAAAGCCAGGATTTATACCTAGTTCTGCAATAATTGACCATAATCAGTGTGTACTGAGAGGTCATACCCATAACAAGCTTCTTTTATAAGCCAATTTACACCAAGTAACAAGAAAGTCTTTTTTTTTTTAAAGTATTTGTATACAGTTTCCTTTTTGAAAATGATATTTATATTTTCTCATCATTTTGAAGTTGCCGTAAATGTAGAGTACAGTGACTGGCAACTGTCTGAAACTGGCAGTTGAAACTCAGACATTTTTAACACAGTCAAACAAATAGCATACCTTTCTTTTGTGCATAAAGTTACTAATTTTCATATATTCTACATTTGCAGAAAAAATTTCAAATTCTATGTTTATTTATGCAGTTGAGGTGTTCGCCAGTCTGTGACACTGACAGGTAGATTTGTGATCTGCAGGCCCTCAGAAGTACATATCGCTCCAAAATTCTGTGTTATAATACCCACCACTAATCGCAATTGAGCTGAATGTTGTGTCTCACATGTTATCTTGTAATTCCACTGTCTTTCAAAATGTTAAAAGTGTTTATTTGTTTTCATGGCACAAGTGATGTGCCGGAAGCCATGATGACTAAGGTAGTTAATATCACAGGTTGCCAGAGAGTGAAAGTCCCCAGCCCCTCTCTGTCTCAGTCTTATATATTAACTATTAATCTATATAAAAGTAATGATGGAAGTAGAAGTTGCCGTAAATGTAGACTACACTGGCTGGAATATATTCTACGTTTGAAAAACTTTGATTCTATGTTTATTTATGCAGTTGAGATGTCTGCCAGTCTGGTCTGTGACACTGACAGCCAGGTCTGAGATCTGCAGGCCCCTCAGAAGAACATATAACTCCAAAATTATGTGTTATAATACCCACCACAAATTGCACTTGAGCTGAATGTTATGTCTCACATGTCATCTTGTAATTCCACTGTTTTTCAAAATGTTAAATGTGTTTATTTGTTTTCATGCACAAGAGAAAGTCCCAACCACTCTCTTAGCATGCTTAGTATTAACCTATATAAAAGTAAGTGATATCGCCCTGGCTGCCTGTGGTGGAGGTCGAGAGACATGTGTGACCAAATTCCCAAACCTTAACCCTCTATCTGCCCCCTGAAGTGTTGAAATTCAAAACTGCTATAAATTTGTCACATGTGCACTGTTACAACACTGCAACCAGGGTCGGATTCAGGACTTTGTAAGCTGGGGGAGGGAGGGGGGCTCAAATGTGCTAAAGTAAGTGGCTCCAGTCCCATAAAGTAAGGGGCTCCAGTCCTATAAAGTAAGGGGCTCCAGTTCCCAAAAGCTCCCTAGCCACACACCCCTCCTGGATCCGCCACTGGCTACACACGCTGTGCGATGAAAGATATATTTACACATTGTTCCTGGTCGCCTCCGTTCACTTATAGTATACTAGGTCTCTCAGAACAGAGCCTTTCTTATAATATAGACTTCATTCTTGGCCTTAGGCCCTGTATACTAAAAAAATTCACATCTGCTACTGTGCGAGGCACACACAAAATATGACATGTTTACAACCTCATCTATCGATTTTGAAAAAAATCTGAATAATGAACTGTGAAAAGTGAAAAAGTAACAAACTTCACAAATGTTTGTTTGGGCAGAAAGTGGGTGCACCTGATAAGCCAATTGGGCGGGCATTGTGAGTGCAAAGGCCACCAATTGCCCACCTGTCTGTGGATTATAAAATCGACTTTGTGGAATAGGTATTTTGTCCTAATTTTCCTTGATGATAGTTTTGATGAGAAATGAAGAAGAAAAGGAAATAAGTTCTGCAGATTACACAACAGGAGTAGGCTTGTTTTTAGCTGTGTTTATTTAATTTCATTGGGAAGAAAATTCACTGTGATCCTATTGAAACAGATTTTATCATCTTGATTTGTATAATTTCGAAATCAAAAGGAAGTTTGGCAACAGATATGTGAAGGGAGGTGAAAAAATTCATATTTTTGAAATGATCAATTGCATACTTTACCTCTATTTTTCTCTTAATGTCTTTGAAAAATAGAAAATCTGTTTCACTGGGATCACAGTAAATATTGTTATGTAAGATCACATTTACAAAGTTGTTTGGAAATCAACTTTATTATGGTCCAACAATCTGCAAATGTTTTTCCCTTTAACATTTTGATATGACAAAATAAATTTTGGAGCAGAAACGTTACTACGCCACATTACTACACCACCTTTTATGAGTTAAAAAGATATGAAGCTTTCAATATTATCAAAGAAATTACCATTGTGATTTTCAAATAATAAATTAATAATTTTATTACAAAAATGAATACCATAAAATGTCATTTCATGACTTGAAAGTTTTAATGAAAAAGGAACTCTTTTTGACAGTTGAGCATTTTTCCCGTACTTTTTTGAAAACGTTCCATTTTGGCGTAAAAAGTAGTTTCCTCAGAAAATCTGCCACCAGAGGACACACACTACCAACATCCATAAATATCCTTAAGTATTTTTAACATTCCATATACTGTAAATATTAATAAAGTAAATATGAAATATGAAGAAAGGTGGAAGGGACATAGATTGCATTCCTTTTATTGTTAGTCGAAATAGCTAAAAACTGGTATTTCGAGAAGATCAGATGGGGGGAGTTAGCATAATTCAAAATAATCAGATTAACATAATTTAAGATGTTACCATGACGTCACTATGACACCACTTTCTTACGTCACTATGATGACTTTTTCTTGTGTGACCTCACCATGCTTATCTTGCCTGCAACGTCAATATGATCTTTACATACTCCAATTATTGACGAAGCTGTGGTCTTTTGTATTTGTAGGTCTAATATTCAGTTCAAAGAAGCGTGCATCTCGTAGCTTCACGCAACTGTATTTACCTTGCACGATGCTCGCAACGTCAAGACCTCTTTCTACTCCAATTTACATGTATGATTAAACTGTGGTCTTATCAAGCAGTTTCTTTTAGATATTCTATACATTGTCACCTTACCACGATTTGAAAGAAATGTACATTTGGTGTGGACCTTTGTACATGCAATATAAAGATCTTTCAATATTTTTCAATATTCAATATAATATCGATTTATCGTTCCCCAATTTTTGACGATGTGTAAATGAGAAAATAACCGTGCCCTGTTTTTCATTTTATTGTTGGCGCACATATTACATTTCTAGTTGTATATGGCAGAAAGGAGAATTGACATGGCATTGATCAAACAATTTCTGCGCTATGATCATGATTCGCGTTGCCTGTGCACGCCTGTACGTTACAGTCCAGGAGCTGAAAACATTAGCTCAAACATGCATATTGTATCTTAGAAGGAATGAAAACGATGTTCCACATAGCGAGGCCCCACAAATGGAAAATGGTACCAACTCTCTGCATATATCAGTGATTAATATTTTATCATGGCAATCGGTATTGCTCATTGGACAGTTGTCTTCTATTGATTTTTATGGCTCGCTGCTAACGTCCATGAGCTGTCTGCAAACCAAATGATAAAAATAGGTTTGATGTCAGACATGTGTTACTTGATATATATATATTATAAACTAAGGGCCTGAAAGCTCTTGCACCACATTTATGTCAATCTGATGTTTAAAATCAAATTAAATATATTTATGTACATCCTAAAATTTAAAGTATATTATCCATTCAATGATTAGTTAGCAAAGCATTTTAAAAAGTAAAAACTTTACCTTATGCCTTTTAAAAATATTTCTTTGGTGAAGTTGAAAATTGTGTTCCAAGAGAAATAAGAAAAAACGGATATTGGGTGGTGGAACACCCTGTAAATAATATCATTCCCTAGGAAACGTACACCCTGTTGTTTAATTGCACATAATAGTTGCAACCCCCTGAGCACAGGATTATAGTATTGTATGGGACTCTATTGATTTCCATCATTCCCTCTATTGGATCAAAGGTTTTTCTGATTTTTGTACAAGTGATTTCAGATTTGAGCAGACATATTAATTAAGGTAAGACTAGGTTAAGTTTTGAAACATTGAATTTAAGGTTCGGATGGCACAGATCAGAACTATCCACACCTAAAGGTCATAAAAGTAAAATTGATAACTTTATACTTGAAATAAAATGGTCTCATCCAAGGTTGTGATTTAAGCTTTCTTCTCTCTAGTTGTAAAGGGAGAATTGACATTGCATTGATCACTCAATTTCGACACTATCTTAGCTTTTCAGATTCCCTATGCTCACGTCAGTGCCAGCTTGGCAAAAATGGTTCTGAATGAATGAAAGGAATGTTAAAGCTTGGACCTGTTATTATTCCATCCCATTACAGAAAATGAAGGATATCTTTCCTGGAACCTATTTTTTCAATCATCACAAATACATCATATTTTGTGTGACGTTCGATAAATCAAGGAAATGCTGATCAAAAATATAAAACTTTATTTATGTTCTTGATTTTGAGCCAAATTGAGGTATTCACGATCCCAGACCTTGGAAGTGTATTATTTCTTGTGATTATCAAGTTAGTGAACATTGCAAGAAATATATAGTCTCATGGCAGATTTTCTACAAGCAAATGTACCTGGCTCTGAAGGTAAAACTGGAGTATATGGTCATTATTTCCAGGTACATGCACATTGATTTACAATATAAATAGAAAAAAGGTAATGAACAAGTTTGGAGATTGCTGTGAGTCTTTGACAGTTCTCACTGAATTATTCACACTCCCACATTGTCCATTTAAAAGTGATTTTACTGTGTCCAGCCTCCTTCTGCTAGAGACATGGCACTTTACATTGATATGTCAGCTTATTTTTGAATGAAACTTCCACATTTGGGAAAGTCATTTGTTATTTCCTGTGATGACATCATAATCTGCAGTAACAAATTTTGTGATTTTGTGATTAACAAAATCATGGCAGGGCAGTATAATCTTTGTGTGGATGTCTGCTTTGTAAAATGGAAGTGACATCATGATGGATGTCAAAACTCTGCACAACATTCTTCAAAAGTTGCTTAAAAACTGCATACCAAATGGCACTACTGAGAAATTAATTAGGGAATGTACTTGGACCTGTGCAACTTTAGATGTAAGACATTTAGTTGAAGATATGTTTGCACAAAATTGAACTGGGAGCTGCAAAACCTGTCCAACACCTGTCTTTATACTGCAAAACCTGTCTTTATACCACCACTCAAACACTGGTAAGAAAATGACTGTTGGAAGAGGGACATCGTCATGCATTGGGTCTGTGACTGGAGTAAGGAACAGTCCTAGGAGATTATCAAGTTGAATAGGGCATGACGGCGAAAGCATTTACAACTAGATCATTTATAATTGGAAATATATGTTGGCAAAATATATCATTGATATATCAGTTGGTATGTTTGGGGTTTTAACATCACTTTCAATACTATTCAATCATGATAAGATGATATAACTTGTATCAGCCCCTTGAAGATTACTGATCCATCTCCGAACTTTTGTTGTCTGACTATTTTGGTATACATGTCACCAAGATCTTAACATCTCAGGGGTGGGAGAGCTCTGAACCAATCTCTGAACATATCTGTGTGGTATGACGTCATACCATTGTTCTGGAGGAATTCTGAACCAATCTGGGTGGTTCTGTTATATAACGACTTTTCTATGTCTCACAAAAGGCATCAAAATCGTATCAAAATCATCACTTAACAAATTTCGTTACAGTTGAGTGTGTAACAGTGTCTTGTTACTGATCGTGTAAATATTATGATAAATTTATAATGTTTTTACAGTACTATTTCAGGAATTACCCCTTTTTATGCAATCTTACACTGGGGCACATTCCTGTGTTAAAATTACGCAAAAATCTCGTCCAAAATCAGTTTTAGATGATCATGTAGTTATATAATATTATGTAACCGATGAGCATATAATTTTCTTTATAAAGATTAAAGAAAGCAATTTTTTCAGTCTGGCCATTGTTCAACTTACGGCACCGCTCAGATACCACTCTGCGATTTGTTGCACAGATGTGTTGCGAGCGCCCAGAATGACTCGATTTGACCAGGTTGGTTCAGAGCTCTCCCACCTCTGCATTTGTTTCACTCACTTTCTAATAACAATGACACCAATTGGCTACGTTATTGCATTTGATTCAGTGCCTATTTGCTTCTGAAATAAAGCTTGTACTGGGTGTGGTCTGTTAAAACTATCGTTCAATTGGCTTTACTTGCAGAGCCTGTTATAAACCCAGGATCTGCTATTAAGAGCACTGCTATGTTGGCCTACCAGAATCTTTTAACCCTCCTTCAGACTCTTGAGAGATTTGTCTCCCTGAACATTGCAATCACATGTTCTTGTACATGTGTTAGACGTGAAACATAGAATATCCCTTCATAAAGGTCAGCAAAATTTAAACATGATGATTCTCATCTTGTCTATTGTACCCTCCATGTCACTGCTGTCAAAATGAATGTTCAATGCTGTCCTAGGTGTATGTCCATGGACCACATTAGGCAGGGGCACTGTCCGTTTCCGAAGTTCGTGTCGTAGCCAAATGCCCCAGCGACGCGTGAATCCTATAAGGCGCACCAAAATCAAAGCGAAATATGTATTAACTACCAAATGCTCAAACGTAACTGTCGCTGATTTCACATTTGCAGTGCAAGGGCCCGCTACCCTTTGACACTTGCATCAAACAAGGCAAGTGTGCAACTGGAGGGGTTAAGGTAATTTCTGAACCCTGACTTTTGGAAGACACTTCACTTGCGACCATACTGTCCTCGAGGGCACGCGACGGTGCACCAATCGGCTACAAGGGTTAGGCAAGGGCGGACATAAAAGGTTAGCCATGAATATCGATAATAGTGCGGTATGTTACTGCACCAATGACAGTAAATCCAAGGATCCAAACCTAATAAACCTAATTAGATCACTATGTTACTACACATCTATATATAACATCGACCCTGCAGAAACGTTAAGCAGGCTGGACATGAGCAGATTCAAGAATCTCGTTCCTCTCAGTGAATTATACAGCAACCCCCACAAGGAGGTTATCTATGATTATGGATTATTATTATGACCATGTATTTAAATATACTTACCCACTCGCTTGCTGGTTGGACTCAGTATAAGCAAAAGTATAAGTTGTAGATAAGCATCATAAGTAGGGCTCATTGCCCCCATCATTGATTTTAATGTTTAAGTATCCCATTGTTGTAACTTTATTTTCAAATGTATGTACTCACAATTTTGCCTGGGTTTCTTTGGCTGCCTCAAGGAGCCGAATACACCCAAGTTAACCACCATATCACCGGCAAAACCATTTCCTCCCCCACTGTAGCTAGCTTAATATTTGTCCAACGTTCAAAAATGCTTTCACTCACATTATCAGTGAAAGACTCAAAAACCAACCCCCATGGGTTCATCAAGCATATTGGATGCTCTCACCACACCACCAATGCACCAAGTGCGCACACAAAGCACCCATTGACCCTTGTGCCCCCCTATAGTTCAGGCATACCCCTATCCAAGCAGGAACTTAATGTATCCATAAAATCATTAGCCCACTCCTTGCACAGAGACCCGCCCATTTCACAGCCCATTGTTTGAGTATAGGGGCAGGAACACAGGCTGGTGCCAACAACTGGAGCCACACTGATATATCTAAGCTCAGTAAGTGCCACTCCCAGGCCTTCAAATCCTACGTTAGGCAAAACTTCAACAAAAATCTCAATTACGCCCACAGACTAGCACAAAACCAACAACCACCCCCTAATACCTACTTAACATGGACTATCATCATTGTACCATTAATAATCTGGGACTACCCATGTTAGTCACGCACATGTATGCATGTCACATGAAAAGAATTTTTTTAAGTCGTAAATCTTTAAATTTCATACCTCTGAGAAACATCTGACAATTCTTATATTACCTCCAGGGAAATAAACCTACTACCTTGGCCTAGAACTGGGTTAGCACGCTGCCTACGTCATTGTGCCCTGCATGCATCTCCTGCTCACATATTCCTACTATGTCTATACATGTTTAACAGCTGATGTCCTTTCTTCTACACAAATAACATCCATTGAAAATATAATTAATGGCAAAACTTAAGGCTGTAAAATAGAAACCTGCATTTACATCAGCTTCCCCTGATGAAAAGAAAAGAAAATCACCAAACATGACTTAACTGAGTATAGTATCTGAAATATGGCCTGATATATACTCTTATCACTTTCAAGACACTTATTACCTAGCCCTAAACACTAATGGCATGAAGTTTAAGGGTTTTTCAAATTTTAAATGGAACATTGAGATGACACTTTTAAAATATCTATGAATTATTCTTAGTTCATATTTCCATATTTCTTTTACACTAAAATTTATTTGATTCATACGGTGACATTGTTGAAGCAGGAATATAACTGCAAATCTATGTTACAGGGCAGCTGCACAGAGGTCAACCAGAATATTGTTGGGGTGCTATTGTGGAATTCATGCAAGTTATCTTACATACATCTATTGGAATCAACACTGACCAAACATCATATTAGGCAATAAAGATTGACATTGATACCATTCAAGGTAGGTAATGCATAGGGCTGTGATGTGCTGGTCCACATGAATACCATCTACATTGTAATCAAATCCACCCATTTTCAGGAGAAGGAACTGTACTAAATGACAAAAATAAATGATAATTCAAAGTTTAAATTCTAGGTCCATGGCCCAGGGTTAGTATTTTGTTTTAAAAAAATTGAAGGAAAATCTCAATTTCAAACATGGAGTTTAAATGTAAAAAAATCACATATAATCAAGACCCACAGCAAAATTGCCCTCAAGATTGTTTGCTCTTTTTATGCCAATTATGAATGAGTTTTCTCTGGATATTATATATTCAGTGATTTTTCAGTTGGCTTTCCTGTTATAATGTAAATTGAATATTTCACTTTCTTGCTTTTCTAGTTATCTATTATTTGCTTCATCTTTCCTAATTTGGAATGTTTCAAAATAATGGTAGTGTAAATATTTGATGGAAATTTGTTGTAGCAAATATGGCCAGATGATTCCACTGCATCACCAGATATGATGGATAGGGGATCACCTGCTTTGCCATTATCATCTGCAGGTATGGCCTGGGGAAATCTTGCATCACCAGATAAATTAAAAATGAAAAGGTGGTAATCATGCATCACCAGCTTATATGGACATCAATTTGCATGGCCCCATATCTGTCATTCTGCAGATATGGACAGGGTGATCATCAAGCATTGCCCTGCATCATCAGTTAATATGAATAGGTAATCATCTTGCATATACATTTCAGTTAAATGATAATTTTCTTATAATCATATGAATTCGATGAGAACATAGTATTAGCACTGAAGGGTTTTGAGCCCACCTCAATACGCTTCATAACATTCCCAAATACACACTTTCTCAATACAATTTTGTATACACCCCAGCCTACTTGATGAATACACATTTTTCAGTCAACCTAGATATCCATCCCATCCTACTTAGAGACACATCCCTGCCTCCATCAGTACATATGAGTCATTCAATATACATGACAACCAGTCTCACAAAATCTCAAAAACATATCCCAGATCAAAGAGGTTAAAAATCAGTTCCCCTGTTGTGTTAAAATCATATTTCCCCATAGTTGGTAACAATCACACCAACAATTCCATGGCCATTCCCTCAAGTTCCAGCAACAAGAATATTAGTTATCACCTTCTGCTGGGATCTGAACAATTTATTTACATAGGTGGTGATTTTAACTTCACTAATTCATAATCAGTAATGACTTTCCACATAAGCACTTCAGAGAGGCCTACTTACCTTGCCAGGTTTCCTTGGTGTTTCTTTTGCATTGAACATTGATCCATGATGAGAAGTTCTTGATGCTGTAAGTTCCAATGTAGGATTCTAATCCTAATTTAAATCCTTGGATGAAATAAACTTACCAATTTTGAACTAAACAATTTCTATTCTAAAAAACAAAAACTAAGCAAATTATTTAAAGCAAATTATATCAAAATAAACTATATATCAAATTATATGAAGTTCGTATTCAAGTCTGATCACAAAAATCACATGTGTATCAATCACTTGCTAACTTTTATCTTTGATCACATGTGTTTCAATCACTTCCTAACTTTGATTTGGGTGTGCCATAGTTCTTCTGGGAGATATGATGGAGCATGTGTGTGTGAGACACTCTCCCACTCTCTTCTGATTGGCTATGCTTTTGATTGGCTGGCAGGATTTTTGGACAGGATGGGGGACCACAGATTGGCTTATGATATCAGATTGGCTTATGATTGGCTCATACCATTATTCAGATGCAGGGGTCTGGCTGCTGGTAGAGCTTGTGGGAAATTGCATAAGAAAAATAAAGCTCTCATCCTGTGAATTCCTTTGGGACCCCTGTCAATTATTGACAGCATATCTGAATATGACATTAAACAATAGACATTTAACATTCTTAGTTTCTCACATAAAATATTATATTTATATTGAAGCAATTTTGAAAAAAAAAACATCAAAATGTATCACATTAAACAATTAATAGAAGACTTTCAGGAAATCAAAATGTTCACATCAATAAGGGGTGTGAATATATTGAAATGCAGTCCCCTTTAACCCTATTTGGAAATAGCACCACCCTGCCAATAGGTGGCAGTCACACTGCACACACAACACAGCAAATTCTCAGATAAACCATGTCATGATATAATGCTACTTAAGTGTATATAGAATTAGTATACTTTGTCAACATGAGTGAAAAAGCTGTTCCAATTTTAGGTCATTCATTTGTAAGTGGCTCTAACCAGCATATTCATGTCTTTAACATGGATCTCCAATGTTATCCAGAATGTGTCTTTTCATATTTACAAGTTGATTCCAAAGTCAAACATGTCCACATTAATGGATATTCTGGTGCAATGATGAAAAACTTTGATTTGCCACACTTCAATCTTTTGTGTACAAAGCCAGATTTGGTGTTATCGGATATGTCATCCAACGATCTAGCAAATGGAATGAAACCCCAGGTTGTTGTGAAATAAATAATAAGATTGGCTGAAAAAATGCTATATGTTTACTCAGTGAAACATGTTAAGATATGTTCCTGTCTATATCGGGAAAATATTTTGAGAATTTATTGTAGGCAGTTTGAAGATTATACTGATCAGTATAAAACATTTCTGTCAAGTGAATGTGACAGAGTGACATATGTATCATATCATACACATCATGGTTTTTGGAGGTTACCAATTCATAATTGGTCAAAAGATCTATGCCATCCAAACAGTGTGAAAGGAAGACATCTCTGCAAAAAATCAATGCGAAAGGCAATCTTTGAGGGTGTTAAGAATATCATGTGAGCAACAACACTTACTATCCCTGTTCTTTTCAGAGCACACCAAATCTTTCAGAATTGAGGCAAACATTAATTGCCACCAAATCTTATATAAATATAAATAATATTGCTATGAAAAAAAATTCTTTTATTATAATTTTGCCTGTTATTTGGTACTAAACCTATCCAGGGCACAAATGAATGAATGAATAAATGGCACATTAAGGTCATTGATTGTCATAAAGGTATGAATTAAAAACTTGTAAATTAGAATGAATGACAAGTGTAGAAACATACAATAAGCAATGATGTTGCATTAACAAATAACAGCTTTGTTTGTTTGTTTGGGGTTTTACATCACTTTCAACATTATTTCAGTCATTTCGTGATGAGACCTACTTGTAGCAGATATAGTGCTGCCTCACTGAATTGTCATGTCGCAGGTCCTTGACATGACAACCCACCCGGTCACAGACTTACAAGGACAACGGGTTAACCTTTTAGGCATGGGCCTCAGCTCATATGGGAAATTGTATCATGAGTTCAACCTCGGCACGGCCGGGGTTCGAACCCAGAACCTTTGGATCACCACAGAGGAACTGGTGCTAATAAGCTGGCGCTCTAACCAACTGCGCCACGGCCCGTGGCCCAAATAACAGCACCATTCATGCAAATTGATTATTTCAAAATAATAATAGGCTTCAGGCTTTATGGCAATTTCTTTTGAACCAGCATGCTTTTATTTCCAAATATAGATATCATGTTAAGAACAGAGTCCTTGTCAAAATCAATTGTCAGATTTGAGATGTGTGAACAATAAGTCCAAATGGTAGAATTCCATTACATCTCTGAATGCCCATAAATACTCATTGGAGAGTAATATAATTTTGAAATAAAATGCACAAAAATATCCCAAATATCTGCAATATATGAAAAAAAATATCAAATTAAACTGCTATACAGTATGTGTTCATTATGAAACTGCATAAATATTATCTTTAGTGCTGATTGCAGGTTGCCATTTTGTTTTTCTTTTTTAAAGATTGAATTTTTTGGTGATGTTCTGCTGTACTGTTTTAAAAGGGACTTTATGACAACCCACAATCAGCTAATTAATATATATTTATTTTTAAATGATCAGTTAAAACATATCTGACAATGAAAAAATCCACATATTATATGTTTAATATTCAAAACTCATCTTTAAATGTACTTCATAGAGATGATGAACATGTGGATTGGCATAATTCTTTTGAAATAATGACCAAGTTCTTATTTGAGCTGTACATTCTTTATATATTAAACAAGAATATTGTTCTTTCCCCAACATATAACTAAATATATGGTTGATACTATGAATAAATAGGCAGAGATAAACAGTACAGATCATAAAATTAGATCAGGAACAAAGGCTGATTATAAAGAGGCTGAATACTTTGCCTTGTGTATGATTGTGAACAAACTACCCTGCTGTGAAAGTAATTCAGAGGAAGTCCCTTATCTTAAACCTTGAGGTTTTATCTTACACAAGTTTTAGCTTGTAATAAATCTGCTGATGGGGCAGTTCATTCCCAGCAGGGCACATCCTGTATGCCTTTACCACTCTCATTTGGAGTTTAATCAGGCATTTTACATCTTTGTTTTATGATTATTTTGTATGTGTATCATTTATTCCCCATTTTGTCAAGTGTACTGTTTCTACACTGTGAAGTATGTAGTTTATATTTACAAAATGACCACATATCCCACTGACTATATGTTAATAATATCATAGATAATGGGCCTAATCTGATCACATTATTACTTTTGTGGCTCTTACATGGTGGATCAAGATATTTTGTTAATTGTAACAATTGTATAATATTTACCCACGATGTTTCACCACGATATTTCACCAAATCACCAGCAATTGCTTGGGAGTAATGAAATAAACAGTTACTTAATGTAATCAGGGCTGCTTTAAAGGGTCCTACATCCCAACACCAAAAAGAGTAAAGTTCAAGTTAATAAACCACTTCACTTCAGTCACTGAACCTTACAGTTATTGTACACTTAAACCCTTACTACTCTTCACTGATCCGAGGCTGATATTTACATTTCTGCAAACCACTCTTGGAACAGCAGATAGGATAGATACATTGAAAAGTCATATTGGACATGATTCCCTTTTTACCATCACAAAACATGGTGACACACTATTCCTCTTAACTAGAATATGAAGCCATCCTGGAAACAAAAGATGCTGTGCAAACACTGAATTTTAAGAAAAAAAAATTTGTTGCAGAACCAAAAGTAACAGGGGGTCTTGTAGATTAATTGATTTTGTTTATTATTCTATAGTAAGCACTCTAACTCTTCACAAAACATAGACCATTGCTTTCATGATTTTCACCTTCTCTGAAATGATAGTTGCTTTACCAACATATTCCCTTCCAAAGTTCCAGGATATTTTCTCTACATATACAGCCAAAATGCTTAGGTCACATTTTCAGTTGACATATTGGTTATCACTTATACTATGATGGCAAAAGTTTAGTCAGCCCATGACAAAGGACTTATAAACACAATGAAAGTTCAAAGCTCTGAACTGTGGACTTAATTAGGATCACTGGTAATTTAAACTATAATTCAAAAAGATGTTATTTATTATTCAGTGCTTTGGTTCTGCAAATGGGTCAAAAAAAGATAATTTGATTTTAAAAGATAGCTTGCATTGCAATCTCCTCCTTGTACAACTCCCTCTTGTACAACTAAATAAGTTATTCTCCATAAGAAGTCATAAACTTTACCCGTTGATCAATGCATTTCATTTTTCTACTGAACATAAGCAATGCTTAGTAATATGCACAAAAAGTTGCTCATTTCACCGCATAATTGGTAGTCTGGACTATTTTACAGAGCAGTTGACCCTGTTACTATTTCTGCCTTCATTACCAACTGGTTGTTTTGCTGTGATTCATAAGAGGTTATAAAAAAATATATTGATCAGCCTAACAGTGAATATGGTAACTTAAAACATTTTGACTATAAAAATATATCTACAAAAAAAGTGTATGAAAAATAATTATTCATCTTAATGAATACAAATACTCTCTATCAGTTTAAAAGTGTATTTATTGTGTGAAATGGTCAAATAATTTTGTAACTAAGCAAATAGATTATCTTAATGCAACATTTATTATTTCTATAAATTGCTTAATGATTTATTTTATGATTTCAGGCACATGTCCCATTACAGTCGATAGAAAACATTTCTATATTAACAAGTCATAGAAAGGATATATAATTAAGAAACCAAGAGATATTTCTTTAGTGGCATAATCATTTGTAAGCAGCATTATTAAGTGGTGAATGAAACACAAGTAAGATCTAATTTGCATATTAAGTAAATAGGATAGGCCGGTACAATAGACTTGAACATAATTGGACAATGATGGCATACATACTTTGGATTATTAATGTGTTTTTCTCAAACAGAAGAAAGAAACTTTAGAAATTGAATCAACAAAGTTTGAGAAGATTTTGAGAAAATAAGGAAAGTACACAATGCTAGAACTATGACCATTTGTAAAAGACATACAAAGGATTTATTTGTGCCAGATAAACATGAAACAATGAACAGTAATTAGTAAAATCTGGATGTGTCATTCTCACCATCTACAAGAAAAGCCAATACGATGTTTTGAACAGAAAATGTAATCTAAATTCCCATCATTTGTTCTCCATGATCTAGCATAACATTACATCCTTGTGTAGTTTTATTACACTCAGCCATCCTTCAATGTATATGGTACAAAAACATTAAAAATTCTTCAAATCCATGACAATTTCTTATTATGATTTTATTTTTACTTGAAGTGACACACAAGGAAAACTAATTTCTTAATCATACAGATAAATATTGAGAAATGGACATGTCTGGTGGTGAAAGTTCCAGTAAATTGAAATATATGATCTTGATTTTAGCTTTTGTGCGGTGATAATGGAATTTTAGAACTATTACATTAGTGTGGAGAACCACTGCAGGTTGGTTCATACAAATTATAAGATAGTAAGGCTCAGCCAGACTTGGTGGCAAGACAGCAAAAGGAAGTTTGATGATTATAATCTACTTAGAATTATTCTAAGCTAGGATTAAATGTGCGGAAACAAAGATTGATATAAATTTCATTTGTAAATCTTGTCATCAAAACTATTTTCACAGATCAGATCACATTCACATCAACAATCCTTTCCTGCCCATCCTATTATCCCTGGAGTTTGGCTGATATCACTGTAAGGTTACATCATTGGTTTGGAAATATTAAGTAATCACTATTTATCAAACTGGAAGATGGCACACATTCTATACCAGAGGAATAAAATGCAGAGAAAAGATAAAGCTAGCTATGCTAAAGCTATCTATTTATGTTATGGGAAGGGTTCTACTATAAATGAACCATATTTCTTTGTTGCATTATTAATTAACATGCAACTTTCTCAATAAAACATCCAGTTTCTAAGGTCTTAAAAACACCTTGGATACATCTTTATTTTATGGATACTTTAATTAAAGTGAAATAAAGTCGCTGATTTCTCTGCTTTTTTGCAAGCTAATTTTCTATGGCCTCAGTTATGAAAAGGCAAACTTCTATCCTTCAGTTGCAAATCTTTTCAATTTTTCATAAATTATGTTTGTTGAACATTTTGAAACCTTGATATGTTTCAGTATTCATCAGTGGTATATATTTATATATCAGTTTTGTTGCCATACACTTGACACATACCCATACTCACATGATTGCAAAATGTATAATATAGGACATCTGGATATGTATCAATGTGAACAGCAAATGAAACCAAAAAAGCATCTGCCACAAAAATGCATGGCATGTGAATTCTGTTAAAGTTGCTGTAACAGATAATATGATGTAAAATTTGACAAAAGTTATTTTCCAACCATTTAGAAATGTAATCCATGTGTAAACACATCAACCACTTCACTTTTTGGTTTTGATGGGTCAATATTAAGTTTTTGAAGAAAGATTCAATAGGAGAGCTGGAAAAAATATCAGTCCCATGGGTTCAAAAATTTCAAATTTCCTCATGGGGAATCCTAGTGATGTCATCACCTCAGCTGCCAGGCTCCTGCTTGTGCTGGGGCTAACAGGGCATGCGTCACAGGATGTTTTGATTGCATGGCCAAGTAAACAATACACATGTGTTTCATTTTAAAATGGGAAGAAAGAAATTATATCAAACCAAGGCAGAAAAAAATAAAGCCAAGAATGATACCAGAGTTTACCTTCAGAATTACAACGTACATAAACATGGAAAAACACATGGGTAAAGGAGGTCTGTCACATGGATCCTTGTTGCCCTCCAATCATGCCTACCCGTAACCATGCTAACTGGGGTCACATTCTTGCACTCCACATGCTAAAAATAGCTACCCTCAGCAGCTGTGTGGGGTATACCCCGGTCAGCAGCAGCAGGCCTGGTTGACCGTTATAGATGGCAGCCTGATGAAACCACATGGCTTGAGATAAACATTTGATTTCTGTGCTTGTAACATATATATTCTCACAAACAAGAATGGGGATGTGTTGTGTGGAACATGTCCAACCAATTTTGAGGTATGTAAAAAATTGCCCGGGAAATGATATTATCTGTTACAGCAACTTTAATGATGGCCAGTCACCTAATTGCAAAAACATAGAACTGTCATTAAATATAATCAGATGTACATACTGTATACAGAGAAAAATTTGCGCCTAGTTATTTTCGCGCCATCGCCGTTTTCGACAGGTTCGCGCTGTTTTATTTTCACGAATTTTGGATTTCTAGTACATAATATTATCACAAATTACGCTTTGCAGGTCGAGAACAGAACAAAACCATCCATTATTGCGCATTATATTAATATTTTAATGCGAGTTAATAACAACTGCGAAGCTGTGATAATATTGGGTAAATACCTTTATTTATCATTTAAAACACAATTAAAATCGATCCATGTGTGAAGGCATTTCTGTCAAAAAGGGAAGACACGACTCAAAGCAGTGGAGACAATGACGAAATGCAAAACTGTGAACGCTGATAATTGGAATCAGTGAGAACAAAGTCAAAACAAAGCGAGAGAGTCCCCTCTTCAATTTTGCGTCCATTTAATTTCGCGAATGACGTCCTGGCGCAAATTAACGCGAAAATAAAAAGGTCGCGAATATTTGTCTGTATACAGTAACTAAGATGTGCAGTGCTATGAACAGACTTTGTCTGGTATCAGCGCTATACAAAATTTATTATTATTATTATTATTATTATTACTGGTATGGGTCCTGTTAATTCACTTTGGAGGCTCACAATAAATCAGGTGGTGATGACCAAACTGTATGACCACAGTGTCTAATTGGTCTGATCACTTACCCCATATCAGGAATTCCTCCACACAGGCTTACACACTGAAAATCTTGGATAAAAAGAAAATTAGTTGCAAAATATATATGACCTCCACATATTTAGAAGTTAAAAAAAAACATTCCTTTAATATTTTAATTTATTTCATTTTAATAATTCAGCAGATGCCACATTGTCCTTTTGAATATGGTGTTGGTATATATGTATATATTGTTTTGCAAATTCCTATTTAAAACATGCATATTAATTTAATCAAATAGTCTTCAATTTCTTATGGGGACTTTTTTCTGGAGAAAGTCCCAGGGTTTGGTTGGGACAAGGTTGTGATGTGTCTGAGGCAGGCATGTCTTATCACAATAAATTATATCATCTGCTTTTATAGCAACATGTGGACTCAGTAAAATGCAAGACTGAGCTATTAAAATATCCTATGGCCATTACTATTTTTATTGTGAGCCACCAAAGTGTGCAACTTTGGGGCATTTGTGAGAGGCAGGGTGATGTTGGACACATCTTGGTTGTATACATCCTATATAATACAAAGTAAATGTATCACATGGTATGAATTTTAGTAAGCAAATTACAAGGCAGTGATCTATATTTGAATTTCTACCTTCAAAGACTGGGACTTATGAAAAGGTGGAAGGTCAGTCACCTCTTCCTCAGATTTGGACAAAGCTGCTGATTGATAAAGCTCCATGTAACAGAGGTAGATACCTGGCCCAGTTGAACTTTGGTCAAACTATCCAACCCAAACCTGCAGGATGCTGATGATGGCAAGCCAAGCTTTTCGTGAAGACTGGACACAAAAAATGAGTTGTGTTACATCACCACGCCTGTGTTTGTCTCTGACACTGACAGCCGTCCTCACAGATCAAAATTATAAGTTCATGAGATAACATAGGATCATGTTACTAAGTGTTCATGATGAGGTCACTTGATGTGGTCACTAAATGAGGGCATCTAAAACAGCACTATACTACAGTATACTACCATGGCTTATTATAATTGATATACTTGTCTATGTCAACACTCCCCTGTGGGTGCGGGGATTAAAGAATAGCCCCACTCCCCCCAAGCATGTCGTAAAAGGCGACTAAAGGGGCGTCCTGTTTGCCGTGGGATGCGACCTGTGTCGGGGAGGATATGGAATCCTGACCGGCTGAGCACTGGGCTGGTTTGGCATTAATACCGGTCCAGTTGCAACACGCCTGTCTTGGATCCAAATGTTCACCAGACAGGCAGATCAGATTAGGCCTGGATCTGATTTAACCGGCTTGTGGTATATTTCCTTTAATATGTTCTGGCTATTTGATTTTTATTAATGACAATTTTAATGTTTGAAATTTAGGAACAATTGATAAATTTTTGATAAATATTTCTTGAAAGGAGATTACTGCTGATTGGGTCAATCGAGGGATATAAATAAAATCCGAAAGGGTGGAGTTTTTATTCTTAGAGTATGTCATGTTGGGTATCCTCATGGCGTCAGGGCTTGGAGTTACCGGCCCAGAAAGGCATCCCCATGTTGGGCTCCGTGGTGGGAAGGGGACCTAACTGATGAAATATAAAATAACACACATGGCGCAAAACAAACAAAAACGACCTAGGAATGACATAGACAGTGATGACGATTCAAACAAAACAGAAAAATGGCCGAGATTTTTAATTGCGGAAAGTTCCCATGCTGAACATACCCTGGCAAAAATGTCCCCCTTTGCAATTGCAAAGGGGATTCAAGGCATTGCCGGGGTGCCGAAAACAGTTAAAAAGATGGGAAGTAAGTTATTGATTGAGGTTGAGCGGAAAAGCCATGCGGACAATCTACTACGATGCCGAATGTTGGCCACAGTTCCTGTTATTATAACGGCTCACAAAACTCTTAACAATAAAAAAGGAGTAATCAGATGCCCAGATTTAGCGGGAGTTTCTGAGGAGGAGATAGTGGATGAGCTCAAAGACCAGGATGTTGTGCAATGTAAGCAGATATTTATAAAAAAGGATGGTGTCAAAATTCCTATCAATACGTTTATTCTGACATTTGAAGCAGCGCAGCTCCCAACATCTATTAAAGTTGGATATTTGAACGTTAGAGTTGATGTATTTATTCCAAATCCTCTGCGCTGCTTCAAGTGTCAGAGGTATGGACATGGATCTGATCGATGTAAAGGTGATGTAACATGTCCAAAATGTACCGCTCAGCACAGTGGAGATGATTGTGCTTCAAATATGATAAAATGTGTCAACTGCCAAGGCAATCATCCATCGTATTCGCGGAATTGTCCTTCCTTTTTAAAAGAGAAGGAAATTCAGCGAATACGACACACTGAAAATATACCTTTTCCAGAGGCACGGAAGCGAGTAGAAAGTTTAAACACAACAAAGACATCTTATGCCAGCTCTGTAAAACCTAAAGAAACAAAATCAATAGCAATTCAGACCGAAATTACATGGCCAATCAATGACAAAAATTATTCCTTTTTTACAAAATCTTCTAAATCTTCAGCAACGTCTACTCAGACTCAGACACCCACTATCCCAGTAGTAACTCAACCAATAACAACATCCACTAGACCCTCTTCACAAACTCCCTCTACATCATCCAATAATAAAGGTATCAATAGTAATAGACCAGTACATAAATCAGACAAAAAAGAAATCAAAGAACAAGTTAAAAGTAAAATAAATAGAACTAAATCCTTAGAAAGGATGGACACAGGTGATCCTGCGGATATGTAATTTACACCTGTGCACTCGAAGCATAATCGTAAAATTAACAAGTGATTATGTTAGATCATATATTTTTTCTCATTATTCTTAATATGGCTATCGGCAATATCATACAATGGAATTGTAGAGGATTTGAGGCAAACAGGCCAGAACTGGAGTTATTAGTCCAAAAATATAATGCATCTGTTATTTGTTTACAGGAAACTAATTTTAAAGATAACTCAACAACATTTAAGGGATATGTACCTTATATTAAAGTTGGTTCAATCAGATGAAAGAATCCCCAAGTGGAAATTTCATAAAGCCGATTGGGCAAAATTTCAAACATCCTGTTTCAATAAAATAACTCCAGAACTTTTTATCAATGTAGATGATCCTCTTCAAGTTTTTTCAGATACATTGTATGATATTGCTGATGGGTGTATTCCCAAATCAAAGCCAAATTCTAAAATTAAAGAAAAACCCTGGTTTAATGATGAGTGCAAAAAAGCTGTCAAGGAGCGCAAAAAAGCTCTGAAAAAATTTAATCGACAGCCAACTCAATATGATTTGCACCAATTTCGAGTAAAAAGAGCTAAAGCCTGTTATATTATTAAAATAAGCAAAAGAAAAAGTTGGAAGGATTATGTTTCCAAATTAAATACGCGTACACCGATTAAAAAATGCTGGGATATGGTGCGTAAAATTTCGGGGAAGGGAGGTGGAGCAAGGATCAAACATCTAACTCATAATGGCCAATTAATTACAAATCCCACTGAAATAGGTAACACAATAGGTCAAACAATTTCTAAGAATTCCTCATCCAATAATTATTCTGCAAAATTTCAACAAATAAAAAATAGGAAAGAAAGAAACCAACTAAATTTTATATCTCATAACTTGGAACAATATAATAAATCATTCATAATAGAAGATTTGAAACTTGCTTTGGATAAATCTCATGATACCACTCGTGGGCCTGATCAAATTCACTACCAAATCCTTAAACACCTCCCTGATCAATCACTTGGGCATCTTTTAAATATTTTTAATAACATTTGGGAAAGTGGTGATTTTCCTCCTTCATGGAGTGAAGCCACTATTATTCCCATTCCTAAGCCTGGCAAAGACTCCTCAGATTCAAATAATTATCGCCCCATTGCTTTAACCAGTTGTATCTGTAAAACAATGGAGTTAAGAATTAAGAAATGCTGGGATATGGTGCGTAAAATTACTGGGAAGGGAGGTGGAGCAAGGATCAAACATCTAAATCATAATGGCCAATTAATTACAAATCCCACCGAAATAGGCAACACAATAGGTCAAACCATTTCAAAAAATTCCTCATCCCATAATTATTCTGCCAAATTTCAACAAATAAAAACTAGAAAAGAAAGAAACCAACTAAATTTTATATCCCATAACTTGGAAGTATATAATAAATCATTTACAATAGAAGATTTGAAACTTGCTTTGGATAAATCTCATGATACTGCTCCTGGACCTGATCAAATTCACTACCAAATCCTTAAACATCTCCCTGACCAATCACTTGGGCATCTTTTAAATATTTTTTAATACAATTTGGGAAAACGGTGATTTTCCTCCTTCATGGAGGGAAGCCACTATCATTCCCATTCCCAAACCTGGCAAAGATTCATCAGATTCAAATAATTATCGTCCCATTGCTTTAACAAGTTGTATTTGTAAATCAATGGAACGAATGATTAACGAGCGTTTAGTTTGGGTTTTGGAAACTGCAGCTTATATTTCTGTTGCACAAAGTGGCTTTAGAAAAACTTGAAGTACCATTGACCACCTGGTACGTTTAGAGACATTTATAAGAGAGGGTTTTTTAAAAGGTGAGCATGTGGTTAGCATTCATTGATTTAGAGAAAGCGTACGATACTACATGGAAATTTGGAATAATGAGCGATTTATATGATATGGGATTAAGGGGTCGTTTACCCCTTTTTATTCAAAATTTTTTGTCAAATAGACAATTCAGGGTCCGAGTTGGTTCATCACTTTCTGATGCTTTTGATCAGGAAATGGGTGTTCCACAGGGAAGTATATTATCAGTCACCCTTTTTATTATTAAAATTAACAGCATTGTTGATTGTATGAGGCCTGGAGCAGATTGCTCACTTTTTGTTGATGATTTCAACTTAAGCTACAGGTCCACAAGCATGCATACAATAGAACGACAGCTCCAACAACACTTAAATAGATTACAAGAATGGGCTGATCATAATGGATTTAAGTTTTCTTTAAAGAAAACTGTGTGTATGCACTTTTGTAAAAAATGGAAGGTTCACCCAGATCCTGATCTTTATTTAGGCCAAACTCGGATACCTGTTGTCGAAGAAACCAAGTTTCTTGGACTTATTTTTGACAGGAAATTATCTTTTATTCCTCACATTAAATACGTTAAAAAGAAATGCCAGAAGGCATTGGATTTATTACGGGTTCTTGCCCATACCGATTGGGGAGGGGACCGCAATATTTTATTGCAATTATACAGAGCGCTGGTACGTTCTAAGCTTGATTATGGGTGTATGATATATGGATCAGCACGCCCATCTTATATTAAAATGCTTGATCCTATACAAAATCAAGGTTTACGACTTTGCCTTGGTGCATTTCGTACATCGCCTGCAGATAGCTTGGCAGTTGAGGCAGATGAGCTGCCTCTTGATTTAAGGAGAGAAAAGCTTGCCCTTCAGTATGCTGCAAAAATTGCAGCTTGTCCAGACAATCCTGCACATGATACTATATTTAATCCAAACTATGTTGACCTTTTTGAAAGTAAATCTAATACAATACCAACTTTTGGCATTCGCATCAAAGAATCTTTACAATCTTTAAATTTAAATCCAAATCAAATAGCTAAATTTCAATATCCAGAAACACCTCCATGGACATACGAAACTTTAAATATTAATGTAGCCATGTCAGAATTAAAGAAATACTCAACTGATCCATCCCTTTATATAAATAGATACAAAGAAATAAAATCTATTTTCACTGGATATCAGTGTATATACACTGATGGATCATTTGATGATGACAAGGCTGCTGCAGCTGCTGTTAAGGGCAATCATATTTATTCAGAACGTCTGCCAAATAAATCGTCTATTTATTCTGCAGAACTTCATGCTTTATACCTTGCTTTAGATCATGTGGAGACTTCTCCACATCGGAAATTTTTAATATTTTCTGATTCTTTGTCTTGTTTACAAGCATTGGAAGCCAAGGATTGGAAAAATCCTTTTATTTTAAATATCCTTGAACGGTATCATAAACTCTGTACTGAGGAAAATAAAGAGATTCGTTTTTACTGGATTCCCAGTCATATTGGAATCCTTGGAAATGAGGCTGCTGACCAAGCTGCCAAAGCAGCATTGGATAAGCGGCCAATAGATATGTTTTTACCTTATACAGAGTTTAAGAAATATATTACTGTTTTTTTACGTTCTAAATGGCAATTGCGCTGGAACGAAGCTATTTTTAATAAACTACACGAAATTAAGCCTGTTTTAGGTAAAACCAAAGGTGCTATTAGAATTAACCGAAGAGAAGAGTCTGTTTTATCACGTATAAGAATTGGACATAGTCATTTGACTCACTGCTATCTTCTTAAAGGCGAAGATCAGCCTCAGTGTATCGGATGTCAAAGGGCTTTGACTATCAAACATGTTTTAATTGAATGTATCGATTTTGATATAATTAGGACTCAATATTTTAATGTGCAAGATTTACATTCGTTATTTGATACTGTAGATACTTCTGTGATAGTATCGTTTTTAACTCACATAGGACTTTATAATCAGTTTTAAGGGCAGAGCTTTTGTTTATTTATGTCATTGACTTATTTATCAAGAACTGCAAAACATCATACTGATAAAGTCTTTTAAACAAATCATCCATATTTATTATATTTGATTGATATTATATAAATGCTGTTCACAGTTGATAAATTCTTGTGTTATCTACATATTGTATTAACATTTACATTTTGTTTCTAGTCAATATTACGTTTCTATTTTTACTGTTTTGGCACTTTATTGTGTTAATGTGAAACCATTCATTCATTCATTTTTACCATTTTTAGGCACTAAATAACCTTAGTGGTTGATGTGCCTCTAAGCAACCATTCATTCATTCATTATGTGATAGTATCGTTTTAACCAAATAGGACTTTATAACCAATTTTAAGTGTGGAGCTCTTGTTTACTTAGGTCATTGGCCTATTTATCAAGAACCGCGAAACATCATATGGTATTTAAAGTCTTTTATATTGAATTTATTTATACAAATTTGTTATGTCTATAATTGATATATTGAAAGGATTTTGTTGATAATTTTTGTGTTGTTAAGATTATTTACATATCATATTGATTTTATAAACGTTTTTGTTTTTACCACTTTTAGGCACTGAATAACCTTAGTGGTTGATGTGCCTCTAAGCAACCATTCATTCATTCATTCATTCTATGTCAACAAGAGAAGGCAATATAATCCATGACTTTAATTGAGGAACAGTGATAATTTAAATACAGATGTCGGCCTAAAAATGACTGGCCATTAAATTTGTTGCACTAGTGTATACATGTAAAAATGGATAAAGGGGAATGATATGTAAGCACCTTTAGAGCCTAGAATATGTAAATGGGATTAAATATATAGACACATCACTTGGACATGGTTTGCTTTATTACTTTTTAATGTTCATGCAACTTAATTGTCCTCCTGCTTCAGAAGCCCCACTGGCATATGTGAACATCATCCCTGTGAGTAATACACCAGATGAAATAGTTCCATGCATGAAAATAAATCTGTTTTGAAATATCATGTTCTCTAAAAAAGCACCTCCTGGCTGCTGAAGTAAGTCAACTTTCAAAAAAGCCTTGCTCATTCATTATATTATCTAAACAATGACTTTGTGAAAAGTCATTGAGAATAATGATAATGAATGAATGAATGGTTGCTTAGAGGCACATCAACCACTAAGGTTATTTAGTGCCTAAAAATGGTAAAAATGAATGAATGAATGGTTTCACATTAACACAATAAAGTGCCAAAACAGTAAAAATAGAAACGTAATATTGACTAGAAACAAAATGTAAATGTTAATACAATATGTAGATAACACAAGAATTTATCAACTGTGAACAGCATTTATATAATATCAATCAAATATAATAAATATGGATGATTTGTTTAAAAGACTTTATCAGTATGATGTTTTGCAGTTCTTGATAAATAAGTCAATGACATAAATAAACAAAAGCTCTGCCCTTAAAACTGATTATAAAGTCCTATGTGAGTTAAAAACGATACTATCACAGAAGTATCTACAGTATCAAATAACGTATGTAAATCTTGTACATTAAAATATTGAGTTCTTATAATATCAAAATCGATACACTCAATTAAAATATGTTTAATAGTCAAAGCCCTTTGACAACCAATACATTCCGGTTGATCTTCACCTTTAAGCAGATAACAGTGCGTCAAATGACTATGACCTATTCTTATACGGGTTAAAACTGACTCTTCTCTACGGTTAATTCTAATAGCACCTTTAGTTTTGCCTAGAATGGGCTTAATTTCATGTAATTTATTAAAAATAGCTTCGTTCCAGCGTGATTGCCATTTAGAACGTAAAAAAACAGTAATATATTTCTTAAATTCTGTATAAGGTATTAGCATATTTATTGGCCGCTTATCCAATGCTGCCTTGGCAGCTTGGTCCGCAGCCTCATTTCCAAGGATTCCAATATGACTGGGAATCCAGTAAAAACGAATCTCTTTATTTTCCTCAGTACAGAGTTCATGATACCGTTCAAGGATATTTAAAATAAATGGATTTTTCCAATCCTTGGCTTTCAATGCTTGTAAACAAGACAAAGAATCAGAAAATATTAAAAATTTCCGATGTGGAGAAGTCTCCACATGATCTAAAGCTAGGTATAAAGCATGAAGTTCTGCAGAATAAATAGATGATTTATTTGGCAGACGTTCTGAATAAATATGATTGCCCTTAACAGCAGCTGCAGCAGCCTTGTCATCATCAAACGATCCATCAGTGTATATACACTGATAACCAGTGAAGATAGATTTTATTTCATTATATCTATTTATATACAGGGATGGATCGGTTGAGTATTTCTTTAATTCCGTCATGGCTAAATTAATATTTTAAGTTTCATAGGTCCATGGAGGTGTTTCTGGATAGTGAAATTTAGCTATTTGATTCGGATTTAAATTTAAGGATTGTAAAGATTCCTTGATGCGAAGGCCAAAAGTTGGTATTATATTTTGTTTATTTTCAAAAAGATCAACATAATTTGGATTGAATATAATATCATGTGCAGGATTGTCTGGACAAGCTGCAATTTTTGCAGCATACTGAAGGGCAAGCTTTTCTCTTCTTAAATAAAGAGGCAGTTCATCTGCCTCAACTGCCAAGCTATCTGCAGGCGAGGTACGAAATGCACCAAGGCATAATCTCAAACCTTGATTTTGTACAGGATCAAGCATTTTAATATAAGATGGGCGTGCTGATCCATATATCATACACCCATAATCAAGCTTAGAACGTACCAGCGCTCTGTATAATTGCAATAAAATATTGCGGTCCCCTCCCCAATCGGTATGGGCAAGAACCCGTAATAAATCTAATGCCTTCTGGCATTTCTTTTTAACGTATTTAATGTGAGGAATAAAAGATAATTTCCTGTCAAAAATAAGTCCAAGAAACTTGGTTTCTTCGACAACAGGTATCCGAGTTTGACCTAAATAAAGATCAGGATCTGGGTGAACCTTCCATTTTTTACAAAAGTGCATACACAGTTTTCTTTAAAGAAAACTTAAATCCATTATGATCAGCCCATTCTTGTAATCTATTTAAGTGTTGTTGGAGCTGTCGTTCTATTGTATGCATGCTTGTGGACCTGTAGCTTAAGTTGAAATCATCAACAAAAAGTGAGCAATCTGCTCCAGGCCTCATACAATCAACAATGCTGTTAATTTTAATAATAAAAAGGGTCACTGACAATATACTTCCCTGTGGAACACCCATTTCCTGATCAAAAGCATCAGAGAGTGATGCACCCACTCGAACTTTAAAATGTCTGTTTGATAGAAAATTTTGAATAAAAAGGGGTAAACGACCCCTTAATCCCATATCATATAAATCGCTCATTATCCCATATTTCCATGTGGTATCATATGCCTTTTCTAAATCAAAGAAAATACTCACCACATGCTCACCTTTTATAAAACCCTCTCTTATAAATGTCTCTAAACGTACCAGGTGGTCAATGGTACTTCGAGTTTTTCTAAAGCCACTTTGTGCAACAGAAATATAAGCTGCAGTTTCCAAAACCCAAACTAAACGCTCGTTAATCATTCGTTCCATTGATTTACAAATACAACTTGTTAAAGCAATGGGACGATAATTATTTGAATCTGATGAATCTTTGCCAGGTTTGGGAATGGGAATGATAGTGGCTTCCCTCCATGAAGGAGGAAAATCACCGTTTTCCCAAATTGTATTAAAAATATTTAAAAGATGCCCAAGTGATTGGTCAGGGAGATGTTTAAGGATTTGGTAGTGAATTTGATCAGGTCCAGGAGCAGTATCATGAGATTTATCCAAAGCAAGTTTCAAATCTTCTATTGTAAATGATTTATTATATACTTCCAAGTTATGGGATATAAAATTTAGTTGGTTTCTTTCTTTTCTAGTTTTTATTTGTTGAAATTTGGCAGAATAATTATGGGATGAGGAATTTTTTGAAATGGTTTGACCTATTGTGTTGACCTATTTCGGTGGGATTTGTAATTAATTGGCCATTATGATTTAGATGTTTGATCCTTGCTCCACCTCCCTTCCCAGTAATTTTACGCACCATATCCCAGCATTTCTTAATTGGTGAACGTGTATTTAATTTAGAAACATAATCTTTCCAGCTTTTTCTTTTGCTTATTTTAATAATATAACGGGCTTTAGCTCTTTTTACTCGAAATTGGTGCAAATTATATTGAGTTGGCTGTCCATTAAATTTTTTCAGAGCTTTTTTGCGCTCCTTGACAGCTTTTTTGCACTTATCATTAAACCAGGGTTTTTCTTTAATTTTAGAATTTGGCTTTTATTTGGGAATACACCCATCAGCAATATCATACAATGTATCTGTAAAAACTTGAAGAGGATCATCTACATTGTTAAAAAGTTCTGGAGTTATTCTATTGAAACAGGATGTTTGAAATTTTGCCCAATTGGCTTTATGAAATTTCCACTTGGGGATTCTTTCATCTGGTGGAGGAAAATGGTTATTTAAAATAATGGGGTAATGATCACTACCCCATTGATCTTCCTCTACTTCCCAGGAATAATCTAAAAATAAATTTGGAGTGCACATGGAGAGATCTATTGATGTTAAAGAGCCTGTAGCAGGGTGTAAATATGTCGGAGAATCGTCATTCCAAAGGCACAAACTATTATTATTTAAAAAATCTTCTATTATACGTCCTTTGGCATTAGTATTATTTCTGCCACCCCAAAGATAGTTGTGTGCATTAAAGTCACCAACCAACATATATGGCTGTGGCAGCTGGGTTACCAAATTATTTAAATCTGTAATATTAACTGGCTCACTAGGTGGTAGATATATTGAACATATAGTTAATGTATTGTGCAGGGTAACCCTGACTGCAGAAGTTTGTAAATTAGTATTTAAAGTTATTTTACTCTGGGGTATACAGGATTTAACAAAAATAGAAACTCCGCCATGTGCTCGGTCCATTGCATCTATTGAACCAACTTTATTATAAGGTACATATCCCTTAAATGTCGCTGACTTATCTTTAAAATTAGTTTCCTGTAAACAAATAACAGATGCATTATATTTTTGGGCTAATAACTCCAGTTCTGGCCTGTTTGCCTCAAATCCTCTACAATTCCATTGTATGATATTGCCGATAGCCATATTAAGAATAATGAGAAAAAATATATGATTTAGCATAATCACTTGTTTAGTTTACGATTATGCTTGGAGTGCACAGGAGTAAAATTCACATCTGGAGGATCACCTGTGTCCATCCTTTCCAAGGATTTACTTCTATTTATCTTACTTTTTACTTGATCTTTGCTTTCTTTTTTGTCTGATTTATGTATTGTTCTATTACTATTGATACTTTTATTATTGGATGATGTGGAGAGAGTTTGTGAAGAGGGTTTAGTGGATGTTGCTGTTGGTTGAGGTATTACTGGGAAAGTGGATGTCGTGGTCTGAGTAGATGTAGCTGAAGATTTTGAGGTTTTTGTGAAAAAGGAATAATTTTTGTCATCGATTGGCCATGTAATTTCGGTCTGAATTGCTATTGATTTTGTTTCTTTAGGTTTTACAGAGCTGGCATAAGATGTCTTTGTTGTGTTCAAACTTTCTACTCGCTTCCGTGCCTCTGGAAAAGGTATATTTTCAGTGTGTCGTATTCGCTGAATTTCCTTCTCTTTTAAAAAGGAAGGACAATTCCGCGAATACGATGGATGATTTCCTTGGCAATTGACACATTTTATTATATTTGAAGAACAATCGTCTCCACTGTGCTGAGCGGTACATTTTGGACATGTTTCATTACCTTTACATCGATCAGATCCATGTCCATACCTCTGACACTTGAAGCAGCGCAGAGGGTTTGGAATAAATACATCAACTCTAACGTTCAAATATCCAACTTTAATAGATGTTGGAAGCTGCGCTGCTTCAAATGTCAGAATAAACGTATTGATAGGAATTTTGACACCGTCCTTTTTTATAAATATCCGCTTGCATTGAACAACATCCTGGTCTTTGAGCTCATCCACTATCTCCTCCTCAGAAACTCCCACTAAATCTGGGCATCTGATTACTCCTTTTTTATTGTTGAGAGTTTTGTGAGCTGTTATAATAACAGGAACTGTGGCCAACATTCGGCATCGTAGTAGATTGTCCGCATGGCTTTTCCGCTCAACCTCAATCAATAATTTATTTCCCATCTTTTTAACGGTTTTTGGTACCCCAGCAATGCCTTGTATCCCCTTTGCAATTGCAAAGGGGGACATTTTTGCCAGGGTATGTTCAGCATCAGAACTTTCCGCAATTAAAAATCTAGGCCATTTTTCTATTTTGTTTGAATCATCGTCGCTGTCTATGTCATTCCTTGGTCGTTTTTGTTTGTTTTGCGCCATGTGTGTTTTTTTATATTTCATCAGTTAGGTCCCCTACCCACCACGGAGCCCAACAAGGGGACGCCTTTCTGGGCCGGTAACTCCAAGCCCTGACGCCGTGAGGATACCCAACATGACATACTCTAAGAATAAAAACTCCACCCTTTCGGATTTTATTTATATCCCTCGATTGACCCAATCAGCAGTAATCTCCTTTCAGCAAATATTTATCAAAAATTTAAAATTATTCCTAAATTTCAAACACTGAAATTATCTTTAATAAAAATCAAATAGCCAGAATATATTAAAGGAAATATACCACAAGCCGGTTAAATCAGATCCAGGCCTAATCTGATCTGCCTGTCTGGTGAACATTTGGATCCAAGACAGGCGTGTTGCAACTGGACTGGTATTACTGCCAAACCAGCCCAGTGCTCAGCCCGTCAGGATTCCATATCCTCCCCGACACAGGTCGCATCCCACGGCAAACAGGACGCCCCTTTAGTCGCCTTTTACGACATGCTGGGGGGCAGTGGGGCTATTCTTTAATCCCCGCACCCACAGGGGAAAATAATGATAATAATAATAAAAATCTTATATAGCGCATATATCAGGCTAGGTCTGTTCATTGCGCTCAGCCCCATAGTATCTCCTGAAGAGAAATGTCTTCAAGTTGGACTTGAAAACTGATACAGTAGGACTCTTCCTAATATCATGAGGGATGTTGTTCCATAGCTTAGGTGCGAACACGGAAAAAGCCCACAGTTTTCATATTCGTACTGGGGACTACAAGGTCAAGTAATGAGTCAGAGCGTAAGGTCCTGGTATGTCTTTTACATTCCAGAAGCTCAGATATGTAAGGGGGCGCCATACCATTTAGAGCCTTCCAGACAGTCAGTAGTACTGAAATCAATTCTGGCTCTAACCGGCAGCCAGTGCAGCTCTTTAAGTTTATCACTAATATGATTGTATTTCCTCTGGCCAGTGACTACTCTTGCCGCAGAGTTCTGTAATTTTTTGCAGTTTACTAATCTCCACCTCAGGGATCCCAGCTAGGAGCGCATTGCCATAATCCAGAGTAGATGTTACAAAAGAGTGGATGATCGTCTCAGCAGCCCTGTTGTCCAATGATTGCCTAATGGCAACAATATTTCTGATATGGTAATAGCCCTTTTTACACATATTTCTGACCTGCGCCTTCATGTCAAGATGCCTGTCGAAGATCACACCAAGGTTCCTAACACTAAGGCTATCATTTATAGAGGATGTCCCAATTTTAAGCCCAGCATCACCTGCAGGGTCCCACCTTGCTGATGATCTACTGTGAGTACAAACCAGGAGTTCAGTCTTATCATCATTTAATTTCATTTTGTTCAAAGTCAAAAAGGACCTGATCCTATGAATACATTACTCAAGCCTTTGAATATATTGATCAGCATTTCCATGTTTATGATTAATAGGCATATAAATTTCAGTATCATCAGCATAAATGTGGTATGCCATGTTATAATCATCCAAGATATCAGCTAGAGGTGCCATGTATAGGGAGAACAGAATTGGTCCCAGCACAGACCCCTGAGGTACCCCTGAGGTAATGCCAATAGTAGATGACCTTACATTTTCAAAAAAAAATTGTGAAATGGCGTTTTTAGGACCCTTTCAGCAACAATGGCCATATCAGGTCGACTTTCGAGCCTTTTACCCAGTATGAAAGTAACACTGCCGGCAGTGGGAATCGAGCCCACCACCTCCCGTCCTCCACTTATATAACCAACAAAGGCACAGATTCTACACTCTACCAACTGTGCTAGTGGGGTCGGTTACTTACATTTTCAATAATGACAGATTGCCTCCTGTCAGATAAGTAAGACCTTATCCAGTCTAGTGCCTTACCAGTAACTTTGAACCGGTTGTGTAACCTGTTTAACAAGATTTTATGATCTATGGTATCAAAAGCAGCAGAAAGATCTAAAAGAACCAGCATGACAGAATCCCTATCATCTAAGGCCCTAAATATATCATTTTGCACCCTGATGAGTGCAGTCTCAGTGCTATGTCCATCCTTATATTCAGATTGGAACTTAGTGATAAGTCCATTCCTTACAAGATGAGGAACCAGTTGAGTAGCAACGGCTCTTTCTGTGAGCATGGAGATATATGAAAGATTAGATACTGGGCGGTAATTAGGGATTATTAGTTCAAGGCCAATATTCTTAAGAAGGGGTGTAATTAATGCCAATTTCATATTGATTAGCATATCCGCATTAGTAATGCACAAGTTGATAATATTAGTGATTATTGGGAAAAGTATGTCCATGAATTCATGTAACATCCATGTCGGCATCAGGTCAATACTGCAGGATTTTTTAGCCGCTTTCTTAATTAAGAGTCTAGTATCAGAAACGGTGAGTTGCTTGTAAGTATTTAACTCTAAAATAGTTCTGAAAACGCCATGTACAGCCTCAGTAGTTAGCCCATTATATACAGTGCCACCTGGTGTATGTATCCCTGAACTCATTATCAATGTGAGACCTAATTTTCCTGATCTTCTCATGAAAGAATGTGTTAAAGTCATCCGCTAGTTTACCTAGGTCATGATTCATAGGAAGGGTGGTTGATTTACTCTTACATAGTAAATCATCGATTGTCTTAAATAATTTTTTGGGATGTTTTTATTTTCCTCAATAATATTCAAATAATGTTCAGATTGCATTCTTTTCTGCCTATCTACTTGAAGTCCAGATTTGGTCATTTTTCGTTCCAGGTTCCTTTTTAGTGCCCGTTCCTTTTTCAATGGATCATTCATCCACGGAACCACCGTCCTAATAGTAATTTTGATACACTTAGTTGGTGCATGACTGTCCAGTAGATTGGTTAAGCTTTGATCATAATATTCAATTTGTTCATTTAGAAATTTATTTATCCAAGTATCATTGTTAGAAAACAGTAGACGCAAGTCAGATGTGAACTTCAGCTTGTCAATTTTTTTGTAATTTCATCAAAAAAGGAATTTCTTCATATTTTTAGGCTTGGTTACATTTAAAGTCTTTACTTCAGGCATGTCGGGTTTGTTCATATGGTTTTACATCACTTTCAACATTATTTCAGTCATTTCGTGATGAGACCTACTTGTAGCAGATATAGTGCTGCCTCACTGAACTGTCATGTCGCAGGTCCTTGACATGACAACTCACCCGGTCGCAGATTTACAAGGACAACGGGTTAACCCTTTAGGCACGGACCTCAGCTCATGTGGGAAATTGTTTCACGAGTTCAATCCCGGCACGGCCGGGGTTCGAACCCACGACCTTTGGATCAACACAGAGGAACTGGTAATAATAAGCTGGCACTCTAACCAACTGCGCCACGGCCCGTGGCCCCAGTATATTCAACTTGTTTAAAGCAAAAATACAAGTTGAAACTATTACATTTTTGCAATAAATCAGAAAACTGACATGAGCTAAAACATGACTGAAATGGGATTAGTTGGTCAAAAGAACAGTGTTATAGGGGGCACATAGGGGGCACCCCAATATATTTACTTAATTATATGTTTGGATCTTTAACAGACAAATATAAAATGACTTGCATATATCATATAATACATATGTTATCATTACAATTAATGATGTCATTGGTTAGGGGTAATTTTGTTTTCAAAAGCACAATTTATTTTTATCATTCTAAATATACTTTATATTGGGTGCAAACTGGCACGCAAGTATAGTTGACAGAGAAATGTATCTGTACCTTTCTTAGTGGAAGATGGGAGAAGGTGGGTTTGATTTCCACTGCTAGCAGTGTTACTTTCAACCCAATTCAAAAGATCAAAGGTCAACCTGATGTAGCCATTATTGCACAAATGATAGGGTGCAGCACTGTTCAGACATGGCTGTTCTTGATTATCAATCACCATATAGGAGGCACCACCAACCAGTCCCTCGACACAAACTATGTTACTCAATCACTATTGATACTTTTTTACACAACTAATTATCTAAGTAAATTGACCACCTGGTATAAATTTCAGTTGACATACGCAAAAGTCAATGCCCATATTTAACAGCTGACAATTTGCTCCATAATCTGAGCTGGTAAGTTTCACAGCTGGTAAACTTCACAGCTGGCAAAAGAAAACAGCTGACAATTATATTTCGAAAGTGCAGCTGGCATATAATTTTCAAACACTTTCAAGCTTATAAACTGTAAAATTGCATATTGGATTTTTTCTCAGCTAAGTGATATATTGTTTACCTCACTCTATTACATACTCTCACCAAATTTGACATGTCTATTTTTTTTATGACGTTATTGGTGGTGGGCTCCTGTAAAGTGTACCACTCAACATGTAACAAGTGTCACATAAATCAGCTTGAAACAAAACAAACGACAAAAACATTTTATTACTAATTAATACAACTTAAATAGAATTTGAGAAATCGTTTTTTCAAACATCTCAAGACGCATACAATCTGCCAACATCATTATTATATATCTAAGAGTAATATAGGGAACTTTCCAGATAACCTTTAATGATATACGCCATAGCTTGGATTTCACAAATGTATTTAATTCATGCTGATGTGAAGTGCAATTCCATCTCCACGTTTCAATTCAAGTGTTTTAAGGCTTACCAACTCGCCCTTGGAGTACCCAGATTCTGGTGTTGCAAGAACAACAGAAACATTAGGATTTTTTAAACCTAAGAATTGCGCACTATAATCATTTTTCTGTGGCTGAGATCCAAGATTGAGAATGATTAAAAAACAGTCTCCTAGTGTCAGTTGTCTCACAAATGATATGATGTTCTCATTGACAATACCATATTGGAAATCCCCATGTCGGACAACCTTGTTCTTTCTCAGCTTCAATATGTCTTTGAAAAACACCAAGAAGGAGTTCTGTGTGTTTGACTGTACCTACAATTAAACAACAATCGCCAATTTAAGAATGCCTACACTGTATATCGTTGTAACAGTACATTTACCCAGTTTGCTGTTTAATAATACATGTCATGTCTGTCATGTCTGTACATGACTTAATGTTTAGTCATGTACATTCATGTACCATGGTTTGATGCATAAGAATAAAAAGTAAACAGGAACCATTCCATCGCTTCCACCATAATGGGTGTTTGTAACCCATCTTTAGATATTCAGTTGCCATGAATTCCAAATATCAAGCAGGCCTAGTCCCAGGTTTTGGTTAAATTATAAAATAGGATTTCAATAAAGATATAATAAATATTATCTGACCTCAACATTCCTTTTTTTGTAATCTGTATGTAGAGGGAGCCATGTCTTCTCAGCTTTGGAGAACCCTGCATTTGTCTCACTATTCCAGGGCATTGGATTGCGGCATTTGTCACGGGAATATTTTTTGTACAACACCTTGAAAAATAAATAATTTTCAAAAAAATAAAACAATTATCTTAGGTCTAATCAGCTAATATTTTTCTTCAGCTATCTACTAAAGACAACAGTTGAGGAAAGATATGAGTCGAAAGGTCAAGAAACCCAGAAACTCATTTTATTTGGCCATATTTTTTACATAAAATAATGTACTCTGTATGATTAAAGAATACATTAATGTAATATTATGGCCAGGGAGACCCCCATTAAGGAGTTGTTGCAGGGAATAAGGTTAAGACTGATGTCTATATTTGTAAAAAAAAATTCAGGAGCTGAATCTTACAAATTGGCTAAGTGTGAGAATTATAACAACCCAGATTTACAATTTGTACTGCTTTTTTCTGTAATCTAAATATTCTCACATGAATAACCCTTGCTTGAATTCCATAGTTTAAATATTATCTGTCTTGTACTCATTGGAACAAAATGTTTAAGTTTATTTATGTTGCCAATATTTCTTGAGATTTTATTGGAGATTTTGTCTATATTGCCATTGCCATTGGTTATGCCAACTCAGATTTTCATTTAAAACACGTCCCAGAAAGTCAAAATGTTCAATAGATGTATTATTTATTCTCAAATCTAAGCTAGTTATATTGTTCTTCTGGGGAGTATGAAATATCATGAATTTGGTTTTAGTAATATTCAATGATAATTTATAAACTTTTAACCAATCATTAATTTATCACTTTATTTAGGTCCTCACTACCTGCTTGTTGAGACATAATTCTAAGGGCTCCCCAGAGAGTAGTATCATCAGCATATACTATTAGGTGGAACAAATAACTAGCACTGGCAATATCATTGATATAAATTGTAAACAATAAAGATACTGTATAGAAATATGTAAATTATTGACGTTTTCATCTCATGAGACTGCAAAGAACATGTAGATCAATCACTTGTTGATTAAATGTTTATGACTCTTATTGATCTATACAAAGAGGTATGGTGTGGCTCTAAATGACGTCTCGATACGTTCAGGTTTAGATTGAACCAATATCTACCATATGCACTAGACCTGTTATCGGAGGGAGGAGGCAGGCTCAGTAATGTATTGGAGATAAAATGCCTAGCAATGCTGGGTATGAAGAAATAAGCTTTGGTCCTTCACAGCCTTTCTCAATACTGTACTATGTTTCAAACAGAATGGAAATGAGCATAATAATACTACTTGACGCAAATGTTTGTGGAATCACACTCGCTCCAAGTGGCAACAAGACGTGAATTTAAAAGGTTTCTCTTGTTTGGAGCATAAAAATTGATCTATGTGGTTTGGAGCATAACAATAATTCTATGTTGTTTGGAACATAACAATTAATCTATGTTGTTTGGAGCATTACAATAAATGTATGTTGTTTTGTGTATGCCAATTAATCTAATAGTATGTCGTATTCCATTATGCATGTTGATATAACAACGTGACTGTGGCTCAGTGGGGGAAGGGAGGTAGAGGAAGGGAGGTAGAGGAAGGGAGGTGGGGGAAGGGAGGTGGAGGAAGGGAGGTGGAGGAAGGGAGGTGGGGGTAGGGAGGTGGAGGAAGGGAGGTGGAGGAAGGGAGGTAGAGGAAGGGAGGTAGAGGAAGGAAGGTAGATGAAGGGAGGTGGGGGAAGGGAGGTGGAGGAAGGGAGGTAGATGAAGGGAGGTGGGGGAAGGGAGGTGGAGGAAGGGAGGTGGAGGAAGGGAGGTGGGGGAAGGGAGGTGGGGGAAGGGAGGTGGAGGAAGGGAGGTAGAGGAAGGGAGGTGGAAGAAGGGAGGTTGGGGAAGGGAGGTGGAGGAAGGGAGGTGGAAGAAGGGAGGTGGGGGGAGGGAGGTGGAGGAAATGAGGTGGAGGAAGGGAGGTGGAGGAAGGGAGGTGGGGGGAAGGGAGGTAGAGGAAGGGAGGTGGGGGAAGGGAGGTAGAGGAAGGGAGGTGGAGGAAGGGAAGTGGAGGAAGGGAAGTGGGGGAAGGGAGGTAGAGGAAGGGAGGTGGAGGACGGGAGGTGGAGGAAGGGAGGTGAGAGAAGGGAGGTGGAGGAAGGGAGGTAGAGGAAGGGAGGTGGAGGAAGGGAGGTAGAGGAAGGGAGGTGGAGGAAGGGAGGTGGGGGAAGGGAGGTGGAGGAAGGGAAGTGGAGGAAGGGAGGTGGAGGAAGGGAGGTGGGGGAAGGGAGGTGGAGGAAGGGAGGAAGATGAAGGGAGGTGGGGGAAGGGAGGTGGAGGAAGGGAGGTGGGGGAAGGGAGGTGGAGGAAGGGAGGTGGAAGAAGGAAGATGGTGGGCTTGAATCCCACTGCCTCCAGTGGACATTTTCTAACTGGTTAAAACGTTTCAGCAGATAACTGTCAACAAACCTTTTTTGAATATAATTTTAAACTTAAATAAACAAATGTCTTACGGGTCCATAGCTTATCCCTTTTGGGTCTTGTGTTTCTTCATAAGAGACGCATCTGTCTTTAACCCCCAGCTCATCACCATAGTAACAAGTAGCGCTCCCTGGCAGGAGTAAGAGTAGCATGTTGATAGCGTTGACAAAATCTTCGCCCATTCTTGTGGCAATCCTACTTGTGTCATGGCTACCCACCTGCAATTGGTGCCCAGTCAAAATATTGCTAATAATATTGTTAATAGCGTTGTTAATATTAAAGATTTTCAATATGCTAATTTATATTCACAGTTGCATTTCGTCATTGTAAAACGTTATTTCTTTTTTACTGACAGAATATATTTGCCAAACTTCTGTATTATTCCCTTAGCAATAATTTTTTGTAACTCACAAGATTTGATGATCTCGTGTAAATATAAAATAACTCATGCATGTCACAAATCAGGGGCCGCATTTTGTCTGGACCTATCTGATCTGTATTTTTCTCACTTTACTTCATGTTTCTCAGGACTTACCACCCAACTTGGACTATACTTGGAATGATCAGGAACATTATGCATAACAGCATCCAAAATAGTGCGCAGTTTGATTCCGCCGATTTCTGGTTTCAATTCATGCAAGAACGCAAAATCATAAACAGCATCTGCTCCAGAGGTATGATATTCTCTCCAGTAGGTGGCATCTCGGTGCTTTTGGTCTCGGGTCTCCAATATCATGGCGCTTTAAATGTGAAATATTCTACTCATTAATTCATTCATCCTAGTGTGCTGTGAAAAATAATCATGCTAGGGAAACGAGTCTGCACCAGGAAAGGATTTAAATCATCATTTATGAAGCAATTGCCAGAAAATATCACAAAAAAACCAATGATCAGCATAGTTCCTCGACCATTGGTCTATGTTTATATATAATAATCAATTAATATGGATAAAGAACCTCTTCCATTTCCAACATTGTAAGGTTATATGAACTGTTTTGTGGATTTTTTCCTGACAAAAGCAGCACAATGTTTATTTGTTACTCACACATGTTTACCAGTTTTTTCCTCATATTTATTGAAAAAGGTCCTCCACTGTCTTGTAACATCGTGGACCTCAGGTAGTTTGGATGTGTATATATGTGTGTGGTATTTGTACTCATTCTGAAAACAAAAGTCTATGAAACAGAAGTCTATGAACATAATCATCTTCAACACAAAATAAACATTCTGTAAGAAGTTACTGTAAAATATCACCAACGTTTTGTATTTTGCAGCACATTCTACAGTACCTGAAATAACAGTAATTATTGCTGTTATAAACAAGTATTTGTGCTGTAAATCATGATGATTTTACAAAAACTATTTAATCTACAGCAGTACATGATGCTCTATCTTTTCATTTACACTTACCTAAATATTTAAAATTATTTAATTTAATGTTTAATTGCGTTATTCTTGATATAGGTGAATTCGACTGATCTTAATATAAGAAATTTTCACAAAGCAAACATTCTCTCACCAAGCACATTTTACAATTGATTGACCGCCAATTGGTTCAATACCAAAATGCATTATTGATATAACCCTGAGAGGCAGTCAGTCACTTTCAAGCGTTTTAAAAAGACATTTTCTGGAATCAAGCCATATAAAACCTGTTATTATCATTGTTATAATTGCTCATGTCCTATATGGTGTGACTTTACCGGCTGAACATTGGCGCTGGTTGCTATTGGTTCGTCCAGGGAAAGATCTTCTACTTCAAATAAAGCATCAATGGCATCCACCCTAAATCCATCCACTCCTTGGTCCAACCAGAACTGCAGTATGTCCTGTGGAGGCCAAGACATAGGTGTCATTCCATCATGGTCTAAATTACTTATATACTGTTCTGAACTGTCCTTATGTGTGTAATAAATTACATTGCGATATTATCTTATGTTCAGCTGAAGGAGACGGATCCCTGAAGATGACAACATGGCCTTCATTTGAAAGAGGGGAAGGAAGAAAATAAAAGGGAAAAGATAGTCGGGAATAGGTAGTGATGGATAATTAGCCGGAAAAAATGGAGAGAGAGGAATATTATAAAGGAAGTGAAGGAATGAGAGAAAGATAAATTATGGGACTGACAGACAGAAATACAAACAGACAGACATACAGACAGGAAGGGTAAAAGAGAGAGTGGTAAAGAGGTATGGGGAGAGAGGGGGGAAAGAGGCAGAGATACAGAGAGACAGAGAGACAGACAGCTGATTTATCACTTACGATCATCTCTTGCTGTACCCTTGGGTTCCTAAAGTTCAGGTCCGGTTGTTCTACTGCATACTGATGGTAGTAGAACTGCCTTCTAGGTTCATACCACGTCCATGCCGATCCCCCAAAATTACTCAACTAAAATATTGTGTTAATAATATGTGATAAAAAACTGTGGTAGTTGTTAATTATTCATGTATTCTATATAAAACAGCAAATTGGAATCAAATTATATCAGTTGCAAATAGTTATTATGCAGCATACGGGACCCTCATGGCATCTTCCATGACATTTTATTAGAAGTTAGTTCAAACATTATAAATAACTTAATTAACGTAGGATTTAGTGAGACTCCCTAAAATTAGCAATAAACAGACCCTTGGCCTTGAATTTCTAAAAAGAAATTATAGACCAGTATCCAAGCTGGCATATCTGTCCAAGCTGGTTCTCCCCACCCTTGGATTTTTTTTAAACATGAATATGTTACAGGGAAATTTAAGGAACTATACATTGGTTACCAGTGGAGGCAAGAATTGGTTTGAAATAGCCCTACTGACTTGGGAAGAAGAGAACGGACTTGCACTTAAATACCTATTATCCCCACTAAAGCTAAATGAGAGTCAGAGGACAAATATGATAAAAATATTGGATATCTAAATCTAAGATGAAGATGTTCGGAGATCTTCATCTTCTTTATAGGAAGGGGTAGAGCATTCTATAAAAAGTGTGGAATTCCCTATCCCATGCTATTACGAACAGTAGAGCATTGAAAAAAACAGTTAAAAAACATAAAAAACATAAATAATTAAACACTATCCACAAGAGTGACATGAACAGACATTGTTTGATTGGCGTTATTTAAATGGTTTATTATAAGATCATTTGCATAATCAATGTTAAGGAAACAATATATTCAAAATACCTTTCTACAATGACAACATAACCTTTTGATATAATATGTTTTTACAATGTTTTCAACCTTTCGAATGATTCGATATAACCTATTATTGATCATATTACCCAGTTGTTTGGAGGCAGATAAGATCCATCAACATCTTTTTTCCCATCACTCCAAATATAATAGTCAGAATAAATATTGTCTTTGGGATTGCCTCCTAATTGACTTTTCTGGAACCATTCGTGATGATCGCTGGTGTGGTTTGGGATTATATCGATAAGGATGCGAAGTCCTAAAATAAAACCTTTGTATTTTAACTAATATGTAAATTTATATGATATATGAGATAATAAAAAGTGACGTTTATGTCTAATTCTATTTACTTTTATAGGCTACTGGCCTATCATTCATCATTGTCCAATATTTTATTAATGTATCAAATACATTGTGACCTTTCAGTGGAATTTCTTTCATAAAAATAGTTGCTTCACCTGCTTGGTGTAATACGTCCACCAACTCTTTAAAGTCATCATGTGTTCCAAATATGGGATCAATGTCCCGAAAGTCGCTGACGTCATAACCAAAATCTTTCATCGGAGATTTGAAAATTGGGCTCAGCCAGATAATATCCACTCCCAGTGAGGCAAGGTAAGGAACCCTGGCGATGATTCCTGTAATAAAGTTCAGTACGTGCTTAATTGGTTGAATAAACGTTGCATAATGCAGCTGATGTTAGCATATACAAATCAACTATTCCTATTAGCAAATGCCAATCGCTATCTTACATTTGCATATGCTATAAGTGAATCCCAATTGTTTATCTTACACAAGTGCCTTCGGCTGGGTGATGCTGTCCCTCAGTGTTGTAGCTATAACTCACCTGTGCAGCTGTCTCTCAATTGTGCAGCTATCTCTCACCTATATGCAGCCATCCCTCACCTATAGGCTATAATACAGCTATCTCTCACATATGCAGCTGTCTCTCACTTGGGCAACTACCACGTGTGCAGCTGTCATTCAGATGTGCAGTTGTCTCTCACTGTTGTTACTATCTCTCACCATGTACAGCTATCTCTCACCATGTGCAGCTATCTCTCCCCATGTGCAGCTATCTCTCCCCAAGTGCAGCTATCTCTCCCCATGTGCAGCTATCTCTCACCATGTGGAGCTATCTCTCCCCATGTGCAGCTATCTCTCACCATGTGCAGCTATCTCTTCCCATGTGCAGCTATCTCTCCCCATGTGCAGCTATCTCTCCCCATGTGCAGCTGTCTCTCACCATGTGCAGCTATCTCTCCCCATGTGCAGCTATCTCTCACCATGTGCAGCTATCTCTCCCCATGTGCAGCTATCTCTCATCATGTGCAGCTGTCTCTCACTTGTGCAACTACCACGTGTGCAGCTGTCATTCAGTTGTGCAGTTGTCTCTCCCCATGTGCAGCTTTCTCTTACCATGTGCAGCTATCTCTCCCCATGTGCAGCTGTCTCTCACCATGTGCAGCTGTCTCTCCCCATGTGCAGCTATCTCTTACCATATGCAGCTATCTCTCCCCATGTGCAGCTATCTCTCCCCATGTACAGCTATCTCTTACCATGTGCAGCTATCTCTCCCCATGTGCAGCTATCTCTCCCCATGTGCAGCTGTCTGTCACCATGTGCAGCTATCTCTCCCCATGTGCAGCTATCTCTCCCCATGTGCAGCTATCTCTCATCATGTGCATCTGTCTCTCCCCATGTGCAGCTATCTCTCAAACTGCAGCTATCTCTCACCATGTGCAGCTATCTCTCCCCATGTGCAGCTATCTCTCACCATGTGCAGCTATCTCTCCCCAAGTGCAGCTATCTCTCCCCATGTGCAGCTATCTCTCACCATGTGGAGCTATCTCTCCCCATGTACAGCTATCTCTCACCATGTGCAGCTATCTCTCCCCATGTGCAGCTATCTCTCCCCATGTGCAGCTATCTCTCACCATGTGCAGCTATCTCTCACCATGTGCAGCTGTCTCACCATGTGCAGCTGTCTCTCTCACAGCTATCTCTTATTTATACAGCTATCTCTTATTTATGCAGCTTTCTCTTATTTATGCAGTTATCTCTTATTTATGCAGCTATTTTTCATGTCTCAATACAGCTATCTCTCAGTTATGCAGCAATCTCTTATTATGCAGTTATCTCTTATTTATACAGCTATATCTTATTTATGCAGCTATCTCTTATTTATGCAGTTATCTCTTATTTATGCAGCTATCTCTTATTTATGCAGCTATCTCTTATTTATGCAGCTATCTTTTGCTGTTGTAGCAGTCTATCACTTGCTATCTCTCACTTGTGCAGCTATCTCCCAATTGCATGATCGTGGTGGCTAAAAATATCTGCATTTCACCCATATAGGCCCCTTTGTACAAAACCTAGCAGGGCCTCAAGAATTAGGTCAATAAATAGGTCAATTTACCGATGGTTGAAAACAAAGGTCTAATACAGAAATATGGGCATATTGGAGGTAATTTTCATTTCTAATGTAATTATGACAACAAATAAGTGATGATTGTGCCATTCATAATATGCTAAAAGCGCAACCCTTCACATAAACTTGCAAAACAAAAGTGAAGTGGAGTTTAGTTCAGCGTCACTTCCACTAGAGGGCAGGCTACATGATGACGGGACAGCGAGATCACACACTCCTATCAGTGGAGAATTTTATTGCAGCCCATCCCTCAAACAGCAACTTTTTTTTTCCAAATCTCGTCACCCTTCCTCTCTCATCACGTTCATGCTTTTTTTATATATATATGTAATTAGCATATGCAATCCTTATTTGATATAAGCACAAGCTAGTTGTTACTTTATGTTGTGGTATGGTAATCATTACCTGATATTGGCATATGGTAATCGTTATTTGATATATGCCAGTCGTTATTTAATATGAGCATAAGCTAATTGTTATATGATGGTGGGGTATGGCAATCATTACCTGATATTAGCATTTGCAAATCGTTATTTGATATTAGCATATGGTAATCGTTATTTGATATAAACATATGTTACTCGCTATTTGATTTAAGCATATGCAGAAAGCAGTATTTGATATTGGCATATATTAAGACTATTATGGGTGTAATAAATATCAATGTGATATTTTAATCAATATTTTCTCCGTAATGTGAGCCAAGCTTGCATGTTAACAAAGTTCCCCAATGCACGATTTTGTCACATTCGATGGAAGCAGGGCGCACACAAGCAGTGAGAATGAGCACCTAAACCCTTCATTATCCAAATGTAACAAAGGAATAAATGGTTGTGATCGTTAATGAAAGTCCTGGCCTCGTCGTAGGACATTCGTTGGCTGACGTTGGGCAACTTGTAACTACAAAAAGATTTTTGGGATGTCCAACATTTTATCCACCCCCCCCCCCCCCCACAAACACACACACACAAAATACAAGCATGAGATAATATAAATATTCTAACTCAAACCCCTTCTTTTTCTTTCCAAAATGTACATATTGAGATTAGCAGCAGACAAACACTACCTTTCAAGTCCCCCACTCCGTCTCCGGTCGAATCCTGAAAAGACCTGGGGTAGATCTGGTAAATGACAGCATGTTTCCACCACTCAGTTTCCATCTTGATGTACACATGTAGCACAGAAAAAAATACTTGCTGCTAGGTACAAAGTATAAGGTTCATCAACGATCCCATTAATATTTATCTCGGCCCATATCGCGGAGGCTACTAAATCCATATAGTGCGTACTAATGTTGATGTTTATGTATACAAGTTCGACAGACATTGATTATATTGTGCATCTGGCTAAAAGAGGCTTACCTTTTTAAACTAACAATGTAATATCTCGCGTCCTTTACACTAACACATTACCTTTCTGAACTATTTCCACAGCCTGCTTGATTGGTGCCTTGGAACACAACAGAGGGGAAGATGGCCATGGCACAGATGGTCAGAGCTGAAAACAATGTCATGTGCACTAACTTCAGACCCTTTCTGAACACTTTCCACAGCCTGCTTGATTGGTGTAATTTCAAGAATTTTAGCAAACAGGCAACAGTTTAGTTTCAATCAGTATCGTATTAAAAGAACTAAGCATGATAGGTTACACATGTACATGTCAGTGGAAAGAAGTGCTGGAAAGAACATGTCTCCAAACTTAACTTGCGGTCACCCATAAAGAAATACTGGGATATGATAAGTAAAATAAGTGGGAAGGGAGGGAATAATGGCAAAGATACATTGGTCTGGTATCTAGAATCATTTGCATATATTTCAGCAGAAAGTGTTATAAAGAGCGAACATGTTGTTAGCATATATCTTAACTTGGAAAAGGCATATGATACAGTATGGGAATATGGAATTATGAGTGATTTACATCAGATGGGTTTGAGGGGTAGATTCCTCCTTTTTATTAAAAGCTTTCTGTTGGATAGGCACTTCACTGTCTGATTCATTCGATTAGGAGATGGGTGTACCCCAGGGGAGCATCTTTTTCTGTCACAGTGTCTATTATTAGAATTAATAGTATTGTTCACTGAATTAGACCTGGAACTGATTGTTCTCTCTTTGTTGATGATTTTTACATTTGCTACAAATGAGCAAATATATTTATAATTGAGAAACAACTAAAACAACACCTAAACAGAGTCCAGGAGTGGGGAGATGAAAATAATAATAATAATAATAATAATAATGATAATGATAATGATAATGATAATTATAATGATAATGATAATGATAATGATAATGATAATGATAATGATAATGATTGCCATAGTCCAGAGTAGAGGTAACAAAGGCATGGGTAAATGTTACAGCTGTCTTCTCGTCTAGACAATGTCTGATGGCCGCTAGGTTCCTAATGTGGTAATCATGAGCTGTCTGTAAACCAAATGATTAAAATAGATTTGAACTCAGCCGTGTGTCTAAATATTAGTATTACTATAAATATAAACTAAGGGCATGAAAACTGTTGCACCTCATTTCTGTCAATCTGATGTATCAAATTAGATTTTAAACAGTTAGGTACATCCTTAAATTTAAAGAATATTATCCACACATTGCTAGGTCAGCAAAGCATTTTTAGAAACTATAACCCTTACCTTATTTTTCCTTGAAATATTTATTTCATGAAGATGAAATTTGTGTTCCAAGAGAAATGAGAAAAGACCAGTGGTTGGGTGGTGGAACACCCTGTGAATAATATTATTCTCTAGGAAATTTACAAATTTTGGACCCCCTGGTGTTTATTTGCTCATAATATTTACAATGAACTACAAGGCATTGTCACACCCTACTGAGCACAGGATTAAAATAGTATTCTGTGGGACACTTTTCATTTCTATGATTCCCTCAACTGGATCACAGGCTTTTCTGTTTTTTTACAAGTGATCCTATATTTGGGCAGAAATATTAATCAATGCAAGGCAGGGATAATATTTGAAACTCTGAACCCAAGGATTAGATGGCACAGAACAGAAATATGCAGACTTCAAGGTAATGAAAGTAAAATTAATAACTTTATACATGGATTAAAAATGATATCATCCCAGCTTTCACCCCTTTAGTTGTATATGAGTAACGGGAGAATTGACATTGCATTGATCACACAATTTTGGCACTGTCTTAGCTTTTCAGATTCCCTGTGGTGGTAATAGCCTTTCTGGCACATTTTCCTGATCTGGGCCTTCATGTCCATCTTAGAATCAAAGGTTATGCCAAGGTCAACCACTGACTCACTAGGAGCAATATCAGAGCTGCCAACCCTAATTGTATCTGGGATACTGCTGCTGGTGGCAGTATTATACCTGTCAGTACATATTAGCACTTCTGTTTTTCCATCATTTATCTTCATCTTGTTTGATATAAGGAAGTTTCTAACCTCACTGACACACTTTTCCAGTTTGTGTCTGCTTAAATCAACTTGATGGGGGGAAGAGTGGTCCATAGGGATGTAAATCTAAGTATCATCTGCATAAATATGATAGCTCAGACCATATTTGGTGAGGATATCAGAAAGGGGTGTCATATAAATGGTAAAAGGTATTGGGCCCAGGACTGAGCCCTGTGGGACCCCATATTTTATCGACTTGAGGCAGGACCTATGAGTCCCTACTTTCACACACTGTTTCCTGTTACTTCGATATGACCGAATCCAGGAGAGGGCGTGACCTTTGACATTACATCTAGCCTCCAGTCTATCAGAAAAAATTTGGTGGTCAATGGTGTCAAAGGCAGTGGAGAGGTCAAGTAACAGCAGGATTACTGACTTCTTATTGTCAAGAGCACACAGGATATCATTTTGCACCTTTAACAGAGCAGTTTCAGTGCTATGATATTCTTTGTAGGCTGATTGAAACTTGTTGGTAAGGCCATTCCTTACCAGATGGGGGACCAATTGGTCTGCTACTGCCCTATCTGTTAGCTTAGAAATATATGTTAGGTTGGAAACAGGTCTATAGTTCTTCTCAACCAGTTCTAGGCCAAGTTTCTTCAGCAGGGGTGTTATGATGGCTATTTTGATATTTTCAGAAACTGCTGATTCCATCAGTGATTTATTTATGATGGAAGTAATTATTGGTAAGAGGTCATCTAAGAGGTCGAGCAGGAGCCAGGTCGGGATAGGATCCAGCTCACATGACTTCTTTGCAGACCTTTTAACTAATTTTCGTACATCACCTGTGGTTAGAGATGTGAACCTCTCAAGACTTGCTGTATCTGGTGCACTCCTTTTGTTTGCAGTGTCACCTGGTGGCAGAATTTGGCAGGGTGGAGCCTTATCAATGTCCAGGCGAATTCTATCTATTTTTTCAAGAATGAATGTGTTGAACTTCTCAGCTTGAGTGACCTCACAGTCAGATTGGGGCATTGGTATGTCCTTTTTCTTGTGCATGACTGTGTTTGTTTGTTTGTTTGGGGTTTTACATCACTTTCAACATTATTTCAGTCATTTCGTGATGAGACCTACTTGTAGCAGATATAGTGCTGCCTCACTGAATTGTCATGTCGCAGGTCCTTGACATGACAACCCACCCGGTCACAGATTTACAAGGACAACAGGTTAACCCTTTGGAACGGGCCTCAGCTCATGTGTGAAATTGTATCATGATTTCAATCTTGGCATGGCCGGGGATCGAACTCACGACCTTTGGATCACCACAGAGGAACAGGTGCTAATAAGCTGGCGCTCTAACCAACTGCGCCACGGCCTGTGGCCTGCCTCAAGGTGAGATTGGATGAATCACAAAAGGATGATATCAGCATAATGTCAATTTCCTAATTGTGCATGCAGTTTTTTTTTTAAATTGAAAATGCACTATGGGAGCCCCAATAAACAGTTTTATGTATACCTCTGTGGAATCAACATGTGGGTTCAACAATGATATGGTGCCGTGTGAATTATATTCATGTCTTTTGTGACATAAAAAAGAGTTAAAGGCTGTTTTACTTAGATTTACAAGGATGACGGAATAACCCTTTGGCATGTGTCTCAGCCCATGTGTGAAATTGTTCCATGAATTCAATCTCGGCATGGTCGGGGATCAAACCCATGACCTTTGGATCACCAAATGACTGAAAGAATGTTGAAAGTGATGTAAAACTCTCAACAAATCAAACCAAACCATGTATTGTCCTGCAAGAAAACATTCACCAAAATGTTGTCAACATTTTTTTTATCTTAATACTCTTGCTTTAATTAAACATGTTTGTGTTGTGCAACTCCTTCCCAGATTCTAGACTTTGAATATGTATTTGGTGGTCCAGAAGAATTACTGGAAAAAAAGATAAATTAAATAAAATTCTACGAAAAAACTTGTAAATGGTATGTAAAAGCCCTTGTTTCGTTTTGATAATTGATTACTGGCAAAGTGGGGTATCTTTCTACTATCAGAACATGTTCTATTTTGGGTGATACAATATATGTAAAATATGTAGAACAGGTGGCCTACATTTGATGGCCTACTAGCTTGTATTATTAATCCTCTGGTTGATCATCACCACTGTCAGATTATTTTGTATCATTCACACTTTGGGCTGCAACTTTATACCCAGCTTAATAAAGCAGCCTAAAGATGGCTAAGATCCATTGTTACGTATGGTTTGTAACCCTACTAGCGTATGGGGAATGTCTCCGTCGTTGGGGAACGTGGACGGGGAACAGGCATATGATACTCGCTGGCTGTGAACGGGCCTTAACCCAGCTACCCTATCTACCTATGTGAGTTGGGAGGTAATAAGGACTGCGGACACAAAGTATACAATGCACAAGGATCTTCTTTATTCTGTGCTGTATACACTAGTTTGGCTAGGTCGGCATGGCAAAGAGCGAGGCATATGGAATACCTGAATGCATGATACTGACAAAGTCCTGAAAATGCATAAAACACCCAAGTCTATACAAGTGTGGCTTGCACGATGCTGAGTGTCGTGGATCTTCTAGGCAAGTGGATTCTGCTCCCTGAGTAGCGATTTCGGGGCCTTTTTAAGGAAAACTGAGCATCTGTGTGAGGGCTGCCCGCGTAGCGTCTTCTCCGGCTTCGGGGCTGCGCATGTCCTGCCTGCGTGGCTTGGAGGATCACGTCATCTCTGTTCGGGGGAGTAATGCGTCTCCTCGGCCTGCACTTGTTGGCCTCACGTAGCACTCAGTAACCTATATGGTTTCTTGCCAAAGATCGTGATTGTCTATATTTGTTTATAAGAGTCTATAGGTAGGTAATCTATATCCTACACCATCTCTTTCATCCATAGATGATCCGTATAAACTAGTTTAAAATAGTGTTTTTTTATGTAATAAAGGACCATAGTTAATTAACTAACATTGGGAGTCACCACTCCATATGACAGAGAGTAATAACATTCTGGACTGATCATTACAAAGGATATAAAATACGCTACAAATGTTTGAGATAACAGAAATCAGTGAATATATATCACAAAATCACATGGTTTGGGATACAACCCATTTATTAGGAACTGGCTCTATACTGTAAATATACAAAATGTGCTGTTATCTTGAGAGGGGATCTATCATGGTCAAAGTTCAAATTGACTGAAATGATAATTATTGTCAATAATAGCGCAATGACTGTCGTTACCCAGTGGATATTTCCAAGATGGCCCTGGGAGTGTCAATATACATCTCACAACTGTTATATGTCTAATCTCCATTAAAGCCTATGAATAATCATCAATAATATGAATAGGAATGATAAAGTCCATAATTAACTCATGCACAACATTCACTGAAATCAATTGGTGAAATATTAAGAAATATTAAGAATTAGTCAAAATTAAAAAAGATAACTGGTATTTCAGGCAGAACAGAGGGAGTAGTTCTATCAAAGGCAAGAGCAGTATTTCATGTATGGTAAGATGACCCGATTAATATAACTTTTAACATCACTTTCACGTCACTTTGCTGTGTGATGTCCTACAGCCTAAGCCAACAGAGCTGTGGCAATTGCCTGCAGATGTTTATCATTCCATTTGACGTTGTTGGCACATTTACGTTTCTGACAATAATCTGAATAAAATGTTTTTGAAAGCGCAGATACACATTAAAGAAAATGGAACTGCACCAGTATGTTATGCTATGAAGGCATCCTGCAGTGCAGAATGCTGCAGAGCCATTTACCAACTAAACAAACCGAGATGATTGTGTGATAACATCGGTGGATGAAGATGGCGACGAGCGGGAAAGAAGCAGACGAAAAATTGAAAACTTAAATTCTTCAATTGTTATGATACAAACACATTTTCAATTCGAAATTTTTGAGTCAACATCTTTGGGAATATATATAGATACATCTGATGTTTGTTATATATGTATAAAAACAGATAAGTAGGATTCTTTGAGAAGAAATGGATGAGCATGAGACAAGGTCAAGGAGACAAAAGTGCAGGAAATAGCAGACGACACTGGACATCTTGGCTTGACTGACATTTGGGTATATCATGAGTGGAGATAAGGTAGTACTGTATTGTTCTTAATTTTAAGTCATAAAGAAGAAATATAAGGTAAGTGGGGTGCTAAAATCTTAATTTTTTCAGGAGATGAAGATCGTTATATTTTGTTCCAGTAATTGTTATTGTGATTTGTAGGTTTTGCAGGTCTGGAACAGGATGATGAGAAAAATGTTGGTCATAGTTTGCGGGGGATATTGGTTATCTAGGATATAGTCTCAGTGTTAAAATCTTAATTTTTCCTTGTTGTTTCAGGAGATGAAGATAGTTATATTTTGTTCCAGTTATAAGCAGGCACTAATTGTTATTGTGATTTGTAGGGTTTGCAGGTCTGGAACAGGATGATGAGAAAAATGGTAGTCATAGTTAGTGGGAGATATTGGTTATTTAGGATGTAGTCTCGGTGGGATTAGAAAAGTTGGTGAGGAGGCAGCAGGTAGATATGAAGGTGTTGAAGATCACTAGGTACTCACGTGGAGGACATCTTTTGCCTCCAGTTGTGTTTGGTAGGGCTTACGAGGATATCAGGCTGTATAGGGATATTGGACGCCCTTTAGCGCACTGGGGATTGTAGGCCCCAAGGGAAGGAGTGAGTGTTTAGGTGAAAGTTGTCAGTGCAGAAGGTGGTAATTGGATAGGGTAGTTTTTCATCAGTGTAGGGGCCTGCACCGGGCGGTTAGCACGAGTGCTATTCACAGATTGGAGTGCGTTTTGGATCTCTCCTCTAGCTGGGTAGCCACACTGCGTAAGCTCTGAGTGCCCATGAGACAAAAGTGGAGCGGCCAACATATCAAATCAAATAAAAAAATCAAAATCGTCTTGTACGTTTTATTTATTTGTGAAACGCCTTGTGGAATAAAGTGTCTACACCAGTCAGTTGTTTTCCAGTTATTTGTTTATTCACTGGCACTGCACGTCTGATATCGTCTGAAGCTCTGCTGTCGTGAGCAATATGACAATAAATACATCTTGCTTCAAATTTAACTTCCATATATTATCAATTAACAACTATTTGAACATTTTTAGAGGATTCACACCTCAGTCATAGGCCCAATGTCTTCATTTGTGCACTTCACAAACAGTGATGATCTGTTGGTAAGAATCACCTTTGGTTAATTGGCGAGTCCAGAACTGGTTATTGAAAGGAGTGTTCAAATAAACAAATCTCACATCTTTTTGTAAATCTTCTTCTTTCATGATTTTGTATAAGACTAAAAAGTACTCGTACAGAAATGTCACTGCTATGTGTCCGCTTTTGGCAAATATTAAACTCGGCACCCACTGCTAATTTCATTCTGAACGCGCACACGCCATTATGACTAAGGTAAAGCTTTTCATCTTATTGTCGGTCCATTAGCACTAGATTTCATTGGGGAGATCTTTTCAGAACTAAGAGGTAAGGCCCTGCCCCTTACGGTTTTATAGGTGTTCGAGGGTCCACAGGGGTCCAATCATCATAATACAGAGTTCTCGTGTTTGTTTTGACAGTAACAGTAGATTATGCAGAGAATGTGGTGCCTCACCAGTTTTGTCATACTGTTTGATGTCAGAATCAAAAGTCATACCAAGATCTACCGTGGGCGTAGCGAGATAAATTGAATAATTCAACTTACTCAGTGAAGTGTGTACAAAATAAATATTAGATATTGGTGCCCCGATTTTTTTAAAAATAAAATAAATAAAACGTTTTTTGTTTTGTTGGTTTTTTTTTGTTCTTACGTTTTTATATGTAATGTCTGAATGTTTACACTGACAGTGTATTGGTTGAAGTAATTGGCTTGACCTTGACACTTCTTGCAGTGGGCGGTCGACGGCGGAGTCCAAAAGCGGTTCTTCGCCCCTCCTCAAAGCCTGTGAGAAGGGTCTGTACCTGATGTTCAGCTCCAATGTCGTGCTCTAAGAGGTCCGCTCCCACCAGCTCCTCCTCTTCCGTCATGCGCAATCCCATGGCTTTATCAATTACCTATTTTCACATTCCATTTGTGAAATAGCAACAGAAAAAAATATCAAATTGAAGCGGTATTATTTTTTTTTCTTTTGCAAAAGTACAATTTTACAAGATAAATTCTTCATATTGCTGTTGTATTTTTGTCATTATTAATGAGATTTTTTAATTTTGATCGACACTTCATTTTCACCAGGATATGCTCAATTCTCAGTTGCATTAAATATTGCGATATTAATTAAAATCTGAATCAAAATCTAAGTATTGAATAAATTGAAACTGAAATTCCATTTTAGCCATATTGTCTATTTATTAGCAAATGTGGGCACTTGGGAATGATTAGAGTACTATATAAGGTGTCCTCACATAAGGTCAATACTTACATAGAGCATGGTGAATGATATGAGAGCGCTCCAGGCGATGATACAGACCACCATAAGGGTTTGCACCCCAAGCAAGTACCAACCTCCACCGTGGAACAACCCTGAGCGCCCTCTAGTTAAGTCCAGAATAGGTTCATTCTCAGCAAAGAGACCCACTGCCAACACACCCTGCAGAAAATGTAAATAGGAGACCTATGTATAAGAAGATCCAGAAGATTAGAATTTTCCCCATCAACACTTACTATTGCCATAGATATTTAAACATGTGTAAAATGTCTGAGCTGTATGCTTTGTATGTATTATAGCTGAATGATTAATAAGAACGACTCAAAAATTAACTAATCGACACAAACTGATAGTGTTTTGCGCGCCACGACAGTAGTACTTCTGACTTTTAACCGCTCACAGTGATCAAATATAACTGAAGAAACAACGCTAGACATTCTGTGCTTCGTAAAGACGCTATTCTCCGCTTATTATTAAACCACCTCAACCAACGATCCTTTCTACACTTCAAGCTCTAATAAGACATATTATTTTCAATTACTCATAAACTAATTGGAAAGAACCGACGTCTCCACCATAAAGTGTACACCTGGACAGGCATTTTACCTGGACCGGCGCACAACAACACATTCCATGCAAAATACTTGGACATTAAATAGACAGCTGTGTATACCTGTACCAAGCAGGTGCACAAGTAATCCTGACAAAGGAAACTACTTGGACAGGAAATAAAGAAGTCTCCTTGTGTATACCTGTCCTGGCAATAACCCAAACAGGCACACAAAATAACTTAACCGAGCAAACTACTTGGCTATGGAGATAAAGAAGTTAACAAAGGTTTCATAGTGTATACCTGTAAATAACAAGAACCCAAATAAGTCCCTTTCAATGCACAAATAGATAGGAAACATGACTGTGGATGATTTCTGGGACAGAAACCAGATACTTTAAAATTATGTGGGATGGGTTCTCAAAGGCTTAGAGTACCTTTGGTGGGATGGGCTCTCAAAGGCTGAGAGTACCTTTGGTGGGATGGGTTCTCAAAGGCTGAGAGTACCTTTGGTGGGATAGGTTCTCAAAGGCTGAGAGTACCTTTGGTGGGATGGGTTCTCAAAGGCTGAGAGTACCTTTGGTGGGATGGGTTCTCAAAGGCTGAGAGTACCTTTAGTGGGATAGGTTCTCAAAGGCTGAGAGTGCCTTTGAGCCAGAATCATGCATTGACCAAATCCTAGATAACTAGATGAATAAGAAGCATGATAAAATAGAACAGGAAACATGATTTTTTTTACAAATCACATCACAAAATAAACCTTAGGCGCCAGGTCAGAGGTCATGCTCTTGCATGGATCAGGTCATACCTAATGGATAGGAAACAATGTGTTAAGGTAGGACACCAAAGATCTTCACTTAAACCCATCAAGGATCTGTCCTGAGACCCATTCTTTTTACAGTACATGTGTCTCCTCTGCTGATATCTTGGCTAAGTATGGGCTAAATTATCACATATATGCAGATGACACCCAGATCTACATCCCTGTGGACCACACCTCTGGTCATCAAGTAGATATAAGTAGATACAAACTGGGTCAATGAGGTCAATGAGGTCAGAACATTTCTGATTTTTTACAAAATGAAAATTAATGATGGGGAAAAAAAGAGATGCTTATCTGTACTGACAGATATGGTACTGTTATCAAACAGACTATGAGCACTGTCAGGATAGGGAACACTGATATCACTCCTAGTAAGACTGTTGTTGATCTTGGAATCACGTTCGACTCTGATATGGACATGAAGGCTCAAATTAAGAAAATATGCAAGAAGGGACATCATCAGGAATTTAACGGCTGAGACATTAACTCCTGCTTTTGTTACATCCACCGAAGACTATGGAAATGGTCTCCTTGCTGGCTTCCCACATTCAGGGAACTCCCTTCCTGCTGGCATTAGGAGTAGCCTTCCAGTTGACATTTTTAAAAGTGGACTGAAAAAGTCTTGTGAAAATTGTTCTTATGTAGCATCTGCGACAGACGCATGGAGTCAGACTTTGGCTCTTCTCAATATCTGACATTTAGAATATTATCAAGGATTTGGTACATTTATCCTGAATTAGCATAGTTTATTGTTCTATTTGATTTAATCTATTTTCAGTCTGAAATCTCAGTTAATCTCTTTTTCTTGAAAAACAAAATGTCAATATAAAGCTCACACAGTGAAATATTCACAAAAATCACATACCAATGAGCAAAATAGATAAAATTAACAAGAAAATATCTGTTCTTGTTATCTAAAATGAACAGAACAATAGTTAGCATTTTGATAATAAGCTTTACCCAGATTCCTCCAATGCCGTGTACGGCCACAGCTCCCACTGGGTCATCCACCTTCATCCAATCTATTAGCGGCGCTCCCAGCGTACACATGGCGCCTCCAATCAGGCCAATTATACAGGCCTCCCAGGGGCGCACCACAGCACAACCAGCTAGCAATGTAAAAACATTACTGATTACTCATTCATAAATTGAAATTCCATTGAGGATATTTCATAATCTCCAAATAAGAGCACCAATAAACATTTTCTTGTTGAGTGTACGATCCAACTGTCTACAATTAATCAGTTTAAAATTTAAGTTTAAACATTCCCATACTAACTTCAAAGAGTCATTCTGTGAGTAAAAATATAAGCTGTTTATCAAGAGGTGCATTTATATCTTATACCTTGAATGTATGACAAAGACTGGGTTTTTAAAAGCTGTTCAATTAAAGTGAAATTATGGCATAAACACTTCCTCTACCTGTTATTGCCACGAGGGCTCCAAGGATAGAGTTGACCAGATCACCAATGAGTATTTTGCGATTGTTCCTGACGTAGCTGATTATGATGCCCATAACACCTCCTGTCATAGAAGCATTCAGTGTGGTGACTGCTGTCCTGAAAGGGAAAGCCAATATACACATCCCGACACTGGGAAGTAATACTGGTTGATCATCTGTTTATACAACATTTGCTTTGTTTTATTTTAAACAAAGCAAATAAGACATACTTCATACCTGTCAAAAAGAGAAGACCTGAATCATCATGAGGATTTAATGATGGCGTTTAGGAAATCTTGTTAACAGTGGTACAGTACTGAAATTGGCTTTTCATAAAAAGGAATTCCATAATAGATACTGATAATGAATAAATGTGCAAAATATGAATACTATACTGGCGATGTCGTTGAATGTGGCGGGTATGTTGATATGATAGAAATACATTGTTAAGATGATGAAGGGCATTATGTGGAGGAGGAGAGGAAGGATGATATAATAAAGTGGACGATAATGAGGAATATAATATCAAGTTTAATATTTGATATGACAATGAGTAATATTGATGCTCCTGGGAGATTTGCACGCAGGTCTCTTGCAAGACAAAGAGTATAAAATGAAAGATTTTTTTCAGATTAAAAGATGTAACTCGGTTTGTCATTATTGCAGAACCATATTTAGTAATTGATTGCACTGAAAATACAAATTTAAAAGTAGATACGTAGCTGTGATCTTAATTGTGATTTTTTAAATATAAACTTTCATAGTATTCTTACTTACTTCGCTGCTACCACCCACTTCCCGTGAGATATGCCAAATGTACTGCCACAGTTGAAACCAAGCCACCCCCACCTAAGTGGATGATAATTGTTGTTTAATATCTAAGAATATAGATAATACTTTGACATTTAATACATAATTGAATTTATGTTCCTTCAGCCATATACTAATTTAGTTTTTAGGAATAGTTAAAACCTTAAATAGAAGGATATATGCCCTGCCACAATCAAATATAGGAGGAGTGGAAGGTCAGATAATCATGTGAGATCGGTTTGATTTTTCATTTAATTTGATTTTTGTCTGTTGGCTGCGTCACTTGTACGTTGCGTGCGCTCAGAGCCCATACAGTTTAACTAAGGCTGTACACGATTGGGTCCGGCAAGTTAGCCCGGGTTATCCCGCTTCTTCACGATTGGACCGGCGGCGGAAGGCGGCGGACGCCGACCTCCGCCCTCTGATAACCCTCGGCGAATTCGGCGGGACAAAATGGAAGATCCGGCGATCTGCCGCTCTCGCCGTCGGCTAGACGGCAGGTGCCAATCGTGTACAGCCTAACACTCGAGAAGAGATTCGATATTGGTTTCAGGAAGTAGCTAGTGTTCTCCAATCACCAATCGGCAAAGCCCAGATAGGTGATCTGGAGGGGTTTGTCGAACGTCCATGGTCTCTACCAACTCCAACCAAAGAACAGTTTGGTGGAGTTGATTGAGCTCTAGTGAAGTAAAAAGTCGCCAGCTGCAAAAACTGTGGTAAACCCGTTTAAACGTCAAAATTGAACCCGTTTCAACTGCCGTTAAAATGGGTTTGATTCAATTTTTGCAGCTGGCGATTATTATCAAGTATTTATATTTTCCTTATTTAATGTTATCCAAAGAATAATCAAGCTTTTTTATGAGATTTTAGACATAATCATACATAAAATATGAATTATCACTAAAACAGTTGGGTATTTAAAAAATCACATCTAAACGAGATTTTACATGAAAAGCAAAAATCTCAGACTTCTCCAGATCACCTATCTGGGCTTTGCCGATGGGTGATTGGAGAACACTAGGAAGTAGCCTACCAGAGCATGAACATTCCCACCATGCAGTTGGTGGGACTTCCGGCAGAGTGGAACTCGAAGTCTGGGTCATAGCGCCCACGCCTTGGTCCGAGCATGGCGGCCGCTACGAATGCTGACACGGCTCCCAGGAGATGCACGGCCCCTGACCCAGCAAAGTCCAGGCAACCGAGGGTGAAGAGGAAGCCATTGCTGCCCCACACCCAGTGAGCTGGGATGCAGTAGACTATGGTGTTGAGCAGGGAGAACACCATATAAGACGTGAGGCGGGTCCGCTCTGCCATCGCCCCTGATACTATTGTTGTGGCCGTCGTGGCAAAGGATAGCTACAGAAAAGTTTTCATATAATTTAGCCTTCATGACTACAAGGTAAATATGACAAATGTGCTCAAAATTATGGTCTACAGATTTCTTGTTTTATTGTTTTATTATTTCTGTTATTGTTTCTGTGTTTGTTGTGCTGATATTAATTATAGAAATGAAGTTTGTTTGTTTGTTTGTTTGGGGTTTTACATCACTTTCAACATTATTTCAGTTATTTCGTGATGAGACCTACTTGTAGCAGATATAGTGCTGCCTCACTGAATTGTCATGTCGCAGGTCTTTGACATGACAACCCACCCGGTCACAGATTTACAAGGACAACGGGTTAACCCTTTGGCACAGGCCTCAGCTCATGTGGGAAATTGTATCATGAGTTCAATCCCGGCACGGCCGGGGTTCGAACCCACGACCTTTGGATCACCACAGAGGAGCTGGTGCTAATAAGCTGGCGCCCTAACCAACTGCGCCACGGCCCATGGCCATAGGAATGAAGAGAGAGTAGAACATTAAATAAATATTAACAACAATTATTGGCACTATGAAACCTAGTGTTGATTTTTCTGATTTACCTGAAAAACAAACGTAGAGAAAATGTTCCCAGCCTCGCCACTGACATAGTCCTCGCTGTCCACGAAGAATTTTCCCCAGCCAAAGAATGGATTGGCTATTGAGTCCTCTCCAAAAGATAGGCCGAATCCAAATATCCAGTATGAAATTCCTCCAAAAACTACATCAACCGCATTCTTTACCATTATATTCACCTCATTCTTCTGGTGGACAACTCCGGCTTCAAGAAGTCCAAAGCCTGAAGGGAACAGATAATTATTATTTACTATGAACAAACTTGATAGCATATTGTCTTATGGTGCCTTGAAAGGATAGGGATTGCATGGTCTATATTGATGCAGAGGTATGCATACCAGACGATATGGTCTACCCAGCAGACTATATGATGCATTCACCAGGGTATACTTACCAGATGGTATGGTCTACCCAGCAGACTATATGATGCATTCACCAGGCTATACTTACCAGACGGTATGGTCTACCCAGCAGACTATGTGATGCACTCACCAGGCTATACCTACCAGATGGTATGGTCTACTCAGCAGACTATGTGATGCACTCACCAGGGTATACTTACCAGATGGTATGGTCTACTCAGCAGACTATGTGATGCACTCACCAGGATATACTTACCAGACTGTATGAGGCATGGCCAATGCCCCCCTCTAATTTCCAACAACCCCATCAATTCCAACAACACATATATCAATCCCAACAAGTGATTGAAGTGTACTGATGATATTTGATAAATCAGATCTATCTTATATGTTATATTTATCTAGAAATATGGTTGTATTCTATAAAGGAGAAGATTTGAACAAATCTATTTGTGTGTGTCCATCAATTCCAACAATTCCATCTATCCCATGAACCAATATAATTCAATATTGATCATACCTTCAGTAAGTATTCTATGTACAGACCTGCACAGTCCATAAGCTCTGTATATTTTCCTACACATATCTGGTAAACCCCATATTTCTAGAAATGAGAAGAATCGGATGTATCTGAACAATTCCATCTTTGGCTACTTCCTATAAATTCCAACAATTCTATCAATCCCATCTATAGCATGTCCTGTCCTTCTGTCTTGATAAACTGAAAGAAACCCATTTATCTGAACTTTCTTCACATATATCAAACCACCCTGCTAATCTATTGATGGTGTTAATGAGGCCCACCTATGGTGAGGTGTGGAATTAATGACTTTATTGTTTCTATCAACCATTTCAATCAGCCCCCTTGTAATCAGAATCAGATGAATCAGAACTAATGCATGTCTATTTGTAATCTACCCTTTGACTGTTACCATCCTTTATCAACCTTTTTATGCTGTGGGGGTCTATCAGGAAGAGGGATGAAGCTCAGTCAAATCTACTCCATACACTTATCAGAAAAGCATGAACGACTTCCTTCATGTCTGCATGTCCCCCTACAAAAAATGGGATGTGTCTGGACAATACACTATAAGCATGTTTTCTATAAATTTATTTTCATAAATGGTTGGAAATGATGTTAAGATGAATCATATTTTATCCAATATCTAAGTCGACCAACTCATATTGCTCAAAAGATCAAGAATTCATTTGTGGAATGATAGTCCTGTCTTCTGTATGTGTTAATTGGTATTATGTCATGCCACCTGGGGTACCCACATCTACCCTTTGTCCTTCCCTCAGCTCTTACATACATCACCCAACTTGTGGTCAATGGGCTGTCAGAGCAAGATATATTCCTGCACTTTGAGGACATGGTCTCACATCAAAGCATAACAGTGTAAACATTATGTAATAGTAAACAAAGGAAAGGGCGTTCCTCTGACTAAGATGGCACAGATACAATGTTAGCTAGAAATCTGCACATCCCTACAGCACACAAATTGATGTCTGCAGAGTTGTACTTCTTTAGTTTTTATTCAAATTGATCATAATTGATTGATAAAGTTGACTATCTTTACTTTATGTTGTCAAGACATAAACATATGATCCTGGTAATATATCAGACGTGTTGAGCAGATTAAGAGTCTGTCACCAGAAGGTCAATTGTGGGATGCATGTTAGTACTACAATGACTACAAGAAGTAGTTACCCACATGGTTATCTTGCATGGGAAATTTGGACAAAAGATTGAAGGTGGTGTTATTAAAAGTTAGATGTGTTTTGAATGCCTTCACAGCAAGGTGGTTTCATGCCCCTGTGCCAGAGATGACAATCAGCCCCTTGTCTGATATTATCAACACCTCATGAGGTTTTGATATCATGTTTACCCACTTCCAGAATTTGCCACCTCCAGATATATATTGCTCTCAATTTCTGACCATATTTTCTGCCAACATCCCAGTATAATTTTGTGACAATTAGAATTTTGATGAAAGCATGAAATATCTCTATCATTATAATTATTCAACTTTTTTTCATGGATTTACCATTTTCAAAAGAAAGAAACTTAAAATAGTTTTCCAACAAAGATTTGTATATTGCAAAATATTGTGTCAAAGAAATAAAGTAAAAATCATCTTGATGAGATGATGTATAACAGTAACATTCTAAGATCAAAATGTGTACAAAATATCACCAAGTGACAAAGCAATCTGATATCATTCGGCATCATTGTAGTGTCCATGGTGGTGGAGCATCTGTCACACCTCACAAATTGCAAAGAGCCTATATCAATTTTATAGGGTCTTTTCTGAATGTGTAATCACAACATTTGACAAGGTGGTGTGGGTCACAGAAGGTTTGGTTATGGCATGGTCTTATTAGTCTAAATAATTACATGCATCACATAACTTGAAAGACCTTAAATGCAGTGCTTGATTCTATGTGATGAAGTACTAATTCTATGTGATGAACTGATGACTTTATTGCCCCATTTAGCCACATGTGTTCTGTAGAATGTAAGTCAATCCACATTCAATTGATGGGATAGATATACATATTGTTGGAAAGATGGGATTGATGGTGAATTGTTTGGGCCTTTGGCCATGGATGGACTGTATGGTCTACTCAGCAGACTATGTGATGCACTCACCAGGGTACACTTACCAGATGGTATGGTCTACCCAGCAGACTATATGATGCATTCACCAGGATATACTTACCAGACTGTATGGTCTACTCAGCAGACTATGTGATGCACTCACCAGGCTATACCTACCAGATGGTATGGTCTACCCAGCAGACTATGTGATGCACTCGCCAGGGTATACCTACCAGATGGTATGGTCTACCCAGCAGACTATGTGATGCACTCACCAGGGTATAACTACCAGATGGTATGGTCTACCCAGTAGACTATGTGATGCACTCACCAGGCTATACTTACCAGATGGTATGGTCTACCCAGCAGACTATGTGATGCACTAACCAGGCTATACCTACCAGATGGTATGGCCTACCCAGCAGACTATGTGATGCACTCACCAGGCTATACTTACCAGATGGTATGGTCTACCCAGCAGACTATGTGATGCACTCACCAGGGTATACCTACCAGATGATATGGGCTACCCAGCAGACTATGTGATGCACTCACCAGGTTATACTTACCAGATTGCATGGTGAAGATGATGAAGGAGGCGGTGAGGATCCACGTAGCATCATCCCAGGAGGCATAAGCAGCACTTGCGTCTGCACTTATAGAGTTAGCAGAACTCACATTCTGGAAGCTATTGTTGGCCATCTCCCCTGTCAGATCCTAACTCGTATCGCAGCCCCTTTACCCTAATGGTACTCTAATGGTTCTTAAATAATATCCCTCTTCTAATGGCTGTAGTTATCTTAGGTATATATTATTTTACACATTGGTCCCTTGGTTAGAGGCATCCAATTACATGTGCCTGTTGTCTTGTTTACCACAAGAATGAATCATAAATACTGCATGCTTTATAAAGATGCCTACATTATGTAACATTCAGACACCATCGATCTGGTGTATTATCGCACCTGGTGGGGTAATATGTTTTCCCTATTGGACCAAAACCTCAATCATCAGGGGGTTTATGTAAATGGTCAATAGCAAATGTATTCATCCCTAGTATTGTCTTCAACCTACCATTTACAGGACAATATTACTAAAACATCTAATATTAGTGGTTTTTCCCAAAGAAAAACAAAAACAAAAAGCAAAAATAATAGAATATTAAACAAAAACAAACAAACTAAAAACAACCTTTTTCATCCGTGTCATTATAAGGAACCTATTTGAAATATTACAGTGGTGTCAGATGCAAGTGTTTGATTAGTAATCGTATCAACGGAAATATACAATTGCAGTAATTGCTAACCTCTCATGGGATTAACAAACAGTTACTATTTGCCACAGGTCACTTAAATTAACATACTGAGTCTGTGGGATATAGATTTCTTTAGTTCCATTTTTGGGCAAATAAATATTTTTAGTTTGTACAGCCATCATAAGAGTGGGATAAAACTAGTTATAATATCAATTTGAAATACTTTGTGTTTTATAATTTTTTCACATAATTGACTATTTAAAATGTCTTTTATAATTAGTTTATAAATAATCTAAAAAGATAAAAATGAATTTATTGAAACCACAATAAAAATACTATGATGATGGACAAGAAATTAATCTAATACTGAATTCACACGATGGAGATTGAAATTGTAATATTAATTCTCTTCCTGTATCAGCGCTCACTGTAACTCAGTAAGGTTTCTTGAGGTTCTTGTAACTGCTATCTTTCTATTTTCTCGATGAGAATTATAATGTAATAAGCTATTCTCTTATAGTCTTGTAGGATATCCATTATACACCAAGGTGAAGTAGACATTATTCTATGATACAGTGCTATATAACTAATATATCACTGTATGGCTGATGCCGTGCTCTATGGCTGATACAGTGCTCTACGGCTGATACAGTGCTCTACGGCTGATACAGCGCTCTATGGCTGATACAGTGCTCTACGGCTGATACAGTGCTCTATGGCTGATTCAATGCTCTATGGCTGATTCAGTGCTGTACGGCTGATACAGTGCTCTACGGCTGATACCGTGGTCTACGGCTGATACAGTGCTCTATGGCTGATGCCATGCTCTTCGGCTGATTCAGTGCTCTATGGCTGATGCCGTGCTCTTCGGCTGATTCAGTGCTCTACGGCTGATAGAGTGCTCTATGGCTGATACAGTGCTCTATGGCTGATACAGTGCTCTATTACTAATACATCACTGTATGGCTGATACAGCGCTCTATGGCTGATACAGTGATCTACGGCTGATACAGTGCTCTACGGCTGATACAGTGCTCTACGGCTGATTCAGTGCTCTATGGCTGATAGAGTGCTCTATGGCTGATTCAGTGCTCTATAGCTGATACAGTGCTGTATGGCTGATACAGTGCTCTATGGCTGATACAGTGCTCTATGGCTGATACAGTGCTCTATGGCTGATACAGTGCTGTACGGCTGATACAGTGCTCTATGGCTGATAAAGTGCTCTATGGCTGATACAGTGCTGTACAGCTGATTCAGTGCTCTATGGCTGATACAGTGCTGTATGGCTGATACAGTGCTCTATGGCTGATACAGTGCTCTATGGCTGATACAGTGCTGTACAGCTGATTCAGTGCTCTAAGGCTGATACAGTGCTGTATGGCTGATACAGTGCTCTATGACTGATACAGTGCTGTATGGCTGATTCAGTGCTCTATGGCTGATACAGTGCTGTATGGCTGATACAGTGCTCTATGGCTGATACAGTGCTCTATAACTAATACATCACTGTATGGCTGATACAGCACTCTATGGCTGATACAGTGCTCTACGGCTGATACAGTGCTCTACGGCTGATACAGCGCTCTATGGCTGATACAGTGCTCTACGGCTGATACAGTGCTCTATAACTAATACATCACTGTATGGCTGATACAGCACTCTATGGCTGATACAGTGCTCTACAGCTGATACAGTGCTCTATGGCTGATACAGTGCTCTATGGCTGATACAGTGCTCTATGGCTGATACAGTGCTGTACAGCTGATTCAGTGCTCTATGGCTGATACAGTGCTGTATGGCTGATACAGTGCTCTATGGCTGATACAGTGCTCTATGGCTGATACAGTGCTCTATGGCTGATACAGTGCTGTATGGCTGATACAGTGCTCTATGGCTGATACAGTGCTGTACGGCTGATACAGTGCTCTATGGCTGATAAAGTGCTCTATGGCTGATACAGTGCTGTACAGCTGATTCAGTGCTCTATGGCTGATACAGTGCTGTATGGCTGATACAGTGCTCTATGGCTGATACAGTGCTCTATGGCTGATACAGTGCTGTACAGCTGATTCAGTGCTCTAAGGCTGATACAGTGCTGTATGGCTGATACAGTGCTCTATGGCTGATACAGTGCTCTATGGCTGATACAGTGCTGTACGGCTGATACAGTGCTCTATGGCTGATACAGTGCGCTATGGCTGATTCAGTGCTCTACGGCTGATACAGTGCTCTACGGCACATAGGATTCAAATAGAAAGATCACTACTCCAGGAAGAAGTGTGACCGACACACAAACTCATTATTTTTAAAGAACGGTCTCATGTAAATACAAATAATTGGCTCGTCATCATTTGGACGCACCCATATTCCTGTTGCAAAGAGGGTAACAAGGCAATTTGAGAGAATGTAATTTCTGTGATATTGTTGAACAATTACTTAATAAAATGTCCAGTCTTAGTAGCAGTGTGAAATGAAATACAAAGTAGTTTAAAACTGACTATCTGTTGTAAACCTCAGATAAATGCGAAATTCATATAGAAGAGACAAAAAACATTAATAGGGTTGTACAATTTACCCACATATATAAAAAGAAACCAGAAAACTGTTACTGTATACTTGTGATAAATTTGCTTCTATCAAGTTTAATACTTCTGTCATATGACTCAAATGAGCTAAATCTTTATCACCCTTTCTCAAGCGTGTGATGGATATTATATTATCAAAGCCTGAGACCTCTGATGAATCAAGTGTATTTTATTACATGTTTAATTAACACAGCATTGGCAATATGTGCACCATTATTTTATGTGTACTGTTCGTCCAATGATAAACATATTGAGGCAACAGAAGGGAGAAATGTTATGATATTTTGTCAACACAAATGATCGTTTTGCATTGCACATTAAGTATGCACAGATTCTGAAGACCATTGTGAAAATAAATCCCTTATCATATTGCTAGCATTCATGAGTACACGTTAACAAGCATCCTTCAGTGCCCCTGGCTGGTGATCTGTTTACAGAATGCCAAAAAAATAGAAGTTAGAATATTTTCCCTTTACACACACACACACACACATACACACACACACACACACATACATACACACACACACACACATACACACACACAGTGTGTTCAGTTCATAGTTCAGTTCAAGAGCTATTGGTCAATTTATGTTCATATTATATTAAGAATGACATTCACTCATTGTATAATCTTCAAAATTGTTATTGACATGACAATCCACCCGGTCACAGATTTACACGGACAACGGATAGACCCTTTATGTGCGTGCTTCAGCTCATAGAAATCGTAACACCTGATGCTTATATGTTTTGCTCTAACCAACTGTGCTACGGTCCGTGGCTTTTGTTTCAGGGGGATAGAGAATACTAAGCTAATAGAGAATACATTGTCTCATGGTCTCACTGCTTTAAAAACCTTATTAAATTGTGGTAAACCATCTGTACACATCCTCATCTTTATACCATGTAACTGCAGAAGATTTGAAGCAAAGAAAGTGGAGAGACTAGCCTAATGTATTGCTAAGGGCTAAACTATTGCAAATGGCCACTTTCTTATACCTGGATGGCACCCAAAATATTATGTAGATTAGGGCAACATCCAAATAACAGGAGTGCACCCAAAATAATGTGCAGATTAGGCCACTTCCAAATAACAGGATTGCACCCAAAATCATGTGCAGCTGTATATTCAATAGAAATGTGCCAGATGTATTGGAACTAGAAATGCATCAGATGAACCCATTATCACCTGGATCTTTTGTTTTTACCAGTCAAAGCCATCCACTACCATAATTATTGTAACAAGAATACATGTATGAGACTTAAGTAATTTGTAAATGCACCAAAATCGTTCATTCAACTGTAACAATTTAAAATGTGTTATTGCATTATCATTAAATACATTTTTCAAGGTAAGCTATCTTGCCGTATCATCAACCTGAGAATATGTTAGTAAAAGATTGGGCACTATACATAACTTTTACTTCAGATATGGCTAGAATTACTTTCACACGAGCCTATCATATTTACTATATTTGCCAGTATTGCTTTGCAGTGGTCTTGGTTGCAGTTCTAGTCCCAAAGGCCATTTGTTGAGAGTATTGAGATTAGCATTCAAAAATAAAAGAGATCTGGATTTATTTGTCACCCCCCTTGATTAATTAATGGTTACTCCCTTGCTTAATTTGACCATACATTTTATAATATTGATTTGCTCTTTTTCTCATCATAACAATTACATTAATTAGCCATGCTTTGAATGAATGAATGAATGAATGAATGGTTGCTTAGAGGCACATCAACCACTAAGGTTATTCAGTGCCTAAAAATGGTAAAAACATAAACGTTTATAAAAACAATATGATATGTAAAATAATCTTATCAACACAAAATATCAACAAAATCCTTTCAATATATCACTTTTAGACATAATGAATTTGTATAAATAAATTCAATTTAAAAGACTTTAAATACCATTTGATGTTTCGTGGTTCTTGATAAATAGGTCAATGACCTAAGTAAACAAGAGCTCCACACTTAAAACTGGTTATAAAGTCCTATTTGGTTTAAAAACGATGCTATCACAGAAGTATCTACAGTATCAAATAGCAAATGTAAGTCCTGCACATTAAAATATCGAGTCCTAATTATATCTAAATCGATACATTCAATTAAAATATGTTTAACAGTCATAGCTCTTTGACATCCAATACACTGAGGCTGATCTTCGCCTTTAAGAAGATAGCAATGAGTCGAATGACTATGTCCAATTCTTATACGTGTTAAACCAGACTCTTCTCTTCGGTTAATTCTACAAACACCTTTGGTTTTACCTAAAACAGGCTTAATTTCATGTAGTTTATTAAAAATAGCTCCTCTGGTCCTAAAAATAGCCGGCACCATCACATTCTTAATGAAACGCTCCCGACTACGGGTGAGGAGTATGATATAAATAAACGGGGAAACTATGAATCAGTACAAGAAGGCGGATCACATGACTACCATAGACCCGACCCGCCCCTCTTTCAGCTGTCATGAAAAGGCAAGATGCTAAAACCGAGTTTCAACAACAAAAACGAAGTTTAAGTAGGAATGAAATGCCTCACTGCCATGCAAACAACACTTACTCGGCCAAAATCGAAAAGAATTATATGAGTCATCACTCTTCAACAAGAAATATGCCCATAAACTTGTGAAAATATTAACAAAAATGTGGAGGAAAATATATGCACATAAGAAAATTGATGCACAGAACATTAAAAAGAGTTGGAGAAAATGCAAATAAAGAAAACTTATTAGTAAATAAATCAAAGATACCCAACATACCTCGTAAATCACAAAGTAATTCAAATATGCCGATAGGATCTTGCAATGCCCAATCAATTAATGCAAAAGTACTATTGCTGAAATACTACTACACAGAAAATTACCTGAATGCCCTTTTCATAACTGAGAGTTGGTTACATGATTACTAGGTTAGACATGAAGGCACATTGTCAAGTTAAAAAGATGTGCAAGAAAGGTTATTATCATATCAGGAATATTACATCAATTAGACATTGCCTTGATGAGTAAACAACTAAAACACTCACTCATGCCTTCGTCACATCTACCCTAGATTATGGAAATGGAAATTATACTCAAATTTTTAGAAATATCCCAATGACATTTTAAAACTGATTTCGTGATTAAACGTTCCCACCATTGTCATCAAGGAGTTAGAGTACAGACTGCCTAGCAGTATTTGACAAGCAGATTCAATAAGAGGTCCGAAATCGTGTATAGGCTTTCTAATGAGAATGTTAATACACATAGCAGTGCTTTCCTTTTATTTGGTAGGGTTTGTTATGCATAACTTTGCCTTGCATTTTAAATTACATCTTTTTAGGATTGCTTGACAAAAAGTATGTGATTTAATAGCAAATAACTCAATAACAGTTTCTTGAGGAATTTTATTGCATAATTCTAATTCACATGATAATTATGTACCATTTTGCTTTCCACAAATTGGAAGGTTAAAAACCATCAGGTGTGTTAAAATATTGAATTGATATATCTGAGATTAAATATTAAAAGAACAGTCACATTAAATCAAACTTGGTCCAAAATCTTATTGATATAAAGGTCCAAAATCATATTTCATTTTTTCTAATAGTATATGCATTTGCGATATGAACATTGACTACTAATATAATTGTCATGTCATTGTTTTAATTGTTATTGCCATGCAGTGAGGTTTTTCTTGCCATTATCATGTAGTGAGAATGATACATTGTGTACTTAGATTCAGGCCCTGTTTTATCAGGAAAGCAAGCATTGAGAATGTCCTTGAGTCTGGAAGTAAATCAAATGGTGAAATACATTACAATTATGCAGGAGTCTGCATTTATCTGTGATCTAAAATCAATTAATCAATTTATTATGTTTTCAAAAATATTTACCCCTTTTGTAAATCGTCTAGAATAGGGTGATGCACTGGGTTTGCTTTCAGGTACTTCTGGATTGGAGTGAATGATTTTATGAGATTGAAAATATCAGCAAAAGTGACTTCTTTCTCATGACAGCAGCCAACTTCATCTATCCTGAAATAGATTGGGTATGTGCGTGCTGTGTTAAAGATTTCCTTGTCGTTGCATATGGTTTTTGGGATTGTAAATAATAAAGAATAGCAAATCATATAGTTTAATTAGCAGTGACTGGTAAAAACATGTGAAGAAAAGAATGATTAAAATAATTTAAACTATGTTTAATGCTTATTAGAGGTGCTCACAATTTCTTAGGTACTCACAATATTGTTAACTTTTTCTTCTTTTTTGGTTGATTACACACGTTTTAGATAAAGGTATATTACTATATGTGTCTACATTATTAAATATAAATATCTACCCTGTGACATCATTAAATGGTATGGGAATGTCTCTGTACTTGTTATCTGCCAGGCTGTAGAACTGTGTGTTCAGCTCTTTCTTTTGCATCTATAATGGAAATACATACTAGATATACACAAAAATGTATCACAAAAAGACAAAGTGAGAATATATTGAATATTACATGTATAAATAGAACAGGAAAGAATATCCCCCAAACTTATTCAAAATGAATTATGTAAGGCATCCTCCATCCCTCCCTATTCGGCATTGGCACACTGTAAAAACGTTCATTTTACAGAGAGTTGTAAACTATATTCACACTGCCAGCACACTTGATTCCACACCTGGTCACATTGTCTGCATAGCTGATTATGGAGTACCTCCTGTATCTGTAGTGGCTGTATTTGCCTGAGCACATATTACCTTTGAGTTTACTTGAAAAAAATCAAGAGCAAATCAATATAAGATTACCTTTAAGTAGAAATCTATAGCCTCTGGACAATCCTTGATAGTTGGATACTCATATGAATAAATCAAAAGCATCCCTTTGGGCTTCAAAACTCTACGGACTTCCTCAAAGAATACTGGGTGATCAAAATAGTGAAAACAAGAAGCTGCTGTTATGACATCAACGGTAGAGTCAGATAGGAAACTCAGGTCTTCGGCAGGTCCCAATTTGTATGTAACATTTTTCTGAGTTTTCAGAGCATGATCCAAGAGAAACTGACTTAGGTCGATCCCAATTATGTGATCAAAGTAGCCACTGAGTTTTACAGTACCAAGTCCAGTACCACATCCTACATCAACTGCCAGAGTGTTTTGTGTGCCTCCCTCCTTGCAGTAATTATTCAATATCTCATATATTTCTTCTGGATAGTCAGGTCTGATCTTGGCATACAGATCAGCATGATCTTTTCCTTCACAAAATGGCATATTGCAATTGGAATATTATAACCAATTTATTAAACTAAATGGTAACCTGAGACTGGCTCTGCACCAATACAGAGACAAATGGCATGGTTAAAATATAATGTTCTATATAGTGACGGTTGGAGGGGCAATGATAAGATGAGATAAGATCAATTTGATTTGAAATTGATTCGCTACATAAAAACATTAGCTGAAAGCTATTTATCGATTGATTGTTTGACTGTGATAAGTTACATGGCGGGCTGTAAAGCCCAGATACCGAAGGTAGATGATAGTCAACCGAGGCATGTAACAAGGACATGGTAACAAGCAGTGAAAACCAATTACGATATTTGATTCTAAGCAGTAGAGCGGGTTGGAGGTAAACAGAAACTGAATTACTCATGCTGGCATTAAGCTGAACGTGATTCTGTTCACCTCTAACCTTGGTTAAATATATCTAACCTCTCATAAATTGAGTGTGTACAGAAGAGGCAAGAAAGACAAGCTTATACAAAAATTTCCATTATAGTGCCTGATAGCTCAAATAAAAAAACATTAAACATTTTTGTGATTGTGTACAGAAGCGGGAACAAAAACACAAATTTAAAATAGTTTGACAATATATTGCATGATAATTCAAATAAAAAATATTAAACATTTAATGGGCGTGATCTTTGAAAAGAGGTTAAGTAAATCACAAATCCTGGTAAAATGAACCAAATTATGTAATGTTTTCCTTTTAAATATATGGAAGTTTGTCAAGGTCTACCTCCTGGAAAGAAACAGTTGCATTTATGGAAAATAATAAGTCAGTGTGGTGTGATTAATCAGCTTAAACCACATAAACGAGAATGATGTTTGGGTAAATTTTCCAATCACTTTTTATCGTTTACTGAGAATTCATTATTGCTTTAATGATGGATATACTGGTAGTGGTATATTGTACAATTGTTTCAATTCCAAGGATATGATTTTGTTTGTTTGTTTGTTTGTTTGGGGTTTTACATCACTTTCAACATGCAAACGACGTGCAAACGACTTGCCTGCCCCAGCGGGACCATCCCAAACAACAATTGGTTGAGTTTCAATGGAGAAAAGATGATGATGTTACTGACAAAAAACATGAAGAATTTGGCACGTTGTGGATGCATCAGATATAATACAGATCAGATATCATGCAGACCATGCAGTTCATATTTCTCGTCAAATTATAATTGTCTGCATTGAGACAGGCACGTGCAATGATGAAATTCTCTTTCAGATAGTTCCATGAAGGATAGACAGTTGGCTTATATGTGCCATTGACAAATATTTGGTTTGCCCTTTCAAATATCCATTGCCTCTTGATGATTTGCCACAAGGATTTCTTCATCACTTAGATCTGGTATTTGATTTTGATTGCCTTCATCCTCTTCATCCTCTTTGTATCCTGGTTGTCTTTCCTATCATTGCCATTCTCTAGTGTGACCTCTTGTAGAATGTGGCCCTTTTTCTATACATGCCAGACAACTTGTGATTCTCCTTCTCCAGAGTATCAATTCTCTGGTGTCATTTTACTTCGTATCTGAGTTCTCCTGTAATGTTTCACAAGATGGACCAGTTCTTTTATGCACTCTGGCACATTTGGCTCTGTAGAAGGTATTCGTGCCAGAGGTGATTCCACTTGGGGCATCAAACTTTTCAAGTCTCTTCCAATTCATCAAAAGTCTGTTTCATAGCATCGCTCTTTTTTATGAAACCATGGTTCATAGATAAGACACACCTTGCTGCTGCCTGGAAGTTAACTTCAAATTCTTCCTTGTATCATCGTTTGACGTCAAGCAGTTGTACTGGGAAAAAAACTTTGAAGAGAAAAACTGTATATTCAGCTCCTTTGCCTTGAAGTATATTGGTGATTGAAAATATGAAATTGAAAAGATTTCTGATGTGTTTCGGTGAATATTAAGCATATTGAAACGAATTTCTTTGGCGTACAGGTCAAAGCACAATGCTGCCATGTCCTCAAATCTGATGAAAGACTTTATAGGTAGCACATCATTCAATCCATACAATAAAGGAAGGTCAAATATGTCCAAAAATAAGGTTAGAAAATTGTTAGTATACACCCCAGAGCCTGCTACTAAGAAATTGATGGTCACGATGATTAGGAATATATGCCAGCCCAAATATATTGAATTTGACTATTTCTGATGGTGGTTTATAATATTTCAAACTCATCCACATTGATATTTCCTAAAGCCTCTGCACATCAACATATTAAGAAAATTGATCATATTAGCTCTCATTGTATATGTGAAAGTGAGCATTTTGGCTGTAAACAAAGTTTCTTCAGTTTCACAATTTCCCCCAAATGCCCAAAGGCTCGTCCTCATTCCAGATGCGTATCTTTAAATGCAAAGAAGTATTTAGTATGACATTATACATAAAGTCATTGATAATACCTTGCATAGTTCATAACAAAAATCAACGCATCTGTAACTGTCACATTTATATAAGCTGGCTGTCATGTCAAGGACCTGCGACATGAAAATTCAGTGAGGAAGCACTATATCTGCTACAAGTAGGTCTCATCACGAAATGACTGAAATAATGTTGAAAGTGATGTAAAACCCAAACAAAAAACAAACAAAAACAACCTCTGGGGCCGAATGACAAAGACCCAATATGGAGAGAGGTGTGTGAAGTCTGTGTGCTATGCTTTGGACGACAGGTTAGCCATCATTCTCGCCAATGACTTTTCTGTATGTTCCAGCTTGAGGAACAGATGTACAGTGTTCCAGTCTGAGCACCGACTCCTGCACTCTGATTTCCTATGCAAGCATTCACATAGACTGCAAGGTGATGCCACTAGAACCATTAATGAGCTTGGGCGAATATAACTCGTATTTGGCAATAACCATGAAAAGACATTGAGAACCTTGGTCAACCAAACACGAGGCCAAGGGCCGTGGCGCAGTTGGTTAGAGCGCCAGCTTATTAGCACCAGTTCCTCTGTGGTGATCCAAAGGTCGGAGGTTCGAACCCCAGCCGTGCTGGGATTGAACTCATGATACAATTTCCCACATGAGCTGAGGCCCCTGCCTAATGGGTGAACCCTTTGTCCTTGTAAATTTGTGGCCGGGTGGGTTACAATTCAGTAAGGCAGCACTATATCTGCTACAAGTAGGTCTCATCACGAAATGTAATTGATTTAAAACCCCATAGGTCAACAAACAAACAAACAAACAAACAAATCAAGCAGATGCAGACAAACCATCTATCCTTTGATGATTTAGAATATACCAAGCTGGTCATCAACAACTGTGAAAAATCAAAGCTATCCAAGTCTCGCTGCTCCCGTTGGGACAAGAATGATTGAAATTGTACATATTTCATTGTGTCAATATACCAGAGGATGCAATCACCAAAATACATAACCAATAGACAGGTTGATTGTGAAATGAGACTAAGGTATTAAAATTGATGTCTGGTTTTAGGCTTTATATTAGGCATTATTAATATTTAAGGTGAATTGCAGGTTACAACTTTTAGGAATGCTTTTGAATCTTTTTTGAGAATTCAAACAATGATGGATGATGGCTATTACATTACTGATGTTGGTGCCAAAGCTTTTGTTGATTTTATAATGCCCATGATCTACACTGACCTCACTCAGGACTTGAATGATTTTCCACCTGAGTCACACACTATCTCTGTTGGTGATGTATCAATAGGGAAAGGGGAGGTTGAGGCTAAAATAATTGCGTAATTGCTAAAAACAGATGTAAATATTGTTAAAGAAGTGCCTCTGATAAAGTTGGGGCAATAATTGGGAACAAGGGTTCTAAGGTAAAAAATATTCAGCATTACTCATCAGCAAAATTAAGAAATTAACTTGGAACTGTTCAGAGAATATTAAGTCTCCAAATCCTGATGATATAGGGCAGGGCATGGTCATCATGGGTAGTCCCCTACAAATGATTATGGCATTGGATGTGATTGACACCATCATTATTGATAGTACCCCTAAGGCTGCATCATAAAGACATGAGAGAAGAGGTATCCAAAAATACATCTTACCCCATAGCTGCACTGACCTGTCCTGCCGAAATTTGTACAAACATGTGTCTGGGGGTAAAAAAATGAAATTTAATGAATGAGGGTGTTTAGGGGGTAAGGGTCAAAATTATAAATGTCAATTAGAATATCTAACTAAATCACATTGTATTACAGAGAGTCTAGCCAATACATATGGTTGTTGTAATATTGAAAATAATTCCGCTGTGATGAAAATATAAATAAGTCAGGCTGTGATGGAGTAAATGTGATTGAATGTCTATGCCGCCATAAAACTTGTGATACTTCATTGTTGTATAATGTTTGTGAGGACTGCATGAAATATTTTACTGTAATCATTCATGTCAAGTTTTTAAAATAAATGTTTTTAACAAGACAAAAGGTGAAATATTTCGTGTAAAAAATAAAAATAATATAACTACAAATATGCCTATCCCTTACCTCCACAGTCAAATATTAGGCAAACATAACACACAGTCTTATTGGCACAAAAATGATAAGCTATACAGTGAAGTTTTAAAATACAATGTTGAAAAATCTACTAAAAAAGGTAATGCCCATAACTTACACAAAAAATTCCTACTACCGTTAAAAAATTGCTTTAGAAGTACATCAACCTTAAATAAAACAGTAATTTACCAAATAATTGTAGAAAGAAGAGAGTAAATAGTCATAAGGAAAAATGAGAACCAATCATATGTCTTATCTAAATCAAGTGGTATAAATGGCTCCACCCAACATATGAGGGTCCGTAAGAGTAAAACGTATCAAACACTGCCTATGAGTAAGATAGCGCTCTCAAATCGAATTGAATATCTTTCTGACAGTAATACAATTGTAACATATAACTTTAAGCAAAAAGTTCACGCTCCATATATTGTTAATGACTGTACGAAGTCTCGAAGCGATCGGACATTAACTCCGCCCACCTCTAATGCGATTGGTCGCTCTTGGGGGCAATCCTATCGAGGTGAAGGGAAATCTCTCCACAATGACGTCATAGGGTCAATGACCGGATTCCCTGTGGAAAGTTGCCTGAATGCTAAGAACACAAATAACATTAACTCATATAGAAACATAGGTAATGATACCATTAAAGAGAATACTCAAATAAAAACAAATAGACTTAATTATTGCAGCTGCCAATGTACAAAATTTATACATTAATGAAAATAATATTGATCTATTTTTTATAACTAAGACTTGGATAAATGAAGCTAATGAAAAAAATCATAAGAGGCAAAATTAAAGAAAATAATTATGATATAGAATATGTACCACGTGTCGAGACCTGGCGGAGGTCTAGCTGTTATTTATAGACCTGAAATAGACATTAAGAAAATTAATCATAATCAAAATTTATCTACAATGGAAATGATGGAAATTAATATCAAGACGAAAAACAAAAGCTGTACAATTATTACAATATACAGGCCTGAGTCTTCAGATAAAAATAAATATACATACACAGAATTTTTTTATGAATTCACTGATGTGCTATCCTACTACAGTACGTACACACATGAAGTACTGTTCGTAGGTGATTATAACTTTCATATGAACAAACCCAATAGACCCAATGTTATCAAATTTAAAGATATTCTTGACATGCATAATTTACATAATCATATAAAAGTACCAACCCATATATTGGGAAACACGCTGGATTTATTAATAACTAGCATTTATAATAATACTAAGGCAAGAACATGTGAGTGCAGTGTTCAGGCTGACAGATCTCTCAAGTTGGTTCTGGTGGAAGGATCTCAAGAGTCCGAAGGACGAGTGAGATCCTTCCACCAGAACCAACGAGAGAGATCTGTCAGCCTGAACACTGCACGAACCTATGTTCTTGACTTTATCTCATACTTAACTCCTACAGATAGGTATGAGATAAAGGTTTTGGTTTGATGTCCAATCTATTTAAAGCAAAACAGAGAGGAAAACATTGCAGCATGTTGGGACCTATGTTGTGTGTGTCAAACAACATAAACAATGCCACGCCCCCTTTTTAATGACGTCACACTGACGTCACAATGACGTCATTATAACTTATAATTTATTATGTTATGACGCCATTGAAAGGTGGGCATAGTGCCACTCTATATTGTGAGATCCTTCCACCACGGCACCAGAACCAACGTGAGAGATCTGGCAGCCTGAACACTGCACAAACCTATGTTCTTGACTTTATCTCACACTTAACTCATGCAGATAGGTATGAGATAAAGTTTTGGTTTGATGTCCAATCTATTTAAAGCAAAACTGTGTGGAAAATATTGCAGCCTGCATGGACCTATGTACCGACCTATGTTGTGTGTGTCCAACAACATAAACAATGCCACGCCCCCTTTTTAATGACGTCACACTCAATGACTATGTAATGACGTCATTGAGAGGTGGGCATTGAGATCCTTCCACCAGAACCAACTTGAGAGATCTGTCAGCCTGAACACTGCACTCACATGTTCATTTCTTAAGATCTGTACTTTTTACAATGTTAACACTGGTCTTGTATATAAACCATCTGCGGTAGATAAATATGAGATAAAGTCAAGAGCATGGGTTCATGCAGTGTTCAGCCTGACAGATCTCTTTTATTGGTTCTGGTGGAAGGATCTCAGTCATCATTTGGACCAAGGATGATTTGCAAAAGTAGTTCGGCAGAGGGGTGATCTGCGAAAGTAGTTCGGCAGAGGGGTGATCTGCGAAAGTAGTTCGGCAGAGGGGTGATCTGCAAAAGAATATCTCATAGGTGCAGAACACTCTCTTGAAGTACCAAGTATGAGATAAAGTAAAAGAACATGTAGTTGACGAAAAAATTTCTGATCATAGCATCATAAAACTAACATTAAATATTCAGACTAAAATAAACAATAAAAAAAGATTATCATACAGAAATTACAAAAAATTAATTAAGTAATTTTAAAATGAACTATTAATTAAATATAGCAAATTGACAAGTATACATGACAAACATGCTCCCATGGTTGAAAGAACCATAAACTACAGGAAGCGGGCTCCAATGTTATCTGATGCTATAAAGACAGAAAAAAGGAATAAGCAAAAATTGGAAAGAAAATATAATAAGACCGGCCTTGCATCGGACAATTTCAAAGGCAACAAAATAAATAAAAAGGCAACAATATCATTAAAATAACTAGAAATAATTATTTCTCAGATATAATAAATTCAAATAAATCAGACCCCAAAAAATTATTTAAGGTATTAAACAAACTGTTACATACCAAGGAGGATACTTGCTTTCCTAAACATAATGATAATAAAGAATTAGCAGTGGAATTTAAAAAATCTTTCTAAGAAAAAAATTACAAATCTTAGAAAAGACATGGATAAAAATGACACAAATACGGAACCACTGACTGAAGCATCAAAATACAAAGCACACCTTGAAAATTTTACATTATTGAACAGTTTGGAAGTTAAGAAATTAAGTAAAGAATCAGTAAAGAAGTCATGTGAGTTTGATCCCATCCCGACCTGGCTTCTTAATGAGTGCATAAGTCATCTGCTACCACTTATAAAAGCAATTATAAACAAATCAATAAGTATGGGTCGTATGCCTGATGATCTACAGATGGCCATCATTGGGCTTTTAATTTAGAAACTTGGTTTAGAATTAATAAAGAAAAATTATAGACCAACATCGAATCTAGCCTATTTGTCAAAACTAATAGAAAAAGCTGTAGCTAATCAATTTGTAGGTCAATTATTTAGAAATGATATACAAGGCATTTTTCAGTCTGCATATGAAGAGTTTCGTAGTACGGAGACTGTGTTGCTCAGGGTTCAAAATGATATCTTGATGGATATTGACAGTGGTAAAACGGTAATGTTGGTATTATTAGATTTATCATCTGCATTTAATAATAATAATAATAACGATTTATATAGCACTATATCAGACCAGGTCTGCTCAAAGCGCTTTGATACCATTGATCATGGTATATTGCTTAATAGACTACAGAAAAGATGTGGTATTAGGGGCACTGCTCTATAATGGTTCAAGTGATATCTAACATAAAATAATGTGTAACAATTGAGGGGAAAAAGTCTGAAAATATGAATATTAATTATGGTGTTTTTCAAGGCTCAGTCCTTGGACCTTTATTATTTACAGCATACATGGAGCCTTTGTCTGACATAATTGGTAATTATGGTCTCAGGCATGATATTTATGCAGATGATACACAGTTATACACCCCAAATCTGATGAGATTTTAATAAAATCCTGTGAAGAAATGGAGAAATGCATAAAAATGGTTAAAAGAAATCTGATAAATAATAAAATGAAGATTAATGATGGGAAAACTGAAATGCTTTTATATGGTAAAAGCTATGATATAAGAAAAGAAAATTTACCATGTGACATAGGTGAAACTAAAATTCCTAGATCAAGTAAAGTTAAGGATCTAGGAGTTATCCTAGACCATGAATTATCTATGAGATCTCAAATTTTTAAAATGTGTAAAAATTGTTTGTTTTTTTTTCATGTAAAAAATCTAGCTCGGGTCCGGAATTGCCTAGATGAAAGGATTGGTAATACTCTGTCTCATGCATTTATTACATCCACCCTGGATTATGGTAATGTGCTTTTGGCGGGTTTACCAAAATGTGAATTAGCGAAACTGCAGAAATTGCGGAATGCTGCAGCTAGAGTTGTGGGTAAACTAAAAAAGAGAGCTCACATTACACACAAACTGAAGGATCCACACTGACTGCCAGTTGAGGCAAGAATTGATTTTAAAATATCATTATTGACCTGGAAGGTGCAAAATGGCTTTGCCCCACAATATCTATCTCATTGTTATTAACTCATAAAAAATCTAGTCTTGGTCTTAGATCCAATGAGAAAAATGAATATATAGTCCCCAAGACAAATATGAAATCGTACGGTGATAGGGCCTTCATGGTATATGCAGCAAAAAATTGGAATGCCCTGCCCCTTGAAGTGAAAAACTGCAAAAACAGTTGACACTTTTAAGAAAATGCTAAAGACATAGCTTTATAGAAAACATTACCTGCGATAGTGCAATGAGCAAACCTAGTTATTATTATTATTATTATTATTATTATTATTATTATTATTATTATTATTATTATTATTATTATTATTATTATTATTATTATTATTATTATTATTATTATTATTATTATTATTATTATTATTATTATTATTATTATTACAGTGATGTTTCATCCTCCTTTTTAACACCCTAATCTACCTCAACAATAATGCAATATTGTTTATACTTCATATCCATATTATCCATTAATGCAAGGCCTTCTGTCTCTGATAACTGGCCGAACATTTATACTTGATATCAACATTCAAATTGACTGCTTATCATTTATTCAGTCAAATGAATATTCTCTCTGTCATGGCAACAGTCACAATATGGTAATGCACATATCTGCCTTGTATAGACCAATAACAGCCACTTCATGTAGCATGCCCAATTTCATTAAATATCATGTTATCACACCAAAGTAATCACATCACTGGGGAGGGTGTTATAGTTAAGGGTACATCAATATTGGTCATGCTACAACTATCTCATTGGTACAAAAGTCATTCTTAATCTATGTCATCAGTATTGAAGTCACACTTCACCTATGTCAAAGTAATTGGGAAGGGAGGAGCGAGGGGAGGAGTGAATGTCAGAAGAATGCAACAAACCTCCGGTGCAAAGATAACCCTAGAGGATGCATTACGTGGCAAGGAGACGCTAAAACTAGCATTTATTGAAGGGGATGAAGGTCAAATCAAGAAAGCAAGGATTGAACTGTCTGATTGTATTAAATTGCATAATGATAATTGACATTTTTGGCTGGAGCCTCCTATTACCTCGGACAATCATGTGTTTAATGGCATTATGAAGAATCTGCTAATATCTAGAAATAAAGTAACTGCGTTGAAGTGTTCTTTATCTAAGTTCAATAACTGTTGTTGTATACTAACTGATGTCAATAATTCATGCTCATGCTCTGTAAACACCAATGAAAAAATGACAGTGGGTCAGGTTGATGTACCAGAGGTAAATAAATGTGTGTTTTTGCAATATGTTGGTCTTTGTGTGTGTGCCTGTTAGATAACAATCAAAACATATCAAAATGCTCTTAAGTTCTTGATAATTTAACTGACCGGTTTGAAATTAGAAGTCTTAATACAAATAATATAATTCTCGGTACCGAACATGCTGCCAGAAATAAATCATTTTCAGATATAGAGTTCAAAATTCTCACTTCTAAGCATGATCTTATACATGAAAATGACATGTATATGTTCTCTTTTCTAAATAGTTTAACTCTATATAGTAAAAATCTTATCCCACTCTCTGATTCCATCTTCCTGGTCACTTCGCTAGGGGGCTCTGGCGGGCTGTCAAACACAATCACTGAAACCTTAAACAACAAGGAAAGCATAACTTACCTTGGCTCAATTGATGCTGTTCCTGATTGTTGTTTTCGTAGTTGTTGTTGTCTAAACCACCAAATGTATGGTAAAATACAAAAATCATGAACTCGAAATGATGAGATCGATGGAGATCTCCTCTGATCAAACTAGTCTACATTGTATGCTAATCCGCACAGGTAATCCACAAACTCATTTCTGTGTACACAAGGGTGATGGAAATAATGACAAAATTTGTGCTACCAAATCTCTTTCGATGCATGAAACTAACTCAATTATGCAGTTGAATATGCGGCTGGCTAGGGGCATTACTAATGGCTGTTATGGTCAACTAAATGGTTAGGCTGTCACAAACCAACTGAACCGGCCCCACTAGCACAGTTGGTAGAGTGTAGGATCTGTGCCTTTAATGGTTATATAAGTGGAGGGCGGGAGGTGGTGGGTTCGATTCCCACTGGCGGCAGTGTAACTTTCACACTGGTTAAAAGTCTCGAAAGACGACCTGATATGGCCATAGTTGCTGAAAGGGTCGTTAAAACACCATTTCACATTTTTTTTCACACAAACCAACTGAAATTAAGAAAAAATAAAACTCTAAAGCAGCTTCAAAAAGGCACATGTAATGTTCAAAGCATCTCTAGTAAGCTCCTTACTGTAAGAGACTATTTCTTTGAGAATAACCTCCATGCTCTCTTTATGACTAAAACATGGTTGCATACCCTGACAAAATGAAAATTGCTATTATTGCACCCCTTTTAAAGAAGCTTGGACTGGAACTTATTGAAAAAAATTATAGACCTTTCTCAAATTTATCCTACATTTCCAAATTTACAGAAAGGGCAGTTGCTGACCAACTGGTTCCACACCTGGTAAGAAATGGACTTACTGGCAAATTCCAATCCGCTTACAAGGAATATCACAGCACCGAAACAGCCTTACTCAGGGTGCATAATAATATTCTCTCTGAACTTGATAAGAAAAAATCAGTAATCCTATTACTACTTGACCTCTCAGCCACCTTTGATACCATTGATCATCAAATACTATTTGATAGACTCGAATCAAGATGCAGGGTCAAAGGTCATGCTCTTGCTTGGATTTGGTCATACCTGATGAATAGGAAACAATGTGTCAGGGTAGGCTGCCATAGATCAACTCTTAGACCTCTGAAGTATGGAGTCTCACAAGGATCGGTCCTTGGGCCGATTCTATTCACTATATATATGTCTCCACTAGCTGATATTCTTGCCAAATACGGTCTTAATTACCACATATATGCAGATGACACCCAGATATACATCCCGATTGACCATTCATCGAGTCAACAAGCTGACATCAGTAGACATAAATTAGAAAAATGTGTTAGCGAAGTCAGCGCATTTCTGATCTCAAACAAAATGAAAATTAATGATGGTAAAACTGAGATGCTCCTATGAAATGTTCAATACAGTACTGCTTCCAACAATTCCTCTTACACTGTTAAAGTGAGTGATACTAGTATCGCACCCTGTGATACAGTTGTAGACCTGGGTGTTACATTGGTTTGTTTGTTTGTTTGTTTGGGGCTTTACATCACTTTCAACATTATTTCAGTCATTTTCGTGATGAGACCTACTTGTAGCAGATATAGTGCTGCCTCACTGAATTGTCATGTCGCAGGTCCTTGACATGACAACCCACCCGGTCACATATTTACAAGGACAACGGGCTAACCCTTTAGGCACGGGCCTCAGCCCATATAGGAAATTGTATCATGAGTTCAATCTCGGCACGGCCGGGGTTCGAACCCACGACCTTTGGATCACCACAGAGGAACTGGTGCTAAATGGCTGGCGCTCTAACCAACTGCGCCACGGCCCGTGGCCCCAGTGTTACATTGGACTCCAGGATGGACATGAAGGCACATATAAAATGTGTAAAAAAGGGTACTACCACATTAGGAATCTGGCAGCAGTTAGACAATGTCTAGATAAGAAGACTGCAGAAACATTAACTCATGCCTTTGTGACATCAGCCCTGGACTATGGTAATGGGCTTCTTGCAGGCCTTCCACAATCAGAGATCAAGAAGTTACAATACCTGCAGAACTCTGCAGCACTGGTGGTGGGCAGAATCAGAAAATTTGACCATATATCCGAGACTTTGAGAGAACTACAGTGGCTCCTTGTACATGCCATGATTGATTTCAAAATTCTTCTCATGACTTGGAAGGCCTTAGCTGGTAAGGCACCATCTTACTTGAGTGATCTTTTAAAGGTGAAACAAGGTGACAGGTGCCTTAGGTCCAACGATGGTACTTACCTAGATGTCCCGAAAACCCGTCTAAAAACAGTCGGTGATAGGGCTTTTTCCTCCATTGGTCCCAGACTATGGAATGCCCTCCCTACTAATATTAGGACTTGTAGCTCATCAGCATTGCATAGATGGCTCAGAATAAAAAAATAGAGACAAATCATTAAAATAACTGAGAAAAAAAATGTTCAAATTAACTGACAACAGGGTCATTTGGGGCAGCTACTCTATGCTGTGCAGTACATTTCGGGCATGTTACATTCCCTTTATATAGATCAGATCCATGTTCATACCTCTGACACTTGAAGCAAGCAGAGGGTTTTGAATAAAAACATCAACGCAGATGTTTAAACATCCAACTTTAATAGATGGTTGGAACTTTGGCTCCATCCAACTTTGGCTCCATTCAACTTTAATAGATGATTGGAACTTTGGCGCCATTCTTCTTAAGAAATCATTGTTTACATTGGACAACATCTTGATCTTCTAGTTCATTCACCTTTTCCTCTTCAGAAACTCCCGCCAGATCTGACATCTTATTATTCCTTTTTTAGTATTGAGCTGGTCTTATGAGCCTGTATTAAAACTGGAACTATGGCCAACATTTTGCATCTTAAAAGATTGTCCACATGGATTTTCTGCTCAACCTCAATTAATAAACAGGTTCCCCTTTTTTTAACTGTTTTCGGCACCCCGCCAAAGCCTTAAATCCCCTTTGCAATTGAGAAGGGGTACATCTTTGCCAGGGTATGTTCAGCATCAGAACTTTCTGCAATTAAAAATCTAGGCCATCTGTTCTTATTCACATTCAAATCATTATCTGAGTCCGTTTCCCTATCTGCCCTTTATCTTGTTTGTTTGATACCATGTTTTGTTTATTATTCATTGCCCATGTCCCTAAGCCTTACTCTGACTCCTATTTTAATAATCAGAGTCAGAGTTATAGAAATGGGGCAGAGCCATCAGCACACCTGTAAAACTTGGATACATTAGACAATATGCTCAAGAATACATATAAAGTACCCCAGATTGACCCATTTCAGCAGTCAAGCTCCATACATCTGTCAAGCTAAACTTGTAGAAACTGCCATTAATTGTTTTGATTAATTTGTTTATGTTACTATGCATTTTCTCTTAAAAACATGTAGAATTTATCATTGATAATGTATCTAAAATATAATAAATCTAAACTTTAGTTTTAGATATGGAGAAATGTGTGGAGCTATATTCCACAAGCCGATTGGACAATATCAGGCCCTAAAGTCCTGCCGTCTAGGGTGAATATTTGGGTTCAAACAGGCGTGTTGCAACTGGACTGGTATTACTGCCAAACCAGTCCAGTGCTCAACCTGCAGAACTCCATATCCTCCCCTTATTTGTCTCACCACACAGCAAACAAGGTGCCATTGTTTATTTTTTTGTTTGCCTCTTACGAACTGACAAAAAAAACAGGGAATAAAAAAAGCAGATGACCATTCTTACCCCAGGCCCAAATGGGGGACTATTATCCTATAATACATTTATCCTATAATACATTTATCCTATAATAATATTATACTATAATACTATTATCCTATAATACTATTATCCTGTAATACTATTATCCTGTAATACTATATTATATAACCAGTTTTATACTGTAATAAGATGAATATCTGCCATGCCAATTTAAGATGCGCCTCAAAGTGTTTGAGGACTGAGGAGTTTTAAAGCTGAATTGTATTACATTCTGTAATATTTCATTTAACACAATAGGTGGAAATGTATTCATTCCCCTCCATTATTCAATCCACCACAATTGTTCCTTCTCTATTGTTTCACCTTACGCCATTGTTTCACCTCCAAAAAGCATGTCATATATTTTTCTTATGAAATGTGATTTGATCTCGGTTGAGTAAATGAACATTTTCAATGTACTATAGATTTATATCATTGAACTTTATTTCAAAATGCTATTTTCTATGCTAATGATTGTTATTAAATCTTACAAACTATTTTATATTAAATTTTGAACAATTACATGTTAGGCCTTAAAGAGAAATTCAAGCAATCTTAAAAAGTTGAATAAGGCGTTGTTTGTAGTAGTGAAAGCAGTCATATATATTGTGTTATCAACAAAATAATTTGTAACAGCAGTAGCCAAGCTGTGAAAACACGAAACACATGCAGCTGTACGCAGGTCCTTGATATGACAACCCATCCGGGTCACAGATTTACAAGAACAACGGGTTAACCCTTTTGGCACAGGCCTCAGCTCACATGTGAAATTGTATCGTGAGCTCACTCTCGGCATGGTCGGGGATCAAACCCATAACTTTTGGATGACCACAGAGGAACTGGTGCTGCTAACAAGCTGGGGCTCTGACCAACTGCGTCACAGCCGTGGCCCCAATTATAAAACTGTAAAAGATTGGTATAGTGTAGATTAGACAAAAACAATTGATGCAGTCAGAAAAAACAATAAGATTTTCAATTTGTGAGAAAGATTTAATCTTGCCCAGATTTACATCTTGCTAAATGTAATGATTGGAAAATATTTATTCTATTAATAATCAATGCATATTTCCAACCAAATATATATATAATATGCCTATTCATATAAATTGAGGACTTGGTCTATGCAACTGTATTTTTTGCTTTTGTGTGCTTAACACACATTGAATGTTTTTCTTTGAAAAATAATATTTTATAAATATGTATGTATTTATATTATATAATACAAATAAAATGCGCAGCATATGAAATCATTTTCTCTTGCAGCAATATAACATTGTGATTAATTCTTTCCTAAATGCAGAACCACTTACTAAGTACAGCCAAAAATTTATCGCACTGTTAGTGGCAAACAAGAGAATGCCAATATTTTGTAAGAGAGGCATGGTTTTAGAAACATTCAAACCAATTATCACTGTATATATATTAGAATAAATTATATAACACAGATAAGGAAAGGTACAAATAAAATACCCAATAGAGACTCCAAATAGAATAACAGTGACTGAAGATGGACGTCCCACAGTTGTATCAGTTGACTGATTACGAAAATGAGCAGATTTTCGAAGCATGCAAATTATATTGATATTACAAAATAGAATGATAAACAGTGGTATGATACAATACAAAGCCACATCCAACCAGTCATGGACATTTATCATGTAATAGTAACTTTCATTTAATGAACACGTCGTAAAATTTCCATCTTTGTCTACATGATATTCTAGAAAAGCCATAGAATCAGTGACTATAAGGATGATTATTAGAATACTGCAAACTGTAAGAGAGTGTTTCTTATTAATAAGCATTTTGTACTTTAAAGGCATTTTTACACAAATATACCTATCTATGGCGACAGCAGAAATCATTGCACCAGACAGGTGCCTTGAAAATACTTGAATGAAAGGTATGCCAATGCAAGTTTCATGTACCTTTTCAAGTACTAACCAATAAAACAAAAGATCATTATTTTTTCTTATTGCTAAAAGGTTTGATAATATCACAAGAACATCAGCAATGGCTAAGACCCTTAAATAAATGCTTGCTGCTGAATGAGATAAAGAGGCCCGGCTAAAAACTACCAAGGACAAAATATTGCCAACAATTCCAAGAATAACTATGATTGGTCCAATGTATTTATATGTTATTGGAAATAAATACAGTTCAAGAAATCTGACAAGATTCAGCTGAACAAATAGATATTCAGCAGCTGGATATGTTAAGTTCCCTTTGGCGACAGCCTCTCGTAATTTGAAAAACAAATTCATTAGAAAGCTCTGATTCAAGCTTATTTTAGGCTCATTTAAGAAACCAGCTGAAACATTTCTGAACATAGTAACATTTAATAAGCTGTTTGTTTCCGTGGTTTCTGTTGGTTGCAGTACTGCAGTTTCAATAAACTGTTCAAAAGGCATAACTCTATTGTCTGAAGTCTTGTTGCAAATAATATTGATAAGCTGTCCAAATCCCATGCTTCAAGAAACCTAGACCCTGCGCTAAAAATTTTCAAAATGCCAATTTATTTTTTAAATCCAACATGAAATCATTTTTAGTTTCACATAATTTGAAGTGTTTAACATATTAAAATGATTTTTAATATCAAAAGCTTTTAATATCTCTTCTTCTAGAATAAGTGAGGATATGTGATACCTGCATCAATTCCTCTTAAAAGCATATTCTATTTCCTGAAATCAATCATGTTTGCATACATTTTGTATTATGAAAGATTCACCATAGAATGAGCTGAGGCATTGTCAAAGATACTGAAGTGTTAAAACATTCATGAAATCAGAGAGGTCACAGGCAACTTACAGAAGTTTTGGGTATCCTCAAATGATATGTTGCAATGAAACTGTGATACAAGCAAGCTATCTCACTAAAATCATCCAAAATACACAGACCATGGTTATTGTGTTTTACTTAAAGTGCTGGATGTACTCGTCTGGCCACCAGGTGGTCTCATGTATAGAAATATGTGACCCAAGCATGTGTTCTGTCAGGATGTTAGGCCTGTACCAATGTACAAACATTAATGGACAAACAGGCCTCTGTGAGCCAAATCACTCCATTGTCCCAGTCTGAAGGTACCCCATTGTTTGCAAAACTATACTAAGCAGGTGTTTGCACCAAATCACTGGAAAAAAAATTGTGAAATGGTGTTTTTCCGACCCTTTCAGTAACTATGGCCATATCAGGTCGATTTTCGAGCCTTTTGACCAGTGTGAAAGTAACACTGCCGGCAGTGGGAGTAGAACCCACCACCTCCCGTCCTCCACTTATATAACCATTAAAGGCACAGATCCTACACTCTAACAACTGTGCTAGTGGGGCCGGTCCAGATCACTGGTCAGCTAAACAAAGTTTGTTGACAAAGTGACCAATGGATGATTTGGATTTTAGCAGTAGCTTAATCCAAGCATTTCCTGCCAAAACCAGTTGTAAAACGTGCACAGGGCATTTTAACTTGGTCACTTGAACTCTTCAGACACATCTACATCAGACATCTATATCTTCTTTCAACTCTTAACATGTAAGTATTTGCCTTCATTAATATGGTAAATATCGATTTTTTCATATTATTTCATATTACACATATTAAGCAATATTTGATCAATGATAGAATGTTGTATTGAAATATTGTATTACAGTTCAAGATGAACTCAGACATGGAAGTGGACCTGGAGAATGCCTCACTGCCATGCTCCCCTGCCCTTTCATCAACTCCCAACCAAACAACAGCTCTTGCCAGCACCAAACCATCACTTGAGGATATCTGGACAGAGCAGATGAGACAGCGTCAGCTACTGATGGACATGGACGAATAGCTGGAACAGCTTTTGGAGGACCAGAAGAGAGTTGGAAAGTCAAGGTTTTCTGCAGCACCCCAACCTTCAATTGACATCAAGGTATGTTCTAAATATATTATCTTTTCAATCAGCCATAACAAAATTATACATTTTTGTATATCATACTTATAGTGAATGAATCACATGAGAAAAAAAAAGTTTACTTATCAATACTTTTAAGCCATTTTGGAGAGTGCCATCATATAAATTGATTGTGGGTCTATTTCAGGATGCTGTCAGACAGGGCCGGGGTACAAGGAAGGTCTGAAGGAAAGTCAACAATGGATGTTCGGTGTTGGACACAGGTATTTATATACTTAGATATTACTAAAAAATATTTTGAGGGTATAATGTAAATCGGAAAAATCGTTGCAACAGGGTTACATCTGGCACCTTTGTCTTGCTGTTCTAATCTTTCATGGTACTATGTTTCCTTAAGGAGATCTAGAGATGCATCAAAGGTCCAAGCTTAGTTGCTGCCACAGCAGGGTGGTTTCACACCCTTGTCCACTTGCAGCCAGCCAGCTCACAATCAACCCCCTGTTCCTTACCCTCACTGTGCCATAATATACACAAGCACCATTATTATCTATAATATTTTACTTTCATTGACAAAAATCACTGTGACACTATTTTCACAATGATCACAATATTTTGCTAAATATTTTATATAGCAAATTTAAATAGGGCTTTTTGAGACAATTTGTATATTTGTGGACAATTGAATTGTTATAAAATTACTTTTGTGTGGAGCGTGGAAATGATTAAATACCAGAATGATCAGCACAGTAAACTTTCTAATTGAAATAGAGCACTTTGTGTGAACAAATATTCTTGAGAAATATATATGTTTAGCTGCACCCCATAATATATCTAGGTCAAAGTTTGGGAGGCAGGAGGCAAACCAAGCTTGGCACAGTTACCCTAATCAAATGTCATCTCTGTGATGTGGTAATTATAGCTACCTCCGTTTTTGTGGGGTATTTTCCGAATCTCTAAGGTGTTGCCATATGCTTCAAGTGAAAAGTACAAAGAAGGAATGCTGTGATATTTGTTGGTTTTAGAATTTCATTAGAGAATTACACAACTATTCTCTAATATGCATAAATTCAGCAATGAAGATTGGGAAGCCTCAGTTGCATACTTTAATGTGCAGGTCAGAGATTTGGCAACACTGGTTATCTAAAGTGGCAAATAAACACCTGTCAGGCAGCATTTGTGTTCTCACTGTTCTCTGTGGTCAGAAAGGGGTACCTTAATATATATTTCAAAGATGTTTGTTTTCATACTAAATCATCACACTTCTAAACCTTCTAAACCTTCTAAACCTGTTATGTAATATATCCCAGAGAGGAAAATTATCATGGTGAACAGGGAGGATGGTGAATGTTTTTCTTTGTTTTAACATCTGATTAGTGGTGCAGAGGTGATGTAGTATATTATATGGATTGGCAGATGTCAATATGATCTGGGCACTTAGAAATAACTTAATATATTAAACATTAGGTGATTTTATTCAGGAATTCGTCAGAACTTTCATTCAATTCAATTTTTATAAAATATGCTTTTAGATTTTATATTTAGATTCGGGTTAGTCTCATATCCAATTGTAGAAAAATAATTTAACCAATCGTTCACAAGAATGAATAGTATATCAATTGATCAAACATGAACCCTAATTTGCTGTCCAATCCAGGGGTTAAATACATTTTCTGTAAAGTATTTCATAATATTTTGCCAGTTAATATGTTGTGGCAGAGTCATGTTATTGCAAAATAGTGTAATATATTCATGCTTAATTTCTTTTCTTTTCCTTTTACAGAAAGCTAAGAGGAGATTTAGGGCAATGGAGGGCAAGAGCAGATAGTCAGTTGAAAAAAAGCGAAACTGAGGAGAGTACTCAAAGCAGAGTTTATGTCATCTGAAGAAGAGGCTGAAGATGGGCATGGATTTGTTATGACTGAATGTGGCACCAAAATTCAAATCTATACTAGATAAGTTAGGTTCCAAAGTAAAAGAAACATAATCCACCAGAGCCCTTTCCCAGATGAGACCACATGTAACAGGACCTCCTTCTGAGGAACATCTAAAGGTGACATAGGAGAAAGACAGCTGGATTCTTATGTCTGATGAGGAGCATGCATCCAATCAATAAACAGGTGTTTTGAACATTATAAATAATGTCAAAATATCAGAAATTGGATAGAAATATTTGATGAAATCATGTTGCTGGCAAAATAGGCATTTAATTTAAAACAAGCATTTAGCAAAATAAGATTCTAACATTGTTAATTGTATTGTTGTAATCCATAACAAAATATTATGTGTTCAACAAATAAATATATTCAAAATAAAAGTGCAGTGTTGTTTTTTTTTATTTATTTCATTTATGAAAGACTCGCCCAATCACTTTTTTATATGATGCAAACCCATCCAATAAACAGTGAATAGTGAATATAATTCAAATCTATTTGATCCCTGTTAATGAAAAAAGGTATTATATTTTACTTCTGCCGTGCATCTAAATCGCAAAGTTTGCAGATATACTTGTGAATGTATACATTACTTGTTTTTAAAACTTCATATTTCAAGACACCATTACATGATATCAATTCAAATTTATACATGAACAATGCAGTTTGAATTCTAAAGCTGTTTGAATGCCACCATAAAGGCATACGTTTTCAATTTTGTTTTGAAATATCAAAGTTCATCAGCAACTTTGAAGAGTTTCAGAAAAATATCTAAGATGCATTGCTGGTCAAACTGAATGTTAAAATAGATTATGTGTTTAGATCAAGTAGTAACTCATAATCATAATTCAATCACTAATCAGATTTTTTATCTTTCCTCAATTTCTTAGCATATTTAATTCCTACAAATTCTCTTATGGAAAGAAACACATCATGACATGAATTGAATGGCTAAATATATATATATATATATATATATATATATATATATATATATATATATATATATATATATATATATATATATATATATATTTATATATATATATATATATATTTATATATATATATATATATTTATATATATTAATTATATATATATATATATATATATATATATATATATATATATATATATATATATATATATATATATATATATATATATATATATATATATATTCATTGAAAAATGGCAAAAGTAATTACAAAATTGTGTTTTTAATGATTTTATTGAATCCTTTTTATATTTGAACTGTTGAATGATAATTCATATAATGAATATATCTCCGCCAAATGGTCCGCCTTCAACAACAGGCAAAGTTTTCTTGCACAAAAATGGATGAACAGTCTCGACACAAGGATAAATAAATAATAATAATAATAAGATTTATAAAGCGCTGATACCAGACTCATAAACAGTCAATACACAAGGAATGAACATTTTGTAAACAAGGGATAAATAGTCAAAACACAAAAGATGAACAGTACGTATACAGTGTATAAACAGTCAGTATGCAAAAGATGAACAGTTAGTATACAAGGGACGAACAGTCAGTTTACACGGATCAACAGTTAGGTTTTAAAGAATGAATAGTCAGGTTACTTTTAGATTTGACAGAAATGTTATTCCGGTCGATCTTTACACACTCCAGACAGGCCATTCATGTCACAATATCCGGACTCGCATTGAGTGTCTGATCCCACCAGTTCATAGCAGACTTCACCATTGGCCCTGGGGGGTCTGCATTTGCCGTAACTGTGCGACAATCCCTCTTTGTCACACTGCATGTTGCCACCCACCGCCATTTCGCAGCACTGATAATCGCTGTGGCATCCCCCATTGTGGGCAATACAGGTAGTACAGAAGCCAGTCTGCAACATATTCAGAACAAACGCTGCATATTTCTCAACAATTATAGCTTCATCTTTACCCACAAGGAAATTACGATGCGGAAATCATATACACACCTGATTAGTAAATGTTTAATGTTAGATCTATCTTTGAAGAGGTGGGTGATGAATGTAATATATATAATAGAGTGATGACTTATAACCATGATGTCATTAATGTAGGACTGAGTATAGTTTAATTAGATGCATGACTGACAACTGAACAAATTTCATTATTTTGTATGGTGTGTATTATTTATGCATTTTCGGGAGGCCATATTAAGACTAATGTAGCAAGGAAGACAGGAAGCCAAGAATAAGACTGAAGTAGACAGAGAGTCAAGAGTCCAGGAGTACGACTGAAGTAGCAGTGACGTCAGGAGGCCAGACTATGACCGAGGTAACAAGAAGGTCAGGAGGCCAGACTAAGACTGAAGTGGCAAGGAAGCAGGAGGCCAGACTAAGACTGACATGGCAATGAGGTCAGGAGGCCAAACTAAGACTGAAGTCGCAAGGAAGTCAGGAGGCCAGACTAAGACTGAAGTGGCAATGAGGTCAGGAGGCCAGACTAAGACTGAAGTGGCAGGGAAGTCAGGAGGCCATACTAAGACTGAAGTGGCAGGAAAGTCAGGAGGCCAGACTAGGACTCAACACTGGAGTTGAATATCTGAGGTTGAAACTTGATTTTACAAATAAATCTAATCCACTTGACTCAATATTAAATGTTATCGTCATATATTAAAACCCCATTTTTATTCAAATCCATCTAATTGCATCAGTAGAAATGACAGACATAGGCATAAAACGTTTTTACTGTCTGGGACACATCCACAAATGATACATGACTGAATGTGGACCTTTGCAGGCTATTTTTATAAAAGATTGACAGTGACCTTGAAAGTGACCTTTGAATGACTTTGAAATTGAAACTCCTATTTCCGTGGACTTTATTATAAATTTCAATATTCAATCTTCTGCATCTTTCAAAAACGAGCTCATAGAGTCTTTATTCATCAAAATCCGTTCAGAATTAACGATATTTGAGCATTTTTTAAATTTTGGACCAATCTACAAAGGAAATTAGAGGAAATTTTGATATGCTGAGCTATTTTGAAATAATATCTATAATAACAACTTATTGTTGGTTAAATTATGAAAGTACATATCATACCACATAGTAAAAAACTTTAATGCTGAAAATAAAGCATCAAGTCCGCCAATTTCGAGAATTTGAACAAGCTATATCTGGCTAGAAATAGCTTGAACGTGGTAGGTGTACTTAACATGAAAATTGACAGACTTTAAATTGATCCAATGCAATCTTTTAAAGTTTCATACATTATAAGATATAAGTGTATTTTCAGAAAATAACCCCCAATAAGCTGCTCTAATCATAATGGTACATAAAAAATGATATTAAACTATCAAAGTGTGTGAAAATGTCCTAAATTTGTGATAGAAAAAAAATCAGAAAGAAATGTATTAAATGCAGAGACAAATGGATTGCCTCATTGAAAAGCTGATTTCTTTCTGCAAATTTTCATATATTTTATTTTTTCTTATAAAAGAGAAAGGTGCCCAAATTAGCTCTTGAATATGTAAATAAATTGGAGAATATGTTCTATTTTTGACGCCATTTATGCCGGGTTAAAGTGACACAATGTACCCGCTTTGTACTACCCATTTCAGGTCCAATGTCTAGTGATGACTTATTACTTCTTCATGTAAATGAATGGATACTTATATAATTAACGGTTTATTAGTGTCTACTATCAATGACAATACACGCAGATAATATTATTATTAATAAGTCTACCAAATGATCCTAGAAAGTGTTTTATGTTCATTAGTCTACTCACTGAGCCGCCGCCGTTGTCTCTCTGACAGGTCAGATCACCACAGCAGTTTTCATACCAAGCACATTCTTCGCCGACGTCCTCCACACAGCTGAAAAGCCCCCTCTTCTCTATACCTGCCATCAGGTTGGAAACCGGATTACCCCAGGAAACATCTACAATATTCCATAAAACACTTTTTAATATAGAGGCCATGGGCCGTGGCGCAATTGGTTAGAGCGCCAGCTTCATAGCACAAGTTCCTCTATGGTGACTTGAGGTCATGGGCTCAATCCCCGGCCGTGCCGAGGTCAGTCTCCACAAGTCTGTTTAAAATCTCACGAGAGATCTTTTTCAAGATACTTGCAAAAGGTGGAAATTTGATATTCCATTTCAGCAGGGTGAACTTGTATTACAATATGGAAGACTCATTTAAATTATGGGTTCCCGAAATATTTTTATCCAAATATCAACAAACGATGTGAAGCACTAGCTCAAGGACGAAATGGTGAACACATTTCTAAATGCAATGGATTTTTCTCTCTATTCATTTTATAAGTAGATATTACTGTAGAATTAACAGTATTGTAATGTTATCATGACAAAGAACTGTTTAATTTAAGAAATATTAAAAATTGCTGTAAAACACTTTAAAATTGACCATAAAATTCTATATAGATACTGCAGGATCATCGACAGATCGTCTGTGGGCAATGTATGGGTTTTAATTACATCAAATGTGTTCATATTGACATGGTGCAAGTGATTACAGTCGGACTACATTGCTTCTAACATTTGAGGTTAAATGTCTTACCAGACCTTGATTATAACATCTCAAAGCCTCATATCCTCACTCACAGTTCAAGCAGGCTATGTTTAAGAAGATTTATTTATGTATGCATTTAGGCACAATTTAAAGCATTCATGAAATATGACTTTCAGACACATTTTCTTTACATAACATGGATGTTTATACCCTAAACAGTGCTTTTATGTAGTAGTACCCAAAATATGTTCTGTTAATAAGATTCTGTGGCTCTTGAAAGTTGATCAGTTGTCTGCTGAAACCTACACCAGCAATTGAACACTTTGTCAACAAGCTTTGTTTAGCTGGTCTGCGATCTCGTGTAAACATCTAATGAGTTACCAGTTGGACACCTGTCCAGCTTGGGAAACAGGATGGAGATGTTTTGTACAATTTATTGCCAGGAGTATACTTCAGAACAACATAAGATTATTTTAATATTATTTGAATCAATGAAATAACTGTCATGGTTGTGACAAATATTTTATGGTTGTGACAAATATCTTATGGTTGTGACAAATATCTTATGGTTGTGAAAGATATATCATTTATTGGAAAAGTATCTTATACATGTCAAAACCTTTCTGTCAAAAAGGGAAGACATGACTCAAAGGCTGCATGGAATCCCCTTTAACTTAAAGGCCGAGATATGGAAAAAGTGACATAAACCCTTTGATCACTGGTTTGGCCTTAAATCACAAGGACTTTGAATGGCAAAACTGTGAATGCTAATAATTGGTATCAGTGAAATTTATGATTTGACCCTCTTTGATGAAATTTGGGGAGAAAAAGTGCCAAGAAAAGGCACTATCACCATGATAAGTGTTATCTTCCAATTCATTCTCTAAACAGTGAAAAACATGGCTGAAAATGTGTTGCTCCAATTTTGACAATTGGTAAACAACACCTCCTGTGACTTACGGAGCCCCTTGACAGTTCAAAGGTCAAGGTCACACAACACACTTCCTGTTCAGTACTGGCAGTACTTGGTGGTCACAAAAAATCACAATTCTCAGAGCAGATGTTCTTTTGTTGATTTCAGTCAGATAGCCTGTATGTATGTCAATTTTAAGAACATATATTGTTTTCAGATACCTTAAACCACTGTAAAATCGCATGGAACCTTCCAGGTTTCATGATTGCTTTAAGCTGTTTGGGATATGTTCACAAAATTGTAAAATATTGTCACTGTGCTGGACAAAATGATGTGATCATCCAAATAAAGGTTTCTGTAATAATACAATGTACTGTATAAATGAAGGTAATTTTTTTCAATTATGCATAGGTCACTCTTGTTATTAACAAGGAGAGGACAGATGACCAATGGGGCAATATTTTGTATAAGCCAATATTTCCACCTCACAAAGGTTTCAATCCATATACAATCCTAAGAGTGTATGTGATCTATCACATACCGCTGTTGATGAGAGTGCAAGGGGCCAACCTGGGGGCACCAGGAGAAGCTGGGATAGCCATGATACTGTGTTGGACAGACAGAAATCAGATAACCCTCAAGTGTTGAACATTAATTTAGGCTTGCATGTCTCTTTTTAAACAGAATCATTATCATACGATTTAATGAACATGAAGCCTCATATATTTATATTTAATAACTTATATATTACCAATAAAGAATAAGACATATACTACATACCGAGGACGAGCACAGCCACAAGGGCCACTAATGCAATGGTAGGTCTACCCATGATTCCAATATCTGCTCACATTGGCCAAGTCACATTTAACATTCTTTTATATATATTTGCAAATATAAATGGGGTTACATTATGTGAGCAACATGGCGAACCTCTCTGGCAATCATATATGATTAGGGGATATTTACCTAGCAAAGTATGATGATCACTTCACAGTTAGTGGGTCAAGCTACTTGGTCAGAGCATATGTTGTGATCTCGATTGCCTTTAATTATGGTTGTAATGAAACATAACACCCATTGTAGGGCACATAAATACCAGTAGACAATTACTCATATGACCATGTATCATTGCCTTATTAGCATAGTATTACATGAGTCATTAATATTTGACAACGGTATAAATCCGGGTGTGTGAACAATTCAGGCCAGTCAGTCATCCCTTGGAACATTATTTGGTGATAAATTAAATATAATTATATAACTGGATATTACATAACTGGAACACTCATGCCAGACGGAGACCTAATTTTCTAGTTATTATTGTATTAATGATTTGACTGTTTCAGGTTATTTGCAAATAAACATACTCATGACATTTCCCTTTTCCTGGTGATTAAATATCTTTGAAGACTCATTCACATTGGACAGATTATTACATTTTTACACACATTACATTACATCTTTAAACACCTTACATCTTTAAACACCTTACATCTTTAAACACCTTTCAGATTATTACATCTTTAAACACCTTTCAGATTATTACATTTTTCACCTTACATTGACACGAAAATAGAACGTGACCATGGTCCTTATTTGTCCGTAATGGAACATTCAACATAAAGATTTATGTAATGGTTAGACGCATAAAGATGAACATTTCATTCACAAGTATTTTTATTTCCAAATCATATAACAATGTATGAGATAACTTTTGAACTTCCCAGAATGATATATATGTTGATTATTTATAATAGGGAAATCAAATGTGTTCTTTCTTATTCAGAATAGAATGATTATATGTAATGTCAGCAATACTTTCATTTTGTGTCATACAATGGCATTGAAATAGGCTAGGTTCCTTTCCAACCGCTGATATGTGCAATATTCAAACAATTGATTTATGCTTACTGTATGGAAAAATTAGTTCAGAACTTGAAGACCAACAACAAGTTTATGTTGACCAAGAAAGGGGTTCAGTTGAGACCATTATATATTTATCTACAAAAGTCTTATGTGTTTTATTTAATCGTTAGTTATGATGAAAGGTGGGTGTGGATTACTTGTGTTACTCAACTGCATTGAAAACAAATGATTAAACCTAACAAATGGAAATAAGAAGATCCGGCACAATGCTGAATTAGAGTGATGAACATTACTGCAACCCTAGTTATAAACTCCCATTCAGTGGTAAAGTTTTAGCAGGAAGTGGTATCTATTGCCCCTTTTTAGCAGGAAGTGGTATCTATTGCCCCTGACACAAATATAGAATTATGTTTTCTGACAGTAGGGTACATTTAGAAATCGATTACGTTGCGGAAATGTTTCCATGACAATTGCCACAAGTGGATATTTATTCAATCAAATAAATGGTGGCTCAGACACTATTTTCAAAAGTAGAACATGTAAAATAAGCAACTGAAATATATATATATATATTATATATATATATATATATATATATATCTGAGGACCTGCGACATGACAATTCAGTGAGGCAACACTATATCTGTTACAAGTAGGTCTCATCACGAAATGACTGAAATAATGTTGAAAGTGATGTAAAATCCCAAACAAACAAACAAAGACTATAAAAAAGCTTTATCCGGTAAAGTACCTCCCATTATCGTTCACCGGGTCAAGTCTTGCCTTTGACGGTGGAAATGCGTTTTTTTTCTTATTGCGGTAAGCTCGGTGCAGCTTATGATACAGTGGATCACTCCTGGAATGCCTGGAACAAGGGATTGGCATTACAGGCAGCTGGCTAGATTTATTTAGCTCATATATCTTTAACTGGTATCTAGTATTTTCATCGTGAAATAACTTTTGTAAACCAAAGGGGTCAGTTCTGCCAAACAAATGTTAAAATTTGCATTCTTCAATTGTGGTCATCATTAACTTGGGTACACTATAACGTTCTATTCACATGCTGATGATGTTCACCCCAACCTCAACAGAAAGAAACACTGTTGATCTGATATCCAAACCAAAGATAAAACACCGAGCTAGGCTTTAATGCTGTCATCAACGGTCAAAGACCTTTTGAAATACTAACTTTAGAAACATTATGTAAAGGATATATAACATTTCATATTTCATCAAATTGAACACATCTGAAGAAAAATTAATGAGTAAGACAGACAGATGCATGGAATTTGGTGGATGTGCTGAGGCGGCACAAGGTACCTTGAACAGAGGTGATAGGTCCACCACGTCGCCCTCTGGTGGAGTTTGCCACGACCCATGACTAAGATTTACTAATCAGAAATTAAAGCCACATTGATTTGTTCTTATTGTGATAATAGGATTACATTGTGCCAAAAGTCAAGCTTTGGTAGATTATATTTTAGGAGACTTGGACTCGGGAGCCTCTGGAGCATGTTCCCTTCAGTTATTAGGTACAACAAAAGGGAATTACCATCAATTATTGGTATTGAAAACTTCTAAAGGCATTGTTTAACAAGGACCAATAAATATGACAAAAAGCCGAGAACTTTTTTTTTGTTCAGCATGTATGAAAATGTGATGGTATTTTTAACACTTTTATTTTCTTATGTACTATCTCAATTTATCAGCGGTATTTCTTTATACATGTAAATCAGCTACTACTGAATTTGATTTTCTGCAATAAAGGCACAACTGTTGAAGAAAATGTGCTCAGTTTTTAACATGCGCATCTGATAATGTTGTAGACATAGAAAAAAGAGAAAGATATATTGTTATTTCAGTGAGGCACACGTGAACATATTGTATTGGTGTTATATAAATGCATTTATATAATTCTTGTGATGTCTGGTTAGATAAAGGCCTGATTAGAAAGACATTAAATTATGAAATCTGTACTGCATTATTATATATAGAATGTATATAATTCGATGTGATAAAACAGGTCTGAATTACTATAACTAGAAGACCATTGCAAATGCTTTCGCTATCACCCTCATGTCCATGAATTTCTTTCTAATCACTTTAAAATAAAGTCAAAAGTATATTTTCAAGACCTTGCATTTCAAAGGTATTTCATTATAACTGAGCGAAGACCATAGGTCTAGATAGGGACAGAGGATACAAGAAAAATCCAGATCTATTTGATGTTAAAATTTACTATCAAATCAGTTGATGCCCTTCTCAAATGGAAGGGCTACCTTATTTCATATGATATTAATCTGGAAACCAAATGATAACAATAGGTTCAATCTCAACCATGTGTCTATATATTAACTATATATAAAAAAGTAAGGGCATGAAATCTCTTGCACCACATTTCTGTCAATTTGATGTTTCAGATTAAATTAAAAATAGTTATATACATTCTACAATTTGACGGATACAATCCATACAATGCTAGGATAGCAAAATGCTTCTGGAAAGTGTAAATATTACCTCATACTTTTAAAAAGTAGTTAAACATTGTGTTCCAGGAGAAATAAGAAAAACCGGTGATTAAATGGTGGAACACCCTGTACAACAAATATTATGCTCTAAGAAATTTACAAATTTTGCACCCCCTGTTGTTTAATTGCTCATAATATTGGCAAAGAACTATGATATTTTGGTATATTATTATGAGTTACACATCCACGAATAACTTTGTACCCAAATCAGTTATTAGACCGGAACACTATGAAAAAACACTAACAGAGCAGCAATGGGATAACAAATTACTACCTTTTTTTTCTTTTATGTTCTTCCCCAGAAAAAAAACACCTTCTGTGATGTTTATGGAAAGTAATACATTTTTTACTTCACTGTGACAAGCCAATAAAAGAGTTTGCACACACACATCATTCCAGTGAAGTGACTGGTGTGCTACTCAGGCAGTCTCTACATAATTAACGAACCTGTGTATAGCTCAACGCAATCTTTAGACTACACATCACAAACAGGTGTACCCATCCTAAAATCAACGTAACCTTTTGATTTTGTGTGATAGCATATCAAACTAAGAACAAATAAAAAATATACCTGTGAACAGATCTTTGGACTGTACATCACTGTACATTAGACTGTACATCACAAACAAGTATATACCCATCCCGAAATCTACAGACCTTTCAGATTGGAAGGGCAAATTATAACCTATTGGTCTTATAAACTTTTGCCTATTGAAATAAATTGTATATTTTATCATCTATAAAACACTACCAACATACTATATAACTATATAACCTCACTGACAGTATAAACTTACTTTCAGTGATCACAGGAATCAGTTAGATAAAACCCATAATATGTATTTACAGAACAACCTGAGCAACCTGAGCCATCTACTACTCACATTGCTCCCATTCCGGGGAAAGCTGAGCTGGTGTCTGTCCCCACACCTGAACAACCTGAACCATCTACTACTCACATTGCTCCCATTCCGGGGAAAACTGAGCTGGTGTCTGTCCCCACACCTGAACAACCTGAACCATCTACTACTAACATTGCTCCCATTCCGGGGAAAGCTGAGCTGGTGTCTGTCCCCACACCTGAACAACCTGAACCATCTACTACTAACATTGCTCCCATTCCAGGGAAAGCTGAGCTGGTGTCTGTCCCCACAACTGAACAACCTGATCCATCTACTACTCTCGTTGCTCCCATTCCGGGGAAAACTGAGCTGGTGTCTGTCCCCACACCTGAACAACCTGAGCCATCTACTACTACTCACATTGCTCCCATTCCAGGGAAAGCTGAGCTGGTGTCTGTCCCCACACCTGAACAACCTGAGCCATCTACTACTCACATTGCTCCCATTCCGGGGAAATCTGAGCTGGTGTCTGTCCCCACACCTGAACAACCTGAGCCATCTACTACTCACATTGCTCCCATTCCGGGGAAAGCTGAACTGGTGTCTGTCCCCACACCTGAACAACCTGAGCCATCTACTACTCACATTGCTCCCATTCCGGGGAAAGCTGAACTGGTGCCTGTCCCCACACCTGAACAACCTGAGCCATCTACTACTCACATTGCTCCCATTCCGGGGAAATCTGAGCTGGTGTCTGTCCCCACACCTGAACAACCTGAGCCATCTACTACTCTCGTTGCTCCCATTCCGGGGAAAGCTGAGCTGGTGTCTGTCCCCACACCTGAACAACCTGAACCATCTACTACTCTCGTTGCTCCCATTCCGGGGAAAACTGAGCTGGTGTCTGTCCCCACACCTGAACAACCTGAACCATCTACTACTCTCATTGCTCCCATTCCGGGGAAAGCTGAGCTGGTGTCTGTCCCCACACCTGAACAACCTGAGCCATCTACTACTCACATTGCTCCCATTCCGGGGAAAGCTGAGCTGGTGTCTGTCCCCACACCTGAACAACCTGAGCCATCTACTACTCACATTGCTCCCATTCCGGGGAAAGCTGAACTGGTGTCTGTCTCCACACCTGAACAACCTGAGTCATCAACTACTCTCGTTGCTCCCATTCCGGGGAAAGCTGAGCTGGTGTCTGTCCCCATACCTGAACAACCTGAACCATCTACTACTCTCATTGCTCCCATTCCGGGGAAAACTGAACTGGTGTCTGTCCCCACACCTGAACAACCTGAACCATCTACTACTCACATTGCTCCCATTCCGGGGAAAACTGAGCTGGTGTCTGTCCCCACACCTGAACAACCTGAACCATCTAATACTCTCGTTGCTCCCATTCCGGGGAAAACTGAGCTGGTGTCTGTCTCCACACCTGAACAACCTGAACCATCTACTACTCTCGTTGCTCCCATTCCGGGGAAAACTGAGCTGGTGTCTGTCTCCACACCTGAACAACCTGAACCATCTACTACTCACATTGCTCCCATTCCGGGGAAAACTGAGCTGGTGTCTGTCCCCACACCTGAACAACCTGAACCATCTACTACTCTCATTGCTCCCATTCCGGGGAAAACTGAACTGGTGTCTGTCCCCACACCTGAACAACCTGAACCATCTACTACTCTCGTTGCTCCCATTCCGGGGAAAACTGAGCTGGTGTCTGTCTCCACACCTGAACAACCTGAACCATCTACTACTCTCATTGCTCCCATTCCGGGGAAAACTGAACTGGTGTCTGTCCCCACACCTGAACAACCTGAACCATCTACTACTCACATTGCTCCCATTCCGGGGAAAACTGAGCTGGTGTCTGTCCCCACACCTGAACAACCTGAACCATCTAATACTCTCGTTGCTCCCATTCCGGGGAAAACTGAGCTGGTGTCTGTCCCCACACCTGAACAACCTGAACCATCTACTACTCACATTGCTCCCATTCCGGGGAAAGCTGAACTGGTGCCTGTCTCCACACCTGAACATCCTGAACCATCTACTACTCTCGTTGCTCCCATTCCGGGGAAAACTGAGCTGGTGTCTGTCTCCACACCTGAACAACCTGAGCCATCTACTACTCTCGTTGCTCCCATTCCGGGGAAAACTGAGCTGGTGTCTGTCTCCACACCTGAACAACCTGAGCCATCTACTACTCTCATTGCTCCCATTCCGGGGAAAGCTGAGCTGGTGTCTGTCCCCACACCTGAACAACCTGAACCATCTACTACTCTCATTGCTCCCATTCCGGGGAAAGCTGAGCTGGTGCCTGTCCCCACACCTGAACATCCTGAACCATCTACTACTCTCATTGCTCCCATTCCGGGGAAAACTGAGCTGGTGTCTGTCTCCACACCTGAACAACCTGAACCATCTACTACTCTCATTGCTCCCATTCCGGGGAAAACTGAACTGGTGTCTGTCCCCACACCTGAACAACCTGAACCATCTAATACTCTCATTGCTCCCATTCCGGGGAAAACTGAACTGGTGTCTGTCCCCACACCTGAACAACCTGAACCATCTACTACTCTCATTGCTCCCATTCCGGGGAAAACTGAACTGGTGTCTGTCCCCACACCTGAACAACCTGAACCATCTACTACTCACATTGCTCCCATTCCGGGGAAAACTGAGCTGGTGTCTGTCCCCACACCTGAACAACCTGAACCATCTAATACTCTCGTTGCTCCCATTCCGGGGAAAACTGAGCTGGTGTCTGTCTCCACACCTGAACAACCTGAACCATCTACTACTCACATTGCTCCCATTCCGGGGAAAACTGAGCTGGTGTCTGTCCCCACACCTGAACAACCTGAACCATCTACTACTCTCATTGCTCCCATTCCGGGGAAAACTGAGCTGGTGTCTGTCTCCACACCTGAACAACCTGAACCATCTACTACTCTCGTTGCTCCCATTCCGGGGAAAACTGAGCTGGTGTCTGTCTCCACACCTGAACAACCTGAACCATCTACTACTCTCATTGCTCCCATTCCGGGGAAAACTGAGCTGGTGTCTGTCCCCACACCTGAACAACCTGAACCATCTACTACTCACATTGCTCCCATTCCGGGGAAAACTGAGCTGGTGTCTGTCCCCACACCTGAACAACCTGAACCATCTACTACTCTCATTGCTCCCATTCCGGGGAAAACTGAGCTGGTGTCTGTCTCCACACCTGAACAACCTGAACCATCTACTACTCTCGTTGCTCCCATTCCGGGGAAAACTGAGCTGGTGTCTGTCTCCACACCTGAACAACCTGAACCATCTACTACTCACATTGCTCCCATTCCGGGGAAAACTGAGCTGGTGTCTGTCCCCACACCTGAACAACCTGAACCATCTACTACTCACATTGCTCCCATTCCGGGGAAAACTGAGCTGGTGTCTGTCCCCACACCTGAACAACCTGAACCATCTACTACTCTCATTGCTCCCATTCCGGGGAAAACTGAGCTGGTGTCTGTCTCCACACCTGAACAACCTGAACCATCTACTACTCTCGTTGCTCCCATTCCGGGGAAAACTGAGCTGGTGTCTGTCTCCACACCTGAACAACCTGAACCATCTACTACTCTCGTTGCTCCCATTCCGGGGAAAACTGAGCTGGTGTCTGTCTCCACACCTGAACAACCTGAACCATCTACTACTCTCATTGCTCCCATTCCGGGGAAAGCTGAGCTGGTGTCTGTCTCCACACCTGAACAACCTGAACCATCTACTACTCTCATTGCTCCCATTCCGGGGAAAGCTGAGCTGTTGCCTGTCCCCACACCTGAACAACCTGAGCCATCTACTACTCTCGTTGCTCCCATTCCGGGGAAAACTGAGCTGGTGTCTGTCCCCACACCTGAACAACCTGAGCCATCTACTACTCACATTGCTCCCATTCCGGGGAAAACTGAGCTGGTGTCTGTCTCCACACCTGAACAACCTGAGCCATCTACTACTCTCGTTGCTCCCATTCCGGGGAAAGCTGAACTGGTGTCTGTCCCCACACCTGAACAACCTGAACCATCTACTACTAACATTGCTCCCATTCCGGGGAAAGCTGAACTGGTGCCTGTCTCCACACCTGAACATCCTGAACCATCTACTACTCTCGTTGCTCCCATTCCGGGGAAAACTGAGCTGGTGTCTGTCTCCACACCTGAACAACCTGAGCCATCTACTACTCTCGTTGCTCCCATTCCGGGGAAAACTGAGCTGGTGTCTGTCCCCACACCTGAACAACCTGAACCATCTACTACTCTCGTTGCTCCCATTCCGGGGAAAGCTGAACTGGTGTCTGTCCCCACACCTGAACAACCTGAACCATCTACTACTCACATTGCTCCCATTCCGGGGAAAACTGAGCTGGTGTCTGTCCCCACACCTGAACAACCTGAACCATCTACTACTCTCGTTGCTCCCATTCCGGGGAAAACTGAGCTGGTGTCTGTCCCCACACCTGAACAACCTGAACCATCTACTACTAACATTGCTCCCATTCCAGGGATAGCTGAGCTGGTGCCTGTCCCCATACCTGAACAACCTGAACCATCTACTACTCTCGTTGCTCCCATTCCGGGGAAAACTGAGCTGGTGTCTGTCCCCACACCTGAACAACCTGAACCATCTACTACTCACATTGCTCCCATTCCGGGGAAAGCTGAGCTGGTGTCTGTCCCCACACCTGAACAACCTGAGCCATCTACTACTAACATTGCTCCTATTCCGGGGAAAGCTGAGCTGGTGTCTGTCCCCACACCTGAACAACCTGAACCATCTATTACTCACATTGCTCCCATTCCGGGGAAAGCTGAACTGGTGTCTGTCCCCACACCTGAACAACCTGAACCATCTACTACTCACATTGCTCCCATTCCGGGGAAAGCTGAACTGGTGTCTGTCCCCACACCTGAACAACCTGAACCATCTACTACTCTCATTGCTCCCATTTCGGGTAAAGCTGAACTGGTGTCTGTCCCCACACCTGAACAACCTGAACCATCTATTACTCACATTGCTCCCATTCCGGGGAAAGCTGAACTGGTGTCTGTCCCCACACCTGAACAACCTGAACCATCGACTACTCACATTGCTCCCATTCCGCGGAAAGCTGAACTGGTGTCTGTCCCCACACCTGAACAACCTGAGCCATCTACTACTAACATTGCTCCCATTCCGGGGAAAGCTGAACTGGTGTCTGTCCCCACACCTGAACAACCTGAACCATCTACTACTCACATTGCTCCCATTCCGGGGAAAGCTGAACTGGTGTCTGTCCCCACACCTGAACAACCTGAACCATCTACTACTCACATTGCTCCCATTCCGGGGAAAGCTGAGCTGGTGTCTGTCCCCACACCTGAACAACCTGAACCATCTACTACTCTCATTGCTCCCATTCCGGGGAAAGCTGAGCTGGTGTCTGTCCCCACACCTGAACAACCTGAACCATCTACTACTCTCATTGCTCCCATTCCGGGGAAAGCTGAGCTGGTGTCTGTCCCCACACCTGAACAACCTGAGCCATCTACTACTCACATTGCTCCCATTCCGGGGAAAGCTGAGCTGGTGTCTGTCCCCAAACCTGAACAACCTGAACCATCTACTACTCTCATTGCTCCCATTCCGGGGAAAGCTGAGCTGGTGTCTGTCCCCACACCTGAACAACCTGAACCATCTACTACTCTCATTGCTCCCATTCCGGGGAAAGCTGAGCTGGTGTCTGTCCCCACACCTGAACAACCTGAGCCATCTACTACTCACATTGCTCCCATTCCAGGGAAAGCTGAACTGGTGTCTGTCCCCACACCTGAACAACCTGAACCATCTATTACACACATTGCTCCCATTCCGGGGAAAGCTGAGCTGGTGTCTGTCCCCACACCTGAACAACCTGAGCCATCTACTACTCACATTGCTCCCATTCCGGGGAAAGCTGAGCTGGTGTCTGTCCCCAAACCTGAACAACCTGAACCATCTACTACTCTCATTGCTCCCATTCCAGGGAAAGCTGAACTGGTGTCTGTCCCCACACCTGAACAACCTGAACCATCTATTACACACATTGCTCCCATTCCGGGGAAAGCTGAGCTGGTGTCTGTCCCCACACCTGAACAACCTGAACCATCTACTACTCTCATTGCTCCCATTCCGGGGAAAACTGAGCTGGTGTCTGTCCCCACACCTGAACAACCTGAACCATCTACTACTAACATTGCTCCCATTCCGGGGAAAGCTGAACTGGTGCCTGTCTCCACACCTGAACATCCTGAACCATCTACTACTCTCGTTGCTCCCATTCCGGGGAAAACTGAGCTGGTGTCTGTCTCCACACCTGAACAACCTGAGCCATCTACTACTCTCGTTGCTCCCATTCCGGGGAAAACTGAGCTGGTGTCTGTCCCCACACCTGAACAACCTGAACCATCTACTACTCTCGTTGCTCCCATTCCGGGGAAAGCTGAACTGGTGTCTGTCCCCACACCTGAACAACCTGAACCATCTACTACTCACATTGCTCCCATTCCGGGGAAAACTGAGCTGGTGTCTGTCCCCACACCTGAACAACCTGAACCATCTACTACTAACATTGCTCCCATTCCAGGGATAGCTGAGCTGGTGCCTGTCCCCATACCTGAACAACCTGAACCATCTACTACTCTCGTTGCTCCCATTCCGGGGAAAACTGAGCTGGTGTCTGTCCCCACACCTGAACAACCTGAACCATCTACTACTCACATTGCTCCCATTCCGGGGAAAGCTGAGCTGGTGTCTGTCCCCACACCTGAACAACCTGAGCCATCTACTACTAACATTGCTCCTATTCCGGGGAAAGCTGAGCTGGTGTCTGTCCCCACACCTGAACAACCTGAACCATCTATTACTCACATTGCTCCCATTCCGGGGAAAGCTGAACTGGTGTCTGTCCCCACACCTGAACAACCTGAACCATCTACTACTCACATTGCTCCCATTCCGGGGAAAGCTGAACTGGTGTCTGTCCCCACACCTGAACAACCTGAACCATCTACTACTCTCATTGCTCCCATTTCGGGTAAAGCTGAACTGGTGTCTGTCCCCACACCTGAACAACCTGAACCATCTATTACTCACATTGCTCCCATTCCGGGGAAAGCTGAACTGGTGTCTGTCCCCACACCTGAACAACCTGAACCATCGACTACTCACATTGCTCCCATTCCGCGGAAAGCTGAACTGGTGTCTGTCCCCACACCTGAACAACCTGAGCCATCTACTACTAACATTGCTCCCATTCCGGGGAAAGCTGAACTGGTGTCTGTCCCCACACCTGAACAACCTGAACCATCTACTACTCACATTGCTCCCATTCCGGGGAAAGCTGAACTGGTGTCTGTCCCCACACCTGAACAACCTGAACCATCTACTACTCACATTGCTCCCATTCCGGGGAAAGCTGAGCTGGTGTCTGTCCCCACACCTGAACAACCTGAACCATCTACTACTCTCATTGCTCCCATTCCGGGGAAAGCTGAGCTGGTGTCTGTCCCCACACCTGAACAACCTGAACCATCTACTACTCTCATTGCTCCCATTCCGGGGAAAGCTGAGCTGGTGTCTGTCCCCACACCTGAACAACCTGAGCCATCTACTACTCACATTGCTCCCATTCCGGGGAAAGCTGAGCTGGTGTCTGTCCCCAAACCTGAACAACCTGAACCATCTACTACTCTCATTGCTCCCATTCCGGGGAAAGCTGAGCTGGTGTCTGTCCCCACACCTGAACAACCTGAACCATCTACTACTCTCATTGCTCCCATTCCGGGGAAAGCTGAGCTGGTGTCTGTCCCCACACCTGAACAACCTGAGCCATCTACTACTCACATTGCTCCCATTCCAGGGAAAGCTGAACTGGTGTCTGTCCCCACACCTGAACAACCTGAACCATCTATTACACACATTGCTCCCATTCCGGGGAAAGCTGAGCTGGTGTCTGTCCCCACACCTGAACAACCTGAGCCATCTACTACTCACATTGCTCCCATTCCGGGGAAAGCTGAGCTGGTGTCTGTCCCCAAACCTGAACAACCTGAACCATCTACTACTCTCATTGCTCCCATTCCAGGGAAAGCTGAACTGGTGTCTGTCCCCACACCTGAACAACCTGAACCATCTATTACACACATTGCTCCCATTCCGGGGAAAGCTGAGCTGGTGTCTGTCCCCACACCTGAACAACCTGAACCATCTACTACTCTCATTGCTCCCATTCCGGGGAAAACTGAGCTGGTGTCTGTCCCCACACCTGAACAACCTGAACCATCTACTACTAACATTGCTCCCATTCCGGGGAAAGCTGAGCTGGTGTCTGTCCCCACACCTGAACAACCTGAGCCATCTACTACTCACATTGCTCCCATTCCGGGGAAAGCTGAGCTGGTGTCTGTCCCCAAACCTGAACAACCTGAACCATCTACTACTCTCATTGCTCCCATTCCGGGGAAAGCTGAGCTGGTGTCTGTCCCCACACCTGAACAACCTGAGCCATCTACTACTCACATTGCTCCCATTCCGGGGAAAGCTGAGCTGGTGTCTGTCCCCACACCTGAACAACCTGAGCCATCTACTACTCACATTGCTCCCATTCCGGGGAAAGCTGAGCTGGTGCCTGTCTCCACACCTGAACAACCTGAGCCATCTACTACTCTCATTGCTCCCATTCCGGGGAAAGCTGAGCTGGTGTCTGTCCCCACACCTGAACAACCTGAACCATCTACTACTCACATTGCTCCCATTCCGGGGAAAGCTGAGCTGGTGCCTGTCCCCACACCTGAACAACCTGAGCCATCTACTACTCTCATTGCTCCCATTCCGGGGAAAGCTGAGCTGGTGCCTGTCCCCACACCTGAACAACCTGAGCCATCTACTACTCTCATTGCTCCCATTCCGGGGAAAGCTGAGCTGGTGCCTGTCCCCACACCTGAACAACCTGAGCCATCTACTACTCACATTGCTCCCATTCCGGGGAAAGCTGAGCTGGTGCCTGTCCCCACACCTGAACAACCTGAGCCATCTACTACTCTCATTGCTCCCATTCCGGGGAAAGCTGAGCTGGTGCCTGTCCCCACACCTGAACAACCTGAGCCATCTACTACTCTCATTGCTCCCATTCCGGGGAAAGCTGAGCTGGTGCCTGTCCCCACACCTGAACAACCTGAGCCATCTACTACTCTCATTGCTCCCATTCCGGGGAAAGCTGAGCTGGTGTCTGTCCCCACACCTGAACAACCTGAGCCATCTACTACTCACATTGCTCCCATTCCGGGGAAAGCTGAGCTTGTGCCTGTCCCCACACCTGAACAACCTGAACCATCTACTACTCACATTGCTCCCATTCCGGGGAAAGCTGAGCTGGTGCCTGTCCCCACACCTGAACAACCTGAGCCATCTACTACTCACATTGCTCCCATTCCGGGGAAAGCTGAGCTGGTGTCTGTCCCCACACCTGAACAACCTGAGCCATCTACTACTCACATTGCTCCCATTCCGGGGAAAGCTGAGCTGGTGTCTGTCCCCACACCTGAACAACCTGAGCCATCTACTACTCTCATTGCTCCCATTCCGGGGAAAGCTGAGCTGGTGCCTGTCCCCACACCTGAACAACCTGAGCCATCTACTACTCTCATTGCTCCCATTCCGGGGAAAGCTGAGCTGGTGCCTGTCCCCACACCTGAACAACCTGAACCATCTACTACTCTCGTTGCTCCCATTCCGGGGAAAGCTGAGCTGGTGTCTGTCCCCACACCTGAACAACCTAAGCCATCTACTACTCTCATTGCTCCCATTCCGGGGAAAGCTGAGCTGGTGCCTGTCCCCACACCTGAACAACCTAAGCCATCTACTACTCTCATTGCTCCCATTCCGGGGAAAGCTGAGCTGGTGCCTGTCCCCACACCTGAACAACCTAAGCCATCTACTACTCTCATTGCTCCCATTCCGGGGAAAGCTGAGCTGGTGCCTGTCCCCACACCTGAACAACCTGAGCCATCACTACTCACATTGCTCCTATTCCAGGGAAAGCTGAGCTGGTGCCTGTCCCCACACCTGAACAACCTGAGCCATCTACTACTCACATTGCTCCTATTCCGGGGAAAGCTGAGCTGGTGCCTGTCCCCACACCTGAACAACATAAGCCATCTACTACTCTCATTGCTCCCATTCCGGGGAAAGCTGAGCTGGTATCTGTCCCCACACCTGAACAACCTGAGCCATCTACTACTCACATTGCTCCTATTCCGGGGAAAGCTGAGCTGGTGCCTGTCCCCACACCTGAACAACCTAAGCCATCTACTACTCACATTGCTCCCATTCCGGGGAAAGCTGAGCTGGTGCCTGTCCCCACACCTGAACAACCTAAGCCATCTACTACTCTCATTGCTCCCATTCCGGGGAAAGCTGAGCTGGTGTCTGTCCCCACACCTGAACAACCTGAGCCATCACTACTCACATTGCTCCCATTCCGGGGAAAGCTGAGCTGGTGCCTGTCCCCACACCTGAACAACCTAAGCCATCTACTACTCACATTGCTCCCATTCCGGGGAAAGCTGAGCTGGTGCCTGTCCCCACACCTGAACAACCTGAGCCATCTACTACTCTCATTGCTCCTATTCCGGGGAAAGCTGAGCTGGTGCCTGTCCCCACACCTGAACAACCTAAGCCATCTACTACTCTCATTGCTCCCATTCCGGGGAAAGCTGAGCTGGTGCCTGTCCCCACACCTGAACAACCTAAGCCATCTACTACTCTCATTGCTCCCATTCCGGGGAAAGCTGAGCTGGTGTCTGTCCCCACACCTGAACAACCTGAGCCATCTACTACTCACATTGCTCCCATTCCGGGGAAAGCTGAGCTGGTGCCTGTCCCCACACCTGAACAACCTAAACCATCTACTACTCACATTGCTCCCATTCCGGGGAAAGCTGAGCTGGTGCCTGTCCCCACACCTGAACAACCTAAGCCATCTACTACTCTCATTGCTCCCATTCCGGGGAAAGCTGAGCTGGTGTCTGTCCCCACATCTGAACAACCTGAGCCATCTACTACTCTCATTGCTCCCATTCCGGGGAAAGCTGAGCTGGTGCCTGTCCCCACACCTGAACAACCTGAGCCATCTACTACTCTCATTGCTCCCATTCCGGGGAAAGCTGAGCTGGTGTCTGTCCCCACACCTGAACCGACCCCACTAGCACAGTTGGTAGAGTGTAGGATCTGTGCCTTTGTTGGTTAAATAAGTGGAGGACGGGAGGTGGTGGGTTCGACTCCCACTGTCGGCAGTGTTACTTTCACACTGGGAAAAAGGCTCGAAAGTCGACCTGATATGGCCATAGTTGCTGAAAGGGTCGTAAAAACACCATTTCACATTTTTTTTTTCCCCACACCTGAACAACCTGAGCCATCTACTACTCCCGTTGCTCCCATTCCGGGGAAAGCTGAGCAGGTGTCTGTCCCCACACCTGAACAACCTGAACAACCTGAACCATCTACTACTCTCATTGCTCCCATTCCGGGGAAAGCTGAGCTGGTGTCTGTCCCCACACCTGAACAACCTGAGCCATCTACTACTCACATTGCTCCTATTCCGGGGAAAGCTGAGCTGTTGCCTGTCCCCACACCTGAACAACCTGAGCCATCTACTACTCTCATTGCTCCCATTCCGGGGAAAGCTGAGCTGGTGCCTGTCCCCACACCTGAACAACCTGAGCCATCTACTACTCACATTGCTCCCATTCCGGGGAAAGCTGAGCTGGTGCCTGTCCCCACACCTGAACAACCTGAGCCATCTACTACTCACATTGCTCCCATTCCGGGGAAAGCTGAGCTGGTGCCTGTCCCCACACCTGAACAACCTGAGCCATCTACTACTCACATTGCTCCCATTCCGGGGAAAGCTGAGCTGGTGCCTGTCCCCACACCTGAACAACCTAAGCCATCTACTACTCACATTGCTCCCATTCCGGGGAAAGCTGAGCTGGTGCCTGTCCCCACACCTGAACAACCTAAGCCATCTACTACTCTCATTGCTCCCATTCCGGGGAAAGCTGAGCTGGTGTCTGTCCCCACACCTGAACAACCTGAGCCATCACTACTCACATTGCTCCCATTCCGGGGAAAGCTGAGCTGGTGCCTGTCCCCACACCTGAACAACCTAAGCCATCTACTACTCACATTGCTCCCATTCCGGGGAAAGCTGAGCTGGTGCCTGTCCCCACACCTGAACAACCTGAGCCATCTACTACTCTCATTGCTCCTATTCCGGGGAAAGCTGAGCTGGTGTCTGTCCCCACACCTGAACAACCTAAGCCATCTACTACTCTCATTGCTCCCATTCCGGGGAAAGCTGAGCTGGTGCCTGTCCCCACACCTGAACAACCTAAGCCATCTACTACTCTCATTGCTCCCATTCCGGGGAAAGCTGAGCTGGTGTCTGTCCCCACACCTGAACAACCTGAGCCATCTACTACTCACATTGCTCCCATTCCGGGGAAAGCTGAGCTGGTGCCTGTCCCCACACCTGAACAACCTAAACCATCTACTACTCACATTGCTCCCATTCCGGGGAAAGCTGAGCTGGTGCCTGTCCCCACACCTGAACAACCTAAGCCATCTACTACTCACATTGCTCCCATTCCGGGGAAAGCTGAGCTGGTGTCTGTCCCCACATCTGAACAACCTGAGCCATCTACTACTCTCATTGCTCCCATTCCGGGGAAAGCTGAGCTGGTGCCTGTCCCCACACCTGAACAACCTGAGCCATCTACTACTCTCATTGCTCCCATTCCGGGGAAAGCTGAGCTGGTGTCTGTCCCCACACCTGAACCGACCCCACTAGCACAGTTGGTAGAGTGTAGGATCTGTGCCTTTGTTGGTTAAATAAGTGGAGGACGGGAGGTGGTGGGTTCGACTCCCACTGTCGGCAGTGTTACTTTCACACTGGGAAAAAGGCTCGAAAGTCGACCTGATATGGCCATAGTTGCTGAAAGGGTCGTAAAAACACCATTTCACATTTTTTTTTTCCCCACACCTGAACAACCTGAGCCATCTACTACTCCCGTTGCTCCCATTCCGGGGAAAGCTGAGCAGGTGTCTGTCCCCACACCTGAACAACCTGAACAACCTGAACCATCTACTACTCTCATTGCTCCCATTCCGGGGAAAGCTGAGCTGGTGTCTGTCCCCACACCTGAACAACCTGAGCCATCTACTACTCACATTGCTCCTATTCCGGGGAAAGCTGAGCTGTTGCCTGTCCCCACACCTGAACAACCTGAGCCATCTACTACTCTCATTGCTCCCATTCCGGGGAAAGCTGAGCTGGTGCCTGTCCCCACACCTGAACAACCTGAGCCATCTACTACTCACATTGCTCCCATTCCGGGGAAAGCTGAGCTGGTGCCTGTCCCAACACCTGAACAACCTGAGCCATCTACTACTCACATTGCTCCCATTCCGGGGAAAGCTGAGCTGGTGCCTGTCCCCACACCTGAACAACCTGAGCCATCTACTACTCACATTGCTCCCATTCCGGGTAAAGCTGAGCTGGTGCCTGTCCCCACACCTGAACAACCTGAGCCATCTACTACTCACATTGCTCCCATTCCGGGGAAAGCTGAGCTGGTGTCTGTCCCCACACCTGAACAACCTGAGCCATCTACTACTCTCATTGCTCCCATTCCGGGGAAAGCTGAGCTGGTGTCTGTCCCCACACCTGAACAACCTGAACCATCTACTACTCACATTGCTCCCATTCCGGGGAAAGCTGAGCTGGTGCCTGTCCCCACACCTGAACAACCTAAGCCATCTACTACTCTCATTGCTCCCATTCCGGGGAAAGCTGAGCTGGTGCCTGTCCCCACACCTGAACAACCTGAGCCATCTACTACTCACATTGCTCCCATTCCGGGGAAAGCTGAGCTGGTGCCTGTCCCCACACCTGAACAACCTAAGCCATCTACTACTCTCATTGCTCCCATTCCGGGGAAAGCTGAGCTGGTGCCTGTCCCCACACCTGAACAACCTAAGCCATCTACTACTCACATTGCTCCCATTCCGGGGAAAGCTGAGCTGGTGCCTGTCCCCACACCTGAACAACCTGAGCCATCTACTACTCACATTGCTCCCATTCCGGGGAAAGCTGAGCTGGTGCCTGTCCCCACACCTGAACAACCTAAGCCATCTACTACTCACATTGCTCCCATTCCGGGGAAAGCTGAGCTGGTGTCTGTCCCCACACCTGAACAACCTGAACCATCTACTACTCACATTGCTCCCATTCCGGGGAAAGCTGAGCTGGTGCCTGTCCCCACACCTGAACAACTTGAGCCATCTACTACTCACATTGCTCCCATTCCGGGGAAAGCTGAGCTGGTGTCTGTCCCCACACCTGAACAACCTGAGCCATCTACTACTCACATTGCTCCCATCCCGGGGAAAGCTGAGCTGGTGCCTGTCCCCACACCTGAACAACCTGAGCCATCTACTACTCACATTGCTCCCATTCCGGGGAAAGCTGAGCTGGTGCCTGTCCCCACACCTGAACAACCTAAGCCATCTACTACTCACATTGCTCCCATTCCGGGGAAAGCTGAGCTCTAGTCTGTCCCCACACCTGAACAACCTGAACCATCTACTACTCACATTGCTCCCATTCCGGGGAAAGCTGAGCTGGTGCCTGTCCCCACACCTGAACAACCTGAGCCATCTACTACTCACATTGCTCCCATTCCGGGGAAAGCTGAGCTGGTGCCTGTCCCCACACCTGAACAACCTAAGCCATCTACTACTCTCATTGCTCCCATTCCGGGGAAAGCTGAGCTGGTGTCTGTCCCCACACCTGAACAACCTGAACCATCTACTACTCACATTACTCCCATTCCGGGGAAAGCTGAGCTGGTGCCTGTCCCCACACCTGAACAACTTGAGCCATCTACTACTCACATTGCTCCCATTCCGCGGAAAGCTGAGCAGGTGTCTGTCCCCACACCTGAACAACCTGAGCCATCTACTACTCACATTGCTCCCATTCCGGGGAAAGCTGAGCTGGTGCCTGTCCCCACACCTGAACAACCTGAACAACCTGAACCATCTACTACTCTCATTGCTCCCATTCCGGGGAAAGCTGAGCTGGTGCCTGTCCCCACACCTGAACAACCTGAACCATCTACTACTCACATTGCTCCCATTCCGGGGAAAGCTGAGCTGGTGTTTGTCCCCACACCTGAACAACCTGAACCATCTACTACTCACATTGCTCCCATTCCGGGGAAAGCTGAGCTGGTGCCTGTCCCCACACCTGAACAACCTAAGCCATCCACTACTCTCATTGCTCCCATTCCGGGGAAAGCTGAGCTGGTGCCTGTCCCCACACCTGAACAACCTAAGCCATCCACTACTCTCATTGCTCCCATTCCGGGGAAAGCTGAGCTGGTGCCTGTCCCCACACCTGAACAACCTAAGCCATCTACTACTCTCATTGCTCCCATTCCGGGGAAAGCTGAGCTGGTGCCTGTCCCCACACCTGAACAACCTAAGCCATCTACTACTCTCATTGCTCCCATTCCGGGGAAAGCTGAGCTGGTGCCTGTCCCCACACCTGAACAACCTGAGCCATCTACTACTCTCATTGCTCCCATTCCGGGGAAAGCTGAGCTGGTGTCTGTCCCCACACCTGAACAACCTGAGCCATCTACTACTCACATTGCTCCTATTCCGGGGAAAGCTGAGCTGGTGCCTGTCCCCACACCTGAACAACCTGAGCCATCTACTACTCTCATTGCTCCCATTCCGGGGAAAGCTGAGCTGGTGCCTGTCCCCACACCTGAACAACCTGAGCCATCTACTACTCTCATTGCTCCCATTCCGGGGAAAGCTGAGCTGGTGCCTGTCCCCACACCTGAACAACCTGAGCCATCTACTACTCACATTGCTCCCATTCCGGGGAAAGCTGAGCTGGTGCCTGTCCCCACACCTGAACAACCTGAGCCATCTACTACTCACATTGCTCCCATTCCGGGTAAAGCTGAGCTGGTGCCTGTCCCCACACCTGAACAACCTGAACCATCTACTACTCACATTGCTCCCATTCCGGGGAAAGCTGAGCTGGTGCCTGTCCCCACACCTGAACAACCTGAGCCATCTACTACTCACATTGCTCCCATTCCGGGGAAAGCTGAGCTGGTGCCTGTCCCCACACCTGAACAACCTAAGCCATCTACTACTCACATTGCTCCCATTCCGGGGAAAGCTGAGCTGGTGTCTGTCCCCACACCTGAACAACCTGAACCATCTACTACTCACATTGCTCCCATTCCGGGGAAAGCTGAGCTGGTGCCTGTCCCCACACCTGAACAACTTGAGCCATCTACTACTCACATTGCTCCCATTCCGGGGAAAGCTGAGCTGGTGTCTGTCCCCACACCTGAACAACCTGAGCCATCTACTACTCACATTGCTCCCATCCCGGGGAAAGCTGAGCTGGTGCCTGTCCCCACACCTGAATAACCTGAGCCATCTACTACTCACATTGCTCCCATTCCGGGGAAAGCTGAGCTGGTGCCTGTCCCCACACCTGAACAACCTAAGCCATCTACTACTCACATTGCTCCCATTCCGGGGAAAGCTGAGCTCTAGTCTGTCCCCACACCTGAACAACCTGAACCATCTACTACTCACATTGCTCCCATTCCGGGGAAAGCTGAGCTGGTGCCTGTCCCCACACCTGAACAACCTGAGCCATCTACTACTCACATTGCTCCCATTCCGGGGAAAGCTGAGCTGGTGCCTGTCCCCACACCTGAACAACCTAAGCCATCTACTACTCACATTGCTCCCATTCCGGGGAAAGCTGAGCTGGTGTCTGTCCCCACACCTGAACAACCTGAACCATCTACTACTCACATTACTCCCATTCCGGGGAAAGCTGAGCTGGTGCCTGTCCCCACACCTGAACAACTTGAGCCATCTACTACTCACATTGCTCCCATTCCGCGGAAAGCTGAGCAGGTGTCTGTCCCCACACCTGAACAACCTGAGCCATCTACTACTCACATTGCTCCCATTCCGGGGAAAGCTGAGCTGGTGCCTGTCCCCACACCTGAACAACCTAAGCCATCTACTACTCTCATTGCTCCCATTCCGGGGAAAGCTGAGCTGGTGCCTGTCGCCACACCTGAACAACCTAAGCCATCTACTACTCACATTGCTCCCATTCCGGGGAAAGCTGAGCTGGTGCCTGTCCCCACACCTGAACAACCTGAGCCATCTACTACTCTCATTGCTCCTATTCCGGGGAAAGCTGAGCTGGTGCCTGTCCCCACACCTGAACAACCTAAGCCATCTACTACTCACATTGCTCCCATTCCGGGGAAAGCTGAGCTGGTGCCTGTCCCCACACCTGAACAACCTGAGCCATCTACTACTCACATTGCTCCCATTCCGGGGAAAGCTGAGCTGGTGCCTGTCCCCACACCTGAACAACCTAAGCCATCTACTACTCTCATTGCTCCCATTCCGGGGAAAGCTGAGCTGGTGTCTGTCCCCACACCTGAACAACTTGAGCCATCTACTACTCACATTGCTCCCATTCCGGGGAAAGCTGAGCTGGTGCCTGTCCCCACACCTGAACAACCTGAGCCATCTACTACTCTCATTGCTCCCATTCCGGGGAAAGCTGAGCTGGTGCCTGTCCCCACACCTGAACAACCTGAACCATCTACTACTCTCATTGCTCCCATTCCGGGGAAAGCTGAGCTGGTGCCTGTCCCCACACCTGAACAACCTGAGCCATCTACTACTCTCATTCAAGATTTTCCTGAGCAGAACATCGAAAATCTGGCAAAGAGGCACCTCCTCACTATCATACAAAATGAGTGACTTGCCTCTAAACAGCTTAAGGATGAGCTTCTGATAAAAATCAAACACTGTCAAGAATCAAATGTTGAACTGAAACACCAGGAGAATAGATTTGATGAGTACAGATCAAGTGAGCTGACTTTTGAAGGCCAGATCTCTGAGCAAGCGAAATTAATCACAATCCATAACACAATCCATAATCACAACAACTATCTCCAAAGAAGCAGAACAAAACAAAGAGTTTGAGAGCAAGGTAGCAGCACTATCAAGGGCTAGACCTTCCAGCAGGATGGTGAGACCCAGCAAAGGGTCCTGTACATAACTGACCCTGGAAATAACCAATTACCAGTCAAAAGATTATACAATCCGGGTGACTGATGATTCCATCAAGTGTATTGCAGACCTGAAAGACGCCCTCAAAAGGAATGATTTCATGGGCAGCCTGGCACAATATGATGCTGTCATAATATGTCTTGGCCTTAAGGCGATCTGTGCAGAGCAAGAAAGAAGTGTCGCTTACTTGACACTTCTGTTGACAGCCAAGGACCTTGCTAGATGTGTAACCTGCAGTGTCTTCATAAGTCAACTTCCTCCTATCTCTATGAACTGTTGTCATGATCTCATCACATCTCACATTTTGTTTCACACTGACCTGATGGAAAATATTAGTATTTACTACCCCTCCGTCCATCACCAAGCCAGCGACTGGGAAACTAACATCAGCATCAGATCATTCTCTCCAGGCCACGGGCCATGGTGCAGTTGGTTAGAGCGCCAGCCTATTAGCATAGTTCCTCTGTGTTGATCCTAAGGTCGTGGGTTCGATCCCCGGCCGTGCCGAGATTGAATTCATGATGCAATTTCCCACATGAGCTGAGGCCTGTGCCAAAGGGTTAACCTGTTGTCCTTGTAAATCTGTGACCGGGCAGGTTGTCATGTCAAGGACCTGCGACATGACAATTCAGTGAGGCAACACAATATCTGCTACAAGTAGGTATCATCACGAAATGACTGAAATAATGTTGAAAGTGATGTAAAACCCCAAACAAACAAACAAATAAACACACCTTTTCAAAAAAGTGTTTTCTAAACTGAGTATAGTATCAGCACTTTACAATTTTTATAATTATCATTATTATGGCATTGTCACACCCTAGAATGGGCCTTAAGCCTTAAAGGGGGAGTTCCTAATAATTGGGTTGTACGCCAAACCATGTGTTTTTTTGGCATAAAATCATTCATTTGGTTGCCAGTAGTCATCTCACAAATTTCAAGTGTATCTTGTAAACGTTGTGATGATCAAATTTCACTTCAAAGTATGGATCATGACATATCTCCGAAGTCAGTCCGGAATTTTATTACCCCCTGTCACGTGGGGTGGTGACGTAGAGAGTGTAACATTTTGGGAAAACCCCTAGCCCAGCATCATGGAGTCGGAGGGAGATTTTACAGATAGTGATTGTTCAACAAGTGTTTCTGACATAGTAGAGGTCCAAAGTTTATGTGTATCATCTGAGGATGAAAGAAGTGGGTCTGAGCCACCTTCAGGTAGCTTTATCGAGCAGGGTAAAGTTCAGGGATGGCAATTTGACCCCCCACAACAAACAAGACTCGTAGCCTGCAAACTGTGAATGAGAAGAGTCTGACAGTGGGGATGATCTTCAACAAATCAAAATAGTATATGTTATGATAGCAGATAGTATGTTATGACACAACATATCACACTGTGCCAATTAACAATTATGAAAACAAAACACGAACCATGGCCATGCGATTTAACTTATCTTATTTTTCAGTCATTTGTATGGACCACAAAGTATATACTCAAAGTTTAAAATCTTGAAAAGACTTGCATATCACAAACATGTTCATATAAAATAATTATTGTTAAAAGAGGTTTTAAAATTAAGGACCATTTTCTTTAAATTTGACAATATTTTGGTAAATGTTTTCCTGGGGACAACACATTGAATCACTGAGGTATCTACATTCACCTCTCATTTCAGCACCCTGACCTAGTATGCTAGTGTTTCTGACACTGCCACTTGATCATGACATCAGTAGTGGAGACTTGTCTAGAACTTCTTTCCTCTGTTTTGTGGATTGTGAAATGACCTCTGTTCAGCTAATCTAATCATCACTAGGTTTGTGATGTGGTCTAATAAGAATTACAGTTCATTTTAGCCTAGGGAACCTCTGGTAGTCATTGTTTCAGGCCCAACTGTTACCATATCCTGACTCAAGAACAAAATGTTCTCTTCATAGATAACCCTGGTTGTGTTTCAAACCTGCATATTTTGTGTATTTCAAACTTTTGTTGCCACAATATTTGGGGAATTGAAAACATTGATCCCTTGTCAATTACTTTTGTCGCAAATATTTATAACACACAATTCCCCTGACAATGAGAGCAGCTTATTTTGAGTACATGTTGAGGGGCCAGCTTCACCCACCATAGTGAGACCCAGTTTCCCGGGATAAGGAGTTACACCCGTGACGTATAATCTCCGAAGTTTTATTAATCTCCCGAACCCGACCTTTCTTTCCAGGACAGCCTGCTGCCACAACAAAGATCCACTTTGTAAATAAACAGTTGGCCAGATTAATGTAGGATGTGTGTGATATGATATCTTATTACCATATATTTCATTACATGTTTAAAAAAAATAAGGTTAGATTATTAGGAACTCCCCCTTTAAAACGGTAGGTGACAGAGCGTTCTCCTCTATAGGCCCAAGATTATGGAATGAACTCCCTGAGAACATTAGAACTAGTCTTTCAGTCACCCCTTCAAGAGTAGATTGAAAACATACCTATTCAGAACACACGTTCTGAATACAGCACTATGAACAGACTTGTCTGGTATCAGCGCTATAGAAATTTTATTATTATTATTATTATTCTTATTCTTATTATTATTATTATTATTATTATTGTTGTTATTGTTATTGTTATTGTTATTGCTATTGTTATTGTTATTGTTATTGTTATTATTATTATTATTATTATTATTATTATTATTATTATTATTATTATTATTATTATTATTATTATTATTATTATTATTATTATTATTATTATTATTATTATTATTATTATTATAGTGATGATTCAAGAACAATAAAGTGATGATTCAGGAACAATAAAGTGATGATTCAGGTAACATAAAAGGGCCTAAACTGCACACCCGTCCTTACCACGTGAAAAATATTGACATTTTAGGAACATTACAAGTTTGATTGAGGTAAAATAAAAATGATAATTCAGGTATAATAAAGTGATTATTCAGGTATAATAAAGTGAACAATGAAAGTGATTATTCCAGTATAATGAATGTGATGATCCAGGTCGAATGATAACTATATGATTCAGGTACAACGAATAATGGTTCTGATACCATAAAAGTGTGTATTATAATAGTGATGATTCAGGTACAATGAATAATGGTTCTGATACCATAAAAGTGTGTATTATAATAGTGATGATTCAGGTACAATGAATAATGGTTCTGATACCATAAAAGTGTGTATTATAATAGTGATGATTCAGGTACAACGAATAATGGTTCTGATACCATAAAAGTGTGTATTATAATAGTGATGATTCAGGTACAATGAATAATGGTTCTGATACCATAAAAGTGTGTATTATAATAGTGATGATTCGGGTACAATAATAGTTATGATTCAGGTACAATAATAGTTATGATTCGGGTACAATAATAGTGATGATTCAGGTACAATTGTAGTAATGATTTATGATGATTTAGGTACAATTAAAGGGCCCTTCCTAGATAATAAATAGCACATGAATCGTTTTTTTGTTCTGCTGCATTACTTTTATTTTGTAGTCTCTATCTATACAGCACAATATCTAAAGTTTGGGGTATATTATCATGTGCCATTGAGCAAAGTTAATTGTACTTGTGGTAGTTTAGTTGTTATGAGCTAATAATGAAATAGAGATGTATGGAAATCATCTTGTACAGGCCCTAACGTGGGTATAATATTTACATTCAAGCTGATATTTGTTCATACAGGTATTATACTTACACTCCTTCTGGCAATGTTCATATTGTTGGGTATTATGCCTACATTCCAGCTGATAATTGTACATATGGGTGAGTATGATATTTGCATTCCTGCTAGTATTGAATCATATTGTTGGGTATTATACGCACATTCCAGCTGGTATGTATACATATGGATGGGTATAATATTTGCATCATGCTAGTATTGGTCATATAAAAGTGTATTATTTCCACATTCCAGTTAATAGTTTTGCATATCAGCTGCAATGTGAACCAATCCTAATGGTATTGCCAGATATGCACGGGTCACGTGATTTCTTATCAGTTTAGTGCAGTTCTTTTGGTTTCGGTGCGCAGACTCCTCTGGTGAGACCCATTTCGCAGTAGTCACTTGCGCACTGGGAGTTGCCGACGATTTCATAGCACCTCTCACCGTTTTCCCTGGGAGGTTTACACTTGCCATTCACACTGAAGCCATCTTTGTCACACTGTAAGATGCCACCACCCTGACAGCACTCAGAATCCCTCACGCAAGGCCCATTCAAATCCACACAATCAACACACCGACCCGTCTAAAACCAACAGAAAAATACATTGACTTACACTGGTTAAAAGGCTGAAGAATCGACCTGGTATGGCCATAGTTACTGAAAGGGTCGTAAAAACATCATTTAAAAGAAAGGTTGGTGTGGCACTCACGGATAGCCTTCCTCCGTCCCGTTGGCATGTCAGATCTCCGCAGCAGCGTTCATACCATTTGCAACTTTGTCCTCCAACCCTGCAGTCAAAAAGGGCTCTCCTGTTAGCAACTTTATCAGCAGAGCTGGAGACTGGAACTGTCCTCACGCAATCTGCCAAATAAACTCTTACTTTGAGATTATCATGAAGACCCGTAAGTTAGTTTCCAATGATAAAGAAAGAGACAATTAAATCCATAGGATCCAATACTTTGATAAAAAGATATATTCTGGCCTACTATTTGAAGATGGATGAGATGATTACACATTTCTTAAGGTTATGTACTAATACATTGAGATAGATAATTAGATGGGGGTGATACCTTGTTGACGCTCACAGTGAGAGACAGCTGTTACTTTTGTTGGTATTAAATGTACTTTGTGGTATTATTTGCCCATATCTAGAATTCTATCCGCACTATGCCTACATGTCTGTGTCAGCCATCGTCGGAATTCATCGGCATATTGGCCTACTTACTGAACCAGACGAGGTACTGTTAGGTTTTGTACAAAAAGGTGAACAAGTGTCCAAGAACTAGGAGACAGCCACCGAGAGACAGCTGCACAAGTGAGAGACAACTGTAACGTTTGCGAAAGAGAGAGAGCTTCATATATTACAGAAAGCTACATAAGTGAGAGACAGTAACACATCTGGGAAACAGCTGATCAAGTGAGATAGAGTATGAATGAAGCTGTATAATCATAGAAATTCATAATTCATGATTTTCACTTGGATATAGATTTTCAAATCTCAGTAATCAAAGTTCGTAAATTTCAACACTTTGTTTGAAATTTCTTACAGATGAGACTTAATACCTAAGAAAACTTACCAAATACAATTATGCACATCAAAACAGCAAAGCTGGAAGCTGAGGAATACATGGTCAATTTTTTTGTTCAATAAGCCAATTACTGCATCACACAAAAATATATATGGAGATGACATTCATGTGGGGTAATCGGCCAAAGCTACCGGATGTAGATGGCACTGTCAATATGATATAATCTGCAGATCTAAATATATAAAGGTCAAAGCTTATAAAATGAGATTGACATGTTCCCACTCTAATGTTTGAGCTATTGTTGAAGATAATAACTGGTAATGCGCAATGGCTCACACCCTAGACACATAATTTGTCAAGCATGGATAAGAATTTTAAACAGAATGTTCATTAGCATAATATATCGTACAAATGTATGTTGTGTCACAAAATCTGATTGTAAGCCTTTCATATATCATATAAGTAAATCACATATATATGACAGTGATATGAATTTTATTTTCATTGATTAACATATTTCACACATGTATTTTTGCTTTTCTTGGTTTCCAGGAAGCCAAATTAAATGAGGTCACTGAATATGTCACTATACTTTCCAAACCATTAAATCGAATTCGAAAACAGCATTATTTTCACAAAGCAATGTGTCTTATTAAAGGGTTCACATTTTCAACTAAAGCTTAGCATAATATTCCTGAAAAATATCATTTAAAGATCAGATACCACGTTGGTTATTATAGCTGTTTATTGTCAATTTGACGAGAGTTTTTAAACTATATATTTTTCTTTTTTGATAAAGCATGCACACGACATGCCAGAAACAATTCATTTGTACGAAATGTTGCAACATATTGAAATGCAAAAGTTCTGGGGGAAATGTAGATCATACTCATAATGAAATTGGTATGACTTTTCTTGAAGCGTTTTAGTTCTCCAATACATATGAAATTCGAGGGAAATTGGAGAAACATTTGTTATCATTTTATATAAAATGGGAAACACAAAATTGATTTCGGGACTGAGTTATATTATCCCAGTCATTCTTTGAAAGGAGTAGGGCAATGAGTTTAGATTTGTGGCTTTATATCATACTTGGTGCTTCAAGAGGGTGGCAGGGTGCATTCTTTTGCAGATTACACCTCTGCTGAACTACTTTCGTAGATCACCCTCCTGTCAAAAACTACTTTCACACAGATCACCCATGTGCCGAACTACTTTTGCAGATCATCCCTGTGCCAAACTAATTTCCTTTGGACTCTTAGGATCCTTCCACTTGAACCAACAACTTGAGAGATCTGTCTACTTCGTGAACGTACTTGCAAATCTCTGTCATAACACAAATTATTCTATTCTACTCTGATTTCTTTGTTTGTCATGGGTTTTATATTACTTTGAAGTAAGGCTACATAACAGAAGTACATGTATTTTTATATATCATAAGTAATTCTACATTATAGAATTCTACATAATAAGTCTTTATAACTTGTATAACTATTGTTACAAAACTATAACTATATCTTGGAATTGAGGTACAAACGGATATAAAATGGGATGAACATATTACATAACATTGTCTGCAAAGCAAATCAAGTACTGAGTTTTGTAAGAAGGAATTTCATCACGTGCCCAGGTAATATCAAGGAGGCTGCTTACAATACACTGGTGTGCCCTCACCTAGAATATGCACCAAGTGTATGGGACCCTTACCTATAGAAATATATTGATCGAATAGAGACAGTTCAAAGATGAGTTACTAGATTTGTGTCTAGCAATTGGAAGAGAGGCAGGCACTGTAACAAAATTCTTGAAGACCTAAAATGGTATTCCTAGAAGGTTTTATTTTATAAGGCTATAAATGGTGAAATAGCTTTGACACCGCCTGGACATGTCAAAATGGAATTAGCTCTTACTAGGAAAAACCATGGAAATTGCTATATAGAAATGGCAACCAGTTGTGGCCATTATAAATTCAGCTATTTCAAATGGTCTGTGACGGACTGGAATAATCTTCCCTCTGCTTTGACTACATTGGAATCTGGAAACTCAGCATCTTTCAGGAACTCCCTTTCCAGGGTCTCATATAGCTGGTATTGACCAGCTGCACCCCTTGTGCAAGCTTTCACTCTCAGCGGGATGCCAATTGATTTTGCTGCATAAAAATATAGATGTACATAACAGACTTAAGCTATATAACAGAAATAATTCTATATAACAGAAGTGTTTCTATATAACAGAAGTACATGTAAGGCTATATAACAGAGATAAGGCTTTATGACAGAGGTAAGGCGATATAACAGAGATAAGGCTATATAACAGAGATGAGGCTATATAACAGAGGTAAGGATATATAACAGAGGTAAGGCTATATGACAGAGGTGAGGCTATATAACAGAGGTAATGCTATATAACAGAGGTAAGGCTATATAATAGAGGTGAGGCGATATAACAGAGGTAAGGCTATATGACAGAGGTGTGGCTATATGACAGAGGTAAGGCTATATGACAGAGGTGAGGCTATATAACAGAGGTAGGGCTATATAACAGAGGTAAGGCTATATAACAGAGGTAAGGCGATATAACAGAGATAAGGCTATATAACAGAGGTGAGGCTATATAACAGAGGTAAGGCTATATGACAGAGGTAAGGCTATATAACAGAGGTAAGGCTATATAACAGAGGTAAGGCTATATAACAGAGGTAAGGCTATATGACAGAGGTAATGCTATATAATAGAGGTAAGGCTATATAACAGAGGTAAGGCTATATGACAGAGGTAATGCTATATAATAGAGGTAAGGCTATATGACAGAGGTAAGATTATATAACAGAGGTAAGGCTATATAACAGAGATGAGGCTATATAACAGAGGTAAGGATATATAACAGAGATAAGGCTATATAACAGAGGTAAGGCTATATAACAGAGATGAGGCTATATAACAGAGGTAACAGAGGTAAGGCTATATGACAGAGGTGAGGCTATATAACAGAGGTAAGGCTATATAACAGAGGTAAGGCTATATGACAGAGGTAATGCTATATAATAGAGGTAAGGCTATATAACAGACGTAAGACTATACAACAGAGGTAAGGCTATATAACAGAGATGAGGCTATATAACAGAGGTAAGGATATATAACAGAGATAAGGCTATATAACAGAGGTAATGCTATATAACAGAGGTAAGGCTATATAACAGAGGTAAGGCTATATGACAGAGGTAATGCTATATAACAGAGGTAAGGCTATATGGCAGAGGTGAGGCTATATGACAGAGGTAAGGCTATATGACAGAGGTAAGGCTATATAACAGAGGTAAGGCTATATGACAGAGGTAAGGCTATATGACAGAGGTAATGCTATATAATAGAGGTAAGGCTATATAACAGAGAAAAGGCTATATAATAGAGGTGAGGCTATATAACAGAGGTAAGGCGATATAACAGAGGTGAGGCTATATAACAGAGATGAGGCGTAATTACAGAGGTAAGGCTATATAACAGAGGTAATGCTATATAACAGAGGTAAGGCTATATAACAGAGGTAAGGCTATATAACAGAGGTAAGGCTATATAACAGAGGTAAGGCTATATAACAGAGATGAGGCTATATAACAGAGGTAAGGCTATATAACAGAGGTAAGGCTATATAACAGAGATAAGGCTATATAACAGAGGTAAGGCTATATAACAGAGATGAGGCTATATAACAGAGGTAAGGCTATATAACAGAGATGAGGCTATATAACAGAGGTAAGGCTATATAACAGAGGTAAGGCTATATAACAGAGATAAGGCTATATAACAGAGGTAAGGCTATATAACAGAGATGAGGCTGTATAACAGAGGTAAGGCTATATAACAGAGATAAGTCTATATAATAGAGATAAGTCTATATAACAGAGAAAAGGCTATATGATAGAGGTGAGGCTATATAACAGAGGTAAGGCGATATAACAGAGATAATGCTATATAACAGAGGTAAGGCTATATACCAGAGATAAGGCTATATAAAAGAGGTCAAGCTATATAACAGAGGTAAGGCTATATAACAGAGGTAAGGCTATATAACAGAGGTAAGGCTATATAACAGAGATAAGTCTATATAACAGAGGTAAGGCTATATAACAGAGATGAGGCTATATAACAGAGGTAAGGCTATATAACAGAGATAAGTCTATATAATAGAGGTAAGGCTATATAACAGAGGTAAGGCGATATAACAGAGATGAGGCTATATAACAGAGGTAAGGCTATATAACAGAGGTGAGGATATATAACAGAAGTGAGGCTATATAACAGAGGTAAGGCTATATAACAGAGGTAAGGCTATATAACAGAGGTAAGGCTATATAACAGAGGTGAGGATATATAACAGAAGTGAGGCTATATAACAGAGGTAAGGCTATATAACAGAGGTAAGGCTATATAACAGAGGTAAGGCTATATAACAGAGGTAAGGCTATATAACAGAGGTAAGGCTATATAACAGAGGTAAGGCTATGAGTTGTGAGTTCAAGGTTATCTAACTATGAATTACATGAGTGGTTTTGGACAATGGGGAGGGCATGTTGGATACATTGAGGAAAGTCTTACTTGGTGTCATCCTGCAGGGATCGCCATACCTGGACACATGTGGTTTTCAATATAGTGCAGTTTTGTTGGCTGAAAGTTCGGCGAAAGCATTCTATTGGCGCCTTTTTGGCAGGTCACATGTGATAACTGTAGGAAAGCTGGAGGTGTCGGCACTTCTGGAAGGTGCTGTTCCCTCATTGATAGCTGCACTGTGATCCAATCTGTGATCCAGTTGAGGGAATCATAGAAATGAATCCTGTGCTCAGTTGGGTGTGACAATGCTCTATAGTTCATTGCAAAGAGTAGGTCCTGGAGCAATTTAACACCAGGGGGTGCAAAATTTGTAAATTTCCTGGAGAATAATTTTATTGACAGCGTGTTCCACCACCCAATCAACGTTTTTTTTCGCATTTCCCTTGGAACAAAATAGAAATGTGGTGTATTTCTATCATGAGTTTTCATGCCCTTAATGTATATATAGTAATACTATATTTAGACACATGGCTGAGATCAAACCTATTCTTATTTGGTTTATAGATAGTTCATGCTTTATATCGCCCTGGCACGGTGTCGGAATGTCCAATTTTTAAATAAATTTATTGATTTTGTTTCCAGTAACTTTTTTAGGATAAAATACCTTGTGTTTGTTGAGGAAGCATTAATGCATGCAGTGAAACTGGTGTAATTCTGTCTCAACTGGGTGAATAGTCATCATTTTCGATTAAAAACGAGATCATGTTGAGAAATAAGTAGGTCTCATCACGAAATGACTGAAATAATATTGAAAGTGATGTAAAACCCCATACAAACACGGCCCATGATGAAGCATTAATGCATGCAGTGAAACTCGTGTAATTCTGTCTCAACTGGGTGAATAGTCATCAGTTTCGAGATTCCCACAAAATGTTGTAGTCTTTGCTAACAGGGGTCCCACCCGTCTGTGTTTCAAGGTCCCCATGACCCAAATCTACAATGTTGTCTGCTCCAGGTCAAAACAAACCCAGACAATCATCATGTTCATTTCAGAGAAATTAACAAATTATTTATTGAAGAATTGGCCTAAGACTGATTACATTTATTTCATAATTGTCCAAATGTATGACAATTGTAAACAAATATTTTTCAACAAATATTCTATTCATTTCAAAATTATGTAAATATGAAAAGAATCTTTAAAAAAAGATAAAAGTAAAGTAGTTCGGCAGAGGGGTGATGTGAAGAACACTCACTTGAGGCACCAGGTATGGTGCAAATCCTATTTTTGCGCCAGTATTACAGTTATTTTGAGGTTACTTGGATGTGGTGCCCTCTATTTTATTAAAATACCGTGTATACATGCATACGGTTCAATTGGCATTCCTTCATTCCTTCATTTTGGCAATCTGTGCCTAAACAGTTCCATTTTGACCAAATATTGTAATGGAAGTGATATAGGGCAGACCATTATGCATTCCGGGGTGGTGGAGGAAAGTCCAAATAAAAATATCGATGAGACCACTTGTTCAGGGAAAAAAATAGAATGCCAACCTTGTGAAAAATAATTGAGACTCGCACATCTGCAGACTTTGTAGAAGTTTATTTTAGAGGGGAAAGGAAACACAATGAATTGCCGGAGTTTGAAAGAGCACGTTTTGAGGCATCAGCAACAAGTACGATTTACAATATAACTTTCAGGGCATCATACAATCTGAGAGCAATAATAAATATTTCATTGCTGTCAGATACAATCTATCGCAAATAACTTTTATTTTTTTATATTGACAAGACGTTCTGCTTGATTATTATATTTACTATTGGGCAAAACATAGACTTTCATAGTCTGGATTTCTTAACTTAACATCGATTATAATATCTTAGCCATGATATATTGCTTAAAAGCACACATTCAGCAGTTGTATTATCATATGTTGGGGTCTCCCATATTTGATACAAATGGTTTTCATGCAAACTTCTTAATTCCAACAAAAAAACTAAGCATTTAACAATTGTTTTTCCTGTAAAATAAAATATGATGATGATTCAATCAGTTAGGAGTTTTATCAAAGGTTATGATGACATTTTTGTGTGTGAAGTCACCATACTTTTCTTGATAGATCAACATGATTTCAGAGCAAGTTAAATGTTCTTTCTACTCCAATTATTGATGAAGGTATGCTCTTTTGCATGTAAACTTCAGTTAAAAGAATTGTGGATCTCATAGTCTGGTGCAAGTGAATTTACCTTGCTCACAACACCATGACAGCTTTATTGCAAGTAAAATCACTTTTCTACGATGACAGACATAGGCATATAACGTTTTTACTGTATGGGACACATCTACAAATGATACATGACTGAATGTGGACCTTTGTAGGCTATTTTTTTTTAAAATTGCCAGTGAGCTTAAAATTACTTTTGAATGATTTTGAAAATGAAACTCCTATTTCCGGGAATTTTGCTATGAATTTCAATATTCAATCATCTGCATCTTTCCAAAATGAGTTCATATAGTCTTTATTCATAAAAATCCGTTCAAAATTAACAATATTAAAAAAAAGAATTAATTTTAGACCAATCGGCAAGGGAAATTATTGGAAATATTGATGTGCTAAAAGATTTTAAATAAGGAGACAATCATTATAGTTTGCACACATTTGATTTATTCCATAAATCTACCACAACCCATACACATACACATATAATATCATAACACATAACATACATAATCATAATTGGTAGGCGCCACCTGGCAGGTAATTGGTGCGTTATAATATTATAATAATCTTTATTGCGAGCTTTCAGTTATATACAATACAACATGAATCCCATATTTAACTTAACTAGAAAACTATTAAATAAAATAAATACATGTGTAAATGGAAGTATAATAATATTTATATAAATCATGCACAATAGGGATCAGATCCTTCTAATAAAGGCAGTACATCATAATACATTTGTCCAGTGCTCGTTGAGCCTGCATTCAAACCAAGCAATTGAGTTAACAAGTGCCATAATTTATATGTTTTGACTTTCATTCACTCTTCTTTTGAATCCATTAAATTATCTTTCTCAACCTGGCATCAAATCCATAAATACGATTATTTACAAACATAGTACATTTGCACTGTCTCTGGTACTATATCCCAAGAGTCATCTAAGTATTGTATGCGACTTCAAGCGACCAATTTGTTTCTTGGTAAAATTACATCAAAGCTGGCTCTTATATAAGGAGCTGCAGTAAGACATAAACAATTTGCATTTTACCTCTGATGTACAAGCAGAAAAAGTATGAATTAACATATTAAACCTTGAACTTTTCAGTTGTCTGGCTATATCATTATCATCTCCCAAATTGTCTGACAAAATGTTACCAAGATACTTTGCTTGACAAATCAATTCAATGGGCTTCCCATTTATTCTAATACAATTCACAGGTGCAACCTTTTCTTGTCTGGCTTAAAAAATAAACATTCAGTTTTCCTCTCATTGAAACCATATCATTTTCATTAGCAAATGAAACACAAGTGTCAACTTACTCAAGCCATGTACACTAGGACAAATCAAACATAAATCATCTCCATGATACAAATGGTTTATCTTAGTTTTTCCAATGCAACAACCAGCATGCACATTATTCAATTGCTAACTTAGTGTATCCACATAAATGTTAAAAAGTTTTGGTGACAATATTCCACCTTGCTTAATCCCATTTTTTACATTAAATGGCTCTGATAACTTAGAACCCCATTTAATACAGATCTGCTGAGTTTGGTACCAGTAAACCAGAACTCTTTCTTTAAGACGCTTGAACAAAATCCAGTGATTAAGCTTGTCAAATGCTTTACTAGCATCAAGAAAGCAAACATATACCAGACTGTCGTGTCTTGTATAATATGAGATACATTCTTTTAACATAAAAACACACAAATCAGTAGAATGAGTTTGTTTGTAGGCAAACTGATTATCTGTGATACACAAAAATCTTTCATATCGTGTTAACAAGCATATTTCTAACACCTTTGTACATACTGTGGCTAAATCAATTGGACAGTAATTAGACTAATGGCACCATTCTTACTTTTTAAAATGGGGGATAACAATGTCAACATAAGTTTATCAGGCAAATACCCATGTCTTAACATAAAACTAAAACTCAGAACAAGTAATACAGCAAGTCCATCAGATGCTTTTTGCAGGTGTTCTGACATCAGGCCTTCATGGCCAGGAGACTTATTATGAGGCAAATCCATAATGGCAATTTTTACCTCCCTATGATTTACATATGACAATTCCTGATCAAACACACTGTATACATACATACAAATTTCATCTTTATACATATCATTCTTTACAGAATTAAAGAGATCCAGATAGTGGCTCTTCCACATATCTGTAATAGCATCTAGCCCAGAAGCATCACCAACTTTATTTGCCACTGACCCTGTGCTATCTTTTTTCACTTCTTTCCAAAACATTTTACAATCACCACTGTCAAGACTACATGCTAAAGCATCAGCCCTGAGTTCATCCTCATTCCTGGCAACAGCTCTACGAGCATATTTGAACCTACTTCTGGTTACCTTCATATTTTCATGAATTTGGCCCTGACGTGGTTTATCATTAATGCACCAAAAATGAAAAGCATCTTGAGATTCTTTATATAAATCTCGCAAATGTTCATTCCAACCTGGTATTGGTGTAAAATCACTCCTTGCTTTACCAGGTATTACCTGATCAGATGCACATTTCAAACAACTACATATATCATCATAAAAATGTATGATATCCTCTCTATGTCTCACATTTGTACAATTTATATCATTGCATCTTAAGACACCAGGTGGCACCTTTATTTGTGATAGCATGATATCTGTCAATTCACTATATCTTATTTGTGATTCCACTTTAACCCTTGACCAGTCAATATGATACAGTGCACTTGTCTCATCACCCACAAACTCATTGTCTGTAACATGCATGAGATCACTCATAACATTAAACCCCAAAGGGAAGTGGTCAGAAGTCATTACATCATACATAACACACATACTAGAAATCAAACTGTGACCATCCACACTTGTCATTACATGATCAAGCCACGATACAGTATCATGTTGTACACTATAATATGTGAATGTATCATATGGCAGCAACAGTTTATCACTCAATACATAATTCTTGTCTTTACACAATTCAATAAGTTCATCTCGAAAAGATGTTTTCTTTCTTCCATTTTCTACATGGATTCCTTTTTTATCATTGACTGCAGATATACCATCTCCATAAAAGCCTTCGTGTAAGCTCTGCACTTTGAAACTTCTGTAAATCATGAGGCATAAGCATGGCCTCTTGCAGGAGAATGATATCATGTGTATCACATAGTGTCTTTATCACATCTATAGATGACTTCAAACCATGGCAATTAAGAGACAATATTCTGAGCTCCATCTTGTGTTGAGTCTTTTTCAGGGAAGTATTTCCTCGAATATACTCCATCAGCCCACATTTTTGGTGATTTCACTCTGAGAAACACTCGCATGGACACTTCAACCCAGAAAGAAGCATAGGAAGGGTGTCGAGTCTTTTCAATTTTTTCACAATTAATAACATCAATTTTCTTTGATTTCAAGTGTTTGACAATATCATCTGTTTTAGTGTTAGGTGCAAGTTTACTAACAAAAACCTTACCAGTGCTAGCACCTTCAACAGCTTTTAAGCTCATTGAACCTTTTCCAGGGTTGTTTCCCCTGGGGGCAGCTTTCAGTGTAACACCCTGGCCTGTGCCTCAAAGGCACAGTACAGGGTGCTCTGGAATGTATGGCGTTGGACCACCACTAGGAGACATCATTGGTAAGGCTGGATATGCCTTATCCATGCCTTCCTTTGCCGTACTTCCATGCCGTACTTTGGGCATATGTTCTTGTCACATCACTTTTACTCTCTTCTTTTACAGTACTATTTACATCACTGTTTACTCCATACAACTCATCATCATCATCTTCTGTCAAATGTGATACAGACTTAACTGTTGTCTGTTCATCAATATCTTTGGGCTCTGTTTGTGGGCTACTATCACCTGTGATATCAACAGCCTCAGTCAGACCTGTATACAGATTATTATACCTCAGTGATGCGCGTATTTATGCGATTTCGAATGAATACGCGCATGTCAATTATTTGTAAAGTATTGATTAGCCATCTTTAGACTGGTTCCCCATCGAGTGTCAAGAACATCGTGTATATACACAGATGGCGGCAACCAGTCTATGGCTGTACGCGCCATTTTCGGGTCACGTGACGGGGTCAAATGAGGTGCGCTTTGTTTACAAATGTTTGTAACGATAAATATCTTGTTTTATGTATCATTTTTTAAAAATACAGTAGTTGTCTGAGGTATAAAAACAAAACATACACTCGTCGGTCAGCTGTGTGAGCGGATTCACTTCGTTGGTGATGGCGGACGGATACCCTTCGCCTATCGGCTCAGGGTATCCGTCCGCAATCACCAACTCACTGAATCCGCTCACCCAGCTTCCCGACTCGGTATGTTTTGTTATAGGATTTTCTGCTACATGACTAGTTGCACCACCTCTGCTCCTTTCTTCTTCTATTATTGTTTTAAGAGTACAGTCTTCTCCAGCTTTTACATCATTGACCATTTGTCTTATGACCAGTTTCATATCATGTACACTATCAGTCAGGATCGAGCTGCCCTTCAACGGTCGATTGTCTATGAATTTTGCCTCGTTTTGATCTACGTAGATACCATTCATAAATTTGGTTGCCAAGTGTTTGTAAATATGCGCGGACGATACAGAAAACAGCCTTGACTCGTCTGTAACATTGAAACCAATGGACATAAATATCGGGCCTTGCCTTGCTGGAGGCTGTCAATCAACACTGCTAACACTTTTTTATTACACATAGCACCACTTACACATTCATAGTGTAAAGAGATAACAGTCTATATTTCCACCTGCACTCATCAGAATTGTCAAAATTTGCGTGCCTCAAAAGTGTAGCAGTGTTGATTGACAGCCCCCAGCAAGGCAAGGTCCGATCTGTCAAGTGCTCCTGTTTCACCCCATATGAATTTTTAATCGTGAAAAGTCACCCAGTAGTGTACGATAGTGTAATAAAATTCTCAGTCTTGACAGATTTTCAAAATCTTTTTGCCTTTGTGAAAAAAGAAAGGAATATACTCATTTCAAAGAAAACTTCAGACCAGTTCAGAAATCAGAAGTTAAAAACACAATTAAAAAATCAGCAAAGAAATCATGTGAATTGGGCCCTATACGACCATGGTTACTTTGAGTGCATAGGACATCTACTACCAATACTAATGACAATTATAAATAAATCCATCATGCTGGGAAATATACTTGATTCTCTGAAATTGGCTATAATAAGATCCCTAATAAAAAAAAACTCGGACTAGACTTAATAAAAAAGAAGTATAGACCAGTGTCAAATCTGGCGTATTTGTCTAAACTTGACTGAGAACTCTCAGATCAAAAGAGAACAATGAATATACGGTACCTAAATCTTATAAGAAGATGTATGGTGACAGGGCTTTGAGGTATATGCTCCAAAGTTCTGAAATCCCACAATTCAATGGCAGAAAAGAAATTAGAATCACACCTTTTCCGGGAGTGTCTAATACTCATCACTAGTGGCCACTGACCGTGGCGCAATGTAGGAATTCCTACTGGGTCACAATTCCTACTGGATGCAAGACAGCACTACTGGAGATAAAAAAACGTTTGCGTATCGCGATGTGTTTTCATTGTGCAATCGTTTTCATATTTACACATTCTCTTCTCCTGATCCTCATCTTTCAGGAAATGCCTTTCTTCAATCCATAGGACGTTTGGTTACAAATATATTGGCTTTACAACAACAGCCAGGCACGGGCCTTGGCGCAGTTGGTTAGAGCGCCAGTTTATTAGCACCAGTTCCTCTGTGGTGATCCAAAGGTTGTGAATTCGATCCCCGGCCGTGCCGAGATTGAACTCACGATACATTTTCCCATATGAGCTGAGGCCAGTGCCAAAGGGTTAATCTGTTGTCCTTGTAAATCTTTGACTGGGTGGGTTGTCATGTCAATAACCTGCAACATGACAATTCAGTGAGTTTGTTTGTTTGGGGTTTTTCATCACTTTCAACATTATTTCAGTCATTTCGTGATGAGACCTACTTGTAGCAGATATAATACTGCCTCACTGAATTGTCATGTCGCAGGTCCTTGACATGACAACCCACCCGGTCACAGATTTACAAGGACAACGGGCGAACCCTTTCTGCGCAGGCCTCAGCTCATGTGGGAATTTGTATCATGAGGTCAATCCCGGCATGGCCGGGGTTCGAACCCATGACCTTTGGATCACCACAGAGGAACTGGTGCTAATAAGCTGGCGCTCTAACCAACTGCGCCACGGCCCGTGGCCCCCACAATTCAGTGAGACAGCTCTATATCTGCTACAAGTAGGTCTCATCACGAAATGACCTAAACAATGTTGAAGGTGATGTAAAACCCCAAACAAACAAGCAAACAAACAAATTATCACTAGTTCTACTCTACTAAAGGATGCTAACAAACGAACGTGTGATCTGACCAATACATTTTCCTGTTGTGAGACTTGTGGCATGTACGAGGGGTTTATTTATAAGTGGAGCTTTCGTTGTGACAGATCAAATATGCAATGACAGTTATTTTTTGCACTTTTTTATACAGCAATATTTAAAATGTGTCATATGTGAACAATAGATCCATTGCAGATATGATATGTTAGAAGGCGACCTGACCTAACTGGCCAATGACCTATCCATCCAATGTAGTTGTCTGGCCGAGGAAGATATATGTCTACTCATACTCCGAATCCAATTATTTCATGTTGTAGAAAGGCTGATGTTTGGATCATTTGACATATCAGAGGTGCATATAGACCGCCTATATGTGCTGTGATATGTTGATCATTTGATTAATTATTAAATTACATGCTTTAGATATCAAAGGGATATCGATTAATAAATAATTGGTTCCGGAATATCAATATATAAACAATACAATTACCTGATAAATATCTCTCTCATTAGCAAATGGTAAATGTAACCTTGATTTATGCAGAAGGTCTCACATCTCCATACAGATAGGACAGGGGAACATCAGCCACTCTATAGCTTTGTGGACTATATAGGGCAAATAAGCATTTAAATATGCTGATGGTTTTGGGTAAAAAGTATGGATCCTCTATTATATTAGGCTCATTCAGCTGCTACTGTGGCATACTTAAATTGTAAATGAAACCACCAAGGTATTGGGGAATTGATAACAGAATTCTAGATCAAACTTGTTTTTGACAACCGTTTTAAAATAATGATCGAGAAATACATTTTAGGATTTGCAATTTTGTGTGGTAAAATCCATTTATTTATTATTGTTTCATAACGATATATATGGTGATATATGTCCTTTGTTGTTTTGAAATGGTGAAATACTATCAATATATGAATGAGTTGGGTTTTTTTATCTCAAATTTTCAGGGATTCATGCGATAGTGAATTCGTCATCGGGAGATTCTACTGGAAGTTATGGTATGTTGTCCCTTTTGTCTTAATGTGATAATGCTGGCACCCCTTCATTGCGAATGATACTATATAAGCAGTTATGTAAAGCTAATTATGCCCTTGAAAATTGATATTTATTTATTTATTTATTTATTTATTTATTTATTTATTTATTTATTTATTTATTTATTTATTTATTTATTTATTTATTTATTTATTTATTTATTTATTTATTTATTTATTTATTTATTTATTTATTTATTTATTTATTTATTTATTTATTTATTTATTTATTTATTCATTCATTCATTCATTCATTCATTCATTCATTCATTCATTCATTCATTCATTCATTCATTCATTCATTCATTCATTCATTCATTCATTCATTCATTCATTCATTCATTCATTCATTCATTCATTCATTCATTCATTCATTCATTCATTCATTCACTCACCCATCCATCCATCCATCCATCCATCCATCCATCCATCCATCCATCCATCCATCCATCCATCCATCCATCCATTCATTCATTCATTCATTCATTCATTCATTCATTCATTCATTTATTTGTTTCCCCTACCTAGGTTGGCTTTGATTTGATTTTACCCTTTAAGCGCTATATATGCTTCACCAGGTCAGATAGCCTGTCATTGGGACTCAATGCCCTTCTCATTTCTTGCAGTGTTTGTGCATTTCTCTTTGTATTATCACATAGATATGATAACATGATAATCAATCATTGAGCATTTGTTGGAACGAAAAACACTTTAGTCGTAATAAATGAAAATCAGCTGCGTTGCATAATTTCAGAATCTTTTCAAAATGACTCCGATATTGGGGCGCCTTCTAATCTCAAGGTGGAGATGAATCTGGGAAGACGAGGAAAGAGGCAACTGCATATAACATGGGATGAACCCAAATATGGAGACTTATCGTACTACATACTGTACTTCCGGACTGTGGGGCAGTGGTCACCCCTCTCCGGCAGGCTAGACATACCCACCTACGACTGGAGGTTATTCTCCTTTGGCGCCAAATATTACTTTATGGTAACGGCTTACACGGAGTATGGAACAAGCAAAAATAGTCATGCTGTGGTCTTTGAGACTGGAGGTGAGGAAACCTATTGTTTGGACATGCTTTCATCTCCAATATATTAAGATCTCAGTAAATGGATTTTTTGAATTTTTAAACATTTCTTATCACACGATTACTATCCTCAACAATGTTTCAACTATGAAAGAAAACCTGACTTTTTATTGTATTCCTTAAATATTTCATGAATTATGCCCTTGATACAACAGTTATTGCCATGTATTTAACGTACTAACTATATTTTACTGTAAATAAAGCATTGTATCATTTTCTAATAGATCATATATCCATTAAAACATATACAATGGTTATTTTTTTAGATCCTGTCTACCATATGCACGTGTCCAGTTCTGCGATTTCCTATAGCAGTTCAGTGGTTTTGGTTGCGGTCGCCGTTTTGAGTTTCAAGTGGCTTATTTAAAGAACAAAACACTTGATAGTGAAAAAAAGGAATATCTTCACACAATAAACAATATTTGAATGTTCAAAACACTGGAAAAATGCTTGTGCAAGGGTGTTGGTTTTAACCCTCAATTTAACATGTATGGAGCCAAATGTCAAAAGCATTTGAATTTTCAAAAAAATAATTCTCAATGATAATTTTGCATGGGAATTTGTTTGTATGAGTTTCTAGATACAAAGTTTATCCGGGTATTACCAAGCAATACTCATTTTTTAAATGGTTTTAGCTCTAAGATAGATAGAATCTTAAAATAAATTAGTATGTATTTTTTTCGCACAGTGATATATTTTCATATTCAGCGAGAAATATGCATTATAGTATATATTTATATGTGATTTGACACAGCTTGTTTTTGTAACCATATATACTGTCCATACATTGTACATATGTGTGACTTGGCATTGGCTTGGCTTTCTTACTATATGTGACTATGTATTGCCCATACATTTATGTGACTTTAAATTGCTAATATTAGCAAAGTTTATCTCTAAGTTATCAGAGCCAATAATAATCAAAGACTCCTGCAATTGCTTGCAATTGATTTCTGATGTCACAAAAATGAAAGTTTGGAATTCCAGGTTGTTCTCAAAGATAACTACCCAAAAAGTCATTGGGGACGGACCATTAATCATTCAGGGGGCTGGAGGAAAATAATATTGCCGTTTTTTTGTTTTTTTATTTTTTTTGTTTTTTTTTTGTTTTTTGTTTTATTTTTAGCTCGGCCATTCTTCATATTTTTTTTCTCGATCGGTTGGGCCGCCAATTTGTTTTTCCTAGGGTGCACACATCCTAATCATTATACTTATATATGTTTTATTGGATGTATGATCTATTAGAAAATGATACAATGCTTTATTTACAGTAAAATATAGTTAATACAACTATTTTCAAGTAGTCATTCATCTTTCTATAGAGCCCTGGGTTCCAGGATGTTTTCTATTAGCCATGAGTGTGGTCATAAATGGGCACCCCGAGCACCAACCACATATCGCCCGGACACCACATATGGGGGGGTCTACAGCCAATTGTGCCAAAAAAAGTCTTTTGCCTAAGCACCTTTGGGAAATTTGGGGAAACAAATGTTTGAAACTGGAAAAAAATATGCCTGATATATTCATGAGTCACATAAAAGAGCCACACAAAAGTGTGTGCCCAGTGTTGTAGACAAGGAGTAGGGCAGCAGACAGTTTAATTATCAGACCATTGCTTGAAACAATAGGCCCAAACATTACCATCAAAGAAGTCATTGTATACTTTGCGCTAAAAACTGCTGTATATTCTGGAGTAAAACCCACAAATTCACCTCCCACTCCAGCTTGACACGTATGCCAGTTGCTTGTTAATGTGATAGAAATAGTGAAATGTCAAAGATACTGGCCACATTTTGAAGGAATATGTCAAAATCTTCATCACGATGTCTTGCTTCGTCAGTGGCTATTTTATGCATTCATGATTTAAAGGAAGGCAATAGGCCAGTGCTTTTAAGATATAGCAAAATGTCAAGGTTTTTTGTTACAATTTGAAACCTGCGACCTTGAAAAGCAAATCAAGGTCATAATATTTTGGCCTTCATGGGTTGGACATATGTTTAATATTTAGAGTTTTTATCTCTAACAGCTGATAAGAGAGCAAAATGTTGAAATTCTTGTTGACAGACGGACCACAGACGGAGCCTGATACTATATCTTCTACAATGTTCAGGCACAAGGAGCTTAAAATTATCAACAAATAGGTTTGATATGTGTAATAAATTGTTATTTACAACTTCTAGGGCAACATCTCATTTGATTGGCTGCAACCATTCTAATCTTTCTTTATTTGTATTCATTTGATGTCCGTTTCATCAAACCGTCAGACTCGTGAAACCGGCAGAATTATGTGTGACAGACCATGACGGACTGGCGGGGCTTGACTGTATATTGTTTTTGCTGCTGATGTCTCAAAACTGGCTCACTCAAACATATGTTGAGTAGATTTTTCCTATTCTTGTGGCGAGCAAAGTGAGGCAAACATTATTTTGGTTTCCTTTCCCCCTGTTAATTGACTTCTCCAAGCTTGAAACTCCATTTTTTCCCCCCAAAGATTTGGCCCTTTGAACAATTTGTTTTTCTGCAGATACAGTCAGACCTCGCCGGACCGTCCCCCGATAATCCGGCATATCAATTACCGACAGTGATTTGGCTGCAACCATTCTAATCTTTCTTTATTTGTATTCATTTGATGTCCGTTTCATCAAACCGTCAGACTCGTGAAACCGGCAGAATTATGTGTGACAGACCATGACGGACTGGCGGGGCTTGACTGTATGCCAGTCTCAATTAATTTTTTTCTCAAGGTTGGCCTTCTCAATATTTTTTCTCAATGTTTTTCCCCCATCGATATTTTTTCCCCATCAAGTAGTCTCACTGATATTTTTTTCGACTTTCCTCCTCATCGACTAATGGCAGATTAGTAGATCGTCATCACCATTGATAGATTCAATATACAAATAATCCAAAATCTGGGGTAACCTAAATCTTGAGTAGACTGGTGCCGCCCTCTGTGTATCCACACACGATGTTCTTGACACTCGGCGGGGGACCAGTCTAAATCTTGAGATGAGAATTGTAAGCATGATTGGAGCGATGCATAAAGCTGCAGAAGCGCACGTGAGTCAGGATGACGTACCTCACACGTGCGCAGTCAAAATATTGGGGCCGACGATCCCTATCAGAATTAAATATACTATTGGAGTATAAACCTATTCGGGATTGTAACAATTCCGGAGAGCGCAATATTATTTGGTCATGATTTATATGGGACAGTTTAAAGTCTTTTTTTTTTGTTTATTTTTTTATTTTTTTTTCTCTCTTTGTTTAAATTATAACACGAAGCACAGACATGTTGCATGATTCTTTCTCCGACATTGAGTAATGTCTTGTGTTCTTCAGGAAACATACGTTTGGCGCAAGCTTTTGAGCAACAGCTCCTCTCCGTTAGTCCAAAGGTCGTGGATTCGATTCTAGGCCATGCCGAAATAGAATTCATGTTACATTTGTACCCTTTGTGTTACCTGGAAAATAATTTGTGATTGCTGTAGTCAAGCTGTGAAAGCAGTGGAAAAAAATGAAAATATGAATGAAATGAACATTTAAAATATGGCCTAGTTTTTCTAACCAATCACAGATCAGTATTGCTGTACTTTATATTGTGTAATGTATGGTTTATAGATGGCCTCACTGCAGAAATGAAATGAGACATGCCCATTATGTAACCTGGAAGCCTGCAATTCAATATGAAGATTTCTATAATTTCTAAAGAAAATCTATGATAATATTGAATGAAAGACTGTGATACAATATATTGCAATGGAAATATGATGATTGCTTTATTCATAAGAGTAAATCTTGTTTGATTTAGTTATAAATTAAAGACAATAAATATACCCAAAACAAATATTTTTCGTTTATGTTTTTGTTTACCTCAAGTTTCCATGTACCAGAGATCAGTATTTCTGACTGATTGCTTTGGGAATCAACTGTACCAGAGATCAGTATTTCTGACTGATTGCTTTGGGAATCAACTGTACCAGAGATCAGTATTTCTGACTGATTGCTTTGGGAATCAACTGTACCAGAGATCAGTATTTCTGACTGATTGCTTTGGGAATCAACTGTACCAGAGATCAGTATTTCTGACTGATTGCTTTGGGAATCAACTGTACCAGAGATCAGTATTTCTGACTGATTGCTTTGGGAATCAACTGTACCAGAGATCAGTATTTCTGACTGATTGCTTTGGGAATCAACTGTACCAGAGATCAGTATTTCTGACTGATTGCTTTGGGAATCAACTGTACCAGAGATCAGTATTTCTGACTGATTGCTTTGGGAATCAACTGTACCAGAGATCAGTATTTCTGACTGATTGCTTTGGGAATCAACTGTAAACCGACCAATGATATACATATACAAATAAATGCAAAAATGGATGACAATGAAAGAATGCCAATTAAAAAAAGCCAATGTCAATGTTACAATATATTTTTAATTCTTGAAAAGTGTTCATTCTTAGAAACACTGCATTTTTATTCTTAACCATGATGGAAATAAAAGTACGATATAGATCTATTCTTTTCTTATATTATGGTAGATTGTTTATAATATTTGATCATGCCTCTCATGATGTCGTCCATGTTCGTCATAATCTCACACCAGATGGCACTGTGCGACGGCCTTAGTTTATGATTGTCAGTACCAGTTACTAGTAACACCTGGTGGTAATGATATATGTCTTTATTTTTACCGATAATAATATAAATATGTTTGTACGTACAGATACTTATATATATATATATATATATATATATATATATATATATATATATATATATATATATATATATATATATATATATATATATATATATATATATATATATATATATATCAGAATCAGATATATCTGTGATCTTAAAGTCATCTATATTTCATTGTATAAAATTATATTTCTGACATGTATTATTGATGATAATGATTTGAAATCTTGACACTGGAGAAGCTGTCTCTTACTTGTCAAAGAACAGCAGAATGAAAATATCCTCTCACTGACTCATTCAAAGTCCTAGATTAATCTCTTCAAATCCCTTTGTCCTTACACTGGAATAGAAGTTATTTTGATCCGGGATTTTGACAGGGCCTGTTTCATGGTACACTCGAACTGGAGAGGAAAGCAATTTATCGGTAGATATTTCTTTAAATATTAATCTCAATGTATGAGCTTCCTGCAAATTTGTTTTTCTGTTTTGTTTGGTTTATTTTTGTTTTTTACTATAAAGGAATATGAGATACAATCCACGTAGTCTCTACCTAACATATCTGAAATAAAAACGTTGAATCGCAACAAATATGTTTTCCAGTGTAAGAAAATGAAATATTAGTTTAGCCAGTTCAATCTAAGGCAATTATTTATACAATTTTATTAAGAACCCCCCAGGTGCACTCTGAAGGAATGCAAATAGCAATATTTCTATCCAAACACTAACAAAGATGAGCATTCTTAGCAACTCTCATTTACAAAGTCTGCATGACAACTATGTGTTATTTGTCATATTATCAACATCTGTAGTAAGATAGGAGTAACCAACATTTATTGTGTTTAACCAATTAGTAGTAGTAATTAAAGATACCGGTTAATTAAGCAGTAAGATACCTTAAAGCATTCATGAAATGAAGTTTTTAAGCAGTTTGTCCTTTTATTATATAAATGTTTATACCCCAAACTTTGTAATCAAATCACATTTCCCCCACATAAATTACTGTGCCATATGAAAATGGAGTCTTCTGCAAAAATCCAAATCATCCATTGGACACTGTCAACAAACTTTGTTTAGCTGATCAGTGATCTTGTACAAACACCTGCTTAGTAAGTCTTGCTAACAGTGGGGCACCTTTAGAATTGGACAATGGAGTGATTTGGCTTACAGAGCCCTGTTTGTGCATCAATGTTTGTCCAATGGTACAGGCCCTACACCCTGACAGAACACAATAGCGGTCACATGATTGTATACATGTGGCCATCTGGTGGTCATAAGAGTACAGACAGTACTTGGCACTTTCAGCAAAACACAATAACCATGGTCAATGTATTTTGGTTGATTTTAGTGAGATAGCTTCCCAAAGTTTCGTGGCCACATATCATTTAAGCATACCACAAACCTCTGTAAAATAGCCTGTGACCTCATGAATGGTTTCATGAATGCTTTAAATGTATTGTTAAAGTTCAACGTATCATTCAAGTACAACGATACTTATCATAGGATAATGATACGCGACCAAGTACAATGATACACCAATATTACTACAATGATACATATATTAGTACAATTATAACACTTGTATCAGCAAGTAAAACAATACGTGTATCAAGATTCCAATGCAATCAGCGATTATGATATACAATTCTGGTGTTAAATAGTGAAACTGTTAGCACTTAATGTTTAATTAAGCAGGGCTTATGCAAGGCTGATGTGTGCTAGTGCCCTGCTGCTGTCAGCACTCACACCCACAGCTCTCTTATGTCATACCCACGAGAAATATAACACAAAGAGCAATACTAAACGTGCACTTGTTGGGGGATACGTGTTCAAAAGCATGCAGTTGATTTCAGAGAGGCCATGTTAACAAATTACCCTCATGGTTAAAGCAAAACTATTTTGACGATTGATGTTAAAAAATGGTGCACTCAAAGAGGTATATGGTAATTTATATTGAAAGTCATAAAATATCATCAACATTAGATATTTAACAAAATTATTTTCTAATAGTGACAGATTTAATCTACATCTTTCCTTATACTAGGAATAAGGTAAAATGAATTGGAATACAAAATTCAATGTCGGAATGTAAGTTTATAACAAATTGGCTATTTACCACAAAGATTACTTATATACTTGATGATAATATGACATGTCTATTTAATTGATATTTTCAAAGTGTCCTTTTTCAATTTTTAAATGGATTACCTGTAAGTGTTTATGAAATGTCTATGGTTATTGGAATAAACAGACATGTTAATAGCCCTGAGCCCACCTGGTATTATGCGGTCTTTCCCTTTCAACTGACGTAAACAAAAGATACCTGGACAAAATATCTCTTAATTAGAAGGTTTATCACGGTGTTTCTGCCTGGATCCCTGTTATTTTAATATTGGAGCAGCCATTTTGATGCATACCTAAACCTCATCTGTCTGTAGAGAAGATTGCGGACAGTCACTTAGCGACATATCTTATTCATTTCTTTGGAAAGGATGTATCATATAACCTTATTAGCTGTACAACCATTTGATGAAATGTAAACATGAATATCTCTTTTATTTCTAAATTCAATAAGGCTTATGATACTATGTCTGTGCCACAATCAGGTGTGTCTATTTTGTGTTATATTATTGTATTCCAGTCAATTCAGTGTATTTCACAGGGAAAATATTCAGTGTGTTTCCCACGAAAATAAATACCTTTCATTTCGTCATATTAGATTCGATATGTGTGATAAAGTTGCATTTGAATATAATGGTTACGATGGTCTCTAAATAGATAGGTATTTTAACCTATTCATCTTCCCTCACATCATTAAAATAGCATCTTATGATATTCTCAGTTTAAGGAGTAACGGACATTTCGTACGGCTCTTCAAGTCAGATGATCACCCCAGTATTATTTTGTTGTCACAGGTAATGTATAGGAATAGGTGACCTGCACTTTCTATTCTTCACTATGTTATCGGCATTTGTCATTTGAAGAAAGCATCACATCTTCAATGTATCACTCAGAGTGAACTTGGGTAGGACATTTCAGATGTCACCATTCAATGATAATGACATTTTGATATGTAGCTGCATGGAAATTTCCCTTTTCAAGACGGATGAAAGTAAAAGCTTGCCAAGTTTGTAATGAGCTTTCCGTGGCAATCTGTCAGAGAGGTGTTTCCCATGTCAGTTTAGAGTTTGTCATTTATCATTTTGAAGAAGAGTGATCCTCAGGTACAAATGGCAAAAGCGTAAGTAAAAGTAATATAAAAAGGTGTAGAGACTTTAGGTACCCTGGATATTAGTAGAGCATTAAATATATCTGCCATGTATTGTCTCAGATATCCCAGACAGAATACCAAAGTATAATGTATTTACCCCAGAAATACAATAAACGGTGGAGGATAGCTAGCAAGGCTGGGTACACCACTGGATGTTACCTATGAACGGTGAGAGGATGGCTAGCAATGTTGGGTACACCACTGGATGTGACCAATGCACGGTGAGAGGATGGCTAGCAAGGCTGGGTACACCATTGGATGTGACCTATGCACGGTGAGAGGATGGCTAGCAAGGCTGGGTACACCATTGGATGTGACCTCTGCACGGTGAGAGGATGGCTAGCAAGGCTGGGTACACCACTGGATGTGACCTATGCACGGTGAGAGGATGTCTAGCAAGGCTGGGTACACCACTGGATGTGACCTATGCACGGTGAGAGGATGGCTAGCAAGGCTGGGTACACCACTGGATGTGACCTATGCACGGTGAGAGGATGGCTAGCAAGGCTGGGTACACCACTGGATGTGACCTATGAACGGTGAGAGGATGGCTAGCAAGGCTGGGTACACCACTGGATGTGACCTATGCACGGTGAGAGGATGGCTAGCAAGGCTGGGTACACCACTGGATGTTACCTATGCACGGTGAGAGGATGGCTAGCACTGCTGGGAAACTAGAATTTGAGGTAAGAGAGAATGAGTGGGGTTCAACAGAATCATTCAGACACATGAAATTCTATTACGTACTCAAAGTATCATCCATTTCCTTAATATGTAGAACGACCGAAGCTTTAAAAATAATGGGAACTCTCAATTATTGGGCCATCCCACACCCCTTCCATATGATAGGGGCCTGTTCCGCCTGGTCTTAACCTCGTATTTTAGTTCATCAATATATCTCTTGCTGCTAAGGCATATCACCACACATAAATGAGAGTTTTGGCACGTATACATTCTCTGAACTATATTTGAACTATTGCACAGCATTCGAATAGAACTCATCTAATATCTTGATACGATGATAATGTTGATGTTACGCAAACCTCTGTGAACACATTTCTCCTGTGGGTCATATGTTGGGAGATAATTCACTAGGTCTAATGTTCGTGATTCTTGTACTTATTCATTCTAAATGAGTTAGAAAAGTAAAATGCTAATCACGATATGGAGGGATACGCTGGTCGAGCTGTGTCTACTCTCGGTCTCATGAACTGAGTCATTGTGGACCGTAGTCACGCCTTCTCCTCCAAAACACAATCCTCTATCTTCTCTATGACAAAAGCCCTGCAAAGAGCCTTCTGCCTGAATACAAGCCGCCCCCCTTAAGCACAATCCCAATCTAAATGAGTTTGTGTATCAGCAGTGCCAAGAGGTGGTGGCTTCTCCAGGAAGTAGGGAGGGGACCTCAATTGATGTGCCCAGTTGTCTCAAAGACCCATGTTACACTAAACGAGATATCCCAAGAACAAGCTTTTGAAGTTTCTATCTATTCACAGGAAGAATAACAAATAGTAGTTTTGTTAAACACAGATAGTCTGGGTGCATCTATAATGTGCCTTCAGAAATTGCATTCATGGGAATGAATGGCTGTCGCTTTAAAAGATAGAGGAAATAGTATAAATGACCCAAATGTCCTCATGGAAAAGCTTCCGGGAAATGTAGTTAAGAGCAGCAAGTTTGTTCTTATTTCCTTTCTTTCTCGTTGTTGAGGCTTATAAGTGGTTTTCATCATGTACACGTGTGTCTGGGGTGGTATAAAAACAACAAAATATACAGTGGACATGAAATGGCCGACACAGCGAGCAGGTCATTTACCTGTGTATTTAAATCAGTTGACGTCTTCATTTTGAGTTATTCACATCCGGAAAGATCAAAACCAAGTGTTGATTTGTCATGCGGTACTGTTCCATAAGCCAAATGTGTCTTCATGCAAATGTTGGTTTTCTCCTGTGATTCTGTGTGCAATAAATAAATCTTATAATAATTGCCAAACTGAATATATTGATTCTTAATCATCATTGATTATTGTTAAGTTTGTCTGTGTTACCTAACCCCAAAATGACCAAGCGGTTCGTTCCCCTTTCTCAATCCTTGGAGTAATTAATTACTCCAAGCTCAAATAAAGTCGCTGTATGGACCCTGAGGAAGGCATGACACCATTTAAAGGATGGAAACAGTCAAAACCCCCAAAGAATATCGATTCAAAGTAATCTAAATTAATAAGAAAAATACGTTTTAATTTGGCATTAGAGCAATAAAGGGATTCAGCGTGAATGAAAAGAAACGTCCTCTGACATCATGCTTAGAACCCTTGCTTGCCTGCTGAGGTAAGTGCCCCCAGTTATACATGTCTTGAAAAAGTGAGCAAAACACAATGTGTTCAGGTAAAATAACGCCAAATGTTATGTGTGCATGTGCAAATCATTGTTTCATTAAACAATATAAAGGAAATTCATTTCAAATTTGACAAGTTTTAAAATTTGAAACAAAGAAAAAGCTGATAAACCAGATAAATAGGTTTTGATGTTTTGAAAGCATTTCCTGCGAGTAAGGTCAGTGTGGGCATAGTAAATGTCTTGTAAGCATAGTAAATGTCTTCTTACACAGATAACAGCAAATGGAGCAAGAGATGTTTATGCACAAGTGAAGGCGTGGTCTGACTTGTGGGAGATAGTAGGGTATGTACAGTGCTAGCTTAGAGAGTTAGGAGCGATGACAGTGTATCTTACAATGTATGTTATACGCACTGACATCATGCTTTCAAATATGACATCCCTAAAATAGTTGGAATATTTTTGTCTATTTCGACTGGTCAGTTGCACTGCTCAACCTCATAATAGTGGGGTGGAAGCCTATTGACAGATATGAAGAAAACGTGTAAATTTTAGTCTGTTGCAAAAATTCATGTTGCAATATAAAACCATCTTCTTCCCTGTGTATGTTGAAATATTTCAATATAATAGCCTATCTTAAGTCGTATCAATAATTAATTATATTTGTATTATGTAACAGTCTTTGATGATCAAAATGAATTATCAATGTACTTATTAGGCAATTAGGTATACATGGAATGGAAATTGTTTCATCTTAGTATAAAAGATTAATATCAAATTAATGTGAGAGACGACAATGACTTACAACCTCGCTGATTCCAAGTCGTTTTCAGTTGTGTGATGTTGCATTTATATCATATTGAGCACGTCTAAAGTCGTATGGCACATCACGCAGTAGGCTGCCACAATATACACAATTTTGCTTGTGGACCTGAGACAAATATGACACTGCTTTCACTTGGCTATTTGTTCAGGAGTGTCACAATCAGCCAAACCTTCCTTCCTCCTCTATTTCTGCTTGGTCCAGATTAGTCAGCAGATTTGTGTCTTGTTCAAACATGAGAGCTGATACATAATATTGGGCATCTGAATCACGTGGCACTCAAGCAGCGCCCCCTGGGCACATCTGCCTCTCAGAAACGCTTCTGTCAAGGAGGTCGAATGCAAATTTTTGCTTGAAATCACATGTCCGTGGTATTCTAAACATGAAATTAGAGCTCCCGCCGGATTATTCATTTAATGCAATTTCAAGATTCTCCATTTGGCAACAGCCAGGCAAAGTCTATCGAGACATCTTGACCGCATAAATATACAACATGCAAGTCTGTCAAATATATCATTATCAAATTTCTAAATGGATAATACAGTTCTTCAAAACAACCACGCACATTTTCCATGCGATCTTAAATAGAAACGATCGACTTCGCCAGAATGAGGAAAATGTACTTACCTGTACAGTGAACAGGAGGCAAGAAGAATAAGTTTGTACTGCAAAACATCTGGTGAACAGGAATAAGGCATACAATGAGTGCGCTGAGTGTTGTGGTCAGAACTGTAATCAGTGGTTTCCCCGGGGTATATGTTATATACATGTGTGTCATAATACAGTAAACCAGCACATGACAGATCCCAACACCTGGGAGAGGTTTAGGGTGGGGAAGCATTTTCTCAAGTCAGGGGCTTGAATACAAATTGCCAATTAACATTCACGGAACAAGATATGTGATCACTACAGACAGTGGCAAGTCAGAGTTAATTGAAGACAGAGTGGGAGTGGAAGTAGTAGTCTTGTGTAACTATCCTTCACAAATCCAAAATGCCATGCACATGATGTGCACCCAATCAGTTTGTCTTTATAAGGATTTCTTATACTCATCATCAATGAAGGAAATGATATGACACAGTGTATAAAGATGACGAAGCGTGAGGCACATATAATGCGTGACAGATGGAAAGTTTCTGTCGTCGTGAACTCAAAGCTTCTTTTTCATGGTTTTTATTTGAGTTATTTCCCTCTTAAATCAGCCGTTTGACTGTCATTTCTGCATCTCAAAATATTTCTAGATATCATCTTGGACTACCATTCTGGGAGAAGTTAATAGTGACGAAATCTTATTATTTTAACAGCTTTCAATTATTTGTTTTCTAAATCAATACAAAAAAATCTTCAGCTATTTGCTTCTTTTGTATCAAAAAGATGATAGGGGCTGATTTGTTGAGCATTTTAGATTCCGATAACAAATGTAAAGATTTTAAAATGTGGTGTGATAGGGCCATGGCACAGTTGGTTAGAGCGCCAGCTTATTAGCACCAGTTCATCTGTGGTGATCCAAAGGTTGTGGGTTCGATCCCAGGCCGTTCCGAGATTGAATTCATGATACATTTTCACACATGAGCTGAGGCCTGTGCCAAAGGGTTAACCCATTGTCCTTGTAAATCTTTGACTGGGTGGGTTGTCATGTCAAGGACCTGCGACATGATAATTCAGTGAGGCAGCACTACACCTGCTACAAGTAGGTCTCATCACGAAATGATTGGAATAATGCTGAAAATGATGTAAAACCTCAAACAAACAAACAAACAAAAGTACACGTGATGACATATTAGCTGCCAGCTTACCTGTTGGTGAACCAAAGTATGATGCATCAAATGCATCCTTTTGGGTAGTAACTATCACAGTTACCTATCTCCTACCACAATGACCACGGCTGACTATCGTCTGTCATAAGCAGTTATCGCCTACTACAGACAGTTATCTAAGAAAATAATGCGCAAACACTTCAAATCAAGTCTGTATGTTTACATGACCTACTAGACATGAAATGAGTGAACATATACATAAACATATACATATACATATACATATACATATACATATACATATACATATACATATACATATACATATACATATACATATACATATACATATACATATACATATACATATACATATACATATACATATACATATACATATACATATACATATACATATACATATACATATACGTATACGTATACATATACATATACACATACACATACACATACACATACACATCCACATACACATACACATAAATGTATATACCTGTGATAGTATATAGCTCAGCGCACTATATGACCAATTACATTCTATATAATGAGGAATAAAGATGGATGGTAAGTCACAAAGTGCTAGTTTGGCAGATAACTCTTGTTTATCATATGCCACGGGGATAGCCTTTCTTAATTAGCTTTACCTCCAATATGTGGCAACTGATATATTGGCAATTCCGCCGGATTACCCTCATTTTTCCAGCTCCATCCCTCATTATTGAGATGTGCAACTGGCAAGGTGTACTTATAAAGGTTATGGCCTGCCATTAGCGGGCTCTCCCTTAGTGAAGAGCAGTGCACTCCGCCCAGTTAATACTCCAGTAATACAACTGCTATTCGTCAAAGGCAGAAGAGAAAGTCACTCTGCTGGTCTTTGACACTGATAATAGAAGAGTAAATAGTTCCGGCTTGTTTGTCTCAAACAAGTGCAGCCAAATTCATGTGCGGTTTGTTGCGGAAGTAGATCAAGTTGTGCAAGGTGTCAAAGTCTTCTATTAGAGATTTGAGCTATTTTTGTAGACATGCACAAATAACTGATTTTGAATCAAATCAATGATGCACATATCCTGAAGATATCATCCCTTCCCATTATCGCCCTAAACTTACTCCATCTCAATGTCCAGACGAATGTATTTACTTCAGCAAATATGATGACAAAGAAAAAATCAAATTTCACTTTTTTATCTTGAGTTGGCCGTGATGTGAATGACAATTGTGCGTTGCGGTGCATCATGGGATGTGGTTAATATGTCTACATCGTCACGAGACATGGATTTGCACTTGGTACGCTCCACGCAGATTGAGCTTTCCCACACTTGGCTCACATCAGAGCAGATTTGGAGTGCCCGTCTTCTCCGCTAAATGTCTGAGGTGCTCCACAATGGTCCCTGAGGGAATGCTTTCACTGTCTACTTTGTGTTCAATTTACCGTCACTAAAAAACACGAAGAATGTGTAGTACTATTTTCAACTTCATCTTGACATCTAGTAACGACGTCTTGTTACGTCTTGCTCCATTCATTTTCTTTCTATTTGTCTTTTACATATATTTGTATAATATAGGAGAAGGATCGCATGACGTTTACTTCCCTGAATAGAAAGTACACAACTTTGAAAGGAAAGTCTTTGATAAAGAACAGTCGTGAGTGATTTTTTTAAAAAGTTGAACAGGGGAGATAGGTGAATGCATTCACATGTATTGTATATTGAGTAACAAATCAGTTGTGATAGTGGTAGCCAATCTATGAAAACAATAAAAATAGGGTAGTCATGTGTTTGTTAAGAACCAAACCTCTTTAAGGTCTAACACGTAATGGAATAACTTATGATAAAGAGCATTAAGTAGTTTTTAAGATATATTAGTTTATCAAAATACAAAATAGATATAGTTTCTAAGTTTAATTACTCGTCAACGGGTAGAAAGGAAACAATAATTACAAACTGTTGTCATCCCACCATTGAAGCTTTGTAAGTTATGAAGCACCATATATTGGAAAGTTGAGTTGAAAATTGAAATCAGGATATTGATTTTCAGAGGGCCACAGATCTCTAAGAAGTGGAGAGCAAACTTTGCTGAGGTACTAGCAAATCTCCAAGAGGAACATGATAATAGAGTGGGGGCATAGCACTATGTGGAGGGTTACTAAGACCTCAGGCATACTGTTCATACTGCCATCTAGTCCTGAGTGGGATAACAGACCAACACACTTTATTCACAGATAGGAAAGTGGGCAAAAATCTGCAGTCATAAAGAAGGCAATATACCCAGGAGAAAATGCTTCACAAACAAGTTATCGCTGTGGCAAAGCAACATGCCGAAGTGTGCAGACACAAGACAGACCCTTATATCTGAGTACATGGACCTCGGAGACGGCCAGGCCCCACACATCAAAGACAAGCACCATCACACTCCGGACAGCAGAGGGAGCTTGACAGGTTCTCTACACCATAAAGTCCACACCAATCCTACTTTCCCAAGAGACCCCTAGTGGCTGACTGCCACATAAAACTCATCCTTATGGATGGTCAGATATGCGCCTGAGTACATAGGGCTAAAAGTGGGTGTTATGAATGGACTTGTTAACTTAATCACATCTTTTTATATACAAACAAACCATTTGTAACTAATCTTAGTATTTTTCCAACACAATCAACAGTTACATTTTGTAACTGTCACGTTAAAATTTCCAGGCATTTCCACACGAACATCATTGAATCATTTGAAAAATTAACAACTTGTATTGAATATTATGAAGATTTGTTACTTGTTTAATGACATTTCAATGGACTAAATATCGCGAGACTTTGATGTTTGTGATATGCAAATTATCACTGATATTTGATCGATAACATGTGCATGGTGGGGACAACAGTAATTACATTTGTCTTGTCTTTCTTTAACCTGCAGGAAGTCACACCTTTCCACGCCTCCAGCAATGCACAAAAAATGGACAAATTAAACGTCATATCAGCATTAAGTGTCACATTGCTCTCACGTTTTTGTCATCAAAGTTAACAGAGAACACTCATTCAATGTACCTCCTGCCTTCTATGGAAATGCAAAATCAATTGCAGATGAACCATTGATATGTATAACCTTGCCTTGCAATCAACTGGATTTCAAAAATAGTGACAATATTCCTGTGGTCATTAAAAATCATAATGGGAATAAGTAAAAGAATATAAGATACATCCTCAATATTAAAGGATTCCTGCAAAATGTGGGGCATTAAAATCATTATGGTTGAAATTAGTACAGTGACTTGGACCAAATATTGAAATAGCCAATTGAACTATGACAATGTCATTATTAAGATTCAAGACTGTCTTAAAAGATTGAAAGATAAACCCAACGGAATAAATAAACTTTAGTTATTTTACTTTACCATATCAGGTCCCATGTGATCACTTTTTATATATTGATATTTATCTGTTTTATATTATACGTTTATAAGATGTGTTTGCTTCCCCTTCATAGAATGCTGATGACGTGCCGGGATGTTACAATTCCCATATGAGCTGAGGTCTATGCCTAAAGGGTTAACCCGTTGTCCTTGTAAATCTGTGACCGGGTGGGTTGTCATGTCAAGGACCTGCGACATGACAAGTCAGTGAGGCAGCACTATATCTGCTGCAAGTAGGTGTCATCACGAAATGACTGAAATAATGTTGAAAGTGATGTAAAACCCCAAACAAACAAACAAAGAATGCCGATTCATCAGTTCTTCATTGTAAAAAAACTTCTTTGAAACAAGAAATAAATGCTTAAATGCAAACTGTGCTGTTGGAACCATGATAATGATTTTAATTGATATTTGTGACCGTTTTCAACATAGGTGCACTTCCGGTCTTTTTTGTCCAATTTTTGGATAGATGAAGCATGGAAGCAGCGAGAATTCTTTCCAGCTATTTGTCATTTGCCTTGTGAGTAAAGGAGCAAGTTTTCTGCCTCAAGCAATGTGACACTTCTTGAAATGGAGATCTTGAGAAAGAAGTAGTCGGTGAGTCATGCAGGGTTCATATACCTTTTTTTGTCAGCTCATTGATAACATTTACCGAAATCGTTTGGGCAATATTTTCAAAGGTGACTCCTAAATACTGTGCAGTGGAGATAATATATAATATAATATATTATTTACAGATGGAATCTATACCTACATTGAAGAATCTATTGCATGCCACATTTTAGTAATTAACTACCAGATGAATAAGGTTTTACTACATATATATGATATGCATAAGATACCTCATCTTTGATTATCATGTGCGATGACGGCCACTATTTGGTAGCAGCTATTTTATAAGATATAAAGTATACCATTGCTTACTTCAAAACTGTTTTCTGATATTCTCAATATGACACTCACACGCATGGTGTGTATGGAATTCACACGGCACTTGAAATTTGATATTGCTGCCAATCTGAGGACACAAATATTTAATCATGAGAATGTGGTGACATCAAATCACCACATTTATAGGCACTAGGCACGCATTTATTCAAAATTACCAAATAGGACGCGTAGGAAAATGAAGGAAAAGGAACCGGAAGCTGTGCATACGATCGTCTTGATATTTTGTTCTGACTTTGATCCCTTGTTAATTGGTCTATTGGAACTATATGTGGTAACCACTGTCTTCATTAAGTCATATCCAAGATATCCCCAAAAATGGTACATTGTCAGATATAGTTTGTCCTTGTGCAAAAACGGAGTTGCCATTTTCGTGTAACGGTTGGGAACGTTTATGTTGATATTTCATAGGCGTCTTGTCAGCCATTCTGTGAAAGACGCCTCTAAACTGTGCAACTAACGAATTATTCTGAAAATATAAAATGCAATAAATCTCCCACTTATCAGAGACAAACATAGGTGAAATATGATTTTGTCTGCAGAGTATCCGGATGACCCTGAGGTCAGACTGTTCTATAAAAGCACCTTTCCATGGAATGGCGGCAATGAATAATTATATTTGTGTGAGGGTTATTTTAGTTGAACTGGAAAATACGATATGGATATCATGATTAATATATCACAGTTGTGTCCCTCATCTCATATAAGGCCATATTTAAACATTCAATATATGAGCCATTAATGGCGCAGTTGGTTAGAGTGCCAGCTTATTAGCACCAGTTCCTCTGTGGTGATCCAAAGGTCGTGGGTTCGAACCCCGGCCGTGCCGGGATTGAACTCATGATACAATTTCCCACATGAGCTGAGGCCCATGCCTAAAGGGTTAACCCGTTGTCCTCGTAAATCTGTGACCGGGTGGGTTGTCATGTCAAGGACCTGCGACATAACAAGTCAGTGAGGCAGCACTATATCTGCTACAAGTAGGTCTCATCACGAAATAACTGAAATAATGTTGAAAGTGATGTAAAACCCCAAACAAACAAACAAATGAGCTATTAAGATCAACAATATCAATGTTAGCATCACAGGATTAGCCTTGTTATTGTGTACTGAATGAAGTCAATATTAATAGTGGTGGCAATATACCACTCTACATATACCCATTTAGATAGTCATGATTGTGTAAAGACCAAATAACCCCCATTTATAATCCCACCTATTTAATCATTCTTCATTACCCTTTTTTTAATATTACCTATGACATTTTTACATGAGGTTTCTAACACTTCTTGGAGTATGAGAACGAGGTATTGTTACCTCCATGCACATATCAACTCACGTACTTTATCAATATACCTGTATTTCCTTTATATCTGTGTGAGGTAAAGCAATTGACTGTGGCATTTTGATTGGCGTGTAAATAGGTGAACCGATCGTGAAGAGTTCATAGATTGTCACGTTTCGGGAACAGGTCTGCAAATCTTCTAAAGATCACACAATGGAGCACACAATTTTATTACGTAGCTGCTTGACATCGGTGCATCAATTTCTTTTTCCACACTACCCAAGAAAAAAAATGTTTTAGGGTAGTTCCAGAATTATTGTTTTGAAAAATATTAATATTAAATCTCTGTGGGACAATACAGACAACAGACAACACAGACCAAACACAATAACATCATTCGTAATTTTTATGTTAAATCAAATGTCTATTAAATTCCAATATTTAAATAGAGTTAATGATTAACTTGATAAACAAACATAAGAAAGAGGAGGTCCGGTGATTTACATAGAGGAGCTGCCGGTTTCTGGTGCAGTCCAGGGTGATCTCAAGTCTAGACACCTCAAGATCTTGGAATGTACAAAAAGAACAAGCCTCTGGGGCCATTGCGCAGTACAATGTCAAAACCATCATTTAGGACCATTATGGCTTTAAGAAGGGGATGGAGGTATTTGTCAATCAAATTTAGAGCTTCGTCGGATGGGAAAAAGAATTGGCTGCAATAGTACCCGGAGTGATCAAATTAGGAATGACCTTTCTGTAGAAATGCTGACAAATTAGAGAGAGAAACTCAGACCTCTTCAGACTGAAAGGATATTGAAATCTATTGGATTAGAGTGGTAGTTGTCGGATTGTGGAGGATGAAGTGGCATATATTTAGCACAAGGTGTTGTCCTTGTCACTTGCCTGACTAGCAAACAACACCACCATGTCTTCTATAACAAATGGTTGTGAGACCTGGCATGTCGCTCAATGATAAATTCCATTTCAGTGTCTGTGTGTGTTTTTCTTTCTGAGACTTAAATCTGTACATATTGCTTCAGAAGTCTACGTTCTCTATTGTCAACCGTTTAATCATAAAACGTGTTATTGATTTTGAAATTAGATTGAAATTGCATAACCCACCCACTCATTCTACTGTCGACCACAGAAACTTGCAGTCAATTTGATAAAACCAAGGTGCCTTTGGTAGATGTCTTCAGATACCTATTTACTGCCAGTTCGTGCTGCATTGGGGAGCGACCGCTCCACTGGTAAGTGGCAAGGATCACCTCAAATTGGAAAAGGTCCCGCTCCACTGAAGTAAAATTACAAAAGAGCTGGTCGGTATTCTTTGCAATTAATGCAGCGTCTTTGTATAGATATGAGTGACAAATTATTAGTTTGATTGCAGGGAATTCCTGTCCCCTCAATGGTACTGTGACGTTGCCAAGATAGAGGAGTGTCATTTTGGTAAAGTGTGACCAGAAAGATAATGATAGGAACCTTGTCTAAAATGGAAAAAAGTCCCTTGGTGGTTAAGTAAGACATGGAATTCATCAAATTAGAAAAATCCTATTTTGTTGCATGTAAGACTATATAACTATGTGGCAAATTGTTAAAAACACATTGACACGTAGAGATAGCCAACATCCCTAAAACCATATTTACAGTAACCAAATATTAAAAGTGTACTGTTCATTTAAATATTTATTATTGAAAACACTACAGGGTGACATGTGTCAGACCTGTCTCTGCGCAACTGAAACAAGTGGCTCAATCTTTAGTCAGCAAATGCGTTGCCAAAGAATATCGTTGCATAAAGGAGAATTACAGCATAGAATCATAAGAGACCAGGACCGATGTAAAGAGCTCCAAATAGGCTGTATATAGGCAGAGGGGTAATATTGAAAGAAGACCTTATATGATAAAATGGCATTATTCAGGCATCCACTCTGCTATCAAAATAAGCAGTGACAGAGCCACCATGTCATAATTGATTGAACAACTCTTATTCCTCTCACGTGATCCATTTACACAATGTAATATCTAAACTGTATTGAGAGCATTTCATGAAATTGAATATATAGGCATATCTTTAAGAGGGTCACTACATAGAAACAACCATATGTTAGGCAAGGACCTTTAAGTTAACTATAACCTCTTCCTTGTGGTGATTTTGCTTCCGTGATGATGTGGCATGTATGTCGTTAGCACCAATCAGAAGCAATCCTCTATCAGAGTCCCCACAGAGCTCACGCAAGTGGCATATAAAAGAACGCCAATTATGGTCTCACTCATAGACATCGCTCTTAGTTTTATAGAAAAGGTCGCAAAATGTCTTCTGTATGTCGCAAAATTCCAAAAATGGCAATCAATGGGTGATTAATTTGATTAAACAGAATCATTTATCACATAAACTTTACTTCTTCGTTAATAAAACTGTGAAAATATAACCATTTGAAAAAGATGTTTTATTTGGTTTGGGAAATGGCTATGTCTATATGAGCATGGGAAAGATAGTGCCAAAACCAGATGGTCACTCACCTTTATACCGTGACATTTGACCAAATCATCCGGGTATATTTGATTGCATTTGCTATTTTTCTGAATATGACCGGCAGAAAAAACAATAAATGGGCTTATGGGCTTCCGCAGTAAATCTATAGACGTGAGCCCATTGGCTGTTGGTGCATAAAGTAAGGCTGTGAGTGGCTCATTTTGTTCTGGGTTTATGGAGTGACCAGAAGTCTGTGGGGGTGTAAGCACTCTCCCATTACAGCTACAGGCACACAAGGCTTTGTGCTTTTACTCTAAATATTTGAGGAATCAATGCAGATGTCAAAAGCAATCTGTTTGATATATCACGTGACTGGTGGAAGGGGTTGAGCTGTATATCCTTATTTTGATATTTTGATTAAATTATAGAAATATCCCTTGAGTGTGATTCTGCTCAGTTAAGAATGGTAGATCTCCGGAACATCTTCAATTCCTAAAATGTCCCGAAGAAAGGGAGATCTTCGGGATATTTTAGAAATTCTGAGTTAATTGCAAAATTGAAAGGTATGTCTCTTTATATCAAAATAAACTTAGTGAAGTATACCTAAAAGTGATTGAGCAAACCATGGCTAGATTTACCCAGAATACATTTGAAATACACATGCCTTATCTTGAAGCCATGCAAGTGTCGAATGTCAAATCCAACAATCAATCACAAACCCAATCCAAATTTAATGGGCTTCCCATAATATGCTTATAAATGGAGGGCTATTTACTTACTTATTTACTTTGCATAGCGGTTGCCATTGGCAAAGTTCCTCAACCAGTTGTCAGTATACCTACGACTGAACATATCCTATTGGCGCATATGTGCATATCTCTGCCAGCCCAAAGAGGGCTTTCTCAGATTAATTTGCACTAGGTCCTAATTTTTACATGCACAGAATGAAAAAAGATAATAATGCAAATTAGAAAAGCCAATATGGTATAAGCCACTGTGTTGAAAATAGAATTAAAAATAACAGGAGTAAACAAAAGATTATATTTCCCACACACAGTATGAATTAGTCAGAAAGTAATATAGAAATATATTTATGTACCAATCATTACTCTGAGTGCATGAAAATTGTATTCTTTATTTATATTGGATTTGCATCAAACACAATAACATCTGGTTGTGACCATATTCAATAAACGGTTGTTTACAAATTAAACACAAAATGACCAATTGCATAACATTTGTCATGTAATATTGGCATACAATTTGTATTACATAATGGCTATGGGGCTTGCACTAATTCATCTTGGGCGATCTTTCAAGGTGTTTTATATTTATATACACACATAAGGCACAAGGCAGTAGTGACACTACATGGCGCATGAGACAGTGGCCGCTACTCAGTGAGGCTGAGTTACTCCGCTACGTGTGAGCATCACAGTGCATTGCTCACAGCTGATACGACCACTAATAGCGGTGGAGCGCCGTGGTGTTCCAGCACAGGTGGTATGTGGCTTACCAGTGTGATAGGGCCACCATGCCTTACTGCTTAACGTCCCGTGTGGCCCTAACAATGCAACCATTCAGTCAAACTTCGAGGAGACATCCCGGCGTACGCTCACACAGCCAATCCCAGCCTTATCTCACCGGCACGATTCAAGATTTATGTGAAAAGTCTTGGCGTGCCAATATCAGGTCAGTGTCGCAGATATAGAGCGCGCATGTGAGATACAGGAACCCCCATGCTTGCCAACGTCGGACAGGAAACACTCAATGTGACGACAATGTTAACGACAAGCCGGAAACGCGGTGGTGCCATTTTGATCTTGGAAATACCTTAGCATAGTTCACCTGTGGAAGTTGCGCTGCATATCATATCAGTTAGAAATATGGGTTTAGCACAATGCTGTGGATATTTTGGTTCCACGTTGCTGATGTTGGTGTCGGGAATCGTGTTTATTTGTCTCCTCCTCGGTTACTTCCCGCACATCAGAACTCTCTTCTACTCCGAGGGCACCTGCATCATCACGGATGCCGTGTACACCATCCAGTACGCCTGTGAATGCGGGCCGGATTGTAAAGCCTTCTACCCCTGTATGTTAGTCTATGCCAGAGTGAATTCCACAGAGGTGGAGTACCCGGAGCGAGACTGGCCCGTCATGGTGTTTGATGATGACTGGCAACAAATCAATGTACTCTCCACCGATGATGACCTTGAAGAAAGGGTGAGTTACACTCCTACATAGAAGCGTCTTTATTAAGTCACTAATGTCCATAGTGTTGTTACAGTTTGACACCAAAATAATTAAATAAAACACCTTTTTCATATTCAAAGGTATTCATTTACAATATCACCACTAACATCACACCGAATGCGTCACGTGATTCGCAGAATAAGTTAGGGTTTGGGTTCAAACAGTTCTTTTTAAACAGATATGATTTTTGACATTCACGCATATGCACGGGTATATAAAGCTAATAAAATCAGTGTAATTGACATGTCAGTATGGAGCCAATCGCGCATTGAATGTGCTCATTGTGACTATACTCCATGTAGGCAGCTGCATGCAAGGACAGCATTCACCTGTTGTGCGGGTGACAAACACTGCCTCAGCCAGACAACAATGGCTGGGAGACAACACGGGATGCCTATCAGATACAAATATACGCCGCAGAAATGACACCAATCTCTCAAGACTCACAGCTCCCCAAAGTATGCAAGACGCCGTCGAAGCTCAGACTGCAAAAAGAAATATATATGTTTCTTATTCAGTTAATAATAATAAAAACGTCGTTTGTTTTGCATAAATGAGCCAGCACAAGAAGACATATTATTAATAATTTATCCAATTAGAATTATCGTGATTATTTGAGTGGACGCCATAAACATGGAAGGCACCAGAAACATCGAGATATTTACATTTTAAACTCCACCGATCCCAGTAATGTATTTGTTTGGCAGATATGGTCTGAATATTTTCTAATGGCATTGATATTCTTAACAATATCTTAGTCTCAACGTGTCGCATCTCAGGCGTGTAAATATATTGATCAGATTAATTCTGGGTTCCATAGTCATAAAATCTGCCGGACAATATGGTTTATTCATTCATGCATGTACTTCACAAAATGGATCTGCAGGATCATTCATGAAATCAGTAAATGTCATCTGAATAAACTACAAGCAAGTTGTCTAGAACTATTATGAGAAATGTTTATGTATGCATTGAAGCATTAATTTGAATATCGCTTAAGATATGATTTCATGAAATAACGTTCAAAGCTTAAATTACATGAATCTGAATCATTGTGAACATTTGACATGTTTGACTTGTCACTTTACTTACGTTAAATAAATATATATACTTGAATGTTTGTTCGACTACTATGGAATAAATTCTCCATTAGACGCTGGTTAAAACATATATAGGGCCTGCTTGTCACGCAAGTTGTCAAACTTCTTGTGTCGTGCAACGAGGTACAGCCTTAACGCTAGAATTTATCAGTCTTGGTGAAATTAATGATTTACAATCTATATAGATGAGAAATATGGGTAATTTGCTTAAAGTCACAAGGGAAAAATATTGTTTTGGGTCATACACCAACTTTTAATACATCATAACGAAAAGGAATTACATTATAAATGATTAGTATTTACATTATAAATGATTAGGAATTATACTATCATGATTAAGAATCACATTATAAATTATTAGGAATTGTATTATAAATGATTAGGAATTGTAATATAAATGATAAGGAATTACATTTTATCTTTTACGAAATTCATTCTTATGATTAGCGAGATTAAGAAAGTGATATCAACTTAAGATTATGTTTCTTCTAATTATGAAACGGACATATCATTCGTGAAATAACAAAGTCATGATTGACATAAAATAACCAGATTTGATGGCGACACGTGAAATATTTGCTGGTGTCTCGGCTCCACTTGCAACATGAGATCCTAGCGCACATGGCAAATTCTGTCTAAAATTATGCCTCAAAAGGAACATGCAAACGTTTGCCATCAAAGTGAAGCCATGGTCACGAAGCCATGAGGATAGTCTAAAAAATATGCAGAACTATTTTACAAAAGCACTTCCACAACAAATAGAGAGGGGAATTCTTCTTTGTGCTATTCCTCCAGATCCTCCTGTACATGTCCATGTAATTATATTGCATACCAGGACTGAGGAACAGCGTAAATGTTCTAATTTGTTATGCTATACCTGTGTACCAGCTAAGCTAGTTATTTATTTTCTTATTTTGTTTTTGTTTTAATGCCAATTGGTCATCTGTCAGTTCGGGCTTATGTTGAGTAATACTCCGCTACAAAGTCTTACTTTCTAACGTTTTCTGTAATAGTCCATGTCAAAGGTTTATTCTTTTTGAATAATAACATTTTTAGCTTTGTTGTCAGCATACCTTTGCAGTAAGAGGTGTTTTTTCTATCTATTTGTCAAACTTTATCTTGTCCTCAAAGAGAATTCTTGACTATTCATTAACAAGAGTGGAGTATTTAGAGGAGACGAATTCTATCTATTTTCATGAGGCGCAGTTTCGGTTTCCTTTTTATGTATTCAATGGCAAATAAATGAATATTATTAATTATATTAATAATATAATATTATTAGACACCTAGAACATCCAACGCCTTATTTTTGTAATCTAAATGTAGCTTCAGTTTAAAAATACTGGAAATAAACAATGTGGGAGTGACGTAGGCAGACGTCATATCAGAAAGGGTTTGTTTGTCACATTTTAAAGCAATTTCCAGAAACCAGTTAGGAACATTACCAAAATGGCGATGGTCAACACAGCTCTTGGGCCTGCGATGTTTTTTATTAATGTAATTTTGGTTAGTGATAAGCTGAATCCGCTGAGTTCATAAACTGCTGAGCACGAGGAATCACTTGAAGGGTTGTCTCCATTTCTTATTTTTTATTCTTTTTCTTATGTAAATGGAGTATTTCGTCATGCATTTCACAGATGTCTCGTTTCAAACTTTCAACAGCAGGACCTGTATTGTCCAACCAGACGAAAAACCCTAGCCGAGGTTTTAAACATATTCCTATATTGTAAATAGTTGCCTGAAATATCGTCCAATTTATCTGCACTATATCGGGTGAGTCTTGAATCAATAACGTATGTGAGATTGCGACGTCAATGATTGATGGCATACATCCATTAACACTATCAATGTCAATATGGTCATGATGTCTTGAATGCCACCTATAGCTGAGGATATATATATATATATATATATATATATATATATATATATATATATATATATATATATATATATATATGGCAATCTGGTAATCCCTGTACCGAGAAAGTCCTGATCAATGAAATGTATCAGCTTTATTGCCTAATGTGTCATTTCTCAAACATAGGCATTTTCGCTAATTGCCCACTGCTACATTGTACACGTAAGTGAGAACTTGAAACAGAGATATTCAAATATCTCTGCTTGAAAATATTTTATAAGACTGACATTCATGCATTCATTTAATCCTCTATTTATCTATAATAGAATATGGACATACTATTAAAGGGTCTAACAATTATCGATCAACCACTGGCCAATTTCAGCAATTTCCATTGTTACATTGCGGCTCATTGTCAATTCGGTTACACAGTTCGAATCACGTAATATCTGTTCACAGATGAACACTCTTGACTGTTTATTTCAGATACAAGTATACTTGTTAGTAAATAATCAATCATTAACAACCAGCGTACATCAGGCAAATTCACATGATATACATATAAGTCACCCGTATCTTATGAATAAATTTGATTAAACATATATACTCCGTTATTAATTCTGAAAGCCATCTGTGCGATGGAATATAGACACGTGCTATCTCCCGCCATTATTACTGTGGACATTTCTCTTAATCGTGTGTTAGCTTCTCTCTGATTGGTCGAAATAATTGCCATTGTCTCCCACCATTGTATAGACTGCCGTGATAGGTCTATAAACCGGATGTGCATGCAGCGCTCATAGTATAATATCAAGATAGGTAACTCTAATGTATAATTCAATGTATATGTCACTTGCTTTTCATAAAACAATCACACTAAACATTTGCACGAACAACGTATTAAATATATTATCATATTTTCTCACCAGTTTGCATGTAGGGTGTTATTTGAATTTAAAAGATAACGCAGTTAACATTTTCTTGCTTAATTTCATCACACATAATACAGATATGTAGAATTAATTCCATATGAGAGGTACTTCTCAAAGTAAACCCTCATTTTATCAGCTCCTCTGTGGTAAACTAAAAGGCAGCGACGTCAGTCAAAAATGTGTACAATCAGATTTCGCGGAGTTGATTAACTATTGCCTTGCCATGACTTCTTCCTAATGCACCCAGACACTCATGATTTGGGAGTAAGTGAGTGAGACAAAATTCGGCCCCAGCTTGTTGCACTGTCCGCAGACCGTACACTCATTCATTTTTAATTCTAACATCCTAACTGGGTGGTCCGCGGAGACAGTGCAGGGAGAACCTATTAATCAGTTGGGCGGGGGGGGGGGGGGGGGGGGCAAATATCAGAAAGTATGTGAAACAACCAAGCAACCAGAATTACCTTGTGTATTGGTTTGCTATCGTTGGGTTATTTGTGTGTCTATTTGGGTGTTACGTCACTTTAAACATTATTTCTGTCATTTCAAAACATTAATAATGACATGAAAACCCACCCAGGCACAGATTTACAAGAACAACAGGTTAACCCTTTAGGTACGAGCCTCAGCTTCTGGCTGGATTGCCCAAGTGTGAATTATGAAAATTACAGAAATTACAGAATGCTGCAGCGAGAGTAGTTGGAAGGTTAAAGAAGAATGACCATATAAGTCAAAAGTTAAAGGAACTACACTGGCTGCCGGTATCAGCCCGAATTGATTCTAAAATAGCCCTCCTAACATGGAAGATACAAAACGGCTTTGCCCCAAAATACATCTCTAATCTATTGATACCAAAATGTAGCACCAGATGCCTGAGATCTAATAACAAAAATGAATATTTAGTCCCCAGGACGAATAATAAAAATTATGGGGATAGGGCTTTCTCAGTCTATGCACCAAAAAAATGGAATAACCTCCCATTAAATGTTAAAAACTCTAAGAAAATAGATGCTTTCAAAACTCATCTATACAAAGATTTTTTTGTTACAAGCGCCATGAGCAGACCTAGTCTGGAATTGCGCTATAGAGAGATGCTGGTGGAGAGATACTAGTAACTCTAACAAACATTGAACAATCGGGAGCATGACTCAGGAATACTGAAAAATCAGAAGCATGACTCAGGAATATTGCCAATCAGAAGCATTACTCAGGAATATTGACAATCAGAAGCATAACTCAGGAATATTGACAATCAAAAGCATGACTCAGGAATACTGAAGAATCAGAAACATGACTAAGGAACGTTGACAATCAGAACATGACTCAGGAATATTGACAATTAAAAGCATGACTCGGGAATACTGAAAAATCAGAACATGACTCGGGAATACTGAAACATCAGAAGCATGACTCAGCATGACATTGTGTACTAAGGTTTTATGGGCATTTCCGTATACATATATGAATATGATAATACAGAGGTCATACGAAGGTCAGTGAGCAATCTCGAAATTGAATACATGGGAAATGGCAGCCAAGTCCCCGGTATCTTATGAAGAAACTTGATTATGTTAAGTGATCAGGTCAACACTAAGTGGCAATGCTTGGACATATCGTATTCTATTCTTGTGGCACAGAAACGCGGCGCCATTAGCAGGCCTTTTCACCGAAAATAACAATCAAGAGCGTAAAATGTACAAAGAGACGTCATATCTGACATGTAAATAAAATAAAATAATGTAGTGATATTGGCAAATATGGAAAAAACTGCAATTAAAGATTGAGATACTATTTTGTGGTCAAGGCAGTGTCATAGATTCATTTAAGATAACTGAGTCGTCATTGTATATGTTGACATGTGTGGCAGATGTGGCTGTCTGATATAAACAAAGATGCTCCCACAAAGACTGCGCAATTAACCTCACCGGTCCCTCTTTGTCGTGATTGTTTGTTGTGCATTTTAGTCATGTTTGTTTTATATCAATATGAAGGGCTACTGAGTTCATCCCGTGATTAAATAACAATATAAATTGTGCACTTGTCAGAAACATGTGTATCTTCTGTTTCAGACTGTGTGATAGGGTTTCACGGGATGGTAAAACAGGCGGATGTTGGTAGGTTAAGAGATGGAGGAAGAGATTTTCATTGCTAAGCAACAGAGGCAAATGTATACCTCAGTTCCCTTTGTTAGATTAGATAAATGTTATGGGAAAATCGTGAGCAAAATCTCAAACACGACTACGCCATATCTGTATATACAAGCTATTTACCGTGGTTTTCTAAGTTATCTACCTGTCTCAGAATGGTTATGAGTTCACTTCATTCTGGTGAAATGTTGTACAATCTCGTGATAGGTGTATGAATACACGGCGTTCACATGTGTGATTTGTCCCAGCGTTCCTTTGTGGAATAGAAGATGCACCGAGTACATACTAAAGTGCAGCTGATGCGAATGTATCGGATAACTTTTGTCATATTCTGTATCATATATTTGCTTATTATGTTTAGAAATTATATATATATATATATATATATATATATATATATATATATATATATATATATATTATTTTCTATATATATATATTATTATATGTATGTGTGTGTGTCAGGTAGGATTGAAAGGAGAAAAAAGGTTGCACATGCAATGAGGCACGATGAATCTTCCTTTGAACTCGTGACTACAAAGTGAAGCAAACGGTTACATTTGTATTGTGCTGACAGCACCGAGTGGCCTGAATCACATTCTACCTGTAGAACAACTCACAGCAGTATTATTGTCAAGTATTAGTGTCAAGTGTCAGAGAAGAAGAAAGGGATTGGGCGAGACGACTGAAAAACAACTCCTTGTCCAACACTGGTCTGGTCTAAACTGGACTCATCAATTGTCTCACAGTCCGCTGAGTGCATGTGTAGTTTCTGAAGTCAACACTTTGAAAGTTTCCGCATAAGGAATAAACCATTAACCATTCTGTGTGGGTGTCTGTATGTTTGAAGGAAAATTCCAGTTTTTATTCTGTGAGCTGGTAAAATCAATATTTTTTAACGGAGGAAATTGCTCTTTCTTCTGACTAAGAGCCTCCTCGCTGCATTCCCTCAGGGATTCTCCGGTCTTGATGTTCTCTCACACAACATTGGTTATTGTTTATTAACTGATTATTGTTTATCACCACCCTTTGCTTGGTAATAACCACCCATTCCTTGGTTATAACTACCCAATCCTTGGCTGTAAGAAATCATTGCTTGGTTATAGCTACCAATTCTTTGGTTATAACCACCCAATTATTGGTTATTCCCACCTACTCCTTGGTAATTACAACAAATTCCTTAGTTATACCTCCCATTCCTTGATTATTACCATCCAACCCTTCGATATTATCATCCATTCCTTGTTTACAAACAATTACTTTTCAGGCGAGAATTGCTTTGGGAATCATTTTCTTAAATAGAGTTTTAAATGTCAGCCCATTCTATTATTGCATTTTTCCCTCCAAGGTAAATCCAATAATAAACCATTCTAATGTTGTGAATATAACCATTATGAAAACGCAGTTAGTCCAAATATATTCAACACATTTAGACATATTACATCTAGATCTAGTTATTGATACAATAATTAAACATACTAGCTCGGATAGTTTGAATATTGAAAATGTACAAGCTTGAACATCGGTGTAAATGTTCAAAACTGTCAAGTACTTTGCCTCTTTGCCCAAGATAGACCGATCAATTTTGGTCCCTCCCAAACGTTCCGAATAGCCACTGAGTGGTGGGCTGGTAACTTTCCACCTGGACACCTCATACTGAACGGCTGTGAGCATAAAATATGGATTTTTCTAAGTAATTATTTGTGGTACCTTAATATTAAATCTTTGAAAATTAGATTTTTAGATCTCATATTTTAAGAATTGGTATGTGTTTGGTGTTTGATAAGAGAATTCTAAATGAGTGAACTGTCTGAGCTTGTTTCACACATCCATGATGCTAACACCATTTTGCCAAAATGGTTGGCCTATACTGCGCAGGAGTGGAAGTCTTGTTTTTCTTGTTTTGTTGTTCTTTTTTTTGCTTTTTTGCTTTTTTCATTTATTGTAATTTGAATGTCTAAGATTGAATGTCTAAGATTGAATGTCTAAGATTGAATGTCTAAGATTGAATGTCTAAGATTGAATGTCTAAGATTGAATGTCTAAGATTGAATGTCTAAGATTGAATGTCTAAGATTGAATGTCTAAGATTGAATGTCTAAGATTGAATGTCTAAGATTGAATGTCTAAGATTGAATGTCTAAGATTGAATGTCTAAGATTGAATGTCTAAGATTGAATGTCTAAGATTGAATGTCTAAGATTGAATGTCTAAGATTGAATGTCTAAGATTGAATGTCTAAGATTGAATGTCTAAGATTGAATGTCTAAGATTGAATGTCTAAGATTGAATGTCTAAGATTGAATGTCTAAGATTGAATGTCTAAGATTGAATGTCTAAGATTGAATGTCTAAGATTGAATGTCTAAGATTGAATGTCTAAGATTGAATGTCTAAGATTGAATGTCTAAGATTGAATGTCTAATGAATGTCTAAGATTGAATGTCTAATGAATGTCTAATGAATGTCTAATGAATGTCTAAGATTGAATGTCTAAGATTGAATGTCTAAGATTGAATGTCTAAGATTGAATGTCAGATGAGCAGATCTATGGTAAGCCAAAGGATATGGTGTGCTCGATTAAGCTTAAAAGCTGAAATTCATTCAAACTTTGAATGAATTTGAAAATATATTTTCACTTTGTTTTCCTGCTGATATATCATCTTCCAAATTGATGATGCAACATTCACTTCCTGATAATTTGCAGGCAATTGATGGAAATATTCAGTTTCTACCTGCCGTCCATTTAACCTGTAATGAATCCATTGATGCCACTGATCCATTGAGTGTCTTTAGGCTGTGGAATGATTTCTGCAGTATTAAATATCACTTCTTTTTTCCAATGAATTCCTTCGTCTACTGAAAGAAACCCTTGCTAATATTGTTAGATAAATGCTTTTCATTAAGAAAAAACAATCGATTTCCATGAAAATATTATTCATTTCCAAATAAATTGTGCATTTAAGCAATTTGATTTCCACCCACAAAGGAATTCTGAATATGGATATGCTATTCCACTATAATTATTTGACAGAGAAGACTCTCTATCACAATCTGTTGTTAGCAATCTTCCTCTTACAATCAATTCGTTATAGATTTTGCACAAACCGATTTAACATTCCAATTCTTTACACAGAGCCTCAGGAAATATTACGACAATATTATGGCGTGGTATACCCTGAAGCCACGTAGAGACAATACCAACAATGAGAGGAACCTTTTTGGTATGGAACTAGCGTGGGAGATTAAAAGGTTCCACAGGAGCGAGCAGTGAATGCAATCGCATCTTTAATGACTCAGTCAAAATCATTTGTGATAGCTGTAGCCAAGCTGTAAAAACTTGCTGAACCAAGATGGCCGAAAGTGGGTTGAATATGGCACTAAAATCTCTTAGGGGCCAAACACCTAATGCGTTTCCAGAAGATGATTGATAAAGGTGTAGGATATATTTTGTCTTATCAAATGATTTTGATTGGGGAGAATGCTGTCAAAAGGGTTACATTTATTGTCAAAATATTGGGTTCTAAATCTAGAATATTCTATTATGTAATAACCATATCTTGTCGAATTAGTTATATCGTATCAAGACTACATCTAAAGACATAGAGGCACATCCACAGTGTGATGTGAGAAACGCCCAGGTCTCTTCCTAAAACCACAGAGGAGTTAAAGGCTATGAGAACACTAGAAATAAGCGGATGCAAAGTTGGAGATACGGCTCACATGCGCATGTCTTCATCCGGGCTTTGTAAGTCTCAGGAGACTGTCACTAACGAGCATAGTTAGCTATGTGGCACATATTCAGATGGAACTAATGAGAGGAGATGCTGACAGGACAGATGTAGAGAGGTTCCAAAGCGTCAGAGGGCGCTCCTCTCTCAGCCTCACTCTCAAACTCATTGTATTTATGTATAACGGTGCTTGCTGCTTTGTCGCTTATTTTTTCCTCATTTTTTTCATTCTTAATTGCATTGGCTAAACACATAACTAATATTTCTAGGCAATAATCATTTATTCTCAATAAAATAAAAATATGTTTATATAAGCAGCCTAAATTGTGATTCGCCTGAACATCGCATTATCTGATGTGAATCGTCACGACATGTACGAAGCAAATATTAAATTGTCATTACAGTTATGAAATCAAGAAGAGCAAAGCGACCTTCTCACAATTGTCCATTCCAAGAATTAGAAGGAACCAGGCCCTCTTTCTCATGCCATCTGGAGAAAGAAGCTTGCAGTTCTTAGAAACCTCACAATTATAAGAAAATAGCTATGTGTGGGGGGGGACAATCCCCGAAAGTCGCCCCTTAATTATCCTATTCTTGACATTTGAGCAATTTGGCTAAGATTTCAAGATCATGTTATAAGTACTCATATAATAGTATTGGGAAATTAATGGTCTATTAATATAGGGATTTGCCATATGCGGTCTTTATTTATATAACCGCATTCTAAATCAATATGTATCATTAAGTCATGTGCTATTTAGCTTTGCACGATAATATTCACTAATTTGTCGGCTAATTAATTACACTCTTGTTATATATATATTTGGATAATGCAAGGTCGAATTGAACAATTGTTCTGCCTCTAATTTGTGTATTATATATGAAAGACATAGGGTTATGGTTTAATTTTATGTGATATTTTTACAGCATCCCATTTTGATATTGCATCAAAATTGAATTACATGTTCATGCCAACAACAGAACTGGACTAAAGCTGTTCTCTCTTCCCGGGCTGACACTTTCATGACTAAAAGCATGTCGCAGTGTAGATCATGCAAAATTTATAAAATCTAAACATGAAACAAAATCATAAGATTTTATTATGCAGCGACAGCATCACATCATGTTCACAAAATAACTCCTCTGCCTTAGCATTTATCATCATTCAAGTTTGACGATTTTCATAACGCAACTTTGACCTGACGCCAATTACCTGATGGGTTTAGAATGTCTGAGAAGAGGGGGAGACCTGAGCAGATGGGCATTTCTCACTCCGCCTGAGCACTTGTAGTGAAGTGGTAAACGGGGGAAGCTGAACATGAGAACTATTTTACTCATGCTCTCTGCTTGCCTCGTATATATACTCGCAAAGAATTCTGCTCAAACTGAAGAAAAAAATCTAGGCAAGCTTGATGAAATATGAGAAGGAGTTGGTTGAGAATAGCAGAGTCGCGCACAATCTAGATATATACTAAGACGTGTGTTGTTAGCCAGGAAATGATTAAAAACTGCCATTCAATATGTCACTATACGTATTATATTTTATCCACATGAGAAGATTCAGGAGTTGCCTTCTAGAATAAAGGCTCATTAAGATTAATGCCTTGCAGTAAGATTCAATTTAATTCTAGGTTTATTGCATGTACTTAAGAGAATAACTAAACGTTTTGAGTCTGTTGTCGTGGTTCAGAGTGGGATTTGATTTGAAGCCAGACAGACGATTAATGCTATTAGTCACAGTATATCTGACTGCATCAAAGACTGCCATTCCAATCAACATAATATCTTCCAGTAAGCGCACGCAACCAAACCTTCTTGCAAATAGCACAATACTTCACTCTCGCAAAGGAGGTATCGGACTATTTTTTATTTAATAATTATGATTGTGTCTTTTAAGAATAGTACTCTCACATCCTACCCGCAAAAGGCTGACATGGATGAAGTACATCAGTCTTGCATGGCCTATATTCTGGGATATAGGATTATGGATTTGGTACAATATGGATTTTGATTTAGAATAAACAAATGACTTTAAGACAAGTGTATACATTCAAGAAATTTCAAATGAATATCGGTCAATCAAAACTAGATTGCGATTCATGTCAGGTATATAGTAGGGGGCTGTCAGGTGTGTTGTAGGGGGCTGTCAGGTGTGTAGAAGGGGCTGTCAGGTGTGGTAGAGGCTGTCAGGTGTGTAGTAGGGGGTTCTCAGGTGTGTAGTAGGGGGTTCTCAGGTGTGTAGTAGGGGGTTCTTAGGTGTGTAGTAGGGGGTACTCAGGTGTATAGTAGGGGGTTCTCAGGTGTGTAGTAGGGGGTTCTCAGGTGTGTAATAGGGGGTTCTCAGGTGTGTAGTAGGGGGTTCTCAGGTGTATAGTAGGGGGTTCTCAGGTGTGTAGTAGGGGGTTCTCAGGTGTATAGTAGGGGGTTCTCAGGTGTATAGTAGGGGGTTCTCAGGTGTGTAGTAGGGGGTTCTCAGGTGTGTAGTAGGGGGTTCTCAGGTGTATAGTAGGGGGTTCTCAGGTGTGTAGTAGGGGGTTCTCAGGTGTATAGTAGGGGGTTCTCAGGTGTATAGTAGGGGGTTTTCAGGTGCGTAATATGGGGTTTTCAGGTGTGTAGTAGGGGGTTTTCAGGTGCATAGTAGGGGGCTGAAATAATGTTGAAAGTAATGTAAAGCCTCAAACAAACAAGTGTGATATCTGATTAATTTCCTCTGTTTTATCAAAATATGATATGACCGATGTCACTAACAAATGGCATTCTTGGTAATCCAATTTATTATATATAACCCAATTTGAATAATGTAATCTATTCTGTAAATCCAATTTTAAGCTTAATTCACAAACAGATCTGAACAGTATATTCAACGTTGCATGTTACTTCCTCAAATCTATATTTATTGAAGCAAAATATCATGTTTATGTTTTAGGATACTAGCATTTAAAAGGGTCCAGACAAAAACTACTAGAAGAAAATGATGATCAAATAAGGCATCAAGGAAAATGCTGTAAATCCAGCTCAAGGGTTTCTGATTTTACCATAAAGTTTAAATGATACTAAGGCAAGAACATGGGTTCGTGCAGTGTTCAGGGAGACAGATCTCTCAAATTGGTTCTGGTGGAAGGATCTCAAGAGTCCAAAGGACGAGTGAGATCCTTCCACCAGAACCAACGAGAGAGATCTGTCTCCCTGAACACTGCACGAACCCATGTTCTTGTCTTTATCTCATACTTATCCACTGCAGATAGATGGGGTTTGCAATAAACTTTATCCTCAAAGCAAAGCAGTAACAACATGGTAATAAGTACAGTACTATGTTGTGTGTGGCTCATTTAAGTTCTCAGCTCATTTACATAATGTAATCAATTTTATATTACTACATGCAGTGAACTAGGCCACCTATAAAGCACTATATGAAATGGGTGTAATTCTGTTTCAACTGCGTGAACAGTCATCAGTTTCGAGATTCCTACAAAAGGTTGCAGTCTCTGTCAACAGGGGTCCCACCTGTCTGTGTTTCAAGGTCCCCATGACCCAAATCTGAAATGTCGTCTGCTCCAGGTCAAAACAAACCTGGACAGTCATCATGTTCATTTCAGAGAAATCAACACATGATTTTTTGAAGAACTGGCCTAAGACATGATTACATTTACTTTATAATTGACAAATATTATTTGTGCACAAACATATTTAATTAAACATTTTATTAATTTCAAAAGTATGTAAATATGAAAAGAATCTTTAAAAAAGATAAAAAGGAAAGTAGTTCGGCAGAGGGGTGATCTGTGAAAGTAGTTCGGCAGAGGGGTGATCTGCAAAAAATATCTCATAGGTGCAGAACACTCTCTTGAGGCACCAAGTATGAGATAAAGCACAAGAGCAGGTATTAAGCTCCTTGGAGGAGACCTGTTCCGAGACTTCTTTGGGGATAAATTGTTGATCAATATGTGATTAGATAACTATATGGTATATATTGAAATCTACATCATTGTCATAACAGAAAAGTACTAGACATGAAAAATGTGTGAAAAGTAGTCCCCAATGGGTCTTACGTTATCTAAAGGTACACATGTAAACAGAAGCAAGTATCAGTCCAAACGCCATGTTTTTCAGAAGTAAAGAAAACCTTTGATGTACAAGTTTCACTTGTTTGAACAGTTTCCCAATCGCTATTGGTTCTCATCAAACAGCCAAAGGAATATTTCACTAAACAAACAGTTGTTAATATGTAACCGCAAGGCATGTTGGGTTAATCTGTTAGAAAAATGTTCAACCACAAAGCTGAAAATTAGCAGATGATACCCCTCAATTCAGAAAACATTACTTCAGTAGACAACATTTTTGAAAAATGTACTAACATTTTGAATCTATTGCCGAATATTTTGTATAACTAGAGGGGGAATCCCTTTTCGAAGTACCTTTAAACATGTTGTTGAATTATCTACTATCCGAACATAAATGATCATGCAGAAAAGTGACCTTTCAGCACTCTAAGAATATATCAGGTCGAATAGAAGCGGGACTCAATGCCTTACTCTTTTCGAAGAAAGATTGGGGATCTTACGGCAGCAAACATCAACCTTTCGGTAGCAAACATCAACTTTTCCTGACCATCCAAATGACCGAAATATTTGTGTCACCATGAGAAATAAAGTACAGAAGGGCATATCATTGTTCCACCACGTGAGGTACTTTATCTCATGTACATTCTGGGTACTCAGGTGTACACAGACGTGCCATTCCCACGTCGTTATATTACGTTACTGTATATATTAATACTGGATATGCTAGGCTTATTTATAAGAACACTGTTTGGAATCCTCTTTTTGTTACAACATCAAGGACGAGTTCACATCTGAATGTAGCAATAGTAAAAAGAAAATGCATTACAGTTTGTAACCGCACCAGTGATTATAGAGTACTGCGTATTCCTAGACACAAAAATACGTTCATTTCAGAATTCATCGCAATAGATCGTAATGTCTGCAAGTTATAAAATAGAGAGCCTAGATGTTTGCTTGAAATGTTTACCCCAATCTTTGCATGCGGAGCAAATCAGGCCGAGGTTGGCAAAATGTTGACTTTTGGAGACTGTCAGTGGTGTTCTACATGGAGTCGGAGAGATACGTCAATAGCTCTCAGTTGTTGTCAGATAGATATGTGTTCACTTGCCAATTTGAATAATTATGTAAATACGTGTATCTGCATAAGGAGTTGAAGTCAAATTTCATGAAGTGAGCAAAGCTTTCACTCGGGGTTGACATCTTCACTACAACCTAAAGCCTTTTTCATTGTGCATGCTTCATTGACTTGCAAATTGTATTATATTCAAAACACGTTGGACATTTTCCCGGGGGAGTGCATCACTGACTTACAACAGATAATACTAAAAACTCGATAAAATCATTTTCAATTTCTAAGTTTATGACACATTTCTAAAAGTTGAAACTAAAAAGAAAATTTATCATTAATTTCATATGTGTGTAAAACACAAATACACATAATAAATAATTAATCAAACGTGGCATCAAGCGACATAGAGAAAATATTGATTTTTGGAGAGGACGCCTGAAGAGTCCATGACAAGATTTTGTTTTTGAGATGACAAGTTACAGGGACATTCTTACTTGAATAAATAAATGTCAAATTTCAACAAAATTCTTTTTTTTTTTTTTTTTTAAATCATAACAATGAAAATTAGCAGACAGAAGGAGATTTCCGAATTTCCAAGCATATTAAGTATAAAACATGATGAGAGCTTGAACCTTACTATTTCATTTATGAATAAAAGATGTTCTCTAAGAAGATTTCACCAGACCTGTGTTCATATTGAGGATTGTTGTACAATGTCTGCTTGGTGATGACGTTGTGCCGTCGGTGGTGCCCCCTGGGAGCCGCGCCAGGAGTCCGGGTAGGATTGCCTCCCTGGCAGACTCCGCTGCCTAATTAGATTGCGCATCCTCCTGGCGCATCATCTCACGCTAATCAGCCACAACACTGACATGACCAATACAATATTTGTGTCTACTTCTTGAGGCTCTCATTTGCATCGCTGGCGTCCGAGCTTTTTATCGTCTGTCACAGCTCATCAGGATAAAATGTGAGAAAATAGTTGCATTCTGTTTGTTTTTTATGAGTGTTTTAAAGCCACATTTAACTCAGCCCTCATTACGATTTCAAACTTTGTAATACAGGATGTGTGTATTTATTAGCTTAATATCATATCGAAAATTATGTGTTCGTTTCATTATCTTTGTCCGGAATATCAGCAGAATTAGACAAAAAAAGATTGTGCCTTGATCTTTTTGTTCAAATGTCAAGTGTCAATCATTTGTAAATATTTTCATAATGTTTGTTCAATGCAACTGACAATGATCTGTATTCAGTATTCTTATATTTATGAAACTCTTTTCAGGTGAAAATCGTTCCAAATTTATATTTAGACAATTATTCTCGAGATAATTATTCAGACGCTAATACTTGACATATTTAGACGAATCACAAGACATATTCAAACTTTAAACATAAAATGAAGATAATACCAGACATATTAGACTATAAAATAAGCCATTCAGTCCATCAGCTTAGAAATTCAGACGATGATATCAGACATAATGAGACGATTGCACCATAAATCTTCATGCAAACGATAATACTGGATATAATTATTCAGACGAATACTACATGCACCTCCAGGTGGACAAAAGGGCTGGTAAAAAGGCAGGTAAAGAGCAAGGATCGGACAAGAGATGGACAAGGAAAGAGTTAAAGAGAGTGGAAAAGAGGCTATATAGACGCTGGTAAAAAGAGACAGGCAAAGGGGTAGCAGCTAGAGTAAACAGCAAAGAGAATGACAAAGGGAGAGACAAAGGGTGTGGACATAGATAGGCAAAGGGAGAGACAAAGGGTGTGAACATAGATAGGCAAAGGGAGGGACAAAGGGTGTGAACACAGAAAGGCAAAGGGAGGGACAAAGGGTGTGGACACAGAAAGGCAAAGTGAGAGACAAAGGGTGTGAACATAGATCGGCAAAGGGAGAGACAAAGGGTGTGAGCATAGATAGGCAAAGGGAGAGACAAAGGGTGTGAACATAGATAGGCAAAGGGAGAGACAATGGGTGGGAGCATAGATAGGCAAAGAGAATGGCAAAGATAGAAGCAAACAGTGCGTATAGAGAAAGAAAAGGTATTCAAAGGTATTCAAAGAGGTATAAAGGTTGCCTGAAGAAAGAGGCAAAGGGAGAGGCAAAGAGTGCGCACAGAGATAGGCAAAGGGTGGTCAGATTGACATGTAGCCATGTTACCTAATATTGTTACCTAATGTACACATCACATCACGCACTTGCAATCTGACCGCTGTTTGCCACAACAGGTTCCTCGCAGATGAAGGTAATGTGTAGATTCAGCAGATCTCGGATTTCTATGGGATGTTGACTTGATTAAGTCAAGCCATCAAACCATGTGGACTCAAATAAACAGGTTTTGTCTGTTTGTTTGGGGGTTTACATCACTTTCACTTGAGTCATGTCATGATGAGACTTACTTAAAGTAGATATAGTGCTGTCTGAATGAATTGTAAGGCCCTTGGCAGGACAACCCACCCGGATTTAGAAGGTTATACCTTAAGGCAAAGGCCTCAGCTCATTTGAGAAATTATAACATGATTCAATGCCAGCACGGTCGGGAATCGAACCCATGACTGTTGAATCACCATAGTGGAACTTGATACTTTCAATGTAAACTTTACATTATATCAATACTTTATGAGGTTATATAAAAACTTGATCATCGATAAAAACCAAAAAATAAATTCCGACTAAATGTCATTGATATTCAGTGATGATTTAGATAACAATGTCCAAATGCAATTGTGATATGTGTACGAGCCTCAAGGTAATCTTATTAACTTGGAATATAGAACCTTTCCTGGGCCATGTGAGAGATGGACTTTGTGGATGCAGTGCTGGTCAAGAGCATTAAGTTACATGTGCCTAGTCTGATGTGTCATTCTCTTGGCACCATAGCCTCCGCCACAGGGCCACAACCCTACTATACACCATGGCAGTTTTGGTACATTGGATGATGTCAGGTTAGTAATGGGCCTTTTGACTATGAACCTTGGATGATTTATCTTAATAGAAGGCTAATAAACATAGTGAACTATGACAGAAGAGGAGGTCCTTTTGTGTGTGACCCTTAGATGACCGCTCTGTGATATAAATTACTTTGTCTAGTGTCCAGCCAACTAAAAGCCATTTTCTGCACCAGTCAATGTGATAGGGGACCCACAGGTGTCGGGTCGTGGCAGCTTGGCACTAACACTTTGGCGGGAAATGTCATCCGGGACAGGGACTCCATCTTCCCCTTCTCTGCCAAACATGTGATCACAGTGTATCAAATATCTGATTCTCCTCATTAAGGACACAAACACGATAAACCCATAAAACTGCAATCCACATCCAATTAATCTTTCAAGTCATATGCCATCAAATAAATCTAAATAATCAATATTTTAATGAAATATTCTTTACTTTAAAGAATAAGTCATAAACATGGAAAATTTCGTTTTAGTTTCAATAGCATATATCGTTTTAGTTTCAATAGCATATATATATATATCTGTTTATTGTATCTAAAATGAGTTTTCAGATATGTGTATCGTTTCCCTTTAATGTATATAATGTCCATAACCTTGGACCTTGGTCATATAATGGGGTTGACCCTTTCCCTCAGTGCCTATACATCCTATATGCAGGCCCCGCCGGACTGATAAACATCTGCTCTGATTGAGCTGCTCATTTGCCCTCATTTGTTTCCATATCTGCTCTCCACCCACTTCTCCACTTGGATGGCCACTCTGGTCCTCGCCAACAACAACACCCGCTAATGCTCCCCCGTCTGTATCACATCGCTCCATTTATTGCATGGTATATTGCAGTTAGCAGTAGAAAGTTCACAGGATGAATATATATCCCAAACTTCATGAGGAATTATTGCATTGTTTAATATTTTAAACTTTTTCAGAAAAGAGCAGAATGAGATTGGCTTTCAATTAAGGTTCATATTTTACAATAACTTAATGTAATGTTAATGTTAATGTAATGTTATGTTAAAACAAAGTGAGACAAAGTTGTTTGGGGTTTTAGATAATTTTTAACAGAATCAAGCTAAGCTTTCCTAGCCATGGCTATTCCATTATAAAAAATCTATTGCAAACATCAGTGATGTTATTCTATGACCGGCATAGGAAAACAGTTCCATCCAGACACTGGAATACCTTTGGCGATTTATCAATGTTTGAGACAAGTTTCCATATTGCTACTTCGGCACTTGTAGGTGACACATGGGTTATAGAGTTTGCAAAATGATGCCAACTGCAACGACCGCTTGTCACAGGAAATCTGCTGACCTTGAGGGGGCAAATCTGAGCTGGTCCCTTCTGCCAGCATTGGTTACACACGGTGATGTAACTAGAGCGTTTGCCGTACTTCATGTCAGTATCTAACTTGCTCATAATCATCATACATTCTCTATAACTAGCTATAATGTAAAGACAAGTGCATATATTTCTTATTCTGAATAAACCAATGGTATATTATGATGGAAAGGACAAATAGATAACGTTGGCATAAACCTAATTAATAGCAGAGAAGAAAAGCCATGTTCTGGACTCCGTTGTTGTAATGTACAGTGTTCTACACGTTTTCTCATGGAATATTAGTAGAGTGATAATACCCAGACTGTCTCATGTAGAATATAAGCCAAAGAAATCTCGCTCTTCCACTGGGACAATGATCCTGAAGCTATACCATATAGAGTAGTATAGGTATTGACATGAACTGTACTTTATAGTTTTCCCTCAAAATTGGGCTACAAATCATAACAGAGAGTGTAAATATAACTGTGAATTTAATTTAATTGAAGCTTTAAAATACACTGCAAAGTGTGATTATATTTCATAGTATTGTTTCATATAAATATTGCATTATATTGTTTTATCTTATTTGTAATGTCATAGAGGATACAGCTAATATAAGAATAGGGCTATTACAGTATCTAAGTAGTGGGGAGTGGGGTTATTTTATGCCTGAACACATTCATACATGGCACCTCAGGATCTGACGCCCATTACTCAGGGAGAGAGGTCTCTAAGTACCGAGCCCCCAGATAAAAGCAGGGGACTGGCAAAAGTATGGATCTGGATCGATATGAATCTCCTGCCACGGAAGTAGTATATGCCACAGGTGGTGCATTTCTTGTGACACAAGACCAGCCTGTCCTATAGTACCGCCAGGGAAGACTTTGTACTTACTTCAATCCCCTCAGGCATTCCTTAAGATTTGTCCTCTATCATACAGTCTGCTGCATCCATATCTGCCTGCCTCTATGATATATGTGTAGATACTGAGCATCATCAATCAATGTGATGAGTATGCACGATGTCTTACAGGTTTCCTTAAATTCCTTTGGCACAGGGATTAGATTCAGGTTTGTGATATTAAAAGTATTGACCTTTCTCATTTATGGGTCCAGTTTTATCACATAGGTAGATTCCTCCCTCATAACATCTTAGCCCTATGTTCAATAACTCATATTTGTTCTCATAGCGTTTAGCAAACATTTCCTGCAACAATCTTTGCTATTCTTTTTTCTTGTTCAAATTTCTGTTCTCCAAAAAAGGAGATCAATGGAAAGAGGAATTAGGAGGATTGAGAATAAATATTATATATGAATATTGAGGGAAAGGACTGAATGAGTAGAATTTGGGGAAAGATGGATAGGGTCTGAATGTTGGGTCTGAATATTGGATCTGAATATTGGGTCTGAATGTTGGGTCTGAATGTTGGGTCTCAATGAAAGACTATTTCATCCTCAACTATTTCTTGGTATATTGTGACTCACATGTTTCCAGGCCCACATATTGCCATAGTCTCCTGGATATATAACCAACTCTCACATTCATGTTCGGGTGTCCTTGCAAAGGTCACTGTGAATTCCAACCAATATGACATTTTGAAGAGCATCACTGACCAACGAGATTCATGCTCAGCACTGGTGCTCCTAAAGTAGTTCTGTGCTTGTATTGTTCCGCTATAAACCGCTTTGTGTGAAATAGCCAGGCAGAAACTAATGCATTCAAAGTCTGTGTGATGAGAGTTGTAATGTAAGAAGCATGTATGAAGTGAAAGTTAATGGAACCTGCAGATGGCAAGTTTCCTTGAATATATTGTCTCAGGCGAATCAGCACAAGTCTAGACATGGTTGTATTGAGAAGATGAAAGGGAACTACTCTGATAGTAGATCAGAAACTCAATGCTTTGTACTCCTGTCAGAGGAGACAGATAAGAGATTCATTTGTCATGCAAATCTAAATTAAAATGTGAAACATCAGCAGTAGGTCCTATCGTTTCACGGCCACAATGCGTGGAAATGAGTTTCGCCATTTGAATACAAGTCATTCCAAAATATTATTGTTTTATTTGGTCATATATATAAATATATATATATATATATATATATATATATATATATATATATATATATATATATATATATATATATATATATATATATATATATATATATATATATATATATATATATATATATATTCCCTCCAGAGATCTGACACACACACATATGTGTGTGTGTGTGTGTGTGTGTGTGTTAGATCCCTGGAGGGAATTCTGTACACATAACTATTATCAACACAATGTAATAAGATGTGTGTAAGGAACGTCATGACGTAAATTGTCAGCTGCTTTCAGCATACCAATGCAATGCAAAGCTACAGTGTCGTCTTGACTCCTATCCCCGAACCTAAACTATGCATTCTCGATATGACAAAAGCACCGCTCAGAACAAATGTGTCATAAATATTCACCCTTGAGACCTTATGAACCTCCGAGAACCATGATTTACCAGACCAGCATGTCAATATGCTGCGCTCTGCATGAGTTGAGGGTCAACCTCAAGGCCAGGTGTGATGAAGTATGTAGTGTCTGACAATAAAGATGTGATTATGAGACAAGATTGACGCATATATCTGCGCTAAATAGACTGCAAGACATGACATGTATGCTTCTGCTGGGAGCGATAAACGTGAACCTTGTCGCATTGGCTTATATTTATTCTATGATATGTGATTTGTGTTATTGCGGCCCATTGTGATGGAGTGTGTGGCAGCGGCACGGGTTGACACACCCGTCCATAGCCCGGGCATTGTGGCCTGCCAGCGGCTAATCAGCAACAGGAACTGTTTTGTGAATGTATCCCATACTCAGGTCATGCTCGCATTGCCTCTCACAAAGACCCAATTTCTGGGTGTCTGTTAAGATAAACACACTAGTCACTACCTCAATAAAGGCCCTCACGCCACGCCGTGGACTGGACATGCCCTCAGTGCCGCTGCTAAAAGGTCAGAGATTGGCAAAATACAAGTTGTCTGCTGAATGATGAAAACAACTGTATAGAATATACATCTGTGCCACAGAAATAAACAAACCATGTTATGATAAAAAGCAAACTTAATGCACTTAAACTTAATGAATGAAAGTCTACATGATTATTTTGCCAATGGTTGCATCCGGCTGAGTTGGTTGATATTAAAGTTGAAATGCATATTTAAATATATGTATCTTGTCACAACATATACATAGTAGGTGGTGATACAATATCGGCAATGGATTTTTTTAACATTGATACATTTGGATGCGGTAATCCGTGAATACTGTGCAGATCTCAGAAGATTGTTATGCACACTTTGGTCATGTACACTTTGGTCATACACACTTTTGTCATACACACTTTGGTCATGTACACTTTGATCTGTACACTTTGGTCATGCACACTTTGGTCATGTACACTTTGGTCATGTACACTTTGGTCATGGACACTTTGGTCTGCACACTTTGATCATGCACACTTTGGTCATGCACACTTTGATCTGCACACTTTGGTCATGCGCACTTTGGTCATGTACACTTTGGTCTTGTACACTTTGGTCATGGACACTTTGGTCTGCACACTTTGATCATGCACATTTTGGTCATGCACACTTTGATCATGCACACTTTGGTCATGCACACTTTGGTCTGCACACTTTGGTCCATCATGTGATTATCTAGTTTAGGTGCATTTCCTCGGAAGAGGGATGTTTTGACATTTAAACCACAGTTTCTCCTGCTGACACACATCCCAATCTTACAATTTAACCAAGATACACCTCCTTAGTTTATTCACACCTCCAGTGAGGACAGGTCTTGATTTCAATGCTCTTTACGAAGCCACTTTATGTTTTAATCTAGAAAGAGGTTTATCTGCATTCAGCATATATCATGCCTCTTATTTCTACCAGCCTGGGGATTAAACCTGAAGCACATGCAATATTACATCACATGAGAACATTGTTTGCCAAAAAGAGGGTTTTCTCCATTCAGTATATTCCATGTGACCTTGTACCATATCATTACCATATATATGATCAAATCATGTTTCATCATTTAAATGATATCATAGGAGAAAATATAGTTGCACACAAAGTCGCACACAGGTTTAATCACGACCTTTTTTACATTTTGAAGTTGTGTTTGACATTGACCTCAAGGTGTATCAGGGTTATGTAGTATCACCGTGAAATGTATCTGGTATCAACATACCATTATGTGGCCGAAATTAGTTTCTTGTAATAGACACTCAATGGCTCGGCGATATGATATCACTTTGAAGATTTCAGCAACGTGTTTTCAAAATTTAATGCAGCCAGAAGCATAGTTACAGTTATTTGAAAAAAAAACCCACTGTGACATGAAGTAAGAGCCCTTCATAGTATAGCAATATTTGTATCATTCCGAGTGATTAAACTGCACTGCAACAATGCTCTCAAAACTGTCTTTGAGCTCATTTTACCGGAGCATTTGAAGTATATTTGTAGGGTTTCCTTGTATTAGCTTTGTTGGGTTGTTCTGCCATTCCACGCAGTTTCAAAGCTTCCATGTGTTTTATGAGCACATTGATGCAGTTGGATCAGATTAACACAGATTTATCAGTGTGCAGTATGCTGATATGTTTTTTCATCCATCCTCGACCAGATATGAATTGAAATATTTATATCTGAATGCAATGTACGACGGAAATGTATCAGCAAATGAAATATAATTCAAGATACAAACACGAGAAACAAATTTGATAGAGTCGAGGTCAAAATAAGAATCAAAGACAAAATTACATTTGCAATGTTTCCAAAACAACGGAGCTTTGAAAATACATTTGTTCGAATAGATAAATGGCTCTGGCACACAGCGCCCCGGGCCTCCTGTTAAATAACCAGAAATGATTTTCCTGTTTCATTAAAGATTCTGAGCAATCATTTTCAGAGCACTGATTTTGAAACAAAAGGTAACTAAATTAATATCATAGACAAAGTAAATGTGAAATTAGCTGTTATAACATATAAATAACGATAGGAAAGGTACCAATGATATGTTAAATAAATACATGAACTGTAAAAAATATTCAATAAAAGGTTGATCGAACCAAATACAAGTACCAATTCATTCACAGAGAAATGTTACAAAAGGTCCTATTGTCCGCATGATGAAATTAGAACCGGGAATTTCTATTGTGTCTCTGTGTAGCACAAAGAGCATAATACATGTATATGACAGCAGGACTGGAAAGCCAAAACCTTTGATCTGCCCACTTCAGACGGATGGAAATTGTCATTTATTTGCGCGTGATCAGTGCTTCTGGTGTTGCACATGTGTAAGTATATCGCAGAATCTCAATTTCCGGTTGGTCGGCACAATATCGGAAATCAACGGAAGTCACTATATTTGATATCTGATGACCGTTATCACTGCTTGCGTCCGGCATTGTGTCTAGACACCTTCGTTTTAGATGTTATCTCACTGTCTGGTACCAATAGATACACAAAATAAATCAATTTTGACATGCTATTTGAAATCATTGTCCACTGTAATCGCATACACACATATGTACTTCATGTCCATTTGATTCTTTTATACACTTTCATTTATTTATCTTTCCATACAAATGCTGGCAACATTTGATAAACGCAAAATATCATTTCATACATGTTGTTGATGAGACTTTTTCAGGTTAAACAACAAAGATTGAAAGAATGCATATTAATATGGAACATATTACTATGGTACTGACATATATTTGATACACATCACAGTACATATTAATAATAATGTTTATATCAGTCTAACTAATGTATATAACCAGCAACATTCTCTGACATTGCATAGAAACAATCACAGAATTCTTGTCTTCATATATATTATGATATCACTATGTACTGAATGCGGTCATATCAGTTTCCATTACAAATTAATCTGAGGAGACACTGTAGTTGTGCAAAAAACCTCAACTATTATTGTGGAATACTGACAATAATGTCGGTGTAATTATGTCTGGTGCGCTAAGATGTCCATACTCTGTTGTATACATGTGGGAATGTTTCTCATGTATAACTTCTGAGTTGATTGATGTGATGTCATTGTATACTAAAAACATCGACATCTATTTTCAGTATTGTTAATGCTGAAACATGCAGATATACTACTGGCGTGGTTCATGGGGACATTAGGTCCCCATTGGTTAATGATTATATAACGTTACTACTGGCATTGGTTGAATCATGTAATATTACTAATCCCATTGGTTTACACACAGTGTTTCTTCTAGCATTGAGCAACATACAATCTTGTCTCAAGGATTTATCCTCATAAATTTCTTTTCTCTGGCACTGGCATTAATAAAGTTTATTCTCAGGCATGTAAGACAAAGGGAAATATAAGGATTGGTAAATTAGCTGTATTAGGTACAAGCTGTATGTGGTGTATTTTGCCTTTCAAATGTTAAGCGTATTTCTTGTCAGAAACTCAGTGTGTAATATGTATATTATGTGCAGGCACTCGCTAGCCTTTTTCCATCGAACTTGACCCAGTGAGGCAGGGACTTATCTGAGGAGCATAAGGTCCACGGGGTCTGATTCTAGCCTTGGATCTTTGCACTTGTACGCACTGGATCAATGAAAAGCTGTCTATAGACACGGATTGTGTTTCAAAGACGCCCAGTTGCTGATCAATAGCTTCGGAATGGGGTTCCTTTTTAACCTTGAAATGGATTGCTGAATGTTTAATTACTATTTAAAGATTGTAACAAAACTTGGATTAACTAGTAGAAAGGGCCAAATAGGAGCTTTTTCCAATGGTATTCTTTAATATTGACTTGGGCATGACCATTTCTCATTTCCTATCAAGTTTCATTTTAGCAACGTCCAAATTGATGTGGCATCTTCGCTGAAATATGAAGAGACACCAGGGAAACCCACATGTGTATTAATGGCTCCACTCACTCGGCCATCTCCCATTTATTAAATCCTCCTCCCATTATATTTTCACGAAGCTTTGAATTTATGTAATGATAGGTGCCCTCTGATTTCTGTGCTTATTTTGGTGTTATCTCTTGGTCTGGCAGTTTATTTTGGTGTTATCTCTTGGTCTGGTTTTATATTGGTGTTATATCTTGGTTTGTCTACCTATTTTGGTGTTATCTCTTGGTTTGTCTGCCTATTTTGGTGTTATCTCTTGGTCTGGTTTTATTTTGGTGTTATATCTTGGTTTGTCTGCCTATTTTGGTGTTATCTCTTGGTTTGTCTGCCTTTTTTGGTGTTATCTCTTGGTTTGTCTGCCTATTTTGGTGTTATCTCTTGGTTTGTCTGCCTATTTTGGTGTTATCTCTTGGTTTGTCTGCCTATTTTGGTGTTATCTCTTGGTTTGTCTGCCTATTTTGGTGTTATCTCTTGGTTCGTCTGCCTATTTTGGTGTTATCTCTTGGTTTGTCTGCCTATTTTGGTGTTATCTCTTGGTCGGGCTGCGGATATTGTTTCTTTTATTTAATGATTTATCAAATTGCAAAAATATCATGTCAAATAGTTTGAAAGGGTTTGGACATAGTATTATGCTTATAGTTTGTATTGATAAATATTACATAGTATCACACAGTATGAAGCAACTGTGGAATATCAGCAACGTGTGGTATATGTTTGCAGCAAAATAAAATAACATAGAAATAACGTTATATTTTGCTATCATGGAATAGACATTTTTACAATAAATTATGACGTCATTACAAAACTGTAAGATCTTGTTACAATTATATCAATTGTTTTACACAACCTGTCCAAATATGTATTCAATTTCATATTTAATGAACCCATAACTTTGATGAATCGAACGTATTTGAAAATAACAAACGTTCACCCAGCAAATTATGGAATTGTGTACATCTTTGCAATACTCTTGCAAAGGATCTCTCAAGAGATATCTCATGAGATTCCTGAAGGGATTTCTGAGAGTATCGGCCATATGAATGCCAAACATATGTCAACTGGAAGTTTGTGTCAATAGCTTTTAGGCACTAGCATTAGCTTGCAAACTATTTTGGCGATGTCTTGTAAGCACCTTTGGCAGTATATTATAGGCATATGCTTTGATTATGGTTTAGCTTATAGCCTTTGTGCTAATAGGGACCGCTAATAATTATATGTAGCCACGTGATATCATATCATGTGAGCATCTTTGCAATATGCAGTTTATGGTTTTAGCTTTTAGTAACAATATATAGGCACATGAGATAAGATTTTGTATGCGTCTTCGCAATATATAGCTTATGGAATTTGACATGGGAAGTATTTGATATCATGGCTAAATCTATCTGCGAAGAGTAGAGAGAAAAAGTAATCACACGCAGATTTACTTCAATCTAACTTAATACTGTTAACACTGTTGTGTTAGTAGTGCTTTAGTCATACCTCATTTTAAACTGTCGGATTCACACTGTCGTCTCCTAACTGCTGCAAGATGGGATGCGGCATGCTAATTAGATTGCAGACTAATTCATATCACATTACTCTCACTTTACATCCTATTGTCAGCCTGTTTATTATCGCCTCCGAGACAATGGTGATGTTTTTGTCATCATGAAATATAATTATTGCTGACTTATTCTGCTTTGGGTTTCATTTTTAGTATTTTCAAGATTATGCAATATATTAGTGTTTTAAATGATTGTTAAAAGATTCATAACAATCAAATTTAGATCAACTCATAATCGATATTGTTATTGATTAAATGCCGATTGTAAAATCGCGCAGCATCAACCTGTACCTGATCGGAATGTATAGTGCTGCTTTCAAATAGACAAAGTAATATGTTGCAGTGCAAGGTTCAAAATGAGATGTGTTGTAAGAAGCATTTGAGTGAATTTGTAAGTATTAGGTCAATAACTCCAATGCTACACAAGAATGAGGCATGCTCTCCCTTTAAGTATGATAATAATGTACTTCTGTTGACGATCAAATGGAGAAGCATTTGATTCTACCTTTGATAGTTTTTTTCTCAACATGTTCTCTTGTCAGATTTATGAATGCATTGAGCCATTGTATTAACCACTGTGTGATAAATGAGTCGATGATTGGCTGATTGGAAGTTATAAGTGGGTCAATGTCAAACCCAGCCTATCTTAACTTCTCTGTAAATGTATTAATCAATTATATTGACCACTTAATAGATTAAATCTATCTTTCCAAACCGTCCACCTGGGACCATATACAGATATCATATTTGTATCATCCTTATCATATTAAATGGACAGGTTGAATATCATGCCATGCTAAATGGTAAAGTTACATAATCATTCACAATGGTCATGTGTTTGCCATAGTTATAATCATAGACATGGACTGAATTTTAATAAATGCTGATGAAACAATGTAGAATTACGTTATGAATAGTAACGTGATAGAAGTGGCAGAGAGATACTAAAACTCTGATATTAGGCATCAAATATATTGATAATGATAAACGTAACACAAAGGACAGCGTAGGTTTCGGAAAAGGACTATTTGGCAAAGAGAGTGGTGCGGAGTGGTTGAGTCACTGGTCCAGGCCCTCTATTATCAAAGCCAGTTATGTTGATGGATATTTAGGTGGTGTAAATTTGACCTCAATGTACATCAAACAAGAGGAGGCCCGGTGATGTAATGTCTTGTAACTTCTGGTCACTGCTCATTATTGACTGCTCACCCCGTGTTCTTCCTCCATCTGGGTAGGCAATAAAAGCATAACTTCCTCTCATCGCATGTCCCTATCATACATTTATTGGTCATACCAATCAATTTATGTTCTACTTTATATGTGTTTTTTTTAAATTTTATTACATGTTGGTTGTTTTTGTCTAAACTGCAAATGGTCAGCTCTGTTTATGATTTATATATCTGGCTGAGTGTAAATAGCCAGATGTTCCTCTTGTGTAACACAAAATCATTAGATTTGCAGGATTCCATAAATGCGCTCATAAATGCATACATAAAACCGCCAATTGTGTTTCTGAAAATACGTTAAGGTTTAATTGTGTGTAATTTTGTCATTTCAGTGCACGATGAGAGTGTGTAAGGAGATAATACAAGATAACAGGGATGTCGTGGAGAGATACAAACTGAAGTACGGGCTTCCCGGTCGGATTATACCATGTTATTATGACCCACACTCGTTAGCTCCAAGAGGAGCTATTTTTCATAAACGAATTCCATGGACGCTGGCGTTCCATGTGTTATTTTGGCCGGGATTAAGTTTTGTGTGCGGAGTGATATTATGCGCATCGGTGTGCTATGCCAGGCGGTGTCACAAACATAAATACGGCGTGGATAACGAAGGAAGAACTGTGCAAAAATACTAGCAGTAATAAGGGCCCTTCACACTTGTCTCTGTCAATATATGTAATATTATTGATTTTATTCACATAATACAAATTATAGAATTCAATATTGGTTATATTGTTTTTTTTAACTCACGCCATAAATATGTTATTTTAACGTCAAGGTACTCATTTGTGATATGAACTTTATGTCATTAAAACCTGAAATACATTGTCAAATCCTAAATGTTAGTTGCTTTACTCTTATTTTGAATAGTATCGTTGTTTTCTGGTGATAAAATCCAAAAATACAATGTGTGATAGATTCATGATAATGGTTAATGGAGAGAATGTTTTTGAATGTATATGATATTCTAATATTCATGATCATGTGGAGTTATTTGGCTCCTCCACTTCCGGTTATGAACATGGAGCCACTGTTAGCAGTTACTGAGAAGATAATAGAAATATTGTACATAAACATTAGGTGACTGGTGATATTTGTAAAACAAATATTCCCTTGGCATGCAATGTCTACAACAATATTGTAATGAGAAGTTATTGAATGGCATTGTGAAACTCAAAAGATGACTTTTTAGGCTAAATTTGTTGACTCATTTGTTCTTTTTCTGACAAATGTTCTTGTTTCTTAAAAATACAAATTGCTTTCTTATTTGATTTATGCAAATTTCCAACGTAAATGTTCATTTAAACATTTGAGTTATTTGTAATTTTTGTGTAAAGGATAGCATTATTCACAGTCTTAAAAAGAGCCTTTGTGTTACATTTACTGACACATTTAATAACACTTATTTTTCAGACTCATGTAATTTATTGGCAATCAATATAAAATTATAGTAATAGTGAATAGCACAAAGTCGCAAAACCATTATGTTATAGCTAAGAGTAATATACTCCAAGGTTATATTTAATGTGTTCCAATAAATAAATCAATGATCAAATTATGATGAATAGAAGAATCGTAATTCCTGAAGATCTAAATGGAACAAATAAGCATATACGTCAGCAAATTCTCGGCTATTTCTCCTCTAGAATGAATACAACAGCATGGCACAGCAAGGAATAACTGGTATATTCTCTGAGGATATAAATTTATTTCATATATATACACTCCCTCATTATGAAGATTTTTGTAGCAAACAATATATATTCCAATCCCTGGGCATGATGACAGAAATTGGTTTTAGGTGTATGTTGAAGTATTAATGATCTAACTTCTAACTTCCTTACTTTCTTAGTATTTTATATATCCTCCAATCCACATAACGATTGTGAGTTATAATACATGTATTGATATGAAGCACAGAGACGGTGTGATGGTCCCATACAAAGAACAAACAAAGTGGATACCAATTAAATTGCATGTGATTAATTTCATGTGATAATGATATCCATTCCTCTTTCTCTAAATATTGCCACTTATGCGAGTGCAATAATGACAATCACTTATTGTAAATTTGATGTTGGAACATCAGCACACTGTGTTGGCGTGTTCATATGAGCTGTTATATATAATCGGACAAACTCAAGCTTATGCGTTTAACCATAGGCAATATATCTTCTCTGTACAAACACACCAATGCCTGAAGGATATACATTTAGTTGGCCTTAATTGACAGTAATGAGGGTAAAACAAGGGTGATTATATGTTCTCATGTTTTGCTATAAAAACAGATTCAATGTTATCGTTTTGGTGTTCTGCTGATGTACTGTCCATATTTTACACTTTCATCAAGAACCGGCTATTAGGTCTGCATCTAACATGACGTGTACATGTTATTCCCTTTGGAGAAAATACTAAACATTGAGAAAAACGGCTTAAGTATGGAACCAGCGTGATTGGAAAGTTTAATTGGACATGGAGGAGAAAGCATTCACACTTTTCTTGTTAGCGAACAAGCTGGGGACAGGCTGTGAGTGCAACGAAACCACGATGGCCGGAAGTTGGTCGAATATTGTATCAAAATCTCTTAAGGGCCTAACATGTAATGGTAAGGTATTTTTCAAGGAATAAAGATTCCTTATAACAATGTATTGATAGCTTTTTTTTCAATATCTGGCTGATTCAAGCATTGAAAATATAGTAAAACATGTTTTCTTCAGATAATGTAAATATTTACCTTTGGTAGAATGTTTGATATGAAACGGGAAAAAAAGTGAAATGTTTGCATTTTCATATTCTCATATGCCATGAAAAATGAAAAACAAAATAACAATTTATTCCTGTTACTATCTGTGTAAAGGGATCAATTGTCTACAAAAATGGTAACCATATGTAACATATTATAAAGACTATCATTTTTATCATATTTATCTGTTCGAGAATTTATGTACATATCTCACATTGTGAATACTATAGAGTAGGTAATCCAGCCCTGGTATGTATATAAAACATTCAAATTGTACAGTCCAGATCTAAGTTTTCTTCCCAGTTTCATGTCAACCTGTGAGCCACTGTACACTCATCATTGATTTCACGCTGTATGTGCAATTAATTTAAGAATATATTGATATGTGCATCTATGATTCCCGAAGAGCACCCCAAGTCTATAAGGTTTAAGGTCAAGACCGGACGGATATTCGTGAAATAAATTATGACAGATACTGTATATTGCAGATATAAAAAGATTGTTGACTGAAGAGTTTGTTCATGAAAAATGTCAACGCAGTTGCAATATTGTTATACTGATTGTTTACAGTAATTGATTACATGTATATGTTTTATATTCCACAAGTATCATCAGCCGCCATGGGATGCGGGAATAAACGTCTATTTCTAGGAAAGGATTTTTGTGCTTATTTCTCCAAACAACACACCGTCCATAGTCAATTGCGAGAGTTTGTAATAGATCAATTTGAAAAAGGAAGATCCAAACGTGTTTGTAAAATAATCAATTTTGAACAAATCGACTATAATTTTCTCATGAATTGAACATGATTTGATGATGCAAGTTTTTCACCAGATAACAATGCTGTTCACATATTTTGGTAGTTTTACTTAAGACATTACAAATTCCATTTGGACATGTTGGATACCCGGGTGGACAAACTTCCACGCCGAAAGAAGACAAGAATTTGGCGTTTTAATGAAGATTGGCTAGGTATTAGAAAAAGGCTAAACATCCCAAGCTGCCTTGAAGGTAAACACCCTCCACCGCACCCTGCTTAGCAGTCTGCATAAGATAAGGGAACACATAACAGCATTTTGCTCTCCCCAGGCAAGTGTAAATAGTTCGCTGATGAACGCCTTTGAGGATGGTACGTTGGGAACCTGTTAGTGCATTTCCTCAATTAATCGCTAAGTTAACCTTTGTTTATCAAATACTTGCAGTCAAGTTCTGTGTGGTACAGAATTGATAAGCAAAGTCCTTTTACTTGGCAAGAGTGCTCGGGAGATTGTACAAGCGGAAATTTCAAGTGTTTTTGATTATTCATACATTAAGAGGTATCGAGAAGTGGGGGGGGGGAACTATCGGTGGGGGGGGACTATCGGTAAGCTTTTTGGCAGTTAGAAAGTAACATATCTCACATTATGATGGGATATAAGCAATAAGTAGCTCTATTGCTTGCTGGACCAGGATGAATACATGATATGAGGTTTCATTTTTGTTTGAATCCTTCACAATTCAATGATACTTACATGCCTATTTTAGAGATAGACCATTATATAATAAATAATATTTAGCCTTAATGCTGAAAAAAGATAGATCTCAATAATATTCTATAATATTCTAACTCTCACATTCATTAATTTTAGAGATTTAAAGTGCTGGCAACTACTGGAAGTTTACAATGAAGGTATACCATTTGCTAAAATAGAGCTATGTTTGTTGAGAACCAGATTAAATATGTCTATATCTTTTTACGACCCCTGTAGTATGATTAACCATTGCAATTCCTTTTTTCCCGTCTTCCTACTCACAAATTATGAATATCTAATACCAAACCAGATACATACACTACTTGAGCATAACAAAGCAATTGCTCAAATATTTATATATTTAATATGTGTTGCACTTAAAAGCTACTTACAAACAACAAAATCACCGGAAGTTGCAAAGTACGTCTGACAATGCGATGTTGGACTGCGCCGGAAGTACGCAAGGAAAGGTTGAAATGTCAAGTGGGTTATCTTACCTCTCTGCTAATAAACACAGCTCTGCATCAGCACTACATTTATATGTATGTATATATGGTGTGGTCATGTTTCTGTTTAGTTGTTTGTTTGATATTGAGATGAAATCCTAGTTAGTGTGAAATCTTACCACTTCAGATATGAATTAACAATGTAGCTGAGTGTCTGAGTGTAATCAATATTTTACCACGTCGTCTTGCTCTAGTCTTTATTTGGTTAATAAATGATTCATTTGAGTGTACAGTGAACAATTATTTATTTCTATATTCGGTCATACATTGCCCCTAAGGTGAAACATAACACTCTATACGTCATTAATATGAGGAATACACAATTTACTCATCACTGGAAAGAATATGTTTGTTATAACTTCCGGTAAATGAAAACCTAATTGTGCATTGATTTAATATTATATCGTATCATATATCCCCTGAAACAGGTTTTATGGTACTAGATGAATATGTAAAATCACAATGAATTTATCCCATCAGAAACAAATAGAAAGAATCACTGTGCAATCATATCAAACATATAGCGTGTCAATACAGATATAAAGATATAGCACTTTAATTAATACAGACCAATGGGTGTACAAGTATCCAAGCTCTAATATTGCCCTTTAATATCTCTGATATTAAGGGAGAAATCCTTGATATTAATGTTATTCATCAACAAATTAGAAGTAATCAATATGTTTTAGTGTGGCAATTACTCTCCTCTTCGTTCATTTCTCCTTTTTCAATATTTCAAAAAACAGCTGAGATCAAATTTGTTCTATTCCTTTGGTTTGCAGAAGGCTCTGCGCATGCGAGTAACATAGTCTAATGAGGCATTATTCATCTAAATTTACATTGAAATATTGTAAGCAAAGTTCGTTTTTCGGGGATCAGTGAATTTTCATTCAGATGTCAACTGTATGTATAATTGTGACAGAAACTGATAACATAACATGTTTTCTTGACCTTTTGCGTTCATTCATTCAAAAATTACTTTAGGTCAAGATTCACGGCACTGGGAAGAAGGTTCTTTTGAATTATCGGTATGGCCTTAATGTAAACATCTGCATCATGTCCAAGACAGAAATCCTTGATATTTGTTATATTCATCAGTAATGAAAGAATAATGTTCTAAGAATCGATAAATTGTTCTTTCAGTTAAGAATTCTATTTCAAACATTATCTGATCCGCTTATTTCCACCAATGTATCTGGTTTCATTTTTCATAATTACTTTTCCTGCATCCCCTTTTCTTTACATTTATATTCATTGATCCCTAATATTATGATCTTCCTGTTCTCAGATTCGTGTTCCTTTTCATTTGAATTATCTGATGTGATGCATTAAGTACACCAGGCACTCTAATCTCTGTGTATTGTCCCCTCCCAATTCACTGTCAGAATGAATTCTCTATCAATCTTAAACAGTGCCAGGATTATCACGCTAAGCGGTACCAACATTACTACACCAAACTCTACCAGCATTGCTATATCTGTAATAACTTTGCTACATCTAACTGTAATAACATTGCTACATCTAACTGTAATAACATTACTACATCTAACTGTAATAACATTACTACATCTAACTGTAATAACATTGCTATATCTAACTGTAATAACATTGCTACATCTAACTGTACCAGCATTGCTACATCTAACTGTAATAACATTGCTACATCTAACTGCACCAGCATTGCTATATCTAACTGTAATAACATTGCTACATCTAACTGTACCAGCATTGCTACATCTAACTGTAATAACATTGCTACATCTAACTGCACCAGCATTGCTACATCTAACTGTAATAACATTGCTACATCTAACTGTAATAACATTGCTATATCTAACTGTAATAACATTACTACATCTAACTGTAATAACATTACTACATCTAACTGTAATAACATTACTACATCTAACTGTAATAACATTACTACATCTAACTGTAATAACATTACTACATCTAACTGTAATAACATTACTACATCTAACTGTAATAACATTACTACATCTAACTGTAATAACATTGCTACATCTAACTGTACCAGCATTGCTACATCTAACTGTAATAACATTGCTACATCTAACTGCACCAGCATTGCTATATCTAACTGTAATAACATTGCTACATCTAACTGTACCAGCATTGCTACATCTAACTGTAATAACATTGCTACATCTAACTGTACCAGCATTGCTACATCTAACTGTAATAACATTGCTACATCTAACTGCACCAGCATTGCTACATCTAACTGTAATAACATTGCTACATCTAACTGTAATAACATTGCTATATCTAACTGTAATAACATTACTACATCTAACTGTAATAACATTACTACATCTAACTGTAATAACATTACTACATCTAACTGTAATAACATTGCTATATCTAACTGTAATAACATTGCTACATCTAACTGTACCAGCATTGCTACATCTAACTGTAATAACATTGCTACATCTAACTGCACCAGCATTGCTATATCTAACTGTAATAACATTGCTACATCTAACTGTACCAGCATTGCTACATCTAACTGTAATAACATTGCTACATCTAACTGCACCAGCATTGCTACATCTAACTGTAATAACATTACTACATCTAACTGTAATAACATTGCTATATCTAACTGTAATAACATTGCTACATCTAACTGTACCAGCATTGCTACATCTAACTGTAATAACATTGCTACATCTAACTGCACCAGCATTGCTATATCTAACTGTAATAACATTGCTACATCTAACTGTACCAGCATTGCTATATCTAACTGTAATAACATTGCTACATCTAACTGTACCAGCATTGCTACATCTAACTGTAATAACATTGCTACATCTAACTGCACCAGCATTGCTATATCTAACTGTAATAACTTTGCTACATCTAACTGTACCAGCATTGCTACATCTAACTGTAATAACATTACTACATCTAACTGTACCAGCATTGCTACATCTAACTGTAATAACATTCCTACATCTAACTGTACCAGCATTGCTATATCTAACTGTAATAACATTGCTACATCTAACTGTAATAACATTACTACATCTAACTGTAATAACATTGCTATATCTAACTGTAATAACATTGCTACATCTAACTGTACCAGCATTGCTACATCTAACTGTAATAACATTGCTACATCTAACTGCACCAGCATTGCTATATCTAACTGTAATAACTTTGCTACATCTAACTGAACCAGCATTGCTACATCTGACTGTAATAACATTACTACATCTAACTGTAGCAGCATTGCTATATCTAACTGTAATAACATTGCTACAGCTAACTGTACCAGCATTGCTATATCTAACTATAATAACATTGCTATATCTAACTGTACCAGCATTGTTACATCTGACTGTAATAACATTGCTACATCTAACTGTACCAGCATTGCTATATCTAACTGTAATAACATTGCTACATCTAACTGTACCAGCATTGCTACATCTGACTGTAATAACATTACTACATCTAACTGTACCAGCATTGCTATATCTAACTGTAATAACATTGCTACATCTAGCTGTACCAGCATTGCTATATCTAACTATAATAACATTGCTACATCTAACTGTACCAGCACTGCTATATCTAATTGTAATAACATTGCTACATCTAACTGAACCAGCATTGCTACATCTGACTGTAATAACATTACTACATCTAACTGTACCAGCATTGCTATATCTAACTATAATAACATTGCTACATCTAACTGTAGCAGCATTGCTATATCTAACTGTAATAACATTGCTACATCTAACTGTACCAGCATTGCTATATCTAACTGTAATAACATTGCTACATCTAACTGTACCAGCATTGTTATATCTAGCTGTAATAACATTGCTACATCTAACTGCACCAGCATTGCTATATCTAACTGTAATAACATTGCTACATCTAACTGCACCAGCATTGCTATATCTAACTGTAATAACATTGCTACATCTAACTGCACCAGCATTGCTATATCTTACTGTAATAACAGTGCTACATCTAACTGTACCAGCATTGTTATATCTAACTGTAATAACATTGCTACATCTAACTGTACCAGCATTGCTATATCTGACTGTAATAACATTGCTACATCTAACTGTACCAGCATTGCTATATCTAACTGTAATAACAGTGCTACATCTAACTGTACCAGCATTGTTATATCTAACTGTAATAACAGTGCTACATCTAACTGTACCAGCATTGTTATATCTAACTGTAATAACAGTGCTACATCTAACTGTACCAGCATTGTTATATCTAACTGTAATAACATTACTACATCTAACTGCACCAGCATTGCTATATCTAACTGTAATAACATTACTACATCTAACTGCACCAGCATTGTTATATCTAACTGTAATAACATTGGAACACATAACGGTCGCAGAATTACTACATCTAGCTGTACCAGCTTTACTACACCAAACTGTAACATTATTGCTATACCAAACTGTAACGTCATTGCTACACCAAACTGTAACATCATTACTGCATCTAACTGTAACATCATTACTACATCTAACTGTAACATCATTACTGCATCTAACTGTAACATCATTACTGCATCTAACTGTAACATCATTACTGCATCTAACTGTAACATCATTACTACATCTAACTGTAACATCATTACTTCATCTAACTGTAATAACATTACTACATCTGTTTGAAAGACTAAATCGTTGGGAAAAAAACTAATTAATCATTTGTCTGTGTTTGTCTATTCATTTGTTTGTTATGGGGGGTTTGGAGTTTTTTTGGAGTTTGGTTGATGCACAATATAGATAGAAATCAAGGGTGAAGAAGGATCAGTGAATTTAAAATACAGATAGAAATCAAAGGAGAGATAGATGGAGAATTGGTGGAGGTAAAATATACCAGAAATGAAGAAAAGGTTAATTAATCGTGAACAAATCTATGTTTCAAACGGACAGAATATTTTCCAATGTTCCAATAAAGCAGGATTCGTAATCTTAAGTCTCACATACATATTTTGATGTAAATAAAGCTATTTGATATAAGTGGTGAAATAAATGGCAAAATAAGTGGCAGAATTTCGATATAAGTGGCAGAATAAGTGGCAGAATTTCGATATAAGTGGCAGAATAAGTGGCAGAATTTCGATTTAAGTGGCAGAATAAGTGGCAGAATGTCCGTAGAAATCAGACAACACCTGCTATGGTCATATTAATGGATAGCATGTTCATTTCTAAAGCATCTTTTTTCTCGCGTTTTGCCATTTCTCATTGTTTCGTTATTCATTCCTCAATTAATCGGAACTAAGTGTCTTTAAACATGTGTATTTTGTTGTTAAATGTAATATTTTGTGTTCTATGGGAAAATGTGTCCCCTCGAATATTGTCAGAGGATCGCCACGTCTTACAAAATTAAAAGACTGAGTCTCACATCTCCAAGTGCGCAAATAAATCCTGTATTAATGTCAACTCTCACACTAACCACAGTAATTATAACGCACGAGCACATTTTCCTGTCAAAATGGGATCAAGCCTCTCTGAACATAATTAAATGTCATGTTCCTCTGAAATATTCAAAAGGCGGTTTATTGGCGAATCCTTGCTTTTAAAAATAGGTGTCTTTTCCCCTGGGATTTATGTCATTATAGCATTGATAATCTTTGATCGGTTTATAATTTCAGTAACCAATTATTAGCTTAAGTGAAATGAAATTATTTACATCACATACAAAATGACTTTTAAAAATCTAGGTTAATTTTCATCAATTAAATCTAGATTATTTACAAGACACCAATAAAATTTAAATTATTTATATGACATGCTTAAAAGCACAAAATCTCTTCAAATTTGTTGAAATGTATTAACACTTTGTCCCTGTATATTCCGAGTAATTTGGGGCTTATCCGTGTTAAGTATATCCCCTTGTCGGGATTCATATTGATGGCGATTTGCAATTTTCACTCATATCTGAAATCTCATTATTTCTTAGGCGATATTTATCATGATTGTAAATGCAAAGTTAAGATTGTACTGTTATTCCTTTTCTGCTAAATTACGGGAAACCAATGTTACTTTACAGGCATATGCTGCATTCACGCTGTAGACACAAGCATACTGAATGATTTATAAGAAGTAATTAAAAATCACAATTAGCCACATACCTAATGTGCCTAAATGTTTGTCTTAAACAGCCTGTCTGTTATTATGATTATATCATTTTGTTATTTAGATATATTAATGCACATTCCAAAATGAACTGTACTTGAACATGAAGTATTGAATTCGATTCCAAGATAAAGATGAAGAGCCCCTGTCATATGGTATCTACAGTCCATGATAATATTCACAGCTTTACAATGGTAGTATGCGACCTGATCATAAAATGCTCCTTTAAAACAAACTGCAAACTGCAAACAATTAAGATGGAATAATAATTGTACGTAAATCACAATTCAGCTAATTATTATTTTTATTATTTTTTGCCAAAAATGTCCTATATTTGTATTCAGCTTAAGTTGCCTGCTTCCTTCAGTTATACTTTAAACCATTCATGACCAAAGCACTAAGGGATTTCTACTTAAAGTATCTTATCGCCTCGGAATCTCTCTGCTTTGTAAGTGCACTGAATGAGTGGCATTTGCTGAATCATCTTAATTCTCCAGATTATTTTGCCTCGGAATTAATTCCATGGTGGCTTATTTTTTTCCTTAAGTATTTTATCCCCTTTGTGAAATGTGGGATGTGGCTTTTAATTATAAACTCTTCAGGTTTTGCATACAGTGATGTCGAGGTCAGGAATAATCTTTTAAAAAGTCTATTTATTTTTCATGACGGTGCAGCTAATTGCGTCAAATAAAGCTGATTTGGAATATCAATACAATTAAAGCCAAGGATACATATAGGTGATAGCAACACCGAAATGATCTCAAGTAAGGCCATTATGATTCAGAACTTGTTTGCAGTTCTATTAAGCATAGTATCCCCTGTACATCACTTCTGCTAAATTATGAATCGACATTATGTAGTATAGACACAGATCTAATCATCTATTAACATGTCTAAGTAGGTTGATCTGCATTGTGGTATAAATGTCGGTGGTAAAAGCAATCAGAATGGAGCTATTTCAGGTATGCTGACACCCATTCTTTTCACACATAAATCCTAATTGAGGACGTGGCAACAGGGAGGTTCATGCAGCTATAACTTGCCTCATTCACTATCCATGCAGCTCACAATATGACTATAAAAATGTATTGGGTGATATTGGAATATAAACAAGGGTAATTATTGCCTCTATGGCAAATCTATGGCAAATGTACTGGTGCTTGATGAAGGCCATCATCAGAAGACTGCAGAGTTTTACAGCAAGGAGAACCGTTGCTATGGCAGTCAATAGGATATCATGTTGCTATGGTAGCTATTGGTGATTGAGCGCATTGTTATGTTGGACTAACTTATAACATCAATATTTCCCCAAGACTACAATAAATGTCTGAGTGAAATGTATTTTGTTTGGGCACCAAATGGATGGTATATAACTTAAATCAATATGATTATCTCTCAGGACAAATATCTCGAAATAGCCATAACTTTGAATGACTTTATATTCTCATTCCATGACACTGAGACAGCTTCGTGACTTACCAAGCCAAATGGAATCTGTTCTGTATTTCCGAGGAGTCAGGAACCAGTGCACCAGTGAACACAGGAACCAGTGCACTAGTGAACACATGAACCAGTGCACCAGTGAACACACGAGCCAGTGCACCAGCGAACACACGAACCAGTGCACCAGTGAACACACGAACCAGGACACGACACCAGTGAACACGGGAACCAGTGCACCAGTGAACACGGGAACCAGTCCACCAGTGAACACAGGAACCAGTACACTAGTGAACACATGAACCAGTGCACCAGTGAACACAGGAACCAGTGCACTAGTGAACACATGAACCAGTGCACCAGTGAACACAGGAGCCAGTGCACCAGCGAACACACGAACCAGGACACGACACCAGTGAACACACGAACCAGTGCACCAGTGAACACACGAACCAGTGCACATGTAAACGAAGCAAACACGGGAGCCATGGTGAACCAAGCCTTTATTTAGCCAATGTCTAATAGCAAGAATTTAACCAATCATCTTCTTGATTTCTAGCACATACTAAATATAAATAACTTACTTTTGTATTTTCGATATCCTATTCCAAAGATTATGCAAAAGAAGAATATCCCTAAACGCATGTCTGTTATGAAGAAAACACCAAGAAGAGGCATGTACGAATGCTGCTTGGCGCCACCTAGTGGGACGCATAACATGCCGACTCACGACTATTAAATAAATACAATCTACAATAATTAGTACTTAACAATTAGAAACAAGAAAAACTTCACAGAGACTTGGAAGAAAACCTTTTTTTACATTCAAAGATTTTTTTTTTCAAATTCACTTGCATGAGTGTATTACCGAGTAATACATAGTGTTATCTCATTGATGTGGCCAATAATTATTCTACTCATGATTTCTAAAATATGTCCAAAGATTTTAATATATTTCTTAATATTTAGTTTTGTTAATTATTATCATTATTTAGAATGCATCACATTTAAGAATGTAACTCAAATGCACCAGTTAATATCATTCATATGATGCCAATGATTAAGTTATCAGTTATCACCAGAAAATAGGTCAACAGTTTCTTGGTTTCTAGAGTATAAACAATGACTACGGCAATCTTTTATCTCCATTTAAGAATTCATTTACCAAAACCAACCTCTGCCTCAGCCGCGGAGCAGTCAGCGCCAACAGACCCCACAAAGATACACATCGGTTCATACCACCAGGTGTCGCCACGGCATAGCCACGAGGTAATTGGGTACATGATGGACATTTTTGGGTTCTCGAAAATTGTGGACAGACAACACAGCTCGTTGACAATTATTATTCATCAAGAATTTCTACTCTACAGAATCCTTCATTTTTCATTACATCATCAGTTATATACTTTGAAGGAGTTATGATTGCCTGGGACACAGAGCTATGCATATGTTACAGCTAAAATACAAATGTATGCCACAGTGAAAAGAAAACTATAAAAGGCCAACTTCTCCTTCACACATTTTATCGATTTTGGAGTTCATAAAACATTATTTATTCCTTGCTATAGCGACTTTGAATGATTGGAATGCGAGAAGTTTTCTGGATGTACAATGACTGTACAGAGTACATATTTCCAAGTGATATCAAGTGATAACTTCAATGGTCCAGGGGTGCAGGTTCAGATAGGTTAACATCCTGTTTGACCAAACTCAGTGGCTGTCTTTATATTAATTGGGTCAATTGCATGTGTCATCTGTTAAAACCTTTTATCATTCTAATTTCCTCACCGAAAATATAACCTTGATAGGTCAGAACATAAAATGACTTTAAAATAAGAATAGACCTGACAGGAATTGCAAGACCTTTATCTCCACTAAACTAGATTCACTTGCTCACTATATTTTGTTTGAATGTTTCATGACAATACCTACTGGTAGCAGATATATTGCTGCATCTCTGAGTTATCATGTCGCAGTGCTTTGATATGACAATCCATCCGGTCACAGATTTACAAGAACAATGGATAAAGCCTTCAGGCACGGGCTCGGCTCATATAAAAAATTGAATCATAAATTCATTGCCGACACAGCCAGGAATAAAATTCAAATATAAAGGTTTTATTCAAAGTCACTTACAGAATTAACAATAAACACTAGCATTAAAACTATTTAGTGACCAGATAATGAAATAAACATTATTTACATAGACATATCGTCAATATCATTCAATTAACAAATTAATAACTATTGAAAACAGTCAAAAAGGACCATCCCATGCTTTGATTTGCTCCCTAAACTGCACCACTGTTAAACCATTTAGCAGCTTAATCTATACCTTGCTTCCCATGTATCTAAATGATCTGAAACTTTTGTTCTGGTACTTTCTTTGAATCAGCAACAGCTGATTATGTAAATCATAAGTTACATTGTGTTTTTCAAACATGTCATATACACTGTGGTGCAAAGTTATGCACACATTTAAACACTTCAATTGTTAATTGGTGAATCTTATTTACAAGAACATCAGTAGAAATAGGAGACACAGGCATATAACGTTTTTACTGTTCAGGACACATCTACAAATGATACATGACTGAACGTGAACTATTTCTCCAGATTGTACTTTTAATTTCAATATTCAATCATCTGAATCTTTCAATAACGACCTAATAGAGTCTTTATTCATCAAAATCCATTTAAAATTAACAGTATTAGAGTTGTAATTTCTGACCATTTTGCAATGGAAATTAGAGGATGTTTTGATATTCTGAGCTATATTGGAATAATATATTAATAACAACTTATTGGTGGTAGATTTATGAAAGTACATATTATACTGCATAGAAAAAACTTTAATGCTGAAAATAAAATGAAAATAAAGTCAGTCAATGTTGAGATTTAGTAACAAGCTAGATCAGAGGTCACAATGGCTGCCTAGTTTCCTAGCTCTGTGGGAGTGCACATTTTCTTCAGAAATACAGACTCACAGTGGATTTACAAAAGTGACAATTGTATAGCAACAGCATAAAGGTTCAGTGAACATGCACAGGTTATTTTCAGCCATGTCCCCTGGAAAGGAAAATCAGGACTCACCAGACAAGAGGGTCAGACATGATTACACACCTGGTGAAATGGACGCCGGCCCAGAGTTGACCCCTATACTGGCCAAGATAAGTAAACCGCTGGACAAACTAGACTCTATAGAAAGCAAAGTGACCCAAATTGAAAACAATTTTGCCAGCCTGCAACTCTCTGTTACTGATGCCATTAAAACAGCAAATGAGGCCAAAAATGTAGCAACAAAAGTGGAAAATAAATGTATTGACTTTGATAAAGATATATGTGAGCTGAAACAGGAGAATTTAAATCTGAAATCAAGTCTGTCAAATCTCATTGAGCAAAATCTGCGTCAGGAAAGTCAATCCAGGCGCTCCCACCTGAATATGGACATGGTTCCGGAAATAGCCAATGAGAAACCATCTGACACTTTGAAAATTTTCATGGAAATATTGAAGACAATGGAAGTACCCAATGTTGATGAAATTAAAATTGAAAGGTGTCATCGTCGTCCTGGACCCAAAGGCCGACCACGTCCTATAATTGCCAAATTCAACTCTTATGTTGACAGAGACACTGTGTGGAAGCAACGCAGCAAGCTCAAAGGCACCAAGTATTGGTTGCGGGAGGACTTCCCTGATGTATATGAGGAGCGCAGGGCTAAGCTGAGACCTGTGATACAAGCAGCCAGATCCAACGACAAGTTCAAAGGCAAGGTCCGGATGCAGGTGGACAAACTCATCGTAGATGGACGCCCCTTTCGCCACGACCAACTCGACGACCTACCAGATGGACTACGCCCAGAGCAGATTGCCATGCGCCGTCTCAATAACAAGACTCTCTTTTTTAGAAAGGAATCTCCATTTTCAAACTTCCACCCTTGTAAATTTTCAGTGGACAATGTGACATACAACAGCAGCGAACAATACTACCAATCAAAAAAGGCATCCTTCTTCAATGATGACTCAGCCCACAAACTCATAATGGACACGGACAATCCCTACAAGCAGTGGCAGGCTGGAAACAGTGTAAAAGGCTATGACCAGGCCAAATGGTATGCAGGCCCAGCAATACCAGCAATGGAAGCAGGATTACTTGCCAAATTCTCAGATGAGACCCTCAAGAGGGCGCTGCTGGGCACAGGTGATACAGAGCTTGTGGAGTGTGCCCCCCGCGACTTGTTCTGGGGAACGGGTCTGAGTCTATTTCACCCCCATGCAGCTGAGGACAGCAGATGGTCTGGACAAAACAAGCTTGGTATCTCCCTATGTAATGTTAGGCAGAAGCTGAAAAACTTGTAATAGGTTAAGCATATCAGCATCTGTATATCTACATATTTATTATGTATTCTGATCAGCTACTATACATATTTGCTATGTACTGTATTACTAAATATTGCATATAGCCAGTATCCACTGTCTACCTTTTGTATATTATTTACAAAAAAAAAACAACTTTTTCTTGACTTAACTATCCTATAATTGTATCACCATAGATATACAAGGGTTGTTATAGACATATATAATAGAACTGTATACTTTGTGTACTCCCACAACTATCTCATATCACTTTATCCAATGTTATCTACTATCCATATTTTTTTACTTTACTACTGTATATATTACACTGTGACCTATAAAATGTGTGGTACAATTATTTATCAAATACATGCATATGTCATAGCAACATATAGTGTCAACCAACTTGCAGTTCCTTTATACAATATATATAAACATTCACTAGTAACCAAATCAAAGTATACTCTTTTAATGTAAATGGGATTAGAGATAGGACTAAAAGAATAGCTATCTTTAAAAAGCTGTACAGATGCAAAGGTGTCATTATGTTACAAGAGACTCACAGTACTGTAAAAGATGAAAAGAAATGGAAGTCAGAATGGGGAGGAGACATTGTATTCTCACATGGCACTAGTAACAGCAAAGGTGTATGTATTTTGATACCTGAAGGTGTTGATGTTGAAACTGTGAACATACATAGAGATACAGAGGGAAGATTTGTGGCTATTGATTTTAAACATGATGAGGCACAATATGTTTTTGTAAATGTATATGCTCCTACCAGAGATATGAGGAAAGAGCAGATTGCCTTTATTGACTTTGTTAAAACACAAATTACACAATTTGATGACAAATTTATATTTTTGGGTGGAGATTTCAACCTGTAGGCTTGATAAACTAGATACCATGTCTAATGCTAATGATAACCTAGAATATAGACAAGAATTATGCTCTCTCCTGGAGTCTCTCAATTTAATTGATATATGGAGAGTAATGAATCCAAATGTACGTAGGTATACATGGCACAGCAGAGGCTTAGCTTCTAGACTTGACTACCTTTTCATTTCAGAAGAACTATGTAATATTGTCTCAAACTGTGATATTAACCCAGGTGTTTGCTCTGACCACAGTATAGTGTCTGTTTCAATAGAAAATACTGCATCAGAAAGACGGGTAAGGGGTTTTGGAAATTCAATAACACACTGCTACATGATATTGACTATGTTAAAGAGGTAAAGAAAATCATATCTGAAACCAAACAGTTTTATCTTAATCTAGAAGACAAGGGATTGTTATGGGAATTAGTAAAACTTAAAATAAGATCCTTCACGATTCCATATTGTGTAAATAAAAAGAAAGAAAGTCAGAAATATAGAAATGAACTAGAAACAAGACTTTGTGATCTAGAGTTAGTCATAGATGAAAAAGAAGATCCTGATCATCTAGAAGAATATTTCTCTGTTAAAAGTGAGTTAGAACAGATTGAAAAACAAGCTGCAGCTAGCACAATATTTAGATCTAGAACTCAATGGGCAGAAGAGGGCGAAAAGAACTCTAAATATTTTCTATCTCTAGAACGGAAGAATTATATAAATAAAGTTATTTCACAATTAGATATTGGGGGCACTGTGATCAAAGATGCAAAAGTTATAAGAACAGAACAAATGAAATTCTATGAACAGCTATACAGTAATAATATAGATTATAGGTCTGAGGAGTACAAAAAATCAATGAAAAGCTGTCTTGACAATTTAAATACACTGAAAATTGATGATGAGTCCAATCATTTATGTGAGTCTGATATTACTGAAGATGAAATATTAAAGAGTTTAAAAGAGCTTAAAAATGGTAAAACTCCTGGAACCGATGGCCTTTCCTCTGACTTTTATAAATTTTTTTGGATAGATATAAAAGACTTGCTCTTAGATAGTTTTCAGTATGCCTTTGCAAATGGTACTCTATCAGTTGAACAGCGGCGAGGCATATTAACTCTAATTCCAAAAAAAGGACAAAAATAGATTACTCTTGAAAAACTGGCGGCCTATTAGTCTATTGAATGCAGATTATAAGATCTTAGCTAAATTATTAGCTTCTAGATTACGAACAGTCTTGCCTTTTATTATCAGTGATGACCAAACAGCATATCTTAAAGGAAGATATGTAGGCCAAAACATCAGAATAATAGAAGACGTGATATATATGGCTGAGAAAGACGGAAAACCAGGAATCATTCTATCTGTAGATTTCACAAAAGCCTTTGATACAGTCAACTGGAATTTTTTAGATGCCGCTTTGCAAAAATTTGGCTTTGGTAAAAATTTTAGAAAATGGGTTCAGATCATGTATACTAATATTGAATCAACAGTGCTCAACAATGGACATACAACTGAATATTTTAAATTATATCGAGGTGTCAGACAGGGATGTCCCCTATCTGCTTATCTTTTTCTAGTCGTAGTTGAAATATTAGCAGAAAAAATAAGGCAAGATCCAGAAATCTATGGTTTATCACTTAGAGATGCTATCTTAAAAATCAGTCAACTAGCTGATGATACCACATGCTTCGTTGCAGATCACAAATCTCTTACAAACCTATTGAAGACTTTTAAATTATTCTCCATATGTGCAGGTCTTAATGTTAACCTAGAAAAAACAACAGCTAAATACATAGGACCTTTACAAAGTTCAGAATACTATCCACATGGTCTGTCCTGGATCAAAGACTCTATTCAAACTCTTGGTGTTTTATGTACATTATCTGAAGAAGAAAATTACATACACAATTTTAGACCCAGACTTATCAAAATGCAGAATTTACTCCGAATTTGGAAGCAAAGAGATCTCTCCATTAAGGGAAAGATTGCAATTATTAATAGTGTAGCAATTGCACCCTTAGTTTATATCTCAAGTGTTAAAACAACTCCAACTAGAGTGTTTAATGAAGTCAAAAAGATACTGAGGGATTTCATATGGAATGGTGGAAGTCCCAAGATAGCTGGAGATACTTTATCTTTAAGTATTGAAAATGGTGGTTTGAAGTTGTGCAATTTTGAGATAAAAGTTAAAGCACTCCTTATGTCATGGGTAAACAGACTAGCAAACGGCAATGAAAAAGCAAGATGGAAATGTTTGCCACAACAATTTTTCAACACTGATAGCTTGAATAATTATTTTAGGATGAAACAGTCAAAATATGATAAAAATGTATGCATGCCAAAATTTTATCAAGATATACACAACATATGGGTTGAAATACATAGCATAGAACCTGTGAACATAAAGGATATCCAAAATGAGATCATATGGAACAACCAATATATTACAATGAACCACAAACCAATATATTGGGAGGGCTGGAGTAAAAATGGTATAAATAAAATTAGAGACTTGTTAAATGATAATGGTCAATTCTACAATCAAAATGAATTGCATCAAATTTATAATGTTAAATGTAATTTTCTACAAGTATTACAAATTAGACAAAGCATACCAGGTAATTGGAGGAAAAAAAATCAAGAATCAAACTGTAAAGCTGTAAACTGCACCAAAATCATGGTTCATATATATAACCCTCCATTATGTAAAAATATTAGTCTTCTAAAATGTAAAAATTATTACTGGCATTTCATAAATAAAAAACAGATTATACCAACATGTGTGCAGAAGTGGCAAGAATCTTATCCTAGGCTTGAAGGCGAAAATGAGCAAATATGGAACAATATATACAAGATGCCATTTATTACTACAAGAGAGACAAAACTCCAGTCCTTCCAATATAGACTCATACACAGAACAATTGCATGTAACAGATGGCTGTACAATATAAGTATAAAAGAAACAGATATGTGTGATTATTGTACAAATAAGGATACTATTGAACACTGTTTAATATACTGTACAAGGGTCCAAGAATTTTGGAAAAGTTTCTTTAGGTGGTGGAACCGAACTAGTGACGTACAAATTATTGATAAAGACGAACTAGAAGAATGTATTATATTTGGATTTCTAGATGATGAAAATGTGTCAATTGTGCTTAATTATGTCATATTACAATGTAAATTTTATATATATAAACAAAGACTCTTTAATGAAAATAATGTAGATTTCTATGAATTTCTCAAATGTTTAAAAAGCTCACTAACTGTAGAAAAATATATCTGTACAAAAGAAAATAGACTATTTAAATTTGATAAATTTATTCCTATTTACGATGCATTATAACCATTGACCTTGTTATATAGCACATGATTTACTAGCTGTATATGTATAAGAATATGAACTGCTTGAAATGGTAATAGAACTCAACCTTTGAAATTATTTGTACCATATAATACTATGTTTTTGTATAATAAACTTTATTTTTGAAAAAAAAAAAAAAACAAGCTAAATCTATAAGTAATAGCTTGAATATGATAGGTGTACAAAAGATGAAAATTAACGGAATTTAAATTAATCTAATGCAATCTTTTAAAGTTTCGTTAATATGAAACATAATTGTAATTTTAGAAAATAGCCATCCATAAGGTGCTCTTTGTCATAATGGTACATAAATATATATAAAAAATCTCTCAAAGTATGTGAAATGTGCCAAATTTGCAATTGAAAAATAATCAGGTGACAAGAAATGTATTCAATATAGACACAAATCATAAATGGATGACCTCATTGAATATATTTTATACATTCCATTTTTCTCCTTCGATATGGGGAAAGTGTTAAAATTATTTCTTGAATATGTATTTAAATTGGAGAATGTGTTCTATATTGGTGCCATTTATGCTAGGTGAAATGACACCATATACCCACTGCAATAGGAAGATTTGTACGACCCATTTCATGTTCAATGTCTCCCATTTCTAGTGATGGCCTATGACTATGATTGCTTGGATCAAAAGAACTTCATAACTCAATTCTAAGTCCTGAAACACAAACTTAAGTGCTTTAGATTGCAATTCGTCTATCTAAGCGACATTCTCCTTGCCACAGAATATCCATGCTAAAGGTGAGTAGTTGAGGAATGACTTGACAAATAATATGTACAAAGCCGGTGTACTGTCCATGACTGCATCTACCTGCCCAGATGCCTTGCTGCATATTTGCTCTTTGTGTTTGTCAAACATTAGTTGTGTATCAAGAGTTGCCCAAAGTAATCTACCACTTTCTGTACAACTTATGGTCTCAGCTTCTACATTTGAATTGTCAATTATTTCTGTTGTTCTACCAAAGACAATGGCTTGGATTTCTTCAGGGTTTGCCTGCATTCCATTACTTTAAAAAACTGTACCAGTTGCATCATTTTGAAAAGTTGCTTTCAATCCTTGATAGTCTTTATGATGGTATGACAGGGTTTTATCATGTGCATCTCCATCTTACATGGTCTTCCTTCACTTCAGGTATGCTGAAACATCTAAGCACATTGAAAGATTCCTAATGTGACCTATGCTGTCATCATCCTTGAACATGTAACTAATCTCATCAATAGCGTTACCTGTGATATTATTATTTTTCCAATACAATCAGCTGTTGTTGAGAAATATTTATTAGAGAGAGAACGACACACATATACTACTTTGTGGAATTTTGCTTTATTAACATAAAGCACGGGTGTAAATCACAAACACACCGCACACCAAGCACATAATCAATCATTAATACAAAACATCTCTTAATCCACTAGGTTTTGTTACTCGACGGCTAGGAGCCTGAATACCGTAGTTAAATGCCGATTAACTGTGCCATGTAACAGGACATGGTAACAGATACATGTTACAATGTAACAAATAGTAAATCATGGTGAAAACTTGGCATGAAAACCCAAAACCCATAAGCAGTAGGGCAGGTTGGAGGTGAACAGAATTTGAATGACTACTGACCCACCACTGACCGGTGGCCTGTGGTGGCATCTGGCAGGTGAGTTAGACAGGTGAGTTAAACCTGAGCATGAACAGCCCTCATGCTGGGCATTAATGGTGACCATCACTAGAAATGGCAGACATAGGGATATAACTTTTTTACAACTCAGAATACATCTACAAATGATATGTGATCGAATGTCAACCTTCTTAGGCTATTTTGATCAAATATTGCCAGTGACCTTGAAGTGACCTTTCAATGACCTTGAAAATAGAAAGCCTATTTCCAAGAAATTATCTACATGTTTTGTTATCCTATCATCTACATCATTCAAATACGAGCTTGTAGAGTCTTTATTCATCAAAATCTGTTCATAATTAACAATTTGAGAGCAATTTATAGTTTTAGGGTCAATCTATAAGGGAAAACAGAGGAAAATACAATAATACTAAGTTTTTTTGAAATAATATAAAAATGCCAGCTTATTGGGGATTAGTTTATGAAAATATATAAAATACTGCACAGAAAAACACATTAATACTAAAAAGAAATTGAAAAAAAGTCCGTCAATTTCAAGATTTATTATGAAGCTAAAATGATTAAAAATAGCTTAAATCGGTAGGGTTACAAAAGTGACAAATTGACGGACTTTAATTTGACCTCACATCTATTTTTGAGATATTAGATACATTAAATATTAATCTAATTTCAGAAAATAATCAGCAATAAGTTGCTCTTATCATAATAATACCTATAAGAGAAGAAATATTCCCTGAATAATATGAGAAAATTAGTAATGAATAGAAATGATTAAAAAAAAATATAATAAAAAATATATTGAATGTAGAGTCAATTGGGTTATAACATTTTGATAATTTCTGAAAAAATGGCATTCTTTGTGGTTGATTTGGTCAATGGAAGTAGAAATCGGCCAATATTTAATGTCACTGAAAGTGCTCTGCAGGGTGCTTTCTTGACGTCCGCAAATCCCACTGCTATAGACCCGTTACATGCGCTATGTCACTCATTCTCGCTTATGGTGATTCTGTTCACCTCTAACCTCGGTTAAATAATATCTAACCTCTCATTAAAAATGTCACAGACTTCTTTACCATTAGCAATGACTTCATCGCTTTCTCTCAACATGATAATGTTCCCATTGGCAAACTCTATTCATATCAAGTTAGATAACATGAGATAGCAACAAGACCATAACTTGCACATGCAGCAACGTGCGGGAAAATATTTCACAGTTCACAGTTCACAGTTCATTTTTCAATTTTTTTTCAGAAAATATGACTTTGCGTTACATTTTAATTAAAAAACATATGACGCAATGCTTCAATTCTTTTCAAATTTTCAGGGATTACTACCAGGGGATATATATATTGCCACAAAAAATCCCAATGCAAAAAATATAATTTAAAGGTGCAAAACAAAATGTTGAAATTGGACTTTGAAAAAAAAAACAAAATTATATATTCTACAGTTAAAAATAAATATGAGAGCTGTTTCAATGGTGGTGTCCTTTATAGGGATTCATCTATAGGGTCCCTACTATCTTCCTGAATTTTTCACTAATTGAGCAATTTTTTCAAGGGGTTGAATTAAGAGGTCAAACTTGGAAAAAAATGAAAAACTCATAATTTTAATGGTTTTTTGCACAACGATTTTTTTATATGAGGGTCATTTCAATGTTGTTTTCCTTTTTAGGGAACCATCTATAGGGTACCAAGTACCTCCCTGAATTTTTCACTAATAGAGCAATTTTTTTAAGGGGTTGAATTAGGAGGTCAAACTTGGAAGAAAATGAAAAATTCTCATGATTTTAATGGAATTTTGCACAACGATTTTTTTATATGAGGGTCATTTCAATGTTGTTTTCCTTTTCAGGGAACCATGTATAGGGTACCAAGTACCTCCCTGAATTTTTCACTAATTGAGCAATTTTTCTAAGGGGTTGAATTAGGAGGTCAAACTTGGAAAAAAATGAAAAATTCTCATGATTTTAATGGATTTTTGCACAACGATTTTTTTATATGAGGGTCATTTCAATGTGGTTTTCCTTTTCAGGGAACCATCTAAAGGGCACCAAGTACCTCCCTGAATTTTTCCCTAATTGAGCAATTTTTCTAAGGGGTTGAATTAGGAGGTCAAACTTGGAAAAAAATGAAAAACTTTCATGATTTTAATGGATTTTTGCACAACGATTTTTTTATATGAGGGTCATTTCAATGTTGTTTTCCTTTTTAGGGAACCATCTATAGGGTACCAAGTACCTCCCTGAATTTTTCACTAATAGAGCAATTTTTTTAAGGGGTTGAATTAGGAGGTCAAACTTGGAAGAAAATGAAAAATTCTCATGATTTTAATGGAATTTTGCACAACGATTTTTTTATATGAGGGTCATTTCAATGTTGTTTTCCTTTTCAGGGAACCATGTATAGGGTACCAAGTACCTCCCTGAATTTTTCACTAATTGAGCAATTTTTCTAAGGGGTTGAATTAGGAGGTCAAACTTGGAAAAAAATGAAAAATTCTCATGATTTTAATGGATTTTTGCACAACGATTTTTTTATATGAGGGTCATTTCAATGTGGTTTTCCTTTTCAGGGAACCATCTAAAGGGCACCAAGTACCTCCCTGAATTTTTCCCTAATTGAGCAATTTTTCTAAGGGGTTGAATTAGGAGGTCAAACTTGGAAAAAAATGAAAAACTTTCATGATTTTAATGGATTTTTGCACAACGATTTTTTTATATGAGGGTCATTTCAATGTGGTTTTCCTTTTCAGGGAACCATGTATAGGGTACCAAGTACCTCCCTGAATTTTTCACTAATTGAGCAATTTTTCTAAGGGGTTGAATTAGGAGGTCAAACTTGGAAAAAAATGAAAAATTCTCATGATTTTAATGGATTTTTGCACAACGATTTTTTTATATGAGGGTCATTTCAATGTGGTTTTCCTTTTCAGGGAACCATCTAAAGGGCACCAAGTACCTCCCTGAATTTTTCACTAATTGAGCAATTTTTCTAAGGGGTTGAATTAGGAGGTCAAACTTGGAAAAAAATGAAAAACTTTCATGATTTTAATGGATTTTTGCACAACGAATTTTTGATATGAGGGTCATTTCAATGTGGTTTTCCTTTTCAGGGAACCATCTATAGGGTTCCAAGTACCTCCCTGAATTTTTCACGAATTGAGGAATTTTTTTAAGGGGTTGAATTAGGAGGTCAAACTTGGAAAAAAATGAAAAATTCTCATGATTTTAATGGAATTTTGCACAACGATTTTTTTATATGAGGGTCATTTCAATGTTGTTTTCCTTTTTAGGGAACCATCTATAGGGTACCAAGTACCTCCCTGAATTTTTCACTAATTGAGCAATTTTTTCAAGGGGTTGAATTAGGAGGTCAAACTTGGAAAAAAAATGAAAAATTCTCTTGATTTTAATGGATTTTTGCACAACGATTTTTTTATATGAGGGTCATTTCAATGTGGTTTTCCTTTTCAGGGAACCATCTAAAGGGTACCAAGTACCTCCCTGAATTTTTCACTAATTGAGCAATTTTTTTAAAGGGTTGAATTAGGAGGTCAAACGTGGAAAAAAATGAAAAACTTTCATGATTTTAATGGATTTTTGCACAACAATTTTTTTATATGAGGGTCATTTCAATGTGGTTTTCCTTTTCAGGGAACCATGTATAGGGTACCAAGTACCTCCCTGAATTTTTCACTAATTGAGCAATTTTTTTAAGGGGTTGAATTAGGAAGTCAAACCTGGAAAAAAAGTCTGTTTGTCAAATTTATTCTCCTCATAAACAGGGTAAATCTGGGCAAGATATTATATTTTCAGAGGTACAATTCTAACTATTTTCAAGAAGGCTGAAATCTTTTTTTCATTTCTGTTGGGCTTTTAAAACAAAATGTCACTCGATTTTCAAGGACACCGCCATGTTGAATAAGATGAGAATTAAGATACCAATGAGAGTTCAACATGATTTAAATACATAGCATCCATTTTGATGGGTTGAAATTATCATCTGCTTAAGTGGGTTATAGGCTCTATTCCATCTTTAGTGAAGCAATTTGCAGGCATTTCCACACACATTTTCAATAAACAATGGTCAGGGTCACTCTGAGGTCATTTTGGTGTATGGTATTAGTATAAACCAAGATTATTCAAGTCACAAAATGTAATTTTGCCTGTTTTTATTCATCAGCAGCCTTTGGGAATGTTATGTATAGCACTAATTTTATTTTTGTGATGTTCTATTCTATTATTTTCTGTGTTACCCTGAAATGGTTCCAAATCATCTTAAATTTTTAACATTAATATGTACATTGCTATAACCTATTTTTAAGGATTTCAAGATTTTGTACTCTTGCCCTGATAATCACCTTAAACTTGAATCAACAGTGTTCTATAACAGTGCCTCACTGGAAATTCTGATAGAACTTTGTTTCATTTCTATGTTATAATTTAGGAATTTACAAATTTTATATTACTAGTCACAAGCAATTTGATGTTGATAATTGCATCATTGCTTTATATTTATATAGTGTTTTCAAAGCGATTGCATGGATCATATTTGACTGAGTTTAGACAAAAATACTCAATGTGTCAGTCTAACATCTTATTCTATAAAGGAGGTACTTGGTACCCTATACATGGTTCCCTGAAAAGGAAAACAACATTGAAATGACCCTCATATAAAAGAATTGTTGTGCAAAAAAACACTAAAATTATGAGAGTTTTTCATTTTTTTCCAAATTTGACCTCCTAATTCAACCCCTTAAAAAAATTGCTCAATTAGTGAAAAATTCAGGGAGGTACTTGGTACCCTATAGATGGTTCCCTGAAAAGGAAAACCACATTGAAATGACCCTCATATAAAAAAATCGTTGTGCAAAAAACCATTAAAATTATGAGTTTTTCATTTTTTTCCAAGTTTGACCACCTAATCAAACCCCTCAAAAAAATTGCTCAATTAGTGAAAAATTTAGGGAGGTACTTGGTACCCGATAGATGGTTCCCTGAAAAGGAAAACCATATTGAAATGACCCTCATATAAAAAAATCGTTGTGCAAAATTCCATTAAAATCATGAGAATTTTTCATTTTTTTCCAGGTTTGATCTCCTAATCAAACCCCTCAAAAAAATTGCTCAATTAGTGAAAAATTTTGGGAGGTACTTGGTACCCGATAGATGGTTCCCTGAAAAGGAAAACCATATTGAAATGACCCTCATATAAAAAAATCGTTGTGCAAAAATCCATTAAAATCATGAGAATTTTTCATTTTTTTCCAAGTTTGACCTCCTAATTCAACCCCTTAAAAAAATTGCTCAATTAGTGAAAAATTCAGGGAGGTACTTGGCACCCTATACATGGTTCCCTGAAAAGGAAAACCACATTGAAATGACCCTCATATAAAAAAATCGTTGTGCAAAATTCCATTAAAATCATGAGAATTTTTCATTTTTTTCCAAGTTTGACCTCCTAATTCAACCCCTTAAAAAAATTGCTCAATTAGTGAAAAATTCAGGGAGGTACTTGGTACCCTATAGATGGTTCCCTGAAAAGGAAAACAACATTGAAATGACCCTCATATAAAAAAAACGTTGTGCAAAATTCCATTAAAATCATTAGAATTTTTCATTTTTTTCCAAGTTTGACTTCCTAATTCAACCCCTTAAAAAAATTGCTCAATTAGTGAAAAATTCAGGGAGGTACTTGGTACCCGATAGATGGTTCCCTGAAAAGGAAAACAACATTGAAATGACCCTCATATAAAAAAATTGTTGTCCAAAAAAACAGATTTTTTTCATTTTTTTCCAGGTTTGACCTCCTTATTCAACCCCTTAAAAAATTGCTAAATTAGTGAAAAATTCAGGGAGGTACTTTGTACCCTATACATGGTTCCCTGAAAAGGAAAACAACATTGAAATGACCCTCATATAAATAAATCGTGGTGTAAAAAACCATTAAAATTATGAGAGTTTTCATTTTTTCCAAGTTTGACCTCCTAATTCAACCCCTTAAAAAAATTGCTCAATTAGTGAAAAATTCAGGGAGGTACTTGGTACCCTATAGATGGTTCCCTAAAAAGGAAAACAACATTGAAATGACCCTCATATAAAAAAATCGTTGTGCAAAAAACCATTAAAATTATGAGAGTTTTTCATTTTTTTCCAAGTTTGACCTCTTAATTCAACCCCTTAAAAAATTGCTCAATTAGTAAAGAATTCAGGGAGGTACTTTGTACCCTATAGATGGTTCCCTAAAAAGGAAAACAACATTGAAATGACCCTCATATAAAAAAATCGTTGTGTAAAAAAACTGATTTTTTTCATTTCTTGTAATGTTTGACCTCCTATATCAACCCCTTAAAAAAATTGCTCAATTAGTGAAAAATTCAGGAAGATAGTAGGGACCCTATAGATGAATCCCTATAAAGGACACCACCATTGAAACAGCTCTCATAATTATTTTTAACTGTAGAATATATAATATTGGGGTTTTTTTCAAAGTCCAATTTCAATATTTTTTTTTGCACCTTTAAATTATTTTTTTTGCATTGGGATTTTTTGTGGCAATATATATATCCCCTGGTGGTGATCCCTGAAAATTTGAAATGAATTGAAGCATTGCGTCATATGTTTTTTAATTAAAATGTAACGCAAAGTCAAATTTTCGGAAAAAATTTGAAAAATGAACTGTGAACTGTGAACTGTGAACTATCTTCCCGCACGTCATGCAGCACATATTTACAGTCCAAGGGAGAAAGAAAATGTTCCCTTCCAATATGACAATGATATGTATTGGAAGGTTTACATACTCTCAATATCTATTATTATATCTTCATTGTCATAAACCAATTTATTTAGCTCTGAACAAGTAAATGCATTTGAAGGTTATTTAATAATATCTGATGAATGATATTCAGATAGTTAATTTCTGCTATTTTTGATGAGTTATTCTTTCTGCACAGGTTCTTAATAATATCAGAGACATCTAAATGTTTGTTCACAATTATCCATGCACAGAAAATAAAGCTCAATATTGTCACAGGATTAACTCCGCACTACACGGTGCCGCTTGGGTTGAACTTTTATTTTCACATCATACAATGCTGTTCCAGGCTGGCCTGCCGGTCAACCAGGGAGGACCTCTTATATACCCCAGGCCCTAGATGGTTGGCCGACAGACTTACACAAAAAGTACTCAAAGACATAATAATATTGTACAAAAACATAACCAAATACGCCCTGGAGAACTGTTTGAACTTCATTATTTTAACTGTTTTCATAGAATGTCCTTTTGTGATTGGTGGGGAAAGGGGTTGCACTTGGTGATCACGTCTTATCCTGGACGTCTAAATCTTGGAATGGTGTTAATCACCATGGCCTACGTGTACACTAAGCTCAACCATTCTCCCGGGGATCAAACATATATAGTTAATATGAGATTTTATTTATAATTGTTTTAACTTTGATTTTATTTATAATTGTTTTAAAAAAGGTCAGAACAGGGATTTAAAGTATAAACAATTACACAAGTTCATGTTATCTATAAATGTTTCAAATCATTTCAATCATTATTTTTCTTTACACATGATTCATTATGTTATCAATATTGGCAAGTTAATTATGTCTAAAAACAAAATTCTACAATTTGCTATCACGATGAAGAACTTTCATTTCTCCCTGTAAATCATAGGGCCTGACTTGGCCACACTCCAAGTCTACATTACAAACAAATATCTGCGTGTCATCGTTGTATCTCTCTTGGCGGTGGCAGTTTGTTGTATTCTTCCTTAACTCTGATATGGTCATGTTAACTTCACGTGGTGGACTGGTCCCATCTAAATCCGGGAATTCTGGATACAGATCGTCTCCTTAAAATAAATAAATATATATTATATATATATATATATATATATATATATATATATATATATATATATATATATATATATATATATATATATATATATATATATATATATATATATATATATATATATATTTATATATAAAAGTAAATATATATATAAGTATATATAAGTATATATATATATATATATATATATATATATATATATATATATATATATATATATATATATATATATATATATATATATATATATATATATATATATATATATATATATATATATATCAAAGTTACAAATATATATATCAAAGTTTGCAAATTTAATGCCAATATGATTTACCCTTTGTTCAGTATTACCTTCAGATATATACATGATAGACAGGACGCATTACAAGTTTTCAATGTACACCTCATATTGACCGGAAATCGCATACTGACCTGGCATGAGGGCAACGTATCCGTCTGTACACAGGATATACACATTGAGCCAGCGAATTGTTCCCAGTATCCCCCTCTGGTGAGCATATTTGTCAAGTGAATCCAAGGTTCTGAAGTTAGCGAGGCGGGAACATTCAAATAGCTGAGGACCAATTGCCTTGACGTTTGACTTTGGATCCAATACTTCCGCAGGAGTCACCCACTTGAAAGAATAAATAAAGTTCATATCTGTACCAAATAATCAAAGTTTTAGATTTGCATAAATAAGAAAATAACAGATAAGTAATATACATTATTCCATGTCTAGAAATCGGAATGCATAAATAAAAGAAAATTGAAAATCTATATCTTAAAGGTCCACAATTTTCCACTTTTCCATGTCAATGTCTTCTCACATTGAAAATGTTAAACTACCTCCTTCATATTTGCAATTCTTGGTTTTTTCGCTTTATAAATAATTTGAATGAGAATATTTGGTAATCCTTTATTTAATGCATCTACTTCCTTTCTATCACATGTTCATATAACAATAAAATGGGTGCTGTCCTTCCCTATTATTGGGTGCTGTCCTTCTTCTTATTATCATTTATTGGGTCAAATAATAGTTTCAAGCATGTTTGCAAGTGGGGTACCTCCACATTTGTGATTTCCTGCTTGTCATGTTGTGCCTGGTGAGTATTGTCCAGTGAGCAGAGGTAGAAGAGTGTGTCAAATCTCCTGGGCTTGGCTGGAGGCTCTCTCACTTGCTTCATTACAGGAGTCAACCAGTTGCTCCATTCATTCAGAGCCCAAAGGTTGGGAACAACTTCAAAGTTTTTACATAACTCTAAGAACTGTGAAGCATCTTTCTGCACTTTTTCTCTCCAAATATTATGATCATTTATATGAAAAACATTGTTTCTATTATCACCAAGATGTGTTTTAGTTACCAATAATATACCAGATTCTTCAAAGGTTTCTCTTATGGCACATATCCTGAACCCCAGATCTGCTGGTAAGAAGTCTGACCTGATTGCGGTGATCATAGGGGGCCTCGGTCCATTAATGTTCAATTCCTTTGCAATATCGCTCACAGATTTTGAAGCAACCTTTTTAAATATAGGTTCCCAGTCTTTTGTAAAATCAACTCTGTCCACTGTTCCCCCGGGAAATACAGACATTCCGGCAAAGAAACTACTTTGATTACTTCTTTTCAGCATCAATGTTTTGTAGTCAAAGTGCATTGATCCATTGGCGCTATGCTTTTGGGTATGGTGGCTTGAATGTGTCGTCTCCGGCACATCAGGTTTTGACTGGGAGTTCAATCTGGACGATCTTCCCACAAGGATGAGGGTAGCAGCCTCCCTCCAGTATTTGCTGGGGCTCTGCATGTTATGTTGATATTTGAAGATGTCACCAAACCCGCAGCAAACTGGCGTACATGTATACCTTATGTGGATGGCTGATGTCAAAGTCCTAGATTCTAAGTCACCTTATCAGCACACTACGTGTATACACTGGACTGTGGCACACAGAAAGAGAGGACGCCGATATCTGCAGACAGGCAGTGTTTGGTCAAAACTGGATGGCAGTCTTGTTCCTTCCTAAGTGGTATATCCCAACTGTTTTCAATGTATTCCTCTTTTCTTTTTTTCCAGAATGGCATAGTCATTACATCTTAAGAATGTACATCAAAATAAAACTAATAGGATAATACAATTGTACCTTTTATTTACACAATTCATTTATGTATATAATAATAATAATAATAATAATAATAGACTTTATTTTCTGAGGATAATACATATTGAGGCGAGCTCATCTTCCATATGGTCCTCTAAGGTGTTAGTACATATTATATACACAGTTACATTAAAAACTTTAAAAACATTAAAATCTCAGTTTCTAGATAAATGCCACTTCATGTATTCATGTTTAAAACTTTCGAGTGACTGTGCTTCCCTTACATAACTTGGCAGGGAATTCCAAATCAAAGCACCAGAGTATGCAAACGAGTCTGTATACACCTTGAGATGTTTGTTACATTTCTGAAGATACAAAAGTGTCTTATCACTAGAACTCCTTGTTGTTCTTGTATTCACCTCATGGACATATTTGAACATGTTTTTCATATACACAGGGGTGAGGCCATTAAGTGATTTGTATACCATTTGTGCTTTTCGATATTGAATTCTTTCCATTACTGACATCCATTTGAGTCTTTGTAGTAAAGGTTTTGTGGCTGTCTGGGTGGGCAAGTCGTATATCATGCGGGCAGCTCTTTTTTGTAGCTTAAACAATTTACCCACAGGAGCCGATCCCCATACAGTACTGCAATAATCAAAATGTGGAAGTATAAAGGCCTGACAGAATTTTATGCGAGCTGCAGTTGGAAGAAATGGTTTAATCTGGCGGAATCTTGCCAGGAGCATACTGACAGTTTTGTGAACTTTGTCAACATGCCCCTTCCAAGAGAGATGCTGGTCCACCATTACCCCAAGCAGCTTGTCTTGTGTAACATTGGTCAGTGCTTTTTCATCCACTATAATCTTTATCTCCTTGATAGGAAGCCTGTTATACTTTTGTAATGTGGTTATCAGCATTGCTTTTGTCTTATCAGCATTTTTGGCCATTTTGTTCCTATCACACCAAGTAGCAATGCTGTTCATGTCTGTACCCAGCCTGTCCTCTACGAGAACCACGGTTTTATCTGCAGCACCAAGTGTGCTGTCATCAGCATACATGTCTAAATCTGACTTTTCTGGTTCCAAAGCCATGTCGTTCATAAAAATAATAAACAGCAAGGGGCCGAGAATGGACCCCTGTGGGACTCCCGATGTGACAGGCTGGGGTTCAGACTTAACATTTTTAATCTGAACATACTGTGAACGATTTTCTAAGTATGATGTGAACCATTTCAGGGCATGCTCACTTACTCCATACAAAGACAACTTACGAAGTAACAGCTTGTGGTCAACCATGTCGAATGCCTTTCGGAGATCAAGTAGGACAATGCCTGTCAGGTCTCCCCTGTTCATATTTTCTGCCCACTCTGATGCCATTTTGGCGAGGGCAGTTTCACATGAATGCAGCATTCTGAAGCCAGATTGAGCAATGTGAAGCAGGCCGTACTCTACAAAGAAGCCATACAGAGCATTGTGAACGTGCCTTTCCAGTATTTTAGAAAGGACACAGAGTATACTGATTGGTCTGTAGTTGCCTTTCTCATCTTTTTTCCCACCTTTGAAGATGGGACACACTCTGGCAAGCTTCCATACAGTTGGAAACTTGCTCATACTAATGCTCAAGTTTAAGATTTTGGTGACAGCATAGGCAATAGTATTTGCTGACAGTCTGAGCAATTTTGATGACAGTCCATCACCACCAACAGCTTTGTGTGGGTCTAAAGATTTTAACTCTTTTAGGACAAAATCTTCAGTGACAGGGGGGATGTCAAACACTATATCAGTGGGCTTTTTGGAATCAATGAATGTTTTTAATTTCTCAAAGTTTGGTGGTGATGCACTGTTATTTGTCAGATAGTTGCTCACAATATGTGCAAAGAAGTCATTCATTGTTGTGGCAATGTCATGTAGCTCTGTGATCACAGTTTCACCCTCCTGTAGTTTTGGTGGAGGGGGAGCTTTTGCTTTTGGATCTAACTCATTTATATATTTCCAAAATTGTCTGATGTCTGAGGTACATTTTTCAATAAGATTTGTATAGTATTCTCTTTTGGCTGTTCTTATTAGCCACACCACTTTATTACGCCAGGCTTTGTAATTGTCCTCATCATCTGCCTGTTTGTACTGATCTCTAAGATTTATTGCCTCAGATATATCATCACTCATCCATTCTGGCTGTTTTACTCTTTTTACTCTTTTTTCACGCCATGGCAAGTGATCATCTATAACACTTTCAAATAATGAGGTCCACATATCAAGTGCATCGTCAGGGTCATCAAACATATCTAGGGTGGACCATGGTACTTTAGCAATGTCTGCGTTAAATTTGTCAGCATCAAAGTCTTTTGAACACCTGTACCTTATAGTTGTGTGTTGACCACTCTTGCTTGTGTTGGTATTGTGCACTAAACATGTTGGAAAGTGGTCACTCATACCTGATTTTGGAACATGGTGTTTCCTTGCCTTACTTTGGTTGGACACATACATATGATCTAACAATGATTTTCTATTTGGTGTTACCCTTGTTGGTTCATCAATTATTTGATCTAGATTAAAACTGTCAATAAGGTCTGTCCATATCTGAGATACCTCTTCTGGCCTCAATAGGTCAAAGTTAAAATCTCCCATGAGAATTACCTCTTTGTTTTCTAGGAAAGCATTTTCAATTTCGTTCTCAAACGTGTTTACCCATTCCTGTGTATTTTGTTCCTCTTGTCTATACACAGTACATATAAGCAATGGGGCTGCATTTTTGTGTGACCTGACCTCTACCCATATGGTCTCAAAGTCATCTCCTGTCTCTAAATCATCTCTCCTGGTGTAGTCTATCTGCTTGCTGATATAGGTTAGGACTCCACCGTGTGCAGCAAATGTTCTGTCTTTCCTTTCTGGGGGCTCCCAGTAGTCTGCTACTGTCACAAAAGAGTCTGTGTAGCTTGGATTGAGCCATGTTTCTGTTATTCCCAGAATGTCAGGTTGGTGTTTTGGCTCCCTGATCATCCTTTTTATTTGGTCTGTTTTATTGGTTATGCACTGGACATTCCAGTGGGTAATCTTCATTCCACGTGGATCATCATCATTAAACAGAGTCACAGTGCTGTCCCTGTTTCCATTATACATGTGCGCACCCTTGTTTGTGGTGTATATTGATCCATGCACATGCTTGTTTATGTAGTTATGCAATTGAATCAGCTGACTGGTTTGACCTGGGGTCACCCCAAGCCAGCTGTGCTGGGCCAGGTTTGGTAATAAATCCAGCATAAATGGGGGATTGTAGAGAACTGTTGTATTCTGGCCTTGTAGAGTTACATTTACAAGCCAGGTTGTTTGATAGCTTGTAGCATTGGAGATTTGGCTTATGGCTGTACTCCATGGTTGGTCGCCCTCAGCCACATGCAGTGTCAATGGGTCAAAACAGAAGGCCAACACAAGCCAGGTAATCCCAGGTATGAACAAATGCCCATAATCCTGCTGTGATGGCTGCCTCCTATTTCTGGGCCTGCTGGCCACAGAACTGAAGTGGAAATGTCCAATTCTGCATCTCCAGGTAGCAATATCAACACCCATTTTCACACTAGTGTGATCACCACATATTCACTGATCACACAGTCTCACATATATTTCTCCACTGGCAAGATAGATGCCAAATTTTGACAAAATGTCTCTCTTATTTGAATGTGTATAACTGTTTTGTTAATTGCAAGTATATACTCTGCATAACGCGGTAGAGCCACATACTATACAAGTTCAATAAAAATGTAAGACCCCTTGATGAGAAAAAAGGAAAATTATATCCTTCCCTCCACCCCTGGATAAACAATTATATCCATCCCTCCTCCCCTGGATAAACAATTATATCCATCCCTCCACCCCTGGATAAACAATTATATCTACCCCTCCACCCCTGCATGCATAGAAATGATTATATCCATCCTTCCTCCCCTGCATCCCTCCACCTCTAGATAAACAATTATATCCACCCCACCATCCCTGGATAATCAATTATGTCCATCCCTGGATAAACAATTATATCTACCCCTCCACCCCTGCATGCATAGAAATGATTTTACATCTACATCTACAATGATTTATACAATCTACAATGATTTATACAATCTACAATGATTTATACAATCTACATCTACAATGATTTATACAATCTACGATGATTTATTCAAGCTACAATAATTTATACAAGCTATAATGATTTATACAATCTACAATGATTTATACAATCTACAATGATTTATTCAAGCTACAATAATTTATACAAGCTATAATGATTTATACAATCTACATCTACAATGATTTATACAATCTACGATGATTTATGCAAGCTACAATGATTTATACAATCTACATCTACAATGATTTATACAATCTACGATGATTTTGTAAGCTACAATGATTTATACAATCTAAAATAATTTATTCAAGCTACAATGATTTATACAATCTACATCTACAATGATTTATACAATCTACGATGATTTATGCAAGCTACAATGATTTATACAATCTACAATGATTTATACAATCTACAATGATTTATACAATCTACAATGATTTATACAAGCTATAATGATTGATATAAGTTAAAATGATTTTACATGCTTCATTAATTTATATAAGCTACAATGATTTACGCAAGCTACAATGATTTATATAAGCTACAATGATTTTGTAAGCTACAATGATTTTGTAAGCTACAATGATTTATATAAGCTACATTGATTTATGCAAGCTACAATGCTTTATATAATCTACAATGATTTATACAAGCTACAATGATTGATATAAGTTAAAATGATTTCACAAGCTACAAGCTACATTAACTTATATAAGCTACAACGATTTCACAAGCTACAATGATTTTATCGTCATTTTACACAACGGATATAACTTAAATAACACATAGATACATCATATTTAAACCACTCAAACTGAAATTATTTGTATACACTGAATTTGCCAAATGTATTCTTCGTTTTTTTTTTGTTTTTTTTTGTTTTTTTTTGTTTTTTTTTTGGTTTTTTTTTTTTTTTTTTTGCGTTTTTTTTTTTTTTCAGATATCGACTTATGTACATTGATTATTCTTCAATGATGGTCGGTTATTTTCAAATAGTGACATAGACATGCCGGAACGATACATCATTCATTGGTGTGAATTAGGTAAAAATCATATTCGTGATTTGAAAACATATGCAAAGATTTCAATTTACAGTAATCTGTCATGAAGACAAGATGTTGCGTTTTTCATATTTGTGTAATCTTTCATAACGTGGTTGGCTCCTAAGAGATTAAGAGCTGTGGTGCAGTTAGTTATAGCGCCAGCTTATTAGCACCAATTACTCTGTGGTGATCCAAAGGTTGTGGGTTAGATCCCTGGCCATGCCGAGATTAAAATCATGATACAATTTTACATGAGCTGAGGCCTGTGCTTAAAGGGTTAACCCATTGTCCTTGTAAATCTGTGACCAGTTGAACTGTCCCTTCCTCACCACTATATGACCCTCTCCCTCATCACTGAACTGTCCGTCCTCAACACAATGTCACAGTCTCTCCCCTTATTACTGGATTGTCCCTCCCTCACCACTATGTGACCCTCTGCCTCATCATTGAACTACCCATCCCTTACCACCATGTGACCCTCTCCCTCATTACTCCAATATCCATTGGAGCTTACATACTAAATAGTCTTCAGAGCCTGCATACCTGCCTCGTTCAAATATCCTTCAGAATCTACATTCCTACTTGGAATAACTATACTGCAGCTTGTGGTTTATTTTTGTGTTTTCAATAACAGTGTACACTATGGAATACCTTCAGTTAATCAACTTCAAATTACCATGAGACATTAGAATTAGACTTATCTTCAAAAATTCCCAAATGTAAAATGTGATGGAAAAGCGTCACATTTTGAGAAAGTGACGGCAAACAGTCACAAACTGAAGTCTAGGTTTATCAGCTAGAGCTAATGCATTTTCATTGTTGATTACAAGGATGACATCACTTTCATCCCCCAGGCTATTTACCCATGATGCCTTGATGATGAAAATGTGACGCTATACTGTCACAAATCTCAAGGACATAACATAGAGAGTGACACCTGGTGTCTGTAAAACCAACTACATTTCCATGACATCCAATTTGTGACTGTACAGCGTCACAAAATAAAATCAATCATGCGTGAAGTTAGTGGTGGACTATTGCTGCCTCCTGGTGAATTAAAAGTGCTACATTATTTTGTGACTCAAAGGCATCACACATTTTGTGACGTTTTTTTGCTAGTGGCCCCAACTGGTGACCGGGAGGGTTGTCATGTCCAGGACCTGCGACATGACAATTCAGTGAGGCAACACTACTATGATATCTGCTACAAGTAGGTCTCATCACGAAATGATTGAAATAAATGTTGAAAGTGATGTAAAACCCCCAAACAAAACAAACAAACAAACCCAACTCTCGAAAGTCATACAAATTATTAGTCTCTCACCTATGGCAGAGTCAATGTGTTCACTCAGGGGATACAAGAGGAAGGGTTTGTGAGTGAATGAGTCTTTCATGAACTTAAAAAAAATATTATACAATATCCCACATGTAAATAATAACTACAAAATTTGCAAAGTGCTATCACCAGACAATGTTCAAAGTGCTTACCAGAGATGCAAAGAAAATTTCATAACCTCGGTTTATCACACCCGGGCTAACCTTCCATATTGGCAAGTGTTCCATCTTGACAAGCCTTCCACTCTGACTAGCCTTCCACTCTGACTAGCCTTCCACTCTGGCTAGCCTTCCACTCTGACTAGCCTTCCACTCTGACTAGCCTTCTGCTCTGACTAGCCCTCACTCTGACTAGCCTTCTGCTCTGACAAGCCTTCCACTCTGGCTAGCTTTCCACTCTGGCTAGCCTTCCACTCTGACTAGCCTTCTGCTCTGACTAGCCTTCCACTCTGACTAGCCTTCTTCTCTGACAAGCCTTCCACTCTGACTAGCCCTCACTCTGACTAGCCTTCCACTCTGACTAGCCTTCCACTCTGGCTAGCCTTCTGCTCTGACAAGCCTTCCACTCTGACTAGCCTTCCACTCTGACTAGCCTTCCACTCTGACTAGCCTTCCACTCTGACTAGCCTTCCACCCTGACTAGCCTTGCACTCTGACTAGCCTTCCACTCTGGCTAGCCTTCTGCTCTGACAAGCCTTCCACTCTGACTAGCCTTCCACTCTGACTAGCCTTCTGCTCTGACAAGCCTTCCACTCTGGCTAGCCTTCTGCTCTGACAAACCTTCCACTGACTAGCCTTCTGCTCTGACAAGCTTTCCACTCTGACTAGCCCTCCACTCTAGCTAGCCTTCTGCTCTGACAAGCCTTCCACTCTGACTAGCCTTCCAATCTGACTAGCCTTCCACTCTGACTAGCCTTCCACTCTGACTAGCCTTCTGCTCTGACAAGCCTTCCACTCTGACTAGCCTTCCAATCTGACTAGCCTTCCACTCTGACTAGCCTTCCACTCTGACTAGCCTTCTGCTCTGACAAGCCTTCCACTCTGACTAGCCTTCCACTCTGACTAGCCTTCTGCTCTGACAAGCCTTCCACTCTGACTAGCCTTCTGCTCTGACAAGCCTTCCACTCTGACTAGCCCTCACTCTGACTAGCCTTTTGCTCTGACAAGCCTTCCACTCTGGCTAGCTTTCCACTCTGGCTAGCCTTCCACTCTGACTAGCCTTCTGCTCTGACAAGCCTTCCACTCTGACTAGCCTTCCACTCTGACTAGCCTTCTGCTCTGACAAGCCTTCCACTCTGACTAGCTTTCTGATCTGACAAGCCTTCCACTCTGACTAGCCTTCCACTCTGACTAGCCCTCACTCTGACTAGCCTTCCACTCTGACTAGCCCTCACTCTGACTAGCCCTCACTCTGACTAGCCTTCTGCTCTGACAAGCCTTCCACTCTGACTAGCCTTCTGCACTGGCTATCCTTCCTCTCTGACTAGCCTTCCACTCTGACTAGCCTTCTGCTCTGACTAGCCTTCCACTCTGACTAGCCTTCCACTCTGACTAGCCTTCTGCTCTGACAAGCCTTCCACTCTGACTAGCCCTCCATTCTGACTAGCCTTCTGCTCTGACTAGCTCTCACTCTGACTAGCCTTCTGCTCTGACAAGCCTTCCACTCTGACTAGCCTTCTGCTCTGACTAGCCTTCCACTCTGACCTAGCCTTCCACTCTGACTAGCCTTCCACTCTGACTAGCCTTCCACTCTGACTAGCCTTCTGCTCTGACAAGCCTTCCACTCTGACTAGCCCTCCATTCTGACTAGCCTTCTGCTCTGACTAGCTCTCACTCTGACTAGCCTTCTGCTCTGACAAGCCTTCCACTCTGACTAGCCTTCTGCTCTGACTAGCCTTCCACTCTGACCTAGCCTTCCACTCTGACTAGCCTTCCACTCTAGGTAGCCTTCCACTCTAGGTAACCTTCCATTCATACTGGAGTTGGATCCTATTCCATCTTATTAACAAATGCCTGGAATAATTGTTGTCAATTGAAATTGATATTATTGATAAATACTTGTTAAATGTAATTGTTCCAGACCCATTCAAAAGGGCGATTATAAGACCTTTGCTAAAAATTGGGATTGGAATTAATTAAGAATAATCATTAATCTAATATATATTTCCAAATTATTTGAAAGGGCTGTAATTTAACAATGATATTTTACTTAGATTGGAATAATGTAGTAGGTTTCTTTCAATCCACTTACATAATGTTTAATAGTACAGAAACTGTATTTATGCTTTGCATAGAGTACAAAATGATTAATTAGTAGATCTTGTCAAAGGTAGAACTGTTATGTCAGTTTCGCCTCACCTCTTTATTGCTTTTGATGCAATTGATCATAATATTTTGCTTGACAGATGAAATGAAAGTTGTTTACGTGGGAATGAAAGGAAGGTACAAAAATGGTTCAGATCTTACGCATCCAATAGAGAGCAGTGCATTACTGCAAAAAATTATTTCGCATATAATTCTGTCGATGCTGATGATTGCAATGAAATTATATTTGAATATATTGATGTTAATGTCTATATTAAAATTATTAGAACGTTTTTTTGTGTGTGTGTGTGTTAGCCTCGGAAAATGAAATCGAATTATGGCAAGACAGAAAATAATTAAATTTAAATATTATTCTAAACAATAAGATAAATATCTCAATTTCATTTGGTGAGGTTGACATTTGCCGTTCAAAACAAAATAAATAAAAGATCTTTCAATTATTTTTTTATTCAAATATGGGAATGTTACACTGGCCAAATCATAAATAAATATCTTGATATTAAAAAGCTTTCATGAAATTAACACTTTTTCATGAAATAATATAAATGTTATTATCCATCGTATTGCCCATAAAATTTAAAATCTAAAATGTATGTTTTATCCATTGGTTGTTTATTATTGATACAGGCCTAACGCCCTTAACGATCACAATATATAGTCAAATGATTGTACTCATATGAACACATAGTACTAAACTATTTCAGCAGAACACAATAGTGTAGATGTATTTTGGTTTGAAGTCAGTGTCATGGCCAAATATCATTTAGACACACTCCAAATCTCTGTAAAATGCCTGTGACCTCCGTGATTTTATGAAAGTTTAGCACACGCTTTATCATATTAGACTTGTAATTCCTTTTTATTGAACTTCTAATCATGTAAATAGAAGGACTACAAAGAGTGCAGAATGCTACAGCAAGAGCAGTTAGAAGAACTAAGACATTTAATCATATTACGCCAGTGATTTCTTTTTATTTTACTTGATTTTGCTAGGATAGAATACTATCATTGACACGGAGGTCCAGTCATGACATGACTCCTTGCTATTTGATTGATACAATCTTGGAGTAATTACTCGAAGGTATGATCAAATTAAAAGTCAATTGTAAGAGTTTAAGGTAAAATGAGAACCTTTTACGTAATATACCTTAATGTTTTACTAAGAATCATGAGAACCAGTACTGTGAAATAAAATGCTTGTGAAAAAGATGTAAAACAATTAATGGATTCAAAAAAAGATGTCAAACATTTTTATTCCTTAAATATTACAAGGAGCAGCACAGTGAGCGAGCTGTGGTTGGTAAATGCGTTATATAAATATCTGGTTGTTATCATTAATATGATTTTGCCGAAAATCAAAAGAGGGCGAATAAATTCTTATGTATCTACATTTTTTGATAACTTCGAAACTGTTGGGGTCGGTGCCTTCCGGGAATTCCGGTTCCTGTTTGAAGGCAGTCATGTACATATCGAGGGAGCGAGAGACAGGAGCTTTCTGGTCCTTAGCTTTCTTCTTTGCCTTTCTGATTTCTTCTTCTTGCCGAATTCTTCTTCTTCTCTCTTCCCACTCCAATCTCTTTGTGTTTTCTAAAAACATAGGAAACAGCATCATATATGATTGAAATATGATTCCTTTGAGGAAAATGGTTAAAATCTGTCAACCTATTAGTAACGTTCATATCAATTGTTGTTATTTTTCAGAACAAAGAATATCAAATATCAGATATTAAATGTACAGGAAACTTAGTATCCTGTATCTAACCAATATATTCAGAATACCAAGTTCCCTGTAATTTGCCCACATCTCACTAATCCTAAGAAATATAGCCATGGTGATTCCTCTTAGATTAGCCATTTTTTTTTAAATTAATTTAAAAGTACCAATTTTTACAATTGTGTCTGCAATAAACACATTGTATAATAATTAAGAAAATTGTACCAGTGATTGCAAGGACAGAATTCACTAGTGACTAGTGATTTTTACACTCACACAAATATATTAATACCTACACACACAAGCAGTTACGATTAGTGAAATGATGGTACATTTATTGAGTTTGGTGACCCAAGTTTCACTCTGTGAATGCATTAAGCACAAATGATTGGTGTCTGTTGTGATGGTTCTGATCTGATGTATTTATCATTAAAAGACAATATCGTGCAGCTTTGAGCATCATGGAAACCTTACCAGTACTGAATCCAGCATTGGATAACAAGGATATTTACATTACATGTCAATTATATATCTCATGGAAATCATCATATTTTAATGTAAATGTAGAAATGTGAAGAGCTTTACTATTTTTTCCAAGCCAAACAAATGTTATTGTTTTTTTCCGTTGAATCAAGGGCTTATATAATTCTTCAAGTGATATTATCAATTTAAACTGAAACCATTTCAGGTATACATCTATTCTTATATCATTTCTGTTCCAAAATATTCATATGTTTATGTCGTTCATCATAAGCGAGCTGTCTTATATTAACTGTGAATCATCCTGAGAAATGAAAGTCTCCCCAACCTACCTCCACTTAGGCAATCCCAGACCACACAAACCTTCAAAAGCACAAATCACAATAAAGAAAAGAATACAGAGGAAAGTCTTATTGCAGTAAAAAAAATACTCTTTTGTGATTTATTATGAATTCCTCTCTGAGAATAACCGATTCAGTGATTAATGAGGTCTTATTTTAGTTATCTTATTCTTTTATAATACCTGTGCTCTGATAATGGTTGATGTTGAATGTGGAGAATACCGATGAAACTAAAAAAAGGCAAATTTTCGACCTCAACTCACACTTGATCTCTGGAAATGTATATTTTAATTTGCGTCATCTTATAATTATTATCAATTTCTTTACATATACATACAACCATTTATCTCTATGAGTGCCATCGATGTGTTGTTTCACAATAAATCATTATTTGCATGATGCAAGACCAGATATAAAATAAACTTGAGATAATCATATATCGATAGGGGTGTCATCATGATAATTATTATGATTTGTAACATGATCTTTGTCTGGAATTCATAACTCATGTTACATATGCTGTCAAATTGCCCACTCAATGTCATAAAGAAAGAATTCACAGTCTATCGGGGACTAAAATGGCAGATGCGGTGCTTTCATTCAGATCTTTACTGATATGGTAGGGTAGTATTTATGTGTAATCGATAATTAGGCGCCGACACGTACTTATTTGACTTGAATGTCAATCACAAAAGTCGGAACAATGTACTCAAGCTGCTGTGGCAAAAAACATATTCTTAATATCTTAAACTATGAGCTATGTTTTGTACTCAAACTTCGAACATTAAGACATGATGGAGAACAAATCGAAATATTTCTTGACTGATGATAAAACAAATGATAAATACTATTAATTCTCTTTCTTCAATTACATGTGATATCGAGAATGGTGAATATTATATGAAATCATAACCTCAGACTTTTAGATGCGAGATCCCCAACTTTTTCATTAAGTTACAATTATCATATACTGAAAATGATCATAAAATCTCTTTAGAAGAGTTTATTCCTGGCTCAATTAGATTAATTGACAAATTAACTAAGATATATTCCTGGGGTTTGTCTCCTTGAATGTCGGGAAATATAAGTGACCAGTCAATAATATCAATAAATCAAATATTGTCTCCTGGATCGATATGAGACAAAGCGTTTAAGCACTTCATAACTTATCCGGTTCGTAATTAGAGCTTTTCAGTGTGTAATTACACAAACTGAGAAATGAGATAAACAAACACAGACGGGGTATCACCAGGGTCACAACACGCATGCCAACAAAACAGCATCTACAAGGCACTGCCAATGGACCGCTCACAGTCACCTCCAAGGTTTACTTCACAGGTTTATGTAAAATAAAACTAAATAAAAGAGACATGAACTCTATATGGAAGACATACAGTTTAAAGGGTAATTGTTTACCAGACTTTAATGGGGTTACTCTTTCTCTGAGGTCGTTGAGAATTTGATTGGCAGTTTTCGTATGTATAACTGACATGGACCCAACTTTCGAAATGAAAGTCAAATATGACCTCCACTATTACTGGATAAATTTGAATGTGAATGAGTTCAGTATTCCAAGCCATGGCAACTCCTCGGTCCCCACTTTTAGTTACAGGTCATGATAACACGTATTAGCGCCACTGTTACGCTGTGTATACTATTTATGCTAATGAGATACGGTTCGATAATCTTGAAAATTAAATCAAATATAATTGCCGCTTCGTAAGGTCTCTTTCCTATCAAGTAACCCCACATGGGCTTTACATAGGATGAATTCTGGAATGGGCCTTACATAGGATGAATTCTGGAATGGGCCTTACATAGGATGAATTCTAGACTCTCCTGATTAAACCATGCTTGGCCAAAGGGCGACAATTTTGCTATTTTGATTTCATTTCCAATTTCCAGTGCCTTTTTGCCTCTCTGTCCTCTTTACCTTTGCAAGCAAGCAACTCTTTGTTTTTGTTGTTGTTTTTTTTGTGTTATTTTCTCTTTGTTAATCTGGCCTCTTTGTTAATCAATATCAAGGTTGTCTAAAGGTCACCGTGTGACCCTTTATGAAGATAATTTGATATTAAAAGTGGCATTTGTTATCGGGCGATGCCTCATAGTGCCTACATCTAGTGATAACTCAATTTTTAAAATCTAGCCGTCGGGACCGTTTTCGCCTGGCGCTGTCGTATGTTTCCGTGCTCGGCAGAGTTCGGGAACTCGTCCACCACAGGATGAGAATCAAATCATCTGTTGAAACTAATTATTGATCGGTATACTTTGGTTGCTGATATACCCGTATACAAGAGAGTGTGAGACAATTCTAAACCAACTTTCAGCCATCTTGGTCTCTCAATGCTTTCATATCTTTGTTACCATAATCACAGTTGATCTTGCCTTTAATTGCATTCCAAACAACACTTTTCAAACTGGATTTCGCCTCCAGTTTGGTCTTTCTCAATCTAGGAATTTTGGCATATTGAAAAATACGTCATGACAATAAAAGCCCAGCATTCAACCACACAGATGATGTCAAAGACTTTTTACTCAGATTCAAATAATTATTATGGCTGTGCTATGATAGTTAAAATATTTCGTGTTTTTTATATTTTGTGCCCCATGTTCATTTGAACGTGTGAAGAATTTTTTTGGACGAGACTGTACTATATTTTGGTAAAAATAATGAGTTACACATCCACGGATAATTCTGTACCCAAATCAGTTACTAGACTGGAACACTATGAAAAAACACTAACAGAGCAGCAATGGGCTAAAAATTTACTACCTTTTTTCTTTAATGTTTTCCCCCAGAAAAAAACACCTTCTGTGATGTTTATGGAAAGTAATACATTTTTGACTTCACTGTGACAAGCCAAGAAAAGATTTTGCAAAGGTGGCCAAACTAATTTGCCCAAACTAATTCTCACCAAAGAAAATCACAACTTCAGACTAAACCTTTAATGTTCCAACATTCAAAAAAATATTTCACCTTTTAACGTTAATGATGTTGTTGTATACGGTATACTTTTGTATACTTTGATAAAGGAAAATACAAAGTTGGTCCATACCATTAAAGTCCTAATCCATTAACACAACCGAGAGCGCTATTTCTCTTAATCCGTTTCACTTATCATTAAATCTTGTGGTTTAAGGTATTATATCAATCTATTTTTATCAACAATTAACACATTTTATTGATATTTAATTCAATTTTAGAGGAGAGAAAAAAACACGACGGGGCATCTAATCTCAGAAGATTATCAGCAGATTAACTTACGTGTTAGATTTGAAGGTGTTAAGCTTTAGTCAATATGGAGTATATTTACATAATGTTTAAACCAAATAAACCATTTGTTAGCCAGACATGATTTTAGAAATAAATATTTCATTATTGCTGGTATGCAGAATGGAATATGTGTCCATTTACAGAGGGTCAGACACTCAACATATGTGGTTTGGGATTGTGCACAGGTAGTCTTGTTTGCTCTTGAAAATTAAATATGGTCGATAGTCCAATGACATGTTTAACTATTGGGCAACTCGATTGTGTTTAGCATAATATCCCACTTATACAATTGCTCCTACGATATACACATCATATAACCAATACCTTGAAGGGAAAGTAAATACAAATACAAATGAAAGTTTACACAAAGTTAACATATAAAAGACTGTTCAACTTGTAAACCATTTTACGTTTTCTTTAATCACATAAACATTGCCCTGGCTCGATTCCATTATAGTTTTGATACAAACACGATTGAATTGACGACTGAATTGATTTAAAAGGTGGGTGTAGCAGTAATGGTTGATGAGTGCGATTGTTTGTTGGAGACAAGATAGTCTAATGTTATAATTTATTTTCTATATTGATTCCTGAAGAGCGGGAACACAGGTTGAATGCTGAAGAAAATTAACATAACATTTTGTGAAATCGGACCATTTAAATGGTACTGTGGGCACAATCCTGTTTAATAACCCGTCTGCTGGTTCCACCGATTACCCAAACAAATATAAAAAGTGTTTGGCCCGATTAAATATTTCACTTCTGACATATATATTCTATACATACCTTCTTTGTTGATTTGTTCAAAAAAAGCATTCATTTTCTCTTTATGTTGAACAGCCGACAATCTGGTTTCCTCCAGGAGGCGCTGCTGTATCCTGAAATCTCGTCTGGACGGGAGGGAAAACTCGGACCTTTTAAAGGACAACTCGGAAGGAACTATATTTCCATAATCATCCCTTTTGTACACACTGAATTCTTCACTATCCAAAACGGTTTTTCTGTATTCTTCCCTCTTTTTTCGTTCCTCTTTGTTATATTCAGCCATGCTCATGTAAACGGTTCCGGTTAGTTTGCTTCTCTTCGACCTGTCTGTTGATGGGTCAGATGATTTTGACCTTGGGGTGTCATACTCTACTGTTTTAGAAGCAAATGAGAATCTGGTAGATGTCTTTCCCCTTTTCCTAGAACTTGTAAGAGACTCGCTGTAATCAAAGTTTGTCTTTCCTATGGGTGGTATGACATATTTCTTGTTATTTGGGGACTGAAACTGCAGTAAAGGATGGTCCTTTTCTGTCTTTATATTCCAGTTATTGGAAGTTTTTTCGTTATGAATATCACTTTCTGTGTGCCTTTTCTGTTTATTTTCTGGTGTTTTGAGTTCCTCTTGTTCATTGATTGCTGGAAGGGCATTGGTTTTTTGTTCTTTCTGCCTTCGCGGAGTCTGTTTGACCTCGGCATTCCCAGTCTCTGTTACTGTTTTCACTGGTTGTTTTGTCTTAATTATATTCTGCTCCTGTTCAACTTGTCCGGATGACATATAGAAACATTTCGGTCCAATACTAATAATCTTTGTGTCTTTCCCATTAATAGAAACTGTTTTTGTTCCATTTCTTGTCACCTCCATTGCCTTTGATTTTTCCTTGCTTGAACTGTGGTGCAAAGTTTTTTGCAAGGGTTCATCATCTGTAATTTCTGTGTTTTGTTTTTCTCCATTGCCATCCGCAATGTGTTTCTCAGTAATATGTGTACACGTATTTGCATTTTCAACCATTTCAATAGCATTTTGACTTCTACTCATTACCTTCTTGTGGCCTTTTTGTGACACAATTGGAGGAATGATCTTTAAAGAATTTATGGCTTTATCCAGATCTTTCTGTGACACATTTTCCATCAACCATTCCTCTACTTTCTCGTCTCCGACTGAAGGAATTCTGCCCTGGGCGGCAAACTGGGCCGCCAATTCATTCAAATCCTCTTCTTTGCTTGGTTGTTTTAATTTCCTCTTCTTCCGGTTCACTAAACTATCTTCTGGCATTCTATCCTTATCAATATTGAATGAGTCGTCCTCTTTATCTTCACCTGCACTGCTCTTCCCCTCTTTCAGCCTCTTCTCCAGGTTATTTTTTTGTATTTGTTTCTTTTCCCGGTGATGATTGAGTAATGATCTGTAGGCCTTTTCCTGCTCCTTCTTCACCTTGAGTAAGGCAACCTTCTGCTCTCTGTACCACAGATCTAGTTGTTTCTTCAGCTGACTGTTATTGGCACAATTCATGCCGATTATATCTCTGGTGTGCTCACTCTTCACTGGGGTTTTCAGGTGTGTCAAGTTATCCCCATTCATCTGACTCATCTGGAGAGTCCTGTTCCTCTTGTTTTTCGACGGTAATGTTGTCACTGCCATTATGAATATTATCTGGCTTAATTCTCAAGTGTTTCCATTAATCTCTCATTGCACGTCACTACGGTCTTAGTCTGCAAAGTCAAGAACATTTTATTACTGTTGATATGTTAATGTTGTTTACCAGAACAAGATGGTCTGATTATAGTGGCGGGTAAGGACTTAAGTATATATGAAAACAAAATCTCTAAATCATATTACCAAAACGCTGCAAACCTGCTTGATGAATGAATGTGCACCAAGGGCTGGTAGACGAATAATGGCAAGACCAGTAGTTTACCATTTATATACTTAGTTTCTCCTTTGTGATTTCAAGTGGGGCCAAAATAGTTTCATTACTTGGCAGCAAAGGAACCATATCTGGATCGTAGAAGTCACCAAGTGGGATAACTTATTATGCACATTGAAAGCTTTTGATAAACGTTTCTAATTAACACCATAAATCTTTTGTTATAAATATTTCAATAATTCTAATCACATTTAATAAAGTTGTGACTGATTGTTTAGAATCAGAATGATAATTATATTGGTGATGAAAAGTAGAGGGTTTTTTTAAATAGAGCAGTTATATATTATTAATAAGGAGCCGAACTTAAATTGAAATTTACAATATACATATCATGTACCTTATATATTTCACTGCAATATTTAATGTTATGGTATTTCTGTTTTTTTTAGTTGTCTTCTTTCTGGAAGTAAATGCCCGAATATGGTTGTGCTGAAATATGTATTGAATCGAATTCTAGAATTAAATGAAGATATGTAGCCTCATCTATGCCAAACTAAACACCTTGAATATGTGATCATGATATGATATGTTGGATTAAATAAACAGATCTTTTCTATACCTTTCCATTCAGACCAAATGTACAGAGCATTTGAAATTGGGAAGTGGCGTATGATAGCTTCAGTGTTTGGCTATAGCCAAGTACCGCCACTGTACACGGACACCTTTGACCTATTCAAGATATACTAACACACATAAAATATACCTGTCAAAAGCCTTTTTCGGATCGCAGAACATTTGGAAATCTCTTTTGATCACCAACTTCTCTTTTGAGATGTGGCGATTGTGGTGCTACCATTCACACGTATCCTGATTGACCCGCCGAGTGTCCTGTACAACTGTAACACTCAAATATTGACAATGCGCTTATCGTGCTTGATTTATTGTCGTATGTCTGTAGTCTCGGTTATCTTAGAGTTTAATTGGAAGCATTTTGAGGGTTAAATTATTTGTTCAAAAATGTTTTATTACTATAATTTCATTGAAAGCTGTGTGACAAAATAAATAACATGTATAGGTAAAGACGTAATATTAAATCAAATTACCAAATGGATTGCATAAATATGCAATTAAATATCAATAGAAAGAATATCATAATAAAGATTAATTTTCTTACTTGTAATTTACCACAATAATTCAAGGCAATATCCTTAAATTCAAGGCTCCCCCTCTGAACTCCACACATACATATAATGCAGGAATTGAGTCAACACTTGAAAGAACTACAAAGTGGCCGTGCACCAAACCAGCAGGATATCTTTTTATATTTGATGTTGGGAATAAATTGGATATTTGATCTTCAAATTTCCCATCAATTTAGCATTATTATACAAAGCGAAGCGACGTCAGAGGCAACTATATCTTAACCATAAGGAATTTTTATTTTTTTTAAATATTCATTACATTTTGGTCAGAATAACTAATATATTATTCATTGACTTTGATGTATTATATTGGTATTATTAACCACGATACCACAGATTGGTTCATTTAAATATTTGTTTGATTATGTGGTCAATAAAAATGTGGAGGGAATATATGCCAAAAATAAGTATATTCAAACATGAGTATATCGATCACCTTTTTGATGCCGCGCCACGATATATGTCACTCTGTTAATATGGCCAACATGAATACCACTCAGAAATCCTAATTACTTTATAGTATATTGAATATAACCATGATGTGTGTAATGGGAGCACATATGTTACAAGTGTACGCCTCTAGTGAACATAAGGATCGAGCTGATTTCTATTGTTAGAAATTTCTTTTTACAATAAACTTTGGTGTGTGGATCCATGACAGATTCAACAAATAAGTTGCCAAGTTTATATATTAATTAACCAATCAGGTTTACCAAATAAATTATAAATCCACCTACCGTTTTTAAATCTGTTGGGTTGGTATTTATTTATTTACAGATATAAAGGATAGGCTTATCTCTACGGCGTTTGTAGTCTTGTAATCAATCTATAGATAACAGGCTTTGTTGCATGAACACCTGAATCATAACATTGTCGCTAGACCAAGCCTGACATCGTTATGCCGGGTGAGATCTGGGTAGTGTTTTTTACATCCTCAACTGTTTTCACGTCATCCATGGATAAGAAATGAAATACGATAAGAATCCCATCATTTATTTTTTTCATTTACTTCCTGGTGTTTATGTTTAATTTGATGTATTTTTGATGATTTGGTAAAGTTGGATATTTTTTTAAGATAATATAATCAATGCATCCAACGTACAAAAGGACATTCTTATCAATGTTGTATTTGTAACAGGGAGCTGTATATAAATATCCCATTAAATGTGACATTAACTTTGGTACATTACGAATATAAACTGCAAACGTGAATTATGCCTGATAAATGTTCTGAGGCATAATATAGTGCTGTATAACATATAGGTTTGATTTATAGCCCATTTATACATGAAGGGCCAAATCCATACATTATGGCCATAAATCTGAAAACATCAAACTGATAAATGTGATTTGAGTCAAATGTCATATTTGTTAGAAAAGCGGACTTGATAGGATATCATCATGAAGGTACAAAATATGAAATATAAATTACCGATTTAAAGCAATATACGGAATACCATCGGCCAGTATGGCGCTCATGGCAGGAACAATATAGTGCCTCAATGGGAGATTCACTGACCAGAGTTTAATGAGGTCTTCAATTATATTCAATCATAATCTAATGTTTATGGTCAGAATAAATAAATTCTGAGGTCTGTTATACACCAGAGAAGCCTTGTTTTAATTACATTATGTTGAGAAATCAGACGCTGGTATAACAAAAATACTAACCCTTTACGACATTAAGATATTTGGCTTCTTACAATCAAATATTTATATATACATATATACGCAGAGTGTCCACACACAAGGCGATATAATTTACCACAGAGTGTCACATAGAGATACTAGGCGATATCACTTACCACAGAGTCCAAGTTAAGATACTAGGTGATATCACTTACCACAGAGTGTCACATACAGATACTAGGCGATATCACTTACCACAGAGTGTCACATACAGATGCTAGGTGATATCACTTACCACAGAGTCCAAGTTAAGATACTAGGTGATATCACTTACCACGGAGTGTCACATACAGATACTAGGCGATATCACTTACCACAGAGTGTCACATAGAGATACTAGGCGATATCACTTACCACAGAGTGTCACATACAGATACTAGGCGATATCACTTACCACAGAGTGTCACATACAGATACTCGGCTATATCACTTACCACAGAGTGTCACATACAGATACTAGGCGATATCACTTACCACAGAGTGTCACATACAGATACTAGGCGATATCACTTACCACAGAGTCCACGTTAAGATACTAGGTGATATCACTTACCACGGAGTGTCACATAGAGATACTAGGCGATATCACTTACCACAGAGTGTCACATACAGATACTAGGCGATATCACTTACCACAAAGTGTCACATACAGATACTAGGTGATATCACTTACCGCGGAGTCCAAGTTAAGATACTAGGTGATATCACTTACCACAGAGTGTCACATAGATTTGTTTGTTTGTTTGGGGTTTTACATCACTTTCAACATTATTTCAGGTGATGAGACCTACTTGTAGCAGATATAGTGCTGCCTCACTGAATTGTCATGTCTCAGGTCCTTGACATGACAACCTTCCCGGTCACAGATTTACAAGGACAACGGGTTAACCCTTTGGCACGGGCCTCAGCTCATGTGGGAAATTGTATCATGAGTTCAATCCCAGCATGGCCGGGGTTCAAACCCACGACCTTTGGATCACCACAGAGGAACTGGTGCTAATAAACTGGCACTCTAACTAACTGCGCCACGGCCTGTGGCCTGTGTCACATAGAGATACAAGGCGATATCACTTACCACAGAGTGTCACATACAGATACTAGGCGATATCACTTACCACAGAGTGTCACATAGTGATACTAGGCAATATCACTTACCACAGAGTCCAAGTTAAGATACTAGGCGACATCACTTACCACAGAGTCCACGTTAGGATACTAGGTGATATCACTTACCACAGAGTGTCCACATACAGACACTAGGTGATATCACTTACCACAGAGTGTCACATACAGATACTAGGTGATATCACTTACCACAGAGTGTCACATACAGATAATAGGTGATATCACTTACCACAGAGTGTCACATACAGATACTAGGCGATATCACTTACCACAGAGTGTCACATACAGATACTAGGCGATATCACTTACCACAGAGTGTCACATACAGATACTAGGCGATATCACTTACCACAGAGTGTCACATACAGATACTAGGCGATATCACTTACCACAGAGTGTCACATACAGATACTAGGTGATATCACTTACCACAGAGTGTCACATACAGATACTAGGTGATATCACTTACCACAGAGTGTCACATACAGATACTAGGCGATATCACTTACCACAGAGTGTCACATACAGATACTAGGTGATATAACTTATCATGGAGTGTCCACATACAGATACAAGGTGATATCACTTACCACAGAGTGTCACATAGAGATACTAGGCGATATCACTTACCACAGAGTGTCACATACAGATACTAGGCGATATCACTTACCACAGAGTGTCACATACAGATACTAGGTGATATCACTTACCACAGAGTGTCACATACAGATACTAGGTGATATCACTTACCACAGAGTGTCACATACAGATACTAGGCGATATCACTTACCACAGAGTGTCACATACAGATACTAGGTGATATAACTTATCATGGAGTGTCCACATACAGATACAAGGTGATATCACTTACCACAGAGTGTCACATAGAGATACAAGGCGATATCACTTACCACAGAGTGTCACATACAGATACTAGGTGATATCACTTACCACAGAGTGTCACATACAGATACTAGGCGATATCACTTACCACAGAGTGTCACATACAGATACAAGGCGATATCACTTACCACAGAGTGTCACATACAGATACAAGGCAATATCACTTACCACAGAGTGTCCACGTTAAGATACTCGGTGATATCACTTACCATTGAGTGTACTTACCATTGAGTGTCACATACAGATACAAAGCAATATCACTTACCACAGAGTGTCCACGTTAAGATACTCGGTGATATCACTTACCATTGAGTGTACTTACCATTGAGTGTCACATACAGATACAAGGCAATATCACTTACCATGGATTTTCCGCATACATGTACATTAATGTGTTCATTTTCCTGTAGGATAGGATTTTAATGATACTCTTTCCTCATCACAGTTTTCCATGACAACTTGAAAAACTAAATCTAAATTTCCACAAAGTTTTGGTCATGCAGTGTGTAATGCATGTCAAAACGCTATCAAGATGAGATAATAAAGTGCTGCTTTAGTAACAGAGATAATGAGTTTGTTGGTAGGAAATCAACTATCCGGAAATACATGGCTGAACAAATAGTGTGTAATTATTGACAGTATGCATGGCTGGGCACACATTCTGTCTGACACGCTTGAGCGCCCATCACGCATGTATTTCATAAATTATCAGGACACATAATTTATCACTGCTTATATATCGCATTGCATCATGAGATTCAAATACGGTGGGAATAGATTTTATTCATAAGATGATCAGAAATGAAAAGAAAGGGGGTCTAAGCCACGTGCTTAGTCTAAGCCAGTGGCGTAGCCAGGGGGGCTGAGGGGGCTACAGCCCCCCCCCCCCACAACATTAAAATGAACCAGATTTCAGCCCCCCACCCCTTCAGAAAATCCTGGCTACACCACTGTAAGCAGTAATGGTGTAGAAGAAGAGAAAGATTATGTCCAGTTCACATAGAATGATCGATAGCTCAATTAATGGCCATTCAGGTGGATAAACTAAGGTCAGTCTGCATATAACTCCAGTCAAGAAGAAATTTGGTCTCTCATGACTCTTTTGTAACATGAAATCTAATGCCAAGATAGCTGGGAACCGAACTCACGACTCTAGGATCCCCATAGGGATCCTCATAGGTTAGAGTTCATACCCACTGCCCCACTGCCCGTGGCTCATCTCGATCTGAGATTCTCTACTCATTTTGCAATAATATGACCCTACTAAAACAGCTTGGCATGATACTGTCTTGCACCCAGTAGGAATCGTGGCCCAGGAGGAATTTCTACATTGTGCAACTGCCCAAAGTAGGAATTCCTACTTTGCGCAAATAACTAGGAATTTTAAGATATATTAATAACTTAGATGACTGGATGCCGCCAATACAATTACAATGTTTATCAGGTTTATATTAAATTTTGTTTGTTAAAAAAAGTTTTAAAAAATGACCCTTCCTCTGGCTTAATTGGACATTATTGGCATTAAAGGATATGAACATTGGCTGCTTGATTGAAATTGAAATGTTGATTGTCACTTTATTTTGACAAAAAACTTCCTGCACAGATGTTTTTAATACACACAACTAACATCAATGCATGCTCATATTATTATTATTATTATTATTATTATTATTATTATTATTATTGTTATTGTTATTGTTATTGTTATTGTTATTGTTATTGTTATTGTTATTGTTATTATTATTATTATTATTATTATTATTATTATTATTATTATTATTATTATTATTATTATTATTATTATTATTATTATTATTATTATTATTATTATTATTATTATTATTATTATTATTATTATTATTATTATTATTATTATTATTATTATTATTATTATTATTATTATTATTATTATTATTATTATTATTATTATTATTATTATTATTATTATTATTATTATTATTATTATTATTATTATTATTATTATTATTATTATTATTATTATTATTATTATTATTATTATTATTATTATTATTATTATTATTATTATTATTATTATTATTATTATTATTATTATTATTATTATTATTATTATTATTATTATTATTATTATTATTATTATTATTATTATTATTATTATTATTATTATTATTATTATTATTATTATTATTATTATTATTATTATTATTATTATTATTATTATTATTATTATTATTATTATTATTATTATAACAGTCCTGCATTCATTAAGTCCAGTGTTCATATAGCCTAAACCTCCTGATCTAGGTTCCTGACATTTGTATTCATGAATCAGATATTCCCACTTATTTGCACAATGTAGGAATTCCTACTTTGCCTTGCACAATGTAGGAATTATTCCTACCTTGTGCAAGATTCCTACTTTGTGCATGACAATACTATAAGACATCACACAGGCACAGTTCTCCATACTTGTGGTTGGTGAACTCTTCTGGTTTGGAGATTGTTAAAATTGACCAAAAGAGTTTTTGATCACAGTTTCAAAAATACATGTCCAATCAGCATGTTTGATACATCTATGGAAAGCTCAAAATATTTCAATTCTGAAAAATATATTTTTTGGTCTGGTCACATGACTTAATTAGCATATTGATACCTCATTAAAATATGATTTTTTAATTTAACAGATACTTAAATTGTAAAGTTCCCATGAGGAAGAGCATAAAACTTAACTGAATTTCATAATTTATATGTGAAAATTGAAAGATTATTTATTATTTAAATGACATTCAAAATAGTGGACGGAGCTTGAATTTAATAAGATTTTAGGCCCCGCCTCCTTTTTCAAGTGCCTTTTATGCACTTCATAATTGTCCGATTATTTTTTTTGACATATCAAAATAACCTAAAATTTTATGTATTATCATCATATCATTACATTTCTTACTTGACTTCAAAACTACAAATATTTTATTTATTCACTATGTAAAATTATGCAAATTAGGCCATGTGATGAAAATGTTCAAAATAATTTAGAATCTGGAAAATTTTAGTTTTTTATTGATGTATTGCGCATGTTGATAGGCCAATTAGAGATATTATAATCAAAAGTGTTCAGAAACAGGAAGTAGATCCTGAACATTGACAATCTTGGGTGGACGTATTGAGGGTTATTTGTGCATGTGTTATATTCCAGAGAGCTTATGAATAATCAGGGTCTGATATGCAAAATATCACTCCATCCACCAAAGAATAAACAGAGCAAATCATACAAATGGCTATAACATACAATATTGCATTAAACAACCATTTTTGCACTAGAACCAGCGAGTGAATATTTTACTTGTAAACCCTGAGTTTGACATTGATATTACTCCAAATTAAAAGTTTGGTCTTCAAAATGTAATATACCCATCAAAATAATAATATAGACTTCGCTTCATTTTAATGGTGTCCAATATGGTTGTCCAAAATAACTGACGTAATGGTTACTTGGTACAGGTTTTATAATCACCTGTTTAAATATATCTCATACATAAATATACCACAATTGTAGGAGATGTAGTTAATGAATTAATGCCTATCCTTTTTTATATTCTTAAAAAGTTGTGATTCAAGAGAAGGCTGGTGGTTTTCCTTTGTACATTGTATGATGATCATAACTAGATGTAGGTTTGGTTCTGTTATCGGTTATCTTTTCTGGTATTAACGACTTCCATGTTCTGTGGTGGAACATTTTTTCAGCCGATTTTAGCATATGAATATATTTGATATTCACAAATACTTCATACTTCTTTACTGTCCTTTTTCTGATTGTTCCAATCACATATTTATTGACCTTGACATTTTATTTTACCATTTCACATTTAATCTATTTGTATTTCATAAACATGCAATACTATTGAAAATTTACCAATAGATTTACCCAAAATTATTTTCATAAGGCTGTCTCTACCTTAAGGTCTGCAATAACTAAACAAAACCATAACACTAGTTACTTTTACTCTCTTTCATAACACAAATAAGTAGGACTGCTCAAAGCCTACGAAATTATTTTTAATAAGCAGTTTTTTTTTTTTAATCTTTGATTTAACCAACATAACTCTACAACAATTAAAAACAGAAGTGTTCCTCAAAACACAGAATGTGATAGCCCTGATGTAATGTGCTGATCATTGTTTTTTTGTAATTTGTGTGAACATTTCTGGAAAATACTTTATTAAAGGGGAATGAAACCTTCACAAATTGTGGATTAGCAATTTAAATTTCATCAACATGAACACATATATAACATGACCTTGTGTTGTGTAAGCATATTTAAGCATTATTAAACTCACATTTTCTCCGACTTTTACATAATTTACACTTATCAAGTGAAGGCGGACTACTGATGAGACGCGGCAAAATATTTCTGTGTTTTATAAGCCAAAGATATTAAATATATCGCCATTGGGGGAGTTTGTATCTGGACAGTATGAGCGAAATTTATTTATTTTTCATGCTGACAAAGTGAAATATTCTGGCCGTAAATCACTGCCCACAGGTTGCCCTCATGTATTAACTGAGGTACGAAAACCTCGTCTTATATTCGAGCAAATACAGTAATAGGGATATGTCAGATTTTCAGAGTAAAACACTCCAAAATACAACGGGGTCTTATGTCAACAACTGAATGGTCTGAAAAGGGCTACTGACAAGGATTAAAGCATTCATGAAACCTGACTTTCAGACATATTTTCTTTACATAACATGAATGTTTATACCCTAAACAGTGCTTTTATGTAGTATTACCCAAAATATTCCCTGTTAACAACTTTCTGTGGCACTTGAAAGTTGATCAGTTGTCTGCTGAAACCTTCACCAGCAATTGAACACTTTGTCAACAAGCTTTGTTTAGCTGGTTTGTGATCTCGTGTAAACACCTAATGAGTTACCAGTTGGGCACCTGTCCAGCTTGGGAAACAGGGTGGAGATGTTTTGTACAATTTATCAATTTATTGCCAGGAGTATATTTCAGAACAACATAAGATTATTTTAATATTATTTGAATCAATGAAATAACTCATGGTTGTGACAAATATCTTATGGTTGTGACAAATATCTTATGACTGTGAAAGATATATCATTTATGGGAAAAGTATACTATTTATTTGAAAAGTATCTTATGCATGTGAAAACCTTTCTGTCAAAAAGGGAAGACATGACTCAAAGGCTGCATCTTAAGGCTGTGATATTGAAAAAGTGACATTAAATCCTTTGATCACTGGTTTGGCCTTAGATCACAAGAACTTTGAACGGCAAAACTGTGAATGCTGATAATTGGTATCAGTAAAACTTATGAATTGACCCTCTTTGATGAAATTTGGGGTTTTTCACACCACTGAATGGGAAGACATCAAAGGCTGCATGGATCGCACCTTAAAAGCTGGGCTGTATATAGTTTTTTTAAACTTTTTTTTGCAAACATATAAAATATAAAAAATAATGATTTTTCTTCATTTATAACTTCATAAATATTCATCCGTTTTTAATCATTTTAGCACCAAAAGAAAGCCAAGAAAAGGCACTATCATCATGATAAGTGTTATCTTCCAATTCATTCTTTAAATAGTAGAAAAAAATGGCCGAAAATGTGTTGCTCCAATTTTGACAATTGGTAAACAACACCTCCTGTGACTTACGGAGCCCCCTGGCAGTTCAAAGGTCAAGGTCACACAACACACTTCCTGTTTAGTACTGGTAGTACTTTGTGGTCACAAAAAAATCATAATTCTCAGGGCAGATGTTCTTTTGTGGATTTCAGACAGATAGCCTGTATGTATATCAATTTTAAGATCATATATTGTTTTCAGATACCTTAAACCACTGTAAAATCGCCTGGAACCTTCCAGGTTTCATGAATGCTTTAAATGACTGAAGTTTGAAATGGGGGCTGTGTTAGTCTTTAAGGATTATTTAAATCCTTTTCAAGAGCAGACTTGAGATGATAATTTTGACCAATCAAAATGCATGTTACAAATTAAATTTGGTCCCAACTCTATTCTTATTGGCTAATAACCTAGTGACAACCTAGTGATAGCTATTAGATGCTTGAAAAAAATTATAACAAAATGGAAAAAGATCTGAGCCAAATGGAAAACAGATAGAATTGGTCCCCTAAAAATACTTTTTTCCATACTTATAACTAAGAACTTCACCCAGTAGTTTCAAAGAAGATCAAAGATGAAGTACAGAATGACAGAATATTTCTTCCTGCTATCACTGCAAAATATTTCTTCTGGAAGTATGACATTTAAAATTGCCAAATGACTTCATATTATTAGCTACACTTTCATCCAACATTAGCGACTGCTTGAACCACTTCCTTACAGATGGAGAGAAGGGTTGAAGAAAGAGGATGGCACACATAATGACATTTATTTTGGATATTTTCAGCTTGAGGAAGAGGTGGTGGATTAAAGAAGATAAATATTTTTAAAGTGTTCAAACATCAGCGATGTAAACCACACTAACACTGTCACAGTAACAATGACGGGAAGTGGCAATCACCACGTCTACATTTCAGCATCACTTACGATGGCTTTCTCAGAACAACTGAGAAAAAGATGTTAACTGAAAATAGGGTCATTTTGGGAGGCTACTGATTGAACAATAACAAAAGATAAATATATGTTTTATATGACAGCATTTTATTTGAATGCTTCAGGGTACATACACAAAGCGATGATGCTCCTCAACACACAGCAGGCACTATCACCCCAGTCCAGATTCATTCTCCATTCATACACGCACAACTAATTGCCAAAAGGTAAAAAATACAAAATATTCCTGACTTGTAATAGTTCTCAGCCTGTAATTGCCACAAAAATACCATTGCAATAAATATATTGGTCAAGTGGAGTCATAAATTGTCCACATTAAGTCCTGTTTAAGTGTGTAAGCATACATTATGATGGCAACTCAGCAGGACCAAATGTATTTGCAATAGCTGTTAATGGCTTTCACTCATGAATATGTGTGAACAAATCAATGTTGTAAACGACATATTACATACTAGTCCAAGGACAAATGGCAAAGAAACCCTTTACAGGCACTGTTTATCATTCAGAATGGTCTAATATAAATTTACAATTAAAATATTTACAATATTTTTCCTGGGGCATTTTGATAATCACAGTTAGATCTATAGTAAATATACAGAGGGCACACAATGCCACACATCTAACAATTCATCTCCAGGATTAGAATTCTGTCGGTTCACCATCAAGATCTGATGTAGGCTTGTACATACATAATATATTGGTGACTTATACACCACATTTCTTAGTTTGATCTACTTATTTATTGTGGTTTTGAAATCAACAAATATATACACTTTAATTCAATAAGAAATTGACTTTAAAATGTTTTATGCCAACTCACATCTACATGGGAAAGCAGAAACTATATAGCATTTAGATATTGTTATAAATATGTGGAATTAATTTTTTTTAAACAGGAAATAACCTTCTGCTTTTTGCCCATAACTTCACTTTAAGATTAATTCACTTTCACAGAAATATTATCACAAGTTCAATGATTCTAGCATGGCCTGCCAATTTCACAGGCAATCAAATGCAACTACTCCCTTCAAAAACAGCTGGCGTCATTTAGTGGGTACTTTGACACATCATAATCAATTCATCGTTACAGCCAAAAGGCATGTTAAAAATCAGTGAAGCGAATGTGGCCTTTTACTGACAAATTCACCATTTACAAGTTCATATTTGAAAACCAAATATTTTTCATTTCATTAAAATGGAACAGGTGAAATAGTTTTGGCCATCACTTATCAAGGTTTTCAAAAAACTTGCTCTTTTTGGGGAGGAGCTTTTTCTTTTTACTTTTGACTCCCATGGTGTTGAGAAGGCTGTCTGATGATTCATCATGAGTCAAAGAGTCGTTTTCTGGTTCGCTTTTCCGTTTAGAAGCTTTCACATCTTTTACATTGTTAGTGTCTTTGAGCACATTGGCTTTTACTGTTGTATTGTGGTTGGATTTTTCTTCTGGTTCATTTTTCGCCATCACAAAAGTTGAATTTAAGGATGCCTGGCTGTCAATCTGAAAGGACAATCACAAAATCAAAAAAAGACCATTTTTATTTGTTTCACAGATTGCATGAATTTGAAAATAAATATATTGAAATCAGTCAGACAGCAGGTTTTTAAATAAAGACAGACTTATGAGGAATGAGCAACTCTTATGTTAGATTGGTTTATTTTATATAAACAATATAAATCACTAAGATCGCAATACTGTATACATGTCCTTACTGTGAGTTCATCTTGTGACTCTGTTGTGGTTGATTCTGGTAGCTGTATTTCTCTGTTCAAACATTTATTACTGGGACATTTACAGCTGTCTGCACATACATTGCCAACCTTCTTACACTTGCATCTGGAAATATGTAAAAATTCATCAATCTCAGGTGTGAAAAACTAAATGAAAACATCGATAAACATATCTCTCAAAGCATGCTAAGCATCATTATATAGGCAACGCTCCATGATACTTCATAGTGATGATCCCCGTATTTGACATGTTATGGAGACTAACCTTTTAGTGTTGCACTTGCCATTACACTGGCAGGTCACAGGTTCTATGCCTGGATCTGTATCCTCCAATGACTCACTCCTGAGCGCGATGGCTGCGATACCATGACTCACACTGGTTTGCTGGCAAAGCAAATAGGAGGCCACATATAAACATGACACACTTTCTTAAACATGCAATTTCATTCAATTCATTTCTATTCGGTAAACAATTTTTGATTAGACTATTTAAGGCAAATTCATCAAGGTGCAAATGCAAATAGCTGACCCTTTTCAGGTGGCGTAGAGCTCCAGCAGGAGTGAGTCCTTGTCTCCAATCTGGGTCATTAGAATGGTCATCTTCAAACTCCTCTTCTGCAGAGAAACTCTCCTCTTCTGAGCCTGACTCTAGCACCGCTGACTTCCTCTTCATGTGTGCCTTCTAATTAATGCAGATTGTAAAAAATTCCTTGATTAATTTCTATCAAAAATTTGGCCCAATAAAGTTAAAATTTGCCATAAAATACATTATACAATAGATGCTAAATATATGAATATTTCCTATTTGTTCTGCTAAATATTCAGCTGACTTGAAATATATTTTCATTTTCAGGATAATAAAATTTGTTTTTATAAAATCCAAGACCAGAGCAATGAGCAAGTGATTTTGATGAGTTCAGTGAGAATCCTTAATTTGGTAATTTCTTGACAGTGTTTTATATAATATTATAATACAAATCTGCTTTGTGTTTCACAATGTAAATAATGTGCTCACCAATCTCTTGGCCTTCTTCAGCTTGTTTAATGCTGGGGAGGTTCCGATGGTAGGAGATGCAAAGAAGCTGTTACACTCTGTGATGGGGGTTTTGGGTAGCTGCATGGGAGGCGTGCCTGCTTCTGATTTCACATCAGCGTCAAACGAGGGCATCAGCTGGCTTGTCCCAGTCCGCGTTGTGAACTTAAGCTTGGTATTTTCCTGTGAACAAAAAAAATGATAAAGGTAACTTTTGTTTACTTCCTTTAATTTATAACTATGGAAATGTTACTTTTTTAAGATCATTGTTCAGCTTGATATAAATCCAAAATAATCTCTTTGGTATTTACAAAGTGAATTCTTCCAAGAAATATTAATTCTATGAGTAGAAAATCAGTTGATAAAGCCTTTGCCATTACCTGTCTCAGAGTCAAGCATTCATTTTTCTTTCTCTCCAACTCTTCGGCCATATCATTAAAGTTTTCAATTTCATTTCTCTGGAAGAAGATTTAAAGAATTATGAAGTATATAAAATATCTTACATTTTCAATATCTAATTTGTATTTTTAAAGAATAAAATATGACCATTTTTTCCAACCAAGGCCTAGCAAGTCATGTTTTCTGGTAGCCAGGTGATGCAGAACAAATGGTTAAATGGTGAGGAATTGTTTTTAATATATGTCAAATTTCAATAATTAATTCAATGGATAAATCACTGCATGATAAAACTATCATTCAACTTTGATATTTAACCATTCAAAAACAGTTTGGCCTGTTAATCAGTGCTGGCTAGAAGCATATGATTTTTTTATTGCTGAAGTGTTCTATTCATAATTAATTTGTGTATATCTTACCATGTATTGGAGATCTTTTTGAACCTTTTCATCCAAACTATGTTGGTCAAGTCCAGAGAAGTCCTCTTTCTCGTGCAATTTCTTCAGCATATGGGAAATCTGGAATAAATAAAATAATAACTTATATAGTTATTTCTGTTAATAACATGCATAAAAGCATCAACACAATTGAACAAAGCTTTACAGACACATACCCTGCCCAGATACCCTGACTAGGTGAAGACACACACCTAACCATGATACTCTGACAAGTTATAGACAGATACCCTGCCATGATACCCTGACCAGTTGTAGACACATACCCTGCCATGATACCCTGACCAGTTGTATACACATACCCTGTCCTGATACCCTGACCAGTTGTAGACACATACCCTGCCCTGATACCCTGACCAGTTGTAGACACATACCCTGCCCTGATACCCTGACCAGTTGTATACACATACCCTGCCCTGATACCCTGACTAGTTGTAGACACATACCCTGTACTGATACCCTGACCAACTGTAGACACATACCCTGTCCTGATACCTGCCCTGATTCCCTGACCAGTTGTAGACACATACCCTGCCCTGATTCCCTGACCAGTTGTAGACACATACCCTGCCCTGATTCCCTGACCAGTTGTAGACACATACCCTGCCGTGCTACCCTGACCAGTTGTAGACACATACCCTGCCCTGATACCCTGACCAGTTGTAGACACATACCCTGCCCTGATATCCTGACCAGTTGTAGACACATACCCTGTCCTGATACCATGACTAGTTGTAGACACATACCCTGTCCTGATGCTCCCTCCTCATTGCATTGAGGTCGGCCTCATACTGATCTATTTGGGCCTTGGCCTCGTCCACGACCTCCTCAGCCTCCTGCTTGGATTCTTTCACTGCAGCACGCAGTTCCTTAATCTGACGGGACTTCTCACCCACATCGACCTTAAAGGTCACCGCCTGAGCAATATAAGAAATAGAATACTGTAACTCCATCAATATTTTAAGCTTCAAAGCATCCCAAATGATATAGCCCATCATACTTATATTCTAAGCCACACCAAGTTTAAATTTAAGATGTAAATAGGACGATTTCCTAAGCTTACGCTGTTAAAGAGCTGTGCCATTACAACTTTGGCTTCCACCAGAGTGTGTATTCCATTCCAGCGTGTGCGTGCCTTCTCCTCTGGATCTAAATCCACCATTCTCTGCTGGATCTCAGTGATGTGAGCATTGCAAACCTGAAGGTCCTTCTTGAGCTCATCACGCTCCTTTGTTAGACTTTCAAGGTCCACAGATGTATTTTGCCCACGGGAATTATTCAGGCGCTTTTTCTATCAAAAATAAAAGGAAAACAAGTTATCAGCCACTTTCAAATGCAGTTCCAAGAAATTGAACAATGGAAGATGGACATATTCTGGACATTTTTGTTCAGATTTTTTTTTAAATGAGTGTTAAAAATCATAATATTTGCATGTATTTACAGAAAGTGAGGGAGATTTCATATGTCTTACGCTGGAACATGTTTCTTTTGAAGTATTCTTCAATTTTGAAAATAAAATATATAAAAAGATTTGCTTAATCTAGAACTCTTTCTTTCAGAGGTCTAAAATGTCATTACAAAGCAAGTCCTTAGTTTCTGGTGTGGTGGCTCCACCTACCTTAATAGTTGGTACTTTCATCTTTTGTTCAAGCCTGGTGATGCCACCTGTCAATTGGCGCCGGTGTTCCATCATATCCTCCATCTGTTTGCGAACTTCTTGCAGTGACACAGCCACTTCCAGATCTCCTTGCACCCATCTACGCACACGGTCCTGAAACATCCCATCATCTCTAATCAGTATCGCAGGGTAGCAATATATCTTAAATATCTTTATTACTGGAAACAATTTATAACAATGCTAAAGCAGACCTCTAAAGACTTACTACCTTGAAGTTTATTTTTTCAATTATTCTATAATAGTAATACATTTGAGATAACCACAAGCTCAGACCAGGAAGCTGGAGGAGTTAGGTTGTTGATACAAGAACAATATAAAAGGTGTGGAAGAAGATACATGATCAACATCAAATGCCAGGACGTTATTACCTTCATGGGAAGTTTCTGGTTGTCAAATTTCTTGTCTCTGTCTTCAGCAGCACTCTTCTGCTTGGCCAGTGCTTCTTTGAGACGTTTATTGACAGCCACTGCCTCCTCGGCTTTACGTTTGAGAACAGCCTGCTGTCGTTCATGTTTCTGATTCAACTTATTGAACTCTACGTCTCGCTTGCGATCCTTGTGAAAAGACCAGCAAAAAGCAATATTACTGACACTGACAATCATATAACAAATTTCAAACCTAAAAGATCACTTATTGATCCACAATGTTAATCTTAATAAGAGTATCATATTTTTTAATCAAAATTTAAAAAGATGATAAATTGGGTAAAATTGGGTAAAATATTATCTGAGTGTTTCTTTTGGTGACATAACAAGGTCTTATTTGTCACAAGTGTTTTGTAGATATTTTCAAAGACAGAGCAAATATTTTCAATAAATCTGCATTTGGATCTCATTCTATTTGACTCACCTTAGCCTTGAGCTGAATGACCTCTTTTTCTTTGGCCTGTTTGTACTTCCTGAACATCTCTGCTTCCTCTTTAAGCTGCTTGATCAGTTTAACTCTCTGCTGCTTTATAGTCTGTTTGAAAGTATAAATTAAACTTCCAGACCTCATAAAATTCTTTTAAATATTTGTCTATGGCATTTGTCTATGGTAATAATCTAGACTTGGTGTGGGTGCTGGTTGCAAGTTTGTGCTTAACTATTACCGGTAAGTATGGATTCTTTGATGATGTCAGATATCAACTGAGGTTAAATTTGATATTTTGATGAGGATGGTTTGCATCTAACTTTTTATTTTATAGCTTATCAAATCAGATTAAGGGATTATTTTTTGTTGGTTCCAATCTCATGATTTCCAATTTAATGAAATATTAAACAAATATATAACAATAACAGATGTTTGTTGAGTCTATTAGGGAACTCAATATCAAAACAAAATCTATAGAATTCAATATAAAACTCGATATAGCTATTCTGAATGATATATCTCAGTCCAGAAGCAATGATTATTCTATGGCAAGCAACAATGATGACAGGCATATTCAACATGAGGTTATGTGTATAATGGCATACTGACCTGGATATTGTCGCTGATCTTTTTGTATTCCTGCTCGGCATTCTTCTTCATCTTGATCTGCCTGGATTGCTCTCTCATCTGCTTCTGTAAATCTTGTATTCGCTGTTCTTTCTCTCGAATCTGAATTCTTCTCTGCTCTGCCACTCTATAAAATATTGCAAAGAGATTTATGAAATAAATTCCTGAGAGAAATCTGTTTTATTTTTTCAGGAAGATCCAATCATAAGATTAAGGGTCCATATTGGTAGAAAAAATGGAATAGGACAAAAGTGTTTTAATATACAAAAGTATTGATTGGTAAATTCAACAATGTCTAGTGCAAAATCATAATCTAAATTCTGTATATTGTTTTTAGCATATCCTTCCAGTATCAATGCTCTGCCTTTGAAGGAACTGATTTGATAAAAAGTGCAAAATGAGTAATTTAAAATGATAAAAAATGTGTTTTTTTTAAATCACTGACTTTTGAGAGGCTGGGTTCCTCTTGACCTTATCCAGCTGCTCTTTGAGTTTTTCCATTTCTCCTTGCAAACTCTCAAGATTTGTCTGCAAGCCTTGCATTGATTCCTATCAAACAAACCACATATTTTCATCACACAAACAAAACATACAATAAAAAAAATTAAATCCTTAAATTTGATAATTTCCATTTTTTCAATTGAATTGTTATCTTCATATAGAAAATCCTGACAGTATTTCTACCTCATAATGTGCTTTGAGTTCTGAGATCTTCTCATTTTCTTCCATCTTTTTGCGGAGTACTTCGTTGTCGTGCAGCATCTTGGTCAGGTGTTGGAGCTCTTTGTTCAGCCCCACACGATTCTTCAGCCTTCTCTGCATCTCCTCCTCTTTGTTCTCAGAGAAAGAGTTGTTTGCTGATCCTGGCTGGCTCTGTAAAACAGTCATCATCAAGTTTAAAATAATACAATAAAAAAAAGTTGTCCACTTTTGTTTAAATACAAATATATACAAGATATTACTGTTTTCATACAGAATTTCAGATCGTAATAATTTTCTAGACTAATCTAACCTCATTGGCAATGATAGTATGATGATATTGAGATTTTATAGTCTGGGGACCTATATGATCTCACTGGCACTGATATTAGTGATGAGATTATAGAGTTTGGTGACCTATCCAACCTTATTGGCACTGGTATTAGGGATGACATTAAGATTATAGAGTCTGGTGACCTATCTGACCTCATTGGCACTGGTATAAGGGATGATATTGAGATTATATTGTCTAGTAGGGTATCACACCGGTACGCGATATTATCGAAATACCGGTATACAGACACTGATACGATAACCGGTATTGTCATACTGGTGCTTCGATATATTATTTGTATTGAATTGGGCCCTCATATTATCATAAAACACAGGTTTTTGTCTCGATATTTTACGCATTGATTCGCTTTTGAATCTTTGAAATGTAAATACGAAGACTGAGGAATCCATCATTGTGCAATATATTAATATTTCAATGGGAATGAATACACTGTGGAAGCACTCCATTCATTTTTGCGCCAAAAATAAGAGCTTCTCCCTGTCATTTCTGGTTTTCGAAATGGTGAACTCGTGTTGCGTATGCATATTTAAGCATTGGTAAATTCACATTTTCTCCGATTTGAGCAAGATATACACTTATTAATTGGAGGCTGACTCCTGTTAACACGTCGTAGAATATTTCTGTGTGTATTTTAAGCCAAAGATATGAAATATATCGCCGTCGGGGGAGCTTGTACGCGGACAGTTTTTATGCCGATAAAGTCATCGATATGTATTGAATATTGATAAATTGTCGATACGTATCGTATTGTATCGATGAAATCCACCGATGTGATGCCCTATTGTCTAGTGACCTATCTGACCTCATTGGCACTGGTATTAGGGATGATATTGAGATTATAGAGTCTGGTGACTTATATGACCTCATTGGCTCTGGTATTAGGGATGATATTTAGATTATAGAGTCTGGTGACCTATCCAACCTCATTGGCACTGGTATTAGGGATGATATTGAGATTATAGAGTCTGGTGACCTATCTGACCTCATTGGCACTGGTATTAGGGATGATATTGAGATTATAGAGTCTGGTGACCTATGTGACCTCATTGGCACTGGAATTAGGGATGATATTGAGATTACAGTCTTGTGACTTATATGACCTCATTGGCTCTGGTATTAGGGATGATATTTAGATTATAGAGTCTGGTGACCTATCCAACCTCATTGGCACTGGTATTAGGGATGATATTGAGATTATAGAGTCTGGTGACCTATCTGACCTCATTGGCACTGGTATTAGGGATGATATTGAGATTATAGAGTCTAGTGACCTATCCGACCTCATTGGCACTGGTATTAGGGATGATATTGAGAAATCTTTTACAGAGTCTTGTGACCTATCTGACCTCATTGGCACTGGTATTAGGTGTGTCCTCGGTGTACTCCTCATCCAGCTCTGTCTCATCTGCCTCCAGCTGTAGCAGAGTGTTGTGTATATCCTCCGCCAGGCGGCGCTGCTCAGCCTCCACCTCCACGTGGCTCTTTTCCCCAGACTTGGTGTCATTCAACAAGCTCATGTGCAATCTGCAAAAAGAAATTGCAAATATCTGATTTCTGTGTCTTTGATAGACGACTCAGGTGATGCAAATTGTATTTGTCAATGTTGAAAGTCCACCTGTAGAATTCTTGACTTACCCGTTCATCCTCTTGAGCTCCTGTAGTTTCTGATTCATGTGATCTCGTGAACCTTCAGCAAATATCAACTTTTCAGAGAGTTCTGCCACCTGATCCAAGCTCCTTGATAAGGCTTCATTCATTTCCTTCTTCTCCTCCTACAATAAATAACATATAAACATTATGACAATGTGACAAAAAAAATTATTTGAGTTAAAAGGTGCATAACTGGGAAGAGAATCAAACCTTAATTTTTCCCTAAGATACTTGCCTCTAGTCTTTTTATTTTGTCCTTTAGGGCTTGCACATTAACTTTCTCTTCAGTGTTACTGAAAAATATTGTAAAGAAAACAATGAATCATTCATATGTAATAATTTCCCTTTTTATTTATCTTATATAATATTAAAAAATAAAGAAAATAATGAATCATTCAAATGTAATAATTTCCCTTTTTATTTATCTTATATAATATTAAAAAAGTTACAACAGGAGAAGACCTGGTCATAACTTCAGGTCACAAGAAAAGTGCTCACCTGGTATTCATATTAACAGGGCCACCATTTGACATAACTTGAGCTTGCAACTGCTGAACCTAAATAAAGTAACCAATTTCCCATTAAAAAAACTCATTATTTTCAATTCAATATAACAGTTCTTCTTAAATTTAAATTAAAAATAAAGACCTTTTCCAAGATAGAGATAAAATAGACACCATTGCTTTATCCTTTCACTCCAGTATTGTGAGCAAAGCAGAACGAAGCACGAGGGATGGCTATGGTATCTAGGGATAAAATAAGTTGTAACATTAAAATGTAATTTATATTTGCATGCTTTCTCTCACCACACTCCTGAGACGCAAGATTTCGGCAGCTTGTGGGTCACGGTTGATGACAGGTTTGTTTTTGATCTTGCGTGCCCGGTCAGCATACCGGAGAGTACTCAATGTCTCCTCCATGTTCGTATCTGCCGGACTCACACATGCAATCATCAGGGTGTGACTGTTTCCCCCAAGAGAATCTGAAAAAATATATATTTTCCCGCCTTTTACATCCTGCTATATTTTTTATCTTTTTTAGAAGCTGCATAATAATTACCAACAGATCAAAATATGAGTAACAGAATAATCACTCTCAGATCTACAGATCATAAAAAAATGTAATTTATCATTTTCACAAAAGTCCAATCAAAAGCCAGAAATGTAATTGATGGATATTCAGTTAACAGGTACAAAATACATTGCCATATTCATCTGTCCTTGGAAAATGATTTTAAGTCAGATGATCAATTAACTATGTTATGTTAAAGATTTCCTGCATTCAGACACACAGGTCATTTAAAATTTAAAAGCACCATTTGATAAATATCAGTTATCATATTTGTAGTTATTACTTCTTACTACTATTATTATGATGATTATTATTATATCATACCCTGGAGAAGCCTGGTAAGTTTAGAATCACGGTAAGGAATATGCGAACGTTTTTGTGCTCCTTCTTCTCCCAAAGCACTGATCACATTTCCCAATGCCAATAATCCTTTGTTGATATTCACACCTGAAATTTACAAAACAATGAGACAAAGTGGAATCGTTTTCATCAATCTTTGTATTTATAAAAAGTCTTTTACTGAACTTTATTCACAAACCTTCTTTAAATCTTTCTCCTTCAGCTCGTGTTTTCTTTGCCCTTTCACTACCAGCCAAGTCCACAAGATGAAACTTTGATTTGCAATAGTCTTGACTGAAAAAGCATAAACCATAGCATTCAATGAAAGACTTTTCTCAATAATCCTTTCAAGTGTTCATTTAGAATTGAATCCAAAATCAAAACAAATCCAAGAATTTACCTATCGGTTTTGTTGGTACGTTCAATTACGATAGTGAAGATGGCATGAGATCGGCTGGAAGATGAGTTCATGGCGGTGGCCCCGGTTGTCCTGCCAGAAGCCCCCCGCTCCAAGCAGGCCAGCAATTCTTCCTCATCTTCAACCTGGATCTCCTTCAGACCTGTCAACTAGAGTCAGACACATGCTAACTTGTAGGATTGCTCCTAAATTACAAACCTAAATATTCATCTTTTCTGAATCTACATTGTTGGTTTAAAGGAGAAGGTCAAAATTATTCAAAACTATATCTTGTAAGGACTGATTGGAAGAAATTTAAATCAAAGATTCTGTGTAAATATCATAGGATGGTTTATTCAGGCCATGTATGATATGCTGTTTGGTGGTATTCCTGCAATGCCACCTAGTGATGACTTTTTTACTGGGCGGACTGCTTGTGGCTCAGCAGGCAGGATTGTGAAGGGTGAAGTGTAGGGTATAACTGTCACTCCTCATGGTACTACTACTTGACAGCTGCTGTTTGTCTTATACACAGGAAATGTACAGGAGCGAGCCATATTTAATATAGAGGATCTTTGCACAAAATCCTACCCTAATTCCTCCATTGACATCTTCTCGGATAGCAACAGCATCTTTATCTCTCTTGGCAATGGGCTCCAGCAGATCAAACAAATCCTCCTTGTACAGCTGCAATACAAGTTTGTACACAAATTATATACCACATTTTACGGAGCAAAGATTATGTACAATAAAATTTATAGTGGCTCTGACAATTGGTCCAGGCCTTGACATAAGAGAAAAATGTTGGTTGCCCAGAAGGGCCACCAGAGCATGAGAAGTGGTGGCCCGAAGTTTCTAAGGATAATAGGATGTGTGATACAATAAAGAGCATTGTATATAAGGCTGTATAGTGTCTGAGTCAGGGATAAGATAGTTTGGGCTACTAAAAGACCAAAAATATGGTTGCCCAACTGGCCCAACGGGCCACTGGGCCAGTGCATATGTCAAGCCCTGTTGGTCACTGACAATTTGCAACATTGTTCTCTTTTTAATCAAGAATGCAATCATAAAATGTGAACAACATGCAGTATTTTTCTAAATGCATAAAAGTGATAAATAGGTGATCAATGTATTTGCCTTTTGTCTCAACAAGACCCTTATTAATACCCCCTTTTTAAATGCAGTACTGAAATGTAAAATTACGATAGGAAAATATGTTTGTGATGTCATCATTAGTGCCAGTAAAATGCCAAGCAGTATTAACATACTTAGAGCCCCATCTGGGGTCACAATTAGTGTATGCTACCCGTGTTAAAGGTATTAAGCATCAATTTTACAATTCGGTGAAATTGAAAGCTTAGCCACATATGAACATCATGACAAATTAAAATTATAATAGAGTAATAATATAAGTTACTATAAGAGATGCACTCCCAGCACAGGTTTGTCTGAGCCATAAGCTGCATGTGACGGGTAAAGACGGGTAGCGTGAAAGTAGGGTAGCACTGTCTGACGTCATTCTGGCACTATTCAAAGGACAATAACTTTGATGACGTCATAAGCATATTGCCATACTCTTGTGACGTCATTTTACCTTTCAGTGCCTCTATGGTCACACTCCACATAAATATGACGCCAAGAAAGAAGTGTACTTTCAAAAAGGGGCAATAGATTAGGGTCTTGTTAAAATAGAATTAACAGGCAAACATGGGGATGCATTAATAAAATAGAAAATAGACATCATTTATCACCAATGTATGAATTTTTAATGTTTTTTTTCAAAATCGGTGCTTAATCCCTTTAACCCGTCACATGCAGTACTTAGTGGGCTGACATCAAAATACAGATATTGCAATTTATGTCTTGGAGTAACGCATCTTCCTATCCTATGATAAAATATTATATCTTTAATTTGTGCATATCCTTTCAATAAATTTAATATTTCAGGAATACTGAAATACCTATAAGTTTCAATGGATAATTGTTAGCATACCAAGTAAAATTCAACCACCTCAATAGACATACATGCACCACCATCTTCATGAATTAAATAATGGTTGAGATGCAGGTATTTAATGTGTTATAAACAATTCCAGTACATGACTTTGTGACCTTGCTTATAAAGTCTGTTACTGTTTTGTTCATCATAATCATCTTCAATTGTTCCTGCAATTGATCCAGTTTTATGGGGGTCGAATAAAGACTTATAATAATGAATTCAGATAATATCACACAACTCTGTTACATTTACAAAAGAGTCCATGTTTCCCATCTGAAAGATGTCAAAATGGAAGGGTATTCTGGGCAATACAAATATTGTTCTGATAAATGTTTCTAATCTATATAAACTTAAAAGAACTCACCTCCAAATATGAGACACGAACATTGAATTCAAACTCATTTTTTTCTTTTATTCCCTTGAAAAGAGATTTTATGACCCTTGGAATGACTCCAACCAATTCATCATTGGTGCTATTGTCGCCGAGGTCATAGCCTCCTCCCATACTGAATGTCTTCCCAGACCCAGTTTGGCCATATGCTAATACTGTAGCATTGTATCCTGCAATTGACACAAACAGCTTCATTTAAACCTGAAAACAGATCTGGTAGATTTTGAAGAAATAATTTGAATCATGTTTCATGAAAGGTTAAATTGGAAATGTGCCTTGTGAGTTGTCAATTATTTTGAAACCTTTGAGGTTAAGACATCACTGTGACAGTAATTAGGTTTAATGGGAATGTAAAAAGTAAAAAATAAATATTATAGTGATAATTAAACTAAGATTGTTTGCATATTTGGGGGTTATGTATGATGAATCTAAACATTTCTTTTTCTCAGCCTTATAAATCTACATGGAAGAAAAATTTGATGGAATATTTCAGTTATCAGGTTTGTACTCTTAAATAATATTACAGCATCATTGCTTGGTTTAAATCTATTCCTAGGCCTTCTTACCTCTAAATATTGCTTTTACAAGAGAAGAGACTGATTTCTCATAAACCTCTTCTTGTGAGGTTGAGGGTGTGAAGATGTAGTCATATGTGAAAGACTTCCCTTGACCTAGGAGGACTTGTGGCTCCCCTGGTACAAACTGTAAACATGTTGTACAACCTTCCCTTTCTTCCTTGGGTATTAATGGTCGGCATCGCAGTGCCACACGCACTGGAATCACCTTGTCTCCCATGATCTGTAATAAGACATGGGTGCAAAATTTAATATTCAGACTTATATGACATTTTCTTTGTTAGTTTTTGGCCAATAAACAAAAGTTTGAATTATTATTGGTACAGGCCTAACACTCTAACAGACCACAATGGAGGTTGCATGCTTGCATACATGTGACCACCTGGTGGTCAAAAGAGTATAGCCATTACTTGGCACTATCACAATAACCATGGTCGGTGTATTTTGGTTGATTTCGGTAAGATAGCTTGCTTGTATCAGTTTTGTGGCCACATATCATTTAAGCATACCCCAACCCTCTGTAAAATTGCCTGTTGCCTCTTTGATTTCATGAATGCTTTGAGAATTGAAATTTTTTTTAAACTTATTAATTTGAGACAGTCATTTAATTACTAGATGCTGTGCGCAATAGGCAGTTGCCGATCTCCATTTTCCCCCATTGAAAAGTATATATTAGAACTGTACAACTTTACCAGAAAGAGAACTGTATAACTCCTCTAACTTTAATTTAGAGGAGTTTAATCTAATGTGGTTGCAGTTTTTTTTTCCAAAGGCCAAATGCAGGTCACCAGTGTCTGCGAAAAGTTTTCAGAATGGTGACCTTGTCTCTTATCTGCGTATTAAATGAAGGCGGACTATTGCTGACACGTGTCAGAATATTTCTATGCGTATAATAAAGCAAAAATTTTAATTATATCGCCTTGGGAAGTATGTGCATAGTTTATTTACTTTTCACGCTGATATCGTCTATTATTCTTTCTTTTTTTTCGGTCCGGCCAAAAAGTCAACTTTGCCGGACCGAATGTCCGTTGAATGTCTGCCAATTATCGGGAAGACTGACTGTCTATGATGAGTCAAAATTATAACAAAGTTGAATAACATTAGATTCTTCAGGTTTTTGACTCATATGGCGTAATAAGACAGAATGGATTGTCGGTAAGGCACATTGCACCTTTAAACTTATAGCATCGCAACTCCATTCATTATACTTCAAGTGTAAACACAGCTCATAAGGCAAACTATAACACATCAAATGCCAGTTTTCCTTTTCTTGGTTATCCAATTCTAATTTGGGTGTGTATCCAACTCTGATCTCATTCAGATTTGGGTGTGACATCATGTCATGACATCATCAAGCGGGATGCCAATTGGTTTTGCCGAGTAAACATATAGATGTAGATGTACAGCCGACGACAACAGTGCTGTGGACGACAACAAAAAAGACGATTAACAACCCTATGGAAATAAATACACCTTCCATATGATCATACTGATCAAAGAGTAAGACAAATGGTCACACATGTACAGGCATTCCCTCTTTTGAATGAGAATCTGTCTGCTTAGTTTTCCGAAACAAATTTGTCAGTGTTACTGTTAATTCATAATATTAGAAATCTACTCGAGTATATGATTGGTCAACTTAACACACAACTTCAACCACTTACCGATTGTAACTCAAAACGATTTGCTTGTTAACATTCAGTTTATAGGGTGGATTGGGCCATATTTTCCGCAACAAGTCTTCCCTTTCACGATAACTGATTTTCAAAATGGTCGGGAAATAAGAACCAATAAAATTGCGCCAAAACTTGTCCTCCTTCACTGATTGGTTAGCTCAATGACCTTGAACCTCCGCACACTCTTTTAGTGGCATTGGTGTCGGCAGACTGAATGCACATGGTCACCGCTGTCTTGAGAGCCCCCAAAAAAGATCAAATGTGCATGTAGGTCTTCTTTCAGTTCTTCTGAAGTTTTGAAGTCTGGCGTGTTTGTGGAAATGATTAATTTGTGCTATCAAGTAACTTTGATGCCACTTGTACAACTTTCTCTCACAGCTATCTCTCACTTGTTCACACTGTCCGTGCTTGTTCAGCTATCTTGAAGTTTGGGGCTGGTCATTTGGGGGGGGGGGGGGGGGGGGGGTAGTTGTGGAACCCCGACTTGCGCGAGCAGAGCTCTGGAGGCTACGTCGGGTTGTGAGGTGTCCCCTATCTCTCGTGAAGAGACAGGTCGCGACCCCGGGGGGGGGGGGGGGTACTCTCATAGTCAGCGTTACCGGGGAAGCTGGGCTAAATAGGGTCCTTTTCGCTGATATTTTCCCTAAAACAGGTTAAGATATTTCATCATTTTCCCTAAAACAGGGTACTATTTTTTCAAATTTCTCCCTAAAACAGGGATCACAATCCCCCTTTCCAAATCTCCCCCTTCTGCATCATCCCTAAATGAGGGTATAAAAAATTCAGCTAGTCCTAAATCAGGGTACCAATAATGATAGAATATTTCCCTAAATCAGGCTCTGGGGGTTTCAGTTCCATCCGGGTTAAGATATTTTATCATTTTCCCTAAAACAGGGTACTGTTTTTCAAATTTCTCCCTAATTTCTCCCTAAAACAGGGATCACAATCCCCTTTTCCAAATCTCCTCCTTCTGCATCATCCCTAAATGAGGGTATCAAAAATTCAGCTAGTCCTAAATCAGGGTACCAAATTTCAGCTAGTCCTAAATCAGGGTACCAATAATGATAGAATATTTCCCTAATTCAGGCTCTGGGGTTTTCAGTTCCATCCCAGCCTCCGCGGGTTAAAATCATGAGAGTACCCCCCCCGGGGTCGCGACACAGTGTCACGACCTCAGTGTGGAAGGAACGCACACAGTACACTTACTATTAAGATATGTCAAATGTCTTACACATCTAATCTTGCTTTCTAGCGAGTTTCATATCTGAATTAAATCATTTGAAGAAGTTATTTGGGATCGCACTTCAGAGGCAGTGAATACCTCCCACTGATGAGCCATCGTAGGTGTTTGGAGTGTGCATCCTAACACCATATGAACACCTACAATTGGCTGTATCGTAAGTAGGTCAAGGAGAGGCCCCAAGTTTGTTGCACGTGTAAAACAGTATTCTGTCAAAAATTTAGTTGTATTGAGCTCCCGTAATCTAAACAAATATAAAAGCACACCAGGTGATCAAATTTAAGTACCAGAAAATCAACTTTTTCATTTGTCACCTCATATCTGTCACGAGAATGTCACACTAGGTGTGTGGTGTGGAATCTCTTCATGCGTGAATGGGATGACACTGAAACGGTCATATTGCTCCGACCAGCCCAGCCAGAAGAGAACAAGGAGGACCAAATGCCGTTTCTCTTAAACTAGGGGGGGGGGGGTACATTCTCGTACTGTACCCAACATCTACATCTACATCTATAAGTTTACTCGGCAAAACCAATTGGCATCCCACCGAGAGTGCAAGATTGCACTAAGGGGTGCAGCTGGTACACACCAGCTGCTTGTTGCCAACCTTTATACTCTGGCAAGGGAGTTTCTGAAGGATGCCGAGCTACCTGTTTCCAATGTAGTTAAATGAGGGGGAAGGTTGTTCCAGTCCGTCACTGTCCTTGGAAAATAGCTGTATTTATAAGAGTCACAGCTTGTTGCCATTTCGATATAGCGATTTCCATGGTTTTTCCTTGTAGGAGCTGATTTCATTTTGACATGATCTGGAAGTTTCAAAGCTATTTCACCATTTATAGCCTTGTACAATAAAACCAGCCTCTGGGTCCTTCTTCTCCCTGCTAGTGAATCCCATTTTAGGTCTTCCAAGATTTTAGTAACAGTGCCTGTTTCTCTCTTCCAGTTGCCAGCCACAAATCTAGCAGCTCGTCTTTGAACTGATTCTATGCGGTCTATATCTTTTTTGAGGTAAGGGTCCCACACACTTGATGCATATTCTAAGTGAGGGCGCACAAGTGTATTATAGGCAGCCTCTTTGATATGTCCTGGGCACATATTGAAATTCCTTCTTACAAATCCCAGTACTTGATTTGCTTTGCAGACAATGTTGTTAATATGTTCATCCCATTTCATATCTGTTTGGAGTTCAACTCCAAGGTAGGGATGATGTTCAACATGTTGCAAGATGTGACCATTTAATGTATATTTTCTTGAATCAAGAGCTTGGCTTTTTTTCTTGCTGCTCAGGGTGTAGCATTTCTGAGCATTGAAGTCCATTTGCCACTCACTTGACCATTCATCCAGCATATTTAGGTCCTCTTGCAGTTTCTCTGCATCATCGTCATCTTCGACTATTCTATATAGGAGGCTGTCATCAGCAAAGAGCCTTATGTTTGAATATTTTAGCTTCTCTCCAATGTCATTAATATAGAGTAGAAATAATATTGGTCCAAGTACTGTACCCTGAGGCACTCCAGATTTAACATGGACAGGGTCAGATTCATCACCGTCAATAACTACCCTCTGTTCACAGTTTGTAAGCCAGTTTTTTATCCATGAACCGACCTGTCCTGAGATTCCGTAATGCCCAAGCTTCTGATTTAGACGCTCGTGACAGACTGTCAAAGGCTTTACTAAAATCGAGAATGAGCATGTCAACATTTTGCCCATCATTTCTAGCCTTGAGTATGTCCTGTAAGGTTGTGATTAACTGAGTTTCACACGAGTGGCCTGTCCTGAATCCATGCTGAAAATTTACCAGGATATTGTAAAGTTCGCAGTGATTCATCATATGTCTGACAATTATATGCTCCAAGATCTTACAGGGGACAGATGTCAAGGAAACTGGCCTGTAGTTTGCGGCACAACTTTTATCGCCTTTTTTAAAGACTGCAACTATATTTGCTGTGCGCCATGCTTTTGGAACTTCTCCTTTGTCGAGTGAGTCTTGGAATATTTTTTGGAGGATTGGAGCTATTTCATGTGAACATTCTTTCAAGACTCTTGTGGGTATTTGATCTGGGCCATTGGCTTTTTTGCAGTTTAGGTTAGAGAGCAATTTTTCCACACCAGCAACTGTGATGGTAATTGGCTCTATTTGTGGAGAAGTTGGATCACCTTTGTCAGGAATATTTTCCATGTTTTCAGTAGAGAAAACAGATTTGTACTGACGTGAAAGAACTTCTGCCTTGCCTTTACTGTCTTTCACTTCAATGCCATTTTCTGTTAGTGTTGGTACACCAACAGTATCTTTGCGCCTGGATCTAATATAGTTCCAGAACCTTTTTCCCATTGATGGTCTACTGAATTCAATGTCAGGTAAATCGAGTAGCCCAAGGACATATTCATTGTGGGATTCTCTCAACTTATGTTTTATGTGTTTCCTAAGGTTTCTGAATTTTCTACGATCAGAATCCTTTAGTTTTTTCAGCCTTGTTGTATAGTCTTTGTTTCCTTTTAATTTGCCTCTTGATTTCCTTTGTCATCCATGGCCCATCTACCATCATCCCATCTACCATCAGAGTTTCAACTGGGAGACTTGAATCCTTAACTTCATCTTCATAAAAGACATGCATGTCTTGTTTTATTGCATTCATATCTCCTTGTGAATGCAATCCATGTACTGACGTGAAAGAACTTCTGCCTTGTACATTGACACGCCGATGTCAGCGCTAAAGAGTGTTTGTTGTGTAATCTTTATATAAGTATATTGCAATTTACATAAGTTATGTCAAAATTACGAAGGCAAAACTGAGAAAAACAACGATGGAAAGATGAAAGGCAGAGGCGACAATGCTCCAAACAGGCTGTCGCCGCTGTTCCGGGATGTGCCGTGTGCAAAGAATTGGGTCAAATACGATCGCAGCGCTAAAAAAATGCAGCGTATATGGGAGAGCAGATAGGGAGAATTCAACATTTTTGTAACACAGATGGTCCTTTTTGATATCCACTGCCAATACTTTTTCTTGGTTTAAAGTGCTTTGGCAGAATCATATAAAATCAGACAAGATTGTTTATTCATAATTTTGTGATTCAAGAAATGGATGGGTGTTAATTTTGATAGATTTCAGAATGATTGTCATTAATCATGTTATTTGTAATAAACATAATGAAATACTTGGTCTATAGCACCAGAGAATTATTATAAATCTAAGCATACTACATATTTTGATTTTAAGCATTACAATTACCTATACAGAACTAGAATCTTAATTGGACGTATTGTTTAAGCACTGTTTCAGATCTCTTTTTTAGACATAAATATACATATTTTGCTAGAGATCTAATCACTCTCTTATTTTCACATTTCATAATGACAGTGAAATATTCCAAATTATTTACATTTACTAAGTGATCCCATGGTAATTCATCTATGACTACAGACATAAGTTCTCTACGTTCTTTTTTATATTAAGTACATGTCATGATAAAGTGATTTTCATCTTCAACACCACCAGAGGAGCAATATAAACAAGTTCTTACTTCTGGCGGTGTTTTATTTGGTCTGTCATATCTGCCTGTTTCTATTCTTAAGTTATGGGAACTTATTCTGAATCTAAATAGGGATAATGCATGATTCAGATTTTTTACACATGACAAGTATTTTTCCATCATGAATTCAGACTTGAAAAGACAGTGTCCTCAGTTTTGGATACAATAAGTTATTTCCATCTTTTCTATGTGCTCAGTTCTAAATAATAATAATTATTATAAAGTGCTGCTTCTAATATCATTAATTCTGTGCTGGTATTTAGACATTGCTCCTCCAGTGGTGTTCCAGTGTATGATTTACATCATACAGAATATTTTTATGTGGCTGCACCAGTTTATTTGTCCTAGTTCATGCAATTCAAGAAGTGAGTTATATGTTTTTTTTCACTATAAGGTTATTGTTTAGTAAGAGGATTCTTTTCCAGTATTAAATTGCCTGAAATTTTTGTTTGAGGATAAGGGGAAATCTTCCAGACTTGGCATATATTGCATAATTACTGGAAGATATTTTAACACAGAGATTGCTTTTTAGATAAGATAAGTGTATTTTTTCTAGAGATTTGACTTCTTTTCCTGTAAACCAAACATCAGCAGCATATTCCATGATTGGGCTTATTAGAGTATCAAATGTATTGAAGACTAATATTGGTGAAAGTTGTCCTATACTATTTTTAACATGTGAGTTAAGTGCGTAAATAGCATTTTGTGATTTTTCAGTGAGGTGATCATGTGTTTTTCTGAGTGGATCTATGGTTTTAGGTGAGAAAATAGCACCCAAATATTTATATTCATCTACAATGTTGATTGTATGGTTATTGTATTTAAAGACAAAATCATTTTTCTTTTTTCCAAAGATCATGACATTGGTTTTCGTTAGACTTACTATCAGGTGCCACTTTTTACAAAAATTAAATAATCCATCTAACAATTTTTGTAGTCCCTCTGGGGTCTCTGAGCACAATATCAAATCATCTGCATACGATATATACAATAATATATCTTCATCTAATAATACACCATATTTCTTTTCAAAATAACATTGAAGATCATATAAAAACTCTGTGAACAAATTAGGACTTAGCATGCCCCCCTGTAAAACACCAAATTTGCTATCTATTTCTTGTCCAAGGCGGCCTTTCCATTTGACATGACATTTAACTCTATCATACATACTGAAAATCAGTTTTACAAGTTTACCATTTATACCTCTTTGTATAAGTTTATGATATAGGGCAGCTCTGTTTACATAATCAAAAGCCTTAGTAAAATCTACAAAACATACATATAATGGTTTCTTCTTAAATTTTTGTCTTTGTATTATAGAATTTAATGCAAATATATTATCTGTAGTCCTAGTGTCCTTTTTAAAGCCAGATTGACATGGGTCTTCTAAATCGAGAGCAATATTTCTATTTTGCTTTAGGATAGATTCTAAAAATTTTCCTGATGCAGGCATTACTGTTACTTTTCTGGTGAAAGTGGGTCAGTCTAATTATAGGAGTGACAGCAACATTCAGAAACTCGTGACGTCATATGAAGTTTCTCCCTTGGTGTTTCCATGACGTCATCACTTGGACTCTTCTAAATGCCATTTCACGTTGGCGACCTGTAGCAGCTTTGGTGTTAGGTAATTCAAATTTACATTGAATTTAATGGATAAGACGTAATTTTTTGAATCACTGAAATATGATAAAAATCAAATGTTCATGTCTTTTGTTGTGATAGAAGTTTATTGCTATTAATTACTGCAATATATATCCATATAATTTCATGTAATGTAAAAAAATCAGCAGTTGATATGCTAGAAGAGGTTGCTAATGGGATAATCTCAACTGAGTTACGAGATTTGGTCAAAGATAGCCAAATTTTTTTCACAGCTGGGTGTATATGTGCCATGTGCTTGCAACATGCTGAGCATTTGCTTACATGGCTTTGTCACAACATGTTCAAAACATAATGTCAGTTTACAACGTCCTCACAACGTGCTGAGCACATGCTCACAACGTTCTAAGCACATGCTCCCAACGTAGAAAAAAACGTGCTGAGCAATTGCTCACAACGTTGTACAACAACGTACTCACAAGATTATTTGGTCTTCACAGATCTACGTCCATACAACTTCATGTTACAACATGCTCAGCACCAAAACACAATGGCTCACAACGTAGAAAATACGTAAAATTGTTAGCTGGGCATATAGTTGTTCTACAGTGACCGGCAACTATCCGAAACCGGCAGATTAAACTCGGACATTTTTAACTCGGTCAAATATCGAGTAAAACTGTGCTGTACTAATTGCAATTGAGCTGAATATTGTGCCTCACGTGTCATCTTGTAATTCCTATACCTTTCAAAACGTTAGAAGTGTTTATTTGTTTTCACGGCACGAGTGATGTTGTCACTGTCAAATGACGTCAGAAGTGGTGACGTAGCCAACTTCTCCGTATAAGTCAATGGAAACAATCTGCAGGTTTCCTGAATGCGTGAATTTCCCGATAACTCTGTACATATTGAACATGTATCAATTTTATTATACACTCATATGTAGTTAACGGTCTACTATCGATGTGAGTAGTTTTTACTCAGTTTTGAAAGATTCTGTGAAAATGAGGAGTGAAAAACATGAAAGTGTCCGGATTTGGCTGCCGGTCACTGTAGTTGTGAGAAAAAAACAAACGTTTTTTGTACCAAACATTTTGGGGATTTTATGGCGGAGACATCTGAAATGGCCAGTTTTATTCCTACCATTTCCATGAAAAAATAGTTCAGCTTAATCTTAAAACATTTACACAGCTGTAAAATTTGATCTGATTAATAAAATTTTATGATTTTTGGTGTTCTGAGTTTGTGTTATCCTAAGGAATATAATTATTAACATTTCCTGTAAAATTATGTGAAGGTTCATTGATTATGTTGCTCAAGGTCAAGCAAAGGTCATCTCAAGGTCAAACATTTTCAATCGAAAAACGTCAGCTCGGGTCATAGATTACACTATGATATCTAAATCAACATAAATAAACTTGATTTGAAGATATGTAGGTTGTCCTCTGTATCTGTCACTGTGATTTATCCTTTAATTTGTGAAATTGACAAATGAAGAAGACAAATGTTGCGTGAGATGGTGACATCTGGTGGCGTATCTACATGTTGGCTGCCACAAGATGACACTGAAATGTGCTAACGCAAATTATCACGTGACGTCAGGACTCGGCGAGAACTAAACAAGACGTCAAGAAAATGGCAGGTTTGTGAGCGAATCAGTGTGAATTTGTGCGAATTGCTCGCAACAGCCACCAAAAATTTCAAATTTGACATCTCGCTTAGATAGAGTCATAGTTCCCTATATAATGGCTCAAACATTGTGCAGGTAAAATGGATCCATTGGTTATCGTAGAGAAGAGTTTGATTGTGGCACTGCTGCTGCCGTTGACAGTCTGCAAATCAAGATGGTGGTCTCTGGTTTGCTGTGTTTTTGTTTTTTGCATAGAAATGTCATGTTGTGAACAGTATAACCAAATAGTCCCATACAAGGCTATTGTGAACATAACTTACAAGGACCCTGCTACAGGACAGATGCGTTCTGAGAAAGAAGAGAGTGGAATGTATGGACTTTCAAGTCGCCTTGATTCAGAATATGGTATTGTTGTTCATGTAAGAACTTCAGATAATCGGACACATGGATGTACACCTCCCATCAACATCCCAAAGGGGGAGCGATGGATCGCTCTCGTAGAGAGAGGCACCTGCAAATTTAATGACAAGATTAAGAATTCTGCCATCCATAGAAATGCCTCCGCAGTGGTGATATATAATAATAAAGGAGACGGCGATCTTCTTCATATGCAACATGACGGTGAGTTGATAATTGCTTGTCACTTGGTTTCATAGAGAATTGGCTACAATATATTTAATTTAGAAAGCTAATATTTGAAAAACTTTTTGGGTGAGCGACTGTAGCTGCACACCATGAACTAAACAATATATATGTTTCCTGGGATGGTGCGCATGCGCACCCTGGTGCAAACACCGTAATGTTGGCAAAAGTGTCAGACATTAGACCTTTTATGTCTTCCTTACGTCAAGTTTATTTAGTAAAATGTATGTGGTATTAAAACTTTTTAAATAAAAGATATACATGTAAATTTAAAGGATAAAAGATGATAGATGATAGATTATTTTTGCATATAGCATCTAGGGTTTGACCCAGATTTCTTGCAAGTCAAATGCATATATGAAATGGGATTACATACAATATTATTGAAGTAGTTAACATCAAACATCATTAAAATACACTGCTTTATGCTTATTTGAAGTAGAAAAAGCAGAATTATTTTCTTGAAAACTGCAACACCTAAATCACAATTATTATTGATTGTCAATGGTTTATGGATATAGTAACAAATCTTTGAGAATTACCAGGTTAATATTAATGGATTTACATGTACATTTAAATGATAATTGTACCAATACTGTATATTAATCAAGTTTGATAAAATATAACTTGAAAATTAGTCATTCATGAGTGTAGGATTTTATAATCTTCCACGATGAGATACTCCAGATGATTTGGCACTTTGGCCTGTCAATTAAAGATGAAGCCTGTAAAATAAAAGTGTTGATCATACTGCAACAGGTTTTACACCTTGGTCAGTAAGAAATTGTATCTATAACAGATCAAGATAACACAGTTCAAAAATGATAATCACCAAGGAGAAGCAAATGAGATAAGGTTATTAGAAGATGATCCAAGTATCAAATATCTGTTTAGCCATATATTATATGACTATATAGTCATCCCTGGTCAGCATGAGAAAAAGGGGCAAGATGTAGTTGTCATGTAAGATGTCCTTTTTCAATTGATGATATTTGGAATTGGAAGAGTTTATAGACAGTCCTCACACAAACTATGACATGAAATCAAGAATATCAAAAGCATGAAGCTCATTTTTTCTTCTAATTCAGATAATCTAATGAAAGCTTCCTTAAAAGATATATTTGCATCTTAAAACTAGAATTGGATCTTGTCAGCCCAAAAAGTGTGCACATCAAGTTTTATTACATTTTTTTGTATTATTTGATTTTAATGTAATTTGATGCATCATTTAAAATTTTTAATAGGTATACATGAATGTATGGTAAACTATTTGAATAGGCAATTTTCATGCTCTTTGGTGTTGTGTTATAGATTTTAAATCAGTCATTTTATTAACATGAACTAAAGTAAACTAAAGGTTCATTTGTATATCATCATGTTTTATTATGACAGATTTGATTAACAATAATCAATGGCATTCAAATTAATGATAAATTTTAGGGTTGCATAGGTATATTATAATAATGATAACAAGGTTTGCTCTGGTCGAGAAAAGAAATCTGGTTTCAAATGTTTTATGTCAAGACAGAGGTGAGCTTAAGTTAAAGGTACTAAACATGACAATGCTTGAGATTAGTATTGGTACTTGAATGGATGCAGTCATATGCATTCCAAGATCTTCCCAGGATTAGTTTGACGGACAACACAGAGGACATTCCCAGGTCAATGGACATCACACATGGCATTTCCAGGTCATTGGGACTGGTTGTCAGGACAGTCTTAGGATAATACACAGTAACAGTGTGCAATACACATCACATATTATATTCCCAGGACAGTGTGCAGCACACCTGCCATTCCCAGGACAGTGTGCAGCACACCTGACAGTCCCAGCGCAGTGTGCAGCACACCTGACAGTCCCAGCGCAGTGTGCAGCACACCTGACAGTCCCAGGGCAGTGTGCAACACATATGACATTCCCAGGACAGTGTGCAGCACACCTGACAGTCCCAGCGCAGTATGCAGCACACCTGACAGTCCCAGCGCAGTGTGCAGCACACCTGACAGTCCCAGCGCAGTGTGCAGCACACCTGACAGTCCCAGCGCAGTGTGCAGCACACCTGACAGTCCCAGGGCAGTGTGCAGCACACCTGACAGTCCCAGCGCAGTGTGCAGCACACCTGACAGTCCCAGCGCAGTGTGCAGCACACCTGACAGTCCCAGGGCAGTATGCAGCACACCTGACAGTCCCAGCGCAGTGTGCAGCACACCTGACAGTCCCAGGGCAGTATGCAACACATGACATTCCCAGGACCGTGGGTAGTTCATATGGCCTGTGAGATGCATTTGATCATATCATTTCTGCCTGATAGTTCTATAACAATATAGAGGCAATCAGTATTGATATTGTGGCTATTGTTATCAGTGATAGTGATCATATCACAGGCTGGATTAAGCTGCTTCTCAGTTGAAAGTGTAGTGAGCAGTGCCTGGGATTATAAGATTACAGGACTATCCTTCCTGCTACCACCAGTATCCAATTCACTTCTTATCACCATTTTAATATTCACTGAACAATGCAAATTACACAATCAACTCATTCATTTTGAAAAAAGTAAGAACAAGCCAAATAAAATACACATTTTACAGTTGGTTATATTTCCAGAATCATATTAACACAAACATTTGTGAATGTTTTGTGCCATGACCGATGAAAGTTTCAACAAATATTCACACATCAGTCATGAGGTCCATGAAAGCATATATATGTCACTTCAATGGTTTCTGCATATCTTTACAAAAGTTCTGAGAATGATCACAGCTGAAAGACACCATAAAAAGTACTTGAAAAAAAATATACTTAAGCACACAAAGCACTATGATATATTTTCATAGAAAAACCTTAACTTATGCAAGCAAATAACATGATGGCATTGTTATATATGTGTGTTTACACGCTTTGCTTATTTGTGCCCATACCATAGCCTTTACTCTTGGTGGTTACTGTCTATATCACTCCTGTGTCAGTGTAACAGGATGCTGATATTTTGGTGGCCTTTTTCAGGTCCTCAGATTTTGTTTATAAGATGCTTGAACTGCAGAAGTTGATTTAAGACCTAAGATTGTTCAACCAAATAAAAATTGAACTATCTTATTGCATGCAGTTTTCAAAGTTACCCTAAACTTATTTTGGCATTAACAATTTAACAGTGAATGCACAGAATGACTTGTTCAGAGTTTATATAGCGTTTGGTCCATTTTCATCATTTAATTCTTTTTCATTGATTTTATGTAAATTTGTCTTGATAAACATCATGAAAGGGGTCATACAGAAGTGACTTGAACAATAACAACACTATTTCTTGACCTGGTCAGTGACATAATCAGGGTCCTCATTTTTGACACAAGCAATTGCCCCAGGAATTTTGCCAGACCAGCACATACCAGTATGGTGACAGAGCATGTTGTATGACAACAGGTCATTGTAGGGTTGGGAAAAAATATTTATCTTTGGTTACTTTGGGTGAAAAGGATTTTTATTATTTTATTTTATTTTATTTTATTTTATATTGTGGATATGGGTGTCTCGCAGTTTGTGAGGGTACATATGAATACGATTGGACCATTTTTATGCATAACCACCTTTGTAGGGCATTTTCTGTCTGTACGTGCGTCCCCAAATTTGACCTTAATCCCCACTCAAGATTCCTTTGTTATAAATTTAATGTTATGTGGCCTTTTTGGTGTTTATGTTCGAGGTACATGTTGAGATGGTAAAAGGCCCTCAGATATTTTGTTAACCAGGCAATTGGGTCAAAATATAGAAACTCTGTGTTAGAAAAACACATAGCATTACATTTTACAGAAGTAGAGATCTCTGGTCAACACTTGATTATTCACAAGCACACTGACCTAAAATTAATGCTACCTGTATCATTCTCATAATGCACAAACATTTTTTTATCAATATGGACATGTGTCTATTCATGTGCATCAGACTTACTATGTGTATCAGACCAAAGAATGTGGAGACCAGAATTTAGTTAAAAGGTATTAAGCATTAATCTTATAATTTGGTATATTACAAACAAATCTAAATATGACAAACATCCTGATATAGTGAATACATCAAGAAAGGGGCATCATTAGCGTCTTGCTGAAATAAAGGTGATAAACATGAAAAGCAAATACATTTATAACCAATTTATGAGATCTTGAAATATTTTATTATTATATGAGTGCTTAATTCCTTTAATTGGGCTATTTAATAAATATAAACCCCCTCTGACTCTAGGAGGTTTTTTGAATAGGAGGTTTTTTGGTTGTTATCTGCAAATACTGACCACTTGACATGAGATCAATTTCATACTTGATAAGTTGCAAGGTCTACTTTCCACCCGACCCTCACACACCAGTGCAAATAATGATGGAAAGCTGACACTTCCCAAGGATATCTTCCTACTGTTTGTTTATATATTACATTGCTAAGTCATTTCTTGGAACTTTATGGACTACTTAACTTTAAAGAGCAAATAGTGAAAAAAGTGAGGATCCTCAAGATTTATATCTATAGACAATGATAGCGTGACATCCTGAAGGAATATTTGTGCCCCCATCAAACTGCACTGTTACCAAAAAGTGGCTAAGAAATTTTAACATGCAAATTCCTGATTCATTTTACAAATGTGTCACAAGAATGTTCATATTGCAAACAAGCACCTCAATTATTTCCTTGGTCACCTCCAGTGCTAAGATATAATTTAGCCAATTTGTCTGTCCAACTTTTTGTTATGGTGCATGAGGATGATCAGATCTAAGTATCTCACGCTGAAAAAGATATAGAATCTTAAGTCCTGACAGGAATATTTTCATCCGAAAACATGACAATGTGATTTTCAGTGGGAAGAGATATGCTATGCCATAGGGGAATCCTGCCTGCATGTTTTATTCTGTCTTTGTGAACATCAAACTGCATTCACAATAGTACAATGCAAGGCATTACAATAAGTGCTCCCCAGGTGGCCCTGAAGGATTTTTAGAGCTCAGGATGAGTATGGATCAGAGCTTTTAAAACTCCACTGATTTTAGAAAAAGTCCAGGGGATCTGAGAACATCCTATCTCTTTGGGCCAGTGACCCAGTTTCCTTAATGTCAAGGCCCTGTATACTCTGGCACAGACTCTGCTGAACAGAGGTACTCTATCTCGGTCTACCTCTGCCTCCATTGTCAGAATTCCCACCCACTACCTGCAGTATGTCATGAATATCCATGGATATTATAAAAATATTTATTTTAGAGGTGTATCATCAGACACATCATACTAAATAATGCATGTATACACATAATGAAAACATTATGAAACAGTATTAACTTGTGAATTTTAAGTTTTTAAAATCTTGATTAACAGTTGATTGTCACTTTCCCATATGAATCTTTTTCGCTCGCGTTTGTTTTGCCTTTACGGCTAGATGTTCGAGGTTTTGACTGATAAAGCTGGAAGTCTATGGAGCATACCCCGATTATCGGTACATGATGGCCATGTTTTGGCTCAATAATTCTGCTTACACCGTCAGATGTCGCTTTTGTTTGAGAACTTATTTGTGAGTGCGTGGTAGAGTAAGAAGATTTTCCTTGGGATTTTGCATAGACACTAATAACATGTCCAAATATATATTTGGACTGCATAGTCTAGATTTTGCATTGGGATTTTGCAAACTTACGCGAGCTTGATTTTTTTAAATCAACACTTGTTTATGATGTGAGGATCCATACAGGAAACAGCACCCTTTTTACATTTGGCCCCATTGTCACTTTGGAGACAGGTCAAAAAATGTTGTTTTTTTTGGAGCATATTCGGCTTGTTTATCCTTGTTTTTTCAAGGGTAACGTGCTATTTGCATGATATTTTGTTGTATTTATGTTTTTAATATTATTAATTGGTACTCCTGTGTTTATCAAATTCAACACTTCATTCCAGAATCTTCTGTGTATAGACTGCAAATTATATCAAATAAAAAGCTGGATTGTGAAATAAAGAAAAATTTTGTACAAAGAAGATAAAACAATGTTGGCATAGATGGACCAGCCAAGAAGCCTTGCATGTTAAAATTCAATTATAACATATAAATACTAACTGTAAAAAGTAGCCTCATGGTTCTGAGAGATAAGATTTTGGTAGTTGGTCAATAGTGTGACCATTTTGTGCCAGAAACAGTTAAGTGACAGCCAAGTGTGACCACACAGAATCACACCAGGGCCTTTTTGTGCAGAAAAATCCATTTCTGGCATCACTGCATGCTAAATGAAGGATCCTATTTTGTAAGTCATAGGATCTTGGCACCATGCAGAAACAGGAAATGAAAGATCCTTTGATTTACAACCTGTGAACAAACTGTCACTCAATAAATGGCTGGAGACATTGTGAAGAATAAATATACTGGGTGAGGGAGTGACCTGTTTGTTCAATGGAAGCGTGCACCCTGAGCCTGGCTGCACACTTGTGAAGATCAAAATTGCAGTTGAACTGCGCATTATATTTGTGACTGCTCACATTGTTATTATGGACACAAAAATATAATGAGCACTAATTAATGTTATCCCAAACACAGAAATATAATGAGCACTAAATATTAAATTAAACACAAATATAATGAGCATTTATTAATGTTATCCTGGACACTGAAATATAATGAGCACTAAAATAATAAGCTGGACTCATAAATATAATGAGCATTTATTAATATTATCCAGGACACAGAAATATAATGAGCACTAAAATAATAAGCTGGACTCATAAATATAATGAGCATTTATTAATATTATCCAGGACACAGAAATATAATGAACACTAATTAATGTTATCCCAGACACAGAAATATAATGAACACTAATTAATGTTATCCCAGACACAGAAATATAATGAACACTAAAATATCATACTGGACACAGAAATATGATGAGCACCTATTAATGTTAAACTGGACTCATAATATAATGAGCACTAATTATTGCTAAACTGGACACAGAAATTGTAATTCAATTTTATCCTGGACACAGAAATATTAGGAGAGCTAATTAGTGATATTCTGGACAGAAATATAATGAGCATTAATAATGTTATCCTTAACTCATAGATATGATGAGCACTAATTGGTGTTATTCTGTACTCATAAATATGATGATCACTGCTGATTAATTAGAAATGAATTGGAGCACCTGGAAGGCAGCTATTAGTATGTTTCATTCTCTGTCAGAATGGGATTCCTCACGTGTTGCAACTTATACCTGGACACGTGGTCTAAGTTTTTGACCTGACACGGTTTTTCAATGGCCAGAGGATGAAATATTTGTCACATACAGAGCTAGTCACACTGCTGGCCTGGGTGGACATAAAGCCATTGAAGAGTTTACTGAAGAGTTTACTTGTTTGTAATATTACCAATCAACACAGCATAATCCGATGATGAGAGATCACCACAGTTGTTATCCTTCTTAACTGGGTTCAACAAATGTAACACTCTATTAATTGATTATTCTTACTATCAGTTTCAAGCTCCAATGAACCCAGTTTCCCGCTGTCAGTCGATGAGTGCTGCTCCTTTCCTGTTTGCAAAAAACGAGTGTTTCACTTGTGTGAACACTCAGTGCACTTTTATATCAGGAAATTATTGGTTGTGAATATTTCATCATTTACCAGATACCATCTAATTTTGCAATATTGATGTTACCAAAATATCCCCCCTCCAAGAGACACTTTGCAGTCATACTTAAGGCCACATTAACAAAAGATGCTTAGCAGCCCAAGGAGGTGAAGCAGAAGGAGTGCAGGAATGATGCCACAAATGGCTTAACACAATGTCTGGCAGAACTGTCTCAAATACAATCCTGCATACCAACATGGCCTTTGAGGGAGGTGTTAACGGTAAGAATTATCAATTAGATTTTTTTTATGTTTGTTGATGCATTAGATATAATTTTATTATTTGGCAACAAGTCTTGACAGTGACTGTTTTTGCAAAAAAAGTCCATGGCAGTAACTTTTGGCATCTGCGATCATTTTTGTTAAGCTTGAGTGGAAAGATGTTATAGAAAGACTTTTTGTCAGGAGTAGAAAGATGTTAAGAAATGACTTTTTTTAAGGGGAAAATTAGGTGATTAGTGGACAGTTACACTTTCACTATTTAACTTAAAATATTAAGTCAATTTAAATGTATCTGCATGCTGTTCATGGATCACATCTTGCCAGCAATTCCAGCTTTATTGAGATTTTCGTTCTTGACATCTGATTGAATACAAAGGTTTAGCCAACACTGTACACTGACAGCGCCATTGTTTGACTCGGTGTGAGAGTATTATTGTTTGTTACAATATAATGCTTGACAAAACTACTAGTAAACTGCATGGAGAGGAAGCCAAAGAATCTTGAACAGAAAAGTAAATGAACACTTTTTCTATGTATCTTGTTTACCTCTATATAAAGCCCTTCAAAATTAAAGAGAAGTATGTTGTGGAATGTTCACCATGCTATGAAGCACAGACATATTATCAACGAGACGAGAAGAGTCTTGTTGCTATAATGGAGCACGATAAAGGGGATTTAGGATTTAATATCTTATAACCACTCATATTACTTTTTATTGCATTTTGCAGCCTTGAGCATCTTGAATTACTTTAAACTTGACAAATATTTCTTTTGGTTAGATTAAAAGTCATGCTGTCTCATAATGTCAAAATATTTAGACTTTTACAGGGATTGACCTCAGCAATGGCCCGGTGGCCGTGAAGGTCCTTTTAAGCTCTCAATTTTAAAACTCAACATGTCTGGATTTGGGTAAAAGAAATCTTTTTTTCTCTCTCTGTTTTATATCATAGACCAGTATTTTACATTAAAATTGTTGGATTTGAAGTGAGTCCCAGTTTTGAGGCCAGTGACCAAAATCCTTAATGTCAAGGCCTGTTTTTTTGTTGACTGGGCCACACTTTGGTCAGATATATCACAAGCTGTAGATGGGTATTAAGGTGAAATCAATAAAGCCAGGGTGGACACCGTGATTGTTTCTGTAGGTGAGATCACGGCAAGGTAAACAGAGATCATGCTGAGATCAATACTGACTGATTATGGCCGATCAGGGAAATAAATGATAACCACCACAGTCAATATCAGGCTAATGTTGCTATCTGCCACTATCAACCACGTGCCTCCGTTTATATAATACTGTATCAAATTTATCTTCTTCTCTGGATTTGTCTGTCCATGTGAAGTGGTTGAAAGTAGAGAACCTCTGTGTCAGTGTCAAAGTTGTAAATCAATCTTCATCCAATCGAGTCTTGATGATTGAAAGTATCATTGTTGAAACATTTTTATGATCTTCATGTTCTTGTAGTTTTATGTAATTTGTCAGTTATTATGATGTTCAACATGTTAAAAGTTGTTGTCAAGTACATTTAGTTTTGTGCATTAAGTTTATGTGCACCAAACCGGATACTTAACCTGATAATGAAGAAATAGATTTTGCCTATTGTATTTTTTTTTATTTGATGGTGGTGCTTTCATCTCCAACTAGTGAATGCTTAATACCCTTAATACCCATCTACATCTGCCTTTCTAAGTAAGTATTAGGTAGCAATTATATTCAATCATGTTTCATTATCTATACAAAGTTTACAGATTTTTTTTTTTAATCATAACATGATCCCAACATTGAAAGCAAATAGAAAGTTAACTATGTTTACCTATTTAATAATCATTGAAGAAATAATTGATGCTATTTCAAACAAGCAGTTACACCAGACCTAAGGAGGACAGTGATTCTCTTGACGTGGCACAGACAGAACAGATCTATAAGTACTTTCCTTTTATCCATAGGATCTGTCCCATAACTGCACTGTGTAACTGCCATGAAAACAAATAATTGTGGCAGTGATAAGTGGCCAAAAAGGTGCATGCTGAATTCTGCCTGCTTTGTGAGAAAGGAATGATGCATCATATAGCTGTGGTCAGATCCTGGTGGCCTCAGATAAACCTCACAACACAAACTCGCCCAGTGCTGGGTATAGCCGAGTGGGCAATAAAATGAAGTGTTATATTTGAGCAGCATACAGATAGCTTTAAAAGGAGTAGAACGTAAAGCAGAGTCGGTCCTCTATCGATCTTCGCTCAGTCCTGGCGAAAATCCGCTGAAAGAGGCACATTCAGTGCTGGGCCTTGGACCAGGTTTCTAGAAGATGTCAAAGGTTGTAGCCTCAGGGATCCAGGTCAAGTGATGAGATCAAAGGGTGTGGAAAGCTCAGTCTTGGTGCAGGCATTGGGTGAGAGCAGATCAGGTATGGGGAGAGCAGATCAGGTATGGGGAGAGTACAGATCAGGTATGGGGAGAGTACAGATCAGGTATGGGGAAAGGACAGGTCAGTTATGGGGAGAGTATAGATCAGGTATGGGGAGAGTATAGATCAGGAATTGGGAGAGTATAGATCAGGTATGGGGAGAAGACAGATCAGGTATGGGGAGAGTATAGATCAGGTATGGGGAGAGGACAGGTCAGATATGGGGAGAGGACAGGTCAGGTGAGGGGAGAGTATAGATCAGGTATGGGGAGAAGACAGATCAGGTATGGGGAGAGTATAGACCAGGTATGGGGAGAGTATAGATCAGGTATGGGGAGAGTATAGATCAGGTATGGGGAGAAGACAGATCAGGTATGGGGAGAGTATAGATCAGGTATGGGGAGAGGACAGGTCAGGTGAGGGGAGAGTATAGATCAGGTATGGGGAGAAGACAGATCAGGTATGGGGAGAGTATAGATCAGGTATGGGGAGAGTATAGATCAGGTATGGGGAGAGGACAGGTCAGTTATGGGGAGAGGACAGATCAGGTATGGGGAGAGTATAGATCAGGTATGGGGAGAGTATAGATCAGGTATGGGGAGAGTATAGATCAGGTATGGGGAGAGGACAGGTCAGTTATGGGGAGAGGACAGATCAGGTATGGGGAGAGTATAGATCAGGTATGGGGAGAAGACAGGTCAGTTATGGGGAGAGTATAGATCAGGTATGGGGAGAGTATAGATCAGGTATGGGGAGAGTATAGATCAGGTATGGGGAGAGCAGATCAGGTAGTGGGAGAGTATAGATCAGGTATGGGGAGAGCATAGATCAGGTATGGGGAGAGTACAGATCAGGTATGGGGAGAGTATAGATCAGGTATGGGGAGAGTATAGATCAGGTATGGGGAGAGGACAGGTCAGTTATGGGGAGAGCAGATCAGGTATGGGGAGAGCATATCAGGTATGGGGAGAGTATAGATCAGGTATGGGGAGAGTATAGATCAGGTATGGGGAGAGTATATATCAGGTAGTGGGAGAGTATAGATCAGGTATGGGGAGAGTATAGATCAGGTATGGGGAGAGTATAGATCAGGTATGGGGAAAGTACCGGTGGGATGTATCTTGCATATATGTTGATTCTAAATGATCAAAGGATCTTATAAGGCAGCCAAAGGTCAATGTTTTGCTGTAATATGGTAGTGGTGCAAGTGATGTGGTGTCAACCAAACATGTCAAAACCAAGCTATGTTTTTTGTATACAGGTCTTAAACCTTTAAGAAATATATGTGATAATGAAGTCTGTGTTATAGCACACTGTTATATAAGCGAACGGAGGCGACGAGGAACAATGTGCACATACTTTTCGTTTGAAAATTAATAACTTTATGCACAAAAGAAAGGTATGCTATATGTTTGACTGTGTTAAAATGTCTGAGTTTCAACTGCCAGTTTCAGACAGTTGCCAGTCACTGTACTCTACATTTACGGCAACAAATGATGAGAAAATATCAATATCATTTTTAAAAAGGAAACTGTATACAAATTCTTTTTTTTTATTTCTTGTTAACACATTTGAACTCATTTTACCACAAAAAAGCACATCAGATATATGTTTAGACTACACTGATCAGTAAGGCACAATGCTTTCTGTGGAAAGATACAATGCTCTTTGTGGAAAGGCATTCTTGTTTGTAATGGAAGGAATTATATTCTTCAGCTGCTGGCAATTCGTCATTTTGTAAAATCATGTAGCACTATGTTTTTGATGTCATGTTTGACAGGATAATTTGTGGTTGACCCGAAGTCCAGAATAGTGGGCATTTGATATACATTTCTCAGTACCAAATAATAGGACAAAGTGTGTTATTTACAATAAAGGTGATGCATCACTAAACATTCATAGAAAAGAGAAATTAAAGCACTACTTAAATTTCAGGTTAACATTTGGTGTTATTGGCAGTTCTTTTTTAGATTAGGATTAAAACCTTCTTTCTTAATCTCTGAGGTAAAATAATTTAATACTTCAGAAACTCTATTTTGTAAAGAAAAAGGCATTGTCAAAACTACAGCCACTCACGCATATATAACAGCTTGTACACTGCATCATATGGTCAAGATTTGTAATGTGCTTGTCCATTAGTGTTCCATTGATAAGATGCCAAAATCAAGCTGGGCTTGGTGAAAGGGTTCTTGTAACCATTTTTAACTATTATAGGTTCATGCACTAAAGTACTGGATGTAGTTGGACGTAGGGCGATTCATATTCAGTAATTTAAGATTAGTCAAATGACAAAAGGACATTTTTACCAATACTTGAAAAAGCATGATTAGCTTCAAGTCAGTTGGGCTAGTGCACCTTCCCCGTGTACTTACCCGACAGTGTTTCTACTAGTCTGGGACTGCTGGCAAGTGATAAACTCCCATATCGTAGTAGACGTGTAGATTAGAATAACACCATACCAGAATTAGTCTTATTTGCATCTTCAAATCATTAACTTCTTTAATATAGCCAATGACATATAACATGATTCAATAATGGTTTGGCTACCCTGAATATGAGCAATTATTCGATGCATGTTTTACAGTCTGAGCATTTCCACCTATACATGATCCATGTGTTCACCTTTGCTCACTTCCGGATTCTACAACAGGAATCAAGCAGGAAGCTGTCAGCATATCTGTGTAGAAAAGGCAATATGTGATAAGAATGGATGATATTTAATAAGAATAGATGATATGTGATAAGAATAGATGATATGTGATAAAAATAGATGATATGTGATAAGAATAGATGATATGTGATAAGAATAGATGATATATGATAAGAATAGATGATATATGATAAGAATAGATGTGTTATGAGAAAAGGTGTAAGAAAATGCAGTTTGTGTGAATAGGCATTATTCGGTAAGAATAGGCAGTATATGGTAAATATAGGCAGTATGTGGTAAATACAAGCATTATCCGGTAAAAATAGGCAGCATATGGTAAATATAGGCAGTATGTGGTAGGAATAGGCATTATACAGTAAGAATAGGCAGCATATGGTAAATATAAGCAGTATATGGTAAATATAGGCATTATACAGTAAGAATAGGCAGCATATGGTAAATATAGGCAGTATGTGGTAGGAATAGGCATTATGTGATAATAATGGGCAATGTGTTGTAAGAATAGGCAGTATGTGGTATGAATAGGCAACAGTGTAAGAATAGGCAGTATTTTAGTAAGAATGGGCAATGGTAAAAATAGGCAGTATGTGGTAAGAAAAGGCAGTATGTAGTAAGAATAGAATGTATGTGCTAAAAATAATTTAAGAATAGGTGGAGGTAAGAATAGGTGGAAGTAAGAATATAAGCAGAGGTAAGAATAGGTAGAGGTAAGAATAGGCAGAGGTAAGAATAGGCAGAGGTAAGAATTGGCAGTGTGTGTGTGTATGTGTGAACAAGGTTATATACTACATTATGAATTAAAGATTTAAGGCATCCCACATAATTGTAAATCTCAATTTTTTCCAGATAGCTCAATTAGAAAAGTGCTTCCATTGCTATTATGAGAGCAGATGTGGTTTGATAAGATACTGCTTTACATGTAAAATGTAATGTTTAAATATAAAAATCAAGGCACTGAAGATTTCTCAAATTTTCAAAATCTATTTCCTGGTTTTTGTGGACGGGAGGCACAGTTTATCAAAAGATAGATGCACATAATGAAGTGATCAAATATACATCAGGACTGTGTGATTATGTCACTGTAGTATTATGGCATTGTCCTGGTGTGGAGACTGGGAACAATCAGCCAACAATCAAATCTCTTAAAATAGCCAACACACTGCACCACAATGGTGGATCTGACTGTGTGTTACTATCATTAAATCTGTGTTACTATCAGGGAAATTCTTAACAGCTTACACTGGTTGTTATTATCTAGTGTATGTCTCTATGGCCTCTGACACAATTAAATTGTTAGATTCCTGATCACAACACAAATAAAATCAGGATAAATTTCTTTTGAAAGAATTACTCGGTCAATGACATTTGTTGGGTGCACTAAACAATCCACACATTTCAATTCACATTAACAGATCACACTATCCAAATTTAATGATATCTGATCATGGCAAATATCATTTCAGTGCAAAGTGAGCTAACTGACATAAACATTAGTAATTAGGGATTTTAGATTTATTTGAATACTTTAATACTTTGAGTAGAATGTTCAAGTTTTCCATAATTAGAAACATGGGAATTGTGAACAAAATAGATTATTGTTATGACATACCGTAAATACCCGTATATAAGACGAGGTTTTCGGACCCAAACCCTTAGTTAATGTTTGGGGGGTCGTCTTATACACGAAGGCAACCTGTGGACGGGGATTTACGGCAAGAATAATATGCTTACGCAACACGAGATCGCCATTTTGAAAGGCGGAGTGACCGTTTCGAAATGAGGAATATCGGACGTAGCGGATCGATTTTAATTGAACAAAACCATCCATCCATTTCCATTTAACATGCATTACGAGGTCGTCATTTTAAAAAGCTGGAGTGACGGGGACAAGCTCTTATTTTTGAAATATTAATATATTGCGCAAAGACTTCATATTTAGGTTGTGTCAGGGATCCATCATCACACAATATATTAATATTTCAATGGTAATGAATACGCTTTGAATACGCTCCCATCTTTTTCGCACCAAAAATAAAAGCTTCTCCACGTCACTGCAAAATGACGAACTCGTATTGCATATGCATGTTAAATGGATGGATTGTTTTGTTCTAATATTGGGTAAATACCTTTATTTATCATTTAAAACGCAATTAAAATCAATTCCCTACACAGCAAAATGTGCTCCATGTGAAAGCCATGTGGAAACCATGTGGTTTTCACATGGTTTCAAACCATGTGCAACCTGGCAGAAAACGAGTCACATGGAAACCACATGGTTTCAAGCCATGTGGTTTCCATGTGGTTTCCATGTGGTTTTCATGTGGTTTTCATGTGGAAATGAGCCTCATGGAAACCACATGGAAATATGACACAAGGTTTTCTGGTGGTTATTGTGTGGTTTTCATATGGTTTATTGAGGATATGGGGTTAGGGTGGTTCGTGCTCGCTGGGATTTGGGATCTAGACTATTGGTTAAAATTACTAATTAAAATTACTAATTTTATGAAAATTATTATAGTTGCTGATTGATTTTTTTTATCAATGACAAAAACATTTTTATTTCAACAGAGAAGTCTTTATTGGAACAATCTTCATCACAAATATAGTATTCAAATGTTTTAATCTTGATACATCACAATACCAATATTATAACTTAGCAATGTACAAATATTTAAATAATTTAATCTATCTTAGTACACATTTGGATAATACAGGAATTAAAATATTCGAATCATTGTGTCAGAACATAAATTAAGCAGTTCTTGATGTTTAAGAAAATTATTATGCAACATGAATGTTTAATTTCATGACATAATAATTTTGTAAGGGAACTCAAAACAGCTATTGGGGCATAATTCTGCTATTGTTAACCTAGAAGTTAACCTTAAAGTTGGCATAATAACCAGCCTATTGTGACATCATTCCTTGGTGATGTTGAATAACATTATGAAGCACCTGCAGGTCACAAGTAATGAATCACATTTCAACTTTAAATATCTTAACAGTTCAGGTAGTTCCGGATTTAAAGGTCCATTCATCATATTTGTGACTTATCATCTAACACTTAGTTCATTCTGCAATTTTGTGACATGCCATACTGAACAGTCACTCTTGCATGGGATTTCCTTTTTTCTTTTCTTTTTTTGTAATTGTACTGTAGTTAGTCCGTACTTTGTCCCTTCTTTGGTAATGTGAATACTCAGACCTCACAGGACCCTTTATTTATGCTCATTCTGCACTGAATCTTTCCTGCTAATATCTTATGTGCGAAAGTGGTACACAGCAAGATGGGCTCATGTGAGTCCTTAAGTCCCCCATGGATGGGTGTCTGCTCATTCTGCACTGAATCCTTCCTGCGTGGATGGGTGTCTGCTCATTCTGCACTGAATCCTTCCTGCGTGGATGGGTGTCTGCTCATTCTGCACTGAATCCTTCCTGCGTGGATGGGTGTCTGCTCATTCTGCACTGAATCCTTCCTGCGTGGATGGGTGTCTGCTCATTCTGCACTGAATCCTTCCTGCGTGGATGGGTATCTGCTCATTCTGCACTGAATCCTTCCTGCATGGATGGGTGTCTGCTCATTCTGCACTGAATCCTTCCTGCGTGGATGGGTGTCTGCTCATTCTGCACTGAATCCTTCCTGCATGGATGGGTGTCTGCTCATTCTGCACTGAATCCTTCCTGCATGGATGGGTGTCTGCTCATTCTGCACTGAATCCTTCCTGCGTGGATGGGTGTCTGCTCATTCTTCATGGATGGTTGTGACTGCTCATTCTGGATTAGTCCTTCCTGCATAGATGGGTGACTACACATTCTGCATCGAGTCCTTCCTGTATGGATGGGTGTCTGCTCATTCTGCATGGATGGTTGTGACTGCTCGTCCTGTAAAAAAAAATGTGACATATAGTATCAATCTTGGTGCTTCAAGAGGATCTGTTTTGACTTTGTTTACACTGATTGTTTTGACTTTGTTTACACTGATTCCAATTATCAGCGTTCACAGTTTTGCATTTCGTCATTGTTTCCACTGCTTTGAGTCATGTCTTCCCTTTTTGATCCTTTCACACGCGGATCGATTTTAATTGCGTTTTAAATGATAATTAAAGGTATTTACTTAATACTATCACAATTATGCTTTCAAAACAAAGCATTTTCATAATTTATTATTTAAAACGCAATTAAAATCGATCCGCTACGTCCGATATCCGTTATTTCAAAAATACGAACATCGTTTTGCACCATAAGCAGACCTAGTCTGATTTATTATTATTATTAAGGTCTTATACATGAGTAAGATCTTGTTATATAAGAATATTTACATTTCACTGTTAAAATGGCCACCAAACTTGAATGGTAGCAGTGCCAATGTCTCGAGAAAAAAATGACTCGTCTTATATTCGGAAATTGGTCTTTTCAAGCAAAATAACCTCAATTTTGGGGGGTCGTCTTATACATGAGTTGTTTTATATACAAGTAAATACGGTATGTGCAAAAAATTAGTCTATGATGGATCAATCTCTCCCTTTTTTCATTTTTTTTAAATTGAGAGATCAAAACATGAGATATTTAAGATGAACAATTAGAATTAACAGTTCATCTGTTACATCACTGTTGCTTTATATGGGACTCTGACTTTGCTGTGTTCTTTGTTTACTTTGATTCAATCTGAGTCCATTCATTTTATTGTCAGCCTCTAAGGAGTCACCTAATCTGAAAAAATGCATTAGAAACAGAATCTTGGACAAACCGTTTTGCTGTTTTTGTACCTGATAGTTTGTTAAGGCTATTTATTATATTAAGAAGATTAACTACTAATTTCCATCAGTAATCTAGTGTGGTTTGCTGTCATCCTTACAATAATCTATTTTTTTAATGACTTTTTATACGAATTGTTACCTCCACTTTTTATACAAATTGTTATCTCTAAATTTTGCAGTATTGATAAGAAGACAACCAAGATTTAAATATATGAGAAATATTAACATGATAGATTAATATAATTTTACAAAGTCTCCCTTGTACTAGATCATGTTCCTGATATAAGTATGATATTGAGTTCATTCAGATAGCAGAACAGGACCAGTCAATGCTGGGATACGGCAGGCAATTCTGGCCAATAGTCATAGCTATGACGTTCTCAACAATAAAGATCTCTTTAAAAAGGAAACCATATTGTGCTGTGAACATTGCAGAAATAATGTATTTATTTCAGACACAAATTTTGTAAGAATTTCAATATTTAGAGTGTTTTTTTTTTCATGTGAGTGTTTTTTTTTAAACACATGCATACACAATAATTATGCATATACCCGGTATATGCATTTATATTTGCATGTGCATTTGTATGCATATGCATTTATTTGCATGTACCTTTGATTATATATGTGCATATTAATGTGTGTGAATATATATGCATGGGCAATAACAATCTTTTTGAACAATATCAGATATTTTAAAGGTTTCACAAAATGTTGACATGATTTTCAGAAGTGCTTGTTTGGAGCACACCAATTGATAATGTTTTTCTCATTAGATGGGACATCCACTGTATGGCCATTCCCAACAATTCATGATCTGTTGTGTACCTCAGTCTGATATAAAGAAGTATTTCTGATAGTTCAAGATGGCACATTATAAAAAGAACGAACTGGTATCAGATCAGAAGCAGTACCGTATTTACTCGTGTATAAGTCGACTCGTGTATAAGACGACCCCCCAAAATCGAGGTTATATTGCTTGAAAAAAAAACAATTTCCGAATATAAGACGAGTTGTGTATAAGACGATGGTCTTATACTCGAGTTATTACGGTAAAACATAAATACGATGTTCATATTTTTGAAATAACGAATATCGGACGGATCGATTTTAATTGTGTTTTAAATGATAAATAAAGGTATTTACCCAATATTATCACAACTTATGCTTCGCGGGTCGAGAATTTCTCCACAAAGTAAAACGTAATACGATGTACGTGACGTCCTTGATCTTAGCGTCTGGGCGCCCACGAGACAAAAGTGGAGCGGCCAACATGTCAAATTGAACTTTCATATCCGTAGCTGATCGATTTTAATTGCGTTTTAAATGATAAATAAAGGTATGTACTTAATATTATCACAATTACGTCGAGAATTTCTCCACATCATTGATTTTAGCCTCAAAACAAAGCGTTTTCATTATTTATCATTTGAAATGCAATTAAAATCGATCCGCGTGTGAAAGCATTTCTGTCAACAAGGAAGACACGACTCAACGCAACACATGGTCGCAATTTTGAAAGACGGAAGTGACGGGAAAAGGCTCTTGTTTTTAGCGCGAAAACGATTGTTAATATATTGCGCAATAATGGATGGTTTTGTTCTGTTCTCGACCTGCAAAACGTAATTTGTGATAATATTATGTATATACCTTTATTTATCATTTAAAACGCAATTAAAATCGATCCACGTGTGAAAGCATTTCTGTCAACAGGGAAGACACGTGTAGACAGTAGTCCGCCTGTCCGATATTTGCTTTCACGCTAGTATTGCGTAATGCATGTTAAATGAATGGATGGTTTTGTTCTGTTCTTGACCTGCAAAGCGAATTTGTGATAATATTGGGTAAATACCTTTATTTATCATTTAAAATGCAATTAAAATATCAAACTCGTTTTCGCGCTAAAAACAAGAGCCTCTTCCCGTCACTTCCGCCTTTCAAAATTGCGACCACGTGTTGCAATTTAATTTGTGATAATATTGGGTAAATACCTTTATATATCATTTAAAACATATTATTTTGAAATGCTTTGTTTTGACTTTGTTCTCACTGATTTCAATTATCAGCGTTCACAGTTTTGCATTTCGTCTTTGTTTCCACTGCTTTGAGTCGTGTCTTCCCGCTTGGACAGAAATGCTTTCACACGTGGATCGATTTTAATTGCGTTTTAAATGGATTGATGGTTTTGTTCTGTTCTCGAACAATTTGTGATAATATTGGGTAAATACCTTTATTTATCATTTAAAACGCAATCAAAAAGGGAAGACACGACTCAAAGCAGTGGAGACAATGACGAAACGCAAAACTGAACGCTGATAATTGGAATCAGTGAGAACAAAGTCAAAACAAAGCGTTTTGAAATAATAGACCAATAATATTGGGTAAATACCTTTATTTATCATTTAAAACGCAATTAAAATCAATCTGCTACGTCTGATATTCGTTATTTCGAAAATATGAACATCGTATTTACGTTTTACCGTATTTACGTTTTACCGTAAATACTCGAGTATAAGACTGCTCTCGTGTATAAGACGACCTCCTAAACATTAACTAAGAGTTTTGGGAAAAAAACCTCGTCTTATACACGAGTATATACGGTAATTACTAAAATAGAGGTCTCAAGGGAAAAAATAGAGGTCTGAAGAGAAATATTGCTGTTTTCTTCTTGCATCTAAACAGATCTTTAAAAAATATTTTGGACACCATTATAAATCTAAATGTCTGTAATAATGACTGTTTATCTGGACAAAATAGCTAGGGTCAAGAATGAGTTCATTTTGAGACCCTGGGATTCCTGAAGTCCAGTCTGTTACCATCAAGTGCCATGAACAGACCAGAAATTGCCTGGTATTATATAATATATATAGAGACACAACCTTACCTTTACTAGACTGATCCCCTGCTGATCCCATTCCTTTATTGATACTGTGTCTTTAATTCAAATATTAGTTTTAATATATGTGCAGATAAGGACCAAAGTTATTTTCAACTTGCCAAAGTATAATAACCTGCTAAGACTTTCCTGAGGTTTGATACATGTTGAATCAATCCTAGATTTCCCTGCTACTATTTTATTAATGTTATTTAAATTCTCTTAACTCTATTACAACCCTTACATATTGTATATGTGCATGATGTAGTGAACAATAATCTGAATTATACTATTCTAAACACACACCATCAAACATACATCAAACGTACATCATGTCCTTAAAAAGTCCATGAAAGAATAATACAGAAATAAGTTTATTTTTGGAAATATTTATGTGAGATAGTTGAAAAGTACACATTTAGAACATACAAAAGTATTGCTTTCAGTATTTTATTGCTCAATTTTGTACACAGTCAAAGCAATTATGATTTTAGCACTGATTATTTGTCTTTTTGGGTGAACCTTATACTTTAGAAATTCACAATTTCATGTTATTTGGATTATTGTTAGAAAGTGCACTTTCTCATTACAGGTACTGGCCTGGACTACAAAGGTTGGTTTTACGTTTCTCGTGTGAAACGTCTGTGAATGAGAAGAATGACTGAATGAGCAACAGTCTTTAAATCCTACTTCCTCCCCAAATCAAACTTTCTAGTTTTACAATTTTGTATAATGAATTTATAAGACACGTTCTGTCTATCCCTTTAGTGCTTGATAACGTTTATTTTAAGATTGTGTACTTTGAAAATACCCTCTGTAAAGTAATGAGTACTTTATGCTAAATTTTCATAAAATATGAGAAGTCATTTTTTTTCTTGAAAATCTTTCTTGTTTTTGGAAATTCTTCCGACCAGTCATTTTGCACATTATGTTATGTGGAGTTGATTTCACAGTTGTTTAACATTTCACATAGTACATATATTATGTAAAAAATACCTTCTTGTATTCAAGTTATGCACATATTTATTTTATTTTATTTTATTGTTCTGTATTATCAGTGGTCTCATATTGATTTTTTTAAAGCTTTGAACTAATGATAAGCAATTGAACTTGTTCTGATTCCTTTGCTGCTAATATATATTTGTGCTTCTCAGAAAACAATATATTGCTAAAAAATGTCATTCATTTGGAATAGCCCAAATTCATCTTAAATTAGAAAGTGTATGTATGTCAGATGTGATTTTAGTTTGTAAAATAGTAATTATGTAAAAGAATTTGGTACTTGTTTTGTGTAAAATTCAGTCTTTCTTATCAATATATAAATATATATATAATTTTTTTATGTGAAATTTGCAGTTTATTTAAGAATTATGCTTATTATATAAATATGGGTAAATATTGGCAGAATTTGTGAAGAAGAAAAGAATATGATTTTACGAGGCCAAAAGAAAAGGTGTGTTTATACTTTGCCCACACATGTTATATTTGTTTGATTATAATGATTTATTATCTTTGCTTCAGATATGAAGTCCAATCCAAAAAAAGTGGAAATATACACACACATATATAAATATATCATTGATAAAAATCAATATATAATGCCATGTAAATCCCTACAATGTTGGTATAATAATGATTATTTAATCACATTCCACGGCACATAAAATTTTATCAGTATAACATTTTGTCATCAACACCTTCTTCAAGAACTCTTGAGCCAAAACATTTTATTGAAATTCCAACTTATTGAATGAAAGCATCCTATTTATTCTAAGATCCATTATTGTGCAACATGAAAATTTCAATGGGATGGAACACATTTTTTGGAAGCGATCAAGTTTTGTGTCTAAAATAATTAAAGCTTCTCCCTAGCTGTAAATTTCTTCATGGCTTTGCAGTTTTATGATTAGGGAGATCATTATACTTATATTCTTTGGAATAATTGATGATGGTCATTCATGTAATGCTGGTGGAAGATTGTGGACCAGGGGGAAAATGTAATTGGACAAAGAATAAATGACGTCACGCCTCAGTTCTCATGAACATCAAGTGCAGATTCAGATTAACTTATTCAATCAGAATAGTCATAGAAAATACTGTTTAAATGTTAAAACATTATGTGGGTTTCACAGGCATTAATTCGCTCCAAGGATTATGAAAGAAAACTGCCTTAACATAGAATTAAACTGATTACTCCCTATATGTGTGTGTATGTGTATTTTTAGCAAAAATATATATACCGTAAATGACCGTGTATAAGACGAGGTTTTTGTACACAAATCCTTAGTTAATGTTTGGGGGGGGTCGTCTTATAGGGCTAACAACCGTCAATTTCGCGCATTTTGGTCTTCGTCAGTCATTATATTACCCAACAAAACATGGCCAGTAGATCATATGTGTGCTATAGTGGGGCATACCCACCAGTAAAATTGACAGTAATCAATTTTATAAAGTGATGATCGTATGTTATATTCTTGCAAGACTTACAAGTCAAAGTCACACCTTTGCGCATACAATCTTAGCCTTCAGGCACTGATCTTTCTTCTGTGCCAAAAGATGAAAATTAATATATCGATCATCTGACTTACATATTTGAAGAGAGGAGCCCAATACCTAAATGTTGAGATGTCAATGATGTAAATCGGCCAAGAATTGACAGAACAGCTTCTATGTTTATGTTTTTGGGAGAAGCTGGTACTCATACACATGCACATTGTGACGCAATCGGGGTCAATGGGTGCAATATTCATAACAATTTAGCTTTACCATTCATATAAACTTTTCTATGTAAATTACTCCATTGCTCCATTTGTTTTATGTACACAATACAATTTCATAATTATCAGCCAATCCTATGGTTGCACGAATCCTATGGTTGCACGAATCCTATGGTTGCACGAATCCTATGGTTGCACGAATCCTATGGTTGCACGAATCCTATGGTCGTTAGCTCTACACGAGAGCAACTTGTGGACGAGGATTTACACCAAAAAATTATGGCACTACAAGTTTTCATTACAAACATTCATATTTTTTTAAATAACGAATATCGGACATAGGGGATCAATTTTAATTGTGTTTTAAATGATATATAAAGGTATTTCCCCAATATTATCACAACTTACGCTTCGCAGGTCGAGATTTTCTCCACGTCCTCGTCAAAACAAAGCGTTTTCATTATGAATTTTCATATTTTAGAAATAACGAATATCAGACACAGCGGATCGATTTTAATTGCATTTCAAATGATAAATAAAGATATATACCCAATATTATTTACAAATTACATTTTGCAGGTTGAAAACAGAATAAAACCATCCATTATTGCACAATATATTAATATTTCAATGCCAATTAACAATAGTTTTCGCGCCAATAACAAGAGCCTCTCCCGCCTTTCAAAATGGCGATTTTGAGAAATTCTCGACCTGCGAAGCATAATTTGTGATAATATTGGATAAATACCTTTATTTAACATTTAAAACGAGTCATCTTATATATGAGTAAATACGGTATGTGTACTTATTATTTGAAATACCGTAAATGACCTTGTATAAGACAAGGTTTTTGTTAAAAAAAACTTAGTTAATGTTTGGAGGATCGTCTTATATACGAGAGCAACCTGTGGACGAGGGTTTTCACCCAAAAATTACGGCACTACAAGTTTTCATTACGAACATTCATATTTTCGAATTAACGAATATCGGACATAGTGGATCGATTTTAATTGCGTTTTAAATGATATTTAAAGGTATTTACCCAATATTATCACTTTGTTTTGACTTTGTTCTCACTGATTCCAATTATCAGCGTTCACAATTTTGCATTTCGTCATTGTTTCTACTGCCTTGAGTCGTGTCTTCCCTGTTGACAGAAATGCTTTCATATGTGGATAAAATTTAATTGCGTTTTAAATGATAAATAATGAAAACGCTTTGTTATTCTCGACCTGAGAAGCGTAATTGTGATAATATTAAGTAAATACCTTTATTTATCATTTAAAACGCAATTAAAGTCGACCCGCTATATCCGCTGTCTGTTATTTCATCGTTTCAAAGTAAAACGTAAATTCAATTCATGTGCGGCAACACGAAGAGAAGCCATCATTGCGCAATATATTAATATTTCAATGCGAGTTGATAGACTCAAATTGTTTTCGCGCCAAAAATAAGAGCTTGTCCCCGTCACTCCTGCTTTTTAAAATGACGAACTTGTATTGCGTAATGCATGTTAAATGGATGGATTAATTTGTGATAATATTGGGTAAATACCTTTATTTATCATTTAAAACGCAATTAAAATCGATCCGCTACGTCCGATATACGTTATGTTTTTTTTATGCTTTTCAAAATTACGACCATGTGTTATGTAATGCATGTTATAAACGGATGGATGGTTTTTTTTCTGTTCTCGATCTGCAAAGTGTATTTTGTATTTATATTGGGTAAATACCTTTATTTATCATTTAAAACGCAATTAAAATCGATCCACTACGTCTGATATTCGTTATTTCGAAAATATGAACATCGTATTTACGTTTTACGGTAAATACTCGTGTATAAGACCATTAAGATCTTATATTGTAAGCATATTTACGTTTCACTTTTGAAATGGCTGCCAAACTTCAGCTGAAGCTTGAATGGTAGCAGAGCCGATATCTTGAGAAAAACCAACTCGTCTTATATTCGGAAATTGTTTTTTTTTCAAGCAAAATAACCTCAATTTTGGGGGTTCGTCTTATACACGAGTCGTCCTATACATGAGTAAATACGGTAGTTTCACGTTAAAAAAGGCATTTTATAAATAGTATCAGACATGATTGAGGCTCATTGTAAATAGTATCTATCAAACATAACTTAGACTCATTGAAAATAGTTGGAAATATATGACAGACTCATTCTTTAGATTATCAGACATTAAATACAGGTAACTTATTGTTTTGCAAATAACAGACTCTTCACAAATAGTTCCCGACACAACAAATAATCATCATGAATAGTTTAGGTAAAACTGACCCACAATGATAACAAATTAGGATTGCGAGATAAACCTCTCAAGATGAATAGAGTTTGATCTGCGTCATTTAGTAGCTTTTCTACGAATTGCTATCCTATGAATTGTAAAGAGATGAGCAAATGAGAAATGACATCAATAGAATTTCAGTTTAGCACAATAAGATTTCAGAATTTTATAGCAAAGGCCTTCCAAGAAGATTTAATTATATTAATATAAAGTTTATATCTATTGTGTGAGAATATTCTTGATAGATATAAAGCTGTGAAGGCCAAAAATGGAAGTAGTTCCAGTTTGATATAATATGAATAATGAGTAAGATAAGGAAGCACATTTAAAGCAAAATCAGTGGAGATCTCGCATCTATTTTGATTACTTACTGAGTCGAGTTCACTCCCTTCTTGAGTGCCAAAATGCTGTACATGTTATTTTTTATATTGGGAAATTTCTGACAAAAGAAACTAAGTTTACTTGCAATTTCTGGATAAAAATATTATGTTATTTTTTGTTAATCTCTGGTTAAATGAGCATTTTTCTTGTAAAGGCATTGTCCATTGAGTAGTGCTATAATGACAGTTTAATTATTTAAAATCTCGTCTGGGGGTCACAAAGAGGTCACACTGGTGCCAAGGTTACTGATCACACATAGTTTTGGACTGACACAGACCTCTACAGAAAGTGCAACTTCTACCCCTTTTAACAACTTTTCTTTATATTCTTTATACAAATTTAATACATTGTATGCATATTATGTACCAAACTATAGAATTGATGCATAATACTTCAAAATCAAAGTACATAACATTTAAGTTTATTTCCATGCATAATTTTGGCACAACAAATTGAGTTCTGGAAACAGAATTAACCTCAGAACTACCTTGGATTAATCAGTTCAGATGCTTTGTTGTATAATTTAATTTCTTGCAAAAATCTTTGAACAAGTAGCCCTCAACAAGACACCCACCCAGAGAATGAACGTGAACTTAAAATGCCATTAATAATGGAAAACATTGTGCCTTATTGTTAAGGTTATTGTCAACCTTATTATCATCATTTGGTGCCATTGTGGAGGGTTTTGCCCTTGAGAACCAGGCATCTAGGATTTAATCCTGATAGACTATCAGATCTCGTGATGTGCTTGCCATGTGAAGAATTGTTTGTGTGAAGCGCATATACTTCACTTACATTTTTGTAAGCTGGACACTGAATCAAAGGACATTCTCTTATCTTGAGCAAATTTGATCAGAGCAGATATGTTATGTAATACACCTTTATTGTACCCTTGTACGTGTCCCGTTAGTTTTTAAAGCACTTCGATGGGTTCAACAAATTTTCATGAAAATTTGGTTTTGGCCATGTTGAAGAGTTGACCTAAATTTGGGTATGTTGTATCAATGTTGGCGTGATGAACTGGCCCTGATGTGTACTGCATGTTGTAATAGTCTCCTATTTGAGGCTTGAGTGCTATCAGAGATGGCACTGATAGAGATAGATATATCTCACAAACCCTGGTAAACCTCATGTACACCTAGTCACTAGAGCATTTCCTATAGCACAGAAAGTCAGTGAAAAATAAGCATGGATTTCATGATTTATAGAGATCATGAAATCAGGGAAATAAACGAAAACAGCTCAGGTAAGCATTCAGATATATTCAAAACCTGGAAAATGGTCTTTTGCAAACATAAGACATTTAGAGTGTATTGATTCTTGCTGGGATTTTAATAATATATTGCATTGCAGTCATGTGCACCAAATGGCATGTTTTTTATGGTGAGGATAGTTTGAATTTCCGTGCAGAACATAGACATCTTGTCAGATGCATGTTTTCACAGTGAAAATAGTTTGTGGGGAATGAATTTGGAACAGAATTCTTGTTATCTTCTTATATCCTTGATTGAGAAGCCTCATCATTGTACTAAGAATAAACAGCAATTATTAAAAGACTTTCTTAGCTGACAAACGTTTATATATTTATATTGATTAGAAGTTAATGTATTTTTATTGATCAGAAGTTAATATATTTATATTGGTCAGAAGTTTATTGGTCAGAAGTTAATATATTTATTTATATTGGTCGAAAGTTAATGTATTTATTTATATTGGTCAGAAGTTAATATATTTATTTGTATTGGTCGGAAGTTAATATTTATATTGGTCTCTGAAGTGGAAGCAAAAACTTAAAACCCTACATTGCCTACTGTGTGTGCAATTCAGTTGGATTGCTGCAAAATGCAGACAGGAACCTGGGGAACTTATCATTGTGTTGCTTTGGATACACAATACATGATGATATATCAAGAATGAGCTTTCTAATATGAGATAATGCATTAATTTTATTTTTATTCTGCCCACACTTCAAAGGTCAAAGGTGAGGTTTGTTAAATCAAAATTCTTCTGTCTAGTGAGTATATCACTTTGAAGAAATGGTTTGTTGGGTTTGACAAGAAATGTTCATTTAGATATTGAGAATACATAAGGGTTTGAATTCTCACTGCTTTTATTACACTTATAACTGTCTTTCTATTTCTCAAAAAATTCCAAACTTTTTTCTACACATGCAATTTTTCCCATAATATTAATGTATTCCCTTCACATCATATGGAATGGTTGTCATCATATCAGTTGTCACAAATTTTGGAATACAAGCAGTGAGAAATGTATTGTATATATTCCATACATTGTGGTTATAATGAAGACAATAATAGTGAAGAAAGTGGGGGAAATGGCAGACAAGTTTGGTCTGCTTTGAATATTCATTTTGACATTTGAATGATTGGACAATCCTGAATAACTTAATGCAAATTAATGTCTTCTACCCCAGGGTTTCTGGTCCTTTCAAGAATATATGTCTGTGCAATGGCATTTCAAAACGTAATAACTGATCGATATTGATTTCATGTAAACAGTCTGTATAATGTACCGAAGATCAAAGCAATGTCTGCACTGTATCATTTCACTGATTCAGATTGCAAATAGTCTCAATTTATTGAAATATGTTCTCACATTCAGATTTTTTAACTTTTTATATGTTTTGACAAAAGTTAAGATATCTGAAATTTTCAGATATCTAAACTTTGATCTTACATGACATATCTTATATACATACATATATATGAGAAATAAATGGTAGGGGTTCAAATGATATGCCAAAAAGACACTCAGGTGTGCTTAGACTGGATTGAGGCCATTATAATTTATCACGAGACACCAATCTGTTGGGGTGTTTACAATGGGAGACAGGCAGATGTCCTATGTCTGAATGGTGGCCAGACACTTGGGCACATCGTAACCTTCATTCAAAGTTCAAAAGTCACAAAGAAGGTTGTCTATGATCTCAAGTTTGATGTTTGTTTCCATGCTCTGGTTGATTTCCAACATTGCTCCCAAATAAAACCAAACAACAACTTTGAAGAGAGTCCATCATATCTCATTCCAAACTTAGCGTTGTTCCCTCATTATTTATCTGAAAAAGTTTTCAGGATGTAAAAGTCATTTTTAAATTGGGTTTTAATTTTATGAAATATGAAGAGCCCTTAAGTATCTAGACAGCAAAGACTATATTTTAGCATTCAAATTCTAAGAATGTGAACAAATGCTTCTCAAACAAGATTTGTCACTCAGGTCCAGGTCCTTGACATGACAACCCACCCGGTCACAGATTTACAAGGACAACAGGTTAACCCTTTAGGCACGGGCCTCAGCTCATATGGGAAATTGTATCATGAGTTCAAGGTCGTACCCACGACCTTGGATTACCACAGAGGAACTGGTGCTAATAAGCTGGCACTCTCACCAACTGTGCCACGGCCCGTGGCCTTTGACATTGTAATATTGCTGAAAATTCTAACATTATAGCATGTCTACTGTGCTGACCATTCTGACATTATAGCATGTCTACTGTGCTGACCATTCTGACATTATAACATGTCTACTGTGCTGACCAATCTGACATTATAACATGTCTACTGTGCTGACCAATCAGACATTATAACATGTCTACTGTGCTGACCAATCTGACATTATAGCATGTCTACTGTGCTGACCAATCAGACATTATAACATGTCTACTGTGCTGACCATTCTGACATTATAACATGTCTACTGTGCTGACCAATCTAACATTATAGCATGTCTACAGTGCTGACCAATCTGACATTATAGCATGTCTACTGTGCTGACCAATCTGACATTATAGCATGTCTACTGTGCTGACCATTCTGACATTATAACATGTCTACTGTGCTGACCATTCTGACATTATAGCATGTCTACTGTGCTGACCAATCTGACATTATAGCATGTCTACTGTGCTGACCAATCTGACATTATAACATGTCTACTGTGCTGACCATTCTGACATTATAACATGTCTACTGTGCTGACCATTCTGACATTATAGCATGTCTACTGTGCTGACCAATCTGACATTATAGCATGTCTACAGTGCTGACCAATCTGACATTATAGCATGTCTACTGTGCTGACCATTCTGACATTATAACATGTCTACTGTGCTGACCAATCTGACATTATAACATGTCTACTGTGCTGACCAATCTGACATTATAACATGTCTACTGTGCTGACCAATCTGACATTATAACATGTCTACTGTGCTGACCAATCTGACATTATAGCATGTCTACTGTGCTGACCAATCTGACATAGCATGTCTACTGTGCTGACCAATCTGACATTATAGCATGTCTACTGTGCTGACCAATCTGACATTATAACATGTCTACTGTGCTGACCAATCTGACATTATAACATGTCTACTGTGCTGACCAATCTGACATTATAGCATGTCTACTGTGCTGACCAGTCCTTTCAGTCACTGAATTTAGGAACACTTTAATTTAATTCATGACTATTTATGGTGGCATACATTGGGTTTGAATTTCACAAGAGTTCACACAGAGTTTATACAAATATTTCTTCAGAGCAATTCAAAAGATTGTTTAGCTTACTGCAATAACCCAAACTGCAACATATTGACCATACTGTAGCCATTATATCTCAGCATATGTATGAGAAAATATTCCCAGTCAATGTACTGCATAATTTATGCAAGATAAAATGTTTAAAAAAATGTTGCTAAATGTGCATTTTTAAAGCAAAGTTTAGTGATTAACAACAACAAACTAATCTGTCATGCAATTTGTATATTTACAGTTAAAAATGTTGTGTCGATATTCCTGAAGAAGGTGGATGGAGAGAGAATAGCTCGCCTGGTGGACAATGGCACCAAGGTTCTGATGCACATCTCGGTGGGCACGCAGCAGGAGGAACACTACTCCAATATCAACAAGACATCTGTGCTCTTTGTTTCCATATCATTCATCGTGCTAATGATCATCTCACTGGCATGGCTCGTATTTTACTACATTCAGAGGTTCCGTTATGCACACGCCAAGGAGCGACTGTCGGTACGTCTAGTGGCTCACACTGGTAGCCCTGTGATATTTTGCTCTTTTTTTTATTAAAATGGATTTTTTTAAATGATGCAAAGGCTTAGTGCAACGACAAAGGTGATCTTGAAACACACCAAATTGACTTTAATTATATCTACCACTAGAATGCATAGATTAGAATAGACAAATAGACTGAGATGATTATTTTAAAATTGCAAAGAAAAAAATGATTAATCATCACAGATACCTTTTAACAATTTGTATTTTTTGACAAGAGAAATTATGATTTCGTTTATTTTTTACCTTGTAGAAACGCTTAATGAATGCAGCCAAAAAGGCAATTACGAAGATGCCACTTAGGACAGTTCGCAGTGGAGACAGAGTAAGTCGAGGCAACACATTTCTGGTGTATGGTTTAAGTCTAAACTGTTTTTTATAGACTCTCTATTTTCCTTTCTTTATCATTCATGTGTCAGAGATATTTATATTTTGGCAAAGGACCATAACAAAAGCAAAGGTTACTTTATGGTTTAGAATAATGATTTTCTTTCAGATGGCTGCTTCATATACACAAACATGACTAATGAAAAAGCAACTCATACGCTAATTATAGACAGAATAATTAGACAGTCATGTTTTTTGGTCAGATAAGGTTATTTATTTGGTCATATAAGCATAGCAAAATGACCTGGATGTAAACTTTGTCACATTTAATGACCACAAATGACAGCTGCTTCAATTTTGACATATTTATGCTAGAATGGTACCTGTGTCTGCTCAATGAGAAGATTTGGGAAGTAATATTATTCAGACTTGAGAAGTTTATTTCGGGAGATTTTTAAATGGATTAGGATATTGAATTGAAAAGTTTAATAAATTGACAATTTGTATATGTATTGTTCAAAGTAAATTTTACCAAAGCATTACCAAGAAAAATAAATTGAGCTTTTTTGCTCCATTTCTATAAAAGCAGTGCTGATGACATTTTGTTACTATGGTAACAGAACAGCAGAGTAATTGTTATTTATGATCCATTTATCACTTGCTGAATTTGACTTGGCAACATCATTTTTGGGGTTCCGACCTTGGATTAAACGATATCCCAGTATCCCACCTCATAAAGAACGAAAATCCTCAGTAATTGTAGCTACTAACAAGTAGGCCAAGCCTAATGATTGCTTGAAGTAGCTTATACTTTGCCATTCATTAAAAAAATCAGTGTTGCGGACTCACATATATAATATAATATGATGGTGTTTTCAATCATACTTCGAGCACAAGATAATTGACATGTTCAATAATTGAGTTTGTGGGTGGGAGTGACAGGCTGACAACTCATCATGACAGCTTGTCATAACAGCTTGACAGCTGTCGTGACACGATTGCTTTCATATTATTATAAAAAGGTTTTAATCATGGTGAGAATGATACATCAAGCCTCCTCCTCTTACCACTCACTGTGGCAATCTGCTGCATTATGTAAGCTCTTCTAACACTTCAGCTTTATGAAAGCAGTCAATACCTGTCTATATTGCCTAGTCACGACTTTATTTCCTCTAATTAATGCCAGCATATTGTTTGTGGCATCATTTTCGTTTTGATCTGAATACAAAATGTCTAGATGTGTGAAAAAAGTATTTGTTCATCATCAGGAAAGGGTCAAAGCAATGTTGTATTTTATCTGATAAATTTTTAAAAACCTACTTTGCCTTATTTGTGTTGATATTGCCTCTCATATATTATCATAACAGAGCTATCATATTTCTTTCTCTTAATAATATAGCAGCTATAGCAGACTCATTATAGAGGCCATAATGATCTGGGAATATTAACAGCATAATAGGTGCATGGGATTTGGCAGGTAGAAAAGGGATTTCCAACCATACATTGATTTTTGTATTTTCCCTTAGAAAAAGGCTTACTGACAGATTAATTAGCTGTCTCCTTGTGCAATGTCTACCATACAGATTATATATCTGTCCATCTATGTAATGTCTGCCTTACAGATTATATATCTGTCCATCTTTGTAATGTCTACCATACAGATTATATATCTATCCATCTTTGTAATGTCTGCCTTATAGATTATATATCTCTCCACCTATGTAATGTCTGCCATACAGATTATATATCTGTCCATCTATGTAATGTCTGCCTTACAGATTATATATCTCTCCACCTATGTAATCTCTACCATACAGATTATATATCTGTCCATCTTTGTAATGTCTGCCATACAGATTATATATCTGTCCATCTATGTAATGTCTGCCATACAGATTATATATCTGTCCATCTTTGTGATGTCTGCCATACAGATTATATATCTGTCCATCTATGTAATGTCTACCATACAGATTATATATCTGTCCATCTTTGTAATGTCTGCCATACAGATTATATATCTGTCCATCTTTGTAATGTCTGCCATACAGATTATATATCTGTCCATCTATGTAATATCTACCATACAGATTATATATCTGCACCTGTCTCTCTGACTAATGTCTATCAGACAGATTATGCACCTGTCTTTCTGACTAACATCTATCAGATGGATTATGCACCTGTCTCTCTAAATTAATGTCTATCAGACAGATTATGCACCTGTCTCTCTGACTGACATCTATCAGACGGATTATGCACCTGTCTCTGAATTATGTCTATCAGACAGATTATGCACCTATCAATATTAGGGCATCACATTGTTGGATTTATCAATATTCGATACTGGACCGAAATAGAAGACTTTATCGGCATGAAAACTGTCCAGGCACAAACTCGACCAACAGCAATAAATTTCATATCTTTGGGTTAAAATACACACTAAAATATTCTACGACGTGTCAACAGTAGTCCGCCTCCTATTAATATGTTCGTCATTTCGAAAACCGGAAGTGATGGGGAGAAGCTCTTACTTTTGGGGCGAAAACGATTGGAGAGCTGCCACAACGTGTTCATTCCCATTGAAATATTAATATATTGCGCAATGATGGATCCATCAGTCTTCGTATTTACATTTGAAAGATTCAAAAACGTATCGATGTGTAAAATATTGAGGCAAAAACCTGTCTTTTTATGATGATATGAGGGCCGAATTCGATACAAATAATATATCGAAGCACCAGTATGACATACCGGTTATCGTATCGATGTCTGTATACCAGTATCTCGATAATATCGCTTATCGGTGTGAGACCCTAATCAATATATGTAATATCTGCAAGATAGATTATACAGCTGTCTCTCTTAGTGAGTTTTACCAGACATTATACAGCTCATAAAGTGAGTTTTACCAGAAGATTATAGAGTTGTCTGTCAAAGTTATTTTTACCAGTCAGGTTTACAGAGCTGTCTTTCTAAGTGATTTTTACCATTCAGATTATAGAGCTGTCATTCTAAGTGATTTTTACCATTCAGATTATAGAGCTGTCATTCTAAGTGATTTTGCCAGACAAATTATATAACTGTTTTTTCTGAGTGATTTTGCCAGACAGATCCTACAGATGTCTCTCCAATTAATGTCTGCCTGGCAGATTGCAAAGCCATATCTCCCAAAATATGAGAAATGATATAGTATTTGAAAGATATTAATATATTTTGCCATCTATATATTCCAGGAAACAGAGTCTGATTTCGACCAGTGTGCAGTTTGCATAGAAAGTTATAGAGCATCTGATGTGATACGGGTTCTTCCATGCAAGTGAGTACATCTTCAATTTTGATAATTCATAGAAATTATTTTATTAATTTTTTCATAAAAAAGCAGTGTCCAGATAATTCCCAGTGCTACAACACAGTAGCAGCTACATTGACACCACATGGAAAATCTGGATCAACTTGTATGGCTCTGTAAGATATTTCACCTATATTTGACACCACGTGGAATATCTGGACCAACTTATATGGCTCTGTACGATATGTCACCTATATTTGACACTACATGGAATATCTGGATCAACTTGTATGGCTCTGTAAGATATTTCACCTATATTTGACACCACATGGAATATCTGGATCAACTTGTATGGCTCTGTAAGATATGGGTCCTATATTTGACACCACATGGAATATCTGGATCAACTTATATGGCTCTGTAAGATATTTCACCTATATTTGACACCACATGGAATATCTGGATCAACTTATATGGCTCTGTAAGATATGGGTCCTATATTTGACACCACATGGAATATCTGGATCAACTTATATGGCTCTGTAAAATATGTCATCATTATTTTTTTTATTGGCAAAAACTTTGAAAAGATGTAAAGTATGCTCATGTTTTTTTTTGCCATTTGGTAATTTTGGTAATTTTTATTTTCAGTCATTTCACCCATCATTTTCATAACCATTGGATCTTTCCTAAATGAATCATTATAATTGAGATAATAATACTTGCCATTTATGAAAATTTAAAGTATGCAACAAAAATGACTGATAAAATGTTGTTTTTTATCTTCTGAATATATTAATAAGGGGTCTTATTATTATTATTTTAATTTATTTATTTATTTTTTATTTTTTTTATTTATTTTTTTTTTTTTTTTGGGGGGGTGGGCATTTCAGAAGTATTTTTGATATGTTGAAGGTATTATTACCCTCAGCCCCTGATGTAATCAGGCTGAGGGTATTGCAGTACTCCTGGCGTGGGTGAGCATGTATGCATGCATGCATGTATGCATGTGTGTGTGTGTGTATGTATGTATGTATGTATGTATCAAACATCCGTGTCATCGCGATAACTCAAGAACAAATGATGGCGGCTTCATGGAACTTGACACACATAAGCATCTGGTGAAAACCTTGCACGAGTTCCACGGACGGCGACCTTGACCTATTTTTCAAGGTCACAGGGATAATTATGTGAAATCCCAAGAATCGCAATAACTCAAGAACAAATGATGGCACCTTTATGAGATTTAACACACATAAGCATCTGTTGAAGACTTCAGAATTATTTCTATGTAACATGACCTTCACCTACTTTTCAAGGTCACAGGGACAATTATGTGAAATCCCAAGAATCACAAAAACTGAAGAATGGCAGCTTCATGAAACTTGACATACATAAGCATCTGGTGAAATCCTTGGACAAGTTCGATGGATGGTGACCTTGACCTATTTTTCAAGGTCACAGGGACAATTATGTGAAATCCCAAGAATCACAAAAACTCAAGAACAAATAATGGCAGCTTCATGAAACTTGACACACATAAGCATCTGGTGAAATCCTTGGACAAGTTCGATGGATGGCGACCTTGACCTATTTTTCAAGGTCACAGACAATTATGTGAAATCCCAAGAATTGCAATAACTCAAGAACAAATGGTGGCAGCTTAATGAGATTTAATACACATAAGCATCTGTTGAAGACCTCAAATTTTTTTCTAACACACATAAGCTATCAAAGGAAGTAGATGTGCACTATTATGTTTTTTTTACCCCTGCATCAATTTGCCTAGATGCAGTGACGTTTTGTTCACAAATAGTGTGTGGAGCGAATGTTGTGTAGCAAGTTACCAGGGCTGAGGGTTGATGCATCTCTGATGCCTATGTTTATTTTTTTTATATGCTTCTTATTGAATTGATTTTTCTGTCATGTTAGACTCAAATAGCTGTTTGTGTCCAAACAGCTTTCTGTCAACAAATGCTTCAACATTTTAGTACGTCTGATTCCCCACTTCAGATACAGGTTAAAGCTTTCAGGAGATCAGATTTTCAGTCACTTTTTCTCCACAGTATATGAATGTTTATACCCTAAACTTTGTGATCAAATCTCAATACCTATCATATTACCCCAATACTATTCTGTGCCATTTTAAAGGAGTGGATTTTTCAGTTAAATTTAAATCATCCACTGAACACATTGTCAACAAACTTAGCTGAGCTGACCAGTAATCTCGTGCAAACACTTTGTAAGAGTTTGTTAACAATGGAACATTTTCAGATTGGGACACTGGAGTGATTTGGCTTAAAGAGTCCATTAGTGATTGTCTATTTTATATTAACAATATTTTAACAATTCAGTTTTGTTGCATATTGTTAATTTACATTTGCCAACTTTCCAAAACATGAAAAAGCCTTTATGATAACAAATGGTGAAGAGCAGATTATTGCTTTAGTTGTAGAAGGGGACAAATATCTATTGTCAGGCTTATTATTTTCTCTATATTCATTCAAAGTGTGTTCTTCTGGCAGTGGTGAAAGTAGTAAACAAAGATGATAACCAGCAATCATACATACATCCCTATGTGATGCCTAACTGTGACACGATCACGCAACACTGAAGCAGGACTAAACACAGTTGTGCAGTGGCCTTCCCTCACTTTGTGTAAAATATGTATTGATACATGCTACTAAATAATTGGTGTGTATTACTAGAATAAAAGTGTTAAATATGAGGAGAGAACACAGTGGTATGTTTTCATCCTAATTTCATGAAGGCGTAGCACATTGGCTGCATGCTTATGCATCACATAGGGATGTATGTATGATTGTATGATTATCCTTGGCAACGTGTCAAGGAAGTAATCCACATCCAAGACAATCCGCTCTAATTTAACAAACATAGTTGTCCCATATGAAGTAATGCCACAACAACTACTTGTTAACAAAGAATGTATGTAGATCATTAGGTTCCTCCTGATGTCCCTCGACGGCAGAAAAATACTAATTAATATTGAAGGCAATTATTCTTTTTGGGCAGTAATAGGCATGCTCGCCATCTTTATCTGAAATAAAAGTGAATGTAAGCAACAGTAAAGACAACTCTTTTATTTGAGAAATATTCACATTTGCTCATAGCATGAGGTCCAGTTTACACAATAGACAGGTTGAAATAAGGTGCCATGTGTTGTTTTGCTCAACTCTGTATGCTCTTTTGACAGCATCATCTTTTTGTTGACAGCGATAAGCCAGGATATTTTCATTATTCTTTCCAATTATTTTCAAGTAATTGCCTTCATTGTTTTCTGGCAACTGTCAAAATAGTACTTGCCAATATTGACTTAGAACCAAATAGAAAATATTACAAAACACATGTCATTTGAAGTGCATTCAAGGATATCATATAATTGGGTGCAGGAAGTAACTATGGCTCTCATTAATACTTACCATTAACTGACCAACAATTTTACTGACTTATCATCGTTAATAAAATGCAGGCTTGAATATCAGTGTATAAAAAAATTATTTGAACCATGTTTTATAAAGTACAATTTCACATGTTTCTCGTCATATAACATTATGGACAAATTATGTTGTAAATGTTATTTCTTTATGTGATATGATATGGAATGGGGATTTCTGTTTCAGGCATATGTTTCACAAGTCGTGTGTTGATCCATGGCTTATAGAACAGAGGAGCTGCCCCATGTGTAAGATGGACATACTCAAGGCTTATGGCCTGCAGGTACGTGTCTCCTCCCTCCTCTTAATGCCGCCCCATGTGTAAGATGGACATACTCGAGGCCTGTGGCCTGCAGGTACGTGTCTCCTCCCTCCTCTTAATGCCGCCCCATGTGTAAGATGGACATACTCGAGGCCTGTGGCCTGCAGGTACGTGTCTCCCCCCTCCTTTTAATGCCACCCCATGTGTAAGATGGACATACTCAAGGCTTATGGCCTGCAGGTACGTGTCTCCTCCCTCCTCTTAATGCCATCCCATGTGTAAGATGGACATACTCAAGGCTTATGGCCTGCAGGTACGTGTCTCCTCCCTCCTCTTAATGCCGCCCCATGTGTAAGATGGACATACTCGAGGCCTGTGGCCTGCAGGTACGTGTCTCCTCCCTCCTCTTAATGCCGCCCCATGTGTAAGATGGACATACCTAAGGCTTATGGCCTGCAGGTACGTGTCTCCCCCTCCTCTTAATGCCACCCCATGTGTAAGATGGACATACTCGAGGCCTGTGGCCTGCAGGTACGTGTCTCCTCCCTCCTCTTAATGCCACCCCATGTGTAAGATGGACATACTCGAGGCCTGTGGTTGATTTTTATACATGTTCATCTGATTACTAAAAACACTTTCTTTCACTTGTCATTATCAGCATCTTTCACCAGGTATTTTCACTCTATCTTTGGCCTGATATTGTATTTCACAAATAACTGCAACAACCAATTGTGATGTTTTGGAATAATGGCAAAGATCCTAAAGATGAACTTTACAGTGAATGCAGTCCTTAGTACCAGTTGTGAGGTTTTGTTTCTTGTTGTGATTGCAGGTGCATGGGAGCCATGATAGTGTAGCCAATATGGACTTGGAGGGGGGAAGTACGTCGGTGGGACCGAGTGACGTGGGCCTGGCTTCACACGTTGCCGCCACCTCCATCACAGAGGAGAGCCCAGAAGCGGGTGTGGAAATCATCCACTACCAGCCCCCCCAGGTGGAGTACCACGAGACCCCTGCCACTATAGTGACTGAGTGTACTGATATAGAGACCTCTAGTGGCGAGGACATTATAGCAGAAGAGACTGAACCATGCATAAGCACAGAAGCTTCGCCAAAAGTTAAAGTAGCATCTGCCGAAAGCATGGAAAGTGTCCGATCAGGTGAATCAGAAAGTAACGAACTGCAGAAACTCATGCCAGAGAGAAAAGATGGCGTAAGCTTACAAGACGTGGAGAGCACATGATAGTAATGATGGACAGAGGCAAACATGAGAGGTACAAGATTCCACTATTCTGTGCAGCAAGGTGGCGCCAGCAGTGCACGTGTAAATGCAGCACAGTATTGTCAGTATCGTCCTATTGTGTATGCATTTTATTGTGATGTGTTAACACCGACCATGCAGGTTGGCTTCAGTTTACTAAGTAAAATGAGCACAGCTGTTGTCGAACCATATTTTGAGAAGCACAAGGCTCAAACTCTTGAGAGTGGAATGAATTAAGAAATCGAGACTTTAAATAACAGATGAATATGATTCATTTTATTTGTCCTCGATATAGTGAACAAGAAAATATATGTGTTGCACATGCAACATGAAGCTGCAGATCAAAATGACTGAGATCGCCCGCACAGAGACCCAACACCTTATTGATATCAGGAATGATGAATCGGACCTTTTATGCCTCATATAATGATGCACACTGTGGTTTCCTTAGAGATAAGTGCTTATAGATACTGCTTATATATACAGGCTAAAACTTTCAATTATATAATGTTTTGCTTTAAGCTTACAAAAAAAGTTTTCAGAGATTGACTTCTGCTATTGTACAATTATTGTATAGATAAACAGAGTTGGAATTCATAGAAGTACACTTTTGTGCCATTGTGGAAATATTATATGGGCCATACTGTAGTGTTGATCACTGGTCATTGATTGAACCCATTGTTATTCTGTTATCAAACAAGTTTGTAACCTAAAAATTATGTCAATATCTGATATGGATGATAAGAATGACAGGGTTTGGGGTACTAAAAATGTACCTCTAGCTTGTCAGTCAAGTCAAAATAGATGTTTGGTCTTGCATCTTTCTGCCCAGTTATCTTCTGACATACCTGGAATATATAACTAGAATTCGAGACTTGGCATGGTTAAGACTTATCTGAACATATGATAGACTCCACTGTTTATTTTACAGGCCAACTCATGCTTTTACCCAGGTATATATTTTCTCCTAAAAAATTAATATTTCACAAAATTTGTCTTAATATTTGGCACAGGTTCTGTAATAATGCCAGCAGATTTGTTGACCTGAATTTTTTTCCTATCCATTATGATAGGCTTTGAAAAGTGGGGATAATGAAAATTATCAGCACCTTATTTCTGCAGTAAACTATTCTAACAATTTTTTTTGATAGAGTAAAATTTTGGTACATGGGCCAAATTCTTCAACTTGACCTCCATGATGGGTTACACATTTTTAAGAATAATTCGAGGACTTGCCGTCAGTGGACAGTTTCCGGATATATAGTTATTATGACCAGTGAAAACATAAAGATACTTCTAATAAATATCAAGCTTCAATCATTTATAATAAAACAGAAAATTCAGAAAATGAGATTTTGGGCACAGATAATACTGTCAGGTAGGGGAAATAAATCACTAAATGGTATATTTTTACCTGGTAAAACTAGCCAATGTCAGAGAAAATATTTTCCTGCAGAGGTGTTTGTGTGTGTGTGTGTGTGTGTGAGTATGTGTGTGTGTGTGTGTATATATATATATATATATATATATATATATATATATATATATATATATATATATATATATATATATATATATATATATATATATATATATATATATATATATATATATATATATATATGTATATATATATATATGTATGTGTACACACATGTATGTATCCACACATGTATGTGTACACACATGTATGTATACACACATGTATGTATACACAAAAACACACAAGTAATCAATAAGGAAGCTCATGCCTCCAACAATATGGCATTATAAAAGAGACCATAGTCTTATTTCTTATTTTGGATAAGGTCGGATTTCAGTTTCTCCCCTGCCGTTATTTGCTACAGAATATGTATGTGTCAGAATATTATTGTAATGAATAAAACAGCCAATCTTACAAGTGACGTATGTAGAATGAGGCATATTGAACATGAAATACCCTGGTGCTTTGTTCAGGTCTCCCTTCTCACCAAAGTTTGGCTTGAGTTTGGCAGATAATAAGGTCCAATTGTCTTGCACAATTCGTGATATGTAATCGTATAAAATGAACTGCAGATAAAAAAAATGGCAGATGAATATGTTCTTGAAATGTTGTTTCCCACTGTATTAGGCTCAATGGCAACAACAAAAGCATTATTGGTAATATATATATATATTGTTTATAACAAGGATCAGTGAAGGGGGGGGGGGGGCGCTTGGTGATTGACTATCCATTTTCAATTCTTTGTAATTTCTTGTAATTTAATTTTATTTGCTTTTCTTGTGTATAAAATGGATATGAAAAAGAATGAATTTGTTGCTCTATGTTGTCTGTGCTAGTACACAGGGCCACTAAGGAGAGACTGTAGATGAATCAGGATATATGGGAATGCAGACACGTCTAGAACGGGTAAGCAACGTGGACATGTGTACTCTGCCAGACCATAGTGCAACATGCTAATAATTAATGCATTGTGATATTTGCTGAGGACGAAATTTTGTTTTTCAGTTGATTGGTTGGCTCATTTGAATAACTGATATAACTTAACCTGCATTTTATGAGATCAAAATTTTATTACATCATTTTTCAGAGAGCAAAATTTCATGGCAAAGTATTTTCAAAATCAAAATTGCATCACATAGAATTTCTGAAATCAGAATTTTATTCATTAGTTTTTCAGAATCAAAATTGCATATGATTTGGTAATGCATTGTATTCCTCTAGTGAAAAATATGTTGAAGCGTACAATACCTGGTAACAAAATGAAAGATATTGATGTAAAAATGAAACCCCTGGGTTTTCAAAGAAAATCAAATTAGTAAATTCTGTGAAACGCACACATAATCTCCATATTGTTTGGGACAAAAATCATGTGCCACCAAACTCTTTTATGTTAGTTTTGTGTAGACACAATAACTATGATAACAGTGCCCTCTGGGAAGAAATCAGTTAGAATCATCAGAAATAAATAAATATTATGGTCTGTATTTTATGTTTTACTGCATTTTCTGACAACAATTTGTAGAATGTAGAACAAAAAAATTAGTTTGACCCCAGAACATTTTACACTTCAAGCACAAATCTTTGAAATGTTGAGTTGTTATTCAAGTAGATGGAAAATGAAGTTTTGACTTTGTCAGGGTTATTATTGTTCTTTGAATATGTATGAGAATTGTAGATAATTTTTAATGGGAATGTCACCTTTACTGCCAATTAATCACATGAAGGATTTGTTTTGCTTGTGTCTGGCATACAGGGAAGCAGCGTGATAAGAATTGCAAATCTTCACAGTGTATATTTTGTTTGTCAGATAATTATCTCGTCTTTGCTGTTCTGTTGTTAACACTATTATTATAAATATAAAGTGGAAAATAAATTGTTAGTTGATTGTTTTCTTGATGTATCTTATCAATAACATTGAGATTAATCTGATAATGAGTGAAATATTTGTCATATCTTGAAAAAAAACCTGCTCAACATCTAAAATGTGTAATTTTATTGAAAAATAATTTTTTTTAAAAGTTGTGCCTGAGTTTGTGGAAAGAATTTGTTTGGAAACTTTAAATATTGTTGGAGCAAAATTTAAGTAAATTCTGATTTCAAATTAGGAGCAAAATTCCATGAACTCTTTTAAAATGTGAAATTTTGAAGGAGCAAAATTGGTCTTTATTCAGTGAGATATTGTGTTACTTTGGCCTTATATAATGTTCAACTCATCCAGGACCCATATCAGATAAAGGTGTTACAATTTACAGTAAACAAATTTGGTACTTGACACATTTATATACTTATTCTGAACTTGTGTTAAAAATGTGCAGTGAGCATAGGTTATATTCTTATATACATATACCAGAAAGAGTACCATGGTCTGTGAAATTCTGCCACAGACTTTTATAATGGTTTGGAATTATAATATTATACAGTCCAATATCAAAGTTTTGATATACATAAGAAAACAGAACAAAAAAAATCATTTAGCATAAAAAATAGTTCTTTCTGCACTCTTTAGCACCGTCTGTTGACACTGTGTATATAATCCTTTAACCTTAATTGAATATATTTGAAAATATATATTAGAAACACAGTTAGTGGCAAGTGGTAATAGGTGTCACTGAGGACAGCTCATATACCCCAGCAGGTCTGGTATTTCATTTAAATCATAAACAATGTTTCATATAAATCATATAACTTGTTATGCAGATAGTGCAAGATATTGGATATCAAAATCTGTCAGTTAGAAGCAGGTGTGAATGTCTTCATGCACATGTCTCCAGAGTGTACTGACCTAATCTTTTAGCCCATGCTCAACCATTTTTAAAGCATTATTTACTTCATGGTATTTGTAATGATATATTTTTCAAGTCAAGAATGTTTTGATTACACCCAAATCTATTCTCAGCAAATTTTAAATTAATAGAAAAGAAAACAAATATACAAAAATAATATTGAGTGTGAAGACATTCCAACCTGACAACTGATGTCAGCTAATATTATATGGTATTGTCATAGTTCGTTGACTTGGCAGTGCTCAAACTCAAATTTTGATATGTTTTTGAGAAAGTGGAACTGAACAGGTTTGACTTTTCTCAGTCAATATGTATCTTTTGATGATAAGATGATGACCTGATAAGTATTCCTTTGTTTGACATCATATCACAGAAGTATTGTGACCTCATATATGAGCAAAGAGTCAAATGCAAGACTGTTGAATATCATTTCAGATTAAACTTTGTCATATTATACATTAAACTGATTGTTAGAATTATTAATTTATATCAAATGTATCAATCCTCTGCCACTCATCAACTTGTGATGTTTTCCCATCCGCCAAAGCCTCTCACTGGTATATACCTAAAGTCGTTTCACAAACATGGAGATTTCTTTTTTTCCTTTGATCTGGAAATTGTTGTCAGTTGTTTCATCCCATTTTAAGGTGAAAAGATACCCTAAAATTGACATTTCACATCATATCATATCTTTACAAACTAAATCCCACATTTATTTTACACTTTCCCTATATTCTTTGCAGTCCATAACCTTATTTGTTTAGTATTACTTTTAGTGATTTACATTATTAAATGACAAAGATATTTCACCTAAAAAAAATTTTTTTAAAGCATACAACAATACCTTGCCATTCCAAATTTCCATGGATTTGTTCCCCTCAACTTGATCAATTATTAGCCAATTAGAATTGAGCAAGTTTTCAATTATGGGTTTTCAATATGGTAGACCATGTGCACATATTGCCTTCAGTACTTTCTTTTCTGGCCAAACATTCTTGAACATGATATCATTGAGGCATCTTAAAACATAAAAAGGCAACAATACCACTGAAGTTCATTTAGGCAGATGACATAGTTTGCACCTCAAGTTCTTCACAGGGTGGGATATTAGCAGTCTCTGAGTGCCAGTAAATTTTGCCTGCATACTCCCCAATAGTTCTAAATATTCAGTCTTTTTCTATTCAGCACTAATACAAGTCATTTGTCATATTTGAGAATATCCGAATGCCTTGTCAAAATTCTTAGTAGAAAATGTGGGGATGCTGGGAAAGAAAAGTTTGTTCTTTAGTGGCACTTGCCACTATATACCTTTACACTTTTGGCATGAATGATCTTGAATACATGTAATATTACAGACAATTAAATTCTTAGAAGGGTCATTAGTGTTTTACATTTTACAAATGTCTTTGCAATTCTTTTATCTATAATTTCTATATATCCTTGCCAATTATTTAAAGGCATACCTGATAATCTTTCTCCGTTCATGTCCTCTCTTGTATGTTATTCAAAGGAGAGTAAATGGAAGTATTTTCTATTCAGCCATTAACACTGCTTTGTCCACCAGGTGGGAGCACCATACTATCTAGCCTGACTACCAAAGCTTTTAATGTCTTGTCATTTACTCTATTTCCATCCACCTGTGTTGTTCTAGTTAAATATGAATTCAATACTCTTGTAAAACTGTCAGGAACAGCTTTGATATAATGCGATTCATTTAGGACATATTTCTTTCTCAGTAAAATAGACTCTTTGAAATATTTGCTTTTCTCAAGAACAGCATCTGGAGTGGAATACTGGGCGAATGTCATATATACTTCAATATGAAGGCATAGTAATTATTTCCAAAGAAAATAGATCTTTCAGAAATGAAGCAAATGACTATTTCTTGAATTGAAACTGTAAATTTGCCTATTTTCCATTAAAAGATAGTGAAACAATACAGATCGTTTTATTACTTTCAATATTACAAAGAGGATTCTAAACGTTGATGTGTGACTGATAATGAGTGACTAAACATCACAAAGACTGCAGGTCTCAAGGTTTTCTTGGTGTTTTTTTGTCGTTTTTTTATTAACAGTATCATTTTTAATTAAATCTGCATAACTAAATCTAAATTAAACAATAATATGAGGTTTAAAAGAAAATAGATTGTACAATTTTAATGCATGATTTTCAAATTTAATTGAATCTTGCTAATATTGTTGCAAATCAATCATATGATGGAATGTAGAGGTATAAATATCAAACAAAGAATAAATTAAATGAGCTTTCATTTTGTCTTATGTTGTCATTTGAAAGTTGCATATGTTGATGCAATTAAGTTGAGATTGTACATAAATAAACAAGCAAGTTACAACTTGATTATCAAATACTTAGTTTTTTTATATTTTTGGTGCTAAATAAAATTTGTATGTTTCATGACAACAATATTTGGACTGTGCCACAGGCCCTCCCTACCACACTGCACCACAGGCCCTCCCTACCACACTGCACCACAGGCCCTCCCTACCACACTGCACCACAGGCCCTCCCTACCACACTGCACCACAGGCCCTCCCTACCACACTGCACCACAGACCCTCCCTACCACACTGCACCACAGGCCCTCCCTACCACACTGCACCACAGGCCCTCCCTACCACACTGCACCACAGACCCTCCCTACCACACTGCACCACAGGTCCTCCCTACCACACTGCACCACAGGCCCTCCCTACCACACTGCACCACAGACCCTCCCTACCACACTGCACCACAGGCCCTCCCTACCACACTGCACCACAGGCCCTCCCTACCACACTGCACCACAGGCCCTCCCTACCACACTGCACCACAGACCCTCCCTACCACACTGCACCACAGACCCTCCCTACCACACTGCACCACAGGCCCTCCCTACCACACTGCACCACAGGCCCTCCCTACACACTGCACCACAGACCCTCCCTACCACACTGCACCACAGACCCTCCCTACCACACTGCACCACAGACCCTCCCTACCACACTGCACTACAGGCCCTCCCTACCACACTGCACCACAGGCCCTCCCTACCACACTGCACCACAGACCCTCCCTACCACACTGCACCACAGGTCCTCCTTACCACACTGCACCACAGGTCCTCCCTACCACACTGCACCACAGACCCTCCCTACCACACTGCACCTCCCTACCACACTGCACCACAGACCCTCCCTACCACACTGCACCACAGACCCTCCTTACCACACTGCACCACAGGTCCTCCCTACCACACTGCACCACAGGTCCTCCCTACCACAATGCGCCACAGACCCTCCTTACCACACTGCACCACAGACCCTCCCTACCACACTGCACCACAGGTCCTCCCTACCACAATGCACCACAGACCCTCCCTACCACACTGCACCACAGACCCTCCCTACCACACTGCACCACAGGTCCTCCCTACCACAATGCGCCACAGACCCTCCTTACCACACTGCACCACAGACCCTCCCTACCACACTGCACCACAGACCCTCCCTACCACACTGCACCACAGGTCCTCCTTACCACACTGCACCACAGACCCTCCCTACCACACTGCACCACAGGTCCTCCCTACCACAATGCACCACAGACCCTCCCTACCACACTGCACCACAGGTCCTCCCTACCACACTGCACCACAGACCCTCCCTACCACACTGCACCACAGGTCCTCCCTACCACAATGCGCCACAGACCCTCCTTACCACACTGAACCACAGACCCTCCCTACCACACTGCACCACAGGCCCTCCCTACCACACTGCACCACAGACCCTCCCTACCACACTGCACCACAGACCCTCCCTACCACACTGCACCACAGACCCTCCCTACCACACTGCACCACAGGTCCTCCCTACCACACTGCACCACAGGCCCTCCCTACCACACTGCACCACAGACCCTCCCTACCACACTGCACCACAGGCCCTCCCTACCACACTGCACCACAGGCCCTCCCTACCACACTGCACCACAGACCCTCCCTACCACACTGCACCACAGGCCCTCCCTACCACACTGCACCACAGGCCCTCCCTACCACACATCACCACAGACCCTCCCTACCACACTGCACCACAGACCCTCCCTACCACACTGCACCACAGGCCCTCCCTACCAAACATCACCACAGACCCTCCCTACCACACTGCACCTCCCTACCACACTGCACCACAGACCCTCCCTACCACACATCACCACAGACCCTCCCTACCACACTGCACCACAGACCCTCCCTACCACACTGCACCACAGACCCTCCCTACCACACTGCACCACAGACCCTCCCTACCACACTGCACCACAGACCCTCCCTACCACACTGCACCACAGACCCTCCCTACCACACTGCACCACAGACCCTCCCTACCACACTGCACCACAGACCCTCCCTACCACACTGCACCACAGACCCTCCCTACCACACTGCACCACAGGCCCTCCCTACCACACTGCACCACAGGCCCTCCCTACCACACATCACCACAGACCCTCCCTACCACACTGCACCACAGACCCTCCCTACCACACTGCACCACAGGCCCTCCCTACCAAACATCACCACAGACCCTCCCTACCACACTGCACCTCCCTACCACACTGCACCACAGACCCTCCCTACCACACATCACCACAGACCCTCCCTACCACACTGCACCACAGACCCTCCCTACCACACTGCACCACAGACCCTCCCTACCACACTGCACCACAGACCCTCCCTACCACACTGCACCACAGGCCCTCCCTACCACACTGCACCACAGACCCTCCCTACCACACATCACCACAGACCCTCCCTACCACACTGCACCACAGGCCCTCCCTACCACACTGCACCACAGGCCCTCCCTACCACACTGCACCACAGACCCTCCCTACCACACATCACCACAGACCCTCCCTACCACACTGCACCACAGACCCTCCCTACCACACTGCACCACAGACCCTCCCTACCACACTGCACCACAGGCCCTCCCTACCACACATCACCACAGACCCTCCCTACCACACTGCACCACAGACCCTCCCTACCACACTGCACCACAGGTCCTCCCTACCACACTGCACCACAGACCCTCCCTACCACACATCACCACAGACCCTCCCTACCACACTGCACCACAGGCCCTCCCTACCACACTGCACCACAGGCCCTCCCTACCACACTGCACCACAGGCCCTCCCTACCACACTGCACCACAGACCCTCCCTACCACACTGCACCACAGACCCTCCCTACCACACTGCACCACAGACCCTCCCTACCACACTGCACCACAGACCCTCCCTACCACACTGCACCACAGGCCCTCCCTACCACACATCACCACAGACCCTCCCTACCACACTGCACCACAGGCCCTCCCTACCACACTGCACCTCCCTACCACACTGCACCACAGACCCTCCCTACCACACTGCACCACAGACCCTCCCTACCACACATCACCACAGACCCTCCCTACCACACTGCACCACAGGCCCTCCCTACCACACTGCACCACAGACCCTCCCTACCACACTGCACCACAGACCCTCCCTACCACACTGCACCTCCCTACCACACTGCACCACAGACCCTCCCTACCACACTGCACCACAGACCCTCCCTACCACACTGCACCACAGACCCTCCCTACCACACTGCACCACAGGCCCTCCCTACCACACTGCACCACAGACCCTCCCTACCACACTGCACCACAGACCCTCCCTACCACACTGCACCACAGACCCTCCCTACCACACATCACCACAGGCCCTCCCTACCACACTGCACCACAGGCCCTCCCTACCACACTGCACCTCCCTACCACACTGCACCACAGACCCTCCCTACCAAACTGCACCACAGACCCTCCCTACCACACTGCACCACAGGCCCTCCCTACCACACTGCACCTCCCTACCACACTGCACCACAGACCCTCCCTACCACACTGCACCACAGACCCTCCCTACCACACTGCACCACAGACCCTCCCTACCACACATCACCACAGACCCTCCCTACCACACTGCACCACAGACCCTCCCTACCACACTGCACCACAGGCCCTCCCTACCACACTGCACCACAGGCCCTCCCTACCACACTGCACCACAGACCCTCCCTACCACACTGCACCACAGACCCTCCCTACCACACTGCACCACAGACCCTCCCTACCACACTGCACCACAGACCCTCCCTACCACACTGCACCACAGACCCTCCCTACCACACATCACCACAGACCCTCCCTACCACACTGCACCACAGACCCTCCCTACCACACTGCACCACAGGCCCTCCCTACCACACATCACCACAGACCCTCCCTACCACACTGCACCACAGACCCTCCCTACCACACATCACCACAGACCCTCCCTACCACACTGCACCACAGGCCCTCCCTACCACACATCACCACAGACCCTCCCTACCACACTGCACCACAGGCCCTCCCTACCACACTGCACCACAGGCCCTCCCTACCACACTGCACCACAGGCCCTCCCTACCACACTGCACCACAGGCCCTCCCTACCACACTGCACCACAGACCCTCCCTACCACACTGCACCACAGGCCCTCCCTACCACACTGCACCACAGGCCCTCCCTACCACACTGCACCACAGACCCTCCCTACCACACTGCACCACAGACCCTCCCTACCACACTGCACCACAGACCCTCCCTACCACACTGCACCACAGACCCTCCCTACCACACTGCACCACAGGCCCTCCCTACCACACTGCACCACAGACCCTCCCTACCACACATCACCACAGACCCTCCCTACCACACTGCACCACAGGCCCTCCCTACCACACATCACCACAGACCCTCCCTACCAAACTGCACCACAGACCCTCCCTACCACACTGCACCACAGACCCTCCCTACCACACTGCACCACAGGCCCTCCCTACCACACTGCACCACAGGCCCTCCCTACCACACTGCACCTCCCTACCACACTGCACCACAGACCCTCCCTACCACACTGCACCACAGACCCTCCCTACCACACTGCACCACAGGCCCTCCCTACCACACTGCACCACAGACCCTCCCTACCACACTGCACCACAGACCCTCCCTATCACACTGCACCACAGACCCTCCCTACCACACATCACCACAGGCCCTCCCTACCACACTGCACCACAGGCCCTCCCTACCACACTGCACCTCCCTACCACACTGCACCACAGACCCTCCCTACCACACTGCACCACAGACCCTCCCTACCACACTGCACCACAGGCCCTCCCTACCACACTGCACCTCCCTACCACACTGCACCACAGACCCTCCCTACCACACTGCACCACAGACCCTCCCTACCACATTGCACCACAGACCCTCCCTACCACACATCACCACAGACCCTCCCTACCACACTGCACCACAAACCCTCCCTACCACACTGCACCACAGGCCCTCCCTACCACACTGCACCACAGGCCCTCCCTACCACACTGCACCTCCCTACCACACTGCACCACAGACCCTCCCTACCACACTGCACCTCCCTACCACACTGCACCACAGACCCTCCCTACCACACTGCACCACAGACCCTCCCTACCACACTGCACCACAGACCCTCCCTACCACACATCACCACAGACCCTCCCTACCACACTGCACCACAGACCCTCCCTACCACACTGCACCACAGACCCTCCCTACCACACTGCACCACAGGCCCTCCCTACCACACTGCACCACAGGCCCTCCCTACCACACATCACCACAGACCCTCCCTACCACACTGCACCACAGGCCCTCCCTACCACACTGCACCACAGGCCCTCCCTACCACACTGCACCACAGGCCCTCCCTACCACACTGCACCACAGACCCTCCCTACCACACTGCACCACAGGCCCTCCCTACCACACTGCACCACAGGCCCTCCCTACCACACTGCACCACAGGCCCTCCCTACCACACTGCACCACAGGCCCTCCCTACCACACTGCACCACAGACCCTCCCTACCACACTGCACCACAGACCCTCCCTACCACACTGCACCACAGGCCCTCCCTACCACACTGCACCACAGGCCCTCCCTACCACACTGCACCACAGGCCCTCCCTACCACACTGCACCACAGGCCCTCCCTACCACACTGCACCACAGGCCCTCCCTACCACACTGCACCACAGGCCCTCCCTACCACACTGCACCACAGGCCCTCCCTACCACACTGCACCACAGACCCTCCCTACCACACTGCACCACAGACCCTCCCTACCACACTGCACCACAGACCCTCCCTACCACACTGCACCACAGGCCCTCCCTACCACACTGCACCACAGGCCCTCCCTACCACACTGCACCACAGGCCCTCCCTACCACACTGCACCACAGGCCCTCCCTACCACACTGCACCACAGACCCTCCCTACCACACTGCACCACAGACCCTCCCTACCACACTGCACCACAGACCCTCCCTACCACACTGCACCACAGACCCTCCCTACCACACTGCACCACAGACCCTCCCTACCACACTGCACCACAGGCCCTCCCTACCACACTGCACCACAGACCCTCCCTACCACACTGCACCACAGACCCTCCCTACCACACTGCACCACAGGCCCTCCCTACCACACTGCACCACAGGCCCTCCCTACCACACTGCACCACAGACCCTCCCTACCACACTGCACCACAGACCCTCCCTACCACACTGCACCACAGACCCTCCCTACCACACTGCACCACAGACCCTCCCTACCACACTGCACCACAGACCCTCCCTACCACACATCACCACAGACCCTCCCTACCACACTGCACCACAGACCCTCCCTACCACACATCACCACAGGCCCTCCCTACCACACTGCACCACAGACCCTCCCTACCACACTGCACCACAGACCCTCCCTACCACACTGCACCACAGACCCTCCCTACCACACTGCACCACAGACCCTCCCTACCACACTGCACCACAGACCCTCCCTACCACACTGCACCACAGACCCTCCCTACCACACTGCACCACAGACCCTCCCTACCACACTGCACCACAGACCCTCCCTACCACACTGCACCACAGGCCCTCCCTACCACACTGCACCACAGGCCCTCCCTACCACACATCACCACAGACCCTCCCTACCACACTGCACCACAGACCCTCCCTACCACACTGCACCACAGGCCCTCCCTACCACACTGCACCACAGGCCCTCCCTACCACACTGCACCACAGGCCCTCCCTACCACACATCACCACAGACCCTCCCTACCACACTGCACCACAGGCCCTCCCTACCACACTGCACCACAGACCCTCCCTACCACACTGCACCACAGGCCCTCCCTACCACACATCACCACAGACCCTCCCTACCACACTGCACCACAGACCCTCCCTACCACACTGCACCACAGACCCTCCCTACCACACTGCACCACAGACCCTCCCTACCACACTGCACCACAGGCCCTCCCTACCACACTGCACCACAGGCCCTCCCTACCACACTGCACCACAGGCCCTCCCTACCACACTGCACCACAGGCCCTCCCTACCACACTGCACCACAGGCCCTCCCTACCACACATCACCACAGACCCTCCCTACCACACTGCACCACAGACCCTCCCTACCACACTGCACCACAGACCCTCCCTACCACACTGCACCACAGACCCTCCCTACCACACTGCACCACAGACCCTCCCTACCACACTGCACCACATACCCTCCCTACCACACTGCACCACAGACCCTCCCTACCACACATCACCACAGACCCTCCCTACCACACTGCACCACAGGCCCTCCCTACCACACTGCACCACAGACCCTCCCTACCACACTGCACCACAGGCCCTCCCTACCACACATCACCACAGACCCTCCCTACCACACTGCACCACAGGCCCTCCCTACCACACTGCACCACAGGCCCTCCCTACCAAACTGCACCACAGACCCTCCCTACCACACTGCACCACAGACCCTCCCTACCACACTGCACCACAGACCCTCCCTACCACACTGCACCACAGGCCCTCCCTACTTCACTGCACCACAGACCCTCCCTACCACACTGCACCACAGGCCCTCCCTACCACACTGCACCACAGACCCTCCCTACCACACTGCACCACAGACCATCCTTGAATATCAATTCATCTTTTAAAAACATTTTATTTACAAAGCTTCATAATGAAAAGGTTTGTTATAAAACAATTAAGTTAGTTAAATATATCATACATTCTTTCAATACAATAACATTATTCAAATATTCTGAAAAAAGGCTCTTAATGCTACTTAAAAACTGAGACAATTCAACCCAAATATAATTGGAAAACACAAGAAAATGTCAATCCTGAGATGGTGGCTATCAGAGATACCCAAGACATATGAACATAAACTTCTGTCTGATTAGGAAAATGGAATCAGAGACAACTATTGTTTGAAATAAATTTTGATAGTTAGTATTATGCATCGCACGGAAGTTGCTGAAAAGGAGAAACAAAAATGAAGATTAAAACTTCGTCTGAGTTTACAAGTTATAAATGCTCCAAATGTTGTATTAAATACAGAGAAGCTCAACAATATTGTGGAATGGTTACAAAATATGGTAACTCTCCGGTTTGAGGCATGATTGATACAGCAAGCAGCTCATACTTTATTGAATATGCAACCCTTTTGATAATAATACATTTTTTATCACACATATCATTTATATGGATTTTGGACTTGTATTTGCAGCTCCACCTGGTGATAGGTTTTGTTGCTGTCCATCTCCTAGCAAATCAGATATGTGTAAGTCTAGATAGCATAATAATAATACTGTAATCTACTGAGAAGGTTTGACCTGGGGTATACACAGTACTTGACAGTATACATCTAAAAGTTCTATTTTTGCTTAATAAATGCACAGTAGAAGACTTTTTTATGATTTCCTACAACAGAAAAGGTCATTCAAACAAGAATGTAGTTTTTGTGATATGAAAGTGTCATTCAAACTGGAATGTAACTTTGTGATTTGAAAAGGAATACCAAGTAATATTTTGGCACCAAGTCAATTGGACATTTTTTGTGGGTAAGATTTAAGAATACTGAATTATGAAAATTGGATGGAATAAACTAGATATTGAAAATGTACATCTCCACTGGTATATTTTGACTCTTTATTTAAAAACATTCCATGTGGTTATTAACATATTAAAGGTTCAGAATGTTTCAAGAAATATAGCCGCAAAACCAAAATATCTGATGTCATATTTACAGGCCAGTTGATTGGAATGTTGCAACTCTTGGAATGAGAATCATAGATACTTATTTTTTCAGTATTGATATTTCAGGAAGATAAGAATGTGCATTAAATAGCTCTGAGCAATTTACACTTTGGCCACAGGTATTTAATAAGGTTGCTGTTTTTTGCACTGGATCCAGCTTGGCAGTGTTTGACCATGGCAAAGAATTTTGTCTCCCAGTTTGACAGTGGCTGAAAGAAATAGACCCCAAGAAAGGTCAATCCCAGTCACTCTACAAGGGCTTAAAACTCATAAAATATCATTCCAACGAGATTTTATACCAAACTAACATCAAAAAGAGAAAGTAAGAGGTTGGTAATTTAATTTCTTGGGGTCTATTTCTTTCAGGCACTGCAGAACAGGCATGGTCAAGCAGGCTTTGGTTGAATAGGGGAAAGTTCAAACAGGGGTCAGTGCAATACAGCCACTCACCTCCAATAATATGTTTGACAGATATTTTACACATGTACATTCAAGGTGTACTGAAGGGGCATTTATAACATGAATAATTGTTCAATTAAAGTGCAATCATTTGTCTCATATCTAATGTCATCTACCATACTTTTCCCGACATGGGGATTTTTCTGAGAAAACACAATTTCTGCACTGTGAAACATATTTTTGTCGTGCCAAAAAAAGTCTGTTTCGCTAACATTTGAATTACTGCCAATGTGGTCACTTTCCTTCTCAGCATGTTAATTTATTGGAAGACATTAATGATGAATATATCAATATCACAGATAACTGAGGCTCATGTCACAAACATATTTATATATATATACCACGAGTACATAACCTTATATACCTATATGTATATATTGTTTTCCCCTTCTTCAAGTGTGTGGGCCACATGAGAAATATTCTGTACCATCTCATACAAACTGTTTTTTTTTTCTAAAGGTTGAATAAGTCACACTGAACTATAAATATCTTGTGCTTTTGCTTTTTTTTCAAATTTATTGAAATTTCATTTCCTTTTTTTGTTTAACAATATTTGAGTTTGTGGTACTTTACAACAGTTTGTTTTGGCAGTACTTTTATCGAACATCAATCTAATTTTATTAAATTATATCTTATTCTTATTTCTGGAAATCACATGTGAAGCATCTCATTTATATCACTGGCAATCACCTGTCATTGAAAGCATATGGGCATATCTGACAATCACATCTAATCCATGGATCTCATTCACAAACATATAATAATTGCATGCATTTCAATGTATCTCGTTTACAAATTTTATATCACATGAACATGAATAAAACTCTCTGTGAAGTAACCAATATGATGAGAGAAAGACAATATGAGATGCCGGGAATGTAATCAATGCATTCAAGGATATGGTACTCTTTTTGATTAATCACTTAACATTTAAATACATGTGAGCTGATGCACAAATTGCACTGTTCATTATTATCTGAGCTAATGTTTTACGTTTAGCCCTCTACTTCCACGGAGGCTTGACCATTGGATACAGGTGGCGCCCCCAGGGAGGTTTCTTCATCTTTGCTCTCATTGTGTGTGGTGTGAGTGGGTCTGAGTTGATAGCACACTCCTACAAAGAGCACGCATGCCAGAGTCTGAGTGCTCATGGCCACGCCATGGTGGATATACCGATAGTTCTGCACATCATACAGCCAGCAGGTGTCCTCCTCATAACAGTCCTCCTTCCATATGAGACACTGCGAGTCCCGAGCTCGTCCAAATACAACATGACCCAATACGTAACCTGTGTATTACAAAACAGAACAAAGTTCAGTACATGACCATTGCCTCTGTAATTTATATAAATATTTCTGTCTAAAATGATATAATCAATAAATTTCAATGGTAAACATTTTGCACTGACATGCAAACATTTTTAGGGATGATCTTGACAAGCAACCCTTGTTTTAAAGATTTTCATATGTCAATCGTGAATAAGAAGAACAAAAATATCCTAATGTTCTGAGTAAAATGCAGTATTTTTAAAATCTCTCAGGCTGTTACAATCAATGGTTGCCCCAGTATCTGCTGGCATATATTAAGCAACCTTGGTTACAGTAATTTAGTATGCAGGTAGACTGGTCCACCAAGGAAGACAATGCTTAGTTCCGATTCTCCCTATCTGCTCTCCCATATACGCTGCATTTTTAGAGCGCTGCGATCGTATTTGACCCAATTCTTTGCACACGACCCATCCGGGAACAGCGGCGACAGCCTGTTTAGGTCATTGTCGCCTCTGCCTTTCATCTTTCCATCATTGTTTTTCTCAGTTTTGCCTTCGTAATGTTGACATAACTTACGGAAATTGCAATAAACTTATATAAAGATTACACAAAAAACATGCTTTAGTGCTGACATTAGCGTGTCAATGTACGATGTCAGTCTGAAATTTCCCTCCCATCTTGAAGCAAGGCAGGCGGAAGTTAACAACGCAACATCTTTCCCGTCATGCACTGCTCTCTCATGCCAATTTCATAATTTTTTCACGGACCAGCTAAAAATCCGGGAGAGCAGATAGCGAGAATTGAGCAAAGACATTCAAAATATCTGTGTTTAAATATCTCTTGATTGAGGTAGCTTTATCTTTTAGCATGTTCAGTTAAATGCTGCAGAATTTGATTTGCATGTCACACAAAGGGTTGTTTTTGTTGCATTATATATTCTACTTACCCAGCAGATATATTATCCAAATGCCTAAACCAATCGATAAGGACCTGTATCTGTCTCTCACAATTCTGAAACAAACAACAACCAATGAAATGAAAAGTTCAAATTATTGAGTTCAAATCAAATGTATAACAACACTGTGCACATAAAAGACACAACAATGGAATAAATTGCTTTCCTTAATTACTTTCTCCCCATTTTTTAAATAACAGTTTAATAACCGGTATGGATCTCCCCAAATAATAATGTTCTGATAATGTTACCTATTCAGAAGACAACAGTGTGTATATTTGTAATATGTGCTTTTAAGATCATTCTTTAATTTCATGTCTCTTGGATCATTCTCAAACATTTAATACCCTTCTAGACACTAATAACATGTCCATATATGGACAGTAATCCACCTCGCAGGTGCCCGTATGCCGTGCCCGGAATTCCGGTCATACAAAATAGTGACAATATTCGCCCGCTGCACAACGAGAGGTCCTTGATAGTCCTAATATAGATTTTGACTGCATAGTCTAATAGAATACCCTTCTAATTTTCTGCAGAGCATTCATTATATGCTGCCACCTGGGTGTGCTGGTGTGAACTGCCTCCAGTGGCGGATCTACGTACTAAACATTCTCCATCTTAATAGACTATCCTAGTCCAAATATATTAGGACTATCAAGGACCTCTCGTGGAAATGGGTTTGTGCAGCAGAATAATGTCACTCATTATTGGAGAATTGCTCTGATTGGGTCACGTAAATATAGAACAGGGGAACCCCAAACAACGACCAAATATTTCCAGTGACGTAGGACTGGAATTCTGGCCACAGCATATGGGCACCTGCGAGATAGTTTACTCTCACTATTTGGGACAGTTATTAGTATCTACCATCTTCATCACCTGGTGCTGCCACTGGTGACAATATAATGAAATTGACCAATTGACTGAAGTAAAAAAAACATCAGAAAGGTCACAGAAAGGTCACCAAACTCCCTGGTGATACTAATGTTTTGAATGTAAAGTTTGGAAGCAATCTAATTGCAACTGGCCCCACTACATGCACTAGCACAGTTGGTAGAGCGATGGATCTGTGCCTTTCTTGGTTATACAAGTGGAGAACAAGAGGTGGTGGGTTCGACTCTCACTGCTGGTAGTGTTACTTTCACACTGGTTATAAGACTGTAAGGTCAACCTGATTGACCACTGTCGACAAAAGGGTCGTTAAAACACTATTTCATTTTTTCATCTGACTTCCTGTGCAGATTTTTTGGGGCTGAGAAAAAACATTTCACAAACAAAATCTGTCTAAAAATATACATCTTTCTTTGAGCAATCTGATAAATATTGTTGCAATTTCAAACCAATTACCGGATACTGTAATAGTAGCTGAGGATTGTGAAACAAACATCACATGATTTCTAGATTAAAACATTATTGATTTTCCTTCCAAATCTCTCATATCTGATAGTATGTTAAATGTTCCACTATTTGCCATCCAATATATTGATTGTACCTCATCAAACTTTGACACAGCAATAAAAATATCAAGTCAGTGAAATATAGCAAGTAGATAAACCAAACAGACTGCAGATCTCATGATACAGATATGATTCGAAAAAAATCTAGTCTGGATCAACTTCATGTATGGTGCATTAAAAGAGACATGATAAAAACATAAGAAAATAATAATGAAGCACAATAGCTGCAGAAATACCAGTCTATATATAGTTCTGATACAGCATTTGGGCAGGGTTGGTCCTGGAAACATGAGGCCCTATATTGCAGAAGTTAGTGAACCTTCTGCACAGCACCAAGGAGAATCTGGGACGGTGTCATGTTTTAAAAGGGTCATGGGGCCTTATACCTGCACAAAAACAGCAAGACTAGACATTTTCTTATCTGGCAATGGTGACATTGTGTGATTCACAAGTCACAAGTTTCAGATCAGGATCATGTGATCTAGGTCATGTGATCTGGGTCACATCTCAATAAAACATACATGTTCCTGGTCTACCTCATCAGTACATGCTAGAGGTTTTGTTCATATTCCAAGTGACATCCTCTCTCAGGTAGGTAAACATATGCTCAATATTATATTAAGCATTTAAAACATTTTACAGCATGGAGATAAACATGATAAAATAAGGAAATTCATGATGTTTCACCATGTTACGTTTTGCTTCTTCAAATTTAAAATGCCTCACTGCCAACCCTGCTTAATGTAAAGGTAAAAACTATAAATGGGTTCGGATCTAGCCAATCTTTAGAACCTGTTTAAAATCTAGTAATTGCTCAAATTGTTGAGTTGGTTAACTTTTCAGTAGTAGTTCCTGTGAGTTTTATAATTATTGTATATGTAAATGAAGTGTTATTGTTAATCACAATTATAAACCTAATGTAGGATCATGAACAATGATAAATATTTGTGTGGCTTGTTTTATTATTGTCACTTGATAATTATTGTGTGGAAACATCAAAGATTATCTTGATTATTTACAACTATAAGAATATTGAAATTTCTTATTTGGAACCAAACAAATTGTTGAATCGATCTAGAATCTTTTAGATTAGGTCATCAAATGATATTGGATGTCAAAAAATCAATATCAAAAACTGTAGGCACAGCTTACAAAACATCCATTCAATATATACTCCTGAATTTTGATAAGTTTAATTACACTTGACACGAAAACAAAGAAATCCTATATTAGAAGCATAAACATGACAAATCCTCAATATTTCTTGGGATAAGTACCTCAGAGAAGCTGGCACTGCAGGAGGACAAGGTGTTTTACTGCCGATTGATTACAAGCGTGATGAAAAATTGAATAAAATCAAATATAAAATTTCGGTTTTCAGTATCAGCTTTGAATTTTCATTGTTCAAGTGTGTTGTGCTGCCACCTGGTGTCTTAAAATCTGTCATACATGGGGTATTTTGTAGACACGCAAGCTTGGCTCATGGCATTGAAAAAATGTTGATTAACTTGTCATTTAATTTAAATCAGTTTGCCTCACCTACAAACAAATTTTCATTCTTTTCAAGATTCCCAAATTTGTTTGTGTGTATGCATTTGTTGCCAAAATATTAAGTTATTCAATTCACAGCATACAGAACGGTAGTCATCATATTAGCTGTCATGTCAAAAACTATCACTGCATGCATTGCACATGGAGGATCACAACTGTCAAAACTCAAGCAGTAACAATTTATTTTATTTTCATTTTTCAGAAGTTAATAATGACACATGGTGTGAGTCACCACAGTGGAGGTCACCATGGCGGAGGTCACCATGGCGGAGGTCACCATAGGGGAAGTCATCATCGTCCTCACAACCACAGCAGAACAGCATCCCATCAGAGACGCCCTCACTGCCCTAATGCACCAACGCAGACCGCCTTTCATGGCGGCTATCAGCATGGAGACCCCGTGGACACGGAGGAGAGTTGCGGCAGTTGTTGCATTTGTATCTGCAGTGGTATTGGCTTTCTCCTGTGCATCAACACCAAATCTTACCAGCAGAGACTGTGCATCCTGTGGTTCTGGACACTGGTGGTCATCGCTGTGCCGTGCTGTGTCCTAGCTGCCGTGGTGTTTAACAGTGACACATTCTCAACAACTCCGCTAGACATGCGCACAGTCACAAGGGAAGGCTACAGTGTGTTCTGTGAAAAAATCACCTTATCGGCAGATTATCAGTTCAGTGCCTGGCTTCTGGACAGTCATCCACACATTGCCCCAGGACAGACACATCAAGTCGTACAACCAGAAATCAGTCCCACTGTTTATCCACAGGAAAATCTGCAGTGGCACTTTTACATGATAGGGCAGGCCTATTATAGTTCCAGCATCAATGTTGATATCTGCGTGGTAACTTACAATTTTGGAAGAGGAGTTTTTCTCTACATCATCAAAGGAAATAACAACTTAGACAAATGGAAAAATGACCATGGCTGTGACTGTGTAGAAAAAACAACCTATATTCCAGTCCAAAATTCATGCCTCAATCCTTCTGACAATACCTATGTCAATTTTTATATCACCTCTGATCACCCAGATGAATATCACTTTGTTTTCTACAATGATGATTATAATTATCCTGTTACTTTATCTAACTTAAAGTTTGATGTGCATCGACTGACATATGATGTGGAAGAAAATGAAGACCACTGCTCAGGCCTGCAATGTACTTTTGACCTTAATGTCAAATCAATGAAAGAATCAGTAGTGTACAAAGCTGAAGCTAATTCCCCCTTCGGAGAGGATATTGTGGTCGAATGTGCCACAAGGCTTCCAGTTTACTTAAGCATTGCAACTATACCATTAATCTTTAGCTTTTTGATAACATTTTGTGTGGTTTGTTCGGTAAGACATAAAACCAGGGGTGACTGTGAAAATGCAACCATACCCACCGTGTCTGGTGCAGTAACCACCTCACAGAGGGCAGCACTTGTACAGTCGGAGCTGCCACCGAGTTATGATTCCATCTATGATGAAAATATAGTATACCTGCCCCCTCCCCACGCCCCAGTCAGAGTAGAACCAGGTGCAGGTGGCGCCACTTCAGAGCCACCACCTCCTTATGCCACTGTCCCCACAGAGAGCCCCCCTTCCTACTCTGAAGCCAGTGACAAATAGACCAATAACAGAAGCCGTCCCCACCTTATATCTGAAGCCAGTGACAAATAGACCAATAACAGAAGCCCTCCGGCCTCCCCATCTTACACGGAGACCCCTGAGGGAATGCCACCTTACCCAAAAGACATATAGACCTCTCATGGTAGCCACAAGCCCCACTGCCCCGCCCCCTTTTTACATGGACAGCTGACATTGAGACTGTGATATTAGTAGGTTGTGGTTTACCTGAGGAATATCAGGAGAGAGACGACGTGGCCCATACACGCTGTTGCCATGGTGATAAAACCCAGGAAGACGTAGAGGTAGAACACGCTGCACTTGGATTTACACACACCGTAGCTGGCAAACCCACCATTCCCCACGCATGAACATTGTGTGTAGTTCTGAAACATACAAATATTATATGGAATTCCTTCTATAAAGCCTGATAGAATGGACTAAGACAAACACAACAAGTTTTGCAGCAATCTCTTGCATCAATTGTTTTCTTTCTGCATTTTACATATTGTGTAATCAAGATCATTTTAACTTATCTAAATAAGTCTAAAAGGAACTGCAGTTGTAAATTTGTATGTATATATTATCTGTTTCTGAGAAAATCCTCCATCTTGCATTTGTGTGATAAATATATGTTTGTAAATATCACTGCTTTTGGAAAAGAATTTATCATATAAAAATATTTATTGCATATGAGACATTTTTTGTAAATAATTTGAAATGTGTTGATGAATACATATCTATCATTACATTCCAGACATTTTCAAAATAAAACTTTATCAAAATATCAATCTGCATATTTCTTCTGATTCTCTCTGAGGTCAATGTTGATGCATATAAATGATGTTGAGTATTTTAGCTACCATTTGTTCTATATCTCGGCTGTTGTGCATGATAGCGAGGCAGCCAGCGTGGCAGGGGCTGAAGTATGTTATGCCATCAGACCCGCACACAGGGTCATATTGCGTCCCCGTACAGTCACAGTCACTGTTACACCCCTGGGACAGAGCACTGGAAAAATAACAACAAATAACTAAAAGACAGGCCTTAAGTCACTGTTACACTCCTGGTAAACAAACAAACAATAACTTATAAACAGGCCTAAATACTTTCATTCAAAGGTAAAATTACGTGTGGGAAATTTTTTTGTGGTTCGTAGTTCGTGGTTCATGGTTTGTGGTTTGTAGTTCATGTGGTTCGTAGTTCAAAAATCACTTGAAATTGCAGTATTGGGGTGGATTTTATATATCGCGGGATGAATCAATCTTATCGGAATCAATACTGTAGCATGTTCTATATGATATTTACATTCACTGCAAAAATTGGACTTGAGCAATTAATACGAGATGTACTATGGCTATGAAACATAAAAAATCACTTAAATTGTAGTATTGGGGTCAGTGGTATAAAAACCACCCCAATACTGCAATTTCAAGTGATTTTTGGACTATTCATAGCAGTCAAGTACATCTCATATTAATTGCTCAAGTCCAATTTTTTTAGGGAATGTAACTATGATATAGAACATGCTACAGTATCGATTTAAACAAGATTGAATCATCCCGCGATATAAAAACCACCCCAATACTGCAATTTCAAGTGATTTTTGGACTATTCATAGCAGTCAAGTACATCTCATATTAATTGCTCAAGTCCAATTTTTTTTAGGGAATGTAATTATGATATGGATCATCCTATAGTATCAATTTAGACAAGATCGAAACACGAAACATGAACCACGAACCACGAACTACGAACCAGGAACTACGAACCACGAAAAAATTTCCTACACGTTTTTAACCCATGGGTTCAAAACACTGTATAAAAAGAAAAATAACAAGCATGCCTGAATGCTTACATTCATAAGTTGTCAAAGCAATGATAAAAAAAGAAAAAAATAACCAACAGACACCATACTAAAAAAATGGAAAATGATAGTCTGAAGTTGTGATTTTTGAAAAACATTTTAAAAGTGCAACATCAAAGTACTTTGAGAAGTTCTTTTTCTATTGGCATTAAAACCCATTTGGAAATAGCATTGTGTTGGAAGGATGACTAGATATTTGTTTTGAAATGTTATAAATGTGGTATCATGTCCTGGCATTATAAAAGGTTTCAAATCTCTAACTCACTGTTGTGACACTTGAACAGTTAAATTCAATCAGATATCGTTAAAAAAATATCATATTTATTAGCTTAGCTAAATGCCAATCAATAATGTACAAATATTTGGGAGGACAATATTGCAGTAGACACCTCTTGTGGATGTTATACATACTCTTTCTTTTCCAAGTCATATTTGTAGTCGGGTTGAGCACAGCTGACTGCCATAAGGATGGCGAGGAGGATGACACTGACCGCCAGACTGACCACCACCATCTTGGATGCCTTGTACAACTTCCACTCCATCTTATAGATAAGTATGGTACCCACCAGCACTCCCACTGCACAGCCAAGGGGACCAACCACCGCTGAGAAAACAATGAAAAAACAACTTATATATCAAATAGAGAAGTATATTGTGTGAATTATAAATCAAAATCTGTATGAAAAATTATCCTTTACAAAATTTCTCTTTCAAAGAATGATAAAATCATTAAACTTTCTGTCTTCAAATCAATAATGACAAAAATCAGAATGAATAAATCAACAAAAAGCACTGTATAAATTAGCCACTAGGGGGCATGGACTAAGACTTGTTCATTACTTGCTTCCTCTCAGTTTAAACATGTGATAGAAAGTATGATCACAATGGTATTAATTCCCTAAATTGCCTTAATTAAATTGAAATTTAAGAGAGAATATGTCCAAAAAGGGCAGTGGACAGAATATTGCACCTACAGCTTAATTTAGGTGCTGAGTTTTTGCAGCCAATGAAAGGCAAGTTATTAAGCAACCTACCTGCTCCCACGGAAGCTGTGGTGGCGTCCTGCTGGAACTGCACCTCCATGTAGGTCGGCAGGAGGTAGGCGTACCCTGACACCACATACGTGCCCACCACCGACGCAGCAAACGTCAGCAGCAGAGGAATATTTCTCAACAGTCTCCATAGATGACGTGGTAAATCTGCAATCATATACAGAATATATCACCTGCTTACTACAATCTGCAGTGACAACATGCTTCATTGCTCATATTTTAAAATACTTTTGACTGATACTGACAAATCAATATTTTGAATTTAATATATCACATGGTCAAGCAGTCAGTTACCTCTCATAGACAGTAAAAGTAAAAATTGTCATGACAATATGTGGAAAATATAACTTATAATTCAGTTTTTGAAATGATACCTAATATGTTTGTTGACTTTTTAAAACATAGACTGTGATTGGTGGGTATTGGTTCAAAATTTTCATAATCACAGCTTATGTTCATAATATCAATAAACATAGATAAACCATATACTATTCATTTATCAGTAACCAATTCAATAAATACAAATGAGATAATTATGATGAGTATTACCTCTTAACTCTTCCCTCCTCATCCGATGTTTCCTCGCAGTTATATATCTCTTGGAGGATGAACTTTTGGATGACTTGTGACTGCTTGTGCTCCGTTTTGAACGTTTTTGTTGTTTTTTCTTGTAACCTGAACTTTTTTTAGTCTTTTGAACACCATTTGGAACGGCTTGTAAGTTTTGTTGTGATGTAGTAGAAATCTCCATCTCAAAAGCTGGATTTGGTACGCCCTCCTCAGCAATCTGAATGCCATCCACATTTGCAGCTTGAGACTCTTGGCCTTGACTTTCTCCAGTCTGATCTTCTGATTCCTCTTCATCTCCCTCTTGTGTACTGGCCAAATCTTCTGATCCCTCCTGATCTCCCTCTTGTGTACTGGCCAAATCTTCTGATCCCTCCTCATCTCCCTCTTGTATCCTGGGCAGATCTTCACTAACAGTTTCCACTGAGCCAAGTTCAGTCCTGGTTTCTGTTTCCTCTCTATATGTGGGCTTATCACTGCCAGTTGGAACATGAACTAAAGCAGGATCTGGAATTCTGATTACATCAACACCAGATGTCACTGTGGTTGGCTTTGCCTTATTGTTTGGTTCTTTATTTTTACTTGTTGATGGACTTCCACTTTTGCTGCTAGAAGAGTTCTTTTTCTTGCCATTATTGTGGCTATGTTTTTTATGCTTGCTTGCAATAATCTTTATTTTCTGGCTTAGCACCTTCTCCTCTAGCCTGTCTTTCCGTCTTTTCAACCAAGCTGGTTCTATAAACCATCTTGGAAACCAAAAAAAACCTGTTGCTACTAGCAACATGAATGCTGCAATTATAGGGAATCCTAACCACCATGATCCCACTCTCTGCAGCTCTGACACCAAATATTTCTCATCTGCAGAAAATAATGTATAAGTTTTATTCAAGTAAAGTGAAATAAAAGAAACAACATTTGGCTACCAGTTATTTAGAATTTATGAAAAATAATGTGTGAAGGACAGAGATATATATTGTTTTATAGCCCAGTAATTATGGTTCAGTTATTTTTAACTGCCTTTCAATATGAATTTTTTACCTCGTCTGCCAGATTCTGATATTGAAGAAAATCCTGTAGCCAGTACACTCCCCACAAACTGTCCAATCCCATGCATAACCAAGGCACAACCTAAAGTCAAAACATTTTGTATTTACATTTTTAAACAACAAATTGAAATTAAACTCATTTGAATAAACATAAAATCTTGAAATCAGTTTTCAAATGCAATTTTAAAATCTTTTTGAATTCCCCCTTTCATTTTCTCTCAATAATAAATCACAGGTTGAATTACATGTCATATAAATCATGTTACAAATGGAATTCAGATGGCAATCAAGTACTACGATTAACTCAATGTCTTTGTACTTACCTATAAATACAGCTGATTCTCTCGGCTTTGTGTTTTCCTCTATATGCACAAGTGCGATGGATGCATAGAGCGCTGATCCCACCCCGATGAGGAACTGTCCAAGGCATAGCATTGAATAGGGCCAACTTCTATTCTCCTCAACATTACTGAAGAAACACTGGTTTTGGCTTAGCGTGGCATTCTGGATAAACTTGCGACAAATCCCCGTCAAAAGAAAATTAGAGATGGTACTGGACTCCTGTTCCAGAGCTCCGGAGATGAAGTAGGCAGCACTGCAGAAAGTGGCACCGACAGCCGTGAGGATTCCTCCGACAGCGATGGTGACCGGCCGGTGGACGCGGTTGCCAAAGAACGCCATCAGTATGAGCATGATGGCGAGGCCGATCTTCTCCAGGCCCAGGATGAAGCCCTGTTCATAGCCAGGCACTGCATACCGCTTCCCAACGTGTGAGATGACCTCGTAGGAATACTGCACCAATATGCCGTGAAATAAGAAAATGGCCGCCACTAGCATGCCAAACCATCTCGCACTAGACATGGAGGAAGTCTTCTGCCTCAGTTCTTTTAGTCTTTCTCTTCTCTTTTTAGCCCTGCTGTCAGGACCAGCATGCCCGTTTGTCTGGGGGTTATGAGTCACTGTATCATTTTCCATTTTCTCACGATACAAATTTTTGTTATTTGGAAGAATGTTATGAAGTATTTTGTCCTTATATAGATGAAATGTTTCAGAAGGGAACATGTCCGCCAACTGGGATTTCTTCATCTTGGAAAATTTCGAGAGAGAATTCAGTATGTTCCATCTTTCTTGGCTGATGTACAATTCTGCAAGAAAAAAAAGAAAACAAAAATCATGTTTTATTCCAATAAAAAATTTCAGGCCAAAAACAATTTTGTCTGCTATATTGTTATGAGACTGGCACTGATTAATGCTGAGGAAACAAACACATGGTGATGAAATAGGCTGAAAAAATAGTTTGAATATTCATTTGCTTGTTGAGTGTACAAGTCCTTGGTATGACAGAGTGCACTAGTTGATGGACAGTACAAGTCCTTGGTATGGCAGAGTGCACTAGTTGATGGACAATACAAGTCCTTGGTCTGGCAGAGTGCACTAGTTGATGGACAGTACAAGTCCTTGGTACAACAAAGTGAACTAGTTGGACAGTACAAGTCCTTGGCATGACAGAGTGCACTAGTTGGACAGTACAAGTCCTTGGTACGACAAAGTGCACTAGTTGGACAGTACAAGTCCTTGGCATGACAGAGTGCACTAGTTGATGGACAGTACAAGTCCTTGGTATGGCAGAGTGCACTAGTTGGACAGTACAAGTCCTTGGTACGACAAAGTGCACTAGTTGGACAGTACAAGTCCTTGGTATGACTTTGGAGTTCAATGAATGGAGTTGTGATGCCATGAGATCAAAGGCGCAATATGCGTTATCGCCAAACCATTGTGTCTTATGATGCCATATGAGCCAAAAACTTGAAGAACCTGACGTTATTCAACTTTGTGACAATTTTGACTCATCAGAGACAGTATTTAGACCAAAACTATTGATGAAAAATGTTCTACTTTCGCCACTGATTATAGGGATATAAATTTTATTTCTCTATTCAAAGTATAGACAATTCTACAGCGTTTTAGAAACGTCCATGTCAGAGATTTCCACACCACCCACCCAAGCTGCAGAGTTCAATACAAATGCATTGATTTACTTGAAATATCACACAATTCTCTCAACTAGTACAACGTTCACATTTAGTTTACACTAGCAACGCATTCATTGGCAGGCCTATACACTGTATCATTTTTTTACCTTGAAAAAAATCTTTCTTCTGATATAAATTTCAAATCTGCCAATATATGCGTCCAATTCATCCATATAGCATTTGCCCAGCAAGGGGATTTCACATTGATGCAACATTTTTATCCCAAAAAATCTGATGTTCTCACAAAAAAGCTTGTTGTTTTTGAAAGAAACAATTCTTTTTTACAAAAATTGTATATTGGATTAAAAAAATATTGATAAACAATTATGGCATCTTTTTATAAAATACTATTCAAATTGTGAAAATCTCATCCTTCTATATCTATAGATATTTTTGCTATAGGCTTTGTAGTTCTTGAAAAATGTCTATGTACATATGAACTTCAAGGGCTTGTCAGGAATAGCCTATTTAGGTAAAAATATCAAAATTTCACTGTAAGATTCCCCAAAACCTATTCATTATGAAATGATGATTCTTTCTTTCAAATTCAAAAACTCAAAAATAGCTCAAATATTGGGGGTAACGCACATCACTTCAAAGAGAAACTATCCCAGTGTTTGTAACAATGTATCCCATTGTTTGTCACAATGGGTTGCTATGACGTCATGCACACAAGCCACGTCACAACTCCATTCATTATACTCCAAGGTATGACATAGTGATATGAAATTGGCTGCGCCTTGTGCTATCAGCCAGGGTCAGTAATAACAGCTCACACCTTAATGTGATTGATGCAGTCTGGTAACTGTGGGGTGACAAGTTGTGGTTGAGGAGTGAAGGAGGCCACATGGCCACCAAGGCTTTGTCATCTGCCACCCATACCATACATCACCCCCTGACAATCTCACCATTATACCATTCTCATCTGTCAAGAAAACACACAGCTTGACTCCACAATAATCACATAAACATTTTGAGGAAAAACATCAAATTCAATAACAGATAACAACATGTTTGCAATTATCTTGATATTTTACATTTAAACCAAAATTTTCCATTCATTTGCATGCATTTGGTTTCTGATCATCATAAAAGCTGAGATCAACTTTGGATTTTCATGATTATCTTAAGACAATGGGATGACTTTTAACATGTCTGACTGCATAATGTGAGCCATATATATGGTGTAATAAACAGAGTTTACACATATCTCTCAGATTCCTATCTTATCTTGCTTGAGGGAGATCATTATTGAAAAATGGACAAACCGACAAATTGTGATTGCCATTTAAGCTTGGTTGTGTGCTGATATGGCTAAACTTGACACACCTGGACATTATAGGCATACAATTACTATTACTATAGGGGAGTAGGGTAACTCAATCCTGAGGGAGGCACATTTTCACACATAAATTTGGATTGTATTTTCCCAATCTGAACAGGTATTTCCAAGTTTTCGTATATTTTCGGACTTTGATGATAGCTTCAAGTTACACTCCAAATAAATTTCTTATCACTCATTTTCCTGATCCTGATAATATTGAACATTCTTTTTAAATTGACCCTGCCTTGGAGCTGAGGATATGTCTGTGACTCTTAGTTATGGTCAAATACTAAAGCTACACTCAGAGCCTGAAACCTGAGGACAGTGCTATGACTGGTATCAGATTCCTTATGGACTCAAATCGATGCACTGTCTTAAATCTCATTAAGGTATTTCAACTTGCCTTGATAGAGTGACCTCCTAGAAGAGAATTTGATTCTTAAATCAGTAACAGATTCTTTAGAATTGGAAATTGAATGTCTTGCCCATGTATGTCCAATCTGAGGCTTTTTTCTTTCATTAATATAAAAATCATCATCCCTATACTGTTCTACAGGTCTTGATTTAGGCTTTTTCCTTTTGTTGTGAATGTCCGCATTATTTGCCGCTTGCCTCACCGAGCAGCATGTGCACAAGTCTCTCTCTCTCTTATTCCTATCATGCATTTTGACAATTGATTTCTGATGTTTTAGTTCATGGTTTGCAAACTCATGCATCTATCAGTCCCGTGGGTGCACAAAGTGGCCAGTTGCTCTCTGTGCTTGTTGTTATATACATGCTATGCCTGGATGATTTGTAGCCCAGAATGCATCGTGTTCGACATGTGCATTAAATCCTCCTCTAACTTACTCCTTCGTCCGCCTCTTTATAAATACAATACCCTTTCTTCACATTAATGATTACAGTTTTATGAACTGTTCTCTCTTCAGTGTAATGGCAAAATGATGAATTCAATATAAATGCTGCTTTTAAAAGTATCTTCTGTTCTGCTTGGCTCGTGTATATCTTATTCTGAACACAATCACAAAGCAGCTTTGCTGTGTACAATGATTCACTGAGGATAATGTTGGTCCAGGAACATATGCTAAAGCAATGATCATGGGTGTAAGTTCTGTTAGTGCTAATAACAATAACTGGTGGAAAGTCCCATAATATCCCAAACACACAATCTTCTTATCATTCAACTTTCTTCTGCATTAGCAATGAACACTACCAACTCTGTCCTTGTATGGACTCTGTGTAGGACGGGTGTGACAAAATGTACTTCACAATTCACTCATATTCAAAGTGTGAATTCTGCTCACAATGACAGAATTCATTTTCACTTTGATACTCTGCTTAACAAAGGTACTTGATCCCCCACCTACCCTTTGCAGCCACAGATCATGAATAATGCACATTATAATACCCATTTGACATGAAATCTGGTATTGGAAACCAAACAGCATAGTGAGCAAAGGAATTTCATAGAGTATGTCTTACTTCATATTTCTTAAGATAAAATAATATCTGGTGGTCATGTATCTCTCAAACCTGGAAACTGACCACAGTTCTATGACTAGTGGTTATGTATCTCTCAAACCTGGAAACTGACCACAGTTCTATGACTAGTGGTTATGTATCACTCAGACCTGGAAACTGACCACAGTTCTATGACTGGTGGTTATGTATCACTCAGACCTGGAAACTGACCACAGTTCTATGACTGGTGGTTATGTATCTCTCAAACCTGGAAACTGACCACAGTTCTATGACTGGTGGTTATGTATCACTCAGACCTGGAAACTGACCACAGTTCTATGACTGGTGGTTATGTATCACTCAGACCTGGAAACTGACCACAGTTCTATGACTGGTGGTTATGTATCACTCAGACCTGGAAACTGACCACAGTTCTATGACAGGTGGTTATGTATCAATCAGACATTGAAACTGACCACAGTTCTATGACTGGAAGTCATGTATCACTCAGACCTTGAAACTGACTACAGTTCTATAACTGGTGGTTATATATCACTCAGACCTTGAAACTGACCACAGTTCTCTACCTGATGGTCATGTATCACTCAGACCTGGAAACTGACCATGGTTTTATGACTGGTATCAGATTATAAACTGAATAATAGCTGTGAACTCTGCTTAATCTCATGAAAATATTTCAACTTGCCTTGATAGAGAAATTCTCTGGAAGAAAATTTAATTCTTAAATCATCATAAGAATCTGTTGAGTGTCTGTGCCATGTATGTCCAATCTGGTAATTTTTGCTTCTACCAATATAGAGACCATAACCCTTGTCATGTTTGGAGGGTTTCGACTTTTTCCTTTTCCTTTTGTTGTGAATGTCCGCATTATTTGCCGCTTGCCTCACCGAGCAGCATGTGCACCAGTCTCTCTCTCTCTTATTCCTATCATGCATTTTGACAATTGATTTCTGATGTTTTAGTTCATGGTTTGCAAGCTCGTGCATTTATCAGTCCCGTGGGTGCACAAAGTGGCCAGTTGCTCTCTGTGCTTGTTGTTATATACACGCTATGCCTGGATGCTTTGTAGCCCAGAATGCATCGTGTTCGACATGTGCATTAAATCCTCCTCTAACTTACTCCTTCGTCCGCCTCTTTATAAATACAATACCCTTTCTTCACATTAATGATTACAGTTTTATGAACTGTTCTCTCTTCAGTGTAATGGCAAAATAATGAATTCAATATAAATGCTGCTTTTAAAAGTATCTTCTGTTCTGTTTGGCTCATGTATATCTTATTCTGAACACAATCACAAAGCAGCTTTGCTGTGTACAATGATTCACTGAGGATAATGTTGGTCCAGGAACATATGCTAAAGCAATGATCATGGGTGAAAGTTCTGCAAGTCCTTATAACAAGTAACTGATAGCAAGTCACATAATATCCCAAACATGCAACCTTCTCATCATTTAACTTTCTTCGTCATATATATACGTCATATATATACATAATAAGTGGGAATATTCAAATCTACATTTCTTTTTCTGGTCTGATTGCTCTCTGTAATGCAACCCTTATCTTTGTCTTATGATTGGCTCACAAGAATCTGGCAAGGTGTCTTTTGATGCAGTTAGCAGATCTTAAGCAATTGCTTCTCGCATTCCAAACACAGTGAGTGCAGCTCACAATGACAGAATGCACTCACAATGGGTGAGGACAGCTCACAATGACAGAATGCACTCACAATGGGTGAGGACAGCTCACAATGACAGAATGCACTCACAATGGGTGAGGACAGCTCACAATGACAGAATGCACTCACAATGGGTGAGGACAGCTCACAATGACAGAATGCACTCACAATGGGTGAGGACAGCTCACAATGACAGAATGCACTCACAATGGGTGAGTGCAGCTCACAATGACAGAATGCACTCACAATGGGTGAGGACAGCTCACAATGACAGAATGCACTCACAATGGGTGAGGACAGCTCACAATGACAGAATGCACTCACAATGGGTGAGGACAGCTCACAATGACAGAATGCACTCACAATGGGTGAGTGCAGCTCACAATGACAGAATGCACTCACAATGGGTGAGGACAGCTCACAATGACAGAATACACTCACAATGGGTGAGGACAGCTCACAATGACAGAATGCACTCACAATGGGTGAGGACAGCTCACAATGACAGAATGCACTCACAATGGGTGAGGACAGCTCACAATGACAGAATGCACTCACAATGGGTGAGGACAGCTCACAATGACAGAATGCACTCACAATGGGTGAGGACAGCTCACAATGACAGAATGCACTCACAATGGGTGAGGACAGCTCACAATGACAGAATGCACTCACAATGGGTGAGGACAGCTCACAATGACAGAATACACTCACAATGGGTGAGGACAGCTCACAATGACAGAATGCACTCACAATGGGTGAGGACAGCTCACAATGACAGAATGCACTCACAATGGGTGAGGACAGCTCACAATGACAGAATGCACTCATGTTTATTAATGAAAAAGCATAAATGCAATGCATAATTGCAATTATACAAAATGAATGCACTTCCATGATGTCTCATTGAGTAAACATTAACTGGATACTAAATCCTTATTTAATTTTTTTTTGGTGGGGGGGGGGGGGGGGGGGGGGGTGGGGGCTTACTTAAAATATAATATTTTCCCATATTTGTGATAATTTCACATGTCCCAATTGTTTTACATATTTTTTTTTCATATGCAACCCTTTTTACTAATAGAGACTATATTATAACAAATTGCATGTATAGTGATCAGATATGATGATGGCTGGTGCGTATACATCAGAGATGATGATGGCTGGTGCATATACATCAGATATTTGTGTACATGTAATTCTGTGATGCATTTGATCTGTACTCTCACATAGATTTATGTAAATAAAGCTACATTCAATTTGTATTTTCACATAGCAAGTTTGGGGTGCTCCGAACCATACACATTTCCTTCGCTTAGCAGTTTGCAAATCTGCTCAGCAGACGACTTTTGGCGAGATTTTCAGCCAGGCCATTTGATATTTGGGAGATGGAGAAACATATCGTTTTCATTAAGGATATTGCAAACAAATTCTTTTTTTTAAAAAGACTTTCTTGTTATATAAAAAACATCACGTGAAACTTCTGACAATAATTGTCCAAATAACTCACCCCATATTCACATTGACCTGTTACACTACATGATGGCAACGGGGAATAAAGCCTGGGAAGAATCTGGCATCAAAATATGAGGCATTATTAATTTTTCCATGAAAATCTGTATGTCAAAAGTTGCTGCAAAAGTTGCTGCAAAGGGGGGGGGGGGGCATTTGACTTGAAGTGGGGTAGCTTCCTAAAGAGAATTATGCATGTCAATATCTCGTTTCTTATCTTAATGTTATCAACCGCACCATGTCCTCAAATGCATCTTGACCTGAGGTGACTTTTGTTTGAGGAGTCGGGGCCACGAAGTGCAGCCATGCAGATGTCAAGCAATCCACCATGACTGTCCTCCATGTCTAATGAGTGAGTAAACATTAACTGGATACTAAATCTTTATTTAATTTTTTTTTTTGGTGGGGGGGGGGGGGCTTACTTAAAATATAATATTTTCCCATATTTGTGATAATTTCACATGTCCCAATTGTTTTACGTATTTTTTTTTCATATGCAACCCTTTTTACTAATAGAGACTATATTATAACAAATTGCATGTATAGTGATCAGATATGATGATCTGCGACATGACAATTCAGTGAAGCAGCACTATATCTGCTACAAGTAGGTCTCATCACGAAATAACTGAAATAATGTTGAAAGTGATGTAAAACCCCAAACAAACAAACAAACAAACAAACAGATATGATGATGGCTGGTGCGTATACATCAGAGATGATGATGGCTGGTGCATATACATGTACATCAGATATTTGTGTACATGTAATTCTGTGATGTATTTGATCTGTACTCTCACATAGATTTATGTAAATAAACCGCACCATGTCCTCAAATGCATCTTGACCTGAGGTAACCGCACCATGTCCTCAAATGCATCTTGACCTGAGGTAACTTTTGTTTGAGGAGTCGGGGCCACGAAGTGCAGCCATGCAGATGTCAAGCAATCCACCATGACTGTCCTGCATGTCTAATGAGCAATATACCCAGTGCAAATAGGTAGTCCCCATCACAAAAAGACATAGGTGAAATTACATACAATTAAAATAAGAAATTCTATGTCATTTCTGATACCATTGATTTGAGAAAAATGTTAATTCTTTTTGCAAACGTGCATAGCCACTTATAAACATTTTAGCTGGTATCATCATTTCTATATTATCTTACCCTTTTTTTGTTATTTAAAAACTTTTTTTTTTAATCTTGTTTAACCCCAAGTGTGATTATCTTTGGTATAAACAGTTTTGAATCATTTGGTTCACTAAAAAACATTAAGAAAGAAATGTTATGGATGTATTGTCAATTTAAAATCACATATAAAACATATTTCAGAAGTACAGTCAACCCTCTCTTTCCAACATTTCAATAATCCAACATTTCACTGTCCGACCAAATTTTTTTTGCGACCAATTGTTTTTCTCTTTATTTGTACTCAGTAATCTGACAATTTCAGTATACAAATACTGCATAATCTATTGTTTTCGGATCATTTATCTGACATTAAAGAAAGGTTAACATTTACTGACCGTTGGGTCAGAAAGGGCAGTCTCACTTGATTGTTCAGAAACACTGGCCTGCAAGCTGATAGTCAATTAACTGTCACCTGCAAATAGGTGACAGGTCCACAGATGTGGGTGTTGATTGCACTTGGCCTAACAAAGGGCTATCCTAATTCCTCCTCTCACAGGTTAATTGTCATAACATGCAAGCTGCTGTTAAAAGTCAAAGGATTAACTCATCTTCCCTATTCACGTCTTCAAAGATGAGCTCTTGTAACATGGAGAATAATATAAAAGTATCGTGACGGTGAACTCTTGTCAATGTGACATCTACTCATGTCACCTCTGCTATGATTCTATGTGTAGCGCTAATCAGTCTTTAGTTTGAATTCCACTCAATGCAGAATGTCATCCAAGCAGAATCCCAGTAAACATCGCCATTGATGAGAGATTTATGGTGATTTCTTTCTATGTCTTTTTGTTTATAATGTAAATAAAAGTTGTCCAGATATTGATTCTGTATTATTTTCATTAATATATAATATGACATGTGTTTCACATTAAATATACCATAGATCTACCACTGCCTAGTCTCTCTGTCAGCAGTCTGTCCATCAGTATGTATCAGTTTGGTTGTTTGTTTGGGGTTTTACACATCACTTTCAACATTACTTCAGTCATTTTGTGATGAGACCTACCTGTAGTAGATATAGTGCTGCCTCACTGAATTGTCATGTCACAGGTCCTTGACATGACAACCCACCCATTCACAGATTTACAAGGACAATGGGTTAACCCTTCGGCACAAGCCTCAGCTCATGTGTGAAATTGTATCATGATTTGAATCTTGGCACGGCCGGGGATCAAACCCATGACCTTTGGATCACCATTGAGGAACTGGTGCTAATAAGCTGGCACTCTGACCAACTTCACCAAGACCTGTGGCCCAGTATGTATCAGTCCTCGAAATAACAGACATCGGACGTAGCGGATCGATTTTAATTGCGTTTTAAATGATAAATAAAGGTATTTACCCAGTGTACGTGACGTCCTTGATCTTAGCATCAAAACAAAGCGTTTCAAAATAACAAATATCGGACGTAGAGGTTCGATTTTAATTGCGTTTTAAATGATAAATAATATTAGCACGAATTTGCTTTGCACGATATAATTATACCCAAAGACATCGGCAAAATAGACTTGAAATTCACTGTTTCTAGAAACACCACGCACTGCCCATCATATTGAAGTTTCCCTACTATATAAGCTTGACCTCCGGCGATTGACTGTTGCAGTTCTGACCCATGTCACTACCTTTCCCAGTCATAATGTCTATAAATACAAATCCGTGTGGATTCTGTAGCATTTTTTCCTTCAGTTTTTTACCCGATATTAAACTTTACAACGTGAAACGTCATTTAGAAGAGTCCAAATGATGACATCATGGAAACGCAAAGGGAGAAACATCATATGACGTCACAAGCACCACTACGTTGTGGAGCTTCAGATTGTTGCTGTCACTCCCGTGAATAAACTGACCCACTTTCATCTGATTGCACAAAAGAAATAACAAAGAATTTTTTTCTGACAGGACTCACATTATATATTTATTTAAAGGGAACATAATTGTTTGATTGTTAGTTGCCAGAAGTCAAGGTCTACTGGAGTCGTGAGTTAAATTGGATGGGCAGTGCGTGATGTTTCTGGAAACAGTGGATTTCAAGTCTATTTTGACGATGTCTTTGGGTATAATAAATTTAATTTTAATAGAAATAGAAATAGAATACGCAACACAAGATCGCCATTTTGTAATTGTGATAATATTAAGTAAATACATTTATTTATCATTTAAAACGTAATTAAAATCGATCCACATGTGAAAGCATTTCTGTCAACAGTGGAAACAATGACGAAATGCAAAACTGTGAAAGCTGATAATTGGAATCAGTGAAAACTGTTATTTCGAGGACGTCACATACATCATATTACATTTTACTTCGTGGAGAAATTCTTGACCTGCAAAGCATAATTTGTGATAATATTGGGTAAATACCTTTATTTATCATTTAAGGTTTTGTGTACGAAAACCTCGTCTTATACATGAGTAAATACGGTAAACCTTGCTGCCATGGAGGTTCAATCAGGGCTTTGAGTTATGCAGCAATCAAAGCTTCATTCTGTATTATGAAAATATCAATGTGGACATTTCTGTCTGAGAAAGGTCTGAAATGACCTGCCAATTTAGGAGGATCAATCTTTTAAAAAGTAATCCAAATAAATTTTGTATGGAAAGATGTCTACTATACATATATTTGAAAACTGGTCAATAGCTTTATTTATAGTAAGAAAAGTCACCTATTATTAAAGAGACGGGCAAGCAAAATATATAGATATGGCTGCAGGTGATTGTGTTTGAACTATATTATCAAATATCAATAGTTCTCATTGTATTTTGCCATGGTACTTTTTCTCTTCATTGTACCCCTTCATCTGAACACAGACAGCCTCATTTTGAAAAATGCATGAGAAGACAATTTTGTCGTCTTGGTATGTTCCAGACCACGGCTATGGGAAAGGTCAGCCCAGGACACTAATGGCCTGCAGCAGCACATTGTTCTTGATGTCAACTGAATTTAATTGTTCTTTAGTCTTTTTGTGAAAATATAGTGAAGGAATTAAGTATCACTTTGGCCTGAGTTTTCATACCCCCATACTAAAGCTGGGACCCAGGCAGTATTTGTCTTGTGAGTTGCTAATAATCAAATGCCTGCCACGCATTCCCCAATTGTCCCCCAATTCTGGCCAGGTTCTGGTCTGGTTGTTGTCCTCAAGTGACATTAAGTCTCAGGTCTCAGTGTGGAACCATTCATCGGTCAGTGCCCTTTTTCAGGGTAGCGTACATGTAGTTATTTGGCTAATATTACAAATTTTCACAACAGGTCTTATGATCAACAGGATGACCATTTAATCTGTTCAAACAAATTTGCCAATCTCTATCTTATGAGAATGATCCTCATTATGATGAGAATGCAAACTTTTGCAGTTGAATATATTTTTAAACCAAGAGGAGTTATCAGACATGAAAGGCAGCAGGGCATGTCAAACCAAGCCTGTAAGAGCATATCAGACTCAGCGAGAGCATGTCAGACCCAGCCTGTGAGAGCAGGTCAGACCCAGCCTGTGAGAGCAGGTCAGACCCAGCCTGTGAGAGCAGGTCAGACCCAGCCTGTGAGAGCAGGTCAGACCCAGCCCGTAAGAGCATGTCAGACCCAGCCTGTGAGAGCATGTCAGACCCAGCCTGTGAGAGCAGGTCAGACCCAGCCTGTGAGAGCATGTCAGACCCAGCCTGTGAGAGCAGGTCAGACCCAGCCTGTAAGAGCAGGTCAGACCCAGCCTGTGAGAGCATGTCAGACCCAGCCTGTGAGAGCAGGTCAGACCCAGCCTGTGAGAGCATGTCAGACCCAGCCTGTAAGAGCAGGTCAGACCCAGCCTGTGAGAGCATGTCAGACCCAGCCTGTGAGAGCAGGTCAGACCCAGCCTGTGAGAGCATGTCAGACCCAGCCTGTAAGAGCATGTCAGACCCAGCCTGTGAGAGCAGGTCAGACCCAGCCTGTGAGAGCATGTCAGACCCAGCCTGTAAGAGCATGTCAGACCCAGCCTGTGAGAGCAGGTCAGACCCAGCCTGTGAGAGCATGTCAGACCCAGCCTGTAAGAGCATGTCAGACCCAGCCTGTAAGAGCATGTCAGACCCAGCCTGTGAGAGCATGTCAGACCCAGCCTGTGAGAGCATGTCAGACCCAGCCTGTAAGAGCATGTCAGACCCAGCCTGTGAGAGCAGGTCAGACCCAGCCTGTGAGAGCATGTCAGACCCAGCCTGTAAGAGCATGTCAGACCCAGCCTGTGAGAGCAGGTCAGACCCAGCCTGTGAGAGCATGTCAGACCCAGCCTGTAAGAGCATGTCAGACCCAGCCTGTGAGAGCATGTCAGACCCAGCCTGTAAGAGCATGTCAGACCAAGCCTGTGAGAGCATGTCAGACCCAGCCTGTGAGAGCATGTCAGACCCATCCTGTGAGAGCATGTCAGACCCAGCCTGTTAGAGCATGTCAGACCCAGCCTGTGAGAGCATGTCAGACCCAGCCTGTGAGAGCAGGTCAGACCCAGCCTGTGAGAGCATGTCAGACCCAGCCTGTGACAGCAGGTCAGACCCACCCTGTGTATGCCTCACATACCTGCCATCCAGTATGCCTCACATGCCTACCACCCAGTATGCCTCACATACCTGCCACCCAGTATGCCTCACATACCTGCCACCCAGTATGCCTCACATGCCTGCCCCCAGTCTGCCTCACATACCTGCCACCTAGTACGCCTCACATACCTAACACCCAGTATACCTCACATACCTACCATCCAGTATGCCTCACATGCCTACCATCCAGTATGCCTCACATACCTAACACCCAGTATACCTCACATGCCTGTCATCCAGTATGCCTCACATACCTGCCACCCAGTACACCTCACATGCCTGCTCCCTTAGTATGCTTCACATCCCTGCCCCCAGTATGCCTCACATGCCTACCACCCAGTATGCCTCACATGCCTACCACCCAGTATGCCTCACATACCTGCCACCCAGTATGCCTCACATGCCTGCCACCTAGTACGCCTCACATACCTAACACCTAGTACACCTCACATGCCTGCTCCCTTACTATGCTTCACATGCCTGCCCCCAGTATGCCTCACATGCCTGCCCCAAGTATGCCTCACATGCCTGCCATCCAGTATGCCTCACATACCTGCCACCCAGTATGCCTCACATACCTGCCACCCAGTATGCCTCACATGCCTGCCACCCAGTATGCCTCACATACCTGCCACCCAGTATGCCTCACATACCTGCCACCCAGTCTGCCTCACATACCTGCCACCCAGTATGCCTCACATGCCTGCCACGCAGTATGCCTCACATACCTGCCACCCAGTCTGCCTCACATGCCTGCCATCCAGTATGCCTCACATACCTAACACCCAGTATACCTCACATACCTACCATCCAGTATGCCTCACATGCCTACCATCCAGTATGCCTCACATACCTAACACCCAGTATACCTCACATGCCTGTCATCCAGTATGCCTCACATACCTGCCACCCAGTATGCCTCACATGCCTGCCACCTAGTACACCTCACACGCCTGCTCCCTTAGTATGCTTCACATGCCTGCCCCCAGTATGCCTCACATGCCTGCCCCCAGTATGCCTCACATACCTACCACCCAGTATGCCTCACATGCCTGCCATCCAGTATGCCTCACATACCTAACACCCAGTATACCTCACATACCTACCATCCAGTATGCCTCACATGCCTACCATCCAGTATGCCTCACATACCTAACACCCAGTATACCTCACATGCCTGTCATCCAGTATGCCTCACATACCTGCCACCCAGTATGCCTCACATGCCTGCCACCTAGTACACCTCACACGCCTGCTCCCTTAGTATGCTTCACATGCCTGCCCCCAGTATGCCTCACATGCCTGCCCCCAGTATGCCTCACATACCTGCCACCCAGTATGCCTCACATGCCTGCCCCCAGTATGCCTCACATGCCTGCCCCCAATATGCCTCACATACCTGCCACCCAGTATGCCTCACATGCCTGCCACCCAGTCTGCCTCACATGCCTGCCCCCAGTATGCCTCACATACCTGCCACCCAGTATGCCTCACATACCTAACACCCAGTATGCCTCACATACCTGCCATCCAGTATGCCTAACATGCCTGCCACCCAGTCTGCCTCACATGCCTGCCACCCAGTATGCCTAACATACCTGCCACCCAGTATGCCTCACATACCTAACACCCAGTATGCCTCACATACCTGCCATCCAGTATGCCTAACATGCCTGCCATCCAGTACGCCTCACATGCCTGCCACCCAGTATGCCTCACATGCCTACCACCCAGTATGCCTCACATGCCTGCCCCCAGTATGCCTCACATACCTGCCACCCAGTATGCCTCACATACCTACCACCCAGTATGCCTCACATGCCTGCCCCCAGTATGCCTCACATACCTGCCACCCAGTATGCCTCACATACCTAACACCCAGTATGCCTCACATGCCTGCCCCCAGTATGCCTCACATACCTGCCACCCAGTATGCCTCACATACCTACCATCCAGCATGCCTAACATACCTGCCATCCAGTATGCCTAACATGCCTGCCCCCAGTATGCCTCACATACCTGCCATCCAGTATGCCTAACATGCCTGCCACCCAGTATGCCTCACATACCTAACACCCAGTATACCTCACATGCCTGTCATCCAGTATGCCTCACATACCTGCCACCCAGTATGCCTCACATGCCTGCCACCTAGTACACCTCACACGCCTGCTCCCTTAGTATGCTTCACATGCCTGCCCCCAGTATGCCTCACATGCCTGCCCCCAATATGCCTCACATACCTGCCACCCAGTATGCCTCACATGCCTGCCACCCAGTCTGCCTCACATGCCTGCCCCCAGTATGCCTCACATACCTGCCACCCAGTATGCCTCACATACCTAACACCCAGTATGCCTCACATACCTGCCATCCAGTATGCCTAACATGCCTGCCACCCAGTCTGCCTCACATGCCTGCCCCCAGTATGCCTCACATACCTGCCACCCAGTATGCCTCACATACCTAACACCCAGTATGCCTCACATACCTGCCATCCAGTATGCCTAACATGCCTGCCACCCAGTATGCCTCACATACCTAACACCCAGTATGCCTCACATACCTGCCATCCAGTATGCCTAACATGCCTGCCACCCAGTCTGCCTCACATGCCTGCCACCCAGTATGCCTCACATACCTGCCACCCAGTATGCCTCACATGCCTGCGCCCTAGTATGCCTCACATACCTACCATCCAGTATGCCTAACATGCCTGCCCCCAGTATGCCTCACATACCTACCACCCAGTATGCCTCACATACCTGCCACCCAGTATGCCTCACATACCTGCCACCCAGTCTGCCTCACATACCTGCCACCCAGTATGCCTCACATGCCTGCCACCCAGTATGCCTCACATACCTGCCACCCAGTCTGCCTCACATACCTACCATCCAGTATGCCTAACATGCCTGCCACCCAGTATGCCTCACATACCTGCCACCCAGTCTGCCTCACATGCCTGCCCCCAGTATGCCTCACATACCTGCCACCCAGTATGCCTCACATACCTGCCACCCAGTCTGCCTCACATGCCTGCCCCCAGTATGCCTCACATACCTACCACCCAGTATGCCTCACATGCCTACCATCCAGTATGCCTAACATGCCTGCCACCCAGTATGCCTCACATACCTACCACCCAGTATGCCTCACATACCTACCATCCAGCATGCCTAACATGCCTGCCACCCAGTCTGCCTCACATGCCTGCCACCCAGTATGCCTCACATGCCTGCCACCCAGTATACCTCACATACCTACCATCCAGTATGCCTCACATGCCTGCCACCCAGTATGCCTCACATACCTGCCACCCAGTATGCCTCACATGCCTGCGCCCTAGTATGCCTCACATACCTGCCACCCAGTCTGCCTCACATGCCTGCCCCCAGTATGCCTCACATACCTGCCACCCAGTATGCCTCACATACCTACCACCCAGTATGCCTCACATACCTACCATCCAGTATGCCTAACATGCCTGCCACCCAGTATGCCTCACATGCCTGCCCCCAGTATGCCTCACATACCTGCCACCCAGTCTGCCTCACATGCCTGCCCCCAGTATGCCTCACATACCTGCCACCCAGTCTGCCTCACATGCCTGCCCCCAGTATGCCTCACATACCTGCCACCCAGTCTGCCTCACATGCCTGCGCCCTAGTATGCCTCACATACCTGCCACCCAGTCTGCCTCACATGCCTGCGCCCCAGTATGCCTCACATACCTGCCACCCAGTATGCCTCACATGCCTACCATCCAGTATGCCTCACATGTATGCCTTAAGAACCCCCCAAAATTGATGTTTGCAAAAAAAAAACATTTCTCAATTTTGTGAGGAACTGATTACAATTTGAGTGATATAAACATCTTTGAAATATTAAGTTAAATACTTTTTTAAACATTTGACAGTATTATGGAGGATATTGCACAAATATAATATTGTTTTCAACATATGACAATAAATTGCATATAGATGAATGCAGGCAGAAACAAATTGTAGTTATGTTGTAGATAGTTTTCCAAAACTTGTAGGGCTATCCATCACTCAGGTAACTTGATACTAATTTATTATTTTTCATATAGCAGAAAGGCATTGGGGTCCATTGAATGAAACCCCCTTCATCCAACAATTTACATACATTAAACAATCATAGATTATTGAAGATATGAATTCTTCAACAGAGAAATTGGTGGCAATATTGAATTTGAGGTTCATAATTAGTACATGTATGGGTTCTAAAGTCCTTGAATGAAGTAAACAGAGATGTTAGTTTGGGATATATTATTCCTTAAACCCTTTTCTATGTGTCGGTTCAAATAAGATTGAAATTCCTATAAGCCTCAAAGTCACTGTATTGAGGATCACATGACATTAATTCATATCTGGGGTACATTAAAATAATTATTTCTATGTAAGATTCTATGAGATATTAAAACAATGCAGGCAGAAAATCATAAATTTTCACTGCCTGAGTGAGCCCTGCTGCCACCTGGTGCATTCAAATCTGTCATGCATGGGTGAACTTCATAGACATCTAAGCTCATAATGGTTACAAATGCTGATTGACATGTGATTTTCTTTCAATCAGTTTAATACACCCATAACTGTTTCTCTATTCTTCTCAAGATCCCTGAGCATACAGAATGGTAGTCATCATATCACTTGCCATATTTACAAACCTATCCCAGCGTGCACTGTACCATGGATAAAATAGAAATTTATTTCATGATTGTGCTTCACACAAGAGACACCTGGTGGATCACACACGCTGAAACTGAAGCAGTGAGACATGAAAAGCGACGTTTCATATGATGGGTTCTTCAAGCTGTCAACACCAACACATATTCCTGATATGGTGATTAAATTTCTGATTTAAATTTTTTTTAATGGTGATGAACTTTTCACCATTGCTTTGTTTGTTTGTTTGTTTGTTTGTTTGTTTGTTTGTTTGTTTGTTTGGGGTTTTACATCACTTTTATTATTTCAATCATTTTGTGATGAGACCTACTTGTAACACATATAGTGCTGCCTCACTGAATTGTCGTGTCGCAGATCCTTGACATGACAACTCACCCGGTCAAAGATTTACCAGGACAACGGGTCAACCCTTTAGACACGGGCCTCAGCTCATGTGTGAAGTTGTATCATGAATTCAATCTCAACATGGCCAGGGATCGAATCCACAACCTTTGGATCACCACAAAGGAACTGGTGCTAGTAAGCTGGCGCTCTAACCAACTGCATCAATTGTGCCTTCTCCTCACTGCTTGTAGCACAGACTAGATGGTAGTGTTGCCTCCTTGTCACTGCTGTGCTGTACAGTTCAGGTGAAATATATAAAGAAGCAGAAAACTCTTACCTTTTTTAATCAGTTATTATCACTTACCGGTATATCTTATAATCCTGAAGGTTATTCAGATATTTAAATTTTTCAATAACAAAGTAATTTCTGCAAATACATTTATCATCTCACTGGTATTGTCCTAATATCACTGCAACTTCCTTGATAATCTTCAGAATTTGATTTCCTTTTGATTGTGAAAATATGTAAATTATGAAAACAAGAATATCACATCATATTTTCACAGGGAAAAAAACATCCAACAGCTTCAATAAAAAAAATCATCATAATTCTGAAGATATCTGAGAGATATGAATAATGTTTCTCATAGGTTGTAGATCTGGAATGTATATAATATCTTGCCAAGTTTCATCAACTAATCTTTTCACATCACCTGCCGGAAATTATTGGATTTCAGCGGGATAAAAATTGTGTTCATTTGTATTGGATCTTTGTGATGTCAACACCAATGTGTAGTGAAAAGCGCCGACACTATAGAGGCTTACAACGATGATGATTTCAGATTTAATCATGGATTTTTAACTTCAAGTATGTTGGCCACAAGCCAACCTCGAACATGTGCTAAATATGAGGTCCATATCAAACATTTAAAGGGTCCGTATTTAAAATTTATAGATAAGGTGTAAGGAATAATAAGAAAGTGTATGATCATTTCACCAGTCTGCCCCGCTACAAGTTGAAAAAGAATAATAAATATTACAGGACCATCTGAAGCTGACCATCTGAAGATCTGAAGCTGACCATCTGAAGATCTGAAGCTGACCATCTGAAGATCTGAAGCTGACCATCTGAAGATGACCATCTGAAGCTGACCATCTGAAGATGACCATCTGAAGCTGACCATCTGAAGATGACCATCTGAAGATGACCATCTGAAGCTGACCATCTGAAGCTGACCATCTGAAGATGACCATCTGAAGCTGACCATCTGAAGCTGACCATCTGAAGATGACCATCTGAAGATGACCATCTGAAGATGACCATCTGAAGATGACCATCTGAAGCTGAAATTACTCTAGTTTCTTTTGGATGTCAGTTTTCACTTATTTTTTTTAACAAAATAATTGCCCCAGATGTCACTTTGCTGTTCTCCAACAGGTGGCACAGGAATGACAATTTGCACAATGCCAAAACAATTTTGAATGCTAAGGTAAATGGAAAAAAGACATCAAATGGTAAAGGTATTAAAAATACAGAGATATGATCATCAAATAATATTTGTAATCTGCTTATCAACACAAGCATTGTGACATAAAAATATTTCTTGTTCTCTGTATTAATTTTTCATGTTTTAACCTTAGGAGAGAAAATCTAGTAAATGTGTTAAATTTTAATCAAAAGCAAATTTTCAAATCAAGACAAACCTGTTCAATGTTTATCGGGGGATATGCGTTGCTGTGAAAAAATGAATTATTCCTGTTTATATTTAAATTTTTTAAATTTATATATTTTTTTTATATATATATTTAAAATTTCGTAACCAGTGCATCAATTTGTTGTGAAAAATAATGTAACCTACCATCGCCATAGTGCTGCATCATAAGGTTTTTTTGTTTCAATGAGTTAAATGAAACATTAATAATCCTGATAGAAGTAGAGAATGTATGGAATAATAAGTTAATAACAGGAAAGCTGAAGGATCTGACAATTTCCTATCCTTCCTATCCTGTCACGATGTTACTATGGTTGTCAAGATAACTGCTGAAGGATCTGACAATTTCCTATCCTTCCTATCCCGTCACGATGTTACTATGGTTGTCAAGATAACTGCTTGCCAGCCATCAACTTCCTGTAAGAATTCCACCTGAATAAAATTATCCTAATTTTCATAATTCTTGACTTTTATTCCATCAATGATATCGTTTTTATCAGTCTCCTTCATCTATGGTTTGCCAAACAACTGAAGGTTTTATATAAAAGTAAACGGCAAAGTTCTCATAGGTCCAATCACCAAACAGACCTCCCATCTCCCCCCCTCCCCCCCCCCCAAACCGCCACCCCACACCCACACCTCCCCCAAGGTAAAAAGGTCAAACATTCTGACAACCAGCTTGTCAGTAGCCAATAATGAAATGTCCTTCACCAGGTAATTTTAAGCACTAATAGATTCAATGTCTTGTACCAAAAGCAGATGAAAACTGTTGCTCCTAATACAATACAGACTGGGTTCAGGAAGTAAGACTTCCTCTCTGACTCAAGTAAACAAAATCATGCAGCAAGTCCACACAGAATAACAAACAAAATCTACAAATTGGTGTAGAATAAATTCAGTATTTCTGATCAATTCTAAGACACTCATCTGTATGTTCACCAATGTCTCTTGCAGACAATATCTTTATATATCATGCATTGTATATCATGCATTAGAGGTGACAAACCATTAAGATGCCCTCATTTGTTTCAAGTGATATGCCGATATTCATGATATTGAGACTAGAATATATATATTGGGCAGTGGAAATGAATATTTGGTTGTGAAATGTTATTATGGATTGTGATATCATTTAATCCTGTTAAAAAGGACACATTTTAATTGTGATATCATTTATATCTATATACAGTATTATTAGTTGTATATGACAGACGAGAGAATTGACATTGCATTGATCAAACAATTTTGGTACTATCTTAAATTTTCAGATTCCTTATGTTTCATGATGATATCAAGTTGCATAATATAATATATGTGAAAAATCAGAATCTGACTCATGTTTCCCTGTTCCATGTTTTTTTATTCTCATCTCATACACTGTACACTGTCACAGCCATCCAATATTTGCATAAAACTGATGATAACGATTCAATCCTGGCATTTGAAGCTATGTTAAGAAAAAGGTCAATGTTACATGCATATGGTTGCTGATAAATTTCCCAGAATTGAGACATCCCTTTCCTTATGTATCACTATCTATCATGAAAACTGAACAAAAAAATAACAATAATTTAACCATCCTTTTTTATGTATGTCATTAAGTTATTTCAATATAATGGGTGACAATTTCTGTCTTTAAGACAAGGAAGTTGATGAAGATTTATAAAGAAAACATTATAATCTCTGCTGGGAGTGTGAAGATTTATAAAGAAAACAATATAATCTCTGCTGGGAGTGTGAAGATTTATAAAGAAAACATTATAATCTCTGCTGGGAGTGTGAAGATTTATAAAGAAAACAATATAATCTCTGCTGGGAGTGTGAAGATTTATAAAGAAAACATTATAATCTCTGCTGGGAGTGTGCAGATTTATAAAGAAAACAATTTATCTCTGCTGGGAGTGTGAAGATTTATAAAGAAAACAATATAATCTCTGCTGGGAGTGTGAAGATTTATAAAGAAAACAATATAATCTCTGCTGGGAGTGTGAAGATTTATAAAGAAAACAATATAATCTCTGCTGGGAGTGTGAAGATTTATAAAGAAAACAATATAATCTCTGCTGGGAGTGTGAAGATTTATAAAGAAAACAATATAATCTCTGCTGGGAGTGTGAAGATTTATAAAGAAAACAATATAATCTCTGCTGGGAGTGTGAAGATTTATAAAGAAAACAATATAATCTCTGCTGGGAGTGTGAAGATTTATAAAGAAAACATTATCATCTTTGCTGGGAGTGTGAAGATTTATAAAGAAAACAATATAATCTCTGCTGGGAGTGTGAAGATTTATAAAGAAAACAATATAATCTCTGCTGGGAGTGTGAAGATTTATAAAGAAAACAATATAATCTCTGCTGGGAGTGTGAAGATTTATAAAGAAAACAATATAATCTCTGCTGGGAGTGTGAAGATTTATAAAGAAAACAATATAATCTCTGCTGGGAGTGTGAAGATTTATAAAGAAAACAATATAATCTCTGCTGGGAGTGTGAAGATTTATAAAGAAAACAATATAATCTCTGCTGGGAGTGTGAAGATTTATAAAGAAAACATTATCATCTTTGCTGGGAGTGTGAAGATTTATAAAGAAAACAATATAATCTCTGCTGGGAGTGTGAAGATTTATAAAGAAAACAATATAATCTCTGCTGGGAGTGTGAAGATTTATAAAGAAAACAATATAATCTCTGCTGGGAGTGTGAAGATTTATAAAGAAAACAATATAATCTCTGCTGGGAGTGTGAAGATTTATAAAGAAAACAATATAATCTCTGCTGGGAGTGTGAAGATTTATAAAGAAAACAATATAATCTCTGCTGGGAGTGTGAAGATTTATAAAGAAAACAATATAATCTCTGCTGGGAGTGTGAAAATTTATAAAGAAAACATTATCATCTTTGCTGGGAGTGTGAAGATTTATAAAGAAAACAATATAATCTCTGCTGGGAGTGTGAAGATTTATAAAGAAAACAATATAATCTCTGCTGGGAGTGTGAAGATTTATAAAGAAAACAATATAATCTCTGCTGGGAGTGTGAAGATTATAAAGAAAACAATATAATCTCTGCTGGGAGTGTGAAGATTTATAAAGAAAACATTATCATCTTTGCTGGGAGTGTGAAGATTTATAAAGAAAACAATATAATCTCTGCTGGGAGTGTGAAGATTATAAAGAAAACATTATAATCTCTGCTGGGAGTGTGAAGATTTATAAAGAAAACAATATAATCTCTGCTGGGAGTGTGCAGATTTATAAAGAAAACAATATAATCTCTGCTGGGAGTGTGAAGATTTATAAAGAAAACAATATAATCTCTGCTGGGAGTGTGAAGATTATAAAGAAAACATTGTAATCTCTGCTGGGAGTGTGAAGATTTATAAAGAAAACAATATAATCTCTGCTGGGAGTGTGAAGATTTATAAAGAAAACAATATAATCTCTGCTGGGAGTGTGAAGATTTATAAAGAAAACAATATAATCTCTGCTGGGAGTGTGAAGATTTATAAAGAAAACAATATAATCTCTGCTGGGAGTGTGAAGATTTATAAAGAAAACAATATAATCTCTGCTGGGAGTGTGAAGATTTATAAAGAAAACATTATCATCTTTGCTGGGAGTGTGAAGATTTATAAAGAAAACAATATAATCTCTGCTGGGAGTGTGAAGATTTATAAAGAAAACAATATAATCTCTGGTGGGAGTGTGAAGATTTATAAAGAAAACAATATAATCTCTGCTGGGAGTGTGAAGATTTATAAAGAAAACAATATAATCTCTGCTGGGAGTGTGAAGATTTATAAAGAAAACAATATAATCTCTGGTGGGAGTGTGAAGATTTATAAAGAAAACAATATAATCTCTGGTGGGAGTGTGAAGATTTATAAAGAAAACAATATAATCTCTGCTGGGAGTGTGAAGATTTATAAAGAAAACATTATCATCTTTGCTGGGAGTGTGAAGATTTATAAAGAAAACAATATAATCTCTGCTGGGAGTGTGAAGATTTATAAAGAAAACAATATAATCTCTGCTGGGAGTGTGAAGATTTATAAAGAAAACAATATAATCTCTGCTGGGAGTGTGAAGATTTATAAAGAAAACAATTTATCTCTGCTGGGAGTGTGAAGATTTATAAAGAAAACAATATAATCTCTGCTGGGAGTGTGAAGATTTATAAAGAAAACAATATAATCTCTGCTGGGAGTGTGAAGATTTATAAAGAAAACAATATAATCTCTGCTGGGAGTGTGAAAATTTATAAAGAAAACATTATCATCTTTGCTGGGAGTGTGCAGATTTATAAAGAAAACAATATAATCTCTGCTGGGAGTGTGAAGATTTATAAAGAAAACAATATAATCTCTGCTGGGAGTGTGAAGATTTATAAAGAAAACATTATCATCTTTGCTGGGAGTGTGAAGATTTATAAAGAAAACAATATAATCTCTGCTGGGAGTGTGAAGATTTATAAAGAAAACAATATAATCTCTGCTGGGAGTGTGAAGATTTATAAAGAAAACAATATAATCTCTGCTGGGAGTGTGAAGATTTATAAAGAAAACAATTTATCTCTGCTGGGAGTGTGAAGATTTATAAAGAAAACAATATAATCTCTGCTGGGAGTGTGAAGATTTATAAAGAAAACAATATAATCTCTGCTGGGAGTGTGAAGATTTATAAAGAAAACAATATAATCTCTGCTGGGAGTGTGAAAATTTATAAAGAAACCATTATCATCTTTGCTGGGAGTGTGCAGATTTATAAAGAAAACAATATAATCTCTGCTGGGAGTGTGAAGATTTATAAAGAAAACAATATAATCTCTGCTGGGAGTGTGAAGATTTATAAAGAAAACAATATAATCTCTGCTGGGAGTGTGAAGATTATAAAGAAAACAAGATAATCTCTGCTGGGAGTGTGAAGATTTATAAAGAAAACATTATCATCTTTGCTGGGAGTGTGAAGATTTATAAAGAAAACAATATAATCTCTGCTGGGAGTGTGAAGATTATAAAGAAAACATTATAATCTCTGCTGGGAGTGTGAAGATTTATAAAGAAAACAATATAATCTCTGCTGGGAGTGTGAAGATTTATAAAGAAAACAATATAATCTAGAGCTGCTGGGAGTGTGAAGATTTATAAAGAAAACAATATAATCTCTGCTGGGAGTGTGAAAATTTATAAAGAAAACAATATAATCTCTGGTGGGAGTGTGAAGATTTATAAAGAAAACAATATAATCTCTGCTGGGAGTGTGCAGGAAAGTGTTTGCACATTGATGACATATTTGTATATTCTCCTGCCAGATGAGACATATTAGTGATGAGGTATTTCCACCTCGTGCTCATAGTAAATATGAGGCATATAGGGTCACATTCATCAGTGCCAAAGTGAAGTGCATATATCGCATGATTCTACTTGGTAAAAGTGGGTAGTGACATGACTCAAGTTGGTCAAACCGGGTTATTACACTGGAGTTCAATGTTAATTTTGTACATTTTTTAATGTGGCTATCATCAATTCTCACTGCTTGAGTTTTTAGCATTTGTGACCCATCAGATCGCTCTTATGTCATGAAGAATGCTTGCTGGGAAAGGTTTGTAGACATGACAGTTGATATGATGACTGCAGGCTGTGAAGGGAATGCATTAATAGTTTGGCAACAAATCCGCAAATAAATAAAAAAAGTAATTGGTTTTGGAATTTTGTAAAAAAAAAAAAAACTGATTTAAGTAAAATGACATGTCCATTAACATTTGATCTACCCTGAGACAAGCTCACATCTTCAATGTCTCCTGTGCTTGACAGATTTTGACACACCAGGTGGCAGCATGGCCCACTTGAGTAGTGAGAATTCTAAAATTCTAAAATATTAAACTGGGTTCAAGCAGGAAATTGTAAGTGATCAGCTGAAATCTATATAGAGTCAAATTAGTGGCCAGATGGATCTAGATATTAATGAACTTGTCAGCCTTATTGTCATATTCATGATCAGAAGAAGCTAAATATTCTCATATTAGTGACCAGGCCAGCCTTGTATAAAGTCATATTAGTGACCAGGCCAGCCCAGTATGAGGTTATATTGGAATCTAGATGAGCTTATATTGTCATAATAGTGACTAGACCAGCTAATAAAGGGACATAACATTGTGTCACAGGTCATAAGTTTACCTCCATCTAAAATAATAGGATTTTTACAAAAGCACAATTTGTCAATTACCATTTATATTTGTTTGTACCAACAACCTTTTCTGCACATGTTGGCTCAGATAAAACCTGCCACTGAGATACAATGCTCCACTCTTTGTAAAGAGTGGTTATGAATCACAGCCTTTGATAATCAACTACACACCCTGGTTTGGATAAAGATACCACAACCTCTGTAGGATACATATATGGGGCAATTAAGGTAAACTAAAAGAGGTCTAATTGACATCCCAGGTTAAATCTGTAATGTCCAATGTGAGTATAACAAGACTCCCCAGTTTCCTAAGTCCAAATCATTTTGGCCCATATCCCAAATAAAAATATTTTTTATTGATTTAAAAAACAACTAAGTAAGGATCATTACACCAGGGGGCACTATGTCAAAATGAATATGGTGAGGAATGTCATATATTGACTCTCACCAATATACACATGTCAGAAATCTTTCTCTGATCAAATCTAATGGGATTATCTGTAATCTTCCTACAAACTTATATCAAACAGAGGGAACTGTGGACACACTGACAACTGAAATATATGACTCATTCTTGTTTACATTATGTTGGTGAATGTTCTGCTTGGAAAGTATGGAATATGTGAAATATGAACGCTTATAAATATGTATGGTTGATTTTGTGTTTTACTAAAGTGAAAAAGAAACACAGACACATGAATATTTGTTTGTGATTCATAAATGTACTGTAATGCAAAAACAAAACTTCATTACGTGAGCTGAATTCTAAATTGAGAAGAAACTGTTCAACATAAGTTAATTATTGTCAGAGTAATCATGAGACAGGGCTGGAAAATGAAGGGTTTTCTGATATGATCAGGTGTGAGGGCACTGGTCCTGGGGAACTGGTCACGGGGCACCGGTCACGGGGCACTGGTCACGAGGAACTGGTCACGGGGCACTGGTCACGAGGAACTGGTCACGGGGCACTGGTCACGGGGAACTGACTGGTCTGGTATAACCACACTGTGCTAACAGAGATAAAACCACAGAGACATCTTAATGATCTGTCTGGCCCACAGGCCCATCTCAACCAAACACAACATATTAACAGTGCAGCCACTAATGGCTCGTTGTAGATTCTTACTCTAATCATAATCAACTCTAAGAACACAGTTATAACTGAGATTCAAGAGTTTATTAACATTCTGTCAGAACAGCTGCAAATAAAACTAAACCGGTTTGTGGGGCGAACGCAATGTCAATACAACAAAGCCTGTATGATTTAACGCCGATATTAATAGCTTAAAAATGAAGACAACTCACTTGAAGTTGAAACGTCCCTTTGCTATCGTTGGTTGAGTCATGGTGGTGTTTGATGGATCTGCTTGATTCGTGGTGGATAACTGTCCATTGTTTCTGAAGGTTTTGACTTAAGTTATTATCCTGACAAGGTAAGCAGGCTGAACATGTTTGGAGGCAGGAGCCATACTAAACCCATATTTAGAATATCTGGGTCAAACCAACAAAAGCCAATGGCAATGCGAAATCACCCACCCGTGACCACCTGGTGTCATAATATAGAACACCGGCACTGGTGGCAGAGGGGTGAATTATTCTGAAACCATGACGAAACCGTGATCCAGAGATATTTAAACATGTTGTTGTGTTAAATGTCTCAGGGCTATTCCATTGAACCAACGAGACTAGAAGTCTCGTTGATTGAACTCAAATTTATGCTCTCATATTGAGGGGGCTAGACATAATCTAGACATGTCTACCAAGTATGTCTATGGCCCCATTACAGGGGCCCACCACTATATGATATGCAAAAAGAGCCAATATGCACACTTTTCTGGCTGGCAGCTTGTAACTAATGCATTTCATTTCCAGCTGGTATGTTTACCAGCTGTGAACTTTTTTTTTGTATGAATCAACTGGCTCAAAATACATTTGACATTTCAAAATGACCTAGCTGACAGACTGATGAATTTAATTGGCTGGCTGGTAAAGTATTGAGATTTTAACACCAACTGACAATTTCACCATTGAAAACCGCAAAATAAAAAATAAATTATATTATATGAACACTATTTGACAAAGATTGTTCAAGCCTAATGATATTTCTACTGTAATAAAGCTTGAAACTCTTACGTCACATTTGAACTGCGCATGCCCCGCCATATTGAAGTCACATCGACATGTCGTTCTATTGTATGCATGCTTGTGGACCTGTAGCTTAAGTTGAAATCATCAACAAAAAGTGAGCAATCTGCTCCAGGCCTCATACAATCAACAATTTTTATTATAATTTTAATAATAAAAAGGGTGACTGATAATATACTTCCCTGTGGAACACCCATTTCCTGATCAAAAGCATCAGAAAGTGATGAACCAACTCGGACCCTGAATTGTCTATTTGACAAAAAATTTTGAATAAAAAGGGGTAAACGACCCCTTAATCCCATATCATATAAATCGCTCATTATTCCAAATTTCCATGTAGTATCGTACGCTTTCTCTAAATCAAAGAAAATGCTAACCACATGCTCACCTTTTAAAAAACCCTCTCTTATAAATGTCTCTAAACGTACCAGGTGGTCAATGGTACTTCAAGTTTTTCTAAAGCCACTCTGTGCAACAGAAATAAAAGCTGCAGTTTCTAAAAACCAAACTAAACGCTCATTAATCATTCGCTCCATTGTTTTACAGATACAACTGGTTAAAGCAATGGGGCGATAATTATTTGAATCTGAGGAGTCTTTGCCAGGTTTAGGAATGGGAATAATAGTGGCTTCACTCCATGAAGGAGGAAAATCACCACTTTCCCAAATGTTATTAAAAATATTTAAAAGATGCCCAAGTGATTGATCAGGGAGGTGTTTAAGGATTTGGTAGTGAATTTGATCAGGCCCAGGAGCGGTATCATGAGATTTATCCAAAGCAAGTTTCAAATCTTCTATTGTAAATGATTTATTATATTCTTCCAAGTTATGAGATGTAAAATTTAGTTGGTTTCTTTCTTTTCTATTTTTTATTTGTTGAAATTTTGCAGAATAATTATTGGATGAGGAATTCTTAGAAATTGTTTGACCTATTGTGTTACCTATTTCAGTGGGATTTGTAATTAATTGGCCATTATGAGTTAAATGTTTGATCCTTGCTCCACCTCCCTTCCCCGAAATTTTACGCACCATATCCCAGCATTTTTTAATCGGTGTACGCGTATTTAATTTGGAAACATAATCCTTCCAACTTTTTCTCTTGCTTATTTTAATAATATAACGGGCTTTAGCTCTTTTTACTCGAAATTGGTGCAAATTATATTGAGTTGGCTGTCGATTAAATTTTTTCAGAGCTTTTTTGCGCTCCTTGACAGCTTTTTTGCACTCATCATTAAACCAGGGTTTTTCTTTAATTTTAGAATTTGGCTTTGATTTGGGAATACACCCATCAGCAATATCATACAATGTATCTGTAAAAACTTGAAGAGGATCATCTACATTGTTAAAAATTTCTGGAGTTATTTTATTAAAACAGGATGTTTGAAATTTTGCCCAATCGGCTTTATGAAATTTCCACTTGGGGATTCGTTCGTCTGGTGGAGGAAAATGGTTATTTAAAATAATGGGATAATGATCACTACCCCATTGATCTTCCTCTACTTCCCAGGAATAATCTAAAAATAAATTTGGAGTGCACATGGAGAGATCTATTGATGTTAAAGAGCCTGTAGCAGGATGTAAATATGTCGGGGAATCATCATTCCAAAGGCACAAACTATTATTATTTAAAAAATCTTCTATTATACGTCCTTTGGCATCAGTATTATTTCTGCCACCCCAAAGATAGTTGTGAGCATTAAAGTCACCAACTAACATATATGGCTGTGGCAGCTGGGTTATCAAATTATTTAAATCTGTAATATTAACTGGCTCACTAGGCGGTAAATATATTGAACATATAGTTAATGTATTATGCAGGGTAACCCTGACTGCAGAAGCTTGTAAATTAGTATTTAATGTTACTTTACTTTGTGGTATACAGGATTTAACAAAAACAGAAACTCCGCCATGTGCTCGGTCCATTGCATCTATTGAACCAACTTTATTATAAGGTACATACCCCTTAAATGTTGTGGAATTATCTTTGAATTTAGTTTCTTGTAAACAAATTACAGATGCGTTATATTTTTGGGCTAATAACTCCAGTTCTGGTCTGTTTGCCTCGAATCCTCTACAGTTCCATTGTATGATACTGCTGATAGCCATATTAAAAATAATGAGGATAAATATAGGATTTAACATAATCATTTAAGTTTATGATTATGTTTTGAGTGAACAGGTGTAAAATGTATATCGGAAGGATCACCTGTGTCCATCCTTTCTAAGGATTTAGTTCTATTTATTTTAGTTTTGCTTTGATCTTTGATTTCTTTTTTGTCTGATTTCTTAACTGGTCTGTTGCTATTTACATTTTTACTGGATGATGTGGAGGGAGTTTGTGAAGAGGTTTTAGTGGATTGAACTGTTGGTACATTTATTGCTGGGGTAGTGGGTGTTTGGGTTTGAGTGGATGTTCCTGAAGATTTGGAGGTATTTGAAAAATAGGAATAATTCTTTTCATCGATTGGCCAGGTTATTTCTGTCTGTATTGCTATTGTTTTTGTCTCTTTGGTTTTTAAGGCGGTAGCATAGGATGTTTTGGAATTATTAAAACTTTCTACACGTTTACGTGCCTCAGGAAAAGAAATGTTTTCGGTGTGGCGTATTCGCTGAATTTCCTTCTCTTTTAAAAATGAAGGACAATTCCGCGAATACGATGGGTGATTGCCTTGACAATTCACACATTTCATGGTTTCCGAAGAACACTCTTCTCCACTATGCTGGGCTGTACATTTCGGGCAAGTAATGTTTCCTTTGCATCGATCAGATCCATGTCCATACCTCTGACACTTGAAGCAGCGCAGAGGGTTTGGAATGAAAACATCAACTCGGACGTTTAAATATCCAACTTTAATAGATGTTGGAAGCTGCACTGCTTCAAATGTCAGAATGAATGTGTTAATTGGAATTTTGGCTCCATCCTTCTTAATAAAAATTCGTTTGCATTGGACAACATCTTGATCTTTTAATTCTTCCACTATTTCCTCTTCAGAAACTCCCACCAGATCTGGGCATCTTATCACTCCTTTTTTGTTATTGAGGGTCTTATGAGCTGTTATCAAAACTGGAACTGTGGCCAACATTCGGCATCTTAAAAGATTGTCCGCATGGCTCTTCCGCTCAACTTCAATTAATAACCGTGTTCCCATCTTTTTAACTGTTTTCGGCACCCCGGCAATGCCTTGAATCCCCTTTGCAATTGCAAAGGGGGACATTTTTGCCAGGGTATGTTCAGCATCGGAACTTTCCGCAATTAAAAATCTCGGCCATTTTTCTGTTTTATTTGAATCGTCATCACTGTCTATGTCATTCCTAGGTCGTTTTTGTTTGTTTTGCGCCATGTGTGTTATTTTATATTTCATCAGTTAGGTCCCCTACCCACCACGGAGCCCAACAAGGGGACGCCTTTCTGGGCCGGTAACTCCAAGCCCTGACGCCATGAGGATACCCAACATGACATACTCTTAGAATAAAAACTCCACCCTTTCGGATTTTATTTATATCCCTCGATTGACCCAATTAGCAGTAATCTCCTTTCAGGAAATATAAATCAAAAATTTATCAATTATTCTTAAATTTTAAACATTGAAATTGTCACTAATAAAAATAAAATAGCCAGAATACATTAAAGGAAATATACCACAAGCCGGTTAAATCAGATCCAGGCCTAATCTGATCTGCCTGTCTGGTGAACATTTGGATCCAAGACAGGCGTGTTGCAACTGGACCGGTATTACTGCCAAACCAGCCCAGTGCTCAGCCCGTCAGGATTCCATATCCTCCCCGACACAGGTCGCATCCCACGGCAAACAGGACGCCCCTTTAGTCGCCTTTTACGACATGCTGGGGGGCAGTGGGACTATTCTTTAATCCCCGCACCCACAGGGGAGTGAATGTTACATAGTACCATAAAAGTGTAAAAAACATCAGGTGCGATTTAAACATTTTATATTCTTTTTGTGACTTACTATCCAAGATTTGCCAATATCTTGGCTTGTAGTGAACATTTTTTCAATCTGAAAAGTCCTATCAGTATCTAAACATCATAAGAATCATGAAAAAAGAGATATCCATGAGATCTGAATGTTATATAGTACCATAAAAGTGTAAAAAACGTCAGGCGCGATTTAGACATTTTATACTCTTTTTGTCACTTACTATCCAAGATTTGCTAATATCTTGGCTTGTAGTGAACATTTTTTCAATCTGAAAAGTCCTATCAGTATCTAAACATCATAAGAATCATGAAATAAGAGATATCTAAGAGATCTGAATGATATATAGTACCATAAAAGTGTAAAAAAAACGTCAGGCGCGATTTAGACATTTTATATTCTTTTTGTGACTTATTATCCAAGATTTGCTAATATCTTGGCTTGTAGTGAACATTTTTTCAATCTGAAAAGTCCTATCAGTATCTTAACATCATAAGATCAGTATCTAAACATCATAAGAATCATGAAATAAGAGATATATAAGAGATCTGAATGTTATATAGTACCATAAAAGTGTAAAAAATGCCAGACGCGATTTAGACATTTTATACTCTTTTTGTCACTTACTATCCAAGATTTGCCAATATCTTGGCTTGTAGTGAACATTTTTTCAATCTGAAAAGTCCTATCAGTATCTAAACATCGTAAGAATCATGGAATAAGAGATATCTAAGAGATCTGAATGTTACATAGTACCATAAAAGTGTAAAAAACGTCAGGCGCGATTTAGACATTTTATACTCTTTTTGTCACTTACTATCCAAGATTTGCTAATATCTTGGCTTGTAGTGAACATTTTTTCAATCTGAAAAGTCCTATCAGTATCTAAACATCATAAGAATCATGAAATAAGAGATATCTAAGAGATCTGAATGTTATATAGTACCATAAAAGTGTAAAAAAAACGTCAGGCGCGATTTAGACATTTTATATTCTTTTTGTGACTTATTATCCAAGATTTGCTAATATCTTGGCTTGTAGTGAACATTTTTTCAATCTGAAAAGTCCTATCAGTATCTTAACATCATAAGATCAGTATCTAAACATCATAAGAATCATGAAATAAGAGATATATAAGAGATCTGAATGTTATATAGTACAATAAAAGTGTAAAAAATGCCAGACGCGATTTAGACATTTTGTACTCTTTTTGTCACTTACTATCCAAGATTTGCCATTATCTTGGCTTGTAGTGAACATTTTTTCAATCTGAAAAGTCCTATCAGTATCTAAACATCGTAAGAATCATGGAATAAGAGATATCTAAGAGATCTGAATGATATATAGTACCATAAAAGTGTAAAAAAACGTCAGGCGCGATTTAGACATTTTTTTCAATCTGAAAAGTCCTATCAGTATCTAAACATCATAAGAATCATGAAATAAGAGATATCTAAGAGATTTAAACAGAAACCTTGTTTTGCTCAGATGACACAATAAAGCTCCTGCTTACACATGTTTGCCCTACAATTGAGAGTGCCAGATACATATATTCAAAGCATGAAGAATGTTATAAACTTCATGTTTACACAAGGGGTTTGTGGCAGGAAACTCTTTATTATTACCAGATAACAATCCCCCACTGGTTCACCATTTCAAATTTTAAGGAGTGGCAACGTTCATATCATGCTTCAATTATCTACAGTGCAAGTAAACATACAGTATATGTAGCTTTATATTACATCATATATATCCATAAGTAAACTTAGAAAGTATAAAAATGTTTACATTCACAGTTCATAAACAAGACTAAAAGTATGCAGTATACAAAGGTTTCCAATATTGTACCTTATCAGAGGTAAACATATTAAGTTTAGAGATGTATATGTAGACAGTGCATAAACAGTGTTAAACATATGCTGTATATGAATGTTAGCTTATGTCAATCACAACCAGAAGTAAACTTAAAAAGTATAGACATGTTTACACACAAAGTTGATAAACAGGAGTATACTTACACATTACACAAAAGTGTATTTTTATCATATATAACCAGAAGTAAACTAAAGATGTATATGAAAGTTTACTCATAGCATACCTAATCAGGAGTAAACTGTTGAATTCTAGCAAAGCTAAATATGATGATAAAGTTTAGGATGCTTTACGCTGCCAGTTTAGTCTTGTGGTTACTGATATGTAGTTTACATATGTATATCTGAAACTTGAAGTTTAAGAGGGCTTAAACATATAGAGGATATCTTTGATTATATGGATCTTGGCACAGTGATCGCACATGGTGAAAACTGCAAATTTGAATATTATTCAGATATGCGTGATTTACATCCAAATTTTAACTTATTTATGTACATATCGCTCAAATAGAAGCCCAATATGAAGATTTCACCTATGCTTTCTGTATAAAATCATTATTCTTTATATTCTCTAAGTTTGCAAAAAAACAACTCAATTCTACATGTTATGATGTGCATATCGCTCAAATAGAAGCCCAATATGAAGATTTCACCCGTGTTTTCTGTGTAGAGTCATTATTCTTTATATTTTCTACGTTTGCAAAAAAACAACTCAATTCTACATGTTATGATGTGCATATCGCTCAAATAGAAGACCAATATGAAAATTTCATGTATGTTTTCTGTATAAAGTCATTATTCTTTATATTTTCCATGTTTGCAAAAAAAAAAAACCTCAATTCTACATGTTCTGATGTGCATATCGCTCAAATAGAAGACCAATATGAAGTTTTCACCTATATTTGTTATGTTTTCTGTAGGTCTATAAAGTCATTAAATTTCTACATTTGCAAAAAAAATCCTTGGAAAGGGCTAGTTATTTAGGGAGTGGATTCCATGACTGATCAAAGGGTATTTTAACATTGGTGTGAAAAACGCCAAAATGCCAATTATCAGCATTCACACTATTGCTCTTCAAAATCCTTGTGATCAAAGTCAAACCTGTGATCAAAGAGCATTCCGCCATTGTTTCCATAGCTTTGAGTCATGTCTTCCCTTTTTGAGAAAATTGCTTTCACACAAATAAGATATTTTACACACAAGTAAGATATTTTTCACACAAGTAAGATATTTTTCACTTTATTCACTTTATTAAGTATACATCATTGATCATAATTAGTTGTTACAATACTTGGACTCGTTTTACATAAAATAGCACAGGCTCTTATTATTTTATCCATATTAACAAGTTCATTCTCACTTATTTCAACATTCATACTTTTTAGGGACCTTTCAAAGTAGTGTAATTGGGTTTGCCTGCAAATATAGAAGAAGGAATTAACAGAATGTTATACAAATATACAAAACATACGTAACAAATATACAAAACACATGTAACAAATATACAAAACACATGTCAAGTATAAAAAAAAACTAAATGTACCAGAAAATTAGAAAACTGATAAGGGCATTGTATTTATTGTAAAATATAGATATTATTGAAAAAAGACAGTGTGCAAAAAGATGCATTTTTGGTGAAGATATACTATAAAATATACAACTGTTGTACAGAGATTGGTTTCACCATGTCTGGTCTTTGAGGTCATTATGACACCTGGTGGCAATCAGCAGAACTAATGGTGGGCGATAATATAAGTAAGGCCAGTGTGCTGTATTATAAGTTTTTAACATATAAATATTTATTAAAGAAATTGGCTCATTACCAGCTGTTAAAAGAAATTTGGCATTGAAAACATCCACGAACAAAGTTAACAGCTGTTAATTCCATACAAATTCTGAGCTGGTAAGTTTAACAGCTGGTAAAAAATAACAGCTGACAGCCAAAATCTCAAAGTGTAGCTGGCTGGTATTTTTTTAAATATTTCCTTCTAGAAAATACTAAAAATGCATATTGGAAAAAATTGTTTTCAGACGAGTGATATGTTGTTCACAACATTCTATAACATACTCTGCCTAAGTTTCACATCTCTATCTCAATTTTTAATGAAGTTGGTAGTGGTGGGCCCCTGCCATTAGTTAATCAAAAGTCTTTTTAGTACTCTCCCCCCTCCCCAACCTCATTCCAGTCAGTAGGTCGAATATACTGGCTTTGCCAGGGGAAAGGGCTATTCCATTGAACTCAGAATTATGCTCTCATATTGAGGGGGCTAGACATAATCTAGACATGTCTACCAAGTATGTCTAAGGCCCCATTAGTCAATCAAAAGTCTTTGAGATCATTTAAAAAGCATTTCTAAGTTATAAATGTATAAAAATTGGATTTATTACGAATAAAAAGGATATATCCGCTTTTGACAGGGTATATATCCTTTCATATCCTGTTTTGACCCATATCCTATAAATGTGGATGGATATATACTTGGAGGCATACTTTGAAAAAAACGTCAAATATCAAAATATCAAATATCAAATGAACTTCACGCTCGTGTCCTTTTACCATAGGGCAATACAGATATTTGATAGAATAAATAGACATATATAGTTTATCAATGGATATCAATGAATTTGCCCTCAATATTTATATCTGAGAATATTTCATTTTCTGCAAATAATGTCTTTGGAAAAAATATAACGTTAGTGAATTTGTTTTATTTTCAATGTTAAACTTATGATTTCATAAGTTTACAAGAATAATAAGGGTTCAAAACAGTAGTCAGAAACATAATATTGAGAATCTGAGAGCAATATCTTATTGCTCTCAGTAAGAATATGGCATCAAAATGGTAAAAAGTTCTTTGGATATTGTATATTTGGCGTGTTTTTTGTGTGTGTGTTTCTGTGTCTTGACGTATAAATCTATTTTCCTTTTTATAATATAAAGGGGTTGACTGTTACCATCCCTAATGAACCTTTTTTATGTTATGAGGGTCCAAACAGAGAGTGTTTGGGGAGGGGGGAACTAATATACACCCTTCAAAAACGGATATATACCCTAGCAAACAAAATTTTCCAAAGGTTATGTTGTCTTCAAAGTGTTTTGGCACTGGATTAATAAATTTCTAACACATTAACCCATCTCTAGGAAAAGCCCTGAGCCATCAATATGCGAGGCAAAATATTTGAATAGGAGATATGGCCCTTTCCCTTTGACCAAATCAACATATATTCCATTCAGAACTTTTTAGGAGTTGCCGTGCTGTTTTAATCAATTTTGAGGTGCTTATGTATGCTATTTATTCTTGCTAGACATGTCTCTATAACATGCTCTGAGCCATCAACTTTTCAGGCAAAATTTGTCAAAAGGAGATTTTGACTCTTTTCTCAAACTAAATTAAAATATTCCATTCTGAACTTTATGATTATGATAAATGAATTCTAAAATTTGTATATTTTCATAACCAAGATTATAATTAGGCAGCTATGTCGGTATAGACTGATGATCTATCAATGTCAATTGTGATGAAATTAAGACTGGCAAAGACATTTTCGGCACCACTGCTATAACATGACCTTTGATACATTCTGAATGATCAAGAAAACAATATAAAAATACTGTGTGTCCCTGTGTCAACTGGAGAGGCAAGAGAGTAGGGGAATATTTTTGTGATTTTCCTTTTTATTCCATATGGGTAAATCCATGACTATTTTTCTTTTGTGTTCTACCTGTTGAGGTTATTTTTACTGTCTCTTTCTTTAAAATGGCTATGTACAAACCCTGAATCAAAACAGCATAAAAAGACAATCTAGTGACAAAAAACAGGAAATTCACTAACATTAGTCCTCAACTTATTGGCATTAGCCAAAAGATAGTTTGGCTATTAATAATAAGTAAAAACACACACACACACTTACACTTTTAAAAATAAAAAGTCTGGAATGTTTCTCACAAAGGAATGGCTCAGGCAGTTTGTCTCCTCTGGTATAAAAAAAAACCAAAACAATTATATTTCTCCTTTTTTGGGAGAGGGGGAGCAGATTATTATAATTCAAAAGGCTGTTAGAAGTCTCGTCTACTACTGCAGGTTATTTAAGTGAGTTTCCATTTAAGACAAACAGGATCAGGCCTCTTGAAATGAAGGCAGTTATCTTTGACTAATAAAGAGACATAATTCTATGAGATCAACAGGTTGGCCATGTTTCTCACTGTGATGGGAGTGATTCTGGAGTATTTAAAGAACAAGTCAGTGGCTGAAGGGGATTCCATGTCCTCTTGATTTACATTAGGAAATTCTCTCTCATGTCACATTACATGCAGGACTGGGCTGCAATATTGTTGTTATCAAATTTTGACAAACTATTTAAATATGTCAAGGCCAAAATCAAAATAGTTGCTCTTCCCACTGATATAGATGCAATTTAATGGTTATCTTGGAGGAATATGTGTTAGGGATAGAATACTTGCTCATGGAAAATTATAATAAATGGCAATCACAGATGGCAAGATCCCCCCAGTGTAGAGCTCAAAATGGACATGTTCACATGTGGATACGGTTTACGGACACAGATTCACACATAAAACATAACTCGGTGGGTTGATAGCCCTGCTGACTTTGATGAAAACACATGAACTGAGATCAAGTGTAAAAAGTGCCAAAAAGTTCTGGTTTTCCATACAGTTTTGATGTGATGTTTATTATTTTATAAATAATTTATATCAACAAAGTCAATCAATTTTTTACATCAGAGTGATGGGTAGTGTTAATTATTTAGCTCATTTTGACACATCCTCTGTTTGTTCCTTGTTAATGCAATATTTCTATGGTATCATTGCACACTCTGTGGGGATAATAATATCAACATGATAAAATCACATTGACATATCAAAGATACCTACAGTTGTTATCTAGCTATCCAGCAGGATCCTCTGTCTCATTCAATAAATCTTTGACAATTCTGCATACCAAGTATAAAGTTCCTCCTGTAAGTGGTTGCTGAGATATTCCCCACACAAAATTTGTGACATTAAGGTCACTGCATTATGGTCAATGAGTGCAGGGGCAAAATAAAACTGACAGTGCACAAGTAAACCTTGTAGTTGTCATGCACACCCAATATTTAGTATCTCCAGTTCATCGTTCATGAGTATGGCTTACCTACCTCTGCACAATGATACAAAGGTCAAGGTCACATCATAAATGTCAAAGGTCAAATTTGTAAAAAATGTACATGGTTCTTGACATTTTGTTGATGTATAAAAGATATGAATTACTTTTTAGTTATACTGACTTTGTCAGAAATTTTTGGTCAATTTGTCCTTCAACTCTGATCTTCTTTGAAACTAGTGGGTGGAGTTCTTAGCTATTAGTAGGCAAGATGCTGTATTTTCAGGGGAACAATTCTATCTATTTTCCATAAGGCTCAGCTATTTTTCCATTTTATGATTTTTCAAATATCTAATAGCTATCAAAAAGTTGTCAAGGAGGCTCCCATTTTGAGTAACATTAAAAATATCAGCCAATGAGTATTGAGATAACAAGTTGGGGCCATATTTAATATGTAACATGCATTTTGATTGTCAAAATTATCAATGTTATGTCAATGCTTTGATCCAAGACATTTCTTTATATAAAGTACTGATTTCCTCCTTTCAGTGGTTGCAGAGATATGCTTGTGTGACCTCAAGGTCATTGCATCAAGGTCACACTATGATTAGAATGTATCTGAATCTTTAGCTCCAGAGCTACCTCTATATAATATTTTAGTTTTGTAGATTTTTAAACATTTAAACATTAGACATTTCCCCCACTCCTAAAGCTCTACAACTTCAAAGAAATCAGCAGAGTTGAAGAACATGAATCACTGGTAATTTAAATTTCAAGGATGAGGATGAAAGCAGAGGTAACAGAGAAAAAAATGAGCCTAAATTTTGAAATGCCGATGTGTTGTATTTTTCGGTTAGAATATCTTTGTTGTTACCATAGGATACAGGTGGGATGTTGGTTCCCTTAAAACAATTTTTTATCAATATATAATTTGAGAACACTCCCAGATTATTTCGGCATATGAAGTATATCATTGATTTTTAGTAAAGCAATGACATGCAATAGTTCCCCATTGAAAAATATCTTTTTACTTTAAAGAAATATACCTCATATCCTGAAAAACTAACTTTTGCCTCTATCATTAATTATTTATAAGATTCATTTGAATTACTTTCAACATTATAAATGTATACTGTGTACTGCATTACATCGTCTTGTACTGAATATCATCTTAAACTAAATTTCTATATTGGAGATAAGTAGATTTGCAACAAAGTTCAAACACTTGTATAACTCAGTGAGTTTTGATGAGCAAAAGCTGTGCATGGTAAGAAATGAAATCTCCACAGGCATTAGAGAAGGATATGATCAGACTGAAATTCCACTTGTGTCAGAGTGTGAGCTTAAAGATGTGCTGAAATATGTTGCCAGTGGAAAGTCTGATGGAAATCTGGGACTATTCTCAGATCATGTTATCCATGGTGGTGATGCATTGGTTCAATATTTGATAATGCTGTTTAATGCTATGATTGTTCATGGATGTAGCCCTTCTGACATGTTAGTGGGAACAATGATCCCAATTCCTAAGAATAGAAAGTTATCCATGTCCAATTCTGACAACTTCAGAGGAATTTGTTTGCAGTCTGTGTTATGTAAACTCATGGATATTATCATACTTACAAAGGAGAAGAAGCAATTACAAACATCAGATCTGCAGTTTGGCTTCAAGAAAAAACTGTCTGCATCAATGGCTGCTTCTGTTGTTACAGAGACAGTAGATTACTACCTGAACAAAGGAGGCACAGTATATACCTTAGCTCTCGACGCTTCCAAGGCCTTCGATAGAGTGGAATATACAAAGTTATTTGAAGAGCTACTTAAAAAGAAAGTTAATCTGTTATTTATCAGACTTCTGTGTAATATGTATGTGGACCAGAAAATTTGTGTGCAGTATAATAAGAGTCATTCAGAATATTTTGCAGTGAGCAATGGAGTTAAACAGGGGGGAGTGTTGTCTCCTACCCTATTCAGTGTGTATGTCGATGGAATGTTGACCAAGCTCAGGTCCAGTGGATGTGGGTGTCATGTTGGTGATATATATATTGGATGTGTGTCATATGCAGATGACCTTATACTTATTGCCCCAACAAGACATGCTCTTAAAAAGATGGTGTTGATATGTGAAACATTTGCCAAGGAGTTTAAGATTAATTTTAATGGTTCTAAGAGCAATCTTATGATATACGGGTTGCCAGGAGAAAGTAGTCAGTCAATAAAAGTAGCTAATGATAATGTTAAATGTGTTAATAGCATGGAGTACCTTGGTCATATATTGACTAATGACCGCCTGGATCCATTTGTCAGTTCTGTGAGAAAGGATTTTAACATTAAAGTGAACAGTTTTTTAGCTGATTTTGGTAGAATAAAATCTGATATGAAAAATATGCTGTTCAGTAAGTTCTGCACTAGTTTTTATGGATCAAATCTGTGTAGTTTTTATGATTGTAATGGAATGAGACAGATATATGTTCAATGGAGGAAGGCAATCAGAAGGATATGGCGAGTGCCCAGTCGGACACACAATAGACTTATACCCCTTATCTGTGGATCCTTACCCGTGGATGTGATGCTACACCAGAGATTTGTCAACTTCTATGTATCAGGACTACAATCACAAAACAGAGTAGTTGAATTTATGTTTAAGTATTCAATTAACAGTATGTCAAGGATGGGCAAAAACATCAGATATATAAAACATAATTATAACATAAATTGTGGATTGTCTATGGGTATGGACGTAGTGCACTTCATAGACTGGAAACATAAGATGAATGATTGGTTTGAGGAGAAAATAGATCCTTTGGACAGGGAAAAGTGCAATATGATTTGTGAACTGGTGTCTGAAAGAGACAGTATGGAACCATGGTTGCTCGAATCTGGAGAATGCCAGGATATTATTGATTATTTATGTATGTCTTAAAAAAAAAAAAAAAAACATATGATTTTATGTATCTAGTTTTTATCTCACCTTTCATGTACATATGTAAATATAATCTAGCTATAAGTCTGTGTATTTAGCACGAATAAAATATTATTATTATTATGACATTAAACTATTAAGAAAAACTCTAAACATTGATTATTTTTCACACTAACTTGGCACTTTATTTCTTCGAATTTTACAAATTAATATATTTTGAAAAATTCTTAATCATACCACAACCATTTTAACTTCAGAAATTTGTGAATTATTAGACTGTAGCCATCCTTTTCTAGCATTCTAGTTTGATATTATATATCACACTCGATAACGATAAAATCAAGTACTTTGTAGGATTGGCACTTGCATTGAAATCCAATACATATACATGATGATTAGTGTGGAGAGTAAAATCAGAATTTGGAGCAGTGACATGCAATTAGTTCCCAGTTTCACAATGACAAATCAAATTATAAATCTGAATCAAAAGCAAGCCAAGTTTTTTTATGGGAGGGTAACAATCAAGAGTCTGATTATTTATCAAATCCTTCATAAAATATGACACAAATTTAGGACTAATGCAACAGTGCAAATTTTGGTCTCGTTTAAACATGCCATGAGTGTTATTTTGTGATTGTATATATGTAATTTAACAAAGTTTAGCAACATCATTTAACTAATCTATTACAAATAACTATGGCCAGTTCCAGACAGCGAGAGCAGTGTTTTCAAAATTCATTTCTCTGATTAACTTTTAGATCACATCAAAATAAATCATATGATTTTTTATTCAAATTATGTCTATAACCCAGAGTAACATATATCAAAACAATTTTGTCGTACAAAATTATCCAGAAAATGATGAATTTGACATTAAAGCTTCAATGAGATATTTAACAAATGTAGCAAAACTAGGGGGCACTATTAATCAGTGACACAAGGTGGCACCACAAGTTTCATATGCCAAAATAAGAGAATCAGCTGAATTCAATTAGCACTGCTCCCCCATCAACAGACAACTTAGGCCTATTATAATCACCATTGGCCTTATAAACCCTAATTAACACTCTCTATAACAAAACAATAATTGGCTCTCAGCAATGGGAGAGGACCAGTCAACTGACCAGCACTAGTCAGGTGATCCTCTCCTGTATCCTGGGCCTGGGCTCTAAGCTACAACATTACCAACTGCATTTAATGTACAATTATTCTCATCTTATACATATTCATTATCATGGTAGACAACTCATCACTGCCATATCAGTCATTTACATGGAACAGTTAATGATTCAGAAAATAAATGAAGCAATAACTGTAATCCTCCCAGTGACTGCACTCTGTATGTAAGGGAGTAGGTTTTACCCTTAATTCCACTCTTACCCAGTGTGTTACCCTATTTTAATATCAACCACAATTCCTGCGATTTCACATTTATCTCATAATATGCAGTTCTTGTTATTTTTTAACAGAAATTGTGATATTTCTGGAATAAGTGAAAGTGATTACCCTTTCTCAGCCTTGGACACATTCACTGGGGACCATTACAATACTTGTTACTTTCACAGCACAAACGGTTCATTTCTCAAATTAACAACTGTGGTTAATTACATGGTATATTTTCAAGGTAAACTAAGGCAGACCTGGTAGAAATTGGTTTGAAATCACAACTGTTAAATACTTACTGCATATTTCACTTTAACAGGAACACTCGCTTTATATTCCCACTTACTGGAGTAACTACAATTTTTTTTTTTTTTTTTTTTTTTGTACACTGCTGTTTCAATTTCAAAATTGAGCATTTAACAGGCAGTGCTATTGATAAATTAAACATTAGAAATCATTTTAACTGACATTGATTCAAACTATCTCGCATATAAATCACAATTAATAATTTATGTTTGTTTTTATTTATTTTGATGGTGATTTATATGCAAGATTAATGGTGGTTTATATGCTAGCCATCACATCTGTCAATTAAAAATCACCAGTAAAATTAGTTCCTGTCATCTCACCTATTTTTCTTGTTTAAAAATTATGTTTCTTTACTTAACAAGCAAAACTAAATTTCTTGAAATTCATCAATAATTACAACTAATTCCATTAAATCTTCCATGTCACGAGACTCAACAGTCAAATTCATAGCAATTCACGGTGTAAAAAATGGTATATTTGTTTATGTTGAGATTTGATGTTTAATGGCATGATGTAGACAGGAGGGGTGGCTGCCATGGTAGAATCCTGCTGGCCTGTCCTATTACAGTGCTAACCACCTCATCACAAGTGACAACTTGTCAAGGCCACATCTGCTTAACACCACTTCACACCAAAAAACACTCGCACGCTTCACACAGCTGTTGGTTAAGAAAACAAGTGATTTCACCTTGATTTGACGTACAGTGAGATTTTATATTTCAAGTTGTCACCAGAGGAAATCATGATTATAAACATCATTACCTAATCTTTTTTCTCAGAGAATTTTTTTATCTATTCACAAATAATAAAAATATTGGACATTTAATTTTTACTCCTATTTGCTGCCTCTGTAGGGACATATTCTCATCACAAATTTCCTATTTTCTTTTGAGGAGCTCTCGCTAACAACAAATCAAATTTAATATATTATTTAAACCAGGAAAGCAATCCTCCAATGTCTACTAACTGCGGTTAGATTCCTTTCACACCATTTGATAATAATTTTTATTATTACCCTTTAATTTTAAGCACAGCATAAATGACCATAGTCCAACCTGACCAGTCATTCAAACTCAGCCTGACCAATCTGAGTCATGCAAAATCAGCATGACCAAATGAGGTCATGTGATAATTGCTTATGACTTAATGTTCATGTTTGTACACGATGTGTATGACCTAACTACGGTACTTCATGCTTCAAGCTGTGAACCCATTCAGGTGGAATTGCTGCATCAAGAAACTTATAACCTCACGTAATAGAAACAACATTTTACTCCCTAAAGCCTTAATATTTTCACAATTTTGTTCATGTGTGGAGAAAATAAGCAGCAAACATTCTGTCAGGAGACTTTGTGTAATTATATATATATATATATACAGTCCTATGTTTGTGACAGATCCAAATCTAACCCTCAAGATATTGCCTTATATCCTCAATAGATTTGCCTAATACGATTAATCTAATGAAATTTGAATTAAAACGATTTAGCATTTTTAAATCAACTTTAATAAAGTGGCCAATATTGTCAGACATATATGATATATGCTTATGATAAGGATAATTATACACTCCTTATCAATATTTGGGGAAGCTGTTATTTTGTATCCTATCTCTGAGAATGAACTATTCATGTTAGCTTTTTTTACTCCATGTACTCAAAAGAGATTGTTCAAGGCTCTTGAAATTGACGTTTTTGAATTTTAGTCAGATGTAGGCTCAAATAATCAGACGTGGAAGGAATTGTTGAGATAGTGGTTGCTTCCATATAAAATTTACGAAAACACAAATATGTGCACCATGTCACCATGCCCTGTAGGACTGCACAAGCACACAAATATGTGCACCATGTCACCATGCCCTGCAGGACCTCACAAGCACACAAATATGTGCACCATGTCACCATGCCCTGTAGGACTGCACAAGCACACAAATATGTGCACCATGTCACCATGCCCTGCAGGACCTCACAGGCACACAAATATGTGCACCATGTCACCATGCCCTGCAGGACCTCACAAGCACACAAATATGTGCACCATGTCACCATGCCCTGCAGGACCTCACAGGCACACAAATATGTGCACCATGTCACCATGCCCTGTAGGACCTCACAGGCACACAAATATGTGCACCATGTCACCATGCCCTGCAGGACCTCACAGGCACACAAATATGTGCACCATGTCACCATGCCCTGCAGGACCTCACAGGCACACAAATATGTGCACCATGTCACCATGCCCTGCAGGACCTCACAGGCACACAAATATGTGCACCATGTCACCATGCCCTGCAGGACCTCATGGGCACACAAACATGGTCAGTACATGCAAAAACTCTGCAGTATACTGCAAGAACAAACAAATGCTTGAACTGATTTTTTTGTTCAGTAGGTTTGATCCATATATCCTGTCCATCTTACAAATTATATAATACTGTGGTGATCAGCTGCCAACAGCAATACATATTTATTAATTATTTTCTCATAAAATTATATAAAAACTTCAGTCAACGTTTTTGTGGGGTGCTCTTTACTCTATGTTAAAAAATGACTGCTTAAAAACCTGTATCTTTTCATAAGATGGATGTCATTCTTAACCACACACACATATACATAAGCTTTCCATATATATATTAGGTGTCAAGTGTCTTTATGATGAAGCAGAATTGACCCAAAACAGTTGAGTGACCAAATTGAGGATGGAGATAACCAGGTTTCTGCATTTATTAACATGTATGTCACCCACCTTGAAAGTCTACCTACTCTATTATATACATGTACACTGGAAGATCCAAATAGACATTCTTTATATTTAACAGTAAATGAATGCTTAAAAATGTCACAGCATTCCCGTTGAATGCATGCTGCCATTACATTATAAGGTTAAAATTCAAGCTTTATATTGAATGACAAACATAAAATAGCTGCATTTTACTGTAAATCACATATAACATTACATTCCTATAGGATTATATGTTTTTCTTGTGAAAACCCTTTTAACTGACACAAAAGATGAGGTATTTTCAAACATCTTCTCCCATATGATGTGTTGGGTAATTTCATCTGGAATCAATCTACTTAGATACCCTATGGCAACAAACATAAAAGGCACTCAAATTGTTTGCTAATTTTCTGTTATGTTATAAATTTTATCATATTTCAAAATATGGTAGTGGTTGAAAATCTTTCAACAGATTCATGAGTAAATTGTATTGTAGCTGTCATAAATGCAAGAATATTTTCCACTGGTTAACTAAACTCAAATAGTAAAATTTCCTTAAAGGTAATAATCTTTCAGGGTCTTTGTCAAAATTGTTCTCAAAGTGATAATCATTTGTGTCCTGATGTCTGTGGGAAACTAAAGCTGCCATGGATTTGAACACAGCAACTGATCTCACAACTAATCTATTCAGAATAAGCTAATATTTACACTGCAAAATCTGCACATACTAAGATTTTCTAGATATCTGATACTGTATTATCTCTATCAATAATCCTTCCCTTTAACATGATAATATAGTGATAATATGTGACAATAAGGTAGAACATATATTTAAATATTTTTGCCTCCAACAAAGAATTTTTTGTTCACTTGGCTGTTAAATGTATGCAATCTGAAGTCACTTGAACAATTCATCTAAATTCATCAAACAATTCATCTAAAAAGCTACTTCCTTCATCTAAGTTTGAACGCTTTGATGATTTTTAATTCATCAACACCACTAAAAATCAAATTATAATAGTGACAAATAGCACACTGTACAAATAATACTGCATTTTTCCATGCTTAAAATTCTTAATTAGAATCCTTGTCAATATCTTATGTAATGTACAAAAATACTGAAGTTCCAGGCAATAATGTAAAGATATTTTTCGGGACATTTTTTTTACACATATTCCCAGCCATTTTGTTTGTACTGGTCTAATTCATATACTCTAGTCCACTTTGTTAACACATCATTTTGTTTACACATATTTAAGACCGTTTTGATAATACATTTATAACACAGACAGTTTGTTTACTTGTATTCCAGGTCATTTCATTTAAAAATTATGAACTGATATTTCTAAAACATATGGACTGATATTTCTCAAAGGCCTTGGTTATTTGAGCTGAAATGTTGGGATATTCAGATGTGAGTATTGTCAATCTGTACAGGACTAAACAGGTCATTGGCACTAACTCCTTACCAAACATGCAAAAAAACTGCTATGCAATTCAAATTTTGACATTTTCATTTTCAAATCTACATCAGATTACAAAACACACTCCACTGTGTGAAAGCTATATGCTTTATACATCAATGTTAAAATGGCATTGAATTTAACATCATAGTGGCATATTGTATATCATAGGCCCTTGCATTGCTGATGCTTGACATTAACTAATCATCAAACAGTGAAGCCGCTTTTTATCAATCACAAAGTCCAAACATCAACTTGTTGTGGAACTCATAGACATTCCTCAACACCAAGTAGATTTGGGATGTCTAAAAATGCAAGAAAATTCCAAGCAGATGATTGAAAAAAGTTGTTATGGCTGTCACTGATTGGCTGAATGAGGCAGATAAAGGTATGGTGGAAAATTCCACAGTAGCCAAGAGAAAAGACACGCACATGGCAACCACCACCACCACTCAACTACACCTCATTCCTACAGTACAATTTGTAAGAAATGACCGATTACGAATTATTTGTATTGGGAGACAGATTTGAAAACTGTTATTACCACTTGTGGTCTTTGGCAATGTGTTTTTCTCTGATATTGTGTATATTTGTTAATTGTGGTGGTTCAGAGCAAGTCTAATCTCATGCTACTCTTTACTATACATACTTCAGGGTCCAAGAACCCCGAAACAATGAGACACAAGTACCTGATACCACTGTTCACATCCCAGCGGAGAATCCATTTTCTGCAGCGACTCTGCACCGGGGAGCAACCATTGTCAGCAGTGACTCCGCACAGGGGAGCAACCATTGTCAGCAGTGACTCCGCACAGGGGAGCATCCATTTTCTGCAGCGACTCTGCACAGGGGAGCAACCATTGTCAGCAGTGACTCTGCACAGGGGAGCATCCATTGTCACTGGTGGCCTCCACCCAGTAGAGGCGGCTACAGCTGCTTCACCTATGTCACCCTGGGGTAGAATCCGGCATCACTGATGAGTCCATGGAGGTTGGGGAGCTTCCATTACTACCCGCGAGTCAAGATTGCTGAGTAAGGATTCGTCCACTAGCACTAGAGCGACGAGTAAACTTGTAACTTGATGCTCACTTGCAACAGTCTTTTTTTTTTTAAGCATGTGAATTTTTCTTCTTCAATATTTACATCATGCAATGAAAACACAAAACATAAACAAGATAAAAATAGAGGCACAATTGTATGCATGCGGTGTGGCAGCTCCTGATGAAGCTGCGTCGATTAGCATTTCTATAAGCTTTGATTTCTAGGAAGGTTCAATGACACGCTGATTTACACTGAGATCCTGGAATTCCATTGCTGCTTTTTTAACATTGTAAAATCATCAAAGTTATATTACGACAATGATTTTCATCAGTGTGGCCCCAGTAAAATCTCATTTTAAGGGAGTTTTTTTTTTTTTTAAATCAGCAGTGTTTGTCTTTATCATAACGATTTCCATTAAGAAATACTACTCTTTATACAACAGACACAAGTACACCAGTGTTTGTCAAAACATCAGACACTGGACAATGCCTGGCCGCACACAATATAAATGTCAGATGTAGAGTTGTGCCTGGTTCTGTATGATTTAATACCAGTAATTCAGCATGTGTTGTGCCGATGTGAATGAATAGCTTCCACAAACACTGTGAGCACTGTACGTAATACCTGCTTGGTAATGATGTCTTTCAGTGCACCACAAAAATGATTGTTGATTGGCATTTACAAGAAGTAATGCCACCTTGGGTGCACTATATCATCAACATTTCCACCTTGTTGGCATTCTTCCTCCGAGTCTGCCTGCGATTGCAATCATGCTCTTCAATTATTCATCATGAAATATAACCGCTGATGATTGCATTGGCTTGTGCAGTGGCAATTATCATGTCTACAGCTTGAAATATCCTGTAAGCAGAATGCTAGATGCAAAATGTTTTTTTTTTAATTTAAAAAAAAAAAGAATAAAAAAAAGGTTCCCCCCAAGAAATGTTTGCCACTCATTTTACTCTTTCTAACTACCAGTACTACTTGTTCCCTGGTAGTAGATTTATTTTAATTTTATTACTATTCATCTTCTCCCAGATTGATTGTGTGTTGTCCTTCTCATCTTTGATGGAATTCACAGGGGAAAAAAAAAATCAGGATAAAAATCTTGGTATAAAACATTAGAATTCATGATAGTCTTAAACCCAAGAAAGCTGCTGAGAATGTATGACAGCTTTGCTGTGAGAGAGCTCCTACTGCTCCTCCTAGCACGGGTCTAGAAGTGCTTCAGTGCTGCCACCTACACCTCTTGTGGATCAGCAGATTCTTCAGTGAGCAGATCTCTCTCCTGGGCTTGAGCTGTCTCCTGAAGGGTGAACACCTGCAATACATTCAAACAAAAACATCAATATTTTTTCATTAACTTAATTTGACTTTGAATGATAAATTACCATCAAATTGATCTTATACTAACAAATTGATCTATGTTTTTTAAAACATGTCACTTTCGTAATATCTCATTTATAATTTTCATATTATCATAAATTATCTATTTTTTATCTTATCTAACATTCACAAAATGTTTTTATAATAACATATATTGAATATTGTTTCAATGAATTGTGGTGTGTGGATCATTTCAAGCATTTCTTTCCAACCTGTATGTTAATTTTTTTTACTGCATGCATGCCTTCACTATAGTAGGGCTATATAAATCTGACATAATAAATAAGCAAACACTCTTGAGTACAAACAAACATGCACTTCACCTTGCTGGGCTACCAAAATAGCAATGTGTTTGCCTAATGAAAAAAAAGACCAGTCAGAGAGTGCAAGATAATTCAACTCTAGTAACATTTGAATAGCTTCTGATCATCAATTTCTATTGCCTTAGTAAAGCTTCACAATGTGTGGAAATAAAATATGAACTCAGACACAAAAATGTGACTTGGTGCCAAACCTCAAATTTGGTCTGGCAAAAAAGTGTCTGAATTATTTCCCCATCACCTGGATGAGACCAGATTGTATCACAAGATGGCACTGTGTACAATCTGATGATCATGCTTGAAGAAATAATACTATGATAATGTGAATTAAGATCTTATGTATGAAATGTTTAACTGATTTTCCAGAATATTAAATAAAACTGAACTGTAAACTGATCTTGTATGACCAGATTTCTCGGATGTTTAGCACAAACTCACATATTTATATAAATATGTTAATGAAAAAAAGAATCTGCTGTGAAAGTATTAACACATTTGTATAAAAAATATCAGATATAAAGCTTTTGTGTGTGTTAAATTTCAAAGCAGAGTGGCATATTATGTATGTAACATCCCATATCCTAAAATATTTTTTCTGTGACAGTAATAACTTTATATTCATATAATTAGAGAAAAATTATTTAATTTCGGAAACCTTTTTTAGTGATGTCATTCCATAACATTTTACATCATGGGGCTCAAGTTCTCACCAGTTATTATTATATAGGTTTGCTCAAAAAAAAAAAATCGATTTCAAGTGGAAAGAAATTGCTGCTGATTTATTGTATGTATTTTGTCTTATCAGGTCCAATATATCAAGCTTATCCAAATGATAAGACAAGCATTACATGCAGAAAGAATTACCACATCAAGCTTCTGACAAATTGTCAATACTGCAACCAAGTACTTCACAATTTGGTCAATTGGTCACTTTTTTATGGACCAGATAGAATGTCTGGTTCAAACTGCCGGACTTAAATAAAAACATTAAATATATAAAGGCAGATACATGGAAGCTAAGCTATCATGGCAACTAATACAAGACCAAGCATTTACTGCATTCACACAATCACAGAGCATTAAATATATGAAGACAGAGATATAGAAGCTAAGCTATCATGGCAACTAATACAAGACCCAGCATTTACTGCATTCACACAATCACAGAGCATTAAATATATGAATACAGAGATATAGAAGCTAAGCTATCATGGCAACTAATACAAGACCAAGCATTTACTGCATTCACACAATCACAGAAAGCTTCAAATAAACAGACAGCGTATTGAAAATGTCAAACTCATATGAATAAAAGACCCTATGGAGTAAAACAAAATTTCGGGCTCAACTCTACAATATTCAAGTGCAACTCTACAACATTCAAGTGCAATTGTGATCCCTGACATTTTATATAGATATAATCATTGAGCCCAAAAACAAAGATTTACCAGTCATTTTACTGAGAAAGACAAAAATGTGATGGGTCTTGATATTCCCAAAATAAAATTGATTCAATGCATATAAGAAACAGAGAAAACCAGGAGATGAATTCCAAATTTCCAAGAAAACAAAGAATACAGGGCTTTGAACATGCATCTATAACCTGGTTCTAATCTGAAGGTCACACACACATTACCTGGGTAGCTCAATGGTCTGGAGCATTCGCAGTCACTTAAGTAATTCTCCACCTAGTGGTCAGTAGCGGAACCAAACCAACAGCCATGTTAGTTCATTTCAAATCCAACATCATTAGTTTGTTAGTTAAGAATTTTAATTAAATACATCCCATATCTAAAAATCTATTTTACTCCTAAACTCTTTTTCTCTTAATCAATAAAAATTGCCCACATCTCAGTAAAATATTACACGATGAAAAGCAGTTGAGAAATATCATATATCTTTGTATAATCAAATCTTTGAGGTCACACAAGGACAGTGCATGACCAAAAGTTACTATAACATTGACTGTATCTAATCAAACGTCGGCCCAGGACGACCAAACACCAACATTTAACACACTTTGAAACCCACTGTGACATCCTTACACTATATGAATGTATCACAGTAGATATTAAAATATTTCATAGGCAGCAGGAAAGATAGAGGGAGAGACTGGTGCCTTGCACTGCCTGAGAAATTTAGAGGTTTTATGTTGCTTTGTAAGGGTGTAGCACTTGAAACTTAAGGACAGTGATAAGTGGTGTAACATTGTGTGAAGCAGTACATTAAATACTACAAATGAAGGTTGCTTGGTTCTGCACACTTAATCATTCAGAAAACTGCCTGTCAAATTGTCACACAAGCTTGACACCTTCTTCACACTTAAAACAAAGTGTCATGAAATGCAAACTGAGTGATGTCAGGGTTCACATCCGGACAATATTATCAGGAAATCATGTGTGTGCAGTTAAAATAACGTTTAAATCACACTGACAACCAAAATTATTGAAACCTAAATGTCTCCATTATCCTGGAAAGTTTTATGAAAACCTTAATCAGGATGGTGAACATTAATTTTCACATTTATTGTCTATTCTCAAACAATTGTGTGTCCACTGTCTCCTGATAACTCATAGTTAATAGGAAAGAAAATCACATACTTTGTCTGGTTCACTATGTAATGACAAGAAATAAATGGGTATGGAAACCAGAGACATGTGTTATTATCATAAGTAGGAAGCAACAAGTGGTCAGCATTGTAATTGTGACTTAAAGCTTTCATAAAATCAGATTTATAAAACATTTTTTTCGCCGAACAAAATATAAATGCCTAAATCCTAAACTTTGTGATCAAATTTTATTACACATCATATTTTACCAACATAAATTTCTGTGCTACTTGAAAGTAGGTAAGTCTTCTTCTAAAATCAAAATCATGCATTGAATACTTTGTCAACAAACTTTGCTTAGTGGACAGTGATGTAGTGTAAATACCTACACAGTAGTGGTTTGCTAACAATGGGGCACCTTCAGATTGGGACACTGGTCACATGTTTACAACCACATTAATCCTGACAGGTGTATTTTGGTTGATTTCAGGTAGATAGCTTGAATGTATCACAGTATCATGACCATATATTATTTAAACATACCCTAAACTTCTTTAAAACTGCCTGTGACCTCCATGACTTCATATCTTCCAATACACACACACATATTTTCTTTCTATCTAGTTTTGGTAGGTATGTGGTTAGGTTGCTGTGTGGTGTACCCTGGTAGACTAAGGCTGTTACCATGGCAGGGCATGGCTGCCAGTCTGGGGTGCATAATGTGTATGATATATCTGCATTCCTGCAATGCCCTATTGAGCCACATGGAGTGGGACATGGCAGCACAAAGTAGGCTATTATTACTATTGATCATAATTAAATCATACAGACTCAAATATATCTATGCAATAATTTGGTCCTCATTTTTGGCACCCTCTTTTATGTTATTTTATTTCATAGAAGTTTGCTGCCAGTTGAAGCCAAGCATTTATTTGGTCATACACGAAAATGACCAAATTAGATCACTTGTGACTATTAGCTGACCACACTTTACCAAGCATAAGTTTTGTGTGACCAAATAGTGTCGCGCAACAGCTATGTGTTACCAAATAATATTATGCAATAGCCATGCCAGACCTAATTTTGTCACATTTATACGTGATCATATGAGTGTTTGACTCCAACTGGTTACAAACATCAGTCAATTATGTTACCATCTAACATAATGTCTGACAGGTGACTGCTATAAGACTGTGCAATATGTCAGAATAATCAGGTATTTCTCAGAACATTATATAAATGTGCATGTCTGAAGAGTGGAAAAGGCTAAGGCTGTTTATTAGCTTCTCAGGATTACTTAGGTTGGTAGCTGGTTGCAATCAACATGATTTACCTTCATAAATTTATCGTGAGAAGGTGGTGCCAAAAAGTCTATGTTCCAGCTTCTGATCATAAATGGTCATCACTAAGTTATCTTTAATTGCCTAACTTATCTGATGGTCCGGATATGACAAAAGGTGAATGATTTCTGTCGCCAGATGGCCACCTTTATTTTGTTTAGTCTGAACCTATAAATCAAATTATTTTGGCTTAAATTGGTCTTGTATTTCTAAATGGGTGACATATTGCCTTTGTCAAACTATTCATAGAACATAAGACAAACATCGATAATCATTATCCAAGAATTGATCCCTAACTGCTGTAACATCTCCATTTATCATATAATAATAATTAAAAAAACACCAAAGCACCTGGACCAGTAAATGTTTACAATCCTTGATAATCAATGGGTTTATATTGTGAATATCCAGGGATGTATGATAATGCCACATAATTAATATACCACAAACAATGGCCTTTAACCACTAGACTGAAGTCCAATGATCATCTTTCTGGCTTGCCATTCAAAGATCACACATTTAATCACAAGTATTTTCTACCATTCTCAGGTTCAAATACACAGGACAAGACTAGGGTCATAGTCCACAGTGTGCCACAGCCAGAGCGCCACAGCCAGGGCGCCACAGCCAGGGCGCCACAGCCAGGGCGCCACAGCCAGGGCGCCACAGCCAGAGCGCCACACCCAGGGCAGACCTGCCCAAACAGAAGCCTGGTATTCAATAAGAAACAGTCAACACAACCATTCATCATCAATATAGTGCTGACAAGTAGCTTCAATGATGAATATTTATTTTTTGGAATTTATGACAGATGGTTATTTTACCGCACCATCCCCAAAACGCCCCAAAGTTCAGTCATGTTCATTTGTGCAGTTTCTAATTATCCATACAGATATATGGAAGGCCAGAAAGTGATTGACATGAATAATATAAACATCCCTGACCTACAGATCTAATGACCTATTTGGACAAGGATTTAACAATCTCATTGCTTGGGCCTAATTTACACTTTGTAACCTTTAAAAGCAAACAATCTTTTAAGCAGCTTTACATCTCCCCCTTTGGGTGCTTTACCATCAATGTTTACTTAACCACTGTTATTGTTTACTAGATCACTGTCAATATTGACTTGATCACTGTTTAATTATAATTTATATTGGTATTTACTTCATCCCCTTTTCCACATCACCACAAGTCCATATTTATCTAAGTAATATTAAATTATTATACTACAGCTTAACTATTACTTCCTCTTTTAATTAAAGTTAGTATGAGCCAGACAGATGATTAACAAGCAATTAATCAATATCAGAATACCTCTTATTGGCATGCCTGCTGTAATATATACTCTTATAGAATAGGATGACCAATGCCCTTAGCAGTTGCTGCCCAGTCTACTGATGGAGGTACCAAGGATTCCTGGCCAGTACTTACCATTGAGGTACGATTCTTGTCCTGAATATACTTAGATCGGCGCACTGCATACACCAGCAACACAATCAGACCAATTATGAGCAGGACGATGAAGCACATGGACGTCAAGAGCATGACCTTACTCTTGCGGGCACTAGGTGGCGCCTCTACTGCTGACGTGTTGTAGGTGTAGACCTTGCCCACTGAGATGTTGATCTTGACGTTGTAGCCGGAGTCGGTCAGCTTGGCCAAGTGTTCCCCATCCTCCTTGCGAAGAAACACAGATATCACCTCATCCACTGCAAAACAAGGCATGCCTCTAATAAATGAATATCAGCAGAGGGCAACAAAAACAGTCTGCTACTTATGGTTGATGAGAAATTTACCCAACAAAATCATAGCAGCCAAGTTAACAAATTTGTAAGGATTAAAGTCATTGCCACAAAGTAAAGGGTATCAAGGTCAAATTATCAGGACATTTTATATTTATTTTCTCATTTTTTGGTAGGAGCCATATATCACCATCATTTCACTGTCCAGTTTGTCGGTTTTATTATCAGAATATTGCACACTTCCTCTCAAGGGAATCATATTTACAAAGTATAAATTACTTTGTATATACGGCTGCCTGCCAGACTGCCACAGACCAAGACAATAAGCTGCGTTATTTTTTGGCTAGGATTAAAAATGGATGTATGTTCTGAACACTATTAAGTTATTGTCTGCTGTAATCATGATCCTGACTGTGATATTGGTGGCATCCTCCAATCTTCTGTCAATAGTGTGACACGCTTATCATCATCTCAGCATCGTGTGATCCATGCTAACAATCACCTGTGATTCAGGTTACATCATCATATCAACATCTTCTTAGAAACTTGCCACATATATTATCAATTTTGTCTGTTGAAGTCTATACTTCATGTCAGCACACATCCCTGGCAGTGAATGTGACATATATGTAATAGGATACATTATATGTGACAGACTTTGGATGACAAGAAGTTTTAGTTTTTTTTTATTACATAAAGGATTTTGACAACTGTATGGATAAAAACATGAGCGTGATTTAGGATTATACTTATGCACATATGATTGGCTGGTAAATCTATTATGTAGTGCGAACTCTTGATGCTCCCTCTGATATAGGCAAAGCCTATTACTTTACATTGATTTTCAGAGGAGAGTTCAACAGATATCTATCATTGCAGGGTTCATAGAACAAACTTTCAGAAAAAAAATATGATAAAACCATCAGGATCAAAGGGGAAGAAGATATCACTGGCACACACCATGCAGGACTATACTTTTAGAAAAAGTTTTTTATAGTTTTTTGGAAGTAATGAGTTTTTAAAATAAGTTTAAGATGTCTATGAAGTAATAAAGAAATTTCTAAACTGAGAGAATTTGATGAAGCTCTTATCTGACAAAACCTAGTCCAATCCAAGCCTTGGTTAGTCCCCAGATAAAATATGAGAAAGAAAGAAGCCCATTTTATATGGAGATTGCTTTGCTTTTTGCGTATACACTAAATATAGCTTTATTTCATGATTAAGTGCCTTTCAGTCCCGTGATCCTTTAAATGTCATATCTGTATGCGTCACAAAAGGGCAGCATAGATTGCCCATAGTTTCTCAGCTTGTACTTGGTTGGCATTTCTGCATCCATGCACGAAGTTATCCCTAGTAAACTTCACTTTATTACCAAACACTATCTCAATATTCTTGTTCCACTGTCAAAATCACACTCTAATCTTCTCCAGATCCCTTAACACAACATGAAGGAACTTTGACCTGAAATAACTTAAGCCAATATAGTCTGGAACAACTGAGATGTAAATAATATGAAATGGATGAGGCCAGAATGATATCTGTTGTTATCTTCAATACAGTGCAATTCTTAGTGATGTCTAGCTCTGCATTCCTATAGTTCTAATGAAAGAACTTTAAACTTTGTTAGATTTTCATCAGTTTGACTTACAGGGTTTAATATTAATTGGGTGTTAAATAATTATTGACGCATGTTTTGCTCGCCAGCCCCCCCCCCCCCTAATATAGCTCAACCAAAGAGGTCTATCAATATTGAATAAAATTTGAACAAGATAAGGAACATGTTGGCCTTTCATGTCATTTGAATGCAGTCTGAAGTTTCGTCCTCATATGCCCTGTCCCCATATCTTTCACAAGGGCAGAACATGAAACCAGCATCACTTTTCAAAATACAATGTGACTCATGAATATTTATTCAAGGTCAGTTTGTGTAGAGATTTCCCAGGCCAGACTTAGACAGAGAAAGACACTCAGAGTCAACAAATTAATTGCTTCTAATGATATTTTAACTTCTAATTATATTTTTAACTTCAAAAAATATAAATGTGGGATGAAAATCTTGTGAAAAGAAATGTTTTTTTTTTGACCAGCATATAAATTTCTCTTTGGTTAGGTGATTTGTTTGGTGTATGCCTGTGCTTGCATAAAAAATGTTCTTTTTGGTGTTTTGGTTTGTAATTTCTGTTTTTTATGTTTATCCATGTATAGCTTTCTCAAACTTAATCACAGAGAGCATGGAAAAATCAAACCTTTCCTGATATCTTGAAATTCATTTGATCCTATTTCAGTGAAATAGCATTTCTGAGAATGGCGAGCTGACCTTGATGAACCAGGTGAACCCACCTACAATCTCAGATGAGCCAACCTGCCATAGGGCACGCTGAAACTCGGAGCATGTCATGTTAGTAAACAAACCACAGAATCAGTCCCTGTGCACGTGGCAAACAGGATATTGTTGTTTTGTTGTTGATCATTTCAAAGAGTTCAGGGTCATCTACTTTTGTATTCATGTTAAGGTCATTTAAAAAAAGTTTCACTTCTGCCTTCAACACATATGGACCCTGGCATGCTTGGCACCTGCCTGGTGAGTTTCTATGTGATAAATAAGACATTCCTCTCTCTGGTGTACATAATCAACTATAAAAAAAACAACATCCATACTCAACAATAAAAAAAAACAAAAAAAATACTTTTCAAGTTATCTTGTTGTAAACATGAGTTTGAATTTGGATCAAACACCCATTTGTTTTATATCTAATTTGGACTAAGTGAATTTCCTTTAAAAAAAAATAACAAGAAACATGATATGTTGTGTTTTTCTTTTTACTTGTCTCTCCTCGTCCTGCATGAGGGGGATCCTGCTCAGCATGGAGAGGAAAGAGTCATAATCTACCTGTGAATGAAGGCCAAATAGCTAATTACTCTGCAATTGCATTCCATATAAATTAATTATCATGACCTACATTGATCACCCTGATATTGACTTGAATTCTATTGGTTTTGTAATGGTTTTTAATGTTTAGAATCACTATGAAGATCTTGATTTTTTCATCAAATTATTTAGGTTTAAATATTATTGAGATGAATATGAAAATACCAAGTTTTCTGACCTGTATACTTTTGTAATTTAAGTCTTGATTCATAATATTTTTTATTAAAATAAAATATGTTTAACATGGTAGACTTCCCACTGGATTTACTGCAGTGAATCAACATTTTATTGTCCCCCAAGTTCCCCCTGTGAAGACATGGCCATTTCCGTGAGGAGAAATGTGAATTATGTGTTGTCAATCAGAGCAAGTGGGCGTGTCAGTGTGAACATTTTGATTTAGTGCCAGGACCAAGTGTAAACATAGACGCTGCGACACGTTGCATCAGCCCAAATAGAAACCTGTTCATCTTCTTCTGAATGAAAAATTGCTCAGAAATGACTGCCATGCATAACAGAGGCAATAAACTGTCTGGGAAATAAGGAGGAAAGAAGAGGGCTGATCAAGTTGTCTATGCAGGGAAGAGAGGCAGTAGTGGCGGGGTCACCCAGAGGCCAGACTGCCAGACATGTGACGTTGGTCTCCACTAAGCCAATCCCACAAACCATGTACTGCCCTGAAAATAGCCCGCCCATCACCAAAATGGCAGAGGGACCCATCATTTAGTGCACACGGAGGGCCCACTTGTTTCATGGCCATATCCATTACATTCACTCTGGTTGAGAGCTTCTTTTGATCTTAGATGTAATAAATTGTGTTTAAATTATGTGGTCTGGGCGATTTATTACAACTGGAAGCACGTTCCTCACAAGACCTTATTGCAACATGCCCCTTCACACAGTCAGTTGAGAACATTTGGATATCCATATTATGTTCTCCTGATGGTATTCATTCTGATCTGCTTTAATCGAGATCCTGAATATAGGAATTGGTTAAATCCCAGAAAAGGCATGCCTCGGTGTGACACCTTTCCAGCACTAATATCATAAGCTTTGTCAGCTATGTTTTCATCAAGAAAGATGATTTCAGTTGTTTGCAGGGCAAATTCTACTGAACTCATGTGACCTCAATCTCAAGATGACCCTGTTGATATTCTCCTGCTCACAATATGCTGGACATCTTTGAAAAAAAGAAAATTCAGAGAAGAAAAATTGACATTGACTATTAAATTCTTCTTTCAAGATATGAATTAATTTTCACTGAACTCTGCTGTGTGACAGAATCTTTCCCTCAGAAAAATTGATTTATAAAAATATTCATCAAAATCATATGAATTTCTTTCAAGGAGACTCTTTATAGGTTCAATGTTTCAGCAGCATAAACATAATGCCAGACACATTCCTTCTTCCCTCTGACAGATTAACATGGCAACTTGGAAGGAAGACATCATTCCTCATGTCACCTGACAGTTTCCTGGACTAAAACGGACACAAATCTGATAACATTCTGCTTCCCGCCTCCGAAGCAGGATGCAACATCAGAAATAAGACTGTTTGTACCTGTAACTCTCATCCTGGCTGCCCATATGAAGTAAAGGTCACAACTACTCTCCAAATATCAAAATACACTCGTGGTGATTAATCTACCAACAAGTAGATTTATACCTACACATAAACCACTGCTCTTGGCTGAGAGAAGATACTAAAATGTATAACATGTTTTTGGGACTGAGATGGCACAATCTGGGAAATTGTAGTCTCAAACATCCAGACCACTGAGCAATTGAAAGGGCAATTAGCAATGTCTTCCACAAATTTTGACCTATAAAAAACTTGTGTAACTGACTCAGACTTGAATAGAAAATGTTTTGCAAATCCAATATGGTGATGGTGGCAGCCTTCAGTGACAATGTTGGAAGTGAAAAGGCTTTAAATCTCAATCTCAGAAATTAAAAATGATTTCTATGATTTTTCACAAATTCCATGAAATTGAGGACTTAACCAGCTATCACACACACACACACACAAATGAGCAAATAAGGTCAAAGAGATGAATGTTGCAAGCTGATATTTTTACATAAAAAAATTAAGGTACAAATAAACCCATGTATGGATTCTTCAAAGTTCGAACTCATGTATTTAATTGTTCTTCATAGTGTGGTTCTTGATATATTCAGTACTGGAATATCAACTTCTGATCCCCAATCAACAGGATTGTAATGTTTACAATGCTAACTAATCATCTCAAGCATGGGTAATCAACTCCATAACTCTGCAGTTTATGTCCCAATATAAATATAAGTTCATATATACAAATATATATATATATATATATATATATATATATATATATATATATATATATATATATATATATATATATATATATATATATTATATATATATATATATATATATATATATATATATATATATATATATATATATATATATATATATATATATATATATATATATATATATATATATATATATATATATATATATATATATATATATATATATATATATATATATATATATATATATATATATATATATATATATATATATATATATATATATATATATATATATATATATATATATATACATGTCATTGAGTAGTTTCCAACAGAAAACGTGTTTTCAAAACATGTAAATATTCACAAAATACCAGCAAAGTCTCTGTATCATAAATGAGGTCCTATGTTGGTGTACATTAAAGTGTGTGAAGCAGTTTCTGACAGTCTTATTGTAACATAATGTAAAAATAATTTTGACTTAAAGATGAATTCTACTATTAGAAAAACAATTCAGTTTCTTCTTATGTCTTAAATTTCTTAATAATATTCAGTATTTCTACCTTAAATTGCTTAAATTGAAAAAAGACACAAGAATTATGGCTGTGCTCATAAATACTTTTGTAACTTTGTAATTAAAGAAAATCAATAAAAACTTTGCTGAATTTCTCATACAAATTAAGTGTTACCACTCATATTAACAGGTATTTGGTCACATAACTATATTTACACCAATATAAGCTCCTTGTTGGAAACTACTGCCCATCAGAAACAGCTCTGAAACACTGTATATAATAAATTACAAATTGAGAAATAAGCTTTGCTGAGTGGGCTTACTGAAGCTGTGCTGCATGGTTATCATGTAATCCTCCTTCCTGTGATTGTAGATGACCACTGCTGATGCACTGTGCCTTATTGCTGTGTTGTTGATTTTTTCATTAAATTTACACCCGCCTCTCTGGATGAGGGCCACCCATTTAATATCTTTGGGAACATTTACTGGGATCTGGCACCCATTATTTGTACCTGGAAAACAAAATATTCAATTGTCATATCTATCATCTATGAGCCTTGTGCAATCTCTGTTTTTGGTTACTTTTTCGTCAATAAAGAATGACACAGGTGTCATGATGGTCCTACATAAAAGGCAGAACGATTGAAACCTGAGAGAAAAGTTTTGAACTGTTTACTTTTAAGGGAAGGTTCTTTGCCCAATGCCTTCACAGAAAGGAAATGCTTGTCTTGTAAAACTTGTTCAAAAGTAGACCATAAGAATATTTATGTATGTTGTAAAATAAAATGCTTTTCTCCACAATCAAAAAATCTAATATTAAGCCTTTTACTTTGTTCAAGAATGAATTAGACAAACATTGTGTCATTATGGCACTGGAGGAATCAAATTAAAGAGATACTTTCTAGTAAAATACATTTCATAAATTATATGATTAAATGATCATAGATACATAAATACATTGAAATTCAGAGACCAAAAAAATATAGCAGTAACCATGGCAACACAAACCAACAATTAAAATTAATCTTGCAACCCCCATACATTATGATCATTTATTGCAATTTGGGCCTATGACGTCATCGTGCGGGATTTATTGCACGTGCCAGACGAGCTGCAATCATTTTCAATTTTCACAAAACTTGTCATAACTTTGTTAATATTGGTCCGATCGTTATGATATTTACACCAAAATGTCACATTTTTCATGCTCTTTCCAACGCACAAAACCACTCTATAGTCCGTGTTTTCTCAGACGGAAAATCGTCACATCGCTGTTTTGGCTGCATTGTTGTTTGTTTACTAATTATTTATGTAAGTAGGTAATTGCCGCACGATGACGTCATTCTTTTTTTTCTAGCACGTGCATTTAAAAGAGCTATTTTTCTCCCAAAAAACATGTTTCCCTTGTGCGGTCATACTAACAGAGCCACAGATCAATGTGCGTTATAATTCTCCATCATACTACAAAAATGTTTCAGAGAAGTGAAAGTTTCCCTTTAAGCTCACAGACTGATGATGTTCACCTAGATTTAATTACATTTTAGACAATAAAGATTACAAACAAAAATATGCTGTAATTTTGCCATTTTTCGGGCATTTAACTTGATTTTTAAACTAATTTTTCTGATGTTCTTAACACATGTCTTAAAATGTGCCATATGTCATGATGACCCAATTATTTTGGAGTTTGGACCTCTGTTGTAGAAGTTACTGTTTTTCAGTCAGGTTGCAAGGTGAATTTAGAACTCTTCTTTCATTTCCATGATTTGTTCAATGATATTATAACTACAATTGTAACTGTGAATTGTCATTTAAGATCTCATAAACATTTTGAACAAACAGTTATCAAGATAATTCTGTTCAAAATGTCCCTTCATAACTAAAAAAAGATGACCTGTCAATCATGTGACATGGCTCAGCGTGTGACATGTTATGTCACAGTAAGTGTCAACAAAAACACACATAACCCAACCTTATAATTAGCAATACATTTTTAAAAATATCAAATCAAGTTTATTATTTAGATAAAATGTCTTGTTAATGATAGTTAGCCACGAGAAAGTTCTGCGTTCTTAGTTTTCCCAGAGACGATCACAAGCGCCTGACCCTCCCCAGTAATAAATGACCTCTCCTTACCGTCGGACGATCGCACGTGAATCAATCTGCCTGTTTCAGTCTCAGGTCTGTTCCCCAGTCCATATGTACCATTCATGGTGACTCCGTGGTGAATATCTCCACCCTCCCCTTCCGTGAAGCTATATTTGACCAATGCGTGATAGAAATCCAGCACTTCACACGAGGCCATATTGGACCAAAACAAAACCATGCTGGTCAGCAGCCATGTTGTGGAATGGCTGGCGCAAATGCCAATCTGTCTGCCCAATGTCAAACGCATTTTATCACCTTTCCTATATTAATTTCCTATGTGTGTAGGTGTCGTTATAATCTGTGGTGGTTCATAGTTCGATTCCAAGTTATAAGTTGGCTCACTTTGGGGTGTCTTCACACAATTTTTCACAAAACAAGCTTGTGTGTATTTCGGTTGTGTCGCGACGTAAGTTCTCGTGTACTCGTATCTTATGTTTTGGCTGACGGCCAAGTCATGTGACCCAAATATTGTCTGGAGCCGAAGCACACAAGAGCTAATTCTACAATATTATTCAACGTGCTCTACGTGTTATCCTGTGGTCCACGCCATCAAAGCCAAATTCATATTCATATTCGTATTCATACTTGTAACAATTTCCAAATAAGAATGGCACTTTGAAAGGTAATTTATTTTGCAAACTTAGTCTAATATTGATGAAGTCAAAAGCAGGAATTATTACTTTTCAATTTTTTCAGACTGCCAGCAGCATGATAAAGTAATTTACGGTACAAAAAGTGCCTTCTCCTCATTTAATATATCCTCAACAGATTAGATAGATGCAATATCAGAGAAAAGGGGTTGATTTAACGCTAGGGGAAACAATGTTTTCCAAAGTTCTCCCCCCCCCACAAAAATGTCCCTCACATTTGAATCTCAAAGAATAGCTACAAAAACTATTGCAGTAATTTAATATGTCAAATGCCGAGGAAGGGATTTTTCTTTTGATGTTTTGATGTGTTACTTTGCTCTTTATACCTTATCAATTTTAATAATTTTAGATTTGATGTTGAAGTAAAAAATGGAAAAAGTTGGGTATTTTGGTTACATTTAAAGAAAGGATAGAGATAACTTTAAAAATCTTTTTGAGAATAACTGCACTGCCAATCTGCATACCTAAGGCATAGGTATGCAGAATGATGCTAGAATGATGTTTTTTTGTTTAAAATAGGCAGAATTTTGAAAAATGTCTTATAACTCAAGAAATTAGTTTTTTTAAATATTTTTTTTTGGCAAATAAAATAATTCAAATATATGTAAATCTTTGACACCATTTGGTAATTTTTGACTTGACTCTAAAGAAAGTCAGTTATTTCAAAATATAGACCATTAATCAAAATCTCCTTTATTTAAACTAAATTTTCAGCACATCTGTAGTTAAATTTTGATAACTAAACTTGCAAATGTTCTAAATCTTTTCATAAAAATTGTGGGAAATTTTGAGAAATGTGATATTTTGTTTATTTCTATTTTTTTATCACTAGGCAGTGATAAGTTCTAACGCAGCAGCTACTGGCTTATGGATTAGTCATAAAAAATCAATACATGATGTTTTCAAGTGCATTGATAAACATTGATCCCTTCTGAACCGATATGTGGTATTTATTTACTTGGTTTTGGTGGGATACAATGGTGCACATGTAGTTGAAGGAGCAATGATGTCATAATGGTGCAGTGGCCATTTATTAATGAAATAGTGATGTCATGCTTTTTTTAGTTTCTTAGCAACAGTCAACAACATATTTCATACAGAGCCAATCCCATCACATTTTAACAGACCAGCTAAAATTCTGGGAGAAGAGATAGGGAGAATTCTTAATACCACAGACAAATGGCATTTGACCCATACTGGCCATTGTATTTTTGTAATTTTTGTGAAAACTAATTGAAAATATTTGCAAATTACATTTTCTATGCCCTGGCTATGCCAAATGGCATATATGCCAGGGCCATTGATATCAAACTTTCTTCTGTAGTTTCATGAAATCACAAAAACATTGATCATGTGACTTCCATAGAAACAACATGTAGCTCACATAGAAACAACAAAGCAAACATCAATTCAATTAGGGTGAAATATACAAGAATGTGCCACCATTGTGACCAGAAACAATACTCCATTGATATAATGTGGCACCATTAACATTCTGCAAATTTTCTACCTGCTAAAAGTCACCTTGACATCTTGCACAACAAATTCAAGTGGAAGCTTATTTCATTATATTAGTACAATGAGATCCTGGATGTTCCAGGTTAATATGCATGTGCAAAATAATTAACTCTTTGCTATTGTATTTTCACAAATCATTCAAATAATTGAAAAAAAATCATATACTCATGAAAAATCTATAGAATTCATCTCCTGACAATACACTATCCTACAAATATCCTGCACAAGATACACTGAAACAAAACTCATTAGAAGTGCACAGAAATCATTTTACATGAGTCCTGCTTCATGGATTGTAAACCTGATATACACAACACAATATCTGATAGACAGGGGAAATCTAATTAGAAAAAGAAATAATGGTTCATAGCCTGTGTTTTTTTTCAAGAACGGAGAAAATATAAGTTACAAGATTGAAATGGAAAACAAATTCTGACAAACATTTTCCCAATATTAGTTCAATTATAGATAGTAACATTCCAACAGGTATAAGTTGTAAACAATATAAACACAAGTGTAAAATGAAAATCCACTTCACAGCACATGGTGGTGTGGGAAAGGTCATGGACAATCTCAGACCCAAAGTCACTGTTGGATATGATTGAATAGTTGAGACTATTCAGAGCTAAAATCAGCATATCTGTATAAATTATAATTATTATTTATCAAACAGTGAGTGCATTCAGAGAAAAAAAACTTATCGTAACTTATGCCCAAATATTAATGTATTCTCTACACTACAAAAATACTTCATCAACAAATAATTCATCATATCATCTCCTATGTTTGCAAATAATAAACTCTTTGCTATTGTATTTTCACTTTGCTATTGTATTTTCACTTTGCTATTGTATTTTCACTTTGCTATTGTATTTTCACTTTGCTATTGTATTTTCACTTTGCTATTGTATTTTCACTTTGCTATTGTATTTTCAAACCTATACCAACATACATTGTACAGACACCTCGTGGATCACAAATGTTAAAACTTGAGCAGTGAGAATTGGTCTCATTTGAACAAGTTGACTAGATACTGCTGGAGTTGGAAATAGGACAAATTCTAAACAATGTCTAGTGAATAAAAAGTTGAGATTACATGGAATATATCTGAACAGATTCAAATAAGATAGATTAGAATATACGAGTATAAATTGTATGGATTAAATTGTGAATCGCAATATTATAAAATATAATAGGATAGACTGAAAAATGTCAGTTGAGAATAGACTAGAATGAATGAAAATAGATTAGTTGAGATAACAATAGATTAGATTGGATTTGAATAGATTAAAATAGGTTACAGAAAATATTAGAATAGACTAAATCAGACTGGGATAGATTAGAATTGGTTGAAATAGAAGAGATTATTCCCATATTCATCGTCAAAATTGAATTGAAATCCACTGTTTCCAGAAACACCACACACTGGCCATCATATTGAAGTTTCCCTATTAAATGATTTCGACCTCACGCTGTGAGCATGTGGTCAGCACATCGTACCACAACATGCTCACAACGTTATCTGGTGTTCACAGATCTACGTCCATACAGCGTCAGGTTACAATGTGCTCAGCATCAAAACACAACGTGCTCACAACGTAGAAAAAATGTAAAATGGTTTGCTGGGACATCCTTTCAAAAGTAGAGTATACTTCAGTCTCTTTTTTTAAACAAATATTTCTTTGTCATGGCGTGTGGATAAGGCTCTTGTTGACTAATATATTTCAATAAAATAAATAAATATATCATTGCGTGGTGAAATTGAAGGGCACCAGACGCGCATGGAGACTGAGAGTTAATGCACTGAAGACATGCACAAGCACACGCTTGCCTTGTCAGTGGTATATTGTCGTATCAATTAAAGTTTGTGATCTTTTCCTTGGCTCCTAAATCTGACTGCCCAACCCCCACGCCTCTGTACAAATTGAAAATTCTTCAACTTTGTGCACCATGACTAAACAATAATACGTTTTACCCGCTGATCATTTCACTCATACACTGTACACATAAACATAAACTTCTGATTCTCCGACCATGACCATGATGTCGCGTGCATTCTTTTTAGTTCACAGCACATGGAGAGAGGTCTACATGTAATTGTTTGCCCGTGACATTCACAGGGTGAAGGTTTATTAGTGCATGTGTACCCATTCAACAATAAGTGCAGGAATGGAGAGTTCTACAAACCACTGTCTACCCTTGATGATGAACGAGGTGTTTAAAAAAGATCATTTTTAAATGGGGGAGTAGAAAGTTTCTCATACTCCTGTGCCACTGTCACTGAATACCATTCTTTACTATGATCAATATGGGAAATATCAGCAAGGCCACTTTTTCATTTTCAACTAGTATTGGTAGACTACTGTATTTGATTCAGAAATACGGTTGATGCAAATCAAATGGAACAGCACCGCACTAGGACCCGGGGGGGGGGGGGGGGGGGGGGGATACTCTCATAGTCAGCGTTACCGGGGAAGCTGGGCTAAATAGGGTCCTTTTCGCTGATATTTTCCCTAAAACAGGGTACTATTTTTCAAATTTCTCCCTAAAACAGGGATCACAATCCCCCTTTCCAAATCCCCCCCTTCTGCATCATCCCTAAATGAGGGTATAAAAAATTCAGCTAGTCCTAAATCAGGGTACCAATAATGATAGAATATTTCCCTAAATCATGCTCTGGGGTTTTCAGTTCACAATCCCCTTTTCCAAATCTCCTCCTTCTGCACCATCCCTAAATGAGGGTATCAAAAATTCAGCTAGTCCTAAATCAGGGTACCAAATTTCAGCTAGTCCTAAATCAGGGTACCAATAATGATAGAATATTTCCCAAATTCAGGCTCTGGGGTTTTCAGTTCCATCCCAGCCTCCGCGGGTTAAAATCATGAGAGTACCCCCCCCCCCCCCCCCCCCCGGGACATGGATAATATTTTCATGTATGTTGAACTTGAAGGAGACATTCCATGTTCCTATACTGTAATTTCTGCTTGCATTATTTTATATCTTATTATAATGGTTATGTGTCACTGAAATGGTGATATGTCCTTCTTCCTGGCAAGAGATGAACCATTAGTTTTGATTTCCATTGACATTTTTCATTTGATCAGGTCATCAGTCACATTCAAGATAAGTAATTAATTATTCAATTGAAATTCATTATTATTTAACTTTCATTCTTGAAAATTGCATCTTCCTCTTTGAGAATTCGTGATAGTCCATTTCAGCAGAGATATTTAAATGTTAGATGTTTTAAATGTCTCTGATTTTAGGGTATTGGTTATGGGGAAGAGTATCCTAATTTACACAAATGGAATGTTCTTAGTTGAATATGACCGAGAAGAGACTTACTGATTTGACTCTGTATTTCTCTGCCTGGTTAGCATTAAGGTTTGGCTTTAAATCTGCCCTATTCAAACATGTTTCAGACATTTTTTTCCTTTTCTGTTTTCCCCTTGTCTTATTTGTTTGAACATCTGTAAAATGTTTCCACAAATAATTTAAAACCTTCGTCAAACTAAAATTGATAATACAACCATCGAATATGTTCATTACAATATTGACTTTCCCAATAATCAATGGCAAGTTCACAAATCTAGTCAATGAAGGTCTGTTTTGCTCCAAAATAAATATCAAGTCATCAAGCTGAATGTCTGGGAAACAATAACAATAAAACACATTTGGAATAGATTGTATGGTGCTCTAAAAGTTGTAAATTGCATTTATTGCTAATGCATCAAAAACTAGCTTCCCCAAACATGCTTTGGGTAGATTGTACATATTGAAGATTTTCCTCACTCTGAACATTTTTTGTATATGTGTTTCAAAAATGAAGTGCCCCTTAAGTCAGGTAGGTTTTATGAACCATTTCCCTTTGTCATATGTTATATGAGGTTATTGCCCTTAAAATATCAAATATGAGGCAAGATTGTGTATTGAGATTTTTATTTTACCCCAGGAGTACAATAAATGTTATCTATAAAAAATCCAATATGATGACAAATCAAATTAAAAGTTTTTTATTGGTAATGTTCTATTTAAATAAAGTTTAGTTCTTATCTATTTATACTATTTGATAATTACCGTAATCTTTCCACATGTCATATTACCTTTGTAAAATGTTAATGTGATAAGTGATACAATTTAGCTTTTACAATATCCAATGATAAAAAGATATTTTATTCTAGTCAGAAGGCCAATACCTTGATCTTTGTAATATTTAAAATACCTATTTTGTATGATGGCAACACATTTTCAAAATTAATCATACAGACAATGATGGCAAGTTGCCTATCAAACAAAAGCTGAAGAGGAAAAATTCAATTTTAAGATATTTTTTTACGGATAATTTTTGTCAATATTGTGATCTAGTATAAGCCAGTGAAGAATGATATATTGATTATTTAATGACCACAAAATGTCAGTCTATACATGGTTGCGGCTGCCATATATAAAGTATTGAAGCAAATGTCTGATTTTGTGTCCCATAAAACAGAGAGGACCTTATATATAATATAAATGTTATTTGATTGCCATCTAGTACTTGGATTGCTTATATCTAGGTTCTCCCTCCGTTCCCATCTGCTTCCGCTTGGCTATTATGTTCTGAATCTTCTGCCATTCTCGATCCAGTTCTTTCTTCTCATCCTTAGGTCCAGTTCTCCTTGTTTTACGACCATCTGCCATTTTTACACCATACTGGAAAGCAGCTCTGTAAATAAAAAAAATTAATAATAATCTTAATCATTTACATTCATAAAACTAGAAAGTTTGTGATTGGCACAAAACTGAAGTCAGCACAGTATTTAATGCATTTAAGTTCATGCACTATCCAACTCACAAATGTCAAACTCTTTTGTGCTATGAGTCGGTCAAAACTATCTACTTACATAAATTATTCACCAAATCATGAACACATTGTACAGGATACATATATTTACATATATTTACATAATATCATGATCTAATTTTCTCTGATTTGTAAAGGATTAGTTTCACAATATTTTGGAAGTTGTGACCTATAGGGATTTAAGTAGGTCATTGTGACCTAGTTACATAATTTTTTCTCTAAAAATTATGAATAAAAGATATTGTGTAAGGTAAATGTAGTGAGAATACATACTATTTATAGTGTTTTGCAAAATATTACAAATAGCCAATTTTGAAAATCTGCTCCTGTGACATTGAAAATAGCCCAAGGTCACCCAATATCGAACTTATCCAAGCCCCTCATAGGTTGAGGACATCTACCAAGTTATATTAATATTGCTGTATTTTTACAGAAAATAGAGCATTCACAAGCGAAGTTGCTCCTGTGCTGGTCATGACCTTGACCTTAACCCAAGGTCACAAAATGTTCAGCCCCAAAAATTTTCCAGGCCTACATATTATCATGTTATAGTATCTAGTCCTTATGTCCAAGCATAAAGGAATGATGAAGAAAACAAAGTGCGGCGGCGGACACGGCAGACGCGGACGCGGTGGAAACGGAGCAAATACAGCTTGACTTAATTACCAAGACTGCAATTTCCTTGTAGATATTAAATATACACGGGAATCAATGGTATTTAAGATCAGTCCCATGGGAAAAAAGTTTTGTTTTATTTCCACATAACTCTAAATCAATATTATATAAAGAGTTCTATATTATGTACCGGTATTTAATTTTATTTCAAAATTCTCTCATGGAAAATCACCAAAATCGATAACATTTGGAAAATGCCCTGCACTTATCATAAAGAAGTGGAGAACTGTTGAGGACCGGTTATACTTACTTTGGTAAGGCTTCTTTGTTAGCCATATAATCGCTATACTCCTCTTGAGTATCAAAATCCCAGCGCCCGATTGGTCCCTTCTTGTTGCCCTGGTCCATCTTGGTATAATCCACCTCATCATCTGAGTCATCAATCGCATCGGCAGATTCCAACATTCTGAAAAGGGAAGAAAATATGCATCCAAATCAAAACATCACGAATACAAATCCTGTAAATAACAATGCTGTAATATCCTCAAACAAATAATAAACTATTGACTTCATTTGAATCCAAAGGCTAAATAGCTTTTAAGATCTACCTTTAGTCTTGATTTTGGAATTAATTGAGAATATCCGAGGAATTGGTCCTTGTAAGTTTGCACTCTAACCAACTGCACCACAGCCTGTGGCTTGAACCAGTGGTAAGTAACTGAATGACACATGATAACACTCTCGACCACAGCCTGTGGCTAGAACCAGTGGTGAGTAACTGAATACTCACCCAGGATAACACTGCACCACTGCCTGTGGTCCAAACCAGTGGTGAGTAACTGAATACTCACCCAGGATAACACTCTCCACCACTGCCTGTGGTTCGAACCAGTGGTGAGTAACTGAATACTCACCCAGGATAACACTGCACCACTGCCTGTGGTCCGAACCAGTGGTGAGTAACTGAATAATGACCCAGGATAACACTCTCCACCACAGCCTGTAGCTTGAACCAGTGGTGAGTAACTGAATACTCACCCAGGATAACACTGCACCACAGCCTGTGGTTCGAACCAGTGGTGAGTAACTGAATACTGACCCAGGATAACACTCTCCACCACAGCCTGTGGTTCGAACCAGTGGTGAGTAACTGAATACTGACCCAGGATAACACTCTCCACCAGTCTGTGGTTCGGACCAGTGGTGAGTAACTGAATACTGACCCAGGATAACACTCTCCACCACAGCCTGTGGCTTGAACCAGTGGTGAGTAACTGAATACTGACCCAGGATAACACTCTCCACCACAGCCTGTGGTTCGAACCAGTGGTGAGTAACTGAATACTGACCCAGGATAACAATGCACCACAGCCTGTGGTTCGAACCAGTGGTGAGTAACTGAATACTGACCCAGGATAACACTCTGCACCACAGCCTGTGGTTCAAACCAGTGGTGAGTAACTGAATACTGACCCAGGATAACAATGCACCACAGCCTGTGGTTCGAACCAGTGGTGAGTAACTGAATACTGACCCAGGATAACACTCTGCACCCAGCCTGTGGTTCAAACCAGTGGTAAGTAACTGAATACTCACCCAGGATAACAATGCACCACAGCCTGTGGTTTGAACCAGTGGTGAGTAACTGAATACTCACCCAGGATAACACTCTCCACCACAGCCTGTGGTTCGAACCAGTGGTAAGTAACTCAATACTCACCCAGGATAACACTCTGCATAGCTGTCTACCATGCGCATCATCTTGAGCTTCTTGACTCTCTCTTCCTCTTTCTTCTTGGTAGCAGGTGGTGGAGCGGGTGGTTCAGCTCCTGCCTGCAGGTTCTGCTCTCTCTCAATGTCAGCTGGGGCCCATCCCTGTGATTGGTAAAACAACATATCAATTCATCATATAAAGAGTTTTGTCAACAAATAATTGCTTAATTACAGGGAGGAACTTAAAAAATTATAATGATGCCAATCTTTATAATTTATCTCTTCATAATTATAATGGGTCAAGGAAACCCTATTAATAGTCCAGTCAATATATGACAAAAAATAGCCTAACCCGGAACAAATTAGAACAGAAATAAAACTCATAGAAAATGTCTCAGAAGAGCCTAGAGAATAACATAGAAAAAGTCTACCAAAATCCAAGTAGTGGAACAATGCGTAGTTTGCATAAATCCAAAATGGCCGACACATGGCAGGGCAAATATTAAAAATCATATAGCTTGGCTCCTATTTGACATATTTGAGTAATCTTGGAGTCTATTTTATGTTTTTTGGACATGATAAATCCATTGGGAAACTTTTCAAATTGGTAATACCCATATTTTGTACTCTTCCTCATAACAATGACCAATAAAAGTAGAACAATAAGTCGAAAATTAGAACTTTGCTTGTATTCTGATTATATCTGTCTGTTTTATACCTTTTCTGGGTTATCCTCTACAACACATTATTCTACAATAACAAGTTCTCAAAAAGGAGAGAGAACAATAATTTCCAATTAGAATTTTAAAAAACTGTGTTTAACAACCCATTAACAATTTAATTGAATTTGCACATCATTGCAAGCTGTAGGTAACTATTAGTGGTGATCATATTGAAGAGGGAGAATCCATTCACACACAGGCAATCCCCTGCTCTTTTCAAAAAGTAGTGAGGGGTCTTAAACCTGCTGCCTGGCATAGACACTCAGGTACATGAGACCCAAAAATCACCTTCCATCACTAAAGAATGTGAAAGTACCATATTAAAAATGTCTATGGTATGACACCTCAATCTCAGTCCCACATAGTAGGATGTTTTGTTATTTTATAGGGAGTTTTCTTTTGTCCTTTGCCTCATAATTAGATTATTAATTTCCTAGGATTGTATGAGCAGCTTTGAATGCTTCAAATTAAAAGCTGAATTTACTACCAACAGCAAATAGTACCATAAAATATGTCTGATTATTACTTCACTATTGTATACATTACAATACTGAACTTAGGTTGACAAGAAGTATTTTCATCATCATCCATTTTTGAATGATGCCTCCTCTGCATTGTCCACATTCAGTTGAACAGTCTAGCCCATGTTTTCTGCAACCGCATTGTCAAACTTACTGAACAATGTGTCTATCATAAAAATCTGGAATGTCTACACCATCACAAACTGCTGCACTATATTCATATTTTGTAACTGCATGAAAACCCATGTTTATGCAGAGTATGATTAAAGCATTCATGAAATGAGGTTTTCAAGCATCTTTTCCTTACAGTGTAATTTAAATATTTATACCCCAAACTTTGCAATCAAATGTCATTACCCATCTGATTTCACCAGCATCAGCTCCTTTAATGATATTCTGAAGCAAGAGGACGACTGAATCAGGCAGAAATGAACATGCAACATCAGGATAAGACATCTGATCATAGGCTGGATAAATTTCACACTCATGTGGCAGTGTCTTAATGTCATACAATAGGGGAAGGAACAGGGGGGCTAGCTGGGGGCCCCCACCTTTTCTCAAACTTAGGTTACCACATACAAAGTTCAAAGCTGATGGTAAGAGGGTTTAGTGCATCGCTCAAAATAATTTGAAAATGATGACCCAAAATCTCTTGACTCGAAAGTGTCAGGTAGTAGTCTGAAGACAAACTCGATCTTTGCCAGCTTGGTGACTACTAAGATAAAAGAAACAATAACTACTGGTTCTCCTGGCATAAGGGTCCTTTGTCCAACCAGATGGACTGTAAAGACAGATACTATGAATTTTAAAGTTTAAATGAAGTCTGGGAAGAGGCTTTAGATTATGTTAGAGATTCTAAAATGCACAGTATTTCAAATTATGTATGTGTGAATAGGAACTTTGTGTTATTTGTGTCCACAGCCATAGCATTATTTTACCTGAATGCGAATTTAAAAGTTATTTATATGGACATCTAAAGGTAGTGAAGGAAGGGGGTGCCACACACCTCGTTTGACATTAAATTTGGAATTTGTGAGGAATTGACTTGCCTGTGTAGAAATTGGTGCTGCATGCCTGATGTTTGACAGCATTGACAGCATGTAGGTTATTAACAAATTATATTCTAGCTTTGACAGTTTTGGCCAAGTCTCATAATGCTGTTCACAAATAGTGGCAACACTTCTGACAGTCCTTTTTTCTAACTGGTATTAATACTGTTTTTTCTTTCCACCATAAAGATGTTAAAAATATACAATGTATTTCATAGCAGAATGATGCTGGCATCGTATGAAATACATTAAAAGAAATGCTACATAAGCTATTTAATTCCTTATCATGGCCTTAAAATAACTGCTTAACACCAACAGCAAGGGCATGACATTATTTCAGTGTGCAAGGAACCTTTAATCATACAAAAAAACCTGAATATAAGCATGAAATAAGGTGAAACGTCAATGAGAGGCAGCCATTTTGAATTTATGCAAATTAGGTCATGTTCCACTAAGTTGATTTTGGTAGACTTTTTATATGTTCATCTGGGTAACATTCTGAGACAAATAACACCAAAATGGTTTCTGTTCTAATTTGTTCTGGGTCATTTCATATTTTGACTGGACTATAAAACAAAGCATCCTTGCTTGCATTGAGCACCTCCGTACTGAATCATATACCATTTAATTACAACATTCTAACTTTTCAATCTGAAAACACATACCTTTGCAAATTTTTCGTTGATAGATTTCACCAGGTCTTTTGCATTTCCATGGCGATCCTTCTCTCTTTCATCATCCTTAAATCAAATAAAAATCCCATATTCCTATTTGAATTTATACTATAAGTAGCAAATTCTGAAGAAAAAAAACTTTCTAAAAAAATTCTATTGTGAATTTATTTTAAAACATTTACAATTTTTAATTGAAATTTATTTTCTTTCGTGTATGGCAACATCAGCTTTCCCTACCTCTTCTGCTGGTTTCTCAAAATAAGACTTCTTCCTGTCTTTTTCACGATCTCGGTCTCTTCCTCGATCACGATCGTGACGGTCACGGCGATCATGATCATGTCTATCACGGTCTCGTCTGTCTCTATCACGATCCCTGTCCCCTCTGTCTCTACGATCTCTGTCTCTATCACGGTCATGATCTCTTTCTCTATCCTTGCGATCTCTGTCCTTCCTTTCTTTTTCTTTATTCTTTGTCATGGCTGGTGCATAGTCCCCAATTTCTCCATAAATACTAAAACAGATTTTAAAAGATTACATAGACTCAACACAAACAAGCATTTGAATTAAATTTGTGACTCTTGAAACATAATTTTTAACGAGATGTCCAATGTCTATTACTTTATTTTTGTCTTTTACTTTATTTCAAACCCTTATTACTTGATTGTCCAAAATGGCTAAGCCAGTGTTGTTCAGAATTATATCATTTGCTTGAATGAAAGACAAACAAATGAAGGTGCAGCAATAAAGGCATTGGACTTTGGTTGAGTGAAAATGTTCCCACGGCTTAAACTTGGGAGGCTGTCAGTTACTATGGTTCTTGACATATAAAAAATTTGATGATGATCAATGTTCAAAATCTTAAAAGGACCATGGGAAATATATCATGTCATTATGATAAATTATTTACCTGTCATCTGCTAATTTGGGTTTTTCTTCTTCTTTCACTTTTCCTGGAAACAAAAATAATTTGTTTGAGGTTGGAACAAGTATAAATTATATATCTTGAAGTAAAAGTACATGCTGAAGTTAATTTAATAGGATTTAAATAAAAAGGTAAAGATCTATTATCAAAACGAACATGAGAGATGCAGGTGTCATTAGCTCTAGGGGCCAGTATATGACACCACCCTGAGACCTTGAACCTGTGACCCCAAATGTAGGTCAACATGTCCCTTCATCAAAGCTCATGTCCCATCATCATCCTTGTCTTGAGTCTCATTGGGGTTGACCCGTGGATCAGATTCTAAATGTCCTGACATTTCCTTTACCAAATTTCATGTTTTACTCATAAATTCAACAACATCATGATTTAATTAATGCAGTCGGCATCTCTTATTCTGGACAATTGCAGACTTTTGTCATCAAATGTTTATGATCATTTCAAATTTTAGCTTGTTATCACTTGTATCTGTACTTAGATATTTGTATTCATAATTATCATAAAAGGTTTAATATAAATCTTTGTTCCATCATCTTTTGGCCTGGACAATTTCCCATAATCTGATAATAATCAGGGCAAAGGACAAAAAGTGCACATTGGCATTCGATTCCAAAAACAAACCTTTTTCTTTCTTTTTGAGTTTCTTGCTTTCTCTCCTTCCCTGCCTGAGGTATGACAATATCTGTGTCAGTTTATTGATCACAATGTCATTGGTGGTAAGTGTGGTGGTGGCCTACAAATCAACAATATCAGCATCAGCTCATTGTTCATGATATCATTGATGATACAGATGGTGGTGGCATTAAATCAACAAAATGATAAAGATTTGTGTTTAGTCAGTTTTCTCTAAATGAGCAGGACAAAGATGGAAATAAAATCTTTGAGTTGCTGCTTATAGAGTTCACTTACTTCCAGTGTGGGACAGTCAGCCTTGCTTCGAATCATTGTAGTAGGTACATCAAACTCTACGAAATCATCTTCCAAGTCAACCACATAGGCCATGCGTCGAGGCAGAAACAACTCATTCCTCTCTGGAATCTTAGACTTGAACAAATGACGGTAGATATTCTTTCCTGAAAATTGGAATGAATTTTATTAGTCATAGGTAATCCATTGTCCCCTGGACTCATGTACTGGTAGTAATAATTCTAAACATCTATAGGCCACTGGACTTCGAGGTTTGCTGATCATTGTTTTTTTTTTCCGTGTATTATTTGGAAATGCCTGAAAATTGCTTTATAAACAAATCTAAATCCAGCACTTTCAATTGTTTGTTACATTTGTGTGAAACTGGAAGATAGTGTGAAACTATAAGATAGTAGGTTGAAGATGGAAGGTTGGAGATATTTGACCCTAAAAGTCGACTTTTGTCTTCTATTTAAAAATGCTATCAAGCAAAATTTTAGAATGTCAGTGCTAGATATAGACAACAAATTATATATATATATAGCATATCATATCATATGTGATGAATTCTTCTCTTCATTTGATTCATATCTCACACTTTGACCACAGGAACCAAAATCACATTTTTAAATTCACATATATGTCATAAATGTATATGTCTTTCATGTCTATTAACTTTTTTGATTGATACATCCCCCTTAGTGTCTGTGAAACATATTTGAACAATACCCTTAACTATAGCACCCTTATGAGAGCACGTCTTTCTTGGTGTCATTTTTATGTGGAGTGTTATCATAGAGGCACTACAAGTTAAAATGACATCATCAGAATATGGCAATAAGTTTTTGACATCATGAAAAATATTGTGCTTTGAATAGTGCTAGAATGATGGCAAACAGTGCTACCCTACTATAAACCTCATCTGAGGTCAAAAAAAGTTCAGGCTGCCCATGTATCCCTGTCACGTGCAGCTGATGCCTAAAACAGATCTCTGCTATGAGTGAAACGTCTGTCTTATTGCAACTTATCTTATTACTCTATGTTAAACTCCAAAATGACTTGATGTACATACATAGACATGCTCTTTGTATACAAATTTACAGGTTTAATGCTTAATTACTTTAACCCTTGTCTTGATCAATCTGGAGGGTTGTTTTACACTTAACCATATTTAACCTTTCCCAAAATTATATGCTGCTGTTTTTACATTTTAGATTTTTTGAACTAGCTGAATATGTTCTCAATTATTATCCAATTCAGAGAAAATTACATGTGAAAGTAAGACTGAATCAATTGAACCCATTCCAAGACTAAATCAATTGAACCCATTTCCAAGTACAGTCAATTAACCTGTGAAGATAAATGATACTGAAAGCCTCTCTTACCGAGCCTGGTGTGACACTGAATCTGGGGTACTTCTGGCTCCTCCTTTTCCTCCCTACAATATAAAATTGTAAGTAAATCCATACACATATTTGGAAGTAAATTCATGTAAAAATTTGGAAATAAATCCATGAAGAGATTTTGTTTATGGCAGGAATATCAAATTCTACAGAGTTCTCTACAAGGGGGATGATCCCCAAACAAATGGTATGATTCTGAGCAACATTGTTGTCTCATAACTTTATCTCCAAGTTTATAGGTAGGTTTCAATATTAAATATATCTTATCTTATATTTAGGTTCTACTCACGTCTTTTCATGTTTCTCAACGAGCAAGTCCATCTCTTCCTCTTCAACATTTTCTTTGCTTGTAATTTCGGCACGTACCTAAAGGCAAATCAAAGACAATAAAGTTTGATAGTTTGGTTTTCTCATTTTAATACTTCTTTGCACCTTACAGCTCATTAGTCAAGTGCTATTAATTAATTCACTAAAATACTATAAAATGTAAGATCAGATAATGCCTACTTCAACAAATATTTAGCACACAATCACAACAAATTACTAAATTTCCCATATTTCAGAATGTACAAAAAAACTAGATAAGTCTACAATGTAGTATTTTTTGATACGAAGAAGCAACATACTTTTTCCAGCAGAGCATAGTCTAAGCCCTTCACTAAATGAGTATGCTCCATGTCACCACCCAGATACTTGGATTCCTGGATCACCTGCTTACGACGCTCTGCATACGTCTCCTCCCTGCAACAGGTATACGGCAAGGATATTTTAATCTACTCTTTGCTTCAATAATGGTGCAATGTTATTCTAATCTACTCTTTGGTACACTATTGTTGCAATGTTATTTCATATACTGTTTAGTGCATTAACATTGTAATGTTATATTGATCTACGCTGTGGAACATTAGCATTGAAATATTATTTTAACCTATGATTTGTTACCTTTGTAACACTAGTCGCTAATGGGATTCTAATATGTAATTAAGAAAAGAATGACATTAAACTTTGATAATGTTCTTTTATAATTTTAATTAGTCTTTTAGAAAAGGTTTCTCAGCAGCAGGGAGAATGATTTTGGGACTAGCACACTCACGACTTGGCATCGGGTGCCACGGCTCTGTAGTCTGCCGTCGTGCTGATCATCTCAGTCTCAGCATAATCCTTGTTTGCTCCTTCTCTTCTTTCCTGAGCCTATCATCATCACCAAAAAAATCATTAAAATTTCAAGAAAATTATACATTTAAAAAAGATTGTTTTGTATTCTTTAAAAATTGTTTTGTATTCTTTTAAAAAATCTGACACTAAAATACTGCTTTGCCATGGAACACAAGGAGAAATATTCAATAATAATTATGAATACAAAACATTTTGAAAACAAATAAAAGAAATTTCCCTTTGTTTTAATCATCAGACTATGTATACTCACTCTATCTCTGTATTTCTCTGCTAGTTCCTTTTGTTTTTCTTCTTCCAGTTTCTTGAGTTTGGCATAATAACTGAAAGCATTTAAATCCACAATAATAAATAACAATATTTAAAAAAATTGCCTTAAACAATATGCCGTCTAATTACCAGTGCCATGATCGATGAAAGATAAAAGGTAGACAGACTGATTAGCAGCACTTAGATAAATGTCATGTTGAATGAGTACCTTTTCTTCTTCTTCCTTCTTGTTGCTGGGTCCTCTTCATCTGCATTGAATGCTTGAGTAGTTACAGTCCTGAAAACCAGAAGAAAATACAACAATCAATAACATGATACCAACCTAGTAATAGTTTTAGTATAGCCGAGAGTATGTGGGACTGAGTAGATAACATATAATCATTGCAAGATATGCCGACAAATTTCAATAAAAATTTCAATGAAAAGTAATAATTGATGCTTAAAATGATTCAAACAATTACTTCTGATATTTTTGAATATTTATTTACTGTGTAGCATACATATTAATAATATTGTGAAGCAATTTTTAATTGACAAATCTTGGAAATTTCAGAGATCTTTCAAAGTCAATCTGCCATCACAAATTGATGGTTTTTTGATGAAGTGTTCTGAAACAACATCATGGGGTATTACTTCAGGCAATGGAGACAAAGGCAAAATGTGTGTTTTAGAAATGAGAATGTATTTTTAAGGGTATTTCATTTTGCATTTCTGTCACAGTATTCAGAATTGGTGATCCTCGTAATGGCTGAACCAATACTAAACAATATGGATAGATAGTCCATGGATAGATACATATAGTGATAACCATAACCGTTTTTACAGGAAATCACTTACTGTTTGGGTGTTTTGCTGGCTAGTGCTGGAGTTTGGGCAGCTGCAGTTGGAGGTCTTGGGGTCATCAACAATTTACGAAAGTCATCATTAGTAAGTGGCTGATGTCTGCAAAATTGAAAAGGATTGTGTCATTTACATGATTGGCAAAAAGACTTGTATGTAAAATACAAATCAAGTGATATAAAATTGGTTAACCATTTATTTTACACACAATCATGCCTATTTACCTGGATAATATTTGTACAAACCTCAGTTTTTCATACTCAAAGTTTTTACACAATTGTCATTTTCCATTTACGATAAAGAAACACTAATTATAATTCTTAACATTATTTTGTTGGTTAATTAAGTCAACTCACTCATCATCCTCCTCCTCTTGGTGCACTGGGGCCAGAGGATTGGAGAATGCCTCTGCCTCACCTGGAAAAAGCAGATTATTTCAAATCATATATCAAAACAAATAATTTTGTTGCCTAGTTTAACCCCTCCCCCCTCTTATCTTACATGCTGTAGATCATTTAACAATGAAAAGAAGTTCTAATTGTCTTGGCCACCCATTTTCTCTTTCACATCTCCCCAAGCCCTGGATTTCAAATATCCATATGATCACAATTTTGGCTGTGGCGCATTAGACGGCAGAGAAATTGGCACCAATCACTATGAAACACTCAAAACTAAAGAAAGGATCCTAAATGTCTAACCCCATGGATCCTTGATCCAAGATGCTTTATTAATGCTATAGACTCTTTGTGGCCACTTAAATTTTCTTTTGATATGGTCGAAAAGGTGGTTCATTGTACATTCGAATCTAGATTGCTCTGTCCCCCAGTTCAACCTGACTGCACTATGGTAACTGAACAGTGGTACAATCAAATAGGACCCTGCATTGGTCGACTACCGATCTCCATGTTGGTTTTTTTTCTCCCCCAGACCCCATTGAAAAGTTCACACTGTAACTGTACTCGTGCCTGACCAGTTTTCTGTTGCTACCCTTTACCGACGATTACAGTCTACTTCATCAGCAGAAACTGGTCGCTGACGAGTACAACTTTACTGAAACCAGAACTGTCTCAGTGTGTCTTTACAACTCCTCTATATTTGGTCACTGATCAGAGATTGGCAGGATGTATATATCTATAAGTTTACTCGGCAAAACCAATTGGCATCCCGCCGAGAGTGCAAGGTTGGGTACCTGGTCAAAACAACCGCGATATCAAGTGGACTGCGGTATTGAACTGCCAATCTCAATATTGATAAGCTATTTCCCCCGTAATTAGACCTCATGTTCGGCATATAATTCTGTGAATATTCTCACTTTTCACCCAGGCTCAACATTAGAACTACGAATTCAAGTTCGGCGGCCATTTAATCTTCCAAAACGTAAATAATATGCTTTTCTAAGCATTGTTAAACTCATATTTTCTCCAACTTGTGGATCATATACTCGTGAGGGACCAGTTTTCCGTCGCTACCAATAACCGCCAATTACAGCGGCTAAACTGGTGAGGACCCTTGTAGCCGCTGCCAGTCACGGTCTACTTCATCGGCGGAAACTGGTCCAGCGCGAGTACACTTGTAGATAATTTACAACGATAAAATGCCCAAATTCAGCAGCTTGACCGCGGTTCAATGTGGCAGTTCAATAGCGCAGTCCACTTGCTATCGCGGTTATTTTGACCAGGTACCTGTATATATATAAAAGTTTACTCGGCAAAACCAATTGGCATCTCGCCGAGAGTGCAAGGTTGCACTAAGGGGTGCAGCTGGTACACATGATGCATATGGAGCGCCAGTATCATAAGTGAGCCTAAAATCGGTATATAGGCCGATTGCGGGTCGCCATACTGCCCCATTGAAAACAACACGCCGGAACTGCACAATTACAATCGGAAGTGCACAAAAAACTCTCTAAAATCTAATCATTAAAAAAAACAAGATGGTAACCCACAATCGGCCTATAGGCCGATTGCCGATCTCCATGTTGTTGTTTTTTTCCCCATTGAAAAGTACACACCGGAACTGTACAACTTTACCGGAACCAGATCTGTACAACTCCACTATATTTAATCATTGGTTGGAGAGACTGGCAGGGGGCCTATGGAGCGCCAGTATCATAAGTGAGCCTAAAATCGGTTGTCTCTAGAGGCACGATGTGAAAAGGTCACGACAAAAATGCCACCATTATCACACAATCACAGTGCATCAAGTTCAACTATCCAGAATCACAATATTGAGCGATAAAATGATAATTTCATGCCTCAGTCAAAAAATTCCTCTCAATTTATCTACTCTGAACTGATGCATATATAATACTTTTTGGTTACTTACGTTCTGGCATCTTTGTGTGATCTGTCTGATCCTAAAATGTTACAACAGATATCTTCGGTGCGTTTATTTTTAATAAAATATTAAATTTCACTCGGCGTTGATGTTCTGAAAAGATCGTCAAAAACACTGCAAGATTGTGACCAATCAGAAGGTTTCTTACATGGGCAGTCTTCCGGTGTGAAGCAATGTTCAAAATCCACCAGAGGGCGACAAGGTGGGATCTTGCCAACTCCGCTAGAGGGCGATGTTGGAATGGCCTGTTATTTGTGGGGGGGACAACTGACAGTATTTGATAGATTGCAATCAAAAGGATGCTCTTATCAGTTCTTTTCAGTTAAAAGGTATTTCAGGATCCAAAGAATAAAGAATTTTTTTTATAAGAAAAGGGTATTTTAGGCCAAAATATTGGTAAAATTTTAACATATTTATGAATAAACAATGTATTCTAAGATTTGAAGCCTGGATTTTTATATGATTCAAATTTGGTGTGAAATTTATATTGCTATATGAAAACCTGAGAACAATATAACAATATAATTTATTATTGCTCTCAGGAAAAACAAACTGATAATGCTTAACATGGTAGGTGTGCTAAGAAGTTTAAAACAGGCAGTGACCTGAAGTACAACTCTAATCCAAAAGTTGTCACAAGAGTTTTGTAAACAAAGTATGACATCATTATTCAAAATATGTAAACAACCTGTGCCATCGGAGGGCATTAATTTCTGTCAGTAAACATACAGTGACTTCACTGTGCACTACTTTTTGAGGTAATAAGACAAACACTCCACAGTGCAATCGATTTTGAACACTGATTTAAACCTGAGAGCAATAATAAATAACATTCCTGTGTTAAAATGTGGGAAAAATCTTGTTAAAAATCAGTTTCAGATGATCATCTAAAACTTGGGTATGATAGTCAATATATAAAGATTAAAGAAAACAACTTCTTCATTCTGGCCATTGTTCACTGTACGGCACCACTCAGGTTCCACACATTGCCCAGATGTGTTGCGAGCGCATAGAATGACATGACTTACAGTCCAGAGCAGTTGTGAGCACCCAGAATGACGTGATTTGACCAGATTGGTTTAATTTTTCTGCACAGATTGGTTCAGAGCTCTCCTACCCCTGATTACTAAGAGCATAAAAAACAGGTTTATAAATATATCGTTTTTCATCTGCGGCAATTCAATGGTAGTATAGGGTGAGATTAATAAAGTAATAAATACAATGTGACAATAATTATAAGAGGGGTTGCTATGGAGACTGTAGAATTACGCTAAACAAAGTGTTCAATCAGGTAATTGTATCAGATAATGCATCCAGAATAAGGGAAGGACAGTTTATTGGATTCTGTAAAACTTAGAAACACAGCTGCAGGTACACTTGTCCAGGGAAAATTTGATCAACAGTTGCTCGTATGGTTATTTAGTTTGTATCAGCTGAACATGGGATGAACATATATGCCAGCAATTGGTTGTTCAATGATTGATATGCTTGACAAAGTAACACAGTGAGTAATTACTGGAATGAGCCTATCCTTTACTGGTAACACTGGAATCATCAATAATATAACCCCTTTTATTGGTTTATCCTGATGTGTGGATATCATTTCAATAATAAATATGAATTCAATATTACTTGGCTTATCCTACGGTAAGTCAATATGATCTCAATCCCAGGATTATTAGATATTTTGACTTATATGTTTATCTTAAGTGACTACTTCCATATACCCAATCTTTTGAAATTAGCATATTACACATGAGAAAAAATGTATACGTAAATCATACTGTACAACTAAAGTAAGAAACTCTACTTTAAAACACAATGGTATACCAACAAACAAACCGAGTTAAAGAAGGACAAAAGGGATGGACCATTATTTATTCCTTATATGTTTACTTATCTGTATGTTGAAAGGAATTAAGCACTAATTAAAAAAAAATGTATAAAAATCCTAAATTGGTAATAAATATATCTGACATTCATGTCTGTTTACTTTTTGTTTCGATGAGCTAGCTCTAAAAAGGGTCTGTAAAACCTTATCCATCTTTGGTAAAACCTGGTCAAACATGAACTGAATTAAATGCCCCCTTTTGAAAGCATGCTTCATTCTTGGTGCCATTTTTTGTGAAGTTTTATCAAAGAGGTACTGAAAGATAAAATGTCATGAGAGTATGGCAATATGCTTATGACGTCATGAAAGATATTGTCGTTTGAATAGTGCAAGAATGTCATCTGAGGCAAAAAATTTCACATTACCCATGTTTATCTGTCACATGCAGTTGATGGCTGAGACAGATCTCTGCTAACGTCTATATCTTATTGTAATCCATCTCCATACTCTATGCTAAACTTCAATATGTGATTATGTTTGTATGTGGATATGCCTTAATACACTAATTTATAGGATTAATGATCAATACTTTTAAAGTGAAATATAATTTATATCTTTATTTACACTCATTTGCAGTGAACCTGAAAATTGCATGGTTCTCAAACAACTTATTTGAAAAGCGTTAATTTGTGATAGTCCATTCCAGACATGAGCTTTGAAATTGAATCTTTTAAATTACAAAAACAGGTGTATTCCATGTTTAAAAGCAAAGACAATGTTTAAAGAGGGGGGTCCAGTACCCCTGAAAAGCCGTACGGTCAGTTAACCCCACCCCAGATTTTGCCCCAGCTGCTGATTGGTGCTGCTCCACACAACACAGCTACCTCACAAGCTGACCGTTGGTCAAACTGTCCACTCACCGACCACTCAGATGCTGCTGGTGGCTGGGCAGGTTGTTTGTAAACATAGGCAAGAAAGGGGATGTATCACACCACCCTGCATTATCCCCTCTGACTATCTCGGTGACAGTCCTCCTTGATCTCATAAAGAGAGGGGGAAGAGAATAAAAGCAGAAAAGGTGAACCTTATAATTTAAAGTGTGCATATGTAATTTTTTACATGTTTATCAATCAAAAACTTTCGGACCATTCAGAAAACATAAATTAAGCACTGAAAAGTTTATCTGAGGAGGACCAGGAAATCAGATTCTTATCTTTACACAAGTTATATAACGAGTCTCTGAAGTTGACCGCTCCCCACCCAGCTGCAGCAACATCTAGCCCATGGGAGGTATGGGGTAAAACCGCAAATATGTTGTAACATGCTGGACACATGCACTCAGCCATGTGCTTGGCATTTATAAACAAACCTAAACCCACATCTCACACACCGTGTCAACTGTCAATCAAATTCAAAATAATTTAAATCTCAGAACACTTTTATTGTTTAAAAGAGCTTTGATATCAAACATTTAGATTTCAGATTAAAATATGTTGTAGCCCTTGTGTTCATGCAGCATTGTACCAAGTACCACACATTTCTATTAGAAAGTAACAAATATATTAGATTGTATTCAATTTATACTGGCTGAGCTCTGGGTGTTTTGATGGTCAAGACCTGTTTAATAGGCTCCACCCCCTCGCTTTTATACTTGAACCCCCTCCTTTAACATGAAAAATGAAAAAAATAAATAAATAAAAAAATCAAACTATCCATGAATTAACATTCCATGCCTGACTATCCTTAAGGCTTAAGACCTTTAGACCCTTTGGGGCGAAAAACTGTCAAAAAGCCCCTTTTAAACAGGTTTCAGATATTTACAAAATCTTTTGACAAATTGTAATCTTTTCACAAACTGTTAAAAACGGAAAATATTTTGTCATTACCACATACCAGGATAACTGGTTGACAATAACAGTGATTCTATTGACACTGCTGACATGGAACTATTTGTTTACATCGTCGTTCAATGGTGATAAGCAAGCACCTACTCAATGACATCATTTGAAATTAAATACACATTTACTTCATCATATTTTTTGTCGAATCTCATTCCATATTACGCCTTTGCTTGCTGATTTGAATGAAAGTTTCATAAAAACTTTGACAGTTCCATCATCTCTTGACACTTTTGAGATTGCCTCAATATTTTCCCGGAAATGAAGCAATAAGAAAACGGCGCTCTGATTGGTTGAGTGGTTCGCGTTGAAAAAATAGGCCACGAGACTTGTGTGTGATTGGTGGTTTCAAGGCAAAATTTCAAAATTGTGGCGGTTGTCTTGCTTGTTATTTGTGCATGAAGATTTTAAACAGCATATTTAACCAATATCGGCGACAGTCATGTCTTTTTCAAGATCAAAAACAAAACGATTTAATGAACAACTCAGTGAGTACACTTTCATCAATTTAAAAAGACAATGTTTATAATTTGAGTGCTTCTTATTTTGAGAAAAAATAGGGACTCGTCTGACATCAACTTGTGCTTGACTCATGTACAAAATACACCTTCACTTGATATACTTGATATAGCATGCATGTAGCGATATGTATTGTATGTGTCCACTTGACAAAGCTATTAACAGTGATGAAATTCTTCAGGAAATAACCTGAATTCTTTTTTTTTTTCAAATGTGAAATTCAAAATGGGCTGAACTCAGTCTGAAACATTTCTGAAAGGGGGTAGGAGTATCTTCAGGTTAATTTTTAAAGGGTTTCAGGTTTTTTCCTGAATGCTGACTTCCATCACTGCATTAAGCATCCCCAAGAGTTTTGGCTCAGTTTTAAGTTAGAATGTGCATGGGCAAAGCCAATAGGCATCCTGGAAAGTGCAAATTTATCCCTGAAGAGCAGATGGATATAGGCCGATTGCGGGTTACCATCTTGTTTTTTTTAATGATTAGATTTTAGAGAGTTTTTTGTGCACTTCCGATTGTAATTGTGCAGTTCCGGCGTGTTGTTTTCAATGGGGCAGTATGGCGACCCGCAATCGGCCTATTGACGAGTGAAGACAGCCCCACAAGAGAATTTGACCCCTAGGAGAAGTTGGCCCCCAGATTTAGGTGGCTAGATTATCAAGTTACTGAAAGAAAATTAACAGCTACCGAGGGTCAAATAGCCTTCTCAAAGGAGATTTCATGAGTTTTGAGCTGTTACAGAGTGACCAGGGCCAGCCTCTTTTGGGGGCCGAGTTTACCTACCCACAGCGCTGACTTTACTGGTATTCGACTAGATACCATAGCCATCTCTCGTGCTTGAAACTGGAGTGAAAGGGTAAATCAACAGTGTCTAGATGTTAACGTCCTTCCCATCTATTTGCCATGATTTGGGATTAAATTGCAATTTATAGTATTTATACCTTGTGATATATATTTTATGCTCACATAGGCCCCCTGGCAAGCTCTCTGACCAATGCTTAAATAGAGAGGAATTGTACAGTTCTGGTTCCAGTAAAGTTGTACAGTTCTGGTGTGTACTTTTCAATGGGGAAAAATACATGGAGATCAGCAATCGGCCTATGTGTTACAAAAGAGACATTGCACCAGTGGATCTTCACGTGTGAAATATTTTAAAGACCTGAGGCTAAACACAGCTCACATTTGAAAATAATTTAGAAATACAAAAACTTTGTGCCTCCAAATACATGAAATTGCAGACAAGCATCTATTTGTATATGCAAAATAAATGTTTTCTTAAATTGTTTGATTAGTTTCCTGTGTATTTAGATTGTTTTCCTGCCATTCTAATTAGATAAAAGTGTCATGCCATAAAAGGGATGTCCCACAACAATATGACATAATTTATTTATTATTTTATTATCACCTATTTGTAATGATAGTTAAAGCCCCACTTCTCGGTAGAGGGGTACCGAGAATCTGGGGCGGGGCTTAATCTTATCTCTTCCTGGGGGCTGCTGGGAAGGGCTGCTAAAAATACCCCAAGGAAGCCAACACACAGGCACAACCACATGGCCAGACTGACCATTCTGACAGCTCTCAAATACACTAGCTTTGTAATTTCAAAGCCACAAAGAAGTGTTATTTCATGTCATGCTATACACACTCATACCTTTTTTTCATTGGACTCACCCAATTTAGAAAGAGGTAATGCAGAACTGACCAATTATTCTCTGACTGGGTGTCAAATTGCTATCTACCTATTTGCATAAGTGTATCTGGTACTTTTTATCAGTTTTTAAATCACTTATCTTCACTAGATTCCTCTGGTATATCCTTTTCTCAGCATGTCCTTCCCCTGGTACAGAAGTAGGGGTCATGTTCATGTAGCATTTTGATAAGAAATAATTACTTGACATGTCCAAACCAATGGAAATTGATTGGGCATAGACTATGTAAGATAACATAATATTAAATACTTGAATACATTGTTGATAGCAGACCATTTTCTTTTACCCCACATTTAAAAAGGGTTTCTCCAACCATTCTGCAGCATGTGGTCAGTGATAAAATCTGTGCAGAGGACACATGGCCCTACACTACAGGTCATTCAAGCTCAGTCTCAGGGCCAGAGCACAACTAAACATTTGTGTGAATATGTCACGAACTACACCAAAATGTATCAAAATTGTCAGACTAAGGCTAACACAAAAGCAGGAGTGAACAATAAGACAGTTATATGCAGAAAAGGATGGAAATATGATGTTTTGGAGGAGCAGGTAATGCCTTTGTTGAGTAAGCAGATTGGTGATTGGGATTACAATTTTAGTGAAGTACACAGCACTGGTGAAGACAACACTAATTATTACAAGTTTAGATAATAATTATCATAAGTGAAGACATATAATTAATAGTCACACAATTTATCCAAGTAAATTGGAATTATAACTTTTCATGCAGTCCCAGTGAGCAAGGGGATTATGTCAGTTGGAGCAGGCATGCATCCATGCAGCCTAGCCATGTGCTTCTGTGTTTACAAACACTTACCACACACACAAATGTATAAACAACACCGCTACAGCTGTCACTCAAACTTGAAAATAACTGTCAAATCTAAATTCTTTCCAAACTTTGTGGTAGGAATTGTACATTATGCATCTATATTTTTGTACTTTGACTACAGGAATAAATTCCCAAAGTATTCATGTTTAGTACTGGTAATTATTATATTTCACAATCATATATTAACGTTGATAGCAGTAATTATTATTGAAAATTGGGCTCAGCTCAGCTCAGATTCAAATCCATTCACAAGCTGGCCATCACTCTCACAGGCCTGTTTATATAGTGGCAGTGGGGCTTTAAGAACATTGATCTGGAGATTATTTTAAAATGCATATTCATGATCCTCTTTCATTTCCTCAACTCTTCTTACAATAGCCCAAGGCCCATCATTTTTGCTATTAATTGCTCTATAATCATTGACAGATGAGAAATATATTCCCAAGGTTGGTCAGGAATAAAACAGCAAAGACAAGACTTCAGTTCCTTGAATTAAGCATGCATTAATGAGAATATTTGTTGTCCGGAAACATTTGTGTTTCAGTTTCAACTTCTTGATTTTCTAAAGACTAAAGTGTCAAATATTGAAACAACCAAAAACTGTTTTCAAGTCTGTCAGAGAAAAGTTGGGACTTTGGTTTGATTTTTTTCAAAGTCAGGGAAGAGACAGGCGGTTTTGACTTTGGTCAGTAAAAATCAGCACTTTGTATTTTGATTACTGAAACCTCAAATTGTTCTTAAATTTTTCCCTGACCAAATGAAGAAATATGGACATGATGTATTGAGCTTTTATCAAAATCATGTACAGCACAGATACACATTAAGCCAAACTTAAAAGTGATTTAGCAATATCATTACCAAAAGTTATTGATAATCAAGAATCTGATATTATGACTGTTGATTCGCGCTGTTGAATGCAATTTTTTTAGCCAAGTTTTTTCTTTTTTTGTTTCTTTTTGTTTTTGGGATTTTTTCCCTTTTTTTTGGACTAATTAGGATAAGCAGAGCCCTGTATTAATTTGTTAATTTGAAAATATGATTTTTTGTTTGTTTTGTTTTTAGGTTGTGCACCTCCTCCAGGAGCTTATAACCCTAAAACCCAGGACAAAGCTCATGGTGTAGTCATTGATGAAAAAAGTCAGAGGTTTTTAGAGAATAAAGGTAAGACATTAATCTTTAAGTTTCTTTTCCTGCTAATCACCTAATTTACATAAATCCACATGTGGCACAAATAATGTAAATCAGCATCATATTATAAGTATAATTAAGTCAGCACAAGCTGACTTTATGTACTTGCTCTGTTTCCACTGCGTCCGCTGCTGCCGCGTCCAATGCCGCCACCGCACTTTGTTTTCTTTTACGCTTGAACATGCTAGATACTATAGCATGATAATATGTAGGCCTGGGAAACTTTTTTTGGATGAGCTTTTTGTGACCTTGGGTCAAGGTCATCATCAGCACAAGAGCCACTTTGCTTGTGAATGGCCTTTTTTCTGTCAAAATACAGCAATATTGATATAACTTGGTAGATGTGATCAACCTATGAGGGGCTTGGATAAGTTTGATATTGGGTGACCTTGGCCAATTTTCAAGGTCACAGGAGCTGAATTTCAAAATCGGCTATTTGTGATATTTTGCAAAACACTACAAATAGTATGTGTTCTCACTACATTTATCTTACACAATATCTTTGTTCATAATTTTAGAAAAAATTATGTAAATAAGTCACAATGACCTACTTAAATGCCCTATAGGTCACAACTTCCAAAATATTGTGAATCTAATCCTTTACAAATCAGAGAAGAGCACCTTCGCTTGTGAATGCTTTATTTTCTGTCAAAATACAGCAATATTAATATGACTTCGTAGATGTGATCAACCTATGAGGGGCTTAGATAAGTTTTATATTGGGTGACTTTATGCAATTTTCAAGGTCACAGGAGCCGATTTTCAAAATCGGCTATTTGTGATATTTTGCAAAACACTACAAATAATATGTATTCTCACTACATTTTTCTTACACAATATCTTTATTCGTAGTTTTTAGAAGAAATTATGTAACTAGGTCAAAATGACCAACTTAAAGGCCCTATAGGTCACAAATTCCAAAATATTGTGAATCTAATCCTTTACAAATCAGAGAAGATTAGATCATGATATTTTGTAAATATATGTATCCTGTACAATATGTTCATGATTTGGGGAATAATTTATGTAACTGGATTGCTTTGACCGACTTATAGCACAAAAGTGGACAGTTTGCATGATATTTTTTTTTTACAATAACAGTTCTGTGACAGTATTGAGGAATGGTTATGCATTAGCATTTGCTGGATTTTGGACATGAAGAGTACATTTACATTTCAGATAAGTTGAATTTGCCGGGTCCGGGTGCATTTGATATCAGCAATGTAAGCATAGTCAGTAACAGTTCAGCAATAACCACACCAAGCAAGGCGCTTTTCAACAATGGTCCTAACAAAAAGGTGACAAAATTCTCAAATATGTCCCATTACATATTAGAAAAAAATATCTATGTAAATATATGTAGAAATTTGAATATAACATTTGGCTCGAGATGCAACTACTGGAGAAAAATTGGTTCACTTCCTAGCATCTTTTTATTAATGAATTCTAGTTCAGTCAAGAATAGTTTTCTAACATCTCAAAAATATTTATTTGATTAAGCATAATGTCATTATGATGACCCTTTTGGCTATTTTAATAAGATATGTTTTATTAGTCTGAGTGTTAATTTGTTTTATTCTCTTTTAGATTGGACCAAAAAAATCTGTTAATAGTGGACCAGAGGCTACAAAGATAAAAGAACTTGAACACAGGGTAAAATCTTTCATTTAACCATTTTATGAAATATCAAGAAACAGTTTATTAATGTATCCTCCTGTAATGCCAATTTCTGTTTTTTAGCAAATAGACTATGAGGGACTATTGTTAAATAAGTGTTAAAGTCTTCACTTGGCTAGTATTCAAAATATTGTTAGAATGATTTTGAAGAATCCCTGAAATTGGATTTTTTTTTGCCAATTGAAGAAAGCCCAGACTTTTATTCTACATTTATAATCTTAGGTTTCTATATTGGCCCGTGAGAGGACTGATTTAGACAAGCGCCTGAACTGTAAAGATGAAGATGTGAAGCGTCTGGATGGCAAACTTGTGCAGGTCCACAAAGATAAGACAACACTTCAAGCCAAAGTGGCCTCCCTTGACAAGCAGCTGTTGGACTTACAGAAATCAAATGATCTCTTAAAAACTAAGGTACAGTTTGTTTCCTTTGTATCATGTATACTATTATTGTTGACACCACCGATTATTACAATACCTTTTGTGATATTTGTCACAAAGTATCCCTTTTGAATTGTTTGGAAGAGGAGAAATCACACAGCAGCTTGGCCTGATGTTTATGATGGTGATCTTTTACGCAGGTGTCATCCAGTGAGAGCAATGTGGAGCGTCAGCGCAGTCTACAGCAAGAGCTCAACCAGCTCAAGCTGCAACTGGAGAAAAAGACAGGTGAGCTGACAGATCTCAGCAAGAGTGAGGAGGAGAAACAAGCCAAACTCACTGACAGTCTCCAACAGACCAAGTCACACCTCCTGCAAGCCACACAGCACAAACAGAATGCAGGTTTGTCTATTATCATCAAAAGTTGTATCAACACATTTTGGGCCATTTTTAAGAATTCTCATATTTTATGATCGAACAAAGCCTTTTCTTAATTTTATCTCCTATCTCATGATGTCTTTCTGTGAACCTTTTGGTTGCTAATATAAGGTCAAGATAAATATAATTGTTTCTCATTATCTAACCTTAAAATTCCAAGAAATGTTCTACATTAGGAGTTATCTTTCATTATTATAATGGAAACAAAGCTACTTTTTAATGGCTCAATAACATTATCAACTTGTGGTGTTTCAAACAAATATACACATTTTATGTTTTACAGAAAAGACAATTGAAGAAAGGGATGCTAAAATTAAAGAGCTAGAAAAGGAAGTTGCAGATCTTAAAGGTGTGTAAATGCTCTTGTCTCTTTCTTTCTTTTTTTGTTAATAAATCTAATTTGCAGATTTCGGTCTTTATGGTATAGTTCACCTTATTTCATGAATTTGAATTAATTTGTTGGGAAAATGTGTTGCAGATAAAATAGACAAATTGAAGGAAGCAAAAGCTAAAATTGATGACCAGTTAAAGCAATCTAAGAAACAGGAAGAGGTAAGATATATATCTTGTTTAAAACCTTAAATAATTTATCCAATTTCAAAGGATATGGTCTAGCTATTTTGGAGCAAAATGGGTATTTTTACCATTGTCCTTTGTATTTGAAGGATTTACGCCAAAAGCTTGAGGAACAGATGGCAGATGCAAATGTCAGGATGGAAGACATTCGCCAAAGATTGGAAAAACAGTGCCATGATGCTTATGTACACCACCAGATGGCACTACAACAGCTCCACGATAACCTGGCTAGCTCTGAGCAGTGCCAAAGTTCATTGGAGGAATATAAGTGAGTGATTATCACAACTTTGTAAAAGATTGTTTATTATCAGAGCTATGCATTTTTGTTCCAATTCATTATTTGTTGCCCACTGTCAATCTTGGACGACAGACCTTATCATCTATCTGTCCATCTATCCATGCAACATCATAATTGAATGCTTTCTCTCATGAAATATTGATTTTATACAAACCAATTTATATATTTATATGATGTTCTTAGAACCTGAAGAAAGTAATGAATTATTGTGTTCTTTTAAGGGAGGCACTTGTGGATGAGGTACATGGGTTAAAAGAAACCATCAGACTGATGGAGCTGCAGAAAATGGACCAGGAAGATTATGTCAGGTGAGTCTTATGCATTCCAGTGCATATATTCACTTTGGTTCTCCGCCACTTCCAAACTCTATAATGGCAGCAGTCTCTGATGCATCTGTGTGGTTTGGCTTTGTTAAAAAATGATTGTGAGCTATTAGTGACACATGAGAGAGATGTTTAATCATAGATATAGAGAAAAGAGAAGTCCTGGCAATGACGTGGCATCCAGAAGTTAGGCCATGTTATACATAGAGTCCTACACAGAGTGGAACATTGTGCGATCTCGGCTTGCTTTATATTATGTATTGATATAGAAGGATTATTGAGAAATTTCTTGTTTGTAGACATTTAAAGGGAGAGATATTTGCTTCCAATGACATGATTCTACAGAACCAGGAAGACCAGATAAAGACAGAGCACACCATACAGATGCTGGTAGAATCCATCACCAGCCTGCAGGAGTGAGTAACTTAAACCTCTACATTGTGTCCATCATATCCCAAACAAAGTATGTAATGCGCACAGTATTAAACCCAGAAAACAATGATATAAAGATCCTTAAAGATGTAACGTTAAGACAAATCTGAATTTTTCAATTAATATATACAATTTAAGATTCAGAGCTGCATTCTGCTCTTTTTTTTTGAACAGTAGTGGTCAATTTGGCGACCAAATTCACCTCATTCTATGAAATAAGGAAGAAATACAGAAACTTCATTTGTTGATTTACCATATATATTTGGTGAACAGTAGTTTAATATATAGTTATTTCTGTGATGTTGCAGTTCAGAGAAGACTCTTAATGACAACATCCGCAGCCTGACTGACAAGTTCCAGGCCCTGGAACTGGAGCGCACAAACCTTGAGAAGGAGATGAGGGGGAAAGAAAGTCGCCACAAGGTGGAGCTGACAGCAGCACGTCAGACTGCCGCAGATAAGGAAGAAGAGTGTCAGCATCTGACATCACTCAATATGCAGCTCATGGCGGAGGTGGACAGGGAACGGGTGAGTCCATATTTATAACCTCATATTATATTTATATCTAAAACCTTCAAGTTCACCCAACCAGAGTCCAGAATTTAAATCCACAGCATGGCTGAGAGAGTAGAATGAATCTGTATGGGTAGAGGTCAGGATTGAAATATAGAATGAAATATAAAGGATGGGAGACCTGTATTAAAACAAGAATGTACGGTTCTGTAGTGCTAGAGGCCAGAGTTAATATGAACCTGTATGTAACTGCTTTGAGCAGACATGGTCCACTCCAAGGTAAGAACAGGTCGGAATCATCGGATAATAGTCATAGTTCGAAAGCCAATTTTAAATCTTTCTTTTTTATGGGGGCATAGATAATTTGACCATCACAAGCATAATAGGACTTTTACCTGTAAAGGTAAAATGCACTAGTACATAAAATCATTATACTTTTTTTGATTTTCATTTACTTAAATGTTTTTTTCGTAATTGTCATTTAGATATCTCACTGTTCTACCTTCTGTCTGATGAAAGCATGCTCTGCTTACCACTGCTATCTTTTAATTTTTTGCTGAGTATTTTTATTTTATTTAAACTTAGAGTTAAGGTGTGTAGTTGTCTGTTGTGGTAGATGTGTGCGTGGTGTTGTAGGGCCAGGCAAAGCAGCTTGAGGACTCGGCCAATCTGATGAGTTTCTCTGCCTCCCTCTTACAGGAGGACCGCTGCAAGCAGGAGAGCCACGTGCGGCAGCTACAGGACTCAGCTGAGAGCCTGCGGGGGCAGCTGTGGGACCGCGAGCAGCAGCTGGAGGACCTGAGGCACAGCGTGCAGGAACGCACCACCACAATCACCAGTCTCCAGGACCAGGTCAACAACCTCAGGGAGGAACAGGACACACTACAACAACTTGTCCAGGTAGGTCATGAAAATTAGATTTACATTGCACTCCCCACAAATTTGATTTGAACAGGTATAAAATTGGACGATATTTAGTGGCAATAAATGGCCAAACTATTAAGCGCCAACTGCTGATTTTACTCAGACAGGGAACTATTATTTAGAATAATAACGATGATGGTGCAGACAAGCTCAGTGTCATTCAAATTAGCCGGGGAGAAGGATTTTATGCTCATAAATAAGGGCATCCGAGTGAGAGAAAAATAAATATTTGTAAAGTGGTGTATGATTGTGTTGCAGGAGAAGGAGGAAGCCCTGCAGGAGGCGCAGGAGGATGAGCAGGAGATGACCTGCAACATGAAGGAACTCACCTTCCAGAGGGAACATCTGCAGCAGACTCTGGAGAACCTCCGTGAGCAGCTCGACGAAACTGAACAGGTCACTGCCACCTCATAGTATATTGGGAGACCGTAGCAAACTGCATTTTATAAATATAATAATCAGTAAATAATGATGTTTGCAAATTAATTCTAATTCAAATACACTTGTTGAAAATAGTCTGATTTTGTCCTTTCACTAATTTTGGGGTAATTTTGTTATTAAAATATTTAATTTCATTTCAGGTTCTGAAAGAATCACAAGTGGTGAGTAAAGAGAAGTCCATTGTGATTAATCAGATTGAAGCTGAGAAAAAGCAGCTAGAGATGGCTGTGATAGCCTTGCAGGGTCAGGTGGCATCATCAGGAGAAGAGGTGGCAGCACTGCAGGATGAGCTGACTTCATCAGAAAAACAGGTGGCAGCACTGCAAGATGAGGTGGATTCATCAGGAGGACAGGTGGCAGCACTGCAGGATGAGGTGGCTTCAGCAAAAAAACTGGTAGTGGCACTGCAGGATGAGGTGGCATCGTCAGTAGAACAGGTGGCAGCACTGCAGCAAGCTCAGAATGAGAAGATGGAGAATATCAATATGCAGACCGAGAAGATCCAAGAACAAGCCGATTTGATTTCCGATCACACAGATAAAATAGAATCCCAGGAAGAACAAATTACACAGGTTAGACTTAAGATTATTTATTATCTCGGGCCACGGGCCGTGGCGCAGTTGGTTAGGGCGCCAGCTTATTAGCACCAGTTCCTCTGTGGTGATCCAAAGGTCGTGGGTTCGAACCCCGGCCGTGCCGAGATTGAACTCATGACACAATTTCCCACATGAGCTGAGGCCCGTGCCTAAAGGGTTAACCCGTTGTCCTTGTAAATCTGTGACCGGGTGGGTTGTCATGTCAAGGACCTGCGACATGACAATTCAGTGAGGCAGCACTATATCTGCTACAAGTAGGTCTCATCACGAAATAACTGAAATAATGTTGAAAGTGATGTAAAACCCCAAACAAACAAACAAACAAATTTATTATCTCGTCTTAATAAATCAAAACATAATCCTAAAATCATTCATCTAAAACTTTATCTGAAGCTCTGATGCACCTGAAATGTTAAGCTCTGGTTTTGTCCTTGTTTATAGATACAGAACAAGCTGAGAGACCAGGTGTCTGACACAAAGGCAGTGGAAGAGAGGCTGCAAGATGCATGGACCGAGGTGGGTGACCTCCAGGAGCAGATGAGGATCAAATGTCACGACTTTATACAGCTGCAAGACGAGAAGGAAGAGCTCAAGAGAGACGTGGCTGAACTCACTCAGCAGCTGCAGGTCTGAGCAACTCTTATCAAATAGATATTTTCAGCATGTTTCTTGTTCCATGATCAAAACCAAAAAGTGTTGTCTTTAGATTAAAAAAAAAAATCTGAAAGATAAACTTTGTTACTTGATAATGATATTGATTTGACACAAACATTTTCCCAGAAAAGTATAATTACTGATTTGATTGATTAAAAGTTTTGTAGAGTTTGGACTTCTAGATTTTAAAATTCCAATAAAGGAAAAAGGTTTTGCAGTATTCAGATTTGCAGTATTCTTTATTTTTGGCCTTCAGGAGAAGACGACAATAGCAGCAGAGGCAATTCACCTCAATGAGAAGCTGAGTTTGCAGCTACAGCAGCAGGAAGAAGATCTACATCTCATCTCAGGCCTGCAGGACCAACATGACAGGCAAGATATAACAAACAATCAAGTTTTCACAATGCAAATAATTCAGAAAATGTTCCCAGATATCTATCTTCTGTTTATTCTCTTTAAAATGAATAAGGAATTGAAGTCCCTTTATATTTGATTGTGATGTGTGTTTGTTGGATGTAAAAGTACTTGCAAGGGCAGTTCAAAACAAGTAATTACATTTGGTTGTGACACATGAGGGTCAGATATATTATAAACTGCATGCAAGGGCAAATCAAAGAACAATGCAAACTAAGAGATGACTAAGATATGAGCAATGTACCCAAGAGGGAGGTTGTGTTCATGGTGTTTATTTGATCAGGTTCCAGGTGCAGGCCACAGAAGAAAAGGATGCATTGCAGGAGAAGCTGGCGGAGGCTGACGAAGCACTTAGTGCTCTCACCCTGGAGAAATCTGAACTCTACAAGGAGGCCGGCAGACTCGGCTCAAAACTGGCGGAAGAACAGATTAAACATTCAGAAGAGATCCAGAAACTTACGGAGGAGTGTGAAAACATGAAGAAAGAGCTGAATGCTAAAGCAGCTGATATCCGAAGAATGACAGAAGAACTTAAGAAATCAGAGGATGAAAGAGTTTTGTTTTCTGAACAGTCAAAGTCTGATACAAAACAGTTGCAAGAGAAACTGGAGGTGGTCAGAATGATTGAAGAAGAGAGAAGGAAATTAATGGAAGAAGAACTGGGACAGGTGAAGAAATCTGAAGAAGAAATAAAAATTAAAATGGGTTGTGCTGAAGAGAAATATATTGAAGAGACAAGAGCATTATCAGAAGAAATCAGTAGATTCCACAAAATGAGAAAAATAGAGGAGGATGTATGGAGATTAAGGCAAGAGGAAATTGAAGAGGAGAAACAGAAATCAGAAGAGAAAATGAAGACTGAGATCTCAAGGAGAAAATTGACAGAGGAGGAATTAGAGGATGTTAAAAAGAGAATGGAAGAGAGAAGGATTCTGATGGATGAAACAGAGGAGAGATATCAACAAAAAATGGCCGACTTGGAAGAGAAGAACAGTCGCTTGGAAAGGGATCTATCCAAGTAAGTAAAGGAAAAATTAATAAATCATTTCAACATTGATGAAAGATATCTGATCATGCATAAACATCATAAGTACAGGTGCAGCACAGTCTTGCATACCTAATTTCCGGCAGGTTTTGTTTGGCCAAATCAATGTATGGCTGGAATTGTTTATATCCTGAAGGTATTTTACAATCCTATTTAAGAAAGTCGATGATTTGTTGTAATGAATTGTTTGAGCATATTGAGTTGGCATTGCAGGCAGCTAGAGTTGATGGACGCCAAGCTGGAGGAGGCGAGGCAGGCAGCTGAGGCAGCTGCTGACCAGGAGCAGCTACGACAGCTGCAGGATCAGTGTGATAGCTGGCGCCAACAGTACGAAACACTGTGGGAAAAGGTCAAGCCATTCGAGGTGAGAAAATATCATTGATGACTCCTGAGAGATTCTTGAAAGACGTCATGATTGGCTTAGTTACTATGATAGAGCATAAATTAACATTTTTTAATTTTTTTTTTCAATTTCAACCAAAATACAAATGACACCACAATTCACTTTCCTTTATTCTGAACTTTCACATTTTGATAGAATCATTGTAATTTCCAAATGCCTGGACACAAAATGAGTGGAAATTTTTTTGATTTTTTTTTGAGAAAGTCTTGAAAATAATTGTCATTTTAAAGTTGTATTTAGGTTAGACTATAAAAGTTGGTTTTGATAATGTCCTAAACAATAATGTCCTGAACAGAATCTTGCATAAAAGTAATTTTTTACATAATAATGCAATAAAAGTTTTGTAGTTCATCATTTCTGTTTTAACAACCATTAATATTACAAAATCAAGTGAAAAACATGGCAGTAATAATCCATTCCATGGAAGTTTTAAGTTGAGGTTTATCTCTGATATTTATTACAACAGGAGCAGCTCGATGCTTTTGAGGCTGAGAGGATGGCACTGCTCACAATGAACAAAGATGCGAAGCACGACCTAGATAAGCTGAGCAGCGACTATGCCAAACTTCTAGGTCACCAAAACCAAAAGCAGAAGATCCACCACGTCCTCAAAATTAAAACACAACTCAACGAGTGGAAAATCGTGAGTAATGCTCATATATTATTAAACAGTAGAATACATTGTGATTGATGAAAGCACTTATTTCAAAAGCATAACACATTTTCATTGGAATCTTTTGAATGAACCAGAAACAATTTTTTGATATATAAATTCCATATATAGGAACTGCTTACAGCAAAAGTCAGCATATACATTTGGCCACTAAATTTTTATATAAAAAATGCCTCATGATTATCATACATTTGGCACAATGGAGTAGTATAATGCAATACTTGCTACTTCAGGAGGCAAACAAGTTGAGAGAGGTCAACAGCAAACAGAAGAGGCATATAACCAAGCTAGAAGAGCAGCTGAGACAGGTGGAAGGACGTAGAAAGTTTGACCCCAGCAAGGCCTTCACGAGTGCCAAGGAGAACTTGCAGCCAGCTTCCCCACTCAGAGAAGGTAGGCACTGCCAAATACATGGCTGTACATACATCTGCAGAAAAAAAAATCGAGGAAGCATAAAAGTTAATTTTAGAGCTATACTGGGCCAATGATTGTTTGTTCAATTTTCAGATATTGGCTGCAAAAGTAGCACAGTGGGCAAGGCAGTGCAATAGTTGGACATAAATGTATTCAGTTCTCTCACACTAGTCTGAAAGTGAACCTCATCTGCCATGTGTCATAAACACAATATCACCCTTGTAAAATGAGCATTATGTTATGCAAAGAAAACAGTGGTTTTTTGCCATGCTTAAATTGAAGAAAAAGTCTTTTATTTATCACTGATCTTATGTATATTTGTTTGCAGGAAATCGCTGCTGATGATGCAATGTGGACAATAACATGCCTTGTTTCTAATAACATATTAGAATAAACGTCAAACTGGGAGGCCAAAATAAATGCTCACTGGCTAAGGCAACTGAGCTAGGATAACATGGGAACAATGCAAACAAACTGTAAATGCTTCACCCAGGCAAACACAATGTACTGCTGGTCATTTGTAAAGACAATCCATGCATTAAGAGTATTGATCTGACCTTTTTGATTTAGGTTCAAACATTTATTTTCAATTTTGTAATGTTATAGACTCTGTACCAGAGATAGAATCGGATCCTATATTTTACACACATCAGGGGGAATTACCATTACCAATGGTACCAACTAATCATATCTGTAAATGGTTTTTTTTCTCTCTGTGCCTCATATGCAACATTTAATCAAAATATCAAGGGATGCTTTAATATTGTGGAGATATACTATACCTGCATATCTCATCTTCCACAAAGCCATTGAAATGTTTATTTTTTTTGACATAGAGGTGCAAGATGTTATCGAATGAAGAAGTGTGTACATGGAGTGTGAATGTGTCATGTCACGGATATACTCATGAGGCTCCCTAGACATCTACTTTATACCAGCCATAAATCCTCACCACATATTAGGGTGAAGAAAACTTCCTTCTTTGAAAACAAATCTGCTCAATACAGAGGTTATAAACAGTAGGTAGACATGATTGGATGAACTTGAAAATGATTCTGGACAAATGTGAAATGTGTGTGTAAAAGGAGTTTATTATTTACTAAATAGTATAGAATTATGTATATAACTTTTCAACAGTTTAGAATATGCTTTGTACATATGGAATTTAGCATAAAATATTTCATACTGTCAACTGATGGCTTATTTTTAAATGCATAATCTGATTCATGAAAAGAAAGAGAAAAAAGGTAGTACTTCTCTTGTCCATGATTCTATAAAATGTGTGTCATTTACTTCTATCCATAAATCTTAGACCAACATTTGAATGGTCTAGATGTAAAAAAGTGATTATGTTTTGCAGTTTGAATATGGATAAGTTTGGATCTGAGATATACCATCTTTCAAAATTTCTCTTTTTATGATACATTACCGTTTGATGATAATTTTAGTGGCAATATATTTTATATGTACAGTTAATTTAAGGGACTATTTTTAAATGACGTTCGTGAAAAAAAGGGATTGCGATTAAAGGTGGTCAATTTTTGAAAGTAAAGTATATCTTCACTTACTAGTGTCATAATTAAAGCAGGTTTTAATCATGTTATTAGTTGGCAGATAACATGGAGTCAACTATAAAGTCATGGTTAATAATTCAACTATTTTCACCATTAGTTTATGTGGAAATTGTGAAAGTCTAGGGAAGCCTACTGACTTCTGCAATGTAGAATAGGACTTGTTGTGAGCTGTATTGTTAGTAAAACCCTTATCAAATGATTGATAATGAATTTTGTGAATAAATATGGTCCAGCATATAAAGTATTGAACAATATTGATTCTGTGTGCTATTTGTTTTATTTAAAAGTTGTCTATGTACAGTCATTAGTTTATGGCCATAAAATAACAACACAAATGGTATATATTTTTGCAAGGCCAATTTACATTTGCATATTTTCATTATTTTTAGATATATTAGATATATTTTGGCATGTATGTGAGGCAAAAATACAAATGTAAATACCTAAATCTTTAGGCCCAACAGGGTGACCATATGTGTTTTGGTTACTGGCATGAACTCCGTTTCCCCTAGTGGCACTGTATTGTGTCGTTTATGTCTGCCTATGATGTAAGATACCATGTTATGATAGCAAAATTAAAAGATTTCAGTCTCTTTTGAAACATCAAAAAGGCAAAATCACAGAATAAAATGTCATTCCTCAAAGTGTGCTCAACCACATAGATACAGCATGTGGCAGGACATCAATTGATCACCCTGGTTTATTACAGTGTATGGCCTCCTTTTCACATGCACATGTCAGGCTACGATCTGTAGAATATTTTATGTATGTGCAGATGCTATTTGAAGATAGAATCACATTTGCCAACTTAGAAATTTCACACAACATTTGGGGGCATAACCCAAGAGTTAAGTACATGAGGATTCCAATGGACTTGACTGTGACCTTCCTTTATGTAACTTTTTATGCTGTGAGAGTCCATACAGGGACTGGAACTGCATTTAGAATTGTACCATTTATCCACACGTCTCACTCCTGAAAATTATTTTTTAAAGTCCCACCCACTGACTCTCCATGTTAATTTTGCATGTTTCTTGCATATATGAATATTAATAATGAGTTCAGATTGCTTGGAAATAACTCACTAGATTTGGCACCCCCCTTTGCTTGAGGGAGGGGGCTGCAACTCAGTCAAATATGGACCTATTTCCAAAACAATGCCCAGATGAATATTCTGGCAAAAGATTCTGTTAAAAACAGATCAAATTAATCTTGTTGAGTGTTCTAAGCCTGCCTGCCTATTTCATCAGGGGCTCCGGGGAGTCTTGTTGAGTGTTCTAAACCTGAATGCCTATTTCATCAGGGAGTCTTGTTGGGTGTTCTAAGCCTGAATGCCTATTTCATCAGGGAGACTTGTTGGGTGTTCTAAGCCTGAATGCCTATTTCATCAGGGAGTCTTGTTGGGTGTTCTAAACCTGAATGCCTATTTCATCAGGGGCTCCGGAAAGTCTTGTTGGGTGTTTTAAGCCTGACTGCCTATTTCATCAGGGGCTCCAGGGAGTCCACCCTGTAGCACTCTGAGCTGCCGGTAATGCTCATTACACAACCAGAGCGTCTGGTCGTAATAACGAAGTCGCAAGAGGGGACCAAATACATCTGGCTTGTCTACCACATGTAACAGATTCTTCAGGGATTCTCTTTTGAACCTGGAGGCCCTTTCAAACACCTGTTTGACAATATCCATGGGAGAGATATCAGGAGAAATGTCTTTAGTAAGAGGAAACTTGGTGTGGTAGTCTTTGATGACATCCTCAATGGTTGCAGAGAGAGCCTTGGTTTGGAGAGACACAACAGAAGATTCTACCAGGTGGCTGAGCATGCGTAGCACACAGATCACGTGATGGCCATATGTCTGCATGAAGGCCTCAGGTTTCCTGAGCCGGAATCCAGGGGATCTGGTCAGATGATAACCATCCGGGAACTCACACAGCAGGTGTGCTGCATACCCGTCAAACAATAGGCTGGAAGCAAACAGCTTATTCTCATTGCCATGATCAAATGTCAAGCCATCCTTATTGACAGGCAGCATGACAAAGAGCTTGGGACAGCCAGAATAGTCCATGCGTTCTCTGTGGGTTTTGGGTTTGGCTGTATAGTAGGGCAGACACGACTCGCTAATCTGTCCCAAGAGGACACCACCGGGAGAGGGCAGGATATGAGAGTTGCTGCAGGTGATGCGGTCCATGGACATGAAGTCCAGCAGCAGCAGCTTAGCGCTGTAGCGGTGAGGGTCCTTGGTCTTCTCCATGAAGCAACCAGGACAGATGATAGTGTCCAGCTCCAGAGCACCCAGACCCTCATACTTGCTGACCACCTTGTTCAGGAGCTTGTTCATGGACTTAATCATGCAGCATGGATACCCTCCCCGCACAGTGACATAAATCGTCCGGCGGTGAGCGATTAACTCAAACAGCACCTGATGGACCATCTCAGGACTTTTGGGTCTCACAGAGTTGTTGTTGAAGCCACAGTCTCTGCATCCAACGCTCTCCAACTTGAGACAGTCCAGGAGTTGATTAGAGAAGTAACTGCAGTATTTATCCATGTTGTAATGACCTACTCTTTGGCGGTAAACTGCAACTATGAGGTCGCTAAATAAAGGAGGTGGGATCAGACTGGGGAAGGTGACAGAATATGTGATCTGTTTCTGGCCAGACTGAGGTATGAGAGGCCACAACTCATCACTGGGTTCACCGAGAGGCAGCTTACTCGGGAACAGCTCCATATTGGTACCACCAATAGGTATGCATACACCAAAGTAATGCAGCAGGCCAAGAATTCTTTCCTGGAACCCTCGGTTTACATAACTGTAGGTACATTTAAGCCTTTCCTGGTCAATGAAACCCTCGTTGCTGATACCAGTGTCTTTGAAAGACACCACACCTGCAAATATCTTTGCAAGCCATTCTGGATCGAGAACCACAAGATCCTGGAGTTCTTCTGATTCAGGAAAGAACAATAGGCTTCCCTGGGCTTTGAGGAAATGGAGCATATTGTTTAGCTCAATCTTGTTAATGACACCTTGTGCTCTGGCGATTTTGGCAACCTCTGCCAGAGAAGTGACACTCTTTTCCTCAGGATCCATCTGGGCATGGTTCTGCAGGGATTCAAGAACATTGGCCCATTTGCGTGGAATATGTGGATTTGCCTTAATGAGCTTCTTGCCTACTTCCACCACAGCATCTTTGAGATGCTCTATGCTCTGATTACTAGTCACATCGAAGATGTTTTTATTCCCCATGGCCTTAACACTACTGACCTCATAATAACCAACAATGTGTGGAAATGAGACAATCCTGGCAGGACCTTCATTGAAACTGGTTTCATCTTCCAGTGAGGTACTATCATCATAGCCCAAATTGACAAATCCTGTTGGTCCATCTCCCGTTGACCGACGTAAGCATTTAGAGTCTGACTGACACAGCAAGCAGTCATGGAGACGGTCATTCTTTCTGAAGTACTGCTGGTGGTGTTCCCTGGCACTTACCAGCAGGGTGCGCAGTTGCTCCCAGATCTGTTCAAACTCTGGCCTTCTCAGAGTGTTGCTGTCTGCATGGGTTCCTACAATTATAACCCTAGAGTTTGGGACCTTGCTATAAATATATTGAAGCCAAAGCTGCAGTCTACCTAAGAGGAAGCTATTCCTCTCCACCGTTCCTTTGGTGAACTCACTCAAGTTAAAACAAGCCAAGTAGAGAGCCCCTTGTGTAATGAAAAACGTATGGGTTTCATTAAAATCTACATCACCACCACAATCAAAACACCTGTAGGTGACATCTTCCACTTTCACATCTTTCACTTCAATGCCCTCTGTTTTTGGGGTGTTTGGTGTTCTTGGTAAAATCCAAAGAGTCTTTTTAATTGCTTTTAGGAGGGTTGTTTTACCAACTCCTTCTTGGCCAACAAGAACCAGTTTGACTACTTTATTTGGCACAGGGTCATCCTGCAAGGATTTGAGGTATTCTTTTACTTCTGCAGCTCTCTCAGGAAAATCAACAGGTATATTAGACAATGGGTTGGCATTGAACGTAATCCTCTTTAGATTGTCCAGAGCAGATATGGATAGTGGCAGCTGTGATATCTTGTTATTGTGGATATAGATATCCTCTAGGTTTGTAAGAATGCCAGTGTCAACAGGCAGTTCAAGCAGATCATTGTGGTTGAGTTGCAGGTACTTCAGCCCAGAGCATTTCACTAGATGAGAAGTGACCCTTCTTAGACCATTGTGAGATGCTTCAAAGATTGCCAGGTTCTTTGTCAAAGCACCAATTTCACTTGGTAGTCTTTTTATTTTGTTATGTGATATCTTTAATGTTTTCAGACTCTGACAATCTCTTATGCTTGGATCAAGGTACTCCAGATCATTATATCGTACATCCAGTAGTTCCAGACTTTTAAGCCCATTTAGTGTAAGCCTAGCAAGGTTTACAGAAACCAGAATAAGACTCTTGAGAGATTCATATCCACTTGGTTCTAAGACTCGCACACTTGTGTTGAGAATAGTCAATGATTGTGATTTACTTTTACTCTCAAATCTTTGGAAATTTTTCATGTTCAGTTCACCAAGAGTGTTCTGGAAAAATCCATGCTGAACCTGGACATCCAGAGTGGTGTAAAGAAATACGGACATCTCTGATGCCTTCTGGCCGTGTGCTATCATCATCTGTATGTAGTCCACTTTGCGTTCCTTAAAAGGTTGCAATTCTGTACAACTCCCACATTTTTCCACAAAGTGAGAACCATCATCTTTTCTCCTGGCTCTCAGCAAAACATATGGATCCCTAGCCTGCAACAATAAAACAAATGCTCTATTATTTCAAGTTTTCATTTATAATGATTTCATTGGATCTTATTTCCTCTTTATAGCCAAAAAAGGAATATCTTGACAATTAACAATTGCAGTTTTTATACTTGAATACTTACTCTCGTGTCAACGGAATGCATGAAGTCTAGTAGAACCCCAACAGTTCCTGTGTGACCATATTCTAAAGCCACATACAATGCATTTTTTCCAGACTGAAATATAGAGCAAATGTTTGGTTCCAATTTATATACTGGTTTAGTTTATATTCATTTCAATCATTTTAATCATTTATATATGAGATGTGTACCTTTGTTTTGAGTTCAACGTCAGCTCCATAGAGGAGGAGATACCGGATAGCCTTGGAGTGACCATTTGCTGCAGCTAAATGCAGAGCTGTATTTCCATGCTATAAGTCAAACAATACTGCAATTAGCAACAGGGCAAAAACTGTATTAAAATGTATTATTCAGTTATTTTGAAGACCTTTGAACATATACATTTATTAAACATCAAGAAGGATAAGGAATGGTCCTGAATTATATCTGATGTTGACATATGTTATATAAAGTATGAACTGAGATTTCATTTTAAATTAATAAAGTTTTATTGGGCATGTCCAGGTTTAATGTGGTCTTGAAAATTTTCTAATCGGTGATATTCCTAACTAATTCAGTGTAATCAGTCGCTCGATGCATCAATTCAGCCCGATTCAGGAGATAGATGTTTCCATTGTCTATATATTCCTCATTCCCTCATATTGACTGGTACTATCCCTAATGAACCTTCTCAATGCTGCGAGGGCCCAAACAGGACAGGAGGAAAAGGCCAGAAACTCAGTCTAAATTCTACATTATTCTTTGGATTTGATCATGAATATTATCTGTAACTACCCTCTCTTTGATCCTTTAATCTATCTGTCTTTATCATGTACCTGCATAATATGCGTCATCGTCTTGTACCCGTCCGCAATCATGACCTATCCCTGCTCAGTGCTTGTAGGATTGAGACGGAACCCAGTCGACTTACCTCATCCCTGCCATTGATATTGGTCGCCGGGTCCTTGACCATTTTCTTGAGGATTTCGTTGTCCCCTCTCTTGGCAGCGTCTGAGAGGGGGCTAGCGATGCCTGTTGATTCCCGCCTCTCTCCGCTGTAATGCGCCGGTCTGGCTCCATTTGTCTGGCTTGACGACCTCCTAAGCTTCACCAACTCTGCTGTGCTACTTCTGCGGCTAAACCATACACATATGTTGCTGATAATATTTTTTAATCATATGAATTCTTGTTTTCTCAAAATAAATTCTCTATATTAATGTATCTTTTTTGTATTACATAGTATGATTAACATTCTAGAGTACCACAAAAAGGTCACAAATGAGGTTGAAGATTATGCTAATAAAGTCTATCATGATAATATAGATAGTGTGCTTAAACACTCAACAAATGTTCCTCTCCTAATTGAGTTGAGAACTTTACATTGACTTATACTAAAAGCATTCATAGGTCCCTTTCCACACATTACAGTGGTGAAGTGAAACACCCTGATATAATATGGCATTCCAACCTAATCCTTTGAGGAGCCCTTACCTGCCCGCTCCCTCGTCGGTACTACAGGAGTTGGCGTCCGGTTCCTTGTAGGGTACGGCCGCTCCCGCTGTCTCCTCAGTCTTAGAACCCCGGTCTCCTTTGGACTTCTTTATTTTCTGTGAAAATCTTTTAAACATCTTGGCAGATTCCAATCAACTCTGAAATAAGGAGAGGGATAATTTATATCCATTCATTTGACACATTATCTGCCAGTCATTTAACATATTATTTTCCATTTCCAAGTGTCGTTTACACAGAACTATAGCCCCGCCAAGAGTGCGAGTTGAACTCGTTTATTTAATAAAATACATGGAGTAACCAAATGCATTATTCTCATCTGCAAAAACTTCCTTAAAAGCTTGCCAAATGTTATTGTCCTCGATTCATAATATGATTTTGCACAAGATGCTATATTTGGAACAGAAAAACCCTCTCTTCTTTTTGGATAATAGTAAATCAGGAAAAGGAATCTTAACCCCATTCTCAGCGCCCTTCCAGTCGCCATTATCTATGATTGAATTTTGAGAATTTGTACAGTTCTCGTTCCTGTAAAGTTGTACAATTCTGGTCTGTACTTTTCAATTGGGGAAAAACATCATGTAAATCGGCCTCTGTGTAAATTTATTCAAATCACATTTACTTGCATGGTTAACCCTGTCCTTTTAACATACGGAATATTGACACGAATGCTAAGCCACATTTATTCACATTCCATTGGGCAACTTAAAGCAGGGTATTAGTTCAAATATATACTCAAGTATATATATGCGTGTGTGTATGTATCAAAAGTAAGCAACATTAACCATTCGATGAAAAAAATAAGTTGTTTAAATGTTTCAACCACACCGTTTGGAACAACGTGATGTTCAGTCAATTTCCCAGAGTGCATTTTGCTCACATATCTTATATCGGATGCTTGTATATTTACAGTGAGATGTCCCTGCAGGGGTCGGGTCAAACAGACCGCTTACTGCCATCCATGTTGATGCCCAACCCTGGATAAATACACTACTGTGTGTACTGAAAGAACCTGCTTTAATCTGCTTAAGGCGGTCCCCAATATCCAAGATAGATCCAAATCCCTTATTTTAACAGTAGTATATAAAAGAATATGTTGACAGCACATAACGAAAGTACCTGAAAGATACCAAATAGCAAATATTCCCCTATTTAGAGGTCACTTTGGCAAATATTCCTGAAATGACCTTTTTATGGTATCAAGTAACACAACTGTGTACATGGCAATATTCATTGTTCCCTGATGAGACATGTCTAAGTGTTTGACCTTGCTTTCCACATCAGCTATTTCTGGCTTCATGTTTTTGTGCCAGTGTAAGGACTTTTTTGTTTGTTAAAAGGTCGGAGATTCTGAGGTAGTCATGTGTTTTGGATGGCCACCTTCCTCCGCCAATATTTGCAGTACATTCACCCCTTTTCTCAAGTAAACATTTTGAGTTCTTCGCCTCATATTGAACTTTCAAAATGATAGTGAAAGGGCTATTTACTAAATCTTTCAACGCCACTATTCTCCCCTGCAAAAGTAATGTGTGATCTAACAACACACTGGCCTCACCAGTGAAGGTATTATATTATTATATTCTGGAACTATTTTATTGTTCTCTCCAGTAGAGGTATTATGGTATGGTCTTCTGGAACTATCAACATCTCATTGTTCTCTCCAGTAGAGGTATAATATTATGGTCTTCTGGAACTATCAACATCTCATTGTTCTCTCCAGTAGAGGTATAATATTATGGTCTTCTGGAACTATCAACATCTCATTGTTCTCTCCAGTAGAGGTATTATGGTATGGTCTTCTGGAACTATCAACATCTTATTGTTCTCTCCAGTAGAGGTATTATGGTATGGTCTTCTGGAACTATCAACATCTTATTGTTCTCTCCAGTAGAGGTATTATGGTATGGTCTTCTGGAACTATCAACATCTCATTGTTCTTTCCAGTACAGGTATTATGGTATGGTCTTCTGGAACTATCAACATCTCATTGTTCTCTCCAGTAGAGGTATTATGGTATGGTCTTCTGGAACTATCAACATCTCATTGTTCTCTCCAGTAGAGGTATTATGGTATGGTCTTCTGGAACTATCAACATCTCATTGTTCTCTCCAGTAGAGGTATAATATTATGGTCTTCTGGAACTATCAACATCTCATTGTTCTCTCCAGTAGAGGTATTATGGTATGGTCTTCTGGAACTATCAACATCTTATTGTTCTCTCCAGTAGAGGTATTATGGTATGGTCTTCTGGAACTATCAACATCTTATTGTTCTCTCCAGAAGAGGTATTATGGTATGGTCTTCTGGAACTATCAACATCTCATTGTTCTTTCCAGTACAGGTATTATGGTATGGTCTTCTGGAACTATCAACATCTCATTGTTCTCTCCAGTAGAGGTATTATGGTATGGTCTTCTGGAACTATCAACATCTCATTGTTCTCTCCAGTAGAGGTATTATGGTATGGTCTTCTGGAACTATCAACATCTCATTGTTCTCTCCAGTAGAGGTATAATATTATGGTCTTCTGGAACTATCAACATCTCATTGTTCTCTCCAGTAGAGGTATTATGGTATGGTCTTCTGGAACTATCAACATCTCATTGTTCTCTCCAGTAGAGGTATTATGGTATGGTCTTCTGGAACTATCAACATCTTATTGTTCTCTCCAGTAGAGGTATAATATTATGGTCTTCTGGAACTATCAACATCTCATTGTTCTCTCCAGTAGAGGTATAATATTATGGTCTTCTGGAACTATTTCATTGTTCTCTCCAGTAGAGGTATAATATTATGGTCTTCTGGAACTATCAACATCTTATTGTTCTCCCCAGTAGAGGTATAATATTATGGTCTTCTGGAACTATCATCATCTTATTGTTCTCCCCGGTAGAGGTATAATATTATGGTCTTCTGGAACTATCATCATCTCATTGTTCTCTCCAGTAGAGGTATAATATTATGGTCTTCTGGAACTATTTTATTGTTCTCTCCATAGAGGTATTATGGTATGGTCTTCTGGAACTATCATCATCTCATTGTTCTCTCCAGTAGAGGTATAATATTATGGTCTTCTGGAACTATCAACATCTTATTGTTCTCTCCAGTAGAGGTATAATATTATGGTCTTCTGGAACTATCAACATCTCATTGCTCTCTCCAGTAGAGGTATTATGGTATGGTCTTCTGGAACTATTTTATTGTTCTCTCCAGTAGAGGTATAATATTATGGTCTTCTGGAACTATCAACATCTCATTGTTCTCTCCAGTAGAGGTATAATATTATGGTCTTCTGGAACTATCAACATCTCATTGTTCTCTCCAGTAGAGGTATTATGGTATGGTCTTCTGGAACTATCAACATCTCATTGTTCTCTCCATAGAGGTATTATGGTATGGTCTTCTGGAACTATCAACATCTTATTGTTCTCTCCAGTAGAGGTATTATGTTAATGGTCTTCTGGAACTATCAACATCTCATTCCATTTTATTGGACATCTTGTTAACCTATTATGCTGATACTGAAATAGTTGCGCCATTCTTCCTGGCGAAATATCTTAATGCCTCATATCCAGACATTAATCACTCGAAATGGGTGACAATGAGCATGAAATGGGTAGTACCAAACTTCCTATTACAGTGGGTACATGATTTCACTTTCACCCAGCACAAATGGCGCCTAAATAGAACACTTTCCCTATTTTGTATACAAACTCAAGAAATATTTTAGCACATTCTTCTTATTGAAATAAAAAAATTAAATATATAAAAAAATGCAGAAAAACTTTAAAAGACTGCATTAGATCATTTTAAATTCCGTCAATTTTCATCTTTTGTATACCTACCACATTCAAGCTATTTCTTAACAAATTTAGCTTGTTAATAAATCTCAAAATTTTATTTTATTTTATCTTCAGCATTAATCTATGCGGAAAAAAATGTATTTTCAGAAAGTAACCACCAGTAAGTTGTTATTATAGATATTGTTTCAAAATAGCTCAGCATATCAAAATTTCGTCTAATTTCCCTTGCAGATTGGTCCAAAATTAAAAATTGCTCTAATATTGTTAATGTTGAGCATATTTTGATGAATAAAGAAACTATGAGCTCGATTTTGAAAGATGCAGATGATTCAATATTGAAATTTATAGTAATATCCACAGAAATAGGAGTCTCATTTTCAAAGTCATTCAAAGATCACTTCAAGGTCACTGGAAATATTTGATAAAAATAAATTAAAGGTTCACATTCAGTCATGTATCATTTGAAAATGTGTCCCACACAGTAAAAGTGTTATAGGCCTCTGTCTGTCATTTCGACTGATGTTCTCAAATAGACTACAATCACTCTGTCTGTTTGGCTGGGATCCACATTTCTGATATCTGATTGCAACTTGACAAAGAAGTTTTAAAATGCCTGGATGATACAAGTAACCACATCCGTAGTTATATGATGATTTCTTCACTGAGGTATGTACCACGCTGGAGTATCTTTGTGATCCACTGGGTATACATATAAGCCTGAAGGGAAAACAACCTTCTGTTTGAAGCCCAATTTGCAGGCACTTTCATGTATAATACTTTGCTTGCACAATAGATCACCGCGTCTCTTCATCCGTGACAATACCTCAATTAAACGCTAATTAAGGAACGCCTACGTACTACAACTTTATAAACTAGCCAAAACCGAGTTTAGCTTAATTTGAGCACTTGAAAGTTATGTGACAACACACATATGAATATGTTGACTGTTACCATCCCATATGAACCTTCATTTTGCTTTGAAGCTTTAGTCAAATGAAATGACTTACCGGTGAATTATCTGGTAAAAGGTAGAGTCAGCGAAATTACATTAGTAATTAAATGGATATTAAGACAATTCTGTGAATGAACTGTTATCTATGATATTGTTTGAATGTCAACTGTAGCTCATTTGTCTTTAATTATGTAATTTGAATAATTCATTAATTGTTATCAAATCTTTTGCATTTTTGGTGACAAATTTAGTTTCTCATGTGGACATTCTCAGAGATTTACCCGGGCTAACATACAAGTATGAACATTTTGTGTTTAATATACCTCACACAAAGCACTTCATTCCCATGTTATAAGAATAGCTATGAGTCTCCACTTGTTCTGTCAGAACCATAACATTGAAACAGGTGTTTGCTGAAATATATACATGGTTCACTTACCAAAGGTATATTTTATACTGATTTAGTCTGCAGTCCTGGTAGTACATTGTCGCATCTGGTCTTATATCTTATGTTATATATTAAGAGTTGTCCACAGATGTGTTGGTCTCTGAAGATCTATTATGACTGGCTGTTTGTGGTGAGTGGAGACACGGTATGTGTTGGGGCAGACGTGAAGTTATAATGATACTTTCCCAGGGGCGTCTTGTTCTCCATCTACAGCCTCGGGATCACACTTGTTATGCAGATCTCTCTCAGTCTTCATGTCATTTAATCATAAATAGGTATGCGCATCCAGAATACATAGTTATTTGTAAACTTGTCTTGGCCATCAGTCAGTGACAAGAGGCTCCACCCAGTTCATAACGTCAATGGTATAGCTTTGGTCTCAGGGAAGTGTATAGCACAATAAACACTGCAAGGAACATGCTGTGTCACACTTTATGCTTCACAGATCTCTTGCTCTACCTGTTGCCCCCAAAAAGGTCCCACATGGTAATTCAGTTTAAGTGATCTATTTACGTCTGTTCAAGAAGTAAGGACATAGTATTTTGCTGCGCCTTTTATTTTCATTGGCAAGTCTTTGTGGGTGTCAACTGCAGCATGAAATGCCCTTTCTGTTCCCCTCTCTGTTGCTTTTAACCCCCTTCTTCATCTTAATATTTATTGGAACATCCTAGGAAAATAACATAAAGCCAAGCTTTGTCAGAACATCAGAACATGTGGAATAAAGTCTAATAGAGAAATTCTGTAGTCACATTTCACTTGTGGATGTGTTGATATCCTTTATGTCAATATCATTGGTTTGTTTGTTATATACATGGTTTGAGATTTTGAACATATGGATCGTTCTATTTTCACTCATATTAATCATGTCTTTCCACCAATCAAGACAAATCGAGACAAATACAATATATGTTGTTCCTGGACTATTATTCGTCTTGTTAATTTTGTTCTCTTAATAAACCTAGCTAAGAGCGTCATGATCATGATTATTTGTCAATTGCTCTCAGTTTGAACATACATTTACATGTTGCAGAACTATTTTCAAATAAAAAAAATCAACAGCTTATATTAATAAATAGACCAGCGCTTTCAGTTACAAACAACTGGTTTTCAAATTTTAAAATGATGACCTTTGATGACCTTGCTGAAGCAGCCACAGAAACGGGGACGCTGAGTGTTTGTCCAGGACACCGTCAGAGGGCGCTGATGCAAGACACGTGCTAGCCTGATGCGCAACACATCCAAATACAAGGAGGATTCAATGCTTTTCTTGACATTCAATTAGAAGATTCCAGGTAAGTTGCATCTTTTTTAAATTTGCAAAAAATCGCTGAATTATATAAAGACAACATTTAACACCGTTAACACTGTCACCAAGAATAAAAATCAACACTTATTTATAAACTGTTTGATAATTAATGTTTGATAACAAAAAGATATTTGTCATAAAGTCAAATACAAAATGAGTATTCTTCACCTTTCAAAGATAAATATATCTTATCATTTGTGAAGGAAGACTTGATATTTTGATTGTCACTGTTGGAAACACCATAATTGACAACGTTATTACAGTTGTCCTCTCTGATTTACATGATCTACAGCAATTTCAGGTGATTTTAATTCTTAATGTAAATCTTCTTTTTTGTCATTACCGAAACATGGTATATGCTAGAACTGGTAACACTTCTAACACTTTGCGAATAACTGAACTCTTGACAATTTCAAATTTGCGCGGCGGTTGCTGGTGCAAAGATGGGTCATATTTATTGGATTGTGAATCTAATTTTAAGATATTGTGTGGTCAGCGATGCGGAGCAGCGACAGGTGCATATGTTGATGGGGCAATAATTGTGTCGCCCTCTCTTCTGATGAAGTTACGTGTCCTCAAAAGGGGGCGCCAAACAAGCCCTTAATCTCACCAGGGGGCGCCAGACGTGCTAAATGAAAACAATAGAAAACCATCATGTAGAAGTTTAAACCGATAATTGCTCTGTTATCTGTGAATTGCCTTTGTTTTAAGGCAGGTAGAGAATCTTCTCACAGTTCTGTTCAAACTGTCACAATAGTGCATCAGCGTCAGACACAAACTAGGACTGATGAGGTATTTTTTCTCAACTTCTATGTCGAATATTTGATATTACATATAAAGTAGACCTAAACGTGATATATGGAACCATGGAATATATGAAGTATTACATGATGGAACTTGGCATCCATTCTGTGTTGGGAGATATTTAATAGAAAAAGTAACTGGCAAGATTAGGTACATACAGGTACTCTTCAAGTCACTTGGATGAAGTACTTCAATATTAGTGTATCATTGATATTTATTTTTCTTGTATTTGGCAGAATGAGGACCCCGAGGAAGGAGAAGAGACTGACTTCCAAGGTGAGCAGAGTGTATTCTCCCCACGTGAGGAATGGCAAGGGTCAGCTTGCTGGGGACAGGCAGGAGATGCCCAGGCGAGGCTGGGGAGGCTGGTGGCAGAAACCACGCCTCACCAAGGACCAGTACTACTACACTGCCAAGCAGATCAAGACTCTGATGGAGAAGTTCACCCGCAAAACAGTCACTTACGTCAAGCATGTGGGCAAGGCGCTCTACAACGTTTCCAATAATTATGTGGATTTATATTTGCCAAATGGAAATAATAAAATGCCAAATGGACCAGGTAACATGCCAAATGGAACTGGTGACATACAAAATGGAACTGGTGACATACAAAATGGAACTGGTGACATACAAAATGGAACTGATAACATACAAAATGAAACTGAGAACATGACAAGTGGAACTGGTAACATGCCCAATGGAACAGATATTATGCAAAATGGAATCAATTGTATTAAAAATGGAACCAAGAAGAACATGGACAACAAACTAGCAGTTGATAATAAAAGCATTTTAAATATGCAATTTTCTGAGGAGGCAAAGATGGCAATAACTCCAAAGAGAGGGGAGAGCGATGGTCCAGTAGTGCTGAGGGCTGGGAGGGACCATGTGTCCGTCCCACTGCAGGTAGATGAGGATTATATATCTCTGCCTCTAGAAGCAAATGGCTACTACATCACAATTCCACAAATAAGCAACTGGGATGATGTGGGGGTACCGGAAGCACCAGGGAAGGACAGCAGCATAATTGTCCAACAGCCTGGCAGGGTTGGTGTAGCAGAGTCCATCATGGACAGTCTCACAGAACCCTCTCAACAGGAAACTACCACTTGGGTCAGTAAAATGATGGTTTCTTTGAAACCATCTGGCAAAGAAATTTCCCCTGCACTTCAGCCCAGTGAGGACAATGTCTCAATGCACCAGTCCAGTAAGGATGACTCTCTGAGTCAGTCCAGTGAGGAGAATGGGTCCGTACACCAGTCCAGTGAGGATAATGGGTCCGTACACCAGTCCAGTGAGGAGAATGTGTCCATACATCAGTCCAGTGAGGAGAATAAGTCCACACATCAGTCCAGTGAGGAGTATGTGTCCATACATCAGTCCAGTGAGGAGAATTTCTCTCTTCACCAGACTTGGGTCAGTAAAATGGTTGTCTCTTTGAAACCATCTAACAAAGAAATTGCTTCTGTACATCAGTCTTGTGAGGATAACAATGTTGATATGCATCAGTCCATTGAGGAAAATATGATTATGGATCAGTCCAATGAGAGAAATGTCTTTATGCATCAGTCCAATGAGGACAATGTCTCCATGCATCAGTCCAATGTCTCTCTGCAGCAGTCCAATGAGGACAATGACTCAATGCAGCAGTCCAATGAGGACAATGACTCAATGCAGCAGTCCAATGAGGACAATGTCTCCATGCAGCAGTCCAATGAGGACAATGTCTCTCTGCAACAGTCCAATGAGGACAATGACTCAATGCAGCAGTCCAATGAGGACAATGACTCAATGCAGCAGTCCAATGAGGACAATGTCTCCATGCAGCAGTCCAATGAGGACAATGTCTCTATGCAGCAGTCCAATGTCTCTCTGCAGCAGTCCAATGAGGACAATGTCTCCATGCAGCAGTCCAATGAGGACAATGTCTCTCTGCAGCAGTCCAATGAGGACAAAGTCTCTATGCAGCAGTCCAATGTCTCTCTGCAGCAGTCCAATGAGGACAATGTCTCCATGCAGCAGTCCAATGAGGACAATGTCTCTCTGCAGCAGTCCAATGAGGACAATGACTCAATGCAGCAGTCCAATGAGGACAATGACTCAATGCAGCAGTCCAATGAGGACAATGTCTCCATGCAGCAGTCCAATGAGGACAATGACTCCATGCATCAGTCCAATGAGGACAATGACTCTATGCAGCATTCCCGTGAGGACAATGACTCTGTGCATCAGTCATACCAGAGCAATGACTCAATCATACAGAACAGTGAAGAAAAGGTCTCAGGGCCACAATCTTTTAAAGACATTTCAAAGCAACAAGAATTTTCACCGAACAAGATACCAACATCAGATGACAAGACAAATAATACATTGTCAAATGGACATACACAGATTGCAGGCCATGATAACAATTCAAATAAAGCTGACATTAATATAACATCACCACTCAGTAATGGAAGTCACACTGCCTCAGAGGAAGAAATTGTTAATGTGGAGCCAAAAAGGGGCTCAACTTCTCCACAAGGAAAACCACAAGTGAAATCCAAGAGAAAACTTCCCTGGTATGGCCACTGTCTCATGTGCTTCTCCTGGTGAAACGAGTGATCATCCATCAAACAATATATCTGTAATCATTGATCAGCGACACTACTTAAAAGGAAAATGTACTTAACCTTTTTATATATGGATACAAATTGCAAAGTCCTAAATAATGCTGTCACTTTATCCTGTGCTCATTTACAAATGTTTAATTCTTATCAATAATTATTTGCATATGCATGAGTTCAAGATTTCTTTTACAAAAATTTATTGAATATAGATTCAGACTCCAATTATGAAATTTTACATATTTCCTGTTGCTTGTTATTTTATTAAAACTGTAGTTGTTTATCAAGGTTTTCAACCATTGTTGATCAAAGTATGAAATCCTTCACATTTCACATTGATATAATGAGTTTTATTATAAATGAGTTTGGTTTGCATCTCAGTCCTTTCAGTTGGAATGGAGACCAGGACAGGTGAGAGCACAGTCCACTTCTGCCTCAATCCAGCCACATTATTTTCTGATTGGTTGATTATTTTCACACCTTTATGCCTGAGTCTGTTTGGTTAATTTGTTCACACTCACACAAAACAAAGTGCTTTCACACAACCTACTCATACACGTATGATTAGCAGAAGCTACTTATGATTTTTGTCAGGGACGAGACTAAATTTTGACATGGGAAAACAGCATACTGTAATATGAACATTTTTATATTTGAAAAAAAATAACAGAGAATAGATCCCAAAGAAAGAAATAAATAATTTATTTTGTACAAAGCCAACAAAATAGTTATGTATATTTATCATAACATAAAAAAAACTTTTATAAATATTTATGCATCTTTCTACTAAACGACTGGCATTGCTGTAATTAATGTGTTCCTTGAAAGGCCAAGAGAAAATTATATTAACACAGAGAACAATGGCTGTGACAGACTGAACAAGTCCATAAAAACCAGTCTTTCAGGCTAAATTTTGAATTTTCAACAACAAGAAACAGATTTTTTCCTGGCCTTTCAAACCCGAGGTCAATATAAAAATTTATAATTCTGACAAATGCTTGGTATATGCATTATATAAATATATTATTATTAATGTTATTATTTCTCTCAGATCAAATGTAGCCAGTAATGTATATAAAATTTGTGATGATGCAGAAGATATTTTTTGTAACCGATTTGTACAAAATGAAGAATACTTTGCAAGTATCTCATTAAGATAATAATTTAATAATATATAAAAAGCACATTCTTCAAATATCATTAAAAAATGATAATCTTAATTTTGTTAAAAGGATATATTTCCTACATGTATCACTTAACAATAATACTAATACTAGAAATTAAGTGATAATTCAAATTAACATTCAGCCAAAATTACCTTAATCGTTGAACACCATTTTGGCTAAACCTAAACTTAACTCGGTTAATTTTGAGCAAACTCTTGAAGTATGCAATCAGGTCCTGCTCAGGTGTTAATGTCACAACTCAATATTTTTACAACTTGGTAAATAATGTATTAATTACGAAAAAAAACAAATATTTGGCCTGAAGTGTAAACGGTAAGATACATATTTTATAAAAAAAAATATATTTGGAAGATTGTAAAATTGTTGGGAAGAAAAATGATCATATGACCAGTATTCATGTAAGATTATTGTGTCCATGAATTTTGTTGGGTCATAAAAGGTTCATTTTGCAAAATGTGTTTGTTATTATCAAATTTATCTACTTATATTGTGTACTTATATTATACATATATTTTTATCTTGTACTTAACTCCAGAATGACAAAGGGATAAATGACTGTAAACTTGTTATAATTTATTTGTACATCACTATATCTTTAATAAACTTTATTAAACTCAAATAGCTGAGTTTAGAGTCTTCTGCATAAGACCACTTAATTTCAGCTGAGTTATGAAGCATGAAAGGTTCAAAATATTCACTTAATTCAAAATTTACAGGCCAGGCTTATTTTTGTATTCAGTATGTAAATGTGAGAATGTCTTGTTTCCGAAGAATTAAGAGGTCAGCCTGCTTCCAAATATCCACTGAATTACAGCTGAGTTTAGAGACCAGTCCTCTTCATTTGTCAACTCACAACTGAATTTAGAGGCCATTTAATAAGCCACTTAATTATTGACGAGTTTAGAGGCCAGTCTTCTCCAATAATTGACTTAATTACTGATGAGATTAGAGGCAAGTCTTCTCCAATAATTGACTTAATTACCGATGAGTCTAGAGGCCATTCTCCAATAATTGACTTAATTACTGATGAGATTAGAGGCAAGTCTTCTCCAATAATCCACTTAATTACTGATGAGTCTAGAGGCCAGTCTTCTCCAATAATTGACTTAATTACTGATGAGTCTAGAGGCCAGTCTTCTCCAATAATTTACGTAATTACTGATGAGTCTAGAGGCCAGTCTTCTCCAATAATTGACTTAATTACTGATGAGTTTAGAGGCATGTCTTCTCCAATAATTGACTTAATTACTGATGAGTCTAGAGGCCAGTCTTCTCCAATAATTATCTTAATTACTGATGAGTTTAGAGGCCAGTCTTCTCCAATAATTGACTTAATTACTGATGAGATTAGAGGCCAGTCTTCTCCAATAATTGACTTAATTACTGATGAGATTAGAGGCAAGTCTTCTCCAATAATCCACTTAATTACTGATGAGTCTAGAGGCCAGTCTTCTCCAATAATTGACTTAATTACTGATGAGTCTAGAGGCCAGTCTTCTCCAATAATTTACGTAATTACTGATGAGTCTAGAGGCCAGTCTTCTCCAATAATTTACTTAATTACTGATGAGATTAGAGGCATGTCTTCTCCAATAATTGACTTAATTACTGATGAGTCTAGAGGCCAGTCTTCTCCAATAATCCACTTAATTACTGATGAGATTAGAGGTCAGTCTTCTCCAATAATCCACTTAATTACTGATGAGATTAGAGGGCAGTCTTCTCCAATAATCCACTTCATTACTGATGATTTTTAATGTCAGACTTCTTCAATTATCCTCTTGACTACAGTTAGAGTTCAGAGGCCAGCCTTCTTCATTTGTTCAGGTGAGTTTAGAGGCCCGTCTCATTCAACCGTCCACTTCATTGCAGCTGAATTTAGAGGCAAGTCTACTTTCAATCTTCACCCTATTACAGCCAAGTTTAAAGGCATGAGAGGTTCAATCTGCAAGTTGACAGGCCAGTCTTCTCTCCATATTCAGTGTGCAAATGTGAGCAGAGTTGTGACAGGAAAGGTCCCGTGTCGTACTCTGATGTTCTGAGCATCAGTTATGATATATGTATTCTGGCCTTAACAGTCTGTGGCCACCAGTGCAAAATTCTCAAATGTGAAGTCATATTTTACCTATCAGCAGGTTGGAAAGCACCTGAAAAGATCAAATTCAATGGGAATTTATTTGCCATTCAAAACAATTAAGCCACTGTAATTTAGGTGGGACAAAGCTCAAATAATATTTTGAAATAGCAATCATCTGTTATAATTTTATAATATTTTGATCAAATTTAGAACTTCTGGTCTTCTGTAACTGAACCCACTTGGCCAAATATCAGCCAATCAGCTGATTCTCTCACCTAAAATGACAGGACCAGTTGAGAACTCAGGAAATCTCTTCAGAGCAAATGATTTCTTAACATAAGGCCATTGCTAACTTTAATAACACTTGAGATACTTAATAAATTAGCTTTCCTATTATCATTGGGCATAAAAGATAACGGAAGATGAAAATCAAATTGTTTAAATCAAAAATCAAAAGTAAAAAGACCACCACTACCAATGTTCTCTTACCTTTCAAAGTCTGCCGTTGGTTGCGCCACCTGGTGTCTGACCATGAAAGTAGAGAGAACATCAGCCACTCTATCTGGTACATCTTCATGCACAGCATGGCCACATTGTGGCAGCACCTGCATCTGAAACTTGCCTGAAAGCAAAAACACCAATTAAACTTACTCCGCAAACTGAAACCTGAAACTGAAAGATAGGGATCTATGCTAAAGGCACGTGCTTGAAAACTGCTTTATATATTCACTCCAAATGGGAGCAGTATCAGTGGATACAAGACTGATCAGGAAATAAAATCCAGGAGCCCCAACGATCCCCAAAAATCAAAAAAATCAAACCAAAACTATGAAAAAATTAATTTACTTGCTAATAGTAGATACTTCCAATGTTTAGAAAAAGAATTATAGATCACAATCATAGATTTTTCCGAAATGAACTTCAAAGTGTTTTACATTTGGTGAAATCCATTGTTTTTTCAAATATAGGAATTAATACCATTCTGAACAATTTGATACTGATCACGAAAACATGGGACACAAAAATATGGGGTCTCCTTTTTTTGTATAAAAATTCACATTTGTAGAATGTCATGTCATTAAATCTTAGTGATTTCAAAACCTGACCCAAGGAAGCTTTTATTGCATGGTGACCCATGTTTCCATTATCAAAATTATAGGTTTTAAATTGAATACTGAGCTGCTATTTTTTTAACTTGCCCGAGCTTACCTTGCATGTGTCCAACTGTGAGTTCTTTGTCTAGCCTGTCAACACCTGCAACAAAATATCATTAACCGTTATTCTTTTTTTTAAATACTTTTTGTGAAATTGTGAATATTTTTTTATAAATGAAATATATTTGTTTATAGTTACCTGCTAAGAGCAGCATTTTGGGTACACTACTGGTTAAAAACATTGCAGATAAACCTTCAAACCACCCTGAAAAACATGGAAAATCATAAATATCTTATTAATTTCTTTAAATTAAATATGACATATACTTAAGCAAAGCTTCAAAAATACTGTCCAACCCCCCTCAACTCAGTTTTCAACAAAGTAATCGGGCGGAGCCCCGAGGGTGGAGCATACCTGGTCTAAATATGCTATCTTTCAACTTAATGCATCTTAAGATAGAGTCTATTTATTTTATTTTATTTTATTTTATTTAAAATTGCCAAGAAAAGTAAGATAAAAAGAATTAAAGATGTTTTTGCATACAAATTCATTTTGTATCTTATCCAACAGTATGATATATTGTAAAACAAAGAGTACTAAATTCATAGAGATATAGAAATATATATTTGTATATATACCTCTCCAGAATTTCTCAGTTTTTCCTAAATCTATTCTCCATGTGTACTGTTCTGATGACTCACTCTGAAACAGAATAAGAAACTTAATTAAACATTATTTAGCAATGAAATTCAGCATTTGTATGGTTGCCACATGGATCAGATTTGTAAAATTCCTTTACTTTATCCTGACCAAATCACATTTTTCTCTAATCAATTTGTCAACATAAGCAAGTTATCCTGACCAAAATGCAAAATGATGGTTTTCCCTGACCAGCGCTAAAACTTCTTGAATTTTCCTATACCTGTAAAAAATTTAAGACTTCTCTGATTTTTCACTGACCTGTGGCAACCATTTGTTCATATTGGTTTACATTTAGAATAGAGATTGCCTTAGCTAATTTCTTGGTTTACAGCTAAATTAATCTGAAAAATACAAGATGTGCACACCACGCTTTGTGTTGGTTTTACGAAAATATCATTTTGTTGCTGGGTTTCCACTTTGGACTTTTTGCTCTCTGATTCTTCTTCATCCTCTTCCATGATAGTATTTGTTGACGACGATTGCTCAATAACGTCCTCTACTGGTGAATTTTGTGATATCTCTGAGGTCGCTGTTGTGTTGGAATTTAATCTGGTAAAATAATCAGAACTTTAAGCTGAAGTTAAACTGATCAGCAAACATGGTCCCTTTTATTATGATGGTAAAGTTCTGCCAGCTTGATAACTCCCAGACACAGAAGAATTCAACTAAAGTCTTAGCCATTATGTAGAATCTGATAAGTATGTTGAGTGACTAGGACAGATTATACAGCTCGACAGAGGTAGTATAAATCCTTTAGTTTAATACTGACTTTAGGAGACACTAGTTAGCATTTATTGCTGTTTTCTTATCATTAAATATTTCACTTCATGATATTTCAATATATTCCTTACTTTTTGAGCTGCCCAACCATAGACACTTTTGCAGAGTCTAAATTTCTTACATGACCACTTCGTATGCTGCAAAAAATGTAAAATGTATCAAAGTTAAAGAATATTCAATGATAAAAATCTAAATTATCAGTTTTGAGTCTATCCAGGATTCAATTTAATGGAAATAATTAATAGTTGGTGATTTTATGAAATATCTATACCTACAAAAAGACAGAAGATTTAAAGAAATAGTTATGAATTCAATATAATTCCACTATTTATCTCGCCGTTTTCTGGCACTCACTGATCACTCACCACTCAATACTTATAAAAATATCAATAGGTAATAATCGGGATTCGAGTAGTGAGGCTTTATAAACTGAAAGAAAGCAGAAGAGAACACAGAGATAGCCAGCAGGGGCTGGTGAGAAAAAAGAAAATAAATTTTAAGTGAGGCTTACCACCACTCGATGGCGTGTTCCAGAGATCTGAAGACGGACGGTCGGCCTCTGAGGAAGCTCTGCATGGACGTCAGAGCATCAAGAGCTGTCCCTATAAACACAGATTTCAGGCACTATGACATGAAAGGTCCTTTTTGAAGCCTGTTTTCATAACCAATGCACAGGAACTATTTGATGTTTTTTTATTTTTAGCCTCAAAATTTGTTTTACCATTCATGAAATTCTAGTCAAGCTCATCAATTATTCAATGTTTTTTTGTAGTCATGTTCACCCAAAAAAATCCCTATCTGCGATCTGAGTCCATGGCTCTTAACAGAAGATATTGAACAGATCTGCCAATAAAATCAGTTCTAATACTGAGATCTAAATAATTAATTATCAAATGGGGAAAATAATTCACAAACAAAGGAAATGCAAATTTGTCTTATTTTAAAATCTCCCTTCAAATCAGAAGTCTTTCATGGTCAAAACATAAACATCTTTAAAAGGTCAGTTTCAACTTTGTTGGCAATAATTTACACACCTTCTACAACATCTATTACAGCTAGGCCAATGAGAGTAGGAAGCAGTTCCTTGACCGCCACATGTACACCTATTGCTCCCCCCATGCTGAAATACACAAGGTGCATAAAGTAAATTACAACATTTGGTCTTGAGTAGTGCGACTGATCTAGGATGTTTGGGCAGAATAAGTTGTTTCTACCTAAAAGGAGTCTATGTGCACAAAGCAAAACATACACACTTTTGGCCCCCAAAAAATCTTGTCAAGTTAATCATTTAGTTTTTCATGACTGTTTGCTATAGCATATTGATTTAATGTATCCAAGTAAATTAAAGTTAATATGAAAAATATACCTGTGTCCCACTAGAATGACTGGAGGTGCATCATCTCCATATAGGGCCTTCACCACATCCCGGACATCACTATAACATACAATACACACATCAAACTACTCATAATACGAGACTTATTTCATGATATCCCTTTATTCTTATAACCTGCTTAGGCCAATGTCAAATATAAATCTAAAACTTATCAAGTGCTTATTAAAATCCATTTTTTACCCTCAGCCCCTGATGTAATCAGGCTGAGGGTATTGCAGTACTCCTGGCGTGGGTATGTATGTATGTATGTATGTATGTATGTATGTATGTATGTATGTATGTATGTATGTATGTATGTCTGTATGTATGTATGTATGTATGTATGTATGTCTGTAGCGAACATCCTTGTCATCGCGATAACTCAAGAACAAATGATGGCAGCTTCATGAAACTTGACACACATATGCATCCGGTGAAAACCTCGGACGAGTTCGATGGACGGCGACCTTGACCTATTTTTCAAGGTCACAGGGACAATTATGTGAAATCCCAAGAATCACAATAACTCAAGAACGAATAATGGTAGCTTTATTAGATTTGACACACATAAGTATCTGGTGAAGACCTCAGAATTTTTTCTATGAAACATGACCTTCACCTACTTTTTAAGGTCACAGGGACAATTATGTGAAATCATCTTGTCATCGCGATAACTCGAGAACAAATGATGGCAGCTTCATGAAACTTGACATACATATGCATCCGGTGAAAACCTCGGACGAGTTCGATGGAAGGCGACCTTGACCTATTTTTCAAGGTCACAGGGACAATTATGTGAAATCCCAAGAATCACAATAACTCAAGAACGAATAATGGTAGCTTTATTAGATTTGACACACATAAGTATCTGGTGAAGACCTCAGAATTTTTTCTATGAAACATGACCTTCACCTACTTTTCAAGGTCACAGGGACAATTATGTGAAATCATCTTGTCATCGCGATAACTCGAGAACAAATGATGGCAGCTTCATGAAACTTGACACACAAAAGCATCTGGTGAAAACCTCGAATGAGTTCGATGGATGGCGACCTTGACCTATTTTTCAAGGTCACGGACAATTATGTGAAATCCCAAGAATCGCAATAACTCAAGAACGAATGATGGCAGCTTATGAGATTTGACACACACAAGCATCTGGTGAAGACCTCAGAATTTTTTCTTTGAAACATGACCTTTACCTACTTTTCAAGGTCACAGGGATAATTATGTGAAATCATCCTTGTCATCGTGATAACTCAAGAACAAATGATGGCAGCTTCATGAAACTTTACACGCATAAGCATCTGGTGAAAACCTCGGACTAGTTCGGTGGACGGCAACCTTGACCTATTTTTCAAGGTCACAGGGACAATTATGTGAAATCCCAAGAATCGCAATAACTCAAGAACGAATGATGGCAGCTTTATGAGATTTGACACACACAAGCATCTGGTGAAGACCTCAGACTTCTCTTGATGGAACATGACCTTCACCTGATTTCAAGGTCACAGGGACAATTATGTGAAATCATCCTTGTCATCGTGATAACTTAAGAACAAATGATGGCAGCTTCATGAAACTTTACACGCATAAGCATCTGGTGAAAACCTCGGACTAGTTCGGTGGACAGCGACCTTGACCTATTTTTCAAGGTCACAGGGACAATTACGTGAAATCCCAAGAATCGCAATAACTCAAGAACGAATGATGGCAGCTTTATGAGATTTGACACACACAAGCATCTGGTGAAGACCTCAGAACTTTTTCTTTGAAACATGACCTTCACCTACTTTTCAAGGTCACAGGGATAATTATGTGAAATCATCCTTGTAATCGTGATTACTCAAGAACAAATGATGGCAGCTTCATGAAACTTTACACGCATAAGCATCTGGTGAAAACCTCGGACTAGTTCGGTGGACAGCGACCTTGACCTATTTTTCAAGGTCACAGGGACAATTACGTGAAATCCCAAGAATCGCAATAACTCAAGAACGAATGATGGCAGCTTTATGAGATTTGACACACACAAGCATCTGGTGAAGACTTCAGACTTCTCTTGATGGAACATGACCTTCACCTGATTTCAAGGTCACAGGGACAATTATGTGAAATCATCCTTGTCATCGTGATAACTTAAGAACAAATGATGGCAGCTTCATGAAAATTGACACACATAAGAATCTTGGAAGACTCCAGATGAGTTTGATGGACGGTGACCTTAACCTGCTTTTCAAGGTCACAGGCCCATATCAATAATTCTAGAGTAAATGATGACAGTTTCATGATACTTGACACACCTAAGCTATCAAAGGAAGTAGATTTTATGGGTTTTTTACCCCTGCATCAATTTGCCTTGGTGCAGTGACGTTTTGTTCACAAATATTGTGTGGAGCGAATGTTGTGCAATGAGTTACCAGGGCTGAGGGTTGATGCATCTGTGATGCCTATGTTTATATATTGTGCCATCAAATGTTCAAAAGATACTGTTCTCTGGAACTTTAGTGTCTTTTTGGCATTGTCTCAATGGGAAAGGCAATCAGAAATGATTAAGAAAAAAAAGTTACTTGGCTAAAACTTCTGCAGATAGATTCAAATCATCCTTGGTATGCGTGTCTCCTGCAAAAAATAAAATCAATCAAAGACAGTATTAATATTATGTGAATGATGAATATATGAGAATGGGATTCTAACCACAGAATATGATCTCAAGAGCGACACCCACAGATTTACACAGCAAATAAAAATACAGACACTACTAATTTCTTTCAGTTTTGATTAAATACAAAAAAAGATTATCTTACCATGCCCCCTCATATCTACTGCAACACACCTACATTTCACCTGAGCTGTCAACCTTTGCTGCAATATAAAATCATAAATAGTTTAAGTCAATAAACAAATGAACACAGGCATCAATCCTGCCTGACTTAAACAGGCGTTCTTAGCTGTGACAGAAAAAAATCATCTGTAGTTTGAACAACCTTCTGTGATCAAATGGCTTTGTAATAAAAGTTAAACAAAAGCATTTTTATTTCCATTATAATGTTCATACAATGTAGTGGAATGATATTTGAGATCAGCAAACAACAGCAATCTTACTGTGACGCAAGCCCAGGAGAGTGCAGAGAAACCTCCTCCATGCAGGAAGAAACACACTGGACCTTCTGAACCACTGGAATACACCCGGAATGTGTTGCCATCACCGACATCTATGTCCTCACATTTCTCGAAGTAGGTCTTCCATGTGACTGGGCTGTAGTCTCTGCGTCCTATGCCCATGCCTCGCTTACCTCCGCCTGCTTTCCCTCCTCTGACACAAACAAACAAAAACATACAGTGCTACTATTTATTTAATTAATCTCAGCCACAATATAATGTATATTTTGGGCCAGACATAATTTGCCAAACTATTCAGTCCGTCCTTTCATATTTTATCTAATTATTTTGCACCAGGTGTACAAAATCTTTCTTTTTTTTAAATTTTGACATTCGCAAATGTGATGAATAACTTTTAGAAATTTAGATTGAATGGTTTTTAAAGTTTATGTACAAGTTGAGGCTCAGCAATTTTCATCATGTTGATGTCTGTTTTACTCTGTGGAGCTGATGACATCAGTGACATGGTCATCTCGGGCTAATGTCTGTTGCAACATGGTTTTCTTAAGCTTTGCTGAAATTGATCAAATGTATATATAAATTATTTTATTCATTCACATTTCACATTAAAATGGAATAGAGTATTGTTTACATTAAATACAGGTTAAAAATTATTCACATTAGTTTTCACAGACTTCATTTAAAATGTCTTCCATATTTGAAACATTAAAACCAGCTATCATCTTGCTACCACAAATACATTCTCTCATTTCCATTATAAGAGAAAGCGCTATGTGATCATGATCCGTACACTCATCGATGTATGCATGCTTGAGCATCCCATGCCCACTTGTCATCACTTCACTGACCTCTGCCTTCAGTCTCTTAGCAATCACTCTCACATTCCTGCCAATCACACTTTTCGCTGTTCCAGCACATAGGCTCGCCATAAATGCTGTTCTGCTATTATCACTCTTGATCATAGTTTGGATCATCTTGAGAGAGCGTCTATAGATTTGATCCATGGCGCTACATGTGCCTAGTAGATGTGGGAGGTACCTTGTGTGTGTCCTGTACGGCAGCCTCAGTAGTCTTCTCACACACCGATTCCAGGTTCTCTGAAAACTCTCCACTTCTCTGTCCGTGAGGTCCCAGGCCTGGGCACCATAGAAGTGAGCACACTGAGAGTTAAAGACACTTGCCAACACCAGGTCACTACTCCTCACCAATGTGGCTAACACTGTGTTCACTCGGCCTATCAGATCACCCTTCTTCTCACGTATCTCCTTCTTCTCCGACAACGTAGATTCTAAGTGATTGCCAAGGTGCTCTGTGCTGTCCACCCATGCCAGCGCACTTCCGTTCAGCTCGACCAGTGGTTTCGCCGTTACTGCCCGTCGACTGAAAAGCATACACTTGGTCTTGACTGGGTTATACCCGACACTGTACTCCTCCCCAAAACCTTCACAAGAGGTGACCATTGTTCTCAGACCAGATACACTGGGTACAAGTAGGGTAAGGTCATCTGCGTAACCTAGAGCACCGTAGTAGTGCCTACCCACCCAGCAACCGACTCCACCAGCCTCCAACCTGTTGAGCAGCTCATCCATGTACACACAAAACATGAGAGGTGAAATAATTCCCCCCTGACGGATGCCGTTGCATGCCTCAAACACAGTTGAATGATGCCCTCTCCAAACAGTCCTCATTACCTGTCTCTGGTATAGGTCAAGCATAGACCGCAATGCCAATCCTGGAACCCCTCTATCGATCAGCAGCTGGAAAAGCTTGTCATGCCTCACACGATCAAACGCTTTGGTGGCATCGATGAAGCAGGCATACACTTCGGACTTGTTGTCAAGGTAGTAGTTGACCACTTCTTTCAGCATCAGCGTACACATAGTGGTGCTATGGTCCTTCTTAAACGCATACTGCATCTCACTGGTGCTCAGCAGCTTCTGATACCTCATGATCATGATGACGTCTATGAGCTTGGCAATGGACGAGCAGAGAGTGATGCCCCGGTAATTTGTACTAGTACACAGGCTCTCCTTCTTACTTTTTGGGATCGAGGAAATGGTTCCTATCAGAACATCCTTCGGCTGGTAACCATGAGTTATTATGGCCGTCACCAGCTTCGAGAGTTGCTCCCTCATACCTGCTCCACTCATGATCAGATGGTTGGAGATGAGGCCTCTATCACCATCAGACTTGTTGGCCTTCAGATAGTCTACAGCATCATTGATGTTCTCCTCTGAGACTACCCTATCCTCCTCCTCATACTGCACACACTGCTGCCGTACATGTATGTTCACTCTCTCCATACCTTCAGCACTCGAGGGCACAGAGTTATACAGCTGTCTGTATTTGGAGGCAAAGTTCTCAGCAATGACTGCGGAATCTGATTGGCCATCCACAGTGTCCGGCAGCCTGTCCCTTGGGTGCATCTTCCTCACTTCCTTAAAGAAATCTCTCGACCTGCTTTCAGCCACTGCCACTACCATCTTCTCATCTCTCAGCTGGGCCTCTCTCCTCTTGTTTCTTCTATTGGCATACATAAATTGTCTTTTAGCATCTCTCATACAATCATATATCATTCCTACCGAGGGCTTGCCACAGCCAACCCATACATTATGCCACCATAAACACTCATCTTTGTATGGTTTCACATCCTCACTCCACCCAGGCCGGTTCCTCGACTGCTTCTTGACACGTGGGAACACAGCATCTGCACTGAGGCAACAGTCTATAAGCTCTGAACACCAACTGTCTATCTGATCTCTATGTGCACCACTCTCACACATCACATCACTACAACATGCCACATCATAGTCTTTAAGCTCAGAGATCAACTTCTGCTGCCTTTGCTGGTACTGCTTGGTGTGGATCTCAGTCACTCTGTGCCAGCAGATGGCGGGCTCGGGCTGCGGGTCCTCCTCTACCTCCACGGGCCGCCTTACTGTCTCTATACTCAGGTCCATAATCACCGGCAGATGCTTGGATGGATTCAAAGCATGCTCACATCTCTGAATGCACAGAACAGAATCACATAGCTCATAATGTACACTAAAATGGTCTATACATGACTTAGCTTCATTTGCACAATCATAATATGTATACCCTTTTTCTGCAACAGGTAGATCAAGAGTATGTATAAAATTGAGTCTCTGTAAAAAGTCTTTAAAATAAACATCATGTGCATTATGGCGACTAAAATCTAAGTTCATATCACCACCAAATACAACTCTGGCACAATTACTCTTTTCAATAAAAAGTTCTATACAATCAAGTGTCTGGATAAAATCAATATCAACATGAGTCTTTCTTTGATTATCAACAGGCATATACATATTAATACATATCAATCTTTCATTTCTATATTTAATTTCAACAGCACATGCTCTATTAGTATCTTCAATGGTTAAGAATTGTACACAATCCATCATATCCTTCTTCCATAATATACCAAGGCCACCATGTGGTCTACCCCTTAATAACTCACCATCCCGTACAGCTGATACACCATTTGCCATATATTGACTGCTGATGTTCCGCAATATGGTATTTTTGTTGGAGTTCAATAGCCAAGTCTCTTGTATGAATATAATGTCAGGATCTTTATCTGCAATCATTTCATTTAAGAAGTCCTGCTTATCACTGGCCATGCCAGTGCTATTGTATGTCATTATTCTGAGATTGTTCTTCATAATTGATTTTCAGTAACTTTTTGCTTGTGTGTAAACCACCTCTTAAAGAAAATTCTTTTCGGCCAGAAATCATGTGACAGAATCACATCATGATGCTTATATTGAAATGTCAGTAGAAATCGCTTTGTACTCCAACCTTCGGTACTAATGTCCTCTACACTCAATGGATTCATTTCAGTGTCCTTACCTTCAACATACCTTGTAATGTCAGTAGCACTAAGAGAAGGGCTCACATTTGTTATCTGGACCTGAAATGTCTCTGGGCCAGCCAAGAGAAGGTCTGAGTCATCTGCAGTACCAACTGCTTTCACATCCTTTTTACGATCTAATGCACTATTATTGCCTTTCTTTTTACCTCTATTTGGCCTTTTGTTGTTATTTGGCCCGACAGTCTGAAAGTTCTCACCATCTATAGCTTCATTGCCACGCATAACTGTCCCAGTACTGTATATGCTGGTGATCTAAAACCTTAACTGTTCTGCTCACAAATCAGTTCACCTGAATACATGGCAAACATCTTGGACAGGGCTGGACAAAAACAAGTAAAGCAGGTAGGTATAGGAAGAGTCTGAGACGCGTTTGGGCAGGGTTTATGATTTTAGCGTGTAAATGGCATATGTCTCATTTAGGTTGTGTACATACCGAGCACCTGCAGGATGAGGAGGCATTGGTGGGAGCCGGCTCAACTGAAGTTTTTTGTGCAGGTCAGACATTTTGAGAAGGTTTTACAAACACCACAAGTGCGTTACAATTATAAGATTATGACGTTCTAAACTTCAAATCGGACCAAGTGCGCGATTTAATAGTTTGTCCAATATTTGGTTGTGCCATCTGGTGGACATTACACACCGGAAGGTGTCAGATGGTATGAAATTGGTTTTTTTTTTTTCATTTCTTTCCGTCCCAGGTAAGATTTATTAGGTTGGTCCCCCAGGGTTGGTCTCGTGGCCAACTTAATCAAAGTTTAATATCCATTATTAAATCTTGAATCGCCAGCTTTGTAGCCTCCATGAGTTTTTTGTTTTGATTTCAAGGATTTTTGGCAAAATGTGTCTGAGCTCCAAACATCTCTGAAAAAAGCCTTGATGTGAACATTTCACCTCAGCTCTTTTTCTGTATAAAGTAACCATTTTATACTTTCTAAGTAAATAATTCAATCCTATGTCTTCTGGTGAGCATTTCACACAAATAAAACCCCAATACGAAAATTTTGAAACATGAAAAGTTTGTCCTTAACTGGGATTAGAACCCACATATTTTCTTAAAAGAAGACATAGAAGTACGCGTCGACGTGGTTGACCTCTTGCCCCTATCTTGACTTGACGTTTTTAAAGTACCATGTATTTAAATTAACAAACTATGACTAAAAATACTCTCCAAATTTTATATGTTCAGTCAATTTTACTTGAAAAACTGTAGGAAGATTTAGAAATGTATGTTCAACCATGTCTTCAAGGTGTACTTTGTACAATTTAAAGAAATCATGACGGTGAGACAGTAACCTGCAATCTATATTTTATGGATAGCTTAGAACAATGTATTTTCTGGTTAATTTTGTATTAGCTAACTAATCAAGCTTCAATAACTGACCAGAGCTTTTAATTTATCACCAAAACTAATTAAATGCCATGGCAAGGACAGAAAAATAAATCATTGTGACAATAATTGGACATTTTTTATTTCATAATTGATATGAATCTCAATTGACCCAACAATAAAAATGGTTGCATTACTATTGAACGTACAAGACCACAACATGAACACTTGCTCTGTTTGATATACATGTATATGTGGAAGAGATTTGCAGAACGAAGATCCAATTCGTTTTACTGTGTACAACACGTGATGCTTCCCAGGATCCCATTTTACCCATAATGCTATTCGATGCCCACAATGCAACAACATATCTATGATTGATGTGTGTATGTTGAGATTCGTGACTGGTAAATTGATCAAACGAAGAGATTATGACTGCTGACACAATAATCAAACGAGTTTGAATTCAAATAACCCGGCGTTCTTAACACTCGAGCTATTTGGTAATCGTCCAATAAATTCATCATTTCTATATGCAAAATGTTTACTGTTCATGTCGAGAACTTTTCTCTCAATGCTTTCACTAACGTATTCAGTTGATACAAGATCATGTTATATCTGAGAGCAGTAATAATATATTATATTTCTCTCAGGTTATATTCAACTAGATTAAGGCCTAGGTACATATACTAGACCTGGATTGGTTTTATTTCCCCCCTTTGGTTTAGAAAGATTATTTTCAATAATGAATGACATTGTCTTGATTATCATGGGTAGCTTTATGAATTGCCATTTGAAATTAAATTGCTATTTTGGACTGCATGTCATTAATAGTCACTCTTCAAAAAGACTGACTGGGTTTTATTTGACCCGATATGGCTGAAATGATTTACTGAAAATGTTTGAACAAGCTACGCGAATTACACAACAACTATTACCACTTGAAAGAGTTACATAATTTTTATCACAAGAAAATATTTTTTTATATCTGTTTCCATAGTAAAACAAATTAACATTGTAATTCATGGGGAGACTTTCTTTATACAGCTGCATGAAATTGAAGTTTAATTTGAGCACATATTTTCCTTAATGAGTGACTAATAAACAAGGATTAAAATATAACACGTGTTGAAAATAATCATTTACACATTTATACAAAAACAATGTGGGAATGATGTCTGGATAAAGGGAGAGTTTTATTCCGAAAGAGGGGGTAAGTAGTATATAATAGGCAGTAACAGGCAGCCTTGTTTTACGCATGGCTGACCTTTAATGACCTTGCTTCAAACCCCTCGTGTAAACATGGCCTATTGTATCATGACATAAGGTTTAGTTGGTATATAATATCTGTCTCCTCTACTGGGGTCCAGGGTTTGATTCCCAATAACGGTGATTACCTTAGCTGCACTACACGAGAGTAGACGAGTGCGCTACCACTGGTTTATAGTGTTAACATGCCTGAGTGATAATGAAAAAGAAGGATCCCAAGTCACTAAAAATGTAAAAGTAAAGATCGCAAGTATTGGTAACAGACTTTAACCTGACATGTGCTGAAGTTGTTCTGAAAAGGTCATTAACTAAAAGAAACAAAACTAACATTAATATGAGTATATGTTTTTCAAGATAGTGATGACATGACAACTTTACCAGAGAAGTAACAGGCCTAGGAAATGGACTCATAACACACCAAGGTAGAATACGACTGATTTGTTTTATTTCAAAGAGAGCTCAAAATCATCTAGTTTGCATGTTGTCTTAGGGCAGGATACTGATACATGGCGCTGTATAAATTTCATGTTATGTTATGTTATGTTAGATCCGGGACATTGTTGTCCACCATCAAACATAAACAATCTACAAGACTTGGTGAACAAAGCAGTTATGTTGTGAACAAAGTCAGTTGCACCTGTTCTAATGATGATATTTGGATTCTTGTGTAAAAACTTCTCTTTATTGTCAAGAACGCATCTACTTTATCATAATTACTGAAGAACCCAAGCCCATGAGTTGTCTGAGACATGTCCCAAGTTCTTTCCGTTTTAGTCTTTTCTTGGTCTAAGTTATGGTAGTGAGGCACGTTATGAGGTAAAACAAAGCAGACCAGAACTGCCAGAAATACATGGATAGTGGCATAGATGGAAAGGACCTCGCTAGAAAACTAAACAATCACACACTTTTGATTGCTGAAGAATAAAGAAATGATGCCATTTGATTTATTGTCAATTGGCGCCTGCTTTGATTTATTTATTTAAGGTCCTCTGTGTGCTTAGAACTGGTATGCAGGATTATATCAAGTACGAATGACCCCAGTCTGTTGCTTTACTGTCAAGGGACTTGTATCTTGCTATACTGTAAGAGGGAATGGCAAATCATTATTCTTAAAGGGAACCTCCGTGTTCTTTTGTCTCAAGGGTCCACAGGAAAATAGGCACAGTGATGATCTGCAAAAGTAGTTCGGCAGAGGGGTGTTCTGCAAAAGAATATCTGCAGAACACCCTCTTGAAGCACCAAGTATGAGATAAATAGCATATTATTAATTTGACTGGTATATTGCTTTGAACTTAAAGGAACTGACAGTATACTGGTTTATACCAAGATGGCATATCATAACTTTATATCAAGGGGACTGGTATATTGATTGCTTCGAACTTAAGGGGATTGGCAGTATACTGTTTTATACCAAGATAGCATATGTTTACTTTGTATCAAGGGGACTGGTATATTGCTTTGAACTTAAGGAGACTGGCAGTATACTGTTATATATTACGATAGCATATCATTACTTTATACCAAGATAGCATATTACTTTCTATCGAGTTAACTGGTATATTGCTTCAAGTTAAAGGGGAATGATGTTTCATATTATGTCAGTCCTCTTACTGTTATATTCCAAACTGGCATATTATTACTTAGAATGAAGTATATATATATATATATATATATATATAAATATATGATTTTTAATTTTATTGAAAATCTTCAGAGAAGTGGAGAATTGTCCTCTCAAGTGGTCAGGTTAATTATATTCATACATTTATGTCACACGTTTTGTTTCTGACTCAAAACACTTTTAGAGAAGAAATGAACCAAAGTTCGATTACTTGACATTAAGCAAATATGATTTCACATCTATTCATATTTGAAACCAAACTGCAAAGACAATCTTCTATTGTGCAAGTCCTTTTCAATTTGAGTGTTTGTTTCCTGTCACGCCGCTCTGAGGGTCTCCGTTTCTCATCATTCATCTCAGTACTGGGCCTCTTTACATTTCATCAATCCATTCGCTTGTCACTATTTGCACTTTGCCACAAATACCTGTCTTTCTTGATGAAATACAAACATTGTGGTAAAACCCAATACCTAGTAATTTCTTCTAATGTTTCCCGCTTGTTTTTAGAGTCATGCATTTGAATAAGATGCAAATTTGCACACTTCTCATTGCCTATTTCTCCCTTTTGTTAATTCCCATTGATTTTCCATTAAAATCTGGAAATGATGTTTTATAAATATGGACTGTTTTTGTGTTTGAAACCAAACCTTTTACTATTTTGAAACACACGTAAATGGATGTTTGTATTTGTAGCCTATGAATTTTCAAGAAGCACATAGAAAATCGCAGTTTCTTTTTTAATTAAAATGATATTTTGAGATTGATAATAACTAATTGGGCGACTGAAATACATTTTCAGTATTGTCATTCATAAATTCAAAAAGCTCGATTTAATTCAATTAAGCTCCCTTGGAGGCCTATTCAAAGCTCACTTGATTATTACTAACTATTGCAAGTGAGCATTTCTTTATCCTTATTCATTTTAAAGATTTTAGTTTGCCTAATAAGTATCACCTTCCTGTTAACAGCATAAATTTAACATGAGAATTATATGAAAACTTGAACTCAAGATTGATAGATAAGGGACCGATTCAAAGCACAAGGCTTTTATTTGCAAGAGTAAATTTCCTTGAATTTTCTGAATCCTTACAGAAACAAAAAAAAACATTAAATTATCGGCAGCTCCAAAGCATTTGGTTTATAGACATAAGTCGGCCTATACCATCTTTCAGATGTTCTTGAAATATGTGGTTGAAGGAATGATGAATGGCCTGAACTGGGTTCGTGTGTGTCCATACTCTGCCTAAATCAACACACAGATGTCTTTATTGTTGGCTGACCAAGCATACACTGATTAAGCAATTAGATGCTCGCCTCACGAAGATTAATAAAAAGACCGATGGAAAGGTGTACAAAGTCAAGTATACAGTATTTATAGGTGATTGGTTGGGGCCATTTTATTGGCGATGTTTCCACTGTCAAGGACTACACATAGGTGTGAATTGGCAGATGAATCTTTCATGATGTTTTTGTTCAAAGTTTACATTTGCCAGATGCAAAGTGAAGAATTGGCATGGATGAGAGAATTTCATTGTGAGAACATGTTTAATACCTCACTGTGATGTATTCTCTGCATTCTGAGGCGTTTTACTTCTGTACTGATTTCACTGGGTTATATCAGTGTACATGTATATATTTTATATATGTTTCATTGACTATAGGGGTGTACATTTCCAATATAGATTTTAGTAGATTTGACGTGTATGTGCTATACTGATTCACGGGATTATAGGGTTGTGCATATATTACATAGATTTGACTCGATCCTGGGAGTGTATGTGCTATACTGATTCACGGGATTATAGGGTTGTGCATATATTACATAGGTTTGACTCGATCCTGGGAGTGTATGTGCTATACTGATTCACGGGATTATAGGGTTGTGCATATATTACATAGGTTTGACTCGATCCTGGGAGTGTATGTGCTATACTGATTCACGGGATTATAGGGTTGTGCATATATTACATAGGTTTGACTCGATCCTGGGAGTGTATGTGCTATACTGATTCACGGGATTATAGGGTTGTGCATATATTACATAGGTTTGACTCGATCCTGGGAGTGTATGTGCTATACTGATTCACGGGATTATAGGGTTGTGCATATATTACATAGGTTTGACTCGATCCTGGGAGTGTATGTGCTATACTGATTCACGGGATTATAGGGTTGTGCATATATTACATAGGTTTGACTCGATCCTGGGAGTGTATGTGCTATACTGATTCACGGGATTATAGGGTTGTGCATATATTACATAGATTTGACTCGATCCTGGGAGTGTATGTGCTATACTGATTCACGGGATTATAGGGTTGTGCATATATTACATAGGTTTGACTCGATCCTGGGAGTGTATGTGCTATACTGATTCACGGGATTATAGGGTTGTGCATATATTACATAGGTTTGACTCGATCCTGGGAGTGTATGTGCTATACTGATTCACGGGATTATAGGGTTGTGCATATATTACATAGATTTGACTCGATCCTGGGAGTGTATGTGCTATACTGATTCACGGGATTATAGGGTTGTGCATATATTACATAGGTTTGACTCGATCCTGGGAGTGTATGTGCTATACTGATTCACGGGATTATAGGGTTGTGCATATATTACATAGATTTGACTCGATCCTGGGAGTGTATGTGCTATACTGATTCACGGGATTATAGGGTTGTGCATATATTACATAGGTTTGACTCGATCCTGGGAGTGTATGTGCTATACTGATTCACGGGATTATAGGGTTGTGCATATATTACATAGGTTTGACTCGATCCTGGGAGTGTATGTGCTATACTGATTCACGGGATTATAGGGTTGTGCATATATTACATAGATTTGACTCGATCCTGGGAGTGTATGTGCTATACTGATTCACGGGATTATAGGGTTGTGCATATATTACATAGGTTTGACTCGATCCTGGGAGTGTATGTGCTATACTGATTCACGAGATTATAGGGTACTGGGTTGGGTTTTAGGTTTTTTGCCATTGTTGCGGTAATCAACCAAAGTAAGTGTAGATCGGACACCACGATTGCATATACACCGCCGGGACTCTGAGAGCTAGATATCTTACACTTCTGCTTTACATTTTGAGTAGCTACTAGTAGGATCGTTTTGTTTGTTTGTTTGTTTGTTTCTTTTTGTTTGTTTGTTTGTTTGTTTGTATGTTTAGTTCACTTTCAACAATATTACAGTCATACTGTTAAAATTAGATATAGTGCTGCCTCAGTGAATTGTTTGGATCACCACAGAAGAACTGGTGTTAATAAGCGTGCGTCCTTACCAACTGCTCCACGGCCCGTGGACCAGCAAGGATTGGCTACAGTGTGAATCATATCGAGCTACCTTCCATTCATTGTCATATTGTGAATCCACCTGAAAAGTAATCCAACAAACTGTAGACATAATAAGTGCATTGCAACCCAACCATATCCATCAATTAATTTTCTGGAATGATTTTGATATAATCCTATTTTGTTTGATGTGTCCTCAAATTTTATGAAGGGCATATTAAGATCATTGTTTTCCCCCGTCCTTTATAATTCATAATTAATTAATGTGAATTAGTAGAAAATGAACAGGAAATTTGTGGAAATTAAGATAAGATTTAATTTTTGTGCAATGAATTATTATTCATACGCTTTATCTCACAAAGAAAATTAGCATGTGTTATCTTGTCAGAAATTTGCACAATTGAATAGAAATTAGATATTGTCCGGAAATAATAATAATCTAGTTTTTAAAATGTAAACAAATGAACGAGTCAAAATGAATTGAAGGGCTTTACGAGAAAAATTGTTTCTTTTCAGAAAAGGGTAAAACTTTTCATTATGATCTTTCCCTGAACAACAACCCCTAATTTTAGTATGGCTAAGCTTTTATCAAAAATGATATCATAGACCATCAGTATGGTCATGAAAAATATTTGATAAAAGAATATTTAAATGATAAAACTGAAATTCAAATAAGACAGATTTAGGACTAGGGTTGAATGAATGAAAGCTATAGAAACAGTCATCTACCACCAGGTGGCGACAAAGTATCGTAAAAACTATAGGATTCGGTTTATTATTTTTCTTTCACTGAGTTGGACAGTCATTGTCTTGATAGTCGCCAAGAAACGTCTAATGTTTGGAGGAATTATTAGAATTGGCTCTCTTAAGATATTCCTGCCAGGGTCTCACGCTAACATCTGTTGAGCTTTCTTACATAGTCAATGCAGATGAAAATTTCAGAAATGATCTCAAGAGTAAACTGGGAAGGAGAGCTATAATTTTGTAATGACGGCTCGCTTGTTAAAACGGGAAGGATTTGTTTGCAGAAGGGGAAGTTGGGTTTAATAATTGATCATGTGAAAATGAAGGAAGGTCTGAGACTACGCCTGAGACAAGGTAATTTGCGCAAGAACTGGTGCGCGTAAAAACATTATAAACCCCTCAGCAATATGATGGCCATTGTTGTCAAACTAACCGTGTATAATCATAAATAGTGTCTCCGTAAAACACAATGGAAAAAATTATCATTCATTTAAAATCTGCCTATTTAAAAAAATCAAAATGATTCATTTCTAGGTTTAAAATAAAGGAAGCAAATGCGCACGTTTCTGTATGTGACCAATAGCCAATATGATTCTCATTTGTTGCGAGTATTTCTCCCTTGAAATTTAAATATAAAAATAAAGTAAGTTGTAGAAAACATTCATCAAATAGTTTATCATTTACCCTACATTCCTACGTTTGGCACACGTGTCCAATATTTGGTGATAAGGAGTACCCAACTTGACGAGGAGGGTTGCAAACTGATACAAGAACCATATTCAGACACCAGAATCGTATTGCACAAGATAATAATAATAATAATAATAAATAATAATAATAAAATTTCTATAACGCTGATATCAGATAAATCTGTTTATAACGCTGCGTTCAGAACATGTGTTCTGAAAAGATGCGTCTTCAGTCTACTCTTAAAAAAGTCACTGAGGTACTAGTCCTAATATCACTAAAGATATTGTTTTCATTACCAATATATCTTTTCACTTTTTAAAATTTGATGCAACAGTTTATTTAGCTTGAGACTTGCTGCACCAGTTCTCGTGAAGTCTCGCAGGTAAATGAACGCCTCTGCAAACCTCCAGTGAGCTAATCAGACCTGCAGGTTTGGGAAGCATTCATCATACAGGAGACAGGAAATCATACATCTCCTCGCTGCAAATAGCAAGGGTTCTCCTCAGCAGAGGATATACTTGCTATAATATGAAGCCACTAACCACCCCTTCACCTGGAGGCAAGTGGTTAATGTGGGAAGGATTAATGCATAATCACCATAATCCTCACCTCTTTTATCATTAACCGGGTCACCCCCTGAACGAGATTTGGATTATCTCTCAACAGGAACTTTCTAAATGAGCATCATCCATCTCAAGAAGTTCACTGTCATTTGTCTTTCAGGTATTTCCAGACTTATTTGGGAAGTCACCATATAAATCCAAATAAAGTGTCACAAAATAAAGGAGATTACATGACAGGGAGATTCTTATATTTCCATTGGATGGGAGTATATGGTCTCCTGTCTTTGAATGTCAAAAGATCCTGCTGTAAATGCTTTTATTGTATTTTCTTTCTGTGGTAGTCGATGACCTTGTGTTGCAGAGATTTTCGTGGTAAAGCAATTCACGGAGCCCGGGCTGCCACCATCCCATCACTTGCCAAACACAATGGTCTTATGAGCCTGCAAACCAAAGGCTTGTGTGTGCTTGCAAACAGATTGGTTTCTCCCTTTGTGGTCAGGGTATTGCAATGCCATATATGTGTTATGGTGCCATGCCCGGTCGGCTATGGTCATTGTTATTTATGCGATTTCTCAGCTTTCTCAGCCAGTTTCTTCTTTCTTCCTGGATTTAAATGTCACATTATGTCTGGGAAGTTTGCAACTTCGTCTAAGCCTATTTATTATTTAGTAGACGGTAGAGTAAGATTCATCAGGTGCTTGTCACAAAGAGCAAAATATACACTTAGAATTCACTCAAAATATCTGGTAGTAATGTTCTTATAAGTCGTTGATATTGATGCGTAAGATTGATGCCTTTACAGGAGAAGAAAAAGATGCAAAGTAAAATATCCAGAACTTCAATGTTTGTCCTCTGGTGATATATAGGCATTTCCATACAATCATATTTTCTCGCCATTAATCAAATATGTATTGATGTTTTTAAGGTTTCATTCCAAATTTACACACAGGAGAATCGGTGTTGCCACATTATATGTTTTGTACATCTCAGTTAACTGAAATATCTGTAAAGGTTTACTGTGCATTACATAATCACAAAATAAACCAAACATGAGATATTGTAGAATGTCCTGATAAAATTTGAACAAACAAGAAAAATAAGTTCATAATTAATATATATAATTAATATTTTATATTTTAAAAACATTTAATATTTGATTTGTTATGTGCTATTTCCCGTTATGGTGTATTTTTATGCAGATTTATTTAAAGAGTGTTGAAACTTCTTTGCGATTTTCCAAACTGATATCAAAAAGTGAAATGATATATGATTGAAGCTTAGGCATTGTTACTTTAGACAGGTTATTCAGTTGCATTGCATTCCTGGTTAGGATCTATGGTCAATCTCCTTTCTTCCTAAACCACCCACTCAGCCACCAATGCAGAAACATGTACGAAGAATACATTACTTGCCGAGTACAAAGCGCCTGCGTGTAATGAATATATGTTTCTCCCATTGTAGGCAAATCAACTGTAAAGTATCCTTCAGATCATAAGACCCATTTCTGCCTTGGCATGAACTCAGTTGGTGCCATACAATCTAGCAAGATGTTCCTGTTTTCCAGATAGACATGTCTTTTACATGTTTGTCTTTTACCCTGTCTTGTTCTCTTTACGTGACAATTTTGCATGTATGGACAAGCATCTCCTTCTTTGATCATGGTGTGAAATTGAGCAGTTTTGTTATAAAGAAATGTTGCCATATTTCCCTATGTGTTTTTTTTCCAGCAGGGCCGGTGTGTGTTTGGTGTGTGGGGTGCTGTACCTGGAGGCTAGCAACACTATCCCGAGATGTTCCCTGTGTCTGATAACCATGCGCCTTTGATGACATCTTGTGAAGATGGAAAGCAATGCCACAGATCAATACTTCACATAACTATAGTGGCTAAAACCTGGAACGGCTCACCACGCCCTATTCCTTGACTGAGTTACAGCCTCCTCCCTCAAGAAAGGGCCTGTATGGGCCCTCACAGTATGAACAATAGGTTCATAATAGCTACCAGTCAATCTCTTCTTACTTACTGAAATAAAACAACACCCAAACTTACCATTGACCTCTCCATCATTTCAGGGTAAGAAATTATTTATGGCGTGAAGCAGTCCAAGTGATCCAATTAATGCCCTATAGTCTCTGCTTTTATCTGTGATGTAGTGGACCCATAGTCCATTACATATAGTGATACCCGGGATAAATAGCCACGCCCCCAAGTATGCTGTGTGGAGCCTATTTTCCGTTCTCTTTTAGAATGAATGGAAAAGTTTAAAATGACAATTAACCCTTTACTAATATCCTGGATGTAAAGCCACGCCCCTCATTACATCACCATCAGATATAGGATATTTAGTACTGTAAATATTAGCACAGATAATACATGTACTCCCACTTCACAACAAATGTTCCTCAATCATGAGCATTTAATCCACTTACTTAAATAAACATTAAGTGCATCCAAACAAAAGTTTCAATCTGAATTTTGACTGAAGTGATGCGGGATTATGCACAATGCTACCTTTTCATGGATTCCTGCATGAGGCGACAATCAGCTTTAAGATAAGAAGAGGATAATATTTTGTTAGGTGTCTCCCTTGCAGCTAGAAAAAGACAGAGCAAATCTTCTCCAAAGGAGGGTGTTGATTCTTCAAAGAGAATGCAAATTTCTATTTAAAAATAATTGTGTAGAGTGATAATAGAAAATGTGACAATGTTTCAATCAAGAGCTTTCTTCAATCTACTACTAATTTATAACAAAAAGTCACATCTCGTTCAGTGCCTGGTAGTTAATATTGTAATATTAGAAATAAGGATATAAAATTTTCTTCATCCAATGTTGTGAATGTGAATGTTGAAAGTTTCCAAATAACCAAATTAAAAATAGACTTACCAAAATTAAGACAATGTGACCAATCATGTTGTTGCAATCTGAAATAATAATTGTTTCCTATTTTGGATTACAAATTATATTGCTTTGATTAAATATTTCATTACGTGTTACATCCACCCTCAAGAGAATTTGAGGCCTATTTCAATTTTTCTCTAGAGTGAATAATACGTCATTCTATTTCCATATCACTTTGACGATGTTATCATTGAATTAATAATGTACATAAATCAATATAAATTTCATATTTTCCTTATGAATTGAAAATTCCCATCACAATTTTTCCCATCGTGCATTTCCGGTTCCGCATCTAATTTGACCTCGTCGATGGTTTCCGCTCTTTCCTAATAGTACGCCCGGGCATATATCAGTCATATTGGCTTCTTTTATGAACAGATGATCCTATTGACGTAGGCCCGAGTAAGATCCAACGATGTTTTAAATAATCAAATACATCCAATCAAGTAACAATTCTGTGAATCTTTGTCAAAAAATTAGATTTCTCCGGAGTTTAGAGGTTTTTTTTCTCAGAAATCTCGTGGTGTTTGAATAAATTCATATCACAAGTATCATCCTCCGAACATTTCTGTCCAATCTTCATTTCTTTATGTCTTTGGAAAGGCACCATGTTAAAATATTTCTTTATTTCAAGTTATTTGATATATCTATTTTTTCTTCTGCTCCAATCCTATGTAACATCCATACAAAATGTTAAGTGAAGAATAAGAATGCTTACTCACATGAGACACCTTTGAATGACTCTTATACGTTTGACTTAATATCTACCTCTATGATTGTTGGACAAATCTTACTGGGTGAGCTCTTCATATATGAAACTCCTTCTTCAGTCACATCCTCATTTGCTGCAATGTTAGTGAGTGAGAACAAGAACGAATCTATTTGCTCTATCTTTAGCTTTTATCCTACAGTGAGATGCGGTGAGATTCATCGCAAAATGAAACCATCGACGCAAGGAATGATATAAATGATACCTTGCTAAAAGTAGGGTGCGCATGGCTAAAAGCATGGACAAATAGGTTCATGAATAATGAACATATGCATCAATAACTTTTAAATTGTCCCAAATATATCCATTGGGTACTTGACATGTCTACGAGAGACAAGTGTGGGGTGGACAACAGGTACTCAAAGGCCCGGGGGGGGGGGGGGGGGGGGGGGGGGGTACTCTCATAGCCAGCGTTACCGGGGAAGCTGGGCTAAATAGGGTCCTTTTCGCTGATATTTTCCCTAAAACAGGTTAAGATATTTCATCATTTTCCCTAAAACAGGGTACTATTTTTTCAAATTTCTCCCTAAAACAGGGATCACAATCCCCCTTTCCAAATCTCCCCCTTCTGCATCATCCCTAAATGAGGGTATAAAAAATTCAGCTAGTCCTAAATCAGGGTACCAATAATGATAGAATATTTCCCTAAATCAGGCTCTGGGGTTTTCAGTTCCATCCGGGTTAAGATATTTTATCATTTTCCCTAAAACAGGGTACTGTTTTTCAAATTTCTCCCTAAAACAGGGATCACAATCCCCTTTTCCAAATCTCCTCCTTCTGCATCATCCCTAAATGAGGGTATCAAAAATTCAGCTAGTCCTAAATCAGGGTACCAAATTTCAGCTAGTCCTAAATCAGGGTACCAATAATGATAGAATATTTCCCTAATTCAGGCTCTGGGGTTTTCAGTTCCATCCCAGCCTCCGCGGGTTAAAATCATGAGAGTACCCCCCCCCCCCCCCCCCCCCCCCCCCCCGGGCTCAAAGGGCAACTAACTGCACGCATTCATCATGCTGGAAATCACATAGGCGTTTTTTTTCATTGTGAATAATATTTTAAACATCATTTAAGCATGAATTCAAATAATAAAATCTGATTGCATGTAGTGTGTTCATAACATATATTAGAGGACAACCCAAGATCCACATGAGATTTGACACTTTCAGCAAATACAAATATAGAAGCTGTTCACTCGACAAATGTGTGTTCAAAATGAAAATGGCTATAAACAAACTTCCATTTCAAAGCCATGGGTCTTTAATTTCAAATCCTATATGTAAAGTCCCCGTCTTTTTATCATTCCGTATTTTTAATATCTTCCCATAGGTTGGACAACAATGTCCACCTTCAGTGTGCCTTGGGGCCCATGCAGGGAGGGGAGTTGAAGTTTATGGCAGAAAATGCTTTGATCAGTCAAATTTTAAACTGATTTAATTTGATAATAGTGAAATACTATTGTGACCTTGTCACGGTGTTAAATGGAGCTGAATGTATTGGAATGACGTGAATTCTCAAGCAATTTAAATGGTTTTTTATAGAACCCCAAGTACCGCGCCTCCTCTGTCACTTGCTGACAAGATCTATAACGGACAATTTATACATCGCTTTTTCTTATCTATTTTGCCATTCACGACAATCTACAGAATTTTGTTCAAACGTGTGCTCATTTTTGAAATCAAATATACCTTCAAAATAAAAAATGAACGCTTTATTTTCACATTTTCTTATGTTGGATTTAAAACTTTCACGAAATCAACATGGCAATTTGACATTCTCTGAAATTTAAATTAAAGGTGTTTGTCCATAAACAAATTTTTGTTCAATAATATATAAGTTAAAGATATATTTTGGTTTGATTTCTGATTTTCCTGCGCATGAGATAGTGCATTCAGTTTAAGTTATGTTGAAGCTTCAATTAAAGTAAATGACAGAAACCAAAACTGCTTCATGCCTAAAAACCAAAACAAATAGCAACTCCTGAACGTGCATCTGACAAACGTTTATTTATCACCATCAAATAAACTAAATGGTCATTCTATATGTTAGTGATTGTTGAATGTTTCTATGAGGTGTATTATAACACCAGAGATGTCAATCTGTGCTCATCTGAACATACCAGAGACATACCTGGCATAGAACATGGCGTATGGTCACACTCAGTGCCACTTCCTAATCATCATATAGTTTTTGTTTTGCACTTTTAAAATAAATACGTTTATTATCTAACCAAGGGGATATTTTTTGGAATCATATACTTTAAAAAGTAACAAGTCTTTATGCAAAGCCACTGCAGGGTTTTGCACAACTTGAATGAATCTGTATACTCCTTATTCCTTGCGATACCAGCTTCCAATGTTCCTCCAATGTTCGTCCAATGTTCCTATCAATGCTCCCTCTGTACCTCCCAGTGTTCCTCCAATGTTCCTATCATTGCTCCCTCTGTACCTCCCGGTGTTCCTCCAATGTTCCTATCATTGCTCCCTCTGTACCTCCCGGTGTTCCTCCAATGTTCCTATCATTGCTCCCTCTGTATCTCCCCGTGTTCCTCCAATGTTCCTATCATTGCTCCCTCTGTACCTCCCAGTGTTCCTCCAATGTTCCTATCATTGCTCCCTCTGTATCTCCCCGTGTTCCTCCAATGTTCCTATCATTGCTCCCTCCGTACCTCCCAGTGTTCCTCCAATGTTCCTATCATTGCTCCCTCTGTACCTCCCGGTGTTCCTCCAATGTTTCTATCATTGCTCCCTCTGTACCTCCCGGTGTTCCTCCAATGTTCCTATCATTGCTCCCTCTGTACCTCCCGGTGTTCCTATCATTGCTCCCTCTGTACCTCCCGGTGTTCCTCCAATGTTCCTATCATTGCTCCCTCTGTACCTCCCAGTGTTCCTCCAATGTTCCTATCATTGCTCCCTCTGTACCTCCCAGTGTTCCTCCAATGTTCCTATCATTGCTCCCTCTGTACCTCCCAGTGTTCCTCCAATGTTCCTATCATTGCTCCCTCTGTACCTCCCAGTGTTCCTCCAATGTTCCCATCATTGCTCCCTCTGTACCTCCCAGTGTTCCTCCAATGTTCCTATCATTGCTACCTCTGTACCTCCCAGTGTTCCTCCAATGTTCCTATCATTGCTCCCTCTGTACCTCCCAGTGTTCCTCCAATGTTCCTATCATTGCTCCCTCTGTATCTCCCCGTGTTCCTCCAATGTTCCTATCATTGCTCCCTCTGTACCTCCCGGTGTTCCTTCCGATGTTCTTAGCTATGGATTCCTATATGTTCCAATCAATAATCCTCTAAATGTTTCTTTCTCATTGAGTACTAACCAGACCACCTGTCCGTCCCATGGCTTAGGCTGACTGCTGTTTCACTCTGTGTGCTTTTGACACCTCAATGAATGGGGCACAGTGTTACGGATCAGTTAGATCTTAACATTTGAAATAAATCAACACTGTTGGTGTAAAGGTGATCATCCATCTTATCTGTCAGAGGCCACCCCATTTGCACAACAACACAGGGATTCAAGTATATATCACCTTTACCTCGCCAACAGATGCACCATGCATTAAACACAGCTCCTATAGCTATGAGGAAGACAATTTAAAATGTTTGAAAATTAGCATAATAATCAATTTTGATTTCTTAGGAGCAAGTACTGGACATATAGTGAAGGTAAATATAGATCTTAAACAAATTAATATGTTTTAACGAGTACCTGTGTGGATTTGGCCTGATTACGGATTGTTTAAAGTCAAACATTTCACAGTTAGTCATTTGATAAAAATAAGAATACTTGAAAGAAATTTAATCATCACTTGTTTTTTTATACTGTTTCTTATGGCTCAGCATGTTTAAAGTCATGAAATATCTTTTAAATGTTTAAAGAACTTACAAATAATGCATATTGACATGCTTAAGTAATGGGTGTGTACCTCATGTGTTATGAATCATAAAGCATTACCACCCAATATATCTTGAGAAGCATCTGTTATATTAGGCAAACTCGTCCACTTACCTGCTGTATTCAATTCATTAAGCATCTTTCTAATATCTCAACTATTTTCCTTTGAAAATCTTTTACGGGAAAAAGCACAGGTGTACCGTGTATCTACTCTAGAGGATATTGCTTATTCTATTCACGTGAATTTAAAGGTTTTTTTCACCACTTATTCCAGATATTGCAATATAAGAAGATATACATTCCCTTCACACGCCCTTTTCATGTATTAAACTTATATTTTTGAAGATATCATGTCACAGCAGTTTGCATTAAAACCATTTCATCGCAACCTGAAATCAAGAATCCTGAATTAAAAAATCAAGAAATCAAGTATAAGAAATATTAGGCTTCAACCAGTTTGCAAGGTTGGAGGTTAGTACAATAACTTCAACCCTTTCCTTGTAAGGTTAAACCAAGGTGGATGCGGGGCAAAACATCCAAACAAAACTAGGAAGATTCTAATCTGATAAAGGCAACAATTATCGTTTATAAGGTAGATAGGAAGATATCATGGGTTAAAATGTCATATTAATTTGTACACTGTTTAACAAAATATACAACACTTTGATAGGAGCCAGGGCTCAGGAATGTTTTAAATACCAACATAAATTACCCCAACATCATTGGGATGTAGTTATACACTTGTAAATGGGACACACAGTGGGTTAGATTACCTTGTGTAAATTCAATCTGAATGTTTAAAATATATACACTACACTACTACTATATGTCATGTTGTGAGTATTTCGGTGAGAATTCCAGCAGTTATTATCTCACACGGCGCTAAGTTGGCTAATCGTGGGATAAAAATGATAGAGTGTGGCAAAGATGATGCCATAGACGGGATCTCATTAAACATTAATATAAGTGACTCACCTCCTGGTTTGTTTTATCACCGATTACAACAGGCTGTCTGAGATCAATCACACTGAGACCGGGGACATATCGCAACCGGAAGTGGCAATGACTGGCCACAAGATGACACAACAATATAATGTACAATAAGGGCCATGATATGTGTCACAATAAGCAGTGACATCAGGGTCATAGTAGTAAGGAGTAACAATAAGGTCAACAATAACCAGTGACAATAAATTAGGGAAATATTAAGCAATATCAATAAGGTTTAAATGGGCATTAAATATCAAAGACAAAAATAAGTAAAATACATTGCAACAATGAGGGGAAACCAGAAATGGCAAACAATGGGCGCCGACATTGGTAACTATGGGAACAATCGAGAGGGTGGGGTGCTAAGGGCTGTATAAAAGAACATTTGTTAGTTGCAGCATTATACAGAGACAACATCAAGTATCAACGCTTAGTATTATAGCAACCTCAAATGTTTAGCACAGCTGGAAACAGATTTTGTTCTGATATGGGTTTTACTGGTTTATGTTTTAATCATTTGATTAATGGTATGTTATGCAGTTAGTAATTATGATAGTGGGTGTGGATGAGTTGGTTCATGCGATCAGTATCTCTGGGGAGCACTTGGTGCAGCTTTGTTACACTTACCCAGCACAATACGCGGCTATTTGTGCATTTAGTGCAGTTCAAGTATAAATCACAGATGTTTTGACATCTTCAACATGCACATCTACGAAAGTAACAGTTTTATGTCCTTTAAAGAAACAGAAGTGTCATATAAAAGAGACGGTGATTTTATGGTGTGCAGGCGGGTGTGATTATTTGAGAGTAATGATGACAGTTTGTTAGATTAATGCACCCTTGTTCTATCTCCATCTGGGAAGTTCTTGGGACCTTAAGAAAATACATTAACCGATGAAAAAGATCAGTGAAAAGGAGAGTTGTCAAATCTGTTACCAGTAATTGGATATGAAAAACCTATACCGCGACAAAATCACAGGAGACTGTTAATGAGTTACTGAGAAACAAAAGATTGCACGGGATTTTTGTTGTCATGAAGGTTGTGCAAAAGGACAAATCGATTAAAATGACCTCATTTGTGACTTGACTATAGAAACCAATAGCTTGGACACCCTGCAAGGGGGAGGGGGGTCATGTTAGGAAATATCAACATGGAACAACATCTTCCATGATTTATGATCAACTGTATTTCGATCACGCACTCATGTATGTGTGTGAACTTTGTTCACTCATGTAGGGGCTGTTTATTGGCTAATTAGTTACGATTTTCATAAGAGGTTCGCAGACAAGGTATTGTTCACAGACATATTGTCTGCCGTGGACTGACTACGCATAGATAATTTTAAAGTTTTTTTACAGTATTGCTTGCTGTGAAGTGAATATCCTATTTACATATTTTACATATTTTGCACATTGCCCTTTCAGATGATTACATTTACAAAACTACTAATTTAATAACAAACTGCCTAATATTGAACATATGTATATTTATTTTTCAACCCCACCCAATTGTAGTGTTTGCGTTTGTTTGGCATATTCTGGCTGAAAATTCTTAGTAGTAATATGCCCTAACTCCGTATAAACATATCTCCTTATAACCCCAGGGCAATAAAACATTTATTATTGCTCTCAGTTATAACTCAGATGTTGCTGAGCAGGGTATCAGTGACTCCCCTCTCTCCCCCATAAATAACTAATGGTTCATCCCTCAGCACCATTTTAAAGTGGAACGCACACCAACGTTTTATTATCTTATTCTTAACTCATTTCTTTTGACGTTGGGAAATATCTCAGTGTCGGCCCTTGGGTTCTAGGCATCGCTATTCAACACACTTTTGCCAATCAAGGATACATTTCAGCGTGTGTGTACCCCACAAAGAAGAACGACGGCAAATCATGCATCTCCATGGCAACGCACATACATGGGGATATCGCATGTGAGTTGATGGGCGGGAAGCCGACGGACGTGGGGTAGCGCGCCTTGTGTCGTGTTTATCGCCGTCTCTGCAACAGGCGAAGTTTTCAGAGCTCACCAAGGACCTGTAAAATATACATTTATTCCCAGAAAAGTTCAGGTGAGCATCATGGCCGAACCGTCAATAAAGGTTACTTTATGATACGCTATGGAAAAGATTGTAATAAGCTAATGGGTTTTTTGCGAAAGCACAGTGATATGTTTTGAACTTTGAGATTTATTCTATGAGATTTCTCGCAGATGCTCCAAATGACGTATTTTTGTCACACCATCTGGGTCAAAAAGAGTTTTACATGGGCATTTCTTTGCTGAACTTTATTACTTTCAACGTGGAAACCTGTAATACAATACATTTGACGAAATAAAAACAAAAATACCCAGAGAATACATGATGCACGAAAATATGATGAGGAAATGTACATTGATCTGTCTTTGGCCCAGATTCGTACGACATAAATAAATAAATAGAAACTGACGTATATATAATAATTATGCATTACTTTGTGATTGTTTTAAATTTACTAATGCCCTTACTAGGGCGTGGCTTATATATGACCAGACAAAAATAAATTCAGTTTACATGAAATGACCAAAAGAATTATGTTATGCTGCATGAGTGACTCTTATTGGTCTGTATTATGGATACCTGGATACATACCTGGATACCTCTTCTACTGAAGAAAGATGGCTGTAGCCATGTCGTGACTTCAGGTCTAGCATCTGGTGCGACTTACTGCTATGCTAACCTAAAAGGAACTCTATACTGTTCCTCTATCCACAGTTTATCTAAACCATCTTTGAACTGGTTCAGAGTCTCTGACTGTATTACGGATCCAGGCAGGGCATTCCAATCGTCAATTACTCTGGCACTGAACGAGCATTTCCTGACCTCTAACCTGCATCTTGGCTTGAAAAACTTCTCGTTGTGACCCCTGGTCCCCTCTCGTCTCGGTGCGGTGAAGAACATCTTTGGGTCCAGCCTGTCGATTCCCTTCACGATCTTAAATACCTGGATCGTGTCACCACGACGGCGCCTGTGATGCAGTGATGGCAATTTCAAGGCCTTAAGGCGTTGCTCGTATGTGAGACCTGCAAGCTCTCGGATCATCCGCGTAGCCCTCCTTTGGACATTTTCGACTGCTTGCATGTTGGTTGTTAGGCGGGAATGCCACACAACGTGTCCATACTCCAACAGTGGTCTCACAAGGCCTTTAAACAGCAAGGTAATTGTCTCTGCATCTCTCGTCTCGAAGGTGTGCTGTATCCGGTTCAGAATCATACTGGCCTTTCTGGTCTTCTCTGCCACATGCTTGGTAAACTTCAACTCATCGTCTATCACAACACCGAGATCTTTTTCCTCATGACTTGCTGCTATAGGAACACCATCCAGGGAGTATTCCTGCTTGACATTGCCGTGCCCCATGTGCAGTGCCTTGCATTTCCCGGCATGGAAACTCAGCTGCCACTTCTTTGACCACTCTACCAGGCTATTTAGATCTTTTTGGAGCTCGATCCTTTCTGCCTTGTTTGCCACACTTCTGAACAACTTGGTGTCATCTGCAAAGATCTTGGCTGTACTGCTGACCACATCAGGCAAGTCGTTTATGAAGATCACAAAGAGCAAGGGGCCTAGCACGCTGCCTTGAGGGATGCCACTCTTCACGGTTGTCCAATCTGACACCTTCCCGTTTACCACCACTCTCTGACGTCTTCCTAGCAAGAAATCCTGAAGCCAGTTCTTCAGATTCCCTCCAAATTATGAGACAGGGTGTGGCTTAAAATGACGTCATCATACTGAAATTGACTGTTGTCAAAGCATAGAAGACTTCTGATTGAATTATACCCAAAGACATCGTCAAAATGGACTAGAAATCTTTGGATTTTAGAAATACCACGCACTGCCCACCCAATTTAACTCACGACTCTTGAAGAACTCAAGTTCCGTCAACTAACAATCAAAGAATTATGTTCCCTTTAAGTAAACATATGATGACAGCCCTGTTTGAAAATATTTCTTTGTTATTTCTTCATCTCGGCATCGTTTCGCCATTGTCTGCGAGTTTGCACAATTAGGTGAAAGTGGGTCAGTTTATTTACGGGAGTGACAGCAACAGTCTGTAAGCTCCTCAACGTTGTGGTCCTTCTGACGTCATGCAAAATTTCTCCCTTGGTGTTTCCATGACGTCATCACTTGGACTCTTCTAAATGTCATTTCACGTCGTCAGGTTTAATATCGGGTAAAAAACTGGAGAAAAAACACTACAGAATTGACACGGATTTGTATTTTTAGACATTATGACTGGGAACGATAGTGACATGGGTCAAAACTTAGTTGTGGAACCCCGACTTGCGCGAGCAGAGCTCTGGAGGCTACGTCGGGTTGTGAGGTGTCCCCTATCACTCGTGAAGAGACAGGTCGCGACACAGTGTCGCGACCTCAGTGTGGAAGGCACACGCACTCTACACTTATCATTAAGACATTTCAAAAGTCTTACACATCTAATCTTGCTTCCTGGCGAGTTTCATGTCTGAATTAATTCATTTGCAGAAGTTATTTGGGGTTGCACTTCAGAGGCAGTGAATACCTCCCACTGATGAGCCATCGTAGGTGTTTGGAGTGTGCGTCCTAACACCTACCGATTGGCTGTATCGTATGTAGGTCAAGGAAAGGCCCCAAGTTGGTTGCACACATGAAACAGAATTCTGTAAGAAGTTTAGTTGTATCGAGCTCCCATAATCTTAAACAAAGATACAAATACACCAGGTGATTAGTTTTAAGTAGCAGAAAATCAACTTTTTTATTTGTGAGGTCATATTTGTCCGGAGAAAACCACACCAGATGGGTGGTTTAGAATCTCTTCATGCGTGAATGGGATGACACTGAAACGGTCATATTGCTCCGACCAGCCCAGCCAAAAAGAATTAAGGAGGACCAAATGCCGTTTCTCTTAAACTAGTCAAAACTGCAACAGTCAATCGCCGGAGGTCGAGTTTATTTACTGGGGAAACTTCAATATGATGGGCAGTGCGTGGTGTTTCTAGAAACAGTGGATTTCATGTCTATTTTACCGATGGCGATGGCTTTGGGTATAATCCTCATGAGCAGTTAATTTGACCATAAATCAACACCATAAGTGCTAGGCCAGTAAACAGAATGGGGCCCAGTAATACTGGGTAATACATATTGTTAGTAATCATACTTTAGATAACTGGAGGTCAATGGAGGGAGTAACTGGCTATTTGGAATGGCACCAGTTCGCTCTGACCTCTGTTTGAATGATCTCGTGTTTGACCTTGCCAATGTCCGACCATGCCCCTGTCTAAGCTAAGCATGCTACTGTTCAACAGCGGGTCCTTATCCAACCAAGGTTCCATATGGGGTTAGTAAATGGATAAAATGTCACACCACCATCTAAAAAAAGATTTCATGAGTTTTTGAGGCAGTTAAACAGTGATCAGGGCCAATTTCACAAGAGACGAGGGAATCAGACTATAATCAAACTAGGGGACAGAATTTTTCGTCATTGTCAAACACACCATGCCTATATACATGAAGTATGGAGGACACTCAGTTGAGTGCATGCCTCTTGTGAAATGAGCAGTCTTTGAATTTGCAGTGGTTTATAAGTAAGATAAAAAGTAATCTTCTGCAAATATACATTTGATTCCTCTCCAAGATCATATTTGGTGGCCATGATCACCAGTCCTCCTCAAAAGTTTTATCAAAATCTATAAATAGCCCTTTAAGACATACTGAAGAGTAAAGATATAACTGGAAGTACTACTTGTGAGTCTGAGGAGTTCAAAGGGGTGTAACACATTAAATGCCGAAAATCGTATTTTTCTAATCATGACCTACATTTGAAGGTGTGACCTACATATGAAAACATGACCTATATATGTCTGCTGACATGATCCAGATGAGGAAGGGAGGGATCAACAGGTACAAACAGGGACAACAAGCATATAGTTTACATGCTTCCTGTTGTTGTATCTGGTTTAATTAGGAGTTTTGCTAGGTGGCCTCCGGAACTGTTTGATGGCTGCCGGAGGTATGCAGGTATGATGGCATGTTAATGTCTGACACCACATGAATTGACTTTTATCGAGTAAAGGAAGCTACATATATATGCTGAGAGTATTCCCTGGGTTTGAGTTTGGCACAGACATTATGTGGCAGGTTTCACTTGGATTGTGGCACAGTTGCGAAACTTAAATATTATGACCTCAAAAATAGAATCCCCTTGGCAAACTTAATGATGTATTTAGGTACTACCAATGAATGTGAATGGTAGACTGAACCTATAATGTCTCTACCGAGGATATGAATTGTATGCAAACCTGGAATAACTCTGCCAAGTGAAGAATAACTGTAGCATATCTACACCATATTGACCATAAATAGTCTAATAAAAGATCTGTTCAAAAATATGTGGAATTATTGACTAACCAAAGAACATCTATATCAGGGATTTTGATAATTGAATGACCATAGAATATCTCACCATGCTCAGATGAGATATGTGAATTATAAACTGACCATCAGATATCTGTATGGAGGGATGGGCAAATGTCTGATTGACTTCTCTGCTGACTTCTCTGCTGACTTCTCTACTGATTTCTATGCTGACCTCTGTGTGTGATTTGCCTTTCATGTCATGCACTAGGAGGATGTACAACACACGTTATGGCAGCCACTTCCAATTTATGAGAGGTCATAGATGTCAAAGAACAGGAATGAAACAGAAATATGTGATTGCAGATCCAGGGGAGGGGGTGTTGTGGTGTGGCAGATCCAGGGATGGGGGAGGGGGGTATTACGGTGTGGCATATCCAGGATGGAGGGAGGGGGGGTGTTAGGGTGTGGCATATCTAGGATGGAGGGAGGGGGGGGGGGTATTACAGTGTGGCATATCCAGGATGGAAGGAGGGGGTGTTATGGTGTGGCATATCCAGGATAGAGGGAGGGGGTGTTATAGTGGGGCATATCAAGGATGGAAGGAGGGGGGTGTTATAGTGGGGCATATCTAAGATAGAGGGAGGGGGTGTTATGCTGGGGCATATCCAGGATGGAGGGAGGGGGGGGTGTTAGGGTGTGGCATATCTAGGATGGAGGGAGGGGGTGTTAGGGTGTGGCATATCCAGAGTCAACCATTTCGTTGCTTGTATGATTCCTTCCTGCATAGAAAAATATTAATCTTGAATATATTAACATTTTCACTTTGAAGAAAACCTTTTCTTGTATATAAAAAAACACTCATGATTGCATTTATTATATTAAAATTTATAAATAAAGGAACAATTTGGTTTGTACATAAAAAAATAAGAAAATATTTTAAGTCTGTCTTAAGACGTAGGCTTTAATCCCAGTACAAGCAGCTTGAGAGCACAATGTTCCCATGACAGGTTTGGTTTTCTCCACTCACTGCCAGTATCTGAGCATGCAGCCCCGTACTACACGAGTCATAATCCTGCTTTATTTTACTTACAATGGATTGAGTATGTATAAGTTTACTATGAAGTGAATAATGCATTGACATGCGATTAATTTCTTCCTATTGCCGACATGGTGCTTGTGAATACACCTAAACTTGTCAATGCAATGCATGTCGTCAAGGTACCATTATATACATGAGAGTGACAAAGTGTAGTATACCTTTTTGATTTTGAATAGTTGATAAAATTATATTCTCAAATGTTTTATTAGATATATAAATATATATATATATATATTTTTTTTTTATTGAAAAGGAAAATGCCTTTGATAATTGAAGACCTGAAAAGAGATACTTTGACACCTGAGGTCACTAGTAGAGCTTGACAGAGCCGACAGAATGTGATCTCCTCAACAGATGCCATTTCTAAGGCCATGTCAACCTCAGAGTATTTACCTATGAACGCTAATTTCCACCTGAAATGTGCTGTCAGAAAAAATATAACAGTAATTTTACTTTATTTTCTGGCCAGATTTGAATAAAGATATCAGAAATATTTCTATGAACTCCATGAATTTTCATTTTAATTAGTCAGTGACATCAGAATAAATGAAACTCATTACATGAAAAAACTTTGACTCAACATAAGTCAACAAAAATAGATATTTTTAAAGCATCATTTGTTGGTTGATAATGAAATTGCTATTTTATGATGATATTTTTTATTCTGATCACATCAGCAGAATAATACAAAGAAGCTGTGACTAAATGAAGCCAGTATTTTGTATGTGCTCAAGAGCTTCACATACAGGGGCCATGTTTTGTGCTGGCTGTTTAGAAGACACAAAATGATGGTTAATGTTGCTATTGATCAAGGCTATCGCCATCCGCTGATTATACTTAGACATGAAATCTTGCCTCTGTACTTGGTATAAACTCTGCCATTGCCGGGAAGCTGACGATTACCAGACTATTCCATCGGCAATGCACTTGGCTGGTCCATCAATATATCTTGGGGGAGATGTCAATTTTTCTCAAACTCCATGCAGCAACCAACAAATTTACATTTTATTATAACACCTTTTTGGGGGATTAAAAGGAAAAAGTGATCTAAGTTCAATCTCAGCATATGTATTCAAAATTCAACAATATATTTTCATGGGGAGGGGGAAATATAAATGTGGTAAAACATTCTGGATCAGCCCCACAGATGAACAGATATCAAGTATGGACACTTGCCTCGGGCGACTGGATCTTGGCTCGTGCAACAGAAAATGTTAGTCTTTTTGTGGCCTCATAAAATAATGGCGGAAGATTGTTGTCAGTTTGACATGTGTACCTGGCCAGAGATTTGTGAAATTTTAACTCTCTGTCTTCAGGTGATATTGGGGACAGACTGCTCAGTGCTCACTAATCAGTGTATGTCAGCTACAGCTTGTCACACATTCAACGGTTAATCTTAATATCTTTCCTTTTTTATTTTTATTTAGTGCAGGTGACAGTGGGTCAATTGAAAATGTAAAATGGAAAGCACAAAAATTGTCAGTACAGATGAACTATCATGCTGCAATGACACGTGTAAGAAGAACAATGATGTTTTAAAAACATATGTTAAATAGACAGTTTTTGGGAGGGGTGAAATCATTATGAATCATGTTTTTTCTTATTAATTATTAAATGATAACAGGAAATGGTGACAAGTTGAGAAGCATATCTCTAAGTATGTTTTATTACCTGGTACCTGTCTGCATAGAAGCACTGATATATTATATGAATTTTGTGGTTGCATATGTCATGAGCATTCATTCAGACAGAAGATAAAATATACCGGTATATAATCACAAGTGAAGATGTTTTGAGTGGTGTAGGTTTATTCAAGAAATATTCCTCATCTTAAATCATGATGCAAAAAAAAAAAAAAAAAAAAAATTCAGAAATATATTATTTTTGTTTATTCAAGAAATATTCCTCATCTTAAATCATGATGCAAAAAAAAAAAAAAACATTTCAGAAATATATTATTTTTGTAAAACACCTCAAGAATGACATTAACTTATCAGTGACAGTATTAACGTGAATGAATATAGTATAGGACATGGACAATAGATTATGAGACTGGTTTGTGCAGGATATTGATGGCAGAGACATGGTAGAGTTGGCATCTATGGACTTCAGGAATATGGTGTTTTAGCAACCAGTCAATTATGCATGAGTCACAAGCTCTGCTTTGGTCCTGAAGTGTGCGGCACAGTTTTCCCATCATTTGATTAGTGACTCTTTCCTCAATTAATATATGTATCCTCAGAATGTTGAGACCGCATCTTTATGGCTGTTATATTGGGAAAACTTGATACCTTAGATTTCATTGGACATGAAGAATGCAACAACTATTATTATATGAGACAGAGAAACAAAAGAAGATTGGGAAATCAGGTAAAAAAGGGGAAAAATTAAATAAGGTCATTTTACTTGTATATATCTTGATGTCATATGGACTTTGTCCAGATAAAAGTGACCTACTTGTATTCACTTTGTAGTGGAGTGACCTGCTTGTACCACAAGGTCATATTCACTTTGTCTATATCAGAGTGACCTGCTTGTATGACAAGGTCATATTGGCTTTGCCTAGATTGGAGTGATCTGCTTGTACCACAAGGTCATATTGGCTTTGTCTATATCAGAGTGACCTGCTTGTATGACAAGGTCATATTGGCTTTGCCCAGATTGGAGTGACCTGCTTGTACCACAAGGTCATATTCACTTTGTCTATATCAGAGTGACCTGCTTGTACCACAAGGTCATATTGGCTTTGCCTAGATTGGAGTGACCTGCTTGTACCACAAGGTCATATTTGCTTTGTCTATATCAGAGTGACCTGCTTGTATGACAAGGTCATATTGGCTTTGCCTAGATTGGAGTGATCTGCTTGTACCACAAGGTCATATTGGCTTTGTCTATATCAGAGTGACCTGCTTGTACCACAAGGTCATATTGGCTTTGCCTAGATTGGAGTGATCTGCTTGTACCACAAGGCCATATTCACTTTGTCTATATCAGAGTGACCTGCTTGTATGACAAGGTCATATTGGCTTTGTCTAGATCTCAGTGACCTGCATGTTCAATGATGCCATGTTGAATCTTCCTATGTAAGGCTGTCTCAACATGTCCCATCGAGTGTTACAGAGTTTGTCTGAGTCCACCACCAGGTCCTGCAGCGTCCTCATGAATTTATCTCTGTCAGAACTGGTGACTCTGCAGCCCGGCTCAGTGTGAGTGAGAGAGAGAGTGGGAGCCCATTAATACACAATATATGTGAGACTAGCATGATCATAAAGAAGTCCCAGCAAAACTGGATTTCATTTATAGATTAGATTGCTTATACTTTGCTCATAATGACTTGCTCCCATACAACATTTCAGTTATTCTAAACGAATTGAGCTCAGGAGCCGCAGACTAATATCTGTGCACATGCGGTACTCATGTCTCAGGTTGTCTGCCGCAGGGCTATAGGGACATGGGGCTTAATTATGAATGAAGGAACCAGAGTCGGCCAAATTGGGCCGCTGTTAACAGGTTGCCTGGCTGATGAACGATCACGTAAACTAAGAATACTTGAAAGAATCAGGCTTTGTCTACCAGGTGGCGCTGTGCCTTCCAGGCGGTCCTTCCTCCATTAGCCTTAACTGATTTCCACATCCCATACAAATGACGGAGACAATAAAATCTAGGGCTCTGATTTATATCATGTTCTCACAACTGCTGCTGTGTTGTTTTTCATCAAACTGGTAAATAATATGAGAGAAATTCTAATTTTGGTGGTTGTCACTGACAGACATTTTTAAAGTTAATGGGTCTCAACAAGGGAGAGCATGCGATTTTTCCCCAAAGATTTTGAAATCGTAGCATCAGAGTTATTATAAAATAATTAAAATAAGATGAGTTTAATAAATTTTGAACTCCTTTGACTGTGGTTTTCTCTTTTAGATTGGCATCATCAAAACTATTACACAGTTTGACTGCTAAAAAAGTTGATTTAAAAAAGTCCACTGAACAATATGAAATGCACTGAGAAGTAATCCTATGGTTTCTGCCGAACGAGTGCATGTACACTTAGTGGTGTTCTATAGATCAGAAAGCAAATAAAAGATCCAGCCCATCAGAGTTGGGCAGTTGTGTTTGATCAGGCTGGTGATGTGCATGTGTTTTGAGGGTGTATTTTTCCCATTGTGTCGCCTGGTAGATGCCCCACTAGGCCTCTAGCTTTGTGGGATTGCCGGCAGCTTCCCCTCAAGTATCGGGCGGCGACCCGGGGACGGCGAGTCGGTAAAGCGAGGACGGATTGTTGTGGTGAGTCGATGGCGTGTGCAGATGTGTCAACGGAACCTGATACGCATGATGAGACGCGCTTCACTGGACGCATTTGCGGGTTCTTTTCTCTGGGTAGAAAAAGCTTTTCTTGCAATTAGGAAATGAAATGTGTTGGAAAGAAAATACTAGGCCATATTATGTTCTAGCATGACACCCTTTATTGTCTGGGTATGAATCCTCCACAAAGCACAACCTTTTAATGAGAAAGACCCTCGCGTGAATCAAAAAGCAACTATATTGCTTCACATAGTTTACATATGATAAAGAAAATGTGTGTTTTATTTATCTATGAGAGTTTGGAAACTGAATATTGTATAAAACTCATTGGTATATATGTTAAAGAAATTTATATACTTTTATTTATTTGATTAATATATATTTATATAAGTAGTTTATTTATGAATAAAAACCTAAATTTGTTTTAAAGGAGTTAAGCAAACAAAATGGTCACCTGAGACCCCAAGAACAATTGGTGGAGGAAAATGATAGAGGGAAATTTGAAACTAAATGATAAGACAGGGAACAGAAGGGAGAATGCCAAAGTGAAGCACATAAAGCTAAAATGTTAGAAATAGATGATGTTGAAATTAATAGGTTATTTAAGAGAGTTGAATTTTTTTAATGAACATGATGGAGTCCATTAAAAAATGGATTAATGTCAACAGGATCCCCACCAAGATGAAATGAATCCTGTGGTAAAAGTAACTAATTTTCAACAGAAGAAAAGCACTAAGATATCTGGGGAGGTGTTTAATGGATGCGAGATGATCATTGAAGCTACCCGTAATGAGTGAATTTCACATTTAGGTCCACGCCCAGCATTCATTCCCCATACATGTCTGCCAAGACTTTGTGTGGCTTGCATGCATGTTATTTGATCAGGAACTCGGTGGTTTTTGTCTGCAGTGAATGGGGCAGCCGTTAGAATCAGCAGAAATTCAGGCAGGAGAGAGTGCCAATGATATTGTAAATTGTGAATAAAAGTTTGCAGGCATTTAAATGCCTGCAAACTTTTATTCACAATTTACAATATCAAACCTAATTAGGCCTTAATTGAATGTGACATATAAGGCGCCTTGGTTATTAAAGGTGGAATTTGAAAATACATTAATGCATGTTGATTTTATCATCACATGGGTTGTGTCTTTCAGGGTAAATGCCACATCTTTGCTTTGGTTTTAACACTAGCTATACTTATTTGGTTAATATGATTTAGATACAAGTGATTTGGTCAAATTTGTATAATTGGTGAAGGATAATTTGTATGATTTGGTTATACCATGGTGATTTGGTTACATGAGTGATATTTGGTTATACCATGGTGAGTTGGTTACATGAGTGATATTTGGTTATACCATGGTGAGTTGGTTACATGAGTGATATTTGGTTATACCATGGTGATTTGGTTACATGAGTGATATTTGGTTATACCATGGTGAGTTGGTTACATGAGTGATATTTGGTTATACCATGGTGAGTTGGTTACATGAGTGATATTTGGTTATACCATGGTGATTTGGTTACATGAGTGATATTTGGTTATACCATGGTGAGTTGGTTACATGAGTGATTTATTTATTGGAACCATTGATGATTTATGATTAAATGAAATAAACTGGTATGTTACACATTATTTAACAAATATGATATATACTGCAGTGCAAAATAACTGAGGACAGAATTATCAATGATTGAAATCACATGTAATACTGTGGTGATCCTTCCCAATGGAGAGGAAAGACTGCATGCATAATCATTTATTATCACCATTTATTTCATGTTTGCCTGAGATATTTCTAGTGGAAGGTGGTAATTGAATGACGTGTTACATCCGATTGGTTGTATTTTATTAAAAAGATGAAAAAAACTAATTACAAGCCATAAGAGAGTGTTCTTAATGCAGCTCTTTCCCTGATGACTGTGAATCACCCACACTTACCCTGGTATTACTACGCCCTGTCACCCGACCAAATCACGCCAAGCTTACACCACTTACTCGTGAAAACATTCCTATGTTTTTTCTTTAGATATTTAATCTGCACAAGAAATAACTTTTGTTGAGATATATTTGTGTATTTTTGATTAAGAACAGAAAGGGATTCTGAAAACTTATAAAACTTCTGATGATACATTATAGATATATTTTACAGGTAATCATTGGAATAGTGCCAAGGAAGGAAATCAAATTTGAGCAAATGAAGATACAGAATAAGGGAGAGATGCATCAGGAATGTGATACCCTTTCACCAGAGTCTAGGGTAAGTAATATTTGATTGGCAGTGATTCAAACACCAGAAATAATGGATTTTTCTATATTTTCAAATTAGATCAGAATCACTCATATTGTAAGGAGATAGACATAAAGAAAGTATTGAGACACCAAGATAGAAGTCAGGCATATGATATTCAGAATATTTGAAGCCAGAAGAATAGGGTAGATTTCTTGACTTGGTCAGGACATGTTGAGACATCCAGTTCGATCAAATATCCAAGTAGAAGAATTTGTCATCTCAAATAGTAATGATATATTATTAAGAAGGGAAAGATGATGACTCTTCCTCTATATTTGATGAATGACCACACATAAAGAGCCCTATTCAGGTCTCTATCCAGAAAAGGGGATTAACATTCTCAACTAATGATACCCACATACTTAAATTATTGTATAAGTGGAGGTTGCAAATTTGAAAATGTGGCTGATTTTCTTTAATAAATGAAATATTCTGTCATGCAGCATTTAAGATGAGATTTTGATTGCAAAAGTTTCTCCGTGAAATAAAAATCTGATAAATATTTTCATATTATTTCTGCATTGTGAAGCAGTAATATATCTAATTTAAAAAAAGCCTGAGCATTGATATCATTGTGTTTTAACATAAACCTTTTATTATTTTCTTCTTGGCAAGCTATGATATTCACATTACAGCACAGAGCAATTTGCCAATTTGTTTATCACAGACAGGCCAAATCAATTAACTGTTGACTCCCAGGAGTTAATTTCAGGATTCCTTGTCTAAACTTAAAGCACTGTTCCTTCATTTTGTTGTTATTTCTTGTGGAAAATTTAGGACTATATCTGTGGACTCTCAGATCTTAATTAGAGATATAATATTACATAATGATCCATGAAGTCATTAAGATCTTAGAATAAATTATATTTATTGGCCTGACTTGGCAACCTTGCACATTATTTTATTGAAAGCTGGCAAAGTTATATGAAGATCATTGCATAAATTTTTTTTGTGGAATAACATTTTAAAATTGAAGATCAGATGAGGTAATGTAACATTTTACCTGAAGATTTGAATTATCCACTACCTGTAAGATTAGTATGTATTGATCCTAATCTCACAGGATTGGAAACAAAGAGGATTAGTCACCTGGCAAGATATCCTGGGCTTGCTGTTTGGAACTCACCTGTCAATCATTTCATTGGGATCAGTTTCAGAGAAGTTTATGCAAATATTGATCTGAAATGTGGTGCCAGGTGCTGGAGGCAAATCCATATTTCGTGTTGAAAATCAAAACAACATCTTCGTGGATTATTGTCTCCTGAAAAAGTGTTTGGCAGTCATTGCAAAGACAGATTGTTTTGATAAAGAGCGTATCATCATGTAAATATTTATGCCCAAAGATTTAACATATAAATATCACTAACATTCAGATGTACGAACATGTCTTTTAGAATTAAACCTCATCAAAAAAGAAACAGCGATTTAATACAAGTTTCAAATTTGCGAATGTTATGAAGTGTGGTGAAGTTTATTAGTGTGTGTTATTCTAGTTCAAATTGGCCAATACTACATTGTGGTGAGGTTTATTGATTAAAATGAACAAACAAGATGCACAAATGAATTGTATTCCTGTTGAGAGTAACTCAGGTGCCTTCCTGTGTCAACTGTTTTGTGTTGATGTGAGAGTGTCCATTGATGACAGACCCACCATAACTTGCCTGAGAACAGTGATGTAGACCTGTGTGGGGTCTGCCCAGTGCACGCTGAGTCAGGGAGGCTAGCGGTGTCTGAGGTAGACCTATGTGGGGTCTGCCCAGTACAGGCTGAGTCAGGGAGGCTAGCGGTGTCTGAGGTAGACCTATGTGGGGTCTGCCCAGTGCACGCTGAGTCAGGGAGGCTAGCGGTGTCTGAGGTAGACCTTTGTGGGGTCTGCCCAGTGCACGCTGAGTCAGGGAGGCTAGCGGTGTCTGAGGTAGACCTGTGTGGAGTCTGCTGAGTCAGGGAGGCTAGCGGTGTCTGAGGTAGACCTGTGTGGGGTCCCCCCAGTGCACGCTGAGTCAGGGAGGCTAGCGGTGTCTGAGGTAGACCTATGTGGGGTCTGCTGAGTCAGGGAGGCTAGCGGTGTCTGAGGTAGACCTGTGTGGGGTCTGCTGAGTCAGGGAGGCTTGCGGTGTCTGAGGTAGACCTGTGTGGGGTCTGCTGAGTCAGGGAGGCTAGCGGTGTCTGAGGTAGACCTGTGTGGGGTCTGCTGAGTCAGGGAGGCTAGCGGTGTCTGAGGTAGACCTGTGTGGGGTCTGCTGAGTCAGGGAGGCTAGCGGTGTCTGAGGTAGACCTATGTGGGGTCTGCTGAGTCAGGGAGGCTAGCAGTGTCTGAGGTAGACCTGTGTGGGGTCTGCTGAGTCAGGGAGGCTAGCGGTGTCTGAGGTAGACCTGTGTGGGGTCTGCTGAGTCAGGGAGGCTAGCGGTGTCTGAGGTAGACCTATGTGGGGTCTGCTGAGTCAGGGAGGCTAGCAGTGTCTGAGGTAGACCTATGTGGGGTCTGCTGAGTCAGGGAGGCTAGCGGTGTCTGAGGTAGACCTGTGTGGGGTCTGCTGAGTCAGGGAGGCTAGCGGTGTCTGAGGTAGACCTGTGTGGGGTCTGCTGAGTCAGGGAGGCTAGCGGTGTCTGAGGTAGACCTATGTGGGGTCTGCTGAGTCAGGGAGGCTAGCAGTGTCTGAGGTAGACCTGTGTGGGGTCTGCTGAGTCAGGGAGGCTAGCGGTGTCTGAGGTAGACCTGTGTGGGGTCTGCTGAGTCAGGGAGGCTAGCGGTGTCTGAGGTAGACCTATGTGGGGTCTGCTGAGTCAGGGAGGCTAGCAGTGTCTGAGGTAGACCTATGTGGGGTCTGCTGAGTCAGGGAGGCTAGCGGTGTCTGAGGTAGACCTGTGTGGGGTCTGCTGAGTCAGGGAGGCTAGCAGTGTCTGAGGTAGACCTGTGTAAGGTCTGCTGAGTCAGGGAGGCTAGCGGTGTCTGAGGTAGACCTGTGTGGGGTCTGCCCAGTACAGGCTGAGTCAGGGAGGCTAGCGGTGTCTGGCTGCGGAGGCTGGTGTCTCCTCATCATCACATGCTGCCATCCTCCCTGCCAACACTCCATTTATCTGTCACTACATCTTGTCATTGTCTCGTCAGTCTACGCCACATTTGCCCTCATCCACACCATCATATTGTCAATAACCTCTGCAAATGATTTAAACAGATTTTTCAAAGGTCCATTATGTTTGATATTATCCAGTGTTGTGTATGATTTACTGCTGTGAAAGGTGCTTTGCAGTTTATATAGATGGAATATATTTTGAGCTGAGTGTCAATGGATATGGTCAAGCTGAACAGCACACAATAAGTGCAACTTTAATATATACCTATTTATAAAACAGGAAAGGTCTTGGGTAATAGGAGATTGGGTCACCAAAAATAAGGTCTGGATACCATAGAACATAAATATGTTTATTAATAATGATAAGCATTAAAGAAAGGGACAGGTTAAAGGAAATATTTCCAATAAGATAAAGAGCAATTTACTCACTATTGTGTTGTATGGCAATTCTGTGCTACGTGTAAGGTATATCTAAACAAATACAGTCATGTAAAAGCAAAATAGAATCAAATATATGCCTGTGATAATTGGGGTGGCCTCATTTGGTATTTTTAAATATTTGTTTGCCAAATAGATGTTTGCCAAATTCTTCACAGGCATACAAGGAGGAATTTCTCATAGTAAACATTGAAAACAGAAAAATATATGTCTAAGAAAAATAGGTATGTTGTGATGCAAGCTGCCGGAGAGAGTTGCTTGATAAATTGTACCATGCCATGCCACAAATAGAAGAAAAACACAAATATGATTGAAGTTTGCTTATGTTTCACTGTGAGCTTTGAGGTAATGACAAACATGTAGAAAGATATTAACACTCTCTTAACTGAGGAAACCTTGAGAATTACCATGTATTATGACCAATAAAAGCCAATCCACTTGTCAACTGCAGAGAACCTCACTAACTGCAGCGTGAGCATGCTGTTTTTAGACTGCCTATTTTCAAACATCGTATCCGCAACTTTGTTGTATCGTTGGGCGTAATTAAAATCGTTGGCTCTCATGCAATCTGGTCTTTAGGGGGTCCAATTTGACCACTTTGAAAATCCCCCAATTAAAGTGTGTTAAAGCGTCTTGGATGTGACTCAACCTCTCTGTCACTGTATGATGTTACAACCTCTTCTAGCAACAAAGATTTTGTTATTGCTTAGATTGTTAGATATTTGACTAATTTGCTTAAAGCAAAGGTTGGTACCCATAAGGAAAAACATTAGTTCTGGAATAGATTGCTTGTAAAAAAGCCTTAGAAAGGAATCTCCCTTTTTTGTTTCAAGAGTACACAAAAAGCATTTCAATGAAAAATTTAAGTTTAAGTTTATTTGATATATATTTATAGATTTCGATAACACCTGACTTTTGGTCAATCTCGGTTCAAACCTTAATCCTATCTGTATTTTTCGAAATATAATTCAGTGCATTGAAGGGAAGTAATGACACAAAATATTCTATAGCATTGTAAAAGTCGATCTGTGAACTATGGAAACCAGCTAGTTCAGATTAAAAAATAGAGATAATTTACTATGAGATGCACAGAAATATAATCTGAGCAAAAGTGGAATGCATTAAAATCAAGAAGATTCAAGGTTTATTTACATTATATGATTTCGTGACCTTTTCTGATATTTTGTTGGTATTAATCAACAAGATTTAGATACTAGAGGGCATGAAAAAATCCCAAAAGGAAAATGAAAGGACTAATCCATTTGCAAGTTGAGACTGTTATAAAATTGAAGAAATGGTTTCAATAGGCAGCAGAAAATAATTCTGGTGTCGTTTTCCAATTAAAGATAATTATTTAATTTGGATGTTTTTAATCAAGCATCACAGACTTGGGTTTAATTGGTTAGAAGTCAACTGATCTATTGAATCGGTCCAGTAATTTGGTGCCAATTATTAACAGTGTGCCGAGAAGTCAGTATTTTGATGGAAGTATTTTTCGTGTCTGGTTGTTTCCTCGCAGGATATAATTGGCATTACGTGAGCCGAAGGGCAGATGATGAGAGAAAGTTACTTCAAACAGGTGGGCCCAAATTAGCCCTTGCGCTGAAAACCAATGCCAAATTCTTTTCATTCATTACAACTGACAGTTTTGCCTTTATGTGCCAATGATTAGTTTAAGGTCATTTTATTTTCACTAAATTATACTTATTGAATAAGTTCACAACCAAACTGTTCAATTTTATTTTCAAAATGTTTGAAAATTAAGAAGAAATATGAAAATTGTCAGACATTTTTGTCATGAAAAATAAATCGAAACTGGCAGGTGGTGGAGAGGTGATTATCTCATTCATTATGCACACTTTGTGATTGAGAAAACAAAATATGAAACATATAGGGGGTATCGTGATGAATTATTAATAGAATCAGAAAATTATCACCCGTGATCAGTGATGATCGACGGGAGACATGAAAGGCTGTGTATACCAATGTGACACTGATCACCTAATCATTGATTCAGCTCTGTGGAGAAACTTTCTTCATGGATGTACTAATAAGGCCAAAACACTTTGAAGTAAGTACCATTTTATTGTGTAGATAACACAAATCTTTGAATACATTTTTTTACAAAACTATTTATTGATAAGTCATAATTGATTAAATCTGAAAATGTAGTAATTACAGATGAAGATCGGGCAGGAGTAGTTAAAAAGGTGCGTGATGATGTAATATTACGCCTGCGGGCACGTTTGACATCGCCATCACAATGTGGGTCAATCAGAAGTGACACGTGCAGAGTTTCTGTTACGGTTCACTGAACATGTGGATGTTTTACGGGGTCACTCATGTGTGTCGTGATGGGAGACAGACAGCTGTCCTCCCACTATGAGGAGGGAGGCGTTCATAGAGTGTATATATAGTAAAGGACAGAAAGTCTCAATGTTTTTATTATGCACAGTTACAAAATGGACATTGATGGAGACTAAACTTTTTTCATAATTATTCAACAAAATTTTCTTGTCCTTGTACTAAAACATCTTATAATGTTTTGAAGTAAATATAAAGAGCAGTTTGTGAGTCATTTATGTATTTTTGGCATAGTTGATAGTAGTTCTTATCGTGTATGTGAATTTATATATATTTGCAGGGGATGTTTGATGTGAGAGTGTATCACAGAATTGTAGTCCCTCTAATGACTTGATTTCATGATAATCCAGTTGAGACATATTGACAGATGTATTATATGCTCATATAGTTCCCTTTAGAACATTTGACAATAAAAAAGAACTGTAAAGAGACTACTGTAGTCTAAAGCATTTGCATCATATGATTGTAGTTTGTGAAAAATATATTTGAGTTGTTTCTTTGAATTTAATTTTCACTAAAGCAAAGGTTTGTGAAAAAAAACATAAATTTGAAGAAATAAGTTGTAAACTGTTTATACACCATTTTTTAAATGACATGATTTCACATATTCCTCTTGAAAATATTTATTTTTCATTACCGCTCTTTTTCAAACATCTGTATTGTCTTGTGCTTTAGGTTCCCAAAGAAAGAACAGAAGTATGCACATGCCAAACGTGACCCAATCAAGTCATGCAGTTATGTTGCGTGACCTTTTTTGATCATTTATTTGATATCTTAATTATTTATGATAATTATCATGAGATAATGCTCTTTATATACATTTTTATACAAGATAGTGTAGTTTAGGTTTGAGGACTCAATTATTTTTATATTGATTAAGGTAATATGATCCCATTTAATGAGTTTTATATAATTTAAAGATGATGTCCATCCTTATGAGACACCTTTGTGATTTAAATTGTTGATTATTTTTATGTGGATGAAGTTGATATTATAATGAACTGTATATATTCTCCGGATAATGCCCATACCTGATGAGACAGACACCTTAATGAAGTTTGAATGATGAACTTCCACTGCCAGTACAGGTAGAATTAAGGCCACGGTTCATTACATGTGTTATGTTACATCACTGAGGTAACATGTGCCGTTTTCCTTTCCAAACCCACATTAACTTTGCATGACAGCCCTTGAAGCACATGGTGTTACTAGAGTGTGTATGCTGTGAGGGTTCAATGCCCAGGCTGGTTATATCAGGAAAAAAAACTTGTTTCTATTGATACTGTTTGTTTAGTATTGAACAGTTCAGTGGCGTTCTATTTGTTCAGATTGTGTGAAATCGTAAATATGCATAGAAAGTGAAAGAGATATAAGCATTAGAGAAAAAGCAAGGAATAACCAAAAAGTGATGAATAAACAGTCCTTCCATGTCCTCTATAACATGGTTGATTAACCAGACTAGTTTCGACTATTTTAGTCTCTTCAGTGGTTTATTGATCAAATTCCCATCATTTTGCTGTGCTTCTGTACTACTTTTACTTGCCCATCTGGACAGGTGAGTGGACAACTTGTCCACCCGTAGTGGGCAAATGTGTTGGCCAATCAGGGACAGCTTTATGATATAGATCAGGGACAGGTTAATGATATAGATCAGGGATAGGTTAATGCTATAGATCAGGGATAGGTTAATGATATAGATCAAGGACAGGTTAATGATATAGATCAAGGACAGGTTTATGATATAGATCAGGGACAGGTTAATGCTATATATCAGGGATAAGTTAACAGGTTGAGTGAGCTTTCTGTGTAGAGCTAACCATAGGATTTTCCAAAAATTAGGGAAATGTCTTGTATATGCAAAACAAATAGTACATTGATTTTTTTGACTTAGAAAAATTGATTTGAATGGTGTGAATAAATTGTTATGAAAATTGCACCCATTGACCCTGATTTTGTCACAATGTGCACATGCGCAATTACCAGCTTGTTACAAAAATATAAAATTTGACCCTGCTCTGTCGGTTCTTGACCGATTTACATCATTGACAACTCAAAATTGAGCTCTTCTTTTCAAATATGTAAGTCAGATGATCGATATATTAATGTTCATATTTCAGATATGGAAGAGACGGCAGTGCGCGAAGGCTATGATCGTATGCGCAAAGATGTGCCTCTGACTTGAAAATCTTGTAAGAATTTTACATACGCACATTGCTTTATAAGATAAAGTAATGACAAGTCTTATTGATGGATCTGTCCCACTAGAGCACACATAGATAACTGTTCATGTTATGTCAGATTCTTAATTGTTGACAAAGACCAAAATGTGCGAAATAGGCGATCGTTAGCTGTAATAATTGTTGGTAGAATAGATAAGAGACCGGTTGAGTATAGGAGCATTATCAAAGTTCATTGTGAAATATATCATAAGGGAGGTAACCTGTAATGATTTACACATCAGTATGACACAACAATCATTAAACTTGCAATTTGTTTAATTTCTGTTTGTCTTATTGCATGAATTACTTAATTGACAGATTTTTATTATGTGCGATTGCTATCTCAGTTGTATTTTGGGGGCAAATTCAGTGTTTTTTATTCTGTGGCTTATTGAAGGATGAAGTTTTGAGTGTGCTCCAAGTGACTAATACCAGGTTTAAAATTGATGAGTAAAATAAAACGAGAGATAGAAACCACTAATTACTGTAATTAGTAAAGCTTGTGATTGTTTTTTCCCTGACCTAATACATAGCCTCAGGGTAAGCCTGAGAGGAACACAGAGCCAGATTTAACATTGAAGAACGTCATGCTTTTGTTGTGGGACGGCAATGTTAACCTGATTAAGACTTTATGATTGGTGAGGTTGGAACCACTCCAAATTAAAACTTTCAATTTGATCTTGATCCAAGCACCAGTTTTCTGATGAGGGAGAAAGCATGATGGAGAGAGATCAAAAGGGGGTGAGAATGCATTATGGAAAAGCCCTTACCCCAGGGCTGTGTGCTAGAGTGCAACCTAAGTGTGATAATTGTCTCGTCACCCAGTGTGTCACCAAAATGACTTTTTGACTTTAATGTACATGCCAAATAAATGGCATTTTATCATGCACCATAGCAGATGTTTTAAATATTCCAGGGCAATTAAATATTCTGGCAAGCTTTGAAGGTAGGTGTGTGTCATGCAGTAGGCGTTCATCTGTCTTGGAAACACACATCCATATGATACTCTGCATATTTCATGAATATTCTGCACATCACATTTTTTACCACTGTAGAGAGACAAAAATAATGCAGAAGATCGATTAACATATAAAAATTATCATACTTATGATTTACCAATATCTTAGTAAGATTTATTGGCATAAGATTTATTGGCATAAGTGTCCAATCCCATAGCTCAATACAGATTAAGTGTCATAAGTGACCAATCCCATAGCTCTATATAGATTTAGTGTCATAAGTGACCAATCTCATAGTGCTATATAGATTTAGTGGCATAAGTGACCAATTCCATAGCTCTATATAGATTTAGTGGCATAAGTGACCAATCCCATAGCTCTATATAGATTAAGTGGCATAAGTGACCAATCCCATAGCTCTATATAGATTTAGTTAGGCATAAGTGACCAATCCCATAGCTCTATATAGATTTAGTGTCATAAGTGACCAATCCCATAGCTCTATATAGATTAAGTGGCATAAGTGACCAATCCCATAGCTCTATATAGATTTAGTGTCATAAGTGACCAATCTCATAGTGCTATATAGATTTAGTGGCATAAGTGACCAATCCCATAGCTCTATATAGATTAAGTGGCATAAGTGACCAATCCCATAGCTCTATATAGATTTAGTGTCATAAGTGACCAATCCCATAGCTCTATATAGATTAAGTGGCATAAGTGACCAATCCCATAGCTCTATATAGATTTAGTGTCATAAGTGACCAATCCCATAGCTCTATATAGATTAAGTGGCATAAGTGACCAATCCCATAGCTCTATATAGATTTAGTGTCATAAGTGACCAATCCCATAGCTCTATATAGATTTAGTGGCATAAGTGACCAATCCCATAGCTCTATATAGATTAAGTGGCATAAGTGACCAATCCCATAGCTCTATACAGATTTAGTGTCATAAGTGACCAATCCCATAGCTCTATATAGATTAAGTGGCATAAGTGACCAATCCCATAGCTCTATATACTGTAGATTTAGTCAAATATCTCTGTTCATATGAAGTTTCATTGTGGAGGTGCTGGCAGATGTGTTTTACAGCTTTTACCCCAGTCACATTTGCGCCAATTGCAGTAAAGATGTTTTATTTTGGTTAATTTTTTTTAAAACAAAATTTGGCCGGCAGTTCAGATTCCTGTGAGGGCACCAGGAGATCATCAGCCACAATTGGGCATCTTTTAGATGTCGTACGGGTCATCAGAAACTTATAGCTGCAACATAAAAGTTACTGGTGTTTCCAGGATGTCTTCTCACCAAACATCATCTGAAAGTACATGCCAGGCTCCTGTGAGTGTCCCGCAGGCATATCTTAAGATTATCTTAGGGTTGCCGGTGGCATTGTACGGTGAAAATAGGATTTTTTATATATTTTTGTGTTCCCAGGTCATTGCTAGATAATCCCAAGGGCTTCCTGCGATATCTTACAGATGTCTCTTAAATATGTTGAATAATACCGACGTCTTTATGATATCCTACAGACATCTGTTAGATGATGCAGAAGTTGGCCGATTCTTACTTCCTCGGCGCCCGGTGCAAATGTGACTGGAGTATAACACAATACAATATTATGATCTGTCCACTTAAATGTTTTATCATGTTAGAGAAAGGGTATCAGGTCATTACATAGAAAGAAAAAAAATTAAACACATGGATTAAATGTTAAAGGGACAGGCAAAGCCAGTTGATTGTAAAACTGGATAATTTTATAAGTTAATTGCTGAATCTTCTGCAGGATAGCAAAATTCCTTTTGTCAGTTTCTTTACAAATGCTGTTTTATGATATTTCTTCATGGTACGCTATAAGTGAGTACTGCAGTTTGGAGATTTTGCCAATTTATGGATAAATAACTTTGTTTTTTTCTCTCCATATTTTACATTTAATTTTTTTAGATTTCAAAAAGAATTTTTACAGAATAGGCCAAGGGGTGAGTAATATGTTAATTACAGAACTATATTAAAAGCTGAGATTTATTGATGTAATAAGCATGATAACATCAACAGAGCTCAGATGCTCTTTGAAATTCCACATTTCTTTATGCCTTAATGGGTACAAGAAGTAAAGGAGTTTCTGATATAGACTCAAAGACTGTATGCTGTTTAGAAAAATGTTTTCAAGCTATTTCTCAGTTGTTGGGTAAATTTACTTTCCTGTTATATTTTGGGTTTTGTTTCTTATTCTTATTGCTTTCATGTTTGTAATCTAAGAAGGTATCATTTGATATCAGACCTAAAACCTTATTTTGTTTGTCTGCTTTTTACCTCACGATAAAAACTCTCTGCATCACATTGATTTCTTCAGCTTTGTTTGATTCTTATGTATCAGGAAGTAAATTCTTATTGTGTCATATTAATAATATATGATATAGGTACTACCTCTGATATGAAAATTAATCCACTTGAGAAACTTTGATAAAATATTTTTCTCCAAGCAAAACCCAACACAAAAAGACTTGTTACAGACTACTTAAAAAAACAAGATGTATGTATTTCTTGAAAAAGAATGTGAGTTTTGATGTCCGACAGAAGTTTTAAGCGTCAGAATGGATACAATCATTTCAGCTGCATTGCAACCCACTTCATCTGGATTGCAACCTACTTCTGCTACATTGCAACCTACTTCATCTGGATTGCAACCTACTTCTGCTGCATTCAACTTATTTTTTTATATTGAAGGGATCTGAAGACATCCTGTCATTAAAATACAAACCAAAATTACTTGCCTAAATTGCAAATAGATATGCAAAATTATATTTTGAGGAGACTGATTTATAACTTGAAATATACTGTATCCAAGTGCTACATGTATTGTCTGTGATGATTAAATTTCCAATCAATATGTTTGAGCTCAACATTGAACTTACAAACCTCCAGTCACGGGCCAGACAGATTCACTGCCACCAGATGGAGTTGGCTGGTATACTGGCTAGGCTTAACACAGTTTGTCTGCACAAAGTAGAATGAAGAACATACTTTCCAGATGCTAAATGTTCTTTGTTTACACAATATATAATTTGATTTAAATATTCCAAACAGTTGATTCAAATGTCTTTGTATTATCAATTGTGGTTTACATTGTTCAAATTAACCATTATGTGACTGCAAACATTTATACAAGGTAACAGATCACACAAAGTGTATATTATACAAGGTGACAGATCTCATAAGGTGGGCATTATACAAGGTGACAGATCTCATAAGGTGGGCATTATAAAAGGTAACAGATCTCACAAGGTGGGCATTATACAAGGTAACAGATCTCACAAGGTGGGCATTATACAAGGTAACAGATCTCACAAGGTGTGCATTATACAAGGTAACAGATCTCACAAGGTGGGCATTATACAAGGTAACAGATCTCACAAGGTGGGCATTATACAAGGTGACAGATCTCACAAGGTGTGCATTATACAAGGTGACAGATCTCATAAGGTGGGCATTATACAAGTTAACAGATCTCACAAGGTGGGCATTATACAAGGTAACAGATCTCACAAGGTGGGCATTATACAAGGTAACAGATCTCACAAGGTGTGCATTATACAAGGTGACAGATCTCACAAGGTGTGCATTATACAAGGTAACAGATCTCACAAGGTGGACATTATACAAGGTTACAGATCTCACAAGGTATGCATTATACAAGGTGACAGATCTCACAAGGTGTGCATTATACAAGGTAACAGATCTCACAAGGTGGGCATTATACAAGGTAACAGATCTCACAAGGTATGCATTATACAAGGTAACAGATCTCACAAGGTGTGCATTATACAAGGTAACAGATCTCACAAGGTGTGCATTATACAAGGTAACAGATCTCACAAGGTGTGCATTATACAAGGTAACAGATCTCACAAGGTGGGCATTATACAAGGTAACAGATCTCACAAGGTGTGCATTATACAAGGTAACAGATCTCACAAGGTGTGCATTATACAAGGTAACAGATCTCACAAGGTGGGCATTATACAAGGTAACAGATCTCACAAGGTGGGCATTATACAAGGTAACAGATCTCACAAGGTGGGCATTATACAAGGTAACAGATCTCACAAGGTGTGCATTATACAAGGTGACAGATCTCACAAGGTGTGTATTATAAAAGGTAACAGATCTCACAAGGTGGGCATTATACAAGGTAACAGATCTCACAAGTGTACATTGGAAGTTCGTAGAGATTGACATGCAAATGGTGATGTGAATACCTGTATTAAATGAGGCATAGATAACAGATTATTAGACAAAATGGATAAAGAGATTGAAGACAATACATCAATATATGTATGACCAGTGTCCAAAAAATGGTTCAAAGTGTTGCTTGTCTCACCACCTTAAGTGATTAAATGATGAAAAATAATAGAAAAAACTATTGAAATGTTTAATTTTGAAAGGGAATTTTCATATTTTTAAATAAAACTTTCACTTTTTAACCCATTTTGTTTATGATTAAATGACTAAATAGAATATGATTAAATGAGTAAATAGAATATCCCCCAAGTGCATCCCCCAAGTGTAATGCCTATTTTGATTCTTTAAGATCATTTGTGAGGAGTGAAGAAGAAATTAAAACATTTGGAAATAACCGTTTCAAGGGTTAATATTGATAGTGGCTGACATTTTGACCAGCACGCTTGTAATCACCACTTGGTCAGTGTACATACTGGGAGGTAATGAGTGTGATGAGTGTGTGACCAGCATGATCCCGCTGCCAGAGGTCTCTGTCAAACCACCACAAAGGCTGCAGGTACACCATTAATCCTGCCCACTGACAGCTCCAGTCTGCAATGTGACAAACACTGGACTAGAAACAGGACAGAAACACTGCCAGTAGCAGGACAGAGACACTGTGCCAGTAGCAGGACAGAGACACTGTGCCAGTAGCAGGACAGAGACACTGTGCCAGTAGCAGGACAGCGAAGCTGTGTCAGTAGCAGGGCAGAGACGCTGTGCCAGTAGCAGGACATTGACACTGCCAGTAGCAGGACAGAGACACTGCCAGTACCAGGACAGAGACGCTGTGCCAGTAGCAGGTCAGAGACACTGCCAGTAGCAGGTCAGAGACACTGCCAGTAGCAGGACAGAGACACTGCCAGTAGCAGGTCAGAGACACTGCCAGTAGCAGGACAGAGACACTGTGCCAGTAGCAGGACAGAGACACTGTGCCAGTAGCAGGACAGAGACACTGTGCCAGTAGCAGGATAGAGACACTGTGCCAGTATCAGGAGAGAGACACTGTGCCAGTAGCAGGACAGAGACACTGTGTCAGTAGCAGGACAGAGACACTGCGTCAGTAGCAGGACAGAGACACTGTGCCAGTAGCAGGACAGAGACACAGTGCCAGTAGCAGGACAGAGACACTGTCAGTACCAGGACAGAGACACTGTACCAGTAGCAGGACAGAGACACTGCGTCAGTAGCAGGACAGAGACACTGTGCCAGTAGCAGGACAGAGACACAGTGCCAGTATTAGGACAGAGACACTGTGTCAGTAGCAGGACAGAGACACAGTGCCAGTAGCAGGACAGATACACTTTGCCAGTAGCAGGACAGAGACGAGACACTGCCAGTAGCAGGACAGAGACGAGACACTGCCAGTAGCAGGACAGAGATACTGCCAGTAGCAGGACAGAGACACTGTGCCAGTAGCAGGACAGATACACTGCCAGTAGCAGGACAGAGACACTGTGTCAGTAGCAGGACAGATACACTGTGCCAGTAGCAGGACAGAGACACTGTCAGTAGCAGGACAGATACACTGCCAGTAGCAGGACAGAGACACTGTGCCAATAGCATGACAGAGACACTGTGCCAGTAGCAGGACAGAGACACTGTGCCAGTAGCAGGACAGATACACTGCCAGTAGCAGGACAGAGACACTGTCAGTAGCAGGACAGATACACTGCCAGTAGCAGGACAGAGACACTGTGCCAATAGCATGACAGAGACACTGTGTCAGTAGCAGGACAGATACACTGCCAGTAGCAGGACAGAGACACTGTGCCAGTAGCAGGACAGAGACACTGTCAGTAGCAGGACAGATACACTGCCAGTAGCAGGACAGAGACACTGTGTCAATAGCAGGACAGATACACTGTGCCAGTAGCAAGACAGAGACACTGTGCCAGTAGCAGGGCAGAGACACTGTGCCAGTAGCAGGACAGAGACACTGCCAGTAGCAGGACAGAGACACTGTGCCAGTAGCAGGACAGAGACACTGTGTCAGTAGCAGGACAGAGACACAGTGCCAGTAGCAGGACAAAGACACTGTGTCAGTAGCAGGACAGAGACACTGTCAGTAGCAGGACAGAGACACTGTGTCAGTAGCAGGACAGAGACACTGTGCCAGTAGCAGGACAGAGACACTGAGTCAGTAGCAGGACAGAGACATTGTGTCAGTAGCAGGACAGAGACACTGCCAGTAGCAGGACAGATACACTGTCAGTAGCAGGACAGATACACTGTGCCAGTAGCAGGACAGAGACACTGTCAGTAGCAGGACAGAGACACTGTGCCAATAGCAGGACAGAGACATAGTGCCAGTAGCAGGACAGAGACACTGTGCCAGTATTAGGACAGAGACACTGTGTCAGTAGCAGGACAGAGACACTGTGTCAGTAGCAGGACAGAGACACTGTGCCAATAGCATGACAGAGACACTGTGCCAGTAGCAGGACAGAGACACTGTGCCAGTAGCAGGACAGAGACACTGTGCCAGTAGCAGGGCAGAGACACTGTGCCAGTAGCAGGACAGAGACACTCTGTCAGTAGCAGGACAGAGACACTGCCAGTAGCAGGACAGAGACACTGTGCCAATAGCATGACAGAGACACTGTGCCAATAGCATGACAGAGACACTGTGCCAGTAGCAGGACAGAGACACTGTGCCAGTAGCAGGACAGAGACGAGACACTGTGCCAGTAGCAGGACAGAGACACTGTGTCAGTAGCAGGACAGAGACACTGCCAGTAGCAGGACAGAGACACTGTACCAGTAGCAGGACAGAGACACTGTGCCAGTACCAGGACAGCATTGAGTAGAAATCTAGTTTAAACTGTGAATCAATTTTTTCTGAAAACCTATATTTTGCAGCAAAGCTTTGATTAGTTGTTGATATTTATAGCAACTGGTACCATGTTTCTATGATACTTTTAACATGCTAGTAGTGACTGCAATATTTTATCAAAGAGGTGGCAACAGAGATCATCATGGTTCTGAACTTATGATGGCAATCAACACATATTCCAATCTATTGAATGGTGTTGCGTGTAACATTCTCCACATTTCAACATTCACTGTTTAAGATGAGAAGAAATGTGTTTATTATTGCTTTGTATCATGCACATTGACAGTTTCTAATCTATTTTAAGTGCCTTATAAGCAAATTCCTGTCATTCACATACATCCCAGAAAAAATTATTGGTGGAAACCAAGTGAAAATTTAAGTGTTGTTTCACCCAGTGTATTTCTAATTTTGCTGGAAATGGTAAGTTTTGAAACAGGAATATAGCATTTCTGTGGAGATATGTATGTTATAAAATAAAAAGGGCCATGCTGACTGCCCAACAGCACAATATGATTCAAGCACTTTAACCCCTAAAAAACTGGCCTGTATAGATTTTGCTGATTTACAGGACTAACCGATTTTTTTCCGGACTCTGCGTGTATCTACATATTTAATTGATAAAGTTTATAACTATGGCTATATAATATGCTCAACTAATACTGGGCTTTAATTTCATGATTCATGCAGTCAGACATCATTACCATTATCCTTCCTCTCTGTTACCGGTGGAAGATTTCAAGGTCCTTCTTGTCTGCTACCGATGGTAGATGTCAATGTCCTTCTTGTCAGTTACCGGTGGTAGATGTCAATGTCCTTCTTGTCAGTTACCGGTGGTAGATGTCAATGTCCTTCCTCTCTGTTACCGGTGGTAGATTTCAATGTCCTTCCTCTCTGTTACCGGTGGTAGATTACAATGTCCTTCCTCTCTGTTACCGGTGGTAGATTACAATGTCCTTCCTCTCTGTTACTGGTGGTAGATTTCAATGTCCTTCCTCTCTGTTACCGGTGGTAGATTTCAATGTCCTTCCTCTCTGTTACCGGCGGTAGATTACAAGGTCCTTCCTCTCTGTTACCGGTGGTAGATTTCAAGGTCATTCCTGTCCGTTGCCGGTGGAAGATGTCAAGTTCTTTCCCATCTGTTACGTGTTAAGGACTACTTTCGACAAAGGAGTAATTAATACAAGATTTCCACAAGACAATTCAAAGCTGAGTCACCTATAGCATATTCCTGGATGATCTGCTAGAACCAGAGTGACTGATGTGACCTGGAATTCATTTTACTCCATGAAGCTGAATACTGTGTTTGTAGTTGATTTATAAGTGAGTTGAAGACAAATGAGGTGAGATTTTTTTGTTTAGACATCTTCATGTGTTGCGCTATATGAGACAAATCACTGGCGATATATCTAGATCAGCACAGGTTCGTGTTCTGCGGAGAGCAACATCATTTCTTATTACAATCTGTTGCCATCCGCTCCATACATCTTCATTGCTGGAGATTGGAAATTCCCCTCGTGCAGCTGCAGACACTTCTTGGTACATGTGATTTATATCATAAAGATATCTATTGCATTATGTGGATTTGAAGAACTACAGAGACAGATCTATAGAAAAAGTTTTTATTCCACGGATACCTTTTATTCTGTACTAAGGATACTGTCTCTTTTTCCTCCAGGGAAAATATTGAGGTATCTGGAATGTGGTGTTATATATGTACATTGAAATTCAGACCAACAAGTCTGATAGTGAAATAAATGGATAAAAATGTGGCTCCTAAAATATTTTAATTTTTTTTTAAATTTTCTGAATTTTTTCACCTCCGAGGTGCATTGGAGATTTTGTGTAAAGAAACAAATGAAGACAATCAGAAAATGAGGTAATACAAGATAAAGATGATCAAAGTTAAGCAGTTGACACAAGTATATTTGGAGGTTATGCTAAAATTAAGAGTTACATGAGACTAATATTACATGAGACTAATATTTTTTGCTATTTCATGATGTTACTTAAAATTAGGCTGGGAGTGAGCTTGTCCTCTGTGTACTTTTGGAGAGGGGATCAACATGGCGAATTCTATAAAACTATACAATACATTTGTGCATTTTCCCAGGATTTTTAATTCATTTAAGAAGTGCACATTCATCAACCTAAAAGGAAATCTTCATTCACTTCAGTTCAGGATCTGATGATAAAAAAAAAACTAGATTAAATTATTTCTTAAGGATTCAGGTTTTCAGTTAAAGATCAGGAATTGTAAATGAAATTTATCATCTTGACCATTTATAGGAATGTCAGTCGATGTTTAAGTTGAGAAGAAAGGGAATGCAAAATAAAATCAAGTTTGAAAGCGACTTTAGAAATAAATCAATAGCAGGAAGACTTTGAAAAGGTAGATTTAAAAAAGATCCCAATTCACATTCTCTGAGAAGAGAAAAATAATTAACTGAGGATTAATTAGATTTAAAATCCATATTGTTTGAAAGGAAATGATTAAGAAAACATTAAATACACGGTTATCTTTAGATTTAATTAAATCAGTGAATGAAGGGAGCTGTCAGACCAGATAGAAATCAAAGGTACCAGCCTCATGCCACATAATGTACCAACCCGGGATAGAAATCAAAGGTATCAGCCTCATGCCACACAATGTACCAACCCTGGATAGAAATCAAAGGTATCAGCCTCATGCCACACAATGTACCAACCCTGGATAGGAATCAAAGGTACCAGCCTCAAGGCACATAATATACCAACCCTGGATAGAAATCAAAGGTATCATCAGCTTCATGCCACATAATGTCCCAACCCTGGATAGGAATCAAAGGTACTAGCTTCATGCCACATAATGTACCAACCCTGGATAGAAATCAAAGGTATCATCAGCTTCATGCCACATAATGTCCCAACCCTGGATAGGAATCAAAGGTACTAGCTTCATGCCACATAATGTACCAACCCTGGATAGAAATCAAAGGTATCATCAGCTTCATGCCACATAATGTACCATCCCTGGATAGAAATCAAAGGTACTAGCTTCATGCCACATAATGTACCAACCCTGGATAGAAATCAAAGGTATCAGCCTCATGGCATATAATGTACCAACCCTGATTTCATAATTTATGCTGATGACACATCTTTAAATGGAACCCTTAGAATAATTTCTAATAGATCATTAGGACAGTCATTAAGCCAGATAATAAATCAAGAGTTAAATAAAATTAATCAATGGTTAAAGTTAAATAAATTGTCACTTAATGTAGGCAAAACTAAATATATGATATTTCATTCTGTACAGAAACAGATAGAACAACTTGATATAAAAATTGAAAATATAAGAATCGAACAAGTGACAGATTTTGATTTCTTGGGCATAGTCCTTAATGAAAATATGAATTTGAAAAGTCATATTGATAAGATTTCAAACAAGATAAGTAAGAGTATTGGAATTATAAACAAATTAAAACATAATCTACCAACCGAAGCTCTAGTTAAAATATATAACTCTCTCATCTTGTCCTACCTTAATTATGGAATACTTGCATGGGGCTTTAAATGTGCACGGATTCTCAAACTACAGAAAAAGGTTCTTCGTATCCTAAGCCTGAGTAAATATAATGCTCATACTGAACCTCTATTCAAAAATCTCAAGCTATTAAAAGTACAAGATATCTTCAAGTTGCAACAGTTTAAGTTTTTTTATAAATTTACTCAAGAAAAACTGCCACACTATCTTCAGAATTTGCCAATTATATCTAATATTAATATACATGGTCATAATACTAGAGCTCATACTAGAATTCATCAGGTTAGAACAAATTTGAAGTATACCAGGTTATGTTTGAGACATGAGATAGCTGAAACTATTAATAATGCTCCAAACTCTATAATCAGCAAAGTCAATACACATACACTACAAGGTTTTGCAAGGTATATAAAACAATATATTTTGGAGTCTTATGAAGCTTTATGTACAATTGAAAATTGTTATATTTGTAACAATTCATAGATGCTGAATATCCACCACTTAAGCGAACTTCTATATCATTCATCGTACCAATTTAATTATATTACACATTTGCCATCACTCTTTAAAAAAAAAAAAAAAAAAAAAAAAATTATCTTTATGTGTATATATGTAGATGTATATCTATGTATATGTGTGTGCATATGAATATGTACAAATCGCATTGGTAGCTATCTAGCTATCACAATACCACATTATTGTTCTCATGATATTTTTTTTTTTTTTTTTTTTTTATTATTATTTTTATTTTATTTTGTAAGTTACAATATCAGTGTTTGTATATGTTATTCCTAATCATATTAATGAGATAACATTTGTGACTATATAACAAACCACTAGCATACATGAAAGGTCAGAATACAGTTTAATTTATTAGGTACCGTACCACAGGGTAGCACCCATGATAGCGCCATCTGTTTTGGCTTAATGGGTGTCCCCCTGACCTAGTTTATCAATGTTAACTATTTTGTTTCTTTGTCATTTATTTAAATTTGTAATAATGTGAAAACTTGGTCAAATAAATGAGATTCTGACTTCTGACTTCTGACTTCTGACTTCTGACTTCTAATGTACCAACCCTGGATAGAAATCAAAGGTACCAGCCCCATGGCATATAATGTACCAACCCGGGATAGGAATCAAAGGTACTAGCTTCATGCCACACAATGTACCAACCCTGGATAGTAATCAAAGGTATCAGCATCATGCCACACAATGTACCAACCCTGGATAGAAATCAAAGGTATCAGCCTCATGGCATATAATGTACCAACCCTGGATAGAAATCAAAGGTACCAGCCTCATGCCACACAGTGTACCAACCCTGGATAGAAATCAAAGGTACCAGCCTCATGCCATACAATGTACCAACCCTGGATAGAAATCAAAGGTACCAGCTTCATGCCACACAATGTACCAACCCTGGATAGAAATCAAAAGTACCAGCCCCATGCCACACAATGTACCAACCCTGGATAGAAATCAAAGGTACCAGCCTCATGCCATACAATGTACCAACCCTGGATAGAAATCAAAGGTACCAGCCTCATGCCATACAATGTACCAACCCTGGATAGAAATCAAAGGTACCAGCTTCATGCCACACAATGTACCAACCCTGGATAGAAATCAAAAGTACCAGCCCCATGCCACACAATGTACCAACCCTGGATAGAAATCAAAGGTACCAGCCTCATGCCACACAATGTATCAACCCTGGATAGAAATCAAAGGTATCAGCCTCATGCCACACAATGTACCAACCCTGGATAGAAATCAAAGGTATCAGCCTCATGCCACATAATGTACCAACCCTGGATAGAAATCAAAGGTATCAGCCTCATGCCACACAATGTACCAACCCTGGATAGAAATCAAAGGTATCAGCCTCATGCCACACAATGTATCAACCCTGGATAGAAATCAAAGGTATCAGCCTCATGCCACACAATGTACCAACCCTGGATAGAAATCAAAGGTATCAGCCTCATGCCACATAATGTACCAACCCTGGATAGAAATCAAAGGTATCAGCCTCATGCCACATTATGTACCAACCCTGGATAGAAATCAAAGGTATCAGCCTCATGCCACACAATGTACCAACCCTGGATAGAAATCAAAGGTATCAGCCTCATGCCACACAATGTACCAACCCTGGATAGAAATCAAAGGTATCAGCCTCATGCCACATAATGTACCAACCCTGGATAGAAATCAAAGGTATCAGGCTCATGCCACACAATGTACCAACCCTGGATAGAAATCAGAGGTATAAGCCTCATGCCACATAATGTACCAACCCTGGATAGAAATCAAAGGTACTAGATTCATGCCACACAATGTACCAACCCTGGATAGAAATCAAAGGTATCAGCCTCATGCCATACAATGTACCAACCCCGGATAGAAATCAAAGGTATCAGCCTCATGCCACCAATGTACCAACCCTGGATAGAAATCAAAGGTATCAGCCTCATGCCACACAATGTACCAACCCTGGATAGAAATCAAAGGTATCAGCATCATGCCACACAATGTACCAACCCTGGATAGAAATCAAAGGTATCAGCCTCATGCCACATAATGTACCAACCCTGGATAGGAATCAAAGGTACCAGCCTCATGCCACATAATGTACCAACCCTGGATAGGAATCAAAGGTACCAGCCTCATGCCACATAATGTACCAACCCTGGATAGGAATCAAAAGTACCAGCCCCATGCCACACAATATACCAACCCTGGATAGGAATCAAAGGTACCAGCCTCATGCCACATAATGTACCAACCCTGGATAGGAATCAAAGGTACCAGCCTCATGCCACACAGTGTACCAACCCTGGATAGGAATCAAAAGTACCAGCCCCATGCCACACAATATACCAACCCTGGATAGGAATCAAAGGTATCAGCCTCATGCCACATAATGTACCAACCCTGGATAGGAATCAAAGGTACCAGCCTCATGCCACACAATATACCAACCCTGGATAGAAATCAAAGGTACTAGCTTCATGCCACATAATGTACCAACCCTGGATAGAAATCAAAGGTATCAGCCTCATGCCACATAATGTACCAACCCTGGATAGAAATCAAAGGTATCAGCCTCATGCCACATAATGTACCAACCCTGGATAGGAATCAAAGGTATCAGCCTCATGCCACACAATGTACCAACCCTGGATAGAAATCAAAGGTATCAGCCCCATGCCACACAATGTACCAACCCTGGATAGAAATCAAAGGTATCAGCCTCATGCCACATAATGTACCATCCCTGGATAGAAATCAAAGGTATCAGCCTCATGCCACATAATATACCAACCCTGGATAGAAATCAAAGGTATCAGCCTCATGCCACATAATGTACCAACCCTGGATAGAAATCAAAGGTATCAGCCTCATGCCACACAATGTACTAACCCTGGATAGAAATCAAAGGTATCAGCCTCGTGTAATATAATGTACCATCTCTGGATAGAAATCAAAGGTATCAGCCTCATGCCACATAATATACCAACCCTGGATAGAAATCAAAGGTATCAGCCTCATGCCACATAATGTACCAACCCTGGATAGAAATCAAAGGTATCAGCCTCATGCCACACAATATACCATCCCTGGATAGAAATCAAAGGTATCAGCCTCATGCCATACAATGTACCAACCCTGGATAGAAATCAAAGGTATCAGCCCCATGCCACACAATGTACCAACCCTGGATAGAAATCAAAGGTATACATATATATTGATTTCAAACTCAGATATTTGAGCATTCTCTGCATTTATGTGTATATTTGAATAGGTTTAGAAGCATGATAAAAGCATTGAAATATCATTTTTAAAATTTGAAATTGCAACATCATAAATTTACCAATACCAAAATCACTAATCCTGTGCTTTTCTTAGCTTTGTGCTTTCTTTCTTCTCATAGAAACCTATATATATATATACACTTGTATCTCTTTCATTTAATCAATTCAATTGTAATCATTGTAATGAATAAGATAAACAGTAATAACAGTTATTGATTACACAAGTCGAGACAGCTATTGCTTAAATGCCATAGTGTAGTGTATGCTGTTATTTGACACGGTCAGTGTGCAGCTACGAGTCAGAGATTCTCCAATCCTGGTATGAGATAACAGATAATGAAGACAAGAGCAGAGTGACAGAGCTCATTATATCTTATAAGTGTGACAAAGCTCATTATGAACGTGTATAACACGTCTCACCATTCTCACATCACTTCATGATTGGCAAACAATATCGCAAGTACAATGTCGACATCACAACGGCACGACCTTTGGTGGAATTAATGATGTAGCCATTTCTATGAGACAAAACGTGATGTTTTAAGCCCTGAGGTTGATATTGTCTGTGACAGGGAAGCCCTTCAGAGGATGGCGTAACCTGACACCTGGTGCATTGTGGGACACGGAGGGCACGCAGCACAACGGAGCGCCTCGGAACAGGAGGTACACATGGCTCTGTTCATGACACCCAATGTTCTTCCTCTTCACCAAGGCCCTGCATAACTTAACCCTCTGACTGCTTTCACCTGGATAAAATGTGGACTGTCAACATAGTTCCTGCTGTCACCTTGGTTAACCCCCTGACTGTCATCAGCTTCACTGCTTTGACCTATTTGATCCTCAGGCTGTCATGACCCTTCCTGCGCTCATCTCAGTTAACCCTTGGATTGTCAGAACCTACTGTGACATGACATATTTAACCCTCTGACTGCCATCACCCTTCCTGACATGAATTATTTAACCCTCTAACTCACATTACCATTTCCACTCTCACCTGGGTTAACCCTTTGACCATCAGGACCTTTCCTTACATCACCTTGATTAGTCCTCTAGCTGCAAGGGCTTTTCCTGGCATCACCTGGATTAATCCTTTTAATGTTGGGAGTATTTCATCCTGTTGCCTTAGTGGTACCTCCTCATAGATAGGGTCATTCCATATATCACTGACATTAACCATCTGACTTCCAGTGCCATTTCTGATTAACCCTTTGACTGTCAAACCCAGTTGAATTTCAGGGCCTTTCTGTTGCATGTATTAACCTGATCTCAAATTTCAGTAGATATGAACAGTATATTGAGAACTATTTGAATAGATCCAAAGTGCCCATGTACCTTTTCTCGGGATAAATTCTAAAAACTGGGATGAAAAAGGGTTTGGTTAAAAACAACAAAACTACTTCATAAAACCACAAACCACTTATTATCTCCCCGACATCAAGCCCTGGCAGCCCCGCCCTTTTATCTAGGTCAGATCCGTACACCTGATAGCACCTTATCTAGCAGATAATCCGAGATCCCCACCTCTAAGCCCCCTGATGACATGAAATAAGGGCTCAGATTAACCACTGATAATGTCACTCTGATGGAAATCAGAGAAAACATGTCATGATTTCAAGTCAGGCAGTTTTGACATGAATGCTGTAACGGTAAAATTTAATATTGATTTAAAGTGCTGGAGCAATTATTAAAAGATACTTGGTAATCTGAGTACAGGATCAGTTTTCTGAACCGTGGTATTTAGCGACAATCAGTGCCAAAAAACATCAGCGTGGAACAATCGACAAATGTTGCAGTTTTTGTTTGGATTGCCAATATTTGCCTCATTTTGAAATGATGAATTGAAACCTTACAAATAGTGATATTCCATGATGGATCAGTCCGGAGGGCTATCTGCTGTTGGTTAATACAGAACCAAGATTATATCACAAACAAAACACTGTGACACTAATGATCTTATCATTGATGTTCATGTCTGGCAATCATTTTCTAGCATTTGAGGTTGGTTATTATTGTGAGAAATTCAATTCTTTTTGGCCTTTTAATGTGACCACACAAACCTCAAACATGATAATCTTGAGAAAACCTGCATTGCTCCTTTCCCATCCGGCACCATTGGCGATCACCTGGCCATTTTTTCATCAGGTAATTTGCCGATTAAGGCACTTGAGTCATAACATCTTCAAAGACAGTGTGATTTCTTACACTCTATGATTCATGGAAAGAGCAGATGGTTTTCATGGATGGACGTCTCATTTACAAACAAGAACAGCAAAACAAATGTCTTGGGGGATTAAGGAAAAATAAGACAGGATGATGTCAGGATTAAGGCAGATTATTTAATGGAAGTGGGGAGATTGTGTGGTTATAATAATAGGCGATTTCAATGTTCACAGAGGAAATGAGAGTCAGTGTAGAACAAAGTAAATCATGAGTTATTGCTGAAATCTTAACAACATAACGTGGAAAGCTGGGTTATAATAATAAATTAAAAATCTCGTACATTCAAATGGCAAATCTTGAACAATGAGCAGGAGACATTTTCTGCTGAAGATATTCCTGCAAGGGATAGTATTAAATGTTGGTGCCAAGAGATTTGGGTTATATTTAAGAGATTTGTATCAGAAGTAACCTGGGTGAATCATGCTGTTTTAATGGCAATTTTTTGTGTCCTGATCCCTGACAAAATATTTAAGTGAAGTAATTGACACAAGATTAGTATTCTGGAATTCTTTCAGACTTTGGATCAGGATGGATGCAAATGAACAACTTGAAACTGACAAGCAGTAATGGGCGTTTGATGCTATGTTATTTAATGTTTTTCATGGACAATTAACACCCGGGCAGAAGATCAGATAAAATAAATGCCGGATCAATGCCGTGATGATCAATCAATTACTTGGCAGTCAATATTTCACCATCAGTCTTCAAATAAATTCATGTCACATGCAGACTCCAGATGAACTAGACAAAGATGCTTCCACCACCGTCTCCGGGTCCAGGGGACGGGGATTAAGCACTCAAGGATTAGTCATAAGCTGGGAATCTCCTAAATTGCACCCCAGATTAGTATGTTGCATTAGTTCAAAATTGAAATTTGTATTTGCAATTAGATTTTAGGGACAAATAATTTCTCAAATTTAACAGACATGGGAGTGACGTGATCTTGCCCAATTATAATTCCAGGTTTTAGATGATTCACAAATAAAATGTTTAACCATAATGTCCCCTTTCACAATTTGCATTGTTGATTTTCATTGTTCGTTCAGGTTATGGGCCGAGCACAGGTGATTAAATTTGACTGTGGGTAATTTAGCGTGTGAAGGACAAGCTTCGACCGTGACAATACTTCCAAATACACATTTTTTACAGGAATCAAATCTGTTATGTGGATGACATCTTTGCGAGACCTGACATCGGTACAAGCATTGTCAAATACCTTCCCTCTCTTCCAGTAATTATACTAAAATCCTGATCAGTCAGTTGTTTGTCATATTCAAGTGGATTCCTCTCACGGTACGCGTCATACTCTCCACAGGAAGTGACTTTTTATATCATGGGGAATGCTGGTGCCAACAAAACAAGTAAATAGAATTAGTGTGCAAGTGCTTTGCATGTCTCATCTAAAATTAAAACATTGATTCTGTGTATTTTTTCTTAAATTATTACATCATATTCATATACATATGCCTTTCATTTGCACTGTATTAGGTTGATGAAAGTTTCTAAAATTTCCGAGTGGCTGCTGATGTTCAAACTAGTTATGAGGGTAAGCCAGCCTGGTTTATCAACCAATCAGAGATACTTGCACATAATTAGATGCTGGATCCTCATTGGTTGTAAATTATAACTTTACTTTTAGTCAGAATAGTTAGTTGCATGCAAGCAACCATATGATTTTATTCAGTCATCTCCCATATTGGTTGGAAGTGGATAAGAATTGTTTTGATAGTTATCATTTGTCTGTTTGTTTTTTATATTTTGGGTTTTTACATCACTTTCAGTATTTTTTCAGACATGTCAAGATGAGACCTGCTTATAGCAGCTACAGTCCTGCCTCACTGAATTATCATGTTGCAAATCCTTGACATGACAACCCACCAAGTCACAGAATCACAAGGACAACAGGTTAACCCTTCAGGCATGAGTCTCAGCTCATATGAGAGATTGTAACATGAATGCAATGCTGACTGGGAACTGAACCCACAACCTTGGTATCACCACTAAAGAACTGTGGCTAGAAAGCTTGCACTCTAACCAATTACACCTGTGGGCCATGATAGTTATCTTATGTTTCCACAATATTTAGATTCATAATGTTCAATACAATCTTGTTTCGTTGAGAGTAATTAAGCTTATGTTTGTTTGAACTGGGGTATGTGGACCATGTTAACCTTTAATCGGGTAGGCAGTCATAGCAGACGTTGATTATAAAAAAGGTAATGCCAATCCCTCTAAACCAAAGCAAGAGGGTTAATTTTATTGCCATTGATAGCAACAGATACTGAAACAGTAGTAAGAGAGAGGGTCGAAGGTGGGGAATTCAATAACATATTGTAAGTGACATTTCATTATATCCGTTGCAAAGAGAATATGAAGATAATATGGTTTCCTGATGTTTGAGAGGTCCAGGGTGTCTGTTTAAATTGGGAAGGACTCATACAAGTTTAGTAACCAATGAATGGGAATGCTTCCTTTAATGGTGTGAAGATGTAGGTTCACAGTTGAGACTTTAGCAGAACTCTTTGAAAATATCAAATTAAAGATTCATACTAAATTAGAACATTATATGAAATTTATCAAATATAGGATCGTTCTGGAGTAAAGTATATCAAAGTAAGAAGTGTTTGAAATGAGAGCTTGTCCTGCTAGTTGCCTGAAGCAAGCAAAATTTAGCCAAGACCAGCACATTTTGTGGTATTTTTCTAATATTCTGCATTATCAACTGTTTGAAACAGGCTTAGGGCAAACAATATTTTGACCTTTTTTATACATTGCTAAAAGTACAGATTCGGTCAGGAAAAAAAAGTATCACTGATGTTTCTCAAAAATTAGAGGAAATTTTTTTCAGAGGAAACGAAGTACCGATGCCATACTCTCATAATATGATGCAAATAATTATCACACATCACACAACTAATATCTCTGAAAACATACAGTAAAAATATACATCAACATCAAAATGCTTTATGACATGTAGAATTTTGTTAATTGCTGCAGTTTTACCAGCTGGTTTAAGCTGATTAAATCTTTACTAACCAATACAATAAACCCAATAGGTTTATTTTTGACAATTTACTTGGCCCAATATTTGTTACTATCTCTTAAACTTGGAATCATAGCAAAAAGGATGGGATACAGGCACCAAAATAACTGATACTGTCTGGTGTGATCCATTAAATAGTGGTGTGCTGAGGTACTCAAATAATTGAGGTGGAGACCCCTAGCTGTGAGTGGAAGCAAACCCTGAACCATCACAAAAACAATTATCTACATGTAGTCTATTATGTGCTGAAAGGTAAATTGATATTTATTGGGCAATGCCTATTGAAGTATGATTTGAAAAATTGTGCAATAAATAATCAAAAATATTCTTGAATAAATATTTGTATATATACTATTCTTTTGTAAAATGTATTATAGGCCTTGACTATAATGCAAAGAAAATCTTCTCATTAAAAATGTGAAAAATTAACTTTTTTTAACATCCTTAATGTAAAAAAAACTAATATTGAGCTCAATATACTCAGCTTCAGATTATTTTAATTCTTTAATCATGAAGTTGATTTTTTAAAGCTACACATTCTGCTGAATGTTGAGAACAAATATTTAGGCCATGAAACATCTGCAAAGGTGACCTTTGTAAATTGTTTCAAATGATGGCTTTGCACAAATTGAATGTAACAAAACAGATGACACACATGGGACGTCGACCATCATCACTCATCAAGCCACTCCCGTCCAATTTGTCTTCAAATTTGACAAAATCTGAAAAGAAAATCCATCCATCGGCAGCTGATCTCACTGTCCAGTGATTTCCTACAGTTACACAGATCATTACACAATGCACTCAATTTGAAACTAGCAGAATCAGAGGTCCTCATTGAGGAATAATGCTCCCCTAACTTTATTAGCTATTCTAACACCCAGAAAAAAAGAATCGATGTTCATGTGTTTCTGTAATGAAGTGTTTTGCAAAGTACTAATTATAAACTCTATATTTCAGTATTTTAAAATTGCGGAAATTATGATTTTATAACATGTGACATCATGAAAAGTTGAGAGCTTGATATTTGTATGGTCAGATTGTAATTTTATTCTGACAGTCAGAGACAATAACTGAGTTAAATATTGTGACATGTTAGAGGATCTGAATGTCCCAGAATGGCGGCAGAATGGTTTGGGGAATCGTCATGGTGATATCTTGAGAGTTCAGCCTTGTCCCTGCGGGATCATCACCACCTTGTGTCAGGCTGCTAGTTGTCACTCGATGAAAAATCACCCCAAATAGCAAGGCCGCGACACTTGAAGGGTAATCGGGTAAGCAAAGAGAGTAATTTATGTATTGTGTCCATGACAACTCACAATCGTAAAACCCAGCACTTTGTTCGTGTTAGTGAAATTGGAAGTTGATTGACTTCGTCCTGTCACAGATGGCGCTCAAAAGTCACGATCTCTGACTGGTTGCGACCCTCATGAAAGTTCTATGCGATGCGAGGAAGCCCCGTCCTTTTGATGCAACTCAATAAGAATTCCTTCTCCAGCTAAAAAGGAATTAGGTGTGCAAGGGCACAAGTTGATTTGATTTTTGGTATTTGACTTCTTTTTTTTCCAAACTGTACATGAAAGTATATGTGCTAATATCTTTCATAGAACTTGCGTCAAATTCCCAAGACATTAAATAAATGGACTTACATTCTCTTTTTCTGTGGCAAACAAAATTGTGAAAATATATCTTTTAAGTTCAAGTGTAAAAATGAATTATATGAAAAAATATTTTAAGAAATCTATAAAATAAATGCAAGAAATGCAAATAATTTGAATAATGTTAATATAATCACTAACAGTTTACAAAATTCCTTAACGTTAGGGGGAACAGTGTCTTCTAAAGTTCTTTTTTCCCGCCAAAAAAAGTCATTTGAACCCCCAAAAATGATATGGTGCAAGATGATTGCTTTGTATAAAAATAACTACAAAAAGCATTTCAACCTTTAAGGTGTCAAATGCTTAGAGATAGATTTTTCTTTAGATTTGATTTTTAACTTGTCTTTAAAATGTTATCATTCTTAATCATTTTACATTTAAAGTTACAGTAAAAATCAGAAAAAGATGGTTTGTTTGGTAACAATTTTAGAAAAGATAGAGCTAACTTGAAAAACATTTTTGTGAACAACTACACTATCAATCTGTAGAACTAAGGCATTAATCTAAAGCTAGAATGATGTTATTTAGTTTAAATAGACAGAATTTTAAAAGATGTCTTGTAACTCAAGTAATTTGTGTTTTTGTAAATAAAATGATTCAAATAAATGCAAATTTTTGACACCATTTGGTAATTTTTGACTTGAGTTTGAAGAAAGTTAGGTATCTCAAAATATAGACCATTAATCAAAATTCCATCTATTTAAACTAAATAGAATAATATTTGGAGTACACCTGTTCTTAAATTTTGGTAATTAAACTTGCAAAACTTCTCAATTTTGTTATAAAAAGCGTGGGAAATTTGGAGAAATATGATATTTTGTTTACTTCTAATTGTGTATCACTGGGCAGTGATGAGGTCGAATGCAGCAGCTACTGGCTAATGGATTGGTCATAAAAGACCACTAAATGATGTTTATATGTGTATGTATCAACATTGATCCCCTTTGGACAGAAGTATGTTACCTATTTAGCTTACTTTGGTATGTTACAACGGTGCACTATTTCATGTAGTTCAAGGAGTAATGACGTCATAATGGTGCTGTGGCTATTCATCAATGAAATAGTGACGTCATACCTTTTGGTAACTAAGCAACAATCAACAACACATTTCATGCAGCTGTGATTCTCTGTATGAAGTGTCCCTGTTCCCCCTAACGTTAAGATATAAAGTTGCAAACATCTACAATAATATTAGCAAAGAACTATAATAGTGCAAAATAGTAGAATGTTTCACAAAAAGTCTTAAAATTAAATTCATAAAAACTTAAAAGAATATTGTATATATATTAATTAATATGTTACCAATAATCCCAATTATAATTTTCAAATTATCTTAAAGTATTCATGAAATGAGATTTTTAAGCACTTTTTCTTTGCATAATATATATGTTTATGCCCAAAACATATGTTTATGCGATCAAATGATTTTATATATCATATTTCCCCAACATATATTTTCGGTGCAAATTGAAAGTAAATGAGACTTAATAAAATGTGAATCATCCATTGAAAACTTTCAGCTGTCACTTAATTGTCAAAGAGTCTGCTATTTTGAACGGCATGACAAGTATTAGCCAATTAGAATTGAGATAACAAGTTGGGGCCAAATTCAATACACAACATGCATTCTCATTGGTAAAAATTACCATCTGCTCAAGTCTGCTCTGAAAAACGATTTAAATGATCTTTATGAAGCAAATTTCAGGCTTTTCCAGAAAAGTTCTCAAGCACTACAAAAAGCAATACTCAGCATAGCTCTTTGGTCATTGGCCTAAGTTTTTACTTATTGTAACTGTATATTACAAAATAATACAGATACACTTCATATCATATAATCTTGATGGTTTTCATCCCTAATGAAGCCTATTTTTATGCTGTGAGGGTTCATACAGGCCATATCATATCATATAATCTTGATGGTTTCCATCCCTAATGAAGCCTATTTTTATGCTGTGAGGGTTCATACAGGCCATATCATATCATATAATCTTAATGGTTTCCATCCCTAATGAAGCCTATTTTTATGCTGTGAGGGTTCATACAGGCCATATCATATGATATAATCTTGATGGTTTTCATCCCTAATGAAGCCTATTTTTATGCTGTGAGGGTTCATACAGGCCATATCATATCATATAATCTTAATGGTTTCCATCCCTAATGAAGCCTATTTTTATGCTGTGAGGGTTCATACAGGCCATATCATATCATATAATCTTAATGGTTCCCATCCCTAATGAAGCCTATTTTTATGCTGTGAGGGTTCATACAGGACTGACACAAGGAGGGGATGAAACTCAGTCAAGTGTACATCAAATATTGACAACTTTAAACATTATCACTGGTATAAGGGTATTTTTTTTCAGAAAGTAAACTTTTATGTTATCACACTTGAAAAATTAGCACAAAATTTCCAAAACCAGATCATCAAATGCTTAAAAGCACATATTATCCCGCCCTTTAACCAAGGAATACATAGTTTAATCAATCACTTTGGCCAGAAGATATTCTGATTCCTTTCTTTCTGTGTTACTATAATTAGTATTTATCAGTAAATGAAATCTCCAACCTTTTCCATTTAATGTTCTGTTAGATAAAGTCAGATTGAACTTATTTTATTATAAAATACTTTACATGTTCAACATGTTTACATTTTCATTTAATCAAATTTATTACAAAAAAAGTTGAAATCTCATGTGGTCTTGCTACTATTCAGCTAAATATTTTTGTCACCAATCACAGTTCAAGATACTCTACATTGTGCTGCATTCTTTACCTGATGCCTCGTTAGGCTTTGAAGCTATCAGATCTTCTTAGACTTTGAAGCTGTCAGATCTTCTTAGGCTTTGAAGCTGTCAGATCTTCTTTGGCTTTGAAACTGCCAGATCTTCTTTAGCTTTGAAGCTGTCAGATCTTCTTAGGCTTTGAAACTGTTAGATCTTTTTACACACAACATAAATCTGCACTTGTTGCAATGCACTTGCTGCCAAAATCTTTATCTCATACTTATCTGCAGTAGATAAGTATGAGATAAAGACAAGAACATAAGCTTGTGTAGTGATCAGGCTGATTTCTCTCTCGTTGGTTTGGTGGAAGGATCTCACACGTCCCTCAGACTCTTGAGATCCTTCCACCACAACCAACTTGAGAGATCTGTCAGCCTGAACACTGCACTCATATGTTCTTGCCTTAGTCATATCTTCTTAGAATTTGAAGCTGTCACATCTTCTTAGAATTTGAAACTGTCACATCTTCTTAGGCCTTGAAACTGTCGCATTGTTAGGATTTGAACCTTGGCACCAAAGGTTGATATCAGACTCTTAGATTTAAATAACGTTGACTACATCCTGAAAAATAATGAGCTGTAATTTTAGTATCGGAAATACATAAATGTACATCAAGGGCTTCTTCCATTCATTTACTTTTTTCTGTTTACTTTTTGTTGAAATGTATCAAAAAGAGTAAATGAGCACATGAATGTCAAGCCAGAACATGCTGTGAGCTGAAGTCAGTGGCTAAACAGACCAATCAATGATTGGACAACATTTTTATTTTTCAGCAGTACAGGAGCTATGTATGGTATCAGGTCCCATCCATGTATGTGTGTGTCTCTCAACAAAAACTCAGATATTTTGCTGTATCTTATCAGCTATTTGAGATTAAGGCTCCAACTTTTTATAACATATGCATCCCATGAAGGCCTAAATATTATGACCTAAATCATGACCTTCATAACTTGCTTTTGAAGGTCACAGGCTTCAGATTGTTTCCAAAAACTTTGACATCTTATCAGCTATTTGAGATGCAGGCTTCAAATTGTTATCACACGTGGTTGCATGAAGGCCTAGATATAATGACCTCAGTCAGGACCTTAACTTATATTTGAAATTCACAGACTTCCAATTGAGATAGAGGCTCCACATTTTATCACACATGCATCCCATAGTTAAATTCAACTTTTGGTTTCATTTTATTAGTTCCTAAAGCCTGAGGGATACGTAAACTATGTTTTTGGGCTTTGTACATGTGTGTTGATTTTCCGTCAAAGAAATACATATTATGATATTTTGAAAAGCTATTAGAGTTAATGTAACAAATTTAGCAAATTCATCTGAAGCGAAGAGAACTGCATCAGCTTTCAGCGTGTTTGCATTGTTTAGTTGTAGCTCACTTCACATGCCAATCAATGACGTCATGTCAATGGTTGGCACGTACACAAGGTCATGACATAACGCAAATATGTTGCACCTCAAGAGGGGAAACAAAAATCTTATGATTTTCTGACCTTTGAAAGCAATCGGTGTTGTAAACTGTGCAAACGTCAATCTTCCTTTTAAATATGTCTCAGGTCATCTTCCAAAATGATTGTCTTGCATTCCATGATTGTAATATTCCAAAATGTTTGTAGAAATGTTACTTTAATTTGTTTCAAAGTCTGTCTTAGGGCTTCAAAAAAAAAAGTAATTGATAGCTCAAAGAGTTATGTAACGTCACAATATATTTTCACATGAGGTCAATCAAAACAATACCTACAACATTCAAATATATTCAACTTTCCAATCAAGATTTATCATGCACGTGAGTAGACTGACTTCCGAGCACATAAGTTATCTGAATTTTCTGCAGTTGACAAATACATGGACTATATATTTTGGAACATTTTTCTCTGTGAATGTTTTATCATTGTATTCTGCGTCTGCTTTCCTAAACACACCATTCATAATGCTCTGTATGCTTTGCAGTGAGCAATTTGCAAAAAACTTGTTTCTCTTCTTGATATACATCATATTTGTGTATGCATCAATATCCCTGTACATGTATGCTGTTAGAGGCTGGAAGCTAATGCGGTTCTCTATGGTCTGAAGCCCGTCAGTCGCCTTGTTACCCGTGAAGGACATTATAATTATGTGTTAAAAGTAAAACCCTTTTGGTTGACTGCCAGAAAAATGTTAAATTTGGGAACCTGGTGTTCTTTCAAAAAGTGTGTGATGAGTGTAGACTATCTGCAAAGGATAACTGCTGGGATGCTCAGTGGGGGATCATTATCTAATTGAAGAGTCATAAATTTAATGTAGTTTATCAATGGACACCCCCAGTTAGATAATGCCTTTTACACTGGATCTATAATCTTTACTCTTGTATCTAATAACAACCATCCACAAAAGAAATAAGTAATACAAATCAAAATCAAATGCTGGAAAAATTATTTTAAAAGATCTGTTTAGTATGAAAAGACTGATAGTGCACGTGTCAACCGTGAGTTCCACAGGCTTGTCATTTTACTCAATATAATGCTTTTGATAGTGCACATGTCGACTGTGAGTTCCTGGGTTAGGTATATCACACAATATAATGCTTTTGATAGGGCACATGTCGACTCTGAGTTCCTGGGTTAGGTATATCACACAATATAATGCTTTTGATAGTGCACATGTCGACTCTGAGTTCCTGGGTTAGATATATTACTCAATATAATGCTTTTGATAGTGCACATGTCGACTCTGAGTTCCTGGGTTAGATATATCACACAATATAATGCTTTTGATAGTGCACATGTCGACTGTGAGTTCCTGGGTTAGGCCTGGGTTAGGTATATCACACAATATAATGCTTTTGATAGTGCACATGTCGACTGTGAGTTCCTGGGTTAGATATATCACACAATATAATGCTTTTGATAGTGCACATGTCGACTGTGAGTTCCTGGGTTTGGTATATCACACAATATAATGCTTTTGATAGTGCACATGTCGACTCTGAGTTCCTGGGTTAGATATATCACACAATATAATGTTTTTAATAGTGCACATGTCGACTCTGAGTTCCTGGGTTAGATATATCACACAATATAATGCTTTTGATAGTGCACATGTCGACTCTGAGTTCCTGGGTTAGATATATCACACAATATAATGCTTTTGATAGTGCACATGTCGACTGTGAGTTCCTGGGTTAGGTATATCACACAATATAATGCTTTTGATAGTGCACATGTCGACTCTGAGTTCCTGGGTTAGATATATCACACAATATAATGCTTTTGATAGTGCACATGTCGACTGTGAGTTCCTGGGTTAGATATATCACACAATATAATGCTTTTGATAGTGCACATGTCGACTGTGAGTTCCTGGGTTAGGTATATCACACAATATAATGCTTTTGATAGTGCACATGTCGACTCTGAGTTCCTGGGTTTGGTATATCACACAGTATTGTGTTTTTAATAGTGCACATGTCGACTGTGAGTTCTGCAGGATTGTCATTTCACACAATATCAAATGCTTTTAATAGTGTATATGTCGACTGTGAGTTCCTGGGTTTGGTATATCACATGATATGATGCATTTTGTTGTGTCACACGATTCACATAACATTGTTAGTATGTTATTAATAATCCTGAATATGAATTTTCTGTGTCAGAGTAAAGTTTGAAGTCACCTGATTGGAACATTTCTTGATGATTAGTGTAATCAAATCAATGGCCAGTTCAATGAACTCAAACAAAGCAATGACTGATAAGCCAAGATAAAAGCCGAATGCTCCTCCCAGGTCTGATATCAGGTCAGATACCTACAAAGGGAAAAATCAACAACATCGATTTCTTCGCAATCATTTTTGAAAGTTTGCAACTGATTTAGAGTATAATGGGATTATGGGTATATATCATAGAATGTGAATGTTAACATCATTTTAAAACTTTAGGTTGATTTACTCAATATAAATATGAACTTACTGTTACATCCGCCTCCTCATAGATTGATTCATAGTTCAAATTATCAAAGAATACTGACACTTTCAGAATGTTTAGTCTGCAAAAATATACTACAAAATCAATTTTGTAAGATTTAATTTATAACACATTTATCAGTTTTATGAAACAGTGTATTAAAGTAGGACTCCTTGAATTCAGATAGCAAATATAAATGAAATATTAAGACATTTATAATCTTTTAAGGGAAAGTGTCATTTTATTCAGGTAATACAACAGAATATCACACTTACTCCCTTCTGGGTCCTGTTGAATTTTCCCCAAAGACACCACTTAATTCTGGTCGTGAAGAAACAAGACTATCAAAATAGGTTTTCTGAAAAATCATGATTGATAGAATGTTTTAGAAGAGCCATGACAGTGCCCAATATTGCAAAAATGCAAGAAAGATGTATTTTTATTACTAAAATGTCCTATTTTATATCTTGCCTCTAGATATTGTCTGCAGAATTAAACATCATGAATTTCCCTGAACAATCGGACATATCAGGTTAATAATGTCAGACCAGGGAACAAAATACTTGCCCATGAATCCTATATAATAATAATTAAGGGACCACCCTATCCATATTTCTAGTAGATTGATCATTTTGGAAAGAATAATACAAAAATAACAGATGTTCATCGCACCTTTTGTCAGTGTTTTATCTTGAGAAGTAGCTATTTTTGTATTCCCATTAATATGATATGAGAATAGTAATTGGTTCTAGAATTCACTTTAATAGGATATATTGATCTTTATTCAAAAGTCTCCTTATTAGCTATGCTTATCCAGTGAGTGGAGGAAATTTTCTGTCATTCTGTCTGTCCATCAACTTCGATCTGAAACCCCTGAAACTAATGGATGGAGTTTGTAACTGTTCAGAGATATGGTATTATATTTTCATGTGATGAATTCTATCTATTTTCTGTGAGGCTCAGATTTGTTTCTGGTATTTTCTATCACTGATTTGTCAAGTCTGCAATACTGTGACTCCAAATAGGCAAGTCAGACAACAGAACATCCAGTGTCTCATTCTTGTCAACTTATTATAACCTCAGTTTGAGACTTTCAGAAAAAGGTATGGATTTCTTAGATATTTAAAGGAAAAATGTAACATTGTCAGGAGATGAATTCTATCAGTGAAATTTTTGCAAATTTTCAGTTCCCCAATATTAATAACATTACTTTTACCACATTGGCTGCTCTCAACCTGCAAAGCTGGGTAAATACTTTGAGAGACCTTAAAATCATGTTTTGATGATTATAACTTTCTAATGAAACCTTGTCTGTGGTTCAACAATGAATATTCATAAAATACTCACCGCATAAAAATAATTAGGCCATAATGAAAATGATGGGACAATATCATAAACCCTTGACCTGCAAAAAAATTATAAATGTCAAACAAAGCTATTTGGAAATATCAAACAATGAAAAGTCTATATAAGCCTGATAATTAGCTGATATATTGTACTATGATAATGTCACTGCAAACATCTATGAATACCACAGATAAAATCATATCTTTAAGAGCACCACTCACGCTTCCTTATAACAGAGATGATCTCATATACCAGAATATCAGTCATACTAACTCATAGCAGAGATGATCTCATATTCCAGAATATCAGTCCTACTTACTCATAGCAGAGATGATCTCACATTCCAGAATATCAGTCATACTTACTCATAGCAGAGATGATCTCATATTCCAGAATATCAGTCATACTTACTGATAGCAGAGATGATCTCACATTCCAGAACATCAGTCATACTTACTCATAGCAGAGATGATCTCATATTCCAGAATATCAGTCATACTTATTCATAGCAGAGATGATCTTATATTCCAGAATATCAGTCATACTTACTCATAGCAGAGATGATCTCACATTCCAGAATATCAGTCATACTTACTCATAGCAGAGATGATCTCATATTCCAGAATATCAGTCATACTAACTCATAGCAGAGATGATCTCATATTCCAGAATATCAGTCATACTTACTCATAGCAGAGATGATCTTATATTCCAGAATATCAGTCATACTTACTCATAGCAGAGATGATCTCACATTCCAGAATATCAGTCATACTTACTCATAGCAGAGATGATCTCATATTCCAGAATATCAGTCATACTTACTCATAGCAGAGATGATCTTATATACCAGAATATCAGTCATACTAACTCATAGCAGAGATGATCTTATATTCCAGAATATCAGTCATATTTACTCATAGTGGAGATGATCTCACATTCCAGAATATCAGTCATATTTATTCATAGCAGAGATGATCTTATATTCCAGAATATCAGTCATACTTACTGATAGCAGAGATGATCTTATATTCCAGAATGACTGATATCAGTCATACTAACTCATAGCAGAGATGATCTCATATACCAGAATATCAGTCATACTTACTCATAGCAGAGATGATCTCACATTCCAGAATATCAGTCATACTTACTGATAGCAGAGATGATCTCATATTCCAGAATATCAGTCATACTAACTCATAGCAGAGATGATCTCATATTCCAGAATATCAGTCATACTTACTCATAGCAGAGATGATCTTATATACCAGAATATCAGTCATACTAACTCATAGCAGAGATGATCTCATATTCCAGAATATCAGTCATACTTACTCATAGCAGAGATGATCTTATATACCAGAATATCAGTCATACTAACTCATAGCAGAGATGATCTCATATACCAGAATATCAGTCATACTAACTCATAGCAGAGATGATCCCATATACCAGAATATCAGTCATACTTACTGATAGCAGAGATGATCTCACATTCCAGAACATCAATCATACTTACTCATAGCAGAGATGATCTCACATTCCAGAATATCAGTCATACTTACTGATAGCAGAGATGATCTCACATTCCAGAACATCAGTCATACTTACTCATAGCAGAGATGATCTCATATTCCAGAATATCAGTCATACTTACTCATAGCAGAGATGATCTCACATTCCAGAACATCAGTCATACTTACTGATAGCAGAGATGATCTCACATTATTCCAGAATATCAGTCATACTTACTCATAGCAGAGATGATCTCATATTCCAGAATATCAGTCATACTTACTCATAGTGGAGATGATCTCATATTCCAGAATATCAGTCATACTTACTCATAGCAGAGATGATCTCACATTATTCCAGAATATCAGTCATACTTACTCATAGTGGAGATGATCTCACATTCCAGAATATCAGTCATACTTACTCGTAGCAGAGATGATCTCATATTCCAGAATATCAGTCATACTTACTGATAGCAGAGATGATCTTATATTCCAGAATATCAGGCATACTTACTCATAGCAGAGATGATCTTATATTCCAGAATATCAGTCATACTTACTCATAGCAGAGATGATCTCACATTATTCCAGAATATCAGTCATACTTACTCATAGCAGAGATGATCTTATATTCCAGAATATCAGTCATAATTACTCATAGTGGATATGATCTCACATTCCAGAATATCAGTCATACTTACTCATAGCAGAGATGATCTCATATTCCAGAATATCAGTCATACTAACTCATAGCAGAGATGATCTCATATTCCAGAATATCAGTCATACTTACTGATAGCAGAGATGATCTTATATTCCAGAATATCAGTCATATTTACTCATAGCAGAGATGATCTCATATTCCAGAATATCAGTCATATTTAATGATAGCAGAGATGATCTTATATTCCAGGATATCAGTCATATTTATTCATAGCAGAGATGATCTTATATTCCAGAATATCAGTCATACTTACTGATAGCAGAGATGATCTTATATTCCAGAATATCAGTCATACTTACTGATAGCAGAGATGATCTCATATTCCAGAATATCAGTCATACTTACTCATAGCAGAGATGATCTCATATTACAGAATATCAGTCATACTTACCCATAGGAGAGATGATCTCACATTCCAGAATATCAGTCATACTTACTCATAGCAGAGATGATCTCATATTCCAGAATATCAGTCATGCTTACTCATAGCAGAGATGATCTCACATTCCAGAATATCAGTCATACTAACTCATAGCAGAAATGATCTCACATTCCAGAATATCAGTCATACTTACCCATAGCAGAGATGATCTCATATTCCAGAATATCAGTCATACTAACTCATAGCAGAGATGATCTCACATTCCAGAATATCAGTCTTATTTACTCATAGCAAAGATGATCTTATATTCCAGAATATCAGTCATACTTACTGATAGCAGAGATGATCTTATATTCCAGGATATCAGTCATATTTATTCATAGCAGAGATGATCTTATATTCCAGAATATCAGTCATACTTACTGATAGCAGAGATGATCTTATATTCCAGAATATCAGTCATACTTACTGATAGCAGAGATGATCTCATATTCCAGAATATCAGTCATACTTACTCATAGCAGAGATGATCTCATATTCCAGAATATCAGTCATACTTACCCATAGGAGAGATGATCTCACATTCCAGAATATCAGTCATACTTACTCATAGCAGAGATGATCTCATATTCCAGAATATCAGTCATGCTTACTCATAGCAGAGATGATCTCACATTCCAGAATATCAGTCATACTAACTCATAGCAGAAATGATCTCACATTCCAGAATATCAGTCATACTTACCCATAGCAGAGATGGTCTCATATTCCAGAATATCAGTCATACTAACTCATAGCAGAGATGATCTCACATTCCAGAATATCAGTCTTATTTACTCATAGCAAAGATGATCTTATATTCCAGAATATCAGTCATACTTACTGATAGCAGAGATGATCTTATATTCCAGAATATCAGTCATACTAACTCATAGCAGAGATGATCTCACAGTGTAAAACTCATACTTACTGACAAGGAAGATTGCAATCACAATCTAGCTTTCCGGAGTAATTATCCTCATGAACCTTCGCTTCGCATTCCACTGAAAATGATATAAACAATGATTCAGATCAAAGCTCTTGAAGAAAACAGTCAAAATAGACCTGCTAGGATTTATTGTGATTTGCTGAAAGTGACTGATACTAGGCGGTCTCATAGGTAAAGCAGGTAACCATTGTTGTAGTCTGCAAGTGCACTAGGCCTGTACCAATAGACAAACACTGATGGACAAACTGGCTTCTGTCAGCCAAATCAATCCAGTTTCCCAATCTGAAGGTGCTCAATTATTAGCAATTTTTTTTCTCAGTGGAGCAGGTGTTACACTAGATCACTGATCAGCCGAGAAAACAAATTGTTGGCGAAGTGTGTATTTTGGTTGATTTTTAGGAGATAACTTGTTTGTAACCGAATTTTATGAAATCTCAGTTTCATCAAATCTCTGTAAAATTGCCTGTGATCTCTGGGAATTCAATTGGTTGTACAATTAGTTAGTTAATATCTCATATTTTAAATGATGCAATTGATGTCAAGAATACAAAAATGGTTCCAGCATCCCAAAGGAAATATCTCTTTTTGTTCAAAATGCCATCCTGCTAGTTCAGTGTTGAGTCTTACTGCCAATCTCAGTGCTGACATTAAGTCTTACTGCCAATCTCAGTGCTGACTTTAAGCCTTACTGCCAATCACAGTGCTGACTTTAAGTCTTACTGTCAATCTCAGTGCTGACTTTAAGTCTTACTGCCAATCTTGGTGCTGGCTTTAAGCCTTACTACCAATCACAGTGCTGACACTGAGCCTTACTGCCAATCTTGGTGCTGGCTTTAAGCCTTACTGCCAATCTTGGTGCTGGCTTTAAGCCTTACTGCCAATCTTGGTGCTGGCTTTAAGTCTTACTGCCAATCTCAGTGCTGACTTTAAGCCTTACTGCCAATCACAGTGCTGACTTTAAGTCTTACTGTCAATCTCAGTGCTGACTTTAAGTCTTACTGTCAATCTCAGTGCTGACTTTAAGTCTTACTGCCAATCTTGGTGCTGGCTTTAAGCCTTACTACCAATCACAGTGCTGACACTGAGCCTTACTGCCAATCTTGGTGCTGGCTTTAAGCCTTACTACCAATCGCAGTGCTGACTTTAAGCCTTACTGCCAATCGCAGTGCTGACATTAAGCCTTACTGCCAATTGCAGTGCTGACTTTAAGCCTTACTGCCAATCGCAGTGCTGACATTAAGCCTTACTGCCAATCGCAGTTACAGAGTTGGCATACACACCTTCTGCCAGAGTAAGGCATGGATACAGAGTTGACATACACACCTTCTGCCAGAGTAAGGCATGGATACAGAGTTGACATACACACCTTCTGCCAGAGTAAGGCATGGATACAGAGTTGACATACACACCTTCTGCCTGAGTAAGGCATGGATACAGAGTTGGCATACACACCTTCTGCCAGAGTAAGGCATGGATACAGAGTTGACATACACACCTTCTGCCTGAGTAAGACATGGATACAGAGTTGGCATACACACCTTCTGTCAGAGTAAGACATGGCTACAGAGTTGGCATACACACCTTCTGCCAGAGTAAGACATGGATACAGAGTTGGCATACACACCTTCTGCCAGAGTAAGGCATGGATACAGAGTTGGCATACACACCTTCTGCCAGAGTAAGGCATGGATACAGAGTTGACATACACACCTTCTGCCTGAGTAAGACATGGATACAGAGTTGGCATACACACCTTCTGCCAGAGTAAGGCATGGATACAGAGTTGGCATACACACCTTCTGCCAGAGTAAGGCATGGATACAGAGTTGGCATACACACCTTCTGCCAGAGTAAGGCATGGATACAGAGTTGACATACACACCTTCTGCCTGAGTAAGACATGGATACAGAGTTGGCATACACACCTTCTGCCAGAGTAAGGCATGGATACAGAGTTGGCATACACACCTTCTGTCAGAGTAAGACATGGCTACAGAGTTGGCATACACACCTTCTGCCTGAGTAAGGCATGGACTGGGTGAAAAAGTAGCCTGCATGGTTGCATTGAGGCGAGTGAGGGCTGCACTTGACTTGAACAGCACCTGAGAATCTGCACACAAGCAACGCTCCACCACGTAGGTCTGGTAGCAAGTCTCATAACATCCCTACAAACAAACCCCACCTCAGTCATTCACATTTTGTTACATTTATGTTGATTTTAAACACTGACAGAAAATGAGTGAAACATAGGATGCTTATATGACACTCACGTTTAATGTGTAAAGTCCATTATATGTTTGTGCATATATGTCTTTCTTGATCACGTCTGGATCGGAGGCAACCCAGCAATCCGATGTATATGGCGACGGTAGTCGGCTGATAGCGACCTGACAAGTAAACACTTTGTATTTATTCAATAGATTTAAAAATGTAACAGTCCTGGATGGTTAATAACAAACTTTAAGGACATTTTAGATCCCATGCTTAATGTTTCTTTAATAGATTGGCATGTTATTTGGAGACAAAATGATTTTTCATAAGATAATTGATAGGGAAGGTTATTTAAATAATGAAAATGAATAAAATTGATAAATGGCAATTTTTTTTCGAAAATATGTTTTTTACACCTCAGTTACATTTGCGCTAGGGGCCGCCTGGGAAGTAAGAATCAGCGATGATCAGAAATATGCCGTAGCTGCGGTCACAATATACAGGGGCAGCTTATGGCACTCGCAAGATTAAATGACACAGACATCTGTAGCATATCCTAGAGACATCTGTATCATTTAACATGTTTAACAGGCATCTGTAGCATATCCTAAAAAGTTTGTCAAATGAAACAGATGTCTGTAGGATATTGTAGGGAGCCCTTAGGATCATCTGTTGATGGCCTGGGAACACATAGAATAAAAAAATCCTGTTTTCACTCTACGATGCCATTGGTTGCCGAGAGATTATATTATGATATGCCTGTGGTACACTGTTAGGAGCCTCATATGTGAAATTGTATCATGATTTAAGTCACGGCATGACTGGGGATACTCTCCTTTGCATCAGTATATAACACCCTCTCCGATTATACGATCAGATATGTTGAAATAGGCCCGTTCCATTAGCCCCGCCCCTTGAATGTATCCAACCGCGTCATCGCTATGCCTATATTGAAGAGGCCTAGTAAAGCTGGGTAGACCGGGGATCGAACCCACAACTTTGGAACACCACAGAGGAACTGGTACTCATAAACTGGCGTTCAAACCAACTGCACTACAGTCTGTGGCCTGATGCTAATAAACTTGAGCTCCAATCAACTGTGCCATGGCCCACGGCTTCTGGTGACCTTAATCTTTTGCCATTCAGAAAAAAAGGTTACAGAAACTAGACTAAGTACACCGGGCTAATTCAAATGAATAGGATTGTTATATAATGATTTTATTCACTTATATTTAGATGGAAAAATATACAAGTGTATAAAATCATTATACAACTATCCTATATCATGAGTGAATATTAACTGGTATCATGCAGATTGGTTTATAACAGATAGTGTCCGGAGTATGTCAACGGGACACTCTTTTCCCAGCATTGTCCTGTCTCTACATTAATGATTTTGTGAAAACTTTAAAAGACTTTCATATTTGAGTTGATTCAAATGGTGATATAACCTGTGCTTTATTATTTGCTGAGGATATTGTGATATTTGCCAAAGATGGGCCCCAGTTACAAATATTATTAGACTGTGTTAATGAATGGTGTGAAAACTGGAAACTGAAAGTCAACATCTATAAGACAAAAGTTGCAGATTTCAGAAACAAAAGGGTTCCAAGGACTGAGTGTAATTTTAACATGGTACCTGAGATTATTGGCGTCAGTGATAGATACAGATACCTGGGTGTGTACTTAAATGAACATTTTGATTTTAATGTTACTGCAGGTACATTAGCTGGGGCTGCAGGAAGAGCTTAGTTACTTCGCAGTATCTAAAATGTGGGGTTTAATACATATCACAAAATGTATCATATAAGAATAGTCTCTATCTTAGATTATTGTTCTGGGATTTGGGGATATGGATAGTATGAGTGCTGTAATAAAATACATGCACAACAGACAGTAATATGTTATATAGTATACACTCCAAAGCCACGCTCTTTGCTTTAGAAGATGATACAAGATGGCTACCATGTAAGATTCTGCAACTGTCTAATCAAAATGGATGGCACAAGATTAACATATCAAGTTTTTCAATATGATCATAGTATTTCACAAAATAACTGGTGTTAGACTGATCTGGTGTTTCTACCAGTCAGCGACGGACCAGTGCTAAAATCCCAGCCTGCTATCAATCAGATCAAAAAAGAGTTGGAAATTGGGAAATTAATGAGTTAAATACCTGTTTGATGGCTAGCATGGTGATTTGACCAGGGTTTAGCAGGACACCCTCCACACGAGGGAAAGCTACTGTCTTAGGTTCATGGATGACCATCCGCATGCCTGCTGCCTCTGTGATATCTGGGATATACTCCTCTTGCTCCGTATATAACTCAAGATTTAAGCCTATAAAAACAGACACTCAGTAAGTTGTAACAAATATGCAATGGCTAAGAAGTCATGTGACTGATTTTGTCATGTGACTGCTTTATCGTGTGACTGATTACATTATGTGGCTGACTGGTTCAGTGACTTTACAAGCAGCTCGAGGCCAGTGCCTGCCAGTATTTTTGTATGCAACTCTTAGAGCAATGATAAATATATGTAGTAGTAATATAGACTATAATCTAACATATTGCATGTACAGCGATCAGAAACCATGTGGGCTGGTGTGTATACGTCAGATAGAGATAATTCCTACAGTACATACCATAATCAGGACCTGATCCTGTGGAGTCCCATTCTGCATTAACATTGAATACATAGCAATTGCCATAAAAAGGATCATCCGTCCTTGAGAAATTGCTGCAGAAAAAAATCAAATAAAAATTATATTACAATTACATGCAATGGAATTCATCTTACTTAAAATAGTTGTCTATTGTTGTACTGAATGTCCATTTGATTTTCAAGTTACTCTATTATTTTTGTCCCATGTTAATAAGTGATTCCTCACGATTCATCACATGCTATCCCATTGTAGGTGCAGTCAATAAGCATGCTAGTCAGATTATGGCTGAGTGCAGAGCGCTGAGATGGAGGAATGTTGTTCCAATTTCTGTAGAAGTTTTCCAGGGTTTGAGCTCGATCGACACCACTCTTTGCCTGTAATGATGGTGTTGTTATACATTGATAGAAGCATCAGTGACCCACCAGGTGACCGGCAGTTTATACATTGATAGAAGCATCAGTGTGCTACCCCTCAGGTGACCGGCTGTTTATACATTGATAGAAGCATCAGTGGGCTACCCACCAGGTGACCAGCAGTTTATACATTGATAGAAGCATCAGTGTGCTACCCACCAGGTGACCGGCAGTTTATACATTGATAGAAGCATCAGTGTGTCACCCACCAGGTGACCGGCAGTTTATACATTGATAGAAGCATCAATGTGCTACCCACCAGGTGACCAGCAGTTTATACATTGATAGAAGCATCAGTGTGCTACCCACCAGGTGACCGGCTGTTTATACATTGATAAAAGCATCAGTGTGCTACCCACCAGGTGCCCGGCAGTTTATACATTGATAGAAGCATCAATGTGCTACCCCTCAGGTGACCGGCAGTTTATACATTGATAGAAGCATCAGTGTGCTACCCACCAGGTGACCGGCAGTTTATACATTGATAGAAGCATCAGTGTGCTACCCACCAGGTGACCCGCTGTTTATACATTGATAAAAGCATCAGTGGGCTACCCACCAGGTGACCAGCAGTTTATACATTGATAGAAGCATCAGTGTGCTACCCACCAGGTGACCCGCTGTTTATACATTGATAGAAGCATCAGTGTGCTACCCACCAGGTGGCCCGCTGTTTATACATTGATAAAAGCATCAGTGTGCTACCCACCAGGTGACCGGCAGTTTATACATTGATAGAAGCATCAATGTGCTACCCCTCAGGTGACCGGCAGTTTATACATTGATAGAAGCATCAGTGTGCTACCCACCAGGTGACCCGCTGTTTATACATTGATAGAAGCATCAGTGGGCAACCCACCAGGTGACCGGCAGTTTATACATTGATAGAAGCATCAGTGGGCTACCCACCAGGTGACCGGCAGTTTATACATTGATAGAAGCATCAATGTGCTACCCACCAGGTGACCAGCAGTTTATACATTGATAGAAGCATCAGTGTGCTACCCACCAGGTGACCCGCTGTTTATACATTGATAAAAGCATCAGTGTGCTACCCACCAGGTGACCGGCTGTTTATACATTGATAGAAGCATCAGTGTGCTACCCACCAGGTGACCCGCTGTTTATACATTGATAGAAGCATCAGTGGGCTACCCACCAGGTGACCCGCTGTTTATACATTGATAAAAGCATCAGTGGGCTACCCACCAGGTGACCAGCTGTTTATACATTGATAGAAGCATCAGTGTGCTACCCACCAGGTGACCCGCTGTTTATACATTGATAAAAGCATCAGTGTGCTACCCACCAGGTGACCGGCTGTTTATACATTGATAGAAGCATCAGTGTGCTACCCACCAGGTGACCCGCTGTTTATACATTGATAAAAGCATCAGTGTGCTACCCACCAGGTGACCCGCTGTTTATACATTGATAGAAGCATCAGTGTGCTACCCACCAGGTGACCCGCTGTTTATACATTGATAGAAGCATCAGTGGGCAACCCACCAGGTGACCGGCAGTTTATACATTGATAGAAGCATCAGTGGGCTACCCACCAGGTGACCGGCAGTTTATACATTGATAGAAGCATCAATGTGCTACCCACCAGGTGACCAGCAGTTTATACATTGATAGAAGCATCAGTGTGCTACCCACCAGGTGACCCGCTGTTTATACATTGATAGAAGCATCAGTGGGCTACCCACCAGGTGACCCGCTGTTTATACATTGATAAAAGCATCAGTGGGCTACCCACCAGGTGACCGGCTGTTTATACATTGATAGAAGCATCAGTGTGCTACCCACCAGGTGACCGACAGTTTATACATTGATAGAAGCATCAGTGTGCTACCCACCAGGTGACCAACAGTTTATACATTGATAGAAGCATCAGTGTGCTACCCACCAGGTGACCGACAGTTTATACATTGATAGAAGCATCAGTGTGCTACCCACCAGGTGACCGGCTGTTTATACATTGATAGAAACATCAATGTGCTACCCACCAGGTGACCGGCTGTTTATACATTGATAGAAGCATCAATGTGCTACCCACCAGGTGACCGGCAGTTTATACATTGATAGAAGCATCAATGTGCTACCCACCAGGTGGCCGGTAACAAAACAAAATAACAAAAGATTCAAATTTATGTGACACTAATATCTAGACTAGATAGCTACTCCAAATGCCTCTCTAAAATATATTTATTATTCTGGTCTTGTTCATGTACAGGCACTGAGCATATTGCTTTGCCACAGTCCTTTAATATGTACTTTAATATGTGCACCAGGTTGGTTCAAATCTTTGCAAAACCTTTTTCAAAAGAGGACTCAAAATGGATTTGTTAAGAGAGCAAGCATGTGGCCAGCCATTATTGGGGCATTTATTATATTTCTTTTGAGTGGAAGGTGGTAACTTAGGCACTCACAGAATAGCCATGTTGGAATAGGATCAATTTTATGAGACTTCTTTGAAGCCTTCTTCATCATGTTTATGAAATCTTTTATATTTTAGGGTTGTCTTCAGAATAATCTTTGGGAATTATAAACTTAGTGAATGTTATCTGATAATATCTAATGGATTTCTTTCTTCAGGGTAATAGTTTGCTTGTATAATCCCACGAACAACTGCCAACAATGCAGCTTAGAATCATTATTGAATTAAACACAAACATGGCACATTTGTTTTTGTTAAATTCCCAGCATAATGATATTTGTTCAATATATATATATATCTTTTATATATCGAAAGATACTTTTAATAAAATGGAAAGATACTTCATTACCAACATAAATATAAAATATAAGTCTTATGGTTACTCACCTCAACAAAGGGATCGCCAGTGTTATTCAGAAATGATGGCAGAGCCGCAGATGCTATGTCGGGTGCGTTAAGGATTGCTGTCCTCCTGCAAGCATATAACATGACCAGACTCTGTGATATGACCTATTTTCTTTATACTTAGATATTAATCTTTGATTATAAATAACATAAGTTCATAAAGCCTAATAACCTGAACATAATTTGTGGCCCTATGATATCCTAAATGTCTCTCACAGGGAGTTAGTTTCCATACGAGGAATAAGCTTTTGTCATGGTGCCAATCTCTCTGACACAACTAAATTAACAACATTGGAATTCATACCTTGAGATGTCAAATATCAGATATAATTCTAATGATGTCAGTCATTCTAGGTGAGATGTCACATGTCAGATATGATTCTGATGCTGTCAGTCATTCTAGGTGAGCTGTCACATGTCAGATATGATTCTGATGCTGTCAGTCATTCTAGGTGAGGTGTCACATGTCAGATATGATTCTGATGCTGTCAGTCATTCTAGGTGAGCTGTCACATGTCAGATATGATTCTGATGCTGTCAGTCATTCAAGGTGAGATGTCACATGTCAGATATGATTCTGACGCTGTCAGTCATTCAAGGTGAGATGTCACATGTCAGATATGATTCTGACGCTGTCAGTCATTCAAGGTGAGATGTCACATGTCAGATATGATTCTGACGCTGTCAGTCATTCAAGGTGAGATGTCACATGTCAGATATGATTCTGACGCTGTCAGTCATTCAAGGTGAGATGTCACATGTCAGATATGATTCTGATGCTGTCAGTCATTCAAGGTGAGATGTCAAATATCAGATATGATTCTGATGCTGTCAGTCATTCTAGGTGAGCTGTCACATGTCAGATATGATTCTGATGCTGTCAGTCATTCAAGGTGAGATGTCACATGTCAGATATGATTCTGACGCTGTCAGTCATTCAAGGTGAGATGTCACATGTCAGATATGATTCTGACACTGTCAGTCATTCAAGGTGAGATGTCACATGTCAGATATGATTCTGACGCTGTCAGTCATTCAAGGTGAGATGTCACATGTCAGATATGATTCTGACGCTGTCAGTCATTCAAGGTGAGATGTCACATGTCAGATATGATTCTGATGCTGTCAGTCATTCAAGGTGAGATGTCACATGTCAGATATGATTCTGACGCTGTCAGTCATTCAAGGTGAGGTGTCACATGTCAGATATGATTCTGATGCTGTCAGTCATTCAAGGTGAGATGTCACATGTCAGATATGATTCTGATGCTGTCAGTCATTCAAGGTGAGATGTCACATGTCAGATATGATTCTGACGCTGTCAGTCATTCAACGTGAGATTTCACATGTCAGATATGATTCTGACGCTGTCAGTCATTCAAGGTGAGATGTCACATGTCAGATATGATTCTGACGCTGTCAGTCATTCAAGGTGAGATGTCACATGTCAGATATGATTCTGACGCTGTCAGTCATTCAAGGTGAGATGTCACATGTCAGATATGATTCTGATGCTGTCAGTCATTCAAGGTGAGATGTCACATGTCAGATATGATTATGATGCTGTCAGTCATTCAAGGTGAGCTGTCACATGTCAGATATGATTCTGATGCTGTCAGTCATTCAAGTGAGATGTCACATGTCAGATATGATTCTGACGCTGTCAGTCATTCAAGGTGAGATGTCACATGTCAGATATGATTCTGATGCTGTCAGTCATTCAAGTGAGATGTCACATGTCAGATATGATTCTGACGCTGTCAGTCATTCAAGGTGAGATGTCACATGTCAGATATGATTCTGACGCTGTCAGTCATTCAAGGTGAGATGTCACATGTCAGATATGATTCTGACGCTGTCAGTCATTCAAGGTGAGATGTCACATGTCAGATATGATTCTGATGCTGTCAGTCATTCAGGGTGAGGTGTCACATGTCAGATATGATTCTGATGCTGTCAGTCATTCAAGGTGAGATGTCACATGTCAGATATGATTCTGATGCTGTCAGTCATTCAAGGTGAGATGTCACATGTCAGATATGATTCTGATGCTGTCAGTCATTCAAGGTGAGATGTCACATGTCAGATATGATTCTGATGCTGTCAGTCATTCAAGTGAGATGTCACATGTCAGATATGATTCTGACGCTGTCAGTCATTCAAGGGAGATGTCACATGTCAGATATGATTCTGACGCTGTCAGTCATTCAAGGTGAGATGTCACATGTCAGATATGATTCTGATGCTGTCAGTCATTCAGGGTGAGGTGTCACATGTCAGATATGATTCTGATGCTGTCAGTCATTCAAGGTGAGATGTCACATGTCAGATATGATTCTGATGCTGTCAGTCATTCAAGTGAGATGTCACATGTCAGATATGATTCTGACGCTGTCAGTCATTCAAGGTGAGATGTCACATGTCAGATATGATTCTGATGCTGTCAGTCATTCAAGGTGAGATGTCACATGTCAGATATGATTCTGACGCTGTCAGTCATTCAAGGTGAGATGTCACATGTCAGATATGATTCTGACGATGTCAGTCATTCAAGGTGAGATGTCACATGTCAGATATGATTCTGACGCTGTCAGTCATTCAAGGTGAGATGACACATGTCAGATATGATTCTGATGCTGTCAGTCATTCAAGGTGAGATATCACATGTCAGATATGATTCTGATGATTTCCTTTATTACTTTTCATGTTTATCACTAATGTCACATTCAAACGTTATGAGCCAATGTCATTGCCCCTTAGAAGGAAGCCACAAGTTGCTTATGTTTGACAAGCAGTTAAAACCTTAGCTTAATGTTACATATGTGTGGAGAGTGTGGAGTGGGACACAGAGCTCACTGTGGATGCTTGGAACTCACCTGGCTGCGTTCACGTTACACAGGGTAACTGTGGGAAACTTGAGGCTGGAGGAGGATTTCAGATTAATCTGGATGTTGATTGGGTAGGACACATATTTTGAAAACAGAGCATATAACAAATATACTGTTCCACCTGAAACAAGATATCACTGAATGATGTTGCTTGTTTATTCTGTTGCATTTTTCTGGTTCATTTTAAATAATAATTTAATTTCCCTTGGCTGATGACCAATATTTATGCAGCTGTGGTTTATAGCAAATAAATTAATCCCTATCATAATACTTTTCAAATAACAGAAAAAAAAAACTTACAAGTCCCACCAAATAACAGAAGATACCAGATTGACCTTCTTAAAGGGTGATCAGCTCGCTGGGTGTTTGGTACTCCATTACAGCAGGTGTTTTCAGCAAAGTCTTTAATGACCTGGCTATAGCTTGGGAGTGCTGTCTCTCTCTTCATTGTCACCGTTAATATGAAATAATTTACCTGGCACTCAGTAGTTATACTTCCACACGGAACTTCACAGCTTCAATATGATTAAGATCGCGCCACATGCCGAAACTTGCTAAATGTGCCAGGAGAGGATTACCCCATGCAGGGTTTACACACAAGCTTGATAAGCTTAAAGTACATATTCTTTTAAACATGTATGCAAAATAATGTGCACGAAAAAGCAAGGATCAGGCAAAACAATATAATAATGCTCCTCAAAAATAGTTTTTTTGTTGAATGTGATCAAATATACGAGGAATTGAGATATATAAAGGAAAATATTTCTGAAACCAAGTTTTTTTACCTAGAAATTTTTTTTGTATAAGAAAATGTCAGAACAGCTGATTTTGAACTAGGTTAGGTTTTTTTTGCCTCAGCAGCTAATCCCAAAGATAGATTTGTTAGATGACAAGTGCTACTTGATGGTTCCTTCACGCAGCACTGAGTCTCTGACTATGGACACGTCATAGGTCTCGGGGACTTCACACATCTTATCTACGGTATGTCTGTCCACATGGCCTTAGAAAATTGGCAGCAACATAATAGAAAATAATTTTTTGATAAATCAGAAATGCTGCATTTGTAAACACTTTGCATTGACAAAATCTAAATACTTGAACAAATCCCTCTTGCTGGCCCGAAGTGTTTTGGAGATATGGGTGATGTTGGAAATATTGATTGAAAATTATCTGGTTTGAACTTTGACCAATAATTTATATTGATATACTGCATAGTTTTGAATTTTGGCAGTCACACCATGTGTATTTTATGAAAACCTTGAAGAAAGTGAAAAATGCAAATAGAAATACGAGAGGATAACATGATGTAGCCATTTAGCTAATAATACATGTATATTCATTTATGCAAAGTGGCTTGCAAAGTGGCTTGCAAACAGGCTCACAAATTGATTCGCATTCACACTCAAGGTGGCTCTCGGTCAAGTGTGAAATGCATTAAAATCTTACATTAATAATACTATACTTACATGAATAATAATATACTTAAAGAAATTAAGGGGGGCAGAAGCATTGCCTCTGAGGGGGCCACTGATATGTGACTGGCTGACATGCCAAGACCAGGGTTCAAAATTGACTGTTTTTCAGATTCACAATAGATATCTAGTAACTGAATGGCTAAATCTTGTTGTACTTGAAGAATAGTTTGATGGTAAGAATAATTGTACAGTACAGTATTATTCAATATATTTTAGATGAACTAATAAAAATGAATATGTCAGTTCAGACACAAAACAGCTAAGCATGTTAAGTATTGAAAATGACAATCTTTTATCATTAGTGTTGAGCCCTGTAGTTCCCCCACTTGACCACATGCCTATAGGATAATTAACCAATTAAGTCTGGGGTATGCTACTGGGCACCATACTGTGACCCATATGTGACCCTCACTCAGGATTCAGGTGTCAGATCTTACACATTGATGCAACATGGGGAGTTAATTACAGTGTAACACCACTTGAAATTGAAAAAAATTAAACAGGTTTTTATGGAAAACAGTACAAGGGGTGTACATTTTTAGATATGTTTACATGAGTATTGCAAATGAAGCTGTGAGTACTGTTTACATATCAATTACTGAGATAGCAAACCCCTGTGGATTGTAAGTCTGCTGCTCCACTACCCCAGCCACCAAGGCCTGATCTGCAGACAGGAGGGGGGGGGGGGGCGGTAATTAGGTAAAGGGAGGCTATTAGGGATAATATTGTATATATGTTTTATAGTAGATTTTGCTCAAGTAATTTGAAACTACAAAATAAGATTTATACATTTTTTTAAAGGTTTCACATAAACAATATCTTGGAAATAATAGACTTACAAAAATAGCTTAAATATTCCCAAAATCATGAGAGGAAGATGTTGGCAGTCAACAGTAACCATGCCACTGAAAGGTGATCAACATGGATCAAGTATGTTTAAAACTAACAAGAAATGTAATTATAATGAAAACAAGTAAATGGAGATTGGTCACAGTTGTCATTGGATTGCTGTAATGCCACACTGAATGAACTGACACATCTGTTTTACGCATCTCATTAACATTTTAATATCTATAACATATTACTAATCTTTATAATCTGTGCAACAAATTTAGCAGCAACAGTTTGTTGTCAAATGCATTTGAGTTTATCCTATTCATTGTCTGAAATGGTTTGGAAATGTTCACAATAGCACATTTTACTGACCTTCACTTAAACTTTGAGCTGTGTGGATTTAATCTGATAGAAGACATATGCTTGCGATGTTTTGATATATTTTTGAGACCTTTCTTTAAAAAATGAGTTGTAAGAATATGTTCTGCCAAGTTTTTGACCCACATTTTGGGTCCAGCTATATTTGTTGAAATGAATGCTGATAGAATAGGTTACTTTTTTTTTATTACTGGCCTAGCACTTATGAGGCTAATCAACATTCACATTGACCACTTACTATTATTCTGTTCACTCACGAGAGTCTTCCATGCCATAAAAACAGTATATTGCAGTATTATGACATAAATTTAGGACATGCTCTGTCTTGCTATACAGACTTATAACAGTCTCATCATTACGTCATTTTATTGGTCATTTCATGTAAATTGACTTTATCTTTGTCTGGCTATATGACCAATAAGCCACGCCCTGTCCAGTAAGGGCACATGGTCACTTTAATTTAATAAAATCAAGTCAGAGTCATGGCATAAATGGTTATGAAAGTGATCCTCATGAAAAGAGAATTGTATGCTGAGAAAGTTTACCACAAACAAGTTATCTCAAGCATGAAAAAACCGAAACAGTCCTTTTAATCCTACCTAATATATACCACATAAATATTTCATTGATTTGTAACAGGAAACAGATCATGTTGATAACACCTCTGACATAAGAAATTCATTTTGGAAAAGAGAGATTTGTTCATGTTAATCACACCTAAAACATAAGATATAGATTTTCTGGCTTATGCAATGATTTGCTCATGTTCTTCACACCTATGATATGACAAGAGAAGCCATATTCTAGGAAGGTGCTAAAATTATACCAAACCACCAGACAATGTGAAGCCAACATCCTGTGCATATTTATCCATATTTGGCGTGATATTTGGCGATATTCACCACATGAGCACACTGAAGAACGCGGTCTATTGGTGTTGAGTTGCTTGAGCGTATACGCGGTGTGACATGGTGATAACACGGACGCTGATCAGGCTCACCTACTAACACCTCCACTTCCACGTCACACCAACAATTCACTTTACTATTACATAATGAAATACTACTGCTACTGCCATTTCAAGAGAAAATTTTATCTGTTATAGAATAAATATATTTTTGAGAAAAAAAAACTACATAACATGTTTTGTTTCTTAGCAAATGTGAAAAGTGTCAGATGAGAGTGTTTGAAGGTGTGAGAGGCACACTCCGGCAGAGGGTTATGGATGTGGTGATATTGGCCGGTACAAAGCTGTGCAAGAGTCAACAGAGCAGGTTGTGAAGCCCACATGATGAGATCCACGCCCAATATCTGGCCACATAAAAGGCCCTCATTGAGGCCCCAGCCATGCAAATATACACATAGATATATGCACAGTGGTGAGGTATTTATTAGGGAAGGGGTGGTGGGAGATGATCGCACACCACCAGCTTATACATGGATATATGCACAGTGGTGAGGTATTTATTAGGGAAGGGATGGTGGGAGATGATCGCACACCACCAGCTTATACATAGATATATGCACAATGGTGAGGTATTTATTAGGGAAGGGATGGTGGGAGATGATCGCACACCACCAGCTTATACATAGATATATGCACAGTGGTGAGGTATTTATTAGGGAAGGGATGGTGGGAGATGACCCCACACCACCAGCTTATACATAGATATATGCACAGTGGTGAGGTATTTATTAGGGAAGGGATGGTGGGAGATGATCGCACACCACCAGCTTATACATAGATATATGCACAGTGGTGAGGTATTTATTAGGGAAGGGATGGTGGGAGATGATCACACACCACCAGCTTATACATGGATATATGCACAGTGGTGAGGTATTTATTAGGGAAGGGATGGTGGGAGATGATCACACACCACCAGCTTATACATAGATATATGCACAGTGGTGAGGTATTTATTAGGGAAGGGATGGTGGGAGATGATCACACACCACCAGCTTATACATAGATATATGCACAGTGGTGAGGTATTTATTAGGGAAGGGATGGTGGGAGATGATCACACACCACCAGCTTATACATAGATATATGCACAGTGGTGAGGTATTTATTAGGGAAGGGATGGTGGGAGATGACCCCACACCACCAGCTTATACATAGATATATGCACAGTGGTGAGGTATTTATTAGGGAAGGGATGGTGGGAGATGATCGCACACCACCAGCTTATACATGGATATATGCACAGTGGTGAGGTATTTATTAGGGAAGGGATGGTGGGAGATGATCGCACACCACCAGCTTATACATGGATATATGCACAGTGGTGAGGTATTTATTAGGGAAGGGATGGTGGGAGATGATCGCACACCACCAGCTTATACATGGATATATGCACAGTGGTGAGGTATTTATTAGGGAAGGGATGGTGGGAGATGATCGCACACCACCAGCTTATACATGGATATATGCACAGTGGTGAGGTATTTATTAGGGAAGGGATGGTGGGAGATGATCGCACACCACCAGCTTATACATAGATATATGCACAGTGGTGAGGTATTTATTAGGGAAGGGATGGTGGGAGATGACCCCACACCACCAGCTTATACATAGATATATGCACAGTGGTGAGGTATTTATTAGGGAAGGGATGGTGGGAGATGATCGCACACCACCAGCTTATACATGGATATATGCACAGTGGTGAGGTATTTATTAGGGAAGGGATGGTGGGAGATGATCGTACACCACCAGCTTATACATAGATATATGCACAGTGGTGAGGTATTTATTAGGGAAGGGATGGTGGGAGATGACCCCACACCACCAGCTTATACATGGATATATGCACAGTGGTGAGGTATTTATTAGGGAAGGGATGGTGGGAGATGATCGCACACCACCAGCTTATACATGGATATATGCACAGTGGTGAGGTATTTATTAGGGAAGGGATGGTGGGAGATGATCGCACACCACCAGCTTATACATGGATATATGCACAGTGGTGAGGTATTTATTAGGGAAGGGATGGTGGGAGATGATCGCACACCACCAGCTTATACATGGATATATGCACAGTGGTGAGGTATTTATTAGGGAAGGGATGGTGGGAGATGATCGCACACCACCAGCTTATACATGGATATATGCACAGTGGTGAGGTATTTATTAGGGAAGGGATGGTGGGAGATGACCCCACACCACCAGCTTATACATAGATATATGCACAGTGGTGAGGTATTTATTAGGGAAGGGATGGTGGGAGATGATCGCACACCACCAGCTTATACATAGATATATGCACAGTGGTGAGGTATTTATTAGGGAAGGGATGATGGGAGATGATCACACACCACCAGCTTATACATAGATATATGCACAGTGGTGAGGTATTTATTAGGGAAGGGATGATGGGAGATGACCCCACACCACCAGCTTATACATAGATATATGCACAGTGGTGAGGTATTTATTAGGGAAGGGATGATGGGAGATGATCACACACCACCAGCTTATACATAGATATATGCACAGTGGTGAGGTATTTATTAGGGAAGGGATGATGGGAGATGATCACACACCACCAGCTTATACATAGATATATGCACAGTGGTGAGGTATTTATTAGGGAAGGGATGATGGGAGATGATCACACACCACCAGCTTATACATAGATATATGCACAGTGGTGAGGTATTTATTAGGGAAGGGATGATGGGAGATGACCCCACACCACCAGCTTATACATAGATATATGCACAGTGGTGAGGTATTTATTAGGGAAGGGATGGTGGGAGATGATCACACACCACCAGCTTATACATAGATATATGCACAGTGGTGAGGTATTTATTAGGGAAGGGATGGTGGGAGATGATCGCACACCACCAGCTTATACATAGATATATGCACAGTGGTGAGGTATTTATTAGGGAAGGGATGGTGGGAGATGACCCCACACCACCAGCTTATACATAGATATATGCACAGTGGTGAGGTATTTATTAGGGAAGGGATGGTGGGAGATGATCACACACCACCAGCTTATACATAGATATATGCACAGTGGTGAGGTATTTATTTATTAGGGAAGGGATGGTGGGAGATGATCGCACACCACCAGCTTATACATAGATATATGCACAGTGGTGAGGTATTTATTAGGGAAGGGATGGTGGGAGATGATTGCACACCACCAGCTTATACATAGATATATGCACAGTGGTGAGGTATTTATTAGGGAAGGGATGGTGGGAGATGACCCCACACCACCAGCTTATACATGGATATATGCACAGTGGTGAGGTATTTATTAGGGAAGGGATGGTGGGAGATGATCGCACACCACCAGCTTATACATAGATATATGCACAGTGGTGAGGTATTTATTAGGGAAGGGATGGTGGGAGATGACCCCACACCACCAGCTTATACATGGATATATGCACAGTGGTGAGGTATTTATTTATTAGGGAAGGGATGGTGGGAGATGACCCCACACCACCAGCTTATACATGGATATATGCACAGTGGTGAGGTATTTATTAGGGAAGGGATGGTGGGAGATGACCCCACACCACCAGCTTATACATAGATATATGCACAGTGGTGAGGTATTTATTAGGGAAGGGATGGTGGGAGATGATCGCACACCACCAGCTTATACATAGATATATGCACAGTGGTGAGGTATTTATTAGGGAAGGGATGGTGGGAGATGATCGCACACCACCAGCTTATACATAGATATATGCACAGTGGTGAGGTATTTATTAGGGAAGGGATGGTGGGAGATGACCCCACACCACCAGCTTATACATGGATATATGCACAGTGGTGAGGTATTTATTTATTAGGGAAGGGATGGTGGGAGATGACCCCACACCACCAGCTTATACATGGATATATGCACAGTGGTGAGGTATTTATTAGGGAAGGGATGGTGGGAGATGACCCCACACCACCAGCTTATACATGGATATATGCACAGTGGTGAGGTATTTATTAGGGAAGGGATGGTGGGAGATGACCCCACACCACCAGCTTATACATAGATATATGCACAGTGGTGAGGTATTTATTAGGGAAGGGATGGTGGGAGATGATCGCACACCACCAGCTTATACATAGATATATGCACAGTGGTGAGGTATTTATTAGGGAAGGGATGGTGGGAGATGATCACACACCACCAGCTTATACATGGATATATGCACAGTGGTGAGGTATTTATTAGGGAAGGGATGGTGGGAGATGATCACACACCACCAGCTTATACATAGATATATGCACAGTGGTGAGGTATTTATTAGGGAAGGGATGGTGGGAGATGATCGCACACCACCAGCTTATACATAGATATATGCACAGTGGTGAGGTATTTATTAGGGAAGGGATGGTGGGAGATGATCACACACCACCAGCTTATACATGGATATATGCACAGTGGTGAGGTATTTATTAGGGAAGGGATGGTGGGAGATGACCCCACACCACCAGCTTATACATGGATATATGCACAGTGGTGAGGTATTTATTTATTAGGGAAGGGATGGTGGGAGATGATCGCACACCACCAGCTTATACATTGATATATGCACAGTGGTGAGGTATTTATTAGGGAAGGGATGGTGGGAGATGATCACACACCACCAGCTTATACATAGATATATGCACAGTGGTGAGGTATTTATTAGGGAAGGGATGGTGGGAGATGACCCCACACCACCAGCTTATACATGGATATATGCACAGTGGTGAGGTATTTATTAGGGAAGGGATGGTGGGAGATGACCCCACACCACCAGCTTATACATGGATATATGCACAGTGGTGAGGTATTTATTAGGGAAGGGGTGGTGGGAGATGATCACACACCACCAGCTTATACATAGATATATGCACAGTGGTGAGGTATTTATTAGGGAAGGGATGATGGGAGATGATCACACACCACCAGCTTATACATAGATATATGCACAGTGGTGAGGTATTTATTAGGGAAGGGATGGTGGGAGATGATCGCACACCACCAGCTTATACATAGATATATGCACAGTGGTGAGGTATTTATTAGGGAAGGGATGGTGGGAGATGACCCCACACCACCAGCTTATACATGGATATATGCACAGTGGTGAGGTATTTATTAGGGAAGGGGTGGTGGGAGATGATCACACACCACCAGCTTATACATAGATATATGCACAGTGGTGAGGTATTTATTAGGGAAGGGATGGTGGGAGATGACCCCACACCACCAGCTTATACATGGATATATGCACAGTGGTGAGGTATTTATTAGGGAAGGGATGGTGGGAGATGATCGCACACCACCAGCTTATACATAGATATATGCACAGTGGTGAGGTATTTATTAGGGAAGGGATGGTGGGAGATGACCCCACACCACCAGCTTATACATGGATATATGCACAGTGGTGAGGTATTTATTAGGGAAGGGGTGGTGGGAGATGATCACACACCACCAGCTTATACATAGATATATGCACAGTGGTGAGGTATTTATTAGGGAAGGGATGATGGGAGATGATCACACACCACCAGCTTATACATGGATATATGCACAGTGGTGAGGTATTTATTAGGGAAGGGATGGTGGGAGATGATCGCACACCACCAGCTTATACATAGATATATGCACAGTGGTGAGGTATTTATTAGGGAAGGGATGGTGGGAGATGATCACACACCACCAGCTTATACATAGATATATGCACAGTGGTGAGGTATTTATTTATTAGGGAAGGGATGGTGGGAGATGATCACACACCACCAGCTTATACATAGATATATGCACAGTGGTGAGGTATTTATTAGGGAAGGGATGGTGGGAGATGATCACACACCACCAGCTTATACATAGATATATGCACAGTGGTGAGGTATTTATTAGGGAAGGGATGGTGGGAGATGATCACACACCACCAGCTTATACATAGATATATGCACAGTGGTGAGGTATTTATTAGGGAAGGGATGGTGGGAGATGATCGCACACCACCAGCTTATACATAGATATATGCACAGTGGTGAGGTATTTATTAGGGAAGGGATGATGGGAGATGATCACACACCACCAGCTTATACATGGATATATGCACAGTGGTGAGGTATTTATTTATTAGGGAAGGGATGGTGGGAGATGATCACACACCACCAGCTTATACATAGATATATGCACAGTGGTGAGGTATTTATTAGGGAAGGGATGGTGGGAGATGATCACACACCACCAGCTTATACATGGATATATGCACAGTGGTGAGGTATTTATTAGGGAAGGGATGGTGGGAGATGACCCCACACCACCAGCTTATACATAGATATATGCACAGTGGTGAGGTATTTATTAGGGAAGGGATGATGGGAGATGATCACACACCACCAGCTTATACATAGATATATGCACAGTGGTGAGGTATTTATTAGGGAAGGGATGGTGGGAGATGATCGTACACCACCAGCTTATACATGGATATATGCACAGTGGTGAGGTATTTATTAGGGAAGGGATGGTGGGAGATGACCCCACACCACCAGCTTATACATAGATATATGCACAGTGGTGAGGTATTTATTAGGGAAGGGATGGTGGGAGATGATCACACACCACCAGCTTATACATGGATATATGCACAGTGGTGAGGTATTTATTAGGGAAGGGATGGTGGGAGATGATCGCACACCACCAGCTTATACATAGATATATGCACAGTGGTGAGGTATTTATTAGGGAAGGGATGGTGGGAGATGATCGCACACCACCAGCTTATACATAGATATATGCACAGTGGTGAGGTATTTATTAGGGAAGGGATGGTGGGAGATGATCACACACCACCAGCTTATACATGGATATATGCACAGTGGTGAGGTATTTATTAGGGAAGGGATGGTGGGAGATGATCCCACACCACCAGCTTATACATAGATATATGCACAGTGGTGAGGTATTTATTAGGGAAGGGATGGTGGGAGATGATTGCACACCACCAGCTTATACATAGATATATGCACAGTGGTGAGGTATTTATTAGGGAAGGGATGATGGGAGATGATCGCACACCACCAGCTTATACATAGATATATGCACAGTGGTGAGGTATTTATTAGGGAAGGGATGATGGGAGATGATCACACACCACCAGCTTATACATGGATATATGCACAGTGGTGAGGTATTTCTTTATTAGGGAAGGGATGGTGGGAGATGATCGCACACCACCAGCTTATACATGGATATATGCACAGTGGTGAGGTATTTATTAGGGAAGGGATGGTGGGAGATGATCGCACACCACCAGCTTATACATAGATATATGCACAGTGGTGAGGTATTTATTAGGGAAGGGATGGTGGGAGATGATCACACACCACCAGCTTATACATGGATATATGCACAGTGGTGAGGTATTTATTAGGGAAGGGATGGTGGGAGATGATCACACACCACCAGCTTATACATGGATATATGCACAGTGGTGAGGTATTTATTAGGGAAGGGATGATGGGAGATGATCGCACACCACCAGCTTATACATAGATATATGCACAGTGGTGAGGTATTTATTAGGGAAGGGATGGTGGGAGATGATCACACACCACCAGCTTATACATGGATATATGCACAGTGGTGAGGTATTTCTTTATTAGGGAAGGGATGGTGGGAGATGATCGTACACCACCAGCTTATACATGGATATATGCACAGTGGTGAGGTATTTCTTTATTAGGGAAGGGATGGTGGGAGATGATCGTACACCACCAGCTTATACATGGATATATGCACAGTGGTGAGGTATTTATTAGGGAAGGGGTGGTGGGAGATGATCACACACCACCAGCTTATACATAGATATATGCACAGTGGTGAGGTATTTATTAGGGAAGGGATGGTGGGAGATGATCGCACACCACCAGCTTATACATAGATATATGCACAGTGGTGAGGTATTTATTAGGGAAGGGATGGTGGGAGATGATCACACACCACCAGCTTATACATGGATATATGCACAGTGTTGAGGTATTTATTAGGGAAGGGATGGTGGGAGATGATTGCACACAACCAGCTTATACATAGATATATGCACAGTGGTGAGGTATTTATTAGGGAAGGGATGGTGGGAGATGATCACACACCACCAGCTTATACATGGATATATGCACAGTGGTGAGGTATTTATTAGGGAAGGGATGGTGGGAGATGATCACACACCACCAGCTTATACATAGATATATGCACAGTGGTGAGGTATTTCTTTATTAGGGAAGGGATGGTGGGAGATGATCGTACACCACCAGCTTATACATGGATATATGCACAGTGGTGAGGTATTTATTAGGGAAGGGGTGGTGGGAGATGATCACACACCACCAGCTTATACATAGATATATGCACAGTGGTGAGGTATTTATTAGGGAAGGGATGGTGGGAGATGATCGCACACCACCAGCTTATACATGGATATATGCACAGTGGTGAGGTATTTATTAGGGAAGGGATGGTGGGAGATGATCGCACACCACCAGCTTATACATAGATATATGCACAGTGGTGAGGTATTTATTAGGGAAGGGATGGTGGGAGATGATCGCACACCACCAGCTTATACATAGATATATGCACAGTGGTGAGGTATTTATTAGGGAAGGGATGGTGGGAGATGATCACACACCACCAGCTTATACATGGATATATGCACAGTGGTGAGGTATTTATTAGGGAAGGGATGGTGGGAGATGACCCCACACCACCAGCTTATACATAGATATATGCACAGTGGTGAGGTATTTATTAGGGAAGGGATGGTGGGAGATGATCACACACCACCAGCTTATACATAGATATATGCACAGTGGTGAGGTATTTATTAGGGAAGGGATGGTGGGAGATGACCCCACACCACCAGCTTATACATAGATATATGCACAGTGGTGAGGTATTTATTAGGGAAGGGATGGTGGGAGATGACCCCACACCACCAGCTTATACATAGATATATGCACAGTGGTGAGGTATTTATTAGGGAAGGGAAGGTGGGAGATGATCACACACCACCAGCTTATACATAGATATATGCACAGTGGTGAGGTATTTATTAGGGAAGGGATGGTGGGAGATGATCACACACCACCAGCTTATACATAGATATATGCACAGTGGTGAGGTATTTATTAGGGAAGGGATGGTGGGAGATGACCCCACACCACCAGCTTATACATAGATATATGCACAGTGGTGAGGTATTTATTAGGGAAGGGATGGTGGGAGATGATCACACACCACCAGCTTATACATAGATATATGCACAGTGGTGAGGTATTTATTAGGGAAGGGATGGTGGGAGATGACCCCACACCACCAGCTTATACATAGATATATGCACAGTGGTGAGGTATTTATTAGGGAAGGGATGGTGGGAGATGACCCCACACCACCAGCTTATACATAGATATATGCACAGTGGTGAGGTATTTATTAGGGAAGGGATGGTGGGAGATGACCCCACACCACCAGCTTATACATAGATATATGCACAGTGGTGAGGTATTTATTAGGGAAGGGATGGTGGGAGATGACCCCACACCACCAGCTTATACATAGATATATGCACAGTGGTGAGGTATTTATTTATTAGGGAAGGGATGGTGGGAGATGATCGCACACCACCAGCTTATACATGGATATATGCACAGTGGTGAGGTATTTATTAGGGAAGGGATGGTGGGAGATGACCCCACACCACCAGCTTATACATAGATATATGCACAGTGGTGAGGTATTTATTAGGGAAGGGATGGTGGGAGATGATCACACACCACCAGCTTATACATGGATATATGCACAGTGGTGAGGTATTTATTAGGGAAGGGATGATGGGAGATGATCCCACACCACCAGCTTATACATAGATATATGCACAGTGGTGAGGTATTTATTAGGGAAGGGATGGTGGGAGATGACCCCACACCACCAGCTTATACATAGATATATGCACAGTGGTGAGGTATTTATTAGGGAAGGGATGATGGGAGATGATCCCACACCACCAGCTTATACATAGATATATGCACAGTGGTGAGGTATTTATTAGGGAAGGGATGGTGGGAGATGACCCCACACCACCAGCTTATACATAGATATATGCACAGTGGTGAGGTATTTATTAGGGAAGGGATGATGGGAGATGATCCCACACCACCAGCTTATACATAGATATATGCACAGTGGTGAGGTATTTATTAGGGAAGGGATGATGGGAGATGATCGTACACCACCAGCTTATACATAGATATATGCACAGTGGTGAGGTATTTATTAGGGAAGGGATGGTGGGAGATGACCCCACACCACCAGCTTATACATGGATATATGCACAGTGGTGAGGTATTTATTAGGGAAGGGGTGGTGGGAGATGATCGCACACCACCAGCTTATACATGGATATATGCACAGTGGTGAGGTATTTATTAGGGAAGGGATGGTGGGAGATGATTGCACACAACCAGCTTATACATAGATATATGCACAGTGGTGAGGTATTTATTAGGGAAGGGATGGTGGGAGATGATCACACACCACCAGCTTATACATGGATATATGCACAGTGGTGAGGTATTTATTAGGGAAGGGATGGTGGGAGATGATCACACACCACCAGCTTATACATAGATATATGCACAGTGGTGAGGTATTTATTAGGGAAGGGATGGTGGGAGATGATCACACACCACCAGCTTATACATAGATATATGCACAGTGGTGAGGTATTTATTAGGGAAGGGATGGTGGGAGATGATCACACACCACCAGCTTATACATAGATATATGCACAGTGGTGAGGTATTTATTAGGGAAGGGATGGTGGGAGATGATCGCACACCACCAGCTTATACATGGATATATGCACAGTGGTGAGGTATTTATTAGGGAAGGGATGGTGGGAGATGATCGCACACCACCAGCTTATACATAGATATATGCACAATGGTGAGGTATTTATTAGGGAAGGGATGGTGGGAGATGACCCCACACCACCAGCTTATACATAGATATATGCACAGTGGTGAGGTATTTATTAGGGAAGGGATGGTGGGAGATGATCGCACACCACCAGCTTATACATAGATATATGCACAGTGGTGAGGTATTTATTAGGGAAGGGATGGTGGGAGATGACCCCACACCACCAGCTTATACATAGATATATGCACAGTGGTGAGGTATTTATTAGGGAAGGGATGGTGGGAGATGATCGCACACCACCAGCTTATACATAGATATATGCACAGTGGTGAGGTATTTATTAGGGAAGGGATGGTGGGAGATGACCCCACACCACCAGCTTATACATAGATATATGCACAGTGGTGAGGTATTTATTAGGGAAGGGATGATGGGAGATGATCCCACACCACCAGCTTATACATAGATATATGCACAGTGGTGAGGTATTTATTAGGGAAGGGATGGTGGGAGATGACCCCACACCACCAGCTTATACATAGATATATGTACAGTGGTGAGGTATTTATTAGGGAAGGGATGGTGGGAGATGATCGCACACCACCAGCTTATACATGGATATATGCACAGTGGTGAGGTATTTATTAGGGAAGGGATGGTGGGAGATGATCACACACCACCAGCTTATACATGGATATATGCACAGTGGTGAGGTATTTATTAGGGAAGGGATGATGGGAGATGATCACACACCACCAGCTTATACATAGATATATGCACAGTGGTGAGGTATTTATTAGGGAAGGGATGGTGGGAGATGATCGCACACCACCAGCTTATACATAGATATATGCACAGTGGTGAGGTATTTATTAGGGAAGGGATGGTGGGAGATGATCGCACACCACCAGCTTATACATAGATATATGCACAGTGGTGAGGTATTTATTAGGGAAGGGATGATGGGAGATGATCACACACCACCAGCTTATACATAGATATATGCACAGTGGTGAGGTATTTATTAGGGAAGGGATGGTGGGAGATGATCGCACACCACCAGCTTATACATAGATATATGCACAGTGGTGAGGTATTTATTAGGGAAGGGATGGTGGGAGATGATCGCACACCACCAGCTTATACATAGATATATGCACAGTGGTGAGGTATTTATTAGGGAAGGGATGGTGGGAGATGATCGCACACCACCAGCTTATACATAGATATATGCACAGTGGTGAGGTATTTATTAGGGAAGGGATGGTGGGAGATGACCCCACACCACCAGCTTATACATAGATATATGCACAGTGGTGAGGTATTTATTAGGGAAGGGATGGTGGGAGATGATCGCACACCACCAGCTTATACATAGATATATGCACAGTGGTGAGGTATTTATTAGGGAAGGGATGGTGGGAGATGATTGCACACAACCAGCTTATACATAGATATATGCACAGTGGTGAGGTATTTATTAGGGAAGGGATGGTGGGAGATGATCGCACACCACCAGCTTATACATAGATATATGCACAGTGGTGAGGTATTTATTAGGGAAGGGATGGTGGGAGATGATCGCACACCACCAGCTTATACATAGATATATGCACAGTGGTGAGGTATTTATTAGGGAAGGGATGGTGGGAGATGATCGCACACCACCAGCTTATACATAGATATATGCACAGTGGTGAGGTATTTATTAGGGAAGGGATGGTGGGAGATGACCCCACACCACCAGCTTATACATAGATATATGCACAGTGGTGAGGTATTTATTAGGGAAGGGATGGTGGGAGATGACCCCACACCACCAGCTTATACATGGATATATGCACAGTGGTGAGGTATTTATTAGGGAAGGGATGGTGGGAGATGACCCCACACCACCAGCTTATACATAGATATATGCACAGTGGTGAGGTATTTATTAGGGAAGGGATGGTGGGAGATGACCCCACACCACCAGCTTATACATAGATATATGCACAGTGGTGAGGTATTTATTAGGGAAGGGATGGTGGGAGATGACCCCTAACCACCAGCTTATACATGGATATATGCACAGTGGTGAGGTATTTATTAGGGAAGGGATGGTGGGAGATGACCCCACACCACCAGCTTATACATAGATATATGCACAGTGGTGAGGTATTTATTAGGGAAGGGATGGTGGGAGATGACCCCACACCACCAGCTTATACATAGATATATGCACAGTGGTGAGGTATTTATTAGGGAAGGGATGGTGGGAGATGATCGCACACCACCAGCTTATACATAGATATATGCACAGTGGTGAGGTATTTATTAGGGAAGGGATGGTGGGAGATGATCACACACCACCAGCTTATACATAGATATATGCACAGTGGTGAGGTATTTATTAGGGAAGGGATGGTGGGAGATGATCACACACCACCAGCTTATACATGGATATATGCACAGTGGTGAGGTATTTATTAGGGAAGGGATGGTGGGGGATGTTTAAATATCTCCAGTTTCAAGTTTTATAGTTACGACCTTCATAGAGACAGAGACAGTTTTAATTTGTACCTTTAGAGACAGAAGCAGACCAATGCCTACCTGTTTGAGAGAAATAGTTTTTTTTCCACTTCTATAGAGACAGATCAGGTGAGATCCAGCTTCACCCGTATAAACAAAAATAGTTCCAACCTGTATCAAACCGATTTTTCCAGTTTCAACATTTATCAGGACAGAAATGGTCAAGTTCCAGCCTGTATACAGACAGAAACATTTCAGTTAAAGACAGAAGCAGTCCAATCTCATCCTGAATAGAGGCAGAAGCAGTCCACTCTCAGCCTATACAGATACAGAAGCAGTCCACTCTCAGCCTATACAGAGACAGAATCAGTCCACTCTCAGCCTATACAGAGACAGAAGAAGTCCAATCTCATCATATATAGACAGAAGCAGTCCAATCTCAGCCTATACAGAGACAGAAGCAGTCCAATCTCAGCCTATACAGAGACAGAAGCAGTCCAATCTCATCCTATACAGAGACGGAAGCAGTCCAATCTCAGCCTATACAGAGACAGAAGCAGTCCAGTCTCAGCCTATACAGAGACAGAAGAAGTCCAATCTCATCATATATAGACAGAAGCAGTCCAATCTCAGCCTATACAGAAACAGAAGCAGTCCAATCTCAGCATATACAGAGACAGAAGCAGTCCAATCTCATCCTATATAGACAGAAGCAGTCCACTCTCAGCCTATACAGAGACAGAAGCAGTCCAATCTCAGCCTATACAGAGACAGAAGCAGTCCAATCTCATCCTATACAGAGACGGAAGCAGTCCAATCTCAGCCTATACAGAGACAGAAGCAGTCCAGTCTCAGCCTATACAGAGACAGAAGAAGTCCAATCTCATCATATATAGACGGAAGCAGTCCAATCTCAGCCTATACAGAGACAGAAGCAGTCCAGTCTCAGCCTATACAGAGACAGAAGAAGTCCAATCTCATCATATATAGACAGAAGCAGTCCAATCTCAGCCTATACAGAGACAGAAGCAGTCCAATCTCAGCATATACAGAGACAGAAGCAGTCCAATCTCATCCTATATAGACAGAAGCAGTCCACTCTCAGCCTATACAGAGACAGAAGCAGTCCAATCTCAGCCTATACAGAGACAGAAGCAGTCCAATCTCAGCCTATACATAGACAAAAGCAGTCCAATCTCAGCCTATACAGAAAAAGAAACAGTCCAATCTCAGCCTATACAGTGACAGAAGCAGTCCAATCTCAGCCTATACAGAGACAGAAGCAGTCCAATCTCAGCCTATACAGAAAAAGAAACAGTCCAATCTCAGCCTATACAGAGACAGAAGCAGTCCAATCTCATCCTATATAGACAGAAGCAGTCCACTCTCAGCCTATACAGAGACAGAAGCAGTCCAATCTCAGCCTATACAGTGACAGAAGCAGTCCAATCTCAGCCTATACAGAGACAGAAGCAGTCCAATCTCAGCCTATACAGAGACAAAAGCAGTCCAATCTCAGCCTATACAGAAAAAGAAACAGTCCAATCTCAGCCTATACAGAGACAGAAGCAGTCCAATCTCATCCTATATAGACAGAAGCAGTCCACTCTCAGCCTATACAGAGACAGAAGCAGTCCAATCTCAGCCTATACAGAAAAAGAAACAGTCCAATCTCAGCCTATACAGTGACAGAAGCAGTCCAATCTCAGCCAATATAGAGACAGAAACAGTCCAATCTCAGACAATAAAGAGATAGAAACAGTCCAATCTCAGACAATATAGAGACAGAAACAGTCCAATTTCAGCCGATACAGAGACAGAAACAGTTCAGTTTTAGCCTGTATAGTTTCCACCTTGTGGAAGGAGCTATAAAAAGTATTTTTGTCATAATTTATCACTGATCATTATAATTTAGAAAATGTTTATTTGGAACAAATTTGGTTGGACTTGATAAAGAATTAAATGAGGAAAGTGAAATTTGTGCAAACAGTAGGTATGCACCAAGTTGGACATAATAAACACACTGTCAACAAGGGTTGGCAGGCCAGCTAAGATTTGATTGAGGGCTGGCTGGCCTATAACTCTCCTGGGTTCCACTATTGTGATATGTGGCCATGAATCATTGATCATTTCTTCTTGCTGTCCTTTATCACCAGCCTCCAATCATGGCATCTGAAAAACACAGCATGTCACATGCAAGCAGCAATGTGATGTGAAATGCCAGGGTCTGCCTGCACAATGTGCTCACATCTCTCAAGAATAGTACTCATATATACAGCTCTATCTGTCTATCCACATACATACATGTATATGTATGTATGTATATATATATATATATATATATATATATATATATATATATATATATATATATATATATATATATATATATATATATATATATATATATATATATATATATATATATATAATCTCATCTTATACAGAGACAGAAAAAGTTCAATCTCAGCCTATACAGAGACAGAAACAGTGCAATCTCAGCCAATGCAGAGACAGAAACAGTGCAATCTCAGCTTATACAGAGACAGAAACAGTGCAATCTCAGCCTATACAGAGACAGAAACAGTGCAATCTCAGCCTATACAGAGACAGAAACAGTGCAATCTATGTATATATTTATATGAGCACATCACCTTGCAAGGTGTTTGATTCTTCTGTGTAGAAGATTGTTGCCTTTATATGCCATGTCCAGTTAGTATCACAGTTAACCCTTCCCTGTTTGTTGTAGCCATAGCTGTAATCATTTTCTATGTTTATCATTATACAATCAACACTCCTGTGCAGACATCAGTTATCATTTTCCCTAAAGTAATCACTCTATTACATTCAATCTGATGGCATACTTTTTAAGGTTGAGTTAGAGTAAGACCAAACGCTCGCCTTAAGTGGAGGTAGAGCTTTATTCAAGTAAAGCGGTACAAGTCACACTAGAACACACTCTAGAACACACACTAGAACACACACTAGAACACACTTAATCATTACTAATTACTAATTATATAAACTTATACCCAGAACTACTAACCAATAACTAACCCAGTACATAGTATATTTAATGTTCGAAGATCTAATCATATTATAAATGGAAGACACAAACCAGACTGACCGGACGCGGTAGAAAAGGCGGGAACCTGGCGGTGACACCCTGAGGGTACCCACATACCCGTATACCCCCATGGCATGTGCGAGCAGAGGTGGCAGCTCCAGGCTTCCTCTAACTCCGGTTAAATAACTCTAACCTCCACTAAACATGTAAATCTGCACAATTAGTCAATCAGGGAGGTGGAACAGTTTGCAATTATTTTTATTAAAAATGTTCACAGCAATCTGTTTCAGGATGAACACTTCCATTTCCTGTCCACTAGATCCGAGAAAGGTAATTAACCCTGGAGTGTCCATCCCATCTTCTCCTAATCACCGCGCTGGAGTTCTGACCACTGTTGACCCTTTCTTGCCTGTTATTGATCGCTGACCAGGTCACTCATCCCACCAATCATGGCTGAGTAACGCAGACCTTTTTCCTCGCTCTCCATAGGCTTATTCACAATTTCCGTCACAAAAACCTTTGATGGTGAATCCCATATTTCCGCTGTTTTCTGTGTACCCCCAATACCCTCAATTAACCCGTCAGCATCCACATAACCCAGCAATGAATCATATGAGAATCTATCCTCAAACTACAGGATCAAAGAAACAATTTAAATAGTTTTAGTTTCTGATTTTCAAATTTTTATTTAACTTAATCTTCAAATATTTGACTAATCTAAGACTTCCGACCACAACAAATAACAATGATGAATTATAGATTTGTTCTTCCTACTGATCTACAGGTATGTTGATTGCACTTTGAGTGTGGTCGTAATTTGAAGGGGATTAATGGCAGCCATGTTTGTTGACCCTTCCTCCCCAGTCCTCCCAATGCAGCTAAATTGTACAGACTTATCTTAACGTTAACCCTCATGTGACCATCATGTCTTTCTACAACACGATCATTAACCCTCAGGAGACCAGTTCATCATATTACTGACCACTCCACGTCTCTGATGTACAATGTCCGGTCCAGTGTTTGTGACACGAATCAAGTCTCTTTAATGATTTTACCACTCTATCAAATAAGCTTCCTTTTAAAAAATCATTGTTAGAAATTGTATTAAACGGTTAAATATAAGGCGTGTGCAGATATTTCCAGTGGTTACATATTGGGTGTTCTCTGAGAGTAGATCTACATATTTGATAGGAGAGTGAAGAGGATGAATGTTAACCCTCTGTCTCTGTATCTCCATCATTCCTCATTCATCATCTTCCATTTTCTGATTGATCTACAGGCTGCCTTAATGACTGACCACTCTTAACTTTGCCCAGCATCTTGTGGTTGTTCCATCAGCTGATTACTCTGGGGCCACTCCAGAAATATCACGGCTGACCTGACATCCTCACTGTGAAACTCTCCCGTACCTGACTTCCTCACCATGAAACTTAATACACTGTGGACCACACCCAGCCAAGATTTGCTTGGCTGACGGTAAAAGTGGATGTTTTCCATTGACAAAATTGTTTTAACTGCTGGAATATGCTGGTGTTCAAAAGAGAAATCTTGAATTTGTTCAAATCAAGATGCCAATTATGTTGAGTACTTTTATATTTATGAAAACTTAATTAAAGGGAAAGTGTTATGATAAGAGATGTGAAGAGATCAGTCTATTGGCCCAGTAAGTGATATAAGAGTCTGCCTATTAATGATATAATATGTGTAAATCATTGAAGAATATGTTTGTCACTGTTCATAATTATATCTTAAAAGTGCGGAAAACAAATATAAGTGGAGCTAGCAGGTGTGAAACACTGGTATTAAGCTCTGGAGTAATTGCTGCAGCTGCCCATTAAATCTTTGGGAAAATGAACATTTCGTGATAGACACAACCTCGTTGGTTTATAACTGGCCAATGGTCATAAGTCAGGCTATGCTGCTAGATCACTATTGTGGCCAATAATAATCTTATAGTGGTCTCTCACGACATCCGTAAAGTAGTATTAAAGATAATAAAAACAAAAGTAAAATAAATCAAATTACTTTGTGGTGAATAACTAAATACCTTTTTCCTTGAACTAGCATTACGATGCTTTGGGACTCACTAAATATTTTCACATTAAATTTATTTATGTTGGAGGAAATTAAACTAAAAATAGAAGAAAAAAAACTCAGGAAAGATAATCGTATTTAAACCTCATCTCCTGACTTTATGTGCAGAATGTCTGAAAAGCAAACTAGAGCAATTATTGGTTACACTATGTTGGTCCTTTATTGCAGTGAGAACATTGTAAAGGCTTGCAGCTGTATTAATGGTCACGTTGTCATTACAGCCATTAGGTATTTTGGCTATTAAGTATTGAGAAAATATTAGCAGAATGGTTTGGCAAAACACATTCTTAAATGAAAAAATAATGATAATAATGATAGAATATATATAGTGATGGCAAGGGACTACGTCTGTTTATATAATAGCACTTAATTAACTGCCATGTAGTTGGTCCTTTATTGTAGTGAGAAGATTGTAAAGGCTCGCAGATGTATTAATGGGCATAGAGGGTCAGGATAGCCATTAGGTATATTGGCAAGATGGTATTGAGAAAATTTGAGTAAAATGCTTTGGTGAAACACCTTCCTAATTAATGACCATACAATATTTGGACATTTGGTTAAGATAACTATAGTTATTGAGTTAGATTTAATATTTTTATATTTTCACACTTATTGACAATATTTACATAGAAAACAATAATATTTACGAAATTTTAGTGGTCACATTTTGTATTTTAAAGTGCAGTCAAAAGGAGATTTCATGATAATATTTTCATAATCACATTCTTGTCTTCTGCTGATATAGGTTCTAATGGCCCGCTTATTTCATGTAATTGAGACACCATATCTACTTCAAACAACCAGATAGTATGGTACATCCTGTAGCACTGTGATTTGATATTGTCATTGCTTCAAACCAAATGGATGTTATCATCAACAAAACATGTAGATCATATTATATGCTTTATGTGGAACAGAATATCATTACAGAATATCTCTTTGTTAATGCCAGAGACATTCCACAAAACTTATTTACCTTTGTTCTGTAATATACACTTGTATATATCAAAGGCTAGAAGTAGAGAAGATGTGTAAACATGAAAAAAATCTCTTGGACTGGAAGTTTTGTTTAGTATTCTTTTGTCCTTAATTTTCTTCTTGATTGTTTTAATTAATGAGATAATGTTTGAGATGCATAACTTAAATTGTGAAAAAGCCCACAGCAGTTGGAACTGTCTTTGATGAGCTTATATGCTGATTTTTCGATTAATCAGTGTATGTCAGTCATAAATCTCTCATAGACTAGTGCAGTGCTTTTGAGGAGACATTTATGGCTCATTTCCTTAATTGTGAAGAGGCAGATTTCGATCATAGAAGATAGAAAAGAGTTTCTCTCAGTACAGAAATGCTGAAGAATTTCTGATAAAATCTAATTAGGATGTGATGTAACTTCTTTCGGTGAGTGACAGTTGGGTTTTAATATAATCATTTGGCATATAGGTTTGAGATAGTTATTTCAGATTATCATTACCAATAGTTGTGGTTTAACGCTATCATCCCGGATTAAAGGTTACCGATATTCATGGTTTTAGGTTATCATCCAGGATAAAAGGTTACCGATATTCATGGTTTTAGGTTATCATCCAGGATAAAAGGTTACCAATATTCATGGTTTTAGGTTATCATCCAGGATAAAAGGTTACCAATATTCATGGTTTTAGGTTATCATCCAGGATAAAAGGTTACCAATATTCATGGTTTTAGGTTATCATCCAGAATAAAAGGTTACCAATATTCATGGTTTTAGGTTATCATCCAGGATAAAAGGTTACCAATATTCATGGTTTTAGGTTATCATCCAGAATAAAAGGTTACCAATATTCATGGTTTTAGGTTATCATCCAGGATAAAAGGTTACCAATATTCATGGTTTTAGGTTATCATCCAGGATAAAAGGTTACCAATATTCATGGTTTTAGGTTATCATCCAGAATAAAAGGTTACCAATATTCATGGTTTTAGGTTATCATCCAGGATAAAAGGTTACCAATATTCATGGTTTTAGGTTATCATCCAGAATAAAAGGTTACCAATATTCATGGTTTTAGGTTATCATCCAGGATAAAAGGTTACCAATATTCATGGTTTTAGGTTATCATCCAGGATAAAAGGTTACCGATATTCATGGTTTTAGGTTATCATCCAGGATAAAAGGTTACCAATATTCATGGTTTCAGGTTATCATCCAGAATAAAAGGTTACCAATATTCATGGTTTTAGGTTATCATCCAGGATAAAAGGTTACCGATATTCATGGTTTTAGGTTATCATCCAGGATAAAAGGTTACCAATATTCATGGTTTTAGGTTATCATCCAGGATAAAAGGTTACCAATATTCATGGTTTCAGGTTATCATCCAGAATAAAAGGTTACCAATATTCATGGTTTTAGGTTATCATCCAGGATAAAAGGTTACCGATATTCATGGTTTTAGGTTATCATCCAGGATAAAAGGTTACCAATATTCATGGTTTTAGGTTATCATCCAGGATAAAAGGTTACCAATATTCATGGTTTTAGGTTATCATCCAGGATAAAAGGTTACCAATATTCATGGTTTTAGGTTATCATCCAAGATAAAAGGTTACCAATGTTCATGGTTTTAGGTTATCATCCAGGATAAAAGGTTACCAATATTCATGGTTTTAGGTTATCATCCAGAATAAAAGGTTACCAATATTCATGGTTTCAGGTTATCATCCAGGATAAAAGGTTACCAATATTCATGGTTTTAGGTTATCATCCAGGATAAAAGGTTACCGATATTCATGGTTTTAGGTTATCATCCAGGATAAAAGGTTACCGATATTCATGGTTTTAGGTTATCATCCAGGATAAAAGGTTACCAATATTCATGGTTTTAGGTTATCATCCAGGATAAAAGGTTACCAATATTCATGGTTTTAGGTTATCATCCAGGATAAAAGGTTACCAATATTCATGGTTTTAGGTTATCATCCAGAATAAAAGGTTACCAATATTCATGGTTTTAGGTTATCATCCAGGATAAAAGGTTACCAATATTCATGGTTTTAGGTTATCATCCAGAATAAAAGGTTACCAATATTCATGGTTTTAGGTTATCATCCAGGATAAAAGGTTACCAATATTCATGGTTTTAGGTTATCATCCAGGATAAAAGGTTACCGATATTCATGGTTTTAGGTTATCATCCAGGATAAAAGGTTACCAATATTCATGGTTTCAGGTTATCATCCAGAATAAAAGGTTACCAATATTCATGGTTTTAGGTTATCATCCAGGATAAAAGGTTACCAATATTCATGGTTTTAGGTTATCATCCAGAATAAAAGGTTACCAATATTCATGGTTTTAGGTTATCATCCAGGATAAAAGGTTACCAATATTCATGGTTTTAGGTTATCATCCAGGATTAAAGGTTACCGATAGTCATGGTTTAAGTTTATCATCCAAGATAAAAGGTTACCGATAGTCATGGTTTAAGTTTATCATCCAAGATAAAAGGTTACCGATAGTCATGGTTTAATTTTATCATCCAAGATAAAAGGTTACCGATAGTCATGGTTATCATTTGATCACAATCATCTAGTGTGGGAAGTTCTCCATACAAGGTCAATAGTAGTTTTTCAGTGCATGTTGGCAAGTAAAGTGGGGTAAGGGATCAACCATTGTTCTCCATGCAAGATTGTCTGTTTCAATGTCCTTAGATGACATTCTGCATAAAGGGGCCCCTGGCACTGAGCTTTGGAAGATTACTTGAGATGTATTTATGATGCGTAATTTAGGGTTGTCATTTTGCTGTCCTTTCCTCAAGGGCCTATTCTATGTGGCCATTTGGTCTTTCATCCTCGGTAGGGATCGGAACTTCCCATTCAGGTCCTCTTTGTGGTGTCCAGATTATGTCCCAGATTCGCAGATTCAGGGCCACCGAGCAACGTATTTGAAATACAATGTTGCCACATCTGTCACATTGTATTGCCATCTAATACATCTCCCAAACTTGGCTCCACCAATCAGATTATTGGTGCTGCATTCTGGGATAAAATCGGCGGATTGCATTAACACAAATTTTGTGCCGATACGGTGGTGTAATCCGATTTCGGGGTAAAGAAGGGAGACTTTTATGACGTTTTCTCACGAGTGTGAAAACTGAGCAGGGTAATAGAGTGCGACTTTAGTGTGTACCTCCTCTTAGGATTAATCAATGGACGAATGATAAACTGGCCAATCCTGTACGAACCACTGACCATGGAAAAGAATAATATCTGAAAATTGAATGTAGTTTTCAGCTTAAAATCGTGAAATAATTCACCAGGGCATACATTATAAACATCTGGAATTCTTCTGTGGCTAATTGCCAGCATGGACTTGTAAGTTCCATTCCTGTTTCAGAGCCAGTGAAACATAAACAGACCATAAGGACAGCAGGACAGATGGAAATAAATGTTTGTTGTCTTGCAGACCCAGCTCTGCAGACCCGTTAATTTAAAGCCAAGTCTATGTTTTTGGCAGCTTCAGTAAATGTGCGTTTACCATAAAATCGATGTTTGGAAGTAACGACCAGACCACCATGTAGATAATATTGGCATTGATCGTCGATCAGACATCCATTAAGCATTTTAAGTAGCATAATCGGAATTGATCAGTGTGTGCAAGTAGGGTCCAGACCCCGATTGAGACATTCACAATTCTCAAATTGACTGTAACTGCAGTAGAAAACCATCTGTATTGTCGCCTTTTTTGGCCATGTGACCTTTAATGAAATGCGACAAGGGGATCATGGAAATCTTACAAGAAATCTCATCTCAGACGTTGCGATACATACACGTGATAGCAAATATTTCAGCAGATTGATGTGGCAGTATTCACACTCATATATGTCTGTTGTAATCAACAAGATATGGGCGTACATTATCTGTAATGCCTGTAACAATATGGAGGACTGGTAATGACCTACTTTGTGTGATTTAGGGCAGGATATGGAAGAATGCTGGGAGCTTGCATTACTTAATAACGATTTATGTTACATTGGAGGCTTAGTATTACACCAAGAGTAAATCAAACCTACACAATATCAATTTAAAAAGATACATGCAATTGTTTTCTATTTTTAAATTATCACGTTCATTAACAACATTCATGATTATTTCACTTTATTTTATCAATATATATTTATATATTCTTGTGATCATCAATATTCCAAATCCACCCGCTATTATCAGGTCAGAATATAATATAGAATATTTCTGCTGAAAATCATGATGGAAAAAGTTCATCAAGTTAGCTTTTTCTGTCACAGACCCGAGAGCACTGTACATTTCCTCATGGGGATATTTGGTGGAGCTAATCAGACATTCTATGTTGATTTACATACTGTTAGCAATCTGCGGCCAAGGTTATATGTGACAGGAAGCCACAGGTAGTAGTAACCCACTCCTTGACAGTGTTCATTAATGCTGATGTTTAATGCTGACGTTGGGGTAGGCAAATTACATGTCAAATTTCTGAAATTATATGTCAAATAACATTAAAATTGAAATATTTCCATACTTTTATGACACAAGAAATAAGTATAATGGTTCATATAAATTATGGATAAAAATGGAATATAGAATTTTTTACCTCAAAAATTGGTTTTAAATTGACATGTAAATATCTAATATTACATCTAATAGCCATGTCAAAATTCAAGTATGATTATTTTAGAAATGTGTACAGAGTTTATATTTTATACTGCACAGAGTTTATATTCTATACATTTTTTATTCTGCTTTGTGTTATTTTCGTAGTATATTTAAGATGATTATGATGTTTTATTGTTGAGTAATAATTAACAGATAACAGTATGACTCACAATTCAAAGACATTTTCACAGGCCATATACAAGATTTTTGATATATAGGCCTTTGTTTGAAATTCAGGTCCTTCAGGTGAATAAAATAAGAGAAATAGTTGCAGTGCTATTTCACAGTTTGCCACTTGAGTCGCGGTAAGCAGCGGCAGTAAGGCTTCCTGTGGCTAGTGGAACACTACCATCGGGTATTGTGTAGCAGTCAGGCTAAATAAGATACGTTTAAATCTACAGGGAGGTTTAAACTGCGATCTGCATCCCCGTATTAGGCCTCCTCTGCCATTCATCATTGTTTAATAAAATTCCTGAATAGGCTAGCTTAGCAACTAGTATGGGCAAGTGTGGCAGTCCCGAATGCCCTGTGTTGTGTGATTACATGCCATTCTATCAGAACAAGTGAGCATTATAGGAGCCCATAGTATTAGTGGGAGGATGAGTGGGAATACGCTTGTATAGCCCACACATTCACCTATAACATTTTATACAAGAATATCAACATTTTTTTTATTGATAAACACAATCCTATTTTATACTTTTGTTAACATTATTGCTTGATCGCTTGAAAAACAATTTTCAAATAAATTTATTTTTATTTTTATTCCATTTAAAATTTTTTTTACACATGAAACGAGAAAAATATTAGTGCAAATAAAGAGGAAAAAACATTGGTACAGTGATCTACATATAGATGCAAGATAAAGAAATAAAACATTTGTGCAGCAAGCCACATTTTGTTATTTATGGTCACAGGTGTCTGGGCCAGCTCTGCCCATTGATACGGTGTTAGCGGAGAATCGAACCCTGTTGTAAATTAGCTGCCGTAATCGGGCAGGTGCTGAAACTTACTAATCTTCATTAATCCTAATTAAAGCAAGCTCGGATTGGGATCAGTGATCAGGGATCAGGGGTAGCAGGAGAAAGTAAGCAATAATTATGGGTAGCATGATTGTGATCCTGATTGATTGATTAGTTTTGCCTTAACATGACATACACGAACATCGTTTCACAAAACAATCCACTATTCTTTATTATGTTTTTTTCTGTTTTCAAATGTAAATGCAGTGAGAAACATGTGATTATTGCTGTGACAGTGATGCTGATAAAATAATTTCAATGTCTGACATTGTAATTTGACATGGCATGTTTGTTAATCAGAGAAAAGCAAAGTGCCATAACAGGAAAGAGGGGCAAGGAAATTATGTTTGTATTTGATAATTTGCAATCCAAAACACATACCCAACAAAAGCCATGAATCTTGATATTTCCGTTTTTCAGAATCATTTTATCTGAGCACATCATTTTAAATATTGGATTTTTTTGATAATTTGTCCTTAGATGTTATGCATCATTCTCTGCTGAAAGCAAGAAGAGACTGCTCAAATAAGTGAAGTAAGTTCTGTGTTAAAATGGGCTCAAATTAAGATGTGATAGAGCATTGGCGATGGAAAGCCAATTTTTATACTCATCTCAAAAATAATATTATAAACTGAACCATTGTAAATCCTCGGTCTGTATTGGGACAGAGATCTTAAACATCATGATATCTTTTTGTTGTTTTAAAGTGCCTTCCATGATAATATATTGGTGTATTGTCAGAGCTTTAAACTGAATTCCTCTTATGATTCTTTTAACATGTCCTGAAAACACGCAGCAATAAAGATTGATAAATACGTCTGTATATATCACTAGACTCAGAATCTTGACCATTTTCAAATTGGTGGTATTCAAGTACAGCCGCCTCAATATGGCTTGTAGGGGAAGAGCTATGTGCTTACAATGGACAGCCATTCCAGCAGACATATTAGTGCTTAATTCCTTATTTAAAGGTAAAAAAAGATAAATGCATGGATTAATGAATTACATTTTAATGAGTGTTTTTGAAGTAATACAAAAATCATCAATAATTATTAGTGCATTCAGAAATATCATGCGATCTATCAAATGGTGCCACTTTGCTTGTGTACAGTGATGGATGCTTTTTAAATCTCCTTTTAGATTTGATTACAAATGTAGAAAAAAATGAGTAATTTTTGTTTTGATGTATATCAATATCAGAATTTGGCATTTTGTCAATTCAGGTCCAATGTTTACAAGATTGTGACAAATTCACATCTTCCCAAATAGAAAACATATTAGATTTTTTATTGTTATTTACAGAATATCAAAAGGGAAATCAGATATAAACTAAAATCATTAGAGATGTGTTTCTATATTGAAACAAATGATAGCATAAAGTGCCTTGAAGGAATAGAACCATGAATCAAAATGAATTTTTCAAGAACATGTGATTTCTGAAAATGAAATAGTTCTTGGATAGTGATGTTGATGTAGATGTAATAGAACTGAAACTGATAAATAGAATCTAATCAAGCCATGGGCATAATATTATAGGACATGGGAGTATGATATACCAGGATATAAGGTGATTAGGAATGATACCAGGATATAAGGTGATTAGGAATGATACCAGGATATAAGGTGATTAGGAATGATACCAGGATATAAGGTGATTAGGAATGATACCAGGATATAAGGTGATTAGGAATGATACCAGGATATAAGGTGATTAGGAATGATACCAGGATATAAGGTGATTAGGAATGATACCAGGATATAAGGTGATTAGGAATGATACCAGGATATAAGGTGATTAGAAATGATACCAGGATATAAGGTGATTAGGAATGATACCAGGATATAAGGTGATTAGGAATGATACCAGGATATAAGGTGATTAGGAATGATACCAGGATATAAGGTGATTAGGAATGATACCAGGATATAAGGTGATTAGGAATGATACCAGGATATAAGGTGATTAGGAATGATACCAGGATATAAGGTGATTAGGAATGCTGAACATTGTAAATACGCCGATCGGAGAGTTACTGCATATTCAGTTAAGCGGCTCAAATTTGTTAAAGAATACAATATGACTACAAGTCTTCATCATTAATAATGATTATGTAAGGAAATCAGGTTAATCTAGAAATTGGCTGTTGTTGGATGTGTGGATTATTGGAAATAGAGTCACAACCTAGAAGATTAAGCATGTATAAAGCTATTCCATGGGATTTTGATACTTATATGAAATGTTTAAATGTTTGTGCCAAATGTTTTGAATAATATATAGGGCAACCTGGCAGGATGTCTAGCTTTTTCAAGAAACCTTATGCAAATTATGTGTCAAGTCTGGAAATATTATGCAAGACACAGTGGTTAGATCCTATTGGATTGTGATGAACTATGAAGGCAAGATGCTCTGGACAGAACGCCATGGGCATCACATTGATTTCTGGTATCTTGCATATACATTTGAATCATCCTACCAGTGGCAGAACTAGCAGACACCAATTTGATACATATACAGGAAAACTTAGCCTAAAGATAGGGTACACTTGAAAGTTATATGAAGGTTAAAATGGCAGTATCTCTGTGCCTTTCTGGGCATTGCTGTTATACCTTAATTTCAATATATGTTCAGCAGAACCCAGAACTTCAATATGTCCACATATCTACTCTCTCTCTCTCTCTCTTTGTAATTTCTGGATGAGAAATCAAGTCAAATTAACCCTTGCAGTATCTATAAATCACATCAGTCTTGGCACATACATTTGGAGTTGTTATCACATTACCTGAATCATTGTACATGTAATTTCCCATCAGTGATATCTACCCAGAGCAATGCAAATGGCAGGTCTACCTTTATTGAGGCAAATGGAGTAATATCTAATAAGCGAAATATGGCCCAGTATGAAGTATAGGGTCATCTCAGAGAGGAGAGCTGCGTTAATTTCATAACACTTTGGCTGGAGAGGCTTTTGATCAGATTAAGGCAGCAGATGTAGAGATTTGTGGAAAGAACACTTTGCCTGTCATGGGTCATAATATCAAAAATCTGGTAGACTTTTGACAGTCATAGATTGTGTTAATAGATAGTGAAATGGGGGATTTTTTCTGTTATCATAGGGATTTTCTTGGTGAATATTATATTTTGAGATATTAAAACTATAATGTCCTGGTGAATAATACATTGTGGGATGTTAGAGAAGGCAATTTCTGGTGAATCCTGTATTTTTAGATGTTGTAGACTACACAAAGAAAACTTCCCTGTGAATACTGCATTAGGGGATGTTGGAGAGAACAGATAGAGATCTTCCTGGTGAATACTGCATTGTGGGAAGTTGGGGAAACTAGTATAGACATGGAACTTCCTGTTGACTGGTGCATTGTGGGTCCCAGGTGGTGGCAACATGTAGCACCGCAGCAACCTGTTAAGGACCTGTTGTCAGTCTGCCTGTCAAGCTGTCTGCCCATTTATTGGTGTCCAGATGGTGTGGTGAGTTAGAGGTCATTTGGTCCCAGATTGCTAACTCTATCACCGCCAACATGTATATTGAACAAGGTCCTTGAGCATGATTATAAAGTGCACAGGTCCTTGGCTGAGTGTTTATTGCGGCTTACAAGCGGGACAAGTAGCGGGTCGTACCGCTGGAGATTGTGTGCCCGTCCTCTGCCGGCCCTCCATAGTAATTACATCTCATATCAAGCACTGGCTGATCATCGAGGTAGATCTCGGACAGGGAATCATGGGATATGGGTGGATATCTCGTATTGGACCCCACGGTCCTGACACTTTGTAAAGCAGCCCAGATAGGCAGACATCTGCCTCACATTAATCGATATGACAAACCTTTCAATAAATATTTAAGCTGAATGGATTGCGTCCGGAGGTGCCATGTGCTATTTGGATGGCGAGTGCAGATGTCTACACGGGGCTTTTGCCTCTAATAGGATCGCCCCCTACTGGCGGCAGTCTCTATGACATGCTTCCTCTGAGGTGTTAAACACTTCTGCACCCAATCGGCTGATGTCCATTCATTTTATGATGGCTCCATTCTATGTGGGCTCAAGCATAGAAACATCCATGATAAAACAATCAAGATGAACATCTCAATCACAGACATATTACACAATTTCCATCTTGTCTTCACCTGCAGATAATAAATATCAGATTCTAATCATTTAGAAAATATCATACTCTGGTATCCTTTTACAGTGGATATTAAATTTGGTATTTGAAATATAACTTAGCAAGGAGAACTACATTATTAAGATTACCAATCATGCTCCTGCGACCATATATTTATTTTTATTTAAATGAATGAGCATAATCAAGTTCATAAACATGATTTTTCATCAGGAAGATTATGTCAGCTTGCTCATGTTGCTATTTGTAATTTCCTGAAATGCATTTAATTGCCAAAAAAAGATATTTATGATTCTACAATTTAGATAACCTCAGCCCAAGGAGGGGGTCTTGTTAATATAACTAGCTTGATTGTGATTGGCTGCAGCGATGTGAATAAGGCCATATAATCCTGACACCAAATAAAGGAGATTTACCCTCGCAGCTTCCCTCGCAGCTCCTATAATAACCTGTAAAACCATTGAAAATGTGTTTGTCTGGTTGGAGATTAAAATGCAACTAATCTTTGTAATGGAAGTCCCACTAATTAACATTTGTAATCTCCTTTAAGATTTTAATTTATAATTCCAAAATCAAAAAATTAGAATAAGAATCCATAGCAATCCTTTGGCAGATGCTAATAAAAGATTTGTCAAATCATGTACTTGATTGTTTTGCTGCAGTGGAAGAAGTTAATACCCTAAATGGAGGATTCCAAGAGTGCATCATTTTATGCACCATTTTCTGCAGAAACCACATTATTGCACGTAAAATATAGCACCCAATGCATCATATACACAGCCGGCATTGAGGGTTACAACATCTTTGTGATTCACCTTGGTGGCAGAAACTTTGCCCTCAATCTGCTTGGCCGTCATAACATTAACGGGTTGTCTTGGAGCTGCCAAAATAAACAGCCCGCTGATTTCTGCTTCATTTCACGCCATCTGATGTAGCCATACTTGTTGTGAGAAAAAGGCTTTGTCAATAATTTCCGGAATGCTGGTGGGAAGAGAGTTGTTTCATCTTTGAGTGACCCTCGTCATATTTCATGTCTGTAATAATAGCATTGTATGTAGGCTGCGGAGGCTGGAGCTGGTGCTCTTGTTTTCATCTCGATCTTAATGGCCCAGATCCAGGCATCATATTGGGCCATCTGAAAAGGGCAATACACTGAGTTATGGCCCATGCTTAGACCTCAGTGTATTTCCTTTTGTACAAGGTTTGTGACTGAGTTTATTCTGAGATACTGGACCTAGCATTCATTTACCTTGCTGAGGGGTTCTCTGTACTGAATGTGACCCTCTGGCCATCTCAAGTTATATCACTCCCCCATAACATGGCTATAGTGTGCCAACACAACTTAATTAGGTTCTTGGTTCACTGTCTTCTAAATGCATAAGTATCATAACCACATTTGGCCTATTATGTGCTTTATTTTTCATGAGATGGTTCAATATTGTAACCATGTTTGGGTCATTATTTGTATATTTTTCTTGACAATTTAGCCCTGTCCCTTTATTTATCCTGTGTTCTTTGCATCAGGCTAAATTCAACAGAACCAAATAAGGTCAAAAGTTTCCTTGAGTTATTAGCCCTGTGTGAAAGACAGATGAAAATACATGAAGCAAAGAGAGCACCATTTTTGCTTCTTGACTTCTTTGCATTTGACAGGCTAAGCAGATGAGAGTGGGTTTAATGATTTGGAAGCTGTTCATCTTGGAAGTATTAATAATGGTAATGGAAAGAGGTCTGAGGTTTGCTGCCCTGGCCATGTCAGGAGGGATCCATCAGTGGAGAGAAGAAGACACACATCTCCTCCTCAACAACTCAAGGCTGGACACTACTTGGTTGTGTATCCTACATGATAGCAAAGCTTGTCATCAGGAGAAAGCACAATGATTGGAGTCAGCACCTTATCAGCAACCACATTATACTCAGCATCTTCATTGGAGCTTGTACCTTTGTTGGATTCTGCACTCTTATTGTGTCAAGCACCCTTATTGTGTAAAGCACCCATATTGTGTCAAGCACCCTTATTGTGTCAAGCACCCTCATTGTGTCAAGCACCCGTATTGTGTCAAGCACCCTCATTGTGTCAAGCACCCTCATTGTGTCAAGCACCCTCATTGTGTCAAGCACCCTCATTGTGTCAAGCACCCTCATTGTGTCAAGCACCCTCATTGTGTCAAGCACCCTCATTGTGTCAAGCACCCGTTTTGTGTCAAGCACCCGTTTTGTGTCAAGCACCCGTTTTGTGTCAAGCACCTCATTACAGCCTCATTTTGTCAAACACCCTCATTGAAGTGTCAGCTGCATTAAGTCAACACCCTCACCATAGTCAGCACCCTCATTAGAGTCAGCACCTTAAGCAAAGTCAGCACTTTCATTAGAGTCAGCACCCTCTCTATAGTCAACATCCCAATCAAGTCAACATCCCAAGTCAGCATCCTAATTAGTCGGCACCCATACAGTAGTCAGCATCCTAATTAGTCGGCATCCAAAGCAATCAGCACCTCATAAGAGTCAGCACCATCACCATAGTCAGCATCCCAAGCAAAGTCAGCATCCTAATTAGTCGGCACCCATACAGTAGTCGGCATCCAAAGCAATCAGCACCTCATTAGAGTCAGCACCATCACCATAGTCAGCATCCCAAGCAAAGTCAGCATCCTAATTAGTCGGCGCCCATACAGTAGTCGGCATCCTAAGCAATCAGCACCTCATAAGAGTCAGCACCATCACCATAGTCAGCATCCCAAGCAAAGTCAGCATCCTAATTAGTCGGCACCCATACAGTAGTCGGCATCCTAAGCAATCAGCACCCTCATTAGAGTCAGCACCCCCACCATAGTCAGCATCCCACAAGCAGAGTCAGCATCCTTATTTGTGAGCTCATTAGAAAAGCCACCATATGTCATATGATGCAACAGCTATTTGATAACCATAGTATAAGAATAAATTGGGGCATAACTATGAGCACCTTTTATTTATTGCTTATATCAAACAGATGAAAAAAAAAAGAACAACAAAGAATATTGGAAACGTAATTGTAAAATTTTCGGTAGCCTTTTTGCGACTTGAATATTGATTTTGCTCAAAGAAAGTTTCTGTGGCGGACCTAAGTTTTAAAAGGCTGCCTTGGTAATAAAAGCTTTGTGTGCGAGATGAACCAGGGCAGGCCTGTGTTCATCATCATTACCTCTGCATGCCCTGTCTTTGTGCATGACACAGATTAGCCATGTTTGAGCAGATTTAAGCAAGTAAATGGGGGAGTTCTGAGGACCACGGTGTCGCCACCTTCAGTGTGGATCCATTAGTAATATTACATCTCATATATGACATAGGATGAAAGAGAACTTGACACTGCAAGCTTATCTTCCGAGGTGAAATTAATGAGAGATGCAAATTCTGAGAAATGTTTGTGAAGCATTGGGCAGAGATATGTTTACACCGGCACTATATGCCTGAGAGGATAGTATTGATCCTGTCTGACACAAACCAAGTGAATGCTTCCATTATTATCTGCAGGCAGACCATAGTCAGACCTAAAGTAAGTAACAGAAAGGCTGGGTTAGTCCTGCTTAGAGTAACTTATGGGAAGGCTAGGTTAGTCCTACTTAGAGTAACTTACAGGAAGGCTAGGTTAGTCCTACTTAGAGTAACTTATGGGAAGGCTAGGTTAGTCCTACTCAGAGTAACTTATGGGAAGGCTAGGTTAGTCCTGCTTAGAGTAACTTATGGGAAGGTTAGGTTAGTCCTACTTATAGTAACTTACAGGAAGGCTAGGTTAGTCCTACTCAGAGTAACTTATGGGAAGGCTAGGTTAGTCCTACTTAGAGTAACTTACAGGAAGGCTGGGTTAGTCCTACTTAGAGTAACTTATGGGAAGGCTAGGTTAGTCCTGTTTAGAGTAACTTATGGGAAGGCTAGGTTAGTCCTGCTTAGAGTAACTTACAGGAAGGCTGAGTTAGTCCTGCTTAGAGTAACTTATGGGAAGGCTAGGTTAGTCCTGCTTAGAGTAACTTACAGGAAGGCTAGGTTAGTCCTGCTTAGAGCAACTTACAGGAAGGCTAGGTTAGTCCTGCTTAGAGTAACTTACAGGAAGGCTTGGTTAGTCTTGCTTAGAGTAACTTACAAGAAGGCTTCGTTAGTCCTGCTTAGAGCAACTTATGGGAAGGCTAGGTTAGTCCTGCTTAGAGCAACTTATGGGAAGGCTAGGTTAGTCCTGCTTAGAGCAACTTACAGGAAGGCTTCGTTAGTCCTTCTTAGAGTAACTTATAGGAAGGCTTCATTAGTCCTGCTTAGAGTAACTTATAGGAAGGCTTCATTAGTCCTGCTTAGAGCAACTTACAAGAAGGCTTCGTTAGTCCTGCTTAGAGCAACTTATGGGAAGGTTAGGTTAGTCCTGCTTAGAGCAACTTATGGGAAGGCTAGGTTAGTCCTGCTTAGAGCAACTTATAGGAAGGCTTCATTAGTCCTGCTTAGAGTAACTTATAGGAAGGCTTCATTAGTCCTGCTTAGAGCAACTTACAAGAAGGCTTCGTTAGTCCTGCTTAGAGCAACTTATGGGAAGGCTAGGTTAGTCCTACTTAGAGTAACTTATGAGAAGGCTAGGTTAGTCCTACTTAGAGTAACTTATGGGAAGGCTAGGTTAGTCCTGCTTAGAGTAACTTATGGGAAGGCTAGGTTAGTCCTGCTTAGAGCAACTTACAGGAAGGCTGGAGTTGGTGTAGCTTGGAATAGCTTGGATAGAACCCGGATGTTTCTTAGAAAGAGTTAACCAAGTAAGAGGACACATGAGTGTGTGCAGCAAAGATTACCAAGATATCAGTGAAAGTACCAGGAAGAATATCTCAGGTAGTGCCACTGAGATAAACTAGAGCAAAGACTGATTTTGTGAAAATGGAAAAAAACTTTCTTAAAGCCGAAAGCAATTCACAGTGAATTATGTGTATACAATATAAATATGATTAAATCAGTCTGAATTGGATTTCGGCTTTATATATTTCTAGGAGCTTGTAATGTTTTACGTTGAGGTCCAATTATCAAAAGATATAATGCTTCTCTGATCTATGATTGAAATCTGAAATCTATTTTCAGTGACTTCTTCATTTCATAGTCACTTTGAAAGTGAACAAAGATATTTTAGATTGGTCCAGAATGTTATCATATAACAATTCTATCATATTTTGAGTTTTGTCAAATATTCAAAGTTGCAAACTGTACAGTTATGAGGTCTTAGACAGTCAAATAATGCATCTTATCAGATATTGAGAGTTGCTGTGTGTAGAGTTGTGAGCTGAGCTGAGCTGTGTGTATTTGTGTCCCTGGTGATGTGGGTGGGTAGCATGCTATGCTATAGCTCCAAGTTTGAGTAGATTGATGCAAATATACTGTGAGCACTGGGGGGATACTGGATTCGGTAACTGCAGTTACCGAATCAAAATGGCAGACCCTGCACCAGGTGAGAAATCTCAGCAGCTTGTTTTGAGGGGTATATTGCATACTGTGTCACTGTTCTGTGTTCCTTGTTTGAGATAAAAGCAATATAATCATATCTCATGCAAAAGGTAGGCAGGACAATGGCTTAAATGTCTGATTTGGGCCATGTTGTTTTGTCTTGAGATTCGGTAACTATGATCAGTGTATGTCTAAAGATTCGGTAACTGGGGTGTCATGATTTGGTAACTCCGCTATGGGACCTCACTTATCAGATGCTTATAGAATACAATCATCATTGTTTATCACTGAGAGGGACTTGATCTTAGAATATGGGCTTACTCCAAGTCTGAGCATCCCATTTTCTTGGATTGTTACTTTACTTTAAACACATATTAAGCACTTTACTATCCCAAAATAATTTCAGGTCATGAGATCGTATATAGATCTATCAATCAGCAGGTTCATGCATTCAGCATAATGGATATGCATGCCATTAAATTGTGGGGCAGAGAAGTGTACAACATTTAACACATGGTTCACTAGTTTATTTTGTTTCATTTGACACTATTTCAGTAGCTGAAAACATGGATGCCAAAGAAGCAAATTTAGTAAGTATTTAAGATAGATCTCGATAATTTAATCTATTATTTCCTGTACCACACCATTTCAATTAAGTTGTATTTGAATGATCACTTGCTGTATGTTGTCACAAGCTTTAATGCTTTGATATTACCAGAGCACCATGGAATCTTTGCATCAAGTAGATGGTATGTATACATGTAGATACTCCTAGGATAACCCAGCTGGAGCTGTATAGGATTGATCAACTTGAGACTACATCTACATCAAAACCAATTGGCATCCTGCCAAGAGAGCACGGTTGCACTAAGGGGTGCAGCTGGTGCACACCAGTTGCTTGTTGCAAACCTTTATACTCTGGTAAGGGAGTTCCTGAAGGATGCCGAGCTACCTGGTTCCAATGTAGTTAATTGAGGGGGAAGATTATTCCAGTCAGTCACTGTCCTTGGAAAAAAGCTGTATTTATAAGGGTCACAGCTTGTTGCAATTTCGATATAGTGATTTCCATGTAGGAGCTGATTTGATTTTAACATGTTCTGGAAGTTTCAAAGCTATTTCACCTTGTACAATAAAACCAGCCTCTGTGTACGTCTTCTCCCTGCTAGTGAATCCCATATTAGGTCTTCCAGGAATTTTGTTACAGTGCCTGTTTCTCTCTTCCAGTTGCCAGACACAAATCTAGCAGCTCGTCTTTGAACTGATTCTATGTGGTCTATATCGTTTTTGAAGTAAGGGTCCCACACACTTGATGCATATTCTAAGTGAGGGCGCACAAGTGTATTGTAGGCAGCCTCTTTGATATTTCCTGGGCAGATATTGAAGTTTCTTCTTACAAATCCCAGTACTTGATTTGCTTTGCAGACAATGTTGTTCATGCCATTTCATATTTGTTTGGAGCTCAACTCCCAGGTAGGGATGATGTGCAACATGTTGCAAGTTGTGACCATTTAATGTATATTTTCTTGTATCAAGAGCTTGGCTTTTTTCTTGCTGCTCAGGGTGTAGCATTTCTGAGCATTGAAGTCCATTTGCCACTCACTTGACTATTCCTCCAGCATATTTAGGTCTTCTTGCATTTTTACTTCATCATCGTCATTTTCAACTATTCTATATAGGAGGCTCTCATCAGCAAAGAGCCTTATGTTTGAATATTTTAGCTTCTCTCCAATGTCATTAATGTAGAGTAGAAATAGGAATGGTCTAAGTACTGTACCCTGAGGCACTCCAGATTTAACAGGGACAGGGTCAGATTCATCACCATCAATAACTACCATCTGTTAACGGTTTGTAAGCCAGTTTTTTATCCATGAACTGACCTGCCCTGAGATTCCGTAATGCTTGAGCTTGTGATTCAGCCGTTCGTGGCAGATTGTGTCAAAGGCCTTACTAAAGTCGGGAATGAGCATGTCAACATTTTGACCATCATTTCTAGCCTTGAGTATATCCTGTAAGGTTGTGATTAACTGAGTTTCACACGAGTGGCCTTGGGACTTCTTTGTCGAGTGAGTCTTAGAATATTTTTTGGAGGATTGGAGCTATTTCATGTGACCATTCTTGCAAGGTATTTGATCCAGGCCATTGGCTTTTTTGGATCACCTTTGTCAGGAATATTTTCCATGTTTTCAGTAGAAAAAACAGATTTGTACTGACGTGAAAGAACATCTGCCTTGCCTTTACTGTCTTTCACTTCAATGCCATTTTCTGTTCGTGTTGGTACACCAACAGTATCTTTGCGCCTGGATCTAATATAGTTCCAGAACCTTTTTTCCCATTGATGCTCTACTGAATTCAATGTCAGGTAAATCGAGTAGCCCAAGGACATATTCATTGTGGGATTCTCTCAACTTATGTTTTATGTGTTTTCTAAGGTTTCTGAATTTTCTACGGTCAGAATCCTTTTTAGTTTTTTCAGCCTTGTTGTACAGTCTTTGTTTCTTGATTTCCTTTGTCATCCATGGCACATCCCATCTACCAGTTATTTTCTTAATAGGAATGTGTTTATCGATGGACTCCATAAGCTTATCTGTGAACTTATTGTTCAGAGTTTCAACTGGGAGATTAGAATCCTTAACTTCATCTTCAAAAAAGACATGCATGTTTTGTTTTATTGCATTCATGTATCCTTTTTATAAGCAAACCTTGTGTATTCAATTTCAGCATTGAAACAGACTTTTGACAAGGAATATTAATTGTGTATTCAATTTTGGCATTGAAAGAAACTTTTGACAAGGAATATATATTGTGAATTATCTTGACTTGATAAAACTCCATCAGCAATGGACTGGATAACACACATGAAGTTCTCCTTTCTACCCTGCTGATCCATAAGATCAAGGACTTTCATTAATTTGTCAGTCATACATTTGCAAACTTCAGACTCTTTCACATAATCCCCTGCTTAGGAATATACCTTTTGTCCTTTTTCTTTTTCAAGTGAATTATAATCAACAGTTTGTTCAGAACTAATAACTTCTCTTGATCTTCAGAATATTTTTTGTACCATTTGTTTCAATATATGGTTCACAGTTCTGCCCATATTTATTGATTATGGCATTGATTGTTTGGCCAAAGTGAACAGATCTATATATTTTGGTTTAGTGGTTTCATCTAATTCTTCTTTCCGAATGCTAAAAGGCAAATTCTGGTGGCTGGATTTAGCATGGTGGAATATATTTAGTTCTATTTTACCAGTTTTTGTGCAATGGTAACACATAAAGGCTGAAAAAGTGTGCATGTCATATTTTAGTTACAGTTACAATGAACATTGCAACCACTGGATTGCAACACATTATACATACCTGCAGTCATTATACAGAGCATATTGTTCTGGTAACTTTACTATATTTGCTTATAAGTACACATTAACATGGATATTTTGTTGGCATCCACATATGGCAGTTACCAAATCATTCAACAGTTACTGAATCATCCACATGGAGAAGACTACAGTTACCGAATCATGCATGTACAGTTACTGAATCATGAGTGAAACTACATTCCCTCTTTTTCACATTACCTGTAAAGCTATGTGAATCATTTTGATCATACTGTATTTATATACTATACTGAAGCATTTGGTCATGGTAGCAGTTATCAATAATCCCAGGAAAGATGAAATACAAGCTGCTGAGATTTCTCACCTGGTGCAGAGTCTGCCATTTTGATTCGGTAACTGCAGTTACCGAATCCAGTATCCCCCCAGTGGTGAGGGAAGGGTGAGTTTTGATTTGATAGCATGCTGCAGCAAATAGTTTTGAGTGGACACCTGTACAGATAGAGTTAATCAGGACAAACAAGGAAAGGCGAGTGTTAACAGCTGGTCAAGAGCTAAAAGTGGAGCCAGCAAAACTAATCTTGCCTACTACCCAGTAATTATGGTGGTCTTAACTGATGAGCTGGGGAACACACCAATCTCAGCCAGCCAACAATCTCCACCAGATTGTCTTGTATCTGGCCACAAACTGGTGCAGCAAGAGGATACGGTGCAGGAATTAGGGGTGAACTGGTGCAGCAAGAGGATACGGTGCAGGAATTAGGGGTGAACTGGTGCAGCAAGAGGATACGGTGCAGGAATTAGGGGTGAAGTGGTACAGCAAGAGGATACGGTGCAGGAATTAGGGGTGAACCGGTGCAGCAAGAGGATACAGTGCAGGAATTAGGGGTGAACTGGTGCAGCAAGAGGATACGGTGCAGGAATTAGGGGTGAAGTGGTACAGCAAGAGGATACGGTGCAGGAATTAGGGGTGAACTGGTGCAGCAAGAGGATACGGTGCAGGAATTAGGGGTGAACTGGTACAGCAAAAAGATATGACCAGATAAATGGCGATGAGAAAAAATCAATTACAAAATTTGTCTTTTCAGAAGAATTCATCCCTTTTTTCCCAGATAATGACTATTCTGTCTTCCACTTTAATTTATTTTTCACTTCCTTTCTTTTCCACCTCCCTCCTGTTCTCTTTCCTTTTAAAATTCCTTTTCTTTCCTTCTTCCACTCTGTTTCTATGGAATATTATTCGATAAAAACATTTTGCTGCACCACGCATCAAACTTGCTACAAGACAAGTTGCCTGCTGATGCTGACCTCTACCCAAACACCAGTAATTGCCTTAAACAACCCGCTCATTTTTCAACAAGCCTCTGCTACAAAAGTTAAATATCCCCAAAGGTCTCTGGTGGGTGACACATGAATCAAGGGAGGTTTGCTGTGATTTTTGGCGATTACTTGGTGGACATCTGTCATTGACGGCCATGTTTGTAGGCATTACCTGCAGAAGACCGGGGATTGCTCAAGATTAAAGTATCAATGTCGGCTCGACTTCTTCTGCTCTCATTGTCTTTACGAAACGACAGGTCAAGGCAGACACCTTGTGTCGATTCCGTGGAAGAAAAATGTAATTGTAATGTAATAGAATTTCAGATGTTCTTTTTATGATTTAGCAGAAAATCAGTGGCATAATTTGAAAATAACTGATAATTGTAAACATCAAAGGAAAGTAGCTTGACTTAATTCTCATATAAATAACTGTTGATTTCTCACAATTTCCATAATTTAATTATGAGAGCTCATTATAGTTTGGTATTGCCGTCAACCATTTGCTTAACCCGACCTGACCTTTAACCTTTAGTTAACCTGAATTGACAAAGGTCATCATTAATAATGCAACCCACCTGCTTCAATTCTGCTTTTCACTGGATTGACCTCTGATTGACCAATTAATATTCATTGATCAGTATTCATCTGAGCAGAATCTTTGTTTTCTCAATATCATATTTTATGCAATGCAGAAGTTTCCAGTTTTGTCAAATGATTATTTTTATTAATTGAAGTGATGGGCAACACTTGATTCCTTGATTCAGAGATGCTCTGTTATTGATTAATTTCATCTTATCAAAAGCGTTCCGACTTGTATTTGATTTGTGAAAAAATGAATTTAGAGCATGATTTTACATTGTTTTGGGAAAGGATATCTCATAATTTCATGTGTGACAGAGAAAAAACTGTTTATGTGTATGTGTACTTCATTCAGTTTTGGAAAGATTATGATTTATGGCTAGGATTTGTACAAAAAGGAATAGATAATGTTGTATAGGCATTGTAAAAAAGCGAAAGTGTAGTCTTTATTGAGAAATATTAGCTGGGAATTAGTGTGATTTATTGGTAATATCAAAGCATGACACTTTGGGCTTCCCACCTCCATTTGTTTAGCTGTTTGATAGGAATTGATTCATTTTGGAGAATGACACAAGACGGAAATGACAAGTTGGGTATTAGAAACGCAAGTGAGGGTGACAGGAGAAAGCGAGGTGAGGAGACCAGTCAAAACCCACAGGATGTAAAGATAGGAGCCATGTCAAACCTGGGGGATGTGTGTGACTTAGAGTGGGCCAATGTTTTAGATGGGCAAGATCACACAGATCATCTGTCTGGTCAAATACAGGATTATAAATCTGTCAAGCTGGCAAGAGGAGACAGAATTTTTCAAATGTCTGTAGTATCTTCCAGAAAATAAAGTTATTATATATGTCATTAGAGCCCAGGAGAGTGGAGGTTTTCTATATTTTGTCTGCAGTGAAGATTCATTTGTCTAAAATAGATATAGATGGTCTGTCCATTGAAGAGGCCAATCCCAGATCAAAGATGAAGCCTCAGGACAAGACAACTCAGATTGACTGCACTTCAAAGTTGCAGTGGAAATGGATTAAAGAAGAGCTCCGCGGTAAAGGTGCAACTACCCCTGTCATTAGCATCTCAGCCAAGGATCACTCCACACAAACCAACACTCTCCACACTTGATTGGACCAAATTCCCCTGACCAAAGTGACATGATCAGGCAGGGATGTTTCAAAATCAAGGGCTTTCTGATGTTGCCTTTCTCATGTTTTACTCTAGCCCAGAATGGGTTTTTTCGATGTGTCTCCTCTTGTCTGTCACAGCCCACAACTTTATTGTGTTATGTCATGGAAACGTGGCACTTTGAGATGTTGCACCATATCCACAAACCCCTGCCTCGTCATTGAAGTCACTCACAACAATGACAAAATGCCACTTTTATGACAAAATATTGGCTTTGAATGTCGCAGATGAAAAGAAATGTGATTTAGGTGCTCTTTAGATTTCATTCGTCTTTCATGATCTCATTTTGTCTTGACAATTTCAAGGAGATAGGATCTTGAATTTGTTTAAAGCAAATGTAATAAATCCAATTTGCACTCTTCAGTAATGTTTTTCCTTGATTTGAAATCTTATTTTAAAGATTTTGTTCAGTATAATTTGCAGATTTTGACTGCAATTAATGAGTGACCTATTTCTGGTTTTAATATAGCACTTGATTAACTATGGTATTTCAGAATAAAGTTTGAAGTTGTCACTGCTCATGATTTATGTTTCTGCTGGGAGCACTTCCGCAGTTAATGTTTCTGCTGAGTCTGACTGGTGGGAATGTGTGGTGGTAACTATTCCTCAGTGACCAGCCATCTTTGGTCAATCTGTGACAGAGGCTGGTGTTGGCTTCTTGTCGATGTTGGTGCCGTCTCAGCAGGCCCCCTGCGTGCCATCAGGCGGCATTAGCTCCGAGACCAGCTGGAGCCTGTGTATATTACTACATTATTTCCTTGTCAGAGGCTTGATGATGGTGCAATATCTGTCAGCTATCGAGAAGTTGCACACATTGCCACCAGGTCGCATAGCATCACCGATCTCTTAAAATTCACATACATATATTCCCCCTGACATGTTAGAAACTCACTGTACCCACCTGTAATGTACCATTAAGGTCTCAGAAAAAAATGTTGTTTCCTTGTGAATCATTTCATATGAAGAATATATATGTATTCTGGAAAGCATATTTTCTATGCACAAGGTTATGCTCAGTAACAAATGGTATGTCTTGCTCTAACCTAAACACAGAATCTTTCAGTGAAGTATTGTATCACTTAAAAAATTGAAGTATGAAATAAAATTGATCAAGGAAGGGCTTCTATAAATTGTTAAGTTGGAAGGAATCGAATAATGTGTCACACAAAAAGGGTAAGTTGAATATCACACAAAAAGGGTAAGTTGGATATCACACAAAAAGGTCATCATATATCACGAGAAATAAATGGCATAAACAATGACTAGATTATCCTGTTAACATGTAGCAATATGCAAATTTGACAAGTTGATTTTAACACAAAAAGACAAGGAAAATATTATTTTACCAGCTGAATGGACCCTTTGAATATCAGACACAAAACATGAGTTCAATATTGCACAAAATGACAAGTTAAATGTCATATAAATTGATTGAGTTGAGACAAATGAAATGCCCTGGGGGAAAAAGTCATGGAACATTTGAGAGGAATGGCGTATTAATCTACAAGACGATGGACAGAGTGCTGCCGTTGGACCCCCCAGCTCTGACAGGAAATATCTGTGAAACACGAGAGTCCTCAAAATGAGCTCTTATCTGAGATTAATCAGAATGAGAAGAGCTCAGCATATAGATTACTAGGCATGATATGGCGCCCTCTATGAGTCAGCAGGGTCACCTTGTGTCATATATAATGCCAGCAAAATGGAGGAGTCTACATTTACTGCGGTATCATAGCCATTGTGATATTTAGATTGTTGTGAGACATTGTAAATGATGTTTATTTGTTGTGATAAACCTCATGTGATACACCATATCTATGCTAAATAATGTGTTTTGAATGCTTTGATGCACACTAGATTGACCCAGTTATGGGCATTACACAACATTCAGATAATATGATATCTTTCCAGATAAGAAGATGAATCCTCGGGAAGAAAGAAATGGTGATAAGGTAAGTGCTGGATACCTATTTTTTATATAGGAATGATAAAATATATAATTTATAAGATTCTGAATGGCTTTTTGTTCTTAAAATATGAGATAAAAATAGTGTGGCTCTCGAAGGCCTGTATTATTCTTGAAATAAGGAAAAGTTGCATTAGCTTTAGCAGTATCAGTATTTTAAAATGAGGTAATTTGGACTCGCTGTTGCCTGAATGGTCTTGTTGGTCCTTATTCAAAACATTGGATAATCGGTCATCATGCAATTGCAAAGGACAACACAAGAAGTCCATTTCTCTTAGTGGGTGAAGCTCACAGACAGACATTTTATTGCATATTGGGACTAGTTTAATCTCTAAACTATACCACTTTCTCAAAGTAATGGGAGGTTAAACTGGATTGAAAGGCCATTATGTCTGGAGTAAGATCTTTAAACATAGAATAAGATTGGCCAGAAGTTTGAAAGGTTCCCAAAGGATTGATATGAAATATCACTTGCTCCAATGTTTGTTGGCATGTCCTTAATGAAGCTGGTCCCATCTAATTTACAGGTTATTGATTGAGGCTTCATGCATGAATCAAACAGAGTGGCACGCTAAACGGCTTCATATTGGCAGTATATATACATATTAAAAGTCTCTACAAAAATCTAGTTTTATAAACATGTCAATATACATGTGATCATCACAGATATTCCATGTTTCATGCATCCATTAAGTAGCAGCTCTTCACTTTTATGAGTCACCATATTTTAATTTGTTGCATTATGTTTAATAAAGATCAATAATTTGTCACACAAGTCTGATGCTTGTCAAGTACCCTAATCTGTCACACAAGTCTAATGCTTATAAAGTAGCACATTATCTGTCACCAAGTCTAACTCTTGTAAAGTAGCATGCTTTCTGTCACACAAGTCTAACCTTTGTTATTTGTCACATTATCTCTCACACAAGTCTAATGCTACTAAAGTAGCACATTATCTGTCACAGGATTCTAGCTCTTGTAAAGTAGCACATTATCTGTCACACAAGTCTAATGCTTATCTGTCACACAAGTCTAATGCTTATAAAGTAGCACATTATCTGGCACACAAGTCTAACCTTTGTTATCTGTATCACAAGTCTAACTCTTGTAAAGTAGCGTGCTGTCTGTCATACAAGTCTAACCTTTGTTATCTGTTTCACAAGTCTAACTCTTGTAAAGTAGCACTTTATCGCTGGTACAAGCGTCAGTGATACTATTGAATTTTTCACACATTCTGTCTGGGCTGACCTGCTACTCCGGGAGATTACCAAATTAGGCTGGGACCAGGGCACACATGTGACCAGAATGGCATTATGGGAAGGGGACGTTTGTTTCATCTGACAAGAATAAGGACACTGGTGACAGAATAGTAGTGAGGAGTTGACACCCACAGTACATAGAGAACAGATCGCAGGTTGTGGAAGTAGAATCTACACCACTAAGAATGGCTTTACACAGAACTCAATAGAAATGATAGTTAAAGACAGGATATTTTTGGGGGGTATAGACCAGAGGGCTAGGTAGATAGTGGATAAGAGGGTTATGTTGACATACAAATGACAGGGTCCAAGCTGGAGATTTTAGAATTCTAGGTTGGAAACATTAATAAGGATTTTGAGTATATATATTAGAGTTTATACAAATATATTTTGATATGATCACGAAGATTCATATTTTCAGTTTAATTATATATTACAGTATAGGGTTTAATCAAGGTCAGCTACCATTATGAATCAACTCTTTAAGAAGTTGAAATCACACATACATTTTTGATGAACTTTTTGAAGTGCATGATAAACTGAAGTAATATAGCTCATTTATAATGGAAACAATGGAAAAATAAATGTAGATATAAATAAAAATACCAGTCATCTGTATCGGTTTGTGTTGCTGTATAATTGACCTATTAGGTTGAAGTTTGAACAGGAAGTAGGAGATATGCCCAGCAGGAGGCAGCACTGCATACCCATACAACATTAACACTGAATCAAGCAAAAAGTTTGAGACACCAAAGTGGAACTACACAGTATATCAGCATGCCTCCATTCTTGTTTTCTGAACATCAATTATCCGGCATGACCTGGAAGTTTGTGTGGAACCTCACAGTTTGCACCACAGGTTTGAAGGCAGTGCTATAGAATGTCACTGATTCTGTCAGCTTCCTCTCCATATATCATAAATCCCGTCAATTATCCATGGCTTCATTTTCACAAATTGCTCCCTTGTTTACCTTTAACTTTTCTACAGAGTAGTGCAAGATGAAGTGGCTCATGTAGGTTGTTAATTGAATTGGAGGTTTTTTTCTTGGAGACATGGTATATCAACAGCCACTTTGTAAATGAAACTTTTTCTTGCGTAGTTTGCAGAGATTAATTTAAGTAGCAGGTCACGCCACTGGGTCTGCCTGGTACGGACGGGGAAATGACGATGTACAAGTTGTATGTCATACCTCATGCTGGAAATGAAAGCACATCATTGCAGCCTGATGAATGAGGCATAGGAAAGCACATCATTGCAGCCTGATGAATGAGGCATAGGAAAGCACATCACTGTGGCCTGATGAATGACGCATAGGAAAGCACATCACTGCGGCCTGATGAATGACGCATAGGAAAGTACATCACTGCAGCCTGATGAATGAGGCATAGGAATGCACATCACTGCGGCCTGATGAATGAGGCATAGGAATGCACATCACTACAGCCAGATGAATGAGGCATAGGAATGCACATCACTGCGGCCTGATGAATGAGGCATAGGAATGCACATCACTACAGCCAGATGAATGACGCATAGGAAAGCACATCACTACAGCCTGATGAATGAGGCATAGGAAAGCACATCACTGCAGCCTGATGAATGAGGCACAGGAAAGCACATCACTACAGCTTGACGAATGAGGCATAGGAAAGCACATCACTACAGCTTGACGAATGAGGCATAGGAAAGCACATCACTGCAGCCTGAAAAATGAGGCACAGGAATGCACATCACTGCAGCCTCATGCATGAGGCATAGGAATGCACATCACTACAGCCTGATGAATGACGCATAGGAAAGCACATCACTACAGCCTGATGAATGACGCATAGGAAAGCACATCACTACAGCTTGACGAATGAGGCATAGGAAAGCACATCACTGCAGCTTGACGAATGAGGCATATAGGACTATGCATTGCATTGCCATTGGATAGTACATTACATAAGACACTGTATGAATGATAATGATAACAAAAATGATAAAAGATAAATTTGAAATAGGCATTGAATAAATGTGTTGGACAAAAATTAGAAAGAACATAAAGAAGTCATTGTTTTAAATATATATTTCTAATGGAATGAAAGATTAGATTCATGTTAATAATTTCCCAATTGCTCCCAATTAAGAAAAAAATGAATGGGACAAATTAGATATCTCCCACTGGTCTAACAGGAAAGGTTAGATGCATTTAATGTAATGTTAGGGTGCATCAACTTAAGAAATGTAGGTCCAATTGATCATGGGAGGCAGCTGTTGTTGAGGACAAACATATCAACATTCATAATATCAATCCCTCATGTTTACTCAGGAGTTGCATAAACAAATATCATGTATCAATTGTTTATCTTATCCATGCATTTCCCATGATGCATCTGTGTAAGTGTTACATCCTGTCTACATCAACACATCAGCACGGAGGTGACCAGACAAACACAGAATCAATTCAGTGGATCACCCGCACTTATGTTTTATTCACATTGAATTTCCCTAAACAATTTTGGTGATTTGACTGTCTATCTAAGAGGTCGGGGTTTAGTTGGGCGCTGAGTGATTACATCTGTGGGCAGGTAAGCTGAATACAAACAGACCACCCAAGCCCCATGAGACCATCCGCTTCCAGAATAGGAGGAACAGTGGTAGCATTACTAGCTGGCCCCATGACATCCAGTTACTACATCAGCAAGTACGTATCCTGAATACAAACCCAGCTATATGGGCCTACCAAATGTGCCGAATCTACAATTAGAAATTTGTTGATTTGCCCCAATACCCTGTGAAGAGGAGGACCCATGGTGCTGTTGAGACAACCAGATGGCAAGAGAAAACCTCTGACTTTGTGGACAAAATATTATTAGAAATATATATTGTTTTTCTCTAAATGTCATGGGAAAATTCTGACTGTGACATACTTCTATTTGAGTGTGACATGTTTTTATCCTGCCCCTGACATGGTACACTGAAATGATCTTATTCTGATGTGAATAATGTTATGTGTTGATGGAGGAGTATGACAGTTTTGGAGCCGTGGGAATGCAGGCCATATACCTGGGTACATTGGTCGTTTCTGACATTACACCTCTCCTAACCTGATGACTACACCTCATAGAGAATAATACTGATGTTTTCAAAATATCAAATTTTATGGATTTTATATTATTCAATAATAAAAAAACTGAAAAATACTTCATTTCATAAACAATATTTCATTTTAAAAAGGAAAGGTGAATAAAAGCAGTGACCACAACACTAAATGATACTCCTGCCTGATAATTCTACTTCTATGGTAAAATGTTGTTGCTATTTGACTGTTTATCTGTAGATAGGTTTATGCTGTCAGTTATTGATCATTTGATAATCATGTCTGATTATCACTATATCTCTCCAGATACTTATTTGGTCATATTTTTTGTGGTAACATCGGGTGCTTGATAGATAACTAAACTTACAGATAATGAGGTCATTTGAAGGTCACTATGTTATAAGAAGGTTATGCCATGGATCATCACACAAACAAAACACATTGCTTCTTTAAAAGTCACTTTGTGGCAAATTACTTGTGAAATGGATCAATAAAACCTGGACCATCAAATATAATTAATACATACAACATGAAGGATTATGTAACTTTAGCATTAAATCATAACTAAAACACAAACTAGGTCGGACCTTATGATGTCACTGTGATGTCATAATGACATCACCTGCAGAGAATTATTAAAACTGATCAAATTGATCAGTCATTGGCTCAAGTGTTTATGCATAATTAGGACTTTATTAAGCTCCTAAAAATGCGTGTTGCCATGGAGATGTAAGGAATGGACTCGAAGGGAGGAAAAGTTTATAGTATCTTGTAGAAAGATGACAAGTAGTGGACGTAGCCGATAACAAATGAGATGCACATCAGGATGAGATAAAAGCTCTTATATGGCAGATACAAGAAGTATGCCTTGTCTCACCGACAAAAGAATGGCAGGTTTTGTCTTGCAAGGAGACGGTCCTCGATGTCTGTCAGCTCTACACACTCACACACCTTGAGACAGGAGCGACAGAAAAAATCTGACAGATGAAATGCTTGAGATACATTAAATGGGGAAATAATCCATTAGTATGATTCCATAAGTGGAGAGACATGTGACCAGTCACTGGAAAGTCCAGTGTCAGGACATCATATCCTGCTGCACTCTTGAGCTGTTGTTTTATTTTAAGATGGAATATATTTAATGCTGTCAAGACATACTTTATGTTATCTTTAATGAAGATTTGGCCTCGAGGCTGTGTAGTGATCTGCTACTGATACTTTATATCTACTGATCCTGATCTACTACTAATATCATGTCTAGTAGTCTAATTCTATGACTGGTACCATGTTTCTTTATGGTGATCTGCTACAGATACCTTTGTCTACAAGTCCTGGTACCATGTTTCTACTTCTCCTGTTCTAGTATTAGTGGACCATGTCTACTCTTCTACTACTGGTACCATGTCTTCATAAGTTCTCTTCTGGCACCATTCCTACAGGTCCTGTTCTGTGATTGATACCATGTCTCTACTTGTCTGTTCTACTGCTGGTGCCATATATAATAGTCCTATTCTACTACTGGTACCATGTCTCTGTTGGTCCTGTTCTACTACTGGTACCATGTCTCTGTTGGTCCTATTCTACTACTGGTACCATGTCTCTGTTGGTCCTGTTCTACTACTGGTACCATGTCTCTGTTGGTCCTATTCTACTACTGGTACCATGTCTCTGTTGGTCCTGTTCTACTACTGGTACCATGTCTCTGTTGGTCCTGTTCTACTACTGGTACCATGTCTCTGTTGGTCCTGTTCTACTACTGGTACCATGTCTCTGTTGGTCCTGTTCTACTACTTGAACTATGTCTCTGTTGGTCCTGTTCTACTACTGGTACCATGTCTCTGTTGGTCCTGTTCTACTACTGGTACCATGTCTCTGTTGGTCCTGTTCTACTACTTGAACTATGTCTCTGTTGGTCCTGTTCTACTACTGGTACCATGTCTCTGTTGGTCCTATTCTACTACTTGAACTATGTCTCTGTTGGTCCTGTTCTACTACTTGAACTATGTCTCTGTTGGTCCTGTTCTACTACTTGAACTATGTCTCTGTTGGTCCTGTTCTACTACTTGAACTATGTCTCTGTTGGTCCTATTCTACTACTTGAACTATGTCTCTGTTGGTCCTATTCTACTACTGGTACCATGTCTCTGTTGGTCCTGTTCTACTACTGGTACCATGTCTCTGTTGGTCCTGTTCTACTACTGGTACCATTGTTCTGTTGGTCCTATTCTACTACTGGTACCATGTCTCTGTTGGTCCTATTCTACTACTGATACCATGTAAGTTCTCTTCTCTATAAGGCACTATTCCTCCTAACTAGTCCTGATCTACAACTGGTGCTGTATCTCAACAAGTTCTCTTCTACTTCTGACACCATGTCTCTTTGCAAGGTTCTGCTGTGCTGAATTATAACATCTGGAGTAGAGTTTCTGTGTTTTTGTGTTTGTGTATGTGGTAATGAAAATATCAGATTCAAAATGAGATTGATCACTTTAGATATAAATTGATTTGGCTAATTTGTGAATCACATCTTTGGCATAACAAAATCATTTGGTATCATTGCTCAGCAGTGATTTCTATGTTTTGAACTCTCTGCATTTCTTTGCTTTTTTCTCTATTATGAAATCTTCATCATATGGCTAACATAACAGAAACTGTAATAACCTATTTTGGTTTTTACCTATCATGTTTTTCCCATGATGACTTAAAGACTATCACTAAAATAACAAACCAAAATTTACATTCTGAATTTTATTTTTCAAGTATTGATTTTTGTTTATTTGCTCTCAGAATAAATCATGATATGTTTTTTTTCCACTCGTGAATATACCTGACATGTAATGATAACAGATTATGTAACATAGCCAAATGTCACATAGAGTTTGACTTTTGTTTTCATCAAGATATTAATGGCTGTTGCCCTTTTGTTCTTTCCAATAAGATGAACCCAGTCAAGCTTTACCTAATAGAAATTCTCTGCCTAATTATTGAGACAGCTTTCCTTCAAATTAGATCTGTTTTGCAGAGTTAAAGCCCAAATGAATGGTGCACAATTACTTCTGGATTGGCTGAATGGTTGTAGAGAGAGTTGTAAAATGTCATATCAAAACTGTCCGCAGCTCAAAATCACATTCAGCTTTCTATTGCGGAAGAAATTACCCTGTCAAAATTGCCACCATGAGAAATGTTTGGGTTGTCCACTTAGTTATTAATTATGCTTGATAATAGGTGTGAGGCACTGTCAGTCTAACTGCGAGCCTCACTTGGAGAGCCGCTCTCTTATTTTCTTGAGTAACTGCTCACTTCATTGAGTGAGAAGGTCAGATATTGTCTGCTCACTAAGCTTAATGTCAGGAACTTTTATTGTAAACTAGTAGTATTGAGTACATAACATCTTGTAATATCTCTGAGTTAGATATACTGGATATTCACATTATATTTGTATCTGTAACAAAGAGCTTTTATTATCGCTCAGTGGGCAACTGCTCATATCATTACTCACAGAAAAGAGTCCTTCTCTATTTCACAATTGTTACCAACATGTTCTATCATTTGCAAGCATTGGGGATTGAATCCATCATGTTTGTAATGATATTTCAGCAATGAAAGTTGTTTGCAGATGCATTGTGGGTACGTGAAGGATGGCATCCATGTTTCAATCTCCTCGCTGTTTGTCATTGGTGGGTTTTTGTCATATTTGTAGGCGGCGGGTCAGGATGGATCAGCGCCCCCTACTCCACTCTGCCGACAAACTTGGAGTGTTTCTACATGTCGTAGGATTTGCAAACAGCTCCCATAATGCCTCAGCAATTGATCAGTTTCATACTCGCTTAGCACCACAACCGCTAATGAAATTGTATCCACTCAATCGTTCTGTCGGGCACACACGTCGCTCTCCTGGGCAGAAACCCACACAGAAGAGCAGCTTTCAATTTAAATTCAAAAGGCACAATTACAGTTAGTTGATCCAGCAAAAAATTGAACCATTTACAGAATATCATTAACAAAATGAACATTTTTAAGAAGATAGTTTAAAAAATCTTTCATCCAAATCAGATTTATTCATATTTACATGATATTCACAACACTGATATTTATAAACTTCTCCTTAGCAGCCTGTTATCTTTCATTATTTTCCCAGAATGTGTACAGATCTGTAAACCGTAGTGTTATTCTATATTAATTGTGAACACACATCATGAGAAGATTCTACAGAGGCAGGGATGCTGTTTATATAAACACACTTAGTGTTAAGGATGTGAGTGATAGAAACTCAATAGGCGGGGTTGTGACTGGGGGATAGGTTCATGCAATGTTGTGTGTTTATTTCATTATGGGCTGTCACTCGTTGCATGCTGGGAAAGTTACCACAGGTAGAGTTCCCTTGCTTATCACAGCGGCGGTGAAAAACATAACAACATCGCTGGCTTCTGTCATTATTAATGCATCTTGCTCATTTTCACTGATTAAAATGACATGTTAAAGTAACATAGCATGTCATATTGCAAGATGCACATTAATCAAGGAATTTGTATATCTTCTCAACAAAATGAAAACTTTATGATCACTGAGAAGTAAACCACGAGCAAAGTTTGTATATATATGGTTTATATATATATCACATGTCTATCACATGACCATATCGTGTTCAATGAGAGGATAGTGTTCACATATAGAATCACACAACAATCAATTTTGAATAACTTCAATCACATGATTATTGTCTGTGACTTTGTTATCTCATGGATGCGGGTGGTTAGATAGATGTTTGGGTACAACTGATAGGTGTGATATTGCCTGGGTGACAAAGAAGTCTCGTTGAGATAACTATAGGGAGACCCTTCCTAGAGTTATGGTTGTAAGTATTATATGCCTGGGTGACAAAGAAGTCTTGTTGAGACAACTATAGGAAGACCATTCCTAGAGTTATGGTTGTAAGTATTATATGCCTGGGTGACAAAGAAGTCTTGTTGAGACAACTATAGGGTGACCATTCCTAGAGTTATGGTTGTAAGTAATATATGCCTGGGTGACAAAGAAGTCTTGTTGAGACAACTGTAGGGTGACCATTCCTAGAGTTATGGTTGTAATATTCAGGACTTAATCAGGTCACCAGCCAGTGTTAAGGATTAATATTTTCATTTGCATTCTGTTGACACCCCTATATTTGAATGAATATAAACCTGAGGCTGAGTGGAGGTGAAAATGTGGCTAAAGATTATATATGGCAAAAGACTTTAAATAAGGTTAAATATAAAGTAATTAAATAACTACTCCATCTTGAATATTATATTTTTAACTTGAGCTCTTATAAACTAGAAAGGTTTTTGTGAGGGAAATTTGAGAAAAACAAGGCAATAGTGAACACTGTCCATTTTCACATCTATCTTACACGTTTTATGGATTTATCTTTTAAATTACCACATTTGCCAATTCAGATTTGCCTGACAATTTGCCAAGATTTAAACCCAATTTCCAATGGGTTTTCCTCATGGCATGGCGATATTGATGCCTGGAGGTTATTTATATCTCAGGGGAAAATGGCCCTATCTGTGAGAAGTGACGTCTTGCCAACATCTTGTGGGCCTCAGTGATCAAAGCTTGCACATAGAGGACGGGCTCAGTGGCTAGGGACGAACCGCTCGCAACAACCTCCGCCAGCATTCTGCTGCATAGCCCAATCTCTATGTTATATTTACACATACTATTATGGTAAAGAAACCTTGATGGTAATATTTGCCGTGAAAAATCAAGATAGCATAAAGGTGTATTGAATCTCAAGCTGGATTATTTTTTTTACAGTCTCATATTTTGTCAAAAAATTTCATTGAATTCTTTTAGTATGTTGTACTTTTTGTGTAAAATATGAATGTTTATCTGTGTTCATGGTGTATATGAAATCATATGTGAGTTCTTTTTACAACCGGACTATCTTTTCAGGAATAAAAGAATGGCTTGCATTTCATTCCTGAAATATTTTTAGGCAAACTTAACTTCTCACTAAATCATCAAGATGAATATCACTCGTAGATGTTTACTTAAATATCATATTTGAATATAACTTGAGCATCATTGAAAATATTAATATTAAATTTCACTCAAAACAGTCAACTAGAACATCACACAAAAGGGTTAGTTGGTATATCACTCAAAAAGGGTTGATTTTAGCATCATACAAAATGGTTGTTTTCAATATGATTACAAAACCATATTGCTTGAAAAAAGCATTTAACAAACAATCCCTACATTATGATATATATATGATGAAAATATTCAGAATCAATAGATTAAAAATCTCCTGTTCAGATAAGAACACAATGTTAGCAAGGATTGCTCTGTATGCCTACGTCTACATAAAGCAATCTTAAAGGTGTCAAGTGTCGCCATCCAGTTTTCCACAGCGAAGTGCGCATTTGCAGATCATCAGCAGGAGTAATCATGACATTTAGCTGCCTCACAATAGGTCACGGCAATGATACACAGGAACAAATGGTGTGTAATGGCTCAGAAAATTGCACAATGTATAGATGATGAAGACATGATTCATGTCATTGGCCAGAATCCTCACGGCTTGTTATCTCAATGTTGACATTATCATGCTCATATACACCTACTGCTCTATATGGATTCACTTATACAGACATTTATGTATAAAAAATGATAATATGCTTGTGTTTAATCATAATTTGTTTTAGAGGAGAGTATAGCCATAGAGGTATTGAGTGAGTCATTCACTTCGGTTGCCCTTCTAATATAAGGGCATATCCTTTTTGAGAGTTAAATTGGGCAAATATTGAATGTGTCAATTTTGTGATATTCATATTTGGTGTGTTTTTATTGTCATGGGATATATTAAGTGATTTGGATGATTATGTCATCAAAATAGTCTCATGGAAAATGTCAATATCCAGATTATTGATAATTTCCCATTGAAAACATTGCAGCGATAAATGTTATGATGCCATTGGTTGTATTGCAATATTTCATATGATCGTCAATACTGCTGAGTAATAATGTTTAGAAAATGGCAAAAATCATTTGAAAACTAACAAAGTAATGGAAATTATAGAATACCTGAAATTTTGTATTTTGAAATCATCTGATTTTCTATTTTGTTTTTACTTCAGATCCGATTTGTTTTCATTTTATTGAATGTTTTATTCAATAAACATAAAGATCATTTTGATATTTAAATGACTTCCCCAGTGATGATATTTGACAATAACAATGATTCATCCTGACCAGAAAACACATTTTTTTGTACTTATTTCCCAAGAGTTTATCTAATTTCAGCATGAACTATATTACCCATTTTGTATGCTTTGTGCATGAGAAGTGTCGATGTCATAGACACGTAGAAAATGCCAAATGATTGGATTTCATTTTAAATGTCACCGTTTATTCAGCGTCTTTGAAAGCTGCAAGAATCAGGCATTGGTTCTATGCCAGGAATCTGTCAGGCCTATGTCTCCTACTTGCACCCTTATTGTCCATAACACCATCTTGGCAGAGGCGGACTCCTTCAGTTATTATGAAATAGAATAAGATCAAATAACTGCAGATGTGAAATAACAGGAGAGAAGAGTGCTTGACTGTATTCAGTTATATGTTTAACTCACACACAAAGTATTTCTATGTCAAATATCATTGGATCATCTGTTTGTTTGACTGTGAACAATATTGCAATGTAAAATTGAACATTTTTGAAGCAGAATTTAGCAGAAATGAGGTAACCTTATTTTAGTGTTTAACCAGAGATAAGACCCCCATGTGTGCCGTAATAGACATTATGATATTTGGCTATAAAAATGAAATATTAGCCATTCTGGCCTTTTAAGTTGATCTTTAAGTGCATGCATGATCCTGAGTCTATAAGCTAAATCACCCCTTAACTGTAAGCATAATTCTCTCCCTAGAGGCATGTGGTTCCTTAGATGCGCCATCTATTCTAGTTTAAGAATGTTTCCGAGTCTTTTCCAGTTATGGCTGGCCGAGATTGCATTTAGAAATAACACCCCATCCTTCCTGCGGCACAAATAAATAAGGGGTCTTCATAAAACAAATGTGTCCCCGAGGGGCCATCGCGGCGTCATCACTACCTCAATAATTCTCCCGGCCCTTCTCACAAAATAGCCTCACCCTACGCCCAGTGCGAGGGAGCCAAAAGACAAATCTATCATGTTTATTACCCTCTCTCGTCTCCAGCCCGGGATGGTAAGAAGATGCTGCCTCCGCTGTGAAACGCGTTCTCCCCTCACTGGTCCCACAGCATAAAGGCAGCTAGAATATTTTACACTGATTGCTTTGGAAGGGGTATGATGTGGTCAGTGGGGGAGAGAGGAATATCAAGTGCATTCTCCAGGGATTTAACTATGGCAAAGTTTATCACTTGAATTTCCTTTTCATTTGTAAAATAAAAATCCTCTATACATTTTTGTCAAAGTTTAGTGAGTGCACTCCTGTCTTATATGATATCTCCACCTGTGTAAAATAAAAGAAAAACATTGACAGAAAGTTCAAAACCCTTCTCTCTCAATGAGCTCATATGCTTTTTTTGTCTGAAATGTGTGAAATTTTTTCAGTTTCATAATTTGTTGAAAAAGTATATATCTTTATAGCCTATCATAGCATAAGTCAAGATATAGCTGATTTGGGTTTGATTACAATCGTTGCAATTGAATCCTATGAAGAATAACAGATTCACAAATAAAATTGCCTGACAAAGTCCAGACAAGAATGACAGACAGGTTAAGGACTGCAGTATTGCTCATGATGAGAGACTTAGTGAATGCATGGGATCTAGTAGTTACTGATTAATGTGTGTGCCATTGTAATAAACAGGATGAGAAGGAGAGATATCCGGGAATGGAAGAAAGACGGCATGGCTAGATAAGGCACACGGAAGAGGAAAAGGGACTTAGGGAACAAGATGAGGGATCAGAAACACACTAGCCTCCCATATAATAAAACTGCCATAATAGGATCGGGACCGGTTATGTAGGTCAGGAGAAGTGGACATGCAGGTCACTCGCTGAACATGTAAAAGATGGGGGCAGCCAGAGATTAGGCAAAGTCAGCCTTGTTTATTTGACAATAATACATGGGCAAGAATGAAGTCAATTACTCTTGACAGAAATCACCAAACATTGGTTATCCATGTTAACTTAAATATGTGCCTTTGATTTTCACATGTAAAAATATGTGAGTGAAGAAAGCAGAGCCAATCTGCATTTTGATAATGGGTAATTACTACGTTATCTCTTTATGCTGGTAACCTATCTACTTTTTGCATTAAGCTCCTTTTTATGTTGGTGCCTTACCTTGTCAATGTCACCTTCTTCATTTGATGTAGATCTTACCCCAGGAGGTGAGAATTCAAGTTTTAGAACATTTGTCCTCTTCTCTAAAAGTGATAATTACATTAAAAAATTGCTGTTTGCTCTGCAGAGAAAAAAGTTAATTAAATGAGAAATGTTATGGCTTAAGGATATGTGACTTAAAAAATTAGATACTTTATAAATAAGTAGTATTCACATGAAAAGGTCCAAAGATACAAGTCAAGCCATGAGGCCTGTCACACAGTCTGTGTCTTTGACAAGAACTTCCATTGGAAAATTGGTGTGAAAGAACCCAGCAAGGCATTGTGACGTCATTACTGGGCTCAGGTAGAACGAATCTGTGGCATGTCAAATGAAGTGAGTGTGATGTGATCGGTTCTTTTCTCTATAAATGGATATGATAAACTGTAAGAAAAGGTCAATGGACAAGAAGCAATATGAGTGCCTTATATATGTGTTGTCCATTAATAGCTTTTTTTGCTCCACATATATTGTGTTAAATGCCCACGCTTAATGCTCATTTTAGACTACAATGCCAGAGAAATATGATGCCAAAAACAGATGCAGCCCTCAATTATACCAGGAATATTTATATTTTATCCATTTTCTATGCAATTAAAGAAGAAATACACAATGAAAAATGAGCATTGTTAAGAAGAAATCTGCAATCAATTTTATCTTAATCACATTTATAAAAAAATGGAGGTTAAGTCAAAAGTGGCATACAGCTTCTCAGATGATATTGTGGTCAGCTGAGAAGTGTCAAATATTTGATTTGATAAGTTGGCCACACCACTCGTGCCTTTAAGCTTAACTGAAGGAGTTGTGGTGCAATTAAGATATTTGATTTATATAAACAATGCCTAGATGGATATATTTTTAACTTAACAATCAATTTAATTCAGATGGTCAAGTCCAGTAGGCTTTAAAGGCTAGAGAAGCAAGACGTTCACCGCTACTCTTCCTTAAAACTGCTCAGATACCTCACTTCACCACTGTACAATAATATAAATTATTTAACAAGGAAAGTATTTCATCATAAGAAAAAGCTAACCATTTCCAAATACGTGCATATTTATTGTGCCACTGCTCAATGTGTGGAGCTTGATTGATTATCAAGCCATCAGCTCCATGGGAATCCTTTATAATGATGTCACCATTCAGGTATTCCCCACAGATGGTGTGAAGTCATTTGTCATTCTTTCAACTTTAGGCAAGAATTGGGATAGAAATTCCATAATATTGTTTTAAATTAATTGGAAGCAGCATTTTATGATATATCCAAATTGTAAAATCCTGCATCTCATTAGGACTATTCTTGATTATTATTGACTATGTAGTCATTGGAATTTGACATGTTATATTTAGTTGGAACTCCATAATACCTTTTGTTTACTGAATCACTGAAATGAGCCATTGCCTGTGTGCAGATTAGGATTTATGGTAAAATATAGTATAGTGTAGATTATATCAGCAACTGGTAAGTGTGATGTGTATTATATCAGCAACTGGTAAGTGTGATGTGTAATATATCAGCAACTGGTAAGTGTGATGTGTATTATATCAGCAACTGGTAAGTGTGATGTGTATTACATCAGCAACTGGTAAGTGTGATGTATATTATATCAGCAACTGGTAAGTGTGATGTGTATTATATCAGCAACTGGTGAGTATGATGTGTATTATATCAGCAACTGGTAAGTGTGATGTGTATTATATCAGCAACTGGTGAGTGTGATGTATATTATATCAGCAACTGGTTAGTGTGATGTGTATTATATATCAGCAACTGGTTAGTGTGATGTGTATTATATCAGCAACTGGTGAGTGTGATGTGTATTATATCAGCAATATCCAATTCTTATCAATAAAAACACCAGAAACTCTCAAATGTCATCAAGTGCAGTGTATTTAATAAATGAAAGAATAGTGTGCAAAGTTTATGATTGAGATATTAAGAAGCAAGTCATTTTTGATATATTGTTATGAATGTTGTGTTACAATGATATCAGTATCTGTCTGGGGGATTATTGACCTATTTCATCCTCTTGTGGATTAAGGATTAGCCAGGATTAGGTTTTCAAAGGCCAATGTTTGCCTTGTTTCCAATTGCAAGTAATTAGTGGAATGTTGGACACGTCATGACAAAAAGAAAAGTGCATTTTGTTCAATTACGAGTAATTATGTGCTAACCTTTCACAAACGATAGAAGATACCTGAAACACTGCCACAGGAACATGTTAATTGGTGCCATCTCTGTGAAAATTTGCAATAAATGTCCTCTGGAATAGAGTCATTTTTCCTCAAAGAGGGAGTGCATTTCCTGCGAGAGGACACCAGATCTGACCAATCAGAGGTCGCCCGGTGAAGGTCACGAGGCAAAGCATGGCGATAATGAAGGAGAATAAGGTGATGACCTAGAAATTGGCCCCTGAGAGTATTAATTTATGTAATTAGATATGAAAATGATGTCACCCAGATGTTTAGAAGTCGCAGCCCGTGAGTCATGCTAATAGGGTTCTGGCTCTTCTTGCACGTGGAAAGTGACAAAATTATGTGTAATTGCAGGTATTTTAGTTTGCATGTGCAGTGAGTCATTCTTTGACAAGGTATACCATTATAATTGACCTTAAGCATTCTTGGAGTTTTTATACTCTCAGTCTCACAAAAGGAAAATGAACAAGATGAGACAGACTGTCATAATGACACATCTCAGTTATGCCAAGTGACAGACAGATTATTCAAATGGATGTTTTTCAGGTGAGAGACAGCCAATTCAAGTGGGCTGTTCACAGTGGATAAACATAACTTTCAAATATTGGTTTTTCCAGTGCTGATTTTATAAGTAATCCAGGTCAATGGTTGCCATTCCAACATCAAGTTAATATAGCATTTGGCTATCTAATTGTTTTTAATATAAAAGAGTGGTCCACAGTAGTCAATTTGATGTTACATGTTTCCTTTGATACAAAAATAAAAGGATTAGGAAATAAATCGCAGAGAAATACAACTTTTAAAATGTGAGAAATGCAACTGATAGAATGAGAGCCATTTGAGACAAGACCTTAATGTGAAGGTCATTCAGCATAAATCTTCATCAGAAAGATGATTTGTGACAGCTTAACACCAGACCACCTGGATTGTGGTCACTTCTGACAGACAGACGCTTTTATGTGATCAATTTGTATCATTATGAGAAGAATGTCCCGTTATTGTCATGTAGCACTAATCACAAATCAGGGCTGGTGTGTGGTGTAAAGTGGGGACGGGGTTGAGGCTGGATCGGGATGGCCATCTATTGGTTTATTCCAAACCAATCCCTAACATGAGTCTCCATCCCCCAAACAAATAAACCACCCACTTCTCTCACACCTATTCCAAACTTTCACACCTAGTTTATAAGTCCAGTCCAAATACAAGCCTACCCCATCCCACAACACCCAGTTCCTTGCTGACCTCCAATCCCATCCTTCTCACACACATTAACACCCTATTTTACCCTGAAGTCGGCAAGCAGTATCAGTGGCTAGCATGATCAGGGCGGGGCACCTGGGCGGGGCAGCTAGGCGGGGATGTTGTAGACTTGTGGGGTCAGCATGGACATAATAAGGGAGATATTGGTCCTTTGAGAATATGGGCTGACCATCTGGACAAGGATCAAATCTCAACACCACACGCCAAGGAACTCTGTCACATCACAAAGAGGCTGAACAAAAAACAAAATGAACACTCTCTCCAACTTTTATTGACAGTTAAAAATTATCAATGGCAAAAATTAGCTTCTGTAAAATTATACTAAATTTAAGGTAAAGGACAATTGCAGGAAAGAAACATTTGGACAGAGAAATACCCTCAGTGGACAATATGAATGACTGATTGATTCAACATTGGGGTCCATTCGGGGGATCTTGGGCTCATTTTTTCAGCACTGATATTTGTTATGTTGGTTGTCGCTCCTGTATCTTTCCTTTGTTAAATCTTATAAGGGCAGTTTAATTAAAATTTGGAATTACACAACTTTATATGAAGGCTTTGAAATGGCGATAATGCAAATGTTTCGTGACAGAGGACAACCTTGAGATGTATATACATACCGTATATATATATCAAATTATTGTCTCCTCTGAGAACATCACAGAGCCTGCACCTAATGCAAAGAGACAATATACTGTGACAAATTATTGCCATATGATCAAGAGGAAGGACATTTCATAGATAATGAGGTTTATTTACTGCAGATTGGGAGGAAGGTCACACAAGTAGAAAGGAAGACAAGGAGGAAACTTGATCACCAGAGGATGGCTTGACTATATATATCAGCAGGGACTACAGAGGATTTTTACAATCTGTGTCTAGTGTATTTTATGATAGGACATATTTTTGCCACTTATATGTCAAATCAAACGTCATTTGATTATTTTCTTGAAGTTCTTGCCCACTTGTGAATTGATGTGATGCATGCGTGGTTGGATGTGGCACGCGAAAAAGTGGTGAGAAGTCCAGAGTCTGATGGGGGGGGGGGGGGGGGGGGGGGGGGGGGGGGGGGGGGTAAATCAGCTTTGTTCAGCCGCTGATCAAAGTGTCTTGTGACCTTGAATATATATATCTCAACTGGTATACATCATCTCCACCTGTAACTCACTGCTTTATCCAAACAGTTTGACCAAGATCAAAGGCGTTTCTGTTGGCATGGGTTTATGGCACGGAATTACTTGACATAGAGGTGCAGTTTCATCAGTGGTTGACATTTTCCTTATATGACATGCAAGATGATATTGATGTGCGGTAGGTATAATCCTTGCCATGTTGAGTCATATTTTATGTGGCTTTTTGTTTTACAGTGGAGAGATGTGGACAAAATGCGTTTCTGAGATTGCAGATGATCTCTTTGTGCCAAGGAGCCGGGCTTTGATGCCGAGCTCTCGGGAGGCCTCCTAGGACTTGCACAGTCACCCTAGAGACCACCATATTGTCTTTGGAAATAAAATTATCCTTGTAATTATGACCCCTGGTGGTTGGGACTCTCGATGAAAAGTCAGTCTGGCTGATCGCTCAGCCTCTGCAGCTGTCAGATTTGTCTGTCTTCGTCCCGTCGGGTGGGATCGCACAGGATTTCATCGAGATTAATAGAGCGTAAAGGTGGCGCTTGTTATGCGGTGAAGCGCGAATATTAAGTAACTGGTAGTCGTCATTGTACAAGCCAGCATGCCTTATTAGATCAGCCGCTTATGTTTTTTAATGCCCGTGAAGTTATTTGTCTTTTGTTTGAGCATCTGCCTGAGCCCTAATAGGGGGTTCGATTTACCCTCCACGCTCATAACTGCGGGCAACAGGGGGTCTTTGTTGCCTCAGAAAGCAGGGGTTTGATGCCTCGCAGACATACTTTACTCTAATCCCCTTTGCATTAATTAAAAATGAAATAATCTTCAAGGTGCTGGAGCATCATTAATAGAGAACAAAGAAAACTGTCAAAATTTCATGAACAATAAATAATGGATAGATATCGTTAGTTAGCTGGAAAACCGCTATCAATTTGTTCCTGTCAAAACATGGAAGAGATTATTACCAAACGAGTGTTCAAACTTTCATCAGATGGACAGTCTGATGTCAACACATTGCTTTCAGGGCAGTCTGAATAGGAGACTATTTCAGTCATTGGATACAGTAAACACGCAGTGAATAGCAGCAAGGGACAACAAAGTTAACAAAATGAATATCATAAAATCTTTAAAAGCATTTTTTTTTGTCAAATGCCCTTAAAGCATGAAGGTTTTTCAATGTGGCTATGGACCCAAGCAAGAATGGACCCCTGTCTGATTTATAATGTGTTTTTAATTGGTTTTCATAGTTTTAAAGGATTTGAATTATAAGAGGATTACATTTGATTCCTCATCACAGGGTTATTACACAAATTGAAAGTTGTTTCATTGTGTCAGAGTTGATCAGAGTTTGTCACCATTAAAAAATGTGATGACAAACAGGGCAGTTTGAGCAGGTCATCTGAAACTACAAAAGATATCAAGGTAAATTCAACTTCAATGCAAGAATTTTCTTTTGAGTTCCGATGTCTGTGATATAACAAGTGTACATCTTATAAGCCATGAACACCATAGCAGAACATCTGTATTAGGGTGTAACAGATAAGCAATTGACGGAAATGTAATTTTGAAGACATTGTATTTTTGGTTTTATGTGAAATTACTCATGAGAATTATATAAAGGATTGGACAGATGTTTTTTTCTCAGCTTAAAGCAAAGTAGCAAGGCATTTTTCTCACGAAAAAAAAACCCGACAAATTTTAAAGGAGTTTTTTTTTCTTTGTTGTGATTACCTGGTACAAAGAACTTCAAATGACATGTAACATTCACAGAAATAATATTATGAGGAGCCTACCTAATCACACAAAAAGCAAATGAGTCATCCGTGAGTTTTGTCTTTTAAGTCCCCTTGTTCATTAAGCCTCCAGGTGTGAAAGACAGGAGCTGACGTGTGTATCAAGGCAAGAAGCTTCCTCCCTTTGTTTGAGTCATGAAATGTGCAACACACATGAAATCCACGACATGTCCTAGTTGACCTTGAGCTCCTCGGAGCCCCATCATCCCTCCTTGAAACCGCCTCTCTTTCCTGTAATCTTACCTTGGCCGTCACATTTATACCTGCTGGGTGCACGATTACTCCAATCTCTGCAGAGAAAAATGGCACAAATAGTACTGGTTATAATGTTACCCTTCACATCCAAGGATGACTTGGGTTTTTTTGGCGAGGGTGGGGACAGGAGGGTGGAAATCATGCTCAATTACCTGAAGGGCAGGATTTCAAAGTTTCATAGCTTTTAGGATTTTGCCTAATAGGGTTGATTCATAACTTTCAAAGTTACTTATCCTTATTTCAATCACCCTTCTTAATGTCACATATCTCATGTTCACCATCCACCACACCCTCTTCATTTTGAAATCTCTGCAAAAATGAAATCACAGAGTATTTAATTACTCATTTTACCCCAGTATCCTTGTATGAATCATTGGTCTCATGAAACTTACCAGTGAGAAACAACACAAGGCTGGTGACAAGGGATTCTGAAAGCTCTGCTGTGTGTTTATTTATCTATTTTATGCAGAATGTCTGACATAATTTGCAACCAGAAATCTAAAGCTGTGTAGATTCTCAGAACAGACCTTATGCATTATTAGAGAAACCAGCAAGGTGATTACATGATATTTTGTCTGCTACAGATATCTAATCAGGTCACTAGAAGGACTGAGGGATTAACATTTTCAACTACCGGTATATTCTAATGGCTGAAGAAAGGTTGAAAATGTGACTGATTTCTCATGGATATTTGAAATGCCATTTAAGTGAGCAGTTTGGTTTCCTATAAGTTAAAATTCTATGGAATCTCGACATCACTGAACTAGAAATATTATGATTAAACTTCTCCAATTTTATAACTTGAGGTGATTATATAATATTTTGACTGCAATACTAAAATTAACTGTGAATTGTTGCTTGAATATGCAATTACATATTTTATAACAGTTACTCATTGCTATTATAGTTATCACTGGCAACCTAATCATATTTGATCAAATTGCTTTCTTTAGATTAATAAAATAAAGCAAAAAATACCTTACAGGCAGCAAACCTTTACAGTAACAGCAATAGATGCCAGATAGATTGTGTTAAGCCAGATGTTACATGACTCTATATCTATGTCTTGACTTGACTGTTAATAGACCCGCAACACAAGGCAAACAATTATGTGTGGAAAATATTGAATGAGAAGAAGAATGGAGGCTCAGAGAATGAGGCCTGGGGGAGAGAAGCAATCAATGAATCTGTACTCTACTGGTAAAATATTAACCCACTTAATAGCTGCTTCTATCTTAAGAGAGTCTTCATATCATATTGTAAATAATATAAAGATCTATGAGAAATAGAATGACCAGCCAATGGTGCCAATGATATTCAACACAGACTTTTATATATATTTCTTTTTCAGATTTGACCTTCAGCAGTTATTAATTTTATCACAAAATATCCTCTGAGTTTTTTTTTATAGTAAATATGATAAAAATAATGATATTTGGAAGGAGGATATGAAAGAAGATGCTTGTTTATTGCCTGAGACTGATTTAATTGCTGAAAGGTGCTCCAAAATGGCTGAGCTACAATTGATTATATATACATTGTATATATACATTGATGTGAAGATGTGTGGAGCTATGGAGCGTGATTGTGATTAGTTGCTCCATATCACGCTGAGTGAGCTACGGCGAGGATACTGCCAGCTTTGAGCCAGCCCCGCAACCAACCCTCCTCTACTGTATTGGCGGCATAAAAAGATAAGCAACAAAGCACAGTAAATTGAAAATGCTTCTTACATATGTAGACACAGGTCTAGTATTGCAGTTCTAACAAAAGCTCTGAGGTAAATTAGAAAAGACATCAATAGACGTACATTAAGTAATGAAAGCAAACAAAAGGTAGCGATACGTTATCACGTCTGCGAGAGAAGAACTGAGCAGCATAGGCATATTGATTGTCACACATCTATGTATGTAGTTATATGTAAAGTTACAATAGCCCCACTAATGTGTATCTTGATGTAAATCAAAAAGAGGTAGACTGTGATAGAGAATGGTGCAGCAGATTACAATAGGAGAGGACAGATGGTGGTATAGGACTACACAATGGGAGATAATAGGGCGGTACCTTACAGTAGGGTGGTGCCTTACAGTAGGGTGGAACCTTACAGTAGGGTGGTACCTTACAGTAAGGTGGTACCTTACAGTAGGGTGGTGCCTTACAGTAGGGTGGAACCTTACAGTAGGGTGGTACTTTACAGTAGGGTGGTTCCTTACAGTAGGGTGGAACCTTACAGTAGGGTGGTACTTTACAGTAGGGTGGTACCTTATAGTAGGGTGGTACCTTACAGTAGGGTGGTACCTTACAGTAGGGTGGTACCTTACAGTAGGGTGGTGCCTTACAGTAGGGTGGTACTTTACAGTAGGGTGGTACCTTACAGTAGGGTGGTACCTTACAGTAGGGTGGTACTTTACAGTAGGGTGGTACCTTACAGTAGGGTGGTACCTTACAGTAGGGTGGTACCTGAAAATAGGGCGGCACCTTACAGTAGGTTGGTACCTACAATAGGGCAGCACCTTACTGCAGGGTGGCACCTTACAGTAGGGTGGTACCTGACAATATGTTGGTACCTAAAATAGGGTGGCACCTTACAGTAGGGTGGTACCTGACAATAGGGTGTGGTATCTGACAATAGGTTGGCATCAAATGAGCTGTAGTGATACTGAACCTGAATACCTTTATAAGATGAGAAACAATGTATGTCACCATAGCAGATAGTGAAAGATGATATATCAGTAAATATAATATACTGGATCATTATTCAATATGCTTTGCAATTAAGAATTAAATCTTCATTCTGCTTATTTGTATAGTTTTGCAAACTCCATATTGAGCCTTTGTATCTTGTATCTGGAGACTTCTTGTAGCCATATCTTGTATCTGGAGACTTCTTGTAGCCATTTGTTATCCAGTCTCTGATTGTTTAAAAAAAATGCTCTTCAGCCTTACCAATGTTTTGGCTGCAGTGATTGGTCAGCAAACCGGACGTATGTAGGACAGTCATAGCGTTATTGTTATTTGTATAATTAGCATGATATCTACCGAGGTAACTCAAAACCTGCCCATTAGTATTCCAAAGATGCAGCAGAAGTATCTGGTGCTTTAGAATTCTCTGATATATGTGTATTTATAGATTAATATATGGTAAAGATGGCTGGAGTTTCAGCAAGGGAACCACCTTTATGCTGCCCTCACTGACTGACAAAAGACATCCATCTTTTTTAGTATCTAGATAATGGAGAAAAAAAATGATTTTGTAAAATGTAGATTCAATGTGATTCCTTGAAGACCTTGTGTGGAACTGTACTAATGACTGGAGCTGGCATCAAAGGCCCTTTCTTCCAGAGCATCCGTCCTTCCAGAGAGTTATTTGCACACATATATACATCCATAGAGAGGAATGGATCAGTAATTGGCTTCCCAAAGTTTTCTTTGTAAATTTTGGAATGCATTTTTCAACAAGTTTAAGTAAGTCTAGCTTACATAAAAGACATCATAATATTGTTTTATAATGTCTGACAATGATTAGAGTCTCGAATGATGATTAGAAACAAAAGTGTGAGCATGATGAAAGAAGAACTGTAGCTGAAAATCTTATGAATTAAAAGTATTTAACTGTGCTGACATTGTGAATGGGATCTGGAACATCCAGTGACTCATTTTACTGATCTGAATATGGCCTCTGTTTGAGATTGCTTTAGAAAAACAATATGGAAGTATTGGAGTCAACCTATCATATTGTCTATGATACTATACTTACCTTCAGCATCATTGACCATTCTCACTGGGTAACTACACTGTGATTTATTACATTATGATTTATAAAGCTATTTGCAAGCATTTCCACTGAGTAAGTATAAAAAAGCAATGGTCAGCACAGTTTAGGTTTTGGGAAAATATTTATTAACCTTATTCAAATTTGAGGCAATGCTGATTGCTCAGTTCCTCATCTAGAATCAGAATCTGTGCCCATTGATAAGAATTTGTCAGTTGTGAATTTGAAAGAATTCTAGCCAGGGTTCAATCCTATTCTCTGTGAGGCTGATGTTCTGTCGTTTTGATATGGCCAATGTTGCCTAAAGAATTGGAACATTTCATAAATTCATTCATGAGGAATAAACTGTTTTAGCGTTATGAAGGTTTGCATGATTTTTTGTGAGCTGATTATTAGGATCGCAGGCTGCTTTTAATAAGGTTTGAGTTTATCTGCAGTGTTCATTACATCTTTCCCTCTGTCACAAATTAAAGCCTTCTTTAATTTCTCCTCACTAATTTCACAGCTGAACAGGAAATTGTTTCATGGAGATCCGTATATAAAAGTCTATGCCCTACTATGCTTTAATTTGGATTGCCAGCCACACAGAATGTTAACCTTTGACTTGTAAAGTCAAATACACATCAAATTCCAACCAAATGATTTATGATGTCTGATTGCGGAAATGATTTGGCTCGAATACGGAGGTGGATTAGAGATTATGAGTGGAAACATGGCGAGGGACAGATTTATAACGGAAGATCGTGTACAAGCATGTAAGGATTCTCGGCAAAGGGCGATAAACAGAATAGAGATAGCAGTGAGCATGGTGGCTATCGGCGAGGTGGGTCGGCAAGGAACGGAAATCCACAGCTAATACATTAGCTGCCTGATGAAGGCAATCTGTAGATCAAGAGCAAGAGAAAGATGAGAGGGCGCCACGACAAGATCGGAGCGTTATTATCCCTCCGCACAAACTCCCTCGGCCCCTTTGCTCACAGCCCTCCTTAAGTCTCATTTCCTCGCCTGTCATCTCCACAACAGGTGATTTATTACCAAGGCAACAATGTAACCATAGCAACCAACACTGTTACCACTTGCTCCTCCTTTTGTGGCATGTTGCAAAACATTGTTGTGATTTTTTGTATGTACAGTTCCCACCTGATGTTAAGGATGTTCTCACAGGATATCTGTGAGGCGTCATGTACTGTGTCTGTACATAATTAATGTGGATGGGATGTGACTGATAATAAGGGGCACAGATTTGCCCACTAAGTGACTTGATTCACTACAACGTGCTCTGGGGCAGAAACAGTTCCATTGTGTCCGCGTCAAAGAGGATTAGCCCCAGCCTGACGCTCCTGACGCTCTCTGGCAAATGACAGTTCCACGACAACATCAATATTTTATTGCTGTGTCTTGTTGACACACAAGAAGGGATTATAGCGAGTCAAGGGATGCTCTGTCGGAGGATGGGTGGCCTCACTGTCAGGCCAAACACAAACAAGGCAGATGGGTGACTTCCGAGACGACGGATAATGACCAGCCTTCAACAAGAGAACTGACCTTTCCTGGGATTAGGTCTCATGTCTTAATATAGCAATACCATGGATCTGCTAGCCCCAGACATCTGATCAAACTCAATGCAACAAAACACTACCCACATAGATCTGATAAAATCATAAAAAAATGATTTCTGTTAAAAGTTTGGGGAAGGACCCTAATGTTAGCTTCATTTGACCTTAAAATGCAGTTCTATAGCCCATTCAGGGAAAATCAAAGAATGAAAAAGAGAAATGCATGTTATTTTCTGCATACAAGGAGAGAGTACCCTGATTAATACCATAACAAAACTTGCCCATGTAAATCAAATGAAAAATCGATGGAAAAACCGGGCCCCATAATGACATAAACTACTTGTAGCATTGCCGACACATTAAAAAGCGCTCGTTGATTCTGTCACCAGTTTCTCCTATTGATTCCTGAATTAAATGCAACAATGGTGTGTTTGAAGGGCGGCGATGGAGTCGGGCATCTGAATTGACATCATGAAGCGTCACAGGAGTCCACGAGTCCTGCTGCTTCCTGTTAACTTCTACACGACCTGCGAGCTTCGGCATGAAAATGTAGGTAATCACTGCACACATTTAACACCGCCATCTAATCACACAAAATTAAGCTTTGCGTTTCCTGGACAACATTCAAGCTTTCGATAAAGTACACAAGAGATAGGTGCTTATTTCGGTTTCTCTCGTTTGGTGCGGAGAATCATGCGTGGAGGCATCTAGGAATCTACGAGAATCTTGTCTGGACAGGATCTTTAATTAGTACATAGTGTTAATTTATAAGGGACAGAAGTATTTAATGTGTCTTTTCCCTGACTTATGGGAATGCCTCAGATAGGACTTACTTGTTTCCATGGTCACATAGAAAAAAGAAAGGTAAGAAGATGTCACTTAAACTCCCCAATATTTATTTACTTTGAAGTTGTGAAACTTTGACCCTCTTTATAACAAACAGTCATGGTCCCCCTGTTTCAGGACAATGATTCCCAGAGCAGTGAGTATAGAGCCATTGTCTGTATTGTCTGTATCGGGCCTCATAGTCTATCAATGACAGCAGTGGATATAGAACCATTGTCTGTATTGTCTGTATAGGGCCTCATAGTCTGTCGATCACAGCACTGAGTATAGAGCCATTGTCTGTATTGTCTGTATAGAGCCTCATAGTCTGTCGATCACAGCACTGAGTATAGAGCCATTGTCTGTATTGTCTGTATAGAGCCTCATAGTCTGTCGATCACAGCACTGAGTATAGAGCCATTGTCTGTATTGTCTGTATAGAGCCTCATAGTCTGTCGATCACAGCACTGAGTATAGAGCCATTGTCTGTATTGTCTGTATCGGGCCTCATAGTCTATCAATGACAGCAGTGGATATAGAGCCATTGTCTGTATAGGGCCTCATAGTCTACCAATCACAGCAGTGAGTATAGAGCCATTGTCTGTCTAGAGCCTCATAGCCTATCAATGACAGCAGTGAGTATAGAGCCATTGTCTGTATTGGCTGTATAGGGCCTCATAGTCTACCAATCACAGCAGAGGATATAGAGCCATTGTCTGTATTGTCTGCATCGGGCCTCATAGTCTACCAATCACAGCAGGGGATATAGAGCCATTGTCTGTATTGTCTGCATCGGGCCTCATAGTCTACCAATCACAGCAGAGGATATAGAGCCATTGTCTGTATTGTCTGCATCGGGCCTCATAGTCTACCAATCACAGCAGAGGATATAGAGCCATTGTCTGTATTGTCTGCATCGGGCCTCATAGTCTACCAATCACAGCAGAGGATATAGAGCCATTGTCTGTATTGTCTGCATCGGGCCTCATAGTCTACCAATCACAGCAGGGGATATAGAGCCATTGTCTGTATTGTCTGTCTAGAGCTTCAAAGTCAATTGATCACAGCAGTGAGTACAGAACCATTGTAATACACAGATTGTCTGATAGATTAGGCAAAAGATCCTATGGCAGTTGTGTTGGTCACCAGATTTTTTTGTGGAAATGTAATGATAGATGTTGAATCTTGGTTAAAATATAGGGCACTTTTCAAATGGTTTGCTTGGGGCCAAATCTCCATTGCATTTCACACCTGCCAAGTCTGGAGAGGTGTAACAAACTCTGACAAAATGGCAGCCACTAGAATGGCTTTATATCTGCGTGTCATGTTACTGAGCCATAAATCACAGACCACAGACTCATAGAGTGAGCACAGTTGTTTCTGCATGCCTTTTACTCGATTTTTATGTTATTTTGGATGATTATTTTGATCAATGCAATATTATATGGCAAGAAATTGTGGACGAGGAGAGAATTATTGGGGCAGACTAAAGCTGATCAGAGAGAATGTTGTTGTAAGTACAGGAAGATATATTATGGGGAGAGAGATTAATGGGGCAGACACAGGAGAGAGGATTAATGGGGCACACACAGGAGAGAGGATTAATGGGGCACACACAGGAGAGAGATTAATGGGGTAGACACAGGAGAGAGATTAATGGGGTAGACACAGGAGAGAGGATTATGGGGCAGACATAGGAGAGAGGATTAATGGGGCAGACACAGGAGAGAGATTAATGGGGCAGACAGGAGAGAGGATTAATGGGGCAGACACAGGAGAGAGATTAATTGGGCAGACACAGGAGAGAGATTAATGGGGCAGAAACAGGAGAGAGGATTATGGGGCAGACACAGGAGAGAGATTAATGGGGCAGACACAGGAGAGAGGATTATGGGGCAGACACAGGAGAGAGGATTAATGGGGCACACACAGGAGAGATTAATGGGGCAGAAACAGGAGAGAGGATTAATAGGGCAGACACAGGAGATAGGATTATGGGGCAGACACAGGAGAGAGATTAATGGGGCAGACACAGGAGAGAGATTAATGGGGCAGACACAGGAGAGAGATTATTCGGGCGGACACAGGATTAATGGGGCAGACACAGGAGAGAGATTAATGGGGCAGAACAGGAGAGAGGATTAATAGGGCAGACACAGGAGAGAGGATTATGGGGCAGACACAGGAGAGAGATTAATGGGGCAGACACAGGAGAGAGATTAATAGGACAGACACAGGAGAGAGGATTATGGGGCAGACACAGGAGAGAGATTAATGGGGCAGAAACAGGAGAGAGGATTATGGGGTAGACAGGAGAAAGATTAATGGGGCAGACACAGGAGAGAGGATTACGGGGCAGACACAGGAGAGAGATTAATGGGGCAGACAGGCGAGAGATTAATAGGGCAGACACAGGAGAGAGATTAATGGGGCAGACAGGAGAGAGATTAATAGGGCAGACATAGGAGAGAGATTAATGGGGCAGACACAGGAGAGAGGATTATGGGGCAGACACAGGAGAGAGATTAATGGGGCAGACACAGGAGAGAGATTAATAGGACAGACACAGGAGAGAGGATTATGGGGCAGACACAGGAGAGAGATTAATGGGGCAGAAACAGGAGAGAGGATTATGGGGTAGACAGGAGAAAGATTAATGGGGCAGACACAGGAGAGAGGATTACGGGGCAGACACAGGAGAGAGATTAATGGGGCAGACAGGCGAGAGATTAATAGGGCAGACACAGGAGAGAGATTAATGGGGCAGACAGGAGAGAGATTAATAGGGCAGACATAGGAGAGAGATTAATGGGGCAGACACAGGAGAGAGGATTATGGGGCAGACACAGGAGAGAGATTAATGGGGCAGACACAGGAGAGAGATTAATGGGGCAGACAGGAGAGAGATTAATAGGGCAGACACAGGAGAGAGGATTATGGGGCAGACACAGGAGAGAGATTAATGGGGCAGATACAGGAGAGAAGATTAATGGGGCAGACACAGTAGAGAGATTAATGGGGCAGACACAGGACAGATTAATGGGACAGACATAAGAGAGAGGATTAATGGGGCAGACACTGGAGAGAGATTTTAAAATAGGGTAGACAGGAGAGAAGACTATGGGAAAGACAGGAGAGAGATTTAGGACACAGACTAAAGTTTTAGTATAGACATTGGGCCATGTGAAATATCAAAGTTTAGATATGTGAATGAAGTTTGGCAAACTAAAATGCAGAAAATTGAATGTTGCATAGTATTACTGATGTGCCGGAAGTGAAACATTGAGGCAAGGCTATGTGTTTGGTGAAGTTAAAATGGGGGATGTGATGTACATAAAACCTACAATGTATAGCAGTGGAGGCAGTCAGAGGGATGTAAATGTTTCTCATACGCATTTGTATTCGGCTACACACTTGTATGTTTCAAGTTTCTAGACTAAGTCAACGCACTAATGAATATAAGCTTTGGTGACGGAAGTTTTGATTGACATGCCAAACACAACACACAAATGGATTAACTTGTTCATCATTTATAAGGATGGATGGTGGAGAAACGCCTTGGCTACGATGGTAACATGGCAACCAGAATGGTGGATTAACACCAATGCTGCCATGTTAGCAGTAATGCTGATTTAATATTTTGGGTGCCAAGGTAACAGCAGTGCTGGATTAACACCTTTGCTGTCTTGTAAAGAAGAATTATTTGGTTAACACCACAGCTGCCATGGTAACAAACATACCTCACTACCATTCCAGTTGAAATGAGATGCCAGAGTAACACACTGACTATGATGGTAATAAATAATTTACCCTGCACTAACACTCTGGTTATCATGGTAACAAAGGTGCTGGACTGACCGAAACAAGGATGCTAGATCTGAACCCTTGCTTTCATTGTAACAAGAATCGAGTTGTAAAGTAACAGGAATGCTGGGAAAACTCCTTTATTGCCATGGTAACAATTACATTTGTCTGGCACCCTGATCACCATGGCATCAAGGATTCCAAGGCAACACTGTTACCATGATGGTAACAATGACATTGGCATTTCACTATACATAATAATTTATTTACTTTAACAATTATTTCTTTTTTATGAAGTGTAACTAAAAACAGACCCAAAATGGCTGTTTTCAGTGGTGTTGATCATGATAAAAGAAAGGGTTGGCATGACATTTGATTGGTCAGTAAACTTGAAAGGAAGGAAATGTCTACAAAAGCTGAATATATAAACAACTGAGGCTGCATCCTGTCGGAAGGAAGGAAAAGAAAAGTTGGGAAGCAGACAACAGCAGGACGTAGGTCATCCTTTCCCACAATGCTTTTCTCGTTATCGATCCTTCAGAAGATGTGAAACACACACTTAAATCTCTATCAATGGCCACTTCCTTTGCGTTTTACCTTAATGGAAACTATTGTGTTGGACATATAGGATTTGGAGGAAAAATGCAATTGTCTCAACACGACCAAGTTCAAACCATTTAATGTGTATAAGGGTGTCAGAAATGTAATTAGTTGTCTTTGGAATGTTGTTGCTGAAGTAGATTGTATTTGTTGAGAAGTGAGAAAATTTCACAATGTTTCCATGCACAGCTCTAATGGTTCTCCCTTTAGCGTGCCTGTGATGATAGGATATTTTTTGTGAAAGAAAAAAGATATAAAGACTGGAAAACTACAAAAGCCTTTTAAACAGGCAGAAATAGCATACCTTATTATTCAATTTACTCGGCTTGTTTGAGCATAATAAAGAAAAAAATAACATAAATTGGAAACAAAAACACTATCAGTTCTTTTTAATATATAGAAATTCATTCATTTCTTGTTTCTCATGTTGCTACTTTTCCTGTTGTTTTGGGGGGAGAGCAGCCATTAGTTGTGTCTACATAGACGTTAGCAGAGTTTGCCTGGTGTGACGTGTGGCATGTTTTTGGCGGAAGGTCGGGCTTTGCATGTACATCATGCAAGCAGGATGAAGTTTACACGAATCATCCATCTTTGTAATGTTGTCACCATTTACATATGCTTATTTATTTTGCAATGACAAGTAAATGATTGCAAACGGCCGTGACAGAACCTTAATATGGGAGCAGTCATCGCTTTCACATTCCCAGTCACATGATAACTGAAACAAGACAAACTGCTGAAAAATTGTAAACTCATTAACTATCCCTGTATCATCATAATATTTTCATCATTAATTGCAATATGTTTCCAACATTGTTAGAAATCAATGTTTTTAATTTTTTTATCAAGGATTTACTTATTCTCAAATTTTGAACACATAGTACCCCACGCTGATTAAACTATTATATTTGCAACTTGAACAAATGATGCGGATCATTACAAAGGTACTATATTACCAATATAAGTAGCACATGCAGGTATAACATTAGTAGTCTTGTTAAGCCTTTCTTGCGTATAATTTAAACAAAAATTTCTCTGTAATTGTCTTGCCTAAAATTAATTTACACAAGCAAAACCACATGATCATGTAAACCTGAGAGCTTTGTTTTAATTAGCATTGTGATGGGGATTAAAACTTCTGTTCTGTGGCTGGACAATTTGTTCTAAGCTATTATTTGCAGCTGAAGTAATTAATTTTTTGGGGGTTGGACGAAGTTATCATGATATTGTGACAGTCAGACTGGTTTTAATTGTTCTCTCTCTGTTTAGAGAAATTAAAATTTTGTGGTGAAATCACGGCCTGTGCAATCATTGGGATTTTGAAATTAAACACAGATCTGTTTATCTATATGCAAAACAATGCCATCATTATGAGTTAAATTTGAAAATGATGTGATCATTTTCACTGCATTGATGAAAATACATGCCAGTCAAATGAATTTGTTGATTTGATGGACAAAAGCTAATTGGCATGAGGATCATCTTTGACGGGTCCCACAATGAGGCGGGTGGCAGGCAGGTGGGGATCATCTCTGACGGGTCCCACAATGAGGCGGGCGGCAGGCAGGTGGGGGATCGTCTGTCGGACAGTGGTGGGCGGCGGTTGATGCTAAATGTACACACTTTTCTCGTGGCTGTTGTAGATGCATTGATATTCATTTTGATAAAGAATGCAGGTGCTTTGCTGACACGGGGAGGTACCCGTCGGAACTTCTTGTCTGTGGAGGTTTGATGAAAGTATAATAAAAGATAATGGAATAAAATGGGATCGGGTTGTGTAGTGACATGTATTATTAGGCACAGGTGAAATTGGATGACTGCAACCAGCTGAGGTCAAGAGAAATGATTGTCCCAGGCCCTAGTAGGTACGTGCTGAACAAATATAATTATTGTTCTAATGAATAGTGGTGAAGATAGTCATTACCACAATCACAAAACAGAGACACAGCAACAATAGGCTGTACTGCAAGCATGGCCCATACCGGTGTGCTTTGATTAAAGTGTTCCAAATGAAAAGTCTCAATTATCTGTCAAGAGCAGATGATTATCATCTGTGTATTGTGCAGCCATCTTGATTAAAATGGCCATGTTTGATGTCCAACTCATTGTCATAGAAACCTGAATAAACCGACAAAAAATAACACACCAAAATAGAGAGTACAATGGTAGTTCTGAATCAGTATTATCAAAGTGGAATATTGAGATATGGACGAATTTCAAAAGTACTGTGGTCCTGGGATAATTACTCTTTTTTAATAAAAATCAGGGATGATATGTTTGAAGAAATAAATGACAATGACAATGTTATCTCATGATTAGTTCAGCAGACCAGCTTCTTGTACTTGGTATGGACAGGATAGTATATGACAATGTTATCTCACATACTTAGACTAGTTGAGCAGACCAGCTTCTTGTACTTGGTATGGACAGGATAGTATATGACAATGTTATCTCACATACTTAGACTAGTTCAGCAGACCAGCTTCTTGTACTTGGTATGGACAGGATAGTATATGACAATGTTATCTCACATACTTAGACTAGTTCAGCAGACCAGCTTCTTGTACTTGGTATGGACAGGATAGTATATGACAATGTTATCTCACATACTTACTAGACTAGTTCAGCAGACCAGCATCTTGTGCTTTGTATGGACAAGATAGAGCAACCTATACAATATCCCAGCTGACCTTATTGACAAAATATTACATTGTCTCTGCTATCCTTTGTCACAATATCTAGCCAGGGAAGATCAGAGAAAGTTCTCTTAATCGCCTTCATATGAGCAGAGATGCCCTTCTTCAAATAATACACAGGACATAACAGTGTCATCATGACTACCTCTGAACAGTATTTAGCCAGGACATACAAACAGATACATTTGTTTTGATGACCTTGCCCTTTTAAAATGCTGTCCTAACTAGAGTTTGCCCACACATGACAGACCCATGTAGTGGATTAGAACTGTCAATGACCCTATCAGTGTTATACAGATGCTCTGGTCCAAACCCCCCACTCTACTGCTGAGGGGAGTGGTCAGTCTCTAGTACTACATCCTCAGTAGGCACAGTTATAAAGTCAATAACCTTACTGCAGTAAAGATGCTACAGCCTGCAGTGTCCAAGAAGGCAGGCAAGAAGCGCAGGAAGCCCAGGCAGATATATAGCATGGGGAGCAATGGAGCACGCCACCTGCACCTCTGTGACCGCCTGTTATCTGCGAGTGATTTCTCATGTTGTCTGGATGCAGTGCCTTGTCTACACGGCCAGATCACAGTTACGCGCAGATCAAAGTCTCCAGTCCTGACCTCATGGCTTGTTGTGGCTTGCAGCAAAGACCTCGTGGCTTCAGCTGACTTGTCCTGCCTGCCAGTAAAGACCTTGTAAATCTTGCAAAAAATACCACCCAAATGGACAAAAATGTCATTTCGGTTGCCATAAATATCGTCAACTGTACTAGAACAAAGAGATGGCCGCCGTGAGTTGCTGACGTCTGTCAGGAAGTGTGAAACGCAGGAAACTAATATTACCACCAAGGCTGGCATGTAAAACAAATTTCTCCCTGATTCCTAATACTTTACATGAGAATGTTTGATATTTGATGTAGTATGTATGCATAAGGAGTTGCCTTTGAAAAGATAGAATGAGTTGAAATATAATCCAAGAAAGTGATTAAGGCATGCCTGATAGCTACGTCGTGCTCATATTGGAAGGACAATGAGATCAGAAACCTGAGATCGGTTATCTGACTCACTATATCTTTACATTTTCTCCACTTTCAAGATTCACCAAAGATCACCTTTGGATTTATTTTTTTCAGAAAAGAAATATCTGAAATTAAGAAGCTATATTTTCTCATACCCAGCTCTTTTACTTTTTTTGTGGAATTATGAGATATATTCTGCAAGATATGAGAGACCACAAAGATATCCAGTAGCTTTCTAGTATTATGATTTGTGATGGGAAAAATGGCTAGTTCCAGATTCAGACGATATGGTCATTTTACAAAGAGACAGATCTATTGTAAATTTCATTTTGAAGCATATTTTGACATCATTCAGAGGAGATATGTGAGTAAACATTTGAAAATAGAAACTGCTTTCAAAAAAAGTTTGATTCTTATTGACCCAGAATGTTTTATCTTAAAAAAAGATTTGCATAAAAAGAAATGCTACCAAAGTAAAAATGGAAAAAACAATAAGTAAATATGTCTTATTTGTAGGTGAAACACTGGGGTAAGGAACAGTTTTGAAGGATTAAAAATCTGAACAGGGGAGAGTAGCCAAAGCATTCACAACTTTTATGTGAACAGAAGAATCATTTGTAATTAATGTCAAATTACCAAAACCAAGATAGCCAGAAGGTGGTCGAATTTTCCATTAAAATTTCTCAAGGATGCAACACTTTAGGATGTTCCTTGTGATTATATACCAGTCTACTGTCTCATGATAAAGAAACATAAAGAGTGGATGGCCAAATATATAGAGTATCTGAAATCTAAATTTTATGGAGAGTTTGCGTTTGGTTCCTTATTGATTTGACATTAATGCCCTTTGCAAAAATACACATATAGCGATGGAAGTCCTCTCACTTTGAATAACAATAGAATATCTTATCTTCTTCAATGTTTCAAAGCTATTTTCATTGTCTTTTTATAAAAATGATATAAGGGAAGAAGATACTGTAACTATTCCATGGCAGGACCCAGCAGAACTCCAGGCCTCACTTCATCCAACCAATCTCTTCTTTGCCAAAGATTTATTGAATTAGACTATGACCGGCACTGCCCAGTCTGCAAGTGTGTATGGTCTTGAATAGGTTTAGGGCAGTCTGGGAAGGACCAGATATCTTCACAGGAGCCTGATTGAACCGTGGTGGCGATATTGGCAGGGAGATTTGACTTCATTCCTCAGATCCATTAGGATGGACTGTCTATGTTAAGGGTTTTCTCTGAACTAAGGACAAGTGCATTAAGGATATCATAACATGAAGCAAACTATGCAAGCTTCAATTTAAAAAAAATGAATATAAATATATGCTGTTATATGTAAAAATCTGGGCACCATTACATTGTATTCAACTTAACTGAGAGCAATAGAAACCAAACTTATTTGTACAGTAATACATTTGGTATAAATGTGCAGAATTGAGGACCAGGTTAATTTTGATATATCTTACCTATATCAAACTTGGCACAAAGAAATTGATGCTATGTTGATATCATGGTATTTGATTCAAATGTGAGAACATGAAAACCAGCCCCATAGTGATGATATGCTTCTTGGTCTGCTTAGAACCACGGTCACCTCCTCAGCATTGGAGAGCCAATTTCAACAGAAATTGGTTTGATTTAGCAAACACCATAGAATAGGGTGTGTGCTGGAATCAGAAATCAGACAAGGGTGTCTATTCCATTGAGTGGGACAGAAACTCTAAGTTGTGACTGCAATATTTCTCGTATCATATTTATGTGAAATGTCCCATTTCTGCTCTCAAGCATTCTACAAAATATGAAAGAAAATAATACATTGAATGTGAAGGTATGATAAATTATATTATGTTCTATGGCTTCAATGTAATTAATATTGTCAGCAGAATTTTGTTTGACAACTCTGAAGTGTCATGGATATAGCTTCTTTTGTTTGCTTTAATTATATTTTCATGAATTGTTGAGGTGAAGAGAGCATCAGTCAGTTAATTTAACATCTCAAGAGATCACGTTGCATTTTGCTGACATCCTCCATTGTTATATATGAAATATATATTTGCTGAATATGATGTTTCTCTGAATGGAATGTAGCAGTTAGGTACATGGCCACCGCTCCATGGACCAGCAGCCCCCGTTCATGTTTACCCTTACAGCTCTCATGTCCAATGTTTCTCTGAATGGAATGTAGCAGTTTGGTACATGGCCACCGCTCCATGGACCAGCAGCCCCCGTTCATGTTTACCCTTACAGCTCTCATGTCCAATGTTTCTCTGAATGGAATGTAGCAGTTTGGTACATGGCCACCGCTCCATGGACCAGCAGCCCCCGTTCATGTTTACCTTTACAGCTCTCATGTCCAATGTTTCTCTGAATGGAATGTAGCAGTTAGGTACATGGCCACCGCTCCATGGTCCAGCAGCCCCCGTTCATGTTTACCCTTACAGCTCTCATGTCCTATGTTTCTCTGAATGGAATGTAGCAGTTAGGTACATGGCCACCGCTCCATGGACCAGCAGCCCCCGTTCATGTTTACCCTTACAGCTCTCATGTCCAATGTTTCTCTGAATGGAATGTAGCAGTTTGGTACATGGCCACCGCTCCATGGACCAGCAGCCCCCGTTCATGTTTACCCTTACAGCTCTCATGTCCTATGTTTCTCTGAATGGAATGTAGCAGTTAGGTACATGGCCACCGCTCCATGGACCAGCAGCCCCCGTTCATGTTTACCCTTACAGCTCTCATGTCCTATGTTTCTCTGAATGGAATGTAGCAGTTAGGTACATGGCCACCGCTCCATGGACCAGCAGCCCCGTTCATGTTTACCCTTACAGCTCTCATGTCCTATGTTTCTCTGAATGGAATGTAGCAGTTAGGTACATGGCCACCGCTCCATGGACCAGCAGCCCCCGTTCATGTTTACCCTTACAGCTCTCATGTCCTATGTTTCTCTGAATGGAATGTAGCAGTTAGGTACATGGCCACCGCTCCATGGACCAGCAGCCCCCCGTTCATGTTTACCCTTACAGCTCTCATGTCCAATGTTTCTCTCGGGTGATTCATCTTGCTGGTTTATCACAGTGTTCACATGTAGAAAGAGGACATTAACTTTAACACTTCTGACTCCTGCAGCTTGCAGTATAGAATTAGACACAAACAGGCGGCCATTGTGGATGCGGAGGCTGGGGCAGTTATGTCATGAGTTATGATGGATGCTGTGAGCGGATATTCCAAGTCTCCTGCCTGGCATGCATTGCACAATAGAGGGATGACATGAAATAAGTGCTGCCAGAATCACTCACCATGAAACTGATAACACAGAATGCTTGCGCCATCTTCCATGTCTTTATACGCATATTTCTGAGATTCCAGATGTAGGGCTTGCTTCCATGGGTTAAGATGTTTCAAGAAGTGAAATATATCCACAGGATCATCTCCATAGTTTAGATCAGTTGAAATTCAAGCCAAAGTTCAATGGAAAAATCATCTCAATGTGAAGATATTTCTGAACACTTCATGCCCTTATTATGCAGATAAATGAACAGAGCCACCTGGTGGTGGAGTATGAATATGATCCATGAGAAATAATTGTGTTATGTGAGATAAAAAAATGGTAGATATATAAGGCATAAATTCATTTAGATAGCAATCAGTCATGTGGCTGAGGATGGCTTTATGATATGAGAGTTACCGGAGGAGACTGGAGGATGAGGCCTTGAGGAGCTTCTCCTCATGATGAATGGCTGCAGGCAAGCTGCTCACATGATCACGGTGTTTGCCATGTATTATTGTATATTATCATCTTGAAAGATAAATGATGTCTACATCAATGCTTCATATCCATGGCTCCAGTGCATTGCCATTATCAGGATCTGGATCTCTTATACTCATACCAAGTTTGCTTCTTTTGTTTGTCTTAAAGAAAAGATGCATTTGATTATCATGATCTGCTCTCTAAAAATAGGAAATGAACTATAAATGTTTCGCTCTTTGACAATTTATATATTTTATGATAAAATATATGTTGTTGCTAGGAATGAATGGAATGAATTCAATGAGGAGGGTCTCAGGTTTGGAAAGGGGCCACAAAATAGCATAATGGCCCACAGAACATTGGCAAATGTGTGTGAGATAAAGATGATGTGGCCATTTAGATTTTAGCTTTTTCAAAAATCAGAGACAAAAAATGAAAGAGAGACATGTGACTTGTCAATCCCAACTGCTTTTTGGGTATCAAAGTTTGACTTACCTAAATATATGCTGTTCTTGTATACGTTTAGGCAAGCCAAACCAAGAAAGCTGATTGTGTCTTGCTTGGAGGATATTTGAGGATTTCTTGGTGCAGCCGGTCTATAATAGTGAACACTTATCCTTGCACAGCAAAAAGTTGTGTTTTATCATAACAGAGTAAGTCCCCGAAAAGATCCTTTGATATATGATCGCAATCTACACCCTGAAAAACTCACTTTCTTTGCAGTGTATATACAAATATTGATCACATAATTAAAAGGCAAAACCAATTGATTTGCAAGTTGATATGGGTATATGCATCTTCCAACAAAGGTTTGGTGAGAGCACTTTATCTTTTGATGTAACAAATTGGTCTGTTCACGACACAAGCAATAGTCTATGTGGTGCCCTGCTACCCTGGCGTTCTCGCCGGATGCTCAGCACTATCTAACACCAACACAATACATTGTCTTTTGGTAACATCCATTAAACTCCCCTTTTACGTTGTAGTTTTGAAGACACCTTTTTTCTATGCTTGTCTTTTGTGTGAGCGTTGTGAGTCATGGTTAACTTGTGATGCCTGGGGAGATGTGTACAGGTACTCATTACGGGGTGATAACAAGGGTAATTAGGAGAAAGATAAATCACTATGTCATCCACACCTAACAGCCCACAAATGAAAAGTTTATCAAATCACAGGAGTAACGCGATAATGAGCGTCATCGTCTTCCATGTAAGCTGTATATTAAAATGTGATATGTGAATATGAAGGAGATAAAGCGAGGATTGGAGCTCTCTCAAGAGGCTTACACCCGCAACCCAAGATAAAAGCAAGTAACCTGAAGTGCTGCTTCTTACATAATATAATGGGATATCTTTAAAAGACTATTTCTTACGTGATGACATAGTATGCAATAGGGATGGCAAAGAATGCATTGTGCAGTAGGGATGGCAAAGGATGAATTATACAGTAGGGATGGCAAAGAATGAAATATACAGTAGGGATGGCAAAGAATGCATTGTGCAGTAGGGATGGCAAAGGATGAAATATACAGTAGGGATGGCAAAGAATGCTTTGTGCAGTAGGGATGTTACAGAGTTCAGCAGGGATGGTATATGATGCATTAAGGTTGGCATAGAGTCCATTAGGGATGACATAGGGTCCATAAGGGATAGTATAGTGTCCATTAGGGATGACATAGGGTCCATTAGGGATGGAATAGGGTCCATTAGGATAACATAGGGTCCATAAGGGATATTATAGTGTCCATTAGGGATGACATAGGGTCCATTAGGGATGAAATGGGATTCATTAGGCATGGAATAGGGTCCATTAGGGATGGCATAGGGTCCATCAGGGATAGCATAGTGTCCATTAGGGATGACATAGGGTCTATTAGGGATGAAATGGGATTCATTAGGCATGGAATAGGGTCCATTAGGGATGGCATAGGGTCCATAAGGGATAGCATAGTGTCCATTAGGGATGACATAGGGTCCATTAGGGATGAAATGGGATCCATTAGGCATGGAATAGGGTCCATTAGGGATGACATAGGGTCCATAAGGGATAGCAAAGTGTCAATTAGGGATGGCATAGGGTCCATAAGGGATAGCATAGTGTCCATTAGGGATGGCATAGGGTCCATTAGGGATGGCATAGTGTCCATTGGTAGCTGGTGAGATAACTTTAAGGTGTTCGGGCTTGTTGGGGGGAGGGGGTGGCTTCACTTGGCATCAGTTTTAGATTGATTTGTCAGCATGGTGTAGGGTTTCATACATTGACAAAGCTTCACCTCCAATCAGGAATAAGCAACACTGAACGTGTCAGAAAGTAATAAAAAATGCTTTGTGGGGATTTAAAAAAAATAAGATTATGATCCACCAAATGCTTTTCAATAAAAAATCTCAGCTTTATAGAAAATAACTTCCTGGCTGTGTATCATATGTTATGTATAGATTAATTTTGTTGGGAACTACTGGTATCACTTCATAAAACAGAATGCTTGATAAATGTGCTCAAATCACAAAGCAGTTGGGAGGGATAATTGGCAACATTGCCTCTAGTTTATGAGTGATAATTTAGAGCAAATGATGTAGATTTACTGTGGACTCATAGGTGACAAGTCCAAGGTGATCAGCAGTAGGGAACCAGTCAATGATGAACTGGGAACCAATCAGCAGGGCTAATTTCTGGAATGATGAGGGACCAGTCTTGATGGGTTGCAAATAAACTGCTTTGATTGGACCAAATTCAACCACTTTAGCCAATCTGACCTTCAGTTTTAAACTCATTAACCTTCACCCCGTTGGTAGAATGTGTTCAAAACACTTGTCTACCAATTCCTGCTGAATTTTTTATAAGGTTTACCCAGATTCTCTGCAAAGAATGGATAACTACCCTCAAGAAATTTATCTTCCTGACATATTGGCCGCTTTTATGCATTAGGTGGAAGATAAATGCAGATTTGTGGGAAGGTGATGATGGTATGACCGAGTGTTTGGGACACTTGTTACAGAGTCATCCTCAGCCAATCAGGCACAAGCCAGGTTCAGACGGGGGACCAGGCAGGCCAATTGAGGTCGAGTATTGTTGAAAAAAACCACTGTGTCATCACCAGCTGACAGTAGGCAGGAATAGCCAAGATGGAAAGGGGATTTCTCCATTTTTGTAAACAACCTGTAAAAACAATCAAAAGACAGTGGAAAAAACTCTTATGTGAGTTCAAGACACGTGATAAAAAATTGAAATCTAAACAAAGAGTTGGTGATATTGAAGTTGTCCTTTTCTTGTGAGTTATTAAACATTTCAATGATAACTAAATGTCTTTTCTATGACAATCCGGTTTATTGCTTGGTGGCTGGCAAAGGTTCTGAAAAGATTAGGAATTTTATCAAGATGTCAGATATAAAGTGACAGTATATTGAACCATTGGGTGAGGGTAGGATACAGAAGATGACAATATTGTGACAAGGTCAGGGCCCCTTCTGAGACAACCTCTCTAACATCTACAGCTGCAGACGACACATGACCTGCCACCAAGGCCATGCACAGCTATTCAGACAGACTATGAGGGTCTTTTTCCAATATTTATGCTGGTCTGGCAAGATATTTATGCTGGTCTGGCAAGATATTTATGCTGGTCTGGCAAGATATTTATGCTGGTCTAGCAAGATCATATAGATTTATTAAAAACAGTCAATTAATATATAATATATATAATATAGAATATATAATACATATAATATAATGTATATATATATATATATATATATATATATATATATATATATATATATATATATATATATATATATATATATATATATATATATATATATATATATATATATATATATTGACCTCAACAGATTCAGTTGGGAAGGTCATATTTATTAATAGACTCAGACTACTAAGGTCATTTGCTGATTAAAATAAGGTCATATAGATTTATACAGCCAGACTACTGAGACAGTTTTAAATATAAATATTTCCTCGTCTCATCTATTTGATAATGCCATACAAAAATATTGTTACACAACCAAAGTCATCTGATAGCAATAAACATTGTATTCTCCCTAGCAGAACTCTACATCTTTCAGGAAAACATAATCTCCCAGGTGAGATGACTTTGTGAAAACCATCCAAATCTTCCATTTCATTTTTTATGTTAAAAGTACATTATGATGCCTAAAGATGGTATCTTTAAAGGTTATATGGAAAAATAACATATCTAAAAGTTCTTGAAGCTATCACAGACCAACCAAAGTCATATGTTAAACTAAAAAAATCAACTGGACTCTCAATCGAAAAGGGCAAGTGGTGTATCATAGAGAAGTTTATTCATCAAAGCAAAAGGGCAACTTCATAATATCACAATTTGCATGTTCTTTTAAGTACTATTTGAGCTTATTTACCCAACAACATTTTTCTTGAAAGAATGGTCTTCTAAGATTAGGTACAAGAACTTTGATTACATTGTAAATTCTTATCCATTCAGGTTGTTTTATTCAGATGCATAGGACTCATGGTGATTAAAAGTGCATCTGTTTTTTTTTCTCAGAATAACATCTCTATAATGAAAGATTGCATTTGATTAATGACTCATGTAAATAAGATAATCACACAATTGACATTCATACTGATCATCACAAACAAATCTGTATTCAATCCTAGATTCTCAATTTTAACACCAGTGATTTCCGTTACGGAGGATTAGAGCCTACATTTTTTGTCTACTGGCAACTATAATGAAGCCCGGAGGCTTCTGCCCACAAGGTCATCTCAAGGTCATTGACCTTTAGACCTTGAATCTCTCAAGGTCATTAGGGTTAATGTTAGGGTGCATCTGTCTGTGGTCATTGGCCATCTGACTCAGGCTGGAGGTCGTGATCTGGTCTTGGCAGTCAGTCTCTGTCTGCCGCATTGATTACACAGTTAACAGAGATTTGGGCCAATCTTTTTGTTAACCCTTTGATTTTAATTTCTCATTGAAGTTGACTAAACCTGGATTAAAAGTCTGACAACTTTTACTTTTATTTGGAACCAAGCACTTTTTGATATTATGTCTTGATAGATTAAAAGGTGTTGAAATTCTGTGTTGTAACTGAGGTTAATATTTGATAAGATGAATAATATTTGCATTGAGAGGGCTAATCATCATATTATTGATTTCCATATTGGGAATAGTGTGAAGATTTTTTTTCAATAATTCCTATTGGTCAGTAACATTATCAGATTATTAAGGTAATAGAACCTGTAATTTCTTGACCACTAAAAGCATTTGCTGGACCATTAATCATGGTCAACCAATTTGCTTTAATATGCTTTGTTATCATAAATGCACTGCTGAAACTATTTGCTCTATTACATTATTTCCTTTTTGAAGAGAGATTTGTGTAAAGTTATTTCTATTGGAGTTGTAGAGACAAATGTGTTCTCATACCGCAAAGAATAAGGTAGTTCTCACAAATCAAAATAGGTTGAAAATGGTTATACTATGAAATATGAGTAGAAAAAAGCTGGATATCTGTTTAGGTATTGACTGTACACCACATATGGATTATTGCAGCAAATAGCTGCATTTGTCTGATTTGTAATTAAAATGATGGATATTGACTCATAGCAAATTAGACTGGTTCCATATTGAAAATAACACAAACTAGACTGGTCCCATGTGGACCAAACTGAACTAGACTGGTCCCACTTATACTAGTCAAGACAAGCTGTGTTCCCACAGATCACATTGGACTAGAGTGGTCCTATATAGATCACATTGGACTAGAGTGGTCCTATATAGATCACATTGGACTAGAGTGGTCCTATATAGATCACATTGTACTAGAGTGGTCCTATATAGATCATATTGGACTAGAGTGGTCCTATATAGATCACATTGGACTAGAGTGGTCCTATATAGATCACATTGGACTAGAGTGGTCCTATATAGATCACATTGGACTAGAGCAGTCCTATATAGATCACATTGGACTAGAGTGGTCCTATATAGATCACATTGGACTAGAGTGGTCCTATTTAGATCACGTTGGACTAGAGTGGTCCTATATAGATCACATTGGACTAGAGTGGTCCTATTTAGATCACGTTGGACTAGAGTGGTCCTATATAGATCACATTGGACTAGAGTGGTCCTATATAGATCACATTGGACTAGAGCAGTCCTATATAGATCACATTGGACTAGAGTGGTCCTATATAGATCACATTGGACTAGAGTGGTCCTATTTAGATCACATTGGACTAGAGTGGTCCTATATAGATCACATTGGACTAGAGTGGTCCTATTTAGATCACGTTGGACTAGAGTGGTCCTATATAGATCACATTGGACTAGAGTGGTCCTATTTAGATCACGTTGGACTAGAGTGGTCCTATATAGATCACATTGGACTAGAGTGGTCCTATATAGATCACATTGGACTAGAGCAGTCCTATATAGATCACATTGGACTAGAGTGGTCCTATATAGATCACGTTGGACTAGAGTGGTCCTATATAGATCACATTGGACTAGAGTGGTCCTATATAGATCACATTGGACTAGAGCAGTCCTATATAGATCACATTGGACAAGAATAACCTCATATGGGTTATATTATATTATAATATATCACAATGTTCTGAAATGGATCTTACCAGACAAAAAACTGGCTTTAGATGATTTATTGAATGGGCACATACTAATCACATAGGTGGGCTGCCTATGCACAGACAGATGGTGACTTCAGAGGTTTTCCTTCCAATGTGCAGACAAACAGTAACTTCCAAGGTAGGCTGCCTGTGTGCAGACAGAGGGTGACATCAGAAGAGGGCTGACTGTGTGCAGACAGATGGTGACATCAGAAGAGGGCTGACTTTGTGCAGACAGATGGTGACTTCAGAAGAGGGCTGCCTGTGTGCAGACAGAGGGTGACATCAGAAGAGGGCTGACTGTGTGCAGACAGAGGGTGACATCGGAAGAGGGCTGACTGTGTGCAGACAGAGGGTGACTTCAGAAGAGGGCTGCCTGTGTGCAGAAGAGGGCTGACTGTGTGCAGACAGATGGTGATATCAGAAGAGGGCTGACTGTGTGCAGACAGATGGTGACTTCAGAAGAGGGCTGCCTGTGTGCAGACAGAGGGTGACATCAGAAGAGGGCTGACTGTGTGCAGACAGAGGGTGACATCGGAAGAGGGCTGACTGTGTGAAGACAGAGGTTGACATCAGAAGAGGGCTAACTGTGTGCAGTCAGAGGGTGACATCAGAAGAGGGCTGACTGTGTGCAGTCAGAGGGTGACATCAGAAGAGGGCTGACTGTGTGCAGTCAGAGGGTGACATCAGAAGAGGGCTGACTGTGTGCAGTCAGAGGGTGACATCAGAAGAGGGCTGACTGTGTGCAGTCAGAGGGTGACTTCAGAAGAGGGCTGCCTGTGTGCAGACAGAGGGTGACATCAGAAGAGGGCTGACTGCAGACAGAGGGTGACATCAGAAGAGGGCTGACTGTGTGCAGTCAGAGGGTGACATCAGAAGAGGGCTGACTGTGTGCAGTCAGAGGGTGACATCAGAAGAGGGCTGACTGTGTGCAGACAGAGGGTGACATCAGAAGAGGGCTGACTGTGTGCAGTCAGAGGGTGACATCAGAAGAGGGCTGACTGTGTGCAGTCAGAGGGTGACATCAGAAGAGGGCTGACTGCAGACAGAGGGTGACATCAGAAGAGGGCTGCCTGTGTGCAGACAGAGGGTGACATCAGAAGAGGGCTGACTGTGTGCAGACAGAGGGTGACATCAGAAGAGGGCTGACTGTGTGAAGACAGAGGGTGACATCAGAAGAGGGCTGACTGCAGACAGAGGGTGACATCAGAAGAGGGCTGACTGTGTGCAGACAGATGGTGATATCAGAAGAGGGCTGACTGTGTGCAGACAGATGGTGACATCATAGGTCGGTTACTTCAGAGTTTTTTTTTCTCTCATGCAGACAGATGGTGACATCAGAGGTGGGCTGACTGCCTGTGTGCAAACAGGTGATTGTTTTCTTTGAGAATATCATGATTATTTCAAAGACATGATCGCTCAGTACTGGCCTGTGGGCATCCCTTGCACACTGGACTATGGTGACAACAGGGTGAAGTGAGATGTGACTTGGAGATGAGACATCTCAGCTGCAGAGACAGGGTGCTAGTCACCTGTCATACACAGACAAGCCTCATGACACGCTGCCATCACAACTGTCTGCTCCTCTCACATGACCAGAATACTACTTCCTGGGTCTTGCATTCCAGACATGGCATGGTTAGCAATAGAATTAGTTAAAACTTCTGGTTAAACTTAGTAAGGATGACCTGGAAGCTGTAGTCACTGTGATGTGACATAACAACCTGAGATTAATCTAAGCAATGTTTTTCTTCTATAGTGACATCATGGTGATGTGACATCATGACCTGAGATTAATCTAAGCAATGTTTTTCTTCTATATTGACATCATGGTGATGTCACTCACTGACCTGGGAATAGTTATATTAAAGGTACTTTGCAATAGTAACATTGCTATGATGCCACTTAATGAATGATGACTAATGATGACCTTGGAATGGATAATGATGACCTTGGAATAAAAATAGCGATGTTCCCTTTTGCAGTGTTAAGATGTGGGATGACTGGATTTCAAAGTTTTTAAAATTTCAAACATAATAAGAAACTTTTAAATGCAATGAGAAAGTTTCAGTGACATATATACTTCTCACTCCTGCCTTTGCTTTCATTCATAATTGAATTATTTTGAAATTATTTCCTTATTAGAAATTAACAAAGAATGAATTACTTAGGTGTAGTAATAAACCATTAAACAAAGGGTTTTACTCTCACTCCCTGATCAGTATCTCAGTTCATTTAAGTCAGCAGAGCTAGCAACCCAGGAGGTTATGTTTTAATTCCCTCCAACTGTTCCTTACTCCAGTTTTCCCCTCTGAAGTCAGGTATATTCTCATGTCTATAAGGTATGTAGATACCTTTATGACCTCTACAAAGTATGCTGATGTTTTCATAACCTCTTATAAAGTATGCAATTATTATTTGTCCATTTTATCAGCATTGCACATATTGTTATTATATATTATTCACATGTTACAACACAGTATCCGTGTATCATAGATGTGTTATATCCAACTCTTAGCAGATGCAATAAAAATGATTATTATTATGATTAGAAAATTATGAGATAATTTTAATGTATTCCTTTGGGATATGACACAAAGTGTGTTATTTATTTATTGCTTAATTGTACATTAATAATTTGCCATACTTTAACGTTTAGGTGGGAGGGACACTGCAGTAGTGGTGTATTCAGCGGATGAGGAATGGAATGTGTCTATATACATTTCATGGTTCTCTCCTGTTAATTGCTCCCACGGGAGATTGCTTGTGTTACTGATGCTACGTTTCTCGTGGTATTTTCCTCCTTTCCAATTTCTTTCCACCTGGCAAATTTTCTCCCTCGTCGGGTCTGTGGACTCTCTCACACATCCATTGACACCTTCTGTGTGTGACTGTGTCAACCGGTCCTGGTCAGTTTGATTGTGTCCGCTGTGGAATGCGTGTAATGTGCATTCAGAGTCGATTACGATTTGGCTCTGTGTCGGGATAACCATTGTGTGCGTAGAGTCTCTGGGGTGGAACCACTTGAGAATAGAACCCAATTAAACAACAGCAGTGTTCACAAAATTGTCGCTTCAAATGGATAAAGAGGCTTGATGCCTCAGAACTACAATGAGTTTTGAAACTTATAAATTGAAATTCTGATTGTTTCCATGAAAAGAAAATAAATCTCTACCTTTTTACATTCAGTGACTATCAATTTGAATTTAGGAAAAAAAACTGTTTATGTGGTGAGATTGTTTTAGCGGTCAGTGCCATTGTTTGACCACCGGTCAGTTCTCACCTGTCGGTCAGCTCATAGCGGTGCCTGGGGTGCACTGATCAGTACCCCTAGGGTAACAATTATAACCCTTAATAGTCTCAATATCTACATCTGGGAGCTCACTCTGTGACCATTAATCATCACCAACTACTGCAGCTATCAGTGACGAGTCCGGCAGCCCTGACCACCACAGAGATGCCACCACAACATCACCTCTGTCTCACAGTCAACCCCACTACCTCGGCTATCTGTGACGAGTCCGGCAGCCCTGACCACCACAGAGATGCCACCACAACATCACCTCTGTCTCACAGTCAACCCCACTACCTCGGCTATCTGTGACGAGTCCGGCAGCCCTGACCACCACAGAGATGCCACCACAACATCACCTCTGTCTCCCAGTCAACCCCACTACCTCGGAGCTCCCTTAAATGCTCTTCATGTCACTTATCCCTCCTTGTGGTACTTTGTGTTTCGGCATTCTTTGGGTTATACAAAATAGTAATTTAATTGACTGGTACTTACTGGAAAAGTCAAGCATCTGGGTGTTATATCTGCTGTCAACATAGAAAAACCATTCTGCAGCTTTAAACGTTTAAGTTTTTAAATGTTTTCAATTATTATTGAGTGAAGTTCAAACTGTCAATGAATTCACAGAAAATAAGTCAAAATGTGAATGGAATTTAGTAATTAATTCGTCAGTTACTAATTCATTATCACCAAATCAGTAGAAATGCTTCTCAAATTATGAGAAAAATGATGTTACAATTCACAGAAAATCTTTAAAAATAATATTTAAAAAAAAAATAGATATTGAAATGGATTACTTGAAACATAACTCAGTTTCTGATTGGTTTCTCTGTTTGTGAAACGTTAAACTCTCCATTGTGGGTTGTTGATTAAAATGTGAGAAGTTTGCCATTTTCCTAGCCAGGAATTCATGCCCAGGAGAACAAGGGCAGATAATCATTACACAATGTTAGTTTAAAGCAATTTGAGCATTCCATATTCCGCTTCTGGAAAGTAGGCCTAATTTAATTGGTGAAAAAAAAGGTAATTAGCTAAATAAATAAACTGATAATTTCCACATTTTAATTTTAAACATTCACGATACTTTGCTTCTCAGCGAACCACAGAAAATCAATTATGACTTAAATTGTTAATATTTCAATTCATCAAAATTTCAGGAATTCTCTTTGGTTTTGTGATTAAGATATATGAAGTTACTGGGAATGAGTCAGAATATGGCAAAAATAAAGCACAAATTATTGCTCACATGTTCTTGCCCTTTTTTGCTTCTTACCTTGTAATTATAGTTGAAAATTGTCATTATTTTACAAAATTGATGGAAAGGTCCCTGCTAAAAGATTAGATTTCATAGGCAAAATCTTGTTGTAGATTTGTGTTGTGTCATAAATTAGAGTTAACCCTCATTTCCTGGAATGAAGCAGGACCAGTCTGTCATTCGTCACATGTCAGGTGCTCCTAAGAAAGAAGTCAAGGTCAGAAGAAGGTCATGTGATCAACAAGATCCTCAACCACTTGCTGATTACATTACTAGCATTTAAACCTTTCATTTATTAATATTTTGACATGATCTATCTGTTGTCTGTGGCAAGATGAACTCATTGATTCATTTTAAGGGGAGCCAAATTATATCCCTGGCTTACCCCAGTCAGCCTCGTCACCATCGCTCCTCCATGCTCACAAGTAGAGAACAGCACTCATCCTGGACACATCACACCAGTCAGCCTCGTCACCATCGCTCCTCCCTGCTCACAGATAGAGAACAGCACTCATCCTGGACACATCGTACCAGTCAGCCTCTCTCACCATCGCTCCTCCATACTCACAAGTAGAGAACAGCACTCATCATGGACACATCGTACCAGTCATCCTCGTCACCATCGCTTCTCCATGCTCACAGATAGAGAACAGCACTCATCCTGGACACATCGTACCAGTCACCCTCGTCACCATCGCTCCTCCATACTCACAAGTAGAGAACAGCACTCATCATGGACACATCGTACCAGTCAGCCTCATCATCATTGCTCCTCCGTACTCACAAGTAGAGAACAGCACTCATCATGGACACATCGTACCAGTCATCCTCGTCACCATCGCTCCTCCATGCTCACAGATAGAGAACAGCACTCATCCTGGACACATCGTACCAGTCAGCCTCGTCACCATCGCTCCTCCATACTCACAAGTAGAGAACAGCACTCATCATGGACACATCACACCAGTCATCCTCGTCACCATCGCTCCTCCATACTCACAGATAGAGAACAGCACTCATCATGGACACATCGTACCAGTCAGCCTCATCATCATTGCTCCTCCGTACTCACAAGTAGAGAACAGCACTCATCATGGACACATCGTACCAGTCAGCCTCGTCACCATCGCTCCTCCATACTCACAAGTAGAGAACAGCACTCATCATGGACACATCACACCAGTCATCCTCGTCACCATCGCTCCTCCATACTCACAGATAGAGAACAGCACTCATCATGGACACATCGTACCAGTCAGCCTCATCATCATTGCTCCTCCGTACTCACAAGTAGAGAACAGCACTCATCATGGACACATCGTACCAGTCAGCCTCGTCACCATCTCTCCTCCATGCTCACAAGTAGAGAACAGCACTCATCCTGGACACATCGTACCAGTCACCCTCGTCACCATCACTCCTCCATGCTCACAGATAGAGAACAGCACTCATCATGGACACATCGTACCAGTCACCCTCGTCACCATCGCTCCTCCATACTCACAAGTAGAGAACAGCACTCATCATGGACACATCGTACCAGTCAGCCTCATCATCATTGCTCCTACCTGCTCACAAGTAGAGAACAGCACTCATCATGGACACATCGTACCAGTCATTCTCGTCACCATCGCTTCTCCATGCTCACAGATAGAGAACAGCACTCATCATGGACACATCACACCAGTCACCCTCCTCACCATCGCTCCTCCATGCTCACAGATAGAAAACAGCACTCATCATGGACACATTGTACCAGTCAGCCTCGTCACCATCGCTCCACCATGCTCACAGATAGAGAACAGCACTCATCATGGACACATCGTACCAGTCAGCCTTGTTACCATCGCTCCTCTGTACTCACAAGTAGAGAACAGCACTCATCATGGACACATCGTACCAGTCAGCCTCGTCACCATCTCTCCTCCATGCTCACAGATAGAGAACAGCACTCATCATGGACACATCGTACCAGTCAGCCCCATCATCATTGCTCCGCCATGCTCATAAGCAGAGAACAGCACTCATCATGGACATTTCATACAGTCAGTCTCATCAACAAAAAACAATCATCATGTGCTAAGATTGTCTTAAACTGTTAAGATATTTATGAAAATTTTACACATTGAGTAATATGTGATTCAGTAAAAATGTTTGAGTAAGTTGATGGTGTTATGAACACAGAAATGGTGAGGAGACGTATGCCAACGACACAGCACTAATTTGCTTGCTCGGTAGCTGGATAAATTAATGATGTTGTCTTGCGCGGTGCCCTGCCCCCCTTCACTCTCAGTTAAGCCTTATAACAAAGCTGGTTAACAAAAGCTCAGCCAATAATGTAGAACACAGCTGTTTTCTGCTGCACTGAGCTTCCATTATTTCCCTGGCATCCAACTTGCAAGGATGATTCTGAACATATTGTAACCGAAAATATGTTTTGTAATACCAAAAACAAGATTAAAGCAGAGAATTATCTCTTTCCACTGTTGTGTAAACCCATACCTCAGCATTATGATGCTGTTCATCCACAGATATTAGAAGGACGACCACCGCACTGCAAGATAACACCACAAGGACTTTGTCCCACCATGATGCATGGCAAAAACACAATGACGACAAGCTTTTTTGAAATTCAAATCCTGTCGGGGGTCTCTTTCTGGACACAATCGCTACTTGACAGTGGCTTTGTACTTGCGTTCAGACGTCTATAAAATACGCATCTGCCTGACAGGTAGGGATGTACGAGGAAAGAGGGTCGTTCATCACGGGAGATCTGCATGAAATGACTAAACGTCCCCCTACCCGGCCCATAGAGCACTCAACCTCTGTCACCCTTGTCATCGCAGTCTTCTGTGTTTTGCATTTCACGTCCTCTATGTCGCCATTGTGTCAGCATAGGGAATTAATAAGGCCAAGTACGGCAACAGTGCGCAGAATAAACCTGGAGCACGTTGTTGACCATGTCACTTATGACAAGTTTATTGTCTGTGAAATCTGTCATCATGACTTCAACATAAAATATATACTCTACCCAAGTGGACTGACTTAATCAGAAAATGTCTGAATAACAAAGACATTCGCAATTTTTTCAAAGATTGATATATTGTAATCAGATATGAATGTATTGAAATGAAAATTTCAAATATGAATGTATTTCTCTTTCTTGAAATGATAGTTGCCTATAGGTTGCAAAACATATTAAAGAGTGGAAATATTTTGCAGCAGTTTCCATAAGACAAGAGAGACCTTTCAGACACCAGATACTTCCCATATTAAAACTGAAGTAATTATCAAAATCATAATGCATGCAGCGAAACATATCTATCTGTATGACATGAAACCTGATGATGAAAATTGCAAAAAATAAGCTGACTTGGGCACAAGGCTTTATTTTCTTGCTGTCTTCAGAGTATATTACTCAGGGCATATTGCCTAAGTTTATATTTTATTAAGTATACTGCCATTCTATGAAGCCAACATGGTTCTGCCTTGAGGTGTATTTTTACTAAAAATTAAACTATGAAATGTATGGCTGAGAGTACATGGCCAATGTAAATTAAAACGTAAAGATAAGTGACATTAGTCATAACTGCCTCAGTGTGTTTACATAGCCCCAGAACTAGGTGTAGTTATGAGCATATAACCTTGGTATGTATACATAGCCCCATAACTAGGTGTAGTTATGAGCATATAACCTTGGTATGTATACATAGCCCCAGAAGTAGGTGTCCTGTAGTTATGAGCATATTGCCTCAGTATGTATAAATAGCCCCAGAAGTAGGTGTCTTGTAGTTATGAGCATATAGCCTCAGTATTTATATATAGCCCCAGAAATAGGTGTCTTGTAGTTATGAGCATATTGCCTCAGTATTTATATATAGCCCCAGAAATAGGTGTCTTGTAGTTATGAGCATATTACCTCAGTATTTATATATAGCCCCAGAAATAGGTGTCTTGTAGTTATGAGCATATTGCCTCAGTATGTATAAATAGCCCCAGAAATAGGTGTCTTGTAGTTATGAGCATATTGCCTCAGTGTGTATAAATAGCCCCAGAAATAGGTGTCTTGTAGTTATGAGCATATTGCCTCAGTATTTATATATAGCCCCAGAAATAGGTGTCTTGTAGTTATGAGCATATTGCCTCAGTATTTATATATAGCCCCAGAAATAGGTGTCTTGTAGTTATGAGCATATTGCCTCAGTATTTATATATAGCCCCAGAAATAGGTGTCTTGTAGTTACATCTTGAGAGTGGGTGTCAGCATGTCAGAGCAGATGACCTCTATTCATTAACCTCTTGCGAGCATATTGTGTAGCACAACTTTGCATATTAAATGCCTGGCAGGGACAATGGCAATGACATCCTTGCCGTCCTTAAATCAGAATATGAGACATGTACAGGAAACAGTCCAGGTTGCCACTTGTCAAGTCTTGTGTTGTGGGGACGGCATAGTGTGTTATTGCAGCCGAGTTGCGGGATGGGGTACTACTATCTTGTCCATCGCTATTATTGCACGTGCTTGATCCCATCTATGGGCATCTTCCTCACGGCGGGCTCGCGGTCAGTGCCACTGCACCGCACTACCCGACTCTATTAGCCCCACACTGCTCAGTGCTCCTCGCTACCACCGACAGATCGTCCACCAGCGGCGCTTGATTGCTTGGGCTCGCAGGACTGAGCGCGCAGACCATAACACACGGCAAGAGCTCAGTGTGAGTGCTGAGTCGGGCGAGTGGAGTCGTGCTTACGCTGGGCTCTGTCACTGCTACACAAGACTACTACCTCTGACAGCATTGATTTAAACCTACCCACCGAAGTAGGCAATATACAACGCTGCTCCCACCACACACGTCTTGTGTTGAGATCATTGGAACACTATTACCACCCCTGCTCCGTGCAGACTATCGCAACGTAGGGATTTACATGGCATCCTCGTAGTGCCGAGAACGAGGTGGATCTTATAACCTTACAAGACTCGATCTCACTGTGGATAGATACTGGTGATACTGACGATTCTCGCCTGCTTCCTTTAAAGGTAAGCTTGGTTGCCGTGCTTGGTTTATGTTAGCTCATTGTCGCCCACTTTGCACCTTGACACATGTCTCTCTCTCACACTGTGGTGTGCCCAGTACCCGTCTTTATTGTGCATCTAATACACCTTATTACTGTCCTGGCACACTCAAAATGAGGCCCATTAGCAAGCCATCCTTGCTGTGTTTTTATACATACTACAGAGTCGGCACGTCACAGTGTATCAAGACTGTCACAGGGGTTTATTTACAGTGTCAGTAAGATTGCAGGCTGGTAGCATATACGAGGTGATGGTCGCAGGTTTACACTGTAATACAGTGCAACGCATCAAGCATAATCCCCCTTACACCACCATATACAGCTTCAATTACACAGCCCAGACTCATGTTTTTGCCTGTTGTTTTGCCGATTACGATGTCAGTTTGCTCATTAATAGCAGCTATATCACCCCTATAATGATATGGTTTGGGGAAAATAGTGCAATTCTTTCAGGAGAGGCGTAATATAGACAGAAATCTTTTTTTTTTCAAATATAATGACAGTGTTGTGCAAAGAAGATTTAAATTCTGGCAAGGAAACAAAATAAAAATTACACACGAGATCTCTTAAATGTGGCGAGGAAGAATATGTAAGTCTATATTTTGATTGGAGAATGAAAAATTGAATTGTTTAAGATATGTCACGTGTGAATCTATATATATTCTACAAATCTCAGCTTTTCATATTGTAAACTTGAAGATTGAAATTTACTGTAGAATTGAGTTATGATCATTGCAAGCTCATTTCAGTTACAGAGAGAATCAGATGAATCGCACTATGTACCTCAACAATCATCTCAATAATTACCACAAGACTCTGGAAAAGAATGAATCTAAAATCAGTAAAAAAACTGCCTCCAGGCAACTAATTTTGTTATCGATATATATTCTTTAGAGGTTTTATGAGAAGAAAAAGATCTTTGATCTTAAAGTAATAATCTATAGTCAGTTTTAGTCTTTGAAATAAATTACAGATTTAAAAACGGCACCTTTTAAAATCTTCTTTTTCTTTCTTTGCAATTCCATCAAACAGGTAAATTTACAAAGGAAAATCTTTTCTCAAAGTACCATGGTACTGTGACATATTGCTGTGGCATAGATAGTGTAAATGGGTGGAGATAGATACATATATATGAAAAGGATATCTAGTGGTGTAATATTATGACTGGCTAAGATGCCGGACTAGTGTTCGCATATGTATACAAGCCACCGAGGGAGAGAGCCTGTGCTATTGTATGCTAATGAGCTGCCATCTCACCGTGTACCTATACATTGGCAGGAATACTAAGACATTAACAGGCCAAAGTAGGAATACACTGAGAGCAAGTCACCAATCTCTCAATACCACACGTAACTTGTGTGGAATGCTTAGATATATGTCACCTTTCTAAGCAGGTCCATTTAAGATTACAATATTTAGGTATGATCATATCAGTTTCTGTGCTGTCTCCTTATTTTGGAGTGATATGATATGGGTGAGAGTGTGGTTTTTATTGTGAGCTATGTGTTAATGTGACTGGTGCATGGTATGAAGGCCATTGCTGATGAGATGGATGCAAACAACATGTAATACATGCTAATGTGGTTGGCACATCTTGTGCCAAAAGAGAAGGAATAGACAATGCACAACACCTGACAACGCCTCAATCATATTGGTCATTGCCACTATCGCTGAAATATTAGGCTTTAACACTGAATTGAGGCTGTCTTGCAAATTCAGGATAGAGATCCAATCTCAAGAATATGAGATAATTACTATGTTTGAGAATGTGACTGTCGGTTTCTGATGGAGAACTAATACTCTCTTTGCTACAGTGATATTGTAACACATTCTGCCAAACTGTATGTAGAATACAGTCTGACTCTGAATGTAGAGTCTATATATATTGTAAGATAAACATTTCGTCTTCAGATACAATTTTAATATTGTGTCTTTGTGACTGTAGAGCAGCGTGAATTGTTATATTGCGGTGACGTGGTTCGTTACTTTGTGCAGTAAAATGTCTGCAATGATTCAATTCATTTGAATCCCTTTTAACATTAACATAGTTTGAGGAGTGATATTTTTTATAAACTAATTTGATTTACACAAATGCTATGTGACGTGTTTGGGAATCAGTCTCTCACTCATGTCATGCAAGAAGCCATTGCCTTAATTTCTGCAGAAAGTTATTACACAAAGAGGCTCTGACATTCACAAACAGGGTGGAGGCAAATTGCTAGCGTCGTTCTTGCAGGTGTGCTGTCTCTTTCCTTATCACAATGGCCCGTCTTCGGCAGACTGAGGAAACAGCACAGCTTGTGTGATTATATAGATGGGCCAGTGATGGGAAGCTTACATTGTGAGGTGCAATCAAGGCTAGTGCTGAAGACTTGGCAAAGGCAAACTAGAATTTCTGCTTAGGATATAATCTATATCAACCAGACATTCCTATTTGAGTAGTTGCCACGGAATCATCTGCCAGAGAAATCATTCACAAAAGATTACTCCAAATATGCTCTCCATTTTCTCCAATCTCCTGTGGGAAGCACCAGTCATCTTGTTTACACATATATATCTCTCTACAAAATGAGGCATTCACTTTTTTCTTTGAGGAAGGCAATATTCTTTAGGTGCTATTTACTCATATATTTTATGTTTGGAATGGAATAGAGTTCCATATATAATCCTGATGAATAGAAACTTGCATTAGTTTTGTGGGATACGTTTACAAAGTGCACTAGTGTGCACATTTCATTCACGGAATATAACAATGGCAACTGGTAAATAAGGCCAAGTCTGCGGTTGTAGAAACATCTTGGGTTATTCCTAGATTGCATGTCAGGTCTTTGGCTTTTCATTGTGTGGTGTATGTTTATTCTGTGTATGTTGCTTTGATGCAATCACTCAGTTTTTCACTTCCAATAAATCCTGCATACCGCTCTGCGATAACCATATTCTTTGTACATTTCTCAATACAGCAGCTCCTAATCAAATAGCAATGTATCACAAGAAGGAAGATTCAGTGTCACCTTCAAACAAATCTTCACCAACACCACATGGATTATTGAATCTTTCAAATTGTATCTTTGGTCTATTGTGTACACAATCTGCGACCATTTATATTCATGCTTGAAAGCTATCATATATCAAAGCCTCGTATAAAAGGTCTTTTATGTTCCTATGTGATAGCTTTATTATAGTAATATTTTCATTTGAGAGTAAAAGTTAATTACAAATAGTAATTATGCAACTGCCAGGTGTAATTCAAAGTGAGATGACTGGCGCTTGGTTGGTCCATGGCATGGGCTGGTATGCCACAAATAAGCGTGATCGACCCTGGAAAATATTATACCAAATTGGGGCTATAAAGTTGCCACAATAAAAGTGTAATGTGTAAACATAGGGTGAATTGGAGGCCAGCACAACTCATATCTGACGGATGAAATTATTTTTACCTCCCTATTATGCTATATTTATTCAGCTTCTACTGTATAATTTCAATTTTAACAATTCAGAAGGTATGGGAAATCTAATACTTTAATGCGTGTTGATGTGTGATGCTGGTATTTTCATTTTTGCCAGTCAAATGTGAATACAGGAGGTTCAGGACAAAATAGACAAGTTGTGAATGCCGCATGAGAGTGGGGATATAATGATGTTTGGTGGTGGTGTACTGACACATTGTGTATAAGTCTACAACAGAGTTAAATATGATTGGGAAACAAATTCTTGTACCCCCAATAGAATATTTGATGGGAGGAGAATGAATGATGTAATCTTAACTGAAGAATATGTGTTAAACCTAGAAGAATATGTAGTAATCTGATTTAGGTATATAGGTAGTCATTTTGGAGAGTAAGGGGTTGGTAGCTACCACAGATGATGCAGGAAAGTTGAACTGCTCAGCTCAGTCTGGCTGGTGTACAGTCATCATAATGCAAACATGTCTGGTGTAGCCGTGCTGCTCACAGATGTCTGTATCCCAGGCCATGGTGACGGCTTGTCTGCCCACAATGGGGTCACTCCAGATATTGCTGAGGCTTGGGTTAACTCAGATACGGTGAAGGCCCAGAATGAGGTCAGTCCAGATGTGGTGAAGGCCTAGAATGAGGTCAGTCCAGATACGGTGAAGGCCTAGAATGAGGTCAGTCCAGATATGGTGAAGGCCTAGAATGAGGTCAGTCCAGATATGGTGAAGGCCTAGAATGAGGTCAGTCCAGATATGGTGAAGGCCTAGAATGAGGTCAGTCCAGATATGGTGAAGGCCCAGAATGAGGTCAGTCCAGATATGGTGAAGGCCTAGAATGAGGTCAGTCCAGATACGGTGAAGGCCTAGAATGAGGTCAGTCCAGATACGGTGAAGGCCTAGAATGAGGTCAGTCCAGATACGGTGAAGGCCTAGAATGAGGTCAGTCCAGATATGGTGAAGGCCTAGAATGAGGTCAGTCCAGATATGGTGAAGGCCTAGAATGAGGTCAGTCCAGATATGGTGAAGGCCCAGAATGAGGTCAGTCCAGATATGGTGAAGGCCTAGAATGAGGTCAGTCCAGATACGGTGAAGGCCTAGAATGAGGTCAGTCAAGATATGGTGAAGGCCTAGAATGAGGTCAGTCCAGATATGGTGAAAGCTTAGAATGAGGTCAGTCTAGATATGGTGAAGGCCTAGAATGAGTCCAGTACAGATATGATGAAGGCTAAGAATCAGAAATGGCTATGAATGAGGTCAGTCTCAATATGTTGAAGGCTCAAAATATGGTCAGTCCATATATGATTCAATATGGAGTCAGTTCTGATAAAGTGAAGGCACAGAATGTGGTCAGACCTGATATAGTGATGGATTATGATGAGGTCAAAGATATGATTAAGGTTCATAATAGGGTCAGTTCAAAGTTTAGGTAAAGGTTGCTTAGGATAGGGGCTGGTGCAATAAACATATTGGTGAAGAATAAATAGTACCAGTTTAAATTAAACCAGGGGTTGGCATATATATGGAATAATTGAAATGTCACCAGTTGGTAAGTGGTAAGTTTTGAAGGCTGACATGGTCTAATTGCTTCAGTGAACTTGGATAAAAAATGCAGTTTGGCATTCATTGTCTTTATTTTTAATTTACTCATTTATTCACTCTATAAATTCCCATGGAATCCGATTCAGCATTTCCTATGAGTTCTACAGATTAACAGTTTAAAAAAAGAATGTCTGAGTCACTGTCCACAGTAAGCATGTTACTGCACAGTTAATGCCCCCAAAACAAGGTGATGTTGATCTCTGACATGTCAACCTGTTCATGTGCCTGTCATATTAGGGTTGGAGGTCACTAGATGACTGCCATGAAGAGGGTCAGAGGTCATGTATGAGAGGTCAGAGGTCATGTATGAGAGGTTGGACCTTGTGCTCCATTAGCTGAGGAAATGTCCACACAGGCTGGTCATTACTGCACCTGGCTTAATGAGGGCACCCTACCTGCTCATTAATGGGTCAAATTTATTGAGGGCACCCTACCTGCTCATTAATGGGTCAAATTTAATGAGGGCACCCTGCCTGCTCAATAATGCGTCATATTTGATGAAGAAACTGTCCATCATGGGACTCTGTCCATCATACGATTCATTCAGGTTTAGATGACTTTCCTGGCAGCCATGCTATTGTAATGAATATCATACACATTTCACAAACTTTTGTATTTATTTTATTTCAATTTCAAAAATGTAAGGATGTTTATTGACATACATACTTTTACATTGATAAATATTGAATTTATGAGAAAAAAATCAATCAATTAAAATTGATTTTTGAAATTTAAAAATTTACTCATCACAAGTTGGGAATTTGTAAAATATCATGTGAGAAGCAAGATGCACTTGTGTTTTGAGCAGGAGTAAGGCAGTGAAATATTAATGTATAATGAATCACAGGAGGAGAGGATGCCCCCATTAGGATGCCTGCAGATACATATTAGAGATTAATTCAGTAATTACCAGACATGACGAGCGAACCGTCTCGGCATGTATCATCTCATGGAATGTCGCAAGAAAAACAAGGGTCGGCCGAGTCCCACGCCAGACCTAGCCGCCGGGTACTTACCGGAGGCACAACACGTCATGTTTCATATTTCTCGTGCAAGAATAACCAGATTACATGTCAATATCATTAGTAAGCTCAGGTGCAAGAATACAAAAGGCGGTAGGGACGGAGAAAAACAGATGGCAGTGACAGTGCATTGTGGCTGACTTTCTGCTTGACGGGTTCCCCCTCGTATAATTATGTGTAACAAGCTTTACACAGGCAAATTTGCCAGCACGCCTTGTGAATTCTTGCAGCAAATGCAGCATCTTAGTAGCAAAATCATATTAAATGCAAGAGGTGTGAGAAATTGATGATAACATCTTGGCGTGTATTTTGGCAACAGTTTGGGAGATAATTCTGTGTTGTTAGTCATGCAGTTTATGCATGAATTCCTATAATAACTATTTATGTGTTTGCATTTGATTTTGTTCGGTGTAAAGAATTATATGTGTTAGGCTTGTTCATATATATTTATAGGGTCAGTCTACCCAGCTAACACTATAAAAAGTAATTTTGAATGGATTTGTAATGCGTTATGTTCATTGACATAATATGTAGGGCCTTTGTAAATGCTTTGCAAATATCACAGTTCTTTCATGGCCTCTCAATTTGAAGAATGTGACTGATATGATATTCTTAATTATAGAGTTATATGCAGAGATATGTGTTAATTAATAGCCGAGATCCAAGAGTTCAATATTGCTCCCTTGGTCGTCGATATTGCCGTCCTCGCGGTGATCAGCAAACCCTGTTCTTTGGGGAATGATTGACAGATCAATAGAAATTAATTATTTATAATGAGAGTGAAAGTTTGTAAAAAGCATGCCAAGTTTTGCGACATCTGTGTCTGGTGACATATCATCATGCTTTACACGAGGTGACAGATGTGTATTTTATAACGTCTGATGGCGAACAATCATGACAAGTCTTTTGGCAGACAATCATGACAAGTCTATAGAAATACATAGATATGTATATAAATAGATAGATGGGGAGGAGGTGTTAGAGTGTTGAGATGAGAGGCCAGTTGACCCCACACCTTTTGTCTAGGGTTAATCATCTTGCTCGTCTATCCATCATATCTGTCAAGGCCACGCATGATTGGCCGTCTGCTGCTGAGTGCCAGGATGTTGGCATGTAAATGTTTGATGGGGTTGTTTTTGTCTATTGTTTGGGGGTTTGTAAGTCATGTCATTAGCAATGTGCTCATCACAAGGGAAGGTATTACCCATAGTCCGGGTCAATGATTACTGTATGCATCCCACGCAGAATATCGTGTCTCAATTCCAGACTCTGGCACACCAGACGGCCATTGTCTCAAGTATCCAATCCTATTCTGCCCACTAATGAAGCTTTAGGACACTCTTCACACTTTGGAGGTAGTTTTGCTGTAGACGTTAATCATTGTCTCGGTGTACAATACATCATGGTTCATTAGCGGCCCTTTATTGATGAGTTTACAAGTAAGTAACCCATCATGCCATGCCACATTAAACACTAGCCTGGGGCGACTAAGACTTAAGTAACGGCAAGTGAAAGAGGTCATCGGGATCAATGACATATGAAAATTATTCTAAAGAATTGAAGTCGGCAGCTCGCAGCTGTAATTGCCAGATTCGGAGAAGTGTCAGTGTCACAAAGAGCATTCATTGGTAATGCTATCCATGGTAGGATACATCATGGTGGAATCATGCCAGAAATATTTGCTTCATGCAGTGAAAGTGCTGGCTCTATTGGCAGTTTAAGTATGCTCTAGATTTGTATCTATGTGAAAAAAGTGAAAAAGTCAAAATAAATTATTGATCTGGCCATAACACCATTATGAATTATTGATCACCACGAAACATAAAATGTGGTGGAGAAGTTTACGAGACATGATATTTGCTATCTTTATTTGGCCAAACGTAGGAGTGAGCAAATGTGTTGGTGAAACTGGATGCAGCCGCAATTATGACCAGAGAGATAAACGTCATTGGTAGGATGTAAATTTTGTATTTTACGGTCTCAGTTTCTTTGAGAGAAGTTGGAAGTACGGCTGAGAAGGACATGGGGATGTCGTCCATTATGGCACATCATCAGGGGTGCCAAATATCTAATCATTCCATTAAGAATCACACAGAATATAACTCTTGGGGGATAATGAACTTGAAGGTAAAGATTACAGAAAAGCTCATATTTATGTCATTAACATAAGTGACTTTATCTCCATACATCTAATGCATTGTTGGTGCGAAACACAGGACAATAAAGCAGTGAATATGGTAGATACTGTTGAAAATATGGGAGACCCCTGCACCATTATTAAAGGGCTATGGTCTAATTAGTGAATAATGTAGGAATCGTGGCGTGTTCCCCGACAGTGTTCAGTGCAGTGATGAATTATGGGTAAAAAGGGCGTCAGGAATTATAGGCCAGTCTCGGATCTTGTAAAGAATCGAAGGAGAAAAACATGTCTAGGAATTAAATTACAACAGCTTTTCTTGTTCATGCCGTCATGTTACGACGCCGCTGAGCACAAGCTTTCTGTGGGTAGATTTCACATAATTTGGTGGAACATGTATTAAGAAATTTTTCCTGCATCCAACGAGGGGCCTCATAATAAATCCTTATTAAAAAATCAACAAGTTTGAAATTGAAGGCATAAAATGGACGTTAATTAAGACACACATTTTATGATGCTATAAAACGTGATTTAGATTTGAACTGGGATAGGCATGCTAATCTGGTGCAAATCTGGAGATAATCTGGTTCAAACCAACAAGTTGAGATGAGCTTGGAGAAGAGATTATCTCTATGTTAACCCATTGATTACCAGAGATGTCCTCATCAGACAAGCAATAAATCATCCATCATTAATCCTTGGGGATTAACCCTTGAATCACCAACCTCTCAGTGCCACCAATTTGGAATTTCCCTTTTTGAGTGACCTACTCTCAGACAATGAATTGGAATAGGATTTTTATGGATTTCAATGTGAAAGGATCTTTTGTGAAGTGCAGTTTTAATATTGATGTAGATGGGCGGGATGGAAGATCTTAACTGATGACAGGATGTGGCTGAGAGAGGGTTAACTATGATGTAGTCCTACAAGAGTTAATTGACATCTCTCTCAGATTTGTGGGTTCAACAGTCACAATATTGAACACTGGGGAATTGAGTATTCTTCAACCATCTTGTCACCTGCAGCAAGCCTTCAAAGGAACATCAATTTCTGACTCATTACAAAAAAAACTAAATCACAATTACTTTTATAAAATAACTTTAAAAAAGATACAGTTGTAAGATGTCTTATATGTAAAACATAGTTGTCCCAGGTGTGCTAATGTGCGTCACGTGATGCCGTGCAGCAGAAGGCCTTATTACATGCAAGCCAAGGTCGTTGTTTTACCCAAGTAAACAAAGCAAAATGGCGGCTTAATCACTCGTAATGGGAGAGATGATCCATGTATTGTTAGCTAATCCATCTGACATTAGAATGCAGAGGATTAAATCATGTGACTATCAATATTGGCACAGGGGCATTGAAAATGCACAGAATATTGACTATTGACCTTACGGATGCATGCAAGAACAATGGGGTTGGAAACATATGGTGTCTGCTCTGTAGACATTTCTCACCCCCTTTGCATGCTGGGATACCATTACAATTATATGGCTTACATCGAGGTCAAAACTCATGGACATTACGGTCATGAGTGACCACGTAAGATGGTCATAATGTAAGACACACTCTAGGGATGCCGCCAAAATTACTAGTGTTTGCAAGAGACGTAATAATTTATAAAGTGGGCTCAGTAAACAAATGCAAAATATTCTGGTCATGTGTTATATGTGGAGGAAGTTTACATGGAGGCAGGATGTATGAAATAGAGCTCCCACTGCACACATTTGTCTACTTACATGTGGCCTAGGAGTTAAAACAAAACAAATGAGGGAGGTTTATTTAGAATTAAGCATAATAGTCAGTAAATATTATAACACCATGTTGTTACATGCTAATGAAGAGAGGGAAGACCCGTCAGAGCACAGATTTCTGCCCTCCCTATTTGTAAAATGTTCAATTTGTCTCGAGGTATAGTCATGGTATCAATATGGCCGTTTGCATGGCGTCAACATCAGACTGGAATGAGGATTAGCTGGCTTTTGTGAGGCCTAATGCTTCCACAATGCCCTAAATGCTTGTCCCCTTGTCACAGAGAAAAGCCGCCCTCTCGGCAGAGACGACAGGTTTTGTCCGTTAGAGGATGAGGCAGGGACGGAGGACACAATGGGGACGGCTTACAATTGTTGAATGATAGTCTCTTTCTGTTTACCCTCACACTACACGTAGCAAATCATGGAATTGTCTGTCAAACCCTCGAGTCATGACCCCATTCACTCTCATGGGCTGCTGTATTGCCCGAGCAGTGTAAAGTAACATCTACACATGTGACCAAGCAATTCACACAAGTGAGCGACACTTTTTGGCAAATTTCAATTGTGTGGTGTGTTTTGTGTGTCCACTGTCGGTCAGATGGAGGTTTAGTTGGAGTGCAGGCTTTGTGTAATGTATTGACATTCATTTGTTTGCACAGTGATGTTCAACAACGTGAGCGTTAATCACCATCGACTCGCACTATTGTTATCCACTACAAATTTTTATGACGTTAATTTTATTCAACACCAGATGACAAAAATCATCCCAGGTCTTTATTTACAAGAAAAAAATGTGGTTTTTTATATTTGTGTTGTCAATATGAATTGAACAGATGTACAGCGATGGCCTGGTCAGAACAGTTGAAGCTTTCCAACACCTGGGGTTCAATTTCAAAGTACATGGGTGATAATATAGGGGCTTACCCAAGCTTCACACCAGCAGTCAGAGGATCAAAGGCTGTCTGGTGCCAGAAGGGACAAATAAACAAGACATTAATACAATGGATCAGAAATGACTGGTCACCTATCATCAGACTTGTCATCACTGTTTGCATATCGTCCTTCATCCTGGTGCCTGGCATTTAAATTGATTGCTTTTATCTACGATATCAAATTTTTGGAAGAGATTGTGGGTCCAAACTTTATTAGAGAGGAAGCCAGCAGTTTGGGTTTGTGTTCAAACGGAAGAATGAATAAGAGATAAGACTGTCATAATGATGGTCACATTCATCAGTATCTGATATAGTAATGAGCTCAATTAAATGAGAAATATTTGATGATTATACAAGTTGAAACAAACAGTTTATTCACATAAAATTCATCATGGTAATGGAGAAATTCAGTTTTTCATGTTTATGGAGGAATGTACAAAATATGATAAAGAGCTGAGGTCAAAATGACCATTGTACAGAAAGTAAGAAGTAATATATAGTGTATAGTCCCATTGTATCAACTATTATAAAAACTCAGCTTGTTTTGAAGATACTGAATCCAACAAACTTAGACGAATATCAATCTAAAAAAAAGACCAAGGCACAATGTGGAGAGGTAGGGGGCCTTTTATAGTGCATCAGGAATATCAACAAAATAGGGAAAAAATACAGAATTGTGACACGCATTTCAAATCTCATGACAACACCATAAAAGTCCTTCAGCAAAGTATGTGTGACTGTAGGTTTTCAGGATGTTAATGTGGCTAATAAAACCAGGCCTGAAAAGACCAGGAGGCATTTTGCTTATAATAAACCGGAAAACTTTTAATGGGAAATGCCCAGCATGGCTTCCATCTAGATTCTTCACTTGCCATGATACTTTCTTGGGGCTTCTTTTATATTAACAGTGTTATTTTGTCATGGCCTATGCAGCACAGTACATAATGTGAAGTCAAACTCTAGTTTTTGTTAAGACACTTAGTCTAGTATTTCTTGCTTTTTAGGATAGATTAAAATTTGTAGGTATATATGTTATCAGTCTTATACAATAACATGTCAAGCTCAAAAAAATATAAAGCTTCCAGTGTAATTATACAAAATATATTCATTACTGGAAATAGAAGAGGCAGGGAGTGGCCGCTCTGACTAGACCAATTCTGGCTCCAAAGACAATTATATGTTGTTTGTATTAGGGAACCTTAGTGCTTTAGAAGAAATCTGACCTTTCAATCTCTCCTTCACTTTGCTTTTGACCATTTTCTACAATTAAATTGTGATTTATGGAGAGCAATTTGTAGAATCCTTTAGGTAAATATTAACCCCTAGATTGAAGAAGTAACTTATTGAAATTCAATAATACTTTATTTGAAATAGTTGGCAAATAAAAATGATTTATTGCAGCATGTTAATTCCAGAAGGGTTAACACGTTGCAATTGTGGTGGAGATATTTGCAAAGAAAACCATTAGGTGGCTTACCTGATTTATATGTGGCCATGTTAAGTACATATTATCACAGTAGAGGTAGATTATAGTGTGCAAATTGTGATGTTAAAGGTTTTGTGGGGGAACCTAAGCTTGAGACAGATGCCAGGTCTTCATATGGGGGTCCAGGAGACAGCCCTGTAATTACTGATCTCTGTACCATTGGCGTGGTTTACCCGACCTTGGGGCACCCTGGAGTTGGGGGAGGAGCATTCAGGTGGGAATAAGGTAAAGGGGACCAGGACTGGGGTGAATCTCAGCCCCAAAAGTAGATATCCTGGAGTACGTGGTCGGGGTGGTCGTGAGGGTGTGACAGCTTGGCTTGAATCACAGAGCGAAACAGGTGGGGGTATGTGACACTCTGTAGAGGAGGGTGTGATGGCGAGCATGCCCAGCCAGCATTGTGCTATGGGGCCTGACAAGAGGGTGGTAATATCACCTGGGCCCCACAACACAATGAACACAAATCAAAATGGATGGAGACTGTGAGCAGGGTTACGCGTGAATGTCGGGACCGGAGTGGTGAACCGCCCCCGTGTAGTCGCCCCAAGGGTGCCCTTACAGGAGAAAGTGTCTGCTTTATAGCGCAATCTGCTCCCCGCATCACACAGTGTGACATGACGGCAACCTCGCCAGCCTGTCTGGCTTCTGCAGCTGGCATCATCGCCTGGTTGCCGTAACAACCAATATGTCTCCCTCGGCAACCAAAGCTATTGCTTCTTCATCACTCGTAATCAAATTATAGACCGGTCAACAGCAGGGTCAAGTTTCGTGTGATTCTCTTTTTGATCAGACATGAGATCCACGACTCATAGTATGACGTGATGTACTCGGTTCCGTGATCGCTTTGACGCCAAATCAGCAATGACAGAATAGTCGCATGATTCCTGTTACCAAAACTGCAAACCTTGGAGTAATTAGCCAGGTCATATGTCAAGATAAAGCCAAGAGTGGTGCGACCGGAATGTGGGACCAAGCATGTTCCTTGGCCAGCTTAATATGGCACTAATCGCTATGTATGGTGCCCTGGTAGCCCTGAGCAGACTCGCACGCTTGCCAGGTTTCCATAGATACACATTCACAACCTGCAAGTTATTGATGAAATCACAGAGGAAAGAGACAAGGGCAATATATTCATTTGTTATGTTTCATAATAGGAATAAATAACACAGGTTGCTTGTATAAGAGGCAAGTTTGCCGACACGTGTGTTCTTGTCTGAGGTGGTTTATTGTACTGAGTGGCCACATGGCTGCCCCAAGGTCAGAAAACACCACCAAATGGACCTATGTTTCTACAAGGTGTGACGCCGTGCTTAGTATAAATCGATTCGGTGAAGGAGGCGGCCGGGGAGGAGAGAACTGCCCGGAATTGGGCTTATACATTAACAGGCACTGATGTTAGGGGGCTAAATCACCTTGAAAAGCGACCCAGCGTGGCTGCTTTAAATCCCACCACTTCAGTCCCCCAAATCATGGCACAGTTCTCCATGTGCAACGTGTATCTGACACATCAAAACAGTACATCAACATTGTCGGGAATTTCTGAGCTTGTATTGGGAATAAAGTGGCAGGATCAACTGCAAATTGCTCACTTGAGTAGGGTAAACTTGGCGGCCATCCCTCACAGCGACCTAAGGCCCTCGCCTCTCCAAGGTGTTCACACCAGGCAAACTAGGGCTGTGAAAATTATTACACTTCTGTGAAAAAGATAATCATCAATGTACAGAATTTTAGCTCTTGATTTTTTTTACTTTAGTTTTTTTAAAATAATTATTTGAGTAGAAATGTGGTAATTTCATGTCACAATGATTATGTCAAGGAGTGTCTCAAGAAAATAACTGCACCAGATTGTCTGAATAGAATAGTTCCTGCACCAGATTGTCTGAATAGAATAGTTCATGCACCAGATTGTCTGAATAGAATAGTTCATGCACCAGATTGACTGTAACTGATGAAATGGACTGATCGCTGCACCAGATTGTCTGAGTAGAATAGTTCATGCACCAGATTGACTCTAGCTGATTATATGCACTGATCGCTGCACCAGATTGTCTGAGTAGAATAATTCATGCACCAGATTGACTCTAGCTGATTATATGGACTGATCGCTGCACCAGATTGTCTGAGTAGAATAGTTCATGCACCAGATTGACTCTAGCTGATTATATGGACTGATCGCTGCACCAGATGGTCTGAGTAGAATAATTCATGCGCCAGATTGACTGTACCCAATGATATGGATTGATCGCTGCACCAGATTGTGAAGAGATCTGAGAGGCACTATCATTATGGAGAGCTGTAAATGTAGTAGTTCATCCCGATTCACTTCATATATCAAATTGTGTGAATCGCCGTGGTAACAGTTGTGCCAACCACCAATGATTGGTGTCGAAACGATGGTCCTTGTACCGTAATAAATATACTCAACTCAATACTGTGTTCACTGCAAAACCAATAAATAGCCGTGCTAGCTTTCTGTGGTAGATTGTACCGGAGGAGCCGGTGGTGGACAGTAAGGGTTGTTGTGGGTGCACCGTGGATGGCATTCTTGTCATAAGTGACACCATTAACCCTTCGTCTTCCCATCTTCTGTTTGGGAATGTGATTTGCTTAATACATATGTACGCAGGCAATATTGGGTATTAGAGATATCACTCGATATGCGGGGATTACCAAGGAGATTTGTGTGGATTATCATGGAGATTAATATGAGAGTGGTGTAGTAGGAGTGCTATGTATTGGTTGGCTGCAGTGATTTGAGGCAGGATGTGATCGGTTGTTGTGGCTCCCCGTGGATGTTCTCAGAGGCAGGTCTGCGAGTGATGACAACAGACCTTCATATTATAACATGGAGACATGTTCCCCGCTCCCAAGGGCCCAATATACGTGGTATGTTTTATAGAGATATATCTGGTTGTCATGGTGAAAATTATTACACTTCTGTGAAAAAGATAATCATCAATGTACAGAATTTTAGCTCTTGATTTTTTTTACTTTAGTTTTTTTTAAATAATTATTTGAGTAGAAATGTGGTAATTTCATGTCACAATGATTATGTCAAGGAGTGTCTCAAGAAAATAACTGCACCAGATTGTCTGAATAGAATAGTTCCTGCACCAGATTGTCTGAATAGAATAGTTCATGCACCAGATTGTCTGAATAGAATAGTTCATGCACCAGATTGACTGTAACTGATGAAATGGACTGATCGCTGCACCAGATTGTCTGAGTAGAATAGTTCATGCACCAGATTGACTCTAGCTGATTATATGCACTGATCGCTGCACCAGATTGTCTGAGTAGAATAATTCATGCACCAGATTGACTCTAGCTGATTATATGGACTGATCGCTGCACCAGATTGTCTGAGTAGAATAATTCATGCGCCAGATTGACTGTACCCAATGATATGGATTGATCGCTGCACCAGATTGTGAAGAGATCTGAGAGGCACTATCATTATGGAGAGCTGTAAATGTAGTAGTTCATCCCGATTCACTTCATATATCAAATTGTGTGAATCGCCGTGGTAACAGTTGTGCCAACCACCAATGATTGGTGTTGAAACGATGGTCCTTGTACCGTAATAAATATACTCAACTCAATACTGTGTTCACTGCAAAACCAATAAATAGCCGTGCTAGCTTTCTGTGGTAGATTGTACCGGAGGAGCCGGTGGTGGACAGTAAGGGTTGTTGTGGGTGCACCGTGGATGGCATTCTTGTCATAAGTGACACCATTAACCCTTCGTCTTCCCATCTTCTGTTTGGGAATGTGATTTGCTTAATACATATGTACGCAGGCAATATTGGGTGTTAGAGATATCACTCGATATGCTGGGATTACCAAGGAGATTTGTGTGGATTATCATGGAGATTAATATGAGAGTGGTGTAGTAGGAGTGCTATGTATTGGTTGGCTGCAGTGATTTGAGGCAGGATGTGATCGGTTGTTGTGGCTCCCCGTGGATGTTCTCAGAGGCAGGTCTGCGAGTGATGACAACAGACCTTCATATTATAACATGGAGACATGTTCCCCGCTCCCAAGGGCCCAATATACGTGGTATGTTTTATAGAGATATATCTGGTTGTCATGGTGATATACGTGATGTTTTACCATTATTTCAATCCTCATATGAAGGCTTAAGCCCAGCATAAAACACAAAGATGGGGTGGACAATCTGATTGTCTTGTCAGGCCTGTGCCAGAAGACATTTATCGCTAATTTCTCCTCTCACTCTCCTGGTTTTGCCGGAGTAATTAAGCAAGATATCCAGTATTGTGTGTGCCAATGTCCTTTAATGTACCTAATTCAAACCATTAAAGCTCTCATTCTTAATGCAGTCTTAATTGATGCCATTTAGGAATGCAATGGTTGGAAAGAAATATATTCATTCATCTGAAATTTCTTTGAAAACATATTTCGTGGCAGATTTCTCCTTGATGATGATGGGATTATAGTTCCCTGATGATGGAATATCTGGAACAGCCCATGTATAGAGCCATATGGCATATGATGGAATCAACCTGATCTGTCAACAATCCATTCTGCCGGCAAATTCTATTTGCATATTGCAGACAAATACCATGCAGGAATTATGCAATGTAGGGGGCGCCATGGGTGTGCTACGTGCTTGTGTCATGTCAAATCAACAGAATATTACAAACTGAAAAAGAGAAAAAAGAAAGAAATCTTATGATTATTAATTCTATACAATTATATTAGTGGATATAGAATTTGTAGTGAGGCAAAGTATGAATTCCGTTGTAGATAATCAGGAGATGAAATGGGATGTGGTTGTCACCTTAATTATTCACACTCCTGGCTTTGTAATAAGATTATGGTATTGAATTTCCTAATTCCTGTTGTCATTTCTTAATTTCTTAATATATTGTCAAAAAGAATTAGTTTGTAAATAACTAAGTCATGAAGGTAAATTATAAATGTAGATTATATATTATATATACAATGGTTTGAATTAGTCTTTGATTGAATAACCTGAAAAAGAATTGTGTCATGGAAAAAGGGCAAGCCATACATCACACAAAAAGGACAACCTGTCCATGTTCAGTATAGATTTGCAGCCAGAATTAAAATATGTCATTAAGATATTTGTTATGTTTGAAGCTCCACAAACTAAAAGGTACGAATGCCTTGACATTCATGTTGCTATGTTTGTTATGTCCATAAAAGACCCAAATTATTACTTTGTCAGTCAGAAGCACCCAAGCTTGGTGACTTTTTCACCTTTGCATGACCATACCATCTTTGCCTTATAGAGGAGTGCTCTCCATTCAATGGGATAGCTTCCAAAATAGGATGAGAGATGAAAGTAGTGGATCTGTGATTGAGTTGATTAAGATTAAAGAAAGGTAATAAGATGTTAATCTGATCGCACTCATGTTTGAGGTTCCTTAGGATACAGAAATACAAGCCACAGTCAACTCATGGATATTTTTATAAATTACCATATAGATATATATATATACATGAGGAATAGTATGTGCTTCTCTGCTCCCCCATATATGGCCTCTTCTTCCCATCTGATGGCTGTTTTGTATTCATTGATTCTGTGGCATGATGTTGACATGCAGGGTATTGGATATATTTAGATATGGATGAGAAGAATACCTGCTTCATCAAACAGAGGCAGTGGATTTACAGCGGATCTAAGCCGTGTAGAATGTCGGCATTGTCGTGCTTGGAACATGGATGTGCTTTATTTTCCGACCATGTTTGCCATGTTCCACCTCTCATATGACCTGCCCTTCCTCCTGCACTCACAAGACCACCTGTGGCATGCTGGGATATGCGCCAGGAATATTCCAGGGTTCAGGGAACTTAGAACAAGGTGAATGTTCCGAGTCTGCCCACCATCATAAGAAGACTCTTGTACTGTGCTTAATAATGAATGTCGTGTGGCAATCAGGTTATACAAATATACCAATTATTAAACACTTGATTTCATATATGACATGGTTTCTTATCAGATATTCATGTTATTTTATCAGATTTTCATGTGATTTTACTTTACCTATTTGATGCTCCCAAGCCAGACTTCATGGCAGATAGTTTGATTAATGGAGCGGCACAGAGAGGAGTTATTGATCTGGAGGGAGGCAGGCCATTGTGTTGCCCAGTCACAGTTACCTGTGGAGCACTCAAGACAAAAGGAAATGAAATCTGGACTGGCTGCGCCACCTGTGACCATACATATTCACGGACAACAACCATCCCAGCCAGCTGTAAATATACACCGAGATGGAACAGGCACAGCGACCAGCTCTTAACATGTAAAGCTATTAGAAAGGTGCCTCAGCTAGCTTTACACACATGAGAAGTGTAGCTTACCCAGCTGTATATAGGTGCACATAGATAAGAGATGTACCAAAGCCAGCTGTACACAGATAAGAAATGTACCTTAGCCAGCTGTATATAGGTGCACATAGATAAGAGATGTACCAAAGCCAGCTGTACACAGATAAGAAATGTACCTTAGCCAGCTGTATATAAGTGCACATAGATAAGAGATGTATGAAAGCCAGTTCTATATAGATAAGAAGTGAAACTTACCCAGCTGTATATAGGTGCACATAGATAAGAGATGTACCAAAGCCAGTTGTACATAGATAAGAAGTGTAGCTTAGCCAGCTGTATATAGGTGCACATGAATAAAATCCAACTTCAGTCATAATTATATAGACACATAAAGTGTGCATAAGCCAGCAGAGAATGTGTACAGAGCTGAAGGTGAATCGTGGTCTACTATTGAGCAATGTTACCAGGGACGGAGAACTCAGTGTGCACAGCCACAGGTGGCACTGTGTGATTATATCATCACCACATAACACTTGATTACTCCCCGTGCCAAAGTGTTGTCCTATTACAGTATATATCAGGATGACAAGACATAAGCTTACCCAAGTGATGACTGTCTAATGAGTGACTGAGTCACTCTATAGATTTGTGTATATTATGATACAGTATTAATTGATCAATATTAATGACAGGGGATGAGAAAATATTTTTCCATCCACAGAGATACAGTAAAAAAACAGATGAGTAATCAGGAACAAAGTCACAATACTAAAGAGATAAGTTGTTCTTTTAGGCAGGGTGTATGAATAAGATATGTTTTATATACCTGTAGCAACGATTAGGGAGAAATACCTTCAGTCAGAAGTGTGCTTTGATAGAAAAAAAATTTGTCATTTGATGTTGCATACAAGGCTGCAGCATCTGTTTGTGTAAATGGCCAATCTTCTGCTGAGCTCTTTAATCATAAATGAAAGCCTCTGCCTCGAAAAGAGACAGCTCGGACAAGAAAGGCACTACTCTTTGGATTTGAGTAAAAATTGGAATTTTAAAGTCAAAGGGATGAGAAAATGGAGAGAGTAAACATGGGCTTGCCAAGGATGCATAGAATACCACGCAAGTGTACTTCAGCACATGCTTCAATCATGGCAGAGGATGTGAGTAATTTCACAGAATGATTTGAGTGGGACATATCCTGTGATTTCAGTACAAAGAGATCGGCTCACAAAGAAATTAATGATCCTGCCACACTGAGGATGAGAGAGTATGCGTCTGCCGCTGTTGTATATGACTGGTAGAACATGATTATAGATCGGCCTGCCGAGATCACAGATGGCGCTCTCTCTTTGATCTCAAGGCTGGTCCAGTAGGGCACACATCTTGGAAGAAGAGAAGCATATCTTGCAGTAATTTCATTCATTAAAGAGAGCATAGAATTAAAGCTTTGGGAATTATCCTTGTCTATGCGTTACAAAATCTGTCCCAGAATGCACTTGGTCAACAGTGTAATAGATCGGCATGTGCAATTGCACATAACAGAGCCTCACACATATTATTCATGTTTGTGCCCTTCACTAAAGCCTGTTGCTCTGTGAACTCAGACTGGGATAAGCTCCAAGCAAACAATGTATTCATGTTATATAAAGATACTCAAATAACAGACCTCATGCCTCAATCATTCAGTCATTTTCATTGGCAAAATATAAGTTTGGGATGATCAGATTGTTGTTTCTATTTAGTACACTAACAGTTTCAGTGGAATATTTATGCTTTATGCATTTAACTTGTATTCTTTGAGTTACTAGTTTTGATCATAGGAATAAGAAGGCAATCAAAGGACTGATCTTGATTGTGACCTGGGTTGTGACCTGGTTTGAGACCTGGATTGACCTAGTTTCTTGTCATTGAGCAGTGATGTATATTACACACAGACAATAGCTATGAATTATACTGAATAGAAGTCATAAATTATACACAGATCATAGATTCATTGTTATTCGCAGATGAATAATAAAGGAAATGGCAATAAAATCAGAAAGTCGTGATGCATTGTGGGAGTATAAATGCTTGGAGATTCCGTAGGTGGAGAGTCACACAAGCCAGGCCATGACACAAAGCCTCTGACTTTCCTGTTCTTTATTAATGGTTGCATAATTTGTCACTATCATTTTGTCATCCACATGCAAAGTAGGTGATAATTTGTGCCATTTTTGCTGTCATCGCTCACATAGCTTTAGTTTGACTTGACAGATGTGAGGACATAATGAACCGCGTGATCTCTTCTATGTCACCTATTATCACTCACTATTGATACGCTCAAATCTCTCACCCTGAAAACAAACCTTGCCTTGGTGCGTCCTGCCTTGGCAAGTAAAAATATGCATCACAAGCGATTAAGCACAGAAAGCACTGCCAGATGACGAGTATGAAATGAATTTCTTAGCTTGTTGTGTAGCATTTTAAAAGATATTTTAGACTTCATTTCAGCTGGGTGACGTAAGTCAATTCATTTGAAGTATTTAACAAAAAAAACTCTGCCTTTGTTTGAGAGAACTCTGCTATTTGACAAGAGAGCACTACTCTTTGTATCATCATCGCCATCATCATCATAATCATCATCATCATCTTTATCATCATCATCATAATCATCATCATCATCATCATCATCATGACAAAGAAAGCATGGCTATATTATAAGAGAAGATGAGAATGTTTTGTATTTCCTATAAGTGGACAGTATTAATATTGTGGAGTTGAGTTGTATTGATGTCAGCGTAATCAAAGCTGACGAGTTCTGCTGCCGACCTCACCGCCATGTCGGACATATTGTTTTCTATCAGTGCAGCGTCATCAGCGATCATTAGGCCTGTAATATGTATATATCAGTGATAACACACATGCATTAGGCAATGACAGTTACCCTTTTGTTTTAGCCACTTGTCTGCACACTACATCAATTAGGAAAAAGTGACATCTAAAATAGCCTGTGCTGAGTAGCAAATATATGACATGCCATGGAAGTAATAACACGTATTACAGTATACATGTCTATTAGCAGAGATATACCTATTATTTGGGGCTATTAGGGATTGTTTGGCATAATGATATGTAGGGAGGGCTGTCATTAGAGTGGTGGGAGGGTGCTGGGTTCAGCATGCGATGCCACCGCATACCGGCTTCCTGTGTTTACTCTGCACGGCTTGGCTCGTTGCCGGGTGGTTCTGTCTCTCGCTAATCTATAATGTCCCTAAGAACATCTCAGCATCAAATCTAAATTAGGCCCTGTGGATAATGCTGAGGCCAAATAGGGTATCGACCGCTCAAATGGGGCTCTCCTCATTAAACTGGTTAGAATTGAAAGATGTGCGCCACCAAGATTTGGTGCTGTGGCTGATTCATGTACTTCTATAGGGCATAATGGTCAGGAAAGAAGGTGGGAAATGAATAATTTCAAAAGGAGAGAATCCTTCTTTGGGGTATAAAAAGGGCTATTTCTCTCTTGAGATGTGAGATTTTTGTTTATATTAGTTTAGCGTTAAAGAGAAAAAATTCAATTTTTAAAAATAAAATCTAATCTTTTCATTTGTTTATTGAAAACTAAACTTGTAAATTCATCATTGACCAAACATGCCAAATATGTTATCTGTGCACGAATATCAGGTTCAGGGTTAATGTTCTCTGAGGGTTCGCAAGTTACTAAGGCACAATGCTAACAGATGCTGGTATAATAAGAATATTATAACTTGCATGGATCTACTAATCACATAATTACATAGTATTGAGCCTGTGCCGGATACAGACGGTGGTTTTACCTTTGTTCTTTGCTGTGTCATCCTCAGCCTGGTGATTCTCACTATCTCTGCATTGTTATTCACTTAGTTAGCTTGCTTCCCTGGTAGCTTGTTAATTCATTGGATTATTTGATTCCATGTGAGCACTTAGCAGATGATGTAATGCAGCGGGGCACTTGTCAGAGGCAATAATATCATATCTAAGGGGAATCTGGGCCATACTGGAGACAGCTCTCTAATAATCTGGAGTGGTGTCAGGAATTAAGGATGCTGCATTATGACACCATGAGGAGAGTCCTCAAACTGAGCCCCGATACATACCCAATTACTCCATCACAGGCTGCCTCCGATTCCTTTTATGTTTCATTTTCAATTATTGCAATAAAGAGAATACTGCATATCAATTGGCAGTGCCAGCCAAAATGGTTTTGTCAAATGTCAAGCCAAAAGGTCATAATGAATATCAAGCTGAGTTGTCAGAATTCACCATGTAAAGCCTTGTTACCAAACAAAAATAAAAATATTTTTTTGTCAGGTTGACAGTCATGCACTTATCAACTTGTAAAAAGGAAGTTTGCATTCCCCTATATCATAGTAGAGATTATTTTGGTAGAATTGAGATGTTATCAGCATAGTTATGATGTTATCAGCATAGTTATGATGTTATCAGCATAGTTATGATGTTATCAGCATAGTTGTGATGTTATCAGCATAGTTATGATGTTATCAGCATAGTTGTGATGTTATCAGCATAGTTATGATGTTATCAGCATAGTTGTGATGTTATCAGCATAGTTATGATGTTATCAGCATAGTTGTGATGTTATCAGCATAGTTGTGATGTTATCAGCATAGTTATGATGTTATCAGCATAGTTGTGATGTTATCAGCATAGTTATGATGTTATCAGCATAGTTATGATGTTATCAGCATAGTTATGATGTTATCAGCATAGTTATGATGTTATCAGCATAGTTATGATGTTATCAGCATAGTTATGATGTTATCAGCATAGTTATGATGTTATCAGCATAGTTGTAATGTTATCAGCATAGTTGTGATGTTATCAGCATAGTTGTGATGTTATCAGCATAGTTATGATGTTATCAGCATAGTTATGATGTTATCAGCATAGTTATGATGTTATCAGCATAGTTATGATGTTATCAGCATAGTTATGATGTTATCAGCATAGTTATGATGTTATCAGCATAGTTCAGGTACAGAGCAGGCAATCACATTCAGGAAAATGCTGATGAAAACAGAGAAATATTTTTATTTTAATCTCATCATCTGATAAAAGTTCACATGTTAGGTACACTTTGAAAATGGAAAAGATAAGAACTTGATATAGTTCAATTTAAAATCTGGATATAATATTCAATTTAAAAGGTAATTCTTGAGCCTAGCTTTGAGAAATATTAGATAGAGGCATTGAGAGAAGATACCTGATTGAAGCAGTTCAGTTTTGAGATACTACATTAAGGCCAAATATGGCAGTTTAGAAAATATACCTTTGCCAGATATGGAAATTTGACGAGGGCATAATTTCATACCAGTTAAGACTAGCTAAGTATTTAAATTTTGAGAGTTTGTGATAGAGAATATCAAAATCCAATATAGGAACTAAATGAGAGTGCCCATTTAAGGTTCTTTGGTTTGTAGATTATATAAATATTTAATATTTATTGAGTTTCACCAGAGTTATATGAAGGAGAGCAGATATTACCCTATCCTGGGATAAAAAATGTTTAATAGAAATCACTCTTTCTGTGCCAAGCAAAACAAATCTAGAAAAGCCTCAGGCACCTCCACTAATCAGGATCAAACAAACTGAAAAATAGGTTGAATAATTGAAAATATAGATTGTAGATAGGACTATATCTAAAGAAGATGGCGCGATAAGAAGGGGAGGCAATCTCCTGTGGCATGTAAGCATGCGATGTGGACAATACCTCACGAAACCCACACCCAGGCTGCATGCTAGCCTATATACTATGTTATTTTTCACAGTCGTATTATTGATGTTTTGCCTTTGTTCGAAAGAAATTTTAGAAAGTTCAGACGACGTGAGACATGAAGATATGGCAATGGGGTGGAACAATACTGGGTATATCCACAGGGGAATCATAGAATGGGGAGAATGTGGAAACTAAACAAATTAGAAAATCACAACTGACTAGAAGCATGAGGAATGGAAGAAGTGCAGAGGGCGGCCATCTTGGCAAACCTTTCACATTCACATCTGTTAAGAAGTACATATAGATTTTCTTAATTAATCAAGGGACGCACTCTTATGTCTGTTTTCAAAGAGCACAGATTGTAAAGTGGGTGATATTAGAAGGAGTTGATTTATACCAGGAAATAGAAGAAAATGTCATTAAGAAATGAGACAGGCGGAAATGGAAATCTATATCATGAAAAAAGCGGACCACCAGAAAGGACCTAGGGTTCTTCATTCAGGAAACAGCTCAAAATTATTATTCTAAGGTGAAAGAATTTGCTACCAATAGAAATTTTACCATGAATAATAATAGATTTAAAAATTAAATTTAAAAAATGCATAGAATGTAATAAGGTTAAAACATCCCTGAGTTTTTTCTCTTTGGTATGAAATATGGTGATCCATTCTGAGCACATTCCTGGATCTGGGTCTATATGGGACTTTATGGTATAGATTTCATTATTGATCAGTAAGAATGGCATTTGTTATGCGTTTGTGCACTTTGCTCGTGTTCTTTCACGACATACAGGTGGGGCGTATGGATCTCTGTCAGAAACGTGATACTCGCTCAATCATTGCATTGTCCTCTATTGCATCCAAATAAATGACATATTATATTTGAATGCACCTGACCCACAAAAACATAGATTGCGCTGTTTGCCTGCACATGTATAAGCGTTTGAGATAGACTTCTAATTTTGGTGAGACATTGTAAAAACTAGGCGTGGCGTCCATGCACTCAACAGAACATAGGCAATAATTGGATGGTCCTCTTCCCCAGACATCTAGATATAAACAACTGATATGATAGTAAAATGTTTCTTCATAGAGTTTAGTAATAACACAGTTTTATGAATCCAGTCTGTGTAAGTTAGTGCAGAGGGTATCCCGGAAAATCACCACTCTTATTTATTGGTCCTTGGGGAAAATTACATGCCCTTTTTAAGGGGGTGTCCTCCCCAGGCAATGAATGATCACATCTGCAAAAAAATGGTCATTGCAGTTAGTTGGCAAGAGAAAAGGGAAAGCTTGAGTTAACCCCTGAACTACACTGGGAGAAATATCGCAAATTAGTAACAAATTGGGCAAAAGAGAGGTAGATTAATCCCAGGAACAATTTGTGTTCAATCAAATGATTTATGATATCTCCAGAGCTATTGTTTGTTAGATAATTGCAGATGTACACAAGAGTATGATAGATGTATGAATGGCTATACCACATATTATCTCTTATCTTGTTTTGCTTTGAAAATATTTGGACGGCATTTTGATGTATTAGGAATCTTAACCAAATGCACATATAAACATATATATATATGTTTCCCTTATTTTTTTTTTTAATATAGTATTCCATATATTGGTATACAAGGTTGAGGAGCACATGGAGGGTTAGTGTACATGCCATGGCCAAGCAAGGGTCATGTTTGGGATGAATGCATTATGAAGGAAAGCGAAACATGGGATGGACATAATGTCGGCCACGGCCACACTAGCATTTTAGTGCATGTCCTGAGGGATGGCTGCCTGGATCCTGTGCTTCCCTCCATCCCTTACTTACATACCAAAGCTGCCATCTCCTATACCAAACAACTAATGAAACAACATGGGTGATTCGATATTTTTCTCAAAAAGATTAAATGTAATTTTGATTTGAAATTTTAGTAGTGATGAAACAGTTTTGTGAAAAAAGTAAAAGATTGTAATTATTTGAGCCAGCGGGGAGAGGAAAGACCTCAGATCAGATGCTGATTGCCTCGGCAGCATGCTACATTTTGATCTGTGCAGATTTTGTTAGTATTTCCAGTGAGATGATTAAAACATATCTGGAAATCACCAGATTTGAGATTTATCAGCAAATTCTGGGTTTTTTCAACTCTCTTTCCTCCATTTCCAAATCCGTTAGGTATTATCTCTCGAATTTCAAACCCATAGAACTGAGGACTAATCTCGTACAATTATCCATCAAGCTTGATGTGATTATTAATTTGAAGATAATGAGTAATGCCAGGGATAGCCAAACTATTCGATTTAAAAAAAAAGAGGCAAGATATCTTGAAGGTATTCAATTTTAGAATCGAGAAAAGAGAACATTTTCTCTTCAGGTATTTATAGACATGGAATTCATTCTACTGCTGTATTCAGTGAGGAGAACCACCCCTGGTGTTTTAATTGGATCAATTAAGTGGAAATGAATACATGGGAGTTGAAGAAAGTGAGGAAGCAGAAGGACGGGCACACGACGCCCCGCCCCCAGGGTTACCCACCCCTCCCCCTGCAAATTGGGACATCTGTCCGTCTTACATTGCTGACTTAGACCTTACAATTTAATGGCTTTTCGATATGACAGGCATCATAATGAATCAGATGGTTTTATATTTATAAGATTTCTATTAGAATAATACATTCTGTAGAAATCGCCCATTGTTAACTATGGTAACCCTATCAGCATGGAAGAAATATGATTTATTACAATGAGGCATTAATGCATAGATTTATTTTTCATATGCTCTCTAATAGGACATTTCAAAAATTAATCCCACAAACCATAAATGAGTCAATTTATTAGGCTGTAAAACATGATTTCATAAGATGGTCTACATGTCAGGTTTAACTGTCTGAAACTATTGTTGATGATAGTTAAATCATATTAGTATTGCTGTGACGTCCCCTTACATCGCAAGCGACAGGGTAAGTCCTGATCAGTGCCACAAGGATGTCAAATTGTGATTGAAGATGGGATAAGTTTACATTAGTTGGAATGGCTTCACATGAGTATTGCTATGATGTCATCTTAGGTGGCTGAGGATGGGATGGTTTCACATCAGTATCGCTATGATGTCATCTTAGGTGGCTGAGGATGGGATGGTTTCACATCAGTATCGCTATGATGTCATCTTAGGTGGCTGAGGATGGGATGGCTTCACATGAGTATTGCTATGATGTCATCTTAGGTGGCTGAGGATGGGATTGCTTCACATCAGTATCGCTATGATGTCATCTTAGGTGGCTGAGGATGGGATGGTTTCACATCAGTATCGCTATGATGTCATCTTAGGTGGCTGAGGATGGGATGGCTTCACATCAGTATCGCTATGATGTCATCTTAGGTGGCTGAGGATGGGATGGCTTCACATCAGTATCGCTATGATGTCATCTTAGGTGGCTGAGGATGGGATGGTTTCACATCAGTATCGCTATGATGTCATCTTAGGTGGCTGAGGATGGGATGGCTTCACATGAGTATTGCTATGATGTCATCTTAGGTGGCTGAGGATGGTATGGCTTCACATCAGTATCGCTATGATGTCATCTTAGGTGGCTGAGGATGGGATGGTTTCACATCAGTATCGCTATGATGTCATCTTAGGTGGCTGAGGATGGGATGGCTCACATCAGTATCGCTATGATGCCATCTTAGGTGGCTGAGGATGGGATGGTTTCACATCAGTATTGCTATGATGTCATCTTAGGTGGCTGAGGATGGGATGGCTTCACATCAGTATTGCTATGATGTCATCTTAGGTGGCTGAGGATGGGATGGCTTCACATCAGTATCGCTATGATGTCATCTTAGGTGGCTGAGGATGGGATGGCTTCACATGAGTATTGCTATGATGTCATCTTAGGTGGCTGAGGATGGGATGGCTTCACATCAGTATTGCTATGATGTCATCTTAGGTGGCTGAGGATGGGATGGCTTCACATCAGTATCGCTATGATGTCATCTTAGGTGGCTGAGGATGGGATGGTTTCACATCAGTATTGCTATGATGTCATCTTAGGTGGCTGAGGATGGGATTGCTTCACATGAGTATTGCTATGATGTCATCTTAGGTGGCTGAGGATGGGATTGCTTCACATCAGTATCGCTATGATGTCATCTTAGGTGGCTGAGGATGGGATTGCTTCACATCAGTATTGCTATGATGTCATATTGTATGTTTTGTGGATGGGATGGTTTCACATCAGTATTGCTATGATGTCATCTTAGGTGGCTGAGGATGGGATGGCTTCACATCAGTATCGCTATGATGCCATATTGTATGTTTTGTGGATGGGATAATGTCTCATTAGTATCGCTGTCACCATGTGTATCTGAGGAAGGGGTTAATTCACATTAATTAAAATCACTATGATGTTTAATTATGTGACTGAGGGGGGAATAAGTTCACATTAGTATTTTACTGTGATGTCACTTTGATTGATTGAGGATTGGATTAATTGACATCAGCATTGCTATGATGTCACCTTGTGGGCTTCATCTTTGAAGTCTTGCACGTTGTCATTTTATGGATGGAAATCTGCCAAATTGGAAAAAGACATGGCGTTTTGTGTCGCCATGCTATGTAGTTTTAAATCCATCTTCATGAAATATTTGCAATTCAAGTGAACCATGTCGCAGATAAGGATCTGACTGGGTAAGGACTTTTTGCCTGAGTCAATGATGAAAACAGATCTCTCTCATGAATTGTTTAAGCGCTTTGCTATAGTTTTATGTGCAATAGTCTGTTGTCAAATAATTGGCTTGATATGTCTCGCAAAGTTACATAGTCGATGATCCTGATAAGATCACAAAATTCAATCCTATAGACACGCAGTCTTGATAATCCGACAGGGAGAAATGTCAGTCAATTTAAAAATTCAATTCAAATTAAGTTTTATGTGTGAACGTGTGCACCTGGTATGGAATGCTTGAGATCATCATTACCACCCATAAGCTGGGCTTCAATCTGAAACTCCAACTGCAAATTTCAGAATCACCATTATTTCGGTACGGATGACTTCACGCACATTGGAGATTGCTATCAAGATATCGATGGAAAAGTGCTCGGATGGGGGTTACAAAAATACCGGTTTCACTTACAATTTAATGAGAATTTTCCAGATACACTGGAGAGGGAGATAAAGGGAGATATTGTCTCGTGTTGTTTTCTAAGTTCTTTGTTGCATTTTGGTGATTGTCAGCGATGTGGTGTGCGTGCATGTCAAGTTGGACGGAGATGGCACGGAGCAAATGGACGTCATAATGAGGCTACAATGACCAATAATCATGGAAATGAAATATCACAATTTCTGGTGACAGAAGAAGTCTTTGTGTGTGGGGTGGACATGCAGGGCAATAGCAGTTGATCAATCAAGTATTGATTAAAGTTGTCAATCACAGAGCATGTGCAGGATATAATCAAACATTTCACAACATAAAAAATAAGCTGTCGGTGAAAGCAGTGATGATTTCAGTGCTGTCGTTGTGTGTACACTGTGAGTGAGTGCGTGGCAGTCCCAGGCAAAATCAACCAGGCTTTTAATGAACACCCTTTGTGTTTTATCTCGGAATGCAGCTGTCTGTATTTAATGAGCCTCACTGATTCCTCCGCTGGGGTGGAGGTGTGATTTTTACAAGTTGTAGCTGGTGTTGTCATCAACGTTGGCATCGTCAATGTTTACCCAAATCTCTTCTTTATAATTGAGGTTGTTATATTAAAATCTTAATGTATTGCTCACAGAATCTTTATCATCTTGTCTTGTGGGTGAAAAGTGAATATTTTCTTTAAATTATCTTCATTTATTCATGGGCTCCAATATTTACAGTACTGGTTTGTTTAACAATTCAGTACCAAACACAAAATTGTTGCCTATTGGGACAAGGACAATTTTATTTTAAGACCATCTGCAGAAAACCCAAGTCAAGATCAAGACCTCCAGATGAACTGAAGACACGGTTAGAGTGGGGTTAAAATAACGGGTCAAAATTGCCCACGGCTGAAGTGTCACTGGTCGGCAGATAGAGTTGTTTTATGGAGGCGGTGGCCAGTTTGAAGGAAGATGAGACCAGCGTTACGAGGCCAAGATGGTCATGAGGTGCAAAACAATTTTCTGTCTTTGTGGGCAGATCAGATTCTTTTTTTTCAGATAATGGCCAGTTGAATTTAACCTACAGACTGTCCATTGATAGCAGTTCTTTTAACCAGAATGTATCAGATTCCAACAGACCCATTAGATAGGCTATCTTGGTGGACAAGCCTATTATCTTGCATATAAATGCAGTTAAACTGTATTTATCCCTACACCAACAAAAACATGCAGTGTCATTCACTATTCTTATTATTTTCTTGAGTGATAGACACCTCCAAAATGTTATTTGAATGCTACTGTTTTGTATATATATATATATATATATATATGTATATATATATATATGTATATATTGATGGTCATATATACATATAATCTGTATCCAAGTCAGGCAAAGAGCTTTAGGGAATGTTATCATTAGAGAGTGATATCTACGGAGTCTTGCTTCTAATGAATGGGACCGCTCCCAGCTATCGTTTAATATAGCAAGACCTTGGGGCAGTGTCACTCTCTCATACCAAGGGAGAAAAACTCATGGTTTGACCTTGTTTGATATGACAAGGTCGTCACTGGATTGACACCTTACACCTTTAAGAAAAGATAAATAGCTTAGGCCGACTCTATATACATGGTTGGTGGATATAACGCCAGTAAAGAACCTTGTTCCAAACCCTAGAGAGGTTTATGTCGCACAAGCCTGTGTGAAATTGACCATACTTTATTCAGGTCATGTCTCCAAGATGGCGTCATGCTCAGCCACTTGCAAAGGATTGTGGGAAGGTGGGCACATTATCCCAGCATGCATTGCTACCCCCAGAAGCATTATGGGAAAAAGTTAATCACACTTACTGCTTTCCTAATAAGGCCGGGAAACAGCTTTGAGAAATACACTATGGTCAGTGATCTTGGAGACAAGATTTCATGGATGTTTTTATATGCATTCATTCTGAAAATGGCAAAACATTTCAGTATTTTATTCTATTTTTACAGAATAGCATGAGAAAGTTTAGGTTTGATAAATTGTGTGCTCATCATTCCATCTGAAATTTTGGCAAAAAAAGATGAATAGTCTGTCATATTAGATGAATAGTCTGCCACAAGAAAAGGTCAACTTGTTTGTCATAGCAAAAGGTCAATCTTGTCATAGGTAGAAAAACATAAAATGTCTCCTAAGTATATAATATGTTAAAGGATAGGTGTTGAAAAGGACAGCGACAAGGCATTAATTATGAATGGGCAGCGTATACAAAAAAACAAGGACTTCCTCACTGCTGGAGGACCAAAACAAAGGTCATTGTTGTAACCTTCATTGTGAATAGTACCTCATGATATCAGATAGTGTATAAGTTATTTAATATTTTTCTCCCAGGTGGCAGGACATGACACAGTTTGTATTATCTTGTAATATTATACTATATAAATTAATATTGCTACATACCCCCATGTATGCAGGATTAAGAGAAGTATGGTTGACCCGACCGACAAGACCATATCACATAAAGGTCAGTATATCTTCATCAATATTACAGGTGGCAGCACTGGTCATGGTGGACACTGTCCAGTGACAACAGACCACACAGAGGTCATTATTGTTACATACCCCCCCAAGGTGGCAATATAAGATGTGGTGGACATAGTCCAGCGACACAAGACCACACAGAGGTCATTGTCGGCAGGACATACCCCCAGGTGGCTTACCCCCAGGTAGTATGCCTCCAGGTGGCAGCACAGAGACACACTGCAGCCTCAGAACTATCATATATCATATATTGCGGGTCATTAAATTCATATTTGGCAATGGCACAGGACGTAGAGCTCAGGTACAGCATCCGCTGCTCGTGTTACTCCGACTGTCACAGCCAGATTGAAATCTGCACAAATATTGTCAGCCCCTGTGTAAATCTACATTTCATCATAAACATAACTTGGCATTGTTCTGAAAATAATATAAAGATATAACAACTACGTTCTTCTCACCGGCGGGTTCTGTAGGTTAGAACACTTTATTGCCCAAAGAGACAGTGATGGGTGATAAAATTATCACCCTTGCAGGCAGTGTGCCACACCAGTCTGAATCTTCCTAATTTATCTATTCATAATATGGCCTGGATTTCATCTCTGCCAGCAGTGATAAATTTGTTTAAAACTTATTTCCTATTTCTCGCTGTTTTTTGTCTACCAATTTGAGGCTCCTCACATGACTGGGTTCATGATAAAGACACTTTGGTTGTGACCAGGAGACAAATAACTCGTTGTGAGAACATTAACTTTGAAACTGTCATTATAGCAACTATTGTGAGAGACGTTTACAACTGGCTGCATATTTCTTCTCTCATGGCTGGGTGCAGTTTAAAAAAATCATGGCTAGTTTGTGTCTGATCTTTTAACCACAAGATATTATCAGTGCCGATAACTACGAAGAGAAGAATAGAATTTCATGCCTGTGTAAGGGGACGTTATGATCCCGATGTCTCAGCCTGGCTTAATGACCTTTGTGATGTTATGATATCCTCCGATGTCACACAAAGGGGAGGTTTGTTCTTGCTACAATTTGCCGGGGTATGATGAGTGTGTTAGGCGGGGTAGTGACAGGGAACACGTTCACCTGATCTGGTCCTGTTAGCCGAGGTACTGGTGCATTCCACATGACAAGGATAAGATTAGTATCATAAGTTACAGCGTCACTTTGCTTGTAACCTCTGTCACGCAGATAAAGCAACCACCCAAAAAAGTTGTAATTTGTACAATTTCAAACTCTGAGAAAAGACGGACTCCCATATTATTATATAAGTAATAAGCAGGCATCGCTGAGAACATCAAACACACATCTGGCAGAGTTTTATTGCTTCTCTTGGCGCCTTTATAGAGATTTCTCTTGTGGGATAGTGTGAGTTGAAGACAATTTTCTCTATGATAGACATTCTAGAAATTGATTGCACTAATTTATTGTGTAAGTATTCTTACTGTTATGGGTTCTCAGAGGGTATCTCCTGACATCAAGTAGTTTAAATACTTGCATGGCTTGTGACATCAAACAGTCAGTACATGGCTATCCAGTGACATCAAGCAGTTAGTCCATGGCTATCCAGTGACATCAAGCAGTTAGTCCATGGCTATCCCGTGACATCATGCAGTTAGTACATGGCTATCCATTGACATCATGCAGTTAGTCCATGGCTATCCAGTGACATCAAGCAGTTAGTCCATGGCTATCCCGTGACATCATGCAGTTAGTCCATGGCTATCCAGTGACATCAAGCAGTTAGTACATGGCTATCCAGTGACATCAAGCAGTTAGTACATGGCTATCCCATGACATCAAGCAGTTAGTACATGGCTATCCCATGACATCAAGCATTTAGTACATGGCTATCCAGTGACATCAAGCAGTTAGTACATGGCTATTCCATGACATCAAGCTGTTAGTACATGGCTATTCCATGACATCAAGCTGTTAGTACATGGCTATCTAGTGACATCAAGCATTTAGTCACTATATAGTTTGTGACAGATTACAGGTAGTTTATTTTCTGGATGGAAGCTTATAATATACATTCTTTAAGTAATAACTTGAGACAAGAGTTTTAGGCCTACAGTGGGACAATACAGAATATACATGGGCTTTGTCTATATAATTGACAGTATTTTTTTTTGTAGGTAAATATAACCCGAGGGAGGATTTTTCCTGAGAACACATCAGCATGTATTTGTGAGCTTTTGATGAGAGTGTGGCTTTTTGCCATGTTATCGCCTGCAGGCTGTGTGCAGCGCCTGTGTGTCAGACATCTTGTAATGGCACAAACAGGAACAAGCCTATCTCCGCAAAATGGTGTAAATTGTCAAAAACTACTTATGTACCTTTGAATAGACCTGTCATTTTGTGAGACAATTACATTGCAATGCACAAAAACTTGTAACGCTGATGTTGTTATTCATCCCCGAGGTAGAGAAAAGGTTGAATGAGCTTTGTCTTGATTCTTAATGGCTTTGACACGTCTTCACATATTTTTGACAAAGGCATTTTTCTTATAATTTATTGTCACACATGAAATTTACATTCTTTTTCAAATTCACAGATCCAATTCTGAATACAAAGTGAAGGAATGTGAAGGATAACAATGTCTATGTCTCTTCATCTTGATTTTTCGATAGATGAATATCTATACATATAACTACATTTTATTAACGGTTTTTTTTACTAAAGATCTAGGTCTAGATCTAGATCTAGTAATTGATCTTTTCTATGTATGGAGAGTTTTCTGTAAGGCATAGGTGACAGAAAAAGTGGACTTCCTGTGGCCAGGTAGATGGAAAAGGTGAACTTTGTCAGTTCAGGAAAAGGTCCTTTGGACACAACATATGGAATATGGTTAATTAATTGCTACATGCAAATATGATCTCCCTGATATTCTCCATTACTGACACTTAGAGCAACAGGGATATAAGATTTCCACAGATTAGCAAGATTCCTGAGATATTCTTTGGAGTTCCGGACGGTAGCAGCAATGTCCTTTCAGTTTATAGACCCCAGGTCTCGGATCTAATGCAGTTTTTGTGCTGTATTCTCTGAAAGGATGCAGATTGTCTCTGCGGAGATGGATGAGTGGAATGGAAAGTCTAGGGTTGGGTCGCAGAGTCACAATATGATCCATCCGATCCCCCTCATGTCGCCACAGGTATTCGACCTTTTGTGAAATCAGAGAAATCTGATCAGCCAGGTATGGTCCTTAGAGGTCATTCTCACTGTCCCACATGCTCTGTCTAATCCCAGTAAAGTCTGCTTTATTTTAATGTAAAATAGTCATTTGAAATGAAGGAAGAGGATATAAGAAAACTGGTTCACTCTATCATGTCATGTAAGAGGCCATCAATTATATTTTGTTAATTTCTTAAAAGTTCATTCTAAGTCTGAAAAAAAAATAGGATAGAACAAACAACAACATGAGGGCTTAGGCCCTCGGAAGCCAAGTACAGCAATGGAAGGTATGGCAGCATGGGGACTAAGGGCCTTGTAGACAGAGTATAGCAGTGGAGGATATGGCAGCATGGGGGCTAAGGTCCTCAGAGGCAGAGAGCAGAAGTGAAGGATATGGCAGCATGGGGTTAAGGGCCTTGTAGACAGAGTATAGCAGTGGAGGATATGGCAGCATGGGGGCTAAGGTATTCAGAGGCAGAGAGTAGAAGTGGAGGATATGGCAGCGTGGGGAGCTGAGGTCCTCAGAGGCAGAGAGTAGAAGTGGAGGATATGGCAGCGTGGGGAGCTGAGGTCCTCAGAGGCAGAGAGTAGAAGTGGAGGATATGGCAGCGTGGGGAGCTGAGGTCCTCAGAGGCAGAGAGTAGAAGTGGAGGATATGGCAGCGTGGGGAGCTGAGGTCCTCAGAGGCAGAGAGTAGAAGTGGAGGATATGGCAGCATGGGGGACTAAGGTCCTCAGAGGCAGAGAGTAGAAATGAAGGATATGGCAGCATGGGGGCTAAGGTCCTCAGAGGCAGAGAGTAGAAGTGAAGGATATGGCAGCATGGGGTTAAGGGCCTTGTAGACAGAGTATAGCAGTGGAGGATATGGCAGCATGGGGGCTAAGGTATTCAGAGGCAGAGAGTAGAAGTGGAGGATATGGCAGCGTGGGGAGCTGAGGTCCTCAGAGGCAGAGAGTAGAAGTGGAGGATATGGCAGCATGGGGGCTAAGGTCCTCAGAGGCAGAGAGTAGAAGTGGAGGATATGGCAGCGTGGGGAGCTGAGGTCCTCAGAGGCAGAGAGTAGAAGTGGAGGATATGGCAGCATGGGGGCTAAGGTCCTCAGAGGCAGAGAGTAGAAATGAAGGATATGGCAGCATGGGGTTAAGGGCCTTGTAGACAGAGTATAGCAGTGGAGGATATGGCAGCATGGGGGCTAAGGTATTCAGAGGCAGAGAGTAGAAGTGGAGGATATGGCAGCGTGGGGAGCTGAGGTCCTCAGAGGCAGAGAGTAGAAGTGGAGGATATGGCAGCATGGGGGCTAAGGTCCTCAGAGGCAGAGAGTAGAAGTGGAGGATATGGCAGCGTGGGGAGCTGAGGTCCTCAGAGGCAGAGAGTAGAAGTGGAGGATATGGCAGCATGGGGGCTAAGGTCCTCAGAGGCAGAGAGTAGAAGTGGAGGATATGGCAGCATGGGGGGCTAAGGTCCTCAGAGGCAGAGTGTAGAAATGAAGGATATGGCAGCATGGGGGCTAAGGTCCTCAGAGGCAGAGAGTAGAAGTGGAGGATATGGCAGCATGGGGGCTAAGGTCCTCAGAGGCAGAGAGTAGAAGTGTAGGATATGGCAGCATGGGGAGCTGAGGTCCTCAGAGGCAGAGAGTAGAAGTGTAGGATATGGCAGCATGGGGGGCTAAGGCCCTCAGAGGCAGAGAGTAGAAGTGGAGGATATGGCAGCATGGGGGGCTAAGGTCCTCAGAGGCAGAGAGTAGAAGTGGAGGATATGGCAGCATGGGGGCTAAGGTCCTCAGAGGCAGAGTGTAGCAATTATACTAACATCATCACAACCAATCTACAAAAAACATCCTTTATATATGAGAACTTGGACATGTAGTTTGTTGCCATGGTGAAAGCATGTTGCCACGGTGACAATCGATGGCTCTACACGAGGCCATTACGACGCCTTTCAACTTACCTCTTATAGACAGATGCCAATCAATGGAGAAAATGGCAACATTGCCTGCCCAGCTTTTCTGCCAGGTTTGTCTTTTTGTAATGATACATTAGAGGGGCTAGACAACATCGTGTGTCGATTGAATGCAATGCCAAGAATGCTTCCAGCAACAGGCAGACATAAGCTTCATAGCTGGCTGCTTTTTATCATTCTGTATGGAGATTGACATGTGTATCTTTATTTTCATAAGCATTGATGATACGTTTTGGCCGCGTGTCAATTACGGGATTGAATCATCTCACACAAGTGGTTTTACAGCAAATATTGATGTAGTCTCGCAGCGGGAAATGTACGCTTATGTGGAAATGGACACAACTCGCTACAACACACTCAAAAAGATTTATCTCCATGGCTTATCACAACACATACGCAGAGAGTCTTAAGGTGTGAATAACTCGGAGGCAGAAAGTTCCCATATTTGCTGTGATTTACTACTGGAGCCGCACCACATAAATGTTTATATTTGTCTATTTTGCAGCTGTTCTTTAAAGGGGGTTGAGCACCATATATGGATGATGTCCTTTGTACCCCCAGTTTTTTTGTGCCATTTAGTCCTTCTGTCACTCCTCAGTAATGGACACATCCAAGCTTGCATGAAATGAGAACATTAAATGAAAGTTGTCTTTTTTTAAAGCCAGAATGGCTAGACAGAGGTCAAGAAAGAATGGATGTTTTGCAGAATGAAATTGCATATAAAATGGAGCAGAACTCTCACAAAGAACAAATATTGTTGCTGGCCATGACTGACATCTGTTATGGTGACCTCTGACCTGTCATCAGCCCCACCAGAATACCCGCCCCGCTATTTGCTAAACTCGCCAGTCAGTCATTACTACATGCTCACATAGCCATTGTTTACTGGTGCAAAGCTCTGTGATTTTGAGAGGTTGCCCTCAGAAAATAGCCCCAAGCCATGATCAACAGTGTCAAAGTCAGGACCATTCAGAACTGGTTAGACCAAAATGGCACGCAGTCTTTCTGGGGCTTCACAGCCATAAGCCCGGGATTCGTTGGGAAGTGAATAATTATGCGGGTTTGCCATCAGTTATCGTGCATTTTACAAGCCTTTGATCAGAGCATCAGCCATCTTTGAAGTCCAGGATTGTCTGGGCTGGACAGCACGTGATTGGGCAATATTAGGGCAGCCATATTGATCTGGTTGAGATCAAGAGGGCCTTGGATAAGGAACGATCCATTTGACAAACATATAGGGTGAGCAGGCTGAGATTAATTTCACATTAATAGATATTATTCATAGATATCTATAGTAGCAACAGCATAAATGCAAATTAATCGTGTACAATTTCTTTATGTGATTACCCTGCCTGATAGATGCTTAGTGCACAAGTCAGCTTCTTACAGTCACTGATCCACCAAAAGGTGGTGGCAACGATCAAATTAACCACATTTGTTGTCAAACCTTGTGATTCGTATCCTTCTATAGAATGGAAAACGTTATAATAAATCTATAAAAGTCAATGGAAGATAAAAGACTCAGTTTTATACAAATATGTTTCAGTTGATGTAGGTGTTAAAATTCTGAGTTAGGGAATAAATTTTGGCGAGACTGAAGTATTATATTCCAGAATGTTTAAGGTATTATTAGATTTTGGGAGGTGAAGATGATAAGAATTTGGTATGTTGAAGTGATTATATTTTTGGGGAGTCAAGCTGTCTATATTTTAAATGTTGGAGGAGTTTTAAGTTTAGAGAGGTGGAGGTGTTTAGATTCTGGAATATTGAAGGTGTTTATATTTTTGGGTGGGGTAGGTGTTTAGATTGTGGAGCGGTCAAGGTGTTTATATTTTTGGGTGGGGTAGGTGTTTAGATTGTGGAGCGGTCAAGGTGTTTATATTTTTGGGTGGGGTAGGTGTTTAGATTGTGGAGCGGTCAAGGTGTTGATATTTTTCAGTGGTGGGAGTGGAGATTTCTGTTCCTTATTGCTGGTCCATGCGCATCCTGGCTTCATGCTGTGAATACAGAATCAGGCAGAAATGTACTTCCCTCCCTCTGTACCTGTTGATATCAATTATCCGGGAAAGCTACCCATAATCCTCTCTGGTGTGGACAGAATTTAGGTCACTTTGGCCTGGTTATTATGATCAGCTGGTGATTTCTTGCCAGAGCAGCCTACAACAATATATTCCTGTTGTCTTGATATTTATATCATGGTATCACAATCAGCTAGAATAGATGGCACTGCACCAATATGAAGGCACACCTGTGTCAAAGTGAACTTATATTAGCTAAAGATTTCACACATTTATGTACACACAGGGGTTTATTTCGCATGAATGGCTTTCAATTCAGGTAATTTGTTGCTCTGATGGCGAAAAGGTGACGAGGGCTAAGATGTAAATCATTTTGCCATTTTGTGTGCATTTTACGCTCTACGGGTCCAGACTCAAATCATGCCATATGGTGATTTTCTATACAAAAGAGGACCAAACATTGATTGCAAGGTAGAGACTGATGAAAAAATCTTTATGCCTGAAAAAACTCAAAGAAATCATTGTGTTTGAAACAGTAGCAACTTGTGGGTGTCGTGCCGTGAGGCTTTTTAGGGGCAGAATCGTAGTTTGGAGTGAACTGGTGTGGGATAAAGAGATTTTCGGTCCTTATCCGCTTATAGGGCATTCCTCCATAAGAATAGCACACAAATTGAGTTACGATGTTCCTGATAATATTACACCATGTGGGACATGGCACCAAATGAACTTTACACAAACATATGTTATTCTCAATAGATTATTTAAACTGATTAAATTTAATGACTATTGGAGTGAGATAAGTATGATAATGGTATAATGATTCTATTGAAACAAGGCCTGGATAAATATACAAAATACTAGTTTGACCCATACCCAAGTCTGTATCAGTCCAAGGGTCATTACGTACCCACCAAAGGTTTCTGATTCTGTACACATTCAGTGCAGGGATTTCAGATGTTGGAAGAACGTGGACAGTTATGGATACAGTGTGTGATGCTTTGAAGATTGTTTAGGTGACATAATGATGGAAAGATATGTGTTTGTTGAAGCTGGAATGATGAGGAAACTAGTGGCTGCTGCAAGTGATTAATGGTGGGTGATGATCCGCACTTAATATCAACATCATTACCCTCGTGTTAGAGAATATTGATCAAGAAATTAACTAAAATGTGAAAGAATATTAATGATTGGCTTCTTGTCTGGGGAATCAAATTTGAAGGAATTTAATCCTTTGCATGATATTTTTTTCTTTATTAAAAAAGTAGCCAAAAATTTACATAACTTGTTCAAAGATTACATCTGATAAGATGAGATCATAATAAGTCTTCAAGCATATTTCTTAAACCACATATAGGCAGCTAGGTAAATACTTTAATTATACAAATCTCTTCACAAGATTGTGAAATAAGTGAGAGGAAACAGGACAGAATAACTATTTCGGGTACATGAAGTTTTAATTAACAGATCCTTTGCCTCAGTGAACAAAATAATCTACTTCTTATGGACCTCATGAGAAAGCCCCATAACTCACTTTGCTATCTGCAGATTCTTGATTAATAATTAACACTCAATTAAGACAGGATGTCACATTCGGCGGGAAATCTTACATTGTCTTATTATTAATGAAATGATCAGATTCATCTTACCTTGTGTTGGAGGGCTGTAGTTAATTTTCTGTACCACCGTTCACTCACGTCCCGGGAGATTGTATGTAGGTTGTATAAGATGCTGGCAGGCGTGAGAGAAGAACATGAGAAGCATAATGATATCACAGATAATTACCTGTAGATTTGTGATTTTATTTTACTCTTGTGTTAAGTTTGGCGGAAATGTTTGGAGATGAGTATGTCTCAAGATGTGTCAGTATCTTAATGAGTCATTAATTATTTCTCTCTTATTTCTAGGTTTTCTTAAGTGGATGACACAAGTCTAAAGGATCATAGAAAAAACATCCAGGAGAAAAAGGTGAGAATTTTTATTTTATATTTATGTGGTGTTGCATGAAATAGTTTTTCATTCAGTGAGTGATATGCAAAACTAAAACTGAAGTACATAACATAAATTAAGTGCATTTGTGACTGGTGAAATATTTCTTTTTTTTGATCAGATATGTTGTTTGTGTTGTTAACATTTTGAAAGAGTTGTGTTTTATATAGATTGGCTAAATGATATTTCTCAGATTGTTGATCACTTCATAAGGGTCACATCTCTGAAATACTGCGACATAATATTCCAGATTTCAGGGTATAATAAAAATTTTCAGTCCTGAAAAAATATTGGTTCCATATGATCATATACTTTAATAGAACCTGAAAAAAGAGAGTGTTTCACTCTGATAGTGTCATTTTCACACGTTTTCCCACTTCCTGGCATTGGCGTTTTAACATAATAAAAAAATAAAAGCATCCCCAGATGTTTAGGATCTAGAGCACGAAAAATATTTTTTTGGTATATGATTGATTTGATTTTTTTTAATTTCCAAGGAAATATGACTGATGTTTGAAAGAAAGAAGCAAAAATATTGTAGTGTAAGGTATGAATGCAGGAACCCTGTAACAATAAGCCAGGCTGGGGAACTACGTAAAAACAAAACACCCAGCATAAAAATATGCAATGTTAGGAAGAAAGGACAAATAGCAAGGAAGTACTCCATCATAGAAAACTGTCAAATATGCAGAGTGTTATAGGAAATAGACCCATAGGTGCCTCGCAGCTCAGCTCTATTGATCAAGGAGAAATTTGTTAGATTTTACAACCTTGGTAGTGTTGAGTTTGGCTGGGTGATTAGGGTTGTAGGCCCAGGCCTCGGTGGACACCGTAGACAAGAAGCAAATTAAAAATCCACCATGCAATATGCAAAGTTATTATTTTTAAAAAAATGGTATGGTGTCAGATTTCACTTGAATATTGAATAATGCGATGGTTTGTACTGGAAACTTCATTATGCTACATGAAATATGCAGGTCTGAAATGTTAGCAAATTTGGTTTGAATCATTCTTTAATGAAATTTTATGAAGTCATGGGTGATTTGATTGGTCCTTGCATGATAGGGTACATGTCTAATAACCGCCATATGTGAATTGGATTGGAGTTTCCCTATGATTTTAATGGACAGGTATGTGAAGACAAGATGATATTCACGCCATTGCAGTTTTCCTATGGGATGCAAAGTCTGGCAGGATTAATATTGGTGTAAAAAATTGAGACTGCAAAACATGATATTATTGCTCTGAAAATTTAGACCAATTCATTGTTGTCAACGGTTTTGAAAAATAAAATTATTGCTACTCACCATGGATTTTGCTGTGATGATAAGAAATGAACGCCGCAAAATTAGACAATTAAAGAAGAAAATGACCAATTTCTTTTTGTAAGTCAAATTAATAAAGAAATTTTGTATTTATCATATATAAAGATTTAAGAAGAAATTTCAAATTAATAACATTCTACTAAAATGACTAAAGTATATATAATTCTGCAACATTTTACGGATTATGATATAGAAAACGCAAAAGATGTAATAATCTCTTGTCCTCAGTATGAACAAGTATGAACATTCAGAATTGTAAATGAGTGAATACAAAGTGCCGCATAATGGCAGACATAGCCTTTATTAGGTCATACAAGACATCATTAATGCCGGAGTTGCTGATGCTGATGATGAGGATGCTGGGGATGAAGGCATAGCTTATCAGGGCACAGGGGAAGCAGAAGGCTTGCTTGTCTCTTAGGTCACTCTGAATCACATCATGATAATCCCATAAGGTCATAGGTCAACTCATGAATATGTAAGGCCATTCACTATAAATGTTGTTCTCTGATAGCGTTTTGGCATTTTATTATGTTAAATATGAGTATTTGTACAACCAACACCAGAGGGCACAGCTGTATAACCGGGTATTGTTCATGATCCAAGGAGATATCTGGCATACTTGGTTTGCCTTGACTTGAAGCATTTCATTTTCATGCTCAAGGTTGGTCTCATGGCAAACTTACTTGAAGTTTAAAATCCATAAATAAATCTTCTAATCATCCGTTTGGAGCCTCCGTGTTATTATTTCTTTGCAAATGTGACTGAGCTGTGAAGATCACCCCAATAAAACTCCAATATGAGGATTTCATCTTTGTTTTCTGTAAGAAGTTATCAGTTATTATTTTTTCTACATTTGCAAAAAAAAAAACAATTCAGTTCTATATGTTCCGATGTTCATATTGCTCAAATAAAGACCCAATTAAACTTTGAGAATAATGAATTAATTGACCAACTTTTAGTTACAACCAATGCAAACATGCTTCTTTTTAAACATCTGAACCTGTCTTAATATGGTATACAGTGCAGTAACCAACTTGGACGTTATATGTTTATGGTTTAGTAATATTGAGACCTCCTACTCTCATTTAATATGGAATACAGTTCAGTTGTATCAAGACATCCAACTTTGACTCAATATGGTACATGGCTTCATAAAATCAAGAAATCCAAGCCTGTCTTGATATAGTATATGGTTTAGTAATATTGAGACCTCCAACCCTGCCTTGATATGGTATATGATTTGGTAATATTTAAATCTCCGACCTTAATATGGTTTACAATTCAGTTGTATTGAGACATCCAATTTAAACCTTTTATGGTTTCGTAAAATTGAGACATCCAACCCTGTCTTAATATTGTATATAGTGTAATGATATTGAGACCTCTAACTTAATGTGCGAATACAGTTCAGTTGTATTGAGACATGGAACTTTTAATATGATTAAGTAATATTGAAACATCAGACCCAGTTTTAGTAAGGTTTACCGTTTAGTAATATTGAAATATCATACCCTGTTTTAATATGGTTTACTGTTTAGTAATATTGAGACATCAGACCCTGTTTTTATATGGTTTACTGTTCAGTAATATTTAGACATCAGACCCTGTTTTGATATGGTTTACTGTTTAGTAATATTGAGACTCAGACCCTGTTTTTATATGGTTTACAGTTCAGTAATATTGAGACATCAGACCCTGTTTTGATATGGTTTACAGTTCAGTAATATTGAGACATCAGACCCTGTTTTGATATGGTTTACTGTTTAGTAATATTTAGACTCAGACCCTGTTTTAATATGGTTTACTGTTTAGTAATATTGAGACATCATACCCTGTTTTGATATGGTTTACAGTTCAGTAATATTGAGACATCAGACCCTGTTTTGATATGGTTTACTGTTTAGTAATATTGAGACTCAGACCCTGTTTTTATATGGTTTACTGTTTAGTAATATTGAGACTCAGACCCTGTTTTGATATGGTTTACTGTTTAGTAACATTGAGACTCAGACCCTGTTTTGATATGGTTTACTGTTTAGTAACATTGAGACTCAGACCCTGTTTTGATATGGTTTACTGTTTAGTAATATTGAGACTCAGACCCTGTTTTAATATGGTTTACTGTTTAGTAATATTGAGACATCAGACCCTGTTTTGATATGGTTTGCAGTTCAATAATATTGAGACTCAGACCCAGTTTTGATATGGTTTACAGTTCAGTAATATTGAGACATCAGACCCTGTTTTGATATGGTTTACAGTTCAGTAATATTGAGACATCTAACTAAATGCTAATTAGAGCATTGTTCTTTAACACAACCAGACCACAACTGATTCAAACCCCACAATACTGATAACGTCCATCATACCGACCCTGAAGGTCAATCTTTAATCTATCTTAGGATCTTCAGAGCGGAATAATAAAAGGAACAGAGGGACTGATACACGAGGATAGCGGGATTAGTAATGGGGATTTGGGTATCCTGTGGGATTTGTTGCCTTCACAATTATCATGATTATAGTCATTAGATGGGTTTTCATCAGCGCCTCACAAATTAACACCACAACGTGGAGATAGACATGGCATACTGCAAGATGGCAGGAGAAGATATCGCAGGCGAATACAGCCAAATGTGTCAACATGTATTATTGCCATCTCTGCCAATCTAGGGTTTCCCATCATGCCCAACATTCTACTTCCTGTTACTATGGCTTCTTGATGCCAGTGCTCTCAAGATTAAAAACAAAAACAAGGAAATTCAAAGTTTTTAATTAGTATATCAGGAACTGTTTTAAAGGTCATAGCTTGAAATAGATATTAATATAAAAGAATTTGGAACACAAGGGAAGCATAAAATGAAATGGTCAGAATAATTGCAGCCAGAGGCCATATTTAGTAGACTGAGGTGCTTTGTTTACACTTGTGATAAAATAATAAATCTATAGAATTAGGAAATATTTGTTGTTTTCAGATATTTATAGTGGAGTCCTGCTGATATAATTTGATGTCATTGTTGGATTGGTTTTGTTGGTCATACAGACAACAGCTATCATTTAACTCATAATATGCATCAATTATCTGATAAATACCACTCCAACAATACACAGTTATATTTGGGATCAGCATTTGATCCTCCCAGCTTGCACCTCCCTCATGACCGTGTGACCTCACTTTGACTTTCATTTACAAAGTGTCACACAGAGTATAATTAGCTGTCACCAATTAGGCCCTTCACCACCGTAATTATGTATTTCCAGCATTTCACAAAATTTGGTACATTAAATACTGAAACAAAAAAACATTCATTATGAAACTTAATGATGGGAATTGGTTGAAAATGGAATGACAATGATTAAGTCCAGGAAATTGGTAATCCATAAAGCGGCTGTTTTACGTGGTGTTTTCTTATCCATTAAGGCTGAATTATTGCCAGCTCTCATATTCACTGAATTAAGGTGCTGTCTGTCTGATCAAAATCTTTATTCCCTCAAATCTCCTTTTGATGTCTTCATCTTTGGAAGATGTCTAAAACCTTGGTAGGTGTCTAAAGCCTTTGTCACTGTCTGAAATATATGAAACTCTCTCACTGTCTAAACCTTTGGATTCCCTAAGCCTAGGATGCCCTAAGCCTCAAGCAGCTGTCTAAACCTTTGGATGCCCTAAGCCTCAAGCAGCTGTCTAAACCTTTGGATGCCCTAAGCCTCAAGCAGCTGTCTAAACCTTTGGATGCCCTAAGCCTCAAGCAGCTGTCAAAACCTTTGGATGCCCTAAGCCTCAAGCAGCTGTCTAAACCTTTGGATGCCCTAAGCCTCAAGCAGCTGTCTAAACCTTTGGATGCCCTAAGCCTCAAGCAGCTGTCTAAACCTTTGGATGCCCTAAGCCTCAAGCAGCTGTCAAAACCTTTGGATGCCCTAAGCCTCAAGCAGCTGTCTAAACCTTTGGATGCCCTAAGCCTCAAGCAGCTGTCTAAACCTTTGGATGCCCTAAGCCTCTAGCAGCTGTCTAAACCTTTGGATGCCCTAAGCCTCAAGCAGCAGTCTAAGCCTTTGGATGCCCTAAGCCTCAAGCAGCAGTCTAAACCTTTGGATGCCCTAAGCCTCAAGCAGCTGTCAAAACCTTTGGATGCCCTAAGCCTCAAGCAGCTGTCTAAACCTTTGGATGCCCTAAGCCTCAAGCAGCTGTCTAAACCTTTGGATGCCCTAAGCCTCAAGCAGCTGTCTAAACCTTTGGATGCCCTAAGCCTCAAGCAGCAGTCTAAGCCTTTGGATGCCCTAAGCCTCAAGCAGCAGTCTAAACCTTTGGATGCCCTAAGCCTCAAGCAGCTGTCTAAACCTTTGGATGCCCTAAGCCTCTAGCAACTGTCTAAACCTTTTCATGTTGTCTTATCCATAGGTAGTTGGCTGAGTTCATGATAACTACTTGATCATAGTAGTCAAGCAGATCTTAGATTTGTTTGATAAAAGACACTTTCGTTGAATGAGTGATTGTTGTAAAAAAATATTTTCCTATTGATATTTTAGAATACATTTGTACTTTTGAATTCACCAAACTAATAAAAAAGAGAAATGTGAAGTGGAGTTAAAGATACGAGAAATTTTCTTCATCACCATTATTTAAATTATTCATTAATGGGAACTGTTACCATATATAGTACCAAATTAAAAACCTTTACGAAGAGGCCTGAGGCTGAAAAGGAAGGAACAGAAAGAGGAATCTTCTTACCAAAGCAATATGTCAATTTGTAATCCATTAAACTCAAGAGTATCTATAAATAAAAGGGAATTCTCAAAAGGCGGCTTGTTTGGTCAGGACAATTACGTAGGGAGTGATAAAGTTTTTATGTGCCGCAGGAGATAGACAAATGTAAAACATATTCTTTAAAGGAAGTAAACTACGAGAAAAAATGCCCTAATTTTTTTTGGTGTGTTTTAACTGTGATTACCTCAAATAACCTTCAGGCTGAACAGCTGCTGACTTGTGGCCTGCAAAACGATTGTAAAACCTGTTCACCTATAAACATCCATCATGTTTTATTCACAATTTTTGGTAAAGTTTTCACCACAATTTTTCAGGTTGAAACTCAGAGTTATTTGAAACTTATATCTTAGTTCACAGAGGGCAGCACATGATCAGCTAATCCCAAAGATTATCCTTTAATCCCCTGAAATATTACACACCATCCCCAAAGGTATTTCATTTTACACATTATTAGGGATGACTTCTCCCATGTGTCTTTTGATATATGTAGCGTGATGTTTAGACAACAGAGACATGATAGAGATATTGAGAAATAGAACAGATGGGGGAGTAATGAAAGGGGAAAGTGTGGTGGCCATTGTGAAACCAACACTTCAATGTTTAGGGGTTTGGTTGGGGTGTGCACCCCATAATTTGAGATATTTTGGTTGTTGAGAGGAGAAGAGAGGGGGGAGGGGGTTTTGATATGGCCTGAGGGGAGTCACTTTGGTCTTAGCCTCCCCAGTGAGATATCCAAGGGCTGGACACAGGTCAAGTGGAACATTCCATTATGTGATACCAGTAGAAGGGACAGGTTGAGGCATTATTAGATATGGTTTTGTTTTTGTACAATTTAGATTAGAAATTATGAATATTTTCTATGATGATTTTTTGAGGTGAAGTTGGCAGGTGAAGGCAGGTGACCTGTCACCCCCGTGTAAGAGAGTGGGCTGATCTGAGGCCTGGAGGCCACACACACTCATACACACACACTCACACACGTGTTGCTGGCAAGGAGACAAGACACAAGATAAGCAGGCAGCCAGGCAGCACCACATACTCAGTGGATATGATACTGTAATACAGACCTGTGTCTACACCACACATATACAGGATAACAACAAACTCCCCCTCAAACAACCAGTGTGAGTTTCACACAGTAATGGCTTGTGTGGAAATCTGACAGAGTTTGTATACTCGCAGCGGAAGAGAGTTTGGAAAGAGGAGATGCTAAGGAAATTTGCTGAAAGTGAGATATATCAACACTGAGTGAGATAGCCATCAGTGTTTGTAGTGATTGCGGTCCTGATGCTGACGACATACAGGTGAAGAGGATCCCAGATTCAAAGTGAAGAGTATATTGTCATTTATCACCGGATTTGAGCAAGTACTAATTTACGTCAGAATCAAAGAGAGATCGCATTTTGACATCTACATCCTGGATACGGATGCTGACAGTGTTATTTGTAAATCTTTTATCTTCAATCTCATCTCGACAGGAATCCACATAAAACAGTAAGTGAGAGGTCGGGGTCGTCTACCAATCAGAGTGCTTGATTGCGGATATGATCTTGACAAGAACTATGTATACACAACCAGATAGGTCTACTTGGCTGTCATAAAGTTATGTTTGACTTCAATTTCATGTGTCACTCCTTGCATTGTTAACCATCCAGCTACCGTTCTCAGGGTTTTTTTCTTCTTGTTTTGTGGTACATTCTTTGTGTGCATAGATATTTATCAATTGATGCGTAAATTATCACACATAGTAAAAGAAACCTTAAAAGTTGCTTTCTATATGCTTAAGACTTAGAAGATGGGTTTAATTACAATATGAGATAACCCTTGCTGTGTGGCTTGCCAAGGTTTCTCCTGGGAGCATACAGAGGGTTAATACACATCTCTTGACCTACCTTAGAGGGGGTGCATAGCAGACAAGAGTCATGGCACAGGTTACATGTCGCAGTGTTTCCACATCCCTGATCACATACATGTTAAAAGTGCCTTCCGTACGACCTGTGCATTTTTTTTTATTCACAGCCAAAGATCACATTCAAATCTTGATTTTATGTATTTTATTTTTTGAGACAAAAGATTTGAAACCTTTTGAATTGCTGTTTCATGTTTGCTTTGATATGAAGGCATAGGAGACGAAAGGGACGGAGTGTGCAGTTGACGATTTATAAACAGGAATAAAAGCATGATCATATATCTATAAAGCCAGTGGTGGCAATGAAGTTATGAAGAGAAAAAGGGGCATAAAGCAGGCAGTTAGCACAGTCAGAGTGTTGCCTCCTTGTGCAGATCCTGCTGTAAATCATATTGCCTCTGTGGCAGTGCCATAAACCTGTAAAATAACGCCTTCATAACATGAAAGGAAAGGTGCCATTGAAAATCCAAGGATGTAATTGGGAAAACTTTTTTTGCAATGAAAAGGTAAATTATCTATAATTTTAGAGAAAGCGAATCAAGACATGAGAAATTGAATTTATTGCTGATGAATTAAGATAATCTGTGCACCCTCCAGTGAAGCATCCCACCCTCCATTGCTGTGAATGCTGTGATACGGGATGCAGAGTCCATGAAGGAAAGTTTTATAGCATAATTGTCTGGTGTATTGCCAGGGTGACTCCCTCCTGCAGGATTATCAGGCTCAATTTGACTTGACTAACAGTGCCACCTGCAGGCATACACCAGGCCATAATGTGTCTTAAAACCATCATTTATGCTATTTTTTCTCTACTTTATGAGAATATTTGTCACAACAACAATAACCCGTGAAATAAAAAGAGACTCGTTTAAGGACCCGAGCACATATATATAGCTTGAGTACATTATATGCAATAAACAAATATGGATACTCTGCTAATATAGTATTATGGTCTGGCCTAGTGGAGTGCACCCCGAGGCTGCGTGGCACATATGTGTCTATGTACAGCAATATGTTTGTATGTAATATCACAATATATGTCTAAAGGATTTGTGTTATCAGCTGATCCTTTCATGTAATAATATGTTGACATGCACTGAGGCTGGTAGCAATAAAGTCATTTTCTACCAGCTTTATTTGTGTGAACAGGATATTTTCCACTTAGGCAATGCTGCTGACTTGATAACAGATGGGCAGCAGAACACTGAACTTTGTGTGTAATAACCAACAATTAGTGCCAAATAGTCTATCCCAGGAAATTATCAAAATAAATTCTTATCAGCTCTTGATAAGAAAAGTCACCAGTTGGAATTTCCAGTTTTCATCGAAGCATCTTATTGTTCTAAAGGTTTGGAATTTTCACAGGCTGCACTTCTAGTGGTTTTAACACATGTGAAAAAAGCAGTCTTGACTGTCCAGGAATGGATTTTATGACATGAACTTGGCTTATCCTCACACAGGAAGGGATTAGTGTGTCTCTTGGTATTTTTGAGGGAGGATTAAGGACAGGATGCTGAGTAAAAGCTCAAATAAACACACTTAAGAGCAAATAAACAAAATTTAGGTGAACCATTCTACTTCCTGGGGTGTGGGTTTGGGTCACTCTTTTTTACTTCACTCAGGGCCTTCATGGTGAAGAATAAAGCGTCTGATCTTCTGGGACTTTGACGTGGGCCATTTAATTTCAAAATAAACATGGAGGTTAATGATGGAGGGACATCATTAAATCAATTGAGCTTGGTGTGGATAATTTAAAAATTGATCATGCATACACTGTTTTGGATCTCCAACTATCTGAGAATCAAGTCAGGAGGAGCAATATTGATAAATTTCTCCAACCTACTCTTAATAAATTAAGTTATCATTTCATTCCATCCCCATTACAGATGATAAAATGGTTCACCACTTAAAGGAGAAAACAAACATATTAGAGACAAAGTAGGGTGCAGTGTTGATGTAGGAATTTAGATCTCTCCTGTGTCTGACAGGAACAGGAAAGCTTAGCTCTTATGTGATTTCTCTGCTTGAAGAGGGATTTGCACAGAACTGCCAACACAAAGAAGTTTTCTGGTTTGAGAATGGGCAGTGAAATACATTGATTAGAAATACATGAACAACTGGAATCATTTTTTTTCATTGGGAATATTATGTAAATACACAATTTTGATTTGAAGTGTATTTATGTAGATAGTTGATATTATAAATAAGAGTGATATTTAAATTTAAAGAGAGGCATGGATAAAATACATAGCACTATTAGGTTTGATATAGGTATTCAATAATGGAGACGCAAGGTTTTCAGTGAAAATGGGAACACTGTTGATTTTAGGCAAACAGATTGCGAGAGCCAAAGTCCTCACAATTAAAGCAGGCAGTTAGCCCAGTCTCTGTTTTGTTTGAAGTTGCTTTTTATACAGGGATGACAGTGACCTTGAATAGAAATCAGACTACGCTATGGAAATCAAGAAACTGATCTGCCCTGGGTTGGTTCCTGCCCAGTCGGTGACAAACCAGTCCAGTACAAATTATATGGTCATCAAATGCGGTGACTAAATTCAAAGGAATACTGGCGATGGAGTAAAATCAGTCTTTGACTGTATGTACCGGTACAAGATTGTAATCAATAGGACATTAATAGATGTTTATAGAAAATGAGTTATTTTGGACAATGGAGTAGTATTTATTCTTTGATTAAAAGGATACAAATATATCTGGAAAGAATTGGCAGAAGTCAGTGCATATAGAATAAATAGCTGGACGGGTGTAAATGTCCAATGTGTATGCCTTGTCAGACAAACAGGTATCGTATATCTGGCGGACATCACATTTACCTTTGACCTCTGCTTGCAGTGGTTGATCCTGACAAGGGGAAATATTTGTAGAACAATATTGCAAACAGATGCTAAGATCTCTCAATGCTTGTAAATAAACTACACATATTTGTATTGCTTTCTTCATAATACTTGAACTTAATTTAGCTCATAGAATTAAAGTATTTGTAAAAATTTAGATGATTTGTTTTTGACTAATTACATTGATATGTTTCAATTTTATGAATTAATATACCTTTTTTGGCATATACATGAAACTCTTAAATCTATATTTCTTAATTATAAGGGGTCGGCTTAAGTTTCATGTTCAAAGGCCCCAACTTTAACAAGGAAAAATGTATTTTCACATAACACATTGTCAGAATAATTTGAAAATAAACTCAAAGTAAATGGATTTGTACTCCCTGGGGGAAGGGAAGGGAAGTGCAAATGTTTTGTTGGGGGTAATATTTCATGCCACACTGCCTTTCCAGTGTTGTTATCTACGCCATGTTGCTAATTACATAAGAAATAGGTTTACATTTGGTCCAATGTAATCAGATAGGTGGGTTAGGTGAAATCAGACCTGCTACTATTGTCTGTTCATGACAAGACAATTAGATATGAGATCTGATCAATGAATAACCACTTAAATGCCATGCACACAGGCTAACTCTGTGTGGCAGATTTTAGCAAATGAAATAGCCACCTTTATGCCGCCTATATAGAAAGCTCAGTTATGAAGATTTCTTCAATGATAACCTTTTATTGACACATAGGGTTCTCAACAATATGTTTTTAGCATTTTTGTAATAAAAAATTATGCGATATAAAGGTGCGAGCAAAGGGTTATTGTTTTTTTATAAAATCATCAATTGCCTTAATGATACTGATGTTTACCATTTTAGATGAATTTTCAGTATTTGTCTCAGTAGTCATGGCTACAAATAACGTTCTGATCATATTTACGTATAATTTTTTTATTTTTTATTTTGTAATATTCAAGAGATGTGACACCAAGCAGGCCAACCTGGTAAACTGATCAAGCCAATAAGAAGATAGCGAATTCTGCCTGCAGTTTCTCCCTCCTGAATGCTGGAAATGTGACCAAGGCATGATGGGAATAATAGGTCAGGAAATATGGCCACTTTAGATCCATATCAGCCGATAATTGCTGGAATTATGGTGATTTGTTCACCAAAATAGGTGAAAAAATGAAAAACATTTGAGGACAAATGACAAATACTTGACAAGTTTAGAATTCAGATTGTCAAGTTTGATTGAATTTTCACAGGTTTGAAATTGGATCATCTTTAGCTCGGAAACTGATTTCATACAGGTCTATTGCTTAAGGTGTACTGTGAAAAAGAATTATTCATTAATGTAGCACAGATATGTATGTGGAGAAAGTGACAAGCGAGAATGGGACATTTGCCAAAATTATGACAAGTTTTGAGGGAAAGCAAATAAAGAAACAGTGACACATATACTATACAGGAGAAAGAGCTGGAAAACATGTTAAAATTTGCCCAGGAGCCTGAAGTTGGAAATACTTGAGGATAATTTTGGCAAGATTTTGAAGTTGAACACTGAGCTGTGGTATTCAAGGTTGCAATCCTTCAAATATGTTAATCAGGCCTCCATGTTAATCAACTTATCCAGAACCTTGGCCGGCATTTATTACACCCAGTTTATCCACTTGACAAGTTAATTTTAGTCCCCAAAGTAATTGCTATGTCTTAAAATTTAGGAAAATACTTGAAATTGTCAATGACAATTGTTACAGTACAAAGATAAAATCTCTTTAAGCATAAATGGGTACCAACAAAGAGGGTTTTCTTTAGACAAAGTCTCTCATTTGTTGACTGGTTTAGCCTTACATAATGTTACTTCCCAGGGACTTGTTTGACAATAAAGCGAGGCTAGATCTACGTGTTTTGTCTGTCGCAGCAAAGGGGATGTTCTCTCAGGGGGATTCCTACGAGGGCAGAATCAGTTTAGGGTATAAATAGACCCCCAGCAGAGTGGAGACTTTCTAGGCCCACTTGGAGGAGATGTATTGTACTTGACCACTGTGGCATGTGACAGGACTTGTGGTCAGTTATTATGCTGACCACTCCATGAAGTATGATGATGGTGTTAGATGTGGGTGAAAAATACCCTTGAATCCCATTTAGTCTACTGGCCACCATCACAGTATAATTTCTACTGCAAATATCTCAGAAGAAAAAACTATGATGAAAATGAACCACAGCTAGAGGTTTAAAAAATATATAAATAGATATTATCGTTTTGGAGGATTTAAATATTGATATTTGTTTAATATTACTGAGTGGAATGGCTTGATGAGGAGTGAGAGATTGAGGTGAGTTAAGCCGTTTGTTGGATGTGTTATAAAGTCAGAGAGTACAAGAAGTGTCACAGCTGGCGATGGTGGATCTTGCCAGGTATTCCAGAAGTCAGCACCACGGCAGCCAGCACTTTTCTTCAATAAAACAGTATGGGAGTAATGAGCTTAGAGGTGCGACACAGCTCCAGGCTGTAAAATTGCACTGCTCATACTGAGAACTTAATCACCAAGGTAAAAAACATTGCCAGGTGTTCATTAACTTATGATCAGGCAAGTTTGTTGACACTGGTATGTGTCCATGGTGACATGGATATCATCGTTTTCAGATTGAGTCAGACGTATTGTGTGACATTGATTTGTTTGATTTCAATCAAAGTTGGAGGCACGCCCAGAAAAGGAGAGGCTGGTGAAAAAGTATGATATTGTATCATCATAAAGGCAAGAAGATCATAGAGAGTGTGGGAAGATCTATTGCAGAGTAGGGGTGTGTGGGTTGGACAGAGAGGAGTCTGGGATATGTCTAAACTATTCCTATCTCCATCAGACTCGTTTTGAGCATCTTAGGAAAACTTCCCTCCATTCATCATATGATCCAACAGAACACAACCAGAAAGTATCCTAGGCGCTAGCTCCAACTATGGTTATATATATTTTTTCAAATATTTTTTTCATTGCATGTTAGAGGATATTATTGAATATGAGTACAGGATCAATTATTCCCCCTCTCCCTCTTAGGTATATTTTGAATTCTCCAGATGTAAAAACCTCAAGGCCCTTTCTGTTTCTGGCTCTACACACTCTGTGTTTTTATATTACCACAAGAGGGCACTTCTGGCAATCACTCTTCAATTGAAGCATGTAATCATAATAGAGTGCTGTTTTATCTCATGTTTGCTTCTGGAGAATGACAAACTTTGATTAAAATGTTTAATAGTGCTACAGAGCCGAGCACTCAGTTCATTTGTCTTATCTCAAGTACGCCAAACAGTTTATGTTGAATGCCAGTGCAAATTGTCAGAATGATTTTGAAATGCTGCAGGATGCTAAAGAAATGAAAGTCCAACATATTTTCCAATTTAAGGAGTTGTAAAATTACCTGAGATATTTCTCACATTTGGTAAAGGTGTCGGTTCCGAGCACTGCAGGTATAACAATTTCTACCATTTTGAAGGTTTGAGGTTTGTGGTGCGTGGATTCTTTCCATCTGCTGAATGCTAGAGAAACCCGGGAGGCTTGCCACATACACTGGGGATCAGGAGTTTTCACCCACCCTTGTCATGACTTAGCAAATCAAAGAAAAAAGATGAGCTAAACCGTAGCTGTGGGGTTTCTGTTTTGGTTCCAGGGTGTTCCTCGGTCTTGTCTATTTGTCCAGAAAGGTCAATGAGATACTACCGCTGAGCATGCAGGAAGTGACAAACAGGAAACAGGTGATTTCTATGCTGAAGAGTACAATCCCAAAAATGTATTATACACAGATAAATTAGACAGATAAAGGTTTTTTGTTCATAATAATGTGAATTTTATCACTGACATGTTATTTAAGCACAAAACTAAAGAAATGGTCAGGAGAGAGTATAAAACCATTGAAAGTGAGAATTTTAAGTTTTAAATTCTCTAAAATGGTGAAATAATGCAAAAAAGCTTAAGCTGTCTTTTGTTGTAAAGATTTTAGTAGAGCCAGCAATGTGACTTGGCACTTGTGAGAATCTGCAGCCCTGGGAGGGGGGAAAAACTGCAGACAGTGGGAGAGAGAGAGAGAGAGGTGCTGTGAGCCTCAGACTACTGCAGAAGTTCTCATCTCATCCACATAGATCATGCAAAGAAAGATTGAAGAGTCACTCATAAAAAAGACAAGTCAACTATGGTTTTGCGCTTTGTTGATGCCAGTCATAAACTATTCAGTGTCAAGAGCGTTCTACAATCACCAGATCAGGATTTAGGCGATGCGAAATGGCTTTCTATGAAGAAGTATTGAGACGTGCTCCAGGGGTGAAAAGCTGGTTTTAAATAAAGCTATTTGTCATGAGAAAAAATGGCAAACACTTGGAGCAGTGTAAGGATTTTGACAAGTTACAGGCACACTGGATAAGAGGATGTGCTAAATGATGAGAGGAAAAAAATCACAGCCCTCTATAGAAGAAAAGAAGCCATCTCCATGACAGAACAAATATTTTCCTAGTTGTTCATTTTCTTAGCACACATTTTAAAATCTGGAATTGAATCAAGTGAAAAGTTCAGTGTAAACATTTATCCCAAAGGTGTTTATTATGGTGCAAGAGAAGTCTATTTACTTCCAAACAAGGTCCTTTATAAAAGTGTACCTGCCAATGTTAATAGCTTCTTTTATTTCAAAATTTGAAAAGGGAGTGGACCTGAAATCACCCTGAAATGATAAACCCCTCCTTCGTGTGGTGTCCTTTATGCCCACCGGGGAAATAGCACAAAAGGACCTCACTAAATGGTTTGGTGACATCTGGGGACCTTCCGACCTCTAGGAAAGGTCCTCAGCCAGAGTGAGACCGGAGAGAATGGGACATTATTGCGGAATGAGGTTCCTGTTTGTAAACACCCCAGAGGGTGTTTAACCACAAGGAAGCAAGACAATATATCCCATTTAGTATGTATTATTGCACTTTGGGGGTCTTTTCTGTCATATAAAGTAGCTATTTTATGGAATTACTAGATACACTTTAACACTTGGAATAAGACACCAAGTCTATTTCTATTGCTTCCAATTTATAAAGATGGAAATTGGAAAACAGAAAACGTTTCTTTTTTCTGTCGAAGATCAAAAGCCTATTAAACCACATGAATTATGAAAGAATATTAGAGCGGTACTCGATTTTGATTGAAATATAACATCTTGTTAAGCATAGATGGAGATAAGGAAGAAATATGGGAATATCCAGGAACCTAACACCGCCCAGCTCAGCCATTGTGCTGGAGGATGGACAGATCTCGGGCAGACGCTGGGACACTGAGACTTGGTGGTGTGGGCACAGTCAGGATAAGGTGCACTTTATACCATATCTATGCTATATGTCGTATAATTGATCTCTGGGGAAATTACTACTCATCAGAGGCTGGCTCAGCTCACCAGCATCTTCAGTGCAAAAGGCAGAGATGGATTTTCTGGGCAGCAAAAAAATAAGATGATTGTTTGTGCCAGAACGTCAAGGCTTATTCTTGCAGGATAATGGCAACAATGATTCTAGTTAATTAACAATGGATTAAAACAAAGAATGTTTTACAGATACTTGTGTGCTATTTGAATTAGTAGCATTTTTTGTTTTGGAGTGATCTTTTTTCTGAGACTATACAGTGGCATTTAGTGTTTTCAGAGGGTGGAGTGGAGACAGGTAGTGTCCAGCAAAAAACACATAATGGTCGTTTAGTACACAAATAACAGCCACAGTGCATGCAGCTGCAGAAATAACACACAGGGATTTGTACACATGATGTCTTCCTGTGCAGATTGCAGACAATAGTTGCCATGGTGACACATGTCTCCTGATGATCCTGCAGCCTCTACATAGCATTTCTTGAGATGAGCTCATAACAATGGTGTAGATTTAAATATTGATATGTTTGAACAAAGCATACCATTAAGATTAAAAGAAACAACCAAATCAGATACTTGGCTCCAGTTGCAGAACACTAATTTTTTAACAGTTTATTATTTATAAGAAAGGTTTTTAAAATGGAATTAATTTATTAAGAATTAAGTTGCGTTTCTTCCATACTTCTGCTATATAGGCTAATGAAGGGCTGGTGTTATGTGTACAACCACCAGCCGTGGGGTACAGTTTCTGCATCTGTTATTGCACTAGTAGTGGTATATACCTGCAGTCCTGCAGCTGTTGCTGTCATCAGTCAAGATGGCACACTCCTTGTTGACATCCTGTACATAAATATTTGTGCAACAACATCCACCATGACACCTCCACATGGACTTCCTTGTGTGTGTCTGCAAAAGTGGCCCATCAGAAAAAGCGGGAAAAACAGGGTATTTTTCAAAAATAAGATTCTTCAGCTACATATAAAGTTCAATCATACTTTAGTCAAACATTGATGAGATAAACTGGTCAAAAATGGATCATTGGGGAATCAGATCACATATTTTATTATTGATAATGGACTTATAGGATTTGGGGGATTACAGAGAGAGTCATTAAAAATGTTTGGACAAGCATTGATAGTTATCAAGTGTTTCAAGATCAGCTTTTCCTCCATTACAAGAAAAGAAGTTGGCACAACATATTACATAGAAAGAGTTAATATTTAATCTGGTAGTCAAGTATGTGGCATGTCAAATAACAGGATTACCAACCTACATGAGCAGACAAAGGACCTTGCCACTTCAAGAAATACCAGTCCCATTCTAACTGCACCAGGTCAATACTGCAGCAAACTCCAAAAACCCTTCACTGAAACACCTGGACAGTAAACAGACCACTCCACACTTATTATAGTGAAATCAGGCCAATCAAGACCTGCATGTGAAACAAATAGGCCACATAAAGTTATTATGAAATTTATGGCATTTATGTACATGAAGAAACAAGTTCATCTACATCTACATCAATAAGTTATACTAGGCAAAACCAATTGGCATCCCGCCGAGAGTTATTCCAGGCCATAGAATATTAAGCAAATAAACTGATAAATGTGAAAAAATAGGTCACTCATGGGCAATAACCAGATGGGAATCAAACCTTTTAAGAATCAGACAAGATGTGAAACAACATGTTACTGCTAGCCTATCTCAAAATTGTATATGTGATAAGCATGCCACTCCAGGCCAAAATGTGAAACTGAACATGCTACTCCAGGCCAAAATGTGAAACAAATAAGCCAAAATGTGAATCATACCCTATTTTGCAACTAGAAGTGTAAAAATGAAATAACGCAAAACAACTTGAACGTAATTGGAAAATATAGAACACTTCAATATGATATTTGCATTGAGTGCAAAAAAAATGCAATATGAACAATCGAAGGTAACACCTTAGACATGAGGAATGAGATTTCTTCTATTTCTCGGTGGCCTTGTCCTGATTCCACTGATGTTTTGTATCCAGGATTATAATTTCAGAAACAATAAACCTGAATAGACGTCCTCAGCTCACCCCGTGTTTCCTCACATTCCTCAACCTTGTCCTGGGGCATTCCTACGATTTTGACTTATTTCTAAGAAAAGGTCACTTTGTGATGTGTCTCCTTGTCTAAGTAGCATTTATACAATGAGCAAAGCAAAATTATTTTAGGAAAATGTTGATATGAGCACATATCATTTGTCACTGCTTGCTTGGTATGGATTATATCATCAGGAGTAAAGGGATTATCTCAGACAAATGGATGAAGGATTATCTGTTTGAAGGGAAATGTAACAAAGTTAGGAACACAGGGATTATGGAAAGTTTTACAAATTCAGTAGTAATATCAATATAATTAATGATTTTCAAAAGGAAATATTAATAGTTTAAATATAAAGAAGCATAATTACAGAATATTTTTTCATCACAGAATAAGGGCACATATAATGGAAGAATGATATATCTTTGTTTTCAATTATGTTTTATCAGAAATGAAAGTACGCTGTTATTATCTTGTCAAACAATAGGCAAAGAGAGAAGAGAGACATTTACGGTGCATTCTGATGTAAGGGAAAGAAGGCAAATTCATCTAATAGCAGATACTACCTGTCTGGTTGGAATTGTAGTGGGTCAGGGGAAGAAGGTGGAGTGTTTCAGGAAGGGAGCAGCTCTCCAGTCTCAGGAGGTAGGATATTGCATGATTCATGGAGGAGGCACAGGAAGCAGTGAGAGTCGCTACGGGACACTGCAGGACAGGTCATCTCACAAGAGCTAGCTGCAGATAGATCATACTGCACTGCAGGGACTGAGGTAAACTGAGAACTGTAGGGAATCAGGTAATGGCTTGAAGAAGATTGATTAGCTGCACACAACCTCAGCTCAGAAAATCCTTAAATTGATGGTATACCCAGTATATGTATACGAGAATGGGATGTTCCAGGATGCATCAATCTAATATATATCTAATATAAACTACATAATTACATTCAATGAGTAGTTTGAAGTGCATGTATATTGAGGTTTTCTAAGCGATGAAGCACCATCCAGCTGGTGCCCCCTGGTGATTGAATATGAGCAGGTGTAATAATGAGTGAAGCCCTGGGGATATTCCCACATTTGATGGTGTGCCACAGGGAGTGGGTTATTGACAGCACCAGGCAGGTGAGACTGAGATTGACAGCTTATATCAGTCAGCATTGCCCAAATTGATCAATTGAGAGAGTGATTATTCACGTATTAGTAATGCATATTATTGATAAATTATGCTTATTACCTGGAGCCATGTCCTAGTTGTGTTCAGAATCAGGCATGTGCTGAGAAAAAAACTTCTTAATGATATGCACACAAAAAAAAACACAAACAAAAAAGATAAAAATGAAAAAAAAATCCATTAGGTAAAGATACCTGATGTGCCAATCATTAGTTCAAAGATTTATTGTTGTGAATCAATGTCCTCTTTTCTGTTGAGAATTTGTTAATTTTAACTTTTTATTCATCTATTTTATGGCATTATTTACAACCTTCGGTAGTCAGAGATGTAAATCAGGGAAATTAAAGTTAAATTGTAAACAATGAGTTACGTTTTCAAGGTCATGTGTGAAAAAAAAGTTACAACTTAAAACAAGGGAAACATCTCCTCAAAGTAATGACTCAGTTTTTGGGATCATATCTGTCTGTGTGTCTCCAGGGAGTGTCATCAGCGACCCCTGGTGGAGATAAGCTGAAGTGTACAATAAGCATGCCCCAGACATGGATACCACAAGTATTTATGACTGATTTCCATGTGCTCAGCTGAATCAACATGTGCACATGTCTCCCATTCTGATAAGGTCAAATTACAAGAATTTACATTTGTGACACATTGTTATTATTTTAGTATCCAGTCATATAGGATGTTACTGAAATTTTATGAGAGTTTTGCATGTTTTGATTAAAGATGCTCTTGGAATAAAAATGTAAAAGTGCATTGATAGATTAAACATCATTGCTTTTTTACATTTCATTCAAAAGTATAAAATGATATGACTGAACATATTCTTGGGAATTTAAAATACATAATTTTTCTTTCCGAATTAGGCAATCATTTATCGTTGTTTTGACAAAGATTTCCCACCTAACTTTCTTCAATGAAGAAACACCAGAGAGTTGAGCATTCTACCACTGGGCCACTGGCTGTCTGATCTCTACTGGGAGTGTGCCTGTCCGATCTCTGCTGGGAGTGTTGCCTGCCCGGTGGCATCGGGCTGATATGCCACCATGCAGTGCTTATGATATCTTGCGTTTCACCAGGTGACCTTTCATGACCTCACAGACGCAATCAGCATATGAAATTCCTCAGATTTGCATTCCTTGAAAATATCCAGCTTATCGGCTAAGTAGAACGACTTTGATGCATTAATAATAAGCTATATTGGTTTGTCTATGACTCATTGCACAAGTCATAATTCTAAACCGTCTTGAGACTTCTTTATCGTATACATGTTTCCAAAATCCATTTCATATTAGGAGTTGGTCATGCAATGGAAAGTCCTGCCCACAAAGCTCTTGAATCACTTGCATCATTAGCTGAACAGAACCAGTTAAGACACAGCCATCTTGGAGTCCCCATTTGGGATCATGTTCAGAAATTTAAATTCTTCTTAGAGTAGGCTCCTCTGCACATTTAACATAAACTGCAGAATTACTTTAAAATTGGTAGAAGGTGGGGGTAGTTTCGATGCTGGTGCTGCTTGACTACTGGTAACGTGTCTCTAAAAGGCTCTGCTAGCCTGATATGATAATTACATTCTCTTACCTTTACTCAGGTGAATGGTGCATTAGCTTTGATCTCACATGAAAGTTCTGGCAATTTATTGGCTTAATTAGTACATGGAATATGTTCAGATATAATGCATGGGAAGCCGTGCATTAATGATAGGATACACAAGAGAAACAGTGCAGGATTATATGCATTAAGGTCAGACTGCAGGAGTTATATGTATCATAGAGATTGATACAGGAGGAGATAATATGTAAACCTTATATTACTTGAAAAGGATGTTGAAGTGTGATGCCTCAGGAGATGCCAATAAGGTATTAATAACAGGTAGACAGAGATAATATTTCTATATGAAAGTAGAAGTAAATCTATATGTGAAAATTAATATATACATACACACTCAAACACACACATATATATTCACCTACTTCTGTGACCTTCAAAAATGGTGGTGGAGACCAATTTGTAGTGACCTTGGAGTTTGGGACCTTTGACCTTGTGGTAAGATGGACCCGTTAGGAGTGTAGAGAAGTGATTACCCAGCTGTGGATGGAAGTGCTTGATGTAATAAGGATCTCATCATAGATGTGTATGATGGACAGCGGGTGAATTGCTTGGCTTTGAGCTTATAGTTGGACTAATATACCAATAAACTTGAGTAAAAGGAAGCGACGTGATGAGTTTAACAGTGCACAGTAGCATAGTAATCTAGATGCAAAAATTGGCTACTAGCTTGACCAAATCATATCCAACAAGTGTGAGACTGGGTCTCAAGCTTGACCAATTCATATCCAACAAGTGTGCGAAAAGGTGCAGCTGGGCCTGTGGGAGTTGTCAACTCATGTCCAACAAGTGCAAGCATTATCTTCCCTGCAGATTGGGGCATTTCTCCTATAATGTTTCAAAAGGAAAACAATCCTTGTTGGGCAACTTGATTTATCTACTCATGTTAGACAAGTGTGAAACTGTTGGTACATACTGGGTTACTTGCTTCACCAACTCATGTCTACTGGTGTGAGGCTGGGCAACATGTTCCAAGTTTGGATCAGAGCAGTTTGCTTCATCAACTAATGAGGATCAATAAGTCTTGAGACTTGGTAGCTCTAACAGTGAGTGGGAGGTTCTGTGACTTGTCATATCCAGTTGCATAATTAAAAACATATGAAATGTGTTCTTATCACATTTAGAAAAAGATCAAATCAGAAAGTGTTGTTAATAGTGATTCATAGGTGTTTGGAGTTTTTATCTGTATATACTGCCATGGTGAAGGACAAACAACATGGCTGTTACATAACACATTAGAGCCAAATTAAACAAATTAAAAGAGCAGCTGCTGTTTCATGTCATCAGCAAGAAACAAGGTGTAATGTGAAAGGAAGTAACAGGCAAATTACCCAAGTGATGTCAAGAGCAACATAAAAAACTAGAAGAAATGTGGCATATCCATTAGAACAGTGTGGTAAAAACACGGAAAGTGTGTCAGAAAGAACATGTTAATATATAAGCATTAGAAGTGCAGATACCGAGAGTGACTCATGGTGTGGAAAGCAGACGGCTACAACATGTCTGTGTTCTGTCTTCCTTCTGAGATATGGAAACAGGATTGTCATCCTACAGGGTGCATCATTCACATAATATCAAAAATAACTTTCCTGTTTTGTAAAGCCACGCTCATTTTGATTTGCTTTATGTAATTTTCCACCTGTTTTTTGGTAGTAGTTAGATTGAGCTCATATGTAGGATTGTCTAGTGAGAGGGGTGGAAGGTTAGTTGGGTCAATTAGCAAAAGCACAGGGGAAGACAGCATAAAATGAAGAATGTTGACCCTGTGTCGCCCCCTGGTGGCAAACGTTAACAGGTTTTTATGAAAATTTTAAACTTTTTATATGAAAGAAACCAGCTTGTAGTTGTCCATGATTTTGTGACTTATAAGATATGTTTGTCTAATAAATATTATTTTCTTGTTTTTCAGAGTCCTTAAAAGGAATTACCTTTTGGATCATGATGTCCACATAATGGTTTATTGGTAAGCTAGTTTTGTCGTGTTTATGTGATGAAATTATCAATTATACATTATACATTATCTTAAAAATAATTAATCTTAAATAACACAAAATGGTTACAATCAGCCAGGTTACAAACTATGTATAAATAAAATGATATAAATGTTATAATCAATAGCAAATGACACAGAAGTTATTTGTACACAACATACATAACAGAGGTTATATTGATATATAACAAAATAGGCCATAGTAGTCTACTAGGTGTAATAAACCATATATTAAACAAGGTGTAAATAATAACATGTGGCATATATGGCACAAGGTGTAAATAACATGATGCACCTAGTGTACTTGCAAGTTGAGATCAACATGGATGTAAATGGTGGTGGTACATAGCGTACAAATGACCATTTATTAATACTTATGTGCCAAGTGTCCTCCAAATTTCCCTCAAGATCAATATTTCTGCCTTACGCTGGGCTGGCTGTGCAGACATTTCATCCCACTTCCCTATGAGGGTTTGATAGATGATGTAAATTCAATTATTTGATCGACTGTTGAGCTTTGGGTGAAATATTTGCGGACTTAGGAGTGGTGTACACTTACAATTATATGTCCGGGTAGCAGAGTCACTGGGAGGTGCAACGTGGGGAAAGATACTCTCAAAACTCTTGTCCGGCTGTCGCTCTGATCCGACCGGCTTTTCTTTGGCCAAGGGACTGGGTGGCAGAGTCAATAGCACCAATGTAGCCGAGCGAAAAGATAGGAAATTGCCTGGATGGTTCCCAACGTTATCGTTGGCCCATCAGCACTTGTGGAGAAATTGGAAATGTTTAAGTAATTCTGAGGGATTAGTGTTCACAGGGCAGAATTATCAATCAAGTCTTCACATAAGCCGCATGTGTATGTGTGTTTTACAGCCATTACTGGGGGAATTGTTTAATAGATTTTCTGTGTTCCTGCCTCGGATCAAGCTGGCCATGTTTGCCGTTACCCACTAGACTTAGGGCTATGGTCTGTAGGGAAATATGGCGAAAAGTTCTGAGTTGCTTGTGTGGTCCGGTCTGCTGCATCCCAGCCTTGTTGTAAAAGCTATGATATAAAACAAAGCAATGCATGACTTCAGCAAGTCCCGTTTTCTCAGGAAAAGATCACATGTCACTGTTCTGTGACAGTAAACTTGCCTTTTTTGTGTAACAATTTCTTGTCCATTGGCCAGTAGAAATACTCTTTTTCTCGATCCTGCAAGAAATAAACTGTCAATTTTCAAGTCATAGACTATGCTGAAAGAAGATTCTTGCTTTTAATTATGAATTTTTTAATATGTTATAAGCTAAAGTCATGGAATGAGACATTGTATTGCTCAAATATCTATGTAATAGGTCAGTGAATATGACTGAAGCAGTATTTGGAGGTATAGAGATTTCTGATGTACTCAAGCAGGCACATCCCATACCACACAGCTGCACATGACAAACTCTCAAAGCAGTCATCATATTGTGCTCACCAGGTATGTGAATGGGGCCCAGTCTAATTACAACAGACCTCTCTCATACTAAAGTATGTTCGGGCATTAAGGTCTGGAAAGCACAGCTCTCTCTCCCAGATTCTAAAGATGTTTGATATTTCACGACTTTGGGTAAATATTCCTGGCATATTTCTTACACATGTGCTAGGGAGGCAAATCGGCATATGTTTGGAGGCATGTGTTTAGAGGCACATAAAGGTGAGAACGCCTGGCAGAAATCAGCAACTACAAGTTAGTAACACCTGAAAGACATCCATCTGCTGAGAAACGTGCCTCGTTGTCTCAGACTCTGTACTCTGTGACATCACAACGTATACTCATGGGTCGGGTGCTTGAGTCTTTGAATACTAATGACGTGGACCTCCCCACCTGTTTGACTGATCTGACGGCTAGATGGCGCTGTGTTGTCAGAATTGATTATTGTTACATATAACATGCCCATCTTTGCTGAAAAATGACTTCAAAACACATGTTCAGGCAACCAGACTAAACATAAACATATTGCAGCTATCAAGAAAAATATCATTTGCTCCTCGTTGACATAAAAAACCTACTCAACAATTTTATATAAAACATATTGTCATGCTATTTTTATTCAAGGACACATTAAAATTTTTTGATGGAGGATATCAATGTGTTCAACGTTATGCAGAAGAATTTTTGAGGTATTTCTCATGAAATTTACATGTAATTAGATTACAATGGGTTACAAAGGGAATTGCGTGACTCTATCCCATCACATGCTGTTGTGGACTGAATACTACTGCATCAGGATCCACTTACCTCAGGATGCCACACATTCACGCAACTCATCAGGTATCCAGCTTCAACTGATTAAGAGCTCTGTTTTGGGAGTTATTCCTTTTTCCTCCAGATTTGTTGATTAAATCCATTTGGTTATGCATTGATATTAACATTGTTGCAATACTTGGGAAGACAGTTGTAACATTCTCTTTCTAGTCCATCTGCCACAATTGGCTTTCTCCGAGCAATGCCTCGTCATTCTGTCTGCCTGCTTTCAATTGTTTTCCCAGACCTCATAGATCATCCAGCATTGTTTCTTGTTTGATGAACGATTTGCTAATTTTTTATGCCGCTGATCTGGTGTGGACTGACAGACAAGGAGACATGTTTTGCCACTCTTGGGAGAAAATGGCGACAAAGATATAGAATGCTGCCGCGGATAGAAAAATAAGTGTTATATTAGCCTTGTTGGGGACGTGATGCCGGAGAAATAGCATCTATTATACCTACTATAGACACCTAGCCTATTCAAGATGCATTCTTGTTTCATAATAATCATTTTAACAGAGATAGAATAGAAAATTACAGGGAAAATAATTGTATGATTAAAAAAAGATGGGAAACGGGCAAATGAGTGATTGAGTCTGATGAGGTGTGAAGGAAATTATTAGCTCTTGTCTCGTAATAGGCAACATGGAAATTCTGGGGTGCGTTTTTGAAGTGATTATTTTTATGGCAAGATTTGCATTATTTATAGACTGACACCCTATCACAGATATTTAAAAAGTCAACTTTCACTGAATGGATCTGTGTAACACCCCAGTGCTGTGGTGACAGTTTCAACTTTACATTGCCATTTCCCAAGTGACTTCTAATTAGATCAGAAATGCAAATATGGTTGCCGCCAATCTAATTTGCATTTCATAAGATTGGACCATCAAATGCTTTTTGTCTCTGAATAAAAATGGCATTACTGAGGAATAAACATATACAAGTTTGATGCTATTGTTCTCATTGTTATCTCTGCTATATAATTTACTAATTAATCAACTCAAATCTGACCCACTTATGGATTTTTCTGAATTCTAAATTCTGCCTTGACCTGAATCTATCTTTGAGCCGTAAGTGGGTCATAATAAGACAAGTGGAAGTAAATACCAACGACGCTTTGGGATGTCCTTAAAATGTGAGAAATTGACTTGAGGGGTTGTGAAAACTTTGTGATGGATTGTTTTATTTAGCGAGGAGATAGAGAGAGGTTTTAGTGCAAGTCAGCCTCAGACAGTTTGAAGATTTGATCCTAATTGCATACTGTTGGGCTATTGAGTGTAAGAATGGCCATTTACAGGGGAAAAAATTGATGTATGAAAAAGAAGAAGGGGAGAGGAAGCAGTCTATTAAAGCGAGCGATGTGTGCTGAGTGATTGGGTCCTCATACTAATCGCAGACGAGGTTATTCTATTATAAGGGAGGTGCAAGGGAGGAAAATAGACCGGCTTCGGGTGGAACGATTTTGTATAGGTCCCATCCCTGCGGTATTGGACGGGTTGCCCGTATCATGCTATGGCGACCTGCTCACGGGTGCCCTCTCATCTCATCTCCGCTCCATAAGCGACATGGCATTTTCGGGGAAATAGCTCAATGGATTTTTCATTATTGGGCAAACGTAGAAAATGGGGCTTAGCAAATGCAATTAAAAAGCAGGACATGCAAACCAGCGCATGAAATATTGAAAATGAGAACGCGATCATCAGTAATATTTCTAAGGAGCAGATTCCCACAGAGGAATTATCAACCACACCTCCTTCTTTCTATCCCTGTAAGAGACAGATGCTGCAAAAACTGGTTACCATGCCAACAGATATTATTAATCCTCTTGAGTGATTTTACTCGGATCAAAATAATTTTTATCACCATCAGGGAAAGTTTGCAATGTGTGGTGGCTGACAGAAGGATATGCCAGTTGTGCTTCACAGAGAAATAAATAACAGTACTCTGTCAATTGCAATATCTCCAAATAAAGCAGGAAGATGATTGCATAATTTATAAATAGAGGAAAACTATGCAAATCATATTGACAATATAACCAGAGGTTGATTAGTGATAAGTAATTCATCACAGTACAGGTTCACTCCATCATGTAAGTCATGAAAGGGTCTGTCCGTCATCCTCAGCCTTCAGATGTTCAGCAAGACAAACCAAACATAAGAACGTGAAGTGCGTACAATTCTCTGCATTGTGTCAAGGTCAGAGATAGTTTACATGTCTGTGCCAGGCCTCCCTGCAGGTGGCGCTAATAGCACCAGTGGCCATATTGGATTTTACAACATACAATTGCTGCTGCACCTGAACAATCCTGTGATAGCAATGGATTTTCCAAGGGAAAGAAATGGCTGACTGTTAGAGTGGGATGCGCCCGGTACTCCAGACCTGATGGAAGTTCCATGTTGTGTCAAAGTGGCTGTACGTTGGTGAGCTCAGGTTGTGGACATGAAGGCTTGTTCCCTGTCATCGTGTTGGTCTCTGTGATCTACTCTGCTCCAGTATATCTACAAATTTTACTCCAGTTTTTATCACCATAAAATTTATTGGATAATTAGGTCATAGTTTTCAAGTTAATTGACCCTCATGACATCAATAATTTTTCTATTTCACACTGTGCTGTATAGCCTTGTAATAGATGACCTTGTAATGAGAGATGACTTTGACCTAATTTTAGTACTGGCAGAAGATGATAACGTAGAGTGGTGAGACCTGTTTATGTCACAGGATGGGAGTAATATGCAGAGTCTAAGGCTGAGTGTCCCAGAGCAAGACTTGGCTCTGAGTCTATCTACATTATGGTCCTCTTGGGTCAGTTTTATGATGAAATGGACAGGACTGAGTATGTTTAGATGTGTACACCAAATATCACATAGCTATAGTAGATGCCATCCCCCATACTAGTGTAATGATAACATTCCAAAACCAAAGAATCCAAAGTTTTATTATAATTCTGTACTGATCCAGGATTCCACAAAATGTGTAACTTACTTCACTGAGACTTGTTAACATTGTCTGTTGATGTGTGTACAACCAATACGACCTAAAATGTACACTTCCATGCAAGATGTGGTTAAGATGTGGAAATTATTTGGAAGATCAAAGGATATTTCAAAGGGACCACAATCTTGTCTCCTGTGAACGGAAGGCAAGTGCACATGGTATGTTTTCAAACTGGTTGAAAATATTGTGTATATCATTAAAGTGAAATGTGATAGGAGTGCGGATAAAGGTCGGAGAGAAAGCGCACACTGATGCGTGATGATTTGCGGTGTGCTTATCACATGGGGGCTCAAATTGTGCAAAACCTTTCTCAATGGCAGAATTTGTAGCTTTTTGTCGGGCAGATAATGGTTATGTTTTGGTACCAGGCTCTATTCATAGGCCAATACACATGCCGGCAGAATGCATCATAAATTCAAATTCTTTTCAAAAGTTGATACCTTCATATCAGGTAATTGGTGATGTTGGTTCAACCAGGGTGTACACATAGACCAATATATCCTTGGTGCTTCAATATTGAGGAAGGACAGTGAATTGAAATCAGTTGACATTGTTAAACAGTAACTTTATGTCGCACTCTGGCAGAATCAAAGGTTATGTTCACACTGTTGGGAGTCCGAAATTTGAAACCACCTCTCTAAATTTATTTTCTCTACCAACAAATTCTATACTCACTGCCTAAGGTATAATTTGTGAATTTGAGTCCCCAAGATGACAGTCGAATAAGGAAAAACCTGGAAAAAGATCCTGAATACCTTCCATGTCAAGCTAACTGTTGATAACAGATGATATTGTAGACATTGATGCAATGTGTGATGCTTCTGACAGGGAGGCAACACATCTGAGAAAGAGGCAAGAAAATGAGCTCAAATGAGGAGGCAGATTTCAGCACCTGTGATTGGTGGAAATTCTTTGTCTGACACTTCTAAAGAAAGATGAGAGGAGACGTCTCAAACATGTGCCCTTGCAAATGACACATGCAGCAGAAATGGACAGGGCATGTTGTACTATTGAGCCCTTTGAACTCCAAGAAAATTGTTGACAGGAAATTATGTGAGCTGGAGTGGTCCATGGTTTGGAGTGGTCTGTGGTTTGTGGTTTTGAGGGAGTCATATGGTGTAAGATATAAACCAGAATTGCAGTGCAGCTGTTCATCATATTGATTCCTATCTTTCGAGGCAAATATTTGAGGAGGTATGCAGAAGTATGAGAAAACTATGAAACTAAGACAGAATCAATATATAGAGACTGATTGAAAGGCCGGCAATGCCAGGGAGGTATTTCATGTGTGCCATGGGGTGTGAAAGTGAAGATGGTGATCTGTCCTCAATCTGCTGCCATCCATCATGATCATCTACATGTGTACACTGCACGCCTACATGTAGAGGCTAATCCACACTCTGTCATAGGGCATGTATAGATTGATCCACTTTCTGTCATAGGGCTTAAATATTGGATGAGTTGGGGCCCACACTTTTTTTCTTTGTGTCACTATGCAGACCATCTTGAATTCAAGGAATATGCAAGTATATTTATGTTGAATAGATATAGCATCAATGTTAGAGATACATTGAACTCTCATTAATGTTTATGTTTGCCAGCCCCACCAGGCTATTTTGTAATGTTTCATTCATTCCTAAGATTCATGAAAGTGGGGTTAATATCAAAATAAACAAAATTATCCATTGCAAATTTATCAGATGGACCATGGAAGACATGAATAATCCCAGTGTGGCCCAGACATTGGTCTCAAAGGGGTTAATATTCCCAAACAAATTTGTGCAAGAGTCGAGACAGCCATGAATCAGTGTTGACACAAGGTGCTTTTGATTGGGACAGATGATCTTGGAAGGGATCAAGATGAGCTGCAGATTATCTGATAATCTGTCAAGTTTCATATACCACATTTGGGGGTTGTTTTCAGAGAAAACTTTTACAGCAAAAAAATCAATGATTTATTTTTAAAGCCCTTCTAGAATTAGTATGTTTAGAAAGAGAAGATGATGTTGATGCATGAGGGAAAAATTACAGTGGAGTGACCTTGGAGATTAATCTGCCACCAGAGGGCACTAACTCAAGTTATCAAGAAATGACCTCACAGATTGATATCAAGCTAGAGGGCACTACTGCACAGTAGGGAAGCATACTTTTAGTGTGAAAACCACACATATCACAGTAGGTAAGCGGGCAGAACTATCACCTGAATTCTGCCTAAGATCACAAATTTGATTGGAATGGAAATGATCACCAGGTGGCAGTTTAATACACTTTGCTATCTTGGATCTCCCACCTGGATAACGGGTGGGATATATGCCAACAAACAAATCTATTTTATTATAGACAGCTGTCACTTATGATCTGGGATAAGAGCAGACAAAACAGCCAATATATTGGTTATATTATTATGTTAGCCAGGCATACTCTATAGTCTGATTATGTATGTATATTATCAGAGCTGAAAAAGTCATGTTTATTGTCAGATTTGCCGTCATATAGCTCGTATGATTCATACAACACAATCACTGCATATTGACTGGTACCTTGCCAAATTAATCTGCTCCACATCACCCAGGACTTTGTATTCATATTAGTCCAACTCATTTTTGTGTCATTACAGATACATATAGCATGAAACTTATACCTTTTTGTGTGCCAAATGAATATGACCTTCTTATGTGATGGATGGGTGGCTTGGCAGTATAGATAAATTGTACTCAAAACAAATGTAACTAGTAGGACATGCCTCGTGGTAATAAAGAATCACCACAAAAAAAAGACCATCCCACCTGATGCCAAGCCATGTATCTTACTCAGGCTCTGGGCTGCTCCCAAATCTCAGCCTCTAAAATAAACTGGGAAACTTTGACAAACTGTGGCAACTCAGCTGCTTGATTTTGTCATTACTGTCTCTAGATTGTGGCAACTCAGCTGCTTGACCGTGTTATTACTGTCTCTAGATTGTGGCAACTCAGCCTCTGGCCTTGTTATTACTGTCTCTAGATTGTGGCAACTCAGCCTCTGGCTTTGTTATTACTGTCTCTAGATTGTGGCAACTCAGCCTCTGGCCTTGTTATTACTGTCTCCAGATTGTGGCAACTCAGCCTCTGGCCTTGTTATTACTGTCTCTAGATTGTGGCAACTCAGCCTCTGGCCTTGTTATTACTGTCTCCAGATTGTGGCAACTCAGCCTCTGGCCTTGTTATTACTGTCTCTAGATCGTGGCAACTCAGTCTCTGACCTTGTTATTACTGTCTCTAGATTGTGGCAACTCAGCCTCTGGCCTTGTTATTACTGTCTCTAGATTGTGGCAACTCAGCCTCTGGCCTTGTTATTACTGTCTCTAAATTGTGGCAACTCAGTCTCTGACCTTGTTATTACTGTCTCTATATTGTGGCAACTCAGCCTCTGGCCTTGTTATTACTGTCTCCAGATTGTGGCAACTCAGATTGTTAGACTGTGTACTTACTGTCTCTGGATTGTGGCAACTCAGCCTCTGACCGTGTTATTACTGTCTCTATATTGTGGCAACTCAGCCTCTGGCCTTGTTATTACTGTCTCCAGATTGTGGCAACTCAGATTGTTAGACTGTGTACTTACTGTCTCTGGATTGTGGCAACTCAGCCTCTGACCGTGTTATTACTGTCTCTGGATTGTGGCAACTCAGCCTCTGACCGTGTTATTACTGTCTCTGGATTGTGGCAACTCAGTCTCTGACCGTGTTATTACTGTCTCTATATTGTGGCAACTCAGCCTCTGGCCTTGTTATTACTGTCTCCAGATTGTGGCAACTCAGATTGTTAGACTGTGTACTTACTGTCTCCAGATTGTGGCAACTCAGCCTCTGACCGTGTTATTACTGTCTCCAGATTGTGGCAACTCAGCCTCTGACCGTGTTATTACTGTCTCTGGATTGTGGCAACTCAGCCTCTGACCGTGTTATTACTGTCTCTGGATTGTGGCAACTCAGCCTCTGACCGTGTTATTACTGTCTCTGGATTGTGGCAACTCAGCCTCTGGCCTTGTTATTACTGTCTCTAGATTGTGGCAACTCAGCCTCTGGCCTTGTTATTACTGTCTCTGGATTGTGGCAACTCAGCCTCTGGCCTTGTTATTACTGTCTCTGGATTGTGGCAACTCAGCCTCTGACCGTGTTATTACTGTCCCTGGATTGTGGCAACCTTCCTCAGGACTGTAGTAGCCACTCAGCCTCTTGACTCGGCTCAGACTGTGAATCTTTACTTCTCCCCCCTTGCTGGCATCAGAATATGAGTAAGTCCCTTAGATAAAGTAACTACAGGAACTGCAGGAAGCTAATGTTGGAATTTCTCTGATAAGATAAGTGTATTTAGAAGAACAAAATGCTCAGGGTGAGGAATGATGTCTGACTCATTCGGAATAGTCAGGTTTTGTAGAGTGGGGTGAGACTGAATAAACCATTTTACTGAAGCAAACTCAATTGAATTTTCATAAATGACTGGGACCTTGAAAGTAGTATTGTGATTGCACAAACATGCAGAGCAGCAAATATAAAATGTCTTCAGGGTCAAGGTGGGGGTTGATGTGCAAGGATCACCCCCCTGCTGTGAAACAAATGGACTGTCCCCTAAGGAAATGGTGATGAGGATTGGGGTAATGTGCCAGGTGGCAGGAATGGGCTAAGGTCAGAGGTCGTGCTGGTTTGTACAGGGATGACACCCCCAGTCAGACAGACATCCCGGGTGATCACAACAATCTGCTTTCACTATCTCACAGGGGTTATTAGATTTCTGAAAAGTAATTTTTGAGAGAAAGGATCTTTTTTAGTCTGGCATGAGGAGAAAGTTCAGCTAAAGGTTGAGTAGCTCTGAGACGCCCCAGCAGGGGGCACTAAAGGTCATTTAAGGGTGTTGCAAATGGCGGCACTAGGAAAATAAAGATGTATTGCTTGGGTAAGGCTTTTAGTGACAAATGCTGAGTGTTGTTGTAACAAATAACTTCATTATTGGCATGGATTTTCTGCATTCTAACTGAAGCTGAAACAACAAAAACAGTGTAAAAAAATACATTTTACTGTTTGCTCTGTTAGGTAATCCTTTTTATCACCATCAAATTTGGCGGAAACATATATATTTTTTTTAAATCTACAAAGCACAATGTAATTGCTTTGAAGAATATACTTGAATTTAGACAAAGGATTAAGGATGAGTATGTGTAGTTTGAGCAGTTGAGGGGTTAATGTTGAAGCAGTGACGGGGTTAATGGTGAGAGATAGGTGATCGTGGAGTGGAGTCTTGGAGTATGCACCTTGCTGCCCCATCTTTCTTCAGGTCTAATTTGAGCACCTCCATTCTGTGTTATTAATGTAGGTCCTGTGACAGGCAAAGTCTGCCCTCAGCTTTGATATCTGAGGTTATTTGCTCCTCTGTTGCTCTAATAAATCCTCTTTACTGACTGTTTGATGATAATTAGGTGCCTCTAAACAGAAAGCCTCACCTTTCCTCCCCCAAAGCTTTTGTGATGTTAAGATATAATAAAATGATTTTGTTTGAGAAGCTTGGAAGTGAAATTTCTTGTAAGAGATAAGGGACACTTAGGCTTGCAAAAAAAGTAATTAGCGGATACTGGCAGGAAAGCATTTTGGATCGGTGTGATGTGCAGTGATAATTCAGAAATGACAAAAAATACTTCAGAAATGGAATGAATTACAATATTGACCTTTACAAGAAAACTTTCAGCAAAATTGATGAAAAAATAACTCGATGATATGTGAGAATAATAGAAAAGGTGACTCCCCCCCCCCCCCCCCCCCCCCCCCATACAGATCCACAGTATATATTATGAGGGAAAGTGGTGCAGATTTTAGCCTGGTTCTGGAAGGGTGTTTTCCAATGTTCCCTGCTCGGAGCAACCTTCCCTGTGTAATACCAGCGGCCCACAAATCTGGCTCTGCTTGTGACAGTTGGTGATCCTGCTAAATCTTGTCTATTTTCCTGCCAGCCATTATCCTACCAGCATCTTTACAATACGCACAATGCAATTTTCTCCTCACTTACCTCAGTAAAAGTTGCCCTATTTTTTATTTTTTTTTTGTGGACAACCTCACAACATATTTCATTTTGATGAGGTCTCAGAAATCTCTTCACAAAATTCCTTGGAATCAGGCCGTGGGGAGACTGAAGGGTAAAATGAAATAGACATGGGGTTTTGCCCTGGGGCGGCATTCTATATGTGTGTAGACTATTAACACCAGTATACAGTGGGCTGGGCTCATGATAAGATGAATCTGGAACTTATACAATGCACTTTACATTCATTATAAAACATTATTTTATAATATACATATATTTAATTCAAAAGATGATTTATCATAAAAGCAAGGAATGTATTTTTTTCACTTGTTTTCAGGGGATTTCAGTTTCATAATATTTACCCAGTTTGCACCATGGTAAGAGGTCAATTATATGACCAGTGGATGAGAACTGTAGATATAAACCCCAGGGATCCAGATGATCCGGAGGAAGTGGGTCATGCAGGGATTAGACAAGGGGATATCATGCCCCCATTACTGCACTGAGTTGGCAGGCAGTGGTAAATCTGACCACAGGTGCAGGCACAACACTCGTCACCTGCCCAAACTCCGCCCACAGATTAAGTGAATTAAACTGGATGTTTAGACAATATTTTTATGGTTTGAATAAAAGTTTTCATGTCACTGCATTTGTATAATTATATGGGTTGTTGCTCAAGATTACAAATAATTCAACAGGGAGCTGGACTTTGTCAAATGGTGGACATGGATATCTGGTCAGTATCAGATTGGCTCTGATTTCTGAAATTGATCTTACTGATGACCTTCTGGGTGTCAATTTCTGACCTCCATTCTCATAAACTGATTAACAAACTGCTTTTGATGTTGAGGTGAAGATACAGGTCTGGACACCCCATCCATTTCCTCATCATCACCATCTCCAGCAATCTGGGTCATATTCCAAGCAAAAAATGTTTGAGAAACAAGCTCAGAAAAATCTCAAAATGTCAAGGCTAACATTGTGCTTTAAAAAAATGAGCTGCTTAGAGCCGAGATTATTTTTTAAGTGATTACCTGACAGAGAGACAGGGAGTTTGTTCTTCATGTTAGCTTCCTAGTTTATGAGAGCTTGGGTGAGATTTTCAGAGTGTAAGCCAGTATATATAGTAAGTATTATCCTATAGTAGTAGGTTTGCAGAGACCATGGAAACCTAGGTAAGGCTACGTGGGTAATGACTTCCACTTGCAGCAGGGCCCAGCTCAGGTTACTGAACTGACAACCTAGAAGAATGGGAAATGACCTTTCAGTCGGATATTTAGCTACGCCAGCAGATTTTTTTGTCCGAGAGAGGATAGCTGCCCTTGTGCCAGGTGAAAGACAAGACTGGGGCACTTATAAAAACATGCCTTGAGCTCAAGAGGCTACGGAAATGAGGTACATGTTCATGTATTTTGTTGCCTCCCTAGTTGCCAGTTTGCTATGCCAGCCATGCGGTGGAGATCGTGGCTTTTTTTACCGGTTGCTCACTGTGAAAGCATCGACAGGACTCCAGGCTGCAAGGACTTCATTGATAGGGCGTTTCTGACAACTGGGGAAATTGGGAGAAGAGTCGGTGGCAAATGTATGGACTGTAAAAACCAATTGTGAGGTGAATAACTTGGGCTTGCCATGCCATGGGTTGTTTGCTGATATTGTTGGACAAATTAACATTGTCCTCCATAAAGGCTGTGTAATGGAATAAAATCACCAGCAAAATCTGACAATGAGAGACAAATTTGCTACTCTGGTTGAAAATTTGACAATAACAGTGCATAGAAATAAATAAGAAATGTAGTGATAAATGTCAGACAGGGCACACTCCTCCAGAGACAGGACCTGAGAGAAGGTTAAAGATTACATAAAGCAGAAGCCACTGGTAGACACAGATTGAAGAATGGCTAGGGACAGCCAGGCTTGCTCACCACACTCAGCCGACTAAAATTACTCTCCAATTTTCATGCAGGATGTATGCCGTTTGTAAGGAAATTGGACCGGACAGTCTTTTCGGTGAAAGGTGTTTTACACCTTGGTTTTCTGCCATAACTTCTCATCTTCCCACCTTGGAGTGGCACCATTTTGCAGGGGCAGCAGGGTCCAGTCTGTATAACATTATTGAGAGAAACACGATTGCCATCAAGTCTTTATTTACAAAGAATTTGGGCTAAGTAAGAAGATTTTCTGGATTCTTGTTGGTTCTTGTCGGAATTTTTAACATGCCTTAAAGATGATATTTCAGCAGCTATCACGAGGAGGCAATTCATTTATTTGATGGATAGAATTAAAAGAAAATTCCAGAGAAATTAAAGCCAAATCACACCAAAAAGATGTGAAGATGTCAGGAAACAGATAGGGTCATAAGTGAAATGAGCAGTATGAAAACTGAGCATAACAGACAGCCAGTTGACAGCATTAATTTTCATGACATTGTCAGGGTTTTTTTCCAGTATTTTGAGAAAAAGCAATAAAAGTCCTGATGCATATAGAGTTACAATTGGATGATGGAACACAGATACAAAATGCATCTCACACATTTGATCAAATTGCACAATCAGTTTCCACCCTTCAACACATGAGATGGCCGATAAACACAGCCGCCCGTGTCATCACAAAATCATATCATTCCGACCCGGTGGGATTATATCAGTCTGCAGGTCTCATGTTTTATTTTTTCTGTGAATCTGATGGAACCATGTGGATATTGACTAGATAAGGGCTGAAAGAAGTAAAATTACAAATTATCCTATCTCTTTATGTGAGTAGCTTTATTTCCTCCCATCTGTATATGTACAGAGATGAGTGAACTTTGCAGAGATTTTTGCCCATATTATTTACACCTACGAGATAGAGTTTTTGATATGAAGTTTTTGATCAACATAGTTGTAACGAAAACAATCGTAATGAGCCCGGGCAATAGGAAAATTAGCATATTTGGCAGCAAATGATGAATATATCAACCACATATTTATTTCATTATCCTCCTGCCAAAATTGAAAAATGCATTATTGAGACATGTGAATTGATTGTTTTAACCAGCAGGGGGAAGCACAAACTTTCAGTGGAGCCACGTGTAGAACAGCTATACAATTAACTCCACACACAAAAAGTCTGACATTTATCTTGCAATTTATGAATTCTATCCTCTGAAGAACTTTAAAGTTTTCCAACCTATATGTGCAAAAATTTTATGAAATAGTTCTAGCCAGTAATGGACAGCCCACACATGACATTTGAAATGCTTAAAAGAAAAATGTTTGTCACGTTTGACATTTTTACCCAGAAATCTTTAATAACTGTATTTTGCCACACATACGGGAATATATTGTGCAGATGATTCACAATTCTGGCATATCATATGAGAAACTCAAACACCTCAATTTGTGTCAAGACTAAATTTCCCTTTATTTGATTTCAAAGTACTTGCTGCATGGGGTTTTGTCATTTTTGTGGAAACCGTGACAATGAAAGGATTTTAAGAATGTGAGAATGAGACCTTGGGATGACTGGTGTGTAGAGAGCAGGTTCTCATATCACATCCTGGAAGACGAATGTGAAACAAAAGGTCATCCACTGCTCCAACATGTCTGCTGCTGAGATGACCTTCATGCCCTCAAGGCCCTCCAAGGTCGTCGCCATGAAATCTGTGGGATGGGTGTCCAGAGCATGGCACATAAATTATGGCGAATAACTGTCTCCTGATTATCATGGTGAATATAACATGTTTTTACTGCAGATCACACAAGATATAGTGCACAGTTAAAGAAATATTGCAGTTCTTAACTCACACTTGAACACATGAAAATGAATGGCAGGCCTGAATCTAATGTTGAGATTCACATGATTGATGAAAATATTCCTTGACACACAAGGTATTAGAATTAGGTTTTGGGGATATGGCGTCTGGAGAATGTCACTGACCATGAACCAGGGGCCACCACAGGAGGACAAAGGTCACCTCTCCACACATATAGTGTGTCATTTTACAAAAAGGGAATTTGTGATGTGGAGAAAGGTAATTTGAGGTAATTGGTTGAATAAAGATAACATCTAGAATGTGTGAAAAAAAATGTTTTGCAAAGAAAACAAATGAGCAGTGAGGTCAGAAATGAGGTCAACAGGATTTGTCACAGAGGCAGTACCTGCAGGGAGAAAGGTCACTGAGGTAATGAATCTCATGCAGGGGTGAAGGTCAGTGAGGTCAGGACTGTCCTTCTGTGTATGATTCAGGATGACATCGGGACAAGAATTTATTCAGGGTGTAAGCACAAGTTGTAAATATTAAACCATGTCAGGGAGCTGTAAAGTGACCCCAAAATACACAAAACAAGCATGCTTTGAGATTGACACTAAATGAGGAAAATGAGCTGTAAAAAGGATGATATGTTTAGAGAGCCCTCTCAAGAGCAAAGGATCCGGCCTTGAGAGCTGTGAGATAGGCAGGGGCATGTAGAGGCTGGTGGGAGGCAGGCCGCTGGTGGGAGGCAGGCCGCTGGTTGTTTGATGGCTTAGCAGATTCAAGTTGATGTTGGGTGGTGTGCTAGAGTGTTGTGACTTGTCTGGGATCTCTGTTGATGCTAAATCTCCTCAAGCTTGAACCCTCCATAGTTTATCTCAAACCAGAGGTCATCACAAAATCATAGTCCCTTTCATAGATGGATTTTTATTTGTGCTATCGCTGAACTCTTAATTGGTATAATTGTCACATTGATATTTCATTTTATTAATTACTTCAGAGTGATTTATCCCCCTCAAGATTTCTCAACTGTGCCCTTCCTACAAGTGAATGTCGGGTTTAACCTCTTAAAAAGGTCACGTTGGATCAACACTGCACAGATTAGATTACCAATCTCCTAAATAAAATAAGAGGTTTGTACTGCTACATTCCTTCAAAAAGATTTCATGATAAGAGGCATAAAAGATGGATTATTATTTGTATTGCTGCAGATATAGATATAATATAATGTTTTGTCAAGCAGTGTGACCAGACAGAGAGGGTGTCTGGTGTTTATGTAAGAAGTGTGAGGGTTGGGGAGGGGGTAACCTTTCATGTATACCCCCTCCCCTATCTGACCTCGTCCCCCTTCATGGTGTTCCCCATAGCCACCATCTGCTGCTCATTTAACCCCTTTGGGCTGTCTCATTTTGACATATAGGGGTGAAGGGTTTCTTTCCACAGCTGACTTGGAAGTTGAAAATTAGATCAACCAACTTTTGAATATTTAATGCCATTTGAAAGCACAAGATGACCTCAATCTGTGAACACCCCAGTGTCCAGCTGTAGAATCAGAGGAAAAGTAGAGTAAGTATAAAAGGCAACATATTAGCTGCTGCCCCTGCTCCCGGAGGATGGATGGTTCGTGCCGGGCCACCACCTCCCAGCAGGCAGTTGGTAGTAGCATTCCATCCCATCAGAGCATCTCAAACACAGGCACTACCCACACATGTATCCACCAGATCTCTGCCTCCGAATCAGAAAACTCCTACACCTTAAACTTGCTACTCAAACTAACACTTAAAACACACATACCTGAGGACTGAGGATTACCACAGCATCTCCAGAAAGGATAAAGAGATTAGTATGGAAGGGATTTAAAGCTACAGTTGATAATCTGTAGCATCCAGAAGCTGTGTTCATCAAAGCTAAGGGATTACCAAGTGTTGCCATGGAAATGCCATGTTGTATTTGAAATATTCAACAGGCACCTGGCAGGGATGGCGTTTTTTAGCCTCGACCACTCAAGTGGTAGGTATTTCTGTTGTCTATTTCAGTTCACTTTCATCATCACTTTGTATATTTCTCTTGTGTGTCAGGGAAGGCAGTTAACTTTCGCAGTTAGATAGAGGCTCTGTCTCAAGGCTATAAACAGTGCAAATAGTTTGAAATCATGATACTTTCACAAAGGAACAATGCGTGATTCATACTGTAAGTCTGATAAATAATATTGAGCAGATTTGACCTTTATAAACAAATACTCAAGTTCTGTCATGGGGAAAATTAAGTGTGGGATATCAAACACTTTCTGATGGACTTGTACCCTGACATGTTGCAATCCATCTTTGAGTACAAACAAAAGTTACATTTTATAAAGTTAAATCATGGAGTGGGCCATTTCCGCATTTTATTTTTCATTCAGATATTCCCCTTATCTGACCATGTTTTCCTTTAGAATGTGTCAAATGGTCAATTGATTCCAAAGATGATAATGGATAAACTGGGTTTTAGATTTGATAGACTTGGGATGAGAATAAGGTGGAATGTGTTGACATCCTTGTGAGGGCAAGACGGAGGCATCCGGTGCCCAGTGTTATGTAATACCCGCTGGTACATCATACATCTTCCTCACTCTGTCATTTGTTTAAAGTATAACACTGCCAGCCACATGTAGAGATAAATCAGTAAATATGATCAACTCCTGCTGGGGGGAACACATCTCAGGTCTATATGTCGAAGCAGCCTTGATGAGATAGTTTGAAATAAAAGCGATTTAACCGTGATGATCATATTCATACCCAACTTCATGAATAATAGTGGAGAAAAGAGGAGCCTGCCATTTTCTTCTGTAGCCCGGAGATAAAAGCATGCACACTTGCTCTCATCCATGTAATTATGCAGGAGGACAAAGGGATTAGATTTATTTTAAATATGAAAGCACCGCACTGGAAAATGAGAGAAAAATGGAAGAAGTGGTGGCGGGGTACATTTCAGTATTGAAGGAGGGGGCCGATGAAGATGTTTCTCATTGGTTTAATTATCGGTCGGATTAGCATTAATCAGGAGATGAATAATTATTAATCTCATCATTATTGCATAAGTGCAGTTTGGTGAGCTTGATGGGATTAGCAGATTACTGATATGTTAGAGGTCATCAATGAAATATGCAAATGGTTCCAAGTTGCACTGTGGGAATCAATGCTGAATGTCACTATTACAAATACACGATATTGTTTCCAGTGTAGAATCTATATAAGCAAAAAAGATATTTTTATAGTATAAATATAAGTAATTGAGATATATTTACAAAATATATAATGAAAGTAAGAAGACAGGTATTTATTTAGATGCAACAGGAAAAATTGTAAATAACAATATATATATATACTCATTGAAATTTCCCATCAATTCCCATGATGCAACAGGGTTTAATCAGGTCATATGAAGCAAGCCGTGTGATTTTTGATTGGAGGACATCTCCTAACAAAGCAGTGGAGGTTTTGAGAGGAGGTTTCAAGTAGGAGCTGATTGTGGTCGGGGAGGCAAGTCATTTTACTGCCTCCATCCCATGGCAATATACACACCACAATGGTACTTGACAGTTTCAAGTATCTGCCTCTGCCAGCCAGTCATCATGTGGTGAAATATCAGAAATGCTCTGGCTGGAGCGTGTGATGGTGGTCACGCCTCAGCGAACCTGTGACAGATCTGAGCGTGACGGTGAATGTGACAAGATGCAGTGGCTACAAATGGCTACAAATTCAGCTGATCACATGCTCAGGTAACAGATATGGTCATGTTCAGCAAGTAATGTGACAAAGCTTGCACACAGTAAACAGTTAAAAGGAGATAATATTTGATGAAATGTGAACACGTATTATATTATATATCACAGACATGTGAAATATGATGCACGTGTTGAATAGCATTTCATGAAATATGAATAGGATATGTGTAATCTTTGTAATCTGAGGATGAGTGATTCAGGTGACGGCTCGAGGTCTGACCTACATTCCAGCATCACTAGCATGACATATATGATTTGTGAGTTCCGCCATAATCGTTATAATAATAACATGAGTCTGGCCCGTGAAGACTAAATTACACACCTGTCTATCACCTATGTAATCTTTTTTCCATTTGTGGAGGTCTAATAGTCATATTTACATCATAGCTCCCTGTCATTTTCTTCCATATTTGGGTCTCGGGAGGGCTATTTTAATGTCTTCAGAGATTGTGATATATGTATGATACATTCCATATTTTCCCAGTTGTGGGAGTATTTAGTAGGCTCACATGGAAAAATCTCTTAGAGGTCAAGGGATATGTACCCATCATGCACTCAGGATAGTGCATCATGGGAGTTGAATGATTATCATTCTTGAATTATAGATCAAAACAATGAATTTTATGCAAAAATTTAATAGATGGTAAAAAATACACACCTTTAGTAATGGCTGTTACATAGAAAGCACATCTATACTTCAATTTCTAGTAAAGGACTAATGTTAGAATCAACGTTACAAGGAAAAATGCAGGATATGAGTTTAAAGAAAGCAAAAGTAAAAATATTAGAGGAGACTTTTCTGGATTGACTTGGACAACTTGTGGAGTCCGAGATATCATTGAACACAACATGACACAACAAGACAAAGCTTGTGGCACAGCAGCTGTGTTTGTGATATGACCTCTCCACAATCCACAAGGGCCATATGTTGTGCCTGGGGCTGAAGTCCTCAAAAGGTCCTTAAAGGTCCTTCTAACATTTCTGGATCAAATGATGTGCTGAGGTCCAGTTACAGCGCAGATTGAGCTGTTTGAATCAGCAAGCCACCAGAGGGCACAATCAGCTCAAAAGGTCCTTTCCTGTAATGTCACTAACAAAGGTCTTGACCAGGAAGGTCATTTGTGTTTTTTGCAAAAGGACGTTTTTGTGTTGCTTAGAGAATGCTTGTCTTGAGGCAAGCCAGCTGTGTCAGTTATGTCTTGTCAGATTGGGAAGCTTATTTGCACTTCCAGAAAAGCATTCGGGTTTGCAAAATAAGACATAAAACTAAGGTTGACTTGGTGAATTATAGTCAAAACAAATGATCTTCAAAAATTAATGGAGGAAAATACCATCATAATTTTTTTAAGGGAATCAGTTTCAAGTTTCAGGAAATTATCTGACATATAACATATGATTAAGATCACTGTCATGTGGACCTCAATGCTGATTGGTCAAAATGCAGGAAAAATGTTAAATTAGCTGCATAAATGTAAATATATTCAAGAGAAAATTACAAAGGCAAATCAGATCAGTGCTCCAACTCAATTATGTCTAATTTCTATTACCAGTCTGTTAATTTGTAGATTTTTCCTGAAGATATAACTTAAACTCATGTTGACTGAAGTTTGTGATTTGCCTGAGTTCACATGGCTGCCTTTAGGGTCATGTGACCAGCTTCAGGGTCATGTGACACTTGCCAGCAGCCATGAGGGAGCAACCAGAGCAAGAAATACTGCTTCATTTGTGATTTAATGGTGTTGCTAATAGCAACTGATCACAGAACCATGTGCCACTTTCTCTGCCCATTGTTAATCATGCTTTGTTTGATCTTAAGATGATCATAATATAGATGGCACCAAAAATAGGCAAATAGGCAAATTTTAACTTAAAGGGCATACCTTCTTGATTGAATAAAGCAAATTGTGATTTTCACTGATGAGCTCCCTCATGGACCCTCACAGCAAAAAAAGGTTCATAAGGGATGGTAACAGTCAGCAGAAGACATTGATCTCCAGGAGATATGTTTTGAATAGCAGCGTGACATGATATTATAGGATGTTGCAGTTTTGCTCTAGTTAATCACATTAATATGGTACTGGTCTACATTTGTACCCTGCAGGCAGTAGTGTTTTCTACTGACATGTGTTCGAAGTGATTTCATCACAGCTGGGATCTGGGTATCAGGGTGATTGGGAGGTCAGCAATTGTCACAAGATTCCCTGCACAGGTTTCTGTCAAGGAAGCAGGTTTGATTGGCAGCAATGTATTATGCTTCACATGTCAGTCTGATATATCTATGTCTCAAGCTTGTAAAGATTACAACCAGCTGTTCATTCTTTAATGGTAAGAAGAGGTCAGTTTTAAGTTTTTCAAGCAGGGGAGATGTGGCCATTGATATTAATTGGAAATCTTTAAATTAAAGCACTCATTTTGGTATGAGACTAAACAATAGGTTTGGTGAAATCTGGTCTGTAATGTAATGGCCCAAAGTCATATGACTAATGAACCAATGAAGGCAGTGTTCAAAGCACACATGACACAAAACATAATCTGGCTGCCATGCTCGGAGCTCAACTAACCAGACCCAAATAACAGACCTTCACTTATTGATTTCACATAAAATGACTAAATTGGATAAAAAAAATAATAACGGGAGGATAGCATGAATGGCAAAGACAATATTAAAAATATTCTTGTTCAATATATTTTGTGAAATGATATGATTGTCTTGCATGCTATCCGGCTGGCAGTTGATGGTGCCAAGTAGATAGATAACAACTTGACATATTGCTTTTATGGTAAGCGTCAGTTTCATGGGGATGATACAGAAAAGATAAGAGTCATGAGGTGTGTTCAAGATGTCACCAAAATTGACACGATCGATGCCCTGTGGTGTCAACTTAACTGGCCACTGCCGCAGGTGAACAAACACATTTTCTAAAGGGGTCACTCAATGTATCTCATCAGGCTATATAATCTCATAAAATTTTTAATAAAGTTATTAAAGTTTCATATCTTAATAAGGAAACACCACACTTAACAAAAAGGTCTAGCAGCCACCCCTTTCCAGCAGAATGGTTGAGCCCTGAAGGTGTTGTTGACCAATGGACACACACCATTGTTTGCTCATTACTGGGACCTTTGTGTTGACAGAGCCCTCTGACAACAAACAAGAGGGCCAGCTTCCTAATTAGGACAAGGGTCAAAGGGTATGATCAAACAGGGGATTAAGTTCAGTCAGTGCAAACAGTTGCTCTGAATGCTACCCACAAGGTGGTCAGTTCACAGGTGAGAGGGACACAGGAAAGGTTCAAAACTCTCCCAGCCATTACACACTCTGTCTGACAGACATCCTACCACAAAAGGAAATTACAGAAGGATTCTAATGTTATTTGATGATTGCATCTTGGAGGATGGAACAGTATGGTGGCACCTCAGAACGTGATTTACATTGATCAGCTGGTTAGGTGAGCAACATCACTAACACATTATCATACCTACTATCACTAACTCTACTTGATTACTGGTAGTCAATTGTCAAGGATTACCAAGATATTTTGACCAAATCAAACATAAATAAGAATTAATTTGAGATTTTTTTATACTATAAAATGTGAAGCAGAAAAGTACATTAGCATTCATAGTGGTGCAGGAGATGAATTTAAATAGCTATAAAGCCAGACATGCTTGAAGTAAATAGAGACCGAGAAGTGAGCTGTGAGCCAAGTCTGTGAGCCGAGTCTGGGGGCCGAGTCTGGGAGCCAAGTCTGGGAGCACTGCCAGGCTTATCATGGGTAGGGAGGGTTCTGGTGATAGCAGACTGTATCAAGTGTGTATTACGTAAGAGTTGCTTACTGACTTCATCATTATGTGACTGTGATCAATGCCTTAGTTCTCTGAAATCCGGAACCAAATTCCCCTGAGGAAAATAGTGTCATGAACAAAGCTTGACATGGATGTGAATTGGTAACAAAGTTAGAAACACTTTAGCCAGTTTAGGGGTTTATTTTTCATTTCACTGTTTTTTGGAATGAAAATAGGACCAAAACATGATGAGTTATACAGTCAAAGAAAGATTTCTGTGTCAATTAAATGGCACATTTTAAATTTCTCATCTTGTGAATGTGTCATTGACATCAGTTTTTTGTGTTAGTTTAAATGGTTAATAAAAAGTGTATGCATTGTTTTGTTCTAGTGACTGTCGTGGGAAAATTCGCCCATCGCATACCCGTTACTTTTCAAAATGTTTAACCAACCAGAGATTACATTGATTGGGATTTTGTGTCAACTAAACATGAAGGTCAATATTGTTTTAGCTTGTAGGAGATGAAAGTTAACAACGCACAGTTGTTACTACACAGTCTTGTGTCCTGAGTAAATGAACAAACAACATAAACAAATTCTACATCCTGGTACCTGCAGTAATCTCTAAGCATGCTAAGTCTTGTATTTACACAAGACCCTTTATCAATAGTCATTTTTTAAAAAAGATCACCCTCTTCCTGTGGACCCAAAGGTTCTTTTCAAACCTCACCATGAATCTCAGGTAATTACCAATATTCTCTCATAATGGTCTTTCAAGCATTATTATTTTTATTACAGAACCATATTGGAACAGCATATTTCAATCAATTATATGAAAGACATGGAGTAAATTTGCATTTAAATTTAAACAATAGCTGACATATTAATCACAAATGTGGTTAATATAGTGCTTGGTATTTTGTGGCAATATGAATTTAATTTCATAGGTTGCATTGTTAACATAGATCATTGAATAATAGTGGATCACATTGTATGACAAATCAGTTCTGGATTGTAGGATTTTTGCAGAATAAATGTCCTTTGTATCTATTGAATCAGTTTGAAAATAGAATACAATTTATTTATGTATATGAAAAAGTTTCTGTAAGATCCTGGATAGATTGCACCAGCATCTAGGATCAATGAGTATAAACTAGGGCAAAAAAGCCTCATGGGACGTGAGGTGATAAATTGTTTGAATAATTATTATAAATCAGCGAAATGAGTCATATAAATCAGTACAATAAGAATTCAGATGAAGTGTTATACTGGAAAAAGGGGAATTGGTATTAAGAAGAGAACAGTTATTGCCAAAGAAAACAGTGTCCTTCAAAGTATCTTCTCACCAGCTGGTGTAACTCAAAAGAATGTATGTCTGTCGAGGACAATACAGTAAAATATTATCGGTTGGGATGAGAAGATCAAAAGAAGAAAAATTGTATATGCCAAAGAAGATGATAGGCGATCTAATAAACTTTATTAGTGCTAAAAATGAGTCTTGAGTGGGACGTCCCGGGGGAACCCTTGAACAATGGTTCTGTAATGGCGCTGTGGGACGGAGTGATTGGGTAGGAAGTCAAGACCACGGATGAATCTCACTTCACATTATCAGCCACTCTGCACAAGGGAAAACTTTGTAATAGAGATGCCTAGAAACTACACAAGGCGCTTGCTGCATTCACAGCTCAACATGCTTAGCTCAGTTCTGCTTAGCTCAGTTCTGCTTAGCTCAGTTTTGCTCAATTCATCATGCTCAGATCAAACTACTTAACTCTGTCTGCTCAACTCATCATACTCAGATCAAACTGCTTAGCTCTGTCTGCTCAACTCATCATGCTCAGATCACACTGCCTAACTCTGTCTGCTCAGCTCATCATGTTCAGATCAAACTGCTTAGCTCTGTCTGCTCAGCTCATCATGCTCAGATCAAACCACTGAGCTTATTGCCTAGCTCAAATTGCTTAGCTCACATTGCCTAGCTCTACCTGCTCATCCCAACCTTGTTCAGTTCAACTTGCTCAGCATAGCCTGATTAATTCAGCCCAATTTGCTGAGTTCAATCTTCTCTACCTTTAATATCTGGGTCCATAAGATATGCATATAAATACTGCGTTGCTTTTTTCCTATCATTTCCAAATAAAATCGATAATTGCTTGATGGGGGAGACCTGAGGGGAAATGCTGGGTAGTCATTTAGTATGTGAAGAAGGGAGAATTCCTTTTATAGTGGTGAGAGAGGGAGGTCTCTTTATTGCCATGATTCATCCAGTTATTAATTATTAAACCTGTTGCAGTGCTGGAATCTTGAGAATGTGAAAATTGCATGAGAGAATAAAAAAAGAAATTATACTCCGGAAAAAAGATATTGTTGCTTAAAGCAGAATCAATTCATGGAGAAAAAAAATGGCCACAATGAAATATTGAGGTAATTTGCTCCTCAAATGCTGAAAGAACGGTAATTCAGAGATTGTTTATTGAGAGCCACTCAAGTATATTAAATAGTGTATCTTATTTGATTGATATTTGTAAGGAGATGTAATGAATGAGGATGTAACTCTATTTAATGGTACACTCCAGTACAAGATGAACATAGCTGCATATATTGTAATATGCTCTTCTTTGGCTTTGTGAGGGTGATGACAGACAAAGAATCACACCTGTTTCTTAACTATCAAAGCATTTGTAATAAGAAAATAAGGGAGTAGACAATTTGTGTGTAGTGTGTGTGGTTATATATCTGGACTTGTGAGTAATACCGTTGTGGAGAACATTTGTCCTGTTCTAAAGGTATCTTGTATAGCTGTGATGTTCTACATGAGGGCATTATGACTACGAGGACGTGTTTGACTCCATAGTGAACTGTCAGAGCATACAACGTTCTGGGCACTCGCTTAAACTCATGATTGTATAAAGTGTAACTCAAGATCACGCTTCTCGCTTATGGACTCAGTCAGGGAAACAATAGTCAATCAATAATAGGGATTCCCGGGTGACAGCGGCCATGTCATGGATGCTCGGAGATTTATCGTCCCTCCGCTGATCACTGTTGCTGCAAATTCCTGAATTAAACTCCGTAATGACACTTTCTCATGTTGAGAGTATTGATCGGGAAGGCCCGGCCACAAAGGCCAGTTGATCCATGTGGGCATGTTGAGGACGAGCCCAGGAAGAGAACCGGGCGACTGCTTCCTACCGCCAGCCAATCGGGCAAGTAGCCACATTTCCTCACCGGGCATGCGATGATGGGCGACTGTTTGACCATTGGTTACAGGAAGCAACACCTGGCCTGAATGTGATTGTTATATCAGGTAGGGAACCAGTCAGAGCTGAGTCACGGAAAGAATGATCTACTCAAACAAGCACATACAGAAAACAGCTATATCTGCCTGCGTGACACTGGATTAGCTAACTAGGCCAGGAATATTTTGATTTGTATATATTGATATATTTATATATCAATGAAGACAGTCTGATGAACAACAGACTAGAACAGTCTGAGAGTGATGGTGTTAAAGAATAGTCTCCACTGTCTGAGAGGCGTGAAGCAGTGAATACTGTGACCAGACTGACCAATGGGGGAGTGTTGCCACTTGTTGGCGGGTACCTGGCAGTGAGAGTGGAGGCCGGGGCAATGCTCTGATGGCTGCTTCGAGGGGGATGAGAGGCCGGCCGTCTCAGCAGCCCTGTGTTAAGGTGTGGAGAGCACATTGTGGATGAATAGGCTGGCAGGTGGAAGGCGTGAAGCACAATATTGTGAATGGAGGCCGTCCGCCGCCACCACCGAGGAGACTGGTTGAAGGCAATCTGCTACAACTCTAGGCACTCTCTCCTGGCACAGCAACGGATTACCAAGGGATTACCTGCATTCACCTTGACCCAAGGATTATCATCAAATTAGGACAGCAAGGAAGTAAGAGGCAGAGTTTTGCAATCCTTGTATGTTTATTTGTGTATCTTTCATTGAAGTTGAAAACCAAAACTATTCTTCATGCTGTACACTGGCTTTACCTGTGATTTCATTCAAGTGTTTATATGAAAACAGAAAGTTAAGGGAAAAGTTTTTTTGCTGAGCTAGTACTATATTGATCTGAAAGATAGCATGATTGAATTATTTGCCAGGTAAACAAGATTAAGAGTGAAGAATTAGTCCAAATATTTAGCCAAAGGCATGGACCATTGCTTTATAACACTATACTGTGCAGTTTGCTCCGGTGTACCCTTACTCTGCTGATCAGCCCATTTCGCTGATTTATGCAGGGAAGAGAACAGAGGGAATGAGCTGTGTCAGGGTGAAAAATGGCTGAGTGTTTCAGGTTCCCAGGTTACCTGCCACAGTCATGTGATTTACAGGGACAGCATAGAAGGTGAGACTGGAGGGTGTGTCAGGTATGGTGAAGTCAGGACAGTATAGAAGGTGAGACTGGAGGGTGTGTCAGGTATGGTTAAGTCAGGACAGTATAGAAGGTGAGACTGGAGGGTGTGTCAGGTATGGTTAAGTCAGGACAGTATAGAAGGTGAGACTGGAGGGTGTGTCAGGTATGGTGAAGTCAGGACAGCATAGGGGGTGAGACTGGGGGGTGTGTCAGGTATGGTGAAGTCAGGACAGTATAGATGGTGAGACTGGGGGGTGTGTCAGGTATGGTTAAGTCAGGACAGTATAGAGGGTGAGACTGGAGGGTGTGTCAGGTATGGTGAAGTCAGGACAGCATAGAGGGTGAGACTGGAGGGTGTGTCAGGTATGGTGAAGTCAGGACAGCATAGAGGGTGAGACTGGAGGGTGTGTCAGGTATGGTGAAGTCAGGACAGTATAGAGGGTGAGACTGGAGGGTGTGTCAGGTATGGTGAAGTCAGGACAGTATAGAGGGTGAGACTGGAGGGTGTGTCAGGTATGGTGAAGTCAGGACAGCATAGAGGTGAGACTGGAGGGTGTGTCAGGTATGGTGAAGTCAATTTTCAATTCAATTCAGGCATCAGAGGTGCAGGTGGTGGGAGGTAGCTCAGTCTGGGAGGGAGGCATCAGAGGTGCAGGTGGTGGGAGGTAGCTCAGTCTGGGAGGGAGGCATCAGAGGTGCAGGTGGTGGGAGGTAGCTCAGTCTGGGAGGGAGGCATCAGAGGTGCAGGTGGTGGGAGGTAGCTCAGTCTGGGAGGGAGGCATCAGAGGTGCAGGTGGAGGGAGGTAGCTCAGTCTGGGAGGGAGGCATCAGAGGTGCAGGTGGGGGGGGTAGCTCAGTCTGGGAGGGAGGCTGGAGGGAACTGATTACAGTACAACATGGCCTTCCTGCTCACCTGTCAGGCACACAGCATCACCACCCAATGGTCAAAGGCCAAAGGGAAATGTACAACTCTTTGAGGCAGGCAACAAAAACCATGAAAATGAGCGCAATGTTTTAAAAAAGATGGATGATGCGTGTGATCACTCATAGATATGTGGCAACGCTGCTCGTCTGTCACAGCGTACATTGCAGGGTCGTCAGTTGCAGGATGCTGCAGAAGCCTGATTAGCCTGCAGTATGTAGCCAGCCCTGCAGGAAACCTGCGTTGCTTGAAACACAAACACACATGCATTATATGCACGAGATGACTAGAAACACTTCACAGACCTGAATAAATCTTGATTGCCATTGCAAAACCCGTTTCTGGAGAGTGAGAGATATTTGGGTAACATAATGCAGGAACATGCTCAGATTAGCATGGTGGGAATACAGTGTGTATGTGACAGAATATAGCGTCATATCCAGGCAGGATTGCTCCTTGTCTCCTATGATACATCATACTCCTCTTCCCAAAACATACAACAGACATGATCGAAAACATTGTATCTGTGACAGGGAAAGCCATTACTTACTGCTGCGTGAAGTTGCACATTTTAATTACTATTTTACACAGAAGTTGTATCATTATGATTTATTTGTCTCCTCACACAATTATGTGCTGTAAGTGTTTGGTAATCATTCACACTCAGACTACAATCCATGAATATAGGTGGCAGCACTGTTAAGGGTCCTCTTTGCAAAATAGTTGACTAAGTGTCATTATATATATACGGTATTTATTTTATGGTCATTTTATTAATTAGCTTATTTTTTTCTTAAATGAGAGTTCTAAGTATAGATAAATAGAATTATCTGCATCAATTGAGACAGTAAAATTATGTACACACAAGAGCCAGGCATAGGGGATGGAGCAGGAGAATATATGGCCAGTTTGAGGGAGGCTTGTTGGCAGGAGAAGAGAGGGAGATGTAGAAATCTTTATGCTGGCTTTAGGAAGAGGAGATAAGATGGGAGTGTGGGTTAGGGCCTCTGCTGCAGTGAGTTATGGCCTGTTCTCATGATCCGGCCTTGAAGCTGGTCCGGGTTATTGTTTTAATTCATGAAAGGTTTCGGGCATTGATCAGAGGTTTACAGAAGAGTGCATCGATGGTGTGCATGACAACATGCCAGCACATAGAGGGCGACACAGGTCTTGTTTGGCAGCTCAATTTAGGGCGAATTGTGATTGATCTGGAGAAAAGCGGACAAAATGGCAGCTTGTCATGATATAATTCAAAGCTGAAAAATAGATAAGAGAAAACCACTGCAAATACTGCTGACATGTGCAGGCTTTCCTCAAAAAGTCTATAATTGGCTCATATCATATTTAATTCATTTGCCTGATAAATGTTTTTATGAGTGATGCAGATGACTGTATTATCACTCACCAGGAATAGAGACATCACATCTGGCTTGCTGGCCAGTAACTCATATGGAGGAGGATTTGCAAAGCAATTCATTAATTCTTGAGATCATCTCTATGTTGATGAAGAAAATTTGAGAAACATTACTGAGATAATTCACTTTTTTTAACTCAGATAATTCTTTTTTTATTTTAATGAAAATGTTTGTGACAGATGGATATCATGGGTAGGCCATAAATCACTGACTTGCCCAGTGTATAGCCAGGTACATGCAAGAATGCTCTTAGCACCCCACCGAGATTGCTACCACTCATTATGAGCCTTGATGAAGATCAATTAATAACATTTCTGACCAGGTGGTGTATCTTGCAGAAAGATTTAGAGCCGACGACAGTATGGTGTGCAGAGGAAAGAGATCCCCCAGAAAATGCTGTGATTGGTAATGAAGCCTGATAGGCCAGTCATGCGAACACACCTGCATTAAAACAATCAAACTTTTAATTAGAATATGTTGAGCATGGAGGGTCGCGGAGTGTACTGCAGTAGAAACATGTAAATAGATTTAAAGCGAGTGATAAAAGATTGAAATCAACGCTTATCGATTTCACTAATTTCATCGCCCGAGGGGAAATCAGGGTATGATCCTTATTCTCAGAACGATAGCATCAGGCATGAAGTTATGACTCACATCCAGTAAAAAAGTGCAATTCAGCATTGTCAAAAGGTCTCTCTGACTCTTTCTGATTAATTGTATTGTCAAAATCAAATTTGTAGAAAAAGATATAGAGGCAATCATGATAATATTCTTCACAGAAATATCCACTGTTAAATGTCAACTGTCTCAAATATATCCTTGAAATTTATTTATTGGCTTAAATATATTTGTCATAAAAAAAATATATATATATATATATAATAACGCCTCCCATTTCAGTCCAGCTTGACTACAATAGCAGTTGACATGAAAATGAGAAAAAAATGTCTCATGTGCTAGCTAGGTTAAGCAACTAGTTGCCCAATGTGACATTATGTACTTGAGCCCCTTCTGGGCTAGTAAGGACAACTGGATTATAAAATGGATTGTAAAATTTACTTGCCCTTCTAACAAGTAAGGCAATTCCTCTTTCCCACTGAAGCATAGTCAACATAACTTTTGATATCGGCAACGATTTAGTCGCTGAAAAGTAACTTCCAGTACCTCATGAGAATCATCAGTCTGTCCTGTGTTTGGTGTCTGTCATTGTGTCTATCCATCCTCCCATCCGTCTGTCCACTGTAATGCTAATATGTTCTATAGGTACAGAACCCAGATCATTAGGTGAGATACCAACCTTTTAATATGGCCATTGATTTATAAATGTAGTGTACAGAAATCTGGTCATAGTCATGTATACTATTGTTGTTGACACCAAAGAATATTACAGTATTTCTATGATAAATTTGTCACAAGATATCTAGTTTTGTATAATTATCAATGCAAGTGAAATAGAAGGCAGGGCAACTAGATCTAAACAAGGAACTTGTCCAGTTGACAAGTGTTGATTAACAATCATCATTATTAAGTCGTCATGAGTATTATTTTCTTGTTTGTTACAGGTATTGAAGGTATTTAACTAAAAGTGTGTTTTTTGTTTATTGCAGGAGACATTGGCTGGGGTAGAGATGATGTTAGGAGAGAAGTAAATACCCACGATTGTAAGAGGTGAGGGTGGGGCTCACATGGACCCCATGATGGAGCGCCCCCACCCAGCACCCCGACCGCGGCGCCACCGCAGGGACAAAACTGGAAACACAAGTGCCTACAGCTCATCGGATGAGTGTGAAGACGGTGAGAATGACGCACTGTGCCGTGATCGGTCAGGGTCCCGCGACCTTCCCACTACAAACTCACTGGGTAAACTAATGCTTAGCTTTGGTGTGCTCTCATTCTCTCTACTTATGTCTGCATAGCTACATGTATCTATCTTGCAAATATTGTGAAAAATTAATTTTATCAATTTTACAAACTAAGGAAATGAGTGCCTCGATTGATCCCAATTGATTTTATTAATTTCTCTGTGAAAATTAATTTTGATACTTTTAATAAAAATTCTACTGAGTGGATGTGTAATCATTCTATATGGCAGAGTATAGTTTCTCTTTTAAAGAAATCTTTCTTGTTGAATTAACCCTTAATTGGGGAGCAATATAGAACCTGAGAAAGAATCGTGATTGTGCAGACATCAGTAATTTCACCAGGGAGGGTTAACAAATGGGTTAAAGACTTGATGTTGTTTTGTGTTTTGCTTCAGTGACATTTGCAAACCTTCGCTTCTAGAAACAATATATGTAAATGCTTTTACTCAATGTCATCATGGGGGAACTGATCAAGTGTTTCGATTGTAAAAATGTGTGTAAATTTTAGTGTAAAATCAATAGCAATCTTTATGTTATGTTGGATACAAAAAACACATCCTGATGTGGAAAATTGACCTGTCGTGAGCTTTTCCCCATTCATTCATTTTCTATATGTGTAAACTCCTTATGTCGAAAATGGTGTTTTTGTGCTCAACATGTTTTGGTCAAGCGTGAAGCCCCCACCTCTCTCAGCGTCAAAATATAGCACAAAGAATTCTTGAGAAGAATTGCCAATTCCTAAAACCCGCACAGAAGGGTAATGATTTTTACTGCGGACCTCGGCAAAGCTGCCACATTTCAAAATGTAAATGTTCGATTGGTAGCGGAGCACAGCCAACACAGCACCAGACGGCCCTCATCGGACGCTTTAACTGACACCATGGCCGTATTTCAAACAAAAATGTCAACTTGAGCAGAAATTGTGTTCTATTCGGTGATTCCCATGATGCAACTGATCCAGTCCCTGATACCCCTCCACTAGCATCACATGCAGTACCCGTGAGAGCCTAGTGGGGGCATGTTTCAGGGGCATGGTGTGACTGTACTCTAAAACCCCATCTAGTGTTTGAATAGCATTTCTGATTTCCTTGCCTGGAAGACCTGCAGATATTGCATATAAATCACATCAACCTCTTTATTACAGGATATTTGTAACAAACCAATTTCTATTTACTTGATGAATTTGGGCATGTCTTAGTACATGATGATATTGACTGTCCTAATTTTGGATGTTGGGGCAATATGATAAGATGCCTGATCAATGTTAACAGTGACCTGATGTGCACTTTATGCATTATTTTTTTTTGTAAAGTCCAAAATGGTACAAGATGACCTTTTGATTGATTATTGACTCTCTCATGCAACACGAGGTACTGTATTTAATCATAGGTCATATGGTGCCACTAGAACTCTGAATTTGAATGAAAGGAATAATAGGTCCTCTCATGTAACATGAGGTACTGAGTTTAATAATAGGTCATATGGTGCCACTAGAACTCTGAATTTGAATGAAAGGAATAATAGGTCCTCTCATGCGACACAGGGTCCTGTATTTAACAATAGGTCATATGATGCCACTAGAAATCTGATTTTGAATGAGAGGTCATATGATGATTTTGATAGGTCCTCAACTGTAAAATTCAATGATAGGCCATCTGGTGCTACTAGAAAAATCTTATTTTGGTTAATGGGTCCTCTCATGCCACATGAGGTATTGAATTCAATGATAGGTCATCTGGTGCCACAAGAAATTGTATATTGATTCATAGAAAGTACAATATTTTCAGTCCTCACATTACTAGTTAATAGGTCCTCTCATGCAATATGGGGTACTGAATTCAATAATAGGTCATCTGATGCCATTGGTAATTTCATATTGAATCATAAGCAACATAATGATATTAGCACCCACATTATTGGTTGATAGGTCCTCTCATGCAACATGGGGTACTGAATTCAATAAAAGGTCATTCCTGAATATGTGACTTTGAATACGAAAAGCACTATGCTATCAACCTCTCGTGCAACTGTTTGACAGGTTCACTCTTGATATAAATCCAGTAATAGTCAATAGGTCATCTGGCGACATTGTACTATAATAACCATGTAACTATCTCATACTTACAAACTATAAGAGGAAGGTTTCAAAAATGCACTTAACTAGTTTATAATGGCATATTGAGCATGCTGCGTAAACTTAGGCTTATCACCCCCTATTAATGCTGTTGTGCTTTAACTTGCATGTAAACATTCATATCATGCCAAGATCTGTATACCTCAAATAGGCTCTCTCGGGTAATGCACACGGTGCCACATTTGGGGTATCACTACCTCAACTGATCTTACTATCATTTGAGCAGAATTCCCTTTCTGGTTCAATCATGGAGACTGCACAGCTTACAACCACTCCCACTCCGCGGCAGAAAACATCGGATGGGAACCCACTTTTACTTGTTGTCAAGTGTTAAAACTTACAACATTTGTCAAGGAGGCATCTTATTGAACAGGAAGTCTCAGGAGGCAAGCAATTGATCTGGATTAAGTCTGGGTTATGTATATATGGCTCCCTTGAGTAACAACATGGCCTCTTCTGAAATCAAACAATCCTAAATTAACACCTTCACATATCTGGATAAAATTATAACTGAATTTGTCCTAGTTATAATTTTATATATATATAATAATATATATATATATATTCATATCATAAACAAGTTGAGTCATTTTTTTATAATTTGTTATGCTACAGGTATATATACTAATAAACTATTCACGCTCAGGGACATAATATAATCATTTCAGCATGAGATATATGCGGGGAGTGACACAGCCCCAGTGTAATGGAGTGGCCTGTGTTATTTATAAGTAAGGTCAACACAGAGATCAATTCATATTTTTCTCCATGATCGCTTGGCTGCGCAATCCAGTTACAGATGCTCAGTGGGCATCAATATGGTTAGCCCCACGGGCCACTAGGGGGAGACAGGGCTGCTCCAGATATGTGAAGATGCTCTCTATATGGTTAGCCCCACGGGCCACTAGGGGGAGACAGGGCTGCTCCAGTTATGTGAAGATGCTCTCTATATTGTTAGCCCCACGGGCCACTAGGGGGAGACAGGGCTGCTCCAGATATGTGAAGATGCTCTCTATATGGTTAGCCCACGGGCCACTAGGGGGAGACAGGGCTGCTCCAGATATGTGAAGATGCTCTCTATATGGTTAGCCCACGGGCCACTAGGGGGAGACAGGGCTGCTCCAGATATGTGAAGATGCTCTCTATATGGTTAGCCCCACGGGCCACTAGGGGGAGACAGGGCTGCTCCAGATATGTGAAGATGCTCTCTATATGGTTAGCCCCACGGGCCACTAGGGGGAGACAGGGCTGCTCCAGATATGTGAAGATGCTCTCTATATGGTTAGCCCCACGGGCCACTAGGGGGAGACAGGGTTGATCCAGATGAGTGAAGTTTAAGAGTTTTATGTTCTGTCCTCCTACCAAGATGAGCTATGTATAGATGTAGCTCATTTTATTACAGAAATACATGTGCAACACAATGTGAAATAATCGGCCATTTGTTCAGTCCTCATATGGAAAACTGATTTCAAACTCTGGACCAGCCCAATAACCACAGTCACGAAGAATAATACCGGAAGCAGATCTCACCCTGGAATTGCCCTGTGACATCTAAGGGGCCCGGAGCGAGTTATCTATATACTGGGCAGCCCTTGAGTCCACGAGTCATTTGTCACCTGTCGCTGGGCATTTTAAACAGCCTCGTCCATGAAGAGAACATGATTGAATACTTGATATCTCTCCTGACATGTCAAGGAATAAAATGCCTTTGTTTTGACATATTCAAACACATTTTTTTTTATTTTCAAAACACCATTTGTCGTTTTTGTTTAAATTGAACTTGTTACTTATCGATGAACCATTCTATATGACACAAAATTTTATCCTTTTGCTTGACACTCAAGATGACCATTTTGTTTGACCCTTGAGACGATAATTTTATTTAATAAATAATTGGTTATCTTTTTCCACACTCAGCTTTTCACCATTTTAACATTCTATCAGAACAACATCTCCATTTGGACTCAAATGCTTGCCAGAACTCAGAATGCTGTAGATTTCTCTCGAGAGTCCTTCTCATCAGTGCTCTCATGACCTGGACTCAAACTCAATTAAAATAATTTCATTTCCCATTGGGATGGCTGAATTGCAGGGGAAATGGAAAGATTTGCAAAGTGGTCATGCCAATTGGGAAATAAATGTGGATTGGCCCAGATTTATGTAGTGAAGTGTTTGTCTTTATATGGCAACAATTGGATCTATTAGGAGAGCTATCCATAAGTGCCCAGTTCTGTACACTGTAAATGATGACACACATAACAAGATGGATGGTCAGGTAGAAGCCTCGGCCATTATTATCTGACATACATGATCACAGGGTCAGGCACAGCCTCACCAAGGTCACTCAGGGGAAGAACATTAATATGTAAATGAGGTGAAAGGTCATTGCAAAGTAACCTGTATGTAGATAGGCAAAAGGTCATAGATGGAGATGATATTGACAGGTATGTAAGTCAGGTACAAGGTCACCGTGGAGGAAGGAACAATACATCGCCATATTAATCAGATGCAAGGTCAGATCATGCACTGCAGGAAGAAACATAAAGAGTGTCAGGTACAGAAGCCCTCCTGCAGGCAAGGCGGGCCAGTTGGACAGGTAAAACCTGAGGGAGCAGACCAAAGAAGGTGTTATTCCAAGGTGGGAACCGTGGCCACCTGGTCGACTGGCATATATAACCTAGTGATAACAGTAGCTATGCTGTATTAGTATAGCAGTTGAGGTAGAATTAGCAAGACTTCCTCAGGCCTGTACTATTTACCAGCCGGATTACGCAATCCCGTCTCCCTGAGCCAGCATCCAGACATCGGTAGATCCTGTTATATAATCTAGTATTGATGTTGCTGTTGGTTTCACAGTAGTCTTCTGAAGAGATCTGCTCTGCCTTCCTGTATGTCTCATTCTGCAGGTCATGCTCCAAGCAAAGAGTCATTCTCTCCTCAGTTTCAGACATCCATCTCATTAGAACAGATCATGCCAAATGCTTTTAAGTGGCCGCCTAATCCAAAAAGAGATTTATATGGTAGACTATTTATAATTACATGGTAGATAAGGTAGACCATGACAGTTCTCTCTCTTGAGAGAGAAAGACAATGTTGGATGACCGTGATGACATGGCAGAGATCAGTAGACAGAGGACCATAGCAGTTCTCTCAGAGACTATGTGGGGTGATACAGTAGACCTGATGGGAATCTATAGACAGAGGACCATGGCAGTTCTCTCAGAGACTATGTGGGGTGATACAGTTGACCTGACAGTGATCTATAGACAGAGGACCATGGCAGTTCTCTCAGAGACTATGTGGGGTGACCGTGATGACATGGCAGAGATCAGTAGACAGAGGACCATGGCAGTTCTCTCAGAGACTATGTGGGGTGATACAGTTGACCTGACAGTGATCTATAGACAGAGGACCATGGCAGTTCTCTCAGAGACTATGTGGGGTGATACAGTTGACCTGTTGGGAATCTATAGACAGAGGACCATGGCAGTTCTCTCAGAGACTATGTGGGGTGACCGTGATGACATGGCAGAGATCAGTAGACAGAGGACCATGGCAGTTCTCTCAGAGACTATGTGGGGTGATACAGTTGACCTGATGGGAATCTATAGACAGAGGACCATGGCAGTTCTCTCAGAGACTATGTGGGGTGATACAGTTAACCTGACAGTGGTCTATAGACAGAAGACCATGGCAATTCTCTCGAGACTACGTGGGGTGATACAACTGACCTGACAGTGATCTATAGACAGAGGACCATGGCAGTTCTCTCAGAGACTACGTGGGGTGATACAGTTGACCTGACAGTGATCTATAGACAGAGGACCATGGCAGTTCTCTCAGAGACTACGTGGGGTGATACAACTGACCTGACAGTGATCTATAGACAGAGGACCATGGCAGTTCTCTCAGAGACTGCGTGGGGTGATACAGCTGACCTGACAGTGATCTATAGACAGAGGACCATGGCAGTTCTCTCAGAGACTACGTGGGGTGATACAGTTGACCTGACAGTGATCAGTGGACAAGGGACCACACTCAGAATGGCAGTTCTCTGTGTAATAGTGTTTGATCAGGACCACCAAAGGTCGACAGGATTACACTGTATTTGCTCTCAGCATGCAGATGATGCAAGGTCACGTTTCCACCAATCTTGACACAGATCACAACCATCCTGGTTTGACTAAAGTTGGCAGATATATTTCACCAGCCATCCTAGATTAGTCCTTGTCACCCACCATCTTGGTTCGGCAAAGATGGACGACAGACATTGCTTGGTTTGACAGGAAGCTAATTAGTCTTATACCAAATAACACTATATCTCAAAATAGAAGAATAATGGCAGAGTTCAAACAAAAAAAGGAATTTTCTATTAGGTATATAGAAAAGATAGTTTTAAGCGGGGCCTATTGAAGTGGTCAGTTCCCGGTCATTAGTCACTTCTGACCACATTCATCTTCTCACCCTGCTGGACAATCAGGATCTTCTCAGGTCTTTCTGGTTCCAGGGGCTGCTGCCAATTCTGGCCAACACTTCCTGAGTAAATACAAATTCTGGCTGGCATAGGTTTGTTGAGTCGGAGCAATTGGGGTCTATTATATAAGGTAATTAGGGAACTGGTCGCATGGCGGTATCTGCTCTATATCCCCCTTGCATACTGTCAGATATCCACCTCATATTTAACTCAGTGCTTTCAGACTCTGATCAGCAATTTGGCAGCTAATACCACCATCTTCTATAGGAGACGCTACTGCAATATATCAGAGCCGATTTCTCCTCAGAAGACATGAGAGGGCTTCAAAGGTCGTCTCTCATAAGGTCCTACTAACAGGTCACGTGGGGAGATGCAGTCAGATTGTCCCGCTGTGGAATTGCGGGTCTCTGCGAGGTCTTATGGTAGCATCTCATCCTGATTTCTGTCTGCCATGACTTTTAAGAGGAGGATAACATGTATTTTCTTTATCAATATATCGCATCATATTAAGCTTGCCTAGGCTTACTTGCTCGGATAGAGATTGAAGGGATGTCTTCAGAGGGCATAAAATGCAAGGTTTATTCTCTGTGTCATAAACTTGTATATGAAAGAAATCATATTGTAGTTTTATATTAGCTTCCTTCATGATATTTCAAAACAAGGATTATGACTTTTTGAAAGATGACTTCACAAATATGCCATACACATTGCCTAACAAGGCCCCACTGAAGTAGATATTGTGGTATGGAACTATAGCTGCCTGACAGGGTTACAGCTGCAGTGGGTACTGTGGTATCAAGATGGTTAATTGCTTGTCAGGTTCACTACTGCATCAGCTACTGTGGTATCCAGATGGTTAGTTACTAGATAAGGTGCCTGTTGCAGTGGCTTTTGTGGTACAGAGCCAGCTAGTTGACAGTGACCTGCACATGGCACCGTCATGACCCAGCACCTCCCAGTCTGCCCCCAGAGGTCGACGTCAGCCTGACATTTGACCTTCAGGATCTGCACCATCCTGCTAATAGAATACTAATTGAGAGTCTTTGTCTTGAAATTCTTTGAAAAGATGAGACTTGTGCTTAGGATGCTAGATGAATGAGGTGCTGTATTCTGCATATTATATCAATCTTCACAGGGAAATAGGTCATGGGTTCAGGCAAATTACAAATTTTTTTAAGAAAAGTCATGAAATATAAAGAAGTATTTCTTTTACCTTAGATAATTGTTGTTAATCATATTTATTTTGCCTTGACTTTGAAATGCTTGATAAATTGGCACGGAAATCGGGTGTAGCAGGTGACAACTTTTGCTTACAGTTTGTGAGTTCTACTGGGAGTTGCAATGGGTGATGGCAGCTTACGATGGTAGTGGGTGGCATGTTCTGCCATTTTTAACCATGTGCCAGGTGCTTCTCTCACCTCTCTCCCCACTGCTTTGCATTATAAAAACATGTCCCCTTCAATTTATAAGAGAGCAACACATGCTTTGATTTATTTTCCCATTTATTTGTTTGTTTCTATTGGTGCATCTTGATTTGCCTTGTAATATAAGACGTGTCATTCTGATGGAAGTTGAAGGGTAAAATCAAAAGGGCCTTTAGATCATGTGTATAAAGACATGACAATGCAAACCTGATAGCAAAGCACACGTTTGCCAGACCCTTCGACCACATGCAACCTTGGCTGGCAAGTGAGTGAAATATGGATTTTCTAAGCAGAGCAGATGTCTAAGGAATCGAAAGAGCAGGATGTTTTTCTTGGAAGTGCTAAAGAGTTTCTACCTGACAGTTCAATTCAGAGAAGGTCTTTTTTCTGTACTTATGGCACACTGTTTGCAGTGGCTTTGCATTCATATTCTATCTTAAAGCTGATATGGTTGTATGGTGTCAAGTTAAGTTCATTTGAATGCTGACATCACAATATAGAAATGTGAGGTCTGCTTTTGTGGTGTATGCATCGATCATAATACTCTACCTTTGTTTTAATGTGGCATGTTCATTCTTATTGAAAATCTGCAATCATATAGGATGTCACAATCAGAGATCTACGTATTAAATAATCCCCATTCATAGAATGAACTAGTTTCTATTATTTTTGTTTTGTATAGTTTGTATGTTGGGTGCCATTATTCAACCTGCATGTTTTTGTGGTGTATTTGTCAGACATAAAAGTTCTTTTTTTTTGTCTTTATTTTTTTTGTCATGTGGCAAGCTCATTCTTATTTGAAATTTGCAAGTTAACCATGGATGTTAACACAAGCAGAGATCTAGATATTATATAATCACATTTTGAAGTGTTATTGGAGGACATGGCAAGTTGCCTCTGGTATCAAGGTGCTGCAGTGACACAAAGTGGCAGCACAAGATGACCTCATCATGGCTGGAGCTCCCGCCAAATCAAAGGGCCATTCCTGCCTTGCAGTTATCAACTTCATAGACTTGTAAATGAGAGATGCATACACAATCATGACCTTATCACCAGCAGAATGATGGCCAGTTTTGCAATTCTGAGTAGGACCAAAATGTGGGTGGGCAACTGCAGCTTATAACAAGGTCATGACCTTTGATAGCCAAGGTTGTCACAGGGAAGTGATGTATATTTTCAGTGATTGCCCTTTATCTAGTGCAAATTTCTTCCAGAAAAGGGAAGTGTTATTCGACAATTATGAAATGCATAAAGCATTGCTTGCAAATTTTCTTCTGCAACAAGTGTTTTGAAAGTCTTTTCAAGCGAATTCTTAAAAAGTCTCATTTTCTGGTATATTTAAAATCTTTGAAAGTATTAATGTAAAGCAAGGTCAAATGCTCAAGATATTACTAGTGTCAGGCATGTGATAGTGTATAATATGACAAATGTAATAATAATTGTGGAAATGTTGAAAAGTATGACTCAGTGGGAAATTCCACTTCTTTGTGGAAATAGCTAATAATGAATAACAATAAATCTAGGAACATAAACATTTCTTGAGCTTTGCTTCAGTTTATTGTAATTCTATCCGGAATCATTCTTCTCTTGACTTTTAACGTGGGTGTGTTTAAAGACAAGTGCACAAAACCTGAGATTCTAGTTTAACCTAAAGACAGATGACTCAGTCTGTGGATAAGTATCAAATATTACAAACACTATCAGCCAAATCTGGTTACTCTCAAATATCTGCAGAAATGATACAGCACTTGAGTGTGAAAAAAGACGATATTTGGAGTACTATGAAGAAGCGGCATTTTTCTTTTAGTACTGGCTAGGCTGACACTTATGAAGAGTCCATGCTGGGTTATAGATACAGACATGGCTCAGGCCTTCAAGGCCACCTGATAGGAGAACTTCAAACACAAGATGATACATTGTTTTTACTTCAGTATGAAGAAGGAAGAATGGAGATATATAAATATATCCTTCTCAGCTGCCAAGATATTGTGAGATAAAAAACACAAAGGTAGGATTTGTGTTTTCTTCTATTAAAAAGATTTAGCATAATATGGAATGCCTCTTATATATATTAATATGGAAGGTACGCTGAGGATTAGAAAATAGCACAGAGTAAGATGTTCATTGCATATGTTTCGGTATCGGTGGCAGTGTGGAATGAGAGAGATTGTTAAACAGGACTGTTCTAATGTGGTATAACATGTCTGTAAATATTATGTAGATGGGAATGTGAGTAAATATATTATATGGAAACATGAAAGGGTATTGATTGATATAAGAGAAGTAGTAGAGATCTTCTGCTCAATTAAGCTACATAGGTTAGGTATAGCAAGATCTGGCAGCCATCCAAATTGCCGGATGTGGAGACAGTGAAGGGAGACTGGGCTGGGAGACTAGATGTAGAGACTGGGTGGGGAGACTGGATGGGGAGACAGGGTAGGGAGACGAAATATAGAGACTGGGTAGGGAGACTAAATGTAGAGACTGGGTAGGGAGACGAAATGTAGAGACAGGGTGGGGAGACAGGGTAGGAAGACGAGATGTAGAGACTGGGTAGGGAGACTAGATGTAGAGACTGGGTAGGGAGACGAAATGTAGAGACTGGGTGGGGAGACAGGGTTGGGAGACTGGACTGGGAGACGAGATGTAGAGACTGGGTAGGGAGACAGGGTATGGAGACTGCAGGGAGACTTGTACAAGGTACTGATGTCATGTGTGGTGTCCTCATTTTGGAAGAGGGGGTATGGGGTGATATGGGATATGCAGTAGGCTTTGGGCTAAAAGGTTATGTCACAAGATGGGTTCTTTTCCATTTGGGGGCTATGGGGTAAGATGAGGTCCAGGGTAGAAAGGGAGTGTGTGGTAAGTTTGGCTCTAGTGCAGAAATAGGCTAGGTTGGATAATTATTCTATGAATATAAGAGACAATTTAGATCATTTGTTTAAATTTTCTGGTCACATGGCCTACCCATCATGCCTGCTGTCAGCTCACTTGCCTTTCCCATCAACTCAGACATCAAATATTTGGACTGTTCTACTCAGTGATATGCATCCTTCTGGTGTCTGAATAAATGAGTAGACATTAGCCTTGCAATGTGACAATGTAGCTTTGTCAGAATCAGTGATCACAAACGTCAAATATCCGCTGCAGAAAACAAGCTCTTCTTTGAAGTGAAATGTCCCATGTGATTTGATTAATATACAAAGACAAAAGAAGAGGGAGATGGAGAAGTGCCAGAAAGGCTTATCTGGGGTCATTTTAGGTCTTGAGTGTCCACGGGGTGAAGTACCAGGGGAGTGCTGAAGGAGAACCAGAGGGTGTACCGGAGGGAGTACCGGGTGAGGGCCGGAGGGAGTACCGGGTGAGGGCTGGAGGGAGTACGAGCCGGTGGGATTATCAGAGGCGGGTAAAACGTCCAGTATTTTTAGCCAACGTAGAAGAAACGTTTACCCAATAAAAAGCCATGGGTCATCTGTAGAAATTTTAGACTGGAAATGAAAAAGCATTGAATATTGATGAAATTAAAAATGTTGTTTGTGCTATTTGAGTAAAAAGCCCTTGTGGCCTACGAAAATATCAGAAAACTCTGAAAGACTCCCATGAGAATCAGGATTGGCCAACTCGAGCAATTACCACAGCAAAACACCAGAGACTTTTACCAAGATTAAGAAGGACTGAGGTCTCGTCTGAACACAACAACAGCCAAAGTAATTTCAGAACGTCAGTCCCACTGCTGAAGGAAATAATTAGAGAAGTCCACAGTTGTAACTGCATACACACCGCTAGGTTAGCAATATGGCCACCTCGCCCTGGCAAATAAATCATATCATGTTGCCAGCATGGCCGCCACAAATGTGTTCCGAGAGGTATATAGGTAAACGGGTAACATGATTGGTTAAACTCCCATCGGCCGAGACATTTGGAAGCCTTCTTGTTTCACCAATGGGGGGGTATGGATTTCAGGTGAAATTCATCGCTACAGGTGTATAGTAAAGGGCGTGATCTTTGGTGGAGTAGCGATGAGTCTCGGGGGACCCCCGTCTTCACCGCTTCTTGGCAGTAATTTGCCTAATCCCCGCAGAGGAGGCCGGGTGATTGGCCTGGCCAGACTGGCAGGTAGACACCACACCAGGGGCGCCACATGTAAATGACCAGCCGGCCATTCTTCTTGAGCCATCACCAGCAGGTCCAGGAAGATTGGGTGACAGTTAAGACTGGGGTACTCTCATCTTTGCTGCATACCTTCCTCACTTTGATCATTGCTCCATTTCCTGTATCATATATAATCCATCATCTCTCCCTGACCATCACACGCTCACTTGATTCTTTCCAAGCCGGACATTCTCAACCCCAGCTTGGCCAAACATTTCAGAAAACTACCACACTCCCCAGCTAAAGCCACGGGTGTGATGGAGAAACAAAATGGAGGGAGATATGTAGAAGTCAGGTGCCATTGTCATAGTTTATTGCCTCGTTCCCCTCTTTACCTTTTCTCCCGCCCTTCTCTCTCTTCCCAAACCTTCCATACTCATGTTTTAACTTACAGAGCAGGATTTTTAGCAGCATATTGGTTTCAGACAGCATCTTTTTCGAGACATTAAACCTGCTCAAGGTATAAATGATGTACTGCTTTATTTACTTTAAAAATTGCACATTGTGGGGCAAAATTGAGTTTCAAGATATAAGGAAATATCAGAGTTATGAAGATGGTCAATGAAATGAAGCAAATGTTACAGAAAAATATCTAAACAAATAAATAACGATTGGTACCTAGGTATTGTGAAGACACAAGGTCAACATTATCTCAGCCATGAGAGTGGATTTATTATTTGTGCCACGCTGTGTCCTTTAGTTACCATTTTACGAGGTCACAAATAGGAATAACCATGGAGATGTATGGATTCGACTGGAGACAAACTTTTGTTTAGAATGGAAATCACAACCTGGTGGGCAGACATAAAGGTGTGTGAGACATAAAAGTGTGTGGGAAGCACATTCCCACAGTCAGCCACAGCCGCCGACTCACTCCCTTTGATCTTAATGCATAAGACACGGGCAATAAAGACAATGAAAACCCGACTCCATGGGGAATTGTCCATAACCTTTTTATCTAATTATCTTTGAGAAGCAAATTATGACTCACAGAAGACAGGATGCCATAAGGTCTTAGCTCCCCTGAAGCCAGCACGGAAACGGCCAAAAGTCATGTGCTGAGATTAGAGGTGACCCGCACAAAAAAATCATGAAGAGTCTTCACTGGTCATGGAGAGTCTTCACAGGCTGACGTAGATGTGAGACAGAGGATGTCCTTCATTGCAGAATCACCTCACAGAAATTGAAGCAAACAAAACTTGTGCATGTCATGCAAAGTATAGGACTTGTCTTCCGGCCTTTCTCTCCTGTTTCTTCTTTATGATCATTTAATATGAGAAAGACTCTGGGCCAAAAAATGGGCCAATTCTCATGTAACCTATATTATTGTTATCTATGTACTGATGTTATAAGCAAGAATTTTCACAGGGTCTTGTATTTATTACTTTAAGACCCTATTATGTATTTTCTCAATAAGAAAAATATTTAACTTGAGACTGTCAGATAGAGCAAAATGACTTGAGACTATCAGAAAGAGCAAGAAGGGCAGACATATTCTGAGAAAATATTTGATTGGTAGACTTCTGTGCCTCATAATGATTCCTAACATCTGTGATATATGGACTGATAATGTGATAAAATTTACTCCAAGTAACTGTTCAAACCTTCAGAGAGTTTTTGGCAGACTATATATAGAAGCCTTTCTGATGAACACACAGGGGGCATAGTGGTTGTTAAGATAGTCAATATAAGATGGAGGAGGAGGAGAGAAGACACCATACCTGGCTGTCACACAGGTAGACACACTGAATGCCATAATGGGATTACCACTAACAGATAGTCCCACTCCATCACATAATAGCATTAACTGGCCTGGGTTTGTCCATAAAATGTCCCCCTGGATCACACAAAGCCGAGAATTTGTTTTAAATGAAGGAAATTCTTCACAGAAATTGTTTAAGTTTTGGATTTTTGGAATAAAACACATTTTTCAGTGATTTATTTCATGCATTGAATAAGGCTTTTATTTTTTTTAAATCATTCATATTGTTGGAGTTGTGAGTAGGGGAAGGTCTTACCACCAGATGGCGTGCAAATGGAATTATAGGACAGGCTTTTATCACCAAATGAGATTTGTGAAGACAAAGCCTTGAGGAGAGTGATAGGTTAGACGGGTAACATGCCCAGGATGTCCTCTCATTTCTATTCTTGGTTGTCAATATTTTACCTGAGTAATCAGTTTGTTGATGGAATAAGAAACAAGATATATTAATTGATATCTTTAAGCATTACTTTTTGCCAGTCATGAAAAAAAATATATTTGCCTTGGTTATTAAAAGGAATACATCAACATAACTGTAGAAAGTAAATATCAGAAGGACATACATCAGAGAATAGCATATTATCATGCCCTCTGGTGAGAGATTTTTAAGATTCACTGAGATTGTCAGTTTGAATGATCAAAATGTTCAACAGATCTTGAATTTAGCACTCAACAAATGTGAGCATGTTTACAGCACTCACATTGGGGCTCATGATTTCCTTGCTAACAATAAAGTGTGAGGTCGTGGACAGCATGGCAGGCAATGTCTCAGCATCCATGAAAATTGTATTAGCCGACAGAGTGTACATCCTAAGAAGAAGGAAGCTTTATATAAGGTCTGCATTCTTGGTTGCTTGCATCAAACAGCCATACCTTCCTGACAAAGAAAAGATTTAAGGTCATCAGCTTTAACCACATATCCTCTTGTTTGATAGAGAAGACTTTGACAAGGTCCTCAACCCTTTTTTGGAAGGCCCTGTTCTGTACAGAATGAATTGTAAAGCTGAACATTGACCATTACCATATTACATCTTCTTCTCCTTGCCCTTGGGGACCCTGCTGTAAGAAATGGTAGTAGTTCTTAGCCCTAGTGGAACACTGTAGCCTTCTGTGCTGTAGCCTTGCTTGTTACATGACCTGAGATGATTTTTAATCAGATTTGTTTATTTGTGCTTTTACCAAAGACCCTATAAGACAAAGGCTCTTTGGATTTACATCACTACTTTTAACATTATTTCTGTTATTTCTTGATGAGACCTGTTTGCAGCAGATATAGTGTTGCCTCACTGAATTGTCATGTCACAGGTCTTTGATATGACAATCCACCCGGTCACAGATTTACAAAAGAAGAGCAGATAGAGAAGTATTTTTATATTTAAACAAATCTTTAAGTGACCTGCATCTTAGACTATTCTTATTCTATCATTAGCAGCAATGTCACCTTTGTCGAGCTGGTTAATGACCTTTGCATCATGCACTATACTTATGCATGTTCCAATTGCAATTCCTGCATTTCAAGCATGATGTGGCTGCCAAGGGCAGGCCAGACTGACCACATGAGGTCCCTGGAGGTCAATAGTGCACTGCAAATTAGAGAAAACTATAGAGATACTGAAGTGAAACTTGCAGGAATGAGTGCTGTGGTATCTTTATCAGTGACACTGTTTCCCATGAGACTGGCACTTCATCTTTGACTTTTCTCCTTCACTGATTCCCACTTGTCTTATGATCACGAAACAAAGCTAATGTCTGATAAATATGACAAGATAACCTGTGACCTAATTGTCTGTCACATCTGTTGTTGGTTTCTTCAGGCCTGTCATTGGCACACCTGAGCTTATTAGGTGGCGCCCCCCAGAGGCAGAGGGTCTATGCTATCTGAAGGGCATTTGGTAAAGTGTGCAGCTGCTTGAAGTGTGCCACCACTCCTGAAGCAGTGCAAAGTACACTACATCCTGCTTTCCTCCCAAGTCTGCTGCAGAGATTGCAAGTGAAGTATATGACAGTTGTGACCAGTTACATGGGACATTGATTTCTCATATGAAGACAGGTGACCAGACTACAGTGGCAGGTGCCAGGTGCAGGATGGGAAGACAAGTCACCACCTGAGGCATACTGGGAACACTGAAGCACTTCCATGCATTCTAACCAGCGAGTGACTTCTTGAATTGTTCCACCTTGCACATATATTTCTCACTAGCATATTCCTGGTGAGAAATGCAATAGATATCAATGTGGCACATGTTTATGGCAGGTCTTTGATTCCTGCAGTTTAAATGATAAGTTCTCAAAGCTGCCTCTTCTGATATACATGTTTCAATTAAAGGCCTTTGTACACAAGATGAGCCTAGGGAAGACCATTAGTAGAGTCAACTTGAGATGAATGCCTGGCAGCCACGACTCTGGGACATACAGCTCTGTAACATGATGGCCGCCCAAAGTCCTCTTCTTCATTAACAAGGATTATTAAAACGCCACAGAATTGTTTGTCAAAAACAGGTGTTCATTGCTGAAGGAAATATCCTCAGATCTTCAATTTCAAAGGTCGCAAAATGCCTCACAGAAGAAATGAAAGACAAATAAAGCAAGGTTTGTATCACCACGATCTAGAAGAAATCAAGTGGATGGTATTTTGTCTTGCCATGAAAATGTTTTTGTTTTTTCTACTGGTTTTTGTAAAAGTTGGACAGATAGTGATGTTGTGTGATTCAATCTGTGGCGGATGAAGCATGGCCTCAGGAACACATAGTCTTGCTGACCTCGGGACTTGTTTGGATTCTTGTGGCTGTCATTCTGTGACATCAGGACTCAAGTAAGATGTCACATGATGTCACAAGATTAATAGGAGAATACTGATTATGGGGGCGGCCATCTTGGATCGCTGCAGTCGAACCCAGAAAAATGTCTTCTGTAGACAAGATTAATTTGTTGAGTGCACAAGAGAATTTGCTTGGAGGCTTTGGAGGGTAGGATGACTAGCGCCAGATGACAGGTATGGGGGGATTAGCTTTGTCAAACACCGAGATGAGCATGACAGAGACACCTGGTGGCACTCCCAAGTGACCCACTTTCATTCCTGGCAATGGTTTGGTCAAAGAGAATTTATTGATAAAGGCTTTTACAGAGATGATAATTATTGTAAGAGATATAAAAGCATTAATCTGGAAGCAGCCAAACACAACTGTTGAACACTGTGCAAATATATGGTTCCTGCCATGTGTATATCTCAAGTGTCTATAACGGTTCTGATCTGAGATTTGTTTTAGTTTTGGTATTCAGCTCATATGAGAGTCGGGTGGTAATGATGGGAAGCTGGGTGACGTTTTGGGATGCTTCCTTACCCATTTGGGTGTAGGGGTGGTGCAGTTTGTGAGGTGACCAGTGGAGAGTGGTCAGGTTGCGGTCACTGTCCACAAAGTCCACTGGTCCCATGCATACAGATGGCTACATTTCCACTTGCTCTCGAACTACGTTAATGGCCTTTGTGACTTGCATAGAATAAAAACACCTTTTTGTGTCCAATATTCTGATCTTGTTCTTCATATTAAAAGAAAAACAACAGATATGTTTTCCATTAATGGTGTGTTTTTTGTAGAAAATAATAGATCAACCAGCAATTCATTTATGTTACATGGAAATTAATCATAATATTTTGTATTTACAGGTTTGACACCCGATGAATCACATATTTCACCAATAGAAAACTTGGATAACACCATTAACCGCTTGTATAGTTATTTAAGTGGGTCAGAAGGGGACGTAGAAACGGACCACCCCCTGACCCCACCTCAGAGACACGGGGATAGAACCCCAGACCCTCACTGGGAACGGCGGCGCTCCTGTAGCCCCGCTTCCATTCCCAGTAGCAGAACAAGCTCTTGTTCACGATCAGACTCAGATCTGGAGCATGATCACACCATGGATACCTTAGGCAGTGCCGAGACGGGAGAAAACGTCTACTCTAGGATTAACGAATCAGGTATACGTAAGTCTCACTTTATATTCTTAGCATGTTCTACAGTAAATATTAAATGAAGCAAATACCATATTCTATATAATTGTTACATAAGGTTCAATAAAGATTTTATTTACTATTATTCAAATGTATATAATACCAATATAAAGTAAACATTAGTTACAGTAAATAGTAAGAGTATTTTCATACAATCTGACAAGACTATAAATTCAAACTCAAAATGATTTAAAGTAGAATTGAATCAAATGGTTTTGGAAACTTGGTAGTGATAAAAAGAGAAATCATTGAATTGTAACGAGGATTGCTGATTGGTGGAAAGTTCCAATATGCACATGTTATCTAAGCGTATACCTTATAATGGTGTTAATGGTTACAATTAGTTCATATTCAAAGCTCCACTTATTGTCACCATCAAAGCAGCAGATACAGTTGGAAATTAGCTGCATTTCCACAAGTAGGCCATTATGTGCGCCGTCCTGCCGAGAAATTAGCTTGTTCTCCTGATTCAAAGCAGTGGCAAGATCTTTTTTTAACCATTTCATTATTAAAGATACAATAGCACAAGACCACCTGTGGCTTAACGAAATTTTTTTCAGTCAACTCCATCCTGGTGGTTTTTGAAGGGTAATCATATTCAATTATATCAAAGCCAGTAATAAGCTTGAATTATTAATATATTTATATATATATATATATACGCAGTGACATCAGGGCATGATGATACCTGACCATTAAGTTGCTCTGCTGCCTCCAGGAGTGAACTTTTGAAAATTATATCAACTGTTTTACAATGTGGCAATTACCAAGTAATTTAAAATGACATATTCAGACAATTTCCTATCTTGCAAATCGGGCCTCTTAAATCAAGGCAATTTTTATACAGTGATTGGATTGGCAGCTTACAAATGATATCACACATATATTCATTCACACCGGAACTGATGCTATCTCTGAGATTCTATTAATAGAATATATTCATATGCTGTCACTGATGAAGATGTATGCATATGTGGGACAAGTATCGTAAAATTCTTGAATATTATTTTCTCCGTCTTGAATTGAGATATTGCAGGGGTAAGTGTACGATTGTGGATTAGGAAATGTAGGTGACCAATAAGGCGTGATAAATGCTGTTGTCACGGCAGCGGTACAGGCATGGTTTATTGGTTCAATATGGGCCCAGCCTAGCTCCCATTGACACGTGCTGGAACCACGGAAACAAGCAAATTTCCTTCATTTTGCCACTGCCGGAATCTCGAATCCATAAATCTTGTGGAAGCTAAAATACCTGAAGGGCCTGAGACAAAAGGGGTGACATCTTGAGACTTGTTAGAACCTCATAAACATTGTGTAGAAGATGGTTAAGTATGGATCCGGTATTAAGGAAGCCTTGTGCCCATGTGAAGAGGGCACTAAAAGCTAGCCAAGTCAGAATAACATGGCAGCCCCCAGAGGTCGCCAGAGGTCGCCAGAGGTCGAGGGACAATTCCTCATGTCTCAATGGGACAGTGCTGCCACAAGGCAATCACACACAATGACACACCTGCAGGAGGCGTGAAAAGCAAAACCATTTTATTACCCAATCTAAGACCAATTAGATAGTGCTTTTTTAACACTTTTATGTTGCTGATGCCAATCTATTTTTTTATACAAGTATTTCATATTTTATGAGGATAGTATATTTTCATGAGAGATAATCATTTTGATGAAATTCAGTTTTACATTCTGAGAAATGTCATTTTGATAATATTCAATTTGTTTAGCATTCTGAGAAATGCTGATATATTTATGTCTATTGATGCTTATGAGGTAAGATATGGGCCAGGGTTCACTTATTATTTTCGCAAAAATAAAAGGTATTTTTATGGTATTCAGACGGTGTTGGAATGTTATTATCAAAGTTGTGTGAAAAAAGAGTGGTTTACAAGATTGGGCTAAAATAGGAGATGAACTATAAACTGCAGTAGAGGCAGCCCAGGTAGCTATGAATGGGGAAGATTGACCAGCACTGCCATAAAGTAGCAATGACCCTCATACCGGGGGATCCATACCACACATGGCAATTCTTTACTGCCTACTCAAGTCATCATAATGTTGATACAAAAATTGTAGAAAGGTCACACTTGACAATGACATTGGATGGTGCATTCTTGCTTGTAGACTTTTTGGTTTAGTAATTTGAAAAAAAAGGTCATAAAATTTTATTTTTAATATTATTTAATGATATATGAAATATGGGGATAATTATCGCATGCGGATGGTCGTGACATCTGTTGATGGCAGAGATCATATGCTTAATAACTGAACACAATCTGAAAATGAAACCATGTTTGGTGAAATGTATCTGTGCAAGTAATTAATCAAGTTCGATAAATTTTCGACATGTTTATAATTAAATGTATGATATCACAGATGTGGGTGTTGGGGAACGTTATGAAGTCATTGTCCTCGGAGGAGATAGCGGGACTCCAGGGCCCCGCTTCCAACTCTCATTACAAACTACTGGGACCTGATCCTCACCTTGGTTTTAATTTATACTGGAAAATTGCTCATAACATTTAAAATATTATTCTCATTTTTCCATTACTGGGGAAAAAAGGAATGAAAGCACTGGAGTAATTTAGGAAGACACAGATTTCTTGTTGACCAGTTTTAAAGTCAAGGTGGTTGGTTAATACTATGAGGTTTAAAGAAAAGAACAATATTGAAAACAACTTACAACAACAATACTGCTTCTTTGCAGGCTGATACAACACACTAATAATAGTAAACTACAGTTCATATTTACAACAATACCTCCAAGATTCATGCTATTTTGGCAAATTCTTTTTAAATGTTCCATATGAAAAGTACTATTGAGCTTGCTATCATGTTCTGCCTCTCACCACAAATAATTTGTGGCAGAGCAGAACGCAGGTGGTCTGTAACTGAATCCGGTGGCTTTCCATTGTTCCGGTAGTCTCCCATTATTATCTGCTGACCACTAAGGTCCAGATGTCATCCAGGTTTTATCCGGTACTAATTTGATCAGCTTGAGCATATCTGCCCGAGACAGCCAGATTTTCCCCTCCCAATAATGTCATGGTGTGCCTGCGGGGGATTTTGTGGGATGGGGATTTTGTGGGACGGAAGAAGCCAAGCGGGATCAGGGATGGGATTGGGATCAAATCAGGGATCGCAAGTGGGAGAGGGTCTGAGAGAGGCATGTTAGGTCACTCAAGGTCATTCATTTATGGGTTACCTTCCCATCATATTGATTACTAGCCACTGGGCAAGTGGATTATGATTTTGTCAAGCATGTTTTTTCATGCCATGAAGAGAATGTAGTCATTACCTGTTGGCCAAATGTTGCATGAATCTTTGGAACTTGTCAGGAAAAAGCCAGGAAAGCAGAAACTAAATCAAAATATCAGGCCACACATATCATTTCTGTCTCACATGACATCAGCTTTTTGATCATAATGAATTTTTACAAAGTATAATTGTAACAAAAGTTATTTCTTTCTAATTTCGACAGAAAATTATGTTGTTGTCTGTGGAATAGTCACATATCTGCCAATTAGCTTTGATTTACACAGGGAGATAATCTGGGAGATTATCTACCCTAATCCTGGGACAGGGATAAACTACTAATCTTGGCAGGCCCACAGTCGCCACTGCTCACACCCCAGCCACTGCTCACACTCCAATGTTATGGTTCCGTCTCCATTAGCCTCAATTTAGGAAAAAATCATCCCAACCTCCCGGTCTGTTTTAAGCAAATTAGCGTCTAAATGAGTAGCGCTTTCTGTAGTACAGTTTCAAGATGGATTCCATGTCTTCTGGGAGTATTATTTCAATTTCTTTGGAGATCTTCATTAACATCAGTAGGCGATCATTTGGCATTTTGGATGGAAATAATTGGACCTGAGTAATTAGTCAATCATTGCGCTTGGCTTGCTTGGGCATCAGGTGCTTGTTAGATTGCAATCCTCACAGTGTAGTAGGTCCTCCCAAAAAATAAAACAACTAGAGAAATATAGGGATTAACTTACCTCAGACTAAACTCATCATGTAGGTCAAATTGATTGTAAAATATGCGTCAGAAAAAAAAGTTTTTTAAATTTAAAAAAGTAAATTAAAAAAGAATGTATGTATACAGATTGAAATCAGGATTGTCTGTTCCATTATATAGTAGTCAGATCACTCTTACTTATCTGGTACCCGAGTAAACTTTAAACATGTAACCACTGCCCACTACCTCAGGTGGTCACTACCTCAGGTGGTCACTACCTCAGGTGGTCACTACCTCAGGTGGTCACTACATCAGGTGGTCACTACTTCAGGTGGTCACTACCTCAGGTGGTCACTACCTCAGGTGGCCACTGCCTCAGGTGGTCACTACATCAGGTGGTCACTACCTCAGGTGGTCACTACATCAGGTGGTCACTACTTCAGGTGGTCACTACCTCAGGTGGTCACTACCTCAGGTGGCCACTGCCTCAGGTGGTCACTACCTCAGGTGGTCACTACCTCAGGTGGCCACTACATCAGGTGGTCACTACTTCAGGTGGTCACTACCTCAGGTGGTCACTACCTCAGGTGGTCACTACCTCAGGTGGTCACTACCTCAGGTGGTCACTACCTCAGGTGGCCACTACATCAGGTGGTCACTACCTCAGGTGGTCACTACCTCAGGTGGTCACTACCTCAGGTGGTCACTACCTCAGGTGGTCACTACCTCAGGTGGTCACTACCTCAGGTGGTCACTACATCAGGTGGTCACTACATCAGGTGGTCTCATCATTTGTTTCTCCTCAAGAAATACTGCATTTGGCAGAGCTGGATAAATATGTTCCTTTAAAGAATTGCTGGTTGGATTTTGCAATATAGATAACTGCTTGAAGGGAATATTAATTTCCATATGCTCCACAAGATTGCAGTCACACGATCTCAGGAGTCTCATGACTATTGCAAAGCTACACGATGGCTTTGAAATTGTGCACAGTATTCTCAAATATTTGCATGAATTTGAAGGAATTTAAGAAGACATTAGTGTGTGAGTCATGCCATAACTAGCAGGTAGTTACGATCGTATCATGTCAGACGCAGGCATTCCTCAACAGGGCTCACAGAACGGAAGATGAAAACCAACATCATGTAAAGGCCCAATAAGGGGAAATGTTTGCTAGTGGGACTTATTCTGGAGCAGGGTCCAGTAGCCGAGTGGAGGGCACTGGAGGAAGGGGGGAGGAAGGGAGGAGGCACGGAGGAAGGGGGAGGCACGGAGGAAAGGGGAGGCATGGAGGAAGGGGGAGGCACGGAGGAAGGGGGAGGCATGGAGGAAGGGGGAGGCACGGAGGAAGGGGGGAGGCACAGAGGAAGGGGGGAGATACGGAGGAAGGGGGAGGCACGGAGGAAGGGAGGAGGCACAGAGGAAGGGGGAGGCACGGAGGAAGGGAGGAGATACGGAGGAAGGGGGAGGCACAGAGGAAGGGTGGTTGGTGGGCCTGTGTAGAGGAATCTCAGAGGGGGAGGCATGGAGGAAGGGAGGGGGTTGAGATGGTGGGCCTGTGTAGAGGAATCTAGGGATGAATCACAAGCTACAGCAGCATGCTAATCTGACATTAACGCTTGTCATCAAATTGTGAAATATTGCCCTCCCGGAGAAGCCCTCCTCAGCAATAATGAGTATATTGAATTTTGTTCAATATTTGGTTTCCGGGATGTCAAATGTTAATCATTTTCCAGCAGCCTAGGTCAGTCATTGTCGGCGCGCAGTTCACATCTTCGTTAGCCGACACTTTCTTAGAAATTACCGCGGAAGAAAGATATATGCAATGCGTGCAAAGATCACTGTTGATTGCCGCAAAATATCTATTGAAAGATGCATTATTTGCGGTTGAAACGAAGAACGTTAATTAACCCTCTGCACTCGTAAGGGCGTGCGCCTCTGATTTATGACACAGAGAAGCGGCCGGAGATGGATCTCCGTGGACCTTGTGGGGAAGGGTCATGCTTTTTCGTCTCAATAAAACAATAACTGGGTTGTAATTGTGATGACTGTTGATTGGGCTGGCACGATGTTGTATTGTAGCGTGATTGCAAGGACAAGAAGCAAGGCAATTTATACCGCCGCTGATTAAAGATCAATTCTGGGTTGTTGAAGATTTATGCCCTGTTGCTTTATGATTGCTGTGTCTGGTTTGGTTATTCACACTGCTTTACATGGACCTCCATTCAGCCTGTAATATTATTAATATTTGCATCTCAATTCTTTCTATAAATTTATAATTTTTGCAGATGTTTCACTGCAAAATGTCCACTAAACTCAGATTTTGTGCAGAAAATTTGCTTTATTAAATGCTTTAATGCTATAACCAAACTTACTAAGGTTCTAACTCTGTCTTTGCAGCTACATTACCGTTGCCCCCCATTCCTCCACCCCCACTAGAGGACGTCCCTGGACCTGCCGTGCCTCCCAGAAGAAACATTATAGTAAAGCCAGTGCGGCTTGGGTCGGCTAGAACGCCAAACTCTGGCGGAGAAATCTCACAACGGACACAATACACAGAAGTTGAGAGCGACTTTGAGCCGCATTATCTTGTTCAGACATCTTCGGGCAATGTGTTCTTTCCACCAGGACCGCCAGGTAAATAAACAGATTTGTTACCATGGTAACAAATGCAAACAGGTGTGTTTTAATGCAGGGCATCACATGCCTCTATAATGAGGGATAAATAATTCAAGACACACTGTTGGCGGGACACCGTTCTGCTTGCCGGGCAAACTCCACCTTGCATCAAGTGCACACATGAAAGAAACCGCCTCTGTGTCACAGTCCTGAAAAGAAAGTAATGGGGAAATAATGGGGCTCACCGAGAAATAGAATATGAGCTCTCTGGCCTTGAAGAGCCCCACCATAAAACATGTGGATTGCTTTTTCAGAAACAATGTTTCTTTCTGAATGAGGGATATTTCTTTACTTATTGGCATTATTTTAGTAATTGTGTTATCCATGAATACCTTTTTTTACTCATCTATCTGTATATACTTATATTCTGCCATTTTCATGTCTGCATATAGAATTACAAAACAATTTGCTAGAAGGCAATGGACTCATAAGAATTTTTATCTACATTTTAACTGCCTTTTCTGAACAACACTCTCATTGTTGTTTCTTTTATATCTTTAGAAGATGGCACAGTATATATGGATGTAAACAAAGTTCTCAATGTTTTAATTGTAGCTGGATCACCACCAGGTAGTCCACAGGTGCCAAATTTTCCCCGAACTGTTCCAAGAAATCCTGGAGTACCCCCTCCACCTCCGAGCAACCCCCCTCCCCCCTCGTCCCAGCGGAGTCACACACCCGAGCTTCTCAACAATGCACAGCCTCCACAGCGGATAATCCTAGGGGGCGCCATAGATCCTAACCTCCTCCCCGGGAACGACTATGGCCGAAGTGGCACCAATCTGGCGTCCTCCACAAGTACAGACAGGTAGGCCATAATCATTGATATCATACTATGCTCTAAAATGCCATTTTGATAAATTTAATAGCATGAAGCTTAACCGAAATAACTAATAATGAGACAAATTATAATTTTTTAAAAATGATTTCCCCCTTAATTTTGAGATTTATGAATGATGTGGCATGGATATTGTGACATTGATTGCAATAGAACATTAGGTGTGGTAGATTACGTTGTCTTGTCTGGTTCTCCTAGTGGTGTCACCTAGTGGTCAGTTTAGGTCTTTATAGTAATATGATTATAAGTGGGAGCAAGAGATTTGGCAGAATAAAGTAGATATTATAAATAAGCATGCCCCATAGAACTTCCTGATCTTAACTTTGTCTCTTATGAACTTCTTTCCAAATGTCTATCAAGTAGTGCCATCATCCAATTCCTCATCATCATCCTCAAATATATGATCATTTATAGAAAAAAACACAAAATAAAACAAGTACATGAGGATTAAATCAAGAAAAAGAAATGGTGATATGGTCATAAGCAGCTTACAAACTGTAAGATCCTGGATTGAAAATATATAATATAATGCTTGTGGTTCACACAATACCTCAGTCTATAGAGAAATCTACATGACTAATCTGTGTCAGAAAAAAATAGTCCTTATATTTTTGTCTTTGTCTGTAATGAAATTATGAGTTTGCTTACATTTTCGTTTGTAAAGATGGTTTCGTCACTGTAAAAATTTTCAATATGAAATCCTGTCAATATCAAATTGGTGACTGTAATATAGTCACAAGGCTGATTAAAAAGAACATTTTTTTTATTAAAATTGACCACAGTTTGCCATTTCACAAAAAGCTCAATATCTTTATACCGGTAGTTACCGGTAATCAATGTATTCATTTCTTTGTTTAATCACAATCTTCTTTAAAGTATATATTATGTATTCCACAGGATACTTTCATTACTGGCTTACTCTCTATAAAAATAACTTTGAAAAAAACACTGCTGTTTATATTGAGTAAATAAACTGTAACTGCATATAAATCAGAGTAGAGAACATTTACCTGTTCCAGATATGAGATAGGGGAAAGAATGGATTGTTAATATTGATATGAAGGTATTATATGTCCATAATGTTTATCTGGAAACGGATAGCGCGCTGCTCGGAATTAATAAGATTGATGACTAGATACAGCAGTATTGTTGCTTTGTAACTCTACCAGATTGGCCATGCTTACACATAACTTATTGTCAAGACGATTTAAACATGAGGCGCTACTTCCTCTTTTACCTGTCTAACTCACCTGAAGGAGGATTTGATTCATATCCCAGAAACAGCGTATTATATATAGATCGAGTTTACAAAAAGGATTGTCCTCATCAGAGATTTTGATTGTTAATGTTTATCTGTACATCATGTATTTTGTTGAGGGCGCCCTCTAGTGAGGGATATGTGTTTATTGTTTGGGGCCCCTGCACCGTAACCTTGTGGGACTGTCTGCTGTATGACAGCATAATCACAGCTCATAATCACAGCTTATAATTCTCTACTTTTGGAGACAAACTTGTCATTTTACCAACAATAAATCACAATTTAACTCTGGATGAGGATTGACCTTGCACTTCACCATGACATAAACATGATAATTGCAGTAATTCTTTGTTGCACGGTCAGTTGAACTAACAGTCAACGCTTGGTGTTCTTTTGTTGCACATTTTCATCCATTGCTCACAGTTTTCAGTTTAGTTGCCAGTGATTTGTTTGATTTCTGCATGGATATAATTGATAAAATCATTAGACAAATAGACACAACATGTGACATTGCTGTGCATCATGTGACCATCATGTGACATTGCTGTGCATCATGTGACCATCATGTTACATAGCTGAGATCATTTTAATTATTTGGCAGTATTTTGCATAAAGTATTATTAGTGTTGGATTTCATGTGTCAATATAGTGCATCATGTGTCAATATAGTGCATCATGTGTCAATATAGTGCATCATGTGTCCATATTGTACATCATGTATCAATATTGGTTATCAATAGGGCATCATGTCCATATAGTACATTATGTGTCCCTATTGGACATTATGTGTTAATATGGTGCATTATGTGTCCCTATTGGTAATTACAGTACACCATGTGTCATTATTAGATATAAGGTGCCAATGTGTTGTTGCAGCATGTTTCAATATAGTGCATCATTTGTCAATATAGTACACATGTGTCCGCATTATGACAGACATAATGTGTAAATATGGTGCATCGTGAATTCATATTGCACAGCAGGTGTCTATATTTTCATTTTGTCTTCTTTGGTATCATGTGACCATGTTTTGAGCATGATTGGTATCATTTGCCATATTTTCTGCATCATGGGACCGTTTTGTGTAGCATTTGATGAGATCATAACTGATACACATCATGTTTCAGATTTTGTGCATCATGTGATCATGTTGTGCACCATGTGATCATGTTGTGTATCATGTGACCTTGATTCACATCAGTTGTCATATTGGTGTGTGTATCATGTGACATTGTATGTGTGACTGTTTGCATGACATAGATGAGATATTAATTAATCATGAATAAAATGAAAAAATAAATATGTGAAGAATAAAACTTGATTATCCCATTTATGCAACCTTCAAGGATAAAACTCCAGTTGAAGGAAATGGAAGAAAACTGGGCAAGGTAATTAGCAAATTGATTGATTAATTCACAATTAATTATCAGTGATCATTTAATCGGTGCTCATCTTCAAATCTATTGGTCAAGGGTCCATTATTCTGCAATTAACTTTCTATTTCCTCAGTTACGCTAATATGGGAGGACAACTTCTCTGGTTTGAATAATAAATAATCAACAAATACAATAATTACCAAATACAGTGCAATATATGTTCAGCCACTTAGAAATGGCTTTCATACATATAATAGCCAGTTTGATAAAATGATATTTATTGAATTCATTGTATAAAATGAAAGCAGCATTTTGTGTGATATTTTACATGGATTCGTAAATGTTTGAATTCTTTCACTGTTCCTGCAGTCCTAAATATGGTCGATACACAAACTCATCAAATCAAAGTATCAGTAAACAGTAAGTTCTAAATAATACATCCAGTAAATCGTACTATTATCAGAATGGCCCACATACACTTAAGGATTGTTTTATGTTCAAAGTTAACACCAGATGTCACTACACTGATTTAAACAAAATGTTGTTGACATCTGGTGATATATTTGTGAACTGCAAACTCTCTTGATCTCAAAGGGGCTAAACTTTCTGCTTGATTATGATAGCTTCTTTCATGTGTCAAAATAATTATTTGCTTAAAATTTTATTTCATACAGTTTGTGTACAACAATAATACACTTGCATCTGAGCACTCTAACCAAACAATATGTCTGCTATTTTGCAAAAAAATATTAACCTTTAGTACCACTTATGTTATATGACTAATAACTTGGCTTCTCTTAGGACAGGGCTGCTTTTAGTCATATAAATGGCTTGGAATTGAGCTGGCCTTGCCTCACTCAGAACCATGCCTCATCGTTCCACCAGGTGGCTCCACCTAATGGATGTTTAAAGGAGAGAAGAGGTAGAACCACCTGGGGGAATGTAGCAACATCTTGGCTAAAACTAACTCTATCTTTTGTGGATGTTAATTCTCGGTTTGTTTTTAAACAACCAAGTGTTATCTCTATATTGCATTTAGTGCTTGTTGTGACAGCACCACACCTATAGCCACTTTCATGCTGTTGTTTATTAACATAATTTATGCAAGATATGCAAATGTATTTACCCTATGTTTCTTCATAAAAATGCATTTTATATATGTGCATTTTCAGAACAAGATTGTAGATAAGTTGGAGAATTAATGCAATAAATCAGTGGTTAGGCAAGGCATAGAAATCTAGAAATCTTAGATTGCATCAGGAACAAATATTTGAAATGTATTAGATAGATCCTACAAAAATTATTAAATATCATATCAGGAATTGTCTGATCAAGGTCTTACTGAGTACCAGGTAAAATGTTTCCTATCAAACATCTAGTTTTGGGTACCAGTTCAATTTATTGACCAGTCAAATGTGTTTGTCTATAATTTAAATAAAATCATGTTTGATTCTTGCAGACAAAATGTCACATTTAACCCCAATGTGAACACGGCATTGCCAACATATCCATCTATCCAGAATGACTTCCGAGACTACTCCCGGTTCAACAATGCCTCCTACCGTATGAAGAAGCATTTTAAGGGCCATTGCAGCTGGCGATGTGTGGCCCTGATCTTTATGTTCCTGACTGTGGCCCTCATGGCATGCGTTGCATACTTCGTAGGTCAGTAAATAAACCTTGTCATTTTTTCTATTTTTATAGATATATTTTTCCATATATACATTTCAAAACTTTGCTGCACCCACAATTCATTTTTTCTATTGTTGTATGCCTAGAAATTTTTATATGTCACTCTAGTATATCTTTAACTAGCAAAATGTCTTTATGTTATTTTAAATTTCAAATTATATTTTGCACATGAAACATTTTACCATGGGTGCCCACAAGCAATTTTGACTTTTAATTGAAACAAGTTTCACTTTTTATGAGAGGTTTCACAGCATGCGTTATTGACCTGTCAATGGTCTTCATATATTTATTCCATTTTAAGATGCTTTACATTATAAGCAATGTTAATGTTAATCAATATTATTGCTGTAAATTATTGCTTATTATTGCTTTAATTTCTGTATAGCTTCAGCAGTTTGTTATTCACCAAAAATAGTTAAAAGTTAAGACAAGATTTAAGATTTGTTAACTTCCCATCATCTTGGGGTTACAAAATGTTTCAAGATAAAAATTTAGATCAACACTGAAGCCAAAAAGAGCGTGATGAAAATGTGATGTTGTTCATTTGTTATTGAATGGTTCAGGATTATTGTTTATGACAGCCATGAAAATAGGAAACCTGGATTGGCAGCTGGAAGAGCATCTCCTTGTCCATGGCAACCACTCTGGTGCCCATGGCAACACTCACACCACGGGTATAACTAAAGGTGGGGGTTGCTATGCTTATCAGCCCTTGTTGCTATGTGTGGTTACCATGGTTACAGCACAATTAACTTGTAGTACAATGGGGTTTATAGGTTGCTAAGCTTGTGAGCCCCATAGCTAAGTGTGGCTACCACAATGTGAAGACAATAGACCATTGTTGTGATGTGTGGTTGCCATGGTTACAGCACAATTAACCAGTAGAATAAGAGCAGTGCTAATAATGTTTTGTTTGATACTAGGACTGCAATAATGTTAACAATTCTAGATGATTCTAACCCGCTCAGCACTAGAACTTAGTCATGTGACCCCACTGCACATGCTCCGTTGTACAATGTTGTTCCGACCAATGTATCTGCGTAAGTTGTGATCACGTGTTGGTTCTGATACACAACAAAATGTTGTGTGATGTCTTCACAAATTGTCTGTGCTGTCTTTATATAATCATTCATCTGAACTTCACTGGTAATCTCCTAATGACATCCTATCATTCATAATTATCTTCTGAAAATCATTGTGATGAATCTCTTTCATTTTCAGTGGAGGGTGGGGAGAGATTTCTTTATTTGATGAAATTAATGGGGAACTTCAGAATAACTTGCATGCACAGTATGGCAGATATATTTCTAGTTCCTCGTGTATGTTGCTGGTTTCCTCAGTATCTATGAAGTTTACTGATTTAATACCATGGAAAACAAAATAGGTCATAGATACAGTTTCATGCTTTTACAATCTAAAAACAAAAACAACAATCATCTCATTTTTATCTCTTTTAAAGCAATAAATGCATACTGGAACAGCTGCACAATGATATAAATAAGATACTTCTTGACTTTTAAACATGCTTCCACATCGCATGAAATGATATATTGTCAAGGTTCATTTGGAAGTTGGGGTATGTGTATTCTGAATGTATGAAATGCTTCCTTATGTCCAGAACTTGGCTTGTCATTATTGGGGAAATCATTTTAGAAGCTAGTGCATGTGTATCCATATTAGGATTCGTCATAGTCATGCCCATGTTAGCAACCAAACTGCGAAAGACACTTTCAATATTAAAGAGAATGTTAACAAATAAGTGGAATGGAGACACAGTAATGGCAAGCCAAACAGCCCTGAAATTAACCTCATTCTCCGCTAAAAAGGAAATTATGCATCACAAGATTAACATTATTGAAAAATTACGTGGGAGAGAAATCTTAGATTATGTGATAATTTTGAAGGAGAGCTTTTTAATAGTCACATTCTTTAACATCTGTCGGTGACAAAGATGTGGGCATTGGTGAAAAAACATGACAGAGCTTCTGATAACAACAGTTACAACAAATGGGAATAATTTTAAGAATGCTAATTTTTCTCTGAAGTCCTTTTCAAGTAATCTAAACAAAAAATATTAAAAGTGGGCTTGTAGATGATGAAGATTTCAGTAGTCGTGTGCAAGCTTTGTGTTGATTTCAGAAAATGATGAGTAAATTAGTTTGCCTACAGAAATATGTCACGCCATTATTCTTTGATTAAAGTCTTATTTTGACATGCCTTTGCAGCTGCACACTGCAAAGAAAAGAAGAAACATGACTTTGATGTAAAAAGAAGATAATTCATCTTTGATCTGAAATAATTATGGAATAATAAAGTGTCCCATCTTTGTATAAGAAATTTGTAAAGCTTTGAAAGCAAGAAATGATGATGGGCAGGATATGTTATTGTAAATAGAGGGCTGTAAATATCCGAATATTCTCCAACAAAAATATTGGCCCGGGAAGAAGATATGAACGTGTAATTCCTGAATAAATATGAAGATGCCACGAAGGTTGCTGCAGCAGGACGGAGAACATGTTGAGATGACAGGGACAGTTTAAGAGGCTTGAGTTTTAATCCATTGAGTTAGAAAAGCATTAGGAGGGGTGGATTAAGAAAATCCCTTGGGTGCTGTTGTAAGAAGCACCTGTCTCTCCACAGGGGACGCTGATGTTGCCATCATAACCCATTATTTCCATGCACAGAGAATCAATAATTGTAAAGATTTCTGATTGTGGTAAATACTGAAGTTATATCATCAATGTTTAATGTTATCAGAACTTGGTTGATACAGATGAGATTGAGTTGACAACAACCAACTTTGCAAGATATTTTGGGTGAGGATTAGCCAGATTAAAGGGTTAGTGTGGAACTTTGTTTAGAAATTGCAATCTGATGCATCATGGGAAGAAATCATTCTCTCCTCTTAGGGAGGTTAATAAGGTTAATCCACATTTGGATTATCTCTTGTTCTGTAATGAATGCCAAGAGAGAACAGTTCATCTTGTTTGAAAAAAAATAATAAAACACGTTTGGAATTTAATTTTGAAATTGATTTCTTGAATTGAAATGTAATAACAGGAAATAGATTCCTTATTCGAACTGAAAGAATTTTCAGAGTAAACACAAAGAAAGCTGTGGAGTTTGTTTGATTTTAATCAGTTTCAGGAATTGAGTTTTTATTTCACCTGCCCTTTATTGCAATTGGCAGTTGTCATTATGAAGGCAGCATATTGTGTACAGAGCCCATAATGAATTACTTGATGAAAATTTGCTGTTCTGGCAAATCAAGTAGGTTCCCAAATGAATAACCACAGGATCTTAATAAGTGAAAGTTGATACATAATGCAATACCACATAGACATGTATATAATGAAGGATATGTTATCCTACAAATAGGTCCCCAAATAATAGCCTGCAATATTTTCAATTTAGAGAGAATTAATCTCTCCAGCTTCATGTAGGATTTGACATTATGATTATCAAGTTCATGTAAAATAATTGTACAGAGATGTGGGACCAGTATATAGAGATGTGGGACCAGTACAACGAGATGTGGGACCAGTAATTAGACATATAAGACCAGAGTATAGAGATATGCGGCCAGTCAGTATATAAAGATATGGGACAGGTACATAAAAATATGTGACTGGTATATATAGAAAAATGGGACCAGGGTATAGAGATATAGGACTAGAAATGGAACATGACAATTACCTATAGATCCATAGTTTTAGGTCCAACTGTACTTTAATACCGATATATAATATACATTTACTTGATGGCTAGCCAAAGCAAGACATAAATATTTTTTGACCAGAACAGTGGCTGAGATGTATGTGATGCTTTTGCTGTGTATGTATCTTTGCACTGGTGCCCTATCTCTGCAGGGAGATATATGCGGAGTGAAGCACAAGGCTTGAGGCTACAAGCCCAGATGCCAATCTCAAACAGATGCGTATCTCAGACACATATCTCAGTGAGACATTGCTTGGAGAGTATCACCCAGGACCCCAAGAAAGAACAGTCCTGTTTTTCCCCCAATCGCTTTAAAAAGCCAAGGTTTCTTTTTATCTCTTCTTATTTATTTATTCTTGCACACATTACAGTTGCAATTAATATAACCACTCTATGTTTGCTACAGTGCTCCTCCTCTCTCTAGCCACTGGGCGAGCACAGATTCAATCTCTGTAAGCTTCTTGTTATTCATTCGCCCACAAAGAATCTTCATTGCCATAGTAGCAGTATCCTTAAGTGTCATGATGTCATTTTAAGCAATACCCTGTATCATTATAGAAGTAGCATTTCTACATTTTACATCATGTAGCATAACTTATGCCTTTTTAAATGAGCAATATTTTTATACAGACTTCATTTCAAGCCATATCTGTCTCATTTGGAGACAAAGTAAATTTTAAAAATACATTCAAGACAAAATAATCCCATGATTGAGGAGGGTTATATGATGCTGAGCCTGATGTTAAGAAGAGAGTTGAATTTATTGAATTTGAACATATATAACTTGAGAAATTTTGACATTGATAATTTATAAAGGTATATTCCTCTAAAAAAGAAAATTTTAATTATCACAAAAATCTTATAAAGAAGAAACATTTATAGACTTACCATATGTACTTGTTCAGTCAAAATAAAAAGAATATCATTTCTTTAGTTTTAAAGAAATTTCTTACTTTTTGGAAATTGGGTGCCAATTGCTGTCAATAAAAGAACTGATCTTGCCTTAACTTAATGATAATTAAATTTATATGATTAATGATAACTATTAACTTCTGCACAAGATCAGAGGTTGGATAAGCAGATTGGAAAATAAAGATCAAACTTGCTCAGTTATCTATCATAGCTTTGAAGATGACAGAAGCACTGATATATGGCTCTGTTCTAGAACGTGAGACCCAAACTTGCATGATTTTTCGAATTTGGGAACGTGCACGAATTTCATAGGTTGTTTTATCCATAGGTGCCCCTTGGTCTCTTACATGCTTACATGGAAGGATAATGGATTTATTCCAGTGATTTAAAAAAAAAGTGGAAATAACACCAAAAGATGGATGCTTCATAAAAAAAGCAAATCTGAATTTAATTCAGATCTCAGCAAAATTAGAAATTAATATTTGATTTAATTCTCCTGGCTGGGAGTGGGGACAGGTTCAGTGTATAGAATTTACCATATAATGATACTTGGGATGAAATTGATTAGGTGTCAGAAACTGAAAACTGAAGATGAGTGCTTTTTTGACATGTCAAGAAAAGTCCAACTTTTTCAGGGGTGTAAAAATTGGAGTATTTATGCCATTGAAATATACATGACTGCCCTGGGCATGTTTAAAAATAAGGATATTTTGTAGAAATATGTTATTTGAAAAATAAGCAATATGTTCGATTCCTGGCCCAAATTATGGATGTTTTTTGACTTTAAGGGGAAAATGGTAGATTTTTATTGAATCTCATTTCATAAAGGTACCTTTCAATCAAAATCATGCCAGGAAGGTGTGCTTAACTGAAATATTCCTTGTAGCATAAAATTAAAGTATAATATTGTAATAATAAATGCCAATCATTGCAAATGTGTTCTTTTTTTTGCAAACAAAGGACACTTTTTGACATATTTTGGCCTAAAAACAATCATTAAACCTATTCTACACATTCTAGACCATTCAATTTATAGTCATGAACTTTAATGGAATATGTCCTATGATGCACATCTATAAGTTACAAAAAGCTAGTGTAGATGAGCAAAGTTGGGGTATGGACACTTTTTGACGCATCGTGAAAAAAGGGCACATAATATCCCAAATCCTCAACTGCTTGCACATATATGATAATATAGATGGGCAAATATAATTTCCTTGTTTGTATTCATATCAGCAATATTGTGCTTTTAATTTACTTTGATGATTTCCCTAGAAAATCTCACTTGATGGATTGACTGTCAAAAAGTGAACAATTTCCTGACATTCAATATTGTGAATGACTGACTATTTTGAGTAGGAGTGGAAAACCTTTCCAACACCAAATACAATACTTGATATATTAAAAGATTTTTTGCATGTTTTAGTCACCCAATGATTAGGAGAATGAATTTCAAATTGGACACTTTTGGACAAGGAGTCTCAAAATATGTGCAGATTTTTTGACCCTGGTCAAAAGTATACAAAAATCCATTCACAATCTAATGACCTTCAAGGTGACATTGACCACACCATATGAAAGTCAGATCACATCCCCTCACAAAAAAAACCCAAATGTTCACTATTTGTGGTGAAATAATGCCATAACAATCCTTTCAAAATATGCACATTTCCCTGGTGGACATCTCTTTGGACTGTCCATGAAGGGGCCACCCTATTTACCATTGTCTAGTTTTCTTTTGTGCCTTCTTCTTTCTTTTTTCACTACCCACTGCTACCAATATGGCTGCTCCCACCAAAAATACTGTCTACACCAAATGTTCCCCCCTATAATTTTCTGCTTGCCTCCTCCAACACCAATGTACACTTGCTGGACGTTTATGCTTTTTTTTGACTGAACATTGTTTCCTAAAATATGGAAAAAATTAGTTATTAATTTCAATGTTTTTGGTATTTTTTACAAGTTTTATCAGTTCTTATAAATGAAATATAAGTAGGATATCATAATTTGCCTCTGCCTACAAGTAAAATGGGCTTTTTGGAGGCAAGTGGACATTTCCAAAATGGAGGGAAAAATTTGGTTCACTGATCACTTTTTGACTGGATATAAATCTTGTAAAAAAGCAGGGTTAGCCTTGGAATTACCAAAAACTGGCTGGACAAAACTTTCATTGGATTCTTTGTGTGGATTTCATACCATCTAGACATCAGTAAGTCATTTTATTTCAAAGATTGAAGCTTTTTAAGAAGATGTGTTTTAACAGGATGTGCACAAAATGCACAAATTTTCCTTGACATTGAACTTCAATCTTCCAGTTTAGCAAGTTAATTATACTTTTTAGCACTTGAAATTATGATCCCAATGTTGCCATATTTATTAGTGACAAGATACTGAAAACCGTTTTTCGATATTGAAAAAAAAAATTTCACCGCGATTCATTCTTTACAGTAGTGTATGAAATGGTGGATGTCCCTCTGACCGGTCTCACGTTCTAGAACAGAGCCATATACACCTGCACTGAGTGCCTGACAAGCTGCAGGGACATTGCCTGCAGGTGCTTGGAAAGGTCATCCCAAGGTCACTGTGTCACCCACTCACTGTGCTGTCCGGCCCATGTCACCTAGAGGGCAGCAAAACAAAAGTGCCCAGAAGTTTGTTATCATGAAGCTAAGAGACTCACACCTCTCTGGATCTTAACATAAACAGGTCCATAGACTCATCAACACAGTCCACTTACATAAAGAATGAGGGATCTAACCTGCTGAATAAGAGAACCTCATTGTCTCAGACTAAAAGCTTTTGCCCGTAAAATTTGCATAGAGATACTGTAGTTTGATATCCTTAAAATAATAGTATGACTGTCTAACACATCTGATTTGCCTACCACTCATGGGAGCTGAGACAATTGCATATCTGTCTGCATTTCAACCCTGCAAAATGCCAGAAATGGTCTTTATATTTTTGGATTATGATTTGATTCGTGAAACATATTGAATATTGATCCAACGAACAGTAAGACTTAAAGCGTGCGTATATATATATATATATATATATATATATATATATATATATATATATATATATATATATATATATATATATATATATATTGCAATGAGTATTAATAGAATAATATTAACACATGATGCTAAGTTTCTTGTTTTAGAATTATATAAATTGCATTTAATTTACTAATCATAGGAGATTATTAATATTTCCAGCCTAGCTTATGCGAGTGATCTATTCTGTTGCCTGTGGTTTTACACCAGATGCGTTGCCAGACAACTGTTCTTCTTTGTGTTTGTCTCAGTTTTACATCTTACATTATCCTTGTGTTAAGTTTTGGCATGAAATTTTGTCTAGGTTCATTGTTGTCATTCAGTTTTGTGTTTGGTTTGTTTTATATCCACATTTTCTTAGCAATAAAAATAGAAATGATAAGAATAGAAATAAAAGCATTTATATAAGATTATACTCTTCAGAAATAGATTCTGCTGAAATGTGAAGCATTATTTGTATAACATCAGAAAAAAGAGGAATGTAAGATATTAATGAAAATATCAGTTACCTTTCTGGCGTGTTGTCTGAATCCAAACATTTGGCTTGCTTTAATTTGTTTCTCATTTAAACCTAAATCTCATATAAAAATGGTTATTTAAACCAAAACAATTCTAGGAATAAAGTTAACTCGTTTATTTTCAGGTGCTATGTTAACTCCTTCAACGCCATCAGTGATAGTAGTTCAGTATCCGCTGGGACGGTCGTTATCGGAAGACATTCCACCACACTCCTTCTGGCGGACTCAGTTCTACATGCCACTGTCCTCCTTCGTTAAGTTCAACTTCTCCTTGCCAGCGGAAGCCGTCATTGGTGTCTACGGTCGGAAAAACGTGCAACCAACTCACACACAGTACGACTTCTTCCATGTGATAGACGGCAGACAGATTCATGAAAAACGAAAAAGAGCTGTCGATAAAAAGGTACTTTTAAAAAGAATTGAAATACATAATTGTTTTATTTCTCCAAATTGTTTTCTGGGGCATTTGGTTCCTAAAGGATATTAGTTCAGATTGTTTTCAGAATCTGAAAATTGTACTGTATAGAACCTTAAATATTTTTGTTTTATTGGATACATTTCTGTTCATTAAGTGCTGTTCTATTGCAGAAATCCAAGCAGGTGGCACCACCTAGAGACAGTGCTTTTATTCATTACATGGAGTCGGGTCTGTGGTATGTGTTCCTTTTCAATGATGATGATGAAGGTCGCAAAGTGCAGTTTATTGGGACTCAGTATGGTAAGTATTGATTGTCACTAACTTTGTATGTAACTTAGAAAGACCTCTTAGGCCCCTTTTTAAAGCTATAGCTTTGGCTCTGTTGTTTTAGACAAGTACCTCATGTTTACATTTACCACTCAAAAAGAAAAAGTGCTGCCATCATTTTGTTTTGGATTTATACTTAGAGAGATGATTGATTTTAACAAAGCCACTCTTCAGGGGAGGTAAAAATTGGACTCTGTTCCATCAATATAGAAGATGCAAGTTGCGATAAAAAAGAGATACTGCTGCTGGAGTGTGGCTTAGACTGGGCCCCTGCTGTGGGTTAAAGTGATCTGTAGGCTGAAGATGGATGGGGGACCAGTTGACCTCAATGATGGCAGTTTTGATAGAGAGTGTGTGTTTTTCACTCTGTGCAACTTTGTATAAAATGATGATGTCATTACTAAAGTGGAATGTGCTGTATTGACACATGAGGATAAAGTATTGATTAATAGCACAAAACGATAGAACAACTTTATCCATTTAGGTGTGCTGCAGTATTGTGATGGAAATATATAATGCAAACATTTTTACCCACACACTCCTTTTAGGTTATTTGTAAATATTGATTTTGAATATCATTTGTACAAGGAAACATAAAAATACCCCTCTGATATGAATGTTATATGGTTTGATGTTCTTTATAGATCAAGAGTTGGTGACAGAATGTCCGAATGGTTGCCATGGGCGCGGAGAGTGTATCAATGGCCAATGCCGTTGCTTCTCTGGATATACTGGATGGGACTGCGGGCAGAGTGAGTGACTTCATTCCTGAGGGGTGGGGTTTTGATGAAGTTATAGAGAGATTAAGAATTTTTCAGACTACATTGTAAAAATTTAGAAAAGCTTTGCTAAAGTGGTATGAATTTGTTGTAGATGAGGTGAAATATCAATGAAAACAACTCTAAAAATTCATATTTTTTCTTGACAGATGTTTGTCCAGTTGTTTGTATGGGGAATGGAATATACGCTCATGGAGAATGTAAGTGTTATCCAGGCTGGAAGGGCAAGGAATGCCACATACCGGAAGACGAGTGTGAAGTTCCCAACTGCAATGGCAACGGAAAGTGTGTGAGTGGCCGCTGTGTCTGCTCCCCTGGTTACGCAGGCATCCATTGTGATGAAGGTAGGTCTGCAGTTAACATTACCCTCAATTTTGATTGGTTGACCTCAGGATTTTTCTTAATTGCCACTGTGTGATGCCTGTATGGGAGAAGTCATCAAATGATAAATAATGGCATCAAAGATTCATTTAGAGATACCATGTTTCTCCTGAAATCATGCATGTACAAACGTACCCCCCCCCCCCCATCACTCCTGATAGGTGCCTCACATTGATCCCTTGGAAATCATAGAAGTGACCCAATTTCTAACATTAGGATGATATTTACAAATGAGTTCTTGTGAACAACTAACTTGAGTAGAAGATTCTTCCATGTCCATGGGTTTTGTGTGACCACGGTACCTAACTTATAAATTTACTAATTATACATGACTTAATAGCTCACATTACATGTGGTATCCACGGTTTAGGGGTGGTGGCGCTAGTAGTGCAGACAACCAAATCTAGGCATATATTTGATTATGAAAATATAGAGTCATGCCAAGATGACCTAGTGTGACTCTATGTGTTCACAAAAGTTAATGGATCAAATAGATGCCAGGGCTAGACTCACAATAGGTCACATTGCAGATGTAGATTGTATTTTAATCTTAATGATTGCAATATTATTCTTTTTATTATTTTAAAGTTTCACTTTTTATGTTGTAACGCATTTCACCTAGCAAGCGTACACTTCACAGAATATATAGTGTAAATGTTGGCTTTGTAATTTGCACATGTTTTTTTTTTATTTGCTTGCATAATATCAAGACTCTGGAACCTTCTGCCTACAAAATTGAATATTGTTGTAATAAAAACTCAAAAAACATTATTTCACAAATATCTGTGGTTCGCCTTAGACAAATGAATATATATTAAAATTATAATTTACACTGAAATGAAATTATATTTGGCACTTAAAATATTTACCATTATGAAATTTAATATTGGAACAGATTTCTCACAACAGCACAAAAAGAAGTAAATTTTATATTTCAATTAAAAGATGAAACACTTAACACAGATAGATGTTTTGTTTTGAAGTGTTTCTATTCCTTTTTTGTTGCATTATGGCTTCCAGAGTTTTGGTTCGCTTACTTACTGTTGTGGTGTGTGTGCTCTGTACTTTCAGTGACTTGTTTTATGCCTAACTGTTCAGGCCATGGGTTATGTGTAGGGTCACAATGCATCTGTCACCATGGTTACCAAGGCTCCGACTGTAGTCTGCCCACTGTAGGTGGCAGCACCATGTGCTCGGACAAGTGTTCCGGGCATGGGGTGTATGACAGCCTTGTAAATCGGTGCATATGCGAGTTTGGTCGGTCAGGAAGCAGATGTGAAGACGAGGGTGAGTGGGCGTAGATGCTAAGGACTCGCATGGAATGATGTGACAAATTGGACATGAAACAAGCAAATAATTAAGCTTTGCCTTCACATTGACCAGCATGGCAGAAAATTAAGGACAACTAACTCAGAAAATAAAGAGATATGTATAAGATTAAATACAAGGAAGGATAGGGGCTCGCAGATTTAAAAAGCCTTTCCCATGGGAATCAAGGACGTGGGACTACTTGTAATTGTTCAAGTACAAAAGTGGGACAAAAGTACAAAAAATATACAACAAGGGAAGGTCAACATGGTTGTGAGGTAAAACACCTCATATCAAACATCTGGCTGATGATGATATGTCAGACTGGCCTGCCACTGGCCTGCCGCCTACTGAGAAAAGAAAAGGATTTTAGGAAAGTCGGAAAGGAAGCATTACAAATTTGAGTCTGTTATTTATCAGGAGCTATTTTACATTTTAATTATCAGGAGCTATTTTACAGTTCAGTGATGTGTCAGTTATTAATTCTATTGTGCGTTTTCACCGAAAAAGGAAAGGGAAAAAATCGCGTTTAAAAGAATTTTAATAGGCCAAACAGAAATTAGTTATGGTCTTGATATTTTCAGGTTTCAGGTACCTCCAGTTCCCAGGTAATTAAGAAATGGGGCACATGGTACAACATACTGAAATTGATTCTCAGTGGTGCAATAATATTACTAAATAACTTGACTTATCACATTAAAAGAGCTTAATTAACTGGGGTTATCAGGTTTAATCCAAGGGTTGCTACTAATAGCTTTATAAGTTTGACAAAAGATATACAGCAAATCTCTCCAAACTCTGACGGGAGGCGTAAATCCCTGCCTTATCAGCTCTCCTCTTGGGGAGATCCATTTGTCTGCATGGTTATAAGGTAGTTTGTGTAATGCCGGGGGACAAAAATACATGTTTGGGAATTGTTAAAGGCGAAAATGAGGTGGAGGGCAAGTGGGGGTGGTGTTAAAGCTGACAATAATACTAGAGAAGTTGGGGTACCAGACAAACACCAGATGGCTCTTGTTGAAATCCCTTGACGCCCCTTTGTGAAGACTTGCACAAGTATGATACTAACCAGCCTCACTTGCACGTCCCCCGATGAAAGTCACTAACACAGGCCTTGAACAGAGGGAGCTGTCATTTATTGCCTTCTCTAAAGGTACGACTGAAGAGGGAGGCATCAGTGATTGTCTCCTCTGGGGATTATGATATTTCTTGTATAAGCACGGGTGAGATGTTGGCAAGTTGATCCCGCACTTCCCAGTATGTAGCATTCTTGCATGGGTCCCAGCACTAGTTGTGGTTGAGTTTCACACACGTATATCTTGGTTTGGCACAGAATTAATAATAAAAAAAATAATTTTCTATTTTGCTCAACACATTTTGTGTTAATAATGGCGATGTTGATTATGATATCTTATTAGTATATATATGTTTATCTTTAAGTTTGTGCACAACAATGTAATTTATTATTTTTATCTTTTAAACTTATTTAACTATATTTAAATGAGATTGTTAGAAATTTTGAATATTTACACAGAGACTATTTGACATTTTTTGTAACAGAGGTGTGTGACCTTGAGTGTGTCCATGGCGACTGTGAAGGTCAAAGATGTGTATGTGAGGCAGGATGGACTGGCGCCCTCTGTGACCAGGTGGAGTGTGATCGACGCTGTAGTCTCCATGGTTACTGTAACAATGGAACGTGTGTTTGTAATCCTGGATGGAATGGTCGACACTGCTCCCTCAGTAAGTCTTCATTCCACAGAGTATCATTTATCCTCAAACAAAAACTTTATCTTAGGAGGGAAAACACACAACTTTTGAAATCTAAAAAAAAAGATTGTTATTGCTTTGAATATTTTTTCTGGAAGATGTATTTCCCAGAGTTATCCTCAGAATCTATCTGTGCCGTGCTGTACTCAGTATGCTTTCTGGGGAAGTATTTAGGAGATCATATAGTCGGAGATATTGCAGTGTGTTGTGTATTTCAGGTGGATGTCCGCAGGCATGTAACAATAATGGTGCCTGCCAGCTCTTCCAGGACGGATGGAAATGCAGCTGTCGCGATGGATGGAAGGGTTTGTCCTGCGAGGTTGCCATGGAAACCGAATGTGAAGATGGCATTGACGATGACAGTGGTCAGTAATAGAAAATTTATGATAACAAATACATTGTATAGAAGAAATGTAATTGCATAGTTTGCTCTATACATAATTAGTCCAATTTGTTGAAATAAGATTTAGAATTATAGTAAAATAAAGTAAAAAGCATGTATTTGTTCTCCATGTAAGCGAGTGATGTTTGTGATTAAATGTTGTTTGTGTTTCAGATGGACTAGTAGACTGTCAGGACCCGGACTGCTGCATGAGTATCACATGTAAGGACAGCGTGCACTGCCTGGCGTCCCCCGACCCCATGGAGATCCTACTCCGCAAGCAGCCACCCAGCACCACCGCCTCCTTCTACGACCGCATGCGCTTCCTGGTGGAGGATAACAGCGTACAGAGCTACGCCACCCTCTCCTCCTTCAATCAGAGGTATGCAGGCTCATCTGTATACACTAGTCGCAAAAGGTAAACGTAACGTAACTTTCCGTATAATCAACCGTTCCTTGGTTTCCAGTAGGTATTCGTTTCATGTTTGTCTCTGTTTTGAATTCTTTTGAAGATTTGCTTATGATTTTTTTACACACGCATGATTTTTTTCGTTTCATTCTGTACGATGTTGTGATGTCCATGAACGTTATAATGATAACTAATATATAATTACTGGTTAGAGATATTATAGAAGCTTTCGACGGTGCTATCATTTGCATAGTAAGAATATAACACAGATTCCATATAAAGTAGAAAACACATAATGTGCAGTAAATCTACACCTCTCAGCACCAAATATATCCCTTTGTACCCCGGTTTTAGATTTGTGCATGCCGACCTCAGTTATTCACACTTTTTTTTCCGTATGTAGGCATTTTTTTCTCTATCTCTGGACCACACTCCTCCAGTGGGATTAATTGTAAATATGAAATGTTGTCCTTTGTAGTCAGGTGTCTGTGATCAGAGGCAAGGTTGTGTCATCTGACGGGAGTCCACTCATCGGAGTGAGGGTCAGCGTGGTCACCCAGCCTCTCTATGGATTCACACTTACTCGGGAACTTGGCCTGTAAGTACATGCCCACCTTCTTAAGTAATTAAACAGTAAAATATGTGATGAGGTAACAATGAGATGGCACCACTTATAAACATGACAAAAAACATGATTCCTCCCTTTTTTCCTTGTCATTTTTAAGATATGAGAAATTTGACAACTTTCAATTTAAAACAATTTAAAAATGAAGATGTTCATATCGATGATGTTTGATTGTTGTTCAGATTCGATATTCTTGTGAATGGCGGAGGATCAGTGACTCTACAGTTCCAGCGTCAGCCATTCCAACTCAAACAAACGACTGTCATGGTGCCATGGAACAAGATGGTCACCATGGAGATGGTGACCTTGACCTTCAAGGATGAAATACTTCCTGCAGAGAATGACTGTGTGGTGGCGCACGATCACTACAGCATGAAGCCTGTTGTCTTGTCTACCTGGCAGCATACTCAGCTTGGAGCATGCCCAGAGAAGAGCACCCTCATACCAGAGTCTCAGGTAATATATTCCCTTCTAATTCTTTCAATGAAAAAGTTAACAAAAATTTTCCACAATATTTTAATTAATTAGTATTATGTATATAATCTCAATTTAGTACTTATGATGACTCTTTCCTTGTTAATTTGAGAAAGATCATCTGTATATAAGTTAATTATATTGATATATTTTAGGTGTTACAAGAAAGTCTGCAGATTCCAGGCACTGGTGTGTATCTGGTGTACCACAGCAGTGAGACACCCGGATATATGTCCACCATCATGATCCAGCTCACTCCGGATGCCATACCGGATGACCTCTCCATAGTCCGCCTCAAGGTATGGTCCACCTCCACATGTATTTACCAAATAGTCCATAAGATAATATAATTATATGTGACTTGTAAATATTTCAAGCAAATAAAAGGAATGGTGATATATATATATTGCAGGTGTCCGTGGAGGGCCTCACATATGAAAAGGTGTTTGAGGCTGACCCAGGACTCAAGTACAAGTTTGCATGGGACAGGAGAAATGCTTACAACCAGAAAGTGTATGGCATAGTTACTGCTGAAGGTAAGGAGATATATTCTCATTTCTGTTTATTGTGATGTACTCCCTTTGAAAAAAAATGAAAAATAAATATCAAATGTTTGATTTGTTTCACAATAGTATACAATGAAATTTTGGTTAATTTTTTTCTGGACTTTATTTGTTCCTAGTTGGGGTAGGGTACCAGTACCAAGAGTGTCAGCGTGTTTACTGGGAGACTCAGTCGGCCACAATGAGTGGATATGACATCACATCGTCTGAGATCGGAGGATGGAACCTTCACATACATCACACATACAACTTCCAGGAAGGTAAGTCACACATACATATCACGAAGATTAAAAAACATAATCACTTGCCATCTTGCTGAAAGGTGGCACCACTTGATAGAATGAGAAAATCTACTGTCTGACTTAACATTATAGTAAAGCTATCATAATCTCTCAATTTCTGAGCATAATGTTTTTGCATCTATAAATATACTGCCTCATTGATGTGTTGGCGGATAATAATGTTTTTGGCACGAAATAGCAGATGATTATAATACAGGAATAGTAACATGATTATTTTGGTTGTAGGTATTTTGCACAAAGGAGATGGTACTAATATATATCTGAAGGAACAGCCCCGGAAAGTAATCACTGTGCTCGGAAACGGCAAGCAGCGTCGCCTGGACTGCCGGGGGTGTGACGGAACATCAGAGAACAGCAAACTGATGGCTCCAGTGGCGCTAGCTAGTGGCAGAGATGGGAGTCTCTACGTGGGTGACTTCAATCACATCCGTAAACTGAGTGCCAACAGAGTGGATATCACCAGTATTCTGGAACTTGAGTAAGTAATCAAACCAGTATTCTGGAACTTGAGTAAGTCATTCCAGTGTTCTGGAACTAGCTTAAGTAACATTCTCACTATTCTGAAATTTGAATAAGTTGGAACTAAGCAATATGATAAATATTCTTGAACTAGAGAGCTATAACAAACTATATTCTGGAACTAGAGTATGCAACATAATCAGTGTTTTGCAATACCCAACGTTTGATCCTACCTTGAGTATCTTGACAGTTCACTGTGTTATTTTGTGCAGCATGGGTCAGGTGGCCTATAAGTACTTCATGACAGTCAGTCCTCTGGATGGCAAGCTGTACATCTCTGACTACCAGAGTAACCGGATCCTCAGGGTCAAGACAATGGGGGCTGTCCGCGAACTACAGCAGAACATGGAGGTCATTGCTGGAACCGGAGACAAATGTGTCCCTGGAGACAGGCGTAAATGTGGCGATGGCGCACTGGCCGTCAAAGCCGACCTCTTCTATCCTAAAGGTACAGATATCCACCTTGCAATAGTAAATATGGTCATTCCAAATGTTCGTCCCAAATAGACATTGTTTATTTTTTTACTTCAAATTTGTTTGCTTTTTATTTTCAGGAATTGCAATCAATAAAGATGGCATAGTATTCTTTGCTGATGGAGCTAACATTCGTGTCATTGAGAGAAACAATTCCATTTGGACGATGATTGGGTCTCAGGGTCAGCCCGCTCACTATGAGCCGCCACCTTGTGGCAGAGTGCTGTCGACGGATGAGGTGAGTCTTAGCTATCCCACCAAGCTCCTGGTCCCCATGCTGCCCTCATTGTCTGGATTGGCATCTTACTTTGAACATGCGCAGCTAAAACTATGGATCTTTATTTATTTTTATCAGAAAGCAGTATTCAAGTAAAAAAAAATGTAAATTGATAAAAATCTTCTTTTTAAAAAAAAATATTTTAACGTATAAAATTGGATGTCGTAAGGACAGATTTTTAAATTTTTTTGTCAAGTTTGTTTTTATGAAATGATGAGGTGACACCTGGTGTGAGGGATTATCTATTAGCGACACCTGGTGGTAATCATATAGCTGTGTTTTCAGGTGAAGCTGCAGTGGCCAACAGCCATGGCGGTGAATCCACTGGATGACACCCTGCACATCCTGGACAACAAGATGGTGATGAAGGTCACCAAGGACGGCAAGGTCCTGGTGGTGGCAGGACGCCCTCAGCACTGCCCCCTGGCCAACCCCAACATCAACCCACTGCTGACAGAGGATCAGGCCGGCCCAAAGATGGCCGTCGATGTCAACCTGGAGGAACCCCAGCATATCACCTTCGCTCCTAATGGCTATTTGTACATCGTGGAGAGCGACGGAAAGTTGATAAATCGTGTACGAGAAGTGAGCACGGACGGAACCATCAGTCACTACATGGGAGACAAGTCAAAATGCAACTGCCAGGACTCAGAGTGTAAATGTTATGATTCCAGGGAGGTCCTGGCCACCAAAGTCCTGCTCAACGCACCCACAGCCATCACTGTCACCCCCGACAACGTGCTGCACGTGGCAGACATGGGCAACCTGAGAATCCACTCCGTGGTGGCCACCCTGCCCGAGCCGGACCGCTACGGCCAGTACAAGGTGCTCTACCCACAAACACAGGAGCTCTACATCTTCAACAGGTTTGGCCAGCACACTGCTACCAAAAATCTCATCTCAGACCAGTATGTGTATAACTTTACATATAATGTCAATTCATATTATGGCAAGCTGGTGAGAGTGACGGATAGTGAAGCTAATAGGCTTATGATCAGACGAGACTACACCACGCAAGCCAAGGAAATCATGCCCCCTGGTGGCCAGAAGTGTAAGTTTATTATGGACAACATGGGGCAGTTGCACATCTTCATCGCAGCTGATAACTCGACCACTCGATTCACGTACCTCAGCAACACAGGATTACTGGAGACGAAGGAAACCAGCGAGGGCCACACGTTCTTATACGAGTACGATGTCAACGGGAGAGTGGCGTCAGTGATAGAACCAACAGGAGAACGTACCACCCTGAGTACAGACGTGGACCCAACAGGTGCAATCGTTCGGCTAAGTACTGACACCAAAGATAAGGTTGCCCTGGCCACTAACGGAAACATGCTTTCTGTCCTGCATGGCAAGTTGCTTTTATTGTGCTCTTATCACTTTCTCCTTTCTTTCTCAGTCCAGTCTTGCTTGCAATATAGTCACACCAAGCCTAAATGCCAGGAAGCTAACACCATTTATATATATATATAAATACATATATAGAGTGACTCTCTTCATTTTAACATCACACTGTGTGCTTATGAGTGGACACCGTGTGTAACGATTTTTAGTGAGATCCTTGTTCAGATTCTTTAATATTTTATCTAAATTCACCCTCCAAAATATGGCATCTAGTGTGGGATGATGTGACTATGTTGTGGCTGTGACAGGACCATTTTTTCATCCTTTTATTCCCTTACTTGGCGGTGAGTGCACCGAGGTAAAACACACTGTTAACCTGTTAGCAGACATCAATGTATGGAGCAGATAGACTTTATGAACACTGTAGTAGACATGTATATATATACCTCACATTATGTTACTTTACCATGAATGACGCTAATTTTTGTCTAGTGGTCATGATACACACGCCTACCGTATATATATCTATATCTATATATGACATGAACCGTTTGTGATTGTGGAACATTGAATTTTGTGACTAGAAAAAAAGGAGTCAAATGTGTGAATTTTGTCGGCAATGTTATGTAGCGGGTGATTGATTTTTGTGCCCTGCTGCCGTAGATTTTGAACAATACCCAAAACTTCACGGGGAATTTGCTTTTTCTTCCTGTGGAGAGAAACGGCTGATTTTCAGTGGAGTGGAAGATAATTTTGGTGTGGTATTAGTAGAGTAGAGTGGAACACCCTGCAGCACATGTTGCCAGGAGTTAATGTTGCATCATGGGAGCTGCAGTCACATGACCTGCTTCTGCCAATCAAATTGCAGCAAACACATACCATGTGCAGTCTATAAACCCTTGCCAATTTTGCACTTAAATGTTACAAAGGACACTTTGTTGAATCACTTTGAAAAATGTCCTTGGGAACACTAATATTTTTGAAGAAAATTTTGTAAAATAAAACTAAAAATATAACACTATACAATAAATATTTCCACAAAATGTATTATTTCAATAATGATAATAGCATGCCCACAGGATTGCAGTTGACTACAGATCTAAGAAGATCTAAATAATTACTAACTAAATATTTAAAATATATTTATATATATATATAACATATGAAGGTAACAAGATGCATTCTTACAAATTGCAAGAATACATCTCTTGCAAATCTTGGGCAATTAAAGCATGCATTAAAATATTAATACAAAAGAAATTTTTACCTTTTTTACTTTTTCTATCTTTTACTCTATTTTCATTCTATTTTTAAATCTTTTTCAATCTTCTTTAGATAGCGATTATGATATGGATGTATATTTTGTGCTAATTGTTTATGATATTTCATTAGGAAAGGCAAGGACTAAGGTATCGTACCTGCACGACGGAGCCCTGGTTGTTGAATATCCATTCAACATGGCTATCACCATGGAAACAAGTCCCCACCCCCTGCTGAGTACTGAACATCAACTCCAAGTCAAGCGCAAGATTATCTTGCCGGACTCGTTGATCCACCGCCTGGAGTGGCGCTACTATCTGCGTAGGGATAAAGTCTCCCAGCATAAGATCTTGCAGCGAATTGGACGGAGACTTAGGGTCAGTAAAACTGGCGCATCTAGGCATGGTGGAAGTAGGCCAAGGCATGACCCTGATGACTCAGCAACTGATATGCATGTTTCTTCCTCCACACCACCAGAGGGCTCTGGCTATGAGGGCAAATCGCTCCTGGTAGGTGGCGCTCATCACTTAGCCTAATATACTAACTTTGCTGAAATAATAAAAACTAGATGAAAAATTTAACACACAATTTCATTCAACTTTCTTTGGATTGTCTACGAGTAAAAAGTATCAAAAAGGAGATTATGGAATACATGATAGAAGTATCAGATGAAATAATATTTTGCTCCAGATTTATTTTTTAAAATATGTCATCTAATGTAATTTACTGAAATAAGAATAATCAATTACAGATGTGGTGATTTAGATTATCGATGATGTATTTGATGAAGCTTGTTGATATTTTGTATGTCTCAATTAGGTTGTGTGTACACAGATGCATCTTGGGATACTGTCCTGTCTCGTACCATGTCATGTAAAATAAAACATATTGGACACCATCCAGGCACCATCCAGGCACTATCCAGTCCTATCCAGGCAATTTACAACTTAAAACAGTCACCTTTGATGCCATCATTCTAAACTATGTCATTCTTATCCTTTCTGATGTCATTAATACATTATCCTATATGATGTCATGAGCACATTGATTTTAAAATTTCTGAGATATATTGATTTGAATGGTGTCATATGATGCAAATAATGATACTGCATATATGGTTGGAACTTCCATGTTGGATAAGTCGGAGGGTGCTCTGGACTGGGGTGGAATATATCGGCGTGACCTTTGTAAACATTGGATTGTGATGATCAAAATAACACAATATGTGAACAATGAAAGCCATTTGACACAATTTACCTTTACTACAAATAGATTTATTCGCATGGATATATTGAAATTCAATATTCACATATATATATATAAATATGTATGTATATATATTGATTAACCAAAATTTACACAATATACCAAAGTATTAATTATAACATAAATAGCCAGAAATTATTCCAGTTACCACTATATCCAGATGCATGCAGATTTTAGTTGATGCGTGTCAGCTGCCAAACTTTGTATCTCACGTAACAACTCATGTGTGGGAAGGAACATATAACCTGAATATGTTAATCTTGAGATAATCTCTGGAATGTCTGTTTGACCTTGTGATAATCCAGTCATACTGTGAATCTTACTAACCCACAGTATTCTAACACTGACATAAAATCAACAGAAATATTTAAAAAAAAATAGAAATCAATGTTAAGTAGTTCCCATGTAATCTCAGAATCAGTAATTTTTTAAGATGATTTATCCCATATGTATGTTCCCAAATCTAAAGTTAGAACATTGTAGTTAGAATATTGTTGAATACATCTGGATTCCAACTGAATAGACCCACATTGTGACATTATATATTTGTCATCAAATAGTATTGTATTTAATTTCATGATTATAGAACAAAATCTTAAAGATTTATTTATATTGATGGGTTTTCTCTAATTTTCAGATAAATGGGCAGAACTTGATAACGATGGAGTATGACCGTGAGTCTCACAGCGAGACTGTCCTGGATCCCAACATGGACGAGATTCTCACCATCTTGTACAACAGTGCCGGTCAGCCCACGCACTTCATACCGGACGGGCCCCTCCACCCGGTCAACATGAGCTATGATGCACGTGGCCAGCTGGTGGACTGGGGGCGTGGCGAACTGAGAGTTGTCAATGTGTACAATTCCAAAACTGGCTATCTGACTGAGAGGAAGATCGGCAGCAAGGCCACGTACAGATACATCTATAAATCTGGCACCAAGGTGAGAATAGATTCCAGAATATCAACAGCTGTGAGTCATTCCTATAGTATGTATGCCAAGGAAGAGAACCACACAATAATACAAAGTATGAAGCAAGTAAATGCAATGTGTAAAATGTGAAAAGTATTAATATTTATATTAGATACAGCAAACATAAAATCCTGATACATGATTTTGTGTATTATTATAAAGGGCAGAGATCAAAATAGGGTAAGTGAAGATAGCATTGAGACAAACAGTGAAAGATAATAGTAAGAATGGCACCAAAACAGGATAACAGAAGTTAGCACTAAAGCGGGTATTGCAACTAGATAAGGAATATTAGCAATAATAAGGGCATTAAAGACAAACACAAAACCTCATTTCAAACTTCAGTCATTTAATTCTTGTCAGTAGCCCTTTTCAAAGCATCCAGGTGTTGACCAGTTGTATCTTCGAGGATTTTACTCCAAAATCTGACATTTCCCTATTACTGCTCACATATATTAGCAATAATAATAATTAAATTTAAAACTGGGTATAAACAGTTTTCAAATAGGATGAGGGGCTAAGGCACTAATATATAAGCACATTCAATACAGGAGAAAGAGAAGTGAGCTGTAAGAAGATCAGAATTGTTCAGAATAAGATTGTTGTATTTAATGAGTAAGGCATTCAGATGAGTGATAGGCTATCTAAAATAAGAATGGAATTATTGAAAGAGAGAGGAATATTAAAAACTCAGAGGCCAATCATTGTTAATATTGGTTTTCTCAATGTAGAGTGTTGATTTGGCATAAAGCAATCATTTATTATATGGCTGTAGCTGTCTTGTATAAGCGTGGTTATGCTTGTTTCAGCCGACGGACGTTATCCTGCCGAGTGGTAAGCAGTACGTGCTGCACTATGATGACTTTGGTAATCTACGTGAGGTGGTGATGCCGGGTCTGGGAAAGCATCGCTTCCACTCCCTCACCACGCTGCAGCTACGACGTGTCATGTACACGCCCCCAGACACGCACGGACGCTACGTCACAGACTACAACAGCGGCGGCAAGACCATCCAGGTGATGTACCCGAGCCAGGACCGCAGGGTGGTGTGGATGTACGATGACTTCGCCAAGCCCCTGTCCACGTTCTATGACTGGACTGATCTGCAGTATGGTTACTATGAGAAGGAAGGAGTGCTCCATTCTAAAACACTCACCAATGCTGTCTCCTTCAACTTCACCTGCACGATGCTCTATGAACCTGCAGCAGCTCTTGTCAAGCAGCATACAGTGTCATTTAACAAGACAGACTTTGACCTCCTTCAGGGGCGTTATCACTATCATTACGATGCCAACTTTAGAATTGTGTCTCTTCAAGCAGACATTGGCCCGCACTCCTTCAAGCCCATCAACTTCACCTATAATCTGGCAACCGGAAGGCTGGACAAAATGAAGACGTTCACCTTCCAGTATCCCAAGATACACCAGGAAAAGATGAAAGATGCAAACATTGAGATTGTCCGGGAGTATGATGAATATGATCGCCTGACTGATGTGTGGTGGAAGTTTAATACATATGATGTGTTCGTTCTGGATATAAAGTATGACTCTGTAAACCGTATCCTTCAGTACCGGAGGACAATCGGAACCAGCGACTTGAAGGCATATGATTACATTTACGACATAGATGACAACATATTAGAGGTAGTACTTAGTGGCCAATCTACCTGGAAATATGAGCATGACGCTAACAATAACATTGTCAAGATAGGCTACCATGACGACGTCAAGCCTGTCACCCTCAACACCAGGAACCAGGTGCGCATGTATGACGGCGTCTCCTACAAGTTCGATGTGGACGGCTTCCTCACCCAGCGCGACAAGGAGGTGTTCGAGTACAATTCTCTAGGACAGCTTGTCCGAGCTTTTGAAGTGGGAAAGTATGATGTACATTATTTCTATGATTGTGAGCACCGCCTGGTGGCTCGCAAAGACATCATGGGAGGCTATGTGACCCAGTTCTTCTACTCGGACATCGTGAAGAAGGAGAGAATAACCCACATATATGACCACTCGACACAGTTAGTCACCATTCTCTACTATGATAACTATGACAAGTTATTCGCTATGGAGCAAGATGGTCGCTTCTTCTACATTGCTCTTGATCCCATGGGCTCTCCAATTGTCATCTTTAACGCCGTGGGCGGGGTGGTCAAGCAGATGACCTACGACCCGCTCGGGTGGCGTCTGACAGACTCGGCACCTGATTTCCAGTTTATATTTGGGTTCCAGTGTGGTATAGTGGACCACATCACCAAGCTGGTTCACTTTCCAGACCGAGTGTACGACCCCAAGGTCGGGAGGTGGACCTCCGCTGACTTCCAGGGCATGCTCGCCAAACTCAACAACCTGGAGGTGCAGCCCGGGATGATGAACCTCTACCAGAACCGAGACCTGCTCAACCAAGAACCGCTCAACGACAAGCTCATGACAGGTGAGATATCATATGCTCCTTATTTTCCTCTCAACCACCATCACAAATTACTTAGCTTCTGAGGAAAAAATAACAGATTACTATCATTATTTCTTCAATCCAATTGAGCTCTTTTCTCCATTTCCAAATTTTCAAAAAAAAATTACTGTAGAACTGTTATCAGTAAAACACTTAAACTAAACTTCTTTTATGTCTGATTTCAGATATTCCGAGTTGGTTGAAGGCGATTGGCTATGATATGTACAGCCTCATACCACAAGTTGCATTTAATGGAAAGATACGACCTGATGAAATAGACAAGCAGAATCTACGTCTCATGCCTGTTACTTCCGCCTTTGAATGTGCGTTCCAGAGAGACATGCAAAACTTCATAGAAATGTCGACAGTCCCAAGGTCAAAGGTCACCACAGTGGACACGTCAGAGAACATTGTGAAGTCCTTCTCACCGTTCCCGTACATGTTTGGTGATGGAGTGCTGGTGAGTAAACAGAACGACAAAGTTCAGGTGGACCAGCTGGATTCCTCCAATGAGGTGCTGGCTATGCTTGCCACCACCCTACTCAACAACTCTCACATTGTACCGTTACACTACTCCATTCACGGGAGAGACGCTCACTATTTCACAAAGTCTACTATTAATGACGCCGTGGAGGACGTCAGAGAACTGTCGCTGCGCACCGAGGATAACATTGGGGGGATCAACGTCAGTGTTCACAGATTTCATGAGACTAGTGAGATAATGAAATATGTTGATATCCGTCTCCATGGCAACCACACAGTGATGAATGTGCGTTATGGAACAAACCCTGACCACGAAAGACATCGTATTCTGCAGCACGCCAAAGAGCGGGCTGTGGAAAAGGCATGGAAGTTGGAAAAAGAACTAGTGAAAAACAGCCAACAAACATTGCATAAATGGACCAAAAAACAAAAAGATGAACTTCTTAAGAAGGGTGAAGTATCTAACATGAGGGCTGTGTACATCAGAAATGTACAGCAGCACCCAGAACTGGCCGACAATCCTAGAAATATCAAATTTGTACCTACAAACAGGTGATAGGGACACCACAGAAATGGGTCATTGTTGTACAGAAATTTTTAGTTCCAAATATGGTCATTAATCTGTGGTTGCCATGACGATATACCAATGCAGCAGTGCTGAATCATGGGAACATTGATTAATTGGTCTAACTGAGAAGTTATGGCATAAAAGCTTGACATTTTTGAAGTTCTCACAGCAGACATGTGAGAGTGTGAACTCGTGAATTCAAACATATGGGCCTGAGGAACACAAGATATCTAGTCTGAATGGAAACTGTAAATAATTAATTAAATTATAAAGAAAACATGAAAAATTGCGATCCCTCTGGTAGGGACCAGTCCATCCTTTGACTGACACCATGCCCTTATTCACTGCCACGTAATCAAAACTGAACTTTGAATAAAGTAGAAATACTGAGGTGAAGACTGCCATGTTTGTGATGAGATTTCATGGACGTATGTGTATATACTGGCATTAATATTAATCATGCAGAGCATCTCACTTCAGATTTTGGCATCTGTTCTGTTCTTGGGGAGGCAACAGACAGTGTATCTGGAAGGTGGTCCCTGCAGCCTGGGCAGACATTATAGAAATGTTTATAGGCCCAGAATTAAGGGGATATACATCGCGGCCATAATGGCCTTGTGTCCATGTATTTACTCACACTGGAAAGTGAAATACAAATCTCAAAAGACAGAAATATGTTTACGGTTAACAAGGAGAATGTTGTAAAATTACGTTTTAACTGCTGTGGTAAAGTGTGGTCATTAGAAATGCTGAATCCAAAGTTAACTGTTAAAACAGGATAACATGTGCAAAACTTGTCAGCATAAAATATATGGTATATTATTGTAATATAAGGGCAATTATTGTTCTATGAGCTTCTGTCAGAGGAGGTGAATTCACTGTACAGACTGCATGATTTGATGGTGGCGTATTGCACGAGATGTGTGCTACATTGCACAGTGCAGAATGTTGCACAGTGCAGTGTGCAACACATCACAAAGAAAACATTCCTGTAAGCACATTATAGTACGTACCTTCATCAAAGTTCCAGATGTTCTGCCCATTGGTAGAAAGCAGTAAACATGTCACTTACTGCCTTGTGCCACTGGATAGTGCAGGTAGACATTGCTACAGTATGAGAGATGTTATATTTGTTAATGACATTAATCAATGGAAAGATATTGTCAGTTGTATGTTGCTTGTTAATTTATATTTAAGTGTGAGATGAATGTATCTGAAGGTGATTGCAAATCGTCTTGTATATTAAAAAAATGATAATTTTGTATGTCATGGATCACAACTTTTTCTATTGAAGTGCAATTTCTGCTGGTGCTCACTGATGATAAAAACACAATTATTCTTTTAACTGGTTCAGATTTGTAAATCATTTCATATTCCATCAAGCTGATTGGAATATTCTCTGTGCTATTCAGATAACTGTGTACTTACCGGTAAGACAAATTTCTGTACTTAAATAGCATGGATTCTAGTTGTGTTTTGATATTTTACTATTTTAAATATTACTCAGACAACATTCTTTTAGGTTTGAATTATTCAGTTCACCAATTCCAATTCAAATTTGAAAAATCACAGTCTCTGAAGAAAATGGAAATCAAATGGTGATGTTGATATATTATTTTTATAGTTGGATAAATATAAGGAAACCATAAGGTGCAATTATTATATTATTCAGTCTTGTTTTGTATTTTTAACATTTTAAGTTTGAGATTCAAAGAAAATGGGAAGCAAATTTAAGCACCATGTACAAAGCTCAGCACTGTGACAAGACTCATTCAGAAACTTGAGACGTGTGTCCAGTATGGAAAACAGAAGCATTCTTTATGAATCTTCTATCATAGACAATAACGGACCCGACTTTCTGAAATAATCTTCCTTCTTCAAACAAAGCACAAGAAAAAAATCAAAATATTCAGAAAATTAGAACAAAAAATTAAGACCAGACAGCCTCTGGACGAGTCTTCAATCAGTGCTTTATGTAAGTGATAAATGTAATTTATAGTTAGCAAATGGCACATAGGGTGACAGAGCACACAAACATAATCTATTTATATTTATCTGTACATCTGTGTGTTGACAAAACGACTGTTTGTAAAATGTTGATATTCAAAACAAAATATATGTTGCCTTTAAAAGGTGTTGATGAAAAGAAAGTTTATGGTGGAAAAGACTATAAACATATTGTGGTGAATCTGTGAATGGCTTTGTACAAATAGACCTTGAAATTGTTTGGTATTCACAGAATAACCTTTGTAATTTCACTTGATTGCTTTTTAGTGATATCAGATATGTATGTGACAGCACTCTTAAATATACAGTAATACCAAGCTGCCCTCTGGTGGCCATAAAGACAAATGCAAGAGGGGACCACAAGATTTGAATTTGAAAACCTTTGTATTTTGGTTGAGCATTGTTAGTCTCATAGATAGATAATTTCTTACTTTGTTTGGTTATTTTAAAGGCTCTCTAGCAAGTAGTTATTCTTCACATTTGGAAATGAACACAATTGACCCTTCTTTAAGAATCAGAATTTTCTATGAAGTATTGACTTTTTCAGAAAAAAAAGAATTTCAGGGATGCCATGATTTATTTTGTCATAAACGTCTAGTCAGCAAATGAAGTACTTAAAAGATATAAGGGGAAGTAATGTATAGATACTGGTCTATTGTAGTGAACCACAACAAATATATCAGATTTCTGGGATTTGTTTTCCATATTATATACATTGGAAGCTCTTCTTTTGACTATCCTTTCTGTTGTCATGAAAAATGTCCAAATACTGACCTTCAAAAACACTACAAAATCATTCAGTTTGCAACATACTATTTTTTAATAATAATAATGACCTATGCAGTATTTATAAAGGAATTGAACAAGATTGGTTTGTTATACTCAGAATATTGATAGTTTTGCATGGTTATGAAAAAAGTAAAATTCTCATTTGCATTCAATACCTTTGGAATATTGTCCCCATTTTAGTGCCAAAAGTTTTAACTAATAAACAGTCCGTAATATGTAAAGTAGCAATATGCTTTGTGTCAGTTTGCCATTTATGTTTGAAAGACTTAGTATTATGTTAAGAAACATTAGGCGATTTATCTAGAGTCTCTATATGTCACTGTGAAGATGTGCATTTTGTACTATGTTGAAGGTCAAAGGTCAACTTTGTCATGGTCCCATTTTATATATAAATGTAATGAATATGATCGTACATTTTGTAAATGATATCATTAAGAATGAAAATAAATATCATATGACCAAAATCATGTTTGTCATGACTCTTTGTTTGTCCCCTGCATTCTTAGCAACACAAAAAGCGGGGGACATTATATTGAGCTGCGTCCGTGCGTGTGTCCTTGCATTTGTCCATTTGTGCATGTGTTAAATTACTTGTGTGCACGAAACAGCCACAACGGTTTGACATTTTCCTTAGATATTGCATACATGCACTCCTGGGGATCTTCCTCTGATCTGATTAGATAATAGCTGTGATTGGTCAATTTCTGTTGCCATGACAACCATGTCGCCAACTTGGCTTGTGTGCATGATACAGTCAGCATGGTTTGACATTTAGCTTAGATATTGCACACATGTATTCCTGGGGACCTTTCCCCCATCAGATTAGGTTATGGCAGTGATTGGTTGGTTTTTGTTGCCATGGCGACCATCCAAAGTGTGGGGGACTTGGAGTCAGTGCTCTTGTTTTAATCATATTTCTCTTATCTTGAGACAATGGCCAACATGACCATCCTCAATACCAACAACGGTTTCAATCTTATTACATCTCTTCAGTTGGATGGGGACTGACTGCGTTATCCTAATTCTTGTTTATACTGGATCTGGTGGAGGTGTCCGCACCTCTGGAGGTGCTGTTCCTTCACTAATAGCACCTCAGGTGTGCAGGTGTTATTGGTTTCTGTCAACTTCTGGTTGGAGGTGCTTTCAAGAAACCTTTTTTTTCATGGGTTATGTGGGTTACAGGTGAGTTGTAACACATTCTACATACCGTATTATCCCTAATAGCCGGCCTTTACCTAATTACTGCCCCCCTTCTGTCTGCAGACCAGGCCTTGGTGGCTGGGGTAGTGGAGCAGCAGACTTACAATCCACAGGGATTTACTATCTCAGTAATTAATATGTAAACAGTATTCACAGCTTCATTTGCAATACTCATGAAAACATATCAAAGAAAACACACCCCTTGTACTGTTTTCCACAAACACCCGTTTAATATTTCAAGTTATGTTACACTGTAATTAACTCCCCATGTTGCATCAATGTGTAAGATCTGACACCTGAATGCCAGTTGCACACCCCAGACTTAAAGCATTCATGAAACCTGGAAGGTTCCAGGCGATTTTACAGTGGTTTAAGGTATCTGAAACAATATATGATCTTAAAATTGACATACATACAGGCTATCTGTCTGAAATCCACAAAAGAACATCTGCCCTGAGAATTTTGTGACCACCAAGTACTGCCAGTACTAAACAGGAAGTGTGTTGTGTGACCTTGACCTTTGAACTGTCAGGGGGCTCCATAAGTCACAGGAGGTGTTGTTTACCAATTGTCAAAATTGGAGCAACACATTTTCGGCCATTTTTTTTCCCACTATTTAGAGAATGAATTGGAACATAACAGTCATCATGATGATAGTGCCTTTTCATGGCTTTCTTTTGGTGGTAAAATTATTAAAAACGGATGAATATTTATGAAGTTATAAATGAAGAAAAATCATTATTTTTTATATTATATATGTTTGCAAAAAAAAGTTTAAAAAAATTCTATACAGCCCAGCTTTTAAGGTGGAATCCATGCAGCCTTTGATGTTTTCCCATTCAGTGGTGTGAAAAACCCCAAATTTCATCAAAGAGGGTTATATATATATATATATATATATTGTCCATGAATGAAGTCACAAATCCTTACAATACTATGGTCCTCTGTAAACACACATCATTCCTTTACTCAACAGGTATAAGAGTCCAGACGATTTGTTTCTCTCTCCACCAATCCAAATATCCACACCTTTAGAGATGAAATTAACAGTGTGAAAGTAACACTGCAAGTAGAAGGAGTCAAACTCAAATTTGTTTCATTTTATGTTTATGCAACCTAAAGGTTTTTAAATAATGCTTACATTTAAAAGATATTCCGAACATTTCTTGGCCACTCAAATGATGTTCTTTTGTAGTCCATTCTGGTGTGAGTGGAAAGAGTGGTCAACAGATTTCCGTCCAAAAATAGGCAGCTAGGCATTGGCCCCACAAATCAAAGTAAGCAAGTTTCCCTATAGAACTATGAGGTAAAACAACGATAGATAACATAATAACAAAGTACAGGGGAGGGAAAAAGTAAATGTTGGAAATCAAAATTGAGGCTTTAATATATCTGTCTTTTTCAAATCACTGTAAATATCTTTTAAAACATTATAGTAAATTTATTATTATTCTAATAGTTCAATATTTGGATCAAATAACTGTCATGAATGGTTCTTGGATTGTGTAACATAGATGCAAATTGTATACCCTGTTATCATATATGTGTGCCCCTATTTGTATGTATTTTATTTTTCAATGTGTCATCCCAATAGATACACTGATTGACCTCTTGTCCGAAAATCCATTCAACATTACATTGCTTCTGATTTTCCGCTTTCAGTCATGTATGTATGTGGCTTTGTGCCATGTCTGTATAGAAATTATAAGAATCTGTCTCATCCCTTTAAATTGGTTTTTCTACTCATGACATTTAGAAATATAATTGATTTTATCTTTGACAAACAACATATTCAATGCAGGAAAGTGTATATTGGTCTTTAGGGCTTAACATGCCATGTTTTATTGTCAATAGTGTCCAAAATGGTGCAGCACTCACCACCATTTTGTCCTGTCTTGGAAATATATGTAATGCAAACACTCGTCATTTTCGTGCATTTGGTGTTTGTCAAAAAGTAAAAATTCTTGAGCAAGCATGAATCACTTTCACATATTTTGGTGTTTGTTAATAAGTCTAGAGCTAGCATGCATCACCTTTGCACACTTTGGCCAGATGGTCACTAAATTTAAATATATTGCTCATCATGTATTTTCGATCATCTTAATAACTAAACCCAGGCCCAATAACTAAACTTTTATTTGTCCATGATGTATAATGACCAACCCGATGGAACAGCACCACTTTGTATTTAGCATTTTAGTTTGCAAGTACTGTAATGCAGGTGAGATCATTGGGAACAATTTTCATTCCTGGTCATTTATTTTGATCAGATATGTAATTCCAAACAAAATATAAGCGGTTATTCTTAATGACATATGTGCTAGTTAATACCCAAATAATCCACCTGTTTGAGAGAGGTTTGAGGAATAAACAGTATGTACGACTATCATATTTGTACTACATGTGTCATTGTAATCACCCCGAAAGTATCCACTTATTGCCAGTCACCAGTTAAATTTTCTTTTTTGGCTTTAAAAGCTATTCTGATCTTAGATTTGTTTTGGTAATGTTTATTAACATTCTTAAGAAATTGCATCATAATTGTTCATTTTAATCCCATATATGATATTTTTGACCAATCAAAATACATCTTACACTTTGAAACGGCTGAAATTTGTAATGTTATTCAAAGTGGCAGTGATTGATATTAGATTTTTGAAAAAACATCTTTCTTACTAATTGCCAAAAACTCCAACAAGTAATTTCAGAGGAGAAGATCAAAGTTGGACAAAATGTCTCCCCAATAAGTGCAGAAACTCTGCTGCACATTGCTAAAAGAAGACAACGCATTAATCTGTCTTCTCTAAGCACCCAGTGCATAATACTAAATTATATGTCTAGACACAATAGCTGCAAAAGCAAAGTACAAGATTATGTTAATGAGAAAAAACAAAGCATATGTAAACATAGATTTGTTGAAACTCATGTATATAGGACTAATCAGACCATGCATAGAATACTGTGGCTCCTTATTTACAGATATAAACATAGACCAATGTAGAAGATTAGAAGGCCTTCAAAATGATGCCATGAGGGTTATTCTTGGCAGAAGCAGAAGGGAATATGGCACCACAATGAGAACTGAGTTACAGATTCCCACTCTTGAATCGAGACGAAAAGTTAAACTTGTCACAGTTGTATATAAGGCAATAAATGATAACAGCACACAATATCTCCATGACACTCTACTGAAAAATGTGTATGATAATAAAACAAGAAGCAAAGGCCTGATAGTTCAAAAGTGTAAGATCGAAACATACAAGAGATCATATGATTATCAGTCAGTATCAGTATGGAACACATTAACTGAAAAAACAAAGGCAGCAAACAGTGTTGAATGTTTCAAGACAAATGCTAGGAAAGAGATACTGACATATCACAGAGTAAACAAGTAACTTAAACTGGTTTTAATCTAATGCATATGTATTATATGTGACATGATGGTATTTTAATGTATTTTATGTTCTTATGTTTTATGTTTTTAATTGCCATTTTAAAGGGTTTTAACTGTGTATCTCTAGTCATAAGTGTGAATGTATGTATGAGTGTGAGAGTGCTGGACGTATATGAAAACCAGTGTAACCTGATATGCCTTCCAGAATAAAGATGTTTTATAATAATAATAATATGTCTTATACACCTAGTCTAACAATCCCAATCTAAAATTTTATACCTACTTATTATCTTATCATGATATGATTGAAATAATCTTGAAAGTGATGTAAAACATATACATATTTATTACTTTTTGGATGTATTTTAAATGATTATGTTGAATGACTGTGTTGTTAAGTTTCATACCCGAGATGCTCTTTATCGAGTAAGTATTTAATGTTTTAAGCACTGAATAACCTTATATTGTTGCTTTGACTCAAAGCAAACGTACAATAATTGTATAACGCCTGTAGACTTGGAAAAAAACTTTGTCGTCTTGTGCCAAATATTCTGAAAACATTTGAAAAAAAAGTATAAAGAATTTACAAATATCATGTTTATATGAAAGTGTCCAACACGACATCAGAGCATAGAAAAAGACAAGCATAGAATTTTTTCGAGATTGTCATTTAGCATCACTGGGAATTAATTTCTGTATAAAACCTAACCAGAAGAACACTTTGATTCTCTTTGGAAAGCATCGTATTACTCGAGGTAGGTGTATATAACAGTACTTTAAAACTCTTTGCTGTTTTTTTCTTTTTGGAGTGTTGATTAGAATTTTGTTTTGTATTAACATTGTTCCATGCACTGTTTCGAATCTCAGACCTACTTGTAACAGATACAGTGCTGCCTAACTGAATTGTCATGTCGCAGGTCCTTGACATGACAACCCACCCGGTCACAGATTTACAAGGACAACAGGTTAACCCTTTTGGCAGGGGACTCAACTCATGTGTGAAATTGTATCATGATTTCAATCTCGGCATTCCCAGGGATCGAACCCATGACCTTTGGATCACCACAGAGAAACTGGTGCTAATAAGCTGGCACTCTAATCAACTGTGCCATGGCCCGTTGCCATTCTGAATGCAAACAAAGTGTTTGCATTCCTACTCACTCTGCATGTGCTTTTCTCGCCTCTGCACAAAGCTTTCAACATGTTGAAAATATTTTTCAGACCAAAGTGTTCATACTATTACTGCTCCAGACCCAAAATGAAGGAATTTAGAAGAAGAAACAAATAAGTAGACTTCCGAACTCATTACGAACACCCAAATTTTCCCTTCCCCTTTCATCCATTTTACCTGTTCACTACAGTGAGACCTCCACTTATCGGCTTACCTGGGAAGACATTGAAAAGCAAACTTTAATTTATCACATTGCAGGTCTCTTGTATCAATGTAAACAAATTTGGCCCTAGATCACAAAGCTTTTGAAGGGCAGTGCAATGAATGACTATATTAGGCATTTTGACCATGAGCTTCTTTGTTAAAACTTTTTGTTTTTCACGCCACTGATTTTAAACAGTATAGAGCATTTGTGTCTTGTCTTGGTCAACTCATTTCTTTGTTATATTATTTTTATTTAGACCTATTATGATGAATATTATGTATAACAGAAATAAATGCCTTATTTGTTTGATGATATTTGATATGTATCACAATAAAGTAAATCACTTTGGGTGGTTTTCTCAAGTCCAGAACTGTTTAAAATATTTCAAGAAATGAATTTGTTGCCAAGATATCAATAAAACATTTTAAACTTATTTAGCCTGGTTGATTTGTTTGATAAATAGGCATGATGCATGCCCACAAAAGAAAAAGTCATCATCACTGTACTGAATACTTCAGAATGTGAGAAATTAATAATTTTCCCAGAGCATTTTGTAATCATGCCCTCGAGCATGAAACCTCGAGCATGAAACCCCAAAATATAAAAGACATTGAAGAGGAAAAGTCAAATGAGTATATGCCTTCAATGTGGTCGTAACATCTGTATCATATTTTTAAAAATATTTTATTGAGCTCTGAGGTCACAAGTGTTACATTGGTATCCAAGCATCAGTATCTAAAGTTATGATTTCTGATTATTTATTGTGAGCACTGAAGAAATGCAAATGGTTTTTATTTTTCAGATCAAACATTTACAGTGGGGGAAATAAAGTAACATATCTGGGTTGCTTTACTGGGCACACTGGTATCATATTTATTTCAGGATGGGAATAAATCGTATGTGTTCCCAACTTTTATTTTTTGTTATTATCTTAACATATATGCCTTATTTGAAATATTTAAATTTAGATGTTGAGGCCAAATTCACTCAATAATCAAAAGCAAATCAACACATTTTGATCAATACTGCACTGTAAGTTTGGACTATTTATAAAACTTAAAGAATATTGTATAGATAATCATGAATAACAAAAGAAATTGAACAAATTAGATAAGATAAAGGTAATTGAAAAAGGAGAACTCTTAGAATTTGATAAATGTTATTTTTACATTGTATAGACCATTGATTCCAGATAACGATTAACAATACTATTCTGAAATCAAATGGTATTTAGGTCTTTTTAATAATTTATACATATTTATTCTATACAGGGCAGATATCTTAAAATACTGTGATGTAAGGATTGTGTATATATTATATTGTTACACATTATTATCTAAATGACCTTAGTGGTTGATATGCCTCAAAGCAAGCATTCATTCATCAATTAATACTATTGTGAGAGTATCAATGAGAGTTCTGTCTTCCTTTTATACAATGTCAAATGATTTCTCCGTGCTGGTTTCGACCAAATAATATATATGTGACTAATAACAAAATTAAATGTTTATAAATGTGAGTGTGTCTATGTGTGTATGTGTGTGTGTGTGCCTATTCCAAATGCTAATATGTTTGTTGATGCGTCTTGATCAATAGTAATTTCTTCTGTTCTGTATACATTTTAGCCCTGGACGACTACCAAAAGATCGGAAATGGCTTATTTGTAAGGAATAAAATTGTACCAGTATCAGATCCAGCATCAGATCTTAATGATTGTGCAACTGCTTGTAGCTCAATACAATGCATGGCTTTCATGCTGTGTTTAGCATGTCCTAATGCCATATGTAAATTATATAAATCCATAACCTTTGATGACATATACAGCATTTCAGATGTTCACCAGGAACTCTATACTTCCCGAAGTAAATGTATGTTTAACTCTTGCAATCTTATAGAAATCTATGAATTATTCTTTTAAATAATTTTGTGCCAAAATGAAATTAAATGCTTATTTACTAATATTTCAGTCATAAAATGTCTGAGGTATTTATTTCTTCTGAAAGAGCTTGTAAGAAGACAATGCCATGCTTTGTAGTGGTTATTAGGACAATAAAAAGGGCACTGGCAACAATGTTGCTGGGATGAGCAAAATGAAATTGCTTTAAATATTACTCTGCCTAAAAGAGGGAGTCGATCAGTAGATATAGAGAATTTAGCAGAGTATCTAAAGACGTATTTATGCCAAAATTGGATTATGAGTGATTTATAGGTTAGCCTCACTGACACAAAACCCAGTCTCCAACACTGTGAACCTTGAATGTGTCTTTGGTAGGCAGTGTGACGTCATGACCAGATATGCCCTTTGTCACTGCATAACTATGTCAGAATCATGTTTGCTGCTTTGAGTTGAATATTAGACAAAATGCAGTGATATCTGTCGCATGATGTCTGAATGGAAATTGTTTACAATCGGGATATAATAAAGCTATTTTCCCAAGTCACTCTTGTCTGCAGATGAAGGCGACTTGGAGTTGTCCGAAGTGCCAACCGAGTCATCAATGGATGCTATGAGTCCACATCGAGCTTGTTGGCATTTCACTTATTTCCCATGAAGCATGTGAAGTATCCACCAAGAAAATATATAAATAAAGAATTGTGTTTATAAATTGACATTTATAAATCGCACACAGTTTGAATTCCTCTGGAGATTTTTATCTGAACATCCTATTCGGACTGATTTGCCGTGCAATTATTTCTTTCATTCATATGATATGAACAAACTAAAAAAAGATAAAAGGATTGTTGATATATGGGTGATGCTTTATTCATTTTTAGTACATATACAGACTGTATAGTGAACAAAATCTAGCTGCAGTATAAAAGGCCTTGCTTATGATTTCCTTTTTTATTAATTATCTTGCACTAATGTCTTAATTCTAAAGATTATGATTAAACCTAAGAAGATCTATGAAATGAAATGTTAACTCTCAGAGTTATATCTTTAAAGAAAACAAAAAAGATACAGATGCTGTAATTGAAATTGGTTTTCTTACCGATTTGATCATTGTCAGATATCTGAATGATGAACAATTAGTCATCAAGAGTATAGTCATATCACAAAAGATTAAAGTCATTTAATGTATATTTTGTAAAAAATAGCTAAAATAGGTTTGGATATGTCCCTGGTTCTCTTGGATTTGCAAATAAACAACAAATGTTCCTGATTAGACTTAAACACTCATGACATTATAATAATCTATTTTTATCATATAATAGAGGTCTGATAGAGTATCTGAAGAAAAAATTTAATGTGGATTGCTTCAAACAACATTTATTCATCAAAAAAGTTGTAATGTACTACTATTTGTTTAACAGATAAAAAGATATTTAAATATGGTGAGCTATGTGATTTATCTGGTGTGTGTATTGCACAATCAGAATGTAAAGATGATGGGTCTAACCTAGGACGAAACCAATGCCAATGTAAGGCAGGATTTCTCAGATACAACAACAATGCCCCTGACGGATGTTGTGAGTTTACGTATTAACACGGTTTGGATTTCTGATGTAAAATATTTGTAATTATAATACTGTAAGTGATCAAATTTAAAAAGGGATAGTTCACCAAGATGGGGAAGACAGGTAAAAAAGAGGACAGGAAAAAAGAAATGAATGATACACATTTCAGTAATTTATTTCTAAAGCCTTCCTCAAATATATTGCATGGGGATGAGAGCAAATGAGATTTGAAAATATTATTAACAATGTCATAAAAACTGACATATCTATATAACTGAAAAACGGTTTTAAGATTCTTGAATTTCATCTTTAATCAAAATACGGAAGTTGTTCAAGGTTATATGATTACAAACATTTGATTTTATTCTGAATCTTATTTTTTCTTTTTTTAAAATATAGATCAATTGCTATCAGATGCTATTCGTCATAAATATGATTGTGTTCAGTGTGAACAAAATGGTGGGACATGTTTGAATTACATGAACAATGGAAAAATTGCTTGTGCTTGTCCATATATCTCCCAATATGGCTCTTTTTGCCAATTTAATTATCGTAAGTTTCAGGGTTTCATCCAACAAAATGTAATGTTTGAGATGTTCATATTGTAACAAAAAGTAGCTCTCCATTCCACCATTCCCTGTGTTTGTTGGGTCTGGTCTAATCCCTGAGTAAATCAGTGTGCATTTTCCTATTTATGCTTATATATGTAGCTTTACAATTATTCTAATAAAGTACTGTAATAGCTGTACTGTAATAAAGAGATTTAGAGAAGGAGAAATCACTCCTTAGTATTTTTGAATAATACACAGAAGACTCTTATTTCTGTCAATTTCAGTTTCAGTAGCATGTGAGAGTTTGCCAAGTCAACAAATGGTTGTAAATGTCTGCTTTGAAGATTCTGCAGATTATGCCCCTCAAGATGGCTATATGTTATACACTGAAAGAAAGGGGGAGATCAGATGTAAGGGCCAATTTCTTATTGGTACAGAGTGGTGCACTAAAGGTGGATGGAAACTGATTCTTCCACTTGATGACAATGTCCTGGAAACATGTGGCATTATCAAATCATCTTCAGGGGTATTTATCTTATTCTTCAATAATTTAGAATAATATCAAACAATATTTCTCAGACTACATCTGCCATGCCATATTATTATTAAAGCTTGTCCAATTGCATGTATGATTGAGATCATGCATGTATGATTGAGATCAGCACAGTATCATGTGATTTGAATATTTATTTTAAAGAAAGTTAGATATCCAACAATGCTGAATGAATTAAATATTGAAGGTGTCCTAACAGAACAGAACTCGCTGCAAATTCTTCTCCATCTAAATTAACTTGACAAATTTAATTAAGGGTATTTGTAATGTGTTATAGTTTGTAATATTTCCTGACAAATGGTATGCTGAAATGATATATATGTTTGCATACCCCAAATCCTGTAAGAGACTGTGACCTCAGTTGTGTCATAAAGCATTTGAGTCTCTCTTGCTACAACATACCTTTTTGTACAATGTTATTTAACAGAATAATTATGAATACATTAAATATATATTATTATTATAACATTTGCAGATGGGTGTTATGAAATATCAAAGTACAATTTATGTCAGCAAAGATGTTGATACAAAGCCACTCATTATGAATACGTATTGTTCCTACCTTACACAATCCTCTGGAAGCTTTGGTCCAATGGCAATCAATGGGTAAGTGATTACAAAAGCTTTTCCTTATGATGTAGAATTATTTTGTAATACCCAGACTCCATTTGAACTGTAAATTTGTATTAAGATTTATCATATTTGACAAATAAACAACATTTAATTATGAAAGAATGATAGATTTGAAAAAGATGATGTACAAAAAGGGGTTACTGGAGAAGATATTTTTAAAAATCAAACAGTCAAATGATGAAGTGTTGTCAGTGTTTATTTTCAACTGACACTGACACATGCGTCAATACAAACTTTAAACATATTTTGAATGAGGTTAAAACAAATAGGTTTTATGAAGCAGTTTTTTTGTGCAGAATTTACAAGTGGGTTAACTTATCAAATAGAACTTTAATTCCCATTTCAGTATAGGAAGATTGTCAATAGCTGTCAATTATATAGGCCACTTGTTGTCTTATTAGATTGTCTGTCTTCTGAGGCTTATATTCAAACTATTTCCACAGAGTTCCTGGTGATGAGCAGGGAGAAATAACTATTGCGGAGGTCACTTTTGAAATACATGACTCACTAGGCAGAGTCATGAGCGCAGACAGGGCTGTCAGAGTGGGAGATGATATTAAACTTGTCATAACACTAGATATTTCTGATGGTAACTATATTTTATAGCAGAAAGTTATATCTATAAATGGAGGGTTCAGTTATGGTGAAAAAGATATCTTTCAGCCAATTTAATTGATATGTGTGTTCATATCTCCAAATGACATGTTAATATGATTTGATTAAAAAATATTTTAATCCTACCATTACTAATCTTACTGCAATGTTATGAATATATACGATTATGTTCTGATCTGGCTAAAAGTGAGCATTCAGAAATGACGTAATTTGGTTTTAGCTTTTATGACAGAGCCTAGAAATGGCACAAATTGTACTGATCATTACAAAGGTGAAGTTCAATCTTATCTCTCATCTAAGAGTAAGATCATAAGCAACAACTACTTCATGTAAAATATTAACCTGCATTGATTGTATGTTTTGACTTACAGGTGTCTATGGAAGAATGAATGTTCTATATGCCATGGCTTCCACCTCAAGCAGAGTGTCGGATCCCCAAGCCTCTACCTTGAAACTGATAGTAGATGGGTAGGAGTTTTTCTTTTTTAGTGGTTTCTTTACGACCTTTTCAGCAACAATAGTTATGTCGACTTTCGGCCATGGGTCGAGGCACAGTTGGTTAGAGCGCAAGCTGATTAGCACCAGTTGCTCTGTGATGATCCAAAGGTTGTGGGTTTGACTCAGCTCATATGAGAAATCATGACATGATTTCACATATGAGCTGAGGCTACAAGTAGATCTCATCAGGAAATGACTGAAATAATGTTGAAAGTGATGTAAAACTCCAAACACAAAACAATGGTCAATTTTCAAACATTATCGACTTTCAAGCCTATTAACCAGTGTGAAAGTAATACTGCCAGCAGTGGGAATCGAACCCACTACCTCCCTTCATCCATTTCTAAAACCAACAGAGGCACAGATCTAATGCTCAAGAAGAGGGATTGTGGGGGGAGGTGCTTAGGCTTCTGTATGTAGAATTCACTTTCTAACTGTCACAACATATTCACAGCCAAAGTTATTGTTTAATTGAGTTAAAAGAAATAATGCATACAGTTCAAATGATGTCATATAATTCAAACTACAAGACACTGTTTCTGATCAAAATGTCAGAATTGGATCATTTTAGTAAGAAACAATTACTTAGTAATTTCTAGTCGTATTTTATCCAAATGTAAAGTAAATAAGTTCAAGTTGGAAGCTAGTCTTTGAGTAGAGTTTGATCCAGTAAGGATTTTTAAAGTGCAATCTTATGGACAATCATATCTTTTATTCTACTATATTGAACTATTTGTCTTATTGATAAATATTCTGAAAGAGTAGTACAGTTAAGTAAAAAATAATCCTTTCATGTCAACCAAATTATTGTTAAAACTTGATATTACTCTTTAAACTAATACACAATATTGAGATATGAAGTCTTGTAATGATTTTTGGCACCATTTATTGGTAAAACGTTTATATCAAACTTTTGGAAAACTAGTTTGTCTTGATTGGCATCGACATTTATGGGTCTTTTTAATAAGTGCCCCCTGTTGGCAGTTAAGAATACATAATAATACATTCCCTGTTAAAAGTCAAAGCGACAGTGAATATTCAAAATATCTAAACACTACAATATTCAAAATATTACGTGTGATTACAAATATAAAATACCACAGTGTTGTGTCATGACTGGAAAGTTTAAATGAACAGAGAACTCTTTTTGACAGTTGAACAGTTTCCTGTTTTTTTTTTAATGTTCTAACTTGCCATAAAAGGAAAGTAGTTCCCTCTGAAAATCTCTCACCAAAGGACAACAGCTACAACTACTCATAAACCGTCTTAGATATATTTCCTGAACAGCACATTAAAGTGGATAGATAAGAAAACAATATACAGCTTTTATATTTGTATTTTCCACTGGATTCATCTGTAAAAGAGGTAAATATGGAGATGCACCTCAGTCTCAACCAATACCTCACAACTAATTAGCATAGAAGTTGTGTGTTCATGCAATATATAAAATATATTACTCATTTATCTACAAGTGACATTTCGGTCCAGACTTCTGTTGGGATATAAATGCCACTGATTGTTGGCTTTAATATTTAAAACATTTGTAAATTTTGAACATTAATAATTCTCACATAGCGAGTTTGGGATGGTCTACAACAATGTCTGCAACAACAAGAAGGTTAAATTATTTTAGTTTTATGACACGATGTCTAATTTCAGCTGTCTAATTTAATTGCCAAATTTCAGCTTGTATGGCTTGCAAGGCCTCCTGACTTGCATATTTTAAGATAAAAGTTTAGTTAGCATAACAACAGAATAAAATTTCTCCAAAATATTTGGTTCTTTAAATTGATTGATGTGCATTAAAATTTCAAAAGAGTTCTTGCATCACTTGAACCATCTTAAATGTTAATATTTTCAAAAATGCATATATTTTATTTTGTAGTTGTGTTGCTCCAGATGAAAATGTGATAACGTTTCCAGTTGATTTCTCTGAGACAAATAGCGATGCAAACAGTTATGAGTTGTCCACAGATTATTTTCCAATGTTCAAGTTCAGAGAGGAAAAACAGGTTTACTTCCACTGTACCGTTCAGTTGTGCCTGGAGGGTCATAATTGCCCTTTGCCGGTAAGTTTACGTCTTTATCAAATATTTGTATTCTCAAATCTCATTTTACAGAAGCCAATTGGGTCAATGTACACATTGAGGATAATAGTTGCTTCTTTGGTAGAGAGGAAGCTGGGGTCAATTTTCACACTCTTGCTAATAGTTGCTTCTTTAATGGGGAGGATGCATGGTTCAATTTTCACATATTTGATAATAGTTGCTTCTTTAATGGAGAGGATGCATGGTTCAATATGCACATTGATGATAATTGCTTCTTTAATGGGGAGGAAGCTTGGGTCAATTTGCACACTGATTCTTCCAATTGCTTCTTTAAAGGGGAGGGTGCTAGGGTCAATTTGTGATTATTATTATAATTGGTTCTTTATGATAACCCTGGTACACATTCTAATTGAGCCGAATTTAAATTTTATGGCAGAGTGCTTGTCGCAGAAAGAAGAGGGATAACAATTCTAAAACCAGTGCTCAAAACAAGACGGTTATTGGGAACCGTGGTTTGAAAAATGCACATTCTTTGAGAAGTAAAAGGGACACAAGCAAGATCATATATGACCATAGCACTGTTTCGACTTTCATCCGAGTCGAAGAAGACAACCAAGGTTGGTTAGTGATTGTAAAATTACAATTTGCATACAGTCTAAACTCTTTTCTTTTATTCTTTTGCAATATGGATGGTTCCATTTTTGGCATGCATTGCTGAGTTTTTTTCTGTGGCCAGTTTGGTTTGAACAATTGACGCCACTGTTGAATGTGTCTGAGACAATGTATTTTGATTTGCATTAAAGTTAAAAACGACATCATCATTATCGCCCATCAATGCGTATGATTATCACTTCACATTGCTTGGAGATGCTTCCCAATCGATAAAACAAGGATTTCAAATTTGTTTAGTTCAAAATTGGTGTTAATCAAACAATTAGAACAGAAATAAAACACAAGTTTGATAAATCATATTGCAGAAAGATTCATATTTTAGACAACAAAGACATAACTTTCCATCTATTTTTCAAATTAATTTGTTCATATGCAAAATAAAAGAAGCACAAATATAATTTCAACTACCTCATCTGTTTGTAAAGATTGTTTGCTTTTTTGTGTCCCAAGTCTAGATTACTTCTAATCATCAAAATGTTCTCCCTAAACCGAAGTTGATAACTATTTTAAGTGCTTTGTTGATATAACATTTTTCTATATTTCAGAAAGCAATAGCGCTGCTAAAACTGGCAGCACTGGTTTTATAGTTGATGAAACAACAACTGGTCTATTGGTGGGAGGAGTGGCCATAATCTTACTTATAGTTATACTTTTCACTGTGGTGCGCAGACATTGGGCAAAGACACATGTAGAAGATTGTGTACCTGATAACCAGCTTAGGCTGCCCAGAGTCAATAAACATAATTTGCGGATCTAGATCAAGATACATAAGCTGTGATTATGTTTCTCTCAATTCTTTATTCGCCAAAATATAATAAAACCAATATACAATCCACCTTTATACCCTGAAAAGAAATATCACGTAATGATTGACCTCTGTTCTGTTCAGATATGTTTATTATACAATAATGTAATATACAAAAATACATATAGTAGAAAAGGCTAGAATCCTGTAGACGAGGTCAATATAAATATTCCTAAAAGAATGTATATTGACCTATGTTGTGATTATATATATATATATATATATATATATATATATATATATATATATATATATATATATATATATATGCATCACAATCTGTAGTAGATCAAACACGTATTGTTTGGAAGGCAAAGACAATTGAATTTGTTAGCGCCAAACCTTTTTCTTATTCATATTTTATTAACATTACAAAATAACAAGAACAATATTAGCTTTATTAAACCATTTAATTTCATGTACATGCATAATCATGTAGTTAATCCCTTTATCTAACATAGTACATACTCAGAGTTGTTAAAGTGAAAACAAACCATTCTGTTTATTTTATTTTTTCTAATTCCATCAGTTTTCCAGCAATTTCCAAACAACCACGAGACTAAAGCATCGGACAAGGTGGTGATTAATATCCTGGCCAGTTACTATCAAGCTATATCAATATACAAGAAAATATTGTCTGAAGAATATATATATATATATATATATATATTTTAAAATATTAAATTGGAGGCCTTTTTTGTTCAATATCATTTAAGCTTTATTTTGGCATAGTGCTAAAAGGCATAAAATTGATAAAATTATTTTGATTATGATTGTCTGAAGAAAACTTCTCAAAATTACCATTAAATAGGTCTTTTTGTGCAATTCCAGCTTATATAATTCATGTTATGATATACTGAATTAGGTTTTACTGTTTTACTGCTTAGTATTAAATAGTCATGTAAAAATTGATGAAATTATTTTGAATACTATTGTCTGAAGAAAAATTCTCAAAATTACCATTAATTAGCTCTTATTTGGAATTCCAGCTTTATATAGTTCATGTAATGATATACTGAATTAGTGTTTACTGTAATGTTTATGTGGTAATTTTACATATTTATTGTCCCAAATTGCTTATTTTAATTAACTTTTAATTTTTGGTTTAATGCGACAGGTACACCATACTTCAAATATCTCTTTTTGTAAATCATTTTATTTCATAAAACCATGAATAAATATAAATTTAATGGAAATTGTCTGTGTCCTTGCTCTTAAATATCATTTCTTTAATTAGTAGTTTTAATTTTCAATAAGAATATCATACAAATTCACTTTATTTTCATTAGTAAATTTTACCTTTGTATTGCAATCTCATTTCTTAGGCATAGGTAACACTACAACCTGAAGGATAATATTAATTTCCATAATTCCCTCAACAGGATCATAAACATTTCTGCTATAAAATAGTGTTGTCACAATCAACAAACAGCTTAATGCCACTACTGGCCATCCTTGTGTGGGAAGGGACCCCATCCATTTGGGGATTAGATCTATCCCAATAATTGGAGGTAGAAATTGAACATGTTATCAATCAATCAATCAAAAGGGATATTTATAAAGCGCCCTTTCCGTAATGCTCAAAGGCGCTGTACATAAGTCAATCTAGCCTACATAACTCATATGCCACGCTGAATACATGAGTCTTGAGTTTGGCTTTGAAACTGTCATAGTTGGTGCATAGTCTCAAATCAATTGGAAGTGCATTCCACAATACAGACCCAGCCTTACAGAAACTGTGATCCCCGTAAGTCTTTTGATTTATCTTAGGGACCTTTAACAGCATTTTGGAAGCAGATCGTAGGCCTGGACGCTGGTCCAAAACAATGAGATCACATATATATATTGGTGCTTTTCCATGTAAAGCCTTGAAAACCATTGTCAGGATTTTGTATTCGACCCTTTTTGCCACTGGTAGCCAATGAAGTTCCTTTAATAGTGGCGTCACATGGTCGTATTTCCGTCCCCCCAGAATCATTCTGGCTGCAGTGTTCTGGATTTTCTGTAAGCCAATTGCTATTGGGATGCCATATAACAGGCTGTTGCAATAATCCAGCTTACTAGAGATAAGGGCATGAATTGTGCGTACATGAGCTTCATGTGAGAGGAACTTCCTGACTTTTGACAGCTTTCTCAGTTGATAATGACAAGATTTGATGATGGCCTTGACTTGTACATCCATGGACATTGTTTCATAAAAGAAAACCCCAATGTTTCACACGCTCTTCTTGGGCTCGATTACTGATGATCCGACTTTTAATGGGGGAAAATCAAAATCCGGCTGATACCTTGGTCGTATCAAGCAGGCCTCAGTCTTCCCATCATTGCACATTAGAAACAGAAAAGCTAAGCATAAATGCACATCAAGAACACAAGACTCCATTTTCATCACATTACTTCTAATAGATGCTAGCACTTTTGGTTTGAAGAAGACCATGAGCTTCTTGTCATCTGCATAAAACTCATAATCCATTTCATGCTTTCGCATAGTATCTCCAACTGGGAGTGTGTAAATAGTGAACAAGATGGGTCCCAATACACTGCCCTGAGGAACACCAAATTTGAGCTCATGAGTTGCAGAATACTGGCCATCAATTCCAACCTTTTGTTTACGGTTTGACAGATATGACTTGAACCATGCTAAGACATTATCCCTGAAACCAAGACGTTGGTAAGACATTATCCCTGAAACCAAGATGTTGGTAGAGAATGCTAAGCAGCTTTTCATGGTCAACTGTGTCGAAGGCACTACTTAGATCCAGAAGTACTAGGAGTACGCCCTCATGTCTATCCAGTGCCATAAGAATATAATTATGCACTTTGATCAGTGCAGTTTCTGTCGAGTGACCTTCCTTGAAAGCAGACTGGTGGATCTCATTCATTCCATGAATTGACATGTGGCTTTTTGTCCGCAAGGCAACCACCTTTTCAATGATCTTTGAGATAAAAGCCAGGTTAGAAACCGGTCTGAAGTTCTTCAGTACCTCAAGGTCAAGACCAAGCTTTTTCAACAGTGGGTAGAGTATGGCCTCCTTCAGATCCTCAGGCATACATGCCTCAGAAAGTGACAGGTTTACAATCTTAGTAATGACTGACAATAATACTCCTAGACAGTCTTTCAGTAATGAAGTTGGGATAGGGTCCAGTGGACAACTTTTTGAAGAAGACTGACAAATAAGTATTGCCACTTCTTCCTCTGTTGCTGGAGTAAAATCACTCAACAAGTGATCAGTACTAACTCCACTGATGTCAATGTAATCTGATCTGACATTTTCCAACTCCTGTCTGATAATAACAATTTTCTCAACAAAATAGTCAGCAAATCTGTTTGCTAGTGCCACTACAGAATCATTAACAGGAAGCTGTTTCTCCTGTGTCCTATGAGATAGTTTATCAAACACTCTGAAAATGGCTTTCTGATCATTACCACAGGCTGAAAATTCATCCTGGTAGTATTCAATACAAGTTGATTTGATCAGATCTGCCATAGCCAAAGTTTCATTTAAGTAAGCATCCTTGTGCACCGTGAGCTTAGACTTACGATAGGTCTTTTCAAGCTTTCTGCACTTCCTTTTCTTTGAAGCAATGTCACCATTGTACCAGGGTGCATCTGGTCTCAGGAAGATGACATGTGACTCTTTGGGAGCATGCTTATCCAATATTTCAGACATCACTTGGTTATATACAGCAGGTAGCTCTGCTACTGTATTTAATGATGGATCAGTCAATGAAGAAGACTGAACATCCTCCATGAAAGCAGCTTTATTCATAGATTTGAAATTCCTGTATGAGATATTTTTCTTCTCAGATCTTGGTTTTTTGACAAGAAGCTGACAATGCACTACTCCATGGTTGGATTTTGTTATCCATACATCCTTGATTTTGTTATCCATACATCCTTGACAAGTTCAGAATCACATGCTCTAGTGATGAGCAAATCCAAAGTATGGCCATCCTTTTGAGTTGGCTCATAAACATGCTGTACAAGATCGGAACTATCCAACAGACATTGAAAACTCCTGGCTGAGGAGTCACCCATGTCATCCATGTGGAAATTAATTTCTCCACATAACATTCAGAATTTGAATTCAAAATCGGGAGTAATAGTGTTAGCATTGCAACCTCATACAAATACCTAGGTTGTGAGTTTGATGAATTCCTGGATTTTACAACAACTGCCACTGTCCTGGCCAATGCTGCGGGTCATGCAATTGGATCACTGATAAATAAACATAAGGCTTGTGATGGTCTACATCATACTGTTTTTAAAAAATGTTATGATACATGTGTAGTGCCCATAATGGATTATTGTGGCGCCATCTGGGGTTTTAAACCATATCCCAAATGTGATACTGTTCAGCATCATGCCCTGAGATCATTCATAGGTGTACACCGCTATGCATCCAATCTGACAATATTTGGTGATACAGGGTGGAGGCCCCCTGTGTGAGAAGGAGAGTGGACATGCTCCGTTTCTGGTGCAGAATGCTTAAAATGGAAAACTCTAGACTCACAAAAAGAATATTTTTCTGGGAGAGAAGCCTTTAAGCAAATAACTGGTGCAAAGAGCTTAAATCTGTGTTAAATATGATAGGGCTTGGTGATTACATTTATAGAGACAATTTGGAAGGTATTGTTGTGGGAAAAGTTTTAGAGGAAGCAGAAAAGAAATTAATGGAGATTGAGTGTGCAAATTGGAAAACAGATACCTCAAACTCACCAAAGCTTAGAACTTATGTTACATTTAAAGCAGATGTAGGGCAGGAGAAGTACCTTTCTCTGCCTAGACAACTGCAATCATATGTTGCACAATTGCGGTGTGGCATCCTGCCACTTCGCATTGAGACAGGACGGTATGGACAAACACCGCTCCCTCCAGAGGAGAGAATATGCCCAATTTGCAATGATGGCCCAGAAACAGAAATTCATTTTATATTTTACTGTAAAGCTTACATCAGAGAACGGAACAAACTGTACAATGATTGCTTAATGATAGACAATACATACTTAGATAAATCACATACTGAGCAGCTCAATTATATGTTTACAAATGAACTGATAATACCCAAACTCGCATTATTCATAAAAGATGCTTTTAATATAAGGAAAACCCTATTTTATAAAGCGGGAGGGTAAGTGACTGGTAAGCCAAAAGGCTGGGTGGGAAACTCAATGTTTTTAATACTGTATATATATGCATGTTGTTGATTTTAATGAACATTGTAAATACCCAACTGTCGCTTTAATAAATAAAATCTTATCTTATCTTATCTATCAGGATTTTGCCAGGCTTGACAACTTGGACCTCCATGAAAGTTGAGAACTCCTCCAAAAAACATGGAAACTGTGAGGCCATTTACCGGAGATGGAGGAGGCCTGTACACAACGATAATCCGATACACATTGCCGCTCAATCGAAACACATATTCAGTGTACTCAAAAGAGGTAAAAACAGTTTCCACATTAGATCCGACCTTGACTGCTGTTTTGTACAGCAAACCCACACCCCCTCCACGGTGCCCAGTGTTCCGTGGGGTGTGTAGAAATTTGAAACCTTTTGGCTTCACCTTTCCAATGATATCTGTGTTGAGAGCTTCATCTACTTTCAACCAAGATTCTCTCACAGCAACAGGATCACAGTTATGATCAACAATGTAGTTTTTTATGATTGTTTCCTTCTCATTTATAGACTGAGTGTTCATCAGACAAAACTCCATATATACATCCTCATATTTATTTGGATCTACAGAAGTTGTTTTTATGTTTACCAGGTTAGACAGCCTGGCCCCCTTCGCAGGTTCACATAGATGCTTAAGCCTACCACATGGCCTCTGACGACGTGTGGGAAATTTTTTCGTGGTTCGTGTTTCGTAGTTCGTTTTTCATTTTTCGTGGTTCATAGTTCGTGGTTCAACGGAAATTTTTTCGTGGTTCGTAGTTCGTGTTTCGTAGTTTGTGCATATCGCTCAAATATAAGACCAGTATGAAGATTTAGTCTTTGTTTTCTGTATAAAGTCATTATTCTTTATATTTTCTATGTTTGCAAAAAACAATTAAATACAGTATGTTTTGATGTGAATATCACTCAAATAGAAGCCCAATATAAATGTTTGCCAAAAAATGAATATTCATTGAAAAATAAATGGGACTTGAGCAATTAATATAAGGTATAATTGACAGTTATAATAAGTAAAAAAAAAACTTAAAATTATGCTTTTGTGTAGTTTTCATATTGCGGAATGATTCAATCTTTTCTAAATCAAAATTGTAGCATGTTCTATATCATAATAACATACTCCTAAACAAATTGGACTTGAGCAATTAATACGAGATGTACTTAATAGCCATAAAAAGTCAAAAATCACTTAAAATTACAGTTTATGTGTAGTTTTCATATCATGTGATGATTCAATCTTGTCTGAATTGATACTGTAGCATGTTCTATATCACAATTATATTAATTATATATTCTCTAAAAAATAAAAATTGGACTTGAGCAATTAATACGTGATGTACTTGACAGCCATGAAAAATCAAAGGTCACTTTAATTAGCAGTTTATGTCTCCTTTTCACATTGCGGGATGAATCAATTTTGTCTAAATCGATACTGCAACACGTTCTATATAATAGTTACATTACCTAAAAAAATTGGACTTGAGAAATTAATACGAGATGTACTTGACGGCTGTGAAATGTCTAAAAATCACTTGAAATTGCAGTTTTGCGGTGGTTTTTATATCGCAGGATGTTTCAATCTTGTATAAATTGATACTGAAGTATACTTTATATCATAATTTTATTCTCTGAAAAAATTAGACTTGAGTAATTCATAAGAGATGTGCTTATATTAATATTAAGATCAAAATTTGCTACTTGCTTTACTAATGTTATTTTCTATATTTAAGATTGAGGGTGTAATTAAATATTCGTTTTATCATAAATATACAGATAGTTGGACAAAAATAAATGATGTATTTCATTTTGTCTGTATCATATCTCCTTATAAAAATAACTATGACACAAAATAACTATGACAATGTATAACTCAAGTACAAACATTTATTGCGATAATACATTATGGGACATAAGCATCAGAGATACATCAACCCTAAGTCCTGGTAACTTGCTGTACAACTGTGACCTTGTCCCTGTGACCTTGAAAAAAGATCACCATCCATCAAACTCATCCGAGATCTTCCCCAGATGCTTATGTGTGTCAAATTTCATAAAGCTTTTTCTTAAGTTCTCACGATTCTTGGGATTTCACATAATTGTCTGTGACCTTGAAAAATAGGTATCCATACATACCAACATACATACATCCATCCATACCAACATACATCCATCCATCCATACATCCATCCATACCAACATACATCCATACATACATACATCCATCCATACCAACATACATCCATACCAACATACTGTTACCAACTATTGGCGAGCATCCGTCGTTGGGGGACGTGGACGGGGGGATCAATACTCTACCACATAGATAGATACTCTAACCTACTCTACTGTACTGTACTGTACCATAAGCATAGCTCGCTAACTCGCTGGCTATGAGTTTGGGCGCGGATCCTAGCTACCATGTTATACCCTCATATAGATGACGGGAAATAAGGACTGCAGACACAGGATTTACACAGTGCAATAGTTACCTTTATTCAGTGCTGTGATTCCTCCTTGTCTGGCTAGGCCGGCATGGCAATGAGCGAGGCATATGAATTACCAACTTTGCATGATACTTATGAAACCCTGACTATACGCAAAACACCCAAGTCTATAGAGTCACGATACTGAGAGTCGTGGATCTTCAGTGGCAAGTGGTCGCTGATCTCTGAACTGCTGCTGCTACGAATCTGCTCTCTAACTGGGGGCCGCTAATCTTAATCTGGCTCTAACTTAATCTGCCGCATCCACGGTTGCGCGTCTCTTTTAAGGGGCCACTCCGCGTCATCCCTGGGGGCTTGCCTACGTGGCTTCCTCACGCGCCATCAGATGGACTCGTCCTGCCTGCGTATCTTACTTCGGCTCGTCCATCTAACACGTGATCTCACAGAGTGGTGGTTATGGTGACTCATCAACCATCAGTATCGTGCATTATTGTCTATGAATGTCTATATATTTCCAAGAGTCTCTGGGTGTGTATTCTATATCCTACACTTCATCCATACATACATACCAACATACATACATCCATCCATACCAACATACATCTGTTATAGTATATTTTACACTATATTTTATTTCATATATAGTCAACACCAAAACATTTTAAACCACCCTCATAGGTTACATACACCCAGGGGTTAATAACTGTGTACACAGCCCCCTTTGTTGACATTGAACTGGCATTGTGTAATACTTAATAAACTTGTTTGTCAGTGAGACCAGGGTCATATGACCAAGAGGTCAGCAATTATGTACCTCAGATACTGTTAAATATGTCTCCCACCAACAAAGGAATTGTGCTATAATAAATGAACCACATTGATTTGTGATGACCACTGGTCATCACATGATCAAGAGGTTAGCAACTGTGTACACCTGTTATACTTCTAGACCCCTGTGTGCCAGTAACTATGACCCTATGGTGTTGCTATATAAACTGTAGTTTCCATCAATAAATTAGTCTCCTGCTGAAAACCACAACGAGCGGTGTTTGGTTGTTTCTCCTAGTCGCCAGCTTACAGCTTACAATTGGTGCCATTAGACAGGATTGAAACTTGAGGTGAAGTGCTGAAACTGAAACTGAAGAAAACTACTGCCTGAAGTCCTGCAGAACATTGAAAGCTTTCATGACTCTCATAACATGGATCCTATTGCTGCTAGCTTGCAGTGTTTCATCATCCCCATCATCATATGGATCATCATATCATCACACCTTAGATACTGAACAGCATAGTGTCGCCTTTATAACCTCCAACACAATATATAACACTCAATCCACTTGGTTGGTCACCTTTGTTGTTGATATGCAACCTTATCAGTACTTTATTAACAATGTCAAGTCTGATGTAACTGTGGTACAAGGTATTATGTTTGATTATCTACATAATGTTAAGACAGGAACACTGTTACACAAGGAATTAAAATTTAAAGAGAATGTTGAACAGGTTAATTTTTATTTAAAATTAGGTCAACAACGAATGACTATTTTTCATGCCAGGCTTAATGAATTAGACAATTTGTTAGAAAATCTTTATGTTTTAATTGGCAGCACTCCTACACGACAAAGGAGAGCATTATTTTCCTTTTTGGGTGATATCCTGAAAGGCTTAACCGGGATAGCCACAGAAAAAGATATAAAACTGATCAATTCCAGATTACAGGAATTGGCTAATAGTGACTTAGAGTTGTCTCATATTGTAGAGGATAGCTTAACGGTGTTAAATGCTACCACCATCAAATTAGGAGAAACGGGTCAGACTGTGAACACCTTAATTAACATTACCAATAATATTCAGACTCAACTGTCAAATGTCACTTCTACTCTGTTGACAAAAATGGACAGTATCAAACGGTTCTCTGCCCATTGGAATCAGCTTAGTTTGTATTTTGATTTATTACAAGATTCAATTGAAACAGCATTTCAAAAATTCCAAGCCTTGCATACGCAGATATCTGATATTTTGGACCATACTTTAACTCCTTCGGTTATAGCACCTAGGGAGCTCCAGCGAATTTTATACCATATAAAGAGCAGTCTTCACTCTTCTTTACATTTACCATATCAGGTCGACACTGACCTTTTAGCTTTTTATAAACATGTTCATTGCTTTCTTAGTACGCGACATACACATGGGCTAGGAGTAACTTTAAGCATTCCCTTACTTTCAGAGAATGCACGATTCACTCTTTATAAAATTGTTAATGCTCAGGTACCACAATTGGGTAGTGATTTGTCTGTCAGGTATTCCTTGCCGTATAATTATCTAGCCCTGTCAGAAGACCGATCAAAATATGTTGTTTTAGATGAAGAATTGTATCTTAAATGTACGCAACCTCATGTAACCTTTTGTAATTTTAATAGACCTGTTTGGTATGTGAATAATGAGATTTCCCAATGCATTTTCTCCATATTGTTAAAACGAGATTATCAGAATTGTCAGGTTGAAATATCCCATGATATCCTACAATTTCCGCAAGGTTACTACATAGGAAATGGCTCCTGGATTGTTACTACCAAACAGGAGATCATATTTTCTTCCATGTGTATAGATAGTTCTCGGTTCTCAATATTGGTTAAACCACCAGTTGGACGGTTCCATTTACCTGTGGGTTGCAGTGCCCACTCCACTAGCATTATTATCCCTTATCGTTTTATTCATGAAAGTTCCGTTATTGTTACTCAACTTACATTTTTACCTCGGCCTAATATGTCACGTTATACTTTCAGTAATAATACCCCATGGAACTCACCAGCTTTGGTTTATCAATTACCTCAACGTGTTGACATGTCCTCAACTGGTAATAACGCAGTTTCTAAGCTTGTAACAAGATTACATAATCATGTTGAGAGGGTATATTCCTTTAAAAAGAGTTTATCTTCGAATGCCATTTCTTGGGAACTAGTTCTAGGTGTTAGTTTAGGTATTATTATTATTATTGTGGCAATTGTGTTAGTGGCCTGTAAATGTAAGTTGTTCTCTAAGTTTCTTTCAAAGAAGCCAGTCTACAAACCCACTCTCACAGACAATATGGCAACTGCGGAAACCTTAATATCATCTTCCGCGGGACGTTCGTCAGCATCTTCATCCTCACCCACCTCCGCTGTTTCACCTACAGGGGTTACTCCAGCTTCCGGATCTTCACATCCATCCATACATCCATCCATACCAACATCCATCCATACCAACATACATCCATCCATCCTTACATCCATCCATACCAACATACATCCATACATACATACATCCATCCATACCAACATACATCCATACATACATCCATCCATCCATACATACATCCATGGTTTTGGAAAATCATATCTATATTGAAATATAGAGTATATATGTGTATTATATAAAGATCTACCCATATCATTATTTTTATGAAAAATGAAAAACGAAACACGAACTACGAACTACAAACCACGAAAAATGAAAAACGAAACACGAACTATGAACTACGAAAAATGAAAAACGAAACACGAACTACGAACCACGAAAAATGAAACACGAACTACGAACTACGAACCACGAAAAAATTTCCCACACGTCCTCTGTCGAGATGTAATTGCAGTCCTAATAATGCCCATTGCATTGTTCTGTGCTCCATGCTCCTCAGATATTGTAGACAGAAATACCCCAGGAAAGAAATCATAGTCCCCTGATATTGATGACATATCCTGAGATATTGTAGAACATTCTTCCGAAATTGAGATATCCTCTGACACTAATAGAGGATGAAATCTTCAAGAGTGGTGTGGATTCCACAGATTATGCCGAAAGAGAGATTTCCTTGTTTTCCTATCCACAAGATAACTTCCCTGTAACCCATACAGCTCATCTGAGCTATATACAAGTCTTCTGGAAGTGCTTATTGATACAATTCCTATGAATAGAGATTTTGTCAAGTGAGTGGGATGTGGCATTTGGCTTGACCACAATAGAATTTGTAGAGTTTTCACATTCATTCACAATCTCAATATTTACATTTAGGGCATTAGCCAACACAAGAGGAACCAAGTCCCCAAATTGCTGGTCATAGTGCTTATCCAACAGGTATGACTGCAGACCTTTAACAATAGTTGCTTTTTTCAGGGGGATCCACAAAAGGCACATATTTGTCAATATGCGCTAAAGTCTCCACAAATACATCCCATTTCAGTTTTTGACTATCCACAGAAGGGAGATGAGGAAGCTGGTTGTTCCATGATGTCGCTGCTGAATGTAGAAGGCAGTGTCCATCGCCAGCTGATTTGTGTATTGCCCACTGCTTGGATCTAAGCAATTGGGTAATCCTCATGTTTGAACCTTCACAAGGCTCCAAGTCCAAACTCCATAGAAGTTGGGGCTTGATACAGTCTCTAATCCTATAGCCCCCACCGAAGGGGGCAGAAAGCACCAGCAGGTAGAGACCTAATACTAGTAATCCCAGACATCTGGGTCAATCTGACACTTGGCCCCTATGTGCCCAACACAGGTAAAAATCAATCATCCATGACTTTGAATGCCCAACTTCAGACATATATTTCTCTCCAAACTCAACTTTTTTCACACAATAATGAAAAACTAAATGTATCTATTTGGTCTCTGATCATTCATGTACTATGATATCTAAAAACCCAAAAGTTCCTGTCCAGATAAATGCAATAAATTCCTATAAATGTGGAGCTTCACACAGTGTGATATAATCCCACTGCCATTAATTATGTAGGTACACGCTAGATCCATACCGAGGCTGATCTCTCGTGCTCATCTATGATGTAATTGATCTCTGGTGCTCATCTATGATAGGTAACTAGCCTGTGGCATGGTGGGCATTCGTATAGCTACGGCATGTTTCATTCCATCCACGTGGCCATTGTAATGTCTCTGATACTGTCTCGTTTAATATCTATTGTATACACAGTCATTCTTTGTCCCACAGTAATGGAGGAGGATATATCATTGGTGCATTTTGTCGTTATTGGTCTGTTTGATTAGGATGTTGTGCAGCAATATTAACAAAAAATATGCTTTGTTTGCTAATCGTTCACTTACTACTGGTCTGTTTGAATATAATTCTATACAATAAAATATAGACACCTTCAACAAAATATGCTTAATTTCTCACTTACTACTGGTCTGGTCAAATATAATGCTATCCAATAGAATATAAACAACCTGAACAAATATGGTTTGTTTGTTATTCTTTCACTTGATGTTGATCTATGAATATAATAATATACAATCATATATAGACAACTACAACAAAACATGGTTTGTGGGTTACTCTTTTGCATACTGTTGATCTAGGAAAATAATGTTATGCAATAAAATAAAGACAATTTCAATAAAATATAGTTTGTTTGTTACTATTTTATTCATCATATTTTTTTCCCTCCAAAGTCTGTCCAGTTTGGACATGTATTTGTACCAATTGGGAAGCATGTGATATGTGTTTCCTAAGGTTTCTGAATTTTCTACGGTCAGAATCCTTTTTAGTTTTTTCAGCCTTGTTGTATAGTCTTTGTTTTCTTCTAATTTGTCTCTTGATTTCCTTTGTCATCCATGGCATCCAGGCATCCAGGCATCCCATCTACCAGTTATCTTCTTAATAGGAATGTGTTTATTGATGGAATCCATAAGCTTGGTTGTGAACTTATTGTTCAGAGTTTCAACTGGGAGACTTAAATCCTTAACTTCATCTTCAAAAAAGAGATGCATGTATTGTTTTATTGCATTCATGTATCCTTTATTGAACAGCAATACGTTTCTTGGCTTTTTCTTAGCCAGTATGGCTTTTGCATTGATTTCTGTTATCACCACATCATGGTCACTCATGCCTGGATGGACAGATACTTTATTTACTAGGCAAGGGTTTGTTGTACCAACCAAATCTAACCGACCAAATCTAACCTATTGCCTCCCCAGGTTGGGTGAGGATTTACTTGTGTGAGACAATGTTCATTAAAAGTATCAACCATTACTGTATTTAGGTCGATCCCATATGCAGGGCTTGACTTAAAGGACATATTCTCCCATGTGATATCTGGTGCATTGAAATCCCCTGTTAGTAATATATTTGGGGTATTTTTGTCAGACTGGGGAATCTTTCCAAGAGATGCATTTAGTTCATGGACATTAGATATATTTCTGTCTGTCGGCCTATAGTAACATCCTATGTGTACTGAGATATAACTCCAGAAAGTTAGTTTGTCAGGCAGAATACAATTTATTGGTGTTCACAAAGAAGCCATATTTGAACATGTGCCAGGGAGCAGGCCTTGTACCAATAAGTAGGTCACCAGTGGGGAGCTCTTATTATTTGCTATCATTACATCTCCCCACCAAAATTTAAAAAAAAATTTTAGTCTGAAAATTTTTTTTTCATGTTAAGAGTCTCTGTAAAATAAATTTGTACTTTTAACAAATAAACGGCTGCCTCTCCCGATATCATCAACTAAATTGCATTACAAAGATATATTTAACTACAGTAATTGATTATTACAAGAAGATTATGCACTATTCAGACTTCAAATTTTACAATAAACTGAAAATTATTAGCAATATGTTGATTTACTATAACTTCAACAGAACATTTTTATAATTAATTAAAATAAGAAGATAAGATATTTCTGCATAGCGTCTTTTCGGCATATTATGCATAAAAATCCAAACTATCCTAATACTGCCCTACAAGCTTGAGAGTAGACTTTCCCAAACTTTAATTAATTGCTGCTGTGTTATTCTGACCGCTCCTATAGCAATTAATATCTACATACTTTCAATCAGCCTGGTAGGTTTTTTACTGGCTCTGGCAGATCTCCTAGGCCCTATGGTTACAGGTTTTTGTGGGCTAGTGGTCTTAGACACAGAGCCTGGGCTCTGCATTGGTGGAGATGGGCTCACCACACTGGACGGTTCTGGAAGGTCCATGCTATTGGTTGGATCTTCCTCCAAGGCTTCCAGCTCTATCTCCAGGTCAGATTTGACTCTTGGTGGTTCCTGACTGAAGAGAAGATGACTCCGATTTCTTCTTCTCTGGACACCTCCATCAGTGATCACCTTGTATGATCTAGGTGATATTTCTTCCATGACTGTGGCTCTTTCCTGCCATTTATTCTTTTGATCATACACTCTCACTTGATCTCCTGGCTTGAGAGGGGTCATTGACCTCACCCCAGGGCGGTCATGGTAATACTTTTGTTTCTCTTTATCTTCTGCTTTTCTTTGCAGGAATTCACTGTTGGCCTTGTGTGGGAAGGTTGCTCCTGACTTTTCTTCCCAGATTTACTTCTGCTGGTGTATATCCAGTGTTCAGCTCAGCATGTCGATAGGCCAACAAGCCTAGCTGTGGGTCTTTTTCTTTCTTATAGATCAACTTTACAGTTTTCACAGTTTTTTCAGCCATCCCATTAGACCTTGGATAATGGGGGCTTGTGGTGACATGCTCAAAATTCCAATCTTGAGCAAATGTGGCGAATTCTTGACTGGCAAAGCAAGGTCCATTGTCACTCACCACTTGATCAAGTATGCCAAACCTGGCAAAACTGGACTTCATTGCTTTGATCACGGCTCTACTAGTGGCACTGGACAGGTCATAGACATCAGGATAATTGGAGAGATAGTCAACAATCACCAGATGATCTTTATTCTTCTCCGTGAACAGGTCAGCCCCGACCTTTGACCAAGGCTTGGTTGGCATTTCATGGGCTCTCAAAGGTTGTGGTGGGCCTTTACTTCGGTGGTCCAGACAGATGCTGCACTTGGCCACCATAGTCTCTATGTCACGGTTGATGCCTGGCCAGAATATTGTTCCGCGGGCTCTTCTCTTACACTTCTCCTGGCCCAGGTGGCCTGCATGCAGTTTTTCCAGCATGTCAGCTTGCATACTTGCGGGTATGACAATTCTGTCTCCTTTGAGTATCAGGCCATCCTACACAGACATTTCATCGCGATAATTCCAGTAAGCTTGTACACTGGCAGCACAATCTTTCTTGTCAGTCGGCCATCCTGACATTATGGTGACTTACTTTTGGGTGCTGTGCATACTTTTTCCTTATTTCCTCCTTCCTGTGATCTGTGACTGCCATTGCTCGGAGGACTCCCTGGGAATGAGCCTCAATCTCATTCTCATGCTCTCGGCTATCCTCTTCCTCAGAGGCGATGTCAGCTAGCGCACTCGCCACAGTGACAGCACCTACATAGCTGGACACCATACTTCCGGCCTTGTCATTTCCCATGACGTCCGGTAGTGCTGCTCTCGACAGTGTATCAGCAGTGTACAAATATTTTCCTGGGACATATTTCAGACTGAGGTCATACTGTTGCAATCTTAGTCTCATTCTTTGGATCCTAAGTGGACAATCATTCAGTGATTTGGTGAATATTGCCACCAGCGGTTTGTGATCTGTGACTACTTCCACACTTTGGCCATATATATATTGGTGGAATCTCAAGCAGGCAAATTCTATTCCCAATGCCTCACGTTCAATGGGTGCATATCTGGACTGTGTGTCAGTTAATGACCTGGAAGCATAGGCAACTGGCTTCCACTCCTCTCCATGCTTTTGTTGCAGGATTTTACCGAGTCCCTTCATACTGGCATCACTGGCTATTTGTATAGGCAATTTGGGGTCATAGAACTGAATCACTAGATCACTGGATACCAAATCCTTCAATTCTTGGAAGCTTTTGTCTTGCTCCGGGCCCCATGTGAAGGCGACATTGTTTTTGAGCAGTGTTCTCAGGTGTTATGATTTTGTAGACAACTCTGGCAAAAACATGGCAAGGTATTTGATCATTCCTAGAAATCTGCTCACATCTTCCTTGTTGCTGGGTTTCTGCATTTCAGTGATGGCTTTTACTTTGTCAGGATCAGGCTTCAATCCATCCTTGCTGAGCACATCCCCAACAAACTTTAACTGACTGGCACCAAGTACAGTCTTGGGTCTATTCAGGGTCACATTATTCTTTCTGCACTCATCAAATACCTGACATATGGTCTCAATGTGAGGCTTTGGTTCACATCCCCACATGACCACATCGTCCATGGAGGAATCCACCATCTTGATTCCTTCCAGCATTTCATGCATCTTCCTGTGATATATTTCAGGGGCACAGGAGATTCCAAATGGTAAACGAAGACAGCAATATCTACCAAATGGCGTATTGAAAGTGCAGAGCTTCTGTGCATTTTCCGTCAGCTTAATTTCCCAAAATCCTTTGCGAGCATCTATCTTGGAGAAATAGCGAGCTCCGGCCATTTTTGACATTATTTCCTCTCTAGTCGGCAAATGTTCACGTTTTATGGCCTTGTTCAGGTTGCGTGGGTCTAAGCATATTCGCAGTGAGCCATCAGGTTTATATACAATATGCATACTGCTCACCCAGTCTGTGGGCTCTGTGATTTTTGCAATAACTCCCTGTTCTTCCATTTTTTTCAGCTCTTTTTCCACTGCATCATACATGCCAAATGGCACTTTTCGGCATGCTTCAATCACAGGTTCAGCATCCGGCTTTAGCTGAATATCCACTTCACCTGGCATGCATCCGAGACCATGGAATAAATCATCATATTCATTCAGTAGTGATTCGAATTCCGGATCAGTTGTCTCAGGATCATCCATTGTGTCACTTTGTATGGCTAACACTCTTTTCACCAGTCCCATGTCATCACACATCTGTCGTCCCAGTATCGGCTGGGAGGAACCTGGACAAACTATACACAAGGCTTTCTTTGCCTGCCCTGTTTTGTTGTGCTTTACTGACAGCACAACTTGTCCAGTCACTGGAATGTTACTTCCGCTATATGCAGTTAGCTTTGCTTTGCTGGGTGCTAGTTTTGGCCTTTTATTCAGTCTCTGATAGTCACTTTCTGGCAATATATTGACATCACTTCCTGTGTCAAGCTTCATGGGGATCACCTGATTTTGAACCTGTATTGGAACTATCCAGGGCTCTGTCTTCTCACTTTGGACTGAATCAACCACAAAATCATCATCATCTACCATGTACTCATCATAATTGACAGTGTGAACCTCTGCTTCACAGCATTTAGCAAAATGGTCTCGGCCGTGGCAGCGACGGCAAGACTGGCCTTTGGCCGGGCATGGTCGGCCATGATGCAGATAACCACAATTTCTACATTTCTCTTGAAAATAACCTTGCTGGGGTCTGCCGAAACTACCTCTTCTAGGCCCACGGGAACGTCCGCGGCTGCGCCCTCGGGCACGTCCCTGGCCTTGGCCTCTCACAGACTGGCTTCTCTCCTGTGTTTTACCAGGTTTACTGGCCACTTCATGTACACTCTGTACTTTCTTATCATCTAGAGCCATGTCTTTAAGGCGGGACACATTGACTTCTTCAAATTTCTTAACCAAGGGGTCATACTTATCCTTCTCTGCATCTGTGATTTCAAAGGTGTTGTACACTTCTATTGCTTTCTCTCCTGCACAGTGTAGCAGCAGGGCACATTTGATCTTGTCTGCTTTGGCTGTCTTTTCTGTGGCAACTAGAAATATGGTAAACTGCTGGTGCCAAACTTTCCAGTTTTCTTCCATATTCCCTTCAAACTGCAATTCCCCTGGGGGTTTCAGTCCACCAAACTGTTCTGCCATGTCTAAGCTTCACTTCTGACTCACTTCTGACACCATGTACTGAGATATAACTCCAGAAAGTTAGTTTGTCAGGCAGAATACAATTTATTGGTGTTCACAGAGAAGCCATATTTGAACATGTGCCAGGGAGCAGGCCTTGTACCAATAAGTAGGTCACCAGTGGGGAGCTCTTATTATTTGCTATCATTACACTATGAACAGTGGTTTTGTTCCAGATATGTTAGGTTTTCTTCATACAAATTCACAGTCAGTTTTTAGACTCTTCTCCTTAGGGTCTGACAGCCACCTTTTATTGATACCAATCAGTACCCCACCACCACCCTTGCATCTGTCTACTCTCCCTATATCATAATCAGGGTGGATGACACTGTCTACAATAGTGTGGTCAATGTGGGATTCTGTTATGCATAATATATCAGGGTAATTATGCTCAGTTATTAGTTCCTGTAGCTCCAATTGCTCTTTGGTTGGGCCTCTACAGTTCATTGTCATAACCTTAAGCTTTTTAATTTTTTGCTTTTTTCTACCTTGCTTTGGTCTTGTGGTGTAGGTTTTCCCTACAGATTGATCTTCTGTTCTTTCACTTGTGACACTTTCATCACATAGTGTTTCAAAGAGATTATTTGTTTCAAATTCATTTTCAAAGAAAGCATCAGAAATATTAGGAAGGCGACATTTCCAGCATTCCCATGACATCTTTGTTTATTAAATAACTCATAATTTTTATTTGTGAGCCCATCACATTTAATGTGTACGTATGTGTCACATTCATCACACTGCATGGCTCTGTGATTGTTGGCAACTGGTCGTTCACACACTCCACAAGGAAATTGAACAGGCCCTGGATGTGGGTGAAGTCTTTTTGGGAAATGTCTTGTGTACATATTGCATATGCATGTGCATGTGCAATCAAAACAGTGGAAGGAATACCCAGTCCACAGGTAAGATCTACAGGTATGTCAGTGGAAGGAATACCCAGTCCACAGGTAAGATCTACAGGTATGTCCATGGAAGGAATACCCAGCCCACAGGTAAGATCTACAGGTATATCAGTGGAAGGAATACCCAGTCCACAAATAATACCAACAGTAGATATGGAAGGGACACCCTGTCCAAATCAATGGTGTAAAATAGGAATCCGAGGACGTAATGTTAATAAAAACTGAACAGCGGTGGGTATCGTGCAAGCCCGTGAGCACTGTGTCTCACTTCAATAGACAATATAGAATCCAGTCCTTACAGTCAAAAACTGATCAATTGCCACCAAAAATCAGTCTATTAACGGACAGCAAGGGTTCACGTAGTTATCTTGCGCAGTTTCATGAGCAATGGACACTTAGAAGCAGGTAGATAATTAGGTTTTCAACCGAATATCGAAGTCAGACAAGAAAAGACTCCATTCACTCATGCATGCACACATCGCCCATGGGATCAAGAGCAATGTAGAAGAGGCAACCATCTTGCTCCATGGCAAATAACTTGTCATAGTTATCATAGTAGAGAATGGTGACTAACTGTGTCGAGTGGTCATATATGTGGGTTATTCTCTCCTTCTTCACGATGAGTAGAAGAACTGGGTCACATAGCCTCCCATGATGAACTCACAATCATAGAAATAATGAACATCATACTTTCCCACTTCAAAAGCTGGGTGAGGAAACCGTCCACATCAAACTTGTAGGAAACATACATGCGTCATACATGCGCACCTGGTTCCTGGTGTTGAGGGTGACAGGCTTGACGGCATCATGGTAGCCTATCTTGACAATGTTATTGTTAGCGTCATGCTCGTATTTCCAAGTAGATTGTATTACCTCCAATATGTAAATGTCGTAAATGTAATCATATGCCTTCAAATCACTAGTTCCGATTGGTACTGAAGGATACGGTTTACAGAGTCATACTTTATATCCAGAATACACATCATACGTATTAAACTTCCACCACACATAGGTCAGGCAATCATATTCATCATACTCCCGGACAATCTCAATGTTTGCATATTTCCTGGTGTATCTTGGGATACTGGAAGGTGAACGTCTTAATTTTGTCCAACCATTCAGTTACCAGATTATAGGTGAAGTTGATTGGCTTAAAGGAGTGCAGGTCAATGTTTGCTTGAAGAGACACAATTCTAATCGGCATCGTAATGATAGTGATAACGACCCTGAAGGTCAAAGTCTGTCTTGTTAAATGACACTGTATGCTGTTTGACAAGAGCTGCTGCGGGGTCATAGAGCATCGTGCAGGAGAAGTTGAAGGAGACGGCATTGGTGAGTGTTTTAGAATGGAGCACTTCTCATAGTAACCATACTGTAGATCGGTCCAGTCATAGTACATGGACAGGGGCTTGGCAAAGTCATCAAACAACAACACCACCCTGCGGTCCTGGCTCGGGTACATCACCTGGATGGTCTTGCCGCCGGTGTTGTAGTCTCTGACGTAATAATAATAATAATAATGATAATAATAAGATTTATAAATGTAGCGTCCATGTGTGTCTGGGGGCGTGTACATGACACGTCGTAGCTACAGCATGGTGAGGGAGTGGAAGCGATGCTTACCAAGGACCGGCATCACCACCTCACGTAGATTACTTAAGTCATCATTGTGCAGCACGTACTGCTTACCACTTGGCAGGATCACATCCATCAGCTGTAACAAGCACAACCATGCTTATACAAGACATCTACAGCCATATAATAAATTATTCAAATCTACAATCACACCTCATGAATACAAAGAACACCATGAGGCTGATCATACTTGGCATTAATATGTCATCACATAGATACATCAAATCACACTACCTCCACTATGCAAGCTAAAAAGTCTAGCTGGAACAAGGTGCTAAGCACTACTATCATGATATACATGGCTATCAGCCCATTACTAATCTTTTTTAATGATAACCCATGGATTTAGTTTAAGGTGTGAACTGCTTAATTTTTTGTTTTTTACATGCTATTCTCTTCGCAAATCAAATCTCATGTGTCCTGTCTCTTAAGATATGCATAAGACCTCCAACTCCCCAGGGCAGACACTTCCCACCCCTGCCAGACATTAGACCCTGCCTGTATTGCAGACCCACTTCCCAAACTATGAGTTACAAAGCAAGAATCAGAGAGCCCAATATTGGATGCCAGCTTCTTTATCAAAGCATTCATTTGCGCTTTTGGCACTGGTGCACCATCTTCATGTGCAAACAAAGAAGCTGACAGGGAAAGCTTGCCAGAGCAAGCCCTCAATTCCAAATAGTTCCACACACCACAGGCAGCACAATCATGTGAACCTGAACACTCATTATTTCTACTAAAATCATGTGGAGAAGTCTTGGATCTGACCACTGTTAAGGTCATAAAACGTGCACGTTGGTGTATTCTGAACACCACAAACCCAACAATGGGATAGGAGTTTAAGTACTAGGCTGGGTAAAGCACAAGGGGTGCTTTACCCAGTGATATGACTTGGGCTTGCTTTCCTTCATATCCCATTCGAACACCATGTAAAGCTCTCTCATACAGCAACTCTGCAAAACTCTGATCTGCAAATTCCTTGAAATCATTCCTCCAAAAGTCATGTAGGAACGTATTTGATCATGGCACAAAATCTTGCAGCATAATTCAAAAGGTAGTGGGCCCCTATACTGCCTGCAAACAGTGTTGCCTTCTGCGGTCCTTAAATGTGAACTTGAGCACATTGAAATTGTTACATATTTCTGATTGTTTATTTGCCTGGCACACCTTCTGGGATTCACACGCTACCTGGTTCGATGAAGGTGATGCCAGTGACGGAAAGGGGCACTGATGTCCTCAAATGGTTATAATCTTTGCTACAACCACATCAGCTGTGGATTGATCCTACTGAAGTCTACAGATATCTAATGAAATGACATTAAGCAGTCCAATAGTACTTGCTATCCAACTTCATAATCCAGAGATACATGCCATATTGCAAAACCAATTTCATACTCAGTTTACGCCTCTAACCAAAACTTAAAATCATGCATCTTTCTTCTCTGATGCCTAGGTTTATAAGATACACTCCCTTTACTGTCTAGCACTGTCTGCATCTCTTTTAAGCTGTCTGTATTAGCAACAATGTTAGGCAAAACATCTAGAGGCACATACCAGCTAGAGGAGTCTTTACATATTTATGTATATATAGCTCACATTATTAGCCTGAAGGTTACTAATGGTATAACATATTGACTCCACCTGAACCTGCATGCTCTGCATTTTCTCCGAAAGTGACTTTACTGCTGCTTCCATACTTTTCGAGGTGTCAGATTCACTGCACTCTGGGACCCTAGAGTCGGAATTCTTCGCAACTCGAATGGCGTATTTGTTTCTTCTTTTGAATTCCTTCATTTTGGGTCTGGAGCAGTAATAGTATGACCACTTTGGTCTGAAAAATATTTTCAACATGTTGAAAGCTTTGTGCAGAGGCGAGAAATGCACATGCAGAGTGGGTCAGGAATGCAAACGTTTTGTTTGTATTTCAGAATGGCCACGGGCCGTGGCACTGTTGATGAGAGCGCCAGCTTACTAGCACCAATTCCTCTGTGGTGATCCAAAGGTCGTGGGTTCGATCCCCGGCCATGCCAAGATTAAATTCATGATACAATTTCACACATGAACTGAGGCCCATGCCAAAGGTTAATCCGTTGTCCTTGTAAATCTGTGACCGGATGAGTTGTAATGTCAAAGACCTGCAGCATGACTATTCAGTGAGGCAGCACTATATCTGCTACAAGTAGGTCTCATCATGACATAACTGAACTAATGTTGAAAGTGATGTAAAACCCCAAACAAACAAATATACAAACATATCCAAATGAATACTTTTGATTTCTTAGACACAGCTGAGGAAGATGAGGGAGTAAAAGGGGTAGACATTGAAGGAGAGAATATCCATACCTCACCTTCAAGTGGCGAATATTCCCCAGACCTCCTGGAGTTATACCCCTGGGATACAGAAAACCCCCAACACACTCAAATATTAGCAGAACTCTAAAAAATCCCAGTAGAATAGAATACCCAGGTCAACATCTGAATCTACTCTCAATAGTTTTGTAGGATATTTTATATTTAATATTCTGGAGAATATCCAACAAAATCGTGAAGTTTGTAAAATATTCTAAATTTGATATTCTCCAGGAGAATATAATAAAATTAAAGATCTTTATTAAGCATTCAGCAAGTTACTAGTGCCGGCTCTCATTTTTTTTCTAATAATAGTGAACTCCATGGATTTTTGGGAGGTTTTCCTACCAAGCCCAGATAGGTAGAAAAAATAAAAACCATATTTGGCCCTATATTTGAATATACCGCTGATCCCCTACATATCAGAAACAATTATACCAGCTCCGCTTTTTTTCTTCTAAAGTGTATCTTATTAATAACTAACTCCATGAATTTTTGGAGATTTTCCTACCCAGCCCAGATAGGTAAATAAAATAAAAACCCATATTTGGCTCTATTTGCAAATATACCGCTGATCTCCTAGTAGACTCCTACACATCGGAAACAATTATGCCGGCTCCAATTCCTACTCAGCCCAGATAGGTAGGAAAAATATATAAACACATATTTGGCCCTATTTTCTTTCTAATCTAATAGGGGTTCCTCACGGCACCTCCACAAGCACCTCCACACCAGAGGCACTAACTTTGAAGGACTAACACCTCCAGACGTCCTAGGACCTCCACCTAATCCAATATAAACAAGACGCAGGATAACACAATCAGTCTCCATCCAACTCAAGAGATTACAACTGATTAAAACCATTTGTTGGTATTGGCCAGGGACTGTGATCGTTATTTACCTCATATGTTGGATACTTGCCTTACTTTCGCACTTTCACACTAAACATATCTTAATTGAATGTATCGATTTTAATGTGCAAGATTTACAAATGTTATTTGATACTGTAGGTATTTCTGTGATCGCATGATTTTTAAACCAAATAGGACATGACAATTTTAAGGGTGGAGCTCTTGTTTACTTAGGTCAATGACCTATTTATCAAGAACCGCGGAATATCAAATGGTATTTAAAGGCCTTAAATTGAGTTTATTTATACATATTTATTATTTCTATAAACAATATATTGAAATTATTTTATGGATATTTTGCGTTAGGATTGCTAACATATATTATTGATTTTACAAATCATATACCTAGTTAAACTTTTATGTTTTGAGGCACTTAATGACCTTAACGGTTAATTGCCTTTAAGCCACTATTCCTTCATTCATTAACACAACATATACAATTTGGCCGCATCTGAGTGAAGTGGGCATTAAAATTTTAAATGAGGTTTTGTCAGTTGGGAAAGGCAGTCTCCTTTATCTGAATTGAGACTTAGAATTTCTAAAATACAGAGACTTTTGTCCACCACTATAAAACTGAAGATGATACCATTTTTTGTGGAGATTATGATGTCTAAATGAATAAATACATGCAGGTCAACGCATTATTTGTCAGCTACTTGCTATGTAAATACCTATTTTCAGACAGATATATTGGATGCTGGTTTTCTTTTGTTATAAGGGATTTAATATTCAGTGTTTTTAATAGTTTTGCTATGTGAGACTAATGTTGTTGGTTGGCTGTTCTCCAGAGAACCACTTCGTACATTATCTTGCATTTCAACTCCATATCTTTTGGACATCATGCAAAGTATGTTTGTATATGTAATATATCATAATTGACTAAATGATGACTTTAATGTCTCAATATATTACATATATATGTAAAAATATGATATGCCTTTTAATTTATATTGAAGCAACATTCTTACCTCAAGCTACAATCATTATGTTTTCAGATTTTCTCAGACCAGGAGCCTTGGTGCAGTTGGTTAGAATCCAAGCTGATTAGCTCCAGCTCCTCTGTGACGATCCAAAGGTCATGGGTTTGATACCTGGCCCTGCCAATATTGAATTCCTGTTACAATTTCTCATTTGAGCTGAGGTCCATGCCTAAAGGGTAAGCCCATTGTCTTTGTAAATCTGTGACTGGATGGGTTGTCATGTCAAGGATCAGCGATATGCCTATTCCTTGGGGCAGCACTATATCTGCTACAAGTAGGTCTCATCACAAAATGACTGAAATATTCAGGTGAAATATAAGTGATATAAAACCCCCAAAAAACAAATAAACAGATTTCCCATGCTAACAATTAAAAGCTTTCACTGAAATGAATGGATGGTTGCCTTACAGCACATCAACAAAATCAGGTCATTCTGTGCCAAAAATGGGAAAACCATTAAAATATTGAATAAATATGCAATGTGTATCACACAATTTTTAAGTGGCAGTCTCATTGTCGCGAACATGTAAATTGGATGAAATCAGACTGAAAAATTTGGGTGTTCAGAATGAGTTCATAAGTCTTCACAACTCGAACGCAACTTGATAGCCTTATTCATTTCTTCAAAATTATTTCTTTAGCACTGGGGGGATACTGGATTCGGTAACTGCAGTTACCAAATCAAAATGGCAGACCCTACACCAGGTGAGAAATCTCAGCACCTTGTTTTGAGGGGTATATTGCATATTGTGCCACTGTTCTATGTTCCTTGTTAGAGATAAAAGCAATATAATAATATCTCATACAACAGGTAGTCAGGACAATGGCTTAAATTTCTGATTTGGGCCATGTTGTTTTGTCTTGAGATTTGGTAACTATGATCAGTGTATGTCTAAAGATTCAATAACTGGGGTGTCATGATTTGGTAACTGCGCTGTGGGTCCTCACTTATCAGATGCTTATTGAATACAATCATCATTGTTTATCACTGAGAGGGACTTAATCTTAGAATATGGGCTTACTCCAAGTCTGAGCATCCCATTTTCTTGGATTGTTATTTTACTTTAAACACATAAGCACTTTACTATCCCAAAATAATTTCAGGTTATTAGATCGTATATAGATCTATCAATCAGCAGGTTCATGCATTCAGCTTTATGGATATGCATGTCATTAAATTGTGGGGCAGCTAGAGAAGTGTACAACATATAACACATGGTTCACTGGTTTATTTTGTTTCATTTGACACATATTTCAGTAGCTAAAAACATGTATGCCAAAGAAGCAAATTTAGTAAGTATTTAAGATAAATCTCGATAATTTAATCTATTATTTCCTGTACCACACCATTTCAATAAAGTTGCATTTGAATGATCACTTGCTGTATGTTGTCACAAGCTTTGATGTTTTGATATTATCAGAGTACCATGGAATCTTTGCATCAAGTAGATGGTATGTATACATGTAGATACTCCTAGGATAGCCCCAGCTGAAGCTGTATGGGATTAATCAACTTGAGACTAAACCTTGTGTATTCCATTTCAGCATTGAAACAGACTTTTGACAAGGAATATTAATTGTGAATTATCTTGACTTGATAAACCTCCATCAGCAATGGACTGGATAACACACATGAAGTCTTCCTTTCTACCCTGCTGATCCATAAGATCAAGGACTTTCATTAATTTGTCAGTCATAATTTTGCAAACTTGAGACTCTTTCACATAATCCACTTCTAAGGAATATAACTTTTGTCCTTTTTCTTTTTCAGGTACATTATAATCAACAGTTTGTTCAGAACTAGCAACTTGTTTTCTTGTGATCTTCAGAATATTTTTTGTACCATTTGTTTCAATATAGGGTTCACAGTTCTGCCCATATTTATTGATTATGGCATTGATTGTTTGGCCAAAGTGAACAGATCTATATATTTTGGTTCAGTGGTTTCATCTAATTCTTCTTTCCGAATGCTAAAAGGCAAATTCTGGTGGCTGGATTTAGCATGGTGGAATATATTTAGTTCTGTCTTACCAGTTTTCGTGCAATGGTAACACATAAAGGCTGAAAAAGTGAGCATGTCATATTATAGTTACAGTTACAATGAACATTGCAACCACTGGATTGCAACACATTGTACATCCCTGCAGTCATTATACAGAGTATATTGTTCTGGTAACTTTACTATTATTGTTTGCTCACAAGTACACACTAACATTGATATTTTGTTGGCATACACATATGGCATTCAACAGTTACCGAATCATCTACATGGAGAAGACTACAGTTACCAAATAATGCGTGTACAGTTACCGAATCATGAGTGAAACTCCATTCCCTCTTTTTCACATTGCTAGTAAAACTATGTGAATCATGTTGATTATACTGTATTTATACACTATAATGAAGCACTTGGTCATGGTAACAGTTATCATTAACCCCAGGAAAGATGAAATACAAGCTGCTGAGATTTCTCACCTGGTGCAGAGTCTGCCATTTTTATTTGGTAACTGCAGTAGCCGAATCCAGTATCCCCCCAGTGTTTAGGGTCCAGTGCAGTATGGGTGTGATCGCTTTGGTTGAAAAAATGTGCAGATGAGATGCAAATGCCCAGTTCACACTTTTTTTCTTTGCACATGCTGAGTGGGTCAGGAATGTGAATGCTTTATTCTTTCATCCTGTATCAGTGTTCATCCATGTTGGTTGCTTTGGTCCTGTCTGCTTACTTTTTTCAACTTCTGTGTATCTCATTCATTTCCTCAAAGTGCATAAAAACAAAAAGCTGACACTTAAAACTACACAACTCATCCACTCAGCTTTTTCCCTATAGTGAGATTGTGCCAAATCATGATGCGTTTTTCCACCAGAGAATATATCTGACTTTTTAGGTGAAACACATAAGTAATGAAGGGTAAGTCGTGGGGAGTTGAAAGCTTTATAGGGGAGAGCAGGGAACGCATTTGAATGTATTGTGGTACTGAGAAAATTGGCAATTGGATATTCTTCTTCACAAATTTATTGTGAAAATAAAAGATTTTTTTGTTGGAACTAAGTGTAAGAACACTTCTTCAGCAACAGGAATCCAAGTCTGTCCCAACTAATGATCACGATCTGGGTGGAACTTCCACTTTTGTGAGTGCATTTTTTTAAAGCATTCATAAAATTACAGAGGTCACAGGCAATTTAACAAATGTTTGAGTTTTGCTTAAATGATATTTGGCCACGAAACTGTCATACAAGCAACCTATTTCACTAAAATCAAACAAAATACACCAACCATGTTTATTGTGTTGTGCTGAACATGCCAAGTACTGCTTGACCACCAGGTGGTCATATGTATACAAGCATGTGATCTATATTCTGGTCTGCTAGGGTGTTAGACCTGTTCCAATGGACACACATTAATGGACAAATAGGCCTCTGTAAGCCAAATCACTCCATTGTCTCAATCTGAAGGTGCCCCATTTTTAGCAAAACTTTACTAAACAGATGTTTGTACTAGATCAATTGTCAGCTAAATAAAGTTTGTTGACAATGTCCAATGGATGATTTGGATTTAGCAGAAGACTCCTCTACTTTCAAATGGCACAGACATTTATGTTGTTGAAATGTGATGGGTAATGATATTTCATTACAAAGTTTGAGGTATAAACATTTATATTGTGCAAAGTAAAAGTGTTTTAAAACTTTCATGAAATCAGATTAAGCATTTATTTCTCACATAACATAATATTTGTGCATTAAACATTGTGATCAAATTTTAATACATATTACCTATACATAAATTACTGTACCATAAGCAAGTAGACAGGCTTTTGCTAAAATCCAAAATATCCAATGAACATTTTGGCAAGACCTAAGTAAAAACAGCTTTGTAAAGGTTTGCTAACAATGGGCACCTTCAGATTGGGGCAGTGGAGTGGTGTTTGTCCTCAAATATTCCTTTATTGGTATAGGCCTAGCACCTGCAGCACAACAGTGTTTATACAAGTACAAGAATAGTACTAGCAAAATGCAATAATCCTGGGAGGTGTACTACGGTTGATTTCAGCAGAATAGCCTTAATATATCACACTAAAATGACCACATATCATTTAAACATTCCCCAAATCTCTGTAAAAATCTATGCTTTTTATGTAAGCTACAAAGAAAGAAAACACCTTTCTCTGCTTGCAGACCTGTAACTCAGATTGAAAATATCAACAACTAATGAGCAACCAATCCAGTGCTTGTGGGTCCATGAGAGAAACCCAAATGTAAGCATCATTATATTAAAGTTTGATGAGACTGAAGTGGTTCCTGTCTCCTTAAATGGTTATGAAGACTATAAAGATGAGATGGTCTTTATATGTTCTCCAACTCTGCCTTCTGTTTTTTGGCACAGGTAGGAAATATTCTTATCTGATATGAAATGTTTTGATGGACAATTTCCTTCGTCTCTTTAAAATAAATAAATAAGTAATATTTAATGTCAATCAATGATAAATTTGAATTGAACTCTTTTCTGAAACATAAAATGGATCATTGCATTATGTGATGGATTCCCTTCCATAAACAATGTTTCCAAAATCAAAGTTTATTTGGAAGTTTGTTCTATAAAAAGTAGTTTTTTCATGTATCAAAGCGAAAATTAAACAAAGAACTAGCAAGAATCAATTTAGACAAAATCCTTAAATGTGCTTTTAATTGTCAGAGATCCAAGAGGTATGTAGTCATAGGTATTGGCATGATCATTAAACAATAAGGCACTTCTAAAGAATCTGCTTAAAATGTGAATGGCAACTTTAAATTTAAGATGGAAGATCTCTTGAATCCTCTTCATTATTGGACATAGTGCGATATTATAATTTCAATGAACTCTACAACCAACAAAGAGTGGAGGAGAATATTCCATTTTCTATCAGTCTAAGCGACAGTATTGCAAACTCCAACGGTACTTATGCTTCCTTAAACAGTTTCAAAACAGCACATATTTATATTGGCACTTTGACATATATCTATTTCTGACACATGAAAATGAATATAAAAAACAATAGTGGTGATTTTGTTTTACCCACTTGTCTCAAACCAGTCACTTACTAATGTCAATATTATATATACATGTAAGTAGTTTATTATTACCCCCAGGACCTTTTAAACTGAAATAATACTTTTTTCATGTGAATAAAAACTAAATTGGCAGATATAAGTACATTCAATATCTGACTTTGGATTTAAGGTAAATGCAAGAACTATACAATATCCATCTTTTCAAATACATTTGTTCATTAGTACGAATTTTCATACTACAGTATCCTCCCTAAGCACCTTCCTCATCCTATGGTCTTTATGGCATTATAAAAATTACCCTTTTGCTTGACATATGAGATTATTTGATGAGATCATGTTTTCATTTCCATTCCCTTTTGCAGAAAAGCCTGAATATCTTGATATTCAAATTATTGGTTACAAATCTATCAATGTTATTGAAATGAACTGTCAATTGTGGGATTTAATGGCAAGTGACTGCATGTACTCCTGTACTTCTTCAACTGGAAATGCAGAAGGTATTTTTGTATTAAATCTATTTTATTAGATATTCCATATTTACCATAATACAATGTTTCTAAATTTTCAATGTTTGAGCAAAAATTAACATTGTCTGCCAATCCCATAATCCATATAATATCTCATAATGCAACATTTGTTTTTTTATAAAGCTTCTCTTGTGCAATATGATACTCATATAGAATACATAGGTAATATAATCAGGCATACATTTTGTGACTATGAATATGTACAAATTTGCTTGTCAAAGATTTTGATGAGTGTTCCATGTGGAATCCCTGTGGTGATGGTGTGAATCAATGTGAGAATATCAAATGGAGATACAATTGCCTATGTGCTGTGGGGTATATAAAAGTACAAGCTGGAAGACTAAACGAAACATGTGTAGGTATGTATGGCCCATGTCAAAGCATTCTATAAATCAAATACATTTCACGTATTCTATTCTACATCATATGATTAGCATAAATATCTTCTTAGTACAATTATATGGGTTGAGTTTTGGAAGGATGTTTTGTTCATTAATATATTGAATATTATAAACAGCCATAAATAACTTTTTTCTAAAATTGAGGACATTAGGTCAAGAACTATAATTATTGTTCACCTTGGCTGCTAACAATTGGCACCCATCATCTCACTGGCAACAAGAGCAGCAGATCGCCAGATACTCAATTTTGTCCATTTTGTCCTGCCAATTTCGCCAAGGTTTTTCAGAGGGCAGAGGTTGGCGTTTGCCACCTTCTACCACTGGCACAATCATGGAGAAACAACATAACCGGGGCTAACTCGCCGGATCCAATTGTGTGGAACCCTAGTTCAATCAGTCAATCATCTTTCTCACCAAATATTTAGCCATATTTTTTGTTTTCTGCACAGTTATAAAATTTTATATCATTATATTTAGAATTAATTTGTTTGTGTTTGTTACAATTGTGAAATTATTTTAAGAATGTGTCAAGAATATTTTTTTGTATAAATTTATGATCATATTACCACTATTTTATATAGGGCCTTATGACATCATATTCCCTCTGGAGACTATAGAGCCAGATGGCAAGACAGTTATTGGAGCAGGAATATTGGGAATAACAGGGACTCTCAGGGGATCTCCTTTGCCTGTGCTGGAGGTTGCACGAGGTACACGTAATGCCCTCAAGTTCTCAGTTGGTCAATGGCTGGATTTAGGCCATAATAATCAAAAATGCGTAGGAGACTTGGATGCATGCCCCAATGGGATCACCATAGCAATGTGGGTAAAAAGAATAAACAGCGCCACAAAACAATTCATTTTCTGCAATGCTTATCACTATAATTATGGCTCTGGTTTTTACGCATGGCTTCGTCCAGATGGAACAAGAGTGAGTGTAATAAGTTGGAGCAGATCAACGAAAAAAAGATTTGGCATAACTGGGTCTATATCTGACATAAGTACAATCATGTCCTGGCATCACATTGCATTTACTGTTCATGCAGATTTTGGTAATTCCCTCTATATTGATGGTAAACATATAGGTTCTAGTGGCACAGGTACTGCTGCAAGCCCAATGTCTGACCCAGCTGCCCACAGTGTCATGATTGGCAAACATTGCTTAAATGGACCTGTACTTGAAGCCTATATTGATGATATTATAATTGCACACAGGACAGTTAAGGCTCATGAATTATATCAATTATATCAAATGTCAATGTATGGATAGATATATGCAATTGAAGAGAGAAAGGCTAAGTTTATCTTGCTAGAGTAGTTTGCGTAGTAATTATTAAAGAAAAATGTCATTATCTAATCTGATAACCATCTCCTCACCCATGACTTAAGAGTATGTTCATTCTGCTGTGTAATTTTAAAATGTTTGGTGTTTTGAAAGAACAATATTGAAACATCACTATCACACTGATTTTAGTTTGGAATCCATCTGGGGATGTGCCCTCAGTTTTCTAATATTTACATACATACATACATGAGATACATTTAAGGTGATTTCCCTGGCTCTGAAACTATATTGACATTGTGAGCAAGATAAACATGATGAAGTCATATAGGAAAGTGTGGTCATAGTGACATCATACTGAAATGTGTGGCTTCATAAATTATGTTAATGAAGTGGAATACTGTTGTTACCTTTTTGTAAGCTCCTCCCTCTGTACTGCTTCAAATACCCATTTTTGGCTATTTTGACTAATAATAAAAGGAATTTATGCTGTGTCCCCTCCACCTTTCTTAATATTTCATCTTTTACTTTCCAATGAGTCCAAGATCAAGCCGATTGGTGCAGCCAATGCCGCGTCTGAATTAATTAATGACTTTATCATTCCTATTCATATTATTGATAAATACTATTATTATTATTCCTTTGCTAAAGCAGACTTGAGCAGGTGACAATTTAAGCGAATTTGTTATCTTAATTCTCATTGGCTGATATTTGTCATGTTATTCAAAATAGCAGCCTCCTCTTTGACAACTCAATTATGGCTATTTGTACATTTTTAACAGGTATAAAAAGAGGGAAACAAACAATTCTTACCTTAATGAAAAATAGATAGAAATGATCCCTTGAAAATAAATCATCTACCTATTAATACCTTACGACTCAAAGGGGTAATTTCAGTGAGGATCAAAATTGGCGGACAGACAGAATGCCAGAAATTTTCTCCCCTTTACTGGAGCTATGCAGTGACATATTTTATTCTAAATCTAATTGCGAGTGTAGAGGATAAAACTTCCCATGATTATTTCTTGATTGGCTTGGAAGTAACTACAAAATCTTAAGTTCATGTTTACTACATGAAAATAAATGTCATTTAAAATCAACACTGAATAAAGGTAGTTATTTCTCATTGTTTACTGTGAATTATGTCCAAACAAATGTCCAGGTGTAAGAAAATAACTGAAATTTGGACATTTCATCATGTTCATTGATATTATTCCCTCTATTTAGTCTTATCTAATTCAGTGGTCTTTATTTTTACATGCACCTATTGCCTAGTTGATGACACATTCAGGTCTGTTTGTACATTCAGGCCTGTTCACACATTCAGTTAAGTTGAAATATTTAGGCAAGTTCAAACATTCAGTTAAGTTCAAGCACACAAAACCCTGGTTGATAGCTCTACTGAATTAACTGAAAACACATGAACTGTGTAACAAGCAAACAGGTTATAGTTTTCTGCTAGTCCCTTACTAGTGTTCGCCAAAAGTCGTCATTCCGTCGGACATTTGTAATGATTCATCACAAAGTCCTGCCAAATATAGCATTCCCATCTGTCTCCTTGTCTTCCGCCATGTTAAACCTACGGTACCTGCTTGCTGTGCGTGTCAACATATTTCAACTCGAATATTGAGGCAGGAATAATTGGTGCCATCCGCCATGTTTTCTTTCTGCAGGCTCTGTAGACCAGTTCAGTGACTATTCACCCATTTATAAGATATGCACAGTAATCGCGCACCTCCAGTGAAGCACTGGGCACTTCAGACTTAGATTTCTCTGGTCGCCTACACTATTCTTTTACAAAATTGCAAAATCACAATGATATGGCTCCAGTCCAACTATAGCTTGTGACAATTGGCTCAAGGGCATACATTACTGGTGGTTTTGGAGAAAACTTTTAAACATAGTGTTGATATATAACAGATATGAAGTGCTTTTTATTCACTTTTTATGGTTGAGATGTTGCATTTACAAAAATTTGAATTCAAGGTCAATGTGTCAAGGTCAAAGGGTCATGTGACTAAAAAAGTATGACGAGGCACAGCTATGACCTAAGACATTTCAGACTCTTCACCTCTATATCTACCTCTGTATAAAATTTGAAATATATATTACTGGTAGATTTAGAGAAGTTTTTTAAAGCAAATGTTGACAGACAAGGGACAGAGAGACAGACATTTTCCTCACTCCTAAAGCTCTGTGTCTTCAAAGAAGTCAGCAGAGCTAAAACTTGAGTCCAAACATTTACCAAAGCATTAGAAAAATCAGATCGTATTTAATATGTCATGAGAGTTTATTTACAAAAGCATTGGTAAATAAATAAAGTATAAATATTGTCTAAGAAAAGACAAACAATATTACAAATTCCTAAATTTCTGCTGATCAAAGAGAGTAAATATACTTCCTATATTATAATCTCAAGGTTCAACTGTACAATTGAAGCTTAAGACATTATTCCATCAGAACCCCTTTCAGGCAGACAAGGCCCGATAATTGAGTTAAATATATAATTATTATTTATAGTTTGATAGATCTCATATGGAGAACTCAAATTCAAATTTACAAACATATAAAATGAAAACATAATAATTCCTTAATAGTTATCATCCAGATTTCATTTCAAGCAAACCAATCTATCACATATTTCTTACTGAGTAATGTACACTGAGTACCGAATATTTTATAATGGGCTATTTCAAACATTCAGAATAATGTATTTATGAAGATTAGATAACTTTGTTCTCAAGAACACAGTATTATTTCTTATTGAAGATAATCTTGTTAAATATCATTCTACAAAATTTGAAACATAAGTATCATTGTTGACAATATTGGTATGCCATCCTCCTTGCACACAAAGCACTGTGGCTGGCCATGAATCTGGGAATATCCAGTGATGCACAGATCTGGTGCTTTACACTACTCCCATATCTGCTGTGAGTTTGTTTGTTTGTTTGTTTGTTTGTTTGTTTGATTGGGGTTTTACATCGCATTCAACATTATTTCAGTCATTTCGTGATGAGACCTACTTGTAGCAGATATAGTGCTGCCTCACTGAATTGTCATGTTGTAGGTCCTTGACATGTCGCAGTCCTCTAAATAAAAATACATGTGTATATCTTCTGGAACATCTGGAGCATAACATCTCATCATCTATCTTGTATCATTTTTACATAATTAATGCAAGTTTAACATGTGTCAATTATTTCATATTCTTGGTCTTACTGGATAATTAGTATAAACACATATAAATTTATCTATATCTGTTGTCAAATGTGAGCTTATTCAGGATCAAGTAGAGATAATAATAAGAGTATTTTAATACATATATGTGACAGTACTAGATGCCATGCACTCAGAACCACAATATGTCTAAAGATCAAGAAATCAGAAATCATGTCTCCAGTTGATTCAAATATCTTTAACCAAAACATTTTAAATATCAACTTTAGTAGTACCTGCTGTATCACAAATACTTGGAAAATGTTACCAAAACATATGACAAAAAAATCCACAAAAACACAAAAATAACAAAATTTACAATTTGCAATATCTAAGGTACAAAACATTAGTTTATGGGCCTTATCATAATAATCCCATGAAACATCATTTTAATTCCCCCAGTTAGTTTTTATAAAATATAACATGCAACTAAAGCTCCATTCGTTTGACATCTTCATCATAAATGGGAATGCGAGTGTCCATCTGTGTAGCGAAGCCTGTCACCATGTAGGCCACATAGAGAGACAAACAGAGCAGAACTAGGAGCACAATAACCAGTCTCTCCACTCCCAGCTCCACGCAGAACTCGTACCACACGCTACGCATGTGCTTCAGGCCCTTGTCTCGTAATCGCACCAGGTGGTGTTTCTTCAGCAAAGGTTGTGACGATTCATCAACTCCCAAGACTTCATCATACTCCATTTCCTCCATTATCTTGAGTGCGTGGGCTTCCACGCCTCGCCTTCTCATCAGCATCAGCGGAGTATCGCCATGATTATTCCTGAAACATCACAATGGCATAGACTGTTGATAAATGACACTAGAATATAAAAATCCTAAAATAAATAATCTTATTTTGTTTGGTAATAGTTTCATTCATCTAAAAAATTTAACTCATTGCTCATGTCCAACAAGTTTTCCATAAGTACCGTACCAATCAGGGCTGACACCCAAATATGTAGTGCATTCACAACCTTGGCTGGTTATCTGAAAATTGTTTCCCATAAATGCTATGTCCAGAATAAATCATTATTTGGTTTGAAATAGTTTCTGTGAACATTATAAAATTTGCACCCAGTGACCTCCCTAACATGACAAAGAAGTGCAAGTTTTTTACAATACAAAATGGTCCTGTACTCTCAGTTCTTGAAGGTTTTATATCAATGAAAATAACAAAATATTATGAATGTACTTTTTTTCCAGATATGTAAGTTTAATGTTTCACCACATGAGAAGTGATCACTGTAATTCTGACCTACAAATCATGGAAGAAAGAACATTGTTATTGTTAATAAAATGATGTAATGCACTGCATTATGTTTATCATGGATACAGTCAGGATTCAGTTGCTGCTTTTCCCCCAGATGGAACGTTTACTTTTGAATGCAATCGTCACACCATCTGTAGTATATAACTCATCAGCATCGGTTCAAGGGTTTCTCTTCACTCAATTTATTTCAACTTGAGGCCTTTTTGTGACCTACTTATAAATCTACAACAGTCAATCTTCACTCACACACTCCAAACACCTATGACAGCTTATCAGTGAGCCAGAATCACTGCCTGTGAAGTGTAACCTCAAATAACTTCTGTCACTCATTACATTCAGCCAAGAAACTAGGCAGAAAGCAAGTTTAGATGTGTAATCCCTTTACTATATCTTAATATTAAATAGTAACTTTCACTTCCCTGGTACACTTTTGTAGTATGATGGAGAATTATAACACACTGTGGCTCTGCTAGTATGACCACACAAGGGAAACATGGTTTTTTTGGGAGAAAAATAGCTCTTTTAAATGAATGTGCTGGAAAAAATGAATGACCTCACTGTGGGGCTATTATCTACTTGCATAACTAATTAGTAAACAAAGAAAAATGCAGCCGAACGAGTGATCTTATAATTTTCGGTCTTAGAATGGACGCACTAAAGAATGGTAATGTGCATTGGAAAGAACATAAAAAAATGCAATATTTTGGTGTAAAAAATATGTCAATCATACCAGTATTAGTAAAGTTATGACTTGTTTTATGAAAATTCAAGATCATTGCAGCTTGAGTTGCACAAGCATTATATCCCCCACGATGACATCATTGCCACTAATTGCAATAAATGATCATATCTTATGGGGGTTGCAAGATTACTTTTATATGTTGGTTTGTGTTTCCATGGTCGCTGATTTATTTTTCCTCGCATTTGTTTTGCCTTCAAGATGTTCAAGATGTTCAAGATTTAGCCGTATGTCTATGGAGCTTACTTGTATTACCGTATGTCTATGGAGCTTACTTGTATTATCCATGGCAGCCATGTTTTGACCCAGATTTTCCGATTTACACCATCAGATGGCACTTGAGTATCGAAAACATGATCGCTTGAAACATGATTTGGATTTGCTGGAAGAGCTGAAATCTCGTTTAGTTCACGTTTGCTTCGAGATTTTGTTGAGAATTGTTTGTTTTCCAGTAATTTGAACTTTGACCCTGGATATTTCTTGACCTAGTTGGATATGTGACGGCGATTGGGCAAAACAATTTGTCAGAATCCAGTCTAAACTTTATTTTCTCTTGTTGCAAGTGTGCGAGCTTGATTTTTTAAAAATCAACACTTGTATTTGGTCTTTGAATTTCAATGTATTTATGCATCTATGATCATTTAACCCCTAAGGGACTAGGCTATCTAAATTTTGTTGATTGGCTTGACAAACCATTTTTTTTCCTGGACTAGTATATCTGCGCTATGAACAGACTTGTCTGGTATCAGCACTATACAAATTTAATTATTATTATTAACTGCATACTTAATTGATAAAATTTATAACCATGGTTATTCAATATGCTCTAGGATGTGCTGGGGTCAAAAGTTCATGATCCACTCAGTCTGACATCATTATCATTATTATATTGCAACAATGGGGACATCAACATCCCTCCCGTCCGTTACCGATGGCGGACGTTGCAAACCTTCCTGTCCGTGAGGGGTTAATCATGTAATTTCTAGAATTTATTTTACTAGAAAGTATCTCTTTAAGTGTAGAGTGTGTTTGCTGTCCACACTGAGGTGGTGGCACTATGTAACCATGCCATGCATGCAAAGCCATGCATTTCTATCCTCAACTACAAACACAAGGTTTGTTAGCAAAAAATTCTTTGTTTTTTCTTGATCTCAGGAGCGGTTCAGCATTGTTTACGAATTTTTGCAAAGAGTTGATAGTGGGTCAGTTTATTCACGGGAGTGATAGCAACAATGTGGAAGCTCCCCAACGTAGTGGTGCTTCTGACGTCATGTGAATTTTCTCCCTTTGCGTTTCCATGACATCATCACTTGGTCTCTTCTAAATACCATTTCACGTTGTCAAGTTTGATATCGGGTAAAAAATTGAAGAAAAAACGCTAGAGAATGCACACAGATTTGTATATTTATTGACATTGTGACTGGGAAAGATAGTGGCATGGGTTAGAACTGCAACAGTCAATCGCCAGAGGTAGAGTTCATTTAGTAGGGAAACTTCAATGTGATGGGCAGTGTGTGGTGTTTCTAGAAATGCAAATATGTGATGCAAATATGATATATACTTCAAGAGATGAAACAAGTTTTTAAGGAATTTATCACCGTAGAGCATAAAGAGCATAATGAATGGTGTGTTTTCGACAGCAGTTGCAGAATACAATAAAATAATTCCAGAGAAAAATATTCCAAAATATTAAATATATTCCATGTTTTTTTTCAACTTTTTTGCCTGCAGAAAATTCAGATCAGTCTTGTGCCCGGAAATGAACTGATTCTTGTGTGCCCTAAGTGGCGGATTATCTGTTATCATTTCACGGACATCTGTTCATCCGTCAACAAAATCCGCTAGATCCGCTACATCCAATATCTGTACTTTACACATGAATGACCTCATGTGAAAATGTATTGTGACGTTATAACTGCTCAAGCAACCAATTACTTCTGGGCACCAAAGTGATCTGAATTTTTTTGGTAGCACTACTCTGACTTTGTAACAAATTTAACTAACTTTTCTGACATCTTTTTTTAACGTTAAAATCACGGATCATAAGATAATTCATTTTAGAAGATCGCCAGATACAAACTGGATGGGAGAGCAGTTGTTTGCACATATTGCAACATCATCTGCTTTCAAAGGCCAGAATTTGCTCAGATTTTTGTTTCCTCTCTTGGTATACACCATATTTGCGTACGCATCGGTATCCCTGCATGTGCGGCAGTGATGCACGTGCCATGAGAGGCTGGAAGCTAATGCAAGTAGGCAAGGGGCCTAAGTCACATAATAACATTAATAATGAACTAAAATTTTAGTTGAGGACAATACACACCTTGCCGTAGGTTCAGCACCATACTCAAGTAAACAGTTGATGGTTTCCACATGGCCACAGTAATGAAGTGGGGTGTTTCCCTGTCTATCTGTGGCAGTAACGTCAGCGTCATGGTCGCACAACACTCTCAAAATGTCTGTTCTGCCCCTAGAGGCTGCCAAGTGCAGACCAGTTCGACCTCTTTTGTCATATTCGTCCGGGTTTTTGCCCGCTTTTACTGCCTCGATGATTGCTTCAATATCTCCTCTAACACAAAGATCTAAAAGTGAAATATTTCCTTTACCCATTTCGCCCAAATTCTACAGTTTGTACTAAGTAAATCATTCAAAATGAAAATTGTTCATTTCCAATTTTTGTTTATACCGGAAATGCACCCCTTCCATCCCTCAGAAAAGTTAATGTGTTTATGTTAAGAAAACTCTAATTTTGATATAAATTCTCTTTATGAACAGTAATCGGTTAATTTTCCGATAATAAGAAATTACCTTATCGATACAAAAACACATTAAAAGGAATTATCATAAATATTTTATATTTTCATTGACAGATGGGGCCCAATTATAGTTCACTTGCTTGCATTTTCTGAAAATGACCACACAAGGAAAAAAATCCGTAGTATTCTAATAAATATGCCTTTTGAACTTAATCTAAAGAGTCTTTTCCTAGATTTTAACCCAAGGTAAGTGTTGGACAGTTTCTTTAAGACATTCCTGATGTAAAGTAACATTATCAACAGAATTATAAACACGTTGGGCAAGTTCCACAGTCACTGAGTCAGTGCAGTGATTTCTGCGTTTTGCTAAATGGAACAGTAGTTGCTTTTAAAAGCTGTAACTTTCATTTCTATTACCAGTACCACCAACACCAACCACGATGCCAAGACTTCTTAATATTTTCTCTTGATAAGTTTAGCCAAACAAAACAAACCTGTCAAATTTTAACCTTGTCACTCCATTTCCCTTTCAAGTTCAACAGGACACTTTCCAAATCTTAATAAGTCTTAACTCATGCAGTCATGAGTCAATAACCATGGTCAGTGATGATACCAGTAAACAATTTCATGGAAAATTGTTCCTGAATTACTTTCTATACTTGGATGCATCAACCGTAATAAAGAATGTGATAACATCTCAGATAAAATACTTGTTTGGGTTTTTCACATCACAGTTTGAGCCATCTGAACCTATAATAAGGCTATATCATCCAAGGGGTTTAGTTTCCAAAATTTTCTCCGGCCACTATTTGTTTATGATATGATAATGAAGCATGTTTCTTTTTTTGATTTCAGTAAGTTTGTGGTGTACACATGTCTGCTGATCTTCTCGTTGCTGTTTGCATTACGTCTAGACGGCACGATCACATGGAGTTACTGGGTAGTGTTTCTCCCTGTCTGGATATGGAAGTTCCTTGTTATTTCAGGATCCATAATTGGGAGCTGGGTCTGGTGGAGACACCCACAATACAGGTGAGAGACATTGCATACACTTTTGCACAAAAAAGGTGATATATTTTGAGTGATGTTTCTGTTAGAATAAGGAAATTTCAAAACTTTTTTCTTTGATAGTTTTGGAACCCATTCTGACATGCAGGCACTTGTTTCAGTATAATGAGTACAGGGAATAGGGAATTAATTTTTTTTTTTACAACTTTAGAAGATAATGTTGTCAGATTCAAATACAGAAACAGACATAAATATTTACTGAAAAAGTCATAAGGTTGGAAAAAGAGACCACAAATGCTAAGCCAGAGAGGAGAGAAAGGTTGTTTGTCCCTGTGCCTCAGTATATTTCTGATATCTATTCTTCTGTATGGTCTTTAAGGATGGAGGGTGACTCCTATGTGCAGTATAAGGCCATGGTGATCTGCACTGGGATGCATCTGCTGCTGTTGATGTTTGAGCTGCTCGCCTGTGACAAGCTGGAGTCTGACCGCAGTCAGGTGCTGTGGATCCTTGTCTTCATCCCACTCATCTTCATGTCCATCATCTCCATAGGGATCTGTGTCTGGGCAGTCAAGCATGAGCGGTCATTTGAGGTCTGAATAATATGCTCGCCCAAATTATATAGTATATCTAATTCATCAAATTTGTTATGGATAACAAAACAGTTTTTTAAATTTTATTTATAAGTCTTGCATTTTTTGTTTTGCAGCTGGAGTTGTTTTGTTCAGTTAATATCCTGCAGTTCATTTTCTTGGCTCTTCGACTGGACAACTTTATCATGTGGAGCTGGGTGGTAAGTGCCATGAAAAATTATAATGTGCATTTTATGACAGGAAATGCACCATTATGCTTGAAACTCAGATGGATTTAAAGGTTGTGGGGTGGGAGTGGGGGAATGATGGGGTTCCAAACACAATATTTTGAAATTTTGATTTGAATATACACATGAAAATGAAAGGAAATTGAATAAAAGATTTCAAGCTTTTGAAAGGTAGACAACATTAAATCATAAGATTTACATGATGTAAAATGTTAATTTTCATACTGTTTATAATCTCACAACTTTTGTGCAGAGCAAACAATATGTTTTGGGTATTATCTTTATTTATTAATGTTGCACAGATTGGTTAGCTATTGATGAGCATAACACTTATAAATATAATTAAGGTTGTGAAATGCTTGTTTCAGATTGTGTTCATTCCGGTGTGGATTGTGATGTGTGTTGCTCTGATTGGGGTGCTGTATGCTATAATACTGGCCATAATTCTGCTCAAGTCTCCAGATATCATCCCAGAGCAGCGCCGAGGCAACGTCTTCTCCGCAGTAGGATACACCTGCCTTGTTGTACCACTGCTTGTCTTTCAGGTAAACCTCAATTCAGAAATATTTAAAGTCCCCCCCCCCCCACAAAATTACCAAAAGCAAAATTTAGATAGATTTATATTAGAAAAATATGATTATTAAGACTATGATTATTAATGAGAAATATTTAAAGACAATTATTTATTGCAATATGTGCCAATTTGAAATTTATCAAGGCTCTAGCCTGAGCAAAAAGGGCAATAAAGTTATTATTAATAAAAAAAATCCAATATAAGATACAATTCTATCTAACAAACAGGATGTGTCTCAGATGGAAATGATATAAATTTACCATATTTATAAGCATGCTGTAAGAACCGCATCCTGCCATATTTTAAACCTATTAACATGATTAAAGAAGAGGATAGCATTGCTCAGAAAACATCTGATTACATGTCATACCTCAGAGGGTTATTTTGGCTTTGATTGCAGGTATTGCTGGCATACAAGGAGGACAATGTTAAGGATTACACCTACATCGCTGTCACACTGCCTCTCTTTGTGTCTCTTTTCACACTCATCCTCATGTCATTCGGAGCTAAAGCTGGCAACCAATGTAAGCAATACTATTCTTGTCTACAGTTAATTTCCAGGCAAAGAATGTCGATTTAGGTTTTTAGCTCTGCTGAGACTTTAGCTCGCAGAGCTTTAGGAGGGGGAAAATGTCTGTCCGTCTGTCCGTCCGTCTGTCAACATTTCTTTAAAAATCTTCTTCTCCAAAACTACCAGTACTACATCTTTCATATTTTATATAGAGGTAGATATATAGTTTCAGATTCCTTCAAATCTTAGTGATGTCACCATTGACCTTAGTGCAGTGACCTTGAGGTCACAAATTTTGTACTGAGCATATCTCAGCAACCACTTATTACAGGATATTAAAACTTGGTATGCAGAAATGTCGTATGTTAAAGCTGTACCTTGTCATACAATTTTAGTCATGTGACCTTTGACCTTGACACATTGACCTTGAATTCAAAATTTGTGAACATGCCACATCACAACCATCAGAAGTGAATAAAAAACATTTCATATCTGTTATATACAAACACTATGTTTAAAAATCTTCTCCTCCAAAACTACTAGTAATATTTGTTTCATATTTAATACAGAGTTAGATAGAGAGTTGAAGATTCAGATTCCTTCAAATCTTAGTGATGTCACCATTGACCTTAATGCTGTGACCTTGATGTCACAAATATTGTAAGGAGCATATCTCAGCAACCACTTACAAGAAGAAATTAAATCTTGGTATACAGGAATGTCTTATGTTAAAGCTGTGCCTCGTCATACAATTTTAGTCATGTGACCTTTGACTTTGACACATTGACCTTGAATTCAAAATTTGTGAACATGCCACATCACAACCATCAGAAGTGAATAAAAAACACTTCATATCTGTTATATACTAACACTATTTCTAAAAATCTTCTCCTCCAAAACTACCAGTATTATTTGTTTCATATTTAATACAGAGTTAGATAGAGAGTTGAAGATTCAGATTCCTTCAAATCTTAGTGATGTCACCATTGACCTTAGTGCAGTGACCTTGATGTCACAAATTTTGTAAGGAGCATACCTCAGCAACTACTTATAAGAAGAAATTAAAACTTGGAATACAGAAATGTCTTAGGTCATAGCCGTGCCTCATCATACTTTCTTAGTCATGTGACCTCTGACCTTGACACATTGACCTTGAATTCAAAATTTGTGAACATGCCACATCATAACCATTAGAAGTGAATTAAATGTACTTCATATCTTCTATATACCAACACTATTTTATACAGACCTAGATAGAGAGTTGAAGATTTAAATTCCTTCAATTCTCAGTGATGTCACCATTGACCTTAGTGCAGTGACCTTGATGTCACAAATTTTGCAAGGAGCATATCTCAGCAACCACATATTAGAGGAAATTAAAACTTGGTATGCAGAAATGTCTTATTTTAAAGCTGTACCTTGTCATACAATTTTAGTCATGTGACCTTTTACCTTGACATACTGACCTTGAATTCAAAATTTGTGAAGATGCCACATCACAACCATCAGAAGTGAATGAAAAACACTTCATATCTGTTATATACTAACACTATGTTTAAAAATCTTCTCCTCCAAAACTACCTGTAATATTTGTTTCATATTTAATACAGAGTTAGATAGAGAGTTGAAGATTCAGATTCCTTCAAATCTTAGTGATGTCACCATTGACCTTAGTGCAGTGACCTTGATGTCACAAATTTTATTAGGAGCATATCTCAGCAACTACTTATAAGAAGAAATTAAAACTTGGTATACAGAAATGTCTTAGGTCATAGCCGTACCTCATCATACTTTCTTAGTCATGTGACCTTTGACCTTGACACATTGACCTTGAATTCAAAATTTGTGAACATGCCACATCATAACCATTAGAAGTGAATTAAATGCACTTCATATCTTCTATATACCAACACTATTTTATACAGAGTTAGATAGAGAGTTGAAGATTCAGATTCCTTCAAATCTTAGTGATGTCACCATTGACCTTAGTGCAGTGACCTTGATGTCACAAATTTTGTAAGGAGCATATCTCAGCAACTACTTATAAGAAGAAACTAAAACTTGGAATACAGAAATGTCTTAGGCCATAGCCGTGCCTCGTCGTACTTTCTTAGTCTTGTGACCTTTGTCCTTGACATATTGACCTTGAATTCAAAATTTGTGTCACTTCATATCTATTATATACCAACACTATGTTTTAAAATCTTTTTCTCCAAAACTGCCATTAATTTATGTTTCATATTTTATACAGAGCTAGATAGAGAGTTGAAGATTCAGATTCCTTAAATTCTCAGTGATGTCACCATTGACCTTAGTGCAGTGACCTTGATGTCACAAATTTTGTAAGGAGCATATCTCAGCAACCACTTATAAGAAGAAATTAAAACTTGGTATACAGAAATGTCTTAGGTCATAGCCCTGCCTCATAATACTTTCTTAGTCATGTGACCTTTGTCCTTGACACATTGACCTTGAATTCAAAATCTGTGTGCATGCAAAATCTCACAACCATTAAAAGTGGAGCAGACTTGAGCAGATGATGATTTTGACCAATCAAAATGCATGTTACATATCAAATTTGGCCCCAACTTGTTATCTTGATTCTCATTGGCTATGTTATTCAAAATGGCAGCCTCCTTGACAACTTAGTGATAGCTATTAGATTTTTGAAAAAATCATGACAAAATGGAAAAAGAACTGAGTCTAATGGATGGAAAATAGATAGAAATAGACCTCAGAAAATACAACATCTTGCCTACTTTTGGATCTTGTATGGAAAATCATAACCTGGTTGCTTGTTGTACTTAATCTCAGTTCATGTGTTTTCATTCAAGTCAGCAGAGCTATCAACCCATGGGGTTATGTTTTTAGGTAAAAATGAGTGTAATTCATATTGGTTTCATTGTAATAATGAAATTGTTTGACTCTAAATAATGTTAACTGAGTTTATTTTTGTTATGTGATTTTGCAATTGTGTTTATGGTTTAAGGTATCAAATATTACAAGTTTGCTACTTTATAGTTTTGTTGTGAGAAAATAATGTACATAATTTAGCCCAATTGGTGTCCTGCTCAATCAATTGAGATGGGAATTCGGTGTTTGGTTTATGTTATGTTCAAGGTGTTTATTTGTTGTTTTCAGGGTGGTTTGGCCTGCGGCGAGACTTCTGTCCTTGGTTACTTGGTGTGTGCCCATTGCTACAGGAGTACGGCAACATCTCCTACAAGATCCAGACCAGCGGCCATCATGAGCGGGACTCCTCCAGCAACACAGACTCCTCCCCAGACTCTGCCAAACCCCCCATCAAATACAGCCATAAACACAAGGGGTCTTCCCCAGAGGACTTCCCACGAACTGCGGTGCCGATCTTATCCATAGAGGTGCCAGATTAATATTGTCCAAAGGTCTTAGACTATTAGTCCTATATAGTTTATGATATAGTTTATGAATGATTCTGGTTCTAAGAGGAGCGCAGGTTGCTCTCATAGGCCAAATGGAAACCAGGTAACGGTCCGTGACAAGCTTCTATTTAGTCATGTGACCAAATGAGGTCATTTGATTGTACTTGATGTTGATTGGCTGATGCATGACCCAGTTCAGCACTGCATGCCTCAGATGTGGCACATTACAGTCATGTGTTGAATCAATGCCATTCCATCTAACACTTGACCAAATAGAAGATTGAAACCAGCTGGAAATGTGGAACACCGGCAATATTATTAAACTCTCATATCCCTTCAAAAGGGATCAGGAAATATTTATTTATTATCTTTTACATTATGCATTTGTTATGAGTGACAGAAAATATATGTGAATTAAAAAATAAATGACCAAAAAAAATTTGAAGAATTGGAACTACCACATTTGTGATGTTAAAGTGTGATTTTTGGTCAGAGGAGTTTTACTTCAATGAATATTTCTGCAAAGATATTGTAATGGGACCATAGCATCCAGTACAAACAATTTTGGGAATATACACCAGCTTTTGGCATTTTGTTGTGAAATACAAGGTGCTGTAGATATCAATTTAAATAATCAAATAAGAAACATTAGCAAAATATGCCATGTTCTACTGAAAATCAGCATTCCGTATGTTCCTCGGGAAATATGTCACTATCTGTATCCTGAATTGTCTAAGTACAGCATGCTGTGAACAGGATATGTGCTGGATTAGCACATATGGAATGGCCCCAGAAGTAGACATGGCAAATGTTGTATGGACAAGACATTAAGAAGATGCACATCATTCCATACTGTACAGGCTCAAGCCAAGCTCACCACTTTTAAGTTTTCATATTATATTAATCTATTTGCATAATATATCTAATGTAATATCTGGAGTACCTCTATCTGAGCAGACCCTCAAAACACTTCCTTGAACTCTTATTAAAACAATCTATAATAGCAGTGTGACAAAATAGGACTAAGGTTCACACAAGGACTTAATTTGTGTGTGTATTGAATTTGACACAAAAAAGATGCTTGGATTAACACATGAGTGACATGATAAGGTTGTTGCAAACCATCACATGTGTATGGCCTGATATAAGTTTAACTAATTGAGCTCACACAGGTCCAACATAAGCCTGCAGTATATACATCATCTAAGCCACTCAACAACCATCAGTCACCCAACATATATATTATACAGTAGCAAACATATCCAGCTTAACCATATGCAGAAGATGTATGTTAATGTAGGATCTCAGATGTTAAGCTTGAATATTTGTGTTGTTGTCTTCCATTAGGTATGTATTTGTTTGAGTCTCACTTTCTATTTGAAGTGCATGAGCAGTGCATGCTCACAAGGTTAATGAAGGCATGAAGTGCCACACAACTATCAGAAGACAGCATAACTTCACAGTGCTAGGGAATTGTTTATAATTATGGTCATAGTTATAGTTTCAGATTGAATGTCTTGTTGGCCAGGTAGTTACTTTTCAACAAGTGGGCATTATTTCCTCTTGATATAAGACTTTCAAATTCCAAAACATTTTATAATAGCTAATTTGGTAGAGAATTCAACATGAATACCCAGTTCAAATCTCGGCCAGTTATTATCAAGAGCTATTAGCTGACATTGTCTGGAATAAAGCACTATATAAATGTTACCTTTACCTTTTTTTAACCTTTTTTCTATTTTGGTGTTTTAAGAAATGACATCCCGATTTCTTTAAAAAGAGAAATAGAAGCCCTGTCTGATTAAATTAGTAACTGCTTGCATTTGTCTCAGAATCTAACAGGTCACAGACTGAAAAAATTGTATTTTATTGTTTCATTTTTATTTCTATATATGCACAGAATCCCAGCTAATCCCATGGATTTTTATTACATTTCTTATTTTGAGTATTATTTCCATCAAAAAAGTTTTCATTCAAATTCCAATGAATTTTATTCATAATGCTTTCCATAATGCTTTTTCAATCATATACCCGGTACATCAACCTATATGTCAAAAAAGCTTAAGATTGATTACAATTCAATTTATTTTGATAATATGCTTGGCATTTGGACAAAATAATCTCGCTCTAATTGTATGTATTTATTTGTCAGAGCTACCCAATACCTGAATTACTTTATTCTGTCGCCATGGTTACTCAGTATAACTCCCAAGCTATTGGAGTGCACTATTCTTCATCCAGTGGACCCGGTGTTATGACATTGTAGCAATATAAATAGTTGAAATGTATGTCCTCCCCATCCATTACTGCATTAGTGGTGTGTAACGTCCATCCTCTCATGGAATCATTGAAAGTGAGGCTGGAGCTCTGCAGAAGGTTGTCATGTTAATGTGAATGATAAAGAAAAGGCTAGTTATGATGCATTTATACATATTTAAATTGCTTTTACAGGCTAGAGTGTAATTCCAAAATATTGTAAAGACACAGGGTAATGCTTTTATTCATTTCAAAGATTCTAAATTCCATTCAAGTCAGAGTTTTTATAGCCTGATGATACTATGAATTATCTTGTGTATTTTTTTTTCTTGCATAGAATGAAGGCACAGAAATTATGTTACAGAAAGTCTTGGAATCTTTTAACTGTGTTCACAGTTGAAAACACAATTCTTTTCCATTAAGTTTGAATGGAAGGTACTAAAGCCCTCAAAACACTATTCAAAATCTAAACTAGAACATTCAATGGAAAAAATCCAGATGCTGAGATTCTTGTTGCTCTGACATAAATGCTTTGCCTCCATTCATCATATATGTAACCATGGTAACTTTGTAACCATGGTAACTTAAACATGCCAGTACTGGACTTTATCATCAAAGGCATTTACAACAGGACAGCTGAAATCCTATTAACAATGATTATGAAAAGACTTTCCACCATTTTTGATTGATTGACAACATGGTCAACACCAATAATAAAATATTTGAAATCCTGTTGGAAGATAGAAGAGTGCATATTGATCAAAAATGATAGATGACATGTACATTACATGTACTTGATTTTGAAATGTAATGACAGTAGATAATATATTAATTTATATATTTTTTCCGCAATAAATATTGTAATAACATTATTTTTACCCTTCCACAAAGGGACAGTCTTTCCATTTAGCAGAATTGGATAAATTATTGCTAATTTGTTTGATTAAACGTAAAACACATACATTGAAATGTATATAGAATAAACTATTTATATTGCACTAGTACGCAATGTGATATACATGTATTTATTATATTGCACTGTATTGTTGGTGATGCATTATTGTAAATATTGCAAGAACAATTATCATGAAGTGAATAATGTCTCATCTATCTGCCTAATTTGCTTAATGCATTGTATTGGTTTCAAACAAAATCTTTTTAGATGAATATTTTGTTTCATGTGAATGTATGTGTAAAGCTGATCAATAAAATTTACATTTTAAAAAATCATTTCATAGTTCAGGGAAGATTCCCTCTCTATATTTACATACTTGTGTAAAAAAAAAAGGTGTGAATGTGATCTGAGAGCAAGTGTTTCTAGGTTTGGAAAAAAAGTTGCTGTGTGAGGTATTGGCCATGATAAATTCACCACTGATAAGAGTGCAATCCCGCTTTAGGTTCATCATGTTGCCCTCTGATATTAGACAGTTACACAAGTGAGACAGACTGCTACAACAGTGAGTGATAGCTGCACAAGTGAGAGACAGCTCCAACAGTTCAAGATGGCATCCCTTCCAATCTGAAAGGTTTTTTTAATTAAAAAAAATCAAGGTGCAAACTCAATGAAAAAAAGGATGTAAAAGGTACAATTGAGCCCACAAATAACAAAAAATACCCCAAGAACCTCCCAAGAAAAAAAGGTAACATACACAAAAAACAACCAAAAACAGAATGCATAGAAACAAGATTAGATAATTAAACAAAGAAACCAAAAAATATAAAAACAAAAACCAAATAAAACACTTCAGTTGGCAATAACAATGTTACTGATGATATCATCACTGCTTTTTTCTGTTTTTTTTATATTTTTTATCACATATGGAATATATTCATACAAAATGCTAAATGCACTAACTAGAATCTGATACATGGTCTAAGACACACTCCACAGTGGTGGCACCAATTGCTTCAACCATATTGGCCACAGAAAATGAAAAAATGACTACTTTCCCTTTGACCATTCTGATCACAGAGTAACACAGATAGTCCTTTTGAGATCCACTGCCCCGGAACCATTGGTTGTACAAATATAATGTTAGAAAAACTACTTTTTTAGCCTTACAATATTTTTTTTTGTTTCTGTTTATATGTTCATTTATAAGTCATTATTACATTTGGAATAACTATGCAAAAAATATTTTATATACCAAATAGATCTGATTGAAATTGAATTCTTTGGCTGGGTTCAGACAAGTATGATAATTACATTATGAACATTGGATTTACTAAAACACATTGGCATTTGAAGTTGTTCACTTAAAAAAAAATCAAATTAATTTGCCATCCAAAAGTTTTGTAAGATTTTTGGTTATAATGTGTCTTTTAGTGGGCACAATATCTTAAAAGCAAAAATTTAGAAATGTAAATATTCCATGTTATCAAAATGTAATTTCTACCAATTTATGTTGTATCAAATAAGAAATTAGGAGTTCATTAGATATCAATTTTTTATGCCTATTATTCTTAAAATATTTGTTGAAGTATTAACATTAAGCATCACGCATTTCATTTGATCGGATTCAGAATCACTCAAACAAGAAATCCTTGACTTTTATTTGATTGCCGTGTACTTGATGAATACTGCCATCTGGCGACGAGTGTGTGCAATTCCAGAGTTGGATCATTTTCTTTCGTCAGTGGTGAATTTGGGATCAAAATTTAAGATTTATGGTGGTAAGTTCCCGTGGAAACATTTTTTATAATGAATGAAGTTGTTAAGAATATTACAAAGCATCAAATCCGAGGAGAAACTGTGTGGAGGTTTTGAGCATAAACTGGACAATTGCATTGTTTTGGTGGGAGTGTCACAGACAGGTTTGTTGACAAAACAGTCATTTTGCACTCTGCAAGAGGCACACATTTCCAAGACTGCTTTCCACAATCCTGTCTGAATTAAATTTACAATCATTTACCAACAATTCCTAAATATACCAGAATAAAAACGTCTGGTTAAAATAGGAAAGAATTGCTTTCTGCATTGGCTGCATGTTTGCTTCGTGAGTTAAGTCAAGGAGTTTTAATATGAGAAAACCTCTTTCCTCTTGCTTTATGAAATAACTAAGATCCAATACAGAGAATTATGGTCAAAATCACCGCGATAGCAAGTGGGCCGCGATATTGACTGTCACATTGAACCGCGGTCAAGCTGCTTAAACTGGGCAATTTATCAATGTACATTATCTACATGTGTAAATTAGAGAATATGTGAGCCTTAAAAGTCATATGACAAGAATTTTTTTAAGTGGTAAATCTTTAGATTTCATACCTCTGAGAAACATCTGACAATTTTTTCGGCAGTCTGATGTTTAGTTTAGCTATAATCTAAGATCTTTGAACCCCCAGGGTAATTAACCTACTCCCTTGACCTAGAACTGGGTCAGCAGGCTGCCTACGTCATTGCGCCCCGCATGCATCTCCTGCACACATATTCCTCCTATGTCTGTACATGTATAACAGCTGATGTCCTTTTTTCTACACAAATAACACCCATTGAAAATATGATTAATGGCAAAACTTAAGGCTGTAAAATAGAGACTTGCATTTACATCAGCTTCCCATCCCACAATCCCTACTTTAATTGAAGAAAATAAACAAACATGACTTAACTGGGTATAGTGTCTGAAATATGGCCTGCTCTACTCTTATCAGTTTCAAGACACTTATAAGCTAGCCCTAAACATTATGGCATGAAGTTTAAGGGTTTTCAAACTGTAAATGGAACATTGAGATGACACTTTTAAAATGTCTATGAATTATTTTTAGTTGATATTTCTATATTTTTTTACACTGAAAATTTATTTATTTATTTGTTAACCAATTACAATGACCAGTAACAATATCAATTGGTTGAATATTATTCATATTCAGTAATGTTGAGCTAAACTTTGTTTGACATAATTGAAAAAAAATGTTTTGAAAGCATTCGTCACATATTTCTAGATCTGTTTCATTGCTGGAAATTATTTTAACTTCTAAATTTTGAGGTCTGGTTATATATTATTGATGCACTGCAGTTGTATTTCAATGGCCATTTCAAATGTTTAGTTTGGCATTTTTTTAATGTCTGTCATTGCGTGTCAGTGGGTACCCAACTAAATCATATATCAGTATTTATATACAAACAGACAAAGGAATTTTGAATAAAAATAGAAATTCTGTAAAAATGATACTAAACTTTGAGATTTCAACATTTCTTTCTCAACAAGGAAATGACTTTGACCATAACATTATGATAAAGAAAAGTTCAGTCAGTCCCTTGCAGGATCTGAATAATCTCAAGAGGCAGATGTAAGTTTGCCAAACTCAACTGGGAGGCTGGCTGTATTCCTGTCTTCCCCAGAACTACAGGCAGAATCCAAGTGACTATGATGTGAAACATGATCTGACCTACCATCCACATGTGCTAATTAGGCCACCAGTGGTTCAAAGATGTTATCAACACTCATGTTATTACTTTTAAATTACAATCCCTCAAGACTTTCACTGGCTTGGAGTGGTTTGTTTTGAACATGAAGGGCGAACATGCGTCACTTCCGGCAAAATCTCAGCAGCCCTGATTTGACCCACATAAAAAGGGGTGTGTCCAGCAAATCACTTTGATCCACTATAATTCTGTACTCCATTTATAAAAATGTGTAAAACATAGTGAAATGCAATGTCCATATATTGTAATATATTATGACACAATATAAACATTTTCACAATTTTCTTGTCATGTGACTTTTAACTTGGCTTAGAAATGCATTTTATTTACGTTTTGGAAGATTAAATGGCTGCCAAACTTGAATGAATGCGTAGTTCTAATGTTAGTCCTGGGTGAAAAGTGAGAATATTCACAGAATTATATGCCGAACATGAGGTCTAATTACGGCGGAAAGTAGCTTATCAATATTAAGATTGGCAACTGGCACTTGTAGATAATTTACATTACATTAACCCCTAACGGACGGGAAGGACGCTACGTCCACCACCGGTAATGGACGGGAGGGACGTTGATGTCCCCATTGTTCTGGCTCAATGACGTCATTTTGTAACATTCTCTTGGGCAGCAACTTTGTTACAATGTAATCATGATAATGACGTCAGACAGCTTGGATCATGAACTTTTGACCCCAGCACTTCATTGAGCATACTTAGTAACCATGGTTATAAATTTCATCAATTTAGTATATAGATACACTAGTCCAGAAAAAAATTGGTTAGTCCTGCCAATCAACAAAATTTAGAGAGGCTAGTCCTTTAGGGGTTAAATATCCAAATTTAGCCGGTTGACCGCGGTTAAATGTGGCAGTTCAATACCGCGGTCCACTTGATATCGCGGTTGTTTTGACCAGGTACCAATACAGAAACCTTAATTTTTGAAATTGAAAAATACCCAGATGGATCTGAGAATATATTAGCCATTTTGGCCTGAAATACTGGGTGAGCCATATCTAGGATTACAAGCCATTTTTCTCCTATCTTAGAGCTAGCTCCATACTTTTACAGTTACTGTATAATTTTCAAATATATGGACAGATTTGAATCTATTTTCCTTCTGAACTTATTATTGGGTTAATTAAACAGTGAATGAATTTTATTCAAACTTGAATGAATTTTCTAATAAAGAGATTTTTGGTTATTAAACTGTATTAACTCTCTCAGATCTGAGGCAGGATGATCTGAATTCCAGAAGATGAAATAAGAGATATTGTTGGCAAATCGCAATCTGAGTTGACCCTGTGTATATGATCTGAGGAGGATGAGGTTCAACAGTCGCGAGTTGGCCTTCCTGGCTCAGCAGCCAGCCGAGAGGTTTGATAAAGAAGGCTTGCTACAGATCAAAGAGAAGCAGGAAGGAATCTTCAGGAAGGGAGAAGGTATGTTGTGATATTTTAAATTCTGAATATAAAACTGTCTAATTCATTTCTATATTTATTATGTAAAAACTGTGGTTATGTTTTTTACCTGAGTGAGTTGAGAGAGAAGATATCCTGAAACATAGCCACTTTAAGCAAAACACACTAATCCTTGCAGGTGTATCATAAGTTTCATTGATTTCAGGGAGATAGCTTATTTATATCACAGTTTCATCTCTTTAAACATACCTCATATCATTTAAACATACCCCAAAATCCCTGTATTGGCTGTGACCTCCTTGATTTCATGAGAGCTTTAATTCTAGTTGGAATCTATTTGTGTTCAGATAATCTTTTTAAATTTTACAGGCTAAATAATTTCAGTATTCTTACTCCATTTGACACTAGCCTATAACTTCCATATGAATTCAATAGATATGACTCAAAAATAATACTAGTATCTTGAAAGTTTATTATATTTTTCAGTTTATACAGAGAGGCTTTTCAGACTGAAGGGCAATTTATTATTTTACTTCAAGACAAAGGACCCAGTAAGTACAGTATTTTCTTTACCCCTCAGTTACTCTGCTAAACAGAAATATTCGATCTTCTACCTAACAATCTAGGTTGAGGATTAACTACCTGTGTTTAACAGAGAACCCTTTGGTGAGAACATTTTAAATTTATAACATGCCATAAGAGCAAACTTATATATATGAATGCCAGATATGATTGTGTCCTGTTTGTTTGCTGTATTTGAAACCAAATACAAGGGATAGATTTACCATTGCTACAATAAAGATACAATTGTATCTAAAAATTACTAAAGAGGAAAAAATATGTGATAGGATAAGACAATGAGGTACCAGTTAGGATTGAGCCGCCCTCCAACGGCCAGTTGCCTTTGCATTTGCCTCATTTTGAACTACCGGTACTTGGAAACCATTCTTAAAATTTGGTTGCGAGACGTTTGTAAATATGTGTGGAAGTTGCAGAAAATAGCTTTGACTTGTCTGTACCATTGAAATCGATGGCAGTCATTCATCGGACCTTGCCTTGCTGGAGGCTGTCAGTGAACACTGCTACACATTTTAATTATGCATCACACTACTTACACAGTCATGGCGCACATAGGTAACAGTCTATATTGCCACCTGCAATTATTAGAATTGTCAATATGTGTATGCCTCAAAAATATAGCAGTGTTGATTGACAGCCTCCAGCAAGGCAAGGTCCGATATGTCAAGTTCTCCTCTTTGACCCTAAATGAATTTTAACAGTGAAAAGTCAAACAGAGGGAAATGAGCACTTAATAAATCAGTTGGTATGAACAGATTTCACAATCCTTTTTGATATAAACTGACTGAAAAGACTGATCTGTTATACTACAGATGGCGTGATGATCACATTTAAAAGTAAACATTTCATATGGTGGGAAAAGCGGGAGCTCGATCCTGACTGGTATATGATAAAAAAGGATTGAATGGAGAAGAATGTAATCACAGTGTCTTTTTAACTATGCCCAGAAATGATAAACAGAAATGTTTGACACAATAAGCAATCAGTCCATCAGTTTATCTGGACACTGTCTAATAATCAATTCTTCTTTACAGATACTTTTCCTTCTGTCATAACTCTAAGTAGAACTATGACAGTTTGGTCTAAACACATTTGACCCCCATTTTGCATTATTTCACCCTTCTTTGCATTTATTTGCTCTCCTTTTACATTATTTCACCCTTCTTTGCATGTATTTGCTCTCCTCTTTTACATTATTTTGCCCATTTCAGCATCTAGAATTTTATCTTTTACATCAGTTTTATGAAGTCTAAAAATAAGAAGAAAATTCTATTTTTTTCTGGTAGAAGTTCTGTATTTTTAGAAATTTGTATCTTATATGTATCATAAAGTCAATAGGGTTACATACATATTCTCCAGAGATAATCTCTCCAGCATCCACTGATATTGATTATTAGCTCCCAGGATTAGATTATTACATTTTGTCGTGATCCAATCATGGATCAATTGATCTGCAATCTAGTAGGATATAATCTACCAGAAACACAATTGCAATAAATTGATTAACCACAAATGTGTGCTATAGCATATTTAAGGGTTGTAATGTGTCTTCCCGAGGAGTGTCTCCTAGTGGCAGGTACAGAAAAATACAATCCATAAACTTCAAGGGATGCAGTTCATTTGTAGATTCAAAAGGAAAATACATTTTGTGGCAGACAACAGCTAATGACCAAAATAAAATGCAAAGTGCAATATGTATTCCTATGTCATCAAAATGTTTATATCCTTTTTCTCTGTCACTACTTGAACTGAAATATCTATTACAGTAGGGAAGATATGTAAAACAACCCTTGATGGGACACTTTATACTTTATAAAGACAACAATTAAAATTATTCCATTTTATTTTTTGAAAAGAAAAGTCCAGGAATTTAACAATCCGTACATTAGTGAATGACTGCAGGTATTGTAAAAAACTATAACAGTGGAAGGCTTGGGAAACAGAATACAGAAAATGTTATATATTTGTGCATGGAACATGAAAGTTGTAGTGGCCTTGTGATCAGAACTATGATTACTGTGGGCGTGGTGGGTTATGTTAAGCATTGGTTGGTGCTTGTTTCAGCACTCGGAGCCTGTAGGGGTCATTGTCCTGGAGAGATGCACCGTGGAGTTAGACCCAGATGAAGAACTGCCATACTCTTTTGTTCTAGGTAAGCTCATCAGAATAATTTCAGCTCATTGAAACATGACTGGGTGGGGGATGATAACAGAAGCTGGGGATGCATAACAGAGGCTGGGGATGCATAACAGAGCCTTGATTTCAGAAGTAAACTATAAATGAGATCAGATTTTAAGTTGATACATATCAAAGCTGTTCTTTTTAGGAAATCATGATCACATCATGGTCACATTAAATGAAGATGACAATTCTGAAACCATATATTCATGCATATATACTTAAATTAAAGTATATTAAATTTACATTAAATTAGAAATAATGGTTGTTTGTATATAATTTGTTGCAGTGTTTGATGGAGATGACCGCATGCAGCATTTAGCAGCCAGGTCTGAGAGAGAGAGAGACAGCTGGTTTGAGAGTCTACATATTGCAAGTTATGAATGTATGAAGATGCAGCTACAAAGTCTGAGAGAACAGCTGCGAAACAAGACAGGCAAAGACCCAATAGATAATCCTGATCCATCAATCCTACCGGAATATAAGCCAGGTAACATTATGAGATCAAAAGGTTTATGTTTCTGTATTGTTGAGGCAAGACTCTACCTGATAATGTTGATGGAAATCATTTTTGAAAGGACAGTTGTTGTATTTTTAATGATATGCTTTTTAATATAATAATTGAGAACATTGAAAATATGCATTCCCAAGAATAATAATGAAGAAATAGAAGAATCCAATGAGACCTTTTATTTGGTTATACAGTCTTTATCACCACAGATTCTACTGACGTAGTTATGTGATTTTTTAATGCATCACAGAAAGATGTATTTAGATTCAATATTTGAGCATCATTATTTATAATAAACATCAATGAAGAAAAATGGGAGTGAGAGTATTTGAAGGTTGTGAGTTTTTGTTTCTGCCACCAGGTGAGACTATGGACAGAGATGAGCCTTTCCTGGAGATGTGTTTTGCATGTTCGTGTCTGCCGGACGGTGGCAGCAAGCCTCCCAACTCCTTTGTGTCTCTGAGTTACACCACGCCTCCCAACCAGCAGTGGGTGGCCCACGCACATACAGAAATAGTAGAGGTAAGAATGTGTCTCTGAGTTACACCACGCCTCCCAGCCAGCAGTGGGTGGCCCACGCACATACCGAAATAGTAGAGGTAAGAATGTGTCTCTGAGTTACACCACGCCTCCCAGCCAGCAGTGGGTGGCCCATGCACATACCGAAATAGTAGAGGTAAGAATGTGTCTCTGAGTTACACCACGCCTCCCAGCCAGCAGTGGGTGGCCCACGCACATACCGAAATAGTAGAGGTAAGAATGTGTCTCTGAGTTACACCATGCCTCCCAGCCAGCAGTGGGTGGCCCACGCACATACAGAAATAGTAGAGGTAAGAATGTGTCTCTGAGTTACACCACGCCTCCCAGCCAGCAGTGGGTGGCCCATGCACATACAGAAATAGTAGAGGTAAGAATGTGTCTCTGAGTTACACCACGCCTCCCAGCCAGCAGTGGGTGGCCCATGCACATACCGAAATAGTAGAGGTAAGAATGTGTCTCTGAGTTACACCACGCCTCCCAGCCAGCAGTGGGTGGCCCACGCACATACCGAAATAGTAGAGGTAAGAATGTGTCTCTGAGTTACACCACACCTCCCAGCCAGCAGTGGGTGGCCCACGCACATACAGAAATAGTAGAGGTAAGAATATTGAATGATCGTTTCTGACAATCCTTAAGTTAATATATTTAAGCAGAGGACGACAGGAAGTAAGACAACAAGGCAAGAACAGAAATAAATTCATATTACTTAAATGAGCATTACACAGTGCATTTCTACACTGTTGAGGCCATAGTAGGGGCAATATCCAGAAATTGAGCAAGAAAATGATACATTTCTTTACATGGTCAGTGTCCTCATGTGACAGGATCTGGACTGAGAAAAAAATTTCTCCAATATCTGTGCTCTTCATGTGTCAAAAATATAAAAATGCAAACAAATCATTAAAGTCATATAAAAGAATACTTTTCTAATTTATGTGATGATTTCAAAATATACATCACTTTTGTGTAATAATGATTATACAATTGGATATATCAACTAATTTTAGTATAATTATAAGTAAATTAAAAGTACGATTTTTTTTTTAAACCATCACTTTCAGATGCACTGGGCAAAATAGCAACCAATGAATGTGTTGTTTATGAAAGTGAGGCACCATGCCAGCTATGACATTGTTATGATGTGATGTAATGTGAATAATGGTTTGTGTTACTTTGCAGAGGAATTGTAATCCTGGGTTTATGAGCACCGTTGGCTTCTTTGACCCTGCAGCTCTCAGCCCCGCATCTAAGATCAGACTTATCATATACGATGTCAAGGAGAGGATGACAAACACTGTGAGCTCTATTTAAATTAATATACATATATTTAACATATTATGATTGAGCAGTTTTAGGATAGAATGAGGTGGACAAAGTGGGACTATTCATAACAGATGCATGACTCACTCATAATATTTTCTTTTGCACCAAAATAAGTAATCATCGGATGGGTTTTCTTTTTATTTCTCAAAATATCAACATTTTAAAGGTAGAAAATAATGCAATCTTTCATTTTTGTAAGAAGACTCACTGTTTTTATAGAAATCAAAGTTGAATGACCATCAAAATAAATTCTGATACATATATGTCTACCAAAGAATGCAAATTAGTATTATAACATTTCTACGTTTTCCTTGGTCTAACTTTAGCAGTAGAATTAACATTATTTACTGTAATGGGGATTGCTAATTTTGATAATAATTTAATTTAGCATGTTGACCATAATTTGCTTGAAGGCCCAGGTTTATAACAAAGATTCCTTATAGATACATGACATTGTGTAATTCATCGAGTTGAGCTTCAGATGATTTTACGTCATCATGTGGTGAATGAATAAATATGGTAGATGGCACAAAATAGATTTAAAAAGATTTAATTGATTAGATTTATGTTGTTTTGATGATTTACTAATGTGACATTGTGCATGTGAATTAGGTAATAAATGTTTTGTACATATAAGCTGGGTCTATGACATACAAGCCAGGCTTTCATCACATATAAGCCAGGCTTCCATCACATATAATCCAGGCCTTCATCACATATAATCCAGGCTTTCAACACATCTAGGCCAGGCTTTCATCACATATAAGCCAGGCTTCCATCACATATAGGCCAGGCTTCCCTCACATATAATCCAGGCTTCCATCACATATAAGCCAGGCTTCCATCACATATAAGCCAGGCTTCCATCACATATAAGCCAGGCTTCCCTCACATATAATCCAGGCTTCCATCACATACAATCCAGGCTTCTATCGCATACCAGGCCTCTATCACATACCAGGCCTCTATCACATACCAGGCCTCTATCACATACCAGGCCTCTATCGCATACCAGGCCTCTATCACATACCAGGCCTCTATCACATACCAGGTCTCTATCACATACCAGGTCTCTGTTGCATACCAGGTCTCTATCACATACCAGGTCTCTATCACATACCAGGCCTCTATCACATACCAGGCCTCTATCACATACCAGGACTCTATCACATACCAGGCCTTTATCACATACCAGGTCTCTATCACATACCAGGCCATTATTACATACCAGGCCTCTATCACATACCAGGCCTCTATCACATACCAGGCCTCTATCACATACCAGGACTCTATCACATACCAGGTCTCTATCACATACCATATGTCTCTATCACATACCTGGTCTCAGTCTCATACCAGGTCTTTATCGCATACCAGGCCTCTATCACATACCAGGCCTCTATCACATACCAGGTCTCTATCACATACCAGGACTCTATCACATACCAGGTCTCTATCGCATACCAGGCCTCTATCACATACCAGGCCTCTATCACATACCAGGCCTCTATCACATACCAGGCCTCTGTTGCATACCAGGTCTCTATCACATACCAGGACTCTATCACATACCAGGCCTCTATCACATACCAGGTCTCTATCACATACCATGTCTCTATCACATACCTGGTCTCAGTCTCATACCAGGTCTCTATCACATACCAGGTCTTTATCGCATACCAGGCCTCCATCACATACCAGGTCTCTATCACATACCAGGTCTTTATCACATACCAGGACTCTATCACATACCAGGCCTCTATCACATACCAGGTCTCTATCACATACCAGGTCTCTATCACATACCTGGTCTCAGTCTCATACCAGGTCTTTATCGCATACCAGGCCTCCATCAGATATCAGGCCTCTATCACACATTGAATGCGTTTAACCTATGCATTTCCCATGAATATTTGAGAATTTGGGCATTTCTAAAGGGAGAATGATTTTGAGAAATAAAAGTTATGAAATGGTATTAGCTTATATGGTTAAACATTTATTTTCCTTTTTTGTAATGTCACAATATTTGCAGGGCTACTTTTCTTCCACAAGATCATCATTTCAGGTGATTTTATATACTAATGCACATGAAGTTGCTTTAACAGAATAATTCAGATAACAAAAGTCCGAATCTTGCTGTTATCTGAGATATAACCCAGCTTTGAACTAATCATGGCTATCCATTATACAGAAGAGGACACAAAGATTGGAATATCATTATAATTCTAAAAATATTATCAAATTTGGCAAACAAGAAGCAATACACAGATACATATCATCATAATATTCCATGGGTAAACTTGATTTAAAGGTAACCAAATAAGTAGCTATTGTCTTCGACTTTTTCATTCAAAGTAAGCTCAGTTTCAGCCACAGCAGATGAGATGCAAAGTAGGGTTATATTAATTCTATTCCTATTCATTGATTGTCATTTTATCATTTTTATGGACAAAAATTATAATGCTATATTTTCTCAGCATCCTTAACCTGTCAGTATCTCTTTGGTGATGTTTATACCAGACTACTCTGTAAAACAGAAAAATGACATCTCTTTTGCTGATATGACTCGGGAAGGTTTGATTTTAACACAAGAATGAAATTGTCCACACATTTGTGTTTTCTTCTGTAATAATTGAAAGATATCCAAGTCATAACCTCACCCCATACTATATATATATATTTAAGTTATATCAGGGGATATGGGTTTGTATTAACCAGGTGCTATCCTACATATTAAGCTAAGATAAAACACTAATCCAATCATCACTAATCCATGTGCTAATCCTAATGCACCTCTGAACTATGCCTCTCAGCAATCAAGGTCATGGAATAATGCAGAGATATACAACATTTGATCTGTAGATGATGACACATATAAATTGTTGGTGCTGCACGAGCTCACCCATAATTACCCATTATTAACTTAATGGAATAAATATACAAGACAAAAGGCAATTTAATCATGAAATATAATAATCATTTAGTATTTGCCTTATATTTAGAATTTACTGTCCATCCTTTCCCTTTTTGTTCACAGACATGGTACTCTTAAGTGGAGTCAGAATTGATTTACTCTTTTACCCCAATGTAATGATGAACAAATAGGCATCATAAGAGTGTGATATAAGCTAGTGCGGTTACTTTCCCAGCCATGTGACAGTGAATAATTACATTAATATATGTGAAGATCTAAACAGACCCTTATTACACACCAAATTGCATAGACATGTCAACATGTCTGTTGTGAAACGGAAAAGGTTAACACATTTTAAAATCATCTGGTTTTATCATAATCATTACAATCATGAAAGATATTGAATGACTGTTCAAATCAATTTGTGTATTTAATTTTACTTATTGGTTTAAAAGTTTTCCGTGTTTCACTGGTGAGATGAACTTGTCTGTTAATAAAGTCTGAAATATCAATAAATCTCAATGTATTTTCCCATCCTCTTTTTCCTGGCATATCCACAGTATTGGTATTTTATATTTGGAAACAATATATAAGTAAAACCCTAAGATCATGCCTGTCTTATCTCATATAATCTATCAATATTACTTTGGTCACCATAAATCTTTTTGAACTCTAAGAATGGAATATTAAAAACTTCAATTTCATATAATGTTTTGAGATACTATCTAGTTGTTGCATACTTAGAACAAATTATACTGGTCAAATAATATATAATAGAGTGTATACATGAAGTAGGTAATGTTTTTTTATTTCAGATGACCCAGATAGGCATTGCCATTTTCACATTATCAGATCTTATGGCAGCGCCCTCGTGTAGACTACAGCTAAAGCTCTCGTAAGCATCTTTTTATCTTAACACATTGCAATGTGAATATTCTTAGGTAATTACATTTTATATATCACCTCTGGATAGTTTGCTTTCCAACCTCAATTTCCAACACAAATTTGATAAGTGTTTTCCCATCTTTCATATTTTGATTCTCACAAACAAGGTGCTTAAAAAAATTTACACTGCCGAGATTTTGATTTAGATTTTGGAAAAAATGTGATTATAAACCAGAAGTTCATCTTTCTCTGATCCAACCATGATCATTGTTGTATATTTCATCATTAATGATCAAAATATAAATAAAGAAATAAAAGTTTTGTAATTCCATTGTAAAATATATGTTATTAATCAAGTCCACAGTGACATACCCAGAGTTTCTTAATTAATGTCTAAACATGTTGCATGAGATTCAATGTTTCTGGTCCTTGCATGGGTTAAGTGCGAGATGTAGGTTAATAGCTTGATAAATATTAACTGTGATATCCAGGTTGATATCAGGAAGCCTACTGATGTGAGATCCAAGATAATTAGATGCAGGTTCAGTTAATGATTACTATTAATGTGAGATCCAAGTTAATTTGACAAACTATTTATATTAGATGCAGGTTTAGTTGATGATTACTATTAATGTGAGATCCAAGTTAATTTGGCAAACTATTTATATTAGATGCAGGTTTAGTTGATGATTACTATTAATGTGAGATCCAAGTTAATTTGACAAACTATTTATATTAGATGCAGGTTTAGTTGATGATTACTATAAATGTGAGATCCAAGTTAATTTGGCAAACTATTTATATTAGATGCAGGTTTAGTTGATGATTACTATTAATGTGAGATCCAAGTTAATTTGGCAAACTATTTATATTAGATGCAGGTTTAGTTGATGATAACTCTTCAATTAAATGTGAGATCCAAGTATATATCATAATAACCATATATATGAGATCCAGATTTGATTATTATTTATGTGAAATCCAAGTTACTTTCATGATAATTATTAATGGAAGACAACAGTTAATAATATGTTAACTGTTAATGTGTTTAATCGGATAAATTAGTCAGCACATAAACTGATTCATATCCATTAAGTGGAATCAGGATCTTACCAAACATTAAGTCAGCAAGGACAGTATGTGTATCTATATATCAATGGTGCATGATATGGAACCCCAGTGATGAGAATAGGGCAACTGTTCATATTTGAGAATATTGATCAGGTGAGAAAATTAAATGGAGAAAGACGTGCATTGTATCATATAACTATATAAATGAATAAATTTCTAAAGAGTGATGGGGAAGAGTTTGGCTCTTGGCAGGAAGTAAACATTGTGTATGATTCAGCCGAGGATCAGGATGTACAGAGATCTCCATTTATAACCCTTATCGAAACAGAACAGTGAACATACTTCTGGACAAAGCACAAATTACGTTTATGAAGTATATGAGATAATTATCACCGTAAAGTTTTGACATTTGAGTCAATATAAATATGAACCTTTGGGAGATGTGAAAATCAGGATTGTCGGGATGGGAGGGAAGTGTTGCCGATCCTGTGACAAAAGGTTTGTGTTTTCTATTTTGGAAATTATCAGATATAAGAAGAGAAGGCATATCTATGATTCTAGGCCAGGAATAAATAGCATGTGGATATTTGGTCTCCCTTTGGAAGTACTTCTTTATCTTTTTTGTCACAATCTATTTTTTTTTTCAATTTGTTAAAACATCATACATTGAAAATGGTAGGTGAATACAGGTGCATTTTGAATATTATTTTACAAATCTTTCTGTATTCATAGATGACAAGCAGTTGGCAGAATCATGCTTTGTCAAATTGTTTGTACCAAAAAAAAAATATTGGAAAAGTGTTTATCTCTCGCTGTATGGTCTGAGTATTTGCTGAAAGTAATGATGTACTGCAGGCCTAAATAATGCAGGTCCACCCAAAAATATAACAGTTTTATTTCCAATATTTCCACTTGACATCTCACATAATCTAATGTTTAATAACAATAATTTCCTGGCCATTAATCATGTTTATTTTGTGGTTGCACTTGGTGTTATATGATTGGTTTTGTCCAGTTAATTATACCAGAGTATATATTTATTGATAAAAATAAATCATGATTAATTAATAACGCTGATATTTATTGATATTCATTATAAGTATGTCTAGATTATGGTTATGATGATTAGTTGATCAATATTTGTATTGCACCAGGAACCTTCTTATCAAAAACTGATTGAATGAAATCAAAATAATACGATCACAAAAACATACAATAGAAAGTAGATGAGTAATTTACAGTTGTCATATTACAGCCTGAAATCTGAATTCTGTTTATATTGTTGTCATTTATATGAAATATAAAAAATACTATACAAGTACATCATTTGAGGAGAATAATTTTTTGAAGAGAGATTATGTATTATCAGGGTTGACACTTATGATTAATGATGAAAGGCAATTAGCTTCAGGCAATTAGCAGTTCATGTTTGTTGAAGTATGTCATTGATGAATGCACATTATAAAAGACCATATTTTTGGAAATAGAAGTTTTGTAATTCGTTATTATTTCAGGTCAACCGACTACAGTGACCCTGGGAACATGACTATAATGGCCTGGCAGAATGAAAAGAACTGGCCAGTACAAAATGGGGAAGTCCAGCCCCAGGCACAGGTAAATATAAACAATACCATCACAGCCTGGCAGAATGAAAAGAACTGGCCAGTACAAAATGGGGAAGTCCAGCCCCAGGCACAGGTAAATATAAACAATACCATCACAGCCTGGCACAATGAAAAGAACTGGCCAGTACAAAATGGGGAAGTCCAGCCCCAGGCACAGGTAAATATAAACAATACCATCACAGCCTGGCAGAATGAAAAGAACTGGCCAGTACAAAATGGGGAAGTCCAGCCCCAGGCACAGGTAAATATAAACAATACCATCACAGCCTGGCAGAATGAAAAGAACTGGCCAGTACAAAATGGGGAAGTCCAGCCCCAGGCACAGGTAAATATAAACAATACCATCACAGCCTGGCAGAATGAAAAGAACTGGCCAGTACAAAATGGGGAAGTCCAGCCCCAGGCACAGGTAAATATAAACAATACCATCACAGCCAGGCAGAATGAAAAGAACTGGCCAGTACAAAATGGGGAAGTCCAGCCCCAGGCACAGGTAAATATAAACAATACCATCACAGCCTGGCAGAATGAAAAGAACTGGCCAGTACAAAATGGGGAAGTCCAGCCCCAGGCACAGGTAAATATAAACAATACCATCACAGCCAGGCAGAATGAAAAGAACTGGCCAGTACAAAATGGGGAAGTCCAGCCCCAGGCACAGGTAAATATAAACAATACCATCACAGCCTGGCAGAATGAAAAGAACTGGCCAGTACAAAATGGGGAAGTCCAGCCCCAGGCACAGGTAAATATAAACAATACCATCACAGCCTGGCAGAATGAAAAGAACTGGCCAGTACAAAATGGGGAAGTCCAGCCCCAGGCACAGGTAAATATAAACAATACCATCACAGCCTGGCAGAATGAAAAGAACTGGCCAGTACAAAATGGGGAAGTCCAGCCCCAGGCACAGGTAAATATAAACAATACCATCACAGCCTGGCAGAATGAAAAGAACTGGCCAGTACAAAATGGGGAAGTCCAGCCCCAGGCACAGGTAAATATAAACAATACCATCACAGCCTGGCAGAATGAAAAGAACTGGCCAGTACAAAATGGGGAAGTCCAGCCCCAGGCACAGGTAAATATAAACAATACCATCACAGCCTGGCAGAATGAAAAGAACTGGCCAGTACAAAATGGGGAAGTCCAGCCCCAGGCACAGGTAAATATAAACAATACCATCACAGCCTGGCACAATGAAAAGAACTGGCCAGTACAAAATGGGGAAGTCCAGCCCCAGGCACAGGTAAATATAAACAATACCATCACAGCCTGGCAGAATGAAAAGAACTGGCCAGTACAAAATGGGGAAGTCCAGCCCCAGGCACAGGTAAATATAAACAATACCATCACAGCCTGGCAGAATGAAAAGAACTGGCCAGTACAAAATGGGGAAGTCCAGCCCCAGGCACAGGTAAATATAAACAATACCATCACAGCCTGGCAGAATGAAAAGAACTGGCCAGTACAAAATGGGGAAGTCCAGCCCCAGGCACAGGTAAATATAAACAATACCATCACAGCCAGGCAGAATGAAAAGAACTGGCCAGTACAAAATGGGGAAGTCCAGCCCCAGGCACAGGTAAATATAAACAATACCATCACAGCCTGGCAGAATGAAAAGAACTGGCCAGTACAAAATGGGGAAGTCCAGCCCCAGGCACAGGTAAATATAAACAATACCATCACAGCCTGGCAGAATGAAAAGAACTGGCCAGTACAAAATGGGGAAGTCCAGCCCCAGGCACAGGTAAATATAAACAATACCATCACAGCCTGGCACAATGAAAAGAACTGGCCAGTACAAAATGGGGAAGTCCAGCCCCAGGCACAGGTAAATATAAACAATACCATCACAGCCAGGCAGAATGAAAAGAACTGGCCAGTACAAAATGGGGAAGTCCAGCCCCAGGCACAGGTAAATATAAACAATACCATCACAGCCTGGCAGAATGAAAAGAACTGGCCAGTACAAAATGGGGAAGTCCAGCCCCAGGCACAGGTAAATATAAACAATACCATCACAGCCTGGCAGAATGAAAAGAACTGGCCAGTACAAAATGGGGAAGTCCAGCCCCAGGCACAGGTAAATATAAACAATACCATCACAGCCTGGCAGAATGAAAAGAACTGGCCAGTACAAAATGGGGAAGTCCAGCCCCAGGCACAGGTAAATATAAACAATACCATCACAGCCTGGCACAATGAAAAGAACTGGCCAGTACAAAATGGGGAAGTCCAGCCCCAGGCACAGGTAAATATAAACAATACCATCACAGCCTGGCACAATGAAAAGAACTGGCCAGTACAAAATGGGGAAGTCCAGCCCCAGGCACAGGTAAATATAAACAATACCATCACAGCCTGGCAGAATGAAAAGAACTGGCCAGTACAAAATGGGGAAGTCCAGCCCCAGGCACAGGTAAATATAAACAATACCATCACAGCCTGGCAGAATGAAAAGAACTGGCCAGTACAAAATGGGGAAGTCCAGCCCCAGGCACAGGTAAATATAAACAATACCATCACAGCCAGGCAGAATGAAAAGAACTGGCCAGTACAAAATGGGGAAGTCCAGCCCCAGGCACAGGTAAATATAAACAATACCATCACAGCCTGGCAGAATGAAAAGAACTGGCCAGTACAAAATGGGGAAGTCCAGCCCCAGACACAGGTAAATATAAACAATACCATCACAGCCTGGCAGAATGAAAAGAACTGGCCAGTACAAAATGGGGAAGTCCAGCCCCAGGCACAGGTAAATATAAACAATACCATCACAGCCTGGCAGAATGAAAAGAACTGGCCAGTACAAAATGGGGAAGTCCAGCCCCAGGCACAGGTAAATATAAACAATACCATCACAGCCTGGCAGAATGAAAAGAACTGGCCAGTACAAAATGGGGAAGTCCAGCCCCAGGCACAGGTAAATATAAACAATACCATCACAGCCTGGCAGAATGAAAAGAACTGGCCAGTACAAAATGGGGAAGTCCAGCCCCAGACACAGGTAAATATAAACAATACTATATAATTATAATTATAGAGGCACCTAGTCTAAAGAGTACTGTTATGTTGCAATACAGTTCATAAAATGACTTCTTATTTTCCCCACGTTTTTAAATATTCCAGCATAACCGCAATATTCTTCTATGTGAATAGCATGGATCAGCTGATTACACAGTTTTCCATTTTTTATAGGACAGTGCAGAGCCTAATTTGAAGAGAGTAGTATCCTTAAAGGGCAAGACATCAAAGCGCATGGACATGTTGCGCCCTCTATATGATAATATACTCACAAAAACCTTTCGCTTACCCACCAACCTTGGTGGGATGCTGAGTATTCATGAGTACATGGGGGAGAGTAAGCTGACATTCTCACTACCCAGACAGCTGCTGTAAGTCACACCCTATTGCTGTTTTACTGTATATGCTTCAGTTTAATTAATCAAAATAAGAAGTAAGAGATAAATACCAGTGAAATATTCAATTTAAGAAAGGCAATCAATTTTTTTTAAATCAGTCAATTAAACACAATTAATCTATCAAATTGATGAATTGAATAATGGAAACTTTCACAGGTCTAGAGGAAGAACAAAGCTAAACCATTGATGAAAAAGTTTTATTATTTTCTAAATTTCACTTTCTTCTTTCAGAAAATTGTGGGTGGCAGAAGAAAAGAGTAAAATAGAACAACTTCAGGATTTAGGAGATGTAAGTCAGCATTCTCATTGTCAACATCTCTGCCCCAAAACACTTATTCCAAAATGGCGAACATGCATACATGTCATGCCTGTATCATCTTTCAGATCCCTGACTTTTTATTCAGGTTTAGTTACCTGCTTAAATGGCAAATATCATGAATTATCCCAGTACCTTCTTATAGTTCTTCTGACTTTAAAAACATTTACCATTTTTCAGTGGTTGATCTTATCATATCACATTTATCTGTACACCACAGTTCAGTTGCCATTCAGATCTGATCACAATTATCTGTCCACCACAATTCAGTTGCCATGAGATCAGATCACATTTATATGTCCACCACAGTTCAGTTGTCATTCAGATCGGATCACATATTCATGTCCACTGCAGTTTAGTTGCCATTCAGATCTGATCACATATTCATGTCCACTGCAATTTAGTTGCCATTCAGATCTGATCACATATTCATGTCCACTGCAGTTTAGTTGCCATTCAGATCTGATCACATATTCATGTCCACTGCAGTTTAGTTGCCATTCAGATCTGATCACATATTCATGTCCACCATATTTCAGTTGGCCGTCAGGTCTGGATTGAAACGACAGAAGAGCATGGATGAATGTATTAATTTGAGCAATATCTACACCAGATGTCTGCAGTCTCTGACAGACTGTAAAGGTACAGACACAGAGATGTCACATAACTATATATACCACATATGTATATATATATATATATATAACAAATGCTAACAGCTTAACTTTCTCTCTTCTAGGATTTGGGTTGAAGTGCTATATCATAAACATTGAGGTTAAGAGAGGTTCATTCATTGAAAAATACCATCATGGTCACTGGTGATATTCCTGCAAAGAAATGTTATTTTACTATAACCTTTATGCTATATTGATGCAATGTGCATCATAGGTATTTTTTATCTTTGCATAAACAAGCTTTTTCCATGGTTACCGGGAGATTAATTTTGCATCCCATCAAAAATGTATCAAGATTATTGTGTTGCATATAACTTTGCAGGGATGTAACTTGTAGCATATTAGGTTAGATGTCTATGTAACCTTTATTTACTACATGTATATTATTATGTGCTGGGTTTTTAAATTATCTTGTCCTACTGGAAAGTGAGAAATGTTACATTCTACCTACCTGCAATCAACAAAGGGCAGATGTTGTTGTATGTACCTATGGTAACATTTCATATTAGGTTTGCAAAATATAAGATCTTTATATACAAAATAAAATTTATTGGCACCATCCCTGTATTCTGGCAAGAAAATTGTAATTTTGGAATATATATATAGACATCTGATTAGATGCAAAGCAATGAAAACAATGTCACCTAATTTCCAAAGTCTTTGTGCATCAAGTTATATACAGAATGGGACATTTTGCAATCTCTGATTTCCCTTTTTATTGTTTTGGCTGAGCTTTATTTTGCTTTATTTGCAATCTACTAATTTATTTCTAAAATATAACCTGGATAATACTTTGGTGGTAAGATAATTTAGGTTTTTTATGGGCCTCTTGCATTTCTGTGTATTCAAGGCCAGTCAGCAGGCTCCAGTGATTCAATGAAACAATTTGCCCTCGGCAAATCATACCCCATCCCCCTAAAATTACAAGATACATAGGTTTAGATTTTTCTCTCTTATGCTGTTTTAATCCTGGACTTGGCGCTCTATAATATATCTTTTATATCTATTTAACCCTGGGTGATTTGGCGTTGTTTGCACCTTTGCCAGATGGGGGATCATTGGGACAGTACACGACGGGAACTGATGGACTTCCACATGTCCTCAGTCAGCATGTACACACAGAATGCCAGATATGTGGCTGGATACCAAGGTGAGGCACACACACACACACACACACACACACACACACACACACACACACACACACACACAGCAGCTAGCATGTACACACAGAATGCCAGATATGTGGCTGGATACCAAGGTGAGGCACACACACCACACCACACACACACACACACCACACACACCACACACACACACACATGCACACACACACACATAGCAGCTAGCATGTACACACAGAATGCCAGATATGTGGCTGGATACCAAGGTGAGGCACACACACCACACCACACACACACACACACCACACGCACCACACACACACACACATGCACACACACACACATAGCAGCTAGCATGTACACACAGAATGCCAGATATGTGGCTGGATACCAAGGTGAGGCATACACACACATGCACACACACACACACACACACACACAGAGCAGCTAGCATGTACACACAGAATGCCAGATATGTGGCTGGATACCAAGGTGAGGCACACACACACACACACTTATACACACCAGCTATTATGTACATACAGAATGCCCAATATCTGGCCTTCCCACTCTTTTGTCCTATCCATACAAAAAAGTACCTTAGCTGGTCTTTCCTGACCAATTTTTTTAATTGAAAATGTGAAAAATTCTTAAAAAATAAATAATAATTTAAACAAATAATTGTGAGTTGAGGAAGTGTGAGACAATCATAATGATGTCTTTTTATCAGGTTTGCTTTGCATTTTTTTCAATATTGATATTGACAAATGAAGAAATGTTTTTAATTGGATTAGTCTGGAAACAAATGGAAAGGATACACATTTAATATGGCAAGGTTCAAAATGCACACATGAACAGCAAGGCCAGAAATGTATGGATTTGACTGAAAAGGAACAGAAAACTATATGATTTTCTGCTCAGAGAAGACAGGGTTTTGGGAAGGCCTGAATATATGGCCCAGATACCAAAGTGAGCACACCACACACAGGTGTTTTGGCTGCTATGTGGTATGCTTTTGCTTTCACTGAATTTCAATCACAGTTTTTTTTTTCTCAATACAACCCATGGAATTATATCCACAGCATTCAATCTTAACATGCACGAGGCAATACCATGTTTAACTTAGCTTTCACTATTTCTCATAACATTGAATTCAAGGAAAATTCTAATCCTATGGACAATGATCAAGGTAATCCACATGATCATCAAATATTTTACAAAATTATGTCATCTATTCACTATTGTATAAATTAAGTTTGGTGATTATGGTCACTAATTAAATTGAAGATTACGCATAAAAAGTATATAATTATTCAAGATTGTTAAGAGACTTTTTGTCTTGAGAATTAGTTTAATTGGCAATGCACAGCTCATAACTCTTAAGGAGTTAAGCCTGACTTCCAGATTACCGGTAAGTGTAGTAATGCATGATGTTTATTCTATGTAGGTGCTCCATTCAAGCCTAGTGCCAAGAAGGGCCACAAGGAAGTGGAGTTTGCACCAACAAATCTGCACATCCACCGAGTGTGGATACAGAATGAGGCTATCAAGGCTGTTAGTAAGTATCCCAGGCCTGTCAGTAACTATCTTAGGCCATCAGGACTGTCAGTAACTATCCCAGGCCATCAGGGCTGTCAGTAACTATCCCAGGCCATCAGGGCTGTCAGTAACTATCCCAGGCCATCAGGGCTCTCAGTAATTATCCCAGGCCATTAGGGCTGTCAGTAATTACCCCAGGCCACCGGGGCTGTCAGTAACTATCCCAGGCCATCAGGGCTGTCAGTAACTATCCCAGGCCATCAAGGCTGTCAGTAACTATCCCAGGCCATCAGGGCTCTCAGTAATTATCCCAGGCCATCGGGGCAGTCAGTAACTATCCCAGGCCAAAAAGGCTGTCTGTAACTATTCCAGGCCATCAGGGCTGTCAATAATTATCCCAGGCCATCAGGGCTGTCAGTAACTATCCCAGGCCAACAAGGCTGTCTGTAACTATTCCAGGCCATCAGGGCTGTCAGTAACTGCTCCCGGCCATCAGGGCTGTCAGTAACTATCTTAGGCCATCAGGGCTGTCAGTAACTATATTAGGCCATCAGGACTGTCAGTAACTATCCCAGGCCATCAGGGCTCTCAGTAATTACCGTATTTACTCGTGTATAAGTCGACTCGTGTATAAGTCGACCCCCCAAAATTGAGGTTATTTTTCTTGAAAAAAAACAATTTCCGAATATAAGTCGAGTTGGTTTTTCTTGACATATCGGCTCTGCTACCATTCAAGCTTAAGCTGAAGCTTGGCGGTCATTTTAAAAGTGAAACGTAAATATGCTTAAAATATAAGATATTAGACATCTTATACACGAGTAAATACGGTAAAATGTAAATACGATGTTCAAATTTTCGAAATAACGGATATCAGAGCTGATCGATTTTGATTGCATTTTAAATGATAAATAAAGGTATTTACCCAATATTATCACAAATTGTTCGAGAACAGAACAAAACCATCAATCCATTTAAAACGCAATTAAAATCGATCCACGTGTGAAAGCATTTCTGTCAACAAGGGAAGACACGACTCAAAGCAGTGGAAACAAAGACGTATTGCAAAACTGTGAACGCTGATAATTGTAATCAGTGAGAACAAAGTCAAAACAAAGTGTTTCGAATAATAGACCAATAATATTGGGTAAATACCTTTCTTTTTCAAATACGATGTCCGTGACGTAGCGGATCGATTGGCCACGTGACTCACATATCATGTGATCATTGACTTTGCAGATTTGCAGGAGAATTGCGTTTTAAATGATAAATAAAATCATATACCCAATATAAACACAAAACACGCTTTGCAGGTCGAGAACAGAACAAAACCATTCATCCATTTAACATGCTTTACGCAATACGAGGTCGTCATTTTAGAAAGCGGGAGTGACGGGGACAAGCTCTTATTTTTGGTGCGAAAACAAATGGAGTGTATCAACTCGCATTGAAATATTAATATATTGCGCAATGATGGATCCCTGACTTCTCCTCGTGTTGCGGACGTGAATTAACGCGACGTCACGTACATGATATTTTCTCGACCTGCGAAGCATAATTTGTGATAATATTGGGTAAATACCTTTATTTATCATTTAAAATGCAATTAAAATATCAAACTCGTTTTCGCGCTAAAAACAAGTGCCTCTTCCCGTCACTTCCGCCTTTCTAAATTGCAACCACGTGTTGCGACCACGTGTTTGACGATCTTAAGAAATTGACAGAAATGCCTTCACCCGGGGATCGATTTTAATTGCGTTTTAAATGGATTGATGGTTTTGCTCTGTTCTCGAACAATTTGGGTTAATACCTTTATTTATCATTTAAAACGCAATTAAAATCGATCCACGTGTGAAAGCATTTCTTTCCAAGCGGGAAGACACGACTCAAAGCAGTGGAAACAAAGACGTATTGCAAAACTGTGAACGCTGATAATTGGAATCAGTGAGAACAAAGTCAAAACAAAGCGTTTCGAATAATAGACCAGTAATATTGGGTAAATACCTTTCTTTATCATTTAAAACACAATTAAAATCAATCTGTTGCGACTGATATTCGTTATTTCGAAAATATGAAGATCGTATTTACGTTTTACCGTAATTACTCGAGTATAAGACTGTTAAACCGACCCGCTATGTCCGATATTCGTTATTTCGAAAATAAGAATGTTCGTAATGAAAACTCATAGTGTCGTAATTTTTCGGCGTAAATCCTCGTCCACAGGTTGCTCTCGTGTATAAGTCGACCCCCTAAGCATTAACTAAGAGTTTTTGGAAAAAAACCTCGACTTATACTCGAGTAAATACGGTATCCCAGGCCACCGGGGCTGTCAGTAACTATCCCAGGCCATCAGGGCTGTCAGTAACTATCCCAGGCCATCAAGGCTGTCAGTAACTATCCCAGGCCATCAGGGCTCTCAGTAATTATCCCAGGCCATCGGGGCTGTCAGTAACTATCCCAGGCCAAAAAGGCTGTCTGTACCTATTCCAGGCCATCAGGGCTGTCAATAACTATCCCAGGCCATCAGGGCTGTCAGTAACTATCCCAGGCCAACAAGGCTGTCTGTAACTATTCCAGGCCATCAGGGCTGTCAGTAACTGCTCCCGGCCATCAGGGCTGTCAGTAACTATCTTAGGCCATCAGGGCTGTCAGTAACTATCTTAGGCCATCAGGGCTGTCAGTAACTATCCCAGACCATTAGGGCTGTCAGTAATTACCCCAGGCCATCAGGGCTGTCAGTAACTATCCCAGGCCATCAGGGCTGTCAGTAACTCTCCCAGGCCATCAGGGCTGTCAGTAATTAACCCAGGCCATCAGGGCTGTCAGTAATTAACCCAGGCCATCAGGGCTGTCAGTAACTGCCATCAGGGCTGTCAGTAACTATCCCAGGCCATCAGGGCTGTCAGTAACTGCCATCAGGGCTGTCAGTAACTATCCCAGGCCATCAGGGCTGTCAGTAACTATCCCAGGCCATCAGGGCTGTCAGTAATTAACCCAGGCCATCAGGGCTGTCAGTAATTAACCCAGGCCATCAGGGCTGTCAGTAACTGCCATCAGGGCTGTCAGTAACTATCCCAGGCCATCAGGGCTGTTAGTGGTTATCTCAGGCTGTTAAGGCTGTTATTAAATAACCCAAGCAATTAAGAACTTCAGTAACTGTCTCATTTCTGTGACATATGTTTGATATACATAAAACACAAAATCATTCAGTGCCAGAAAGTCAGTTTCCTGTATTTAGATTTTTTGGCAAGATCCCTTTTAATATAGTATTTGTTTTCCTTTCCAGGTGCCTGTTATGATATAACCACCGTTGGGGCCTTCACTGCTTACGCTCAAAAATATAAACATGGTGGACTGCGGCGTCTGCTTAAACAACTCAGGGAACACTTCTCTGAAAACATAGATGGAAAAAATAAAATGGAGAAAGTAAATGAGATTCTGAACAGCATGAGCACATTACGGACAGCCATACACACGTACAGTGAGGCGGTTTGTAGATCAGCCATACAAGGAGACTCCGCAGACCTCAATAATGCCCTGTCTGCACTCTCAGATAAGGTGGGTCCTCACTCTATCTCTGCAGACCTCAATAATGCCCTGTCTGCTTTCTCAGATAAGGTGGGTTCTCACTTTATCTCACAGAGACTTGGTAGACCTCAATAACACCCCATCTAATTTTGTTCTCACTCCAGGTGACTCCTCAATCCATCAAATATTTTATCCACATTTGTGTGCTAGACTTTACATTAAAACTGAGAAGAAAGAAAAAGGAAGATAAAATTAGTTTTATATAGAGAATTCCTATTTGCAGCTTATGAAACCAAATACAGATTAAGGTGTTATGGAGTGATATTTGGGAATATTTCAGACGCGGCAGCTGATCCAGGTGTGTGAGAACCCCCTGGTGGAGCAGGGAATAGAGCAGTTTTCACAGGCCAAGAGGTCCAGTATGAATCCACGACCTTACTCCGATCCAGAGGGCTACCTAGCAGCACCGGCAGGACCGGTACCAGACCCGTCACCGGAGAAATCATGGAAGTGGAGTGGCACAGACTTTATCAAGAGTCCCACAGAGGAACCATGGGTCAGCTTCTCCCTTTCCTCTCAATCAGAACCTCTTAAGCACAAATACTGTTATGGTCTTAATATATTTATTATAACTAGGAATAAATCCATAGTTTCTTTAGTTGTATGGGGTTTTAATAGAGCTTGACAAATTGCTAAATCCTCCTGCACACCTCAAGGGATTCTGACTGTTAATTATGAATTATATAGAGACCTTAATCACATTCCAATATTGCTGCCCCAAAATCTATCCATTGAAATTGTCCTTTGGCTTGTTTTAAAGCCCTGATGATAACAATAAGTGAAATTGGTTTTTGGCCCTGATATTTATATTGTGTGATATCATAAACTGAAGCTATGCAAGCAGCATTATAAGATATATTATGACATTATAAGATATATTATGACATTATAAGATATATTATGACATTTTCTTTATATTTATGAGGTATGGCTGCCAGTTCCAAATCTTGGACAGAAATCAATTATGGTATATTTGTCTATTTCAGGAGTTAACACGTCTGAACACAGAGGCAGCAATAGTGTGTGTGACATCCAAAGTGGAGGACTTGTTACGACATGATCCAACACCAGGGGACGCCACCAAGTGGCTGGAGGAAATATCTCAGCAGATCATTAAACTCAAGCAGTGTGTAGAAGTGATGTGTAAACGAGCCCAGACCAGTCTCACCATTCTCTCAATAGAGGTCACTACTCACCCTTATTCCATATTCACAAAACGATCATTTATGAAGTATTTTGCAGGCATTTGCAGGAAATTGACCTATAATTTTTCATATTTTGGACTTTTCACTTTGATTTAGCTATTAGATACATGAAGACAAGGTTAAATGAAAATATACAGAATACAATTACACATGCATTTTCATTATAATATGTATTTAAACCTTGGCTCAATGGTTTTGTGAGTTCTACCTTCAGATATGGCATTAAGTAACATGTTTGTATGTTGTATGTTGTGCAGGAGAGCAGCCAGCATGTAGCCCTGATGCACACTATCAAGTACAGGAGAGATGTTGTATTCGCTCAGGCTGTGAGTATTACTGCAGTATCATATAAGCCTACTATATAGCATCATTACTTCTCTGGAGGAAGCTATGACCAGGCCAATCTCATGTCAAGATCGTAATTCTAACTGATAGCAGCCACCTTTACCGAGAGTAGTATTTTTTTGGCGGTGTAGATAATAGAAACTTGTATGATATAGATCTTTTTTGAGAATTCCAGTTTGGGAATATATAAACCAATATTACTTATTTACCAGATTTAATCCCGGTTTAAATATTTACAGAATTAGACCCATTAAACTAATCAAAGTTATGTTAAATTGAATATGATATGTATGACATTTTAAGAAAAAATGTTTTCTACATATTACCAAGTGAGTGCCAAGAATGGTAGATATTGCGGGAGGAGGAAGTATATCATTTTGTGATGCTTGCAGTTGACCTCAGCAGTGACAGCCTTCATGACAAAGCTTCGCAGCAGCATGACAAACGAGACATTCCTCAGACAGATTGTACAGATTGGAATACTGATGGAGTTTGAATGTTTGCTGAGTTGCCATGGTGATGAGATGGGGATGATGGAGGATATGGCTGTAGGAGTTCAGGATCTGAGTCATGTAGTCTTCAAGGTGGAGCAAGGCAGTGGCTCTGATGACATCATGCCCCTCGTCAAGGGAAACAGGTACGTCACTATGGCAACAGATCACCTTCAATGTAGCCATGGAAACATACATTAAATGAAAGGACTACAAGCAAATTATTGTTTAAACAGAATTTCATTCTTAAAAATGTAATGAACCTATAAAATAGGCCCATGTGCTAGAAAAAATATCTTGAATTAAACAAAGTGCTACAAATAGTATAATTAGTTGCATATGATATGCATTTTGTTATTACCATAGAGTGAAATAGATTTACCAGTTGTGTAGCTTCTGCACTGGTCAGTATTGATTGAAAATAATTTTGTAAGAAGCATAATACATCAAGTTAAATTACAATATAATCCTTGCATGAATATAGATGCTTTTTAAAGAGGTGCACACAGTCTCATCCAAAGTTGTTTTCACAATTTTCAGGGCAACATTTTGTGACCTTTATATTGATTTGCATATTATGACACTAAAACATAGATGAAATTGATCATCTGTTTTGTTTGTAAATCTCTTCTCATAGTGAAGACAAATTTGGAAAGTACTGTTTGAGACAACTTATATTTTCATGATAGAGATTGGAAAAAATGCATAGAGCGAACTGAGTTATTCAATAAAAGCTTTCCATGATTTTTCATAATCTCAGATCTGAACGGTTTTGCTTTTCTGTAAATAAATGATAGTACTGTTGTATTTTAATCATAAAATGTAATGCAGTAATTATTTCATTTACTTTTGCTTTTCTCCATTTGTTTTGCTTATTACCCTACAAATAACTAATGTGTATGATGTTCCTTGGTCTTTAAGCTTACTCAGGGAAGGGCTTTACCCAGACTTCAACAGGTATTGAGCTTTCCAAGTTACAAATCATACAAAACACTCATAATTTAAGGGTCAGTGCCATCAAACCACAACCTCTGTTAGGGTTGTAGTTTACCATGTTTAAAGAAAAAAATCTAGTCTGAAGATGAATTAGCATTATTTTTTGAAAAATTTACTTGAAAGGAAAATGTTAAAAGTGATTTGAAGATGAGGTTTGAGATGATGGTATCTGTGAACATGAATGGTAGTCTTGACCCTTGAATATTCTGCATTCCACTCTGGCGTATGACTCTTTGTTTAGTATATCCTTTTAGATATAAGTTTGTTTTCTCCACCTTATAATTATTTGCCTTGCACTTTTATCATAACTATATGATTATGTTTAAACAATTAGATCAGCAGAACACCACCTTTGTTTGCTTAATATTTCTGTTATCCATTGGAAAAGGTAGTTTGAAGAAGAACTTTTCAAGTCGCTCAATAGTTAACAATTATAGCTTTACTCTTTTGTCATGATGTGTGTTTAAAATCTTTGAATGTCCTTTTATATTTCAGTTTGACATCAAGCATTATTCAAAACTTTATTAGATTCCCTAACCTTTGTAGCAAAGATTTGATCAGATTGGCTGGCTTAAGTAGCAGAACCTCCATAATATTGCCTAATTGTAGAAGCAGAACTTCCCTAATATTGCCTAATTGTAGAAGCAGAACTTCCCTAATATTTCCTAATTTTAGTAGCAGAACCTCCCTAATATTGCCTAATTATAGTAGCAGAACCTCCCTAATATTGCCTAATTGTAGCAGCAGAACCTCCCAAAGGTTATCTAGATTTAGTATCCTCCATAAGATTGCCTTACCTTGATAACAAGCCTCCATAAGATTGCCATATATTGGTAACAAAGCCTCCATAAGATTTTCTTACCTTGGTAACAAAGCCTCCATAAGATTGCCTTATATTGGTAACAAAGCCTCCAGAACATTTCCTTACCTTGATAACAAAGCCTCCATAAGATTGCCTTACCTTGGTAACAAAGCCTCTGTATGATTGCCTTGTATTGGTAACAAAGCCTCCACAAGATTGCCTTACCTTGGTAACAAAGCCTCTGTAAGATTGCCTTATATTGGTAACAAAGCCTCCATAAGATTGCCTTACCTTGTTAACAAAGCCTCCATAAGATTGCCTTATATTGGTAACAAAGCCTCCATAAGATTGCCTTATATTGGTAGCAAAGCCTCCATAAGATTGCCTTATATTGGTAGCAAAGCCTCCATAAGATTGCCTTATATTGGTAGCAAAGCCTCCATAAGATTGCCTTATATTGGTAACAAAGCCTCCATAAGATTGCCTTGTATTACTAACAAAGCCTCCACAAGATTGCCTTATATTGATAACAAAGCCTCCATAAGATTGCCTTGTATTACTAACAAAGCCTCCACAAGATTGCCTTATATTGATAACAAAGCCTCCATAAGATTGCCTTACCTTGGTAGCAAAGCCTCCATAAGATTGCCTTACCTTGGTAGCAAAGCCTCCATAAGATTGCCTTATATTGGTAACAAAGCCTCTGTAAGATTGCCTTATATTGGTAACAAAGCCTCTGTAAGATTGCCTTATATTGGTAACAAAGCCTCTGTAAGATTGCCTTATATTGGTAACAAAGCCTCTATAAGATTGCCTTATATTGGTAACAAAGCCTCTATAAGATTGCCTTATATTGGCAGCAAAGCCTCCATAAGATTGCCATATATTGGTAGCAAAGCCTCCATAAGATTGTCTTATCTTGGCAACAAAGCCTCCATAAGATTGCCTTATATTGGCAACAAAGCCTCCATAAGATTGCCTTATATTGGTAGTAAAGCCTCCATAAGATAGATTGCCTTGTAGCAAAAGGGACATTAAGCTTGGTCTAATTGGAATATACATGTATAACATGTACCGGTTAGCTTGGTTATTGGTCTGATAGGGGCATAAATAACTGATAAACTTGGACTGATAAGGTCATATAACCTGCAAGCTTGGTTTGATAGGGTTATATAACATGACCATTTAGTTTGATAGAGCCATGTAACCTATAAGCTTGGTCTCATTGAGTTTTATAACATGACATCTTAGTTTGATAGAGCCATGTAACCTATAAGTTTGGTCTCATTGAGTTTTATAACATGACCACTTAGTTTGATAGGGCCATTTAACCTATAAGCTTGTTCTGACCAGGTCATATCCTTTTAGCTTGGCCTGATATTTCTATGTTTGATGTTGCAGGACTGGCTACACAGTACATATTCCAGTTCCAGAGAGTATGTTCCAGCTTCTACCCAAGGAGATCCAGCGAGGTCACACCATCAAGATTGTCCCTGTCATGTTCAACATTGGCATCAATGAACAGGCCACATTTGCAGAAAGGTTTGTCTTCTATTCTATGATGTATTTTAATCTGAACCATATAGGAAGATTCTGACAATGGTTTGACATTAGAAGGACTCTCTCTCTCTGAAGCCAGGACATGTTTTGTAGATTAAGCACCCAACTTGGATAGGCCTAGCTTGGATCACCAGCCAGCTTGGAGGATTTAATATCTAACTGGCTATATAGCAACCAGGGTGTCAGTGTTGATGAATCAAACTCTTGTTTTGTTTTTGACAGGTTTGGAGACATGTCAGCACAGGAAGGAATTAACATTGAAAACTACCAAAAACTAAGTGCCTACTTTGAGAAATACACTGAGATTATTGGTGAGCCAGGTATTGTGATGGATTCTTTACCTTCTATCTCCACTCACTCAGCATTATCGCCACCAGTAAGGTAACCTACATGCCACCCTCCTCCACCCTCCACCAGTAAGGTAACCTACATGTCACCCTCCACCACCCTCCACCACCCTCCACCAGTAAGGTAACCTACATGTCACCCTCCTCCACCCTCCACCAGTAAGGTAACCTACATGTCACCCTCCTCCACCCTCCACCACCCTCCACCAGTAAGGTAACCTACATGCCACCCTCCTCCATCCTCCACCAGTAATGCAACCTACATGTCACCCTCCACCACCCTCCACCAGTAAGGTAACCTACATGTCACCCTCCTCCATCCTCCACCAGTAAGGTAACCTACATGCCACCCTCCACCACCCTCCACCAGTAAGGTAACCTACATGTCGCCCTCCTCCACCCTCCACCAGTAAGGTAACCTACATGTCACCCTCCTCCATCCTCCACCAGTAAGGTAACCTACATGTCACCCTCCACCAGTAAGGTAACCTACATGTCACCCTCCTCCACCAGTAAGGTAACCTACATGTCACCCTCCTCCACCCTCCTCCAGTAAGGTAACCTACATGTCACCTCCTCCAGTAAGGTAACCTCCATGTCACCCTCCTCCACCCTCCACCAGTAAGGTAGCCTACATGTCACCCTCCACCACCCTCCACCAGTAAGGTAACCTACATGTCACCCTCCTCCACCCTCCACCAGTAAGGTAACCTACATATCATCCTCCTCCACCCTCCACCAGTAAGGTAGCCTACATGTCACCCTCCTCCACCCTCCATCAGTAAGGTAGCCTACATGTCACCCTCCACCAGTAAGGTAACCTACATGTCACCCTCCTCCACCCTCCACCAGTAAGGTAACCTACATATCATCCTCCTCCACCCTCCACCAGTAAGGTAGCCTACATGTCACCCTCCTCCACCCTCCACCAGTAAGGTAGCCTACATGTCACCCTCCTCCACCCTCCACCAGTAAGGTAGCCTACATGTCACCCTCCTCCACCCTCCACCAGTAAGCTAACCTACATGTCACCCTCCTCCACCCTCCACCAGTAAGCTAACCTACATGTCACCCTCCTCCACCCTCCACCAGTAAGCTAACCTACATGTCACCCTCCACCACCCTCCACCAGTAAGCTAACCTACATGCCACCCTCCACCACCCTCCACCAGTAAGGTAACCTACATGCCACCCTCCACCACCCTCCACCAGTAAGGTAACCTACATGTCGCCCTCCACCACCCTCCACCAGTAAGGTAACCTACATGTCACCTCCTCCAGTAAGGTAACCTCCATGTCACCCTCCTCCACCCTCCACCAGTAAGGTAGCCTACATGTCACCCTCCACCACCCTCCACCAGTAAGGTAACCTACATGTCACCCTCCTCCACCCTCCACCAGTAAGGTAACCTACATATCATCCTCCTCCACCCTCCACCAGTAAGGTAGCCTACATGTCACCCTCCTCCACCCTCCACCAGTAAGGTAGCCTACATGTCACCCTCCACCAGTAAGGTAGCCTACATGTTACCCTCCTCCACCCTCCACCAGTAAGGTAACCTACATATCATCCTCCTCCACCCTCCACCAGTAAGGTAGCCTACATGTCACCCTCCTCCACCCTCCACCAGTAAGGTAGCCTACATGTCACCCTCCTCCACCCTCCACCAGTAAGGTAGCCTACATCTCACCCTCCTCCACCCTCCACCAGTAAGCTAACCTACATGTCACCCTCCTCCACCCTCCACCAGTAAGCTAACCTACATGCCACCCTCCACCACCCTCCACCAGTAAGCTAACCTACATGCCACCCTCCACCACCCTCCACCAGTAAGGTAACCTACATGTCGCCCTCCACCACCCTCCACCAGTAAGGTAACCTACATGTCGCCCACCTCCACCCTCCATCAGTGAGGTGACGTACATGTCGCCCTCCTCAAACCTTCTCCCTTGATTCTTACATTCCTCATGATGAATTTTAATTATATATATTCTAAGATGTATTATGTTTTCTAATGGTGCTATTTGATGTGATATTTAAGATGCTCCGGTGTGCTTACAATGTTTAACCTGGTCTCAGCTTTAGTGTGACTTTGACCTCCCTGCATGAACAAAACATCTGCTCATTCTGATAAATAGATGTTTCTCTCTTGTCTGATTTAGCTAAATTGTATATATTTGACACTTTTGATAATTTGAAAAGTAAACACTTGCAATATTTGACATTATGTCATTCCATTTCTGTATGAAATAATATAAATATATATGTCAATGTAATCAGTGACTTTCATTCTGAGAAATACACAAAGAAATATAGTACATATATAAGGTTTATTTGATTAAAACTCAAAGCATTTTACTTGCTAACATGCAGAACCAGACCATATTCATTTGAGATTTGCCAATATACATGAAATGATATATACCCCACTGACAACCCTTTACTTACAGCATAATATTAGAATCATATTTTCTGTTTGTTTTTCTTAGTATCGGTACAGAAATCAATGATTTCAAAGCATTAGGGGAACATAAGTAATCACTATTTGGTCTTTGAAATATGTATTTTTGTTTGCAGAGGCCCCTAACAAGAACAGCATGCCGATGAGTCAGATGATGCGGCACCTCCACATCAATGTCATGTCCAAGAAAACCAAGAACATTGAGGTGCTCCACCTAGCAGCAGAGGTCAGTGCCAACCTTCTATATATATAGCCACATTTGAGACATATAAGGATTAGCTGATTATTATACAATATCATGAAAGAACATCAAGCTTGTGAACTTATGAACCAAAGCTCAATGTTTGAAAATTGTACAAACTTATTCCTTTTTTTATAAAGAAATCTTTTTTTTCAAACCAAACAACTCTAGCATAATGTAATAGAAGTCTGATAAGGGTGATAACCTTAGACATACAGAATACATGATCAAATTAACATTTTATCTAATCCAATATGTAGAAAGAATCAGAAAAATGTGAAATGTCAGGATGTTTTTTTAACCTATTTAGATGTGTCGCAAGTTGAATGGGCTACGCTTCACAAGTTGTAAAAGTGCCAAGGATCGGACATCAATGGGTGTGACATTGGAACAGGTGCAGTTGCTGCAGCGAGACCACGACCTTGCATCTCATGCCTTCATGCAGGCCCTGGAGTGTATGAGAAGGTAACAGTCATCTCCCTCCCTCTTAATGTAGCGTCTCATGCCTTCATGCAGGCCCTGGAGTGTATGAGAAGGTAACAATCATCTCCCTCCCTCTTAATGTAGCATCTCATGCCTTCATGCAGGCCCTGGAGTGTATGAGAAGGTAACAATCATCTCCCTCCCTCTTAATGTAGCATCTCATGCCTTCATGCAGGCCCTGGAGTGTATGAGAAGGTAACAATCATCTCCCTCCCTCTTAATGTAGCATCTCATGCCTTCATGCAGGCCCTGGAGTGTATGAGAAGGTAACAATCATCTCCCTCCCTCTTAATGCAGCATCTCATGCCTTCATGCAGGCCCTGGAGTGTATGAGGAGGTAACAATCATCTCCCTCCCTCTTAATGTAGCGTCTAATGCCTTCATGCAGGCCCTGGAGTGTATGAGAAGGTAACAATCATCTCCCTCCCTCTTAATGTAGCGTCTCATGCCTTCATGCAGGCCCTGGAGTGTATAAGAAGGTAACAATCATCTCCCTCCCTCTTAATGCAGCATCTCATGCCTTCATGCAGGCCCTGGAGTGTATGAGAAGGTAACAATCATCTCCCTCCCTCTTAATGCAGCATCTCATGCCTTCATGCAGGCCCTGGAGTGTATGAGAAGGTAACAATCATCTCCCTCCCTCTTAATGCAGCGTCTCATGCCTTCATGCAGGCCCTGGAGTGTATGAGAAGGTAACAATCATCTCCCTCCCTCTTAATGTAGCGTCTCATGCCTTCATGCAGGCCCTGGAGTGTATGAGAAGGTAACAATCATCTCCCTCCCTCCTAGTGCAGCATCTCATGCCTTCATGCAGACCCTGGAGTGTATGAGAAGGTAACAATCATCTCCCTCCCTCTTAATGTAGCATCTCATGCCTTCATGCAGGCCCTGGAGTGTATGAGAAGGTAACAGTCATCTCCCTCCCTCTTAATGTAGCGTCTCATGCCTTCATGCAGGCCCTGGAGTGTATGAGAAGGTAACAATCATCTCCCTCCCTCTTAATGCAGCATCTCATGCCTTCATGCAGGCCCTGGAGTGTATGAGGAGGTAACAATCATCTCCCTCCCTCTTAATGTAGCGTCTAATGCCTTCATGCAGGCCCTGGAGTGTATGAGAAGGTAACAATCATCTCCCTCCCTCTTAATGTAGCATCTCATGCCTTCATGCAGGCCCTGGAGTGTATGAGAAGGTAACAATCATCTCCCTCCCTCCTAGTGTAGCATCTCATGCCTTCATGCAGGCCCTGGAGTGTATGAGAAGGTAACAATCATCTCCCTCCCTCCTAGTGCAGCATCTCATGCCTTCATGCAGGCCCTGGAGTGTATGAGAAGGTAACAATCATCTCCCTCCCTCTTAATGTAGCGTCTCAAGCCTTCATGCAGGCCCTGGAGTGTATGAGAAGGTAACAATCATCTCCCTCCCTCTTAATGTAGCATCTCATGCCTTCATGCAGGCCCTGGAGTGTATGAGAAGGTAACAATCATCTCCCTCCCTCTTAATGCAGCATCTCATGCCTTCAATCAGGCCCTGGAGTGTATGAGAAGGTAACAATCATCTCCCTCCCTCTTAATGTAGCATCTCATGCCTTCATGCAGGTCCTGGAGTGTATGAGAAGGTAACAATCATCTCCCTCCCTCTTAATGTAGCGTCTCATGCCTTCATGCAGGCCCTGGAGTGTATGAGAAGGTAACAATCATCTCCCTCCCTCTTAATGCAGCATCTCATGCCTTCAATCAGGCCCTGGAGTGTATGAGAAGGTAACAATCATCTCCCTCCCTCTTAATGCAGCATCTCATGCCTTCATGCAGGTCCTGGAGTGTATGAGAAGGTAACAATCATCTCCCTCCCTCTTAATGTAGCATCTCATGCCTTCATGCAGGCCCTGGAGTGTATGAGAAGGTAACAATCATCTCCCTCCCTCTTAATGTAGCATCTCATGCCTTCATGCAGGCCCTGGAGTGTATGAGAAGGTAACAGTCATCTCCCTCCCTCTTAATGTAGCATCTCATGCCTTCATGCAGGCCCTGGAGTGTATGAGAAGGTAACAGTCATCTCCCTCCCTCTTAATGTAGCATCTCATGCCTTCATGCAGACCCTGGAGTGTATGAGAAAGTAACAATCATCTCCCTCCCTCTTAATGCAGCATCTCATGCCTTCATGCAGACCCTGGAGTGTATGAGAAGGTAACAATCATCTCCCTCCCTCTTAATGTAGCATCTCATGCTTTCATGCAGGCCCTGGAGTGTATGAGAAGGTAACAATCATCTCCCTCCCTCTTAATGTAGCATCTCATGCCTTCATGCAGGCCCTGGAGTGTATGAGAAGGTAACAATCATCTCCCTCCCTCTTAATGCAGCATCTCATGCTTTCATGCAGGCCCTGGAGTGTATGAGAAGGTAACAATCATCTCCCTCCCTCTTAATGCAGCATCTCATGCCTTCATGCAGGTCCTGGAGTGTATGAGAAGGTAACAATCATCTCCCTCCCTCTTAATGTAGCATCTCATGCCTTCATGCAGGCCCTGGAGTGTATGAGAAGGTAACAATCATCTCCCTCCCTCCTAGTGTAGCATCTCATGCCTTCATGCAGGCCCTGGAGTGTATGAGAAGGTAACAATCATCTCCCTCCCTCTTAATGTAGCATCTCATGCCTTCATGCAGGCCCTGGAGTGTATGAGAAGGTAACAATCATCTCCCTCCCTCTTAATGTAGCATCTCATGCCTTCATGCAGGCCCTGGAGTGTATGAGAAGGTAACAGTCATCTCCCTCCCTCTTAATGTAGCGTCTCATGCCTTCATGCAGGCCCTGGAGTGTATGAGAAGGTAACAATCATCTCCCTCCCTCTTAATGTAGCATCTCATGCCTTCATGCAGGCCCTGGAGTGTATGAGAAGGTAACAATCATCTCCCTCCCTCTTAATGTAGCATCTCATGCCTTCATGCAGGCCCTGGAGTGTATGAGAAGGTAACAATCATCTCCCTCCCTCTTAATGTAGCATCTCATGCCTTCATGCAGGCCCTGGAGTGTATGAGAAGGTAACAATCATCTCCCTCCCTCTTAATGCAGCATCTCATGCCTTCATGCAGGCCCTGGAGTGTATGAGGAGGTAACAATCATCTCCCTCCCTCTTAATGTAGCGTCTAATGCCTTCATGCAGGCCCTGGAGTGTATGAGAAGGTAACAATCATCTCCCTCCCTCTTAATGTAGCGTCTCATGCCTTCATGCAGGCCCTGGAGTGTATAAGAAGGTAACAATCATCTCCCTCCCTCTTAATGCAGCATCTCATGCCTTCATGCAGGCCCTGGAGTGTATGAGAAGGTAACAATCATCTCCCTCCCTCTTAATGCAGCATCTCATGCCTTCATGCAGGCCCTGGAGTGTATGAGAAGGTAACAATCATCTCCCTCCCTCTTAATGCAGCGTCTCATGCCTTCATGCAGGCCCTGGAGTGTATGAGAAGGTAACAATCATCTCCCTCCCTCTTAATGTAGCGTCTCATGCCTTCATGCAGGCCCTGGAGTGTATGAGAAGGTAACAATCATCTCCCTCCCTCCTAGTGCAGCATCTCATGCCTTCATGCAGACCCTGGAGTGTATGAGAAGGTAACAATCATCTCCCTCCCTCTTAATGTAGCATCTCATGCCTTCATGCAGGCCCTGGAGTGTATGAGAAGGTAACAGTCATCTCCCTCCCTCTTAATGTAGCGTCTCATGCCTTCATGCAGGCCCTGGAGTGTATGAGAAGGTAACAATCATCTCCCTCCCTCTTAATGCAGCATCTCATGCCTTCATGCAGGCCCTGGAGTGTATGAGGAGGTAACAATCATCTCCCTCCCTCTTAATGTAGCGTCTAATGCCTTCATGCAGGCCCTGGAGTGTATGAGAAGGTAACAATCATCTCCCTCCCTCTTAATGTAGCATCTCATGCCTTCATGCAGGCCCTGGAGTGTATGAGAAGGTAACAATCATCTCCCTCCCTCCTAGTGTAGCATCTCATGCCTTCATGCAGGCCCTGGAGTGTATGAGAAGGTAACAATCATCTCCCTCCCTCCTAGTGCAGCATCTCATGCCTTCATGCAGGCCCTGGAGTGTATGAGAAGGTAACAATCATCTCCCTCCCTCTTAATGTAGCGTCTCAAGCCTTCATGCAGGCCCTGGAGTGTATGAGAAGGTAACAATCATCTCCCTCCCTCTTAATGTAGCATCTCATGCCTTCATGCAGGCCCTGGAGTGTATGAGAAGGTAACAATCATCTCCCTCCCTCTTAATGCAGCATCTCATGCCTTCAATCAGGCCCTGGAGTGTATGAGAAGGTAACAATCATCTCCCTCCCTCTTAATGTAGCATCTCATGCCTTCATGCAGGTCCTGGAGTGTATGAGAAGGTAACAATCATCTCCCTCCCTCTTAATGTAGCGTCTCATGCCTTCATGCAGGCCCTGGAGTGTATGAGAAGGTAACAATCATCTCCCTCCCTCTTAATGCAGCATCTCATGCCTTCAATCAGGCCCTGGAGTGTATGAGAAGGTAACAATCATCTCCCTCCCTCTTAATGCAGCATCTCATGCCTTCATGCAGGTCCTGGAGTGTATGAGAAGGTAACAATCATCTCCCTCCCTCTTAATGTAGCATCTCATGCCTTCATGCAGGCCCTGGAGTGTATGAGAAGGTAACAATCATCTCCCTCCCTCTTAATGTAGCATCTCATGCCTTCATGCAGGCCCTGGAGTGTATGAGAAGGTAACAGTCATCTCCCTCCCTCTTAATGTAGCATCTCATGCCTTCATGCAGGCCCTGGAGTGTATGAGAAGGTAACAGTCATCTCCCTCCCTCTTAATGTAGCATCTCATGCCTTCATGCAGACCCTGGAGTGTATGAGAAAGTAACAATCATCTCCCTCCCTCTTAATGCAGCATCTCATGCCTTCATGCAGACCCTGGAGTGTATGAGAAGGTAACAATCATCTCCCTCCCTCTTAATGCAGCATCTCATGCTTTCATGCAGGCCCTGGAGTGTATGAGAAGGTAACAATCATCTCCCTCCCTCTTAATGTAGCATCTCATGCCTTCATGCAGGCCCTGGAGTGTATAAGAAGGTAACAATCATCTCCCTCCCTCTTAATGCAGCATCTCATGCTTTCATGCAGGCCCTGGAGTGTATGAGAAGGTAACAATCATCTCCCTCCCTCTTAATGCAGCATCTCATGCCTTCATGCAGGTCCTGGAGTGTATGAGAAGGTAACAATCATCTCCCTCCCTCTTAATGTAGCATCTCATGCCTTCATGCAGGCCCTGGAGTGTATGAGAAGGTAACAATCATCTCCCTCCCTCCTAGTGTAGCATCTCATGCCTTCATGCAGGCCCTGGAGTGTATGAGAAGGTAACAATCATCTCCCTCCCTCTTAATGTAGCATCTCATGCCTTCATGCAGGCCCTGGAGTGTATGAGAAGGTAACAATCATCTCCCTCCCTCTTAATGTAGCATCTCATGCCTTCATGCAGGCCCTGGAGTGTATGAGAAGGTAACAATCATCTCCCTCCCTCTTAATGCAGCATCTCATGCTTTCATGCAGGCCCTGGAGTGTATGAGAAAGTAACAATCATCTCCCTCCCTCTTAATGTAGCATCTCATGCCTTCATGCAGGCCCTGGAGTGTATGAGAAGGTAACAATCATCTCCCTCCCTCTTAATGCAGCATCTCATGCCTTCATGCAGGTCCTGGAGTGTATGAGAAGGTAACAATCATCTCCCTCCCTCTTAATGCAGCATCTCATGCCTTGGTGCAGACCCTGGAGTGTATGAGAAGGTAACAATCATCTCCCTCCCTCTTAATGCAGCATCTCATGCCTTCATGCAGACCCTGGAGTGTATGAGAAAGTAACAATCATCTCCCTCCCTCTTAATGCAGCATCTCATGCCTTCATGCAGGTCCTGGAGTGTATGAGAAGGTAACAATCATCTCCCTCCCTCTTAATGTAGCATCTCATGCCTTCATGCAGGCCCTGGAGTGTATGAGAAGGTAACAATCATCTCCCTCCCTCCTAGTGTAGCATCTCATGCCTTCATGCAGGCCCTGGAGTGTATGAGAAGGTAACAATCATCTCCCTCCCTCTTAATGTAGCATCTCATGCCTTCATGCAGGCCCTGGAGTGTATGAGAAGGTAACAATCATCTCCCTCCCTCCTAGTGTAGCATCTCATGCCTTCATGCAGGCCCTGGAGTGTATGAGAAGGTAACAATCATCTCCCTCCCTCTTAATGTAGCGTCTCATGCCTTCATGCAGGCCCTGGAGTGTATGAGAAGGTAACAATCATCTCCCTCCCTCTTAATGTAGCATCTCATGCCTTCATGCAGGCCCTGGAGTGTATGAGGAGGTAACAATCATCTCCCTCCCTCTTAATGTAGCGTCTCATGCCGTCATGCAGGCCCTGGAGTGTATGAGAAGGTAACAATCATCTCCCTCCCTCTTAATGTAGCATCTCATGCCTTCATGCAGGCCCTGGAGTGTATGAGAAGGTAACAATCATCTCCCTCCCTCTTAATGTAGCATCTCATGCCTTCATGCAGGCCCTGGAGTGTATGAGAAGGTAACAATCATCTCCCTCCCTCTTAATGCAGCATCTCATGCTTTCATGCAGGCCCTGGAGTGTATGAGAAAGTAACAATCATCTCCCTCCCTCTTAATGTAGCATCTCATGCCTTCATGCAGGCCCTGGAGTGTATGAGAAGGTAACAATCATCTCCCTCCCTCTTAATGCAGCATCTCATGCCTTCATGCAGGTCCTGGAGTGTATGAGAAGGTAACAATCATCTCCCTCCCTCTTAATGTAGCATCTCATGCCTTCATGCAGGCCCTGGAGTGTATGAGAAGGTAACAATCATCTCCCTCCCTCCTAGTGTAGCATCTCATGCCTTCATGCAGGCCCTGGAGTGTATGAGAAGGTAACAATCATCTCCCTCCCTCTTAATGTAGCATCTCATGCCTTCATGCAGGCCCTGGAGTGTATGAGAAGGTAACAATCATCTCCCTCCCTCTTAATGTAGCATCTCATGCCTTCATGCAGACCCTGGAGTGTATGAGAAAGTAACAATCATCTCCCTCCCTCTTAATGCAGCATCTCATGCCTTGGTGCAGACCCTGGAGTGTATGAGAAGGTAACAATCATCTCCCTCCCTCTTAATGCAGCATCTCATGCCTTCATGCAGACCCTGGAGTGTATGAGAAAGTAACAATCATCTCCCTCCCTCTTAATGCAGCATCTCATGCCTTCATGCAGGTCCTGGAGTGTATGAGAAGGTAACAATCATCTCCCTCCCTCTTAATGTAGCATCTCATGCCTTCATGCAGGCCCTGGAGTGTATGAGAAGGTAACAATCATCTCCCTCCCTCCTAGTGTAGCATCTCATGCCTTCATGCAGGCCCTGGAGTGTATGAGAAGGTAACAATCATCTCCCTCCCTCTTAATGTAGCATCTCATGCCTTCATGCAGGCCCTGGAGTGTATGAGAAGGTAACAATCATCTCCCTCCCTCCTAGTGTAGCATCTCATGCCTTCATGCAGGCCCTGGAGTGTATGAGAAGGTAACAATCATCTCCCTCCCTCTTAATGTAGCGTCTCATGCCTTCATGCAGGCCCTGGAGTGTATGAGAAGGTAACAATCATCTCCCTCCCTCTTAATGTAGCATCTCATGCCTTCATGCAGGCCCTGGAGTGTATGAGGAGGTAACAATCATCTCCCTCCCTCTTAATGTAGCGTCTCATGCCGTCATGCAGGCCCTGAAGTGTATGAGAAGGTAACAATCATCTCCCTCCCTCTTAATGTAGCATGAACTGCAAATATCTTATCATCTGATCTCAAATGTACTTAACAATAAGGCTGATTCTGGATAGAAACTAAATTCATTGGGCCTAGATTTTGTTTGTGTTTTTATATATTGTAACATTATAGCTGCAACAAACCCTTTCAGTTATCTTTCCACACATAAAAGTTATTGATACCCTGAATACTGCTAATGACATCTTTCAATCCTGTATTACTTACAGTCATACTCTATCAACCATTCTTATGATATTATCTAATGTATGACTGATAAATAATCTTAGAAATTTATAAAGTATGGAATTATACTTTGTCACAACAAATGTTTCATGTATTTACTCTTGTTGAATTTGTTTTATTGAACACTTAAGTATTTTATTTTTAGCGAGGGAGTGCGCAGAGAGAATACGATGAAGAACACAGGATCCCGCAAGTATGCCTTCAACAGCCTACAGCTGCTCTCCCTGCCTAAACTCTACCGACCGCCACACGGGACATTTGGCAATGTGATGACATGAGGGGGAGGCGTGGAAGACAAACATGCCACCGGAGATCTGTCATTCCGCTGGCGTCAGCCAGACCCAGCCAAACTAGTTATGATGCTATAGCGGCCTGTCAGTAGGCAGTGAGGTGAACGGCTCCCAGTCTCCATCATTTAAAGTCTGGTCTGGGAATAACATAGGAATGATATCTCAGCCAATGTCTCTATTTCATAAACATAGAAGAAAAAAGGGAGAGAGTTTATATGCTGGGAAATGTTGATTTATGGAAAAGCTGGAATAGAGTGTCTGGATTTGTTTCTTCATGAAAGCAAGGATTGGCTTCTCAGCAGGGAGTATAACCTTATTGTATTATGAGAGGTTGCTTACAACTGCAACCTAGTAAACAGTAAACAGCAGCAGCCAGAGAGTACAATGGCAAGGCAGAACATTTTTTCTCAATTTAGCTTGATATAAAACTGAGAATTGTTGGCAGAGAATGGCTTCTTTATTCTGTCTCTGTTATGGTAACTATGACATTGAAGCAATGCAACATCTGGACAGTTTTACATTTATGAAACCCATGACCAAGCCATGATCAAATTAGTAAGAAGAGCAAATATTGTATGTTGTGTCTTTGTAATGATAAATATTTACCTGCTTTCTTTGATGTAGATATGGGTGTATTCAAAAATTGAGTTATATGGTTCTAAAAACCCAGCTTCCCAACATTGCATCAGACATAACTCAGCATCCTCATGATCTATAGTCATCTTGTTGATCTAGGTTATAAGACCGGAGTCTTGATCCATAGTCATCTCTTTGATTGAGGTCATAATTCTGGAGTCTTGATCCATATTCTTCTCTTTGATTGAGGTCATAAGGCTGGAGTCTTGATCCATAGTCATCTCTTTGATTGAGGTCATAAGGCTGGAGTCTTGATCCACAGTCATCTCTTTGATTGAGGTCATAAGGCTGGAGTCTTGATCCATAGTCATCTCTTTGATTGAGGTCATAAGGCTGGAGTCTTGATCCACAGTCATCTCTTTGATTGAGGTCATAAGGCTGGAGTCTTGATCAACAGTCATCTCTTTGATTGAGGTCATAAGGCTGGAGTCTTGATCCACAGTCATGTCGTTCATCTAGGTCAATAGACAGGAATCTTGATCCACAGTCATCTCTTTGATCTAAGTCATAAGATTGGAGTCTTGATCCACAGTCAATCTCTTTGATCTACCGGTAGATCATAAGACTGTAGTCTTGATCCAGTCATGTCGTTCATCTTGTTTATAAGACTGAAGTCTTGATCCACAGTCATCTCATTGTCTTAGGTTATAGGACCGGAGTCTTGATCCACAGTCATCTCATTGTCTTAGGTTATAGGACCGGAGTCTTGATCCACAGTCATCTCATTGTCTTAGGTTATAGGACCGGAGTCTTGATCCACAGTCATCTCATTGTCTTAGGTTATAGGACCGGAGTCTTGATCCACAGTCATCTCATTATCTTAGGTTATAGGACCGGAGTCTTGATACTCATTTGCTTTACTTTATGACATGAGATCTTGAACATTCACAGGTTACTTCTGAGTTATCATCACTATATTCCTCAGTCCAGTGCTAGCATCCGCTTCATATCTATATTCCATGATCTCTTCTATCTAGAAAAAAATAACCCATCACTGTGGAAATAGGTCAGCTGCAATAGAACAGCTAATTAATGAAAAACCAAATTCACAGTCAGCACTCTATACAATTCTAGATTGCACAAACCAGTTTATGGTTAACACACTGTATGTTGTGTGTAGTCAGTTGGGGTAGCTCAGATCGCGTCTATTTGTGTGAAGTTTTGTCTTGTGTGTTTGAAGCATACCTGCAGGCAGGTAATGCAGGCAGGTCACATTATGTCATTGTATTCAGCACATTCTTACTTCATATGTGTTGGAGAAATGAAACCTGTGAAAAGGTATTATGCCAAACCCCACCAGAGGGCGATCCCGGGGGGGGTACTCTCATGATTTTAACCCGTGGAGGCTGGGATGGAACTGAAAACCCCAGAGCCTGAATTAGGGAAATATTCTAGCATTATTGGTACCCTGATTTAGGACTAGCTGAAATTTGGTACCCTGATTTAGGAGTAGCTGAATTTTTGATACCCTCATTTAGGGATGATGCAGAAGGAGGAGATTTGGAAAAGGGGATTGTGATCCCTGTTTTAAGGAGAAATTTGAAAAACAGTACCCTGTTTTAGGGAAAATGATAAAATATCTTAACCCGGATGGAACTGTAAACCGCAGAGCCTGATTTAGGGAAATATTCTATCATTATTGGTACCCTGATTTAGGACTAGCTGAAATTTTGATACCCTCATTTTGGGATGATGCAGAAGGGGGAGATTTGGAAAGGGGGATTGTGATCCCTGTTTTAGGGAGAAATTTGAAAAACAGTACCCTGTTTTAGGGGAAATGATGAAATATCTTAACCTGTTTTAGGGAAAATATCAGCGAAAAGGACCCTATTTAGCCCAGCTTCCCCGGTAACGCTGACTATGAGAGTACCCCCCCCGGGAGGGCGATGCAGTATAGTAGCGTGTGTGTCGATAGTATGCACCAATTATAACCAAAAAAATTACCAATTAAATATAATAGCTGTATAAGTCTGCAGTCTATGACTGGATCTTTTTTATATAAAAGGCAAATAATTATTTCTAGAAGCGAGAACATGATCCTGATAATGGCTTCAGCAGATGGCACTCTCCATGATTAACACTTTCCTTTGGATTTTAAAAAGCTAAAAGGGGAAAACGGTTCAAAACTGCCTCAGCAAATATTTTTAACTGAATATAATTGTGGAATTCTCAGAATCTAATGGATTACTAATAACTTTATAATTACTCAGAAAAAAACAAATATTGATTATTTTATAAAAAGAGCAATAGAAACATAACTAATTTCACCAACTAACTTTCACTAAAAGCACAATGAACAGACTTAGTTTAAATAGGCATTATACAAGTCTCTTATTATTATTAAGTCAGAAATGAGAGCTTAGATTTTACACTATGCACAGAACATGGCCTTATATAAATATAGATCACATATTAAATAGTAATAATCTAGAAGTTGTCCTGTATAATTATCTTAGATTCACTAGGAACATTCTAAATGCTCCATTTAAAGAGTTGTATACCTGAATAATAAGGTACAAAGATCAGACGACAAGGTGATGTGATAGAAATTATTGTATTTGTTAAGTTGAAATAATCTGTTTATAAAAATTATTGTTAACTTCAAAATCATTAATACAGCTGTGAGGTAATCGATAACGTCTGTGTGAAATTGAGAAAGATGTAGATTGCAGGAGTAATGTTAATGATAAGAATTGTTGCACAGTGAAATATAGAAAAGTTAACTGTTATCATATTAGGACATATCCAAGGACTAGAATGACAAGAATAGCATTGATCTGTTTGTTATTTTAATCATTAAAATGTTGAAAGATCATTAGAAAGTATAGAGTTGTTAATGGAAGCTTCATGGTAAAAATGAAGGTCATAGAATTGGATGGGAAACGTTGTACCCATTGTTAATAAAATCAAGAAACAGATGTGCTTGATAGAATGAAGTTTGTGATATAACAGTAACTGAATAGAAATATCACTACTCACAAAATTAGTATAGAATTATTGCTTAGAGAAAAAAATTCAGAGTTGAGTGACATCAGTGTAAGAAAAAGATAATTTTCATATTTAATCATTTCAATACAAATCTCTTGGTTGGACCACTTACAATTATAAAAAGACGGCATACATAAAATGCTTGTTTTGAAATATTAAACAAATTTCTGGTCGTTGGTAGGAAAATATTCCTGTAAGATGAACGACATCCTTACACATATTAACTTCAAACCACTTAAGAAACTTCATCCATATTTGATTTAAATGCTAATATAGCTGCTTTATTTTCAGCAAACCAGTCAGTGTGGGTGTGTCTGTCAGATCATCTTTGTTGAATCTTGTGGAAGGAAACCAAGATTCCAAAATGACCAAGCCATGTAAAATTGGCTTCAATAATGCTGGTTTTTATTCCCAAATAATCCTATAGATATCAGCCTTCATATTTTGTCCCTTCTACCTTCTTATCTCAGGTTCCATGTATATTTGGAATTGGGGAATCTCCTATGTGAATGTATTGCTATCCAAGATATGAACTACTTAATCTATCACTCTGAGTTTTTTTGTGACAAATATGTGAATATAAGTTTTCCTAATCATTGGATGTCCAAATAAAGCAGAAATATAGAGACCATTCAAGGGAGGTTCGTTACAGCACTTTATGGGGAATGTGTAATAAAAATCCTGCAAGTAAAATGTCAGGCATTTATAGACACAGGATATGATATTGAACAAAAGACAAATATGATATTTGATACAAAATGGCAGGTCTTTGTTCATAAAGCAAAGTCTGTGATGAAACTTTTGTGTTAATGTTATGCAGGTGACTTCTAGAATGTGTTGTTATTAAGACAAAGCCGAATCTCTCCATTGTTTGTTATCTGAGTATTATATCCAGCAGGTGTCGTTTTGTTATCTCTGTAAAGATGTGTTCCAGAATGTGCTAGAGAAGTGGTGTAGGTTAGAATGTAGAGATAGACCAGGCATGCAGCAGCCATTAGGAAAACATGTGGCATAAATATAATATTCACATTTATCTTGGTTCTAACTATCAGATAACAAGCATAGACATGTGAACTTTTAGATTTTTAAAAAGAAGAATGTTTTGATATTTTCTTTTTTCATCCAAACTAGAAATATTACAGTAATATTTTTGTTATCTCTCAAAATAATTGTTCTTGTTTTCCTGTCGAGTCAAATTGAAAAATACTGAACTTTGATTCTATACATAAAATACTGAAATGATTGTATATATATGTAAGTCATCCCCGATTGTTATTCTATATGAAGATGTGAGTGCTTGGCATAAATATGTGGTTACAAAATGGTGTTGTTTCACAGTACTGTGTTTGCTGTACAGAACATACTCATATGACCTGTATCTGGTCTGTACATAGTCTGGAAAGGAAAGGGAAACTGTACATCACAGTTTTCTCACTTGAATAAATTATTCCTCTTTACAAATGAAATGGTGTGTGATTATATTTCTTTCTTTGTTGTTTCATCATTTTTTTTATGAGAAGGTATTTTCTGGAAATACCTGGAAATGCCTGTAAATTGTTTTATGAATCATAATTTTAAGTATTTAGTCAACTTTGCAAGTCCAGACCACCAGTCAATGTTAAAAAATAATATATATTTAGTTATGTACTCCATCAATCGCATTAGGCCCTGGAACGATGTTGCTTCATAATGATCATATCCTTTCCAAGAGCAAACTTGAACAGAAGATAATTTTGACCAAAATGCATGTTGTATGTTAAAATTGGCCCCAGCTTGTTATCTCAATTCTCATTGGCTAATATTTGTCATGTTATTCAAACTGGTAGCCTCCCAGATAAGTAAGTGACGGCTATTAAAATTTTGGAGACAAAAAATCTAAACAAAATAGAAAGGATTCTGAGCCTAATGGAAAATATTTAGAATTGGTCTCCTGAAAAAAGATCTTTCCTACTTAAAGCTAGGAACTCCGACTAGTAATTTCTTCAGAGAAGATCAAAGTTGATGAGAGAGCAATAATGTTTCTGTCACCTTGGTGGTATGACTTCCCACCAAACAGACCCAACTTCACCAAATGTGTATAATCTTTGTCATATCCTTATGTACATAAAACACAGCCCTTAAATATATTATAATTTTCACATTGTTTATTAATATATACAAATACTTCTTGCACTTTTGTTTAAAAAATCCAATTTATAAGACTTTATACACTCATTGTATAACGTCTGGGCATCAAGTAGGGGCCTTTTTTAAACTAATTTGGCAACTGCAATATATTTACACAATTTTACAAACCCTCATTTGGCAATAAACAAATTATTTCTCAAGAATAACAAATCACCTGAACGAGTAGATAAATTATATGATGTGTCCACTTATTTCCTCTTAAAGTTGTTTTACAGGTTGAATTTACCCTTAGAAGATGAACATTACCTTTATGAATAATGAATATGATGTCTGTTCCTTGCCTATTCACTGTGAACATGGTGTCTGTACCCTGCCTATTCACTGTGAACATGCCATCTCTACCCTGCCTATTCACTGTGAATATGGTGTTTGTACCCTGCCTATTCACTGAATATGGTGTTTGTACCCTGCCTATTCACTGTGAACATGCCATATCTACACTGCCTATTCACTGAATATGCTGTCTCTACCCTGCCTATTCACTGTGAATATGGTCTGTACCCTGCCTATTCACTGAAGATGGTTTGTACCCTGCCTATTCACTGTAAATATGGTCTGTACCCTGCCTATTCACTGAATATGGTCTGTACCCTGCCTATTCACTGTAAATATGCTGTCTGTACCCTGCCTATTCACTGTGAATATGGTGTCCGTACCCTGCCTATTCACTGTGAATATGGTGTCTGTACCTTGCCTATTCACTGTGAATATGCTGTCTGTACCCTGCCTATTCACTGTGAATATGCTGTCTCTACCCTGCCTATTCACTGTGAATATGGTGTCCGTACCCTGCCTATTCACCGTGAATATGCTGTCTCTACCCTGCCTATTCACTGTGAATATGGTCTGTACCCTGCCTATTCACTGTAAATATGGTCTGTACCCTGCCTATTCACTGTAAATATGGTCTGTACCCTGCCTATTCACTGTAAATATGGTCTCTACCCTGCCTATTCACCGTGAATATGCTGTCTGTACCCTGCCTATTCACTGTGAGTATGGTCTGTACCCTGCCTGTTCACTGTGAACATGCCATCTCTACACTGCCTATTCACTGAATATGGTGTTTGTACCCTGCCTATTCACTGTAAATATGGTGTCTGTACCCTACCTATTCACTGTGAATATGGTGTCTGTACCCTGCCTTTTCACTGTGAACATGCCATCTCTACACTGCCTATTCACTGGATATGCTGTCTGTACCCTGCCTATTCACTGTGAATATGGTGTCTGTACCCTGCATATTCACTGTGAACATGCCATATCTACACTGCCTATTCACTGAATATGGTGTTTGTGCCCTGCCTATTCACTGTGAACATGGTGTCTGTACCCTACCTATTCACTGTGATTGTGGTGTCTGCACCCTGCCTATTCACTGTGAATATGGTCTGTACCCTGCCTATTCACTGTGAATATGCTGTCTGTACCCTGCCTATTCACTGTGAATATGGTGTCTGTACCCTACCTATTCACTGTGATTGTGGTGTCTGCACCCTGCCTATTCACTGTGAATATGGTCTGTACCCTGCCTATTCACTGTGAATATGTCTGCACATTGCCTATTCACTATGATTATGATGTTTGTAAACTGCCCATTCAGGATTCTGATATCTATAATGTACCCTGCCTATTCGTTGGAAATATGGTTTGTGAAGATGTTTTGACATTTTATCTTTATGTAATACTATGTGAATGCAGATGAATACAATATAAATCTTTCATTTCATCATTTCACTCATATTGTTAGATATTTTAATTAATTTCTATTAAATAGGCAATGTTATCCAAGATAGACCACCAACAATATTTGAAAGTATATGAACTTTAACATACCGTATTTACTCGAATATAGGGCGACCTGTGTATAAGACAACCCCCCCCCCCCAAAAAAAAAAAAAATTGATGTTATTTTGCTTGAAAAGGGTAATTTCCGATTATAGGACGAGTCGGTTCTTCCTAAAAAGTCAGGAAATCTTGAGACATTGGCACTGCTACCATTCAAGTTTGGTGGCCATTTTAAAAGTAAAACGTAAATACTCAATGTCAGGAATCAATCATTGCGCAATATAATAATATTTCGATGCGAGTTAGTACACTGTGGCGGTGCTCCGATTGTTTTCATGCCAAAAATAAGAGCTTCTTCCCATCACTTCCGCTTTTCAAAATGGCGACCTTGTATTGCATATGCATATGTAATTGTTAAACTCACATTTTCTCCAACTTGTGCGTAATTTACACTTATTAAATGAAGGCGGACTACTGTTGACACGTGGTAGAATATTTCTATGAGCATGAGATTTAAATTTTATCGCAAATCAATGTCCACAGGTTGTCTTTGTGTATAAGATCACCCCCAAACATTGAATAAAGGTTTGGATACTAATTTCTAGTCCTATATTCGAGTACATATGGTAGATTGTGTAAACATTTAATACAGCAAACAGCACAATGGTTACTTGTTTGATGTAAGCTGGGCTTGGGAAAAATGACTTCTAAATACAGTATTAGGATAACTGATTGATGTTTTCATATAGAGTATAATAAGTGATTAAGTTAGGCAAGATGGCTGATAGTACTGAGATAACTATTTTGGGATTAGTCAGTATTCTGGTGAAGTCATCAAAGTGACATAAATATGGGAATTATATCTGCTCCTGAAACCATGTACATCCACAATAACATCAAACTTCATATTATTTGGAGGATTGCTAAAATAAGTTCTATCATTTATTCATAAAAATTGGTTGAAGGCCCAAGTGCCGTGCTTACCCTTGCATTTTTATAATGTTTGTGAACGTTTCCTGTAAATAACTCCAAACTGGTTTTGAATGAAATTTTGCTTTGAAGGTCAAGAACAGTTAATATGGCAAAAATAATGTATCCAATAAGGTGGCCGACTCAATCAGCCCCACATTGCTGTTCTCAGGAAGTCTTAAACAGAGTGTACATTTATATTACCAGAACATGGCACTGGGTGTTGCAGGTGTTCTTGCATGCAAGACAGTTCACTGTTCATATGTGGTATTTTTTATATTTTTTCATCTTTAAATATTTAAAAAATTTCGACCTCATGAAAAGTGATAGCCTTCATTTTCCAAAAATATGACATTTTTCCTATAAGGATCAGTCAAGAAATAGTTTTGTTACCTCAGAAAGTTTTTTTTTATGTTTTTATTAAAAATATCATTTCACACACAAAAAAATCCAATGAAAAAAAAAAGAAACAAAAAAAAAGATGTTACTAAAATATTAGATTTTGAATCCAGCATTTTCAAGCACTCCCATTTTTTTAAGAGAAATGTAACAGGAATTGAATACGCTAAGGCTACTGCCAAGTTGATGACATTTATCATACCTTAGATGTCAAACATTACTGTTAAACCCTTCAAAGATAGGAAAAGATTTTCCATTTGACAATAAGGCAATTTGGCCAAGTTCAAGCACAAAATCAAGCATAAAATCTGCCTATTCTAACATCCTCACAAAAGTCTATTCTGTCATGGGGCATAAAGAGTAATTCCAAACTAATCTTGCTAAATTGGCAGCCAAATGTTTAGAAATTGTAGCAATGAAAGCAAAATTACAATTTGAAATGTTTCAAACATAATATCCATTTAATGTCACTCTGCAACAAGGACAAATACTCTTATCAATTTATTCCAAAACATTTTTTTCTTACAGGAGGAAATATATATGTATTTTAAATAAATGTTAAGACATGCTTTTTCTCCACATGACCACCTACCTACTTCTCATGCATTATTACACGTCCTAATATTAATACTTTAGCAAACATGGAAGCCCCGGATAAAAAAGCACATGTGCAAATATTGATACGATTAATATAAATGTAAGGACTGAGAAAGGATACTTTACCACACATCCTTATGGAAATTGAAATTAATATAAAGTGACATTCAATAATAAGTTGGATAATTCTGCTGAATTAATTGATGCTCCCATATGTAAGAATTGTATATCACAATATTTGCTGACTCATTCAACAGTGTCAAAGTCTTGTTAACAATCCAAAAACTTCCACTTTGACTGCATCTTCTAAAGCAGAAAGTGCAACGGTCCTTACATTTAACACTGTATTATCAAATATAATCAGTAAACAGAACAAATCAACAAGGATATAATGTGTGGGCAAACCCCAGACTAGATCACAGTCAAAGATTAGTCTAATTCAAAACCCATTGTCATAACTGATTCTACATGATTAAAATATGCAAAAAGCAATTTTTTTTACAAAAGTAACCTGTCAACAAAAACCATAGACTCAAATTTATTGCAATAACACAGAACACTGTAAATCCTTTGAAATTTAGATAATTCAAGTATCTTTGCCAAGCTAATTTTCATATACACTGGTTATTGGGTTGAAAATTGAATATGGTGAATGAATAATTGTTAATGATCAGATGCCACCTTGACCAATATTATATGTTATAACAAGATTAATGTACATATAATGGGATCCTAAAACTATACAAGTTCTTATAAGTCCCAGAAAGTAGGTAGGCAGGGCAAAGGCCAGTGTGAGTCTTCCATTCCCAACTCCGACTGTAGGCAAATTTACTTCTCTCAAGTGACTGTACACAGGTCTCCTATGATAGCTCCACATCCAAGTATCCACACGCTGCAGCCACTTTGCTGGTATAAAATCTTACAAATGCACTTGTGTTAGAGCCACTCTGGTGGTATCCAACCTCTCTCGTCCCCGTCGTCATCTTCATCCATGATGACTCCTTGGAAGAGTTTATTGAAGCAGGGGGAGCCAGGAGAGCTGAAGTGGTGATACGGATTGTTCCTTGACAGAAGTGTGGCACAGATCCAGCAGAAAAATGTCCTACACTTTGTGCATGTCATCTTGTTGCAGCCATCAATTTTCTACAAAAAATATTATTATTTCTCAAACAAATCACAAAATTTGTAAACACATTCTCCAAATATTTATTTTATCTTTTCTCTATACCTATGTACAGTTTGTAGGGACAATTCCTGGGAGCATTCATTAAGCCATTCTTAAGTATAACTACCTGTATATGAGTTCCATGGTGGGGACATTTCCTGGGAGCATTCATTAAGCCATTCTTTAGTATAACTACCTGTATATGAGTTCCACGGTGGGGACATTTCTTGGGTGCATTCATTAAGCCATTCTTTAGTATAACTACCTGTATATGAGTTCCACGGTGGGGACATTTCTTGGGTGCATTCATTAAGCCATTCTTTAGTATAACTACCTGTATGAGTTCCACGGTGGGGACATTTCTTGGGAGCATTCATTAAGCCATTCTTTAGTATAACTACCTGTATATGAGTTCCACGGTGGGGACATTTCTTGGGTGCATTCATTAAGCCATTCTTTAGTATAACTACCTGTATATGAGTTCCACAGTGGGAACATTTCATGGGAGCATTCATTAAGCCATTCTTTAGTATAACTACCTGTATATGAGTTCCACAGTGGGGACATTTCTTGGGAGCATTCATTTAGCCATTCTTAAAGCATCGGTGAAACCTGACTTTCAGACACATTTTCTTTACATAACATGAATGTTTATACCCTAAACAGTGCTTTTATGTAGTAGTACCCAAAATATTCTCTGTTAACAAATTTCTGTGGCACTTGAAAGTTGATCAGTTGTCTGCTAAAACCTACACCAGCAATTGAACACTTTGTCAACAAGCTTTGTTTAGCTGGTATGTGATCTTGTGTAAACACCTAATGAGTTACCAGTTGTGCACCTGTCCAGCTTGGGAAACAGGGTGAAGATGTTTTGTACAATTTATCAATTTATTGCCAGGAGTATACTTCAGAACAACATAAGATTATTTTAATATTATTTGAATCAATGAAATCACTCATGGCCGTGAAAAATATTTTATGGTTGTGACAAATATCTTATGGTTGTGAAAGATATATCATTTATGGGAAAAGTATACTATTTATTTGAAAAGTATCTTATGCATATGAAAACCTTTCTGTCAAAAAGGGAAGACATGACTCAAAGGTTGCATGGAATCCCCCTTAACTTGAAGGCTGTGATATTGAAAAAGTGACATTAAACCCTTTGATCACTGGTTTGGCCTTAAATCAAAATGACTTTGAATGGCAAAACTGTGAATGCTGATAATTGGTATCAGTAAAATTTATGATATGACCCTCTTTGATGAAATTTGGGGTTTTTCACACCATTGAATGGGAAGACATCAAAGGCTGCATGGATTCCACCTTAAAAGCTGGGCTGTATAGAATTTTTTAAAACTTTTTTTTGCAAACATATATAATATAAAAAATAATGATTTCTTCATTTATAACTTCATAAATATTCATCCGTTTTTAATAAATTTACCACCAAAAGAAAGCCAAGAAAATGCACTATCATCATGATAAGTATTATCTTCCAATTCATTCTCTAAATAGTGGAAAAAAATGGCCAAAAATGTGTTGCTCCAATTTTGACAATTGGTAAACAACACCTCCTATGACTTACGGAGCCCCCTGACAGTTCAAAGGTCAAGGTCACACAACACACTTCCTGTTTAGTCCTGGCAGTACTTGGTGGTCACAAAAAATCATAATTCTCAGGGCAGATGTTCTTTAGTGGATTTCAGATAGATAGCCTGTATGTATGTCAATTTTAAGATCATATATTGTTTTCAGATACCTTAAACCACTGTAAAATTGCCTGCAACTTTCCAGGTTTCACCAATGCTTTAAGTATAACTACCTGTATATGAGTTCCACGGTGGGGACATTTCTTGGGTGCATTCATTAAGCCATTCTTTAGTATAACTACCTGTATATGAGTTCCACGGTGGGGACATTTCTTGGGAGCATTCATTAAGCCATTCTTTAGTATAACTACCTGTATATGAGTTCCACGGTGGGGACATTTCTTGGGAGCATTCATTAAGCCATTCTTTAGTATAACTACCTGTATATGAGTTCCACGGTGGGGACATTTCTTGGGAGCATTCATTAAGCCATTCTTTAGTATAACTACCTGTATTTGAGTTCCACAGTGGGGACATTTCCTGGGAGCATTCATTAAGCCATTCTTTAGTATAACTACCTGTATTTGAGTTCCACAGTGGGAACATTTCTTGGGAGCATTCATTTAGCCATTCTTTAGTATAACTACCTGTATATGAGTTCCACGGTGGGGATATTTCTTGGGAGCATTCATTAAGCCATTCTTTAGTATAACTACCTGTATATGAGTTCCATGGTGGGGACATTTCTTGGGTGCATACACTAAGCCATTCTTTAGTATAACTACCTGTATATGAGTTCCACGGTGGGGATATTTCTTGGGAGCATTCATTAAGCCATTCTTTAGTATAACTACCTGTATATGAGTTCCATGGTGGGAACATTTCTTGGGAGCATTCATTTAGCCATTCTTTAGTATAACTACCTGTATATGAGTTCCACGGTGGGGACATTTCTTGGGTGCATTCATTAAGCCATTCTTTAGTATAACTACCTGTATGAGTTCCACAATGGGGACAATTCTTGGGAGCATTCATTAAGCCATTCTTTAGTATAACTACCTCTATATGTGTTCCACAGTGGGGACATTTCTTGGAGCATTCATCAAGCCATTCCTGTGTGTAACTCTCTTCCACAATTTGCTGAATTGCCCGACGTCCATAACGTTTCTCCATCAATTTCTTCCCTTTTTCATCACATGCCTCAAATTCTTCTCGTAACTTTAAGATGTCATCTATAAATAGCAAGACAATGGTCTGGTTTAGCTGAATAATATAGCATGGTTTCTGGTCGGAGGTGTCATGATCTGTTTCAAAATGATTCAGGGAATATTTTTTAATTTAACCATTTTTGACCTTTTAGACAAAGTTAAAAAAGATGTCTTGTCCCCATATCAGGAAAATAATATCAAAAATTATTCTCTCCCTCAAATAATAAATCAACTGAACAAAAACTATTACCAGAAGTATTGATATTCACATATATGGTACTCCTTTTATAATATATATAAATATAGCCTCACCTGCTTTAACCTTGCACGGAGAGACGCCGTGGTAGGTGAGCTTACAGAAGATACAGAACACATAGTGGCAGGCACTACAGCTGCCCATGCCACTCTCCTGGTCCACCAGCACCGCACAGGTGCACGCCTGACGCGGACAATACACCACGTCAGACATCGTGTCCAGAGACGACTGCAGTAACAGCCGGTCGTAACGTGCAAATATCTCAGCATCTACTAACTCCTTCACCTAGGGAAATATTTAAGACAATTCACTTATTACCAAGAGAGGTAATGCAATAAATTTTATATCTTCATACTATATATTGGTCTCAAGCTGAAAATAATGCTTTGACATTATTGAATAAACTGACAAAAATGTCACAGTAGGCCCATAGAAATCCAAGTCATACGCACACACACATAGACACACACACACACATAATTGTTGCAAAAAATACAATTGTAAAGGGGTCCAAAAATATTCAGGAAATGAAGTTACAAATTGTCCAGTAAAATGTAAAGAATATTGATCTGAACGCGTCAAGATAATAATATGGGGTGCTTGCCTGGGCTGGGTGAGCTTGGCTCTGACATTTAGCACTGGGACACGTGAGGTCCTTGACACTGCCCTCAGCTATCTGAACCTCAAAGTAGCCCTTCATACACTCCTTGCAGTAAACATGATCACAGCCTGCAAAGCTCAGACACAGAGCTCCCAGCTTCTCCAGGAAACACACCTGGCAGGTGAACAGTGTCATTCTGAACTGGTATTCCTGTCTCTGTGTGTTGTACTCAAGTATTGTGGGTATCAATAGCTCCTGAGATGCAATATCCTGAATAGCACGAGGGTCTGAGGTCACTTCAGGGTCATTAGTCAAGTCTTGTGCAGTTTGATTGGCTGTTTCTTGGTCACATGACCCATTGGGAGTGTGGCCAGTGGCAGCAAGGTTCTGATTTTCTGTGATGGATATGGAACATTCATCTGGTTGGCTTTCTGTGGACTTCTGACTGGTACTTTGTCTACGCAGTCGGGGAGGCCGTTTCCTTTTGTGTATTACTTTGGATATGTCCAGTGGACTGACAACACCAAGAAAATCTATTGCTTCATCTTTAAGAAAACTTGTCCACATAAATAAAACAACCTCCCCTTTATTTTCTTCCCAAATCTCATCAAGGCGTTTACATAGTCTTGACAACTGAAACAGACAATAAAGCATTCATTAGCGACAAAGGTATAGAGCACAATGTTGATAAACCTGAGCAAAATAGAAATGCTAATTCCACAATGCGAGACACAACATAGAGGGGGACAGTTACTATGAGGGCAGGTTCTACTTACTTGCTCCAGTGTCAGCCATTTACACGAGAGATTGAAGCGTGGAGGAGTGAGAGAAGGATAATCTGGAGGCAGGTCAAAACACAGCTCCACCGGTGGCAAGAACTTGATCGTGTACACAGTCTCATTCATCGCAGCTGATGCTTTTGGCCCTATAAAATGAGTACTGGTCAATAAATATTAACAATAAGAACTTAAATATATATCTTTAAGTAGTTGAAATAATTATCATAGATTGGTTATAATTTTGAAAAGAACATTGAACTCAGTTCTGAGCATTAGGTTACCAAGACTAATAAAAAGATATCTTTAAATGGTTCCCTTAATGCAATATTTTATTTGTAATTGGAAGCATCCCATGTTGTACAGACAGTTATTCTAACAATTATAACAATTATGCTATTAATCAACAGCTATGTTGACAATTACCTACTCTCTTTTGCTCTGTTAGAACTGATACAAGCAATTAGTGAAAGTGCTATTGTACCCAACAGTTTTGCCATATTTTTACAATGCTATATTGTACTTGTAAACAGGGCAAGTGAATCTGAAAATGTAATTTCACCTACTTTCTCAAATGGACGCAAATAAACACTACAGGGCAACATGGCAAGTGCAGGCCTTAACTTACACACCGGTCCGGTGGCCCGGGGCCACCAGATCTTCTGCCTGGGCCAGTGAATGCTCTGTTGTAGTTGGGCAACCATATTTTTGGTCTTTTAGTGGCCCAAACTCTTGATTTTATTCTAATCCTTGATAGATATTTGTCTCATATCACAATCAATGGACTTGTTAATTTTGATTGGGACAAGTAACTCCCACTCAGATACTAATCACTATACAGTCTTATGTACAGTGCTCTTTATTGTATCACACATCCTATTATCCTTAGAAACTTCGGGCCACCACTTCTCAGGCTCTGGTGGCCAAACTGGGCAACCAGCATTTTTTTCTTTATGTCAAGGCCTGAAGTGGCTAATATTAAGCCCGTTATTTTTGTTTAATTCAACCCATTTGATTACTTTTTCAATATGACTTACCATTGTTATGTAGAACTTTTATACAGAAATCGTTAAGCAAATCAAGGTGAGCATAAAATCTGCCACCAGGTGTCTCTGTATCTGAAGATGACTCATACTCAGAACTGTCATAGATGCTCGCCAGTGCCAGCAACTCATCATCTTGTGCTTCCTGGTTGCTCATCTTGTCTGAAATAGACAACACCTATGTTCTGAATAAATTGAATCTTTGTAAACCATTAACATTTTTCATGTCTGTGAAATACTTAATAGCTGTGCTCCCAATCAACCAGTTATCCCTAGGTATCTGGTGGTTTAATCCCACAGATATAAACTGGTCACTTTTGGCAATTATATTGGTGATGTACATGTAGGTAAGTTTTTGTTTTTCATACTGTATTGTTTTGTATTGTATTTATTGACATACAATCACATGTGTCACTTCAAAGTTTAAACAGTTTCCTTATTACTGTGGGTTCTCACAATGCAGCTTATGTTCTTTTTGTTTTGTAACCAGTTGCCATATCTTAATAATAATCCGACGATGTCCATACACGCATTCGGTTTATGGACCAATCACGGCAGTTGAGAAAATGGTGGGAGACAATGGCAATCATTTTGACCAATGAAAGAGCAGCTAACAGACAATTACAAGAAGTGTTCATAGTAACAATGGCGGGAAGCGGTGATCACCGCGTGTCTACATTTCAAGCATCACATAGATGGCTTTCTCAGAATAAATGACAGAGAAAGATAATGAAACAACTGAGAAAAAAAGTGTTCAAATTAAATGGCAACAGGATCATTTGGGGCAGCTACGGATTGTCTAGTATATATATTTATAAACACAATACAAGCTGTCACCAAAATGTTAACCCACACAGGTTAAAACCAGCAGATTTTACCCCTGTAATCATTACAAAATCATTACAATATTGTTGAAAAAATGTAAAAGAAAAAGGAAAAAAATCACTTTCTATAGTAGTTTTAATAACTATTCAATAGGTTTAACAATATACCGGGGTCCAGGTTCATGATCCAAATGGAATGACTTGAATTCCCTGATAACATTTAAGTTATAGCCCTAGTGCCATCATACCATGATATTGTGGTGCATGTTGATGTCCTTCCAGTCGGCCATATCTTACGTCTGCCATGTCCCGTTGATGAAGATGGAGCACCAATTAATTATCAGACCTTTTTGAGGCCATAATCTTAAGCAGGTGAAGTACTTTGCGTTCGTTTTTTTTGCATCTTAATACTGCTAATTAAAAATTTTGTGGAGGATTTAAAATTGTTCTAAAATTACAAGGATATATTTGGGAAGTTACATGGCAAATTTCCAAAAAAATTATCCCCCTGTCATAATTAAAAATATACGTACATTCTTGGAACTAATTTGCAAAGATTTAATCAATGACAAAGTTAATAAATTTTGGGAAAAAATGATGATCCCTTGTTCTTTGACATGCTGTGGATCTTGAGATTGTTTTGCAATAATGGCTGCCTACGATTAGTAAACAAATCAAATATGCTTTATTGTGATATGCTTTATCATGGATATACAACTTCACCAACAGGATGTGCAAGGCCCTGAGCGCAAAGTACTAGCGAGCGCAAAGTATTGGGCAACTGCTCTAATACTCTCCTTTGCATCGGGCTCAGTGTAACACCCTCTCTCCGATTATGCAATAAGATATGTTCAAACAGGCCCGTTCCATAAGCCCCTCCCCCTGAATGTAACCAACCACACGTGCACAGCGCAATGACATAATTACAGCCTCTGTGTAAGACAGCACATGCACAATACGATGACATAACTCAGATATCTAGGTCATTAATATTCATGAGCGCCCAAATTGTACGACAATTGGTACCGTTATCGCAAGGCCTGTATTGAAGAGACCTAGTAAAGCTGGGTACTGCTCTATACCCAAAGACAGCGTCAAAATAGACTTGAAATCCGCTGTTTCTAGAAACACCTTGCACTGGCCTTCATATTTAAGCCACGACTCTAGAAAAACTCGACTTCCGGCAACTAACAATCAAACAATTATGTACTTTTTATATCAACATAAGATGTCAGTCCTGTTTGAAACAAATTCTTTGTTATTTCTTGATCTCAGCATCGTTTCGCCATTGTTTTCGAGTTTGCGCAATCAGGTGAAAGTGGGTCAGTTTATTCACGGGAGTGATAGCAACGATCTGGAAACTCCACAACGTTGTGGTCCTTCTGACGTCATATGAAGATTCTCCCTTTGCGTTTCCATGACGTCATCACTTGGACTCTCCTAAATGCCATTTCTCGTTGTCACATGTAATGTCGGGTAAAAAAGTGAGGAAAAGACGCTACAGATAACCCCCGGATTTGAATTTACAGACATTATGACTGGGAAAGACGATGACATTAGTCATAACTGCCACAGTCAATCGCCGGAAGTCGAGTTTAATTAGTGGGGAAACTTCAATATGATGGGCAGTGCGTAGTGTTTCTAGAAACAGTGGATTTGAAGTCTATTTTACCGATGGCTTTGGGTATAAGAGATGTACAAAAATGACATCATCAAGCCAAGACAAAAGGGACGTTAATGTTCGGCCCGTCTTTTACCTTTGTCCATTAGGGGCTAAATGTGAGTGGTTTTCATCCAGACTGACTCGCTTTATCAGCTGTTCACTCAACACCAGTACTCAAGTCTTGACTCTGAGTCTTGCCACTCTTGCCATGGTGAATGCTCTAATATATTCAGTAGACTGCATTGCATGAAAATCTAACAAACGTAAGTGTCCCATGCTTCAGAGAAAAATGGATTTAAAAAAAAAAATTAACCTCACGATTGTTTTGTCCATGCTACACTCAACAATGAATGTTTATAACGCAAATACGGTACTCCTTGACATTGTAACTGGCTTCTTGCAAGTCAGGACTTCTGTTTTTTTAAGAGAGAAAGCCAGACAGTGGTTCAAAATTGTGATGTAAAATGACAATAAATCATGCATCCTACCGTCTTATCTATCCAAATCTTATTTTCTAGGATGTTGATATATTGCTGACTCGCGCGCACGTACATGACAAGTGATTTCAACATGAATTGAAATGTTTTGCAACATACTTACGCAAGACAGACTATCATTCATCTGAAGAATACGCCATATTGAAAATTGTGGTTTCTGCAGCGCCCCCTTGTGTAAGAAGATAGTTGCGCACTCTGTCGGCATACTGCATGTGGAGGGGGCGTGGCTTATTATAACCAAACAAGGGTGCAGCAGAGACATTTTAAACATATATATTTAAATATCTCTGGTTACAGAGAATCAGTTCTTGTTATAAGCAGAGATACGTATAGAAGGCTCTTGTTGTTTCCAATAAAAACAGGTGTTTATCCCTCATTTGTATTAAATTACCTGTTTCAGGAGATGTGGAAGGCACTGAACCCATGAGGGATTTAAGAGGCAAAGATTATAATTTATTATTTAATTGATGATTTTCATTTTGACATCATAGTTCCTCACCACTTGAGGGTACTGCCAATCATGGAGTTCATTTTTCCCAAGATTTTTTTAAAAATCGTATATAAATACCCTTTCCTGATCATTTTCTTTTTAGAATACAAATATCGACAAAATTTTAAACTTTTATTAAAAAATCTTGTGTGAATGTGTAAATTGCATAGCACTTAACAGCATAGTTTAACTTCCTTTTTAAAGAAATTGTGCAAGTTAATATTAGAAATAGAATAAACAAAGTTTGATAAAGTTTGTCTTTCATTCTCCTGACTGCCTGATCTGTTAATGGGAATCCATATTGTGCAAAATATAACTCAAGCATGGTTCAAATCATTATGAGATATCCTTTCGAAAATATAAATTGCATTCACTTAAACATTATGCTACAAAGCACAGAAAAATTGTTTCTGCTCTTTTAATCCTAACATTTTCCTGCAGGCTACCATTGTCAACTGGTATGCTGAATTTGTTTTCCCTATTAGTCCAACCAGAAACAAGACATCAGTTTTACTGGTCTTAAAAGCTTCCATTACCAAAGAAAATATGAGAATCATTAGAATATAAAATAATATTTATTAACCATATTATCATATCATGGTATATATACATTTCCCACATGGAATTTAACCCCTAAAACTACATAGATTGTGACATCACAGCAGCTGTATTAAATACACAAGCAGCAGAGCATCTGTATAACATCTATTCACAATCACATCTTTATAATAATAATGTTTTAACTTTTCTTCTTAGCTCTTCTTTAAAAAAAAACAATGATAAATATCCCCATATTCTTGGTCACAAGAATAATGTTAAGAAACTTAAACTGCTATATACAGTGGTTTATGACAATTTACAAACTTAGCGGACTCTCAGTTTCCTACATTGTACATATTGGTGCATTTACAAATGTTACATTCTATACAAAACAATGATAAATAGTTATATTACATTTAGGGTAAACCTCCACTCCTGTGTCACAATAATTATTTAAGCATGACTATTCAACATTCAAGAATGTGCAACTAACTGCTCAATTCATTCTCCAAAATTCCACTAAATACTCAGCCAACTCCCACAGAAACTGGGCAAACTCACGATTATCACATGCCCAATTGTTTGATCAAGAGATTTTCTGACATCAAAATTTTACTGGTCCACCATCATGATTCTTCATAAACGAGAAGCCGAGCTCCATTTTTATTACATTATTTCCAGTATTACAAGCACAATGTTAAACACAGTGATTGCAAACATAAATAGCCCTTTGAACATAATAAGTTATCAGTGATGAAAGTCAGCATTCAGGAAAAAACCTGAAACCCTTAAAAATTAACCTGAAGATACCCCTACCCCCTTTCAGAAATATCATTTTTGTATGTTTCAGACTGAGTTCAGACCATTTTGAATTTCACATTTTAAGAAAAAAAAACCTGAATTCAAGTTATTTCCTGAATACTTTATTAAGTTTACTGCTGTGACTTATATTTGTTACAGTCTTTATGAAACATAACTATAACCATCAGATTTTAAGTATGTAAGCTGGGAAAAGAAATGAATTCAAGATGACAAAATCTATAGAATATTTTTCTCTGTGATATTTTTTTCTTGCATAGATTTGTGATAACCCATGGCTGGACACAAGAGAATATCATTCTTAATTACCTTTCTTTCCACAACAAAAGTATGTCAACTACACCCTTTATAGATTTTCTTACTTCAGAAGTAGACACATTCTTCACATATTTTGATGATTTTTTTGGTTTTCAACCTAGTATAGGTGTAACATATGTTAAGTTGGAAGCCAAAACAAAAAAATCCTGGTGAAAATTATGCTTGCCCACCTTCAAAACTTTGCTCTACATAAAATCAGGTCCAAAAATTTTCAAACTGTGTAAAAATTCTTTTCCAATACAATTTTGGATCAAGAATATCAGTTTTTTATGAAGTGAGGATAAGTCACCTGCTCGCTTGAAAATAACAGTTTAAATAGAAAGTTTGCAGGCAAGAATCAATCTCTATCAAACTTATTCCTGTAGTGTTCAATTAAGGTGATATTGCAGAACATTTCAGAGGCATTAAGTTTATACCCTTGAGAGCACTCTGTATTGGTAGAAATCACAGAGACCTTTGCTGAAGTTCCATCCCACCACAATAGATATCATATAGACAAGCACTAGTCCTGTCAGAGGGTACAGCATCATCTGTGTTTTCTTGAGAAATGGTAATGCTGAAACAAAACAAAATTCATGAATGTTGGTTTCCTAGTGTACTGTAGCACTGTGAAACAGGATAAGGTGAGGATAATACATGTTTAATTAGAAATAAAACACGAGTTTTCTTATTAAAAGACTGCCATATCGGTACACTGAGCTATAATTCTGGCCCCTCTTTTTGTAAATCAGATTTACTGGGTAAAATATATTGATAACAACGACTATTTTTTGCTAGTGACTGTCACATATTCTATGCCATATCAAACTAGGAAAGTGTTATCAGATGTGATTAAAAAAATATAAAGTTGTGACTACTGATTTAAGTTATTTTGAAAATTAAAAGAAACAAATTTTCCCATGTGCATAGATCAATAAAATTACAGAAAAACATCTTTCGTTAAGCTTCACAATTTGTTTAATATGAAATATATTTTTTAATTGTCAAATTAAAACTTACAGCTATATCCAAGAAATGTAATATAGATGTAATAGCCAATGGCACACAACCAAAGTGTGTTCCCAAACAGACGAGAAAAGAACCAGTCTTGGTTGATGAATGCTGAAATATATGCATAAAATCTTTCACTGATTGAGCCAAGGAGAATCACAAGCATAAAATTAAGCTTATTATATATATCTGTGAGTTCAGTGAGTTGTAAAATACGTGCAAGTCAATTGCTTCACAGTATTTTACAGGTTTCAATGAAGTATAATGAAATCTCTCTGCTTTTTCAATTTACTTAAATAGTTTTTTTTTTGACAATAGAACAATAAAGTGGATAGAAAACAAAACTCACCATTTAGGAATGGCAGCTGAAAGAAGTGGAGTATCATAAGAAGTGGATAGAATGCATTAAGATGAATGTCAAATGCAAATCCCCACTCCACATCTTGGCCTTGCCGGGGCATCAGGATCAGGTACCGATTGCTCACAAACCTACAAATACCATCCAAAATTTATGAAAAAAAATTATTCTATATCCTTTTCATTAATTATTATTATGTGTGTGTTATTTGAAAAACATTATATTTGTTTGCAAAAAGGAAAAAATTCTTGAAATATGTAATGTATATATTCTTAGGGACTTACCAGAAAATGCTGGCAATGCAGAGGCCTACTCCAATACAGTCGACAAAGATCACCCAGAAGAGAAACTTTATGAAGCCCAAGAAATGTAATTTCAACACAAAGGCAAATCCAATTGATGACACTGCAATTAGGTTATAACTTTAAATTTAACAGGATGATAATTCAAAATGAAAATAGGGATATCAAAAATCCTTTTTGATGTCACTCCAATAATACAATAATTTAAAAAAAAAATTTAATATACATTTCATAATTTCTTTTAAGTATCAACTAGAGCCTTAAAATTAAGGCATAACTTTGAAACCACCTTCAGGATCATTGTTAATTTATGAATACTCTCAAAGTACACGTACCAAACAGCCAAAAACTGAGAAGTACAAGGAATGCTGGATCATCTCTTGCCCACTGATCCTTTGACTCTGCAAAATAGTTCATGTTTATAAAGTTTGTTTATAGTACTATTCTTGAACATAATTAAAAATTACTTGTAGCCAGTCCTTTCCCTAAAATTTTATTCACCATGAAGTATTTTGGTTTAATAAAATCATTTACTTAAATACAAATGCCACTTTGGAAAATTATTGTATTGAGCTTATATGTCTCCATCAATCATAAAAAAACTTACGTTTTCTGTAGGCAAAATTTCTGTATCTGTAAAAACAACAAAGATATTGATTATCCAGTAAAAAGATCATCAGATAACCATTTGAGAACTGCATTTTAGCTTCGGTTTCTAGTCAAGTTTTTAATCTTTATCTGGCTGACCAGGACTGATCTTAATCATATATATTAAGTTTATCAAATCAATTTTATATCATGATAAGTAATTCAAACTTGTTTTCTTTTTTCATAGAAAAAGAGACTCAAGAACTCACACTTTTTGTGGGGCAATGAACAAGTAAAGCATCTGCCAGAAAGCATATTCAAAATCCATCTGTCTGAACTTGAATATTCGTCTGAGGTATTTGTACCTCTTCGCTGTGGCTGTTAACCGCTCCACCTGACTATTGGAAGTAGGGCTCATTTGCATTGATGACGTCATCACTCCCGGAACTGGTGACATGGGTGGTGTGTTTGGTGGAGAATATTTAGTGTAGGCATACATGGTTCAATCTATCTGTTTAAAAATTAAAAAAACATGTATTTGTAAAACATATATGAAAAAAATTAATATCTAAAACATTTAAATTTGAGAAAACTGTCGAAACAAATTCTTCAAGTTATTATTCTTGATATTTCACGCTATTCAAATAATGAGACCATAAAATCCTCACAAATAAAATGTAATACAACATTTAGTATTGGTGGACTGAAAGAGTCAGGATCGAGCACCCTTCAACAACTGATTGCCTTTGCAATTTTCCTCGTTTTGAACTACATAGATACCATTAAAACATTTGGTTGCTAAGTGTGTGTGTAAATACATGTAGGCGTGGATGATGCAGAGCATAGACTTTGAGTTGTCTTTACCATTGAAGCCATTCATCATATCTTGCCTTATTGCCATCTGACGGGAAAGCGACAGCTCAATCCTGACTGTAGATTTATTTTTCAAAATAAAACTTTGATAGTTCTAACAAGGTTTTTGTGACAAACCATTGACATCACAAAATTTTCGGTCAAAGTTTAGAATATCTAAGAATTTACTATTTGCTGTGAGAAGATCTGACCATGCAATTGCTAATTCAAGTGAAAATTTCTACTCCCATTAATGAATTCTGTTCCTGATTGTTGTGGCGATGACATATTATGGCATGTCAATTGTTATGTTTTGTATCAACTTTTTTTTTTGGAATGCCAAGATGCATCCAAATTGTTCAAAATCAATAATGATTTGTTAAAAATAATTGTGAGAAGGATTTGGGATGTCTATGATGATCATAAATGAACATTATTGTTTTTTTTCAAATCAGGTTTATACTCACTAGCAGGGAGAAGAAGGACACAGAGGCTGGTTTTATTGTACAAGGCTATACTTGGTGAAATAGCTTTGAAACTTCCAGAACATGTCAAAATGAAATCAGCTCCTACACTGAAAAACCATGGAAATCGCTACATCGAAATGGCAACAAGCTGTGACCCTTATAAATACAGCTATTTTCCAAGGACAATGACTGACTGGAATAATCTTCCCCCTCAAATAACTACATTGGAACCAGGTAGCTCAGCATCCTTCCGGAACTCCCTGGCCAGAGTATAAATGTTTGCAACAAGCAGCTGGTGTTTACCAGCTGCACCCTTTAGTGCAACCTTGCACTCTCGGCGGGATGCCAATTGGTTTTGCCGAGTAAACTTATAGATGTAGATGTATACTCATGCCGGTACTACCATCTACCGCCGATTACAGCAGCTAGGCTGGAGAGTCCCTTGTAGTCTTCTTCACTGACGAGTATTGCTATTAGTATTATTTACATGTATACAGTTCGCCGATCTTTCACCTATTATCGCTCAAACGCTAGAGAGCACCTTCTTTTCACCACTTCCGGGAGTAATGTTTGATGCGGTCAATTATACATATTTTCGCCCATGTAAACAAGGCCTTTAAACTGTGTTTTCAAGTAAAATAATCATCAAGAGACATTAATAATACATGCAAACTGTGAATAATAGTTTGTGTTCTCAACGGGACATACAAAAAATGTTTTAATATCGAACATTTCCCCATTGAATGTGCATTTGAAATATTCTCTGTTTTGTTCAATGACTTAAATTCAATATGGCGGCCAGTAAGCAGGAAGTTCATGTTCTGCACATGCTCAGTTCAAAGAACAGCAGAAGGGTTGTGAACTGTATACTTTATGTTGGGAGATATGTGATTGATATATCTTGACAAACTCCCTCAGTTTGGAGTTGTCCCATGCTAATGATTCGTGTTGTGTTTAACTGGGTAGGTCAGCAGATTTCGCCACCTTGCGCCTTTCCAATTGTGTATAACCTGTGTCAGTGAAACAATGACACCCACTGACAATGACACAGGCACACTCACTTGCAGTGGGAATGCAAAACTTGCCAAAACTAGCTGAAGTCATGAAGTGCCAGAACTACTTCAGTACAACTGATTATTTACACGTTGGCAACCTTAATCAAATGGCGTTTAACGAGTTTGGATACGGTCTCTTTACCTTCCCTTTTCGATTAAAAGGTGTGAAAAACTCACAAAATATTGTGATGTGAGTGAGAAATGGTAGATTTAGGCAAAACTCACCAGAAAATCAACAAAAATTTGCAACTCCTATTTCCGTACGCATCTATCTTTGCGCATCCACGTAACCCACTGCAGCAGCTTTTCTAGTCATAAAATACGCGAAAATATTTGGCCAAGCACATTATTCCTCTGGGGAAGATTTGATTGCTACCCTCCCATGTGAACCTTTTATGCTCTGAGGCTGCAAACAGGACATGAGGAGGGCCAAGATATTCAGTCAAGGGAAAATTGACATCATTCAATTTTAAACATATTTTATCCTCTGGTCATAAATAATACGCCCCTCACAGTGTGGTTGTCAGACAGGTGAAACAAGACACACACTGACAGTGATAACTTATAAATTTCAGCATCTTGCAAAACTCAATCAAAGTGAACAACAACAAATATAAGCTAATAAAACAATAATGAATAATTGAAAAATGATAATAAAAATTACAATGGAGACATTTTTTTTGCTATGCAGTAATAAAAATAAATAAAAGGATCAACCAATACCCTGGGACCAATACACAGTGGGTTTGTCCTTAGTATGGCCCAGTTATTATTCATCTGCCTCTTAATTGCCTCTTAATTATGTCCTTGTGTACATGATGTACAAATACAAAAATACAAAATACAAATACAAAAATATTTATTTAAAGTCATTTTTTTTTACAACAATAAAACATTAGCTTGAAGCTATTGAATGACTATTAAAATATATACACTATTTACACCATGGAGGTCCACATGTAGTGCTCTTGAATGCCTGTCATAAAACACTGCCAAACGACTGACATTTAAATCTGAAGCAAAGAATAATTTTTATTTTAGTGTGCTTGCCAATTTTTTTTTTTTCAAAAATAATTCTTGATCCTTAATACATAAAATGTTGTTTCTGAATGACATTTATTTGCAATAGTTCTGAGGGATGTGCAAAACGGCTGCCACGCGTTGGATCTCGGGAACAAAAATACCACAAAAGTGCTTACAGCTATCAGATTCTCAAAATGTCTGCTACCATTTGTTGGGATTTTTTCACCTTTTTCTGAATTTTCGAAGCTTAAATTACAGTTATTTGGTAAGTGGCTCCACTCAGTTCACTCATGCAAAGCTCATGCAATTATTACGATAACTTCAGCTTGTAACATTGTGTCAATGTCACAGTGACAACGAAAGTCAATTCACTTCAATCTCCCAGTCTTCAGAAGTTCAGTGCAGCACAGGTCAGCCACACGAACTAGCACCCGTTCTCTTGCTTGTTCAAGTTGTTGTGGTTTTTTTTAACCAAAGGAAGATGTCCTGTGGATTACTACCAATCATAGAAGCAAGTTTGCAAATTAGAGCCATGCATGTTCCCCGCTAATAATTTACAGTTTGACCAAACAAGGCTAACCTAGCCAATTGATAACAGTGACCTTATCTTAACCCCTAAACTTAACTTTAGGACTATAGTCTATACCCATATTCATCGTCAAAATAGACTTGAAATCCACTGTTTCCAGAGGCACCACACACTGCACATCATATTGAAGTTTCCCCATTAATTCTAGTAATTGAATTCGACCTCCAGCAATTGACTGTTGCAGTTATGACCCATGTCATCGTCTTTCCCAGTCATAATATCTATAAATGCAGATCCGTGGGTTATCAGTAGTGTCTTTTCCTCAGATTTTTTACCTAACATTATGCTTGACAAAGTGAAATGGCATTCAAAAGAGTCCAAATCATGATGTCATGTCTACAAACAAGCTTACAATTAGACTGACCCACATTCATCTGATTGTGCAAACTTGTAAACAATGGTGAAATGATTTTTTTTTTTTCTTTTTTTTTTTTTTCATTCTGACATCGGATGAAAGGTTACATGGCTTCTATAAAATCTGTTGCCGGAGAACAAGTTCTTCCTAAGTCATGACATGAATATGATGGACAATGCAACGTTTTTACGAACGGTGAATTTCAAGTCTATTTTGAAGCTGAATATGGGAATATTCTATTTACAGCCACAACACCAGAGCAGTGGGCGACAACAAAGCTGTGATGTAGTTCATCACTCGTTTGCTGGTGTTTATTAAACCATTTAACTTTGTTGGTACATGCATGTGTCGGACAACAACAGGAATAGAATATTTCTGTAAGTGCAGACATACTTAAAATGCTTTGAAAATGGAACCATCCATCACTGGTAACGGTGCTAGGTCTTAAATTTTGTTGATTGGCAGGTCTAAACCCATTTTGTAGTGGATTAGTGTATCAGTATAAAAAAATAAAAACATTTATAACCAGTATGTAATATTGGTCCATTCATTATGCTCATGAGGCACAGGAGTCAGAAGTTCATTATTAAAGTCAAACTGAATGATTTCAAAAAGTATCAATAACCTTTGATAACCAAGGAATTTTTTGGGCAAGCAAGAGATCTTTAAAATAATAGGACAAAGACCTCATCTTGATCCCAAAGGAGAAATATATCAAGTATATAGTTGTCAAGTTCCAGGCATTTTAGGCAAGTAATGAGTTTGAAGCTTGATCTCATTACAGGAGTCAAATTAAAAAAAAAAATTGCTATGGAAAGATCAACACTATACTTGTCTGAGATCTTGTCCAGCAGAATACATCCATACTGTTGGGTGACAATTGAGGCTTTTTTGTGCAAATTGGAGTACCCTCTTTAAGGTCATAGGTAGATTAAAAAAATAAAGTCCAAGATTTTGTCAGAAAGAGTATATGATTTTCTGCATATGAGCTTAAGAGTGTATTGAGTGTGCACATATCATCATTTTAACAGTGCACTATACCTTACTTTTCATAGAAATAATGCTTGTTATGGTAATATTATGCTGATATTTGATTTAGACAACTTTTAAATTCAACTATTTCTATTATATTTTGATTGGTTCTAATTTTGTTTATATTTCAGATCTGGTATCCTTGAGCGTTCGAATGTGAAACTTATGAACTGTTGATATTTTGTAAATTATCAAATTTAAGAAAAAAAATACAAATCATGCCAAAGTACTATCCAGAAGATACACCGGGCGTTGAAGAGGCACCGGACAGGAAGCGAGCGTGTAGCGGGCTGAGAGAGGACCTCAAGCAATGTCTAATCCAGAGTGACTGCGTGCAAAAAGTAAGATTACTTATCAGGCAGAACTAGATTTCAGTGATCACTTAAAAATATCACAGACGATTTCATTTGATACAAAATAAAGGTGCAGGGATTGGGAGCAGAAATCAGTGCTAAGTGGAGGTATGGGAGAGAAACAAGTGAAAGAGGCAGAGAGAACCATTTGTCTCTTTTTGCTTTTTTTTTGCACACAATGTTTTTCCACCAAAGAAATGGACCAGAATATTAAAGTAAGTTTTTAAATATTTCGGTTCTAACAGTGTGATTACATTTTCTTTAGGATGGAAGAACTCCAAAGGAATGTTTGCTACTGGGAAACCACCCAAGTGTGCCAGAGAATTGCCAATCACTTAGAACTGCCTTTTTTGAATGTAAAAGATCTATAGTAAGTGTGAACATTTATTTAGCTATATGTATGAAAATGTTTGGTTTGAATCTATATTTATTTACCTTTAGCTTCTAGTTAATCACAATGACATGGAATGTCATGGCTGAGGCTCACAGATGAAAGTTACCAGTACTTAAAATTGACACAAATATAAAAAGCCAGTGTAATATGAAACACAAAAACCTGAGAATACAGCAAAGCAAACAAGCAAGATAATGAGTCAAGTGGATATAGATTAGCAGAATCTTTGAATAATTATATTATTAAAATAATTCCACATTTTCATCACTAGTTAGACTGAGTCTCATGTTTTGAAACAATGAATCATGTAGTTTCACATGGGCTGGTAAATTAAACTTGCTGTCTAATTTGGCTATACAAACTACATTCTTAAAAGTAATTCTTGGCATCCTCAAAACCCATACCACACTCATATATACCATTATCAATACAACCTTTTTAAACAAATCATTTTTGAAGTTACTAAAACCCATCCCTATTGTGTTGAACAAAATGTCTCATGAAGCAAATTGTAATACATAGATTGAAATGTATAACACATAGATTAAATGTTTAACACTTTGATTGAAATGTTTATACATGGCTCATTCTGAAATATATTCTAATAGAAGATGAGGTTTTTCTTTGGCCAAAGTTATCAAGATCGGTATGCATTCTTCTGATGACTGTCAAGACAAAAGCTGTTTTCAAAGAAAAAATTTGAATGACACTTTCATAGTAATTTTGGAATGTTGTTTTAATTTTTATAATAACCTGTAAATTTCCAACTTCTATTTTCAGCTGGACATGAGACAGAGATTTCGAGGGAGGAAAGGCTATTAAGGAGGGACACTTTATTTAATATTGTGATATATGAATGGAACCTTACAACACTAAGAATATCATGTCTCCATATATTATCAAAGAAAGACATATTCTTCATAAAAAGACAATTGAATATAGTGCTCAAAGGATTACTCAGATGAAGAGATAATGATGTAATTTTAAATAATAATAACAGAGCGGCAATTTATAATATGAATGAAATTAGATTTTACTCAGGATAAAACAATAATCTCATCATTCAGTGGTCCCATCTAAAGAAAAGTTTAATCCTCATGATAACTCTTTCATGAAGTTTTGAAATTTTAACATCAGCACCTTATATGAGAATACTTCAGTTTAATGTTTGAGCGAAAGAATTTCAAATTATATCAGTAGTTGGATAGTATGATCTCTGTAATGAAGCGTGGCAAGTCTTTATAAACAAGACTACCTAATCAAATATGGGAAGTGTTGTGTGCTTAAATGAGTATGAGATTGGGACTAAAATAACATTATTTTATACAGGTTTATCTTATTTGTAAATATTGTTTTCATTACAAAATAATGAAAAGAAATAAAATCCTAAATGTCAAACATCAATGTTTCTGTGTGATATTTAAAAAAATATAGATTATTAATGAATGTATTAATTATTTTTATCAGATGGCATATTCTGGTTAGAGAGAATTTCTTCTACATCTCTGAAATTATTGTTATAGTGTACCATCACATTATCATAAAGTTCATCAACAAGCATTACATTACAATATTCTAAATAGAAAAGATTCCAATTTTTCACTAAACTGCATGGAATATATGTCAAGATACCAATTTTATTAAGGATATCTCCTCATTTAAGAAGCACTCATTTTGTCCGTAATTTAAAAAAAAAAAATGACAATGATATGGTCAAGAGATTATTTTTGATATGGGAGTGTCATCTTGGTGACACTGCATATTGCATGTGGGTGTGCCTACCATTGTTGATAAATTATTAGTATTCTACCGACCACAAGCTTGCCATGGAGATGGTTTTAGACTTGACTGTTAGCCATGTTGCAACTTAATCATTTCTTACCAAATTGTAAGAAAAGGGTTGGACAATCTATGAGGCTGTTTGTTTGGCCCTGTGCTTTTTACCCACCAAGCCAGAATTACTACACAAATATTGACACAACATTAAAATGCATTTCTTTATCAGCTGATATGCAAGTAGATGTAAGGGCTATTTTTTGCTATTTTTACATGCTTAAAAATAGATAATTTACTGTAATAAAATTTAGATAACATGAGATTGAGGGAAAAATAATAAAAGAGCGAGTGCCAAAATCTATATTGTCCAATATTGAAAGGACCAATCTCTCTCAAAAGATCAAAGTGTTTGATCTTCATTTAAGACACAGCAAGAGCAAGCTTTCAATTAGAAATATCGGGCAAAGCAATGCCACAAAATTTAGAAAATGGCATCTCCTGGCAACATCTGGTGTCTGCCACTTCTCTGAAGTGGGATAACCATTACGCTGCAACATAGTAGTGAAATTCACTGAATATGGCGAGCAAGATACATTTGACATATATACTCTCAAATACCAGAACCATTATTACATTATCTTCAGTTTGATTTCCGGATCAAACTATCAAAATATATCTAATGAATACGCGCTACTCATTAGCCAATCAGATACCAATGAAAACTTGGAAAGGAATATGAATGTACAATAAAGAGTTAATTATTGAGTTTATATAATATCCATTACCATGAACGTGATTATCAGTTTATGTTATCTATTCCAATGATTTATGTTAAACACTACTTATTATATTTCAAGTATTTTAATATAGTGTGCTTAGATGCCAATGATCAATTAAACCTGCGATGATCATTCTTAGAATCCCATTGATTAGCAGATGATGTTGAAAAATTTGGTGGTGACATCTGGTGTCTGTGTCAGGATTTAGCTTCACCCAGAGAAGGTTTTTAGGTTTTGCAATTATTTTTTGGCATTTATTTCCTCATATTCCTGTAAAGCATGTCATCTATCTTATTGAATATTTACTGTAAATGAGAGCGATACATACGTAACAAACATCATAAAAGCAGAAATAACTACTTTTTCTTAATTCTTTATTGGAACATTGAGGATTCAGCTTTGTATTGCTCCCTTTACAGAATCTGCATGCTGAGATAAAACCAGAAAATTATAATTCCTCAAATTATTTTTTTTAAATTGATTTTTAGCATACCACGGTTGGCCAGGAAATTTAAAAGTATGGTCAAAATATATTTATCTTAAGAACATTTCAGAAAGCCCCATACTCATTTATTATGACAGATACATTGCTCAGAGCATACCTCTTATTGTTATTTTTTATAATCTTATATGGTAAATCAGTGGTGTCAAATGGATCAGTTGATTTTACAAAATTCAATGAGATCTAAAAATGTCTGCCAGTTGCTTGCAAAATTAATGGAAATACAACAAGCAGTCGGCTCTAGTTAAATGTCCATTTGGGTAACATAATAAGCCTGTGAATTTTCGGACATAATTTAGCCTGCAAGTTCAAATATAATGTTTTAAAAAATTGTTGGCCTTCAGGAGGTGTAGTGATGGCAAAAATCAGTCACAATCTAATTAATGTACGAGGTAAAATAAGTTTTAGTTGACAAGACACATATAGACATCAGGACTGGACCCAATAATGCTCTGATGAATGGGAGCTTGAACTACATCAATTATTTTTACTGAATGAAAATCTACTGCTCTTTTCTTACACCTAATAGGGGCTTAAATGATTGAAAAATAGAAAGAAAAAAACAGTTTATAATGACATGCAAAAGCACTTTATTTTGCAATGTTAGAATTCCTATAAGACAAAATCTTTTACACTTCATCTTAAGCCTGTGACACAACATACGTTATATACTTTTTGAAGTAATTTGACAAATATGAGGACAGTTCCACTTTGATTTTTCAAAGCATCCTGGTCTGTTGATAAAATGGGCCACAATTCTTTAATCCTGGGAGGGAGCACTGGAGGAAAGTGAGAGCAAAAACAAGTATCTTACCAATGTTAATCACACTTCAGAGCCAGTCTAAGAACATAATCAGCTGAGTGAATTAATGTCATCGTTCTCTGATGTGAGGCGTGGCACATGACAAACTTGTGGCAGAACCAAATAAAAAGGAACATCATCTCCATCAGCATTACTCAATCATTGGAAGATTTACGAGTTGCATCCTAACTACTTCAATGTGCATGTTCTCGGCCTCACTTCACTTCTCTCACCAGTGCTTCTACATTTGGAACTATATTTCTATGTGAACATCTTTCAGCTGATGGGACATATTTCCTTTGCTTAATATTATATAAATGATATATACAAAATCACAAGCCAAATCTGGCAAATAAATAGTCAGCGTTCTGGAAAGGACTAAAAAATATCACAAGAACATGTCTCGTGTTTGTACACTCCTCATGTATTATGCAGGTTTTTGCACAGATCTATATTTTTGAACCAGAGAATAATTTTACAAGATGACAAAACTGCAAACATGTAACAAGCTCCTGTCAAACAGTGTTAGATGACCCTTTATCCTTTTTAAAGGTATTTCATTCTTATGAAAACAAAAACAAAGTAAATTTCTTACACAATTCTATTTTTTTTAAAGACAGTGACACACATACAACAGCCAATAAAAAAACAATGATTTGTTGTTTTCAGTTCTGTAAACAAAATGATATTGACAGCTATTGACTTTACTTATATATATAAAAAATTATCTGACTTATGTAACTGGTTTTAAATGCTTCAGTCTAGAGCTAAGAAAAAGTGAGTATAGAAGTCCCAGCATCAGCCAAAAATTAGACAAAGTTGTGAAAATACATATCACTTGAGCCTCACTGGAATGTTTTGGTTTAATTACAAATCATCTTATTGTTTAGACTTCAACATGATGCCTAAAACAAACACTATGAATTATAATAGTCATTCCTTAAAACTTCATATAAACACATGTTGCACACAAAAATCTGAATCATAGACTTTCAGAATTCTAATGAAATGATAAATTAACATTTTTAATGATGAACACATATCCTATAACAGGCAAATTGTCGATTTCTTGCTGCAATGTGCCTTGTAATAACTGCTTTTATAGAGCAAACTATACAAAATGATGCAAATACTGATATTCTGAATATTTTGTTAATATGTAGTTGAAATTATTCTTTTGACATTATATAATTAATTGTCAAATTGTTCCATTATTCAATGTTACTGCTTTTATCATGACATTGTTCCTTATTTGTTTTGGTTGGGCAAAAAAAAAAGAAAAAAAAAATAGTTCAATTTTTTTTTCACTGTTCACTTGCCTGTTTTAATCAAATCAATTTGTCCTCATGATTTTTCTATAAAATGACAACATCAACATTTTTCATTGTAAATTGACCTAAGTTTGTGCAGTAGAAGAATGAGCACAATGTAAATTATATGAGTTATATTAGCAGAGATGACTAGATATATTTACCAGTTACGTTTTACACAGGGAAAAGTTTTACAATATATATTTATATGTATACTTCATCTTTTTCTTTAATATTAAAAAAAAAAATTCATATGTGTACAAGTTCATATAAACCTACTGATCAACATAACTTAATCTTTATACATTTTCATGTCAAGTGTGTAAATATCTAACATATTTAATGGTAGAACCCACAAATCAAGCTGCAGTGTGTTAACCAAACTTATCAAAGGACTACCTCATTCTTAACATTTTTTAAGAGTGGCTTCAATACACACAGAAAAAAAAATAGAAGTATCTTGGAAAACTCCTACAAGGTTCAGTTTAACATCTCAATAAGCACAAGACTATACAAGAAGATAAGTACATGATCAAAGAATAATTAAAACTATTCCAACACACTGCATGGTGGAAGCTCCACGGTCTGGTGACTGGGTGGCAGTCTGTTGCTATGATGAAGACTTATATCATCACCATGGCAACTGTTGTCATGGCAGAAATTATGGTCTAAAATCTTAAGGTTTCTATATTATAATGGTGGTCATCTTTATTTATCCTTCTTTTTGGCTGCTGACCTGAAAATACAAGTTAATGAAATGTAAAATATTTTACATTTGGCAAGATAAAGTGAGGTTTAACTTATAAGGTGGAGACATAATCTATTTGGTAATTGTGTTTATCTAATGTCATTTATAGGTTATTAAATAAAATTTATTAATCCAACTGTTGTCAATACTGCTTATAGAATTTCAGCTTTTCTAAATTATTGTCTGTCCAGATACCAATGCTCAATAAGATCTCTTATTATTATTTAATAATAATAATAATCATTCCGGTAAATCATATCTGATTGGTAGATGATGATGCATGTAGAGCTGTGACATCTGGTGACATTCTCTACTGATTCAATGAATATTTTTGTATGTTAAATCAGAGTGATACATACTAAAGAGCCATCGTAGGGTCTAAAATGTCATAAAGCAGAAATTACCTACTTTTTCTTGGTTTTTGGAGAAGTTGATTGGAATACTGAGGATGCAGCCATAAGATTCTCTATGTATTGTCCTAACACCTGATTCTCTGACTTTAACTTCAAATTTTCCTCCTTCACAGAGTCTACACGCTGTGATAAATCTGGAAAAAACACACATCATTGCTGATCTTTAATCCACCTTAACCATTTCTGACCACTGATTTCTTTTTGCCGATCAAACTAGATCATCCATGAAATATACATTGAAGCTAGGGACAAAGAATTTAATAATAATACCAATTTTTTAAAATACACATAAAAAAATAATAAAAATAAATAAAAATGCTTGAATAAGATGCTTTAAAAATGAGTTTATTTAAAACTTGTAATTCTTTTAAATAGGTTAAAAATTTAATGTAAAAAAATACAATTTTCCATCAAACTCACCATCAAGCGTATTTTGTAATTCTAAAACTTGGTTGATGAGTCTTCTTTTTTCCTCTTCTTCATCTGGGTTTATATCTGAATCTAGACCTTTTAAAACAATAGAAACATTATGTTTGTTTAGCAACATATATAATTAAATCAGCATCAATACCTTCTGAACTTTTAGCTCAGTGTGTCTTAAAGGTATAACTTTTGACATCTCTCATGCTATCCTCTGTGGGCAACTTAATGTGGATAAGAAGTATCTCATTCAAAAGATACAACTTTAACTGTAAGGTTGAACATAAATATGCCATGACCTATAAAGCATTTGTTGATATGTATTATTCTGCCTCAACAATAGATGATATCCCATGGAAACATATTAGATAAAATTCTGAAATTTTGATCAATATAATTTACAGATAATTTTCATAAACCTCAATTTGTCCTCAAAGGTTTAGTTAAAACTTATATGGTAAATATACAAAAAAAGTATATATTTGCATAAAAATGAGTTAAAACCAGTGAATTATTTTTTGCAATTTGAGCTGGCCAAAAAATGTTGCTTCCGTGTAAAAATGAATAGTTTGTTAAGTACAATTAGATATCTGACATTAAGCATTACCTCAATGGCCCTGATGGTTTTGAAAATTTTCAGATTTATATTAATATTACTTAAATTTTCCTCGTTTTATGTTTTGAGCAGATCAATGCTCCAGCAGATCATAGGACCATTTAGCAATTTCAGGCCGATAACCACAATCTTTAATATCAAGGACTGATAAGATAACTTACTATGGCTGTTTATGCCATTTCCTAGAGGTTTGTTTTCATTTGTCTCTGCCATTTCTAATGCAATATTAAGTCTAACTTCTGGAAAAAAAGAAAAAGAAACATTACACTATTCAGGAATACTCAGTTCTTATCTACATAAAACAGCTTCACAAATATCATTATTGTTTTGTAAAGATTAACATTTGATAATCAGAATAATAACTGAGTAGCAAGTATCAACCTTTCTCGACCATGCAGAATTAATACTTGTCCCAATCAGGAATTAAACCACAGACCTTCATCAAGGAAGACAGATGTCTTTCCAACTGAATCATGTCCCATCCCCTGCCTTTGGATATTTCATCTCATTTTGAGAAATCTTTTGAGGAAATCGTTTTGAAAAATATCCTTATTTCTGTAAGTGCGTGGTGTTATCATCGAAATCCATATTTCAGGCCCAAGCTTTCTCTTTGTGCCTATTAAGATTTCACTGTATGAAAATGTGGCCCCTTACATGCTTTTCATTCTGCACCCTTTCACAGCTGCACCCCAGTCAAACCGCACCCAAATCAAACTGCATCTGAGACAGACTGTACCCTGACTTACCTGCAATTATCGTTATTCATCGTCCGCCACAATTTATTTTCCCATACTATTAATAATGCTAAAACACTGCTCCGCCACCATTTATTTTCCCATAATAATGCTAAAACACTGGTCCGCCACCATTTATTTTCCATAATAATGCTAAAACACTGTCTTAGATTTACAAGTAAACATATCTTTTTGGCAATTTTTAGTGTGGTGTGTGAGGGTGCGGAGTGTCCTGATACCCTTGACACCAGGTGGTATCTCATTGAAGGATTCTCACAAGAACTGCTATTGAGTTGTCATTTAGCTGGTAAATGAGTCACTCAATCACAAATCTATACCTGATTCACTGTCACTGGACAGGGGCACATTGTACATATCCTCTTTCCCTGAGTCTGTCATTTTGATCTTGGAATGTTAAAGATCAACTCAGATAAGATATCAACCAAAATCGTACAGCAAGCTGCAAGCACCTGCCAAAATAAAAACAGAACACTACTGAAGTAGTATAAAGTGGACAGCCAAATGTAAACCAACAAACACAAGGCGCCAGAGAAGCGACCGACTCGGGGCACTCATTGCAAACCACTTGGTCCATATCGTATAATTATTTGGGATAAATATGAAAATAAGCATAAAGAATCTATTTAAGCACTAAATTGTTTAGAATATACTAAAATAGACAGATTATTTGATGATTTTACCTGGATCTTCTTCAGAGATTCTCTGGTCTTGGAGCCATATCATGCGTACCACGTGATCTGCAACGTCATCAAAACTTGTGTTCACGAAAACACAAGCTCATGATTTATTCTTGATCTTTTTCAAAAGAAATTCGCGGGAATAGGCAAAATAGGCTGTTTTTATAATCGCTTGAAATGTGCAATTTAAAGAGAAGTTGATCATCTGTGTGTTTAAAACAGTTTGTTATTATCTGGGTACTGATTTGTGCTTCTATAAAAAGAAAGCCGAGGGTAAGATAGGCAATGTTTTGGTTTGGCGAGATGCACGTGGTGAAAAGTGGGAGTGTCCACGAAGCACCACCAGCTGAGCCTGAGAGCTGTCAGATTCAGGTGAGTTGGCGCTGCACTGTTACTGAATGGGGGATGCGAGCGCTAAGCACAAACAAGGCCTATACAACATCTGGTGGATCCCATACCAATGCATGATGCAAAATCACACCCAGTGCATCCTTCATATATATATATATATATATATGAAGTATATGATTGGGGATGTGAGTGAGAGAGGATGATCACCCAGACTCAGCCTAAGTTTAACATTGACTTTATGATATTGTCTCTTGTGGGCTGCATGTAGCACAACACACTAATGAGTAGCTACAGAAATAAGGGCTACAGCCTAACTCCTGATCATGTAAAAGTGTCAATAGGTATGGCGATTGTGTGATGGTAAATGCTGACGGGAGACTCCAGTGTCGCTGCCTTTGAGGATCCCTTGTGTTCACTTCAATTCAATTGGAGGTGGCCAAGCCACCACAGAGGGGTTTCTGGTTCACTTAAGTTGGGTCATACTCAAAGCTGCTCCCACTGAGCCTGCACTAATGTCTTTCAATTTTGCTGCAAATTTGGACTCATTTTGGATATAATTTGCCATTACACCATTCTTTTACTGAGGAAAATTTGATTTACTCAATATTCCCTTATTGGAATGCATTTAGGAGTGTGCGCGACACATTTAGCGAGGTGGTGATACTGTCATTTGCTGCATAAAAGGGCCCCACTGATGGCTCCGTTGGCATCTCAAAGGCCCACAGGATCGTTACTGCTCCCTTTTGGATCTTTACCTAATGTCGTGATTTCAAGCTTGTTGAAGGAAGTTAGCATGAAGTTGAGGTATGCAAGCATTGTATAAGATGCTACAATCTTCACAGTGGCATGGCTGGATTTACCAATGTGGAGGTGATAAACAAACGATTAAAACAACTGAGCAGCGATTGGACTGCCCACACCCTTAGCAATGGGAGGATCTACTACATCAAGTAGGTGCACCTTTATTATTAGCTTTACATACTTATATTGTGTGGCTCTGTGTAAATAAGTCCACTAAGTATAAAGGTGTGCTCAGAATCACACATGTACAGAAATGTAGAGCATGGGCAACAGATGTTGATTCAGCATTACATTGTAAATAGGGATCCTAGATTTTGGACCTAGTTCAGTCGAAAAATACAAAGAAAATATCCACAAGAAGCTTACAAGGATCAAGATGACCAGGCTAAAGGACAGCTGCTTTTGACAATTTATTCTGACGCTTATAGAAGATAAAAAAAATATAAGTGTGTTAGTTTATAGAGCAGAAAACAGTTTGACAGAGATGAAAGCAAGATAATAAGACATTCTCCTCTGCGCTTGACATGCACCAAAGGTTTTAGTGTCACTTGAAAGACATATCGTACATTGGGCATGAGAACAATTTTGACATTCCTTCTCTCCTTATGGGTTTAAAGAACATCTTCTCATGGTTGTGAACACCAAGTAAGATATGTGTAACATGCACAAGGGCTGGTATCCACCTTCTAATTTATGGGCAACTTGTTTCTTCAGATTGTTATGACTGGTTTTATGTGAACTCTTCTCTGTGGAGTGATCATACAGATGCAGTGAAATGAATAATTGATTGAAATAATTAACCTGATTAAAGCCAGATTACATCTGGCCATCATCAGTTTGCATTTTGAGTAATCAGTTCATTGCTCAGAGAAATTTAAGCCAGAAACATACAGTCATGTTCTTTGTAGCATTGCCTGAGGATATTTATTACTAATCAAATAATATAAATATAGAAATGAATTAATACAGGAATATAATATGACACTTTTAATATGTAGAATCAAGCTGAGTCATAGCATCTTATGAAATGCAATTTTCCTGAGTTACTTTTCAATTGAAGTTACTGGGTGAATACACAGAAATTAATCCAGTACATTAATTGAACTATATTATGTGATGTATTGAGTAGGTTGATAATTACCAAAAGTCTAGTCAAATTTTCCAGTGCAAATCTTACAATGCTAACTTTCCACTTATCTATAAACAGAGAATCCATCTGTGATTGAAATACAGATACACAGGAAGTGGAAACCGGAATGAAATGAGGGGATGTGTTGTCGATGTATGGAGCTGATGTGATGTATTTAAAGTGTGTGACAACTCTGAGATGATGCGAGTTTGGGCTGATGTAGCGTGCAGGTTTGAGGGAACCATCTGGCCACACATAGCCTGAGGCTCAGTTAGCCTTGGTGTACTGCTGGTGTGGGGGGTGTCACTCCGATAATCTCCCACAGTGCTTGCATAAACACTGTAAATTACATCTTAGTCTTGATCTGAAATCACAATAATCATAGTTAATTACTGCAGTGGTTACCAATTCCTGTGTATTGTATGTGATCTATGCTTCACAGAGCTTGTTTCAATTATTGTGAATATGTTTAAACTTAATATATATGTTGTAATGTTTTTGTTTCAATATTTTTTTCTTTGGACCATATGTTAAACTACCGGTAATTATCATTGTCAATTAAGTGATTTATCTTAGGAAGTAAACACTGATAACAGCCAATTAGCCAGAATATTAAGGGAGGGGGTCTCCATAGAACCTGAGAGCAATATAACTTTATTATTGCTCTCAGATAGAACTTACCAGACAGGTAATATTTTATAGACATTTGTATGAAAGACATTGGTTTCATAATGTCATGTTTTTCTCAAATTTTACAATTCTTATAACATTATCATGATTATATACAAACTTGCTAATGATGATACACCTGTACTTTGTGAGATGTTATCATTCAGTACTTAGAGTTAATCTTCTTGTGATACATCATTGATTGTCATAAATGCACCTGTATTTGCCCACAGGTTTAGCAGTCATCATGATCATGTTGGTTGCCTAATGTCCACAAAGTGTTATAAATAATTAAGTGGAAAAGAATTAGCAATTTGAAGCGAACAGTGTTACAAGGAGGTGATAGTTTCCTCATAAAATGACTGGGCAAAATGTCAAGCAAATCAAGTGGTTATTATCATGTTAGAATTGAGCAGTATTCATGAAAAATAAGCATGATAGAGCAAAAATGTAGATTAGAATATAAAGGTTGCCATAGAATTCTACTATTTTGTGTCTAGTTTAATAAAACATTACTGTTGTCATTTGGCTGCTTTCACTAACACTGTGGGTGAAAACTAAGGTAGTTTAGTAAGATATGATCTAAGCCAACATTGGCAGTTACTGTTAAATGTTTTGATTGTATATATTGTCATTATAAATATGTCAAATTGCTTGTTTGAAGCCAGTATTTGTAAGTTCTGTTAAAGGTTTTGATTGTATGGTATCATATTTGTCACTTTGTTTGCTGTGAAGCCAGTATTGACTATTGGCATGGACTGGGGAAGGTTTTGATTGTATGGGCATTATATATGAATCAATTTGTTTGCTGTGAAGCCAGTATTGGCATGGACTGGGGAAGGTTTTGATTGTATGGGCATTATATATGAATCAATTTGTTTGCTGTGAAGCCAATATTGGCATGGACTGGGGAAGGTTTTGATTGTATGGGCATTATATATGAATCAATTTGTTTGCTGTGAAGCCAGTATTGGCATGGACTGGGGAAGGTTTTGATTGTATGGACATTATATATGAATCAATTTGTTTGCTGTGAAGCCAATATTGGCAGGTACTGTTGAAGATGTGTGTGGGGTTATATGGACAATACATGAGGAGGAGAGTTTGGGGATATTTGTAGCTGAGAGGGCCACACTAATGAGCCAAATGACAATACAGACACATCGATACACCACAACCTACGTGTTATAAATATCTCACACCAGTGTGCCACAACCTACGCATGATAAATATCTCACACCAAGCCACTAATTGACAAGACCTATTGCATTTTTTCCTTGTGTCCTAATACAATATGATTTGTATCTGCCTCGTCATTGTACATCACCTATTTCTACCGGCCTTATCCACCGCTCGTACGACTTCCATATTCATCCTGGCCAGGGCCAAGAGACAGCTTAAGACGTCTTTAATTTGCCAAGCTGGGATTAGGTTTTATCCGGGACTGAGTGGCAAAGCTGACCGTCACTTTTATCATGGTGTCGCACAGCGTGGTGACGAGATGTTGATTTCCTCTGTTGCTGCTCCAATAAGGAGCCATGCAGCGGGAGGTGCAGCGGGTGATGGCATATTTCATATTAATAAGCCCCGATAGTGCAGTTAAAGGTGTTTGGTCATACAGGCAGGCAGGGTGGGGGATGGTATCGGTTAAGGTAGTCATCTCAGCGGGAATAGACCTACAAGCCGTAACCATCCATCACGTCCACTGCTTCGCCTTGTCATCATGGGGCACTGCATACCAAGCCAACGTGAAATTGATTTTTATGCTCATTTGCCATGTACATTTCAAACCTCAAGCATTACCCATGTTACTCCCACACATTCCACAAATGACCACCAGAATTTATACCACTACAGCTTTCTTAATTTGGTTTCTCTTAGTGTCTTGCCCCTGAAGACCTCTCAGTGTCAATTTCAGAAATTTACAACCAGAATGGACACTGGATGCTAAGTGTGGATTTCAAAAGAGTGCAAGGTGCCAATCTTTTACAGTGTTTGGAAGATAAGAAATATTGTTCCCTTGGCAATTAATGAAGATTAATTCATTAAACTGGGACAGAAAGAGACTACAGGGAAATGCATAAATCCATACAATACAGATAATCCCCCCGCGCACCAGTAATTACCAGCTTTAACCTGTTACTGGGAGACAGTTAAATTACATGGCAAGTCTTCTGTTAAATCTTTTCCAAATTACCTCTTATTTTATTTACGACCATCAGCCAAGATTTTCACTCTGTTATATATGGTGGTCTGTCATTCCCCACCATTAAGGTAGGAGGTCTGCCTGTCAAATTTCTTATATTCATGTTTGATTCATTTTATAAAAAAAATCATTGTCAGCCTTATGTTCTTTCATGTTCTATTTTTTATTGAAGTTTTGCTTTTTCTATAATACAATTCATGCTGTGTTTGTGTCTAATGCAAAAAAAGTTCACAGTACTTTTCCTTTTGCTTTATTTCCATAGATTGCAAATTAGGTTCAGAATATCTTCAGCAAAGAAAATGGTTCATTTCCCATATCACACACAAGGGATCATATCACAAATACCATACTTTTGTCGCTTTGCATTTTCTGGAGCTAAACAACATCACAGTAGGTGTGTTTAATAATGTTTCACTCTTCCTGGAAAAATAAATTTCAATTCTCTAAGGTAGATGCTAGACATGTGAGTGAGAGAAAGGGAGTCTGAGAGAAGCAGATTTACTGATGCCTTCAGCAGGTTACGTGCTAAAAACACACTGAGTTGAAAGAATGAGATGGGATGGAGTATTCAGTTTTCTGTACTCATTTCCTGGGTTGGTATTCTCCAATTTTTGCTGTTGAAGTAATAGTTAGTGGTAATATCCCACTGTTAACTATGTGAACATGACCAAATAAAACCTTGTGGCAGTTCTGTATTGCACCTAGGATATTTGTCAAATTGATTCTATATCCCAGTATGTTCAGGTGAGCCATTTTATGCATGATCTAAACTTGGAGTAGGCTTTTATATCAATGAGGTAATTTTCCAACCAGATACTATCAATATTCCCTCTCCCCAAATTATAAATGATCCTTTGTAAAATACTTTTGAACATATGAAATATGCATGCACATGTGTATGTACAGTTGTGTCATCGTGCATGAACATGTACAAGAGCCAACTAATTGCACAGCTGTATGTTAATTGCATGATAATGTGCAGAAGAAATGGTCACAATATCATGTCTGTATTGGCAGAGGCAGTATGTGAGACTCTACATCACCATGCAGAGTAACCTTACAGCAATCAAACAAACATTCATCTCTCAATCACTGTACATAGGTGATTAGAGTGATAGCTTAGGTCTAAGTCTCTGTGTAAACTGTAAGAGAGTCTAGTCTTTTGTCTTTTATTTAATTTTGTTTTGTTTTGATATGAGAGATAGTGGATTACTAATAGGAAGTGAGATGGGGAAGTTGTCAGAACAAACAAAGAGAAGGAAATAGGGAAGTCACTGTGCACATGATGAGTGATGAGTGTCACAAAGCCTGGATAGACTGCCTGTGGTTACAGACATATACCTGCTGTCCAGGACTCATCCTTATCCAGCACAATCAAGTGGTTGATACCAGCATCAAATACATACCACACCAGATACATACCACAATGGTCAGCATCAGGTACATACCACACTGGTCAGCATCAGGTACATACCACACTGGTCAGCATCAGGTACATACCACACCAGATACATACCACACCAGATACATACCACACCAGCATCAGGTACATACCACACTGGTCAGCATCAGGTACATACCACACTGGTCAGCATCAGGTACATACTACACTGGTCAGCATCACGTACATACCGCACCAGCATCAGATACATACCACACCAGCATCAGGTACATACCACGCCAGCATCAGGTGCATGCCACACCAGCATCAGGTATATACCACACCAGCATCAGGTACATACCACACCAGCATCAGGTACATACCACGCAAGCATCAGGTACATACCACACCAGCATCAGATACATACCACACAGCATCAGATACATACCACACCAGCATCAGGTACATACCACGCCAGCATCAGGTACATACCACACCAGCATCAGGTACATACCACACCAGCATCAGGCACATACCGCACTGGTCAGCATCAGGTACATACCACACCAGCATCAGATACATACCACACCAGCATCAGATACATACCACGCCAGCATCAGGTACATACCACGCCAGCATCAGGTACATGCCACACCAGCATCAGGTACATACCACACCAGCATCAGATACATACCGCACCAGCATCAGATACATACCACACCAGCATCAGGTGCATATCGTACCAGCATCAGATACATACCACACCAGCATCAGATACATATCGTACCAGCATCAGATACATACCACACCAGCATCAGATACATACCACGCCAGCATCAGATACATACCACACTGGTCAGCATCAGGTACATACCACACTGGACAGCATCAGATACATACCACACCAGCATCAGATACATACCACACCAGCATCAGATACATACCACACAGCATCAGGTACATACCACACCAGCATCATGTACATACCACACCAGCATCAGATACATACCACACTGGTCAGCATCAGATACATACCACACCAGCATCAGATACATACCACACAGCATCAGATACATACCACACCAGCATCAGGTACATACCACACCAGCATCAGATACATACCACACCAGCATCAGATACATACCACACCAGCATCAGGTAATACCACACCAGCATCAGGTACATACCACACCAGCATCAGATACATACCACACCAGCATCAGGTACATACCACACCAGCATCAGGCACATGCCGCACTGGTCAGCATCAGGTACATACCACACCAGCATCAGATACATACCACACCAGCATCAGTTACATACCACGCCAGCATCAGGTACATACCGCACCAGCATCAGATACATACCACACCAGCATCAGGTACATACCACACCAGCATCAGATACATACCACACCAGCATCAGGTACATACCACACCAGCATCAGATACATACCACACCAGCATCAGGTACATACCACACCAGCATCAGGTACATACCACACCAGCATCAGATACATACCACACCAGCATCAGATACATACCACACCAGCATCAGGTACATACCGCACCAGCATCAGGTACATACCACGCCAGCATCAGATACATACCACACCAGCATCAGATACATACCACACCAGCATCAGGTACATACCACACCAGCATCAGATACATACCACACCAGCATCAGATACATACCACACCAGCATCAGGTACATACCACACCAGCATCAGATACATACCACACCAGCATCAGATACATACCACACCAGCATCAGGTACATACCGCACCAGCATCAGATACATACCGCACCAGCATCAGATACATACCACACCAGCATCAGATACATACCACACCAGCATCAGGTACATACCACACCAGCATCAGGTACATACCGCACCAGCATCAGGTACATACCACGCCAGCATCAGATACATACCACACCAGCATCAGATACATACCACACCAGCATCAGATACATACCACACCAGCATCAGATACATACCACACCAGCATCAGATACATACCACACCAGCATCAGATACATACCACACCAACATCAGGTACATACCACGCCAGCATCAGGCACATACCACACCAGCATCAGGTACATACCGCACCAGCATCAGATACATACCACACCAGCATCAGGTACATACCACACCAGCATCAGATACATACCACACCAGCATCAGATACATACCACACCAGCATCAGATACATACCACGCCAGCATCAGGTACATACCGCACCAGCATCAGATACATACCACACCAGCATCAGGTACATACCACACCAGCATCAGGCACATACCGCACTGGTCAGCATCAGGTACATACCACACCAGCATCAGGTACATACCACGCCAGCATCAGATACATACCACACCAGCATCAGATACATACCACGCCAGCATTAGATACATACCACACCAGCATCAGGTACATACCACGCCAGCATCAGATACATACCACACCAGCATCAGATACATACCACACCAGCATCAGGTACATACCACACCAGCATCAGATACATACCACACCAGCATCAGATACATACCACACCAGTATCAGATACATACCACACCAGCATCAGGTACATACCACACCAGCATCAGGTACATACCACACCAGTATCAGATACATACCACACCAGCATCAGATACATACCACACTGGTCAACATCAGGTACATACCACACCAGCATCAGATACATACCACACCAGCATCAATTTCACACATGAGCTGAGGCCTGTGCCTAAAGGTTTAACCCATTGTCCTTGGAAATCTGTGAGCGGGTGGGTTGTCATGTCAAGGACCTGCGACTTGACAATTCAGTCAGGCAGCACTATATCTGCTACAAGTAGGTCTCATCACGAAATGACTGAAATTATGTTGAAAGTTATGTAAAACCCCAAACAAAAAAAACCATACCAGCATCAGATACTAGCATATGGTGCATGATGTAATTTTAAATATTTTTTTTATTTCATCAACCAGCCACAGTCAAACAAACCCTGCACTTCTGCAGGACTTGTAGCCAGACAGAGTTTAAATAGATTCCTTAAAGTCTGGTCCATCATCCTGATATGTGACATCAGCATTTCATCCATATCACTGACTAAGCATAAGATACATATCACATCAGCATATGTACACATTTATACGTTACAGCATATATCAGCATCTTGTGTATACATAATGTAATATTGTGCCTGAACCTTATCTATGCAATTATTGCTGATTATATTTCTTGGCTTCTGACTGTTGAAAGTCATGAGCTGTGTTTACATACACTAACATGAGGCAGCACAAACATGGCCATATTTATCTGCACATGAGTTATATAGGACGGGATAGGATGTCACACATGTAAATGTCACTTGAAGTTTGACTCCGGATTATTAGGTACTATTAGATAAATGCCAAATGTGTGGTTTTATTGTGTGATTAGTTAAGGTCAGGTCTGTCTCTTGGGTGTCCATAATGGAACATCCTTTCTTAAGGCTGTCAAGAACGATCAGGCAATGACTCTGACATTACATATATGTTTGATGTTGACCAAATGGATTTGTGTTGCCCTGACTGATAGTGGAGAGGAAGGCATAAAGTCTTGGATGGCATGATTGCCATCCACAACCTCATTATGAAAACAAGATTGTGTTATGTTCAGCAAGGAGAATAATCACAATTATTGGATATGCTCTGAAATGGAATTTGTCGAACCTTATTATCTCCCAATAATGCAATTTATCATGTGATTTCTGCAACATTTCTTGTGGAACATCCTTTTGTTGGCCCTGACCTATGTGTATATTTTGAGCTGATTTGAATGCATGCTTAGGTGTGGCTTTTGATTGTCAAGATTCTTGAAATGTATGATAAAAAATACACCACTTAACTTACTTGTATTATAAGACTGATAAATAAAATGCCCAAATTTCCATAAAACCATTTGATGTCATGAGAAACATTTCAGATAGCTGTGACTACTTTAATCCCACTCTTCAGATTCCAGTTCTGACCTCAGTGTTCGGCAGAGCCCTCTAGTGATGGTTGAAGTATTCTCAGCACTCTTCAGAAGCACTTGTGTGTGTTTATGCTGTTTGTAGTCTCCTTCACCATGTTTTAATAACAAGTCCATGCTGTAGTTGCAGACATGTGTGCTCTCAAACACAGATCCTTGGTTTTGGTGGCAATCATTAATAAACATAAATACCAAAATCACTGATTGCATATATTAAGGACCAATACATGTGATATGACTTCAGGTATGAAGCAGGTATGTGGATAGAAAACAACAAGTTTAATATGAAGAATCTAAGATTAATGTATTCTCTTCATCCAGGAAAACAAAAACAATTTGAATGAGTAAAGAAATTAGATCAGTGAAAGGAAGACACTTATGGGAGAGAATATACAGATGTGACCTTAGTAAATATAGAATCACAATGAAATAGAAAGATTTAACAACCATGAAATGAGAAAGTGAAAATAAGTGGTTGGAGGAAACCATATTAGTGAAAATTAAGAAAGTTGACAGCCAAAATGAAAATTTTAAGTATGCTGAAAAGATCAGAGTGGAGAATTAATGTGTGAATAACTGTAGGAGAGAAAATGCAAATGACCTCAAGCACCCAGAAGCTCCAAAAATGTGATTGTTCTATTTTCAATTTAGTTGTCGTAAATATGAGATATTTATTTGACAATGAATTGTTCTACCCAACAGTTTGAGAGAAGGATTAAAATTAGGAAAGACTCATTTTAGGGAATATCACATATATTGAGATGTTAGATTAAAACATATATCCAGACTTAAAGTATATGGATTAGACAACGATATAGAGAGATACCGATATGTTATGCTTGTGCAGGGTGTACTTCCCTGCCATCATGTTCTAACCTCCAGGTTTCCTTCTCTCCCATCAGTAATTGAACCAAATTACACTAAATTATCACTCTAACCTACACCATAATGGGGCGGAGGCAAGTACATTTGAGGCAGCCTTAAGAGATGGCGTCTCTTTCATGTGGCCGACGTGTGGCAGCAAACTAACATGCTGCTCCCGCACCAAGAGAAAAGGACAAGTATTGACGCACATCAGGGCACTTGTGTTAATTAATCACACCCTATTCACCACTGAACTCTTGACTGGTCCCCTACCTAGTAAACTGCCATTTCAGTTCTGATACAGGTGTGTGGAGCATCTTGAGAGGATTACTTCAAATCTTACGTTTTTAAAGACTAAAATTAGTAATTATTCTAACAGCTTTCAAATGCATGTGTGGGTAGCATGTTTAACAAGTCTGTATGAATTGACAGCATTTTTTTCATGTCAAAATCTACAACATTGACTTTTATTTCTGAGTATGCACTTAAAGAATAACAATTTCTCCTGAGTATTCCAATAATTTCCTATTTTTGTGGATGCTAACAAACTAGATAATATAAGAATTCCATCTTGGGCAGTGAGTGGGTTTTTACCCTCAGCCCCTGATGTAATCAGGCTGAGGGTATTGCAGTACTCCTGGCGTGGGTATGTATGTATGTACATGTATGTCTGTATGTATGTCTGTAGCGAACATCCTTGTCATTGCGATAACTCAAGAACAAATGATGGCAGCTTCATGAAACTTGACACACATATGCATCTGGTGAAAAGCTCGGACGAGTTCGATGGACGGCGACCTTGACCTATTTTTCAAGGTCACAGGGACAATTATGTGAAATCCCAAGAATCACAATAACTCAAGAACGAATGATGGCAGCTTTATGAGATTTGACACACATAAGCATCTGGTGAAGCCCTCAGAATTTTTCCTATGAAACATGACCTTCACCTACTTTTCAAGGTCACAGGGACAATTATGTGAAATCATCTTGTCATCGCGATAACTCGAGAACAAATGATGGCAGCTTCGTGAAACTTGACACATATAAGCATCTGGTGAAAAACTCGGACGAGTTCGATGGACGGTGACCTTGACCTATTTTTCAAGGTCACAGGGACAATTATGTGAAATCCCAAGAATCGCATAACTCAAGAACAAATGATGGCAGCTTTATGAGATTTGACACCCATAAGCATCTGGTGAAGACCTCAGAATTGTTTCTATAAAACATAACCTTCACCTACTTTTCAAGGTCACATGGACAATTATTTGAAATCATCCTTGTCATCGCGATAGTACGAGAACAAATGATGGCAGCTTCGTGAAACTTGACACATATAAGCATCTGGTGAAAACCTCGGACGAGTTCGATGGACGGTGACCTTGACCTATTTTTCAAGGTCACGGACAATTATGTGTAATCCCAAGAATCGCAAGAACGAATGATGGCAGCTTTATGAGATTTGACACACACAAGCATCTGGTGAAGACCTCAGACTTCTCTTGATGGAACATTACCTTCACCTACTTTTCAAGGTCACAGGGACAATAATGTGAAATCATCCTTGTCATCGTGATAACTCAAGAACAAATGATGGCAGCTTCATGAAACTTTACACGCATAAGCATCTGTTGAAAACCTCAGACTAGTTCGGTGGACGGCGACCTTGACCTATTTTTCAAGGTCACAGGGACAAATATGTGAAATCCCAAGAATCGCAATAACTCAAGAACGAATGATGGCAGCTTTATGAGATTTGACACACACAAGCATCTGGTGAAGACCTCAGACTTCTCATGGTGGACCATGACCTTCACCTACTTTTCAAGGTCACAGGGACAATTATGTGAAATCATCCTTGTCATCGCGATAACTCGAGAACAAATGATGGCAGCTTCATGAAACTTGACACACATAAGCATCTGATGAAAACCTCAGACATTTTTGTATGGAACATGACCTTCACCTACTTTTCAAGGTCACAGTTACAAATATGTGAAATCCCTATCATTGCCATAACTCGAGAACGAATGTTGGCAGCTTTATGAGACTTGACACACATAAGCATCTGGTGAAGACCTCAGACTTCTCTTGATGGAACATGACCTTTACCTACTTTTCAAGGTCACAGGGACAATCATGTCAAATCCACGTCATTGCAATAACTTAAGAACAAATAATGGCAGCTTCATGAAAATTGACACACATAAGCATCTTGGAAGTCTTCACATGAGTTTGATGGACGGTGACCTTAACCTGCTTTTCAAGGTCACCTGCCCATCTCAATAATTCTAGAGTAAATGATGACAGTTTCATGATACTTGACACACCTAAGCTATCAAAGGAAGTAGATTTTATGGGGTTTTTTTACCCCTGCATCAATTTGCCTTGGTGCAGTGACGTTTTGTTCACAAATATTGTGTGGAGCGAATGTTGTGCAATGAGTTACCAGGGCTGAGGGTTGATGCATCTCTGATGCCTATGTTTTTCTCCCCTGTGATGTATGAATGGCACATTCAGTAATACCAACCTGATTTTGCAGCTTTATCTTGTGAAACCTCACATGTACAAATTTACAACATAGTATCAGTAAATGTATGTGTATACACATTGGTTAGATAAATCAAACTTGTTGAATAACCGAAATTAGTATTGTTAATTTCAATTTCCCTCAACACGTCATTGATTTTAAAGTTTTTTTCAATCTTTATTAGTCTCAATCTTTATTAGTCTTGAGCATTCAAGTTTAGCAATTATAGTTTATTAGAAAGTTTCATCAAATTGATATATCTGTATAATCTTGCAAAAAAGAATACCAATCAAAATGTATAACTAAATAAAAGTGATACAATCACAATTTTCAATTAAAGCGACTGCAATTTTGACCATAAAAAATTGGAGTAAGGGGATGGGAAAGGACTGGCCACCTCCCCCATCAGTTTCAATAAAAAGTAGTAAATTTCCAATGTTATTCTTTGTGTGCATGGCACAACATGACCATAAAGTTAGAAAGTTACTTTAAAATATGAGCAAAATTTATAAATAGAGGTGGAGTGTCATAGAGGCTCGTGCCATGAAAAGTGAATGTATTTCACATGTGAATGCTAAATATCTCATTCAAGATCATGTGTTGGTAAAGAAGAATGCCATCGCCCGCATATTAATTTGGACACAATGCAGGGTCACTGAGTGAAGCCATTTCTTGAGCTTTGTTCAGGGGACATGTGACCAAGTGAGATTAAAACGAGATCTCCAGAAGCCAAGAAAAGGATATGAAACAGGGATGTAAGGGATGTGGGGGCATTAGTTGCCATGGTAATCATACACCAAGAGTAGATGCAGGTAATCTGTGTGAGAGTGAGTGCCACCTGATCAGACTCCACCACTCAGCTCTCACCAGTCCCAGCCAAACATCCATAAGATCACGCATAAAAGTGAGCTAATTAGGTCATGTATGTCCATCACATGACTCGATGTGGTCAAGCTTGCAGGTTGCATGGCCCTTTCTTGGTCACGAGACATCAGATGTAGCCAAATATAGTCAAACAATGACCTCATTTGTTCACATTTATGCCTGACTGTATAGATGTTTGGTCTCTACTGTAGATCAGGGGAGGAGGAAGGTCAGCAAAGTTCTGTAGAGATTTGGACAATTGGTACCAGTATTCAGCCAACACCAGAGATGCAACTTTGTGAATTCTGTTCCTTGAAAATTTTTAACTGATATCGGAGATAACTGATCATTGAAAAAACCAAAACCAACTGGAAAGTTTCAGAAAAGATAGTGATTAATATTTGAATAACAGGCAAAAATGCAACACAGATCATATACTTTGGGAGTAAAATGTCAAATTAAGAGGTTGCCATGGGAATAAAAATGACAAGACAAGACAGCACTGTTGTCCCAACTGAAAGCAAACCCAAATTAATATTCTTCCATTGTTTGTCATAAACTGATTTTGCCACTAACCACTATATTTTTGCATTAACATGCATGCACATGTTAAAAAGTTGGAACCTATTTCTTATTTTTTGTAAAACATAAATCAATACAGATGTTTTATTAATATGAAAATGCATAAAAAAATGAAAGATTCTAAGGCCATTAGACATGAAGATGGGTGCATCGTTGTGAAATTTGATGGCAGTGAGCTTCCAGATGAACAGAAATGGATTAAGGTCACATTTTCTATTGGATTAAACAAAATTTAATTATCGTCCAGTTGTGATGGTAAGAGATAGTGTGATGTCTGTCTTGTCCTATTTACACTTGAGAGGCAAGGTGTGTTGGGAGGTATGCTGACACCAGATGGCGCATACAATATGACGACCTCCTGGCCTCGCATAATTATCAGATGGTGACTACTGCTTAGTGGGAAGCTGCATAGTACATGTATATGTCTTGGAAACAGTGGTTTTCCTGTGTCTCCCCATAAATTAGGTCACACCTGAGTATGGAAATTATCATTATGTGGATAGGAAGGAACAAACCACCGCACCTGGAGTAAGGGGATAGGAAGGGACTGGCCACCGCACCTGGAGTAAGGGGATGGGAAGGGACTAGCCAGCACAGCTGGAGTAAGGGGATGGGAAGGGACTAGCCACCACACCTGGAGTAAGGGGATAGGAAGGGACTAGCAACCACACCTGGAGTAAGGGGATAGGAAGGGACTGGCCACCGCACCTGGAGTAAGGGGATGGGAAGGGACTATCCACCACACCTGGAGTAAGGGGATGGGAAGGGACTGGCCACCGCACCTGGAGTAAGGGGATGGGAAGGGACTAGCCACCACACCTGGAGTAAGGGGAAGGGAAGGAACAAACCACCACACCTGGAGTAAGGGGATGGGAAGGAACAAACCACCACACCTGGAGTAAGGGGATGGGAAGGAACTAGCCACCACACCTGGAGTAAGGGGAAGGGAAGGAACAAACCACCACACCTGGAGTAAGGGGATGGGAAGGAACAAACCACCACACCTGGAGTAAGGGGATGGGAAGGAACTATCCACCACACCTGGAGTAAGGGGATAGGAAGGGACTGGCCACCGCACCTGGAGTAAGGGGATGGGAAGGGACTATCCACCACACCTGGAATAAGGGGATGGGAAGGGACTAGACACCACACCTGGAGTAAGGGGATGGGAAGGGACTAGCCACCACACCTGGAGTAAGGGGATGGGAAGGGACGGGACTAGCCAACACAGCTGGAGTAAGGGGATAGGAAGGGACTAGCCACCACACCTGGAGTAAGGGGATGGGAAGGGACTGGCCACCACACCTGGAGTAATGGGATGGGAAGGGACTAGCCACCACACCTGGAGTAAGGGGAAAGGAAGGGACTAGCCACCACACCTGGAGTAAGGGGATGGGAAGGGACTATCCACCACACCTGGAGTAAGGGGATGGGAAGGGACTAGCCACCGCACCTGGAGTAAGGGGATGGGAAGGGACTAGCCACCACACCTGGAGTAAGGGGATAGGAAGGGACTGGCCACCGCACCTGGAGTAAGGGGATGGGAAGGGACTATCCACCACACCTGGAGTAAGGGGATGGGAAGGGACTAGCCACCACACCTGGAGTAAGGGGATGGGAAGGGACTAGCCACCGCACCTGGAGTAAGGGGAAGGGAAGGGACTAGCCACCACACCTCGAGTAAGGGGATGGGAAGGGACTAGCCACCGCACCTGGAGTAAGGGGATGGGAAGGGACTGGCCACCACACCTGGAGTAAGGGGATGGGAAGGGAATAGCCACCACACCTGGAGTAAGGGGATGGGAAGGGACTAGCCACCACACCTGGAGTAAAGGGATGGGAAGGGACTAGCCACCGCACCTGGAGTAAGGGGATGGGAAGGCACTAGCCACCACACCTGGAGTAAGGGGATGGGAAGGGACTAGCCACCGCACCTGGAGTAAGGGGATGGGAAGGGACTAGCCACCACACCTGGAGTAAGGGGATGGGAAGGGACTAGCCACCACACCTGGAGTAAGGGGATGGGAAGGGACTAGCCACCACACCTGGAGTAAGGGGATTGGAAGGGACTGGCCACCACACCTGGAGTAAGGGGATAGGAAGGGACTAGCCACCACACCTGGAGTAAGGGGATGGGAAGGGACTATCCACCACACCTGGAGTAAGGGGATGGGAAGGGACTGGCCACCACACCTGGAGTAAGGGGATGGGAAGGGACTGGCCACCACACCTGGAGTAAAGGAATGGGAAGGGACTAGCCACCGCACCTGGAGTAAAGGGATGGGAAGGGACTGGCCACCACACCTGGAGTAAGGGGATGGGAAGGGACTAGCCACCACACCTGGAGTAAGGGGATGGGAAGGGACTAGCCACCACATCTGGAGTAAAGGGATGGGAAGGGACTAGCCACCGCACCTGGAGTAAGGGGATGGGAAGGCACTAGCCACCACACCTGGAGTAAGGGGATGGGAAGGGACTAGCCACCAAACCTGGAGTAAGGGGATGGGAAGGGACTAGCCACCACACCTGGAGTAAGGGGATGGGAAGGGACTAGCCACCACACCTGGAGTAAGGGGATGGGAAGGGACTAGCCACCACACCTGGAGTAAGGGGATGGGAAGGGACTGGCCACCACACCTGGAGTAAGGGGATAGGAAGGGACTAGCCACCACACCTGGAGTAAGGGGATGGGAAGGGACTATCCACCACACCTGGAGTAAGGGGATGGGAAGGGACTAGCCACCACACCTGGAGTAAAGGAATGGGAAGGGACTAGCCACCGCACCTGGAGTAAAGGGATGGGAAGGGACTAGCCACCGCACCTGGAGTAAAGGAATGGGAAGGGACTAGCCACCGCACCTGGAGTAAGGGGATGGGAAGGGACTGGCCACCACATCTGGAGTAAGGGGATAGGAAGGGACTAGCCACCACACCTGGAGTAAGGGGATGGGACTGCTGACTAGGAGATTAACCTTAGATTGAGTTGCTTTACATGTTTATAGAATGTGTACAAACTTTTGCAACATATCAAGTGAAGATGGATATTATCATAGAGGCACTATGCAAATAACCTACATTTTTGTTCATCTACTTTTAACCCAGTAAATGTAATTTCATGAAATTGGTTATGATGGTGATGAGGCAAAGTTAATCATTGCTGCCAAAGTCATTATGAAGGTTGTAATTGATGGTGAATATGCAGGCTGCTGAGGTATAATAGACTTGACAGATTGTCTCTTGCTTTATTTCTCATAAATGATAAATGTCCATACTGGAAGCTGTAGAAGTAATTCATCATGGTTACTCCGACATGAGAATAGCAAGAAATGTGTTAACACAATGGCATCCCTCCAAAACTGTAATTGATAACTTGGTGTAATACCCATTTGTACATTTATATAGCAGCACTGAAATCAAATGTGTTTTGTTATTTTGAAAAAATACTTCTCGGCAGATATTGATGATATTTTTTGGCATTGTCGCAGACTATTTGTGAATTGAGTGGTATTGATGTGAGAATCGTGACTCTGACAACAGACTCTGTGCAGATCATCTGGCAAATTGCCTTATTTATAACTTAATAATGGTACATAGAAATGTGATATTTCATTAAGATGTCACTTCTACCTGATTAGTTTCTTGCTTTCATCAAGTTTTAAGATATTTGAAGCCTCATCCTCTGCTTTTCCATACTTTTCTCTTTTCACTATTTCCAGGAAAAGGTTCACAGCCATAATGAGAAGAAGTTGAGCTTTTCTATTTTAGGGGAAAAAATAAAAATAAAAATAGGAGAATCATGACTCTTTATACTGTATGTGAATGAATATCCGTGGATAATGGTAGCCTTTCTCTATTTATGTGAAGTTCTGTTCAAATGAATCTTGTCAGTTGTAAAATTATCTCGGTGAGAGCTCATCTCAATTTAAGATGTTTTAAAGAATGAAAGTAAGGATAACTCTTCTCCAGCAACTAGAACAAAGTGATTCACACTCCACACAGAGGCACTGTGCTACAAACAGAAAGGGAGGGATAGAATGAACAAGGCAGTCAGAGAGGTAAAAAGGTAAACAGAGAGGGAGGGAGAGGACAGAGAGTGAGGTATAGCAAGAAAAGGGGATAGATCAAGGTGTGGGGAGTGAGAGGTAGAGGTGGAGAGAGAGGGCAGGGAATGAGGGATGGGGAGTGAGGGACAGGGAATGAGGGGTGGAGAGTGAGGGATGGGAAGTGAGAGGTAGAGAGAGGGGATGGAAAGTGAGGGACTGGGAGGTAGAGGTGGAGAGGGTGGACCGAGCTTGAGGGACTGGGAGGTAGAGGTGGAGAGGGTGGACCGAGCTTGAGGGACTGGGAGGTAGAGGTGGAGAGAGTGGGCCGAGCTTGAGGGACTGGGAGGTAAAGGTGGAGAGGGTGGACCGAGCTTGAGGGACTGGGAGGTAGAGGTGGAGAGGATGGACCGAGCTTGAGGGACTGGGAGGTAGAGGTGGAGAGGATGGACCAAGCTAGAGGGACTGGGAGGTAGAGGTGGAGAGAGTGGGCCGAGCTTGAGGGACTGGGAGGTTGAGGTGGAGAGGGTGGACCGAGCTTGAGGGACTGGGAGGTAGAGGTGGAGAGAGTGGGCCGAGCTTGAGGGACTGGGAGGTAGAGGTGGAGAGGGTGGACTGAGCTTGAGGGACTGGGAGGTAGAGGTGGAGAGGATGGACCGAGCTAGAGGGACTGGGAGGTAGAGGTGGAGAGGGTGGACCAAGCTTGAGGGACTGGGAGGTAGAGGTGGAGAGGATGGACCGAGCTTGAGGGACTGGGAGGTAGAGAGAGGGGGATGGAGAGAGGGGGGGGGTGAAGAGAGAGGGGGATGGAGAGAGAGGGGGATGGGGAGAGAGGGGGGTGGAGAGAGAGGGGGATGGGGAGAGAGATGAAGAGAGAGGGGGATTGAGAGAGGGGGGATGGAGAGAGAGGGGGATGGGGAGAGAGGAGATGAAGAGAGGGGGTGGATAGGGGGATGGAGATAGGGGGATGGAGAGAGAGGGGGATGGAGAGAGAGGGGGATGGAGAGAGAGGGGGATGGAGAGAGAGGGGGATGGAGAGAGGGAATAGATGATAAGGCTAAATGTCTGACATGAGCAGATAGTTAGTTATCAGAGAGCTGCGATTAGAAATTCAGTAGTAGATGAGATTGATAGGAATCTGAGCTGATTTGTAGAGGGTCATTGAATACATGTCGTTGATCTGGGTAGCTCTATGAAGGATGGTGTTTCACTAATAAACAGATCATAATGACAAAGCTACATAATGAAAAATATTGAGATTTGATCCTTGTTGATTCTATTATTAGATCCAGCGGTTGCAGGGAAGAATTAAGAACAAGCAAAATCAAAGAATGTAATATTTGCTAATAGGATCTGACAGGTGTTACGAAGGTTTGCAATTATGGTGATTCCATTAAAATAATGAAACAAATTACATTTTAATAATAGTATTGAGTGGTAACAATTTGTAATTTTAGTTTATGACTAACAAATATTTATTGACTTGATTTTTTACCATGGCATTGGTGTAAAAAAATAAACATAAACCAAATATTTTGCATTATTTAGAAAGAATTTTTTTTGTCTTAGCAGAGATAAGGGCTTTATAAACGGAGTGCATGTGTTTTGTTTGAGGCACTCTTTATTGATGAGTTTTGTTACTAGTAGAAAATTGCAATAACGTAGGGTGCCCTTGGCGCGGCGGTGGTGGTGATTCAATAAAGTCTGTGTGATGCTGAATGTGCAGTATGGCTGAGCGATCACATTGTCTTAGTGGAGATGATGGGATGCACATTTGGCAGCCATTTAATATTCTCCACATTTCACACATGTATCAACAGTTATTATCTCCTACACTCTTAATAATGCAGTACAAAATGTACCTCCACAGAGGACAGATAAAGCAATACCTCTGCATGAAATTGGAAACCTTTTAATGCAAAAACATGTAGTAGACATTCCATGTCTCTGCACTTGCATTGTGGGTGTATTTGCTTTTTGTGATCTGTCATAAGCAAGCTGCAAACATACTGTAATTCTTACCATTTGGACGAAGCATTGGTCAAATATTGTCATGGGCAATGTGATATGTTGGATCTGTTTGGACAAAAGAGGTTTGCTCAGGAATAAAATATTTGAATTGCTTGATTTATAAACATACCAAAGATATGTGTATCTTTCACAAAACAAATGTTACATCGTATATTAGGCCCAAACTATGACATAAAACTACCGATGATTTGCTATGTTTAAGAAATAAAGTGTCCAATAATTTACTACAAAATATGTAGTACCAGTGTTGAAATGAGACTGAGAGGCTAAAATTGAATTTTGTAATTCTGATGACAATTACCAGGTAAATTAATGAAGACTTCAGAAAACAGATTTCATTCATCATTTGATGTGACCTCTTATGTGGACTTATAAATGTCCAGATTCTCATGCTGTTCTCCTTTGGCATGGAATCAAAATCAATATTCAGTGTAATAACTCTAACCTCAATCTATCAGGGAATCTATGTATTGCCAACTGAAACAAAAGAACGCTGCTGCTTATTCTTTCAAGACATATTTCTGGATGAAACATAAGAGTATTACATAGAGGCTATAGGGATAATACATCTGCTTTGGTGATTGACATTAAATCTTGTATTCTGTGAGTTGTGATTGCAGGCAAGGAGTAGAAGATGACAATAAACAAGGCTTGCTGTCTGATCACATAAGAGAAGCCAGGTTAATGGTGGAGAGCACAGTGAGCTTGCTGTCTGATCACATATGAGAAGCCAGGTTAATGGTGGAGAGCACAGCGGGCTTGCTGTCTGATCACATAAGAGAAGCCATGTTAATGGTGGAGAGCACAGAAGGCTTGCTGTCTGATCACATGTGAGAAGCCAGGTTAATGGTGGAGAGCACAGAAGGCTTGCTGTCTGATCACATAAGAGAAGCCAGGTTAATGGTGGAGAGCACAACAGGCTTTAAGTATATAAATGAGTTTTGTATATATTTCTTATTATTCTTTTGTTAAAGGATAAGACCTAAAAAATATTGTAAGTATAGCCCTTTTGCTATACAGATCTTGCTGACTATTCATAGTAACCAACATATTGATTTACAATATCAACACATTCCCTCTGATGTCACATTTAAGAACTGGCATTTCTCAAATGAGGTACCTTTAGGCACAACATGGCAGGTCTCCTTGGGGAGGGGAGAGTGTGGAGAGGGGAGGACAGAGAGAGGAAGGCAGACAGGGGAAGGCAGAGAGGGGAAGGCAGAGAGGGGAGGGCAGAGAGAGGAGGGAAGAGAGGGGAGGGCAGAGAGGGGAGGGCAGAGAGGGGAGGGCAGAGAGGGGAAGGCAGAGAGGGGAAGGCAGAGAGGGGAGGGCAGAAAGGGGAAGGCAGAGAGGGGAGGGCAGAGAGAGGAGGGAAGAGAGGGGAGGGAAGAGAGGGGAGGGCAGAAAGGGGAGGGCAGAGAGGGGAAGGCAGAGAGGGGAGGGCAGAGAGGGGATGGGAGGGTGGAGAGGAGAGGGCAGAAAAGGGAGGGAGAGAGGGGAGGGTGCAGAGGAGAGGCTGTGAGGTGGGTGTGAGGGGAGGGGAGTGTGGGTCTAGGCACAGTACACAGGTAGCATGGCAGGTCTCCCCCAGGGACAGGAGATTGGAGTGGGGAGGGGAAAGTGCCAGACTCAACACCATAAAGGTTACTACCTCTCACAAGTTCATAGAAACTGCCCCAGTTCCATGATGTGTCAGGCATGTTGTAGCAACATTTTTTCATCTCGGTTCTGTGTTGTTCTGTGCTCTTCAGAGAACTCAAAGAGATTCATTGTTCTCTGTATTCTAACATCAAACACCAGAATTAACTGCCTTTGGCATGATCAAATACATGGGGCCACCCTCAACACTGACCATTGGGTAACATGATTCACAAGAAAAAACTTGCAATAAGTATCATTTTTAAAATTTGTAATATGTCATCTCCATATTAAAAGTCTATTAAAATGCTGTAATTTAAAGAATAAAACACAATTTTGGCATATATTTGTAAAAGCATGGCTAAAAATAAGAATGCTGATAAGGTAGATTTTAAGTAATAGCTTGTCAAAATACAGATTATAAGCCCTAGTCCTGAGCACAGATTGCTTCTGTAAATGGGCCAGTGCACTTTAAATGAGAAAGATGCATCATTCTGTGACATGGGTATGGAGATAAGATCCTTCAAAGGTAATCCACCCCTTAGTCTTTCTTTCTCTAATAACTTTAATGTTGCTCGCCTTTCATTCTGCAATTACTGATCTTAGCACACAAGACCCAAAAGGCTTTATATTCTACCAAGGTATACCATATTGTATGCAGAGAAGATAGTTCGCTGACATATTGATATACATATATCCTATGGTATAAGATCATCTTGCACTGCTTTCTGGTAAAGAATACATGATCCTCAGACAACAGACAACAATGCAACATGTATCTCAGAAGACAGCAATGCAACATGATCTTCAGGCATCAAACTGCAATGATATATATGATCCTCAGACAGTAGACTGCAATGCTACATGATCCCCAGACAGTAGACTGCAATGCTACATGATTCTCAGACAATAGACTGCATTGCTACATGATCCTCAGACAGTAGACTGCAATGCTACATGATCCTAAGACAGTAGACTGCAATGCTACATGATCCTCAGGCAGTAGACTGCAATGCTACATGATCCTCAGACAGTAGACTGCAATGCTACATGATCCTCAGACAGTAGACTGCAATGCTACATGATCCTCAGACAGTAGACTGCAATGCTACATGATTCTCAGACAGTAGACTGCAATGCTATATGATCCTCAGACAATATACTGCAATGCTACGTGATCCTCAGACAGTAGACTGCAATGCTACATGATCCTCAGACAGTAGACTGCATTGCTACATAATCCTCAGACAGTAGACTGCATTGCTACATGATCCTCAGACAGTAGACTGCAATGCTACCTGATCCTCAGACAGTAGACTGCAATGCTACATGATCCTCAGACAGTATGCTGCAATGCTATATGATCCTCAGACAGTAGACTGCAATGCTACCTGATCCTCAGACAGTAGACTGCAATGCTACCTGATCCTCAGACAGTATGCTGCAATGCTACCTGATCCTCAGACAGTAGACTGCAATGCCACATGGACCTAGATTGTAGCCTTCAATGCTATCTGATCCTCAGAAAATACTTTTTTTATTCAAGATAGCAAATTGATATATTTTCTCAAGATAATTTAAACAGATGCATTTTATCAAAGTTTTAATACTCAGACAGAGAAATAATAACAATAGCTTGTGAGCTGTCTACAGTATTACGTCATGCCTCTGACTATGGATGTACAAACCTTATCTTTATGCACTTAAACCAACCGTGTGTGTTTTAGAGCTGTCAATATCATGACATTTACCATCATGCTTACAAGTGAAGCAAGCCTCTTTGATGTTAAAATCAGAAATTGTGAAAGGTATCATATATGCCACAGGAACAATAGATTTAATACACTTACTTTATGTCGATATTGATGCGCCCACTTCCGACACATCAATATGTGCTCCTGCCAGTTCATCAATATATTGCTAAACACTGCGTGAGTGTAACCAAGTAAAGGTCAATACGAGTGTGTTATGAGATATTCCAATATTTCATGATTTTACATTAGGATGAGCTGCCTATATTAAGTAAATGTGCAGTGAGGTGCCTGATGACGGTGTTACTATGGTAATGATAAGTGACCCCATGCATAAACACCAATGCTGATTACAACAAAACAAAATGCCTTTTTAAGATTTTGAATGTGTCCCTTTTAAAAAATAAGTTCAGTGAATCAGCAAATATTATAGAAATAAGATAGAAAACAAATTGATTTTGTTTCAAGAAATGGAAAATATTGCATCTACGGTATTTAATCCAGGATACATAAGGCCATGATAATTCTTTTTTTTGTTATCTGGTAATAGAGAGATGTCTGATGGTAGAGAGATATCTGATGGTAGAGAGATGTCTGATGGTAGAGATATCTAATGCTAGAGATATCTGATGGTAGAGATATCTGATGGTAGAGATATATGATGGTAGAGAGATATCTGATGGTAGAGATATCTAATGCTAGAGATATCTGATGGTAGAGATACCTGATGGTAGAGATATATGATGGTAGAGAGATATCTGATGGTAGAGATATCTGATGGTAGAGATATCTGATGGTAGAGATATCTGATGGTAGAGATATCTGATGGTAGAGATACCTGATGGTAGAGATATCTGATGGTAGAGAGATATATGATGGTAGAGAGATATCTGATGGTAGAGATATCTGATGGTAGAGATATCTGATGGTAGAGATATCTGATGGTAGAGATATCTGATGGTAGAGATATCTGATGGTAGAGAGATATCTGATGGTAGAGAGATATCTGATGGTAGAGATATCTGATGGTAGAGAGATATCTGATGCTGATGATGATGATGATAATTTATTTATCTAATCCATAAAACATGAATCAGAAAGTTGCCAAGACAGGCTAATGCCTAACTAAGCTGGCAACCCTTTACAAATACATTCTTATGTTATGTTGCAAAATTAGTATATAACAGATACATATTGATTGATTAACAATGGTGGTGGTAGAGGCAGTTTCTTAAGATGTTGTGATGATATAAGATATGTAATAACAATAATGTGATGATAGAGGGGAGTTGTATAATAAAAAATATATATATATTTTAATATATTAAACCTATTTCTCATTGTTCAGGGGCAGTTACACATAAAACTTCAAGTAGTGATTTTTTACAGCTTTGGTGAATGACTTGTATGTGGGTTTCTTAGTAATGATTGCAGGTAACTCGTTATAAAATATTGCCCCTTTAACTTTAAGGGTGTCTTTGCCCATATTGGTGCGAGTCCTGGGAACATCAAGTTTCTGTTTGTTAGAGGTATTATGGTTATGAACCTCATTTCTTTTGATGAAATAGTGGTGAAAGATGTCCGGTAGCATATGATTGAGTGACTTGTATACTGTTTGAACCAGTCGCATTTTGAAGATATCACTAACTTTGAGAGAATTTAGACATTTGTGGACATGTACAGTTGGTGTATCCCACCTCATGTCATACAGGTTTTTCAATATCTTGTTTTGCATTATTTGCACTTTTTTAATAATTTTACCCGAAGCATGACCATAAACCTCAATTCCATACTGTATGCGAGAATAGACATGGGCATAAAAGAGCTGTTCCTTACAGTGATTAGGTACTTGTTTCTTTATCAGCTTAAAAGAGCTTGCATACTTTCTGAGTGTCATTACAAGGGAGTTGACATGGGCATTCCAAGCTAGTTTTTCATCGAGTATGATACCAAGATACTTTGCTTCTGAAGCTCTGTGGATGGTATGTCCTTGAACTTGGAGGGTATTCCAGATGCTAGATATCTGATGGTAGAGAGATATCTGATGCTAGAGAGATATCTGATGCTAGATATCTGATGGTAGAGAGATATCTGATGCTAGAGAGATATCTGATGCTAGATATCTGATGGTAGAGAGATATCTGATGGTAGAGATATATCTGATGGTAGAGAGATATCTGATGGTAGAGAGATATCTGATGGTAGAGAGATATCTGATGGCAGAGAGATATCTGATAATAGATTCTGAAAGTAGAGAGATATCTGATGGTAGAGATATATCTGATGGTAGAGAGATATCTGATGGTAGAGAGATATCTGATGGTAGAGAGATATCTGATGGTAGAGAGATATCTGATGGTAGAGATACCTGATGGTAGAGAGATATCTGATGGTAGAGAGATATCTGATGGTAGAGAGATATCTGATGGTAGAGAGATATCTGATAATAGATTCTGAAAGTAGAGAGATAAGACATGGTAAGAGTTCTCTCACTTGTAATGTGTGGTATTCAGCCAGAAGCAATAAAACTTGTAACCTGACAGTTCAGACTGGCTGGTTGAGAGGTTGTTCTATTATCATGGCTTATCATGCAAATACTGTCAATATATGTGATATTCTGGAGGTGGGTAAATACAAGCAAGCAGGGCATCATTCTACAGGTGACACCTGTAAGGAGGTCCCCAGAAATCAAAGTAAAATATCTCACACGCACAATGTAATATACTCTGAATGACCTTCTTGTTGCTCCTGCTAATGTATTCTGTGTGTGACATAAACCATGCCATAATTATGCTGTAATCCTCCCCCACAAAGTCTGCTTTGTTGTTACTGTCATTATCTGAAGATATATATGTCATACCTAAATCAGGGGGTGGGGTCTGTCTCAGTGGTGAGCTGGCAGCCAAGAAAGGTAGAAATCCAGTGCTGAGGTATCTCTCACTGCAAGGATTACCCCATGGTTAGTTATCACAGACTAGCCTGTGTTTCCTGCCAATGCGATCATTCAAAAAAAAAAGAGAAGGGTATTGAGTTAGTGTGGTGATATATGCCACAGCACAGGGCAGGGTGAGATATGCCATAGAACAGGGCCGGGTGAGATATGCCACAGTACGGGGCAGGGTGAGATATGCCACAGTACAGGGCAGGGTGAGATATGCCACAGTACAGGGCAGGGTGAGATATGCCACAGTACAGGGCAGGGTGAGATATGCCACAGTACAGAGCAGGGTGAGATATGCCAAAGTACAGGGCGGGGTGAGATATGCCACAGTACAGGGCAGGGTGAGATATGCCAAGGTACAAGGCAGGGTGAGATATGCCACAGTACAGGGCAGGGTGAGATATGCCACAGTACATGGCAGGGTGAGATATGCCACAGTACAGGGCAGGGTGAGATATGCCACAGTACGGGGCAGGGTGAGATATGCCACAGTACAGGGCCGGGTGAGATATGCCACAGTACAGGGCAGGGTGAGATATGCCACAGTACAGGGCAGGGTGAGATATGCCATAGAACAGGGCAGGGTGAGATATGCCACAGTACAGGGCAGGGTGAGATATGCCACAGTACAGGGCAGGGTGAGATATGCCACAGTACAGGGCAGGGTGAGATATGCCACAGTACAGAGCAGTGTGAGATATGCCACAGTACAGGGCAGGGTGAGATATGCCAAAGTACAGGGCCGGGTGAGAATACCACAGTACAGGGCAGGGTGAGATATGCCACAGTACAGGGCAGGGTGAGATATGCCACAGTCCAGGGCAGGCGGGATATGCCACAGTACAGGGCAGGGTGAGATATGCCACAGTACAGGGCCGGGTGAGATATGCCACAGTACAGGGCAGGGTGAGATATGCCACAGTACAGGGCAGGGTGAGATATGCCACAGTACAGGGCAGGGTGAGATATGCCACAGTACAGGGCAGGGTGAGATATGCCACAGTACAGAGCAGGGTGAGATATGCCAAAGTACAGGGCGGGGTGAGATATGCCACAGTACAGGGCAGGGTGAGATATGCCAAGGTACAAGGCAGGGTGAGATATGCCACAGTACAGGGCAGGGTGAGATATGCCACAGTACATGGCAGGGTGAGATATGCCACGGTACAGGGCAGGGTGAGATATGCCACAGTACGGGGCAGGGTGAGATATGCCACAGTACAGGGCAGGGTGAGATATGCCACAGTATAGAGCAGGGTGAGATATGCCAAAGTACAGGGCGGGGTGAGATATGCCACAGTACAGGGCCGGGTGAGATATGCCACAGTACAGGGCCGGGTGAGATATGCCACAGTACAGGGCAGGGTGAGATATGCCAAGGTACAGGGCTGGGTGAGATATGCCACAGTACAGGGCCGGGTGAGATATGCCACAGTACAGGGCAGGGTGAGATATGCCAAGGTACAAGGCAGGGTGAGATATGCCATAGAACAGGGCAGGGTGAGATATGCCACAGTACAGGGCAGGGTGAGATATGCCACAGTACAGGGCAGGGTGAGATATGCCACAGTACAGGGCAGGGTGAGATATGCCACAGTACAGAGCAGTGTGAGATATGCCACAGTACAGGGCAGGGTGAGATATGCCAAAGTACAGGGCCGGGTGAGATATGCCACAGTACAGAGCAGGGTGAGATATGCCACAGTACAGGGCAGGGTGAGATATGCCACAGTCCAGGGCAGGCGGGATATGCCACAGTACAGGGCAGGGTGAGATATGCCACAGTACAGGGCCGGGTGAGATATGCCACAGTACAGGGCCGGGTGAGATATGCCACAGTACAGGGCAGGGTGAGATATGCCAAGGTACAGGGCTGGGTGAGATATGCCACAGTACAGGGCCGGGTGAGATATGCCACAGTACAGGGCAGGGTGAGATATGCCACAGTCCAGGGCAGGACGAGATATGCCACAGTACAGGGCCGGGTGAGATATGCCACAGTCCAGGGCAGGCGGGATATGCCACAGTACAGGGCAGGGTGAGATATGCCACAGTACAGGGCAGGGTGAGATATGCCACAGTCCAGGGCAGGCGGGATATGCCACAGTACAGGGCAGGGTGAGATATGCCACAGTACAGGGCCGGGTGAGATATGCCACAGTACAGGGCCGGGTGAGATATGCCACAGTACAGGGCAGGGTGAGATATGCCAAGGTACAGGGCTGGGTGAGATATGCCACAGTACAGGGCCGGGTGAGATATGCCACAGTACAGGGCAGGGTGAGATATGCCACAGTCCAGGGCAGGACGAGATATGCCACAGTACAGGGCCGTGTGAGATATGCCACAGTCCAGGGCAGGCGGGATATGCCACAGTACAGGGCAGGGTGAGATATGCCACAGTACAGGGCCGGGTGAGATATGCCACAGTACAGGGCCGGGTGAGATATGCCACAGTACAGGGCAGGGTGAGATATGCCAAGGTACAGGGCTGGGTGAGATATGCCACAGTACAGGGCCGGGTGAGATATGCCGCGAACTATGAGAGACGGACTCAACATAGGCGTGGGAGAGTGAATCAGATCACAGGGGACAAATCAATCGCTGGTCGTGATCGATCACATTAAGCAGTGCGGGAGCCACAGGCTTTATCAGCAGGGTGTGATCACACAGCGGGACCTGTTGACAGACTGACACACCTCTGATGTATCGCTTGTAATATCGGCACGATTCCACACTAGTCACAGTGGGGATGGCACTTTGCTGCAGACATGCTCCATGATCACAATACTTCGCTGACTTCCCCAAACATGCCATTATGTAGCCAGGCTTCCTCTGCCTTTAATACATCTCTCAGCAAATAGGCACCATCACAAGTTTCCTGAAAGTTTTAGATCTATATCTCTATTAAATTCAGATAATTCAAACTATGACATTCATTTGACTTCATTTGATCTCTGTTTTCCTTCTCCAAATCTTCAGCACACAGAAAATAAATCTGTCAAAGGAAAATTAATTGGATTAAAATCACACTGTCACATGCAATTATATATTATGCTTACATTCTCCACATTGTTTCAAGCCTATTTGTTGGGTCTCTTGCAACAAAGATACCTCTGTCTCTCATGCCATGAATACCTCTAAACAATAAAGATATGAGTGACTACAACTTTCTGAATAGGGCTTTCATCTCCCCAAATAAAGACATCATGCAAATTGCTATATATCTAGGATGTGCTTCCTCCAAAAAAAGGCACCATACAAAATGTTGCATATCACTGAAAATGCTGGGTTTCTTGCAGATATTATATGTTTTTGTCATATCTTTTTGAGGTCAAGTTTGATTTCCATATTTTCTTGCTATGAGATGAGATATGACAGGTCATATAAAGCTGGAAGGGGCCTGATTTGAGAGAGAGGATGGCAATGGAATGTTCTGAAGATGTATCATTCCTGCTCTTGCTGACATGCCCAAGGAGATCATGGCCTATGCAAGAATAGTATCTCAATATCCTTGAATGATCAGTTATGTTACAAAGACCTGTTACAAAGCAACCTACATGTAGTGGGTAAATTAGTTATAGTGGTGCATGAGTAATGCAGGTGCCAGTGACACATGGTTTATTATGGTGCCAGTGATGTAAGTTTGACACAGGTGCCAGAAAAACATGGTTTATGCTGATGCCAGTGATACATGCTTTATACTGGGGCCAGTGATACATGATTGATTGATACAGGTGCCAGTGATACATGATTGATTGATACAGGTGCCAGTGATACATGCTTGATTGATACAGGTGCCAGTGATACATGCTTGATACAGGTGCCAGTGATACATGCTTGATACAGGTGCCAGTGATACATGCTTGATTGATACAGGTGCCAGTGATACATGCTTTATACTGGTGCCAGTGATACATGATTGATTGATACAGGTGCCAGTGATACATGCTTGATACAGGTGCCAGTGATACATGATTGATTGATACAGGTGCCAGTGATACATGCTTGATACAGGTGCCAGTGATACATGATTGATTGATACAGGTGCCAGTGATACATGATTGATACAGATGCCAGTGATACATGATTGATTGATACAGGTGCCAGTGATACATGATTGATACAGGTGCCAGTGATACATGCTTGATACAGGTGCCAGTGATACATGCTTGATTGATACAGGTGCCAGTGATACATGGTTGATACAGGTGCCAGTGATACATGGTTGATACAGGTGCCAGTGATACATGTTTCATACAGGTGCCAGCGCTACATGGTTGATACAGGTGTCAGTGATACATGCTTGATACAGGTGCCAGTGATACATGTTTCATACAGGTGCCAGTGATACATGGTTGATACTGATGCCAGTGATACATGGTTGATACAGGTGCCAGTGATACATTGTTTATACTGGTGCCAGTGATACATGCTTTATACTGATGCCAGTGATACATGCTTGATACAGGTGCCAGTGATACATGCTTGATACAGGTGCCAGTGATACATGTATGTTTCATACAGTTGCCAGTGATACATGGTTGATACAGGTGCCAGTGATACATGCTTGATACAGGTGCCAGTGATACATGGTTGATACAGGTGCCAATGATACATGGTTGATACAGGTGCCAGTGATACATGTTTCATACAGTTGCCAGTGAGACATGGTTGATACAGGTGCCAGTGATACATGGTTTATACTGGTGCCAGTGATACATGCTTTATACTGATGCCAGTGATACATGCTTGATACAGGTGCCAGTGATACATGCTTGATACAGGTGCCAGTGATACATGCTTGATTGATACAGGTGCCAGTGATACATGGTTGATACAGGTGCCAATGATACATGGTTGATACAGGTGCCGGTGATACATGTTTCATACAGGTGCCAGTGCTACATGGTTGATACAGGTGTCAGTGATACATGCTTGATACAGGTGCCAGTGATACATGCTTGATACAGGTGCCAATGATACATGGTTGATACAGGTGCCAGTGATACATGTTTCATACAGGTGCCAGTGATATATGGTTGATACAGGTGCCAGTGATACATGGTTGATACAGGTGCCAGTGATACATGTTTCATACAGGTGCCAGTGATACATGGTTGATACAGGTGCCAGTGATACATGGTTTATACTGGTGCCAGTGATACATGATTGATACAGGTGCCAGTGATGTGATTGATACAGGTGCCAGTGATGTGACTGATACAGGTGCCAGTGATACATGGTTTATACAGGTAGCAATGATATATGATCAATACAGGTGCCAGTGATGTGATTGATACAGGTACTAGTAATGTATGATACAGGTGCCAGTGATGTGTGGTTGATACAAGTGCCAGTGATACATGCTTTATACTGGTAGCAGTGATACATGATCAATACAGGTGCCAGTGATACATGGTCAATACAGGTGCCAGTGTCGGCAAGTATGAGGTGATAGCAGCATCAATATATGGGCTTGCTGCTTTTATTGTTAACCATATTAACCCTTCACACCTACGAGGCAGTAAATCTATTGCCAGGGAACTTGTTGCAACTCAAACCATCCTACTCTCACTTGTAACAAATTTTATTTATCATCATTTTTTTCCGTTTAATTTGATTTGCATGTACATGTGTTCAAATGTTCAATCAATGCACAATTTATTGCATTTATACAGATAAGAATGATGGGTAAGAATCAGCGGTTATGGTCTCTGAGAAGTGGTTTGGACATTGATTGAAGTCTCATCAGGGATATGCCATGTTTTGGGACAGATTTAGTTCTGAACCAGATGCAAAATTGCTTGCTTCTTTGTCATAATAACATATGTATTATTGCTGACAAATATTTTGATAGCAAAGTATGTTGTTATTGTCATGGGGCTCAGAAGCAACATATGGGAGATTAAATTATCTGATTAAAGATCAGTTTGATGCTTCAAGTTTGACAGATAAATACATTTTGCCTTCATGATGATTCAAGCTTGTCATATTGTACTAAAAATAAACATTGCATATCGAATATGACTTAGAGTTGTCCCCATGTGGCCAAGCCCACAGACAGAGGTTAAAGTGACAGACAACATAATACCCATCAATACAGCATTGTGCAGCCTCTCATTGGTGTCAGGGGAATTGATCAGGGATTTCTAAATGCTGTATACATTTTAGGCCTGTATCTGTGCAATAGGATAATGGACATGAAGGAAAGCACCTGGAATGGGCATTTGGGAGAATTGATAAGCAGTTAATCCAGGGATTAATGTTTGTATGCAGCAGCTGTTCTGTCACCCTGATTTATCTGCATTTACCTGTATTTTCATATTGAATGCAAACAGATTCAGAGTTGTCCTTAGGATCTCTCTTCATTTATCTTTAAAAACAGGATTAACACCACCCTTAGGTCAGCCGAGCCATTCATGTCAGTGGATTAGAGATTAGGGAGGATTAGTTATGTACGGGAGGTTAAATCATGTACCGAAGAGTGAGGCATGCATGGGAGGATGAGGTATGTATGGGAAGATTAGACTTATATGGGACGGTTAGATCTGTACGGGAAGATTAGACTTGTATGGGAGGATTAGACTTGTATGGGAGGATTAGAAATGTATGGAGGATGAGTCATGCATGGGGAGATGAGGTACATGGGGAGATGAGGCATGCATGGGGAGATGAGGCATGCATGGGAGGATAAGTCATGCATGGGAGGATGAGTCATGTATGGGAGATGAGGCATGCATGGGAGGGTGAGGCATGCATGGGAGGATGAGGCATGTATGGGGGATGAGGCATGCATGGGAGGATGAGGCATGCATGGGAGGATGAGGCATGTATGGGGGATTAGTCATGCATGGGGAGATGAGGCATGCATGGGAGGATGAGGCATGCATGGGAGGATCAGGTATGTATGGGAAGATTGGATCTGTTTGTGAAGATTAGATTTGTATGAGAGGATTAGATCTGCATGGGACGATTAGATCTGCATGGGACGATTAGATCTGCATGGGACGATTAGACTTGTATGGGAGGATTAGATCTGCATGGGACGATTAGATCTGCATGGGACGATTAGATCTGCATGGGACGATTAGATCTGCATGGGAGGATTAGACTTGCATGAGAGGATTAGATCTGCATGGGACGATTAGATCTGCATGGGAGGATGAGGCATAAATGGGAGGATTAGATCTGCATGGGAGGATCACACTTGCATGAGAGGATTAACCCTGCATTAGAAAGTTTACTTGTATTTTTGTTTTCACTATTTTTTAAAAATATGAGCTTGATACTGCATGTTTGCCATTGGTACTACTCTCCTCAGCAGATTAAGGATTGATGCCCGGCTCTGCAAGTAAACAACATATTCAACTCTTTGAGTGAGTGCTCAGAGGCCACACCCAGTGCCAACAGCAAATAGACACTGAGTTAAATATTTTGTCACATGTATTACAACAGCCAATCTTTGTCATTGTTTTGGTTAGAAAGTGAGTACAACATCAAATGCATGTGCTTGTATGACATGTGTAAGGGGCAGCTCATTTGACTATCAGGGGGTATAGTTTTCTCCCATAGCTGGGATATTTTTTTTACTCAGAGCTAAGATGTTTATAGAAAAAACCACACCCACTCCTAAGTAACAATCACCGAGGTGTGTGTGGTTGTGGCAACTTGTTTTGGTCTGAAAGAGGGTGGGCATTGAGTTTGTGCATGTGTGCAGTCCACCAATTGCACACCTGTCTGTGGATTATGCAAACAACCCTGCAGAAAAAGTAGTGGCATTTTCATGCCTATTGGGGCAGAGGTAGTATGTAACCCTACCTCGCCATGCAGAGTACATTGGTACAATTTTATCTGTAAATGCCAGGAATAGGCAGATGGGATAAATTGAATTTCAATATCTGTAGGCACAAAGCATGGGATATCTTCCACTCTTTTATTTAGTTTGTTTCAAACAAATGATTGTTAACCTTGAAATGAGACTGCTCCAGGCATGAGCAGACTTGCCATTTACATTTCGCAGATTTGTCCTTTATTCATTGTCTCTTTGACAGGAAGCTTCTGCGGGTTGAGTTATCTTCGGCATATAAGCAAGCACACATGGCAGTGTTGTGGACCTTGGTACATTCACAGTCATATTCATGTCAGTGTTAGTGTGGGGGCCCCTTGTCTTGACGGTGTTGTTGGTTAACCAGAAATAAATTTACCAATCTGAGAGAAATGAACCTTAATCCTATTTCTCCAGTGGTAAATCTCCAGTGATAAATGGAGATGTGGTGGTGCATTGGTTGAATATATATAATGTATGAAATGACTGATATACATGAAATTGGACCACCTGAGTCTCTCCAGTGTAGAAGACAGACACAAGGAAATTATGAGATGATTCATTAGACATCATAAATGTGATAGATAGCCTTGTGTACACAGGGTATTTTCTTATCAGTTTGTAAAACATTATCCATTCCCCTATGGGGTTGGGGAAGTGGCTCAGTTGATAGAATATCTGAATAAAGATCATGATATAGGTGCGGGGTTCAAATCCCAGTTGGGACAAGTACCTTGATCATTCTGATTTGCCGAGAAAGGTGGATATCTGCTACTCGATTATTGCCCATTTCAAACCTGTGCTCATGACTTGTTATCAAAGTCTGTGATTTGTGTTATCATATTTATGTAAAAATGCAAAATAAAGATCCCCAGTCACTATTTGAAAAGAATAGGACATTGTGTCCTGGTGACAGGCTATTTGACCTTATATAGCCTAGGGGCTGAGAGAGTCTTGTCATGGAGCCTGGGCAGGCTGGAGAGGCTATTCTGGTGTGTCTCTCATGTTAACCCCAGTGGGTTCAGCAAGCCCGGGCTGGTTGGAGAGACTTCTCTGGAGTGTTTTTCATATTAAATCCAGCAGGTTCTGTCAGCCCAGGCGGGCTGGAGAGGCTACTTTAGAGTGCCAATCATAGACCTCAATCAGGCCGGGCAGACCAGAGAGGCCATTTACTCTCTCACACAGTAAATACCCAACAGAGCTCACTCAGTGGGGCTTCTGAGCGACTCACTGACCTCCTGAGTTTCCCTCATGAGCCGAGCATTAACAACAGCAGGAAAAAAAGATAACATGACTTGTAAAAAAGATGAGCACAGGATCCCTTGCTGTGTCGTTTGTTTGCTTATAACAGCAGTGTGCAAAAAACATTTTGGACAAAAGTCATTTTCTTGTCAGCTTTGATGTCTGACCAAAGCAGATGTCCTGAACAAGATGCAGTGTTTTGCTGGTTTGTAGGCTGATGTGATGTGTGCCTTATGGGAGGTGAGTGGTGTGATGTGGGACCTTAATGTGATGTGATGGGCAGGAAACAACCACCAGGTGGCACTTTGCCCTTGCCTCAGAATACAGATGTCACATTTGCCCTGGCTTCCATTACATAGAGATCCTCATTTTCGAAGAAGGTCAGACAATAAACATGATAAGGAAAGAAAATAAAACAAAGTGACAGGAATGAATGCTATGTTTGTAGGATTTCCTGAGCCTAGTGCAGGTTTAATCTAATCATTGTGAATATGAAAATATTCCCTTACAAAATGTAGGTGATCAAGATCAAAGTAAAAAGAAGCTTTTCATGAAATAAAATTTCTCTCCATTGAATGAATTTAATAACATATTCCACTTGATAGTCAAAGAAAAAAAAAGAAAACATTTGTCATTTGAGTAGAGATATCAGATATCAGTGTATGTCAATTTTCATGTCTGATATGTTAGAAATGTTTGTTTTAAACCCAGCAAGGCATTCAAGTAAAATCATTCAATGTTTTGATAAATATTTGTTTGAAATAATGATTTTGGTTACTAATTTATGGATGGGATAAACTAATGATTGATATTGTGAAATTAAGATCTGCCAAATATGATTTTTTTGAGAATATGATTTTATTCTTATGAAAAAGAATCATCCTGTGTAGGTTGTTTTTTTCCACATAAATGAGAACTGGCTGTAAAATAGTGAATTATGGCCACATCTCAAGCAAGATTCAGCATTTGCCAAGGAGGACTGAGATGGACCAATCAACGAGGGCAATATATCTTCCTACTCAGGATTCTCTGCTTCTACTCAAGACCATTTGTGGAAAAAAAAGTACATGGACATTTTGGGTATTGACAACCAAATGTTTTGACAGAAATATCTGCCCCATTGAACATACCATCCATTCCTGATCAATGCTGGCTTCGACAAATACTATTTGGTCATCAAGCAGCAAGAAAAGTTTCCAACGAGGTGTTTGATCATGTGTGCCAGACAAACATAGCTGTGCATCTCACAAAGCCACGTGGTGATGGGGTTGACACGATTTGTCGGTGATTTCTATTCAACTCATGGCTTCTATTATCCCCACTCAGCACCACCAAGGTCAGCATAAAAGTGCTTTCCTCTCTGTGATAAGGCTGTCATGTCCTCAAGGTCATCTCCTGACAGCTGTCTGGATGATACTGGGGACATTGACCAACTACTCAAGGTCGTTTTATAGTGCAAGGTTGCTTGTTATCAGGGTGTAAGGTCCTTATGAAGCGTTGGAGGTCGTAGTCTCTTGCTCAGGTCATATCTTATTTGAGGAAATCAGTCCTATCATTCAGCAGGGAGGGGTGGGGTGGGTGGGGGTGGGTTATATTTGGAGACCAGGGTCATGTGATATACTTGAATATGTCTTCCCATCCCATCCATCTGCAGTAGCACTCCCAGCAGAGGTTTGCATGTGACGGGTAAACAGGGGTAGCATGAACTTTCTTTGACCTCAGATGAGGCTCAAAGCCATACTCTTATGATTTCATTTTACCTTTCAGTGCCTCTATGATCACACTCCACATAAAAATGATGCCAAGAAAGAAGTGTGCTTTCAAATAAGGGCTATAAATTAGGTTCCTGTTCAAATAGGTTTTAAAGACACTTTCTGGAGTGCATCAACCAAAACAATATATAGATATGAAAGGCAAATATCTTTATAGTTAATTTATGATGCTTAGACATTTTTTTCAAAATCGCTGCTTAATCTATTTAAGTATATCCAGTTCTTGGGAACTTAATCACAATCTTAATTACAAAATACTTTGTCATGAAAAATATACATTTCAAGTGATGTTTGCACAGGGTTTGCCATTTACTACAGTGAAAGATGTACTGTAGAAATACAATATAAAATCTCAGACGCCAGAAAGTGAGTTTTATAAAGTAGGATTTTCTCATTAATTGCATGTAAAGGTTACCTGTCCAGCAAGTAATGAATATAACAACATCTCAACAATTCTTATTGTTTAATGCCTATACTAAAATATCTATGTAACATGAAACCACATTTAGATTTCTCTATTCATATTTAGTGAGTTAAATGACAGTAAAATGCAGCATTCTATTCAACTTAAAAAGTACTTATAATCAAATTCTTCAAACATAAAAGACGTAGCATTATTTAAAATCGTCCTGGTTATGGGCTTGCCTGAAGGCCTTGTTATAATGGGGGGAGTCTAATAGCTTCACTCCTCATTGAGTAATGTGATGCCAAAGCCATTTAGACACTGAATAATCTACAACATGTCTGAAATTGAAGGGAGCAAAATCATTAAGGAATTTGATTCAGTGCATCTCTCTTCCTGAGCTCACCATGTTGAAAATCACCTGAATTTTGTGAACTCAATCAAAGCATAAATCAGGCTGCGTCATTTCCGGGTAATGTAAACTAGTAATATTTGGTTACTACACAGAGTATAACATATAGACATATTTGCCTCAAGCTTTACCATTTAGCTTGAATATAAAGCTTGAATTTGTAGCTTAACCTGCACTGTACAATGTGACTTAACCATACAGTTTGGCCATGTAGCTTGCAATGATGTGATAGATTGATTTTGATCATTAATATATAAATGTGCATTTTGATAAAAACCATTAATTTTAAGAGCATTTAGATTGAAGGTTACTTTTGTTTCTAAGGTCAAATCCTTAACTCCTTTTCACATATGCTCAAATCAATGATCACCCAATGAAGTATTACAAGACTTCAGTTGGTCCTTCAATGAACTGCTTGTTTGGAAGTGGCTTTGTTTTATTTAGTAATTATTTAAGTATGTAAGGAAGATCTGAAATGGAAATATTGAGAAGCATAACAGTTAACAAGCATGTTCATTGGATAAGATTCATTTCAGATGATTGCTAGATTTATCAGTTTTACACTCATCATTCATTATAGATGTCATCTTAATAATAAAGCCATTGCTATTTGCACAAGATTTAGAACACCCATCAATGATTTGAGATTTTTGAAAATTGGAATTTAATTCTGAGAGCTCTGATTGCTAGATTTATCAGCTTTACAGTCCTCATTCATAATAGACTTCATCTTCATAATAAAGTCATTCCTATTTGCACAAGATGTAGAACACCCATCATTGATTTGAGATTTTTGAAAATTGGAAATTAATTCTGAGAGCTCTGATTGTTTTTGCTGAAACTTTACAAGATGAGTTTGAGGAGGCCATTTAATGTGAGTGGCTGTTATTTTTGTTGGAAGAAATCTCTCCTTGAATTGCATAAAGCCACTCCATAAATTTAAAGTGGAGAATAATTGATGACATACAAAACTACTACACTGAGAATGTTGTTTACAAGGCAAGCTACAAGGAAAAGGTTTTGGAAGCCTGCATCCAGTGTTACCAATTAGAACTCTGCAGTGTCCGACACAGTATCACCAGCTATCAAATAAACACAGGTTACTACCTTATGCCCTGAGCACGAATTAGGATCACTCAGGTGACTCAACACTATCATTGCATATTCAGCCATCAGTGACTTGGTTAGTTTAAAGGATAACATATATTGAAGGATGAAGGTAGAGAGGCACTCCAGGATGAAGGTAGAGAGGCACTCCAGGATGAAGGTAGAGAGGTACTGCAGGATGAAGGTGGAGAGGTACTGCAGGATGAAGGTAGAGAGGTACTGCAAGATGAAGGCAGAGAGGTACTACAGGATGAAGGTAGAGAGGCACTCCAGGATGAAGGTAGAGAGGTACTGCAGGATGAAGGTAGAGAGGTACTGCAGGATGAAGGTAGAGAGGTACTGCAGGATGAAGGTAGAGAGGTACTGCAGGATGAAGGTAGAGAGGCACTGCAGGATGAAGGTGGAGAGGTACTGCAGGATCAAGGTAGAGAGGCACTCCAGGATGAAGGTAGAGAGGCACTGCAGAATGAAGGCAGAGAGGCACTGCAGGATGAAGGTAGAGAGGTACTGCAGGATGAAGGTGGAGAGGCACTGCAGAATGAAGGTGGAGAGGCACTGCAGGATGAAGGTAGAGAGGTACTGCAGGATGAAGGTGGAGAGGCACTGCAGGATGAAGGTAGAGAGGCACTGCAGGATGAAGGCAGAGAGGTACTGCAGGATGAAGGTAGAGAGGTACTACAGGATTAAGGTAGACAGTTACTACAGGATGAAGGTAGACAGTTACTACAGGATGAAGGTAGAGAGGCACTGCAGGATGAAGATAGAGAGTTACTGCAGGATGAAGGTAGAGAGGCACTGCAGGATGAAGATAGAGAGTTACTGCAGGATGAAGATAGAGAGGTACTGCAGGATGAAGGCAGAGAGGTACTGCAGGATGAAGGTAGAGAGGCACTGCAGGATGAAGGTGGAGAGGTACTGCAGGATGAAGGTAGAGAGGTACTGCAGGATGAAGGTGGAGAGGTACTGCAGGATGAAGATAGAGAGTTACTGCAGGATGAAGATAGAGAGTTACTGCAGGATGAAGATAGAGAGGTACTGCAGGATGAAGATAGAGAGGTACTGCAGGATGAAGATAGAGAGGCACTGCAGGATGAAGGTAGAGAGGTACTGCGGGGTGAAGGCAGAGAGGCACTGCAGGATGAAGGGAGACAGTTACTACAGGACGAAGGGAGGATTTTGCAAAAAGTGTGAGGATGTGTTGCCTTTCAGTGCCATCACAAGACATGTCACGTCAGCCTCTCAGACTGCAGGAAAAGACGGAATACAAATAATTCCAGAGAGAATGACATTCATGTTGACACAAAACAGAGATGTTCTTTCACTACCAGCGGAAATTGAGCGACCTAAGTTATCATCAGCGCTCAGCCAGATTTGTGTTTTAGCTTTGTCCATGAAGCCTATTCCGCAGTAAAGTCGGGTTAAGAGGAGTGTTGGCAGTCTTGTCTTGTCGCATCATGATTCTTCATGTTAGAATAGCCTATTTATCTAGTCACTTGGGTCTCTTAGTGTCCGAGGCTGTCTGACCACTGTGCCAGATAACTGGACGTGCCAGGTCTGACCTGAATTAGTGCTCACCAACAACCACATATGTACATTACAAGCACTTGTAATTATTAATGTTCAGAAAAAAAACATCATCTTCAATTGATCTTGTTATTATTAGAGACAAGAGTTTGGCACCCATTTTAACATTTAACCTAATATTATAGTGGAATAAATATCTTTGAATTTGTCTTCCAAATAATAGAATATAAAGAGACAGAACACACTATGAGCAATTTTTTAATGCAGCCTTTTCATGTGGATAGTGTGGTGTGCAGCTCTGCACCGAGGCAAGAGTCTCAGTGTTTGACCAATACTCACTCACCCACTGGACCAATGGTGTGGTGTGCAGCTCTGCACCGAGGCCAGAGTCTCAGTGTTTGACCAATACTCACTCACCCTCTGGACAAATGTCCGCATACAATCAGCTATTGGCTCTTTCCAGGGAAGAGTAAATGAAATAAATTTTGCCCAAAGGGTGAATTTACTATGATACATTAACATATCAGATAAAAGATTTTTAAAAAATGTTCTTGGTATGTTCTATCTATATATATTGTAATATTTGGGAGATGATTTCATGAGATATGTCTTGGGTATTGAAATAGGATAGGATCTGTTTTTATTAAGAAGACATTTACAGGAAATAATACAGAATGTCCCTCTACTGTTGATCAGTATCTAAAGAAATATCTACAAATTATATTTAAAATGTCCTTGATGTGAGATTTAGTGAGGCAGTGGACTTGTGGGAAGGGATGATGATAGTGGTGTGAACCACTGCTGTCTGCATGGCAACCCCATATTTCATCCTGTTTCTTATTGTGATACAAATTATTGCTGAGGCCCTTGTCACCGCACCCCACACATCCCACCTTACAAGTTTATTGTTTAGTATAAAATCAGCATAAAAAGAGATAGAACTGATGGGCGTATCTCTTTTTATTGTAAAAAGATGGAGGTGGGTCGGCATGGCAACATGAATGGCTTCTCCGTTGGACTGTTCTATGTGGATAAGCGGCCAATATTTGCAAAGCAGCGAGCAAGTTTGATGAAAGGAGAGACTTGACAAGTTGCGGAAAAGACAGATTAGACTTCTCTTAGATAAGGTGGGGTCGGCTTTGACGAAGTGGGGGATTTACCAAGATTTGCGTCTTTACGATTTTGCAGACGGAACCTAATAGGGAAAATATGATTTAAACAAGACCCAAATGGGGTGAATGCAGTTAGCTGACAGACTATCAGCTCTGATATGAATTTATGGATTGGGAAAATCGAGTCTGGCAGGTCCAGGACGATGACAGTTTTGGTCAATTTGACATCTCAGAATACAATCAAATCATTTGATGTCAAATCACCGTTTGCGTAGACAGATGAAAAAAAATTGGCAATCAATAAATACAGAGACTTGCCAGACCTTTACTGATGATACTGGCAAGTATCTAAAAGCCATTATCATATGAAATATATAAGTGTTATATTTATAAAATAAAATAGACACATGTGATAAAGTGTTATTTCACTTTAAGACATTTGAAAAAGGAACATGAAATGAAATGGAGAGAGACAATGTGATAGCGTTGGACAGACATTCCATTCCTTTCTCAGGTATGAGAAGTATGCCAGATGGAGACATGACAGATCTCATCAATAAGTTGTGGAAATTTATCTGCCATGTGCAGATAGTTGACAAAGATAGCTGGGCTAACATAACCCTTTCCATTAGTTCATACCTACCTCATGTCGCCATTAGGTCATACTTACTATGTGTCACTTTCCATCAGGTCGTACTTACCATGTGTCACTTGCCCTCAGGTCATACTTACCATGTGTCACTTGCCATCAGGTCATACTTACCATGTGTCACTTGCCATCAGGTCATACTTACTATGTGTCACTTTCCATCAGGTCGCACTTACCATGTGTCACTTGCCCTCAGGTCATACTTACCACATGTAACTTGCCCTCAGGTCATACTTACCATGTGTCACTTGCCATCAGGTCATACTTACCATGTGTCACTTGCCCTCAGGTCATACTTACCATGTGTCACTTGCCTTCAGGTCATACTTACCACATGTAACTTGCCCTCAGGTCATACGTACCACATGTAACTTGCCCTCAGGTCATACTTACCATGTGTCACTTGCCATCAGGTCATACTTACCATGTGTCACTTGCCCTCAGGTCATACTTACCATGTGTCACTTGCCTTCAGGTCATGCTTACCACATGTAACTTGCCCTCAGGTCATACTTACCATGTGTCACTTGCCCTCAGGTCATACTTACCATAATACCATGCCTTCCTCCTGCCACTTGCAATCAGGACATGCCTACCTCCTGCCACCTGCAATCAGGACATACCTACCTCCTGCCACCTGCAATCAGGACATGCCTACCTCCTGCTACTTGCATTCAGGACATGCCTACTTCCTGTCACCTGCAATCAGGACATGCCTTCCTCCTGCAACTTGCAATCAGGACATGCCTACCTCCTGCCACTTGCAATCAGGACATGCCTACCTCCTGCCACTTGCAATCAGGACATGCCTACCTCCTGCCACCTGCTATCAGGACATGCCTACCTCCTGCTACTTGCAATCAGGACATGCCTACCTCCTGCTACTTGCAATCAGGACATGCCTACCTCCTGCCACCTGCAATCAGGACATGCCTTCCTCCTGCAACTTGCAATCAGGACATGCCTACCTCCTGCCACTTGCAATCAGGACATGCCTACCTCCTGCCACTTGCAATCAGGACATGCCTACCTCCTGCCACCTGCTATCACGACATGCCTACCTCCTGCTACTTGCAATCAGGACATGCCTACCTCCTGCCACCTGCTATCAGGACATGCCTACCTCCTGCTACTTGTAATCAGGACATGCCTACCTCCTGCTACTTGCAATCAGGACATGCCTACCTCCTGCCACCTGCAATCAGGACATGCCTTCCTCCTGCAACTTGCAATCAGGACATGCCTACCTCCTGCCACTTGCAATCAGGACATGCCTACCTCCTGCCACTTGCAATCAGGACATGCCTACCTCCTGCCACCTGCTATCAGGACATGCCTACCTCCTGCTTCTTGCAATCAGGACATGCCTACCTCCTGCCACCTGCTATCAGGACATGCCTACCTCCTGCTACTTGCAATCAGGACATGTCTACCTCCTGCCATTTGCAATCAGGCCATGCCTAACCAGAATTAGTCATAGGTACCCAGAACCACCTGGTCATTTCTTTAATTTGGACATTTTCTTTTGTCATTTTCTCCTTTCGCAGATGTCAGGTTTTGTCTTCATAAATGTTTGTAATAAACAAAAATCCCCACAATTCCCTGAAATTCAATATTTTATTTGGTAGAAATAATCTAGTTGCAGAGATTGGTCTAATTGCCCAGGTTGAGAAGAGAATGCTAACCATGAATAGAAGCTAAATGATTTATATATTGTTTGATGATCACAATAGGTTGCCAGGTTCATTTGCCAAATAAATGTGAATCTTTGACAAAGTGACCCAGTTTGTCTGCAGTGGGCTGGCTGAATTAGAACAATAGGTGTGTTATCTTGGAGCAGAAGGTCGTTGCATATTTCATGGTCATTTACAAGCGCTTCTATCACCTGTGTAATTCCTCCATCCATCATGTGACTCGCTGGATAGCTTACCACCACCTGTTAACTGCTTCCCGGGGGACGTTTCTCCCCACCTTGTCTGCCAGTCTCTACATACCCCCACTGCATGCTAACCTCTGGTCTGAGGACATTTCTCCCCACCTTGTCTGCCAGTCTCTACATACCCCCCACTGTTTGTTAACCTCTGGTCTGAGGACATTTCTCCCCACCTTGTCTGCCAGTCTCTACATACCCCCCACTGCATGTTAACCTCTGGTCTGAGGACATTTCTCTCCACCTTGTCTGCCAGTCTCTACATTCCCCCCACTGCATGCTAACCTCTGGTCTGAGGACATTTCTCCCCACCTTGTCTGCCAGTCTCTACATACCCCCCACTGCATGCTAACCACTGGTCTGAGGACATTTCTCTCCACCTTGTCTGCCAGTCTCTACATACCCCCCACTGCATGCTAACCTCTGGTCTGAGGACATTTCTCCCCACCTTGTCTGCCAGTCTCTACATACCCCCCACTGCATGTTAACCTCTGGTCTGAGGACATTTCTCCCCACCTTGTCTGCCAGTCTCTACATACCCCCCACTGCATGTTAACCTCTGGTCTGAGGACATTTCTCTCCACCTTGTCTGCCAGTCTCTACATACCCCCACTGCATGTTAACCTCTGGTCTGAGGGCATTTCTCCCCACCTTGTCTGCCAGTCTCTACATACCCCCCACTGCATGTTAACCTCTGGTCTGAGGACATTTCTCCCCACCTTGTCTGCCAGTCTCTACATACCCCCCACTGCATGTTACCTACTGGTTTGAGGACATTTCTCCCCACCTTGTCTGCCAGTCTCTACATACCCCCCACTGTTTTTTAACTACTGGTTTGAGGACATTTCTCCCCACCTTGTCTGCCAGTCTCTACATTCCCCCCACTGCATGTTAACCTCTGGTCTGAGGACATTTCTCTCCACCTTGTCTGCCAGTCTCTACATACCCCCACTGTTTTTTAACTACTGGTTTGAGGACATTTCTCCCCACCTTGTCTGCCAGTCTCTACATACCCCCACTACATGTTAACGATTATTTATTTATTTATTCCCACCAAATCAGATAGAAACTTTTTGTATTTTGCATGACATAAAGCAGTAAGGTTTTTGTGTGTAACATTTTATTGGGCAGTCAGTCTGTTTATTGCAGTCAGAATATCCGACCTTAATTTGACATTCTGGCAGCTCTCCTGTGGCGCTGAGGAAATGAACTGGTTGCATAAGGCTTGGCAAAACAAATTATGTTTGTTTTTGATAAGGTAGCCGGAAGGTCATTCAAATGGTAAAACCACCCTAAAAGGTCAACCTGTGGGCAAGATAGAGAGAGAAAAGTCAACACGGTTTGAATAAAACATGTCTGTGACTTTGGATATCAAATAAAATACCTCTGTGCTGATTTTTGGAAACAGAATAGCAAACTAAGATAAAACCAAATTGACAACTTTGAATAAGCTGGGTTGGTTTAGTTGTGATATTTCAATAGATAAAGGAAGGTGGACCTATTTATCCTTATATTATGCTTGTATTCCATGTGATATTCAGAAACCACTAGACATAATAATCATTCCAAAATATGCCTGTGACAAATTCTTTATCTTGATATACGTTTTTTTGTTAACCATAGTGATTTTAGATATTTCAGGTATAAAGATACAAATATTGACTCTGAGTAAGACAAGGAAACCGGGACGGGGACTGGCAGGAATGAGAACTTTATCAGCAGTATTAGACCTGAGCTGAGCTCTGTGGTGTGATACGCTCGGAGGTCTTCTTTTGAGGTCCCTCTTGTCACATGCAGAGGAATGTATTGATGGAGATCAGACGCAGAACAAAGCAAACAACTTCATCCATATATTGGAAACTGAGGTCCACAGTGTGATGTCCAAAAAACTCATCTCACAATTTCATGAAAAACATGGCTGTATCAGCGTGTGAATGATATGATTGGTATTGGTAAAGAGTGTTACCACGTAGGAGCTATTTGAAAAGTATTTCTGGACATTTTATAGAGCAATGTGTCTTTCAAATTTTTAAAAAAACATTAAATGGACCTATTTCATTGTCATTATTTGCAAAAAAATATAATAATTCAAATTCAGATAGCATCTTTATGGCCAAAAAAACAACAACTTGTGATGAAGGTTTGGGAAATTTAGGTGTCACTATTTCTCGAAAGTTAGTGATATGAGCAGAGCATTATGGACATTTACAAGTAATATTTCACATATGAGCATAAGAGTTAATTATTATTTATGTCCTGGTTATGCCAGCAGTCACACAGATGTACGAGGTTTATGTTGCTGTCTGGACAATAGTGATGGAGGACAGGGCTAGAGTTGCCTTTCTACATCTCACATGGCTTGTTGTAACTTGCAAGATTGTATCTTATTCATGTGAATATGTACAGAGTTAACAGTAAACATGTTTATATAGTGCTGAATCTGTACCTAGTATGCAGTTTGTACATTATTTTCAACCAAGATATATTACAATGACAATATGCCTCACAATCTGCACCATAGCTCATATCATTTATGTATGTATTTATCAAATTTTATTTCACATGGCTCATAACCTAGATATAAACAGTGTAAGTATCTTTTCTTCATCTGATGGTGCATTTACTGCCACATTTGGTTGAGTATAGGTATCCATTATGTCGGTGTTTAGGTGTAATCGCACCTGAGGTTTTATTAATTTGGTCCATCGTTCTCTCCCCGGAGGGCTGCCAACAATTTCTACATGGTTTTCACAGGTCAGATTGGTGCATATCTCGGCAGAGCCCATTGGGCCGGTCTGCGGCTCTCTCCCCGCCCGGCATGGCCCACTCGGCCTCGGCAGGTCTTAGCCTCGGACCAGCTCTATGAAACAATAATGAAGTGAGGTAAATTTAGCCGGCCTCATGGAGCAGCAGTTCACTATTGTTTGAAGTTGTCACTCTCCCGCCGGGAGCTTGGGGACCACCATAATATCCCATTATAAACCTTAATTTGATTATCACTTGATATCCTCCAAGACTAATGGCCATTCTTTGCAGTATAAGATCATATTTTTATGATATAATCAGGGTAGCAGGAGGAAGCGGCAACAATACTCAAATCATATTGTCATCAAAGCTATGGTTGTTAAGAGTGTATCAAATATGGTTTCAGCCTTTGTGATAATTTTGTCTTCATTGGAGTGATATAGTTGTTTCTTCTTGATTGTATGAACAATCTCCAACTGCCATTGAGTGTGGCAAAATGGTGGATACAGTGTGATTTTGTGAGTGCATGGCAAGATGAGTTTTTGTCATGACAGACACAGGTAAGAGCCGTATTAAGTTGCAAAGATGTGACTTTGCTTAAAGGACTTTGCGTGTGCTTGTACATGTCTCTGATGTTGCAGAACAGACAGAAAGAGAACGTCTTGCATGACTCTTTGTAAGATTCATTATTCTCTTCTGACTGGGGTGCCTTTGAGCAACAAGTGAACAAGATCAGGGGTGATACTTTGCAGAAAACCTATTAGATTTGCACAATACTGAATATTTGATGTGCATATTGTATCAGTGCATGATGGATTATGAGCTACTCATGCAATGTGAGAATCTTCTCAGATGTGAATTATGCATACAACCAGGTATATATTGTTGTGGGGATCATCTTACGGTACAAGTCTATCAACACTGAATTATCCTGCAATAACTTTACATTATATGATAATAATGATTCTGGTGAAATATTCTCACCTCGGACACTACAATACAGCAGTAGGGAGATATTCTGGTGGATAGTATTAGCATGCAAGCGAAGACAGAATGGACTAATCTCAGGGGACTCTGGCCTCCAGGCTGACCAGTGGTCAGTGACTGTTGTGGCCATGGTCAAGGCAGGTAATCATGTAGAAGGGAGGGGCATCGCCTGAGGGCTGACCACATAGTGACCATGGTGATTATCTTGCCAGACACCACTCCTAGTTGGTGACATGTCTCTGCCCAAGCTCCCAGGGGTGACCGCTCTTCTGTCCAAGATAAAGCCAGCTCTTCTGTCCATGATAAAGCCAGCTCTTCTGTCCATGATAAAGCCAGCTCTTCTGTCCATGATAAAGCCAGATCTTCTGTCCATGATAAAACCAGCTCTTCTGTCCATGATAAAGCCAGATCTTCTGTCCATGATAAAGCCAGATCTTCTGTCCATGATAAAACCAGCTCTTCTGCCCATGATAAAGCCAGCTTGGAATCTCTCTTATCATAAAGTAACGCCAATAACATATTTGATGTCGTCTGCCTGTTTCTTTTCCTTTAAACTGTTGAATATTTTAAAATGGAAGACCATTTTGAGGAATCAATATATATATATATATATATATATATATATATATATATGTATATATATATATATATTTAAGATGACAGAGACATCATGAGAAGTAATGTAGTGGTTGCAAGCTCCTGCTGCAGACAAAGTGACCAGTTACTGATCTGCCACTCATCCGTGGTGCGATTACAGAAACTCTCGGGGTAGCTAATTCACTCAAAGTGCCTCCAAGAGGAAGATGCTGCCCTGCAGAATCAATATACCACCAAGAAACTTGCAGATCAGGGCTATTCCAGGGATTTTGCTATAAACTAAATTGACCAGTGATATGAAATACGTAATGTTTCACTGTTGTCCTCAGCTCCCATCAGGGTGGTGCATTCATTTGTGCATTAAAATTTTTGACTTCGACTCTGTTCAGAAATTTTGTTTTCAAACTTCAAATGAACATAAAATTATTTATATTTATATTAGGTATTTTAATGACAAAAACATGGATGTTTCTTGATTTAATTTTGAACTAAATTAGGTTGAAATTTATTCCAAAACAGATTGTTTAAGCCCACATCAACATATTTGGCACAGCTCCTCAGACGTTAGTGATGTCGGAAAGGGAATTTCTGGAGAAGCTTTTTGGTATTATCAAATAGGCTGTTGGAATGGGGTCTGTATGATGGCTGTGCCACCTCATCAGCCAACTCATAAGTCACGTCAGGGGACATGGCGGTCGACAATCATCAGAGCGGGTCACAACTCCTCAATACACTCTCTATCTACTACATCGTTAAACTGCTCTCTAAATATCCACCCCCATCTCATCTATTGCAAATGTTCCTTGTGATCATTTCAGTGGCTTGCTGCTGCAAAATTGTCAAATTGACATCTATATGAGTTTCAGTTATTTTTCTCTTTTGAATTGAACAGGTAGAGAGAACTTTCTCCAATGTAATTAGTAGGAGCAGAAATTTACCATCAAAGTTTCATTTTCCAAAGACTAGACATTCATTGTCAATGAGACGGTGAAATATTGTGTAATATTCATGGGAGGGTTTTTTGTAATATTAGTTGATACATTTCTGCAGCAGAATCTTGCCTTTCATCCGCAGTTATGGCCACACATGCCTCAGGCAAACCTATCACCAAGAATGTGTTTTAAAAGCCTTTTCTGCCGAGTCATGTGATGTCAATCTGCAGAAAGCCAGTGTCTTGAGGCTAATATTATGATCACAGTCTCTATGTGTTGTCCTAGATCCAGGCTTTTTGTGCATACAATTGATCTTTCATGATTTGGATTATTTTATTGCAGTGACTTTTCTTGGTGACAATATTGTAAAAGCTTTGCTTATCTCACTATCTTTGATTAGAAAAATATTTTGTCAATACACTTGTGTAAAACATTTTCTTTTGTTTTTGTAAATGCCTTTCTTTATTCTATGGTTTCTTTTTTTGATCTCACAGATGAAATAGTATGCATTATGAAGGTTTCCCTTTTCCTGGGATAATCAGGTTTCCCTTTTCCTGTGATATTCAGGTTTCCCTTTTTCTCTGATATATACTTTAGAATATTATAGGTTTTCATTTTCCTTGAAATAAAATGCGATTTACATTTGATTGACTTCTCCTTCAATAAGAAAGACCCTATAGGATGTTAACATCAGTATGATCATGTACAAACTTGTGAAGATTGGGGCAATAAGAGTTGTTCTCACTTCACAGGGCTACACCTATCTATAATCAGGCCATTTTATTACTCCGGTATATCTATCTATTCCACATCCTGTACCTAATCTTATTGCCCTCACTGCATCTGCTACAGCCCCGGTGGAAACCAGTGGAGACTCCGGCAAGCCACACTCCAGCAGAAGCCAACGGAGACTCTGGCCAGCCATACTCTGGCAGAAGCCGGGGGAGACTCCGGCCAGTCACGCTCCGGCAGAAGCCAGGGGAGACTCTGGCCAGCCACACTCCAGCAGAAGCCAGCAGAGACTTTAACCAGTCACACTCTCCACCACCAGAACCTCACCTCCTTAGAATGCATCAATCCTGTTATGTGTCCAACCCTCACATTGCTGTTTATTTTCCATCAATATCTGTCCAGTATTTATTCCCTATATTTATTTTTTAAAGTATGTTTTATCTTCTTCTTGCCTCTGCTTATGATTAACTTGCAATATACACTTAAAGAATATTTTTTTACAGTGGACTAATTTTGTGGTATTCTTTTTACATATAGACATATACATGTAGAGGAGGAGATTTTCCTTTGGATCAATATGAGATGCAAGGAATATTATTTTTAGCTCGTAATATTACCTTTATGTAGTGAGGGAAGTTAACAATTCTCGCAAGTATCTGGTTGTGGAGTCACTTGCCAAGCATTTTGTGATAAATGTAAGTGGCATCTCGGATGACAATTTAATTTTCCTGGTAAAAGTCAATATCTTCACATGCAAAGTATTGATCTCAGAGAAACAATCGGCATTTACAACACATTGCTCTTATGTTTAACATTTCTCAATTTTTAATTTGATTAAATCTAAGGATACTGTTTAGTTTATATTCAGCCAGTAAAGATTTTATTTTTCATTTTTATTGTTTAAGAAGTTATGACAGAGTATAATGTCATTGTGAGCATAAAGGGATGTCATGAAGTCCCACTCTCATATCCATTATTCTTTTAATTTGGCCCAGCAAAGGAGTTACCTTCACTGGACCTAGTGTCCAGCAACTATCAGGAAGACTGGGAGAGCATTTGTCTCGCTCTCAAAAAAAATAATATATTATTTCAGTTACAGCAACAAATGTGACATGTCGACATTTATATTGAGTTCTTTCCCATCCCAGCCAGTGCGCCATGACTAATCATCAAAGGCCATGTTTTGTGTTAGCATGTTTATGTAATAATGCAAAAGAAAGAACCCCAGTCATATTTTGAAAAGGTCAGGGCATTGATTACTAGTGACAGGCTTTCCTCTTACCTGATATAGCCTGAAGCAGTGTTGAAAGAATTGTTAATACAGACAAATTAAATGAAATATATTTATAAATGAAACCATTTTGACATGCATATGGTTGGATTGTCAGGAGGCCATCAATTACCTTGATTTCTTTATTCCTAAATCCATATGAAAGTGTGAAAAACTAAAACGCTACATTTGGCAGTGTGCTAAAATTTGTACTCAGAAGATGCAGGGATATTTCAGCGGGAGATAAATGGATTTCTTTGACCTTGAATCATACTCATATGAGACATAGACATTTGAAGATCTCAGGATCTTGAGCTGTCTAATGTACCAGGGCATTTTTCAAGTGTGGTCTGATTAGAGGGCGTCAACTGCTGACCAGGCACTTCACAATCAGAGGCAGGCATGCCAAGGTCATCCCACCTAGTCTAGGTCATGCCACCATCACTCTGAAATAACTAAGGTCATCCAACAGGTCAAATTCAAAGAAATCAATTCATTTATTACATTTGGTATTTCACCACTGATATATCCTCAATTGTATATACACACCCAAAGGTAAATGATTTAATGTATCACTTATTTCTATAGTGTCATTGCAATAAGCTGCTTTGTATTTTTTTCTCAATTACTAGATAAGGAAGGAGTGGCTTTTAGCAAATATGCTGAAGTAATATTTCTAAAAGATGGAAATATTGGAAATCACTTTAAGCCTTGTGGCGGGAGTAGTTTACGGAATGAGGTGGCTGTGATTTATTTTGGGAATATTTTAGTAATTTGTGACATGTTATCAAGTTTTAGCAGGGTTCTCACCTGCTAGTCAGACAAGACCTTGGAACCCAACGTGCAAGGCAGGTACCCTAAATCAAGCAATTTGGTAATGAATGAAGGTGGTAATCTGGTTCTTACTCTGGTAGTAATCTATCAATTATGGATGATATAATCTATCTTATGTGATAGAGTAGGGGCGTGACTTTGTATTGATCATCCCCATAACACCCAGCCACCATTGCCTTCCCATCATACACCTGTGAGCCCTCTCACGTGAGGTGTCCGCTGCATAAGGTCGACCTTCATAATTTGATTGGGCTTTCGGAGATTGGAAGAGCCTTGGGGGCCCGTTTCACAGATTGACTGCTGAGCAAGATGGCTGCAGGTGAAGGCCCCTTAGGAATACTGTAAAGTATATCATTTTGCAGCAATTGATATTTAAAAGAATTCCATGTATGGTTTACAAATATGATATATTGTTTCCATGAAAAGTGAAAACATTAAGGAAGTAAAGATATACTAATTTGTGGATGTGACTTACTGACTCCAGAAATATTTTTCAGAGATTTTTATTACTGATATAAGAACTATGGAGAATAATTTACATCATCTGATCATAAAGATCATTTGGGGAGATTTTACCAATTATGTCAAAGACCTTAGAACTACTGATTTTATTTATCATACAGACCTCAAACATTTATTTTAAATTAAAATTGATATATCTTATATTTGAGAAAATAGGTCACTTACATTTATGGAAAGAGGGAATATTTATAGTATTTAACATGACTGGTATTTTGATTAAGGCTGGGTAATTCTCTGTGCGAGGTGGTTTATGTTGCTCTCACCTCGTAGATTATAGGCAATGGCCACACAGTCACTCAGACCAGATTAACTTATGTAGCTTCCCCATAATCCAGCAGAAATAAAACACCCACTTTGTTAATTCTGGATGAATATAATCAAGAGAGACCAGTGCAATGTATCATTACTCGAATTTCAGGGCAAAACAAGTTGTTTGTAGGTGCAATAAGCAAATCTTTACACTGCGTTTGAGTGAAATTTATTGTTAACAACATCAAATGTAAATAAAGCAGCTTATTTACGTTTCAAGCAGATTAGGTTTATCACGTGACAATCTAAACAAAAGTGTACATTATCAAAAGCGCATGTTTCAGGGACATGATGGATCGTGGTTGTGAGCTTGTGGCGAGATTGTGTCTCATAAAGTGGATAAAATTAGGAATTGAACGGCAAATACCTAGTTGTCAACCAAGGCAAAAAAGAACCGGGTAAAGTTGATGAATGTTTTATGTGACAATGCCATCAATCTGGACCGACGACCCGAGACTGGGCACAGGATAATTGTACCTCCAGTGGAGGAGAACTCTCTGGGATGCTAAGTGCTTGTCACATTATACTTATCTGGAATGCACCGGATGTTGCCTTGCCATTCAATTGTAGTTCCTTAATATAGAGACAGTACAAGTAGCCACACAGATATTTTCTCCTTTTTTGAAGATTTTCCCATGCTTTGTTATCTTTCTAACCTTTTCAGAAAAAAAGGTAATTTTTTAAATGTTTTTTAAAAATAATTTTCTGTCTTTGTGTGATCAAACAAATGAGGTCAAGTCATTACCTTTAGAATAGATTTTTTTTCAAGTCAGTTTGCCAGGAATCTGTTTTAAGAGTCTGTTTCTGTGTGAACCATTATAACATGTGATTGTAGAAAGACAGCGATTTTTGAAGCTCTTGATTCCAAAATCTGCTTCAAAGAAAAATCCAAGACAAAATGTTACAGATTGTTTACTGATCATTTCTCTCCTGTTTGTTTCTCAAAGATTAGTCTCTGGTATTCTTATTTTCAACCCACACCAGCCATTTCAAAGACTCATTGTACATGGGGGGATCACTATGCAAAGTGTGCCATGTTTATGGAAGGGTTCCCTTGTATAATGCACATCTCATTTACACTACATCTGGAATCAGGCATTTTGTGCATCCAGAATGCTCTGTTTAAGTATTAATTAAGCAATGAGGAGATTATAGACAGTTAATGTACAGGACAAAAAGACTGGAACATACTTTCACACCCAAATTGGTTTCTGTAAAATAGTCAGATAGGAATTTGTTCAGTATTTACTTTTTTAGTAGAGGTGGATATAAAGTCTGATCTCAAGTTTCATAATGTAGAAGTGTAGGCTTCATAGCACCGCGAGTGTGATACATCCACTAGGTGTCTCTAGTGTGCCATTGGTGAGGATATACTATGGCTTACTGCTTTCCCTTGACACGATGTGTTCTTATCATAGACATTGATATCAGCTTTGATATTATGATACAATATCATAGGCTACATAAGGGAATAAACAGACCCTCCTCAAGAAACAGTGCTCCTCCACCAAACAACAGAATTTGTTCAATTTTTTGGACTATTCTGATCATGGGTCAATATGCAAATTAAAAATATCCGACTCACAAATTGTTGATGTGATTCTGACTGATTTGAACGAACAATTAGGTATTGATGTTGCAGTGAAGAGCCTTTGACCTTAACTACATAGGTAAACCAATAATAGCTAACTTTTGGGCAAAGTATATTTACTGGACATCTTGGCAAAAACAATGCCACACATTGCATTATGTAATAACAGCATTGTGCCGCCAGATACAGGGGCTGCTAATTGCTGTTGTCATGGAATTGATCCACAGCGAGCACAGATAATTAGTGAATTAAGGAGCACCTTATTTTATACATCACACTAGAAGCTTGAGATAATAAATGTGTAGACTTAATCAAGCATCCTACTGCAGATCATATTGTCTTCACATAAAAGGCCTTCTCTGCATAATGGAGAGACTGATAATGTGAACATTGCTTGTAATCGTACAAAGTAACATGGGTCTGATTATATCCCAGTCATATACATGGGTCTGATTATATCCCAGTCATATACATGGGTCTGATTATATCCCAGTCATATACATGGGTATGATTATATCCCAGTCATATACATGGGTATGATTATATCCCAGTCATATACATGGGTCTGATTATATCCCAGTCATATACATGGGTCTGATTATATCCCAGTCATATACATGGGTATGATTATATCCCAGTCATATACATGGGTCTGATTATATCCCAGTCATATACATGGGTCTGATTATATCCCAGTCATATACATGGGTCTGATTATATCCCAGTCATATACATGGGTATGATTATATCCCAGTCATATACATGGGTCTGATTATATCCCAGTCATATACATGGGTCTGATTATATCACAATCATATACATGGGTATGATTATATCCCAGTCATATACATGGGTATGATTATATCCCAGTCATATACATGGGTCTGATTATATCCCAGTCATATACATGGGTCTGATTATATCCCAGTCATATACATGGGTCTGATTATATCCCAGTCATATACATGGGTATGATTATATCCCAGTCATATACATGGGTATGATTATATCACAGTGATCTGTGATGGTCTGATTATATCACATATACCTGGGTATGATTATAACCCAGTGTGACACATTGGTATGATTATTAACACAGTGTGACGCATTGGTATGATTATTAACACAGTGTGACACATTGATATGATTATCAACACAGTGTGACACATTGGTATGATTATAACCCAGTGTGATATATTGATATGATTATAAACCAGTATGACACATTGATATGATTATGAACACAGTGTGACATCAGTGTGACATCAGAAGTGGTGGCCCGAAGTTTCTTAGGATAATAGGATGATAATCAAATGTCTATCGTGATATGATATCTATCGAGGATTAGAATAATAAAATCAAGATAGTTTGGGCTACTAAAAGACCAAAAATATGGTTGCCCAACTGGGCCACTACAACAGAGCATTCACTGGCCCGAACAGAGGATCTGCGTATGTCAAGCCCTGTGATATATTGATATGATTATCAACACAGTGTGACACATTGGTATGATTATTAACACAATGTGATATATTGATATGATTATTTACACAGTGTGACACATTGATATGATTATTAACACAGTGTGACACATTGGTATGATTATTAACACAGTGTGAAACAGTGAGACATATTAGTATAATAGTTTACACAGTGTGGCACATTGGTATGATTATATCCCAGTGAGACATATTAGTATAATAGTTTACAGTGTGGCACATTGATATGATTATTAACACTGTGACACATTGTTATGATTGTTTACACAGTGTGAAACATTGGTATGATTGTTTACAGTGTGACACATTGGTATGATTGTTTACACAGTGTGACACATTGGTATGATTGTTTACACAATGTGACACATTGGTATGATTGTTTACACAGTGTGACACATTGGTATGATTATTTACACAGTGTGACACATTGGTATGATTGTTTACACAATGTGACACATTGGTATGATTGTTTACACAGTGTGACACATTGGTATGATTATTTACACAGTGTGACACATTGGTATGATTGTTTACAGTGTGACACATTGGTATGAATCTATCACAGTGTGACACATTGGTATGATTTTATCCGTGTGATATATTGGTATGAATCTATCACAGTTAAGGTATATATTGTGGTTACATATTATGTGTATTTTGGTGTGATTATGTCATGACATGATTTATTGCTATCATTATGTTATAGCAAATTGTGGGGATTATATTAGGTGATATTATGAGTTCTGGTTATGGAGTTTTCTTCCATGTTAAGTGGAGATGTCAGTCTGGGTAGGCAGAGTGGCCAAGGACATGGCAGCCAATTTTCTCTATTAGATTGCACCCATCTTGCCAACATATTATCTTCTCATAATCTGATACACTAGATTATCTGCCGCCAGTGTGTAACACAGTTAACGTAATACTCAGCTCAGTTTACCATGCTGTATTCTGTGTTAGAGTGCAGAGTCTCGGTACTGTGTACTTACTGTAAGCAATTGCTGAATCAAAACATCCAATACAAGTTTTTTTGTTTTTAATCATATCTTTGATATTTAATTAAATATGTTTCTTGTTTTCTATTTTAGGTAAGTAGCAGAAACATGTTGTTTGTGTAGATACCAAAATAATGTCACAACTATACATTTCAAGCGGTGAGTAGAATCAATCCAAAAACTTTCCTCAAATGCTTTGTTGTATTCACAGGAGAAATTGAAAAGCTATTTGATAATCTGAAAATGTAAAATAGTGGAAAGATTTATATTATTATGAGGGAATAATGATTCAATGAAATGCCATGGTATAGTTCAATAGGATTTGAAAAGATAGCCACCAAGAAAACATATTGCTAGGTTTATCAGGATGGTAGCATTAAACTAGACTTATTTTTGTTGGTAGAAATAATTCAGATCAGCTTCAGACAAAACTTCAATCCTTATTTGAAAACTCATACAACTAATTCATTTTATCAGGACGCATAATGATTTTCTCAGATTGTTTTCATCAAGTGTGATAGAGACAAATGAAGCAGTCATCACATAGTTGAGAGTACAGAAATATTTGGTTGGAATCAACGCTGCTAGGATTCCCATAGGCTATTATAGACTTGTCACTTTCCCACAGCAGTACCATTCTTCAAGGCATCTCCTTTTTCTTTCAATATCTTTTTATTCTCAGCACTTTGTTTTTAAACTTTTTTTATCTTGAAATATGATGGTAGAATTAAGAGCATTTTGTCTTAAGAAATCTTGCAGCAAAGATAATGAAGTTATCTTATTAAGCAGAATAATTTTTTGTTGTTTATTCATTGAAAAATGTGGTATCTCTTAAAAGTAAGAAATGAAAAAAGAAGAAATTGAGGCATAAAGTAAAGCTGGTGATTTCCATTCTGAGAGTGACTGATTACAATGCAGAGAGCCCCCCCTGGGATCACACCACATGGGATGACTCTCTCTCTCTAGTCCACCATCCGGCCTCATTGTCATTCTCAATGGTCATGTGACCAATCTGTCACCATAGCAACAACAAACTTCCCAACATGCTTTTCTATCATCTCTCTTTGAAAAAAAACTGTCATGTGTGTTATGGAGGATGTGGTGGCCGGACGGAGGGACACGTTATCGATGTCTTGGCACCTTATCTTGATGACAGCGGCACAACTCAGCTGCCGATCTAGCAATGCGTCTCCCAAGAGAGGGGCTTATCCCCTTCCCACCATGCATCTCTGCACTGATCAGAGATGTGGCAGCAGGAATGTGCTATCTATAACTCTGGGAAGCTTCTTGCATCCATAAACACTCGAGGACATGACGGGCAAGGCTGGGTGCCCATAAAACCCGCCTTTGTAAAATGCCACTGTCATCTTGCAAATTAAGTTTATATCACTTTTATGGTGGCATTAATAGCCAACCAACTTTAAAAGCCATAAATGGAGAATGTTTCCATGAGTTGTGAACCCTGAATGAGGCCACATGAAGCCCCTTGAGTGGGCTTTACAGGGCTACATCATGGTGGTAAAGACAAGATTGGTGCTCACCTTCACACCATTTGTTACTAACCAGACAGACTCTGTCACATGTAATCCTCTTACACAAACTCACTGAAATAATACAAAAACTGCACAGACTCACCATCACTCTGCCTTTGTTATTGAGTTGAGCTGGATTGTATTATAGCCACAAACTTGCCACAATGTTCTTCATACTGAAATGATAAACAGAAAAAAAATGCAGTTGATCCAATAGACCTTTGTGGGACATCTCAGATGTAAAAACTGACAATTTTGCACATTTTTAAAATATATTTTACATGAATATTCTATATTAATATCACAATACTTCATGGGAGAAATTGTGTCATATGGTAATTAATTGTGAGTAGTTCATTCCTGAATCATTCATGTTAGGGTCATCTCATATAGATAATGTTTGAACAGTTCATTCCTGATATCATATTATGGGATGTCTCACCTATATTTTTGTGAGCAGTTCATTCCTGAAAGATTCATATTATGGGATATCTTACACAGATGGAGTGTCAGATTCAAGGTAATTGCGGTGGGATCGGGAGGGTAAGTTTTGTCCCCCCCCCCCACCGTGGGGTACTTATCCCTCACCGTGGAGTACTTATCCCTCACCATGGGGTACTTATCCCTCACCATGGGGTACTTATCTCTCACACAGGGGTACTTATCCCTCACACAGGGGTACTTATCCTTCACACAGGGGTACTTATCCCTCACACAGGAGTACTTATCCCTCATCCAGGGGTACTTATCCCTCACCGTGGGGTACTTATCCCTCACCTGGGAATGCTTAGCACCCTGCTACCCCATCCTCCGGTACTTGTGGCATGTGGATGCTTGTATAGCTGTCCTTGTGTCTCCATTCTGTATGCTCATACCTCATGCTCCAGCCCATACTAATAACTGAACTCAGAAATCAATAACAAGGTTATAGGTTTGCATTTTTCTACATCACTCCTGAAAACCTTAAAGCAGACAAATCTTAATGGGTATATTTAACAAAATATACAATACATCTCACAAAAGAGATAAGGATGTTGTTTTTCTATATTCTTGACATACTCTATCTACTGCCTTGTTTATTACTCCTGACTTTGGTCATATTTCATGTTATTAAGATTTGTGACTGGCACCAGTAATATATATGGAATTTTTATAAAATTTTGATGAAAACTAATTAGCCTGATTTTGAAGTTGACCATTTTGCATGATTTGTACATATGTCTTGATGTTTATTACATTTATTCAATCAAAAGTTTGCTGTTGGGAAAAACTGTTTTTTTTTTCTTTGTCAATTTGAAAAAAAGATCCTGTGGCATTTGAGTAAATCTCTCGTGAGAATTCTATGGCTTTTCTATGCTTGTGGATTACCAGAGTAAGTCAGACGGAATGTAAAACCTTGGAAAGTTTTAAAGAAAAATCAAATAAACCTTAAAGATAAGTCATGCTAGGATCAGAATTTGTGACTTTTAATGACTGCCAATCACACGGTAAAAGATCTTGGAGAAAAACCACAAATCTTGGACCTGGTCTGTGATCCTACCTTTTAACTTTCAAGCTCAAAAGTCTTACTTAGATTGGGTTTTCTCAGAATGTTGTAAATAATAGATGGGGAAAGAAAATCCATGAATAAATTTCTTCCTGTCTTTCTATATGGAGATAATATTGTTTTGTATATTTTGATCTGACATACAACAGACATTTTTGTTTGTAGACAAGTTACATTTGGTGAAACAATCAAATAAAAGTAATTGAACTTACATATAACCCCAGATAGATGCCTTTATGTAATTATGAAGGCAGGCCAAATGACTGCCGCATATTAAATTAAACATGATAACTTGAGAACAAACAATTGGTTCTTGAAACTTGAACCTTGGATGTATCATATGAAGATCCTGAAATAAATATAGCATAACCTTGACTCATTTGAAGGTGAAGTGGCTTTATTTTTAAAACAATGTGAATGTACTAAATTAACAACACATAAAGAGACCATCAGCGAACCTGAACAATAGATCTATGTATCTTGTCAATACTTCAAAATTATAGGCTTGTAGTGATCTTGACCTCCATCTCTGAAAATCTTTTGAATGCCAAAGTGGACAGACACCATATGAAAATACCCTTACTAAACCTAAACCATGGAAACACCTCATCAATGTCTCGAAATGGTGTGTTGCATGGTTACCTTGACATACATTAAAGGTCATGTGACATAATCTCTGAAAATCCTGTGAATGTGACAAGTTGACATTTAGATAGCATTACCAAACCTAAACCATTGATACACAACAGCCCTAGATTTGTGGGGTCTGTGGCCTCCGACCAATATTTTGGTATTTTGCATATGGGATTGTCCTATTTGTAAAATTGAGACCAATTATTTAATAGTGAACAAACACTAGATTGTACCTGATGGCAATAAAGATAATAATAATTAAGGAGCATTAATGAAGTGCAATGTATTTCATATTTTACAATTCTATCATTCTTCAAATATTGAAAAGGTGAAGTGTAGACATGGTTGAGGGTAATAACTCAGATAACTGGACATGAGAACAGCATGTGTGATCAGCAATCCACAACAAACTTGGACCAAACTACAAAGTCCAGTTAAAGCTTTGAAAGGGACAGATTTCAGGGGGTATTTTCTTATCCTGTGTGATACTTGATTACTGACCATTGTCCACTAAGTCCTGAGAGGCCATTCAGTGCCAGCTTTTAAAGTCGCTGCAATGCTACATGGACACTGAGAAGATGCTGCTAATCTGAATGTACTCAGACTGAACTTTCATGAATTTAACATTTGAGTTACAAATACATAGTGCAGGATAAACATGGGAAAACAAACTGTCATATATATCTTGAAATCAGACAAATTGCAGTTGTTATAAAAGTTGTATATAAAGGCAAAGAATTAGTGGTTATTGCCAGTGGTGGCATGCAGTGTTTGCGGAGGTTACATCGGCAAATTGAATGATTTGTGTGAGGTGGAGTAGCTATTAGTCATTAGGACCTGTTGGGCACAGCCGGCTGTGTCTTGCCGGTTCACACAGCATTTACCAACTCTTACTGGTCTCCTCTCTGCCACTTTGTTTAAACCATTTATACCCCTTTTGCACCAAGCAGATCACATGAGAGATCGTTCACTTTAAACAATTCTCTTCAGAAATCAATTATTATTCTCAATATGAAGTTGTTAATATTCTACTTTTCTGAGTGAGTAGTATTAATATCATGTCTGGAAAAGCTGTGTTCGAACTTAACTTGTCAGGTAATTATTGTAAAGGTAATATTAGTATTATTTACAAAAGATTTCTGCTTAATGAAACAAAATGATATAGACTTTCTCAGACAGAACAACTCAAGATTCCAAAGGTTCTGATAGGTTCAAAAATTAGCCAATCGGCTGTTTGTATGCATAGAAGGAGATCTGTGGGACTCTTCTCAGGGGAAATCTATTCCTCTACACAAATTAACTATTCTCTTATTTCACTTTGACATTCTCCTGCTTCATTAGATTCAGACACTCTCCATGGCGAGTAAGCGTCAATATCTATAGAGGTTTAAATATCTGTAAGAAGTGAGTAAATGTTACAGCTTACAGAGTACAACTGGTTAAGGTTTTACTCATTTCCCTATTAGCTTAACCCTTGAAATTAAGTAATAGGATATATTTTATACTGAATTTAGTTGAAAAGTGTGTGATTCCAAATTCACAGATGCAGTATAGGACTGATTTAGAAGCTTTTAAAATCATAATCAGAATTCAGCAACGTATTACAGATACAACACTAAAATTAAAGTGTTCATGTAAAATGGTGATAAGGAATGATTCACAAAATCCATCACCAAAAGATGGCCCTGAGCCGCAGCAAAATTTGTAAGGGAATTCTCTGGCCATTTTGATTTGTTAACGATGTAACAAACTTATTTTTCCAATCAAAAAAATAACATCCGTGTGAAGGTTTTAACAAAACTGCAGCTTCTTAAGGAACCGAAATCAATATATAAAGGAAGTGGATCACCAAATGGAGAGCGGGTTTGATTACATTCTCATGTTTCATAAAGATGACAGTGTTGGCTGTCGGAGGTTGAATTCTTTGCGGCTGATAAGAGGCAATAATGGTACGTGGCCAGGCTTACATCCATCCTGGCAAAAGCCACAGCATGCCGACATCACGCTTTAATTAAAACTGACAAATTGCTAATGGTTTTTGAAGCTTTAGGCTTGCCCTGCAAGTGAGAGCTTGCTACCTCTGCTGTAGGACAATTCAAGTTTTGTGTATTTACACTCATTAAAGTAGAAAAATCTGGTCATAATGTTTAGCTGTGCTGACTATGTCAGAAGAATCTTGAGAAGTAGGAGTGAGAAGTTTTCTGTCATTCTGTCTGTCAAACTCCATCTTTTCCTTTAAATCTATGAGGTGGATTTCTTAACTGTTCAGAATGTAAGATGCAGTATTTCCAGGAGATGAATCCTATTTTTTGACCATGAGGTGCAAATCTTTTTCATCTTCTTTTAAATAAGCAAAAAATATAATAATAAACATGAAGTCAGTACGCATGTTTTGTGGCATTTGATTGACTGTTACCATCCCTTATTAAACTTTTATGTTGTGAGTTTCCATCAGGGAGTGGACTGAAGCTCATTCCATCATTTTATAGCGTCTAATGTAAAGGTGACCCAAAAAAGTCACACATGGTCGTTGCATTGTTCATATTTAGCCATAAATGTTTGCCACAAAATATGTCTTATTCTTCACAGGAGAACACAAGTTGATGGATATTGACAACTTTATCCATCAATAGCCCTCCTGTAGATATTGTGCCCGAATACAGACCATCATTAGCTTGTGGGTGTTATTGTGAGGGTCCCAGGGCTGTCAATAGTCAACCCAAAGCTGCCGTCCACTCGGTATTCATCAATAGTTGTCGGCATTGCCATCTTTCTCAATGAAACATTTGGGTGGAATATTTCAACCCAGTTTTACATTAAATCTGACCTCTATTTATTAGGGAGGACGGAAAGTAGGGTTTAAATCACACGGGCCCCCAGTTGCTACAATGAGACCAGTTCAAAACACTTGAAAGTGCATCAACCAAATATAGCGTACATTGTACTGAAAAGATCATAAAATTTCTTTTCACCATTTAATTGAATTTCTGAAATTTAATTCCTAAAAATTAAATATTTTGAATCTCACAAGGACAAAAACTGAGTTATTTTCTGTTTAATGTAATAATGAAAATAGAATTAACTTTGGTCATATATAAAAGTGATTGCCTAGGGCTATAAACTGCCTGCTGGTCGTCATATTAACCAGACAGGAAGTTTTCCAACAACTCCGAGGCGTGTCATCCATTATTGTTTCTGACTTTTATAGCTCAAACTTTTTAATTGAAATATTAAATGTGTTGGGCATATTTAGAGTTGAAACAGATCTCTTAACTGACGAGAATGAAGGATGTACTATTTAGGAATAAACTAGGGAGATTTTACCAGAAAATAATCATTTTTATTTGACAAATTGGACACCTAATCAACTGAAAAACCTCACAAGTATGTGATGAGACAGGCGGTAATTTTAGCATAGTCGAGGAATTTGAGATCAATTGATTTTGTCAAGGAAACCTGCTGTGACATTTATCAGATTTCATCAGGGGAGCCCGAGGATTGTCTACCACACGTTACAATAAGTGACACAAATAGCCAAGTGAATTTGAGAATGAAAATTTGATAGATGTCGTAAAGATATTCTGTCTGTGGGGAGTCTGCAGTAGAAAGGATTGCCTTTATCATGTGTACCTCCGAGATATATAACACAATCAAACGAGTGATAGATCATTACAATTATATGCAAATACAGGAAATGTTTGCCTGTTATTGAGCGCCATGCATCCTCTTCTTTAAGATCACAGCATCAGTCCTCTTCTTATGCACATCATCATTTTGAGATGATTTATAACTGATAAGACACTCAGTTTCCATTGCCTGTATTTATGATTTGTGTGGATGCCTTAATATAAGTTATGATTTAGTTCTGAGAGGATAATTTTTATAAGATGTTCTGTTACTATCACTGCAAGGAAGGATACAAGGTGGAATTTGATAATACAGATATTTGACACAACTAGAGAGCTGTATCAATCAGACATGATTCTTGTATTCGAATACCAAGTTGAACAGAGGAGGAAATTATAGTTATTATTTTGGATGCAGATATACAAGTATTGAACATATACAAACAAATTGCAAGGAACTTTTGTGAGGACATCTAGCCATGTGACAACGAGTGCAATGCTTATTGTGGCATTATCTGAGCAGAAGATGGAAGGAATTCATTCTCCCGTCACCTCTGACACACCGCCTCCGTATCTATAATATCCGCCATTTGCCAGGGGAGTATAGCAAAAATGACAATTGATTTTTCCGTGTTACAGACAAATTGTGAGTTTGATGGCCATCTAAACGGGTAGAGATAAATCCGCCGTGAAGCAGAAAACGGCACTGTGGATTTATGTGAAGCGGGTCAGAGGAACACAGGGGTGGTCATACCCCCCTTCCAACCAACTTGTTTCATGGTAAAGGTTTACCTCGAGCCCAGGACAGCATGTGTAACCAGTAAATCAGAGGCATTCACTCACGGGTCCCACAAGGACTTTTGCTCACTCTCCTGCTGATGGTGTGGCTAGCAGAGACATTGTCAGCTTTCCACACTCTCTCATATATCGAGGAGGGCTGTGATATTAACACAACCTGCCTGCTTATGGCTAAGTCCTGCATGGGCAGGAGATCTCTGATCAGGAAAGCACTTGTGGATTTTATGGCATCAGGCTTTCTATGATGGATGATTAATCACAAATTTCTTGGGAGAGTTTTTCTTTCAAGCTCAAGTATCAAGTGAATTTCTTGCATGTTGCATTAAGGCGGAAAGAAATTTTATAGCATGGAACCTGGGCATTATATTACCCCAAGGGATTTCCTTTTCTCTATGATATTACCCAGACTGAAATCTAAAAGCTGAGTTTTATGGCTACAATATTTGATTGGAAGATTCTGAAATGGATTAACTAAGAGAATCTCTGCTCTGTGCAGGACAGTTATGACACAATGGCGGCGAGCTATTTTCTGTATATATTGTAGAAATAGTTCCAGGATTGACCTTGGTGGTGTGTTTGTATCCACAATGGTGATATGGCCACGGGAGTGAGAGGTACAGTGACAGGCTGGCGGGTGACAAAGGCAGTTAATGTATCAGCATGCAGCGTGTGCCTACAGAACTATTAGCACCCTCGTGTCTCTCCTGTATCTCACCTTAACGTGACAGCCTCGCAGACCGGCCCACGAATACTAATATCACGCTTCCACCACTTCATGCAGAGAGACCAATCTCTAAATATTGACAACCTTGCTCAGTGTCTTGTAGTTTTATGCTTAATTTATCTGAGAAAGATATGGCCACTTCTCCTTAAACGGTGGCAACCCCATGTGAGCGTCCTCCACGCCTGACAACCTATTTGTCTTAGCTTAACAATGTGGCATAGGTGTGCTCTCGCGGTTGGAGGGTGCAGTTGCGGGCCATGCCAAGTTTTGTGCAGCGGCACTGATTGAGCTGGCGTCTTGGCCACTCTCCCGACGGTACCGCTACTGTGACACTTACACAGCTCATGTCAAAAGATGAACACACGCACGGCTGACAACCAAAGCGTGCAATTTGCTTAGCTTTTGTCAGAATCAGCGGAGACCGGTGGTAAATGTGGCAAGTACATGTGAACCTCTTGTGAGAATCATTGAGATCAGTTGCTGCAGTCATCATAATCTGAAGATATATCTCATCAGACCCACACACCCCAACTTTGGATGCCTTATCTATAGAAAGAAGTCTGCTGTAAGTGGAACATAGATTAAAAAAAAGATCACTTCACGAGAAATGAGGAGTTTGTACATGTACATGTATTCATGATATGAGGCATGGCATGTAAGGTGGGCATTCTGTGTGAAGGGGAGTGGCATTATTACATGCCAGGTATGGATCTCTAAGCCACATGGCTGACTCCAAAACCATCTTATCACATGGTGGGGTAAGCATGTATATGGATTTCTAAGCTACATGGCTGGCTCCACCACTGTCTTATACTGAGGAGTATGCATGAATATGGATCTCTGAGCCACATGGCTGGCTGAACCAGTCCTATCACGCTGAGGAGCACTTGTGTGTATGGATCTCTAAGCCACATGGCTGGCTGAACCAGTCCTATCACGCTGAGGAGCACTTGTGTGTATGGATCTCTAAGCCACATGGCTGGCTGAACCAGTCCTATCACGCTGAGGAGCACTTGTGTGTATGGATCTCTGAGCCACATGGCTGGCTGAACCAGTCCTATCACGCTGAGGAGCACTTGTGTGTATGGATCTCTAAGCCTCATGGCTGGCTGAACCAGTCCTATCACGCTGAGGAGCACTTGTGTGTATGGATCTCTAAGCCACATGGCTGACTGAACCAGTCTTATCACGCTGAGGAGCACTTGTGTGTATGGATCTCTAGCCTCATGGCTGGCTCCAAAACTGTCGTATCACATAGTGGAGTACATGTGTTTGTGTGATGTAATATATACCTGTACATCCCCTCTGCATCATGTTCTGCAAATGTCTCTCTCCCAGGAAGCACCATGAATGGTAAGCTACTCTCTACATATATTATTAGACTTTACTGCCATATTTTCAGATTTACAGATTTGATCAAGTTTGATTTTTTTAATTAGTTTCATTTGTGTTAGGTGGTCAACAAGATGTAGCATGCCTTTAAATCGTTACCCGCATCTCCATATATTATCATGCAATCTAATATCGTTAAATGCTTATTTACATATAGTGTTGGTATTATACAAAAATAGAACTAGAAAATTGAGGCTATTACAGATGAATTATGTGTATGATATGATAGTGATGAAAATAATATGGTCAACAATGTAATTTGTCAGTTGTTATAAAACATGACTTGAGGCCAGGTATTGATGCATAGATATCAGGGCAGCTGTAGATGTAAAGATATAAATATAAAATGTATATCATTATGCATTGAACAGAGCAAGATTAAGTTTAAAAAATAAAAAATAAAATGTACAAATGTTTTAAATGTTTTTACAGGTAAGAACCATTATCTGTCTATATATCAAGAGATCTTTCTTGATCTTTCTTGAACTTATGTACAGTCTGGAATTTGAAAGGAAAGACCAATTATTTTAGTGTGAATACGATAATTGTCTTCTTTCACACTTATCTTGTGGAATGTTGTTGTTTTTAATTCATGATAGTCGGCATGAATAATCTTAGAATACAGCAGGATTTGTGTATGCTTGGAGTTGGCATGGGGTTGGAGAGGAGGTTGGCGTGATAAAGGAGTCTGCTGGGAGTCCATTGCTTGCCAGTATCATAAGACATTACTCAGCAAACTCTAGAGGATTAGACCTCATGAAAAATGAACAAATGAATTTCAGGGCAAAACCCACAGCGTAAGCAAATGAGTGTAACATTGAAGGCATTCAATATGACAAGAGAGCATGCCAACCTGATGTTGACAAGAACATGCCAATATTATGTTTTCATTCTGTTTTATCAGCAAAGTTTAATAATAAAAACATGATTAATGTTGTGTTATCCTGCAGCAACTATAGACTGAGTGAAGGTCAATGAAGTTATCTCACTCCAAATAAGCAAAGAAAGTTGCCATAATTGAAATGAGCATGATGGATATTTTGCGGGAGCCTGTCATTGTTCGTGGGCAATATTCTCTGTGTGCTGTTTTCATTTGGCATTTAGGCTCTCACAAAGAAAGCTCACACAAGGACACTTAGCCCTGGCCAGGAGAGACTCCAGCATATAGAAATCATTGACAACTTTGCACATTTCTGCTTAGTCCTTCTCCTCTTGAGACTTCCACCGCAGGCATCGGGTCTGATAACATTCCCGAGGTACGAGTGAACTTTGTGGTCCGGAGTGGCTGGGATGTCTCAGTGGTCATCCTGGGATAAGACTCAAACTTTCTGGATTAGTCCAGAGTGAATGTGACGTGACTGGGAGCAATGGTTTGTAGTGATGCAGATCAGTGTCATCCCGGATTAGGGATCTGGATATATTTCTCAGTGCCAGTAGATATCATGTGTCAAAGTCACTTGCTAAGGATGAGCCCCTGTGAGGGATCATCTACTTGATACTTATGACACTACAGGATTAACACTTCAGGCCATAAAGCAATGTGGTCAGGCAGATGTGTGGCTGAATATGGTCATGCTTATAGTACTGTAAATGTAACATGAAACTATATGGTGAGCCTGCATGTGACTGCTCTATGTGGTACACACACTGTGTGCATATGACTGCTCTATGTGGTACACTATGTGGTGACTGCACTATGTGGTGACTGCTCTATGTGGTGACTGCTCTATGTGGTGACTGCTCTATGTGGTGACTGCACTATGTGGTGACTGCTCTATGTGGTGCACTATGTGGTGACTGCTCTATGTGGTGACTGCACTATGTGGTGACTGCACTATGTGGTGACTGCTCTATGTGGTGCACTATGTGGTGACTGCTCTATGTGGTGACTGCACTATGTGGTGACTGCACTATGTGGTGACTGCTATATGTGGTGCACTATGTGGTGACTGCTCTATGTGGTACACTATGTGGTGACTGCTCTATGTGGTACTCTATGTGGTGACTGCTCTATGTGGTACACTATGTGGTGACTGCTCTATGTGGTACACTATGTGGTGACTGCTCTATGTGGTGACTGCTCTATGTGGTGCACTATGTGGTGACTGCTCTATGTGGTACACTATGTGGTGACTGCTCTATGTGGTGCACTATGTGGTGACTGCTCTATGTGGTGACTGCTCTATGTGGTGACTGCTCTATGTGGTACACTATGGTACACTATGTGGTGAGCCTGCATGTGACTGCTCTATGTGGTACTCTATGTGGTGACTGCTCTATGTGGTGACTGCTATATGTGGTGCACTATGTGGTGACTGCTCTATGTGGTGCACTATGTGGTGACTGCTCTATGTGGTGACTGCTCTATGTGGTGCACTATGTGGTGACTGCTCTATGTGGTGACTGCTCTATGTGGTACACTATGTGGTGACTGCTCTATGTGGTGCACTATGTGGTGACTGCTCTATGTGGTGACTGCTCTATGTGGTGCACTATGTGGTGACTGCTCTATGTGGTACACTATGTGGTGACTGCTCTATGTGGTGCACTATGTGGTGACTGCTCTATGTGGTGACTGCTATATGTGGTGCACTATGTGGTGACTGCTCTATGTGGTACACTATGTGGTGACTGCTCTATGTGGTACTCTATGTGGTGACTGCTCTATGTGGTACACTATGTGGTGACTGCTCTATGTGGTACACTATGTGGTGACTGCTCTATGTGGTGACTGCTCTATGTGGTGCACTATGTGGTGACTGCTCTATGTGGTACACTATGTGGTGACTGCTCTATGTGGTGCACTATGTGGTGACTGCTCTATGTGGTGACTGCTCTATGTGGTGACTGCTCTATGTGGTACACTATGGTACACTATGTGGTGAGCCTGCATGTGACTGCTCTATGTGGTACTCTATGTGGTGACTGCTCTATGTGGTGACTGCTATATGTGGTGCACTATGTGGTGACTGCTCTATGTGGTACACTATGTGGTGACTGCTCTATGTGGTGCACTATGTGGTGACTGCTCTATGTGGTGACTGCTCTATGTGGTGCACTATGTGGTGACTGCTCTATGTGGTGCACTATGTGGTGACTGCTCTATGTGGTGACTGCTCTATGTGGTGACTGCTCTATGTGGTGACTGCTCTATGTGGTGCACTATGTGGTGACTGCTCTATGTGGCACACTATGTGGTGACTGCTCTATGTGGTGACTGCTCTATGTGGTGACTGCTCTATGTGGTGACTGCTCTATGTGGCACACTGTGTGGTGAGCCTGCATCTGACTGCTCTATGTGGTACACTATGTGGTGACTGCTCTATGTGGTGACTGCTCTATGTGGTGACTGCTCTATGTGGTGACTGCTCTATGTGGTGACTGCTCTATGTGGTGACTGCTCTATGTGGCACACTGTGTGGTGAGCCTGCATCTGACTGCTCTATGTGGTACACTATGTGGTACACTATGTGGTACACTATGTGGTACACTATGTGGTACACTATGTGGTACAGGTGACTACTCTGCATTACATCAGTAGTATTGTAAGTTTGCACTACCTCTGCCATCATTGCCCTGTATTTGACATCATTCATAATTTGGAATTTCCTTAGTCATAAATACTCATCTAGCCCACCAAAATATTATCCAATCAGAAATAACCAACATCAGGTCTTAAACTGTGATCAAGTTTCTGACCAAGACACTGACCAATCAATACAGCAGCACAAATGGCCATGAAGCTCAGTTGTGTTCATTCATTACTAGTTGGCATATCTAAGATGCTTTCTTTTACATTTTTTCCAAACTTGAACTGGTATTTATCATTCAGGTTCCATTGTGAGGTTGTTGTCAAGGATTAACTTTGCAAACTCTCAACCTGCTGCAGAATTCTAAAAAAGGGTCTCAGAGAGAACACAGTGTAAACGGTGTATTCCAGATGAAATATACTGTGTTTTGCAAAGGTGTCATGGTATGATATGAGACACAAACGAAACACTGCAGGACAGAAGGGTTGATATTTTTTAGTTATTTGCAGTGTATTTAACAAGTCAAAAGGGATAATGTATTTTCAATTCAAGTTGGAGATAAAGAAAAATTTCAATACTTTCTTACAAAAGTGATGCTTTCATGAGATGTTTTTCTTTAATTTAATATTTTTACTCTCAAGATCTCTTTACATTTTTTTCTTGGCAAATAAAAATATGAAAAAAATATTGTACAAGTTTAAGATTTCGAACGTGTTCCTTCCTTTTGTATTTGCAAAAGCAGGATATTATTTCACAAAGTTCCCCGTTCTGAGATGAATACCGGGAACTTCACTTAGGTATAGAACCAGGATGGCAGATAGGCAGACCTGAGTGACCAAGAAGAATCACAGACTGAACCACAGGTATGGAACTTTATACTGACGGCCCCCAAAGTGTCCACCCAAGGTAGGGCAAAACACAAAACACAGAAACCTGTGGTGTGTTCACTGTCATGGTTCACAGTCTTGTTCAAATAAAAAAAAATTCTTTTCAATGATTAAAATAAAAGGTGTGACTCGTGAGTCTCAGGAATGATATTGTTCATTTGGTATAGAAATAAGGAAATTGTAGAATGTAGAATGATGGCAGCTATTTGGGGGTTATTGTGGGAGAGAACGTGAAGAAATCGTTGAAGTGTGCCCAGGAATGCTGCGTCGTCACAGTGGAGAGATCACACAGAGTCATGCGTGAGGATCAAGAAATCATATCAGCTTTTTATAAGACATCTCTATATAAAACAAAACATGCAGATATCTCTATATAAAACAGAACATGCAGATATCTCTATATAAAACAAAACATGCAGATATCTCTATATAAAACAAAACATGCAGATATCTCTATATAAAACAAAACATGCAGATATCTCTATATAAAACAAAACATGCAGATATCTCTATATAAAACAAAACATGCAGACATCTCTATATAAAACAAAACATGCAGACATCTCTATATAAAACAAAACATGCAGATATCTCTATATAAAACAAAACATGCAGACATCTCTATATAAAATGAAACATGCAGTCCTAGGATAGGTCTCAGTGGGCAGTCAGTCACTGGCTTGTCATGGTAACCTCACCCACTAGGTGACGACTAGGTGATCAACAACAACACAGGCGCATGCTAGATATATCACAACATTTTGAGCCGATCATAGCAATGTGCTTAAAATATCAAAATAAAATTTTAGCATATAAAAACAAAATGCCAAGTCAATCAGAACAACAAGCTGAGAACATCTCAGACAACATGCTAAGTAGATCATAACGAATACTGAGTAGATCATAACAAATACTGAGAAGAACTTAACAAATCCTGAGTAGATCATAACGAATACTGAGTAGATCATAACGAATACTGAATAGATCATAACGAATACTGAGTAGATCATAATGAATACTGAGTAGATCATAACAAACACTGTTAATTAGATCAAAACAAGTTAAGAAGATTACAACAGCATGCCGAGTAGATCACAACAACATGACTGTTAATTAGATCACAATTATAACAAGTCGAGTAGATCACAAAATCATGCTGAGTAGATCACAACAACATACTGGGTATTTTTCAACATGCTCAGTAGATCTCAATAACATCTAGTGAGATTTCAATAACTTCAATATTGAAGGTCTTTTTGCTCAGTAGGAACAATACAATAATAGCGCAGATTTTGTCAAAAGAATATTGATGAGAGAATAAGTGTTCAGAACAGATTTAGCAAGAGAAGTCATTATACACTGTAGTTTAATTGCTGTTAAGGGTTGAAACATGTTGTGAGTGGCTTCCATGGCAGTTTAGTAAAATAAATCATAATAGACTAAAGAAGAGAAATGTTGATGAATGTGAGTTGGTGAGGAAGCAGGTTTTCCATAGCAGATGCCACAGTGCAGGAAGTACATTGTAGCCACTGAATATGCTGTGCACCCGGTACAGGAAATGGAAGAAATCTACTCGGCACTTCCTTCTGATTTGCCCCATTCTCAAGAAGAAAAAAAATAGTTAAAGTTGCAGCTGCACACAAAACTTTAAAGTTGCATTTCCTCATGTGTTAAAAGTGTTATTTAAAAATGGCTCCAACCAGTATCCCCAATTGACACCATTCCTTGGCCCTTGGGTAATGAGAATACCCCACTGTATATCTTACAGAAGGTAACATGATCACCCCAAAAACCAGGTACAAAATCAAACTGATTGGAAATAAGGCAAAGGAATTTATATTATCTTTAATTTGAAGCAATATGGTGAGAAGCAGAACAATTCCATCTGTATGTAGATGTGTATGTAGTTTGAAACCATATGGTGACAAAGAGGACGATTTTGTTTATAATTTGAAACCATATGGTCAGAAACAGGACGATTCTGTCTGTAGTTTGAAACCATATGGTTACAAGCAGGACGATTCTGTCTGTAGTTTGAAACCATATGGTGAGAAGCAGGACGATTCTGTCTGTATCTAGAAACCATGTGGTTTGTAACTCTGTGGTAATTACGTTTGTGGTAGCGTTGTAGTTGCCTGTATTTCACACACTGACATATAACACAGTTTCTGACCTGACTGCGGATGTAAGAGGAGTAGACATGAGAAAAGAACATTGTAGGAACCTCGTAGATAATGATCCACAATACAATGCACAGTTTTGGCGCTTTCTATAGACCTCCAACAATGCAAAACCCATGTGTAACCTAAGTTTCATCACTTTCTGTTTGATGTGTATATTCGTGCATGCAAACCTTTTCTAATGCCTGCAAGCATATTAACAATATATGATACTAAGCTATAATACATGACTCATGTCATACTGCTAAATTTACAATAGAAAATATTTTTAAAAACCTATTACAGGATGACAGGTATGGAATTGAATTAGAATAGGAAATGCAAATTATTTTTTTATCCATTATCAATTTAACAATGAAGCACTTCCTAGTTTTTGTGTATTTTTATAATTAATAAGTTATAAAATTTCAAATATGAAAAAAATGGATTATTACTTGTGTTAAATCATAGAAAATCTAAAGAATAATGATCATGTAGAATTGTCAAGCTATATTATTAGTGTTGCCATGGTAACAATACAGATAGTGAAAAAAGTGTTCATTGTGATTGGATAACAATGCTAAATATAAACAATGCTAACTACTTATGTTTTTCCATGTGTTTTAAAGATGAGACAAAAATGTCAAAATGGTGATGATCTTGGCATTGCATTTTAGAGGGAAATTATGAAGGTTTAGTGTGGTATTTGCTCTGTTGGTTGCGTGAGTGGGTGCCATTGTGGAGACCAAGATGCTTGAGTGAGCTAGGCATGTTGTCCATAATATGCCAGCTATTACATATAACTGTTCCTTGCAGTTCTCTCATACAAGCAATGTATCACTGCTAACACATGCATGTGACCCTAACTTAGTTTTTATTGCCCTTGGCAATTATTAGAACCCTTTACTTACTTCATAGAGAATAACAATGAATAAAAAGCATTTTGGTACATTCTTTTTAATTTATTTGTGATAATCTGATTGTAGTGTAAACAAAACACTCGTCATTTGTAATGACTAAGTACTTATCACTAATACAAATATGTATCAAAATATCATACATCTATGTGTTACAGTAAACATTCAATATGGTTTCAAATCTGCAGACATTTATTTAGAATAAGTAAGATGCTGACATTTTTTTATTGCAATGTATTACTTGTTTGGTTGTGGTTTAATCCCATTTCCGGCTGTTAAAGGCCAGGTTGCTCAATGCCCTATTCTTTCCGAAGAATGACTTGGGATGTTATCTTAACTTATGATGGGATAAGACAACCACAATCTTAAATAAAGAGCAAAGCATATTATTGAAGAATCTGTTGTCATAAAATACAGTACTGATACAGAAATAAGAAACTCTAACACGGTATCATTAAAAAAAAAAAATTTAATTTTATTGATTCTTGTATTCATGTCTTTCATAAAGGAGACAACACGATGGAGTTTACGCATGTTGTAATAAGCATGTTATTGTGATTTAATTAGAAAATTATGTCATTAATGCATTCATTAATCCTGTGATGGTGCTGCCATCTATTTACTTATATTTTATCTCACATTGAATGATATTTATAATCAACACTGACAGAGATTAAAATCCATGGGATTACTAGTCTATTAATGAATTGGTTTATGTTTTTAGAAATATAATTATTGGTATTGTATAGGTTTGCTGATTTCAAGATTAATGTTTTTTTAACAACTTGAACAATTAGTATGCTCTTTCGAGGATTGAAAGCTGTGGGAACCATGGCGATACTGCTGTCATTAGGACCATTTCACCATTTAAAAGAAGGCAGACAATTTTCTTCAAGTTTAGAGGTGACTGCAGATAGGAAAATGGTGTCATTCTCAAACAAGCATCGGTTAATCTTTAACATTTATAGGTATATTGTGTTATATGAATGATAAAATGATTTATTGCTCTTACAATATGAGGGCAAATTATGTGATTTGTGGAGGGAGGTGATTGAGTCCAGAATGAGGAGGACAGGATGGAGATTAGATCAGACGGTGAGGGTCACAGCAGCGGGAATCATGTCAGAGATTGCCACAAAACCAACGCTGATATCCCACCAGGGATGAAAAGGTCCAGTCACAAGGCCTGCCTTTGAAATTGAGAATTTGGAATCGGTTGGTCAGTTGCTGATAAGATTGTCCCAGTGTGGGATGAGGGATGGCTCTGGGCAGAAGCTACATCCCAGACGTGTCCACCATGCTGGCCATTATAGTGCCACACCCACAAAACCACAAATCTCTGATCTGCCTACAGCAAAGTGAAAACTTAGACTGGAATATATACCTAACAAGGGATATAATTTCAATTGTACACAAATTATGATTTAGCGATCCATTTATGGCAGTGGTACATGTAGGTTTTAATAAAATTCTGATGTATTCACAAATAAATTAGTACCATTCTAGCCAAATGTAAGGTACCTGGCTGGTAATTTTCTCTCCATGCATTCTATCAGACCTATCCAATGATTAATACAACTAAGTCTTCCCTGACTTCTAAAAACTAAATGAGGCAGGGGAAATGGGAGATTTGTGAATTGATTTAAACATAAACTTTGAAACACATATCAGTTAGAAAATTGTTGATTCTTGTTCAATAATTAATTTTGAATTCTGGGTTGAAGGAAATGTGCTCTCTGCATATTTGTTAATATATCAATATATATATATATATATCAATATATATATATATCAATATATATATATATATATATATATATATATATATATATATATATATATATATATATATATATATATATATATATATATATATATATATATATATATATTGTACATCAAGGTGTTAACAGTTAAATGGAAAATGTTGTTTTTGGTAAAGGGCACATTTAATGGCATAGATAAGACTTCTAGGTGGTGTAAGGTGATGCATCTGCTATGGTACCAATAAAATGTTTTATACCTTTGATATTGAAGATGTCGTCTTACATGTGCCATACAAGTCTGCACATATGATTTTATGTTATCTCCACTCATAGTTTGTAAATTTGAAATCTGCTCCGACAGTCTGCAAGTAAGCAGGATAATTTTTTGTTCCAAAAGAATACATTACGCTTTCTGGTAAAAATTCCTCTGTTAAAGCAACATGCATTTTTTATGAAGATCACATAAACATCCACAAAGAATAGGCTTTGAGGTGTTTTCCGGTGAGCTCTTTATGAAAGGAGGTAAGAATGTTGCACATGTGGCCCTCTAAGCTGATTGGTCACTTCAAAGGTGGTAGCTCAGTACCTACATGTAGTCTTGTTCCCAACCCAAATCATGATTTCTTACTTGGAGGATTGAGATGGAGCCCAGTCTACAAAGTGCCACGAGTCCTTACTGCTCCCTATAGTCTGTATATAATGACTGGTTGTAAACTGGAGTAAACTGAAATGATTTTAGATTTTACTAAAATAATGAGTTGAAAGCACAATTACACCCAAAAAAATAATTGTTTGTGCAAATTAAATTTGTCTGTGATGCAAAATATATATGTTTTAAATAGTAAAAATAACATTTTCACATCTAGTTTGTCAAGCCACTGTACATACAGGTATTAACATGACTTGCAGCACATGGCAATTCCAGTGGTTGGCCATATCCACTCTGGACAATGGCATTATAAAGGAAACCTATTTCAGCCTGTTAGCCTATTCAGGCAGTGTTTACTATACACCAAGCACACAACCCTTGACTTATGTGAATGATAAACACCACTTTCACAAACATGATTAAATATATTCAAATATCAGTATTAAGCATTTATATAACCTTTGTGATGACCACAAAATCTCAGCCTTGTGGAGGCATTTCAGATTGCAGATTGTTGCTATATATTACTATTACCAGCACAGAGACCAAGACTATATACTCCATTAGTTCATATTCCTGACAAAGAAAATGACAACATTTCTACTCAGACCAAGACTAGTCCATTTTCAGACTTACCGGTAGATAAATTAGACACATCATTTACACAAACAATCCACCTTTATTCTATAAGTGATATTAATTATGTGCAAATACTGGCATCCTAGGAACTTTTAGTCTAATGTTATGAAATCTGCCAATATGGACACAAGACCTCATAAAGCGGCACAATAATAATATCGCTGATATATCTGATACCTGATATTTAATAGCTTAGGAGGCAGGTGGCTGGACATAAGGTCTCTAATGAGGTCATGCCATGTCAAGAAATTAATATATATGTGTCTTTATTGACTCTTGATTTTATAAAATGAGTTGCAAAATCATCATGATTTCCCATCATATAAGGGAGGATGTGACATCTTGTCATTGTGCCCCAGTTGTATGTTGGTCCAGGGAGGATGTGACATCTTGTCATTGTGCCTCAGTTGTATGTTGGTCCAGGGAGGATGTGACATCTTGTCATTGTGCCCCAGTTGTATGTTGGTCCAGGGAGGATGTGACATCTTGTCATTGTGCCTCAGTTGTATGTTGGTCCAGGGAGGATGTGACATCTTGTCATTGTGCCTCAGTTGTATCTTGGTCCAGGGAGGATGTGACATCTTGTCATTGTGCCTAGCTGAGCTGTATGTTGGTCCAGGGAGGATGTGACATCTTGTCATTGTGCCTCAGTTGTATGTTGGTCCAGGGAGGATGTGACATCTTGTCATTGTGCCTCAGTTGTATCTTGGTCCAGGGAGGATGTGACATCTTGTCATTGTGCCTCAGCCGTATGTTGGTCCAGGGAGGATGTGACATCTTGTCATTGTGCCTAGCTCAGCTGTATGTTTGTCCAGGGAGGATGTGACATCTTGTCATTGTGCCTCAGCCGTATGTTGGTCCAGGGAGGATGTGACATCTTGTCATTGTGCCTAGCTCAGCTGTATGTTTGTCCAGGGAGGATGTGACATCTTGTCATTGTGCCTCAGCTGTATCCTGGTCCAGGGACGACATGTTATATTATCATAGATATCATGCAGACTATTCGATATAGATATTGTCTTTCATCACAATATCAATACATCTGCAATGTCTACTTGTATTTATCTACATTAATTGATTTTATAGTTAGATCAGTTCAGCCATGCCATCAGATCTTTTCAGGCTAATTTAAACTTTTAAAAACAAACAAAAGTGAATAGCAAATGTGACATATAGAACTATGTTCATATGTTATGACATGAAGATGTAAAGTTTTATGTTCACATTTCCTTCATATATATATGTACACTAGTGTGGGTATTTTGTTTTTATGACATAAAGTAGATGGCATGGGTGAGATAAGGTTATTGTTTCCAGCTATATAGCTTGTACCACAACCACATTGTTAGTTAAACTGCACTGAACCCCTCATTGTGTAAATTAAAGAATGTGATTTAAAGCTAATTTACCATTGGAATTGGGCAATAATTGTGAAGATAAGCCACCTTTTTCCTGCAGAAATGTAGGAGCATCGCACTTGTGACGACAGCAAGGTTTGAAAAATCTCACATCGTCTTTACTCTTTTGCCCAAATGTGTCAAACAAGCTGGGCCACCATGTGTGGCAATTTACCGTGGAATTGCCATGATTCACTTTTGATTAGTTCTCAAATATACAAAAAGGAGGCAATGTTGAAAAAAGGAGAGCCAGCCTGTCTGGGGCATTATGGGTAGTGCCTCTGACGCAGACGCCTAAAAGAGCAGTGAGGAGGCAATGTTTGCAGAGATTCCTACACGTTTTGGAAGGCAGCAAAAGAAGGGGCCGTGACACTGTTTAGAGGCAATGTAGGGAAAGAATCAATGGTGGCGGGGTGGCGACGGAGCTCTATGATTATGTGTATTGGAGGACGTGGCTGAAAGATGGCACAGGATTATGGGGATCAAAGGAGACTCCGCCAAGAAATATGTCTCACACCGTGCTAGTAATTTGCAGCACCAGTTGAACAACTCAAATAACTCATGAAGACACTTTGGGTTAAAAATAACTTTCAAATTGGAACTTTGTCAGTAACTGACATGCAACTAGATTTTGTATTCTTTTTTGTGACAATTTATTCAGAATCTGACATATCAAATCTTTTTTAATGCAATGTTTAATCATTGGTGTAGCTATTGTTTTACATTAAAAATGTCATCATCATGGTCATCATCAAAAAGGACTAGCTATTTGTAGAAGACATTTAACATGTTGAATAATAATAAAGTAATTTGCACTTTTTTTGAGAGAACCGAATGACACATTATGGGAGGAAGGATTGCCGCAAATAGGCTTGACCTTGAACTAAGGTGTAAATTCCTGGTGCCACAAAGAAGTCGTGGGCAATGTTACAGGGCAAGCCAGAGCCCCTCACATGATGCCATAGATCCCTCTTCTCACTGTAGTTAAGCTCCAAGCCTCACTCTATGTTTGTCTCATTCTCTGTTCTTCAATCCCACAATTCATTTGGAGTCAGAAATGCCACATTTGCCATGTGCGATTTGATCTTTGGCGTTCGCTACTACAAAGCCAGGGGATATTGTGGCAACCAATTAGCAAGTGAAAAATGAGCAAACCAGCGACTTATCTAATAAACGAATATGGGAGCGAGCATGAGTTGAGAGCCAGGTGACCTTCTCATCATATATCAGGCCTTAACTAGGGTCGGCTCAACTCACTAAAATAGCAAGCAAATAATGCTATGCCAAACCTGTGTCTCTCACATCACATCCAAATGAGAGATCTCTGTTGTTTCACAAAGTCAGCAGAATCTTTTATGATTTATACTGATTTGTCATAAGATATTGTATCTCTGGCCCCAGGGGCTTGATGGTAATATCGCGCCCGGGCTGCATGTAATAAAATGGTGTGTTTAATTAATGTCTTGACAAACAAGTGCATGAAAAATAAAAGAGAATAAAATGTTTTCATGATGAATATGATTGTTAATTTTAATGTCTTGAAATTTTGAAAAAAAACAACCATTTCTATGCTGTGACCTATGCCTTAGTTTGACGGTTTAAATGAAACAATAATATATTTTGGCCTTTGTCTACATTAATAAGATGGCAGAAGCTAATATTGTCCATTGATTTAGACATGACGGTAACTGCAGTGATCATAGTTGTCCCCAGGGTCAGCTTTCTGTCTCTGATATACATCAAATATTCACTATATATCTACTTGACGAAAAATTGACATTTATTGCTTGTGATTTGATTTCAGAGTGAGTAATTTTATCAAAAAATATGAATCCTTCATGAGGTATATATGTGAGGAAGCCACAAGAAGCAGCAAGAAGTACAATGTGTCTGTCATCTATTATGAATGTTGAAATATTCTGAAGAAGATGGCTGTCACTTGATGTCCTCAAATTATCCTCGACAGGGGAATGCATGCCTCATCCCAGAACAATTGCTTGCTCCCATCATGCCTTGCAAGCCATGTCCCACAATCCTCTGTCTTGAGATATGCTGCAGCCACATTTGTGGTAAAGGTATCTCAGAGACAGATCATCTGCAGAATACTCCTATGGCATGAGTTCATGCCACATTGCATTCTTGGTCCATATGACAGCTAAAGCTATGACAACTAGATAAAGTGTGCTTGCTTTCATGAGATGTCCTCATCTCATGACAACAAAATTGCATCATCTTCATCTTCATCCTCAGAATTCAGAATTCAGACTCATCATCCTCAGAAATCATACTCATCATCATCAGAATTCAGGATGAATATCCACATAAAATTACAATTAGTAAATATTTGAAAAAAAAAACAGGTAAATTCAATATAGGCACAGAATGTTTTGTTTCATGACAAAACTTTCCTTACAGAGTCTCCTTTATTTACACCAACTTAGAGATATTTCTTTTTCTCCAGGAACCAAGATATATTCTTATACTGCTTATTGGGATAAACAAAAAGATAGGTGTTCCCAAAATGTTAGCAAATGGTATATAATGATGTATGGTTCACCTTCTCAGTTTTACAGAGTGTCTTATGGGGACGTATGGCAGAACAAGTGTCCTCAGGACGGCTGTAGCAGGGTTATACATAATGCCATAGTGCTTCAGGAAATGTCCACGTAAGTGACAGTTTCCTGGAGGCATGCCCCCTGGTGGCCTCAAGATGTACCAGTGATTATCATCTCTCCACGTGTCAGTCTAATGATTATATACATGATTATCCAACTTCTACCACTTTTTTCTTTTATTTATGACCTCACAAACATTGCTGATTGTTTTGTCATTCCTGGCAAACATACAATGCATATTTATAAGATTAAGGTAGCTTGCCTTTTAGTTTTGCACCCTTGGGGCCATGTTGTGCTCCAAGAATTTTATAAGCTTCTATCAAACAGTGATTTTGGAGTAGTTTCCAGAGAAACCACACCTAATTGCCATTTCTGGAATATTTCTGGGAGAGCATCATGAGATAATTGATGCAACCATCCCCAGAAGCAATATGAAATAGTGTATAGATGAGAGATAATTCTCACATCCAAGGATTTATGTAGACAATACCTATTATGTAATTTGTCTCAATCCTTTGCCTGCCAATTTAATGATGGAAAATGGGCGTCCCAATAATTGGGAGATGGGGCAAATTAGATGTCACCTGGTGTGAGTGTCCCGACGATGGCCCGCGGACCTATCACACTCTATGTTTATATACATACATGATGCACACAGGTTAGGCAGAGTCATTGCCTGTGAATATATTGCCAGTTAGCATGTTTTGCTGATGAGCAATGGAAGTAATGTTTGTGAAAGTTGAAGCTTTGTATCACATAGATATGATGAAGTTGCATGTTTTATAAAAAAAAAAATATGTCTTTAATATTTTACCTGTGATAATAACATGGAGGTGGCGCTGCATGGAAATTCAAGAAAAAATATAATATGATTTGTCAAGGGTTTGTTTTATTTGAATAAATATGATTTTTAGAGATGATAAATTAAGGTATAATGAGAGAGTAATCAGTTTTTAAGCATTGCCATATTTCTCCTGGTATATCTTCAATGCTATTCACTTGTGTCATGTGACCTAAAGCAGTTTGTCATGGAACATTGCAACTTTTTCTCCCCCAAAAAAACATTGAACACACCTTTATGTGGGCAATCTTGCAGTATAAATGACCAGTAATATTTTTGGCATTCCTTTGGTAGAATTTTGGCACGAAAGCTTGCCTGTTCTGGCGAAAGCATCTTTCACGATGACTCACCTGTCTTGGATGGAGCGACTCTCTGCCACCTTTAAACATCAAAGAACAGGAAATACACTGCACGGGAACACAACAGACAACCAGACAGCCAACACACTGCAAAACCAGGCTCAAATGTTTTGCCTAATGTATATTTCTCTGTGGTCTGATATCAAAGCCTTTGTTCTTTGATATAACATGTACTGTTTATGGTAATGAAACATGTCAAGTGATGTGGGTTTTTTTATTCAGATTTTTAAATGAAAAGCTAGAGTTTAAAACTTAGAATATATATATAGTAAAGTTTATTCTCACACGACCAAATGTTCCTAATTTTCAAATCTATATTGTGATTTTTCATTAACTTTTGATTTTGAAAATTTAATGTGCCTTTATCCTGTGACCATTAGTCTGCTCTCTTCGTCAGTATGCCTTTATCCTGTGACCATTGGTCTGGTCTCTTCATCAGTATGCCTTTATCCTGTGACCATTAGTCTGCTCTCTTCATCAGTATGCCTTTATCCAGTGACCATTGGTCTGGTCTCTTCGTCAGTATGCCTTTATCCTGTGACCATTAGTCTGTTCTCTTCATCAGTATGCCTTTATCCTGTGACCATTAGTCTGTTCTCTTCGTCAGTATGCCTTTATCCAGTGACCATTGGTCTGGTCTCTTCGTCAGTATGCCTTTATCCTGTGACCATTAGTCTGTTCTCTTCATCAGTATGCCTTTATCCTGTGACCATTAGTCTGGTCTCTTCGTCAGTATGCCTTTATCCTGTGACCATTAGTCTGTTCTCTTCGTCAGAGTGCCTTTATCCTGTGACCATTAATCTGGTCTCTTCATCAGTATGCCTTTATCCTGTGACCATTGGTCTGGTCTCTTCATCAGTATGCCTTTATCCTGTGACCATTAGTCTGTTCTCTTCATCAGTATGCCTTTATCCTGTGACCATTAGTCTGGTCTCTTCATCAGTATGCCTTTATCCTGTGACCATTAGTCTAGTCTCTTCATCAGTGTGCCTTTATCCTGTGACCATTAATCTGGTCTCTTCATCAGTGTGCCTTTATCCAGTGACCATTGGTCTGTTCTCTTCGTCAGTGTGCCTTTATCCTGTGACCATTGGTCTGCTCTCTTCATCAGTATGCCTTTATCCAGTGACCATTGGTCTGGTCTCTTCATCAGTATGCCTTTATCCTGTGACCATTAGTCTGTTCTCTTCGTCAGTATGCCTTTATCCTGTGACCATTAGTCTGTTCTCTTCATCAGTATGCCTTTATCCTGTGACCATTAGTCTGGTCTCTTCGTCAGTCTGCCTTTATCCTGTGACCATTAGTCTGGTCTCTTCATCAGTATGCCTTTATCCTGTGACCATTAGTCTGTTCTCTTCGTCAGTATGCCTTTATCCTGTGACCATTAGTCTGTTCTCTTCGTCAGCATGCCTTTATCCTGTGACCATTAGTCTGGTCTCTTGATCAGTATGCCTTTATCCTGTGACCATTAGTCTGGTCTCTTGATCAGTATGCCTTTATCCTGTGACCATTAGTCTGTTCTCTTCGTCAGTATGCCTTTATCCTGTGACCATTAGTCTGTTCTCTTCGTCAGTGTGCCTTTATCCTGTGACCATTAGTCTGTTCTCTTCGTCAGTGTGCCTTTATCCTGTGACCATTAGTCTGTTCTCTTCGTCAGTGTGCCTTTATCCTGTGACCATGAGTCTGTTCTCTTCCTCACAGCTTAGTTTTTACCCTGACAAGTAATTGGTCATCATAACAAAATGAAACCTGCACTGACTAGGGCATAAAAGAGACTGATTTTATTTTAGTGTACTCATATGATTTAAATTTTTGCATGAATCTGATGTTGAAACCATAGCGGAGTGCAAAGTTCATAAAGGTTTCAAATAAAGCTTGAAAGAACAGGAGAATGAATTGGCACTGGTGTCTCTAGCTGCTAATAAGTCTAAGCAAAGCTCCATAAACATGTCAAACATGGTCACCTGTGTGGCTAGTTGCCATGGATACTCATTACCAAGGTCAGGCCAAGGTCTTCATGTCTTGAATCAGATGGACCTTATGACCTTGATGCCAATGTTGGGATTGTTGTGTTAATACAAGGGGCATATGTGACCTTGTCAGACATGCTAGGAATCTGGACTGCCCTCTATTGTCAGATTGTATCATACTAGAAGTCACAACATGGGTACAGATTCATATTGGTTAATTTGATGGAAAATCTGGGTCGCCTGTTCTGGCAGTGTTTCCTTCTGGACTGGAGATCAAGTACAAAAGATGAGGGAGCTGTAGCCCAGTGAACTCTCACTCCCCTATTATGTCTAATAGGTGGAACTATTTAGCTGGAATAGCAGGGTCATATGCTGCTATCACAAACAGGAATTCCACACATCAAACCTGTCCATTCTATTTAGAGGAGATCAATCTTTATGTGAAAGCATTTATGTTGCGATGAACCTTGCAAAGAAATGTTCAATGAAAAATGAAGAGGTATAAATGGAAACAGAATCCAAGTTTTGAAGATTAGACCATTGTCTTTTATGAGGTATTGATATAAAGATGATATTTCACAAAATATAAACAAAACAAACAATCATCTATATCCCAATACTCCTAAGTGACAGCTCAGTTCAATCTCACATTTTATTCCTTGTATGTCACTTTAAAAATGTGGTATTTTAAAAATAGACCATCTATATCCACCAATACACTTCATTTTTGCCTGGATAAAAAATAATACTAAGTCACATCAAAGAATAGCTTGCTCGTGATACAAGAAGTATTCTATTTCTGTCTGAAATCTACTTCCTAAGCAACCATGAGGTCATGTGCCACTGTGGTATTGTGTTTAGGAGTTTAAGGTCTTGAGGTCATGTGCCACTATGGCATTGTGGGTCGGAATTTGAGGTCATGAGGTCACATCCTAGTTGTCACTGCATCAAGATGAAGAACCTCTCAGAGACTGGGTGGATTCAAATGGATCATAATCCGATACATGGACTCTTGACAGTCTGGACAGATATCATCCATAGTAATATTTGGAATTCTAGATCCAGTAACTAATATCTTGATTGATTCTTGGTTAAACCATGTAATGTGGCCAGATTTTATGCCAGATACAAGGTCGACAGGAAAGATATGATATATTTTAATGCATACTTATTGATTGGAAAGAAGTGGTGAAAAGAATTGTACATGTATATCTATCAACAGAAGCAGTCATTGATTTTTAGTTTTGGAAGTATTTTACTGGATTGTGTACAGAAGGTCATAACGACCCAATCTGTTTTTTGCCATAATTTTTTCTGATTATCACATGAAATAATTAATTCTTTAATTCAATAGGGGGCACTGCTCACAACATGAAAACAATCAGTGGGAAGATTGTACATAAGTGTGTCATTCTATAGATGCAGCAAGCATTTGAATGAACTTGACATAACCATGTCAACATGAACAAGTGGTTGTTGCACTGTGAGGCGAATGGTCGACAGAATACAGCTCAAATATTGACTTCAAACTTAAACACAGAGCATGTGCCAACATTTATACAGCAGTGTGTCTCCAATGGCAATCTCTGCCAAAGCTTGCTTAAAAAAGTTCAATTTGTCATTTTATGTATTTGACATGTGAAGAAAAGGATGTTTTTTACGTTTCTTGGCCTGTATTCAACAGCAAGTATCAGAAACCTTCTGATGAATTCCTTATTTATTGCAGATGTGTGAGGTTCATAAAGTCAAGATTCTATAATTATCATTGCTCCAGACAGAACCTTTAATAGTCGCCATCATCAGTTTTGTTTTGCATGGGTCAAGAAGGAGGATCATGGATTAAAATAAACAGACCAAGTTAAAATAAACAGACCAAATTTTGTATATCAGAGGAAAGGTAGATTCTGAAATATCATAATTATGGTTAAAATTCTTCACATTGTTTGTTTTAACATAATACTAACAAGTGCAAATCAGTTGGTCATCCAGACTCTTAAACTTTTTATCTCAAGTATGTGATGTGTATATATATATATGAGTATGTGATATATATATATATATATATATATATATATATTATAATATATATATATAATATATTATGTATTTTCTCATCTTTTTGGCAGATGGTAATAAGATTTTTAAAACGAGAGAAATCTTCACAAGATATTAATCAGTATTTCAATCATAATTGATATAAAGATATATAAGATATGAAAAAAGATTTTCTGAATTTATGGTCATTATTTCTTGCAGACAGCCATCAGTACATATTATCTATTTCACAAAGCCATTACAACTGAGGTTAAGAAAAATGTTGATGCCTTCACACCTGTGACAAAGGGCAGCCATTTTAATCCCACTTGGCCTGCAGGTATGAACAAAATAAGGCTTATGAAATATTGAATTTGTTCACTGTTTTAAGGGAAATGTAACATACCATATCAAATGAATATCAACAGGTTTTGGACAGTTACAAGTAGTTGAAGCATGTTTTTGTCTCAGGCATGACACCTTAATAACTCCTTATGCAAATAACAGGAAGTCATCAGAAAAATGTTTTATTTTTTATCTTTTTAAGCACAGACCATGCTTTAATTACAGTAATTTTGAGATTTGTTTCAACAGTGATGCATTAAATTATCATGGAATTTAAGAAGGATAGGTTTTTAATTGTAGACTGCTTTATAAATACCAGTTGGGTTTATAAATAACCTGACACAGTTCGGAATAAAAGTACTCTTCATTCATTATATCGCTATTATACTGTTGACTGTGAATCAGGCATTTACTTCTTTAATGGGCTGATCTGAAATAAATTTAAAGCAGCACACTGTGATTGAATAATATAAATAAATTGTAGACTGCTTTATTGACCAGCAATAAGTAAATGTAAGATTTCTGGGGTGGAACACAGAAATGCATGGGGTCTTAGGTACAAAACTGAAAGGGCAGAAAAGGACTCATCTCAAGGATGACATGACTGGGGTTTTGTTGGTCTTGAACATTTGTCTGTCACCACATCTTAATGCTGGGTAGCATCTCACACTTTAGTGCGTATTAATGATTGCCATATATTGAATTACCATAACTAAACTAATACCACAATGTTACTGTTGGTTTTTTTTTTTTATAAAAATTGAGTCCATTAGCTTCTAATTATGGCCCAGTATAATAACCCTTTATCTACTTAGTCCTCATTATGTCATGGCCTCAGTGTTTGTCTATATTTCACCAATTAGCCATTTATATTATTCAATCACAGTGTGCTGCTTTAAATTCATTCCAGATCAGCCCATTAAAGAAGTAAATGCCTGATTCACAGTCAACAATTTACTTGGTATAATAGCGATATAATGAATGAAGAGTTCTTTTATTCTGAACTGTGTCAGGTTATTTATAAACCCAACTGGTATTTATTATTGAGAGTGACAAAGTCAGAACTATTTGACATATGGCAGAGCATTCTTGCCTCAGTGACAGAAGAACAGGTTAAGTCTCTATTAGGGCATGTGGAGTGAACACATAGTGCCCCCTACCTCTATATGGATGACCACGTTTTGGCATTTTGACCATTTCTGCTTGCGAGAAGGAAGCAATGCTGATCAGTTCTGAATAGATCATTTAGGGAATTCCCCACTTTTATCAGATAACATAGTACAGTGTTAGCAAAAGGGTTTTACAAAATTGTTGAAAGAAAACATCTTTTGTTGGCTTTTTTCCATAATAAAAGGAATGTATAGTCACTGGAAAGTAAAGTCCTCAAAAAGTGTACCTTTTCTGTTTTTGAAGATTTGAAAATATAACTCTGGTATATAGAAAATTGGGAATATGATTAAATCTCAGTGCCTGCCATGTAATTAGTTTCTATGAATTCATATAACTGCGGTTCAAGTGGCAGACCAGTGTACAGGTCTGAAGGGCTGACCCGTGGACCTCCCCCAGAGAAATGTCACAAGCAGGTCATTATCACAAAGCAAGGAAGTTAACATTTTATACTGTGTGCCTGCCTACCTTACACTGCATACTGACACATCCATATCTTGTAACTCTCTTTTTTATATGTATACCTTTTTTTAAAACTTTTTTTGAAAGTTTATATTTGCTTTTCCTTTAGTCATCAATGTGATATGTTGCATGGTAGTTTTGACCTATCCATAAATTTCTTGTAGCTACCTTTTATGTTCATTATTCAGGCTAATCACTGGGAGATAGACTGGTTTGTTCTCGTTTGTATCCTTTTGACATTATTGGGACAATTTTTTCAAGATGTTGTCATTGAAAGCAACATAAATTTTCATACCTGCGGGGGTCTGCATGAGATCGGCCAGTCACCTAAGGGTGCAGTTCGCTTAATGGTAATAGAAAGAAACAATAATCATCAGGCCCCACCTGGGCTGGATATGCATAGAAAGTACTTTTATGATAAGGAAGTTTTTCAACAGATTTCTTTTCTTCAGAAGAAATAGCACGCTCCAAGTTGGTATTTGTTAATAAAATGTTGTGTGAAATGATATAAGTGTGTTGCACGTTCTCTGGAGGACCAGCGGTCATCATGGTGACTTCATTGGTCGATATTGAGGGTCAGCGTGGATATATGTAGCAAATGAGGTTAACATTGTCACCCCACGGGACATATATGGCTCACCTGGCATCAGTAATAGACGGGTCCCTGCATGGATTAGCCCAAGCAGAGCGTACGACCCGTCCAAACACACGCACACAACCTGTCACTTTCCTCGCTTGCAAGATGCATGCAAACTTTGTGAAGTTTCTTTACAAATGCCTTAATGTGATCGCCGTGTACCATCCAATGCTAATTTAAAGTATTTTAAAGTGATATGGGGAGATTTGATCACACCTGGCCGGGAGCCAGTCATGGGACTCCAGCGTATACGTATTATATAGAGGTTGTACACTCGGGCCCAGTCATGTCACCTGCGTGCAGTTCATTATGGGAATGACCTTCGTGTTCCCTCTTGTGCAGAGCCATTGATCCAGCTAACACCCAATGAACCAAAACAACTTGAGAGTTTAATGTTTGTCTTAACATATGGCACAAAGGATATAAGGCATTTGCGTGCATGTATATTTATATATATATATATGACAGGATGATAAAAGGATGGTCTTTAATTTGGATACCTCAGCAATGGACATGCTTTTTATACTTAACTTCAAGTTTTAATTGAATGGAGTTTACCGCAAAACCCAGACCTGTCAAATTTCCAAAATGGGCACAGGGGCAAGTTCACCAAACAAGAAACACAGCAAGAGTTCTAGGTTGGTTATACAATTATATTATTTGCATATGTAAATAGGACAAATGATTTGTGGGACAAGAGGATTGAGAGCCAAGGAACCCTGGTGGGGGGGGAGGGGAGAATGAAGATCAATATACAAAGATCAATAATTCATGGGTGATTACGTCCGACCTCTTTGTCACCCCATTCTAACAGACTTTGTGCATTACCAATCAGCAGCAATGTTAAGGATTTGTAGAGAATTACCCGACTTTGTTTACAGAAACCTCAGATTTAAAGTGAATTTTGAGTCAAGTGTTTGCAATAGATAAAGATATTATAAGATGTGTATGCCAAAATGACACTAAGAAAATTATATAGAATAATAGGTTTTGTTGGTTGGTTTAAGCAGGGCAATATACTGAAAATCTATCCAAACTAGAATATAGTCAAAGATTGTGTAAAATGTATGATTTAGATACCTTATAGAATTTGATAAAGTTTATAGACATTTGATGTTATCTGTAAGCATTTTGGGTAGCTAGTAAAGTCTTTATTTGTCCAGACTACTGCCTCAGGTTAGACAACTCAGCTACTGCCAACAAACAGAAAATAGGTCTCAGCAAAATAAGCTGAAAAATAAAACATCACAACCAAGAATGGTCACTTCAGTCAATAGAACCTGGTCTAAAACTTCCCCACTCTTTTGATTTCCTTCCATCTATTCTTTGCATACAGTACTTTGTTAAACTGCACAGCATCTGTTGGGGGAAATATGGAAGGATAAAAATCTGGTCACCTTTGAACCTTTTCATTTGGTCAGTGGAGAACAACATTAAGGTCATTATAGCCCTTCAGGCTCCTCATAAAGTAATAGTCCCGTTTTAGAGTCTGCACCCTATCAAAATATAGGGTGTCTGGTTCTTAAGGTGGGAAAATAAAATATCCAGGATTTGGACATGAAGTGAGATAAAATGACTGTGTCATATTGCACAGATCTGCAGCACAGAGCTTCAGATTAAGTGGACCTTGAATGTGCAAAATACCATCACGATGTTCACTTGGTGCACTTTCTTATAGTCAAGAAACAAAATAATAGAGGCTGAATCAGAAGAGAGAAAAATTTGTTAAAAAATATCCCCCTAATAATAGCGTTAAAGTATTTATATATATATATCTTGTTGGTATTGTGATAATCCAGACCGGATGAGAACTACCATTGATGTTGAGATTTGACTTGGTGGTGTTGCATTGTTAGCATACACCAGACCGGATGAGAACTACCATTGATGTGGAGATTTGACTTGGTGGTGTTGCATTGTTAGCATACACCAGACCGGATGAGAACTACCATTGATGTGGAGATTTGACTTGGTGGTGTTGCATTGTTAGCATACACCAGACCGGATGAGAACTACCATTGATGTGGAGATTTGACTTGGTGGTGTTGCATTGTTAGCATACACCTGTCATTACTTATAAGCAACTTGAGACTCTCCATATATAAAGTTACCAATAGTAAGTTGATGTTTCGCCAAATCGGCTTAATTCGCTTGTGTGGGGAGCGGGATTGATCATATTAAAGTCAATACCTTTGAACCCTAATTGAGTAATAATCAACAGAATCCTATTTTTGACTTTGACTGGCCCCCAGTCAGGATTATCACAAGTTTCAGCTTGCCGACTCATTTCTTGCTGATTAACCTTGTGTATTATGATGCAAAGCTATCACCATAATGGCCGCTGGCTGTTTATGACTTTGTCTGAAAGAAATAATCGTATATTTATGTAGAGGCTCACATTTTATTTGAGAAAACTTTGTCTAACTGCCTCTTTTAAACCTGTTTTTCTACATGTATATGTAAACATAGGGTGTTTTTGTTTTGTCCATGTCTTGTCATTTGAAGTGTGGCGAACACAGTACAAGAAGAAAAAGTACACATTGTCGACTTTTTACATTTTTGAAGGCAGTCAAGTGGGAAGGGAAGGGAAGCATATTGCTAGCATATAAATGCCTGGGACTGTCAGATTACAGCAAAAGTGATATAAGGGATACAGGTCACATGATACAATCTTAACTAAATCACATGTGCAATTGCATGAAAGAAAACCTTCATTGAAACTGGCCATTTCAGTTGTACTAATCTTAAGTTGAGGACCAAGGTCAAAGTGCAGATCCTAGGGCCAGTGTTTCAAAACCCAAGATCAAGCACTAATGTCTGGGACCACATTGCAGCACAGATACCAAATACTGATATCTAGATCCATAGTGTATAGTCTAGGACCAGACTCAAGTGAGATTTTCCTGGGCAGAGTCTAGGTTCTTGATTTAAGACCAGAATCATGCTTCACTGTCTTGGACTAGACTCTTAAGACCATAATCTAAATTGAAAGTCTAGGACCATCTGAAACCAAAGTCTAGGACAATAATCCAGTAATAGAGTCTTAGATAAGATTCTATAACCAAAATTTACAACCAGAATCAAGCATCAGATTCTAGGAAAAGAGTCTATTACCAAAGTCTGGGACCATAGTCAAGCACTGGAGTCAAGGACCAGAGTCTAGTACTAGAATTAAGCACCAGGACCAAAATCAAATACTGGAGTGTCTAGGTTCAGAGCTTATATTCAAAGTCTAAGACCAGAGTCCTGGACCAGAGTCCTGGACCAGAGGCCTGGACCCGAGTCTTGCACCCAAGTCTTGCACCCAAGTCTTGCACCCAAGTCTTGCATCAGAGTCTTGCATCAGAGTCTTGCACCAGAGTCCTAGACCAGAGCCTTGCATCAGAGTCTAGATGTCATTCCGTGTTGGGACTGTGGAGTGTGGCACAGAGGCAGAGGTTGCCACTGGCTGTCACACACTCCTTCACGGTTGGCCATCACCCTGCAATTATCTGTCTGTGTCAGTAACACAAGTGGCTGCTTGCGGTGTGTGGGTGTATATGCCAGGCAGCGGGTTCTGCTTCAAAGTTTCACAATACAAGAATGCCATCAGAACTATGTAGTGAAGTACACCAGTGCACTTTTTATGCCAGATATTTAAAAAAAGCATCAAGAAAAGTACAACAAAATTGATAAATCAATCTGAGAAACTTTATTACAACAAAGAGCACAAAGCGAAGTAAAAATATACACTTCCTCCAAATGATGGTTTAAATGTTTGGTTAAAAAAAATTGATAGCTCAAAGTAAATCTGATAATTTGCTAAAAAATAATGGCACAAATTTATTAACAATACCTTGCTTCTGATTTTGATAAAAGCTTAGTAGGTTGTCTTCCCCCCCCCCCCCCCCCCCCCCCGAAAAAAATGAAATTGGAGAAAGGCAATATAAATATTGTAAGTATGAAAGTGTCAAAACAGATGTTGCCAGTGTGTCCATAACCAGATTTTATTTGATAACAGTTGATAAATATCATCGCAGTGCTGATTTATTTATTTATTTTTTTTGGGGAAAAAGTGGGGTTTATGTTTTTATTGTTGAAATATGAGATTTATAGCTACATAAAAAATCTGATTCTGTGCAACAAGACACTGATTACATTTTGTAGACAAACATAAGTGACGCATTGATGTATGTATAGATTCGGAAGCCATTTCAGATATGCCTAAAAAATCTATAAGATAATGGAGGAAATTGCCAAAATTATCTGCATCACTTTCATCCATAAACTGCCAAATTCCTCATTATCACCCACTTAACTAATGATTATTTTTACACGTATTTTTGCTTGATTTTCAATAGACTGTTTTATTAGCTATTCTTAGATGGAAATATTATATCATAGTATGAAAGCATTGCATATACCTTAGCTTTTTAATCACCCAAATTAACAATTTTGATCAAATTAAGTTTCAAAGTTGGAAGGATATACATTTTAAAATGTTATCATTGACAGGGAGAGGAAATAATCAGCCCAGTTTGCTGAATGATGAGATATGTCTAATTGATATGCTGTAATTACAGATATTAATTTCAGCAGGATGTTGCTTCTTATGATTACTGCATTAAGCAATTCTAATTAAATTGCTGACGGAATAAAAGGAAGGATTAATTGAAAAGATTGTGATAGGAATTTGCCGCACAGCCACTTAGTATTACAGCATCATTATTTGTCAATGTTGCTGCTTGCTTTTCTGTGTTGTTTCTCATGTATGGCTTCAGATCATGGACATTTGTTATTTAATGGGCTGTCACTCATGAATGGGAAGTTTTTGATGGGGGATTTAGCATGTCTAATGTCAGAGAGCGGGGCTGCAAGTACCTCCATATTATGATAAGAGTCTTAATGATAATATTAGCAATAATAATCGTATTTTAAGTCATTAAAGTCTGACCAGAATTTGGGGTGTGAAAATATTCCTAATCCCAGACACCCACTCCCTATCAACACACAGAAATAGAAATGTGCAATATTGAATATCTGTGTGTCAAGTTAACTTTACACTAAGAAAGCCATATATCTTTATGTAAACATTACATGGGTCACCACTGAGAAATATTCTGCAGAGAGAAAGATTGACCAAAATACCATTTCTTTCTGAGATATTGTAATATGATTTATTTGGTAAAATAAGCTTTGATTACATATCAATTGCATGATAATCCTAAAACAACCTCACAGTTTTGATGGATGATATTACTAATAAAAAGCAACTGATTGAGGAAATATGTATAAATAGGCACCTTAAAGGTATGTGAGGTGAGGAGAATATTGTGTAAATGGCAAGGCAATTTGTTTGTGTCATGCAAGTTTTCATGCCAAGGTATTATAGACATATAGACAGTGTGTGGCCATGCTAGGTAAGATAAGTCACATACATATACACATGTCACTTCCAATCAGCACCCTCCTGTGTGTGACTTGTATGCAGTATGTCTGATACCATCCTATCATAACCTTTTAAACAGGGCCTGGGTTCATGCGCAGGGGCTGCAAGTGAAGGGCAGTCAGAGAAGGCAGTTAACGTGTTAGATGTTGATGTTATCTTCAGCCCTGATTCACTCTAGCATTCTTTGTGGTTGGATGTCCATAGGGAAATCTATGTCAAATTCTTTTGGATGCCTTTACTGTATCAGAGATTCGCCAAACTTTGTGTGATGACTATTCTTTGGGATATCTCAAATGAGGTAGCTGGAGGGTGACCTTGACCTAATTTCAATGTCACAGGTTGGTGTTGCTTTGTTTGTTTGTTTGTTTGTTTGAGGTTTTACATCACTTTCAACATTATTTCAGTCATTTTGTGATGAGACCTACTTGTAGCAGATATAGTGCTGCCTCACTGAATTGTCATGTCGCAGGTCCTTGACATGACAACCCACCCGGTCACATATTTACAAGGACAATGGGTTAACCCTTTTGGCACGGGCCTCAGCTCATATGGGAAGTTGAATCACGAGTTCAATCTCGGCATGGCCGGGGATCGAACCCATGACCTTAGGACCACCACAGAGGAACTGGTGCTAGTAAGCTAGCCAACTGCGCCACGGCCCGTGGCCTAGGTTGGTGTTGAATGCTGGTCTTAAGGACTAAAGATATCTGCACTTCTGATAGCTATTTTTTAAAACAATTTGATACAAATTTGGATTATTCAACTGATAATTGTGAATACAAAACTCATCAAATAGTACATATGGCATACTTTGCCAACTTTGGTCCTCAGTGATATATATTGCTATTAATGAATATGTAACTAATAGTTTTAAATATTTCTCTTTTCAGGTAAGTAGCAGATTTTTAAGAATATGAATGATTCTGAAAATGGTGAGTGAAAGAGATTCATAAAGAAAGAAATAGGGATGTAATTCATTTCTTGAAGCTATTAACTGGTCATGTCTTCACATTAATATTGATTGAGCTTCACTACCCTCACTTTGGCCTGCATGGACCCTCAGGCCATGAAAAAGTTCATAAACGATGGTAATAATCAACCAGTTGTGAAATTTGGAATTTCTTTTCATATGAAACCAGTGTTTCCAAACTTATTTCAAATCAAAGTATTCCAAGTGATATGATGTTTCTCAATCTCATGTCCACCAAACATTTCTTTGGAATGTCTAGTTCAAGCTGTCATCATAACTTTTCAATAGCACTTGCTGTGTTCTTTAGAAACATTATTGATAGATATGTTAGCAGGGTCAAAGGTCAAGCTACCACTGCTGGTCTCACAATAGGACTGTCCTTTAAATTAGTCTTGGTGAAATGGTTAGTGACTAGATCCTGAGATTGTGGATAGCTGTGAGCTGTTAAAGTCCTAATTATTGTGGGCATGAGACATCCTGGTGGACATGTTCTCCCCCCTCTAGGGCCCAGTGCTCATCAACACACATATAATGTCTGTCTGTCTGTCATCCCCGCTCCTGTGGTGCCACCTTGGGGTGGACCTGTACTCATTATCACAGTGGTGTCTACCAGGACTGTCATATCAATCTGGTGGTGCCACCTAGGTGACCTCCATGTTTAAAGACTGCAATGACATCCTCAATAGTTGTATACTGGAGGATATTTTGAAGCCTGCCCTAGGGGTTTGTCCATCTCTACAGGCTCATGTATGACAGAAACCTGAGGGCTCTACCCACCATAGAAGTCATATCCTAGTGCTGCCACCTAGTAATGAAGGACAGAACAATATATGGTTAATGAAGAATCTGTCAAAAGTAGTCTTGACTTCAATGTTGCCACCTTGAGGGTGATAAATGTCTGATTGATTGAGACAACATTAAATAGCAATTTACCTCTTGAGCATTTCAGACTTTAAACACTGTTTCATTTATGTAAACCAAGCATCTTTTCCCATTATCTGTAAAATAACAAGGATCAAATTGACGATTTTGTTGAGAGTTCTGTTGAGAATTAAAGCTTTTGCTTGGCATGAAGACACAAAATTGAAGTGATGTTTGATCCTAAATTTTTTACTGGATCGCTTTTAATACAAAAGTCTTGAAAACCAATATAAAGATTAATAATATTTTGGGAAAGTTTATTTACTTCCAAAGGAAAGTTAGAACTTTGAGTATGTTGTGATATGGTTGGTTATAAGATGCAGATGTTTTATGGATGTCATGGGAGTTAAAGATAAAAATATTTGTCTTTTGTTATTATTGAGGTTTATGACCAGTACCACACCAGTATGTGGCCTTGAACTTTTAGCAAACAGATACACATGTTGTGTTAGGTATAATACAGGAAGATTAAGACCAGATGACCTCTAGTCTTAGAGGTAGATCAAACATTAATCACAGTGGAAATAATAATATTTAATCCCCTTATCTCTCCTAACTACTTAATCCAACTGCAGTTGCTTAATCTCACAGGTAGAGGTTTTGTTTTAGGCAATTTTAGCCAGGCAAGGGATGATTAACTATGATAATTACCTTTTTCAGCAATTTTATACTTCTGTTTACCAATTTGTACGATGTTATGCTTTTCACTGCAATTTAGCTTTTGATACATATTTGTGATATCACTATGATTAGAGCTTTAAGGAGATGGAGTGATCTCTAGCTTCTCTTGCCTGTGACATCATTCAGATCTTACGTTGACTAAAGCAATACAAGATTAACGTTAGGGGGAACAGTGTCTTCTAAAGTTCTTTTTTCCCGCCAAAAAACGTCATTTAAACCACAAAAAATGACATGGTCCAAGATAATTGCTTTGTATGAAAATAACTACAAAACGGATTTCAGCCTTTAATGTATCAAATCCTTCAGGATTGATTTTTCTTTTGATTTGATTTTTAATTTGTTTTTAAAATTTTATCATTTTTAATCATTTTAGATTTAAAGTTGAAGCAAAAATCAGAAAAAGATGGCTTTTTTGTAACAATTTAAGAAGGGATAGAGCTTACTTAAAAAACATTTTTGGGAATATCTACACTAACAATCTGCAGAACTAAGACATCGATCTTTAGCTAGAATGATGTTATTTAGTTTAAATAGACAGATTTTTAAAAGATGTCTTATAATTCAAGTAATTTGTGTTTTTGTAAATAAAATGATTCAAATAAATGCAAATTTTTGACACCATTTGGTAATTTTTGACTTGAGTTTGAAGAAAGTTAGGTATCTCAAAATATAGACCATTAATCAAAATTCCATCTATTTAAACTAAATAGAATAATATTTGGAGTAAACCTGTTCTTAAATTTTGGTAATTAAACTTGAAAAACTTCTCAATTTTGTCATAAAAAGCGTGGGAAATTTTCAGAAATATGAAGTTTAATTTACTTCTAATTTTGTATCACTGGGCAGTGATGAGGTCTAATGCAGCAACTACTGGCTAATGGATTAGTCATATAAGATCAATACATGATCATGATGTTTTCATGTGTATTAATAAGCATTGATCCCATCTGAGCCAATATATGGTATTTATTTAGTTGGTTTTGATGGGTTATAATGGTGCACTATTTCATGCAGTTGAAGGATCAATGACGTCATAATGGTGGTGTGGCTATTTATCAATGAAATAGTGACGTCATGCACTTTTGGTATCTTAGCAACAGTCAACAACACATTTCATACAGTTGTGATCCTCTGCATGAAGTGTCTCTGTTCCCCCTAACGTTAAAGCAATACAAAGTTTGATCTATCTCATCTCTTGACTGTGACATCATAATGATAACACAAGCAATAGGAAGATTGAGTATACTCTCACCTCTCTATTGATGTATTTCCAGAGCAAATGATAATAGTTTTCCAATAGATTATTGATGTTGAGCCCTTCAATTGGACATTTATAACATTGCTTACAGTATAACGAGTGACACAAACTTTGAAATTGAGATAAATTCATAGGCACACCTAAAGCAGGAACTCTTTTGTTTGAGGAGGTAAAGCTTAGCCATAAACACTTCCTTTGGCACACTTCTAAACAGCTGTGTTCACAAAGTGCTGATAGATATGGAAGTTCATAAACAAAAATGCTGTGGGAAAGTGTAATCAATGTCTGCAAGTCTGTGACATGAATTGTGTGTATCTAAACAAGAGTTGGGCTGTAAAAGTTCACTCAAACTTGATGGTGGCTGTAAACACATCCTCTTACTTTGATAATTTATTGATTATGGTGCAATTTAATCTATAAGTTTACTCGGCAAAACCTATTGACATGAACAGCTAATTATAAAATTCTGTATAGTTGTGTAATATATTTAAAGGTTGAAGTATCAAGGACAGAGGAAAATCAGAAATCACAGTTTGCTGGAAGGTTAACAGTGTAATAGCTTAATTATTGCTCTGTCGAGTAAATCTAAATATTACAAGTTTGATTGTGTGTCATTATAATGCATTTTCATCTTTGACAACCTTCTACCTTGTTGTCAAGAAGTCATGATCAGTCGCCAAAGGATGAAGTTTGTTTTTAAAAGTGCTATTGTTGCACAACTATGAGGGCAGTCTTCAATCTTTGATAAACTTTTTTTGCTGAGGCAGTGTTATCTAAGGCTGAGTTTTGTGAGGCTATATTTTTTATGCTAAGTTTCACTGATGATGTGGATCTGAGGTTGAGTTTTTTTGGGTTATTTGAGGCTGAGATTTGCTGAGGTTGTGTTATTTGAAGCTGAGTTTTGCTGAGATTGTGTTATATATATGAGGCTGGGTTTTGCTGAGGTTGTGTTATTTTAGGCTGAATTTTGCTGAGGTTGTGTTATCTGAGGATGAGTTTGTAGTTGAGTTTTGCCGAGGTTGAGTTATCTGGGTCTGAGTTTTGATGAGTTTTGTATTAGCTGAGGGCAAGGCTTTATGATGGAGACAATGATTGCAGTATGAGGGAGGTGTTAGTGAACACTTAGAGGGAGAGATTACCTGGCCTGGAGCTGCACCTCTCCCCCACCACCGTATACGCCAGGGATCAGCGCTTAATGACCACCAAACGCTCACACATTAATGGAGAAAGAAACCGTCAGACTTTAGACCACAGACTAATAGAGTATACACTCAGTATTATAACTCACCCTCTAATCCATATACCAGGATTGTATGTGTGAAATGATTTGGCTTTATTATATACTAGAGTATGGTGATGTGACAACATTGTCTATCATCAATGTGATGATATCATGGACAACTGTCCATCATAAATGGTGATATGACTATATAATGGGCAACTGTCTAATATCAATGGTGATATGACTACATAATGGGCAACTGTCTATCATCAATGGTGATGTGCCTGCATTATGGGCAACTGTCTATCATTAATAGCGATGTAACTACATTATGGGCAACTGTCTATCATCCACAAGGCTCAGATGGCTGTCTTCATTGTGAATAGCTGTTGGTCATCTTTTTGGTAATAAACTATAAATTTAGCTGTCTACTATCTATTTGTACAAAAGTGACCACATTCTGAGACGCTGTCTGGCAGTATATTATTATCAATTATCTGCCTTTAATGCTGACAGGTTTTTGCTGTGAGTAGAGAGCATTATAATCGTGCTTGGTGTAAACTTGGCCTGGTAGGAGGACACAGGATATAAGAGTAATCAATGTAGGTATTGTCCAAGGTAAAGTCGATCCTTCTCTATAATGGAGAGGAAATTGATGAACGGACATGATATATATTATATACTACTCAACGATTGTCATAGTATCAAGTCAATATTCAACTATACATAAAGCAAGGTCAATAGTTCACTTTTATGTGACCTACTTATCTTAAAAGATTTTGACATGATATCAAAATTCTAGATGCATTTTTCCAGATGTTGTCCAATATTTTGTAAAGGAGAGAATTTAAAAGTGGTCAGCTGAATCTTTGAGTTTCAGGCCCCCTCCTCATGTCAGGCAGCCAGGCAGCATATACATGTACAGGTCTTGTGTTCGTAGCCGTCAAACTGAGCAGATTTATTTTGTATGTAGACTTGAAGAGCAGCTATGTATCTCAGGGGGAAGAGGTCTTGAGATTCCTGTTTTGCTTTTCATAAATAAGAGATATTTATGCCCTCCTCCTCCGAAGGAGGGCATATAGTAATCACTTTTCCGTCCGTGTGTCCGTGCGTCAGTGTGTCCGTGTGTCTGTGCGTCCGTGTGTCCGTGCGTCTGTGTGTCTGTGCGTCCGTCACAATATTTGGAATGGCCAACACTCAAAAGTGGCTGGACCACAGGGATGATACTACATATGCCTACAACAATATAGTCCAAGTAAATATTTTCCATGAAAGTTTGGTGACCTAGGTCAAAGGTCAAGGTCGCAGTGACCATCGGGTTAACTTTGGCCGTGAGCGCTCTAACTTCTATAAAAATGTTTCAATTTTGACACAAGTTGGTGTACAGGTGTATTTTATGAGGGGCTAGGCTAAGTTCGATGATAAATAATACTGACCAAATTTTGAAGCCACAGCAGCTATTTTTCAAAATGGCCGACATGCCGATTTTGTTAATTCTTTGCAGAATACACATATATCAAACATTATTACTTATTATCAATTGGTATAAGCTGCAAAAATGTTAATTTATGTAATTGGGTCAGTGTGACCTACTTTTCAGGTGAAAATCGACATCCCCATTAGTATATAGAGTGGCCCTCATTTCAATGCTCCAGAACATTGGGGTTTGATTCTACATAATGTTTGTATAACTTAAGACCCCCCAAAAAATTGCATGGAATTTTTCCAACCAAGGTCAAAGGTCAAGGTCGCAGTGACCATCGGATCAACTTTGGCCGTGAGCGCTCTAACTTCTATAAAAATGTTTCAATTTTGACACAAGTTGGTGTACAGGTGTATTTTATGAGGGGCTAAGCTAAGTTCGATGATGGGCGATACTGACCAAATTTTGAATTCATGGCGGCCATTTTTCAAAATGGCCGACGTGCCGATTTTATGAATTCTTTTGAGAATACACTTATATCAAACATTATTACTTATTATCAATTGGTATAAGCTGCAAAAATGTTAATTTATGTAATTGGGTCAGTGTGACCTACTTTTCATGGTGAAAATCGACATCCCCATTAGTATTTAGAGTGGCCCTCATTTCAATGCTGCAGGACATTGGGGTTTGATTCTACATAATGGATGCTGATTCTGTGAATTTGAGGTGCGAGGCAAACTGGCCACTAGGCGGCACTGGCCACAGGAGTATGCAGGAGGAGGGCATTGTTCTGCGCTCAGAGAGCGCATTTTAATTTTTCTTCATATACATCAAACCATGACAATGAGCACATACATGTACATGTATTTGTCAATCACATGGCAAGCTAAATTAAGGTGTCAATTCGATCAACCAATAAATAGTTGATCATGCAGCTCATTTGATTAGGATATTTGCCGAAATATGCCTGTATCCCTGTCTGTATCTTTAACATCGCCATGGAAACTCTGCTTTGGAAATTCATGACAATCAAGGAAAATTGAAATCCTGACATGTAATAAACTTGAAACTTTTTTAACCCCCCTCAGGGTAACTGTTACTCAGTAAATATATTTTGTTGGGTCATTCTTTTTGTATTAAGCATATAAGACAAGCATACCAGTAAAGATTTCCCGAGAAATATCATACTCTCTGATGGATGCATTAGCCAAAAATTGAGCCTATTATCTCAGAGAAAGTGGAACATTAACTTTACATTTGTTCCAATCTATTTGACTTATTGACTAAGCAGGAGAGAGAAATATGAAAGTAGTATTGTGAACTGTTGAGGTCAGCAGGTTTTGGAATTGCTCACATGATAGTTGGTTTTGTTTTCATGTGAGTTAGTCACACCAAATATAAAAAAATATGCATGCATTTCTCTTGGTATATGATAATGCCCCAGTCACATTTGTGCTGGGATCAAGCCAGGAAGTAAGAATTAGTCAGTTTCCTGGTGTCCCGGGTGCCGACCAGTTTATTTGTGAAAAATTGACATATACAGTGGATTTTTTCACTTCATGCAAGGGCGCTGCATGGCACCTGCAAACATGTTGACAATTTAAATCATACATATGAAGGATATCGTAGGTAAGGCATGTGTATCGCAGAGTTTGAAGCAAAGGACTAGCTTTCTAAGGTTTGCGTCTAGTAACAGGTAAAATGGAGAACAAATTACCGATTGTTGCACACGCTGCCACCCGCAACCCTAAGACAATCTTATGATATGCCTGTGGAATACTTGCACGTTCTTTACAATGTATTTGGTTGAGAAAATATTGCAGAAAAGTGGCAACTTTTATCTTCAGCTTAAAGTTCCCAGCAATCTCTATGTAATCTAAAGATTGGCCAGCAGTGGCCTATAATCCCCAGGTTTCCTCATGGTTTTCTGGCTTGCGGGCTGATTTTATTTTAAACACTTTACTAAATTTGGTGCAAATGTGACTGTTTTATAAACTATAGTTTTGTATTCTCATAATATTTTTGCACATAAATCCCAATTTTTTAGGTTCTAGGTTATTCTGTTTGTTATCTTTATTTTCATTTACAGTTTATTCTAGCAATTTATAATATTGTGTGTTTGTAGAAACTGAGTCTTATCAAAGTAAGGAATTAAGACGTATAGTGATCTTTACAGATGAGATTTTATGTGAGACAAAATAGCACAGAAAACCTGAACATAACAGAATACCTATGTATCACAGCAAAAGAGCAACTAATATATCACAGGACAAGGCCAATTTACATATCACATGGAAAACATCTATTTCTAGGTCACACAAAATCCATTGAAGAATGTAACAATACTTGATTTTATCCAGTTTGTGTTTTGATGTGGAAGGGATTTATGTTTACAAATCAATATGAAAAGAAGTATATCAAATATTGAGTATGCACAGATAATAAGTGAAGCAATTTAAGGGTAGTGTTGCAGGAAGTTTTGAGGTGGTGTAGCTGCTCGTTTAGGAAAGGCTCCTGGGGATGGCAGAGAGACAGAAGATGTGACCGTGCAGACAGGCAGAACTAATTGATGATCGCAAAGCAAGGAATTGTGGGAAGACTTCACAGATAGGTTAGCTTACACATTCTGTGTGATGTGGCAACAGTCAGAGCTTAAGATCATTAATGTTGTAGAGGTCAAGAGAGGTCACAAGTGTTAATGACATCTGACAAAATTACATTATTTCATGATTGATTAACATTCTATTGAAATCCATGTAAGTGAATATCTTTGTAGATGCACCTGATGTTACTGAGACTTTTTACTATAATATGATGGCTTAGGATAGATAACTATGATGGGTTCAGATGAAACTGATGTGACTTGCGGTTTGATTTGGTCCAGATTTGGCTGAGAAAGATAATCTGTATGATATGTTGGGATTTTGCTTCTTTTGGGTATTACATCACTTTCAACATTATTTCAGTCATTATTGTGATGAGACCTAATTGTAGCAGATGTAGTGCTGCCTTACAGATTTACAAGGACAGTGAGTTAACACTAAAGGCATGGGCCTCAGCTCATATGATAAATTTGTATGGGTATGGACAGGGACCAAACCCACAACCTTTGGATCACCACAGTGGAACTGGTGCTAGTAAGCTTGTGCTCTAACCAACTGTACCACGCCTCATGGCCTCATGGCCATGGGTTGGGATGGTTTGATTAAGTCCAGGGTTGGTTAATACCTCAGTCACATTTGCGCCGATTTCAGTAAAGATGCCCGGCCGATGGGTATTTTTTACAAAATCGGCAGGCATTTCAGATTGCCGTGCGGGCACCGGGAGATCATCGGCCACAATTGGACATCTTTAAGACGTCGGGCGGGTCATCGGGAACTTTTATCTTGAACATAAAAGTTGCCGGCGTTTCCCCGATGTCTTATCAGCAAATATCATCTTAAAGTGCACGGCAGTGTCCCGCAGGGACATCGGCAGATTATCTTAGGGCTGCCGGTGGCATCGTGCGGTGAAAATAGGATTATATTTATTTAATGTATTCATAGACCATCGTCAGATGATCGCACGGGCTCCCTGCGATATATCATAGACGTCTTTAAGATGTCTTTCAGACGTCTGTCAAATGAGACAGACGTCTTTAGGATGTCTTTCAGACGTCTGTCAATGATTCAGACGTCTTTAAGATATCCTGCAGACGTCTGTGTCATTCAGTCTTGCACGTGCCGTGCGGTGCCCTTTAATAATGTGACCACAGCTACGGCATATCTGAGATTGTTGCTGATAAACTCCCCGGCGCCCGGCAGACTGTGAAGTCGGCCGATTGTTACTGCCCGGCCGGCGCCCGGTGCAAATGTGACTGAGGCATAAGAGAGAGATGACTGAGTAGCATTTAATTATTATTATTATTATTATCATTTTTATCATTTATTCATACTCAAAATTGAAAACAATGGTATAATTGGCTTACATGATAAACAGGTATCACAGTATATAAAAACAATTCTTGTACTAAATTCAGACTAGAATTAAAATAATTTAATAAAATAAAATAAAATATAGTAAGAAAATACATTTGTTTTCTATACAGTTATATATACAATCAATAATTTCTAAGATCATATCAATCTTCCATTTTTCACCTAGAATATCATTTATACATGTAATGCGATCACAATATACTTGTTTCATTTTGAGCTTCAGAGAACTAATGCTGTTTATATGTTTATGTCACAGCGAGACTTCAGAAATAATTTCACTTATATTTCTCCCTGAACAGGACAGGGCATTATTATAGCACATCTTAGCAGCATATGCAACATGACAATTCTTAGCAACTAAATTTCTTGCCATAAAATTACCATAAAATCCCCAGATCTACCTCCCAAGATGTGACAAACATGATGATTTTTACAGAAATGAGGCAGAAATGACAATGCCATTGTCTGCCATTGCTTATTAAACAGTTTGCATATAGCAACATTCCAGGTATTACACAATGAGGCAAACTCTTTGCTATAGAAATCCCACAGATTGGACCCATACTAACTGCTACCATATATCTGCAGACGTTTGGACTTGCATTTTGGGTCAGCAAATAAGAAATCAGTACTGATCTCATTCACACAAGCTTTTTTTTTATCTTTAAAAAAAAACTACAAAGATATCTGGAGTAAATCCTATTTCATAAAGGTGAGAAGATGACATTTGTGATTGGGACTGGCTTGATACAGCCACATGAGATGCCCACCTGTATATGGCTGCAATATATCCGCTGTCTCCTAGGTGACTGCCTTTTTTAACTCTTAAAAGATGACTCAGGATAAATCAAAATATCTCAGTGCCAGGTGCCTTCCTCTTCCCAAATGCCGCTTATGCTAACAAATATAGATATCACTCATTAAGCAAGGCATATGGTTTATTCTATTCTACTTTCTCTGATATTAACATCTTTCTCTTCACACATTTACCCCAATTATGCATTTCAAATCACTGGATGTTAGGCAATCTACTGATGCAGGGTAACTTGGCCTACATAACTTGAACACTATAAAAGAGGTGAACATTGGATGATATCATCTCAGAGAGTCACTCTCCTCTATCAGTGTAAGAGGTGAACACAGGATGATATCATCTCAGAGAGTCACTCTCCTCTATCAGTGTAAGAGGTGAACACTGGATGATATCATCTCAGAGTCACTCTCCTCTATCAGTGTAAGAGGTGAACACAGGATGAATATCATCTCAGAGTCACTCTCCTCTATCAGTGTAAGAGGTGAACACTGGATGATATCATCTCAGAGAGTCACTCTCCTCTATCAGTGTAAGAGGTGAACACAGGATGATATCATCTCAGAGAGTCACTCTCCTCTATCAGTGTAAGAGGTGAACACTGGATGATATCATCTCAGAGAGTCACTCTCCTCTATCAGTGTAAGAGGTGAACACTGGATGATATCATCTCAGAGTCACTCTCCTCTATCAGTGTAAGAGGTGAACACAGGATGAATATCATCTCAGAGTCACTCTCCTCTATCAGTGTAAGAGGTGAACACTGGATGATATCATCTCAGAGAGTCACTCTCCTCTATCAGTGTAAGAGGTGAACACAGGATGATATCATCTCAGAGAGTCACTCTCCTCTATCAGTGTAAGAGGTGAACACTGGATGATATCATCTCAGAGAGTCACTCTCCTCTATCAGTGTAAGAGGTGAACACAGGATGATATCATCTCAGAGTCACTCTCCTCTATCAGTGTAAGAGGTGAACACTGGATGATATCATCTCAGAGAGTCACTCTCCTCTATCAGTGTAAGAGGTGAACACTGGATGATATCATCTCAGAGAGTCACTCTCCTCTATCAGTGTAAGAGGTGAACACTGGATGATATCATCTCAGAGAGTCACTCTCCTCTATCAGTGTAAGAGGTGAACACAGGATGATATCATCTCAGAGAGTCACTCTCCTCTATCAGTGTAAGAGGTGAACACTGGATGATATCATCTCAGAGTCACTCTCCTCTATCAGTGTAAGAGGTGAACACAGGATGATATCATCTCAGAGAGTCACTCTCCTCTATCAGTGTAAGAGGTGAACACTGGATGATATCATCTCAGAGAGTCACTCTCCTCTATCAGTGTAAGAGGTGAACACAGGATGATATCATCTCAGAGAGTCACTCTCCTCTATCAGTGTAAGAGGAGAACATTGGATGATATCATCTCAGAGAGTCTCTCTTCTCTATCAGTGTAAGAGGTGAACACTGGATGATATCATCTCAGAGAGTCACTCTCCTCTATCAGTGTAAGAGGTGAACACAGGATGATATCATCTCAGAGAGTCACTCTCCTCTATCAGTGTAAGAGGTGAACACTGGATGATATCATCTCAGAGTCACTCTCCTCTATCAGTGTAAGAGGTGAACACAGGATGATATCATCTCAGAGAGTCACTCTCCTCTATCAGTGTAAGAGGTGAACACAGGATGATATCATCTCAGAGAGTCACTCTCCTCTATCAGTGTAAGAGGTGAACATTGGGTGAGAGTCACTTTCACACAGGTAGTTATCATCTCAGTGTTAATTATATTGAAGACAGGACATTGAAAGAGTGGATTAGTTGTAGCCAATCATATTACGTCCATTTTAATCTCAGGAGTTTGTCAATTTCAGGCACATAATATGTTCAGAGCCATAGACTTAAGATACTTAAAAAACAATCTATTACAAATATGTATGGCTAAAGCCTAGGATCCATCATAATCTGTCGTTTGTGATGTGATATTAAATTTTGACGGGCACTCTCATCCTGTTATTTGGCATACAGGTACCCTCTCCATCATAGAAACAATAAGACTATAAATCATAAGACAATGGTCGGCTCTGATCACTTTGATATTGCAAAAATTGCAAGACATTGATATATTTCCTTGTTATTTCAGCGATGCATATGCCATTTTTGAGACTCAGAAAACAATACAGGTTGTTGTGAAATGGAAATTCATTCAAGGTTGCTTCTTGTTTAAGATGGATGAGGGTTTGGTTTTTGCATAAATAAATCAGTCTCAGGAAAGGATAAGATTACAACTAAAATTTATTAGGGATTAGAATAATTGTGATTTGTATAAGATGTAACATAAAAACAAACAAGCTGTTTTTAGAAGAGATATAATTTGTTTTCCAGAATTACTCAAATTTTGAAGGTGAGTTTCATAATACTAGTAACTCAACTGGAGGAAATAGAAAGGTTGCACAACAATTCAAATGTTAACCCGAGCCTGGTACAGAAAATGATTGCATTTACTGACATGACGTAAACAAAAGAAACAGTACAGAGAATAACACCATAAGCAAGCAGTCAGTTGTGACCTTTTGACCAGAAGCATAAAACAGGGATCTTTGCCTCTCAGAAGATGCTGTTAAAACTGACATAAATGCCTCCCTCACAGACACTGCTAGACACTGCCAGACATGGCCATCATACTTGTAAACATAACTTTAAAATAGTCTCAAAAACATAATAAATAGAGAATATTCCTGACTTTTTTAGGGCAGAGAAATATTTGTTTAATAAATCTCAGCAATTCAGTCACAGCAAAAGTAGATTATTAGTGAAGAATTGGATGGATGTGTTGAGCAGGAAGAGGTCAATATGTGTGTGGTGCATGCTGGGAAGAATGCAATAAATGCCAGGAAAATAGAAGAAGGCAATATGTATTAAAGAAAATATCAGAACGGAGATCTGTGCATTCTGTAGTATACTGGGTATATTGGACAGTGATATTTTTATCCTCTGGTATGAATTATTCAAGCAAAAGACATCAGCATGATCAATGATAAGTGTGGGATTACTTGGTGAGTTGGGATGAGGAGACAAGCGCCAGGATCAGTGTTACTATACCATTGAACTGTTGCCAAGTTACATCAAATATTTTGAACAGATGATGGGAATTCAGTTTACTTTTCAAACATTTGCCAAAACATTAATTTTATGTCGTGCAAAGCATGTTATGATATTTAATCTGAGATGAGTGAAATGAACATTAAAATGAACATTAGAGCTGAACTCTTGCAATTATTGAGTTTTAGGTTTTGTTTGCAAACATTCAAAGGAAAAACACTTTTATAGATATACAAGTGCTTGTGATATTATTGGAATTTTAAAAATAGAGTTTATACCATTGAAGTCAAATCAGCAAAGAAGCAGTAATTAACAGTTGCTTGAGTAAAATTTGGAGAATGCAATCATTGTACAAAAAAAGCACTTTGTGGAATTGTTTGAAAGAGCAGTGGAACTTGGGAAAACGTATAAATGTCAGGATAGCATGTGGTCCAAAAGGAGGCTTTGTGTTCAAAGAGAAGATGGAGTCTGGTTGGCTGTCTGGGTGGTAGAGAACAGGGAGGGAAAGGGGGGAAAGCAGAATAAGGAATAGGGTGAGACAGGGAGGGGAAAGGGGACAAACAGGGGCAGGAAGGGGTGAAACAGGGAAAGGAAGGGGTACAACAGGGAGATGAAAGGGTGAGGCAGGGAGGGGAAAGGGGCTAAACAGGGAGAGGAAGAGGAGGAGAGAAGAAAGGATGGGGAGCAATGAATCTCAGAAGAGTTATCATGAGGGGAGGAAAAGAGTAGAAAGATGGGGTAACGAAAAGGGCACGGAGATGAGTGGGTAAGACATGTAGTGGTTAGGTTAGGAAATGAATATCATCCCCATTTATGCCACCAAACACTCATTTTTTCACCCTTTTTTATTTTTATTATCTTTTATATTCTATTCACCACCCTTTTTCCTGCCATTTTACCCCGGCAAATATTTGCAGCGTTGCGGGGCTGCCTGCGTGATTGATGTCAGTTGTGTAACGAGCACTAAAGGAGTGCTCTTAATAACTCTTTGTGCTCTTTGATGGACGAGAACCTCTGATGTTTGAGAAACAAATAAAGTTCTCAAGAAATATGTTTCGCCAATTATCCAATTGCGAGGCTTGTTATCAGTGGCTTAATGGCTTCCTGTCTGGCCAGAGTTTGATAAAGAGAAAACTTGGGAATCATAAGATAGATAGATGGACGTATCAAGGGAAAATATCACAATTTTAGCCATTTTGTTGGCCACAAGCATCTTTGAGGAACATATCCTTAACAGATATGAGAGAGATATGCTTAGAATGGGTGATAATAACAGCATCCCTCCTTGCATGATAGGCTGGAGTTCACAGTAAAGAATCCTTAACTCAGGAGTCTCTGGACTGTTACTATCCAACAAGGACCTTTTGTAAGCATCCCAGGTCCCTGGCATGAGGAAGGGGCCTAACACTCAGTCAAAGGAGTCACAGTGCTGGCCTCAATATATTGCTGGTAAGAATTAGTCCCAGTTGGTACTGAAGAGAACACACCAGCTTTCAGACACCCACAACACAGCACGCGAAGTCATCTATAAATGAAGTACAAATTCTCTGGGTTTCCTGTCCTTTCAACTGTGCTGCTGTTATATAATTTGGCTTATATTCATTGGAGATGATGTTGTATAAGATTATAATGTAAATTTTATTATCTTCAAAGTCTGATATGCTTTTGTCATGATCATTCCAATCACTGTGTTTCCGGGAGCGCTGGTAGCTCAAGTAATTGTGTTACATCACTATGCATTTGCACAAGAGTTCTTTTATAAAACAGAGGGAATTTTGTACGAAGGTTAACAAAAAACATTTAGAAAATTTCACATTTTGGAATATTTCTTTAAACCTTAAAGTGCCTCTGCACCATGCTAACCGTCTGCAGTGTCTAACAACCAGTTCATCCAATTGTTGTGCATTAGATAAGATCATATAGTTATGATTTCAAATGAATTCATGATTATTCCATAGCTTATGTTTCAAATATTTTTGCTGATGTTTAAAATAATTCTAAAAGAACAAATAATGACAGGGTTGAGTTTAAAGAGATGTTAGTGCCCCCTAGTGGCTGATGGAAACACAGTGCCATAGTGTAGGCCTAGTTCTCATATGAGACTAGAGGTACAAGGCCCACTTGTGCACCACAAAGCACTGTGAGGCAGGAATCACTCCCAAAGGACTCCTCTATAACTGTGTTGTAACTTGGCATTTCATCTGCGTCCATCATGGCTGCAGCTGTTCTGCAGTGACAGGCCGTCACCTCACCCCGTCCCCCGTCCAGTTATTCAGTCATATTTCTTGCGACTTGATTGGCTGGGTGGTCGGCGAGGCATGTTGCCATGGAATATAGGCAGGATGCTCCGCTGGGATAAGATGGAACTATTTCTGGCAAGACACTTGCAAGGTGTAATGATACTTCCTTTGAGGACGTCAACCAGAGTGTGAATATCTCTACGCCGCGTTAATAGTCCTCCTCCCATGATGCTTTCAGCGAGGATAATTAAACCTGTCCTGTAATTGCTGGGACTAGCCCCCCTAATCTTTCTAGAACCAAGACAGATAATAATTCTGCTCCTTTCGAAATGGCAGCAATAAACATTCAGGAAGTCCAACATCGGCAGAATTTCTGAAAAAGTCTGACCAAAGAGACAGTTTATGTGAACTGAGCTCACAAAACTACAAGAGAGTTTGGACGTAATTGTGATTTTATTAGAGACTTGTAACATAAAACCCACAAATGGATGCATTACACCCCACTGCCTCCTATAAGGCAAGGTTGGGCTTGAAATCATGGATACAGATGGCCCAGGACAGGACACAGCAATGACACAAATGGCCAAAAAAAAAGAATTATATAATATAGACATGAAATTATTAATGAAATGATGTCTTTTCACCTGGAAAGTCAAAAAACTTTTGGGTCGTAGAATTAAATGAAGATAGGTAAGGAAATCAAATATAGGCTTCTTTTTTGTTAGGCCCTGCACTCATCAAGCAAATCGTGGATTGATATGGACTTGTTCAGGGCATCTATTGAGTCGATGGAGAAATATGTTAAAATGTAATGGTGCAAGTTAGCATCGCTGAGGGGCACTACTTCATTTATGATCATGTTTTCATCATGTTGAATAATTAAGGAGGACACGCTAATTTCATGAGAATGAAAATTAAACATCATCATTACATATTCTAGCCATGAATGTCAAACGTGTCATATGACCAGACAGATGAACTTTTTGGCATGCAAAAAGAAATATTTTCCCACACAGGTGCTTGAAATCGAGTTTGACTTAAAGAAATTATTTCCATTTTCTTTTTAACCTGTGTTACAATTAGTGATGAAAACACGAGAGTATATCAGTTGTGTCACTCAATATCAATTCATATGTGGTCAAGATGTGTATTTTTTTTTAACAATTTTTACTGAAACAGCAAATTGTATATCTATTATGTTGCTAATTTCACATCTGCAAAGTAAGCCCAAACCATTCAGTCTACTATATGATATCCCATCCACACACACATATACACACACACATACACACACACACACACACACTTACTTTGGTACTCTCTTTGGATGATACTCTCTTTGGAAGCACATATCATCTTAGGCTTTGTCTCAAATGTGTTAACAAAAATATGGTGTTCACAAGATAGTGTAGATTTATGTGCATGTTTAAAGAAGTTATTTCCTGTTAGTTTGCAGTATGATTTGATGGGCATTGCACAGAAATCACTATCACTGACATAAAACCACCCAAGGCACAGTGGTATTAACAATAATTCTATTATTCTATTGTGTCTGGTGGGAAAAAAATTGTATTTTAATGTTATATGCATATATACATTATGTCATGCTGTTGATATTTGTTCTTGATTGTTATATTTTGTATTTTGTAGGTAAGTGTCTGGCTTTTGTCATTTGTGACTTGGCACACAACAAAATATTCAGATAAGTATATTTGTCTTATTTACTCTGGCGTTAAGACGGTTGTCGCACAGCCATTTAAATGTCAAAGGCCACTTGGATTAATCTACCACCAGAGGGCCTTCACAACTACCACAGTCATCAGTGTCCCCTGGTAGTAGCTTTTGTTGAAAACTGCCACTAGGTGACACAACATGTGTGGTGACATCAGACAGATGGGGATGCTGACAGGAATGAGGTTTAGATTTGTTTCCTTCCAGCGATGTTGCTCAGATGCCGTCTACTATCGCCATCTGGTGGGGAATGAGGGTTGCCAAGAAGCATAATGCACCCTGATGAAACATTTATAGAAAAAGAAGAGAGATGGGGACACAAGATTGTCTGAGTGATAGATAGACAATTCTTTGAGTACGTGAACAAAATTGCATCGTTCTATTGTGTTTTTCTGGAATTTATTTTCTTGTTTGACACTTTCTTCTGTAAGCTTGATTATAATGTTGATCTCCTTTTAATTGTGTATCAGTGTGCTCACATTTTATTGGCTTTTATAATAGATTCTATCAATTTGGCCTGCTGTATTATTTATGCTGTATTATTCCGTTTTTGTCATCAAGATTTCACATGTGTAGGAGACAAATTGACTTTCAAGAATGTACACTGTATTAGGGCTGTGCTATTGACAACAGATAATGGAGGTCTTTTCATTGTGTCACTCAGATGGTCATCATTGAGGACAAACAATTTCATTGTGACCTGGGTTCTTATCCAAGATGGCCTCCCCACTGAGACTCATTCCCTCTGCCTCATATCCTGGGCTACACTACCTCATGACAGCCTGGCTTTATTTCCTGTAATCAGAAGTACATAAATAGGGGTTATTGAAAGTGCATTTTCATTGACCCAAGAGTGTGATGTAATCTGTAGATCACATGACCCAACATGGTTGCTGAATGCAGAACTGCAGCAACTTAACCTTTGCGATCTTATTGCTTAAATTTTTTGTTTGTTTTGCTATTCATAATTAAGGTAGAGGATATGTTTTTTTCTTGTGAAGTTGTTATTGTGATTTATGAAAGCTGTATTTGATTTGTGAAAAAATGAGAAAACGAAGGTTTATGAGAACACCACAGTTACAAAGTAAAAGATCAAGGACTTAAGTGTCGAGAGAGCCTCAATCTATTATGCTCCATCATTTATAATTTGGAAGAGTCTTTGCATTGTTTAAAATAAACACAGTAGGATGGCATTTGATTGTGAGTGATATATCAGGTAATGATCATTGATGTTTGTCTAATGAGGAACGAAAGGAATAAAAAACAGGACGCAGCTCAACTACAAAAACAGGAAGTGGCTGCAAGGGAGGCAAGTATCCAGATGCATTGTGGGAAATGAGGATGGCAATCCTGCATTAAATTCAATATAAATATTTATTTGAAAAAATTTCTGTCATCTGTGCTTGCCAACAACTTCGACATACTTATTAACCAATAAGGTTTGTGTGTTTATGAGATAGAAGGAGAATGATATCTGGCCTGGATATTCTACAGTACAAGTGTTTCTCAATAATCATTTCTGCTTGAAATACTTAGAAAAAAACACCATCAATAGGTATGTCATTACATGCTGTAAAATCTTAGTGAGATATTTAAACAGGATACTTAGTAATATGGGAGCACTCTCTCCATCTTGCCAATCTTGTCCTCATATGTATGCAGTCTCATGTACCAGAGGTAAATAACGTATGAATAATGGAGTCTGTTTACCCAGATGATGTCATTAATTTTTGTAAGCTCACAGGCCACAGACTACCAATGATAATTTGTATCACACTCAGCTGATATCCCACCCCAATTTTTATGCCATTTTAACCAGTCTTGAAATGAGAGGCTTTCTGATAATAATGCCATTATTTGTTCGTGTCAAACGTTTTGGTTTACCAACATTGTGTCACCCTATGTGTGCAAAAAGAAGACTAGTGAAGATTCTAGCATGAAGACAAAACACTTCCTAACCTTATCTGTCATCTTTAAAGGTGGAAGTGGGCGGGTCCTTAAGTGCCATGCCTGCTCTTTCTTCGCAATATGTCTTCCTGTGACCTTCTAACCACATTCCCACCGGACCTGGTTGGGGCAGAGAATAGATGACAGCAGTACCAAACCCTTTATACTCTGACCAGCAAACTCTAGCTCGTGACACTCTAGATTTTGACAATCTAAATCGTGACACTCTAGATCATGACACTCTAGATTGTGACACTCTAGATCATGACACTAGGTTGTGACACTCTAGATCATGATACTAGGTTGTGACACTCTAGATAATGACACTAGGTTGTGACACTCTAGATAATGAACCTAGATCATGACACTCCAGATCATGATACTTTAAATCATTATACTTTTGATCATGATACTCTAGATCATAACACCATAAGTTTTGATCAAATATTGACACAACAAAATTGTCGTACATGCAATGTGCTCTTAAAGTAAAAGGGATATTCATCTGCCCTAGGGAGATACAGGGGGAAAGGACAGTACCGGTAAGTCTCAATCTCTTGGGACAGGTGGAGAGGACCAGGGAGATACAGGGGGACAGGACAGTAAGCCTCAGTCTCTTGGGACGGGTGGAGAGGCCCCAGGGAGATACAGGGGGAAAGGACAGTACCGGTAAGTCTCAATCTCTTGGGACAGGTGGAGAGGCCTCGGGGAGATACAGGGGGACAGGACAGTAAGCCTCAGTCTCTTGGGACGGGTGGAGAGGCCCCAGGGAGATACAGGGAGACAGGACAGTAAGTCTCAATCTCTTGGGACAGGTGGAGAGGCCTCGGGGAGATACAGGGGGACAGGACAGTAAGCCTCAGTCTCTTGGGACGGGTGGAGAGGCCCCAGGGAGATACAGGGAGACAGGACAGTAAGCCTCAGTCTCTTGGGACAGGTGGAGAGGACCAGGGAGATACAGGGAGACAGGACAGTAAGTCTCAGTCTCTTGGGACAGGTGGAGAGGCCCCAGGGAGATACAGGGAGACAGGACAGTAAGTCTCAGTCTCTTGGGACGGGTGGAGAGGCCCCAGGGAGATACAGGGGGACAGGACAGTAAGTCTCGGTCTCTTGGGACGGGTGGAGAGGCCCCAGGGAGATACAGGGAGACAGGACAGTAAGCCTCAGTCTCTTGGGACAGGTGGAGAGGACCAGGGAGATACAGGGAGACAGGACAGTAAGTCTCAGTCTCTTGGGACAGGTGGAGAGGCCCCAGGGAGATACAGGGAGACAGGACAGTAAGTCTCAGTCTCTTGGGACGGGTGGAGAGGCCCCAGGGAGATACAGGGGGACAGGACAGTAAGTCTCGGTCTCTTGGGACAGGTGGAGAGGCCCCAGGGAGATACAGGGGGACAGGACAGTAAGTCTCAATCTCTTGGGACGGGTGGAGAGGCCTCGGGGAGATACAGGGAGACAGGACAGTAAGCCTCAGTCTCTTGGGACAGGTGGAGAGGACCAGGGAGATACAGGGAGACAGGACAGTAAGTCTCGGTCTCTTGGGACAGGTGGAGAGGCCCCAGGGAGATACAGGGAGACAGGACAGTAAGCCTCAGTCTCTTGGGACAGGTGGAGAGGCCCCAGTGAGATACAGGGGGACAGGACAGTAAGCCTCAGTCTCTTGGGACAGGTGGAGAGGCCCCAGTGAGATACAGGGGGACAGGACAGTAAGCCTCAGTCTCTTGGGACAGGTGGAGAGGCCCCAGTGAGATACAGGGGGACAGGACAGTAAGCCTCAGTCTCTTGGGATGGGTGGAGAGGCCCCAGGGAGATACAGGGAGACAGGACAGAAAGCCTCAGTCTCTTGGGACAGATGGAGAGGCCCCAGGGAGATACAGGGAGACAGGACAGTAAGCCTCAGTCTCTTGGGACAGGTGGAGAGGCCCCAGTGAGATACAGGGGGACAGGACAGTAAGCCTCAGTCTCTTGGGACAGGTGGAGAGGCCCCAGTGAGATACAGGGGGACAGGACAGTAAGCCTCAGTCTCTTGGGATGGGTGGAGAGGCCCCAGGGAGATACAGGGAGACAGGACAGAAAGCCTCAGTCTCTTGGGACAGATGGAGAGGCCCCAGGGAGATACAGGGAGACAGGACAGAAAGCCTCAGTCTCTTGGGATGGGTGGTGAGGCCCCAGGGAGATACAGGGGGACAGGACAGTAAGCCTCAGTCTCTTGGGACGGGTGGAGAGGCCCCAGGGGGAGACAGGACATTAAGCCTCAGTCCCTTGGGACAGGTGGAGAGGCCCCAGGGAGATACAGGGAGACAGGACAGCAAGTCTCGGTCTCTTGGGATACTACAAAAAAGAAAGAAATAAAAACATTCTGGAGTGGGTGATGTTTATTTTATTTTCATTGCACTTGTTTTGCCATTAGGACTGGATCATTGACATATCAAGTGAGAAGGTTACAAGTCAATAGAGCATCTCTGTGTTTTCAGCCCATGTGTTTGCCTTCTATAAAATATGAGAGAGATTTATCATAGATTTCCTATCAATTAATTTGATAATCTTTTGTGAGCTTGATTTTTTAAAGACCAACACTTGCTTGCATTTTGGTGATAAGATGGTATTCTATTATTCTGTTTCTAACAATGAGGTAATGATTTTGAGGAAGACAGATATGAGATTAAGAATTTGTCCATAAACATGGGTTTCTTTATAGATTCAGTGATTCCAGGAAGGTTAGGATCAGTCACCATTACTGTACCTTGGATACATTCCCCACTGGGACGATATGTATAACTTTCTATGATAAGAGACACTCTGCCTGTGTCAAGGTTATCACAGAGAGAAGGTTAGACATATTTATACAAATGATGTTTGTAACATGGCATTATTATGACCACAGTGGGAACAGAGCTGCTAAGAATTATGGGATAAAGTAACAGAGACTGTACATTGTACATAAAACTCAGCTAGATTTAGATATTCCACACAAAAAAAACTGAAAACTGTGGACTTTATACTGTGGTGACATAACTGGAACAATAGAATCATAAGAAATGATCAGCAAAGAGAGAATGGATTTTTAGATAGATATTTTATCCAAATGAAAATGATATGATCTATGTAACCACAACTTTGGACAAGGAGGAACGAAGTTCGGTATCATTTTTGGATTACTTTAGTAAGAGTGCAATCTTATTTTATGTTTGTGTAGATTTGACATTTTGGCCTTAATATCCTGTATTGCAGTAGAAGACAATGATCTTGTTGATAAATGCTGACCTGAAAGGGAAGTGGTTGCTGTCCCATAATTCATCATTCTCCCATGATGCTTTGCTGTGGTTGTGGGGGCCAGTAGATCACGAGAGTTACAAATGACCTCAGGAACTGCTGGCAGACCATTCCACCATACTTGACGACACATTTGCCTGGCTCTTGGGACAGTGAAGCGGTGCCCAGCAGACATAAATATGGCTTAGCATTGGTCTTGTATGTAGCATCACAGACTCCATCAAGCACAAGCAAGCTCACAGCTGATTTGCGAGTACACCCGTTGTTATAGCAATGCGCAGTCAAGCGTATACTCCAAGAAATTGTGTATGGCCCGGCGAGAGTTGACCATGACATGGACTAACCACAAGGGTGAAACATTGTGTGAAATTTAGTCTTTTTTGAGGATTAATTAAGAAAAACAAGAACAATGAAATATGAATCATTGACTCACAATGACAAATAAACTGTGATAATGCTCAATTAGCAGGCAAGTCAGTTGGTAGATAATAACTCCCCTAAGATCAGTAGTTAGCATGGGGTGAGGTTTTTGACCATCACCCTCTTAAAAATATTTAATTAGATAAGACTGTTAATAGCTTTCCCTATCCAAAAAAGTACTTATTATTTGGCCAAGTATGGGAAATATCCAGATTTATACATCAGAATAGCAGAGCCTTGTGTGTTTTGGAACACCCCTGGCAAGGTCATATCTGTCCGGGAGAAGTTTAGAGAGTAGAGGCGTCTGCAGACATGAGTAATGTGCAGAGAACCGCCCCAGCCATGTGATACAAGCAAATTACGACCTCCGTGATGCTGCATAGACAAGCACAGCCATTATGACCAGATTTAAACAATGTGTGTCATAGCAGCCATTGGTATGTCATGATCAGGACATGGTGAGGAGTATCAATCACACACCAGTAGATAGACAAGATTACAGGGCCACTCATTATTACCCTCATGCAGATAGATAGACAAGGGGACAGGGCCACTCATTATTACCCTCATACAGATAGATAGACAAGGGGACAGGGCCACTCATTATTACCCTCATACAGATAGATAGACAAGGGGACAGGGTCACTCATTATTACCCTCATACAGATAGATAGACAAGGCGACAGGACCACTCATTATTACCCTCATACAGATAGATAGACAGGAGGACAGGACCACTCATTATTACCCTCATACAGATAGATAGACAAGGGGACAGGACCACTCATTATTACCCTCATGCAGATAGATAGACAAGGGGACAGGGTCACTCATTATTACCCTCATACAGATAGATAGACAAGGGGACAGGGTCACTCATTATTACCCTCATACAGATAGATAGACAAGGGGACAGGACCACTCATTATTACCCTCATACAGATAGATAGACAAGGTGACAGGGCCACTCATTATTACCCACATACAGATAGATAGACAAGGGGACAGGACCACTCATTATTACCCTCATACAGATAGATAGATACTGGAGTTCTGTGTATTCTTAACTGAGTTTCTAGCCCCCTCCTTGTGTCTTGGGACCCAGGCAGCAAGTGGGATGGCAACAGTCAATGTGTATTCTTGAACAAGCTGGACATCAAGCATACTCTTAAACATATTCTAAAGGAGAAGCACCTCCAAAACTTAACTTGCTCAATGTCAAAGCCAAGTGTAGTTCTTCATTAGAGTCACATGCAATCCTTAAAATGGGCTCAATATTAGAGTCTTCTGGAATCCCTAACATACCCAATATAAGAGTCATAGGGAATCCCTAACGTACCAAATATAAGAGTCATCGGGAATCCCTAACGTACCCAATATAAGAGTTATCGGGAATCCCTAACGTACCCAATATAAGAGTCATCAGGAATCCCTAACATACCCAATATAAGAGTTATCGGGAATCCCTAACGTACCCAATATAAGAGTCATCGGGATTCCCATACGTACCCTATATAAGAGTTATCGGGAATCCCTAACGTACCCAATATAAGAGTCATCAGGAATCCCTAGCATACCCAATATGGGTGTCACATCAAAAATAATTCACAATCAAAATAATTCACATGTAATATTGGGAGGTGATTAATACCAGCTACATTTTAACATTATGAGTTACTGATTACCATTGACCTATATGTCACTGGAATACATCTTCTCTGACATAGAAAGTCAGTAACAGAGTTGTGTTACAATGGCTATAACAGAATCTGATTTACTGCAGACTAAATATAGATCTTTTCTGTGGCTATTAATTTGATTTTCTCACTTTTTAAGAGAGGTGTTGAAGGACATGAATTATTTTTTTACATAAAAATATGGTCTTGTTATGAAATTACTTAGCCTGACACAATGAGTGTCTCCTGAAGTGAGTATTGATCGAGGAGGCTGGAGGCATGAGGTGCAGAGTCACCTGTCTCCACATAGGTGATTGCCTACGGGAGGTACCTGACCCAAGATGCGTGTGTTCTCAGGTGTACATCAATGGTGACCTGCTTCTTTCATCCAGTCTCCAGGGCAGAGCTGGAATTCAATAACATCCTCACACTCCAGGTATCCAGGCTAGAATGATCTCATGTACAAATGGGGAACTGGGATTGTGTGATGGGTCTGGGTGGGAGGCTGGACCAGATGGAAACATGGGATGGACCAGATGGAAGCATGGGATTGGCCAGATGGAAGCATGGGATGGGCCAGATGGGAGCATGGGACGGGCCAGAGGGAAGCATGGGATGGGCCAGATGGAAGCATGGGATTGGCCAGATGGAAGCATGGGATTGGCCAGATGGGAACATAGGATGGACCAGATGGAAGCATGGGTTGGGCCAGATGGGAGCATGGGATGGGCCAGATGGAAGCATGGGATGGTCCAGATGGAAGCATGGGATGGGCCAGATGGGAGCATGGGTTGGGCCAGATGGGAGCATGGGATGGGCCAGATGGGAGCATGGGATGGGCCAGATGGAAGCATGGGATGGTCCAGATGGAAGCATGGGATGGTCCAGATGGAAACATGGGATGGGCCAGATGGGAGCATGGGATGGGCCAGATGGAAGCATGGGATGGACCAGATAGATGCATGGGATGGGCCAGATGGGAGCATGGGATTGACCAGATGGAAGCATGGGATGAGCCAGATGGAAGCATGGGATGGGCCAGATGGGAGCATGGGATTGGCCAGATGGAAGCATGGGTTGGGCCAGATGGAAGCATGGGATGGGCCAGATGGAAGCATGGGATGGGTCAGATGGGAGCATGGGATGGGCCAGATGGAAGCATGGGTTGGGCCAGATGGGAGCATGGGATGGGCCAGATGGGAGCATGGGATGGTCCAGATGAGAGCATGGGATGGGCCAGATGGAAGCATGGGTTAGGCCAGATGGAAGCATGAGATGGGCCAGATGGAAGCATGGGTTGGGCCAGATGGGAGCATGGGATATTTATCAGATGGAGATTGGGAATGGTCTAGGTGAGGTTATGGGATATGGGATAGTTTGGATGAGGATATAGGATGCTGGGGATGGGGATATGAGATGGTTTGGATTGGGATATGGGATGGACTTATTCTGTTCAATGCATCCCTTTAGATACCTTTATTAAACATTGAATGGTATCTGCTGATGACATGCTGGGAGTGTAACGTATCAGGAAATGATCCGGTGATGTCCATTAGTCGTACCACATGACTGGTGGGTTCTCTCCATGGAGGGCAGCATGCCTTAAACCAAATAATGGATGTCCAGCTCTAGGGCCTCGGGTACACTTACAAGGTCGTGGTTGATGTGTACACTGCCTCAACTCTAAACACACTTTCATCTGGCTAGAAGTCATATTTAACCCTGTCAAACATAAATGTACAGGAAAGATAGATATAAGATGAAAGCAGATAACAAAATAGAGATTTCGATTTCAATACAAGATGTGTTTTCTTTGTCCCATTATATATGTGTAATAAGGTTCTCTAAGGTCATTTGTTATGGTTCAATTTGGATTGGTTTTATGTAGCATTGGAGGCAGGATATAAGTAAGCTGTTTATAAAGAGACAGAAAATGTCAAAGGAGTTAAATACAAAATTCATCCTAAATTTAATTAATTCCATTCCCAAGTTTCCTCCAGGTCAAAATGAGCTGATTTCCAAGTCCAACTCACCTCTTTCAGATAGTAAATAATATTGACAAATTTATGTCTTATGTAAAAAGCTTCATTTAACTTCTGCGTCGATTCCTAATTGGTTGGCCTTATAGAATTGATCATCAGTCTTATTCTGAAACATCTGCTGTTTGATTGGGAACCGGTTTGACAGAAAAGATGATTGACAGTTGCAGCATTTATCCCAGACATGTTTCATTTGTTACCAATAATTGCATCATTCATATGCAAGACAGATGGATTTCTTACACATGTTACAAATTGGTTATTGGAAATCTCTGGAAAGAATCGAGATTGTGTCAATTAAAGCCAGATGATATTGGATTTAGGTTCTGTCTTTCAATTTGAGTTCACTATATCTGCTGAGTAACACTTTTGGAGATATGCTGCAGCTAAGTAGCTAATTGCTTAGAGAGTATGTGATTAAAATAGCTAATTGCTTAGAGAGTATGTGATTAGAACCAGTGGAGTTATCTGTATGATCTCAATGATTAGCACATGGAAATTTTCGTCTTTTGTCAATGTTTTGCAGTTCTCCAGAACACAATAAATCATACCATATTATTTATTGCTACCACCTTCTTAGATAATCTGCCAATTTGAGTGATAATCGCACATTATTTGTCCATATGTTCCATTATGGGTACAAATTAAACTTAGATTATGATTGGACACATGCATCTTGAACAAGAAGATTATGTGAGGCTGATTAACATGTCTACTAAAATATTTACATGATTCCATAAATTGAGCAAGAGTTAAAGTTAGAACATGCATTATTTCATAGTAATCGCTTCATTGTTTTTCTCAAATGCCATTTTTTGAGGAGCATAATAAGATTTTTTTTTTATAAAAAATACTATGATGGTTTAATTTTACCTTTATTTTAGCTTAATGGTCAGTACATACAATTTGTATGTAAAATTTACTTTTGGATTTCATTTTGGAGAACATTTACATATTAATGCCCATGTCCTGAATAGAGACAGCAGTGGTCATTTTCTTGCATTAGGGGGATGATAAGCACCATGTATTTTCTTGATTAGCATGCACATGTCCCAAGTTTTGGCTGAGGGTTGGAGAAGTTTTGGCTGGGGTGGGAAAAATTTGGCTGGAGGTACGAGTTTTTGCTGATGTAGGAGAAGTTTTTTGACAGAAGGTTGGAGAAGTTTTGCTGGATAGGATAAGTTCTGGATAGCAGAGCAAGAACTTTTGAATGGGGGTAGAACTTCTGAATAGGGGTACAAGAACATTTGAATGGGGTATAAGAACTTTTGAATGGGGGTAGAAGAACTTCTGAATATGGGTACAAGAACATTTGAATGGAGGTACAAGTACTTTTCAATGGAGGTACAAGTATTTATCATTCGGTGTATAAGAACTTTTGAATGGGGGTACAGGAGCTTTTGAATGGGGAATGTATCATGGGCATCATGATTTTGAGAATCACATGATTTGCTCAAGAGATTATTGACAAATTTAATCAGAAATAGTTGAGTGCAGATGAATTATTTTAACCATCACACTATGATGGAGCAGAGGGATGGTGACAAGGGTATGCAATTATGTCATGAGTGAGAAGCCGGGATTAACTGTCAAGATCACATGACACCCAATCAATTTAGAACGTAGGCACAAAACTAAAATGGAATTTTGTATTTTTTGTTTATGAACAGCATTTGTCAAATAAACATGATTTTAAAACATTTAAAAAAATTTTTTTTTCAAATAAACATGATCAAATTATAAACTACAGCAGATTATTCCTTGTAGTTTTGGGATGTAGTATCTGGCCATAGATTTGGTAGATATGCATCATAAATATCAGAAACAGGCCTAGCTTACAGCATTTCCAAAGGTTCTGCCAAAAGAAACACAAATATAGCAAAAACGCTACAGTTGAGCAATGGGGTTCTTTTTTTTTACAAGTCTCTTTTTCTTGCATGATTTATCACAGAAATGTACAGGGCTAGATTAAATATGCTCTGATTTCTGCTTATTAAAATGAATCATTTCCTTGTGCCCCTGTCAAATATAGACAGATGGGGTATGCATAAGATTTAATGAAAGTTAATGAAAATTCTAGCCTGTATTGCGTGGATATGTTGTCTGGCTTCTGACAATGGTTTAATGCATCTCGGTGAGATGTTGATTCCTTGTGAAGTACAGGCAGCAGAATCCTCAATTATTGAGATGCAGATGGCATATTAAGTCACAGCCAATCTTCTTGCAGAAAAAGTGGATTGAAAATAATTCCCTCTTTAATAATTGATTACATAAAATGCGTCACCTTACATCTATGATATTTTTTGGCAGATTCTTTTTTTTTTTTTTTACGAAATGTTTAGGTTTGATTGGGTTTAATATTTTCCATCTTGATTTACCTGTATTGAATTCATTGTAACAAAGACAAAATACATGTGCCATGTGAACTTATGTGCCATGTGAACTTTGTGCTGTTCTCACACATTTTAAGGAGTAAAGAATTTCTGTTATGGGGATTTTTAAGCTTGTCTGTTGGAACTCATTAGAATTCTTGTGAGCTTATTTGATCATGTATTTAAGATATATTAATATAATAAGGGGTGGGAGCACTGTTCCTACTTCAGACTTAAAGTTAGGGGCCATTTCTTCATTGTTTCCCATTTCCTATTTTAAATAAACAGAAAAGTGAAATGAATTATTCACTGCTTGCCTTTAAAAAATGTTATGTTGGAAAAAATGTCCAGACGTTTAGGATTTCATTAATTTTTACATGATACTTGTTTATAGAATTGGAATTTGATATTGTGTAATTTACAGATGAAGTTTGTGATATAAATCGGCAGGTAAGCTTGTGAATTGCCTGTTAATGAGGTGTGCATTACACTGTCATTTAACATTGAACATTGGTTTAATAATTTTAGTTACATTTATGATTAAGCTAATAAATGATTTTAATCTTTGAAATATTAAATAAAAAAAAAAATACTTACGCCTTCACTGAGAAATCCTCATTCAAGATAGAGAATAAATGTCAAGCCTTTATCAGTATTAGAATTACCTGAAAGAAATTCCTTTTCTTGACATTATTTTCTTATTCTTTAAGAACAAAGCCTAAGAACAACAAAGTGTATTAAACGTCAGGTTATCATGCTTTAATCCATCTCATTAAATCTTTCTTCACTGTTCTCCAGATAATTACACAGTAAAGGATTAAACTATTGTCATAGATTAATTAAGCAACATGCATTTTTCAAAATTATGATAAAAATTAACAGATTCTGTTAAATAGGAAATACTTTGAGATTTTACAGTGAAATTGCATTTTGAAAATTTTTGGTTGTATTGTGGCAGAAATATTTCAATATACTTATATTTACAATATAAGTTGTAAATATAATGATAAAACGGACTATGCTGTGAAGAGGTGCAGGCCTGATCATTCTACATTTAAACTGATGTGACCTTAATCTTCCATTTAAACTGATGTGACCTTAATCTTCCAACAAACGTGAGCTGATTATTGAAAATAAATTTCTTTTGTAAAAGATTCAAGAAAGTTAAAGAACTGATAGAAAGGTGGGAGTAACCTTGACAACAATGCTGACAATGACAAGGCCATTGTCATGAAATGAGGCCACCAGATGGCACTGGCAAGTACAGCATGAGACAAGGCTCTTCATCAGCATAGACCTTGAAATAAACCAATTAGTATATACGCTGTATTAAACTTGTGCATTATTGAAGCTTGTTTAGGTAAAGAATACAAAGATAGTCGGAACTTATTAGATCATTATATACAATGAAATAAGCCAATGTCTGAACGCAGGTGCCAAATTAATTGGCAAAGTAAGTAAGCCGCTTTCAAGAAGAACTGAAAATAAATTTTTATATAATGTATTTGGCAAGTCACTCAGGGTCGTGACAACTTTGTTGTTTTGAGGTAAAGTAATTATATGGTTATACAGAGGACAGTAGAGATCTGTATGGTCTTCTTTATCTGCCTGAAACAAGCAATGCTCAAAGTGTAACTCATATATTAATTGACTCGTCTCCAGACACTTACATAAAACAAAATGGTTAAAAATAAATATAAAATGACAATAATAACAGTCTGACATTGATATTGTGTCTTTCAAAAAGGGAAATTCTTTTATGATGAATTTTAAAAACCTGCAATAATCGCTGAGAAATAGTCAGGACAACTATGTCTCACCTGTTCTGCATAACATTACATAACTTCCATGATTAAAGTAAAGCATAAAGCATAAATTTGATCTTGGGACCCAAGAGACTTTGCCTTGAATCACTGCACTATTGCTATGCTCTCCAGGTATGGAGTGGGTGGGTGTGGCAACTGGCTGTAGCTTGCTATTGGCTCTATAAATCAATATCAGCATCTCATGGTCCATGTATCACATCATTAACACATAAACATATAATAATCCTGTTGTTTGCAAATTACCAAGATTAATTTGTGTCTCATAGATGAGTATGACACGAGATCATATGCCTGTGGCACCAGGAGTAGCAGGGAGCAAGTTCTTAATCCTGGTCATTATTATATCTTTTGTGCCTTATTGTTATCAAGTACTTGACCAAAAAAACAAAAAACAGATGTAACTTTTGTCAAAACCTTGACTATCCGTCATTATTGTGGGGTTAGGGAGGTTTTCAACATGCAACATTCTACATATTTCATTACAGTAGATAAGAATATTGGGATCTTTTTAGTCATCAATTAGATTTGTAATATGAAGATAAGTAATTATTATATCTGGTCATGATTAAGAGTTCTCTGGCTGTGGTAGCAGTCTTCTAGGGGCCGGATTAATCCCTCAAACATTACGTTGTCTGCATGTGAACAGAATGGGCGGAAATCAAACAACCATTTTATCTATTATTTGGTAGGGAGTTTTTTTATGGGGGGATAGGGGTACTTGTAGACAAGTTGACTTGCTTTATCTTAATGCCATTCAGTAACTGATTGAAAAATAAAGACAAAATCTTTTCATGATGAATACTTTTTTTGCCATTTTATGAATAAAATCAGAATATATGATCATTAAGTAAGGGAATGAGAGTAAGATGGATTTGTTTGATGAATTTGTTTGATGGATTGGAGGTCAAGATATTTTGTGATTTGAGATTTTTAACAGAAGGTAGAAGAAATGTTTGACATGGCAGGTTTCCAAAATATTGTGTGCCATATACTAGAACAATACTTTGTATATTGATTAGTAAATGCTCAGGAAAATATATTTGTTGTAACAGTACATTGCTACATTGTCCCAATAGGAAAACTCATCAGAGTTCCTAGAAATCTATAAATAATTTAATTAACCATCTTGTTGCATCAGTCAACAGATGACTTTAGTTTTTTCTCAGTTTCAACCACATCCGCCAACACCCACTGCCGAGCCTGCGGTCACGATCTGGTTTCTTGCACATTATTTTATTTGGTTTCTTGTATGTTATTGGATCATTTTTACCACATGTAAAGATTCTTTATTTTTGGTAATTTTTAAGCAATTTTGAAACAAGGTCAAGGTCATTACACTATTTCCAAGGTTACAAGAGCAAATTTGCTTATTCAGAGAGATACAATATGACCTAATTATAACCCAAACATGTATTACCAAATTGTAAGTTGGATATTGGATATTTGTACTGCACACAAACTTTCTAGTTTTGTTTTGGTGGTAATGTGGGAGAGGTTATTTTGAGATGTGTTGACAGATATCTGGTGTAATATCTCCACCATCAGGGACATTGTCCACTGCATGAAGTCAGTCCTGCCAATTAGTTAGGTGACATACGTTATCTACCATATACTTCAGGGATAGAATTCACCTCTAAACATTGGCCGCATACAGCTTAGTTCTTTGAATGACCATTTTAGAATGCTATTAAATGTCATTAATTTGTCTAAAATAAGATGACCCAAACTATGTAACATTAAGCTGTAAAAGGTATCAAGGACAGGCTGCAAATTGTGGGCTTGTAAAGACATACAGGCATGGTCACATAAACAGAAAAACTTTAACCAAATAGAAATAATTGAAGTTATTGTGTAAAAGATATTTACAATGTGAACTGATTACCAGAGATCAATTAATGATTATTCTAAAATTACATAAGGCAGTGTATTCATTATCAGAATTGTTGTCTTGTTATACAATCATGTATTTATTATATAAATATATGATATATATACTTGGAGATTATGTAATGACACTATATAATGATAATGTTATATGTTATTATGAACCTTTATTTGTGTTGATCACGCCTGGTAATTAATTACTATTATCCCTGATATAGCTACTTGTATGTTCACTTTCAGCATCTGTGTAATTTTCACTATAAGATCTATGAATAGGTGTTCAAGTAAATATTCAGAAACATGTTTTCACATGATTAAAGAAAAGATATATTTCATATGGCATATATAACAGATGCAAAAATAACTTAGCTTTCTGGGCCATTATGGAAATTGATCACATTTTGGAATATGTGCATCTCATTAAATGTGCATCTTGCAATGTTTCTGGATTTCTGATATTGAATATGCATATCTCCCCTTCGAAAGATGTATTATTTAAAAAAAAACATTGATTTAAAAAGGACAATATGAAAACCTTATAGATGGAAATTACACTTATTTCATATTAAGGGGGTTTAAACTTGACTGTAAACCTGACTGAGTAAAATACACAGGGATTGCGAGGGAGGTCTGTAAAGGCAGAATGGAGCATCATTTTGACTGGATAAAATCCCCTCATTATGAGGACACCATTCTGTGATAGGAAACAAGCCAAAAATGAATAAAACTTAATAGCAGCTTGAACTGTCCCTGGTAGCCTGATACAGGCCCGGTGGTGGCACTGTCCCTGGTAGCCTGATACAGGCCCGGTGGCTGACGGGGTGGCACTGTCCCTGGTAGCCTGATACAGGCCTGGGTGGCTGACGGGGTGGCACTGTCCCTGGTAGCCTGATACAGGCCTGGGTGGCTGACGGGGTGGCACTGTCCCTGGTAGCCTGATACAGGCCTGGGGGTGGCACTGTCCCTGGTAGCCTGTTACAGGCCTGGGTGGCTGACGGGGTGGCACTGTCCCTGGTAGCCTGATACAGGCCTGGGGGTGGCACTGTCCCTGGTAGCCTGATACAGGCCTGGGTGGCTGACGGGGTGGCACTGTCCCTGGTAGCCTGATACAGGCCTGGGTGGCTGACGGGGTGGCACTGTCCCTGGTAGCCTGATACAGGCCTGGTGGCTGATGGGGTGGCACTGTCCCTGGTAGCCTCATACAGGCCTGGGTGGCTGACGGGGTGGCACTGTCCCTTGTAGCCTGATACAGGCCTGGTGGCTGACGGGATGGTACTGTCCCTGGTAGCCTGATACAGGCCTGGGGGTGGCACTGTCCCTGGTAGCCTGATACAGGCCTGGGTGGCTGACGGGGTGGCACTGTCCCTGGTAGCCTGATACAGGCCTGGGTGGCTGACGGGGTGGCACTGTCCCTGGTAGCCTGATACAGGCCTAGTGGCTGACGGGGTGGCACTGTCCCTGGTAGCCTGATACAGGCCTGGTGGCTGACGGGGTGGCACTGTCCCTTGTTGCCTATTGTGGTCATGAATGATAATGATGATTGGAATGTATTGACTCTAATGATACAGACCTACACCAGACATGAGAAACAAAGCGCATCTTCTGTCACCATGGTAACCTTACGCTTGACTTTCAAGTGGAGCGTACATTAATCGAATACAAAATATTAGATTAAGTGCTGAAACGGGGTAGCTAGTGGCCTGGCCAATCAGGACGCTGTGAATGCCACAAGTGAAAGGCCTGGCGTATTTGCCAGATCATGCTGTGGATGCACAGCAATGTATAGGGGCTGCTACGAAGGCAGGGAGGCTACGCAGGCAGGGAGAAAGAAGCATGGAGCTCTCTTGCATTGTGTAGATACAGCCCATACCGTCACAACTATGGAGTAGCACACACTCCTGTGAACATACCAACCTGTCAGGCCTGTCACACACAACAAAAGTCTGGCTGACATTTGCAATACTGCAGAAGAAGGTTGCAGCTTATTGTTGACCTACAGGAATAACACATGTGTGACATTCTGGATACCACAAGTCTTCAGCTATCATAAAACATACCCTTGAAGAGTCTTTGTGATAAGTTTTGCCAACTAATTTAATTTGTCTCTGAAAAAAAGAGAAAGATTCATGTGATATTAGAAAAGTGCCTGTTTTGGATGGAGTACGTATTGTGGAATGCTTGCCTTCAGATGCAGGTTTACATTATAGCGACTTTATAGAACATTACAGGATTACCTATTTACAAATCCCCATTGTTAATGTGTTTGGATAATCATTATGGGCAATAAGAATTCTACCCGTGGCTGTCAGTGTCTATCCCCGAAGAGAAAGGGCACCCACCCTGCTGAGAGATACTGCAAAAGGTAAGAATCCCCCCCACCCTGCTGAGAGATACTGCAAAAGGTAAGAATCCCCCCCACTCTGAGACACAGGACGTTCCAAAATTATGTGCAAAGCACACCCACAAGCTGAATAAGAAACACATCAGTGATATAGGAGTTATAATCAGTTTAATTTTCAGTCATGAATTATGAATTCTTTAGGCATCTCACCCCCATATTCATTATAAGGGTGTAACTGTCCTGCACCAAATTGTTTTTAATTCCAAGGCGTGATTAAGTTTGGAGCACACTATTTATAAAAGAAGACTAATAGGTTGCAAAGTCTAGATGTTTAAATTATTTTATCACTATATACAGATATATATCAGGTGACAAATTCAAGCTGAACATGTCACTTTATTCATATAATTGATATCATTGCTTTGGAGACTTTATTTTTAGAATGTGCAGCTGAACATATATATGACTGGTAGGAATTATAGTGTACAGCTATTGGCATCATTTGTACAACATATAGGATATCTTTTTCTTCAGATATTTTCCAAATTGATTATATATCTTACACCATAGGAGGTTTCCAGTTTTAATGAGTGATGCTATATTTGATGATTATCACAATCTAGGATCACGAGGATAGTTTATAACAATCAGTGACATGTTTGAGCATATGAAATGGTACGTGTGATATCAACATGGGTAAGATGAAAGGAGCATGTGAAAGTAGCAGACAGAACCAATACTGCATCATACAGGGCAGATCTTGTGAAGCTCGCTCCTATTATAATATATATACATGTAGGCCTTAGAGGGAGCCTTGGATTTGCCCATCTATCCCATATTAGCCATTTTTCTTGGCCTATGCCACCTTTAAGACCTTTTCTCTCTTGAAAATTAAATTGAAAAATACCCTTTATCTCAATGATAAATATATTAAATTTCAGAGTTCATTTGTTGAATTGTAGAGACTTTATATATGTATCTTGACTTATGTTGACCAATGAGGCGAAATTAACTGTTCATTACTTCCTGAATGTGAGGTATGGAGAAACAACTATGGTTCAGCATGATTCAGTCTTGTGTTAGATATCTTTGTTTAGCTGACACACTGTAGCTCATATTGATATGCCCTGACAAAATCCCACATCTCGAAAATACCAGTGTACATCTCTGGCAATCTCATCTGGACCCCAATTACTTCACACGGCAATAGCTGTCCCTCGATATGACAGCAGGGCCAGTATCACTTACTGCCCTAATGTCCTGTCAACACTATTCTTCTGATAACATATAAAACAGAGCCTTCATATCAGGTGTACTGCCGCAGTGCTAGGTCTGGAAATAAGTATATTAATAATACTTAATAAAAGTTATGAATAACCCCCAGGTTTGGTTGATTTAATGGGCTGTAGGTGGGTAGGTGGTCTTGGCAATATTCCTGTTGCTATTCTGTTTCATAGTAATGTTTGTCTGCACATGAGATTTCTGGTATTCAATGAGTTTTTAGATTGAGAGCTGACGTCAACATGATAAACATGCCATGAAAACAGCAAGAATACAAAAAAATATTGATGTCGGGGGAAGTCGTAGACGACCTTCGTGACATGCAACACAGCTGTGTCACATTACCAGTTGTCTGGTACCCTCTCTCGCTGATCTTTGTCCTGTAAGCAGGATCAATACAATTACTGATAGGTGCCCAGTCAATTTTCATTGATTCCAGTGTGTCCCGAACGTAATCACAAGACAGTTCACTATTCATACAGTACACTGACAAATATATCTACACAGTATCAGCAAAAACCAATGTACCCATTTCATCCGGATTGCTTTGATAAGAAATTGATATGTATAAGATATTGTAACACTCTTGTCATGATTGAGATGTGACAATATGATCAAAGTTCATATAGAGCTGTTAGAAGCATTCTGGTAGGACTGAAACTGTCTGATTCAGCTTCACTCTGCGTATCTATTTGGAGCCAGCTTTTGCTATGTTCAAAGGAATGAGGATGTCTTGTTCTCATGTATCAATCAGATGATTCTGTAATTCCTTCTCTTTTGTCAAATTTTCCTTTATTAGACCAATGTCTGGAGGCACACAATTTTGGATGTCTATATTGTCTTATTAGAGAAAATGATATCCATCACTGGATGCAGCACACACAATCATCATGTCTATTTGTCATTCTTAGGACTTTCTTCTTGCGAGAAAACTCAGGCATTCTTCCAAGGGCATCAGCTGATAAAACTGGCGACACTGACCATAGCCACACTGACCATAGCCACACTGAGCATGGCCGCACTGAGCATGGCCGCACTGACCATAGCCACATTGAGCACACTGACCATAGCCACATTGAGCACACTGACCATAGCCACATTGAGCATGGCCACACTGACCATAGCCACATTGAGCACGGCCACACTGACCATAGCCACATTGAGCACGGCCACACTGACCATAGCCACACTGAGCATGGCTGCACTGACCATAGCCACACTGAGCATGGCCGCACTGACCATAGCCACACTGACCATGACCATACTGACCATGGCCACACTGACCATAGCCACATTGAGCATGGCCACACTGACCATAGCCACATTGAGCATGGCCACACTGACCATAGCCACATTGAGCACGGCCACACTGACCATAGCCACATTGAGCATGGCCACACTGACCATAGCCACATTGAGCACGGCCACACTGACCATAGCCACATTGAGCATGTCCACACTGACCATAGCCACATTGAGCATGGCCACACTGACCATAGCCACATTGAGCATGTCCGCACTGACCATAGCCACATTGATCATGTCCACACTGACCATAGCCACATTGAGCACGGCCACACAGGCCATAGCCACATTGAGCATGTCCACACTGACCATAGCCACATTGAGCACGGCCACACTGACCATAGCCACATTGAGCACGGCCACACTGACCATAGCCACATTTAGAATGGCCACACTGACCATAGCCACATTGAGCACGGCCACACTGACCATAGCCACATTGAGTACGGCCACACTGACCATAGCCACATTGAGCACGGCCACACTGACCATAGCCACATTGAGAACGGCCACACTGCCGAGCAAGCTCACTATGAGTCTGGTAACCCTTACGCTTTCAACAATGATCAGCTCGTCTGGGATAAACTGCATTTCAGAACCATTTGGCTGATTGGTCTTCATTATCTCGGAAACTCTTTCAAAATTCATTTGAGAATTTGACCTAAATTTGAATGAAATTCCCCATATACATTTTGATAAGATGAGAAGTTGCTAGTTTTCACTTGCCCAGAGTTTATACATGTGTGATTGTGAGACCTATATCCTGCATAGCAGATGCAGGTTTTCTGCGGTATCTATTTACTCGCCACATCAGAGTGTTTGCCTTGCCATCTTGGTCGCTCTAACATTGTGTGCCTCTACCTGTCCTCATGTCCTTCACTGCACGTCTTTGTCCGATGTTTAATTAGCTGCAACAAAATGTCCAATTTAAATTATATTATTTTCAAACAGTCAAGTATGAAGGGAATATGACCAGAACCAAACAGTCAAGTATGAAGTATGACAGGAACCAAACAGTTAAGTATGAAGGCTGTATGACCAGAACCAAACAGTCAAGTATGAAGGCTGTATGACCAGAACCAAACAGTCAAGTATGAAGGCAGTATGGCCAGAACCAAACACTCAAGTATGAAGGTTGCAAGCAGTCAAATATGAAGGCAGTATGACCAGAACAAAACAGTCAAGTATGAAGTATGACCAGAACCAAACAGTCAAGTATGAAGGTATTATGACCAGAACAAAACAGTCAAGTATGAAGGCTGCAAGCAGTCAAATATGAAGGCAGTATGACCAGAACAAAACAGTCAAGTATGAAGTATGACCAGAACCAAACAGTCAAGTATGAAGGTATTATGACCAGAACAAAACAGTCAAGTATGAAGGCTGCAAACAATGAAGTATGAAGGGAAAATGACTCTACCACAGGTCCTTGAGGCCTTGTATTAAGCACTTCTACAGGTACTGCTTGAGGCCTTGTATAGGCAATTCTACAAGTACTGCTTGAGGCCTTGTATTTGGCTTCTCTACAGGTACTGCTTGAGGCCTTGTATTATGCCCTTCTACAGGTACTGCTTGAGGCCTTGTATTATGCCCTTCTACAGGTACTGCTTGAGGCCTAGTATTATGCCCTTCTACAGGTACTGCTTGAGGCCTTGTATAGGCCCTTCTACAAGTACTGCTTGAGGCCTTGTATTATGCCCTTCTACAGGTACTGCTTGAGGCCTAGTATTATGCCCTTCTACAGGTACTGCTTGAGGCCTTGTATAGGCCCTTCTACAAGTACTGCTTGAGGCCTTGTATTTGGCTTCTCTACAGGTACCGCTTGAGGCCTTGTATTATGCCCTTCTACAGGTACTGCTTGAGGCCTTGTATTATGCCCTTCTACAGGTACTGCTTGAGGCCTAGTATTATGCCCTTCTACAGGTACTGCTTGAGGCCTAGTATTATGCCCTTCTACAGGTACTGCTTGAGGCCTTGTATTATGCCCTTCCACAGGTACTGCTTGAGGCCTTGTATTTGGCTTCTCTACAAGTACTGCTTGAGGCCTTGTATTAAGCCCTTCTACAAGTACTGCTTGAGGCCTTGTATTAAGCCCTTCTACAGGTACTGCTTGAGGCCTTTTATTAGGTCCATCTACAGGTACTGCTTGAGGCCTTGTATTATGCCCTTCTACAGGTACTGCTTGAGGCCTTGTATTTGGCTTCTCTACAGGTACTGCTTGAGGCCTTGTATTATGCCCTTCTACAGGTACTGCTTGAAGCCTAATAGTAATATTATGCCCTTCTACAGGTACTGCTTGAGTCCTAGTATTATGCCCCTCTACAGGTACTGCTTGAGGCCTTGTATTATGCCCTTCTACAGGTACTGCTTGGGGCCTTGTATTTGGCTTCTCTACAAGTACTGCTTGAGGCCTTGTATTAAGCCCTTCTACAGGTACTGCTTGAGGCCTAGTATTATGCCCTTCTACAGGTACTGCTTGAGGCCTTGTATTATGCCCTTCTACTGGTACTGCTTGAGGCCTAGTATTTTGCCCTTCTACAGGTACTGCTTGAGGCCTTGTATTAAGCCCTCCTACAGGTACTGCTTGAGGCTTAGTATTATGCCCTTCTACAGGTACTGCTTGAGGCCTAGTATTATGCCCTTCTACAGGTACTGCTTGAGGCCTAGTATTATGCCCTTCTACAGGTACTGCTTGAGGCCTAGTATTATGCCCTTCTACAAGTACTGCTTGAGGCCTTGTATTTGGCATCTCTACACGTACTGCTTGAGGCCTTGTATTAAGCCCTTCTACAGGTACTGCTTGAGGCCTTGTATTAAGCCCTTCTACAGATACTGCTTGAGGCCTTGTATTAAGCCCTTCTACAGGTACTGCTTGAGGCCTTGTATTAAGCCCTTCTACAGGTACTGCTTGAGGCCCTGTAAGACTATTCTATGGTCACTGCTGTACACTAGTCTCTATACAGATCCTCTTGGAGGCACGGCCCTATAGAGTTACTGCTGGAGGGAAGGCTCCTATAAAGTTACTCAGCGCTGAGGGCGAGGCAAGCTTGAAGGCTAGATACACAATTGGACAATGGTGTTTTGTTACAATATTGCATCTCAAAGTGGATGGACTGACCATGAACGGAAGAACTGACTGTGGTCAAACAAACACACAAATGAAGAGAAATGGCTGAGTGTTAGGCTTGGCATAGACACAATGGTTCTGCGAGGACCACTCTACTTTGACCAAATGTAATTTAGCTGACACTGAAGTGTGTGTGTCTGCCATCTTGCCCACCTTGTCTGTTTCTTTTAGGATTATTTTTTTTCCTGGAACAAGCAATGTAAGTAAAGCCAGATGGAATCAACTTGCACAGGTCTGCGTCTGAAATGTCTAGACCGACAGGTTCTGACCCCAGACAGGAGGACACAAGTTAAGAATGACAGTGAAAAATGGGTGGTGATTCTTTGCTTGGAATCTGATTAGGCTTATGAGGATTATTGCCGATCTACGTGTGACCTGGAAGCCGAGCGTCCATGCTCACAGAAATTAAACTCATGATCGGTGTTTATGAGAAAGATGGATAGAGCAGGATTGATAGAATAATGGTGTAATGGATGTGGGATCAGTCGGAGGACTAGACGCTGCCCTATCTTTGCAACTTCTAATACGTTCTCATAGCATCTTCCCCGGAGTGTCACGTCTCTTGTGTCGGCAAAATCCAAAGGTGCACTTTGAAGAAATTCTCTCAAAGCCAAAGACGGTGTCCGATTTGTCTCATTTTGAAACAGGAAGTGGTAGGTTGTCAGACAGGATCAAAGAGGATGATGGGATATGAGCATCACCATGGCGATCTGGGTTTGCTCACAATCCGCCACCAGTGATAGGATTCCTATCGCTTGTAAGCAATACTCAGGCCTTCTGTAATACCACATATAAAGTCGGCCAAATTTGTCAAAGTCAGCTGACTCCTCTGCTTGGATTGTTAAGGAATTTAAACACTTCTCAAAGTGAACCCAAACCTTCACATTGACATTTTTACCACCAATTTCAGAAGCTGTAAAGTGTTTAGTGTCACCCACAGTCCTGCACATGTTCTGTATGTCAATTAATCTCAGAACTAAGTTACTTTAAAAGAAATGAAAGATGTATATATAATAAAGTGGTAATGAACAAAAGCTGTACCTTGGAGACCAAATCTGCAACAAAATGGTGTCATACATATTAAAAACTAAAACAAAATTAAAAAGTCTCCTTTGTCACTGTCATAATTCTATTTGTCAAGTCAAATTGTTTCCAGGCTCCTTTTTCCAAACCCTCTGTCCAGGTTCCACATTGCAAGCAAATTCTCTTCTGTTTCTCCTTTTTACCCGACACTCATTGCAAACACTTCTCTTCCCAGGCCACTCCGCTTTAAATGCCACTTCTCTTCACAGACCACTCCTCTTCCGTAGCTCCTCTTTACAGACCACTCCTCTTCCGTAGCTTCTCTTTACAAACCACTCCTCTTCCGTAGCTTCTCTTTACAGACCACTCCTCTTCCGTAGCTTCTCTTTACAGACCACTCCTCTTCCGTAGCTTCTCTTTACAAACCACTCCTCTTCCGTAGCTTCTCTTTACAGACCACTCCTCTTCCGTAGCTTCTCTTTACAAACCACTCCTCTTCCGTAGCTTCTCTTTACAAACCACTCCTCTTCCGTTGCTCCTCTTTACAGACCACTCCTCTTCCGTAGCTTCTCTTTACAAACCACTCCTCTTCCGTAGCTTCTCTTTACAGACCACTCCTCTTCCGTAGCTTCTCTTTACAAACCACTCCTCTTCCGTAGCTTCTCTTTACAAACCACTCCTCTTCCGTAGCTTCTCTTTACAGACCACTCCTCTTCCGTAGCTTCTCTTTACAGACCACTCCTCTTCCGTAGCTTCTCTTTACAGACCACTCCTCTTCCTTAGCTCCTCTTTACAGATTTACAGACCACTCCTCTTCCGTAGCTCCTCTTTACAGATTTACAGACCACTCCTCTTCCATAGCTCCTCTTCCATAGCTAATCGTTACATTCCACCACTCCCCTTTCCAGGCTTGTAACTATGGACACTATATCATGTACATTAAATGTGCAAGTGACAACTTGAGCAAAGCTTCAGATTAAAGATAGAAGATAGAGTTTTATATCTACACGATTTCAAAGTAAGTAGTCAGAGGAGACTCAGAATAACAAAGATCAATAGAGAACGCGGGGTATTGATCTAAGTTGCGGAAATTACACGACTGATGGAGATGCTCATTGTTTCCTGGACATTAAAGGGGAAGAAAAAATAATGTCTTGACCTATTTTGTGGCTCATTTTGTGCTTTAAGAGATTAACATTTTAGGCTGTGTGATGTGATAAATGAAAGATGTTAAGAACAGAATAGGATTAGTATATCCTGCTGTATTCACTCTGGGATGTAACTGGATATCTCTAAAACTGAGATTAAAAAACAGCATCCTTATTAATCATACTATGGAAATGACATTTTCTTTTAAGTATCTTGGGAAAGGTCTTAGTATGTTTGTATTAATTGAAAGTGAAGATTTTTGCCACCATTGATGCAAGTAGGTTGCCAATAGTTTACGCTTTAAATCTGTCAGTTGGCTGAGCGGAATATTCTATGTGAGATCTCAGTGGCACCTGGTCATACATCTGTAGAATACCTTGTTATTCTGTGAAAATTTGATCTCAGATTTAGAGGCTGCTGCACAACCATATTGGTAGGTTATTAATTGTGCAAGAACGTGACGTAACAATAACATTTAGGGATGGTTACCTCGTAGGGTAGACACCTCTGACAAAGGAAAAACCTGCACTTTTCCAGGGACATGGGGCAGTTGGCTGCGGGATTTGACCTGGGATGATGAGGGTGGTCACAGCAGATGGAGGGAGGTAGAGGTGATGTTAAGTGGGAGAATCAGTGAGGATGAGGCATGACCTAGCCGTCGTCCATGCATTCCATCCGTCATGACATGCCAACTTGTTGCATATAACAGGATTATATCCTTCACAGGCCTTCTGTAATTGGGATGACCTTGACCTCCAGGCTGGGGTGAGATTGGTGGGGTCAGGGAGGGGGTCATCATTGTTATGCTCCCATCTCATCTTAGTATGAATAAGTGTAGAGTGACTGACAGAAAATATTCTTGAAATTGCAGTTTTAGGTTGTAGCTAATAAATTTTGGTATTTTTATGATCAGTCACATAGTTTTATGTTGAATAGAATAATGGTACAATGGATCATGTGACCGAGGTGATCATGTGATCATGTTGAGAGGATGAGGTGCTTCAGCCAGCATCATGGTCATGTGACCGTGCTGAGATAGTTAAGTTAATTGAGAGTTATCTGCCACTTACTCATTCACAATGCCCTCATTAGCATCTTTACTTAACCAAACCTCCTGTCCCTGATTGCGGCACTAATTCCACTCCAGTGATTATGCTCTGCAATAATTGTCCCCACCCTCTTCTTCCCTATGTTTACATGAGTAGAAATAGTCTGAACATCTGCTGACCTCCAGCCTTTATTTTACAGCAACAATAGGATGATCTTTCTGGAATGATTCAGATCGTGGAGTGCAGTTTATTTTGCCTTGTCTGGTGTTTAACTCAGTGTCAATAGACTCAAGTCTGGAGCGTCATGAATATTTCAGTGCATGTGACGCAAAGGAAGCAATGTCATAATTCCTGCAAATCTAATTCTGGCAGACTGATGAAACCTGTTCTCTTTCCGCTGTTATTGTCATATCCGACATTTCAACATGCTCTTCTCATATACATGTATATATGTATTTATGAATTTAGGTGAAATATTCTTTGTTCAATTATTTTCTACTGACAAGTCATCATAATATGTCAATGAATATTTATATTCATAAGAGTTTCACAGGAAATTCCTGTCAGACTCCATAGGTCATTCTGATGAGAATTTGGGATGTGACAGTGAATTATATTAGGTATTTATTATTGTATCAGGTATTTCCTTGTGTATAATGGCAAGCCAACTAGTCCTGTGAAATACCTCAGCTCCAGATAATGGCAGAAGATTGGAGCATTTACGCTGCGGTGTTCACATGCAAGGAAGCAGCCACACCCTCCCGCGGTCCCTACATGACATGACTTTGCTTTTTCAGTTTGGCTTGTGTGACATTGTGACACACTTGGACATGGCACTTCTGTCTTGTGACCTCATGAAGGTCATGTCATCATGCAAGGTCGCAATCCCTGCTGCCGTAAGTGTTGTCACTTAGAGTGAACTCTGAATTCTTTGATAGTGCTAAGTCTTGTTCAGAAACAGACTTGTATAACGTTCCATGAACACATCATATGGTATTATGACCACTTGATTTTGGCCACATGACCATTGGATATACTGATGACTGACGTCTTTTTACTCTGAGAGAAAAGTTGCACCTTTTGCTGTGACAAGCATCTTACCTGTTTCTTCTGACAATCATTCTGGGCATAATATTATCAGCCACATTAACTTTACCAGGCAATACAACTTCAACTTTGAATTAGTCATGACATACAAGTGAACAGTATTCCACTGATAAATTAAATGTCATTGTCAATTAATTGCATGAAACTTTTTAGAAATAACCAATTTAGTCGTTATGATATCAAATTTCCAATAAAACATATTATCCAAGATCGTGCAAAGAATTAATTGACAATGTAATTTATGCATCCTTTTTTATGTTGCCCAGTAAGAATTGAAGAGATCTCTTATCAGTACCCAGCTGTTATTCACCACATTTTCAGATTTGGAATCTTTATAGACAAATAATTCGTAACGTCTTTTGATGCAAACTAGTGATCATTTGAATCTATTTCCTAAAGTGGTCCTTAATACCCTGCCAAGCCTTAAGCCATTTTCCAGGTTATGTATGTGCCTTTCATACAAGTCCAGATACAGGACTTCCTGTGACCTGTGTCAGAGAATTGACTCTCCATAGACTAGCCATCTGACCATCTCCTCGCCACAGGAGATCTCCACATATATAGCTATGCATGAATGGCAGATATATGGCAGAATCCTCAACACACTGCTAATTATGCCACTAGGGAGTCTCTCAGAGATTAGTACAGCTGACATCATGTACTGGTCATACTTACTTCCAGGAAATGGCAAAGTTTCATGAAGGCTCATGGTGCAGTTATATGAAGGCTCATGGTGCAGATATATGAAGGCTCATGGTGCAGTTATATTAAGGTTCATGGTGCAGTTATATTAAGGTTCATGGTGCAGTTATATTAAGGTTCATGGTGCAGTTATATGAAGGCTCATGGTGCAGTTATATTAAGGTTCATGGTACATGGAGCAGTTATATTAAGGTTCATGGTACAGTTATATTAAGGCTCATGGTGTAGTTATATTAAGGTTCATGGTACATGGTGCGGTTATATGAAGGCTCATGGTGCAGTTATATTAAAGTTCATGGTACATGGTGCGGTTATATGAAGGCTCATGGTGCAGTTATATTAAGGTTCATGGTGCAGTTATAATAAGGTTCATGGTGTAGTTATATTAAGGTTCATGGTGCAGTTATATTAAGGTTCGTGGTGCAGTTATATTAAGGTTCATGGTGCAGTTATATTAAGGTTCATGGTGCAGTTATATTAAGGCTCATGGTGCAGTTATATTAAGGTTCATGGTGTAGTTATATTAAGGTTCATGGTGCAGTTATATTAAGGTTCATGGTGCAGTTATATTAAGGTTCATGGTGCAGTTATATTAAGGTTCATGGTGTAGTTATATTAAGGTTCATGGTGTAGTTATATTAAGGTTCATGGTGTGTTACAGTAAAGGTTTGTGCAGGTAATTATATAAGTAGTTAGGGCCAGGTCATAAAAGGTTCATGGTGTAGTTACAAAAATGTTAATGGGGGAAATATATGAAGACTAATTGGGTAGCTACATAAATGTTCATTACTTGAATCATGTTTAGATTCATGATCTATTTGTGTAAGTCTCACTAATATGCAATAAGTATCCAAATATAAGTTAAAGCTCTCTGAAAGATTTACCATTCATTACCATTTAAACTGATAGTATGATTGAAAAGCTTAAATCTCAGCTCTTTTCCGGCTTTGGATCCAAATAAAAAAATTAATCATTTTGATTGACAATATACAATGAATTATAATATTAAATGTTGCCACAAGTACAGTCATTGCTGGGTCTTACTGTCAGGAAGCTACATGTATGTGTGATGTGTGTGTTTGTGTATGTGTGACGTGTGACGTGTGTGTGTGTGTGTGTGTGACTCGAGGGTGATATAACGAGTTCACATCTCAGCAATATGTGGAGATGTTATTGGCGGTGATCTGTGGCAATGTGATGGTAAATGTCCACAGTGAGTTTGTCATCGTGGACTCTGCTCATCACCTCATTATCTCCATGTACACACTCTGTCGTGTCATCATCCAGGGCCTAATCATGCAGTCCAGATTCATTGGAAAGTGGCTGAAATATCCACAAGATATTCTGAGAAAAAGTGTTCACAATGTTTCCTAGTCATTATTATTGCCAATATAATGCTTAAGACTCATTGGACGATTGTTTTTTGTAATAAATTGGTCTATCCTTTGTAGATTAAAAGTCTAAACATTAATAAGTTAGTTTGGGCAGACTCATCAAATGATATTTATATTTATAAAGCTTGCATGGTAATTCCAGGTCTTTTTTCAGACATGACATCATCACCACCACCAATTATATGCAAATGAGTAGTTGGTGTGAACTATCACTTTCTCATAAATCAGTGTCTCAAGGGTTTGCAGGGGTATTTCTTGTTATGTCTTATTTTATACAATCTTTGCTGCCCTCCAAGGTTACAACAGACTCATTAATGTGATAGGATTTTTTCCATTTTCCTTGTAGTGCAGTATTCATGTCTTACACAAAATTAGGAGGAAACACAATCTCAGCCTGACACATTCAATTTATTCTCCATTATGCAACATTTTTCTCTTGAAAATGAGAAAGTTGTGGAAAGTTTGGAATAGTATTTGTAAGTGTGGAGATTACTTATACAAGTAGGATATTGGACAAGTGGTATTTATCACCTGCCAGCAAGGCGACAACATTCTTGGGGTAGAATCTGCCATATGACACTGTCAACTTATGGCGGAAGCCATATTGATGAGGAGAAACTGGAATAAAATACCTTAGCTGAGCTTGTGCTAAATAGGCTATGATATGAAGACATTCTTTCGGAACATATTTATTCTTGTCAAGGGATGATCAGTAGTATTTCTGAGCATGAGGAGCACTGAGCAGTTAAACATATATTCATCTGGTCCCCACCCTCAAAGTTTTTGTGAACAGCCATCAAGAATGATTGCATACTGTGACATGAGAAGGGATGTGTGACCAGGGGCAACAGAACTCTCCTGTATACTGTGTGGCAGGTACTTGCCACAAGTTCATCTCAAGCTTCTCTGCTTAAAAGGCGGGGAAATGATGACTGCTCTTCCTGACGGAAATCACTGCCAGCTTGCCGAACAACGTCGCCTTTCCTAATGAAAATGACATTCTAATTTCCCGTTATTTCTTCCCGGAGCAATCACTTGGGTGCAATAGATTATCAACGCATATCCGAGAAATGGAATTTTTATATGCATTTTTCTTATTTACAATATGGAATTTTTTGCATGTTTTTATGAATGTGTTCCATGGCTTTTTCACAGAGACTTTAAGAGTGTGAGATTTTAATTAAGAGCTGGAGTAGTAGTTTCATGCTCCAATTAGGTTTTGTGCCATTAAGGGTAATTAATACAAAAGCTAATTGATTTGTAAGCTCTTCTTTATTTCTCTGCCATAAGGAGGTTGATTAGCAATAAGGTTCGCCTCAGTCAGGTTATCGTTTGGCTGAGTCTCGTTTGGCTGAGTCAAGTTCAGCTGAGTTAGGTTCGGCTGAGTCAGGTTCGGCTGAGTCAGGTTCGGCTGAGTCAGGTTCGCCTCAGTCAGGTTCACCTCAGTCAGTTTTGCCTCAGTCAGGTTCACCTCAGTCAGGTTCACCTCAGTCAGGTTCACCTCAGTCAGGTTCACCTCAGTCAGGTTTGCCTCAGTCAGGTTCACCTCAGTCAGGTTCACCTCAGTCAGGTTCACGTTTGCCTCAGTCAGGTTCACGTTTGCCTCAGTCAGGTTCACGTTTGCCTCAGTCAAGTTTGCCTCACCATAGGCTCACACACATTTCAGACTTAATTTCTGCAAGACAGATGGCTGTGATGGCATTTGTTTCCTTCCTGGACTGTTTGCAGAAGTACTCTAAGAGAAACAGTCAAAGGGAGGATGGCAGGTTGTGTGGCTTTGGTGCCATTTATTGTTCTGTTCTTTTGTGATAAAATAGCCTTTGCAGTTGTCATGAAACAGGCTTTGTGCTGCATTTTTCAAGGTACAATCTACTGGCATTATTAAAGAGGCTTTGTGTCTGTAAAACTATATGTCAGTGCTGCAATCACACATATATAGAGGCCATCCACTGCTTCTTATTCAACCATGAGGACAAACATATTTAAACCATACAATTAAATGTAAGTCAATGTAAATAAATCATTATTTGAAAATGAATCATGATTTTTTTTATATTGTTCAGTGAAACAACCCAGTGCAACATGTTACAAAATGCATCTAGTGTCAGGTGGCTTAAGTGAACATATCTATTTCATATGCCCCCAAAAACATTAAAAGTGAGAAAAAAGAATTCACAGTTTTAAGCAGAAAAGGCTCACATACTTTCAGCAGTGAGAACAATATACTTGTCTCGTAAAAGTTCCATCAAAGGTTCAGCTTTTTTAATAAAGAAAGCTTTTATCACTCAAAAAGGTACAATTTTATGTTATGCCAAATGGTACAATCTATTTGTTGTGCAAAATGGTAAACATGTGCAGGTACTTTGTATGTAAAAAAGTGTAACCTGAGCAAGCTTTGAAATAGTTCCAGGCTGAGTCTGCAATGTAGAACTGTTTTATGTTGTAAAGAAAGGAGGATTGTGATAAATAATCAGATATTGTAGGCAACTGGAAACCAGGAAAACAATATCTTGCATTACAGTGGTGGCTTTTATGGAGAAAGTTTTGCAGGGCAATCCTTCATTAGACACATGAAACCCAGACTTAAACCTCTGAAGTCCTCTGTGCTGCAGTCACTTGTCCTTGCAGTTCCTGTGCTAGAAGGCATCTGATTGGCTAAAAATAACAACAGCTCGCTCTGATCAGCTGCGACCTAAGATTAACGACGTTGTTGGCTTTTGTGGAACCGTCGCCAGTTTACCCAGGGCCAGATTAGAAAAGTCGATTCTTGTGATTTGCACAAAACCACAACCTTTGAAAAGACTTGGCAAGCCCCCCTGATATGTTTCCAAATATTAGAAAACTTCTGTGGAGTGGAAATTATTAGTTTTCTGAGAATTTATGAGCACATGTGTTTTGAAAAATAAGATTTGATAAAAAAAATAACTTAGTAAAAAATGGTCTACCTTTTTAGTTTTGATAGAAATGTTTGAATGTTAGATAAATAACATGTATTGAATTGCACAATCAGAGGAATTGTGTTCAGTATTAACACAGCATAGGGACCAGTCGCTATTTCAAGTGATGCTGAATACATTTCTGGTTTCCTTGAGGGAAGAGTCAACACAATTGGGCATCTGTTGGTTCTGTGGTCTTTTCTAATTGGTCATTGGTGGTAAAAGAGTTATAATGTCTTTTGAAAGAGAACATGTAAGTTGCATCTGGTACCACAAAGATTACGGTGACCCAAGACTTGGTTGGTATGATAAGGCAACAGTGTCACTTCCCCACCAGGGGTCAGGCTGAGACCTGCTGCTGAGAAGGCTGTGCCCACTCCACAAATGTGGTGAAACAAGGATTTCAAAAATAGAACTGTTGATAAAATGTGATTTAATATACCATTACTTTGAATCATTGGTATATTTTATCCAAGATTTATCCAAAATTTAATTTTATGATGATTGTATAGTTAAGGTGGCAGTCTAAGTCATTTTGGCCCGAATTAGTATCTCAAATATTCTATGAAGGCTTGACTAATCCATATAAACTAACAAGACTTGTGTGAGTTGGTCTTGCCCACACAGGATATTGATTGCACAGAACACATGTTGACAGAACACATGGCTGGCACCTGTTGCTTCTGTGTCTGGAGGTCATTCCTTACATGCTGAGCTATGATGTCATAGAGTTGCTAAGGTGCTGTGATGTCATCAATATTGCATGAGTGGAGACATATTTGCATAGTGATGAATGGGACCATGTTTGTTTTGACACAAGTTTGAATTCCATAAATGTTATACTTAAAATAAACAATCATAAAAGAATTTAATCAATAACAATTGAATTCGTAATAAAGAACTGAAAATATGCATCTTCAATTTTGAAAACCGTGATTGCAAACAAAAGATAAGGGGAGAATTCTCAGGAAATGTTGTGAGGATCAGAAATTGTCAGCTGCCTGTGATTGTGTGAGCAGAGTGTAATCACATCGTTCAATTATCATGCAGCTCTCCTCTCAGAATGAGGGGACGGGAGATCGCTGCATCCCTGCCAAGGTGATGTTTACATTTCATGAAGCTGTTTCTTAACCAATCAGAACTGCTTTCTGTTAGGGAAATCAATGTAAAGAAAGTGATATTTACACAATATAATATTATCCGTTGTCACTAATATAAGGTTTTGATGAATACATCGTGTCACTGATGTTGCCAATGTGCATTTATATATCATGTCACTGATATTGCCAATGTGCATGTATATATCGTGTCACTGATGTTGCCAATGTGCATGTATATATCGTGTCACTGATGTTGCCAATGTGCATGTATATATCGTGTCACTGATGTTGCCAATGTGCATGTATATATCGTGTCAATGATGTTGCCAATGTGCATGTATATATCGTGTCACTGATGTTGCCAATGTGCATCTATACATAGTATCACTGATGTTGTCAATATACATAAATATATTGTGTCAGTTCTGTTGCCAATGTATATCTATATAATGTGTCAGTTCTGTTGTCAATGTTCATCTACATAATGTGTCACTAATGTTGCCAGTGTTTTCTATAATGTGTCATTGCTGTTGCCAAGGTGGTTCTATATAATGTGTCACTGTTGTTGCCAAGGTGGTTCTATATAATGTGTCATTGCTGTTGCCAAGGTGGTTCTATATAATGTGTCACTGCTGTTGCCAAGGTGGTTCTATATAATGTGTCATTGCTGTTGCCAATGTGGTTCTATATAATGTGCCACTGCTGTTGCCAAGGTGGTTCTATATAATGTGTCACTGCTGTTACCAAGGTGGTTCTATATAATGTGTCACTGCTGTTGCCAAGGTGGTTCTATATAATGTGTCATTGCTGTTGCCAAGGTGGTTCTATATAATGTGTCATTGCTGTTGCCAAGGTGGTTCTATATAATGTGTCACTGCTGTTGCCAAGGTGGTTCTATATAATGTGTCACTGCTGTTGCCAAGGTGGTTCTATATAATGTGTCACTGCTGTTGCCAAGGTGCATCAATATAAGATGTCATAGTTGTTGCCAGTGTTGTTTATGTTTGTGATGTCGCTGAGTGCAGTCATGTTATGACATGTCTGGGTTAGGACTCTTGAGGCATATGGATGAATCCTGATGACTGGGGTTACTGGCTTCTAATCCAGAGGGCTTGAGACCAAATGCTATAATCCTGGGTGTGATACCTGGAATGCCAGGACGGCAGCTTCAGTTCCAATCCCTCAGTCAGAGCATTTCAATATATTCTCAACATGTCTGAATCATAAGCCAAGTCTAGGCACATATTTGATCAGACATTTGTAGGAAGCCTCAGGTGTGGTACCTCATGTGTGACCTCATGTGTTCATGTTTATGTGTGAACAAACTCAAGTATAGATTAAACAGATTCTTTTATAAAGATATTAATGCCGTGTAGAGTTTATAGATTCTTATATTCAATACATCATACATAGATGAATATATATATATATATATATATATATATATATATATATATATATATATATATATATATATATTGTATGTATTTATTGTATCTGTATATATTTATATATATATTATGTGTTATTATTATTATAGAGTGAAAGGATTGCCTTTGTATGGCAGCTCTGCTGGATGACCAACAAAGGGTTTGCAGTAGGGTTACAAATTGCCTCATATTAAGCCAGATTCCCTTCTATAACTATAAAGAAGGAGGATCCTGTTATCTTAGTGAGAATGCCGAGCACAGAGTGGAGTGTATACTTCTCCCTCTCCTGCCTCTCTGGAGTATTGCATATATTCATACCTACGTTGGAGTCAGTGCTCTTATGTTTAATGCACACTATATGAGACTTTATCTCCAGCAGAGGGCCTCGTAGTGCTTTATATATATATGGCTGAGTGGCGTTACCACGGGTGTGTGTTGGGGTGGGTGGGGGGTCATTGGCAGGGTAGTTGTAATTAAGATTTGTCTGGATTTTTTGTTCAGATTTGTGCAAAAAAAAAGGTTTGCTATATATGGCAGGGTAGTTGTAATTAAGATTTGTCTGGATTTTTTGTTCAGATTTGTGCAAAAAAAAAGGTTTGCTATCTTTCATGTTTTATTTTTAGATTAATAGAAAATATAATTGACATACAATTGAGTGCAGTTCACAGCAAAGAAATGCCACCTAAACAATTGGTCTCTTAAATTGGAAAGATCACACAGAGTCATTCTCTGCTGTGTATACTCTAAGCCGTTTTCAGGGAACCAATATTTTTGTCATTGATTGGGAATGTTTATATCAGCCATTGTAGCCATTTTCCATCTAAAATTGGAGATTTTTCCATACTCTATTTGTGCCCATGTATCATGCTAAATCTGATGTTTGTAAATGTTGTAAGTCAGACTTAATGTTTTCAAATACCAGACATCAGCAAGGTCTCAGAAAATTTGCATTATCTCAGGAATTTAGCATGTTTTTACGCATTCAACACAGTCTATTTTTTCTAAAAATTGAGCCCTGTACATGAGCATAATTTGTTGGCTGATGAGAAAATCATTTGGTGCCGCCCTGAGAAGCAGATGTGTGAAAAGCTTACAATTAAAAAAATGGCTTATATCAATGCTGCTATTACATTATGTAATATATATGCAACAAGCTAAACATATGACACTATTGCAAGCTCATAATCACATTTTATTGTGTACATCTTTGATCTAGATTGCCTATTTCGATCAAGCAAGATAGGCGTTCTGAGGGTAATCCAGTTAAATATTCATTAGTGAAAGGATTTGTTGGTAAAGATATGATGCTAGGTACAAAATAGACTTGTTAGCTGGAACCCTGACCTCAAATTATGCATAGCATAGATTACTTTCATGCTCAGAAAGGGTGGGAATTGACCTCTTGAGCGCAGAAGTACTTAAAACATCATAAGGAGTCTTTTATAAGGGTTGATCACATCTATTTCTATGTAATGAGCAATTTAAGTTACTCAAACAACATCCATGTCAAACTGACCCAAATTTGTCCCTGAGAAATGGAGGGATAATCAAAAGAGTGGTTAGAGGCTATAATGGGAGTCAAGAGTAGAGTGATAGAGAGGCTGAATCCACTGAGGACTGGTTTGAGGCTAGATGAACTTTAGAGATGTGTGACCCCATATAATTGGCCAGTTGAGGCTCTCAATGGATATTATACTACATTGGACACACTGGCCAATCCACTGCACTTATCAGTGCAGTGCATGCTGGGACCTACATCCCCTAACTTCCTGTCCATCCTAATGCCGATTTTGTAATGCACAATTCCTTCATTTCCTGTGCCTGCTAAAAAAAACAGACTGAATTCTTTCATAGGTCTGGTGGTGCTCGGCACATTTAATGTGACAGATCACAAAAGAGAAATGAATGCAAATCACAATCTTCAGGCGTCAATGAAACACATGTGAATGGTAGAGGGCAGGCTGGATGGTTGATCCCTTTGTGTGATTTATATAACTTGCCCATATAAATCCTAATCTAGCACAGCGTCATTTTGTTCATCAAGCGATTAAGCTGTGAACCTAAATGGCTGAGAAGCATCCCAATGTCCCCAGGTCATACCAGTATAGCGGAGTCTATGCTAAAACACAATGTCCTGAGTCAATCATAACAAGTGCATCCTTTAACATAACCCAGGATGTCGAGAGAAATATGGCGTAGTTATCATGTAAATCACCATGCTAAGCAATATTTGAGAGTAGAATGTAATTACACAGGAATAACAGTTGATGTAGGAGCAGGCATGGTTCATGTCTCCATTCATCAAAAGCAGTTTTCAATACTTTTGTTTGTTTGGATTGGAGAAAGGATTTTGTATGGAGCGAGTTTGAATACTTTGGGGATGTATCATTTTGAATAAGTTGAGTTTGAGTAGTAAAGCCATGGAGTTGCATCATCAAGATGACATTGCTGTAGAAATGAAACATGGCAGCTGCAATAAATCAGCCATTATTTCTAACATTGATGTTTAGTCAGCGAGGAATGAGGAATTGACAAACTCCATTTGCATCTTTAAGCACAGTTTGTTGGCCATTAAGATGTCATGTTGATGTGTGCGCGTGCTTCGGCAGGCCAATGAACAGTTTATATGAGCAGGAAGGACACATGATTGCTCATCCTGGGTCCTGGGCTAATTTATAGCCATTACATATGCATGATGAACTGCCCCTTGTGAGGGCATCATGCAGGCAGAATGGCAAAGATGCTTTTTTTTATAAATGTTTAACGGTCATCACATTGTCTCTTATAAATTTGTTATCTCAAGAAAGTCTCCAAATCATTAAGTTGTGGGCCATGGAGAGAAATGGTTTTCATTTGGCAGTATGCTTCTTAGGTTTCTCAATTAACCCTTTTCTCTTCAATCTGATTTAGGAATTGCCAAGCTTCAACTCTGCCTGTAAATAATGAGGTATTTTACCCTCTCATCTCTATGATATAGAGACAGAAAGGAGTTTGTGCTTACAATTTTCTACTATTGGATAAATACCATCTAATTTTCTTAGCTCCAATACCATATTATTGTTTATTTAACAGTAGCACCTTCTGTATCATTCCATACTCATCTGTGCTTTCATTTTCATGAAAATATGTGTTTCACGTATTTGCAAAGTATGGACAAATTTGATTGAACAGCAAGCAGGAAGTAATATCAACATGTTTTATGGTTATTTTGTCACATAAAAATTGATGTAATACAATTAGTTTTTCCATTTGATTCACAAATAATATCATTAAAGTGTAATTCATGGAATTTATTTGAATTTCTTGAGAGGAACACATACCAAGCGTAGCATTCATTCTTGCCAATATCAATAATTTTCTGATTGTGCTGAGAGTAATTAAACATTTCATCATCAGATAATTTACAATTGAATTTATCACCTGCTGACATGCATTAGATAGGTTAATCATTCAATTATAAACCGGGGCATAAAACATTTTATGATTTTCATATATCAGAGAATGATTACATTTATTAGTCTTCTGTTCTGCCACAAATATTCAATTCAATATTGAATTTAAAGTGCATTTTACATGGTTTTTTTTTCATTTTAAAGTGTAGTCCAATTCAATACCTGGAAAGTAAACAGATATTAATAACCAAATATTTCTAAAACTAATACACAATGTATCAGAAACTGAATCTCTGTTAAGCCACTAAAATCTGTCTCTCTGAATGTTCAGCCATCACATATATGGATATATAGCGAAGTCCTATCATTAACACGGGTCAATCATGAAATCTCCAGCTTGTAAGGGTTAGATTGTAATGCCTGTGCATGATACAGGTATTCTGAGGTCATTATATATGAATGATATTCTTGGTCCATATAGGCTGTATTGCTCAGTTCAATAGGAAGTGATAATACTCAATAGGATCAGACCACAGATGGCACTGAGCATCTTGATCGGCAAGATAATGCACCGGAATCAACAAAACTTTATCCTACACAGAGATGTCTGCTTTTTAGGGTTGGGAAATATTTGTAAATCAATTTTACAGCTGAAAGCAACGAGTAATGGTTATGGAGGAGAGGGGTTTTTCCAAGTGAAAGTACATCCATCAGACATGTGTGTATCATATCTGTGCTTGACAAATACCGCCATGTGCCATAAACCTTGCTTAGTGATCCGGTCAAATAACCTAACTACCATATTTCACAAACCTTGCCGGGAAATGCGTCAAGTTGTGGCCGTGGTTTGGAGTGCTTCACTTTGCATCCTTGTGACCTTGACATAGATAATTGGTAAAAGTTACAATGTTGATGAACTCAATGACCTCTGCTGCTATTTGCTGATTTGATCTAAGCAAGTGATCCACCAATCACATGCTTGATATATTGTCATGACAACCATGAACCAGACAAAGGTCACTATGGCAACTGCTTACAGGGTTTGCCACTTGATTTTGATGTTTTGGAGAGATCATTGATCTTGACAGTATTGACGTTCTAGTATTTTCAAAGAAATTGGTCTTCACTGTATATTATTTGGTCTGTTTGCTGCCTGTGTTTTCTTCCAGCAATATCTCTGATGTCATGGTTACTATAATTGTGATAATGTGAGTGATTTTATCTAAAAATTAAAATAAGAGGTACAAATCCTTGACTATACAACAGCATATAATTTTCAAGAAATAGAATGAAATAAAAGGAATTATTGTATAAATGTATATATGCAAGTATATATTTATTACAAATATATAGTACATTATAAGTATACATAAATCCCAGCCCACAGCGTACAAATGAAATGTCGCACACAGGCTCATGCCACATGTATGTAAGTTTACATTGATATGAACATGATACTACAAAAGGAAAAGTGATTTTTGTAGGAATGCATCGTGCTCAAATAGCATGCTTAATCTGATGGCTGTTTTTTTGTGGCCATTTGGTCTGATATTTCGTATAAAACACTCAGTGTTAATATCTGAAATTTAAGAAAATTACAGACTGCACACGATCCACACATTAGACCAAAGCCGGTAAAAACCTCAATGAATAATCATGCAGGGAAATATAATTATGCCAAGTCTAATAAAAGCTAAAAGCTTCTCATATCAGGGGATTCCCTACACTTTATCTGGGTTATAAATAGCTCAGAGAGCGACATTAGCCTGTCATTAGATTAGCAAATGCTGCAGTGAGACCTTATTGTTTCACTGGTGCACCAGCTTCTTAATATCTCTCCTGCTGCTAGATTATGCCTCATATTTCATGTTTAGTGGCCAAATATTGGCCCATCTATGGCTAAAGACTGCACACTTGTGGCAACTATTTAGCATAGATAATCTCCTCTCAGAATCATCCCCCGACAGAGCCTCCCAGACACTATCATGCTTTAAGTTTAATCACATTCATAAACTGTGTTATTATGGTGATTAAACCAAACACTCTTCTTTTGAAAGAAACTTTTCATCAGAACTCCTCTTGTGATATTTGGAAGAAAAAGTATAACAGCTGCAAGTATGGGACAGACCGGGGGTTGTTACGGAGACACCGAGCTGTTTGCCTTATAGTCGAGTCCTAATGGGGTGTGATTGTGCTGGTTTTGGGTGGTCGTTTTGTTTGATTTTGGCCGTCACGTAATAATAAGTATGGTTATGCAGCCCTGCTTGTTGAGAAGAAGAGAGTCCTTTATATGTGGGACAGGCTTAAGGTCTCACGATAGACACACCATGTAATAACAGGGCCTGACAACCAAATTGACCCCTATCACAAAAAAACAAAAGGGAAAATTATGTTTGCCCTCAGTTGCCTAAATTCCTTTGTAAAATACTTGCACATTATGACATAATAACACATTAGTTTTTAAACGACATAATTTTTTTGGTTTTTTTGTTCTTTTCCAGTAGGATCTTGTATATATATAATATACATCCTCATTATTTTTATTTTTGGGTGAGAGTGTTATTTTTAGAGGCGGAGTGGTGTCGTGAATGGACCCAATTAATCTGGAGTTTATGGCGTACGGTGATAGAGCCAGAAGCTACAAAGTGTTTGACGATGTTAGACAAGCACACTGTCAGGAGGGTCGTGTAAGCAGTGTTTTACATATTACACCTCTCGGCAGTATCTTTGCTGGCATTGTCGTGCATCTTTGCAAACCACAGATGGGATTTTTAAGGAGGGGGTTTGGAGCTCTTAAAGGAATTAGCGATGCAAGGTACCGAGGCATCAGAGGCTGGCAGGGATAATAGCTCTGATTTCTGGTGCGATAAGAAAGTTTGTGTGTTATTAGAGTTGACAAAAGTTCGGAACCACTGGTCACAGCTTTCTTGTTCAGTCTACCTGAAATATTTTGTGGAGACTGCACAAGAACGCGTGGAGCACCCTTGATGATGTCAGAAGCCTCGTGAAGGTCTATCAAGGAATTATCTTTTCTGTTAAAGGGAACAGAATTGCTGCACTGTCAACAATGGCTCTCCATGGAGTGGATCATTATTTGAGCTAAGGGCCACTTGCTTTAGTGATCTTGACACTTTTACACATAATATTGATCAGAATGATAAAATGACACATGCCAATCAACATACACATCATACATTCCTCCAGAGGGAGATATAACATTCGGAATCATCTCAGATGGCTGGATCTTATTGTCTAACATTTAACATCAAGGATTTATTTAATTAGGTCTGTTTAATGAGAATATTGGAATATACAATTGGAGAATGCAGTAATATGATGACATTCGAGTTCCATTAATTGCCCTTTATATCAGCATGTCAAACTGGCAATGTTGATTATCAATGTTAAGATTTGAATTGACTTGCATTTGGAGATACTTTGACTTCCTGATCTGTCAATCAACACAAATATTTAATTGTTCAGTATATGACAAGCAGTTGTTATTTCTGAGAATTAAGTGATTTAATACAAAATGTAACAAAATGGATGTGGAGATTCTTTGAGAATTTTGCTCTCAAATATGGGATACTGGCAATGTGCTCCTGGTCGGCACATCAAATCTGAGAATGGAGTGAGGTCAGCGCAGAGGTCAAAGGCATTTACTACACCTAGCATGTAACGCCAACATGTTCTGACATGATAGCATGTGCTCCTCACCTATTATGCTATCTTCTGTCACCATGGAAACCAGTGGGATCTTCAAATTTTGTTATTTAAAGATTGAAAATACCTTGAACAAATGTTGAAGTTTTCACGTACAAACCAGCAAAGTCTACAAGTTAGACTCTATTACTTCAAGTGAGTATATTTTCTGGAAATATTTTTTTTGTTAGAATTCAGCAATGTCAACAGTCCATAAATCTTCATAATTATGAAAATACCATTATGAGGTTTATTTGGAAAGTTGCATGCTGAACCAAAGTTAAATTCCTGAAATTGGCTTTAAAATTTGTAATTTTTTATGCACTGAATATTGGTGTTAGGCGAGGTCAGGCCATGCGGTTATGTCTTCACACTCGCGAGATACTTGTGGTCAACTCTGGTATTGTAATTGCGGAATGGGGAACAGCAGTTTGGGGTTGGCCAGGTTTGAAAAATGTAAAATTTCATGCACATATGCTAAATAGGAAAATAAAAAAATGGCAAATTACTCCAAGTAGCTGTAGGTGGTCCATTTGGGTTTTCCCTGTTAATATATGTCAGTGTTGGTGGATAGGATCTATCTCAGTATCACATATAACAGAATGCGCTGATCTGGGGTCCTAGGGAGCAAGCCAGTTCTCTTCTACATTTATTGTATCAGACCATTCATATACTCTGTGATGTGTTGTGACACTTCAGAAATTTTGCTCTTGTGTTGATATATTTCTAGTGCAAATAATGTATAGAATTATTTATAAAGAAATGTAGGGTGGAATGTTAAGCTCATTTCAGTATTAACAAGCAGGAAAAAAATACATATAGGACTTTGTGAATACTTGAAAAAGTCTGGTGTATTATTGTTTGCTGGGATTAAATTCTAAGTCATTTTATGTTTAATTTAAGGGTCTGTGGTATAATTATTGTTTGCTTGTATGAGACAACATTCCTTGAATACCAGAGCTTGTGTTATTAAAGAAATGATACACATATTTATGCCATAAATTTAATGTGCAATATCACCATAATGAATGATGACTTTCTAACAAATAAGTGTGAAAGTTGCATGCGATGTTGAGTTCAATCATTTGATGATAATGCCTTTCTATCTCACTGTTTGATTTGCCACATATCGTGAGCTGAAATACAGCATGCTAGCTTATTTAAGTTGCTTCTGAAATAGCCAATCATGGTGGTGATGAGACTTGATGGGCATGGCACCCGTCTAAAGTATTAATACCCAGAGTACTCGGGATGTGGTGTGTGGCACAATGAGTCGGTGGATAAAAGAGATAAATAAAGTTCATAATGAAATAAAACTTATGTCATTACCTTGCAAACAAGGATATATGAATCACATAAAGTTAATTTGATGTTAGTTTAATGGTGTGGGGAGGCGGGGACTTTGTTTTATTGTTGACTCTCAGCATCCCTTCAGCATAGCAACACACTATATTAATGCCATAGCCAAACAGAAGAGAGGAATCACACGTGGCACATCCATATTCTGCTTCTATAGGTACTTGGAGAGAAAATAAAATCTGTTTTTTGTTTGTGAATGCTTCCTTTGTATCATTCTCCCAAATTTAGTCAATTTATAAAGAACAAATTATTCTTATTTTTTTCTTTGTTCAAAATAATCATATGTTTTATACACCTGGAAAAATTTCAGACTGAGACTCTCCAAGTTCAGTCCAGGCACCTATGATGTGGGGATCATATCTGACTAATAAGGACACATGATATACTCATTATATGCTCAAATGTTAACATTTAAAAAATGACAATTGAGATGACCTTGAGTCTGGGAAGCAACAAGTGGCGTTCTGCTTCCAGCTCTTCGCAACCAATTCTCACAAGATGGCACTGTACATCTATTGGAATAATCTGACCTTATGAATGAGTCGGTTATCTCACCTTTTTGTTTGCACCATGATCCACACCTGTCTTGGCTACTCCAGTTTGTGGCATGTTATTATATGCAGTTGGAAGTAAATGTCAATTTGACCTTAATTGCCTTGCATTACTCTCCTGACTTCATCAAATCATGCATAGCTGTCGCTTGACACAATTGGGTCTTGCCTGGGTTACGCGTGACCTTATCTGGTCACGTTCATACGTGACCAAATAGATGTTTAGCTCTAACTGATGAGGGACTCCTGGTTTCTGCAGTCGACTATTTTTAAGACTGAAAGTTGCTGGATAGAAATATTTGTGTTGCGAGTGCACTATGCAGGAAATGCTCTTTATACGTTCACAAGGCAAGTGAAATTACCCAACCAAAGTCATCAAGTGCAATTTAGCAGTGGCAATTTAGCTTCATTTCCACACAAAGTAACAGATACAAATGGGTCTCATCACCAATCCTCTGTTTAGATGCCATGCCAGGCTCACAAGGATCTTTTTTTATTTGATCAATATAAGAATGTCAGCTCAGGACTGGGGGTGATTCTATGGATAGGTTAATTCCATGTCATGAAACTTTAGAAAATGAAATTTATATATTTTCAGCATGAACATCTTATTTGTCTTAAAGTAAACTGCACATTTTCAAATATAAATAAGACACAAATATGTCAATCATCTACTAACCTTTATAATGATTTCTTTTCCCAGTTTAGTCTCTTTATTACTGCCCTGCTATTTGCTTGCCTGTGAAGGTCTAAGAATCACGCTATGCATTGATCGGTTAAGCTTTGGTAACCTTTTAGTGGTAAGCAACTTGTGGATCAAAGAGATTCTCTCGAATGTTATGCCTGTTTCAAACAGAATAAATATTGAGTTTTTTGCTGCAGAAACCATTAAACCTTGCTTAGATGCAGTACAGTCAATGACTGATGTTTGACAAATCAATGACCCGTGATTGAGTAAAGAACATTAAGGGGTAGAGGTGTGAGAGAGAGGTGTGACTATGTGTGAGGTTAGGGACTGCCAACATAAGGTCCAGCTGCAGCTTCCTCTCTAGCTTGGATTCTGCCTGCATTGATCGCGTCAAGTCTAGCCTCAGAGCTGAATACCAGATGGGAAGGCTTTGATGACCAACATAAGCCTTGTGTTCCATCTAAAAACTTTTGATTAGCACATTGAGCCATTGTACTGCTACATTGTGGGGAAACTCAGCTGCAATGCATCATGGGAGTAACTAGCTACATCTGGCATCCTCCAGAATGTGCCTGGACAACCATATAGGGCTTTGGATGAACTAGTTAGATATCTGCTCACGTCAAATTATTCCAATTTATGTATTTTTTTTCTAGTTAGGGAAATACAAAGCAAGTACAGTTCACACTAAATTTCCCTTGGGCATTGAGTGTCTCTGATGGGTGGGTATGATGTTCTTATCATTTCTCACAATCATCTGTGATGGGACTGAGAATCTGAGTGCAATATGCTTCTCTCAGACGAGGCTGTGATTGACTATTGTAGTAATGATGTGGTAATATTTACACTCAAGTCCAAGGCTAATGTTTAAAATCAGGGTTTCTGTAACATAATGCCTCAGGGTACCTAGTGTAAATACTGGTCCCTCTCAATATCCCTCTCAATAGCTGCCATGTATGGTTGTACAATTACAGTTCGTACATCTTCCTAGCCTGATGCCTTTGGCTTTACTGAGTAAACATATAGATGTAGATGAGAGACTAGAAGATGGGCAGAACCTGGGAGAGTATGATGTAATTCTGAACTTGCATTGTTGGAACTCTCTTTAATTAAATACCTGTACTCGTGATATCCTCATCATGATGAGTGCCCCCTGCTGGCAAATGAACTTTTTTTAAATATATTAATATGTGTGTTAATTTGTGTTATGTGTGATATAGTTTATATGTATATGATATTGTTATAAGTGATCATTGCTTCATTGTCACCATACTGAGTAGCAGTGCCCTCCACGGGCATAATGTGAAAACTAGCAGTGCTTCTGTTAAAGAGGATTCACTCATTATTCATTGGGCCATTTATCAAAGTGATGATCCGAAGCATCTGATCAGAGAATGTTTGACTGAATGGATCCACAAATGGGCTCACGATGAAGGAGAAACTCATTGCTGATCTTAGCTATGCCGATGTGTTTTAATATTGAGTTCACAGCAGGCAAACTTCAGGATTGGATCAGGTGTGTATGCTTTGACAGAAGGGGAAATACAGGGTAAAATGTTAATTGGGGTGACTAACACTGAAAAATTACAAAAACTTACATTTTAAAGAAGCTACAAGGGAAGGTCCAGAAAAATCACAGAACAGGAAGGGCAGTCAATTATCAGATGTGATTACTGTAACTAATTACAAGTGAGATAATTCAAGTGGTACATGTATTATGATTAATCGCAGCCATTTTTTGTCGTGTTTCTCTATGAGTGTTTCTCTATGTCGTGTTTCTCTATGAGTGTTTCTCTATGTCGTGTTTCTCTATGAGTACGGCCATCATTCTGTCCACGGCCTTCTCATGTTCAGCACTTTGAGGCTGTGTTAAGGATACTCGATTGAGACTTCATATCCCGTCCTTGCCCTCCATCTTTTGGGTTTTGCTTCTTGTAATAGGTGTTATCAATATATTCAGGAAACACTAGTCAAGATGATTCTAGGCATCAGATTTCAACTCAACTTCTTACTTTGGGTTTCTACAGAATGTTTGGTAGAATATAATCTGCCTAGGACAGCACTCATACTTCTAGAAGGAAACTACACAGCCCTGTGAATTCTTCATTCTAATACATTCTTATTTCCAAAATATGTACACACTTGAGGTGGTTAGTTATTTATTTTGCCACATATTATTTTCTTCATATTGCAAAACTTGATTTGATAAATACAAAGTTTGATAAGGTTGGGCAACTTGTAAAGCTGATATTATTTTTATAAAATAGAGAAGTTGTGCCTGATGATAATAGTTTAGAGACTTGATCAAATCAAGCAATAGAAATGGTTTTAGAGTCGTAACTTAACTTTAAATCTTTATAGAGTAGTATCTTACATTGGAAAATTATTCTTGGGTAGAAGATTTCAAAACATCTACTTCAGCTGCTTGCTTATAAATTGCTGAGAAGGTATCAATCCACATAGCAAATTTGTGCTGAAGTCAAATATTAGCATAAAGCAGATAAGTTTCAAATTTTTAGCAAAATTTATAAGGGAACAGCAAAATAATTTCATCTTTACATTGTGACTTATATCATGAGTTAATTCTGAATCTTGACTAATGAAAAATGTTTTTATCATTGCAGTCACCACACACAAACATCACAGTGGCACCCGCCACAAGAAGGGTGGGAAGCCCCACCTGGTGGAGAGAATGGGCAACTACCCCGCGGCTGGGAGACGGGTGTCGACAAACTGGGACGGCCTTATTATATCAAGTATGTAATTTTTTTTTTCGTTGTTTGAAATGTTGTGTGCTGTTATCCTGTTTCAATCAGTCAAATGATGGAGAATAGTAGAAGATCTCAAAGTTGCTTAATTTAACAGGGCAAGTGCAATTTGCAAATGTTGTTTTGAGATCAGCAACATGGTAGAGACAGTAGAGGAGTTGTTCTTCATTTCTAACCTGTGTCCCATCAATTATTGAACTGGTCATCAGGCAATGATGAAATGCAAAACAAAAATCATCCATAAGAAATGGGGCAGGACAAATTTACCGTTATTACTGAAAGTTTTGATTAACCCAATAAATAACATTTTACTCACCTACTTTATTACAAAAATCCTTGTTTTCTCTTGACCCATATGATTTGCACCATAAATGATGTCAGCATGGCTTTATAATGACATCACTCATCATAACTGATGTGAGAGATGCCAATCATGTAAAGGATTTCTATGGATATCTGCTAGTGAAGTATTTCCCATTCCCACCCAGTGCTCCATGTCTGGCTATTAAAAACTATGGTTTGTGTTATAATCTCTATGTGATCATGCAAAAGAAAGATTCCCAGTCTCTTTGAAAAGAGTAGAGCATTGAGTGCCAGTTGCAGGTTTCTAACTGACCTGATATAGCCTAAACAGTGCTGAAAAGGTTGTTTATATAAAAAAACCAAACTATAGGATATCCAGTTATGACATATCCTTTATCACAAGTTTCAGTATGGAAGCATAGTGTTACCATTCAGAGTTAGCAGGCCTCAATAGGCAACACTGAGCAATTGTGACAACATAATAGCATGAACATGACCCAAACTGGCTCTATGATATTATCAATATCTGTCCATAGCCATTACAAGTCTGGGTGATTAGATTAATACTGATCAGGCCAGGATTGTATATCGGAGGGGTTAGAGAAAGGGATAGGGGAGCATGAGGAATAAGGTATCAGGGAGGCAAGGGAGAGGAACAGGAAACAGTGGGGAGGGGAGCATGCAGTATTTTTAGTCCAGCCTAATCATTAGGTGGCTGCTTCCATGCAGGCTGAGGTGATTAAATTGGCAACTGCTCTCTACTGGAGATAGCAATGGACTATTTTAGTTTATCTGCTGTAGACACAACAATACCATCCTACTCTGATTGATAATTATTCTTGGTTTAATCAAAACTACCTTTTGTTTTGGTATGGATATCAAATTCATACACACAATACCTGAAAGAAAAAAATATGAATTTGACTTTCTCTTAGATTTCTGCTCAATAACAAAGGTTCCTTTCTTGTTTGATAGTTTGAATATAATTGATGAATTGTTTTGTATTTGGTGTGAAAGCAGCATTTGTAAATTTGTAATTTGGTAACCTTTTTAGCCTCTGTTTGGAGGCAAGCGGGAAGCCTCAATCAGAGTTTGGAAGCCTCAGTTTGGTTTAGCATATCACAGGAGGCAAGTGATTATCTTATATGACAAGAAACACTGCAGGCATTCATCAGTTCCCAGAACCCATCTGCCAAATTCTCATCATTTCATGCATGTTTTTAAAAAGCAGTTTTTTATTTGTCAGACAAAAGAGTCGAGACTGAACAAAGTGGTGGGGTTTTCTTTAATGAGGAAGAGATTAAATTTGTGCAATATAATATTCACCAGCAGAATGGGATTTGTTTGGAAAAACAGCTCAAATAGGTGGCACTGCAGTTCACAAGGCAGTATGAGATTTGAGTGTTTTGAATATATTATGTTTCACTGATGGTAATTGACTTCTGAGTATAGATATCACAGAGACATGTTTATTTTGGTTCTTTCAATGAGTAGCCTCAAGGGAAAATAGACATTTTGCTCAGACAATGAACAAAATTGAGATTTTCACTTTATGGTGACAGAAAAAGGTACCATGCCCATTAAGCCTATAAAAATATATTTCACAGGAAAAGGCTCAGAAGAATGCCATGGAATAAGGGACACTAGAAAATCAAAAGAAAAGGGCATATTTCGTGTTCACATGAAATGCAAAGCAAATAATCAGTAAATGAACTTGTGAGATGAGTAAATATATGAGATTTGATGTAAATTTACATAGGAAAAAAGGAATATTAATCAAACATTATGAAAACAGTTAATGTTATTCCCTTACTAAGTTTGTCTTTTTGAATTGAGGTTTCATCCTTGACTCGATGACATAGCTACATAGTTAGTATGTCACTGGTCAAGGTGGTCCCAGATTTGTCCTATCAGCTCCCCCCAGACAACACTCTAACCCAGTCTCTTTCCCGCGTGCCCAAGTTGATTTGATGCCGGAAATTTACAGCTCATCGCGAAAGCTTGGTATTTGGGCAAAGTGGTCATCTCCATCTTGACAATCCTATAGGCCTCTGGGACCATCTCTAGTGTGAAATCCAAGGCTTGTATGCAAGTCCTGCTCTGCACCAAATGTCCGATAAAAAACACCAACTTTACACTTCTCTGTGTTTCTGTTTTTTTTTGGTGGGATTTATTGAAGCAGAAACTCGTCATTTTCTTCAAGTGCAATGTCGGTTTAGCTTGGTATTTTCTTGCAAATCCAATCCATGAAATCAAATCAGATTCCCTGTGATATAGAAGTAGTACACCAAAGGCAAATCAGGTTGAATGCCCAAAGATGTGTTTCTTTTCAAGAGATTTGAAGTTTGACAGATTTCACGTCTGATCTATAAAATTTTGGGATATTGAGAAGAGACACATTAAACATCAAAACTCTCCAGAGTGGGACTTAAATTGGAAATCTTCTTCTTGGACTCTTTGAGTTGGAATCTATCAGCTCGATAATTATGGGATACTCCTAGAGGATCATGGGAAGATAAATTTAACTCCAGAAGCAGATTCTCTTTTTCTCCCAGCAGACGTGTTGCCTCCCCAGGGCCTGGCATTGACAGGTTGTTGTGAGTGGCTGAGGCTTGCGGGAGGGAGGCAAGGCCCAGGGCTAGATATGGTGCCGATTTGGATGCGGGCAAATGTCAGATCCATTTGTCATCACAAACCACCAGCTGACCTGTGAATGAAAGGCGATCAATTACAGCCATGTTCTAATAGCACCATCTATATTGTAACAAATCCGGGCCTGCTTCAGAAACGTGCTCATTACTTCTAATGTACTTGTTATCGATGGAGAAAAATGGGCCCTCCAAATAACATAGTTATTGTTATATTTTCTGGAAACACCTCCTTTCTTTGGAACAGTTGATTAACATAGAGCTTGCCCTGGGAATGGGCCCTCTCCACAACAGGGAATCAGCCAGCCCCTCACAGCCTGGTAGAGTCATTATACATCAGCCCAGCTTGTCCAGCCAGCCTCAGGGAAAGAGATGTTATTGGAAAATCTCTTCAGAAAAATCTGTCTGGACAAGCCCCTTCTCCAGAGCCCTGAAATCCATTAGGTCCAGAGAAAAAATCGGATACAAAATTCAGTGTATGAAGCGGTGCGAGTCTCGGGAGTAGACGTCAGCGATCATCCCCCCGAGGTATCTCGTATGGTGGAACCATCATATTATCCCAGGTCCTAACAAACATCTACAGAAAAGGAAATAATAGTGCTCTTATCTTGAACAAGAAATGAAAATGGAGGAAAGATAGATCGTCATGTATTGATGTCAGAATGGGCCTCGTTTTGTGGCAAGCATTTATGTTATGAATAAATGCATGTGTTCAGCTTTGAGTGCTACAAATTCTGGGTGCTTGTATCTAGCATCTTTCAATTTGTATGAGAAGGAAGAGCAAAATAGCACCAACATTGAGCAGGCAAGAATACATAATACAACAAGGGACTAAATATGTATATTAAAATTATACATAAAACAACAAGTTAAAGCATCAAATTTAACGTGTTTATGTGAGTTTAATTATTAACTTCACATGTGTATATGTACCGGTATGTTATTTATTCATGTTCTCTGGCAACAAAATCATTGAAAGGTACTATAAAACACAGAATTAAATGCACAAAAGTTTCTGGACTCTTTTGAGAACCCACCAGCACTTCCCCCTCAGACAGACGTGCTAAAGGTTGCTGCCATAATCGTGTTGTAAGTTCATCCATCCTTCTGTCAAGTGAAATCCGTAGTTTTGACATAAAGCTTCATGGTATGACAAGGGGTAGGCATCATTACATTGTTTCTTTGTATTGGAATATTGATTTGATATCATGGTGTGGTAAGAGCTGATGTGTGTCCATCTTTTTTGTCTTCCTATACAGACCACACATTGACAAGGTATTCTCTGCCCGGCCCCCGGCCCTGGCTCCCTGGCCCTGGCTCCCTGGCCCTGGCTCCCTGGCCCTGGCTCCCTGGCCCTGGCTCCCTGGCCCTGGCTCCCTGGCCCTGGCTCCCTGGCCCTGGCTCCCTGGCCCTGGCCATGGTGCTATCTGTAGACACATTTAATGTCTCATAAAATGTGTTATGTGATAAAAGATGTATCTTTCGAGATTTAACAGGTCTATGATTTTGGATATTTTCAAGGAAAATAATGTTCATATACACTTGAGTATCTCTTAAACATCTTTTCAATCTATTGGTTTCTGAAAAGAACAGTGTGACTCAAATGAAGAAAACACCTTTAATACTCAGGAATACCTTGTTCTGTTTTTTGAAGTATTGATCTTGTACTATCTGCTCTTTTGGATTGCAAAGGCTGGGGGTGCATCTGTGCATACATTGACAAGTACATTAATGTACCTGACATGAGGGGGTGAGGTAATAATATAACATAGAACCGCATGTTAATGTCCCTGGGTAGTCCACTATCAGTATTTGGGGGGGATGAGGAAATCATTCTGGTTGAAGGGAGGGTGGTGATTACTGAGATGGCGAGTTGAGTGGGACATCAAACTGGCCTGATCTTATTATTGCGCACATTACATGCCATTGTTAGCCATTTTCTCATTAATTTCTTCCTTGTCTATTTGATTGAAATGTGACGGAAATTGGGCATCATGGCATCTAGGTGCATCAAGTCAAACGGCGGTCACTGCCACTCCTTCTAGTAAATAATAAAACATAGGCCACTGCCTCATGTAAACAACTAGATAAACAGCTGAGAGACAGTGCCGCTTCCCAATATGTCCAGTTTCCTCTATTTTCTATGGTCATTACTCATGTGAATCACCATTATTATAATTTTTTTCCTTTATATTTTGTTTTCCTTTTTTTAAACTTTTGAGTCACCCTGAAAGTGCAAGAGCGAAAGCAAAGAATCAGAAAATCTCTGTATTGATACATGTACATGTATAGGTTAGAGATAGAAGTGTCAAAGTGATTAGAATGTAATAAAGAAACCTTGAAAATTATAGAGAGAGGAAAGGCATTAAGTCTAGGCATTTCTTAGCACTTTGCTGGACATATGAAAGGTATAGCAAGATTACTCTGACTGTTTGTAAATATGTGATATGCAGGGTGTCAAGGGTCATACAGATATACACATGTGATACAGTGAGAGATTTCAGATCCTCTGAACTGTGTCAGATTTGACAATTTACGGAAAGCAAACATATTTATTCCATTTAAATCTGGCAACACATGATAGAAGCATAATAAGGATGTTTTTCTTTATCTCAAAAGAATAACGGGTTTGTATGTAGTGCTTTGTTATAATAGTTCATAGTTGCTTGTCCCAAATAGACACACAGTTAGTCTCCTGATGCAGTGAGTTATCTTGGACTTCCAAAAGTACTTAACATATTTGTGTTGAAATATTTACATCACATTTCTCATGTCAATTAGACTTGTCAGTACCTTAAATATCTAATGTATCCTCCAGGCTGTGAAGATGAATATTGAACTCTGTGACTTGGGAAGTGTATTAATAGCTACACCGCTGCAGTCATATTGATTCCATTACTTTTGTAAATGTATTTCATAACTTTTTGCAGTCAGAAATATTTTTTGTAACTCTTTGGTTTCGGAAATGTGTTTTGAAGCCAATTTGCTCCTGAATTCCCTAATACCACTCCGAGGTGTGAAGCTAAATATTGACGATTAGATCTTCAAAAAGGGATTATCTAAAGAAGTGTAGTTTTGCTTGCCAGACTTGAGTGGGTTTGGTTCAGTATTAATGTGAGATGGAGGATTTCTGGTGTCAGGCTGAGGGAATATGCTACATGTCCGTTGTCTTAATTGACTTGCCTAATGGCAAATGCTTTCACAAAGTAGAAACTGGCTTCCCCTCAATTATCCACAACTTCCATAGTCACTAAAATGTTACACAAGCCTCTACAATTGCTGAAAAAATCTACTTAAATCTGAAGAGGAAAATACTTATTAGTTTGTAATGATTTGTGTTCTCTGCTTATTAGTAAGGTAAATCCTGTTTATGTTTTAGTTATGAAAAGTGCCAACTCAGCAGAATAGCTTGAGAAACAAAAGACATTTAAAGATTATTTGATTGATTTTATTTATGTAAGTGACATTGATTGATTTTATTTATGTAAGTGACATATACTACTTAATTAAATACTACATACATATTAAATATTACATATATACATTGCTGTTCATTTGTCCATTGAAATGTATTAGAGCCTTGTTTGAAAACCGTCATGATAACGCTTATTGTCATCGCCTGGGTTTTGTGCCCCAATTTTAATACTTTGTGATGTTTTAGAGATGTGTGAGATTTATTGGTCTGTGACTGGGGCCGTTCTATTACTGGTAACATGTCTCCAGTGTGAAGACAGTCTGTATGTATTTCTATGACACATTTGGTCTGACGGCCAATATGTGCCGTAAGTGTTTGCAGTAAGCGTGGTTTTTTCATGGCCGCCCTGAGACTCCAGCTTCCGGCAGACAGCCATCACATGTGCCTCATAACAAATATGATGTATCTTTATTTCAAATTGGCTCTTAGTCTGACCTGCATATTGGAGGGTATAGACCTCATATATGGACTGCTAGATCGTATTCTTTTCTGATAGATATATTTTAAGAGAGGTGAAAATTATGACCACAACAGTTGCCATGTTGATATTTGCAAAACACAAAAATAGAGAACTATTCTTCTGAACAAGTGGTTTTCATTTAAATCTGTAGATAGCTTTTTTTAAAGAATTTATGATTATAAAGGATGATATCTATGGGTCATATGTTGACAGCAAACTGACCTCTGTTGACCTGTGCTTGACCTCTCTGATGACCTCCTGTATAATGACAGAATGAGCAGAAAGGTCATATGAAGAGTTTCAAGTTATGATCTCTCGGGAGTGGAGATTTCTGTTATGTCCTGCTGTGTCTATTCCCCACACTGCAACTTTAAAATTCATAAAAAAAAAACTATATTTGGTAGAAATTTCTTTGAAGCTAATAAAAAAAATATCATTGGTATGGGACTTTTATCAATGTCAATGTTGCTGTGATATTTTTATCCAGATTGTTTTGTGATACCCAGGAATGCTAGGCTTCTCTTTCTGATTACTGGCCTAATTTGACCTTTTCGCATCTTATTACGAGGCCCTTGTTGAAATGTGGATAGAATATTACAGGATCTAAAGCTCAGGACTGCAAGGTCACAAACCCAAATAAACAAATTATAACGAAAATGTCACATTCATCTAGAAAAAATATGTTTTGGTATAAATATTTCGCAGATTGCTTATTCTTTATTTCTAAATTTAGTTCCAAAGTATCACCAAAACAGCATTAATGTAAAGGTATTTTGTTCTTGTATTACACGATAGAGTGATAGAGTTGTCTATTGGGGAGTGACATCCTGCAATGGGCCCTAAGCCAGACCAGACATGCTTGCCTGCCGACCCAGCCCTGCCCATTTGTCATGACCACCAGCACTCTCACACAGCCACCTGCAAAACCAACAGCATTCTGGATAATTTTCTTGCTGAGAGTTTCAGGTCAGAGGTCAACTCTGGCAAAGACATCAGGGTAATAAAGGACCAATCATAAAGCGGTCATGTCGCCGAGTGCTGACCAGCCTGGATATGAAGTAGTAATTTCACGGGTGTTAGACAAGGCTGTAAAATTTCACTTTCATTACGTTAGCAATGGGAGAGGCACGAAGCAAGTGCAATTGTGAGCCCAGTTTATCATATCGGGGTGTAAATAGAAGCAGGTATGATACATAGGCAGTGAGAACAGAGGCCACACTTTAGTCCATGTTCTGAAGCACCCAGTCTCTCTTACCATGTATCAGTATGTATATTAACGTCCCACTCTCCTGCTCTCTTTGTCCAGTTTTCCCAAGAGTTGTATTTATAACTGAGATTCTTAGAATCTTTTTGGTCATGTTATTGCCTATATGGCTTCATAAATGATTCATTAGATGAGGTTAGACAGCTATATGTAAGTGGAACTATCCATATTATGGGGATGTAAGAACTATAATATCACAAGAAATAATGATTACCAGAAATATTTCATTATGCAGAGAAGAAAAGGGATTTCTCTCAGTATACACAAGATATTCTTGTGTGATTGCAGAGAAACATTTAGTTAGGAGAGCCCTACCTCAGATCTGGTGGCTCACATGTGTAAATGTAGGACTGCAGGGAATGAGGTATCGATCATTTGACTTAGAAATAATGACTGGTCCCTGGTCCATTGGGCAGAAGTGGTCAGAGGTGGATAAGTAAAGGACTACTATTGGTCAATTGGGACTCCCACAGCCTTTTGTTTAACCCTTCAGGGGCCAGTTATTTTGACTTCTCAGATCCGGCCAAATACATTTTATCAGAGATGGAATGGAGTGAGAAATGTGCAGAGAATTTATGATATGATAACAGAATACCTTTGGAATTCAAAATCATAAGCAAAAATAAGTAGAAATTGTCAAAATTCTGTGTTATTTGTTCTTTATGATTTCACAAGGTAAACGTGACATGTATAATGAGCAATAATCAGACATAAAAATTGGTTTTAAACTAACATAGAAGCAAATAATATGATATTTATTTCAACCTGCATATATTGCAATGTACTTTGTACAAATTAGAATAAAATGTTATTAAGACAAAACGTTGGAGATGCTGACAGCCAGAGGTACATGTACTGGCTTAACACTCTCCAATATGGCCTTAAATAAAATTGAGCCAAAAAAATTTATATTAGAATAAGAGGTATGAGATCAAATAATGAACATAGATGAACTTATTATTACATCAATAATTGTTAAGATACCTACAAATGAATACACTTTGAATTTACCATCTTTATAAGGGGTGGGAATGAATGCAGGGGAAATTTTTAATCTTTTCCTGAAACTACTGGCCACAGTTCTTAGCAATTTGAAGGACAGATGTATTTTTAGGCGACCAATTCTATCATATTCTATTTTCCCTTAGGCTCAGATTTTTGTCCATTTTTTTGTTATAATTTTTTCCAATATCTGATAGCTATCCCTCAAATATCAAGGAGGCTGCCATTTGGGATAATATTATAAATATAAGCCAATGAGAATCTTGATAAGAAGTTGGGGCCAAATTCAATATGTAACATACAATTTGATTGGTCAAAACTACCATCTGCTCAAGTCTACTTTGGGAAAGGATTTAGATGATCATTTATGAAGCAATTTCCAGAAAATAATAACAAACATTACAAAAAGCAATGATCAGCATAGTTCTAAAGCCATTGTCCTATGTTTTAGTGATTTTTAGATACACAATGCCAATCTTAATAAACCTCAGTTTAAGACCTCTAGCAAAGCAATGTAGGCGTAGTGGATAAATACTGAAAATTATCATTTATGAAGTATTTTGCAAGCATTTTTGCATTGCGCATAGACAGTAGAAAAAAGCAATGGTCAGCACAACTTTCGGGCTCTTGGTGTGTGTTTTTCACATGAACAGTGGTGCCCTCTGGTTGGTAAAAATAATGGACAATTCTACTTGAGACATGCACATGAGGAAAATACATTTTCTTTGAAATAATAATGATGGGATTGTTGATTAGATGTACTGGGTAGTTTAATAATAATGATGGGATTGCTGATTAGATGCATCAGATAGTTTAATAATAATAATGATGAGATTGCTGATTAGATGTGCCAGATAGTTTAATAATAATGATGAGATTGCGGATTAGATGTACTGGATAGTTTAATAATAATGATGATGAGATTACTGATTAGATGCATCAGATAGTTTAATAATAATGATGGGATTACTGATTAGATGCATCAGATAGTTTAATAATAATAATGATGGGATTGCTGATTAGATGTGCCAGATAGTTTAATAATAATCATGATGGGATTGCTGATTAGATGCATCAGATAGTTTAATAATAATAATGATGGGATTGCTGATTAGATGTGCCAGATAGTTTAATAATAATAATGATGGGATTGTTGATTAGATGTGCCAGATAGTTTAATAATAATAATGATGGGATTGCTGATTAGATGTGTCAGATAGTTTAATAATAATGATGAGATTGCTGATTAGATGTGCCAGATAGTTTAATAATAATAATGATGGGATTGCGGATTAGATGTACTGGATAGTTTAATAATAATGATGATGGGATTGCTCATTAGATGTGCCAGATAGTTTAATAATGATAATGATGGGAATGCTGATTAGATGCGTTGGATAGTTTAATAATAATAATGATGAGATTGCGGATTAGATGTGCTGGATAGTTTAATAATAATGATGAGATTGCTGATTAGATGTGCCAGATAGTTTAATAATAATAATGATGGGATTGCTGATTAGATGTGCCAGATAGTTTAATAATAATAATAATGGGATTACGGATTAGATGTGTCAGATAGTTTAATAATAGTAATGATGGGATTGCGGATTAGATGTGCCAGATAGTTTAATAATAATGATGGGATTACTGATTAGATGCATCAGATAGTTTAATAATAATAATGATGGGATTGCTGATTAGATGTGCCAGATAGTTTAATAATAATCATGATGGGATTGCTGATTAGATGCATCAGATAGTTTAATAATAATAATGATGGGATTGCTGATTAGATGTGCCAGATAGTTTAATAATAATAATGATGGGATTGCTGATTAGATGTGTCAGATAGTTTAATAATAATGATGAGATTGCTGATTAGATGCGCTGGATAGTTTAATAATAATAATGTTGGGATTGTTGATTAGATGTGCCAGATAGTTTAATAATAATAATGATGGGATTGCGGATTAGATGTACTGGATAGTTTAATAATAATGATGATGGGATTGCTCATTAGATGTGCCAGATAGTTTAATAATGATAATGATGGGAATGCTGATTAGATGTGCCAGATAGTTTAATAATAATAATGATGAGATTGCGGATTAGATGTGCTGGATAGTTTAATAATAATGATGAGATTGCTGATTAGATGTGCCAGATAGTTTAATAATAATAATGATGGGATTGCTGATTAGATGTGTCAGATAGTTTAATAATAGTAATGATGGGATTGCGGATTAGATGTACTGGATAGTTTAATAATAATAATAATAATGATGAGATTGCTGATTAGATGCATCAGATAGTTTAATAATAATGATGGGATTGCTGATTAGATGTGTCAGATAGTTTAATAATAATGATGAGATTGCTGATTAGATGTGCAAGATAGTTTAATAATAATAATGATGGGATTGCTCATTAGATGCATCAGATAGTTTAATAATAATGATGGGATTGCTGATTAGATGTGCCAGATAGTTTAATAATAATGATGGGATTGCGGATTAGATGTGCAAGATAGTTTAATAATAATAATGATGGGATTGCTGATTAGATGTGTCAGATAGTTTAATAATAATAATGATGGGATTACTGATTAGATGCATCAGATAGTTTAATAATAATGATGGGATTGCTGATTAGATGTGCCAGATAGTTTAATAATAATAATAATGATGGGATTGCTCATTAGATGTGCTGGATAGTTTAATAATAATAATGATGGGATTGCTGATTAGATGTGCCAGATAGTTTAATAATAATGATGGGATTGCTCATTAGATGTGCTGGATAGTTTAATAATAATAATGATGGGATTGCTCATTAGATGTACTGGATAGTTTAATAATAATAATGATGTGATTGCTGATTAGATGTGTCAGATAGTTTAATAATAGTAATGATGGGATTGCGGATTAGATGTACTGGATAGTTTAATAATAATAATAATAATGAGATTGCGGATTAGATGTGTCAGATAGTTTAATAATAATGATAGGATTGCTGATTAGATGTGTCAGATAGTTTAATAATAATAATGATGGGATTGCTGATTAGATGTGCTGGATAGTTTAATAATAATAATGATGGGATTGTGGATTAGATGTGTCAGATAGTTTAATAATAATAATGATGGGATTGCGGATTAGATGTGCCAGATAGTTTAATAATAATAATGATGGGATTGCTGATTAGATGTACTGGATAGTTTAATAATAATGATGGGGTTGCTGATTAGATGTGCCAGATAGTTTAATAATAATAATGATGGGATTGCGGATTAGATGTGTCAGATAGTTTAATAATAATAATGATGGGATTGCGGATTAGATGTGTCAGATAGTTTAATAATAATAATGATGTGATTGCTGATTAGATGTGCTGGATAGTTTAATAATAATAATGATGGGATTGTTGATTAGATGTGCTGGATAGTTTAATAATAATAATGATGAGATTGCTGATTAGATGTGCTGGATAGTTTAATAATAATAATGGGATTGCTGATTAGATGTGTCAGATAGTTTAATAATAATAATGATGGGATTGCTGATTAGATGTGCCAGATAGTTTAATAATAATAATGATGAGATTGCTGATTAGATGTGTCAGATAGTTTAATAATAATAATGATGGGATTGTGGATTAGATGTGTCAGATAGTTTAATAATAATAATGATGAGATTGCTGATTAGATGTGTCAGATAGTTTAATAATAATAATGATGAGATTGCGGATTAGATGTGTCAGATAGTTTTATAATAATGATAGGATTGCTGATTAGATGTGTCAGATAGTTTAATAATAATAATGATGGGATTGCTGATTAGATGTGCTGGATAGTTTAATAATAATAATGATGGGATTGTGGATTAGATGTGCTGGATAGTTTAATAATAATAATGATGGGATTGTGGATTAGATGTGTCAGATAGTTTAATAATAATAATGATGGGATTGTGGATTAGATGTGTCAGATAGTTTAATAATAATAATGATGAGATTGCTGATTAGATGTGTCAGATAGTTTAATAATAATAATGATGGGATTGTGGATTAGATGTGTCAGATAGTTTAATAATAATAATGATGAGATTGCTGATTAGATGTGTCAGATAGTTTAATAATAATGATAGGATTGCTGATTAGATGTGTCAGATAGTTTAATAATAATAATGATGGGATTGCTGATTAGATGTGCTGGATAGTTTAATAATAATAATGATGGGATTGTGGATTAGATGTGTCAGATAGTTTAATAATAATAATGATGGGATTGCGGATTAGATGTGTCAGATAGTTTAATAATAATAATGATGGGATTGCTGATTAGATGTGCCAGATAGTTTAATAATAATAATGATGGGATTGCTGATTAGATGTGTCAGATAGTTTAATAATAATAATGATGGGATTGCGGATTAGATGTGTCAGATAGTTTAATAATAATAATGATGGGATTGCGGATTAGATGTACTGGATAGTTTAATAATAATAATGATGGGATTGCTGATTAGATGTGCTGGATAGTTTAATAATAATAATGATGGGATTGTGGATTAGATGTGTCAGATAGTTTAATAATAATGATGGGATTGTGGATTAGATGTGTCAGATAGTTTAATAATAATAATGATGGGATTGCTGATTAGATGTGCCAGATAGTTTAATAATAATAATGATGGAATTGCTGATTAGATGTGTCAGATAGTTTAATAATAATAATGATGGGATTGCGGATTAGATGTACTGGATAGTTTAATAATAATAATGATGGGATTGTTGATTAGATGTGTCAGATAGTTTAATAATAATGATAGGATTGCTGATTAGATGTGTCAGATAGTTTAATAATAATAATGATGGGATTGCGGATTAGATGTGCCAGATAGTTTAATAATAATAATGATGTGATTGCTGATTAGATGTGTCAGATAGTTTAATAATAATAATGATGGGATTGTTGATTAGATGTGTCAGATAGTTTAATAATAATAATGATGGGATTGTTGATTAGATGTGTCAGATAGTTTAATAATAATGATAGGATTGTTGATTAGATGTGTCAGATAGTTTAATAATAATAATGATGTGATTGCTGATTAGATGTGTCAGATAGTTTAATAATAATAATGATGGGATTGTTGATTAGATGTGCAAGATAGTTTGATAATAATAATGATGGGATTGCTGATTAGATGTGTCAGATAGTTTAATAATAATAATGATGGGATTGCGGATTAGATGTGCCAGATAGTTTAATAATAATAATGATGTGATTGCTGATTAGATGTGTCAGATAGTTTAATAATAATAATGATGGGATTGCTGATTAGATGTGTCAGATAGTTTAATAGTAATAATGATGGGATTGCGGATTAGATGTGCTGGATAGTTTAATAATAATAATGATGGGATTGCTGATTAGATGTGCCAGATAGTTTAATAATAATAATGATGTGATTGCTGATTAGATGTGTCAGATAGTTTAATAATAATAATGATGGGATTGCTGATTAGATGTGCCAGATAGTTTAATAATAATAATGATGGGATTGTGGATTAGATGTGCTGGATAGTTTAATAATAATAATGATGGGATTGCTGATTAGATGTGTCAGATAGTTTAATAATAATAATGATGTGATTGCTGATTAGATGTGTCAGATAGTTTAATAATAATAATGATGGGATTGTTGATTAGATGTGCCAGATAGTTTAATAATAATAATGATGTGATTGCTGATTAGATGTGTCAGATAGTTTAATAATAATAATGATGGGATTGCTGATTAGATGTGCTGGATAGTTTAATAATAATAATGATGGGATTGCGGATTAGATGTGCTGGATAGTTTAATAATAATAATGATGGGATTGTGGATTAGATGTGCTGGATAGTTTAATAATAATAATGATGGGATTGCTGATTAGATGTGTCAGATAGTTTAATAATAATAATGATGGGATTGCTGATTAGATGTGCTGTATAGTTTAATAATAATAATGATGGGATTGCGGATTAGATGTGTCAGATAGTTTAATAATAATAATGATGAGATTGCTGATTAGATGTGTCAGATAGTTTAATAATAATGATGGGATTGCTGATTAGATGTGTCAGATAGTTTGATAATAATAATGATGGGATTGCGGATTAGATGTGCAAGACAATTTAATAATAATAATAATGATGGGATTGCGGATTAGATGTGCCAGATAGAAATCCATTCATAATTGGAACATTGCGTATTAATGTGTAACATGCAATAAGGGTGTGATAGGTGTCAGTCAAAAAGGGAAAGTTGCACATTATTTCAAAAGTTGCATTTCATCACATTGTGAAACAGAATGCCAGCAACTATTAGCATAATGTTTATGATATGGATAAATAATTTGTGAAATTCTCACTGTACAAGTGGACCATGCTGCTATCACATTGCTGTACCTCTCAATAACAATATCAATAATATTGTATAAATCATGCTGTTCAAACAGCCATACTGTTAGTCAATGAATGTCAGACATGGCGGATAATGATTTAAACATACCAGCCATGGTCCTTGATCAGTCCGTGCTGATCTGGTGGATCACAAATGAAACTTGTGAATTGAGGTATACTTACTTATGCAGCCATAGATTTGTCACTTTTCCTTTCTTTCAATAATGATTTAAGAAATATAGAAACACCTGACAATACATAAACATAATTCTCTTAGGATTTGATGAATAATTACTGTTTTTTCCAGGGCATGCAAAAAATATGACAACATTTGTGTCTTAAAACAAACATTTCCTTTATTGTGAGAAGATAACTGAAACCTAACTGTCTTGGTGTGTTATGTTTATCCTCACAAAAGATAATTAGACTGATCTTTTAGAGTGAAATCTTCAAAGAAATAAATCTAGGAATAACAAAAGCTAAAAAGGGAAAGCATTTTGTTATGAATTCAAATTTTTCTAACTTTCAAATTTATATCTTCAATTTGGATCAAAGTGTTCCCAATTCAGATTGAATCAATAAAATGTAGAAATAAATGTTACCAGGCAATGTTTTTTGCTTTTTCTTGGATAGATTCTCATTCCTTGATATTTTCTCATTTTAGTCATGTTGAGAAGTTGACAACACATTCGGATCCCAGGACTGATCCAGAGTATGTGGAACCTCCAAAGCCACGTACTCTGGAGCTCATCCGGGACGAACAGCTTGGATTCGGCTTTGTGGCCGGCAGTGAAAAACCTGTCATCGTTAGATTTGTTACAGAGGGTAAGAACTTATCTTTGTCATCATTCCTTTATCATTATCTAATAATTCAACAATACATACATTAATATGGATAATATTTGCTATGGTGATGAAGCACAGCAATAAATTATGTACTCCTGAAGAATTTTGTGATGAAGGATTATGCAGTCAGAGTTATGCCACCTGGTGGCCAAAATTCCTCAGTCAACATCTGTTGATGATGGAATTTATTTTATGAAGGAAACAGAACAGAATAAACCTCCCATCATATACTTGCTCACAAAATAAAAATTATGTCATAAATTATACCATTAGCAATATGAATATTTGAGTATTTATATTTTCAGGGGGACCAAGTGAGAAGAAACTTTTACCTGGGGACCAGATTATTGAGATTAATGGAGAAGATGTAGAGAAATCTCCCAGAGAATATGTGATTGAACTAGTTAGGTGAGTTTATTTATCAGTTAGTATAAAAAAGCACACCAATTAGGAAACATGAGAGTATCATATTTTATTTTTTGGTTCTGTTATTATTCCCTACATATAACATATTAACTTTTTAAAATCTTTGTTTGGGATGAGACATTTGTTGGGCAAGTATGTTGTAACTGATGAGCAAGGTAAGTTGATCGTGAAATGATCACAATGCAATATTGAAACAATGCATTGAAATGGTGAAGTATAAAAAATTTAATGCAAATGAAAAAAATGAAAAGAACTCAATTTTCTGTTTGTGTAATTGGAAAGTTGCCTGGATTGAATAACATCCAGGCCATGCAAAGGAAGAAAGGATCTTAATGGGTGTGAAAATATCCAGCACCCGCCTGAGATGGTTGTCAACATATGCTGCTCAGAGGTGTTATGTTGACAATGAAATGGTTACCAGAGAAACAGAGAGAGGCTGGATGTGCCAGAGTGACATCTGTGCAAGTAAGAACATCGTGTACATTTCCCGCTTTGAAATAATCATTTGTATACACAGATCATTTATATAAACAGGTGGAATATTAAATGGCAAACTTTGATGTGAAAGACTGACATGGATTTGGCCAGGTTTAGTATTTTCCCACAATGTTTTATTTCATGGAAGTTTTTGGCAAATGAACAATAACGGGAAAGGAAAGAATTACCCACTGAAGAGTATAGCGAGATGCATGTAAATAATATTCATTTATGGATGTGTCTGGAGGAATATTTAGCCTGGCAATGTTTAAGATGACATTAGAGGGTGGTGCGTTCATACGCCAGGTGTGACGGCCATGTGTCGAGATGGACTAATGACCAAACGATATGATCCTGCCGATCTAACGAGACAATACAGCAAATTACAATAATGGCTCCCCCATGGACTGAGCCACAGTCACTGCTGAACATTGATGTCACCAGTCTTCACATCGCTCATTTGCCTTGAAATGCACACCGCTGTTATCGGGAGAACGGGGACCTATTGCATGAGATCACTCTGCTTGGTGACACGGATACGGCTGATTCTGAGGCAGAACCTTCCCGAGCCTCTGACACATTGCACGGACTCGGAATGTTATAAAGAATAAACACATCGATTTTCTTCAATCAGAGATAATGGATTATTACATCGTTATGACAACCAGCTTCTTGTCTCTCTAATTGCCCTTTGAAGGAGTGCATTGGTTTATAGTAATCAACCAATCATTATGTACTTGACTTGAATTATAGCAATTATTTGCCCTGAAATGAGGTGTGGCCGCAATATGGATAAGAAGACAGCAAAACAATATGAAATGGATCTCTCATTGCCGTAACTAAAGAGAAGACAATAGCAGTAACCAGTGAGGCATAATCTTCTGTACAGATCTGAATAAGGCTACTCCGAAACAGTTTGTTTGCTTGACTATGAGATAGAGATCGCCACGAGTTATGATTTGTTAAGTGAATCAGGCCTCAAGCGGATGTAGAAGTGATGCAAGTCATAGGCCGCAGGATGACTTCATTAATGCCAACATGAGCAATTCTGCCGTTATGCTATTTGTGTGGAATACAATTATGTTGTGATGGAAATACATGAAGCTAATAATATCTAATTTTTCTTTCAATGATTGCATTTATGTCCTGGATACCTTTGGATATATTGACTCATCTTCATACAAGGATTGCATGACAATCTTTACTGATTTAGCAGAACCTCTTCACAAGCATAAACATTTTCTTGGCTATCAAATTTTTAATCTTTTAGAATGTCATGTAACTTTTGCATTTTTTACTATCAATGTCTGACACCAAGAAATCACAACACTGCACTCTTCAAGAGAAAATCTAGTTCAGAAAACATAAAGGATTTCTACTAATAAATAAATTACTGGAAACAAATCTTGGAAGTACTAAAATGGTTTTATTGCATGGTGACAAGAAGAAAGATTGGGAGGAGGTGACATTGACAGCTTACACAAGGTAAGAAAGATTGGGAGGAGTTGACATTGACAGCTTACACGAGGTAAGAAAGACTGAGAGGAGGTGACATTGACAGCTTACATGTGGTAAGAAAGACTGAGAGGAGGTGACATTGACAGCTTACATGTGGTAAGAAAGACCGAGAGGAGGTGACATTGACAGCTTACACGAGGTAAGAAAGACTGAGAGGAGGTGACATTGACAGATTATACAAGGTAAGAAAGACCGAGAGGAGGTGACATTGACAACTTACACAAGGTAAGAAAGACCGAGAGGAGGTGACATTGACAGCTACCACGAGGTTAGAAAGACTGAGAGGAGGTGACATTGACAGATTACACGAGGTAAGAAAGACTGAGAGGAGGTGACATTGACAGCTTACACGAGGTAAGAAAGACTGAGAGGAGGTGACATTGACAGCTACCACGAGGTAAGAAAGACTGAGAGGAGGTGACATTGACAGCTACCACGAGGTTAGAAAGACTGAGAGGAGGTGACATTGACAGCTTACACAAGGTAAGAAAGATTGAGAGGAGGTGACATTGACAGCTTACACAAGGTAAGAAAGACCGAGAGGAGGTGACATTGACAGCAACCACGAGGTAAGAAAGACTGAGAGGAGGTGACATTGACAGCTACCACGAGGTTAGAAAGACTGAGAGGAGGTGACATTGACAGCTTACACAAGGTAAGAAAGATTGAGAGGAGGTGACATTGACAGCTTACACAAGGTAAGAAAGACCGAGAGGAGGTGACATTGACAGCAACCACGAGGTAAGAAAGACTGAGAGGAGGTGACATTGACAGCTACCACGAGGTTAGAAAGACTGAGAGGAGGTGACATTGACAGCTTACATGAGGTAAGAAAGATTGAGAGGAGGTGACATTGACAGCTTACACAAGGTAAGAAAGACCGAGAGGAGGTGACATTGACAGCAACCACGAGGTAAGAAAGACTGAGAGGAGGTGACATTGACAGCTACCACGAGGTTAGAAAGACTGAGAGGAGGTGACATTGACAGCTTACAAGAGGTAAGAAAGACTGAGAGGAGGTGACATTGACAGCTTACACAAGGTAAGAAAGATTGAGAGGAGGTGACATTGACAACTTACACAAGATAAGAAAGACTGAGAGGAGGTGACATTGACAGCTTACACGAGGTAAGAAAGACTGAGAGGAGGTGACATTGACAGCTTACACGAGGTAAGAAAGACTGAGAGGAGGTGACATTGACAGCTACCACGAGGTTAGAAAGACTGAGAGGAGGTGACATTGACAGCTTACACGAGGTAAGAAAGACTGAGAGGAGGTGACATTGACAGCTTACACAAGGTAAGAAAGATTGAGAGGAGGTGACATTGACAGCTTACACGAGGTAAGAAAGACTGAGAGGAGGTGACATTGACAACTTACACAAGGTAAGAAAGACTGAGAGGAGGTGACATTGACAGCTTATACAAGGTAAGAAAGACTGAGAGGAGGTGACATTGACAGCTTATACAAGGTGAGAAAGACTGAGAGGAGGTGACATCGACAGCTTACACGTGGTAAGAAAGACCGAGGGGAGGTGACATTGACAGCTTACATGAGGTAAGAAAGACTGAGAGGAGGTGACATTGACAGATTACACAAGGTAAGAAAGACTGAGGGGAGGTGACATTGACAGCTTACAAGAAATAAGAAATAATATGAGCTGCCAATGTTAAAGGCTTACACAAGGTAACTGATAAAATGCCCAGAATATTCTTTTCTAAACTTTGGATCGGTGTTAAAATGATACAGGATAGCAGTGTTTTATCAATTGCACATATTGAATGATTTATGGATATCATGATTAAAAGTGTTAATGTTAGATAAAAGTGAATCAAGTAAACAAAATATTGAAAGTTTGACATTGCCAAAATATATGAGTGCACATTATATAATCTAGCCTTTAGATATGTTGGAAAGGTAACATTGCTTAAAGCAACTACCGGTATTTACGGTCAACTTTACCAACATTAGCTGGAAACCTTAATTTTCAATGTGGTTGCCTGGCATGGTGAGTGAATGTAATATGTTTATTTAGTGTATATGTGATGTATATTTTCAGATCCTGCAAGCAATCTGTGGTGCTCACTGTATGCCAGCCGCATATAGACAATGTGAGTATTATCTCAATCAAATCTCTCCACTCATTACTAGACAATCTCTCATGATTGTTCTGTCATATTAGAAAAGAAGAAAATCAAATCCTTGTACATGTACATGTACATTTGTACTGGACAGAATCTACCAGTAATATCCATGTTGATGATGTATAGCAAAGACCACTGTTCAAATGGTTTTATTCAGTAATAATTGATGAATCTTCATTATTTGTAGATCATCATTTGTCACCATTGAATTATTTGGACATATTTCCTTTTTTTCAGAAGAATCTAAAAGTTTGACGTAATTTTATGAAAATGAAATCTCTAAATCTAATAATTTCATTATCTTTCATCAGGTATTTATTTATATACTTTATCACATTAAATTTCAAATTGGTTATTTGATATTGTCTCCTCATTGAACAGACACATCCTTATGAAATATTTATATATCTAGAAATATGCACACAAAACGGCTCTTGTACTAAATAATTCCTGACTGTTCTCATCACTGTTTATATTGTTACAAAGTAAAGGAATCTCTTTATCTGAGGATAATCTGCTTGTGAATCCAGGGGGACATGCTTGGAAGGAGTATAATTATTCACTAAACTGATTACTGTTTTGAGTCATGAAAGCAATTCTCTTTTTTTCTGCACAACCCCATCTATTTGGTCATGCAAGGCATCGTTACCATGGCAACCAATCCCACAATGCACCATTTGTGGTCAGTGATGTGCCCATAGAGTACGTTGCTACTATCTGAGCAGTTGCGGGTCAGCACATCTGCTTGCCTTGCCCTAGCCTCTCTTGATCTCACCAGGGGGTGCTATTGTCTGTGTCATCGTTGAGTGTCCACTCATTTGGGTCCTAGTTAGACAAGTCATCATTCATATATAACAGGCATATTAAGAACATTAAAACATTCCAAATTATCTGTGATTCCAACTTTCATACAAAATTTATTATTTTTGTGATGAGGAGCTGTGCTTTCAGTTAAGCACTATAATATATCAGTGTTATTTTTGAAGTCATAAGCATAATGTTCTGGCAGAAATGTTCTGTAAATGGTGATGCTGTATTAATTAGAGGGAAGATAGGTGCTGTATGATTTAAAGAAGTCCACAGGTGAGGTTAAAATTGCCGTTATTAGCTCCCCCTGCTGGTGTCATTTAAACTAGATCAAGCTCAATTATCCAGTACTGAGACGCCTCATGTTAAGAACTTAGAGAAACATGGCACATGTGCAGAGAGACTAATTAGAGGAGACTTGCCGAAGATGACATAGTTAACACCAAACAGGTCCTAATTAACCTGCCAGATTAGGTACAGGTGGATTAAGTATGGGATAATCTCATACATCTGATTTACTATCCACATCATCGAATTTTGGTCAAAACAGAATTATAAAGATAAATTGTGATGAAATTATAATTGGAA